>LR990936.1:5184140-8152956 GCA_905163415.1 Noctua fimbriata
GTCCATTAGGTCCGCGACGGCCGTTTGTTCCTGTACCTGCTTTTCCAGCACCTGCTGCAGCTGCTGCTGCCGCTGCTGCACCAGCTCCTGATCCTTGTCCTGGGTAATATCCTTCGCCAGAGTTGTAACGACCGTATGGCGAATATTCATCATCAAAACTGTTCAAGTCATCATATCCGTATACAGCCGAATTAGCTGCCGCCGCTGCTGCTGCTGCCCCTTTTCCTGATCTTGAGCTACCAAGTTCATATTCTTCCTCAGGTCCGTTTGTTAATAAATCTTCTTGCTCAGCTGCTGCTGCTGAAGCTGAAGCTGAAGCTGTAGCTGAAGTGTAGTCTAATTCATTGTCTGGTTCTGTGATGATTATGATCCTTGGACTTCCGTGCGATCTCAATTTCGATGACGTTTGGGATGCAGAAGTACTACTTCCACCACCGTTACGGCCACCTGATGTTCCAGCCGCTGTTGCAGTCGCTCCTGCATCTGCTGCTGATCCTGAGTGTCTTGGTCTATGTCTTCCCGCGGATCCGTCAAGGTCATGGGGTCCTGAACCTGATTTTGTTGCTGCTGCCGCTGCTGCCGCTGCTGCTGCTGCACCTGCTCCTGATCCTGATCCTGAGTGGCCAAGCCCAGACTTTCCCTCAGGTCCGTAAACACCATATAATCCTGAACCTGCTTGCCCAGCAGCGGCTGCTTCTGTTGCTGCACTGGCTCCTAATCCTGAGCGACCAAGTTCATTTTGTCCCTTAGCTCCGTGACGGCCGTTTGTTCTTGTACCTGCTTTTCCAGCACCTGCTGCAGCTGCTGCTGCCGCTGCTGCACCTGCTCCTGATCCTGAGCGGCTGAGTTCATATTGTCCATTAGGTCCGCGACGGCCGTTTGTTCCTGTACCTGCTTTTCCAGCACCTGCTGCAGCTGCTGCTGCAACTGCTGCACCAGCTCCTGATCCTTGTCCTGGGTAATATCCTTCGCCAGAGTTGTAAAGACCGTATGGCGAATATTCATCATCAAAACTGTTCAAGTCATCATATCCGTATTCAGCCGCCGCTGCTGCCTTTGCTGCTGCTGCTGATGCTGTTGCTGCTGATGCTCCTGTTGCACCTGCTCCTGATCCTGATCCTGAGCGACCAAGCCCAGATTCTCCCTCAGGTCCGTAAAGACCATATAATCCTGAACCTGCTTGCCCAGCAGCACTTGCTCCTGCTGCTGCACCTGCTCCTGATCCTGATCCTGAGCGACCAAGCCCAGACTCTCCCTCAGGTCCGTAAAGACCATATAATCCTGAACCTGCTTGCCCAGCAGCAGTTGCTCCTGCTGCTGCACTTGCTCCCGATCCTGAGCGGCCAAGTTCATATTGCCCCTTAGGTCCGCGACGGCCGTTTGTTCCTGTACCTGCTTTTCCAGCACCTACTGCTGCTGCTGCTGCTGCCGCTGCTGCCGCTGCTGCTGCTGCTGCACCTGCTCCTGATCCTGATGCTGAGCGGCCAAGCCCAGACTCTCCCTCAGGTCCGTAAACACCATATAATCCTGAACCTGCTTGCCCAGCAGCGGCTGCTCCTGCTGCTGCACTGGCTCCTGATCCTGAGCGGCTGAGTTCATATTGTCCATTAGGTCCGCGACGGCCGTTTGTTCCTGTACTTGCTTTTCCAGCACCTGCTGCAGCTGCTGCTGCCGCTGCTGCACCAGCTCCTGATCCTTGTCCTGGGTAATAACCCTCGCCAGAATTGTAACGACCATATGGTGAATATTCATCATCAAAACTGTTCAAGTCACCATATCCGTATTCAGCCGAATTACCACCTGCCGCCGCTGCTGCTGCTGCACCTTTTTCTGATCTTGAGCTACCAAGTTCATATTCTTCCTCAGGTCCGTTTGTTACTAAATCTTCTTGCCCAGCTGCTGCTGCTGAAGCTGAAGCTGAAGCTGTAGCTGAAGTGTAGTCTAATTCATTGTCTGGTTCTGTGATGATTATGATACTTGGACTTCCGTGCGATCTCGATTTCGATGACGTTTGGAATGCAGAAGTACTACTTCCACCACTGTTACGGCCACCTGATGTTCCAGCCGCTGTTGCAGTCGCTCCTGCACCTGCTGCTGATCCTGAGTGGCCTGCTCTATGTCTTCCCGCGGATCCGTAAAGGTCATGCGGTCCTGAACCTGATTTTGTTGCTGCTGTCGCTGCTGCTGCTGCTGCTGCACCTGCTCCTGATCCTGATCCTGAGCGGCCAAGCCTAGACTCTCCCTCAGGTCCGTAAAGACCATATAATCCTGAACCTGCTTGCCCAGCAGCACCTGCTCCTGCTGCTGCACCTGCTCCTGATCCTGATCCTGAGCGACCAAGCCCAGACTCTCCCTCAGGTCCGTAAAGACCATATAATCCTGAACCTGCTTGCCCAGCAGCACCTGCTCCTGCTGCTGCACCTGCTCCTGATCCTGATCCTGAGCGACCAAGCCCAGACTCTCCCTCAGGTCCGTAAAGACCATATAATCCTAAACCTGCTTGCCCAGCAGCACCTGCTCCTGCTGCTGCACCTGCTCCTGATCCTGATCCTGAGCGACCAAGCCCAGACTCTCCCTCAGGTCCGTAAAGACCATATAATCCTGAACCTGCTTTCCCAGCAGCACCTGCTCCTGCTGCTGCACTTGCTCCTGATCCTGAGCGGCCAAGTTCATATTGCCCCTTAGGTCCGCGACGGCCGTTTGTTCCTGTACCTGCTTTCCCAGCTGCTGCAGCTGCTGATGCTGCTGCTGCTGCTGCACCTGCTCCTGATCCTTGTGTTTCTTCATATCCGTATTCAGCCCAATTATCACCTGCTGCCACTGCTGCTGCTGCTGCTACTGCACCTGCTCCTGATCCTGAGCGGCTGAGTTCATATTGTCCATTAGGTCCGCGACGGCCGTTTGTTCCTGTACCTGCTTTTCCAGCACCTGCTGCAGCTGCTGCTGCCGCTGCTGCACCAGCTCCTGATCCTTGTCCTGGGTAATATCCCTCGCCCTGGGGCTGATATGGGCCTCTGTTGCCAGAACTTTGTGCTGTGGCTGCTGCAGATGCACCAGAGGATATTTTACCACCTGTATGCCCTTTGTGTGCACCAGCTGAGGCACTAGCAGACGATGACGAGGAAGAAGAGGAATCTGCTGCACTATGTGCCTCTGCATCAGTTAACATTGTTATTATTTCTTCCTGCTCATAAACGACTTCATTACCTTCATCATCAAAATCAAATACCATCGTCACAATTTTCTTTTCACGGTGGTGACCGTGGCCTTTTTTTAAGCCTCCATGTTTACTTTGATCAAATTCAATTTTAGTTCGGGTTGTTTTGTGTTCTTCGTACCCTTCACTAGTTTTCACTATTTGGTCAGTTTCGTTTAGGACAGTTGCGTGAGCACCGGCAACGTGTTCTGGGTGAATAAAGTCTTCAAAGTCTTCAATGCCATGTCTGAAGTTTGCAGTTGCGTACTGTGAATTAAATGTAAATACTTGATTACAAGAAACAAATCGAATTAAGTAGTTACATGGCACATCGATAGTGTGTGCGTCAGCTGATAAAGGTTCAACCACACTAGAAAGAGACCTTCCGACGACAGAAATCGGCAAACTTATGTGTCATCATAAAGTGTTCATGTACTTGTGAACATATGCCTATTTCTCAGCATACATATACTTTTTCGACCAACTCTGAGCTGACCACCCCTCCGGTGGTCGAGAAATCACTTCTTAGTTCACCCCTCAGAAACAAATTTAATATCTTCTAAATAGTTTGATGATATAAACTTTGAAGTAGATTTTGGGTGGGTCAGTTATATCATCAGAGTCACAGAGCTGTTAGTTTCGTTCTGTGAATCCTTACTAATTCGTGATATATCTTGTGTGTTTGTTATATTATTTTTTTCAAAGTACATATTTCAGTATTACTAAAGTATTTCTATATAAGATTTATTTTTATAATCAACTAAATTTTCGTTTGCTCATAACTTGCCTATGTCCAGCAGTGGACATCTTTCGGTCAAAATGATGATGATAACTTGGAATTCCAAGATATGTTTCCGAATATAGCCTTAATGGTAGACGAGTTAGGGCTGTGACTGTGTGCCAGCTTTAAAATTGCGCCCTCTTAAATCTGAGACCATACTTTATTTACTAGAAAATGTTAAAAAATCCTTCTATTTGTTATTTTTTATTTTATTTTTTTCCCTTATTATTTCAAAATTTATTTCGTGACGAAATTAAAAAACTAATTTATTTATTATTATTTACACTACTACCACAGCCTAAGTATAAAATTCATTTAAAAAATCTTTCCATATCATAGGAATATTGTGCTTCAGATAAAGATATTTTGACTGTCGAAGTGCATTATTCAAATCAAAGACAATAAAAAAAAAAACAAAGATAATACGAAATGTAATGGTTTGCTTACCTGCAAAGCGCAGCAAAGGATCACGAAGGCTGTTGCTCTCATGTTGATTGAGAGTAGGAACCCGGACTGATGTCGATACAACATTTTCAGACCTTTTTATACCGAAAATCTAGCCTAGCATTGACGTAAAGATTTATCAAAACAAAAGTATTTAAATTAATATTTGCCAAGAGAGAAAACACCTTTTCAATTAGAACAATGTTATAGTTAAACCGCGATTTAAAACAATAAGTTAAATTAAAGCTTGATTGAGACATTGTAGTTGAGTTGTTTTTATGTGTTTGTATGTACACCTGTTTTTGCGCACTGCTATTGTCAACCATGACAATGAAGTATTTATCTATATTCGACACTTGGTTTTTACTAACAAGTCAAAGCATTTGCTTTACATTATATATTATGTACATATTTGGTAAAAAATCACATCGTTTATTAATGAACACCTTCTGCAAGATACATTATGAAAGGACTTAGAAGCATCATTCATCATCTGCCTAGCTTTTAGTTTTCCCAACTACTTTCGACTTTCAGTATAACTAGGTGCATCTGAATATCTGTATTTTATATGGAGCGACTGCCTATCTGACCTCCACAACCCAGTTAGTACTGGTTAATATACATAGTTATATATAGTTTTATTTTACAGGGAGAAATCGGGAATACGTTTGTTTGGGCTAAGCGCCACTAGCCTTTTTTTCTGATGGGAAATCATCAAATGACCTCTCCCGCTCTGGGCGGAGTGTAAGGGAGTGTCAAACTTGTACTGACTAAAACCCATCCACGATCCTTCTTTTAAAAAAATAATATCATCAATCTATACTAATAATATCACTACATAGTATAAAACAAAGTCGCTTTCTTTGTCCCTATGTCCCTTTGTATGCTTAAATCTTTGAAACTACGCAACGGATTTTGATGCGGTTTTTTTTAATAGATAGAGTGATTCAAGAGGAAGGTTTATATGTATATATTGCACCTGTGCGAAGCCGGGGCGGGTCGCTAGTAATATTATAAAGCTGAAGAGTTTGTTTGTTTGTTTGTTTGCTTGAACGCGCTAATCTCAGGAACTACTAGTTCGATTTGAAAAATTATTTTAGTGTTGGATAGCCCATTTATCGAGGAAGGTTATAGGCTATAAAATTTTACGCGGACGAAGGTCGCGGGCAACAGCTAGTAATCAATAAAACTAGCGCCTCTAGCCTTAGTTTTATTGATTAATTATAGCAAAAAAAAAGAAACGCGAGCTACCTGGACACCACTCGCGACACCTTTTAGTAGGTGTTCTAAAACAATCTTGACAGCGTTTAGGAGGAGTTTTTCGATACCCTTTTATAGTTTGTTATTAGTTTATTTTAAAGTTTTTAATTAATAATGTATAACTATTGTTTGTTTACTCTACTTAATAAATATATCTTGACTTAAAAGTTAAGGTATCTTGAACATAACTCATGACTACTTCAATTTAAGAGAAATCTCATGCAAATTTAATTTGCGTCCCCAATAACCCTCTTAATGCTTAGGCACAAGATTAAGAAGGGTTAAGATGAAGACAAACTTATCTAAAAGCCGATCAACCGTCAAGACAGTGAAAGGGTTAAAATAATATCTCGTTACGCGATTAACCAGCGACGTCATTGAATGTGCTAACCTTTATCGCGTTTAAATTCTGATAAGGTGATTAAAGAGGAACATTCAATTATTCATGAAGTACCCATGCTTAGTAATATTTAATGCACCATTTTGTTTGTTGTTTGTTTTTTTAATTTCAGTACTAAAGAGCGCTTAAGGTGCTCATTATTTTTATTTTTTTAAAGTTGCCTCACACTAGGAATTTCTTCTGTATCGTGGGTGCGTTTACAAACATTTAAACTCACATACACAAAAAGCCAGACACGGAACAACTACCTGTAGGCCATACAAATATTTTTTCCGTGCTGGAATCGAACTCGCGACACGCAGCACAGCAGGCAATCGCTTAGCTACCGCGCCAACTGCGCCGTCAATTTGAGAAAGATCTTCTTATTCTTAGCTCGTCATGGCAAAAAGTTCAAATATGTTTAGCCCAAAACTCAGTCCCGCGAACTCCGATCACTGATGTAGTATACATATAGATCATCAAGTGCGCAGGGGATAGCATGCGGTGCAAGACGGAAAGCGGGCCATTGTCCGTGGGGAGACGCCACATGCACTTGAGATCTAAGCCGTCCGAGAGAGATCTTAATCTGACCTGACTACACCAGATCTGGCCGTCTTCATTTTATGATATTGAAGTTTTTGAAGTCTACTGTTTTCGCACTACATTTTAATGCACTTACTATTCTACTAATCTCTACGGTTTTTGATGATTTCAGAAGAATTTGAAAGTTACTTTAAGACTACCTAATTATGTTCCCCACTTTATTCATCTTTCAGACACACGTATTACATTTCTTAAAAAAAATATTATTTAAAAAAACAAAACACAGTAGTACCTTTGTGCTCTTCTATCTTAATGTAACGTCTTGTTAAGTATTTTTGTGTGTCTATAAATAAATAAAATAGAATAGAATAATATTTATTAAAAAAAAAAGAAAAAATTGTGGTCCGCCGGTGTCGGGAGCAGGGTCCAAGCTACCGACACAGGAACCTCCTTTCTATGCGGGCCGTATCGAGGAGTACTGCCTTCTGTAATTCTTATTCCCGTCCCTTATTATTATCCTTATCAGTTTTTATGCATATTAGTTTTAATTTGGGTGTATTTTTCGTTAATTTATCTCTCTGGGGCAAGTAAATATTTTAGATTTTTTCTTAGCGCATTATCATCATCATCATCTGCCTAGCTTTTTCCCAACTATGTTGGGGTCTGCTTCCAGTCTAACCGGATGCAGCTGAATACCAGTAATTTACATGGAGCGACTACCTATCTGACCTCCATAACCCAGTTAGTATTGGGTAATACGATGCCCCTTGGTAAGACTGGTTAATTAGTCTATCAATCAAGGTTTTAATATTCTCTGCAATTTGATGGTTTTTGAGAATAATTGCAACAACTCTTGGGTTTTATTGTTTTTTTTTTCTCCAATTTGCTTATAACTGAATCGCCATCTGTTGCAGTTATCAATCGATGTTCTGCTAGTGTTTCCGCTATCTCCGTGGGACACATCATTACTAGAATAATGACCTTTTTATTGAATGAAAAAAGTGACGACTAAGGGTGAAGGTTTTTTTGTGTTTATCACTATTAGTTCAGTATTTTACTTTTACCTGGAAAGTATTGGTGAGATAGGGTTCCTTATAATAAATTTCTTACATTATTATGGGACGTTGTCCCGTTTGGGGGGAGCGGGGGGCATAGGTTTTTCAAGACGTTGATATTGATGGCTAATCAACATAATGAACATAGAAATGGTAGTAATAAATAGTTACGATATTTTTAACATTTTAAGAAACGTTGTCTAACTTTGATCAGCTTTATCTCCGTTAATATTGTGCTTGAAAATCTGGTTCACCAACGAACTTTTAGCAAAATAACTTAGGGTTTTATGTCCAATATTTTGATCGGTTTTTTTTCAATTCCTGTCATGAAATTACTCCATATATGGAAAACATATCATATCACATACAAAAAACAGACAAACATCTTCTATTTTCAACTTTTCCGACAGATAGTTTTAACCACAAAAACAGAGTGTTTGTCAGTAAATATTTCCCTGATCCCAGCTAAAACTTGGCATATTGTTTGGAGAGGTACCCACACATCGTAACGAAGTTCTTCGCTCGTAAAACCACCCTCTGTTGGTCTGTCTGTCTCAACACATCACCGTAATTAAGGCCCTGTGAGATTTATTGGCGACTTGAGTAAGCAACACGCGGTTCTAGCACAATATTTGATATACGTAACTAGTTCGTAGGATCTGATGAAGATTTTTGTTGGTAAAGTTGTAGGCAAGCTGAAGTTCTTGTGTGTTATTTCATCAACACTGTTCTCAAAACATTATAACGTACTTAGTGCTGAGACTCAGACCTCGGAGTCTAAAATGGAGTATTTAGAAAACTCATAATATCATCACTCATAAACACATAATAGCATAATAATATGAACTTATACTGTCACTTACGGGATATCTCTTCCGTGACTGTTCATAATTTTGAATGCCCGATATTTCGACGCTATTGCAAGCGCAGTGATTGCGGATTGAAATTATGAACAACCAAGGAAGATATCGCGTAAGTGACAGTATAAGTTTATTTTTAAACCGTGAAAGCTTAAAACAGTGTTTAATATGATTTACGTAAAATGGTTAGAATTACAAAGTTACAATTCATAATATTAGCTGCGTCTATGACCAGTTTAAGAATTTTAACGTAATTATCACCAAATTTTTCTTCTTAGCGAGTCGATGGCCATCTAAATTGTGTGAGAATTGAGCCACTAGTTTGGCGCTTTATAATCCTATTTATTTCTGCTAAAGCGGCCATTTTAGGCCCCCTCGTCCGAGTGAACGGGAGTGTGATCACATGTTAGGTGTCTTCGAATTTCTGGTTCCAGAAGATGCCGTTTCCTAATAGTTTTGAGCCCAGTGTTGATGAAATATATTCTAATCTATGCAAAATAGTGCCTTGGTGTTCGTGGTACTTTGGATTCGAAATCAAGGCCCACAACTTGTAAATCGGAGTCGATATTACTGAGCCACATAGCGGTCACATTAGCCACATCTAATGAATCGAATAGGATTTTTAAAAGTACCAGTTTTCTACAACTATCCGTGTTGTGACATGTCACGGATAAAATTTCTAACATTAGGTTTGCAAATTAAAAAATTAGGAAAAGTTTAATACTAAAAACCCCTACGTGAGCAGGCACAAATAATACAATGCTGTGGCTAATGACGTAGCACCTGATCCCACATAGTCGTTAATGAAGACAACTCTATCCAACATATGTTGTAGAATGCCACCACCCTGTACCACAGAAGGCAAGCGACAGTAGAAAGCGATTATAGTGCTTCTAGAAAATGTGTGTACAAGGTGTACCTTTTATTACCACATATTCAATACATTGTGACCCTTCACGAAGCCGTCAACCAAGCATATTCTGCACATCGAATGAAATAACTCCGGGAAAAGACTTTTTTTTTGAGGTAAAAAAGGACACCATGTAACACACTTTATGATGATGCATTGAATAGTACGGGGGAGCAAAAATATCTCGCCAGACTTTCAATAAGTAGGTAGGAGAAAAAAGATCTTCATTAAAGAAGAGGTACCTTAAGTAATACCGTAGCTAACAAAAAACATTTGTTACAATTTATGTTAGTTTAAACATGCAGAAGAAAAAAACTTGCAACCACTGCAGAAGAAAAATAAACAATAATTTCAAAACATGGTCTCATAACATAATGAAGGGTTTTCGACTTCTCGACAGCTTAATCGTCAAAATTGATTATCCATCACTGTCATAAACTACTCATCAACCTGTAGCTACCCAGAACTAATCAGCTATTAACACAGGTAATCTTTTAAGCAATTCCGAACCTTATCACCAACGCAATAAGAAACATATAAGTTAACTTCATTCAGGCGAACCGTTACGACAAACAAGAAACGGTTTTTTTTTTTTCTTAACTTTCAATTATACGGCAACATTCGAAGACAGATTACAAATAAACTTTGTGTTTTTTGTTTGTTATGGGGTCTTTTATAACTTTGATGAGTCTATTAGCTTTTTTTTTTGCTTTTTTTTTCATTTTTAACCCCAATTTACTGTTAAGCTCACTTTTTGTAACAATCCAAAGGATTTTTAAAAAATTCCATATCGTTGGTCTAATTCTAATAAGTCAAAATTTGGTCAACCAACGGTTTTTAAATTTAGGTGGAGTGATCTAAAACTGTCTATAATATCTAAAAAAAGCGGTGAAAAATTAAAGCAAATATAACAATATTTTCGTTAGAATATTAATTTCAAGTTTCCTAAGAACTTTACGGAATCAAAACGTAGCTAATTTTTCAAACACAATGAAGCATACCTAATACGCTTCATGTTTGAAAAATTCTTGACGCGAGAAAGCAATCAACGTTGTCGAATTGACAAAATGCTATTGTATTGTAAGTTGTTGTGTTGTTTATTGATAGATAATTTCATTCAAATATTACTATTCCACAATATGACTAGTTAAACAATGAACATACTTGAAGGTTACCCCCTTCTATGTACGCATAAAAATTAACTACCTACTTTTACCATTGTACAAGGATTACTCGTATTATGACGATTTAAAGCCACTGCTTTAAATCGTCATAATACGAGTAATCCTTGTACACTTATTGTTCTAACCTTAATCCAGAGTGAGAGACGGAGCTAGACGTCTTGTAAAAAAGCCACCTGCTATGAAATCGGAAAAAAACGGCTTCTTCACATATTTATATTCGCATAACTCGACAAAAAAGCTTTTCGTTTTCATAAGATACTTTCAGGGATGATTGTTTGTCCCTCGTTTACCCAGACAGCTTACTACTGGTTTTATAAATGAGAAAGTTAATGAGGATGAATGTGTGTGATGTACGTATGGATGGATGGGTACATCGCGTTTGATAACTTTCTAGTTTCGCCAACTAAACAAAAGAAGTGCAAAACAAGTCAAAAAAGACCCCTTTCGTAACTATTTGAATCTTCATACATTGATTCCCGTTTCGTTAACCATTTTCAACTGTTTTTTCTACGGTACAGTCAGCTCCCAAAGTTACAAGGAAACCTCTTGTTGATGTTGCTATTTTTTGTCTCTCTCTGGCACATTAAGGTTTGTTACGAGAGAACTCAATTTCGAATTTGAACAGAAAGTACTAGGAGAACAGAATCAAGAAGGAGATGTTGGTGCCGCTGAAATCGTCTTTTTAGTGAATACCCGACAGAAAGTACTAGGAGATGAACGGGGCACACCAAGATTTGTTACGAAAGAACTCAATTTGGAATTTGAACAGAAAGTACTAGGAGGACAGAATCGTGAAGAAGATGTTGGTCCCGCCGTCTTCAACACTACAGTAAAAATAAATACCACCTTGAATTGATGCAAGCCTAGTACTTTTGGTTAGATATTCACTATGTTACAATTTGTTACTTTTTATTTCAATGTTATTATTGGAACTATTTGTTTAGTCTTATTAGAGTTTTATTTTTATTTTTGTGTACCTACCTTGTTTGAGTATTCACGGTAAGTTAAAAATAAATAAGAGTTTACCGAATAGTAATTGTGTTTTTTCTTAGTAGTTCTCCTGAGTCCTAACTGTACTTGCCGAACAAAAAGTTTACCAAACGGGAATTAATATACGCATACTCTCAAAACTTGACGAAACGAGACTCAATGTATGAAAATCAAAATAGTTACGAAACGGGACTTTTGTGATTGTATTTTCTTTAGTAGGCGAAACGGGAAAGTTACAAAACGGGACGTTCTACTAAATAAAAAAATAGAAAAGGTATTCTATTTTTGGAGGATGAACGAAAAGTTCTTCTTATGAAAGTCCTCTTTGTTAATTACACAATTATTAGATATTATATTAAGCTTGCTACTGATATTAATACCAAGTTTGTATTCTATATAAGGTCTAACTATTCATACACGAAATATTTTAAGAGTAACTTCTATAAGTCGTAAAGTCGCCATAGCAACGAAAAAAAAAAAATATCTGAGTGTTTTTTTTTTTACGAAATTATTATAATTATTAATTATTGAGACTTTTTGCATAAAATCTTTACTCCCATATTCTAACAATGTCACTAGGTAAATAAGACGTAGTAAACTAGCGTAATGGATGTTCAAAAATAAGGAGCTAGTATTTATTTTGTGGATCAAGTAATTTTAAATTATTTATTTTTTATAATAATATACTCAGATAACAAAAAATAATCCCTTGAAATGGCTTCGTTATAGCCGTTGATGAAATATTTCGTGTATGAATAGTTAGACCTTATATGTATGTGCACAAATTTATAAATACAATTGTTGGTACTGGAAAAGGCGTATCATTTCACGCAAAAACTACTGAACGGATTTTAATGAAATTTGGCACAGATATAGTTTATAACCTGGATAATATAGATAACCATCTCCCGGTAATACTGACGGCAGAAAAAAAAAGTATTTTCATGTGTTCGATATACGATCCCGAGGAACTCCACGCAGGCGAAGCTGCATAAGCTAGTAGTGTATAAAAGTAAGCCTCCGCAATTCTAAATTCAAATCTAGCAGAAACTTAGCAGAACAAACTCAACTCGACTAAATGCGACTGTGAGACAAATTAGTCGATTTCGCAAGTTAGGCATCGAGACAAATCACTTAAGTGGCAAATCTAGGAACTGTGTCCGACCAGCACTTCGGAACTTAGCCCTAACTAACTTAGTATGTCGGCGACAAGATGGTGTTTGACAAATTGGTGAATAGTACGGAGTACCTAACTGTCACAAAAACTTTTCAACTAGTCGCTTAACAAGGTACCTACCTTGTTAAGCGACTAGTTGAAAAGTTTTTAATGGACTGAGTGATTAACGAAATGTTTGCAGCTCTTTCTTTGTAGGATACAAAGAAAGAGCTGCTAACATTTCTTAACAATTTATTTTAGTTACCTACTTGCTGGTTTCTAAATTGAGTATTATTATACAGGGTGTAAACAGACCCTTCACCTAGCCGTCAACCAAGCATTCTGTACATCAAACTAAGTAACTTTACGCAAAAATGATTGCTGGGAATCGACATTTTTTTTGGGGTGTAAAATCACGTTTTACGGTAGGACTCGATGGAAAGCACTCAAAGCATTGTGCTGGTGGATGGATTGAATAGTACGGGGGTCGTGGAGGTGTGTAAAGTAAAAATCTTACAAAACATGTATTTAAAAAAAAAACTTGTGTAAAAGTTGGAACTTTGACCCCCAATATCTCCGTAACTAGAAGGTTCCCAGGTATGGTCTAGAACAAAAATATGATTGCAAAGACGAGGAGAACAAGTGCCTTTCGGCTATGTTAAGGGTCTATTTACACCCTTTATTATATGGAATTTCGAGTGCCGGGGCCGGCCAATACTACCCGTAGAACGGATGACCATTGGGGTAGACATATTCTTGAGTGGAGACCACGAATCGGCAAACGTAAGGTGAGGCGCACTCAGACTGGGTGGAGCGACGATCTTCGCAGGGTGGCTGGTGGCAACTGGATGAGGGTTGCCGAGAATCGAGTTGAGTGGCGTGCGATTGAGGAAGCCTATGTGAAGCAGTGGAGTGGAAATAATAATAATTTATTTGCAGAAAACATGGTATACAATGGTGTTGAATAAAATTAAAATAGTTCAAACATGTTTAGCTAAGGTAGAACATAGCATGCAAAATTTTAGGGTTAAGTAATATGTTACAAGGCTTCAACATTTTTTATCCATAAATTCTTTTAAACTATAGAAATTACATTCATTTATCCACTTGTGCAATTTAATCTTTAATAATCTTGAATTTAATATTTTGAATTGCCTTGGTATCTTGTTGTAAATACGTATGCACATTGTTAGACAGTTTTTATTATATTTAGCAAGTCTTGGCAAATCATTCAATACTAACATAAAAGGATCTCGTCTGTTTCGAGGATTCACATCGTTTGCTGTCTTAAATAGTTCCCTATTCCTAACTGAGTGTGTGCTGTAGGCTGATGATGATGATAAAAAGTGACAAAGCTTCACCTGTGAGTGAAATAAAGCTGCGATTAATTACGATTTATGGGTGAAGAGGCAATTGAAGTAGAAAAGTAAAATAACAAACTTAAAAAAAAGCACCAAATATTTTATCAGACCTTATGGTCACCAACCAGTTCCATAGATTAAAACCCCGACGCCTAATCACTCGACCAAAGAATCAACCATCTGTCGTAACGCTTGCTTACTTTAACTTATTACCAAGACCAACGTCTTGGAATCAGTAATCACCCTTCCCTCGCCGTTTCCTGTTGCTTTCTTGAACTGTATGAAGACGGCGCGTGCCTTTACGGCCAAGGGAACCTCGACCTTAAAGCTGAAGTTGTAAGGGTGGTAGGAATTGGTAGGATAGTAATAATTCTGGACTACTAGCACATTTATGGAAATTGGAGACATCCGTTCGTGTGGCAGGCACGAGCTCTGTGTTTTATGATGCGCGATATGCCTTTAGTTTGACCAGGTGGTTGGTGTTTGAATTTTTTTCGTTTTTAACGTCTGCTTTTTTTGTCAAAATGTTTAAGGACAAATGTGTTAGGATTCCAGGTTTGGTAAGGGATGACCACGACAACTAGCATGCAGATCGGAGGATAGTACATCAGCAGAGCTCTTATTTTCAAAAATAACTATTTAGCTTCACTTACTTGGCCAAAGACATGATTGTAGATTTTCTAGGTCAATAAAATAATCCTTAGACACCTGTAGAAGTTGTGTCATTGGGTTAAACTTTCTCATCGTAATGTAATTTTTCCTTTCGATTTATCTTTTAGGTCCTAATAAAAAATGCAAGAATACGTTATCCCCGTCTCAGTCGAGCGCTTGTTTTTGAATTTCGAAGGAGCATAACGTTCGACCATAATGTACGGAGGGCAGGAGGGACCAACTCGCGGGTCGTTTCTTACTAGATATGAAAGTAAAGTCATCTCAGCGGAAATTAATGTAAAAAATTAAGGTAAATTAAAACATTTTTGGACACTAAGTTAGAGATTAGAATGTGAAAAGTCAGATTCAAAAAAGATATTTTTTTTTTTTTCAATGTTTACTTAGATCTACATGAAACAGTGAAAATACTTCTTTCAGTACACTTAAGTGGGTATGTACTTGTTCACATTTTCAGATATAATTTGATAATATTTTCAGACGACTTGTAAAGAGATAGTTGATGATTTTTTATTAACTGTTTAGAACGAACGCCGTTGGTTTTATTTATTTTTATGAAACAATTGCGAGCTTCTTGTTTAGTTATGTACTAGATAATGTGTGATTCAAAGGTTTATTTATGCAATACAAAATGACTTCCATCAAACTTATTAAATAACTAGAGATAGATAGCGGGCCGCGGTTGACTATTCCGCTACAAGGGCGCGCGCCACGTACGACCGTTAAAAATAAGTCACCGTGCAATACTTCCTAATGCAGGGACGAACTCCAGCGGTTTCTTGGGAACCTCATGATCGGCCTTTAGATCGGCCTTATGGAACACTTTTTTTTTAAACTTAATAATGTTTTTAAATGAACATGTTTTGTAAACCCAAAATGCGCGCACCGAAAAGACCTGGCTCCACCAATGATCGACTATGCAAGATTCAACTGAAGATAGAATCTCATATTCAAGTTAAGTGGGCTAAAGAGAATGATAGATTGTTTGATTTGGTTGATTTAGACTTGCTTTTCCATTTATCATTTAAAAGCAGTGCCAGAATAACTAGATTGCTGTGCTATCCTTCCACTTTAGTTATTTAAAATGCAACAAGTACGACTGGTTAAAAAATATTAACAAAAAAAATTCAACAATGTATAAAAATGATTCCCTAGTTCATCTCTGGACTTATTGTCGTCTTTTATGTGTGTACGAACAACAGTAGTAATCGCAAAGAAAGCTCACCCTAACAAAATAAACCTTTTTTATGCGAGCAGCTGGTCCTAATGACGTTTAAACTTTACCAACTTACTTATAGATGCTATTTTACTTTAGCAAATGTTCTGTATGGGACTTCATACTTTAACTGGTCGCTTTTAATATTGTGATGTGTTGAAATTGTGACCGTCGCTTCTTTTTATTTCAAAAGAGAGATTTTAAATTATTAAAGAATACTTCCAAAGAATTAAAACTGGGTTAAATTATTTTTAATGAATCATATAATCTTGTGTGTTTCTGAATTAGATGGCATGAATTATAGTTACATTTGTTTCTTATTTTTATTTTTTATCATGCTGGTATATTCGTACGCACGCATAGACTACATATTAAGTCACAAATGACTGAAATAAAAAGACTTTTTCAGTGCTTTTTTGCACAAGTGGAAAGACAATAAACTATCTTTACACTTCACAAAAAATCTTACACGTTTTAAAAAATAACAACATTTTTAACGTCCACCTCTCCAAATAAAATAAAATTGTAATTCAAAGGGCCACTAAAGAGCACACACACTTATCAAGATCAAATAAGGGGAGTTTGTAGGGTCCGATACCGAACGTAACGTCTTTTGGGCCCAAGACGAGTTCCTTGTAGACCGTCGCACAAAGCGGGCCGGGCGCACGCCACCCCTGCTCTCCCGCCAAAATCAAACTGACACATCCAAATTCAAAATTGTTCTAAATAAGTGCCTTGGTGGTTGTTCTTTATTCAAATTAAGAAAAAGAAGTGTGATAAGTTCCTAAGAATCAATTATTTAAAAAAGTAAGGTTAAATGGTGCTCAATAGTTTTTATTAATTTTTAGTATTTTTTTGTTGTTATTAGTGCAATATGTTGTGTGTAAGAAAATCAATAGTCTGATTACAGTGCCTTATTTAGTTTATTGTTTACAAACGACATCGGGGATTGCAAATATTTTGGTAAGTAATTCCAATTTGATTTTATTTTGGGATGATTACTGGGTTACTCCTAGCTATGTTTTTATTAATTGGCCCGAGGTATCTGAAAGCCTGATTTTTACCACATTATACATTGCTGTCAAACAGACCAAACGACTGGACAATCTAAGATTTGAGAACACAATCAAAACAATAATAATTTTAGTTGAAAATATTACGAAAGATTCATGTTTATCAGCAACACTGGGGTAGGTATGATGGACCTATATTTAATTTCATCCTATGGTGTCGTTTTGTGCGTAGGTTTCTCATGTAAATGAGACGGAATTTTTTTTTTTTTTCTATACAGACCTAGTAATCCTAGTCGACTAACTAGTCATATTTTCTTTCCAATTGAATATCATCATCCTTCTTTTGCCATTGTCCCAATTCATTTGGGGTCAGCGCAGCATGTATTGTCTTGTTAGTTGTTCTTCCATACTTCCCTATTACTCGTCATCTCATAAGACACCTCCTTTAGTGCCATATTATCCTTCACACAGTCCATCCATCGTTTCTTTGGTCTTCCTCTACTCTTATACCCATCCACAGTCATACTCAATTCCAATTGAATACACATTTTATTTTATTACAATACTCCGATATTGCAATATCAGCTGAAATCCTTAATTACAGTTTTGATAATTAACACATCTTAAAAATTATGTCATAAGATCAGCGTGTCAAAATCCGTATCTCCAAAACGGGATAACGGGACCCCTTGCTGTCGCATTTAGGTTCTTAAAACTACTTGCATAAAGTTAAATTTAGTAAAGCAATTGTGCCATCCTCTGTTTGGTAGGTTATGGTTTTTAGGGTTCCGAAACTGAATGACGGATTGGAACCTTCTTTAATTTTCGCAACGTCTCGTCTGTCTGCCTGTTTGTTTGCCTGGCACAAAAAGTTTCCGTGTTACTTACTTTGTTTTACTGGATTCTACTTAAGGAACTTCTTTGCTGGATTGGACCTTTCAGAACAGTTTAAACTGTTTTTTTTTAAATCAGTTACCAATTAAAAAAACTGAGCGCTTCTTACAATCGTATATAAAAGAATAATGTAAAGTTAAATATTGACCAGAACTGTGGTCCATTAAAAAATATTTACTCAAATTATCTGGTTAAAAGCGTGTGGAATAAACAGTTCATTCTTTCATTCATTTTTTTCCCAGATCAGATGAAAATAATATGGCGATTAAAATATATTCACTGACTAATTACGTAACGGATTCAGTTTTTTATGACATTTTTTTTTGACACGATAGCGTTAATATCAGAGGTAGTATTAGATCTCTCATGTCTAATAGTGGCAGTATTTTCTGCCACTATTCTTAGTTTTAAATCTTACTAAGTAAGTAGGCTAGATATCAGAAGTGTATCACGAGATTATTAAGGAACCATCTCGAGCTTAGCCAGCCCGAAGAAATATAATATGTGAAACATCTCATTTGGAATAGAAATGGGTCTGTTGTTCACCCCTAGTGGCCTACCATGACGTCTTAAAGCAGGAGTAATTCCAGTGTGGGAAAGAGATGCTAGACGACCTGTATAGCTCTGTCTCTTTCCCACACTGGAATTACTCCTGCTTTAAGACGTCATAGTAACCCCCCTGTACTCTGTAGATTTGGGTTTAGATTTTAATCCAAACGTGTCACTTTATACCTATACGCCAAGGGATCTCGACTCTCTCAGTCTATCTTCTATCTATCTTCAGCAAGCAAATCACCTCCAAAATATTTACGAAACCCACAATACGTCACTACCGGAACATTGCTCGATGTGTGACGTCACAATTGCCATCAACACAACAAGCGGCGATACGTAATCGGTACGATGAGGGCGCGCGAAACGCGAAAAAACACGTTATTTTTAAACGTTAAACGAAATAAAAAAGTAATGAGTTATTGATTCGGTCGAGGTCATTGGCTGACCTTGGCATTCGGGAACACTGTATTACAGTAGCTGTGTCAAGGCTGATTTTATTTATGCACTCATTGAGCTTTTTACTTTTTTAAGTATGTCACGCCACAGTTTTTTGTTGTTTAACTTTTTTGTGAGGGGCGATGGATTGGCACTTTTGTTTTTGGCGATCTAATGACTGTGTTAGGATAAGGCAGATTGCGTGACTATGACCCAAACTAGCCTTCTTTTTTGCCATCACTGAGAAGAAGACAAACACCACCAAGATCATGTAAGTAAACTCCCACTTATTCAAATAAACGTAGGTATCGTGTTTCAAGTTACCCACAAAGTGACACCGAGACAACGACGGCGAGGAATCTATCCGCCATTTCAATTCAAAATTTTAATCAGAGATTCGTATTAACATCGTCCAAGTGTCCAGTCGGTCGCCGAAGGGACCACAAGGAACAGTTTAATGGTCGTCCAGATTTACGGGTCGCAGACGTGTTAGCTAAATTGAAAGTTGACTATAAATTAGCAGGGGTGGCCCGCCAGACAACTGTAATGTACGGGGCTTGAGATTTACATGGAGAAATGAGAGGAATAGTGTATTTTACGTATTATTATTTTAGTGATATTAATTTGGTTTAAAGATCTGACTGTGGCTGAAACCTGGCAGCCTGGTCACCGGTGACAGTGTGATTTTGAATTACGATTTAGCATGTTTCTATTGAAACTGTCTTGTTGGTTCAGTGGTCACAAAACGCTATAACTAAGTATAAGGTCCTAGGTTGTGTTATTGAGTTTTCCCATCAGAAATTTCAGTTCAGTTAAAGAGTTTCTATCGACCGTGATCGATGCAAAAATGACGTTTTGCGAAAGTGACGCTCTGCGTCAAGATCAATCAAACCAGCATGCCTGAGAGATATTTCTCGATGGCATGTAAAGCCAAGTCAGAGGCCCATTGGCGGCATAAAAACTCTGACACCAGGTTAGGCACTAACCACACGAAAAAGAAAGAAAATGGCAGCGAGATTCGACACTATGTCTTTATTTTATATTATTTTTTTTTCTATTGAGGCACAGGATAGACCGTTGAGACGATGCTTGGAGGTCTATGTCCTGCATTGGACTTATGTCAGCACAATCGTATAAAAAAAGATCATAATGACGAACGTTTCCGTACCAACTCTTTCATTCTGAGTTAATAACTATCGTATTACGGAAAATATTCTGCCAAATAGTAATCTTCAGGCCGTGCAAGCAACAATGTTCTGTAAAGCTAGCCACATATTGTTCAAATCACTATTACAGTTTCACACCAGCACATAAAATCATTTGTCTATTCTATCCATACATGCAACAGCCACGCTAAATTGATCCGTATTGTGTGAGAGTCAGAAAACAAAATATCTAAACGGTATAGATGTGCGTTACGCTGTTGCGTATATGGTTAACTTTTTTGACGTCATAGGCTGGGTGTGCGAATAGCAAAATTTTCTTTTTTCTATTATTTTACGTACATCGGAAATGATGATATTCCGTCAATTAGCCGAATACTGATAACGCACAAACATAATATCATTAAAAGAACATGGGATTATTAATTACTTTGATTTTGGGTAAACGTGCTAAGAACTTTATTGTGAAGAAAGGATATTGCTAATCAACGAGCTAATTATGAATTTTGAAGGAGTAAGGGTGCGGACTGACAGCGGACACCGGACTTTGACAGATATTTCAGTACATTGTCTGTCAAAGTCCTTGGACCGGGTCTGCTCGGTTTGACCACACCTTAGGGGTCGTCCTTTAATGGCATCCATTATTACGTCTTGAGTTTTTAGGCTACCCCTCCTCCCCACTCCCAATATGCCGTGTATTTTTTTATAATGAAAAGATCAGATAGTTTTAAAATCTGTTTTAAAACAACAAAAAACACGGATTCTTTTGACACGAATTTGCTTGCAATGGGTTTTTAATTCATTATTGGTAAATATATTTTACTCATTACTCATTACATATTTTTTTTCATTCCACGAAAAAATACACGTGATTGTCACATTATGCCCCCCTCCATCGTGATTACTCTTTATTTTTTTCTGAACCCCCTCCCCCCTTTTCCAACCTTATGTGATTAAAGGACGACCCCTTACAAGTTCAGTCAAATCTGTATAGACTGGTTTCTGACACCGGACAGTGACAGATAATTTAGTGATATTTGTGGGCAAAAGTCCTTGTCCGGAGCCGAGTTCACAATTTGTCCGTACCGGTCTGATCAAACCTTAAAGCAAAAAAACTATTTTCCACTCTCTTCTAAATATTTTGCCAACTGAGAGTATTTCTACAGAAAATGTTTATTTTAATACTTAATAAATATTACTTATTGTATACTTTCACTAACTTTTAACTGAAAAATCTAACTTCCCTTAAGTCCTTCGTTAAAACTGCATTAAACGAGTATTTCTCGTTTTATCAATAGGAAAGGAGTTCAAACTCAAAGAGCCCACAATCCTTCACAAAGTTCTTTTATAAAACTTATTTCGTTATAAAGTGTTTATGGTAAGGATGAGGTCACTTTGACAGCGGTTAGCGGTGCGTATAGCGAAGATAATTACAATGGTAGTCTAGACTTCTCTTCTTCTTTCTTTATCGTGTGGTAAGTGCCTAACCTGGTGTCAGAGTTTTTGCTCTGACTTGGCTTTACATGCCGTCGAGAAATATCTCTCAGGCATGCTAGTTTCCCCACAATGTTTTTCTGAAAAAAGTCTTTCGTCGATTTAAACAGTACCTTAAACTGAAAGATTACCAAAGATCTGTAACTATTACCGTGTGAGTAAAATCTCACTTAACTGCCCTAGTCTTCATAAAGAGAGCCTTTAAAAAATACTGCCCAAACAACCTGCTAAAAACTGGCAATATTAATATTTTGTCTTATTAAAAAGATGTTACAATAATTTTTCTACAGTCACAACTGCAAACTACTGCATATTTTTAATGATTATTATTATTTCCAAAAAAACTATGGATGGACTGCGTGAAGGATGATACGGCAAGGCAAGGAGGTGACTGATGAGGTGACGAGCAATAGAGAAGTATGGAAGGAGAAGACAAGCTGCGCTGACCCCAAATAAGTTGGGATAAGGGCAGGAGAATGATGAATGAAGCAACTACTTACCTAATTCAAGGTCTATCTCAATAAAGTTCAACCTCTTTTGCGACGCTCGCTGTATGACCACAGCCTAATGCTTATAAAGGATTACTACCCCTTTTCTTTCTTCTATTGTGCTGCCCTTTGCCGTTCTGAATAAAAATCTTAACAACTGAATAGAATGTTAAGAATTAACTACATTTTATTTTTTAATTTGAGTCTTTTTATTATTGTGAAAAAAAAAATATTGTTGAGCAGCTAAGAGTCGAGTCAAATCTAAATTTGAAGGCTCTGTTTTCATAGTCGTGGCCGCCATTTTGTTTAGGTACCTTCAGTAAAAAAAATAACAATAAAACCTTCGTTATTTTGTGATGATAACATTAACATCATCTTATTACAGCCACCCTTTTATTCCCAGGTGTTTAAATAAAACAAGAAATAAAAACTTGGATTCGTTTGAACTGAAGCACCTCTCGTAGAAACTCGTAAACGGACTTTAGGTTCATCCCGGACATTATAAGAGTACAATGTTCCGACACCCGAAACATCAAAACGGATGAACAATATCTGTAAATTGTCAGACTTCAATATTGGTTCAGACGAACATTATCGCAAAGATAGACGAAAATCCAACTCAAAAACAACCTCAAAGCGTTTGAATAAAGTCTAATATCGCAGAAATGCGATCGCACGTATGACGTATAACAAAACAAATGAAAAAGTTTTTATTTATCGCCTCAACACTTCATGCTTTACCCTTCCATTCTAAAATCAACTCTAAATTCTAAAGCAAAGGTCATTTTATAGCATAACAAGAAAAAGCAAGCAGCAATAAAAACGTTCCAAATTCAAAGTTATTCGTAATGCTAAAACGTTAAAGGTGTTGCCAATAAAAAAGAAGTTAGCTTCTTACGTTAACAAGGTGTGGGATATGGGGCCCGTGGCCGCCATTTTGAGAGCATTTTATTCTTATTTTGTTGCACAATTTATATCGGATCATAAACGGACCCTGATAAAAGAACGTTTTGTCTTGTTCATCACTTTTACCTTTCATAAAATAACTTTATTTAATGTGTTCCTTTTGGAAATGTGAGAGAATTATTGGGGATAATATTGCCTCCATTCAAGAAACAAAATCACATGTAGTAAGCAATACGGTTGTACAAAAATACCCTGCAAATCATGATATGTTTAGTACTTTAACCATAGAACATATCTACCTACAGATAGACAAACAGACTGAATCAACTAAATGAAGTTCAGTGGAAACTCTAGCCGTTATTGTATAAAGATAAAGAAAATTTAATATCTCAAAACATGCGTATATACCTACATGCAATTTAGCATTCAAGATGACACAATATTGAAATGTATGACCTTTTAAAGTGGTATCACCATTATGATCTATTTTGTTTTTTCTTTATCACAGACTACTCAGAATATTAATCCGATTAACGCTTCTAGTGAGAAAAATCTCCTAAAGATTTATTCTCAGTAGCTAAAGCAAACGAATAACAGGTTAAGTTCTATTCCCGCTTCGGTTACTGTCGTGAAGTGTCGGGAAGTGTCGGCATGTCAATCTCTTGCTAGTTAAGGAACGAATTGACGGCACTTTTATGACACTCTTGAAGTTAACGTTGCTGAGGTAACGTTTTATGATCCCGTGAGGGTGATACTTGCGGTAAGGACTGTGGAGATGCTCTAGTTGGCTTGCTTTGTCATGAATGATAATCGAATGGCTTGTTGTAGGAAGGCATTGTTAGGGAAGTTTAAGATAGCAGCTCATAGAACATATTATTTTTTCATTTTGACACGACTTTGACACAACAAAAAATCTTTTCTTTCTTTATCTTTTGTGTATCTGTGGAGAACGTTGTTGGTTGCACATTTGTATAACTCCTTATATTCTATTTTTTTGTAATATATAATGTGTAATTGTTGGTTCTTCCGAATAAATAAAATAAAATAAAAGGTTAGTGAAGTAATAAAAGGCTAAAAAAGGTTAGTGTAATATGAGTTTTTTTTTTGCCACGGTGAAATTTTGCTCATGCTACGCTATATTGCGCTGCGGCGAGCTACACATTGCCACCCCATAAGAAGAACCAGTTTCTTGTAACTTTGCGAAGATGTCATTATTATGCATAAAACTATGTAGTTAGACAAACTGAAACTTCTATTATTCTGATATGACATATTTTATCTACTACAATAACATCACACAGCATCGAATCTACAGTCCTTAACGAAACTAACTCGTAGATATTCTGAGAAAATTCGCGTGTAAAAGTAATTTATTTAGAATAAGTAATTGAGTAACATGTTTACGACATTACGTTGTTTAGTGCCGCGTTGGTCTAAGATGTGATTTTTAAAGGGACTGTGTTGTAAAAGATTCGTTTTATACGTAGATAACCATAAAAAGGGGTGGATCACAAAGGATCTGTTTGCTACTTGTACGAGTATCTCTCGCACTGATTATCGTTGTTTTTTGTTCTTTTTCTTCTTTCTTGTCGATAGTAGAACATATTTAAATTTCTTGCGGCCAGTATGTGGCCACGTTAATCGCGGCGTCATTGGCGTTTTTTTTTTTTTTTTGTTGTGATTTTCGATTTATATTTGTACGTTTTGGGTCATTCTTTTCTAGATTTGAATTTATTTATTTAACACTTCAAGCACAAAAGTACAGAGCCGAACTTAATGCCATATGCATTTTCTACCAGACAACCTTTGGGTGATGCAGAGACAAACAGTGGTAGGTGTATATCTGAAAATAATTTGAATTAATAGTAAGATAAACTACAAGGATATAAAAAATACTATAAATATATACCTATATTAAAATATATATTAATGAAATACTATTATTCACTACTAATACCATACCTATTATTTACTAAAATTATTTTATTGTTGTTTTTTTTTAACTTTCAATGGTTATTAATATTACTGTTTAAAATCCCACGAAGTCCCTATATTTCTTTACGTATATTCGAGGCAATTCAACTGACATGCGTGATTCCTTCATTGTCTATGTACAATAGGTACATAGATTTGAGTGGGTTACTTTTGTCGCCGCCACAGCCTATGAAACTCGTGTCGCTGTCTCAAAATGATTCACTTCAGCTTCCTTCACAAAAAAATGCCGCTAATATTTCAACCGGGATTCTCTTCACCCTTATACAACTAAGGGTGGAAGGAAGAGAGTATTTGTCAAGTTTTGAACACACAGCGAGGGGTGAAAACACAAATCATATTGTGTCCAAATAGTTTCACTTCAACTTTTCCTAAAATTTTTTGTTGTTTTTCACAAACCTTATAAATTGCAAATTAATTTTAGCCTATTTCCATTACACGGAAATCAATATTTCTGATGACAAATTGCAATAGCAGCAACCAATTATGTTTTTTGAAACTGGTCACTAAATCGATGAAGCAAAACCTTCAGGTTACTGAAAAACGTAAGTCAGTTGTTTTTCACACTGATGACGAGAGAGCGCGAAACAGTTTAAATAAATACTCATACGCACGATAAGCCTGTAACGTATACATCTAAAGGAGTCTCTATACAACACCAGTATCAGCGAACTATGACAGTAAAAAATATACATTGTCATGGAAAATTTGACTCAGTTGCAACCTGAATAGTCATTGTCAGAATTTTTTATCGCAATCCATTAATATAAATATAATATAAACTAATCACAATTGATAATAAAGTAAGACTAAATACGAAAATAATCTTAAGCGTTTAAAATAATTCACCAAACATAACAAATTAAACAATTTCGTTTCTAATCATCTCATTTCGAGACCAGTAGCGCCATCTATTGTAATTAGTTTAGAAACACAACATAATGAGCTTTCATTACTAAGCATACAGATTAGAACTTAGACATTAAATATAAAAATACTCTTGACAAAGAACTTAACAAAACACTACAGGTTGGTGCAATAACAGTTACTGTATTGAACGTGTCAAATGCAAAGGTACTGTATTCAAAACGACAGAGATCCGACGACATGATCAAAACGTCTGTAAAAAACCAATGAAAACGAAAAAGAAACTGCAAACGAAAATGGCCGTTGAATGCCCGGCGAAGTGAACGTTGCACTTTCACGATTAAAAAATAAAATTGAAAAAATAAACGACGCGTTAGAAATGAACCATCGGCTAATAGTTCTTATTGACGCCGAGTTGGCGCTAGCGTGCGAGCTCATTGCTTTCAAGCTTTAGTTCTGCTATCCGACGCTGTTATTTCATGGCAGCACTTGCGTTCTTATTAGAATTATGTTGTAGTAACGCACATTTTGTTTTTTTTTTTATTAAAACTAATCTTTTGGAGGAGGGCAAGGTGTTTCAAAATTTAATTTTTGCTTTTCTTTTCATGTTTTTCTTAAATGATATTTTTTTTTGCATACATAATTATAGACAACCGCGTTTTGATTTGTATGTAGACCTTCGTAAAACTCTCCAATTTTTTTATGTTTAACTGATTTATGTCGTTTTCAAACAATAAAAAATCTGTATAATTAGTTTCTTTTTTTTAGTTTTTTTGTTTTATTTACTTAATTATCTAAACCAAAAAATAATCGAACGCACCAATAAAGTATTGAAAAGCGTCGATCACATGATCGGTCGCAGATCGAACCGGGTCAAGCACAACAGGTGAGTTGCGGAGCGCATCAACTAAAAAATAAAATATCGAAATGTGAAAAAATAATAAAAATCAGCAAATATAGTAAATTGAAAAAAGAATAGTGCTGTTACTTTCTGGCGCGTGGGTTGGGTATATGTGCGTCTCTACCGTGAGTGGCGCACACGTGGTTTTCGGTAGTCTCGATTCGGGTGTCCGAGCGAGGGTGCGGGTGTGCGGGTTGCCGGAGGACGCGAGGGCCACATCCCGTCGCGGCCCGCGCCGACCGGCTGCGTTGCCCGTAACCTCCGAATGACCTCATTTTTTTTTCTCCAATGTAAATATTCGGCTCGTTTTGCCGCATAGTCTATAAGTGGTATTAAGTTCCTTCGCCGCGTTCGATGTTTTTTTTTTTATTTACCAGTTAATTAGTGGACGTTCCAAATTGACTTTAGCCGCGTCGAGTACTTTAATTAGTGTAATCTTTTTCTAGTGTAACGACTCGGTTTTTTTGGACTGGATTAATTTAGAAATTAAATTAACGTTGTATAAAATTATTGTTAAGTTGCGGACGTTTCGAACTGTTAAATATAAGGTATTTGTTGTGGTGTTGATGGAAAATTAGAAATAAGTTAATTTATCAAGATACGTGGTTCCTTTCAAGATAAGGAAAAATTGTCAAAGTCAGCACATCAGGTAAATTGTGAATGAAATCGTGTTGTGGTAATTTTCAGTTTGTTATTTTAGTTTTTTTTTTTCTTTTTTGCTAAATTATTTTTATTTTGCATAGATCGCTCATTTCGTGAAAACCATATTCTCAGTGACGGCATTACATTTGTGAATGAATTCGTAATTTTTTTAATTAGTGACAAGGCTGAACAGTTGTGGTCAAGATATTGTGAGTAAACAAAATTGTTTGACCCTGTCGATTTAATTGAAATTCGATTCTATGAAAGCATTTTTACACCGTAAATGTAGACTAAATTAATGTAAATATACGTAGTTAAATGATTCAAAGATATCTACGTCCCGTCCCCGTCCGTTTTGATGACAGAAAAAAAGGAATTTAAGTTGGAAAAAAAATGATTTTTTGTTTTTTAACTCAAAATCAACGTTTCAAGTTTGAACAAAAAGAATTATGTTTTTTTTTTTTGTGAAATAAATTCTTCAACTTTTTTTCTCTTAGATTCCATTCTTTTTCCTTTTCGTTTCTAATAACGAGTGTTATAACCTAGATATGATATAGAAGTCCAAAATAATACTGTTTGTTGACCGCCAACAAAAATCGTAATTAACCGAAAAAAAATCTCATGAAGCCGCGTCAGGTTCGTCGACCTCGCTCGGACCGGTCTCTGATAAAAGAATCATATTAATTCATACTCATTCAGCTGTTTACGGTTTACAACGTTCATCTACGTTCATACTACGTTCATCTACGTTCATACAACGTTCATCGTTCGCATTCATTGTGAATTAATAAAAATACGCGCCGAAAGTGACGTTCCGTTGTTTTTTTTTTACAACGAAATCGAGGTAAATTATTGGTTTCCTTTTTTAAATTTCCCGTCAATGAGTTCGACATTATTGGGTGTTAAAATGTACGTTGTTTTTTTTTCTGTCCCGCGAGAGCGATGCGTTGTTTTACTTTTTTTTTTTAATGTGAACACAGAGGTTGAGTCTTTTTTTTAAATAAAGCTTATTGTTTTTAAAGATTAACTTGAGCATTTCCGAGTACCTAATTGAACGATTCAGTTTAAAAAACGTTGCCTCTTTTTTTGTAAAATCTCTTTTTATACTACCTACTATTTTGTTGTCATTTAGACTGTCAATTTGATTTGAGGGAAATTGGGTCCCAAAATTCCCATAAAATAGATTTAGAAAAAAACCTTATTGTTTTTTTTTAGTTTGGAAACTATTATATTATACATATCACCCAATTTTCTTTTAGCAGCTTGATTTGTGAGAAATTAAACGTTTTCGTTGCAAAATTCCTTTAATATCGATTGAAAAAAAAAAACGCTTTTTTTTGTTTCAAATGCTTCTTACACTTTCTGGTAAAATTAGTTGGACTTTAATTGAATGTATGCTTAGGGTATAGTAATTTGTACTGAAACCAATGCTTACGGAAGGTCCCACTCACAGATTTCTGAAATTAAGAAACACGTTTATCTTGAACCTGTTTGATTTGTGTTCAAGCTGGGGAACCAATTCACGGGCAAGGGTGAGAATATGAAATTAAACTAAACAAAAAACCAGTTTTTCACCCCACATTCCATTTAGGATACCATTCAATTAGAATACTTCTAACATAATTATTTCAAACGCTGTTAGAGATAGAATACAGTCCACATTCCATACCCCACGTCATTCTAATCAAGACTTAATAAAAACCTACATTCATTGTCTCAAAATCGATGAACGGCCGCCTCTAGCATGTACTCATACAAGTGTCGAACAAAAAAAAAGTGCGGTGATGACGTCACGCCACTCACGCCACCATAATGCATTAAAAAGTACAATCGCTGAATACATATCTCTCATTGATACTGTCGGGTGCCGATTACCGGAGGATTTTTTGCGAATGATTGAATTTTATTTACAATTAACCCCGGCCTCGGCATCGGCGAAAGGGAAAGTGACGATTAAATGCCATTTAAAAATAAAACAGCTCCGCGCCATAACATTGGGAAGCCGATAATTTATACGTAAAGCTATAGAGCGTACGTTTGTGCTGTCACTTCTACGTTCTAGCGTGTTTAACTCGTGTGAGCACGCTGTGTGAGCGTGGAACTGAACAAATAAAACGAATGTTACAGTGCTGAAAGACCTGTCGACTCAAAGTCAAGTGCTGAGCACAAAAAACACACAAGGCGTAGACAAAACGTCTTAGTCGTAAGAAACCGCCCAAACGTAAGTCGCTGGGGAAGCGCGGGCGGGCGGCCCGCCTAATTTGTCTTAGGCGGAAAAATCGCGCGGCGATTACAAGTGGCTCGTAACGAAGTCGGGCCCGGGGCGGAGGGCGGGGGCGAGGGTGCGAGGGGGGCGCGGGCCGGGGTGGCGGCGCGGCCGGCCGCGGGACCGTCTCAGTCGTCCGTCTGGAGTCGCGCCGGCCGGCCGGGCCGCGCGGCGTAATACACGTTCCTCGTGCTCTTGTGATTATAAATTTTAATAAATACAAAATTCCAAAAAGTAAATTTAAAAAAAATTTAACCGCGTCTAATCGAAAATATTTTTAGGCTAAAATCCCCTCGACCCTCACTTTTTTGACCTAAACTGTTGGCAGTGGACAAAAAGTTTTTTGCGAAATTTTTAATATTTACGTCGGTTACATTTGTAAAGAGAATTAACACTTTTGGCCGTTGATGAGAATATTTTTATTTAAAATTTATTTTTCTTAACTAACGAGCGATCTTGAGTGAGCGATTGATGAGTAAATAATAATTAATTTTAAGCGTTATATTAATATTAAGATATTGGTAGTAATTGGTCGACTATTGACTACCACAAATTTTGTCAGCTGTACTCAGTTTGATATTTTGGACTATACTTGTGGTTTACACGGACGTATAAAACTTTTTGTGATTCGATCTCAAGAACTCTTCTCCCGGACCAAGGTGGTTATTTTAAAATAATAATGTTTTATTGTAGAGCTAGTGATATTTTCTTATTTTTAGTGTGATAGCTTTTTTTTTTTGTACTTTTTTTCTTTTTTTTTTGTAAAAACATGTAATGAGATCAGCAAAGCCATAACAGTATTAATTATAGTTAAACCTACTGTTAATAGTAAATATTGAACGTATAGTAATTTTATTTCTTTCTGGACTCTCTTAGTTTTTTGACGGCGTCGCGTCGTCCGACGGGACGGGTCATCTCCTTCAGAGATTTCACAAATCCGTCAACTGTTTCTTAAATGAACTAGAATTAGATTTTTATTTTTAAATGCTCGTTTTTTTTTGTATTATTTGCGTGCCAACTTCATAAAAAGTCTCTCTTTTTTGTATTGCTCTTTCGATTAAACGTACACCGTTTAAAAATAAATTAGTTTTCTCGGGAGCTTTTTTTGAAGTTGTAAATTTTTACTGTTTTTTGTTAAAAGTAGAATAAGTGTTTTCTTTTATTATTTTGCCTTATTCTTTACCTATAAGTTTTCTTTTTTTTGTTTATTTTTATAATTTTGTTTACCTACAATAAACACTTTTTATTTTTGCTTGTTTATATTTTTTATTTTGCCTGGTTTTATACCTCAAAGGTAAGTATGAACTATCCGTCGTTGTAATTAGGTGTGTGATTCCGTTTTTGTGTTTCTATATTATCGATTATTTAGCACAAAGCTTTCTTTTTCGATAACAAGATGATATTGACCGTATCTTGATATTTAAAAATATTTGTTCGTAGGTTTATCAGGTAGTTTTTTTTTTCAAGTTTAAAAATGCTAAGTATGCCTTGCCTTAGTTTACTAATTTCACAAAACATTTTCTTAATTCTACGTTCTCCATATTTTTTTAAAAACAATTTCGGAATGTATTGTAACGATAGTATAATAGAGTTATTTAATATGAGCATTCCTATTAGTCAATCTCAACCGTTTTGTTATAATATCTCATAACACTTCTATCTCATCACACAAAAATCAGAAAAATTATAATTTTTAAATGGATGCCCATTTAAAAATGATAATTTTTCTGATTTTTTTGCCGTGTTGTAATTTCTGCGGAATATTTTGATAGCAGTGCCAGCCTCTTAATTCGCCAAACTCTGATTAATTAGTTGGAGTAACTATCATAATGATTCCTTATTCCATAATACTAAACAGGAATCGTTTTCTAACAAAATATCATCATCATTCTCTTGCCCTTATCCCAATTCATTTGGGGTCGGCGCAGCACGTAAACAAAATATATAGCTACATATTTTGTAAGATGCCAGTAACAAACCATCCAGTACTTAGGGGAGACGTATCACAATACCGCAGGGAACCCGTTTCCGAAATGGCCTGTAACTGGTTTTGAATGGTGCATAAGACCTTATTGATAGGACCAGAATGTTATGTCTCTCTATATCCCTGGCTGTAATGTCTCAAGGTCTCGTTTGAGTCAAAGGGAATTGACAACGATGATCCACGCAATAAACATGATTTAAGTGCATTATCTAATGGGTTATACAAGGTGTAAACGGACTCTCCACGAAGCCGTCAACCAAGCATTCTGTACATCAAATTAAGAAACTACACAAAAATATTGCTGGGAAAAGACTTTTTTTTGGAGTGAAAAATCAAGTTTTACGGTAGGACTCCATGTAATGCACTCAAAACATTGTGCTGATGGATGCATTGAGTAGTACGGGGGTCAAGGAGGTATTTAAAGTAAAGTTATAACATTAAAAACATGTATTTAAAAAAAACTTGTTATGAGTTGGAACTCCGTCCCCCAATATCTCTTTAACAAGAAGGTTCCCAGGTATGTTCCAGAATAAAAAAATGATTGCAATGACGGGGAGAACAACTTCATACTGGCTTCATTAAGGGTATTTTTACACCCCTTATACCTAATTGACCATGAAATATTATAATGCCATTCGTGATAAGAGTGCTCTGTTTCAAATCAAAGCGAAGAGAAACGAAATCATAATATATGCAGTACAAATATGTCAAACACAATGTCCGACGTTCTGGACTTGGCAATTTTCGTAGCTATAGAATCATGATAAATAATCGACAGGTGCAAACCTATTTGTTACGTTCGATTTACGATATAATACTGATATTTTTACAAGGGGAAATTACAGTACCTGACAAAAATAAATAAAGTTTTCTGTTTAGTAAGTTTAGTTGCGTGTAAATCGGACCACACCCACGCTTCGTTTCAATATCCGTTTATTGTTTCACAAAAACCAAACAGATCCTGTAAACACAGAACTTTATATAATTTCACAATTATAGTATTACTGTACCTATAGGTAGGTAAATGGTTTAGGTAAAACTAGAAACTAAAAGATATACATACGTCATAAGTCTTCTACTTTCGTATCTATGGTACCTACATCTCATTAATTAACTTGGGTACAGCAAGTGGCCACGTTAATCGCCGCGTCAGTATTTTGGAAATTGACTTTATGACTGCCTCTTTGGTCTAGTGGTCGCAAGCGCGACTGCTGGGCCGGAAGTCCTGGGTTCGATTCCCGGCAGCAGCCGCGGAGCCTGGATTTGTGCCCGGACTTAAAACATAACTGGAGAAATGCGGGTGTACTATAAGGTACACCTCTGCCTAACCCTTCGAGGATTTCAGGCATTTATTCCACTTCAAAAGTGTGTCTATTTTTGAAATACCGATATAACCAATAATAGAAATACTATAGGGTTACGTGAATTTATTCTCCATAGGTAAAGAAAAATGGTTAAAGTACCTACTAGGTAATAACCTTATTTTCCTATTTATAAGTCCCTACCAGTAGCGAAGGGTAAATTTTTGTAAGGGGTAAGCCAGAGTACATATCTTTAATGTGATTTTATTATTTGTCTATGGAATACTGATTGTGCCAGTTTCCAAAGGGAGGCCGGTAGGAATCGAGTTGTATGGAACCTTCGCCACTGGTCCCTCACTCTTATCTTCTAGATTTGAACCTATTTAATCAAATTAAGAACATTCATTATTTCCTTCAGACACACTTCACTATAATCTATTTTTATCAAGGGTTTGTAAACATCATTGATTTAAAGTTTCTTAATTCATCCATAGCGACATCTATCAAAAATGCCAATCACTAATCAAGCAACACTACTTTGCGTCGGTTTACGTAGGGTGCGCATTGCGAAGTTCCGCCAATATAACATAGATGGCGTTATCAACACCGTCGCGGGCGCACACTACCATGACCCACCCTAAATGCTAACGTAAAATTACACGCATCTTGCAGATGGCGCTAGTAGTTACATCTATAAGCCACCATTTTTTTGTTCCGGACGTTAACCGCTATTTTCTGTATTTTTTATCAACATGTTCTTATTTCAAGCGCAAAACGAATGTCATTAGTGAACCGCCATCTAGGGGCCAGACTCTAAATCAGAATGTCAATACCTTTCTATATTTTTCCCGATAGATGGCAGCTCATTGCCATTTTAAAATGTATGCTACGCCATCTATGATTCGGATCAGTTTGAGGCAATAATCTTAGTTCTTATCTTGAGTAATAGAGGGCATTAGTAGGTATCGTTTATCGTATTCGGAAGCGTAGACTGTAATTGAACGGCTATGATTACCTCAAACGGGTACCATATTCTTAAATGATTATCGCGATTTCGAAGTCAGTTTCTCTTATCAGATGATTTCTTTCGATATCTATAAGTAGGGAAAGATGAATTATACTCTATTAAAAACCGTTTGGAATGTACGAGATAGCTATGTAGTTTGTTACTACAAATACGGAGTGCTTATTTTATTCCTTGTGAAGTTATTAGCGGTAAAATAACACTACAGTAAAGTATAGTACTGTGAAGGATATTAGGTAATACTTAAAAACAGTAAGGTTTTATTTATACTGGTATAGCATAGTATGTGTAAGTTACTTTAAGCATCAAGCGTGTAAACATAACAATAAGTAGACACCGCAATATTTACTGATAGCCACTCTATAAATAATATATCTGTCCTCATACGAAACTTGTTATTGGGTAGGCGTGTTGGCCCAATAGGTGGGGTTTGTAGAACTTCTAAGAAAGTGGGCGAGGCAAGACGTAGGCGGTGCTCCCTCGCTATTGGCTGAGAAACATTGCTGAAATATCTATAGCAATGCCCTGTCTTGTGGCTTGACCAGTGTTGCCTCGATAAATATTTGATCAGCCTGTAAATTGGGGCACTATTAATATATCTTTTAGGTTAGTATTGACAACTGTTTAAAGATTGGAAGTAGTCTATCTTTTGTGTTGAAAAGATTCGTATTTTTATGTAGGAATTCACACTAAGTAATGTTGCAAGAGCAAGGAATGTTTATCTGATTCTACAGTATATGTTTAACTAGCGACTCGTCCCGGCTTCGCACGGGTGCAATATATATGTATAAACCTTCCTCTTGAATCACTCTATCTATTACTGAAAACCGCATCAAAATCCGTTGCGCAGTTTTAAAGATATAAGCCTACATAGGGACAGACAGACAGCGGGAAGCGACTTTGTTTTATACTATGTAGTGATATTGCCGTATTTTGATTAAATTAAACAAAGGTAGCTTGACATATGAAAGGGTACGCAAAATATGTATTCACTAGCTTTTGCTCGCGGCTTCGTTCCCGTTATTCACGGAAATCAACCTACGGAAACGTTTGAAACATAGCCTATGACACACGGGGGTAATGTAGCTTCCCGTTAGTGAAAGAATTTTCGGAATCGGATCAGTAGTTCCGACAGATTACCCACTACATACAAACTTACAAACAAATTTTACCACTTTATAATGTCAGTAGAGATTACGGGAGTCTAAAAAGATTTGAGACAGGTGGAACCGCGGGCAAATATAGTTCTAAAAAGATGCTGCTCAATCGTAGTGACCTATCTGCCGATAATATAGACCACCCTCCAGTGGCGAAGGTTCCATACAACTCGATTCCCACCGGATTCGCTTAACAGAACTTCGAAAAATAGCACGGTCAGTATTCTATAGACAAACAATATAATCACATTAAAGATATGTACTCCGACTTACCTCTTACAAAAAATTACCCTTCGCTACTGCCACCCTCCGTCTTCCTGTCGTTATAAAAGAAGATCATGTGATTATGTCAAGAACTCAAGAAGCTGTACACATATCCTCCTAGCTTTGTGAATAGGACTACGATCGTTGATTAAAACAATGTGTCCTCACGGTAGTTGTTGTAAAATAATCCTTTGGTCATTAATTGTAGTTCTGAGTTGAGTTAATCAAAGGACATTTACATGGTAATATGAAGATATTTCAAGATACAGACACAGAGATTTAAAGGCTGCTATAACTCAAAATACATATTTAGATATGTATTGCTTGCATTTCAGTCTTTATTTGAATTTCTTTAACAAAATATTAACAACTTGCAACTTAATAAATACTTTAATTCCGATCCATACGGGGTGGAAGGGACACCGATGTTAAAACGGTTACCACGTATTCGGTACATCAATCTGAACAAAAATCATCGAAATTTTTCATCGATATATTTTTTTAAATCGAGTGCTCGATACATATTGACCGTGTAGGTATTGTATTGCACTTTTGTAGGAGACAACATTTTTTTTTAATTACCGATGTTCAGAATAATGTACTGAATATGTGGTAACCATTTGTACATCGGTGTCCCCTTCCACCCTGTATGACTGTGTTTTTAACAATATTTGTATCTACCACTAGTCTGATGTGAACTAAATAACAGATCACGGATGACCTATTTGACTATCACTATTTTATGTGCCTAGGTCTGTTAACAGTAACTTATCTCTCTCATTAAATATCATTACAAGTTCAAACATCTAACATCTCTGCCAATACCCCGATTCTAAGACGCAACACCCCACCTCTTCAGGGCGTATAGTACCAAGGCCGCATAAGAAACAAGGCGTGGGTGCGCAAGGAGTCGCGCGGGGGTGCTGTGCGGGGCGAGGGGCGTGCGCAAGACGTTAGGGGGCGGGGCTTAAGTTTACACTAACTTTAACTTTGATCTTAGAAATTCTGACGAATGAGGTTAAAGTGGCTACGAGTGGCTACGTCGTAGACAAGCTTCGTAGCAAGCCCTACGAAGGGTCTACGAAGATTTTATTTCGTAGCAAGCAAAATTTTTCTGTCAACGATTTCTATGACTGACTGTTATTTTACTATTGTATGGTACACTTTAGTTCAGGCCACAAACAAATAATACGATCGGCACACAAGACAGTTGATTATTAAGATATTAAGCACCTTATTCTCTCAGTTTATACAGCATAGTTTCAATTAATCTAAAAAGAAACTGAATTATGTGTTTTCTTTAATTCCAGACTTCTCTACCACCTCCAAGCAAAACATCTGACACCCTTGGGTGACATCTTTACAAATAGGCATATTTTAGGTAAGTGACAATGAACAGCACAGCAAGTAACCACAAACTGTCAAATTTCTCCAAATGATTTTAAACCATAAAATGTTGATGGTAAAGTTTAGAATCGAATGAAAAAAATTGACAGTTTGTAGTGACTTGATGCAATTGCGACTGTACACATTTCTATCTACTCGTAACTCAATGACAACGCATAGACGGGGTTCAGATTATAAAATTAAAGAATAGGAACATCCACCTTTTGTTCAACTAGCACAGTGGCTGCGTAAAATGGGAATTCGATTTCAGACGACAAAATATTTCTTAAAGCTATTATTCTGACTGACATGTTGGTCGAGTGGTCGCAAGCGACTGCTGAGCATGAGGTCCTGGGTTCGATTCCCAAGTCGTGCAAAGTGTTATTGAGTTTTTCCATCAGGAATTTCTCAGTAGCAGCCACGGAGTCTGGATTTGTGCCCGATTGACGGCAATAGGCTGGCCTCCTATTCCATGAGCCTTCAAATATAACTGGCGAAATGTGGGTATACTATTATATTAGATAGGTACACCTCTACTTAACCCTTCGAATATTAAAGGCATGATGTTATGTTATGTTCTTATTCCGAGTCTGATTAATACATGGCAGATAAGTTACTAGCACTTACGATACAAAATAATTTGTTTTTAGAAATTCTTTAACACCTAGCAAATCTAGGTACCTAAGTCCCAACCTCACCCAGGTAGGCCTCCACTAAAGTAATTCTCCTCCGAACAAATACTCCCACTAACAAAATTAAAACGTCACATGTAGAATCATTACTTAGAACGCCATCTTTTTAAACGTCATCCAGAAAGGCTGAATGGGCGCGACCCTTGACGCTTAAAAAAAAAAGAAAACTCACGCATCGCGTTCCATTGTACGCAGACACGAAGGTGGATCTCATTAGAGAAACATTCCCGATCTGATGGCGCGAATCTTGGAGTCATTACGTGGAACGGAGCGATACGGCAGACATGTTTTTTTTTAATTTTATTTGTGTAAATATTTTTTTCCGTGTATTTTTTTTTTTGTTGTTATGTGGGTCAGATGTTATAAAGAAAATCATTTTGTTTTTTCCATGTATCCCATTCTACTCACTCTTTTTAATAACTGTCTTGTCCGATGTTCTAAAGATAGCTGCGATAGATATACTTCGGTTCCACAGAAAAATAACCAATCGATTCATCGTTTCGGAACAAATTACTAATAAACCGTCTTTAATATAAGATTTTAAATTATCATGGTCACTAACATTATCATTAACACTAGAAACGGGATATTTACCATGTTTACTGATTGCTTTGAGTTCGCGATATTTCGGCGCTATCTCTAAAATATCGGGAACTCAAAGCAATCAGTAAATATCCCGTCTTTAATATCTTTCATCAGCCCCATTTTTACTGGTAATCATTAAGAATACTTCACGAATCTCCACGACAAGACAATCAATCCAGATCCTCACAAAACAAAAAGAAAAAGAACTAAAAAGATCGTCAGTTCCCAATTACAATACTATTACGTCAGTAAAACGACAAAGTCTGCCGCGAACGTTCAAAAACCGTACGAAAGAGCTTCTCCATTAAACCGGAGAGAAAAAACCGTACTTAAGATACCACTGAAGTGTTATGGTGTTGCCGCAGTCGGTAAAGGAGGTATTACGTTGTTGAGGATTCTTCATTAAAGGTTTGCGACGACGGAAAAAGATATCGCGAGAAATAGTCGTGTTAAGAGGACAGTGCGAACTTAGCTGGGAGACTTGTCTGGTCATGTTTTAATGTTTTTACTTTAACTATACAGTTCACGTAGCTTTTCTAAGAAAATTGGTCAATAGTTGTTTTGTTATTTAAGTCGTAATAACGCATTTAATGTTTCTATTAAAAGGAAAAACAACTGAAACGCCTTAAATGAGTCGTCATCTTCTGCTGCACGTGTAGCATGACTGCCGTAACGGGTTTTGTCGATGGACAAATAGACAAAATGACAGATAAAATACAGAGAAATCTGTCATTTTGTCGACTCTCCGTCGACAAAACCCGTGTTTACGGTGGTCATGCTACGCGTGCTCACATCACAAATTATTTGTACCAAGCGCACCATGTCTTCTTCTTCGATATTTCTCTATAACTCATCATCTCATGAATGACCCCATTTCTAACTACATCATCGTCCACGCAGTTCATCTATCGTTTTTTTTCGACTTAGACCATTCCTCCTAACATAACATGACATCACGCCTATAATCCCCGACGGTTTAGGCAGAGGTGTACCGAATAGTACACCCACATTTCGCCAGTATGTTGAAGTCCCATGTAAAAGGGAGAGTGCCTATTGCCATCAACCGGGCAAAGATCCAAACTACGTGGTTGCCACTGAGCAATTTCTGATGGAAAAACCCAATAACACTGGGAATCGAACCCAGGACCACTCGGCAGTCTCACGGTCTAGTGGTCTCAAGACCACTAGACCGACGAGGTAGTCAACCATTCCTACTACTTTACAAAATTAAAACCTCTATTCTTTTAAACCAACGAAACAAAACAAACATAACCTTAAAAAAACTATTCAAGATATTCATGTAAGGGTTCACACATGAGGTTGCGTTTCTGCGACAAAAGACGCCGTGACACAATGAGGTAAGTTGCGGCAAGTCGCAAATTGCTCGCGAGACGCGTCGCAAATTGAATGCCGAGGTGTGATGAAGAAAACATACGGGGATGGGGAACAAGGCGGGAACGCGCGTCTTGAATTTTTCATAATAGTACTTACATTCTTTTATTTTGTCACTCACTGTTTTCTATAACACTGTATCTCAATTGACTCCATAAAGGAAATGGCTTTCATTTTTTGATATTTATATAGAAAACGGTTTTAAAAAAAGAAAATAATTGCGTTTTAAAAATATCCTCTAATCACGGAGAAACTTGATTCTCTCACATTGACAAAAAACAACCAATTGGTCATGTGAAAGTAACTAGACAGACCGTGACGAGACAAACAAATGACTCATTGCCTCACCTTTACGTGAACACAGTTGGCGTATTCTTTGACCCACATTAATAATAAAACACTCATTGGCATAGTAACAAATGACACCAAGAAAAAACATGTGCTCCGGATCACTATTCAAAGATATAATGAGTGTAAATGTACCCTTAACGAAGCCGAAAGGCATTTGTTCTCATCGTCATTCCGATCATTTTTTGAACCTTCTATTTATGGAGTTATTGGGGGTCAAATTGACAACTTTTGCACAAGTTTTTTTTTTAAATACAAGTTTTTCATCTTTACTTTATCGTACTGTCCAATGCATCTTTCAGCACAGTGTGCGTTAAGTTGAGTGCGTTACATTGAGTCCTACCGTAAAACGTGATATCTCACCCCAAAAAAAAAGTCGTTTCCCAGCAATAATTTTTGCGTAGAGTTACTTAGTTTGATGTACAGAATGCTTGGTTGACGGTTTCGTGATTTTACATCCTGTATAGTGGCTCTATTTTTCTCCGCGTTTTCCGGGCCCATCTCAACTTCATCCCCGTATGTATCCCACAAGTGTAAGCACACATTTACACGGCAACTTAGGTACCAAAGAGTCACGCCCGAACACCCGCGTATGGTGGCGGGCACGCTCAAGAATTTTAAAGTTTTCACATTAAGCCACACCACGAGAAAAAGTAATTAAACCGTCTTTGGAACTCTGATGAATAGCTGTTTGATAGTTGGAACTTTAAACTTCTGTGTAGGATTTAATCTCTTCTAAACGAGATGATTTTCAAGATATTTTGACGTTGGAAGAAGTTTTTTAAGTACGTACTAATTACTTAAGTAAGACCGCGTGGATTATGATGACATCGAACGAAAAACCTATCAGACAAATCAACTGTAATAGTATAAGTATAACAGTAAAAGTAGAACCATAACGAACCATTATCATCTGCAAGCCTTTTCCCAACTATGTTGGCATCAGCTTCCAATCTTACCGGATTCAGCTGAACACCTGTATTTTACATGGAGCGGCTGCCTATCTGACGCCCTCAATCCAGTTAGTACTGGGTAATACGATACCCCATGCTAAGACTGGTTGACTTTCGAGCCACTGATTACCTGTTACGACTGTCAAAGATCTACAAATGACAGCTGGAACCAACGGCTTAGCGTACTTTTTGAGGTTCGGTCACCCATCACGGACCAACCTAGGCAAGCGCGGCTCGACCCGAGCGGCTGTTATTATTTAGCCACGAGCTCCTAAATATCATAACTAACCGAAAGCAAAATATTGCTTCTTTAGCATCACAAGATAAAGTCATCTTGCGCGGAAAATCGACTTCTATTTCTTGAAAGGATGCCCCGCCCCACCCACTAATTTCATAGGACACATTAGGACTACATTCCTTTAACATAACGAAACTAAACAATACCCCCATTATCATAACCGATAACAATCACTCTGATCTACATCTTCAATAAAACCGTAACTACTTACACCAGTCACCGTTCCATTGGCGCGCGCGCATTCCGTGACGGCCCGCCATTGGATAAACGCACTTCCGTTTCCTGAAGTCACGCCAATTACTCTTGAAAGGTTGGTACACCTGTACATAAGGATGTATGAATAGAATTAACAGAATAATTACGTGTTTGTGTGTGGGAATGGACAGGTAATGAATAGTTACGGTGTTTAGATCTACCTACGTACGAATATATCGTCGGGGATAGTGCAAATCCGCGAATCTACCATACATAAAGTGCGCATATCTGCACTACGTGTAGGTTTACAGGGGAAGGTTATAAGTTTATATTCTTTTTTTTCAACGATTTTTGACCTCATTTTTACTTCAATAGTAACAGTTGTATTGTTAACAGTTGACATTTATTAAATTCATTAATTTAGTCGCTACGACAATAATTTAAATTGGCTACATTTTTCAGATATGTACGTGGAATTATCCAATGCTAGTTCCGCAGATTTGCACTATCCCCGACGATATTGTATTTAGGCAAGTATGTCCATACTATATTTATACAAGTTAAATACTTTTTGTGTTCTGTGTACCTACATACAGAACTTCTCATCGAATGAATTATAAATTTTGCTTCGTAGAATGTAGAGGTAAAAGCTTTTATAAACTGTAAAAACGCATATTAACAGCGTTTTGCTACAAGACAAACTCTTACGCGTGAATTACACAGATACTGCGTAAGGTGAAGGCGCGGCGCAAGCATGATGCCGCTTCAAAACGTTTTCATAAAAAATGTACGTAGGCGACGTGTCGTGATTTACACTCAAGCGGCGGGGTGCAGGCACTCCGTTCTTTCGTTTTCTTATAAATTCCACGTCTGCGCTGCGCCTGCGCCGCACCGTCACCTTACGCCGTTTCTGTGCAATTCGCGCCTTAAACAGTAAAAATCCCAATATTTGCTTCACGAATCGAGTCAAATTAAATCAAGACTGTGAGTGCGTCAGTTGCAGCTTTTAATATAGCTTCTTTAGACAGAGTATTCAAAGAAAAAACACCCCGTCATAACTTCATCCACCCAAAAATTAAAACATCAAGCACTCAAACGAAAATATTTAAAAACACTCTTCTAGACCCCGTGTCCACTTACATTAATATTATTTTTCTTCACTAAATACTATTTCCCCTAAGCACTTGGACAATGGGGTGTACAGTAATGCACCAAGTACACCAGGTGCTACTGACAGATGTGGCGACCAGCGCGTGCACAGTTGAGCATGCAAATAAGGACGCATCACTTGAATAATTATTTATGATGATTTTATACAACAAGTGGGTTATTAAAAAGTAATTTCTGAAATGTGATGAAGATATGGGCTACTAGGGTACTTACGTTAAATAAAAAAAAATAAAAAATTTCATAATGTCGTTTTCCAAATTCGAAATACGTCTATCCTACCTCCATTACAAAAATCGTACAAGGATAATATGAAGAATCTAGAAGGAAAAGAACTGTAAAGAAATATATGACAACGTATTCATCTAATGAGCAGATAACCTGTAAAAGTATTTCCATTTTCTCAATCCGCATAAGAAAATTACCGCATACAAAGACGCGTACAAAAGAAAAGCGACAAAAACCAAATCCCGTTCATTATCTTATTTCTAAATGAAAGAAATTATCTCATTCTCTCTCTGCCTCAAACATCCAATTTGAAGCCAAACACATCTTTTGAAAGGGGCTAAAAAATTCAACATTTTAATGTTTTCGAGGGGAATCGTGGGCCAGGTGTACTGTACCCTCTGCCCTACGAGCCAGCGTTATAATAATACTTATTATCACAACTCCTTATTATTTCTTGTTTTAATTGTCCCCGACTTGGCTTTAGCGGCATTGTTCGCGTTTAATGGCGTATTGTTTTGTTGGCTCTTTTTTTAAACGCGTGCGCGTGCCGTAAGATTACGTCTCATTGGTTGTTTTGTTTTTGTAGGTTTTTTTTTCTTTTATTGAATTATATGATTTTGCTTAATAAGGATTTATTTGAATTTGGAATTAGGCTTCTTCTATTCTGTTCTTTTCACCTAATTTGTCATGTTGTCTTTTGTTTATTTTTTTTTATTTGAAGTGTCGCGTTCTTCAACGAATAAATTGCATAAGTATGCGATATAGCAGCGGACGGACTTCGGTACATTATATCTGTCATAGTCCGGTTTCCGGAGTCTGCCTCGCAGTCTGTCCGCTCTGGTTTGTCTGAACCTGAACTACATCTTAAGTATAGTGTAATCAAACTGTCTGTTAATTAAATACCACACATGTTTAAAGTTCGAAGATCTTCCAAGTTAAATTGAAGGGATGCCTGGCTCGCCGCCGATCACACAAGATTGGGGACCATCTAACTATCTACATATTTGGGGGCAACTTGTAATTGATTTTGAAAAACTTTTAGTTCGATTAGTGTTCTTGCTACTTTGTCGGCTGATCTTTTGTGTTTTGTATGAGGCAACCAACCGTGCGCATGTCAATAACTATTTGATTTATTCTTATTAATCATAGTTTGCGTTTACTGAAAGAACTGTTAAACATACGGGGTGTAACAAGACCCTTAACGAAGACGTCGACCAAGCATTCTGTACATCAAACTAAGTAACTTTACGCAAAATTTATTGATGGGAAACAACTTTTTTTTTGGGGTGAAAAATCACGTTTTAGGTACGGTAGGACTCGATGGAACGCACTCAAAGCATTGTGCTGGTGGATGGATTGAATAGTACAGGGGTCGTGGAGGTGTTTAAAGTAAACATCTTACATTAAAAACATGTAATTTAAAAAAAACTTGTGAAAAAATTAGAACTTTGACCCCCAATATCTCCGTAACTAGAAGGTTCCCAGGTATGGTCTAGAACAAAAAAAAACGCAATGACGGGGAGAACAAGTGAATTTCGGCTTCGTTAAGGGTCTTGTTACACCCTTTATAGGAACATTATGCACTGTTTAGATAAAACATTTGATGGAACATTTCGCATCAAACATTTCATCCCAAGACAGCGACAGCGACGTTAAATTGAGAGTTGCGCAATTTCTTAAGGCAGGTTTTATTTTTAGCTTGCCCATATTGTCCCACGGGTGGACAAAGGTCCCCATCCCTTCCAACAATCACGATTTTGCGCTACTTCTTTCCAATTCTTAAGAAAGACATCCAGTTCGTCCCGCCATCTCGTTCCCGGTTTGCCGTGAAGTCAGGTTTATCATCCCGCATCACCGTCACCGCTCAAAATTCGCGTGATGCGTCCCCCAAGCCCCTCTGTCGTAATTTAACTATTGCACAAGCCCCCACACTACCTCCATAACATATTATAAACACCTTTTACACGCGTTTAATTGAATTATGATCGATCAGATCACGTAAGAATATCGGTGATTACATTTGTATGGTTCATATTGTGATCATTTTTGAGTCTTTTAGAACTGAACTGCTATTGTGGACTTCTTATATTATTTTAATAGTGTTTGACACGACTTTTCTGGGAGAAATCGTTGACGATAGTGCTTTTATTTTGTAGAGTTCGTTTACAGACTACAATCTCCATGCATACCTAACTACCGAAAATTGAACGATATTATCGTTAATCAATACAAGCGCGTTTTCGTAACTCTAAAAATCGTTTTGCTCATCCAACACGTCGTCGACCGTGCAACACTGTGAAACTACAAGAATTTTACACCTAGAAAAATCAAGGCACAGATTACCTTACCACTAATCATGTCATTCGAAATCATGAACTTGGGTTTATAATTACTCAAACTTGAAAATCGTTATAGCAATCACATCGATAACTCTAAGAAAAAGACAGGAAAGAATAAGTATTTATTGGTCTCGCACTGGAAAAACAACAAAAAATAAAATATGAAAAATAAAACAAAGGAAACAACACTAAAATTCACAAAACCAGAGCAATAAAAAAATAAAACTAATTATAGGTCCTGTACGAAGCTGTCCTATCTCAGCACGGTGCTGCGACATTTAAAAAATAGATGTCGCAGCGCTGTTAGATCCACCTAAAACGCCCTTATTCCTGGTAATGTCTACAGGAGAGGACGAAGCTCGGACGGATGTCCACACTGTCTACCCGAGGGACAATCTTTGGGCGTACTTGCCATACGACAGAGAACCTACGTATGTAGTTACATACAAATGTTTGATTTGTCTCGCTAGTTTACAGACAGATGGTAAGGGGTATCTTCTCCTCATACGGATCTAATTACTAATAGAAGCAGCTGGGACAGTTGGCGTTTATTTGATTTGGAAACAGAAGTTTACATTTCTTTTGATTTAATTAAAAAACTTCTTGAACGGGGACTTCAATATTTTAATTTAGTTTCTCATTTTTGTTGACGGTATAGTTTCAAAATACATATAAATATGACATAAGGTTCAGACTAGCCACTACGAATACATTAAGGGCCTGGACTGGACAACAAAACATCACACCTGTAATCCCCGAACGGTTAGGCAGAGGTGTACTTAATAGTACAACTATTTTTCGCCAGTTATGTTTTAAGTCCCATGTCCCATGAAGCTGTAACACATAGTCCAACTGGCCTAATACCGGGAAATACTGAGTGCAAGTCTTGAAAAGCTTTACACGGAATTCTCGCAGATCAACAGAGAAGGATCCTAATAAATTTGGATCATATCTGACAGTTCCCATGTCCGCAGTTATGTCCATACCAGCTTAGCCGAACCTTTATTCGTCAATCGCAATCACAGATAGAGGAAGACTAAAAATATTATGTCAACACTTCAAAATGACTGGTACAAGACAATCAGGCAATAAACTGTCCCAAACAACTAACAGAAACGTCTGAAAAAATAAAAAATATAAACATTTATCACCATCTTTATCTCAAGGAGAAGACATCACTTACAAAGTTCATATCTATAAAAGAGCAATAAAAGAAGAGTGTGAACATCGGGGCCTCCTTGGGACTCCGGAGTGCCCTCGATAGAGCCGTGAGACTGTGTGGCCCGTCTTAGGGCTGACACGAGGGAAACTGTACCAAGTAATATAAATGAAGTGTTTAAAATTATGTTTAATTGAACAAAAATCATAATTCTTGTCCAAAATCTTCAAAATACTGTGGATAATAATCTAAATGATAATAAAAAATACATTACACAAAGACCAGAAAAAAAATAGTGAAAATCTACCGCATACAGTAAAAACGCCTCAACTTGGCTCTCTGCTTAAGCAAAAAAGAAAAACACAGACTAAAAGACTTACTGAAACTGAACGTTCTATAGAAAACCAACAAAGTAATGTCTTCATGATTGAATTCCCCATTGCTCATAAATAATTCCAAGAACAAGAAAACACGCTCATTCTCAAAATCCACCCTCTACTTACTCGCAATAAACCGTAAACGACACAAATACCTCAAATTAACAGGTAATGGACGAAACCCTACGTTTACATTGCGTGTTCATTTACGATGTTGTTTCGTGACACCCCTAGCTTTTTCTTAACCCTCCGTCTCAAGACGATGTAAACACCGTTTAGTTAAGCATGCTAAGGTACGGTGTGAGTGCAAGCGGAGCGAGTAAGATTCTTAAAACACTCCGGAAGTGTAAGAGCGATTTCTTAAGAATGTTTTCTCATGTTAAAATAGCTATTGACTACACGGGACCTTGATCCATGTAGCGAATAAATGCAGACAATGAAAACGTTTAATATTAAAACAACCGCCACCGATAACTGATATTAACAGAATTCGATTAAAAAGAAAAATGAATGATGAAAAATGATGCCACCCAATTATTGTGGACGTTATTTTAATAACGCGTAAAGTATTTAAAAGAGTTGTATAAAAACGTGTGAGGACTTTTTAAAATATTTACATTTTCACCGTATTATTTGCGTGGGATGATGTAAATTTTATTTTTTAAATAATGTTTACTGTGATAAATGGAGTGAAGGAATCTTTTTTGTTGAATGTGTATGAAAACTTCCAGGAATACATCAAATAACGCACCTTTTGTATTTTACCTGTATGTTGTTATTCTTCATTTTCATTATGTTTTAACGCTGTATTTCGTACTTTAAATACAAATACATCCCCATTTACACAAGTACAGAAATAATTCCAAGACGTTTCGTTTCTTTTAACTCGCTCGCACTCGCACCTGTCCTTAACACTTAAATGGGTGTTTTCTGCTTGGGGGAGCGCGACGTATGTTCCTTATACTTAAGGCGATCGCCGTGGGAGGGTTAAGAACTGTGTTGTATCAGATTGTGAATTACCACCGTTTAGTTTTATCACTTGTTTCGGAAATACGTGTCGTTTATTGTGATTTGTGACTTATTATTGTGTATAGGGTTTTGATTAGGTTGATTTGTTAATTGTGGTGTCATTGTAGTTGATTTATTTAACTGTTGAATTGGACTACTAACTGAATTTAAATTTTTTCGATTACAATTGGGCAAGGGCAGGGATGTGATGATGATTTCATTTCTTTAATTCAAACATTTGCCACTTATTTACATTTATTTTCGAAAGTCTAGGTAGACTGATACAAAAACAGATGCGCATCTGATTTTTATAGTTCAGTTTTTTTGTATTCTTTTATGTAAGAAATAAAAAATCTAAATATTAGCACACCGAATCACAAGCTTAAGGGTTATCTAAAAAAATCACTTTGAAAACTATCAAAAAGTAAACAATAAGCTTGAAAAAATATCTACAACAATCTGTTTAGATAGCTCAAACCGCACCTTGAGTAGGCTCATCAATTTTTTGCACAAATGTTTGGTTAAACATTGGCCACGCGACGCAAACATATGTTCGGCGCACGCGCATTAAATTGAACACCTTTGCCGACATTTGTGGCGATATATTGGTCGTAAATTTCTTTGTAATGACTCTGACTGTTACAGATTGCTTTTTTACAATTGTAAGCATATGTTCGTCATATAAGAGAGACTAAGAAAGTATCTTTGTAAGCATAAATGCTTGGGTAACTAAAAAGGATGTTTTGCCAATGATGGCCTCAATTACTTACTCTTAAGCTGTAGGAATCATAAACATTTTATCCGTCAATCTATCTGTTGATCGGGAAATCTAGAGTTTTATCAAAAAACATTAAAAAAAACTTCATTGACTTACTTTTGCCTACATCTTCAACCGCGTGAACTTAGGAAATTATGACACGGAAACATACTATTTGGAGTGCTCATAGCCTGTTTAAGGAAATTTCGAAACGCCTAGTTGCCGCTTCCCGTGATCCAAGGGCTGGCTTTTACTTTGGCCAAAGGCTAAGTGTTGCTATACAACGTGGCAACGCCGCCAGTCTCTTGAGCACATTACCAGCTGACAGTGTTGACGAGTTTTTTGATGCCCTTTTATAGTTTGTTGTTAGTTTATTTATTTTAGGTTATTTAATAGTTTTTAATTAATAATGTACTTAGTTAGTTTACTCTACTTAATAAAAACAGATTTACTATTTGGATAAAATCTACTTACCCATACCATCTATGGACCATCCCTATGCCAAATTTTAAACATATCTGTCCTGCAGTGCAAGTGTGAAAGGATAGAGTTGCTTTCGGCTTTCATAATATTAGTATAGATTATTGGATAATTATCACTTGCTTCGGTGAAGGAAAACATCATGAGGAAACCAGCATCCCTCAGAGATATTTCTTGAAGGCATGTAAAGCCAAGTCAGAGGGCCACGGGCAGCATAAAAACTCTGACACCAGGTTAGGCTCTAATCACACGATTAAAGAAGAAGTATGTATTGGAGCTATACTTTTTTAATAAGTGAAAGAACTGCCAAAGATACAACTAACAAAAAAAAAATTTGCAACAAAATCCAATAGCACAGACAACCAATCACACCCCTATTCTGCCAGATACACAGTCCAGCCAAATAACATAAACCCACAGTACGACCAAAAGTCCAAAACTATACAATAATCGTAAAAGTCCGACAGTACAGTCAGTGTACAGTAGCCGTTGGAAAGTAATATCTGTTGACATGACAAACAGACACCGGTGCTTCGGCGCTTCACATCAGGACGATGAACTTTACGTTTTTTTACTTTTAATAAATATACGAGTTGTGCTACTGTTTCTGTTAGGCTGTGGTCGGGATTGGGGGATAATCTGTTACGTTGTAGATTCGTAATATTCTTTTTATTTGACGTGAATAGAAAACTCAAACTTGGAACATTTATTTTAATTTAACCGTTGCCAGCACATCAAGTTACCGCGAACTGTCAAATTTCTCCAAATGATTTTAAACCATGAAATTTTGATTGTTCAGTTCAAAATCGAATGGAAAAATTTGTCAGTTTGTAGTTACTTGATGCGCAGGCGACTATACTTTTGACTTGTCAAAGTAGTTTTCACTCAAAAATAAAAAGATGAAGCTACAGTCCCAGGGCTTAATATCAATAAAACTTCTTGTTCAAAAACGTTAAAATCCAGAGAGTATTAATCTTAATATAGCGAGTTTACACCAAACCGCATTGTGAATTATGGCCCACACGGGGAGGAAAGAGGCCCAATGTCCAGCAGTGGGAACTCTTTTACAAAAGCTTAATCCAGTGAAGTTTCACTGACGATTTATTATCCGTAACTGTGCAACAGTTCCAAGAATATTATTTAATTTTGTGGCTACTTAAAACATTTGCTCATCTAAACAGTTAATCTGAAATCGATGTTCTAAACCACTTCAAATGCAGCTAAAACTAAACCCTAACAAAACAATACTAACTAAATAATCTAGACGATTTTCATTTCCTTCTAATTCAGTTACTATTTCTGCGAACGAAAGCAAACTAACAAATACTTTCCCAGATTATATAATTGTCTTAAAATACAACGGAAGAGAGATAACAATAGATTATTAATAGAAATAGTGTTCACTTCCGGTGAAAGTCCTTATCGATCGGAGGGAATTAGTGCATCCTCCAACTTTCTCTTCAGCCCTCTGAGAGCCCTCTTTATTAGTTTCTGTGGTGCGTCATCATTTGATGATTTTAATCGCGTAATTTATAACTTTGAGAAGGAGAAAGTTAATAGATATTAAACCGTTGTTTAGCAGTTATAATAATTTGTCTATCTTCAATTAAAAAAACTGGGACAGTCCCTCCCAATTGATTTTGTTTTTTGACACTTCAATCTTTCATTTCACTAGTACATTACCACCAATATCCACCTGAACATCAAACACAAGCGAAACACACTACCTACCAACAAAATATCACATAAAACACCTACACAAAAAACACACAAAACGACCACAATCGAAATAAAAAACAAAAAACGGCAGCTGAAACAAAACAAAAAAAAAAACAAAACACGGCACATAAGCTAAAACAAAACGCTCGCTAAACTTTCTAGCACGCATCTAGACAAGATGCGCTTTTAATATCCCAGGGAAGTGGCGACAATCCTCTTAATCATGGTACAGACAATGTGTGAAATGGGGCCACGCATATCCCAGGCTGATTAGCTGCTTTGTATCGTCCACTTTTGTGAAAACTTTGGCGAGAATCGTGCCGTTATGATTATTTGTTCGTTGGTAATATTTTTTTTTTGTTACACACGTTTTATTTGAGCAATGTGTGCCTTTTTGTAGTGGTAAAGTGTTGATGTAGAACGGCGGTGTACTACTGTTGGCTATTACGTAGCCACTACTAAAGCTGTTTAAAGTGTATCTAATCTTAAATGCCAAAAAATCTAAAACACCAAAAATAAAGCCTATTTCTCTGAGGACGAAAACTGGATGAAAACGAAAATCTCAAACATCGTGTTCGCTGAAATGTGAAAAGATTAGCTAGATTATGTAGCTGGGATAACTGCATAGGATGCGCCTGAAATGACGCACTCCGAAAAAAGGCCTGAAATATCTTTCACAATCTCCTTTCTACAATAAAAATAGACATAACGCAGAAATAAACATTTCAAATTTTAATGCAGATCACATTCACGTTACCGAAACCCCTGGAGCAGTGCATCTTACCCATAATCCACACAACTACGTACGTCCGTAATTAAAAATAAATCGCTTAAAAGACAAAGGCAGTACCGACGCGAGATTTCGTTTTATTACGGGCTGTGGGTAGGAAAAAAAATCATTTCGTTACATAGGAAAGAAAGAGTCGAGCAAAAAACACAATAAAGATACAATGTAAACAGGTTAGGGCGTACTTGAGTAGCTCATTACGGCGCAGATGCGCTGGGATTAGCCGGTTGGCTCGTTTGAGCCAGCAACTCGCTCCAGCTACTCGCACAGGCAGCCCGCGCAGGCCCACGGCTCGCTTGATCCACGACTACAGTGCCTTTGTTTAACCTATTTCGGTTTAGATTATGCTTTTACCGCGATGAGAGACTTAATTAATTAAAGATGTTTGCTGTAATTATTGTGCATTTTATTTCTATTTTTTTTTTAGTTTTTTATGGCAGTTGGCTGGGAAACGGTTGGGTTGAAGTCGGTTAAGCGTGGTTTATTTGCTTTTGTATTTTAATATTTTTAACTGGAAACGGCTTTCCATAAAGTAAAATATTCCTTCTTCGTGTCGCTGGCACGACGTTATATTTTACTGGCCCAAAGCTTCCCCACTCCCACGGAATCATCGGGGGCAGCGCAGACGGTTTTTAAAATATTCCAAAATATACCTTAAGCACTTTTCTAATCAAAAACAAAACCTCCAATCCGATACATACAGCTAATCATCTCTCGACTCCACTCGATGGGCTTTTGTTTTAAAATTCTACGATTTTTTAAACGCAAGTGCGTTTTTTTCTCTTGTTCGATAGACGGATTTTCATCGAACATCGTTGTCGCAGTGTTCTGTCTGAGTGGTCATGTAACAATTATTCTCGTTAAGTGATCGCAGGAAGGGCAGCCGATGAATTTTCGGTAAAAATGTATCGGGAAATTCCGAAAAACAATCATGAAGAATTCGTTGTTTCCGCAAAATTGAGAGATTCGAATCGGTTTGTTTATTTAATGTTTCTTTTAGACTTTTATTCATGTTTCCTAGTCTTTTTCGGTTATTTGAAGAACGAGGATTTGAAGCTTTAACAATTTTATGAAAACAGTAAGCTAATAGTAACCTAAGAAATACCAGGAAATACTGAGTGCAGGTATTGAAAAGTTTTTCATGGAATTCTCGAAGATCAACAAACGTGTGATTCTAATAAGTTTGGATTGCATTTTGCGGATTAGTCATATGTATCAGGCATTATATGTGTAGGAAGGTTTAGTATGTATAGTTTTTAAAACTTCCCCACAACACAAATATTATATTCTAAGTATAACCTTCTCATTGTCTTCGGTTCGACTCCCAGGTACGCCAGTAATCCCCGAAGGGTTAGGTGTACTTAAATAGCACATCCTCATTTTGCCAGTTAAGTTTTCAGTTCCACGTATTAGGGGGGGGCGAGCCTATTGCCTTAAACCGGGCGCAAATCCAGACTCCGTGGCTGCTACTGAGAAATTCCTGATGGAAAAACCCAATAACACTTTGTCCGACCTGGGAATCGAACCCAGGACCTCATACTCAGCAGTCGCACTTGCGACTACTGGATCAATGATGCAGTCATACATAACCTACCGAAAAACGTGTTGAAAGTGATGTTTCAGAAATACGAATTGCAACTTGTCTATATCTTCAGGAAAAAGTTTCTTAAATCATGATCACGAAACGATCAGCCTATAACGTTCCCACTGCTGCAGCTGGGGCAGGTCTCCACTCTGTGAGGAAGCCATAATCCACCACTTTAGTCCAGTGCCGCTTGGTGGTCATAAATACCACCCATAGTTTATTTTCAACACCTAGAACAAAAGCTAATAAATAAATCTTCGAACCCACATGGTGACGATCTTACTAACAAGATCGCGATAGCGCAAGCGATGCGCGGGAGCGGATACGAGGCATAGAGCACGGAAGCTACGTCACAATGGCGGCGCCCGCTTCCGGCCGGAGTCACGCACGGCCGCTGGTGGGCTGGTACTGACCAAGTGAAAGTTTGCTTTTATTTTTGATAGTTTTTTTTTGTGGGATAGTTTGTAATTCATTGAAAAAACTAAAAAAAAATAACAAATATTTTGGTAATTAATCATTTGCAGATGTATGTTTGATTTATGAGAATTCATTTTGTAAAAAATAAATAAAATAAGAGGACAAAAAGTAGCAACAAAGTTACGAGTATTTTCTTCAAGTTTTTCCCATACAATGTTAAAAGCAATTTTTTTAATAAATAAAAAACTCAACATGGACCTGTTAAACCTACGTAATTATAATTGTATAAAAACTAGATGAACCATTTTCTTCAAATTTTATTAAATCACTCAATAAAAAAAATTGTAAGCAATGAATTTTCTATCGCTACAATCAGGTGTAATAATTACATTACAGTATGACAAAGGGGAAGTGACCTGTGGGAATGTACGGAACTAATGCTACTTTTACAACAAAATTCTTTCACATAATGTGCTCAATGCAGCTGGTGTAGAACAATATGGACGTCAATTACCTATTGTTTAGTGTGTTTCCTTCTTTCCTGTGTTTTTAGAGTTAGGTTGATTGTCTATCAAACACGCAAGTTCAATGATAACTCGATGGTAAAGCAAAAGATTGCATACGTCAAAAAAAGGCTTGTAGGCATGAGAAAGATCACACATTTTCTTTAGTCTCCGATATTAATGGTTACTTTAAGAATCTGAAGTCACGATAAAATCGATAAATCGTTGATATTTCAAACAAAAAACTCTAATAGGTAAAGTAATGTATCGTGGATCACCTATTATAAAATTAATACCGAAATTTACTCCCTCACTAATTTTATAACTTCCGCAGGAAGGTAAAATGTGGGCTAGTGTTTCCCCTATTTTCATTTTGACAAGTTATTAAGTATGTTTTTAGTATTTCCTTACATACCTACAATCTACAGTTAGGTACCTTTTGTGGCGCTGGCTTGAAATTATTTTTAGAATCATATTTAAAACTGATTCGAGTAGCACTGCTTTCTCTGATTTTTCTTCAATTTATGCAGATCACAAAAAACCATGATTGAAAAATAAAAAATCCTTCTAGTCAAAAATTGACAAAGACAGATCATAAAACAGGTCAATCACCCATCTATTCAACACGCAAAACGTCAAACCACAGATTAAAAAACGTGCCAACGGTATAGACACACGATAGCGTATAATTTTAAACCTGCGTTCTATTCAGGCAAAGGAAGCGACAAGTGAGCCACTTGCTGCCATTTTCTTGCTATCTGTTCCGTTATGCGATATCGTAATTATATGTTCTCTTTTGTGGAGACTGTGTGTGCTCTACGCTTCCTGTCTTGTGTGAGCGTCGCGTCAACAACGGTGCAAGTTATGAGAGGAAGACTTTTGATTTATTAGATCTTTTTTCAACCCCTTTTTCATTTAGAAAGTATAATTTTATACAGTGTATACTTAGTTGAGATTTTTAGATTTTCTAAGCATTCAAATTGTGCTAGTAATAACAGATTTTTTGAAAACCAATGTCCAGATCAAAACTATCGGTCGCAAAAAATGTTCTGTTTTTATTATCAAAACTATTCAAGTAAAACAAATCATATACATTCATTTTAATTAAAATAACGAGTGAAAAATCTAATTGATTGATTCGTAGTCTAATGAAAACAAACTTCATAAAGCTCCATTAAATTCGCTTCCCTCTTGAGAACAAACCAGGTGAACGTAAATCGCTCACCGCTCATGAAGTGTACCACGCTATAATGGATGTATGCACTTTAATTGAAAGGGGCGATGTGATTTAAATAATTTTATTGATGTTAACTTCTCATTTCCATAACTTTTATACGTACTTTTCTTTCATGAGCTTTTTTTGAATAAATTCCTCAACTAGACGTAGTTTTTTAACTTTTTAGTTTAAGTGGATGGAACTCTCGTAATTTTATGCAATTTTAAATCCTTGAGAGTAATAAGCTTACTTTGAAACAGGTACCGACATTCTTGGAACTAAGTAACATAACGTCACGCTTGTAATCCCGGAAGGGTTAGTCAGAGGTTGTTGTTGAGGTGTTAAAGTCCCATGTAATAGGGGGCGAGCCTATTGCCATCAACCGGGCACAAATCCAGACTCCGTGGCTTTTATTGAGAAATTCCTGATGGAAAACCCAAAAACAATTTCCCGACCCGGGAATTGAACCCAGGACCTCATGCTCAGCAGTCGCGTTGGCGACCACTAGAATAACGAAGCAGTAAATCAACAACTAAGTAAATCGCTCTTAAAAGAAATTCTCGGGACGAAATCATCATCATCGGTCTAGCCTTTTCCCAACTATATTGGGGTCGGCTTCCAGCCTAACCGGATGCAACTGAATACCAGTATTTTACATAGAGCGACTATCTGACCTCCACAACCCAGTTAGTACCGAGTAATACGATACCCCTTGGTAAGACTGGTTGTCAGACTTTTTGGGCCACTGACTACCTAACGACTGTCAAAGATCTACAAATGGCACCCGGGACCAAGGGCTTAAGGTGCTTTCCGAGGTACGGAGGAAACTCGGTATTTAATGGGTGGTCACCCATCCACAGGCCAACCTAGGCAAGCATGGCTTAACCTATAGATCGACCCGAGCTGAACTTAAACAATTCTACGAACATCAGCTTTTGTTTATTAATATCCTTGACTAATTAATAAATTGTAACCCTACAGCAACCAGTAGGAGTGCCGAAATCAGATTCGAATTAAAAAACCGTCAAGTTACATTTAACCAAATGTCACGCTTATCCGTTGAAGAACTTAACAGATGTCCCATGAAACGTAGACAGGGGTCCCAACCAAACCATCTTGACCCCTAATACCATCCCTGTTACCAACAAAACACGTGTCAACGCAATTCTTTGAGAGGTCAATCAATATTAGTTGTAATTAAATATCAATGTTTTATACAGTGGATATTGGATTATATTTGCAAAGGGGTAAGGTGTGATTTTGTATGAGGGTGTTTGATGGGGTTTCGATGGGGTGGCGCGTGCTAAACGCTATTGATTATGGGAGATTGTGGCACACTAACACAGATAATTGCCGCGACCTCGAGTTTGTTGTAAATCATTTGAATTGTTTATGAATATTAATTTGAATTGCTATGGTTTTGATTGTTAAAAAAAGTTTTTTATCTTTATTTAATTACTTGGGGGGTAGTGTGACATGTTTAACAGTATCACATTATAGAATTAAGATTTTTAAAATCGTCTGTCCTTATTTTTTAGTAACAAAATGGAAACAAGGTGTTCTAATCAAAAAAACCATAAATGATACAACACCTATATTTAACCTTATTAAAATTCAATGTAATAACAAACAACAAAACACTGGTTTCCATCATAATTACACGTGTATGTGTCCTTGAATTTAAAAATTGTGGTAATTTATGAAAAAGTATTGAAAAACAAAATGGAGGTCCGAATATAAATACGCGTCAAAACATTCTGGTTCAAAAAATATTCGAAATGAGAACTTTTTCTATCGAACATGTGCTGCTTTCTTACCAGCCACGTGCGATCAGGTAAACCTTGAAGAAATGACATGCAGCAAAAAGGTTTTAATAAGAAGTTGACCTACTTCAAAATTTGCAGCTTTCGCCGAAAGAGTTCCCTTTGATAGAACACCTTGACAACATATGGCGTACCCGCATGTCTTGTCTGATTTTTTGCAAAATCCAAGATTGAATTTTGATGAGAATTAGAGCAGTGAAATTGATTAAAGTTTTGTAAATTTTGAAGTATACAGGATGAATTTTTCAAGTGGGTGTGGATGGGCAAATCCAAAACTATGAGCAACAGCGAAAAAAACTCAAAGGAGACTCGAGCCCGATTTTGACGAAAACTAAAACTGCATCATTAGATTTTTGAAAAATCAATATTCCTAGCCAGGAATCGAACCCATTGATTTTCGAAAAAAAAAATACACACTGTACTATTTATTACACTTGGAAAATTCACCCTATTTAGGTTGGATGATATTAATTTCTGGGAGATATTTAACAACTTTAGTTGATATACAAACACGTGTGGAACCAAAACGATAAAAACAAATATTTAACGCAAAGAGATGAAATCTCAGGTGCTTTACGGCGAAAAGCTGAATGAAAATCGTGTATCACAATGTACAATAGTAAATACACGTTTTTCTTGTAAAACATGCATTTTTATTGCATGAATTTGCCTATGTCCAGCAGTGGACTGTTGCAGGCTGATGACGATGCATTGATATTTTATCACTGTAAAATAAAACCTCAAAAACATACCCAAAACAATAATAATCCACCAACAACAACAATTAAACTAACAAAATTCACAATGAATCGCGAAATAAAAAAAAAACTGCGCAAAAACTAATTCCTCCTTCCATTCACATCCACATATTGTCTTTGGTCGACGTTCTGCCCGTCCACAGGTAATCAAAGGTGGACAACAAAGCCTATCTCGGGCTTTTTGAAAGCGTCCTTTGCTTCGTCGGCCTCTCTTTTCATTCATATCTCCGTAATTGGCTTTTGATTTATATTGACGTAGTTTAAAAAAAAATATGTTTACGTGTCCTTTGTTGGTTGGTACTTGTCTGGGGGTTTACTTACCTATTCCTATATTTAATTTTAAAAAATGTTCTTGTATCGCAAAATTTTCTCAAAATATCTATCTGACATCCCATGGTCTTCCATTACTCAGAAAAAATAAAATCTATGCTTTCAATAGCGAGAACAAAGACAAATGACAATCACTTTGAATTTTGGATTTCCACAACGAGTTTCAACGCACTTAACTTTTTGATAGTTGGACAATCCAATACATTTTTACTCTTCTACCTTCAAAGTGATCGTTTACACTCTAAGCTATCTGGAGAGATTAAAGCACAGTTAATAAGGTCTCAATTATGTTACTTCGACCGTGTAACGTAACATCATAAAGGAATTGCCAAAAACGTCTGCTGGTTACGACAGATGCCCTTATGTCTGGTTCGAAAGAAAAATGGCGTAGCGCTTTAATTTCCTGGGCTAGTTTTGTAGGAAATGGCTACGGAGCGTAGGCTCGTAGCAATTCGTAGGCGAGGCTAGATATACGGTAATCTGTGGTAGAGGAAAATTCTGTTTTTGAAGCCGACGTGGCGACGTATCAGTACTAAAGTATTTTCAAATCAGCGTATTGTCGTGATGTCTTGTTATTTAGAAAAACCGAAACATTATTTTAGAATAAAATCATGAAGAAGTGATTAAAATGAAATATTACGATTTGGTCTGGTCTACAAGACAATTTTTCTAATTCCTACACATAGAAAGTTAAAATGCGTTAAATTTCTTTATTATTACAGACATTCCTTCGCAGTTATAAAAGTGCTATGACCTGTTTTTAAGATTATACCTTTGACTACATAGTATAGATAGCAGAGATTAAAACAATGCCACCTTTTTTGTTAATATTATTTTAAACAAACAACTCACATGCAAATGAAATCATAAACACGCTTCCACACGTAATAATAAGTAAGTACACACCGCGTACTAACAGAAGACGCGTCAAAAATTTGAATTTAACCGCCTTTGCGCACGCGTCACAACGCCCCAGTCAACCCCCGCGAAAGGTGCGCGCGCGCATACCGAGGGGACTCGCCCCTATTATCTTTAAACATTTCCAAGTCTACAAGATAAAGCACAAGGGGAGCAGGGGGTGATTTTCTTTATTCTTCACCCGATTTTATTATTATTTTTTTAGTTATTATTACTGTGATTGTCGAGCCACGCGTCGTGTGCGCACATGTCGGCCGACCCCTGCTGTAACGCGTAAAGCTCTTACTTGTTTGAGTATTGTTCGTGGATTATAAGGATACATTAGTGGTTCATAAGTTTTGTATTATTATTACATTATTGATATTATAAATTAAGCACAAACAGAAAATTACAGATGAATCCCAAAAGCTACTTTCAAATAGGCTAAAGTAAAGGTCGGTTCAAGAGTGCAAAGATGTTTATCAATAGTTGATATTATAAAGATTAAAGTGCACCTTGCAGAACCATTGAATATAAATCGGGCGCATGCGCAAAAAAAAATAAGATGCGTCATCCGGTATTGACAAGTAGACCACCTTCTAGCAACAATACTATAAAGATACCATTGAAACTCTTGGAGGAATCTTATCTCTAAAGCAATAAGGCTGAAAATAATGAAAATCTTGGCAGTTCTTGAAGCAAAACCTTTTTGTCAGACTCGACATTGACAAATCAGTCATCAAGGTGAAAATCACCTTAAGTCTCCAAAACAAAGTTGAATTTCGTTCGGCAACTCTTATCTAAGAAAAACACGTCTTTACAAGACCGACCAGCTGATTTTACGCCCGCACCTTACGATAAATATTTGTAGTAAATTCGTTTCAATCTATTCCAAACTTTACCTTTCAAAAAATAAAGTCTCAAACTGCTTGAGATGGCTAAAACCTTGTAAGGTGTTTCACGTCTTCTCCTTAGGACTTCCTTCAGAGGAATATCAACGTTCTACTTTAGGTGTAAGGTAGATTTTCGGATTGAGTTTGGCGAAAGGCACGTGTTAAAAAGATAGCATCGATGCACATGCTTGATCCGGCACTTAATGTGTTTTGTGGGCGTATCAAATGTCTTCACGGTTACCGACCGACGGTGGCGCTTAAAAGAATCTGAGTGACCAGGTGTGGGTTCATTCCCGGGTTTTATAAGTTCCTTATTTGTTTTCATGAGAGTGATTTGGTCTGGTCTTGCTGTCTTAGATCATATTCCAGTTTTAGGATAGTAACTTTGATTAAGTTGTTTTTTTTGCATGACGCTGATCAGATGATTTTTGACAAAAATCAATGCGGTGATCAAAGCTTCCTAGATCTTTGATCTTCCATCTGCTTGTATGAATACTCGGATGCATTTTCTACTACCAATCATGATCTACCTAACCTGTTCTCAATTATGTTGGTTTTGGGTTCACGTCTAAACGTTTGTAGCTAATCAACATGGAACGCTTCCATGTTGTGGTTCAAATGAATCGTGTTACCCAGTCTAAAATTAAAATGTGTCAAAAATAATCACATAGAATCATCGAAAATCATACCGCTAAATCGTCAATCCATAAGTCGATATCCAATATGGCGGTAATCCTACAGACAGCGCACTCAGCACCCACTACACGACAACTACAATAGCTGCTTACCCCTCGCACCTTTGACCCGGCGCGGTGGCGCAGGCGCAGCTGCCAGGCGCCCAAGATGGCGGCGAGGGGTGCGCATCGCGATCGATAAAGTTACGTGCGCGAATCTAAGCTTGGGTTGGAGGATTATAATTTTAAGTGTTTTTGTGTCATTTGAAATTTTTGTATTATTTCGTGTAGATTTCCTTTCTTTGTGAGTAATTAATGTCTTAAGGTGGTAGCAGTTGCACCTACAAATCTGAAGCAACCTTCAATTTAGAGTAACAATTTTAAAAGTTTTAATATCTTGAAGAAACTATGGAAAAAACAGGCAAAGAAAAAAAGCAGACAACAAATAAACAAGAGCCACCAAATCAAAAGTAGCACCTTCAAACTCCTCCGTCAATCAATCCAACAAAAAAAAAAGAAAACAAACTTCGACACATTGCAAACTTATCAAAAGATCATTAATTACCTATTCGATTATTTCGCTACCGAAACAATCGTATCCCGAAACTCGATATGTTTTGCTCACACAATAGGAAGACATCCATCCATCATGCGCAAAACATCTTTCGCAACGCACGCGCCCCACAGATGCGCGAGCGCATGTGCCGTTTACATCGCAATATCAATAAAATAAAGAAATCCTTCAAAATTGTGCGTACGCCCCTCTGTTAGAGATACGAGTGCTGTAATGCAAATTCTCTGTAATGATTCCACATCTGTTTCGATATTAAAATTCATCGATATTATTTATTGCAAAATCGAGAGCCTAGCTTTCTATATAGCTAATAAGAATTACGGTTATATAAAGTAGTAACTGCCTCGCTAGCGGGTCAAAGATTGTCATTCTTAGCACTACTGACACACTAACAGACCCTCAGGAAGATAATTGTATTAGCCTAGGTGTGTGACCGTCGGACTGCCAAGTCACAGGTCTCGAGTCTGAACCCAAGGCACGCACGCACCTGTGATTTTCGGATTCATGTGCGTATTGTATAATTATCACTAGCTTCAATGAAGGAAAACATCGTGAGGAAACCAGTATTCCTGAGAGATATTTCTTGACTGCATGTAAAGTCAAGTCAGAGACCCATGGGCGGCATAAAAAACTCTGACACCAGCCCCCGTACTATGACCACCGTAGACAAGGATTTCTTTGACGGAAGAATCGACAAAATGATAGATTGTGTCGACACAATGACAGATTTCTTTGCACTATTTGTCATTTTGTCGTTTCTTCCGTCAAAGAAATCCTTGTCCTTGTCCTTGTGGTGGTCATGCTCCGTAGCATGACCACCACCCCCGTGCCCAACCTGCCCCCGTGGGCAGGTTGGGCACTAACCACACGATAAAGAAGAAGATTTCTTCAAGTTTCAATCTTTACTCATTTAGGCAGCCAAACCTGCACCACAAATAATGATGTATCGTAGTGTAGGTAAGACAAACATTGTCTGTCAGTCAGTCACAGGACTGTTTCAAATATACAGTTTGTTTGCAAATCTTGCTATACAGTTCCATATTCCATTTCGATACAGTTAAGCCACAAGGTGTAAAGACACACATTTGTTCCGCGGGATGACTCGCATCATACGCTTGTACGCACCAGGCACGCGACATTTTCTACCGGAATAGCGAAAGGTGCAGGCGACCCCTTTCTCCTTTCCTCTATTATTACACGTCACAATCAATGGATCGACCCTAGAAATGTATGAGGGTCTTAACAATCGATTGAATATAACAATTGACGGCTTCCCTAGATTTGAGGCTGTAATCTTTTACAATTTTAAGTTTGGGAGCTTTTGGGGTTGGCTTAATTGAAAGTTAGAAGTTGGGCTTTAATTTCTCCAATACAAATAACTTTTTCTTCTAACTAATATTATTCTACAAGCATTGAAGAAGTAATGAATAGTATAGGTATGCTAATTCAGTAATAATTAATCTTTTAAGCATTTTATAATTTTCCTTTTGGGAATAAATTAAATTTTCTTCAAAAAGAACGAATATTATTGTTAAAAACTGTTGAACTGGGTATTTTACTCATATGGGTCTTACCACTATACCCACATAACTCCGATATCAATTCTTACATCAACAGAAGCATTTTATTAAAAAAACAAAAATTACGTGTTTTCCTTACATAGTATAAAACAAAGTCGCTTCCCGCTGTCTGTACGCTTCGATATTTTAAAGTACGCAACAAATTTAATGCAGTTTGCAGCAATAGATACAGTCATTCAAGAGGAAGGTTTATATTTATATTATCATTATTATCTACATTACACCCGTGCGAAGCCGGGGCTGGTCGCTAGTTTATTTATAAAAGCCACACATATTATACATTCCCACTATGTAAATAAACAATAAAATACATACTTCTATAAGTAAAATCGACGACCAGAAAGTCAATGACTATAACTTCCGTAAAATAAAATAATTACGAACGCAGCGGTCATCGTCATTTCCGTTACCTAGCCGACGCCATTTTAGGTAGCATTTGAATTTTCCTTCAATATGGTGCTTGTATTTTTAGAGAAGGAATTTTGCAGGACATTTTTGCTAGTTTCTTTTTAGGGACCCTAAATTATCATTTCTAATAAGAAAACTAAGAGATTATTTTTCAGGAGATATGCTCCATGCTTCTACTATCAATAATTGTACATATTTTGACGCACATCCTAAAATAAACATAAAAAGACTCAATAGAGTGTTTTTTTGTTCATCGTGTGCGTCTCAATTTTACTGAGTAAACAATTTTTCACTTCTTCTTTTCTTTACCTGAAAAAAGCAGCAAAAGCCAGAACATTAATACCTTAATGAAACATAAGTAATTTACATCTACTACAGTATATGTAAATTATGAGATGGGTACCTATGTACCCATCTCGTTATTTATTCTTTGCCGCGCATTGAGAATTTTCTTTTTGCGCCCATTAGCTGAAGGTACACTGTCCATTGAGTCGTGATAAAAAAATGTGCTTACGGTGTAAAAAGTGGCTTTACTTTGATGATACGTCCAGGCATTTTTTGCAGGGTACTATAGCTTATATGTAATGAGTGTAAGCAGAAAATATAAGAGCTTAAAGCTTTTGCATTGGCCGATTAACGGACCTACGATAAAACTGATAAATTATGAGAAGTATAATTTTAAACTCAAAAATGGTTTTTTAAGAATTACTTATGTATTTATTTATTTAACTTTTCAAGCACATAGTACAGAGGCGGACTTAATGCCATAAGCATTTTCTATCTTGTAGTGATGTAGAAACAAACAGACAAAACAAACTTGTCTTCAGCGATTTTTAAAATCATAAAGAGCGTTAAATGTGAAATGAATTCTACTAAAATTATTATTAATATAGTTCATTATTTCGTAGCATTCCTTGCTTTTCATTTATCTATACATTCCCTTCTACGTAAACTGCCGCAGTATTTTAACCCGAAACACCCAAAAACCTAAGAACTACCAGCAAAGCAGTAATGCGCCAAAGCACTCGAAAAACCGCACAGTCGATCTCCTGGCCATTAATTAGTCGCTCCCGGTATCGGAGTCTTAATCAAGCATAAAATTAAAACTTGGCACACGCCGAGCCCACAGAGGTAAGGGTGTGTCCACGCGTACCTTATGGCACGGCAATTTGTTCAAGACATCTGGCCTCACACCTGCCTGAGCGCCCGACTTCACCCCTCGTATGCTTCATACCGATACTGCAACTACAACATAGTTTGTGACACCCCATTTTATTTTAAAAGCATTATCTGGACAGTAATAAAGTCTAAATTAACTTATTTGACAGCAACGAGAAGTTTGTCCGTGTATTATGGTTTTGGCACAAGGTCCAATGCCCCCGTCATTCATCGTAACATACACTATTAAAATTCGGAAATGACGAAACAGTTTTTCGACTCGTATCGTCGCAATTCAAGTGTGAATTTATGATGGAAAACTGGTATGTTTGCTCATTAGGAAGTTTTTTGAAACTGTTTGTTGCCAATCCCGGATAACGGACGTGTTTCAATTAGTCGGATCGGGTATGTTTGTCCACGTTAGTCGGCCGTCAATCTCCATAGTCGGGCTGTCTACAATCTCGACGTAAACACGACGTACGTTCATTCACGCACACATGTCTAAGACGTCGGTGCACAGGTGTGTGTGTGTGCGTGCCCATTCAAGACGACGAGTCCTTACGTCGCATCCGCTGACGTCACAAGACTTACAAATGGGCGTGTGAACGCGCCCCAACACGGAATGTGTTTTGACAATTCCGTTGACGAGTTAAGTGAAGGGTTAGGTTATGTAACATGTAATTTTGCTTTGACTTTCTTGGTTTGGTTGTGCTGTAATCTGACTGATTTCGCGTCCGGTCGTGTGGCGTTTTATAACCGTGATCTTTTAAATGATAATTCGCAGTAAGTTGTCAATCAAAAAACCAACCCTAACATACCGCCTCATATGGGTATCGCGTTACAATTTTATTCTTGTGCCAATTTGCTGCATTATCACCGAATCTTTTGATACATCTCTTGCACAACCGATGGTTCAAAAAAAGCGTTATTTATAACCTTGTGCAGTACAATAATAGAACTACTTCCTGCGTCAACTCTTGCAAAAAACCATTAAAATTTAATTTGTCTCCGCAGGGGTCTAAGGATGCGGGACGATACTGGTAATTTGGTGTAAGTAGACCAATATTGGCTTTTGTGGGAATGTGGGCCAAGTAGGCCAATTCCTGGCCCATTGTGTGAAGGGGCCAAGAATGGTTCCTTGAATGTTCGCCCGCATCCCGTGAAGAGTCCTTGTCCTTGTGGGACATTTGGAGTTCTTTTTCGGTCTTGATTTGATAGTTTGCGATCTTGTAACTGTTTTAGAAGAAATTTTATATGAGGGTCATTGTTGGTAGAGAACTAAAACGCTACAAGCCAAGCCATATGACTACATCAAACTCGAATAATTATATAAAACATTATTGGTTTAGTTTAGCTTATGAAATAGTCTGATGACATTATTATTTACACTAGAAACGGGTACTCAATGAAAACCGTAAACATGTTAAATATCCCGTTTCTAGTGTAAATAAAAATGTTAGTGACCATGATAGTTTAAAGTCTGATGACAGTTTTCACCAAAAATTACGTTTTTTTTTTTTTGTTAATGGCATCTCGCAGGTTGCAGGTCAAGCTATGAGGCTGTCGTCTGCTTAACCAGACTATTCTATGGGTTACTTGAGTGTAAGACCTGCAAGGGGCTGAAAAATATTGCACTTACATAAATAACATTTTATTTAATAATAAAATTCACAAATCGCATTAACATCTTAAAGAAACCGATTCTGATCGGACAAAAGATCCACAAGCTAACCAGAAGTCAGTGTGAAACATCTGCGTCTTTTTGCCCAATTTGTGCAAAATATTGATCCTTTATAGTACTAATTTGACACGTATACCACCTTTGTGGACTTCAAGTGTCGTAAATAGGATAGACGGCGTTGATACGATAAATAGAAACAGATGTTTTTAAGATTTATAGCGTCCTTTCAGTTGTGGAGGTCAAATAGGCAGTCGCTCCATGTAAATTACTAGTACACAGCTATATCTGGTTAGACTGGAAGCCGATCCTAACATAGTTGGGAAAGGGCTAGGCAGATGATGTGTCCTTCCAGTTTTGTACATTTGGTATAGGACGTTCGTAATACTCGATGAGAATTTCTTTTACACAGCAGCGAAAATAGGAAAAGAAATACAAAATGACGACGGGACGATGGATATACCCTGAAAAGCTCATAAGCATTCTAAAATAAAACATACGGAAAGTCATCTTACTACGAGAGAGGTCTAGGTCGAAATATCAAAGCGGAAAAGGAAAAACATATCATAACATCACGCCTGTAATCCCTAAAGGGTAAGGCAGAGGTGTACCTAATCAATCAATAGTACACCCACATTTCGCCAGTTATGTTTAAGTCTCATTTAATAGGGGACAAGCCTATTGACATCAACCGGACACAGATCCAGTCTCCGTAGGCTACTGAGAAAATCCCGATGAAAAATAACAATTTACCAGACCCGGCAATCGAACCCAGGACCTCATGCTCAGCAGTCGTGCTTAAGACCACTAACGAGGCAATCCCATAGAAAAAAAAATACCATAAATTATTGAAAATAAGCACTTATTTTCCTGTTTATTGATCGAAACAACACAACATAACTAGAAAATTTAATAACAAGCCAACCCAACAATGACAACAACTTAACTCACAAATTCGCAAAATCTTCAGTACAGTCAGCTACAAATAAATCACTTCCACCTCTTCAAAAACGATACTTAACAAATTACTTCCTGCACTACAGAGCTTCCTTTACCTGACAATTAGGCCCTTGAACTGTACCGAGCTCCTAATCGACCATAAAGCGATCAATGGGTACTAAAGTACCCCATGGCACCTGGTATAGAAACATCTTTCGGTGCTTTTGAGTGTGAGTTATGATATACTGTAATGCTTAAGATGTTGGTTTGTGTAGGAATGGATAATTTGTAGCAAGGATCAGCTGCTTGTATTAAGAAATTGCGAAAGGTATTTTTAAGGTTATGTATTGAAAAAAATGTTTTTTTTTTCTTTTTCGTGTAACTTGTTAAGTATGCGAAAAAGGGATTTAACATTTTGGTATATGTTTTTCGACTCTTTGATCTAGTATCATGTAAAAACAATACACGATTCAATGTTTTATTCTCGATACAAAAAAATTGCAAAGTTATATCTTTTTTTTAGTTTTATCGACATCACGGCGTAATGCTTAAGAGTTATTCAATGGAATTTACTTTAAAACATAGGGAATTATCATATCAAAGTTTACTCAAAGTGGTTTTAAACTTATTTTTTTATTTTTGTTAAAAAATGAGTAAATTAGTTTTGGCACATACGTCGTTTTATTCCGAGCGCACGCACATTATAGCCATCTCTTCTTTTGCGTGTCAAAAGTAATTGCATCACTTTCGCTCGCTTAGTAGATCAGTCGAGCTAAGATTTATTTTCGCAATTCTATTTGCAACATTGGAAAACACGTGTATGCGTGTGAGACAAAACGTTGCCATGTTTTTGTGAAAAATTAAACTTAATATCTAAGAATAAAAATGTCAACATGGCGTCATGGTGCCAAAGTGCCAAAACGTGTACACTAGAATTTTACTCTGGTTCTATATTCCGACATTAGAAAAAATGGATTCTAATCAATAGTAATTTAAATATTTTCGCCCCCAAATCGTCACATATTTAAACATTGATACTATTTTATAAGTTTTGATAGGGGTAATTCACAAAAAGATTGCCTTTATCGCCATTTATCGAAAGAAACAAAAAACCCCATAGATTTCCTATACCCTGCGCACGCGCTCTCGCCGGGTGGTCGCGCACGTGGCCACCCCTATCTGATCGATATCGATAAGTAGTGTTGTACCTTCTTATCGATTCTCGGTAGACGGGTGGAAAAAAGAAATGTGTTGAAATTGGTTTTGATGGCTTCTGACCTGTCTTATCTGGTTTTATGGTCTTTAATATAATTATTGTTTTGTCATTTGACAATGGTCATCATAATACTGATTAAAATTGGAAATTAACATAACGTTTTCTCGTCTTTGCAGATCAACCGCAGGCTACGGGCAAATTTCGCAGCGGATAAGATTTCAAAATCATATTAATGGTAAGATAATTATAACAGTAAGCGACATTAATACGTTACCTGTCTAATTACTAGCAACTTTCCAAAATAACTTTCCAACCAGACTTACTAAGTTAATTTCAAAACTGCAGCAAATAATCTTTTCCATTTTCCACCATAATGATTTCGTATTTCAGGCTTATATTTTTCATGCAGGAGTCAATATATAATCTAATCAAATTACCTCAGACACCACCAAGCGAAAATAAAGTACAGTCGCACAATAAAATCCAATTTCAAGTCTGACTTGACCGGCCTTTTATAATTCCTTTGTTACGTACATACGCAGTTTTAGGCGGTATGAACCGGCTAGCACCGGTTTTCGACGGCCGAACGCCGGAATAAAACCGGGTGAATTTCGTACATATACCCGTATTTTGTCTGCGGCCTGACAGGGGTGGACAGGGCATGAATTTTCGAATAATCAGACGTGCATATGTGCCTGGACACTTGCCGCCATAGACTTATGTGACATGTACTTGTCGCTTGTCATAAAATTGAATTTGTTACTTGGTAAAGACTAGTTAAATATTCCTTTTTACATTATTGAATAGCTCATCGAAAATTATTTGTGGTTGTTTTTTGTGTTTATTTTGATAAAAAATACTTTATTTAAACTCATCAAAGTCTGTTTTTATCATTTAGATATCCTTATTTATAACAAAACAAAAAGTGACGTGACGAGGAAAACTTATTTTAGGAAATTCCTGATAAATGTTCGGGTTTCTTTCGGTAATTTTATTTTCCCGTACATTATCCTTGAATCTGGAAAACGTGTTTAAACAATACCTAGGTCTCGTAATTATGGTTTGTTCTTTACAGAGTACTATACCTATCTAATTTAATTCACTGTCCACGTTGTCAGATGTAAAAATAATCGCATTATGACACACATTAGTTACTTAGTAGACGTGGTGGACATGGCCGTCAGTTTTTCATCCCAACCCCCTTTCCTGGTCGGCAAAAGTTGTGAATATTTGAAAGGAATTTTCGGTGCTGACTGTACCTATATCTATTGACTTGTTACTACAGTCGCGGTTATAATGTTACGTCGTTTTGCTGACGGTCCCGACAGATCTGTATGTACTTTTTGTGTTGTATAGTTTTAAAAGCTTGTTTAGTGATGGATAGTTTAGAGTTTTTTTGGGAAAATCTATGAAGTTTTTGTTTATGTCATGTAGCGAAATGAAGTTAATTAACACATTCGGACGAAACACTTTACTGCGTTTTAAATGCCAATAGTAACGCCCTATAAACAAGTCAAAGTGACTAATTGAGTAAGGGTCGATTTTTCAATCATTAGTTAACTTATATCTGAAGAGTAAATATTTGAAACTGTCAAAAATTTGAATTCTTAAGCTTTGCTCTCTTTGACGGTTCTTACTTCGTTCAAATTCTTGTCTATTGCATAAAAATGGTTGCATAAGTAATTATTTAAACTTGACTATAGATACCTACCAGGGTTACTGTCTAGTAGAAGTTTACAACAGATTTTTTTGATACACAGACATTCTAAATTCACACTGAATCAGCAAAATCCCATTTAAAGTAGTACATAACCATTTGCAAGAAATCTAATAGTAAACAACCGATATATGTTCCTCAAAAAGCCATAATTAACAGTGAAAACCGATAAACCGAACATTAATCAGTGGTACAGTTTTGAGCATCGAAAACCCACGTTTTAAGCTATCGACGGCGTATCAGTGCGCAGTCATCGCGAATTCGAGGCGAGCGCGGTGGGCTAGTAAGATCGCGGGAAAGATTTGGGAATAAAATATCGATTAGAACTCGCTGGATGCAAGTCGCACGAGACCGGTCAATGTGGCGACAGTTGGGGGAGGTTTATGTCTAGCAGTGGACGTCTTTCGGCTGTAATGATGATGATGATATAAGTTTGAACTTTACCCAGCAGTGTGACAAAATAGGGTACTAAAAATGAGCTCAAACATAATTACTTAAGTAATACTATTATTTAAAAAATGCTTTTCCGCATTAGTACTAGGATTTCAGTATTTATGTTTATTATTTATGTACGCACAGTAAACAACAATAGAAAACATTACACTACATTACAATAGATTATTCAAGCAGGAAACTGAAAAAATGTTTAAGTAAGTCTTTTAACCAAGTAAAGCTGTACTATGTGTTCAGCTATCGATCTTGTTGAATTCTGAAAAAAAAAACTGAAACGTTTACGTTATTTCTCATCCGTTTAATAATTTAGTTAAAAATAAATACTATTTGTACGACCGCTAATAAAATACAACATATTCAAAATTTTATCCATTAAAAACGTTTGTTTTTTCAGTAAACAACAACACCACACCGAAACATCCGTAATAAACACGCCACTGACGCAATACCTAGCCTAGCCCATCGTAGGCGTCTCCTCAGTGAGCCTAAACATACAACTCATAATTACATCAAAGTATTTAATACCCACGACTGTTGATAGAACGGCTAATTATAGATATATTTCACTAAAATATTCTCTCAAGAGTTTGTACTAAAATATTTGACACTAGCTTTTGCACGCGGCTTCGCTCCTGTTATGTACGAAATGTACTCACGGGAATATTTTAAATGTAGCTTATACCACTCGGGAATAATGTAGCTTCCCGTTAGTGAAAGAATCTTCGGAATCGGATCAGTAGTTACGAATATTACCCCCTACATGTAAACTTACAAACTACCTTTTTATAATATTAGTATAGTCTCAAAGAAGAGTAGGTATTGAAAAACAATTGACTATCGACTTTCTTGCAAAATCTTGCGTTCTTACTTTTTGTACGTACATGAAACGAACTACATTGCCTTGAAAGCTCTGTCAGTTTGTATATTTCTTCTTAAACTGAGGCTTCTAGAAAACTTCAACTCAAACGATCAACATACCGCATACGCAACGCATTTTAATGCGTTTATAATTGCCAAAAGACATGCTACTACACACATGTTACTATTTACTTTAAATTCAAGTCTTGTCTTCAACAATCGTTGAAAGGGTTCACAGAGTTGTTATGAGACCAAGCTTACAAAAATAAAACGAAACCAAACAGTGTGTGTGTTGTCATTTCGGTAAACCGAAACGCATTCGGAAGCGGGTGACGGTAAACTACGGCGTATAAGCGCTTTCCCGCGTACTCTATGGCCCAACTTTTCGCCATAGATAAGACATGACGTGTCCGTTATGAGTTTCTGATCGGAACCTTGCGTTTGGAAACACCCATAGACTATACAGGGCTTTTGATTCCGTTCAAAAAGAGAATTGGGGATTTGTATTTCAAATATTGCTATTTTTTTGTTTATTTAAGAACTGTTTGAGTTTTTATTCGGAGGTTCTTGTCGGTAATGTTTAAGCAGAGAAAATATTTGCGCACTTAAAAAAAAAATTGGAATATAAAATATTATTAGAATGATATGCATACCCACGCATCATAATAAAAATAAAACCGTACAGAATGAAGATTAATATTACAGCGTATAAAGCATTTACAGCAACAATGAGGAAAACCATTTCATATGAGTCTTCTCTTTAGTTGAACACATACGGACAAAGATAAAACACAAAACGCCTTTCTATACACATTCAAAGTTTACAAACTCACCTTGATTGAAAACATAAGAGCGAAGGAAATCAGCAGCATTTTGTTGGAAAATATTTAGTTCCAAATAAAAGGAGCGTATGCTCACATACACGTTACCATGCGCTAGAGGCCTAATCAATATAAGTAGGCACTACTCATTCAGACGCCATAATTCCGTTAATAAAAATACAGAGAGGAAGGCTCAAGGGGGAGGCCGTGGGGCCGGAAGCGCAATGGGCTTCGGAAAATTCACCCGGTGAATGGGAAAGCGCGGCGATAGACAAACAACCGGGCTGACCCCCACCCGCCACCCTAAATCCCCCCACCTAACCGTACATTTTGAAATAATGCCCCCAACGGCTCTGTTACCTACCCCACCAACATTTTCCAATTTTATCGTCCGACAAATATCGAATTTCAAACGTAATTCGAAAAATACAAACCGTAGTTTCACTAATAAAGCCTTCCAACGTCACATGCACGCATCTTACTGAAGTTAGCGCCAACGCACAGCTAGAGGTTATAAATCTCGTCGACACGAAATGGCTGACCAGCGCCGTCCCCCTTCCACAGATCTACGTGGCTATAGCGGCTCGGATGCAAAAGTGTGCACCATAAATTTTATACAAGCACCAGTGTGCGGTAAAACTGAAATAGGCGGTTGTGTGTGTGCGAAAATTCGTGTTCGTCCCGTAAGAGGACTGGACACTGTCCACTATTGCTTTGTGTATGCGTCGTGTACCTACGGAAATGGCACCGAGCCTACCAGAGATACGAGAATGTTACGGATTAATCAAAATAAATTTTATAGTAGAAACAACGCGGTTCATTGACGTGAGGTTAGTTAAACGTCCTTATAATGAAATAGATTCCGGGTTGACCGCATGCTGTGGTTGCGTTCTACAAATACATTTCTGTTTTTCCGTTCTTTATTATTTGTGACATTGACACTTGGCTATGAATTATTGATACAAACTTTTCACGATTTTGCGTTCCATATTTATTATTTGAATCGTTACAAAAGTGTGGATGGTAACATTTTTGTTAGTATGACATCTAAAATTAATATCGGCTCAGGCACGAGGCACGTGTGAGGCTTACATCGAGCAGTTTTGACAACAAATAGAGGAGTATGGAGCGTAGGCCGGGGACTAACACGCGTCCACACGGAGCCGACAGGCGTCTCCCAAGTTATCTAATATTACGGAACGTCACCCGAATTCCCGTTCGCTGAGCATTTTTCGCGCTCGTTTTACTCTTTTTCTTAGTAACGAAGTAACAGGCCTTTCATGTACTTTCCATTCGGCCGCTTCGGGGCGCTGAAAGAAGTGTGAATCGGGCCGTGAGCATCGCCAGTCAGGTGTGGTTAACTCCCAGAGGACGTCGGACTTTCCCCAGGTCGAAGCCACTTAGTCTGCTTCTGTCACTAAAAATAACTACTCGTTTATTTTTAAAAAGCCTACCGTTCCGGCCGGCTGTGCGCCATAGGACCGCCTGCCGCCAGCCAGTCGCCACCAAATCTGCAAACCTTTTAACTGGCAGCAACCAGCAAACATACACTGTGTTTGTAAGTTGTTCCGCGCGCGTTGAATAAATGATTTTTGACTTTAGAATTAGATTTAAAGCATTTATCGCTCGCGTTGCTCCTGAAAGGACGCTGGATAATGGATACAGAATGATAGGACACTATGAAAGATTAAGCAGATTCGCTCGAGCAGAGCATGTGTTTCGGTTCAGCACTATCTACAGCTGGAAATTACTCGAATTGGGAATGTTATGTATGTTACGCCAATTCCAGGAATGAGTCAAAAGGCTCGCTGAACTAGTGAAAGAGAACCACTATGGCTCACACAAATGTTTATGATAACAGTTCCGAACAGATAGTTATATAACGTCGGTGACAGTCCTATTGTGAGGAAAGTCTAGATGTCGAGTGCACAGACAGGTATAATTGAGTCCAAAAGCGGGGAACTCACACTGACGTAGCTCGTATTAAGGACGTTATCGGTTACGCACTTATATTTACTCATAAACGTAGCTAAAGCGGAGAGTGCTGCACAAAAACGCATCTTCCTCCCCCCGGCGGGCGCCTCACCCCCCGGCGGACGGCGGGCGAACGAATACATTCGACTAGCCCATTTGCAATATCGCATTGTGTGAGTGAGTGTACGCGGGAGGTGCGTGAGAGAGTGTGCCGCACACACACACACTACTTTGCTTAGCCCGTGCGTAGTTTTATCATGTACTCGTACATGTACACACCGTATTGGTTTTCTGTACAACCGTTGGGCTTTAACAAATTTCAAATTCACAAAATCGTGATTGGTTGGTATTTTGTTTGTATAAGCGGACCCACTGTGTAGGCCTGGCTTAAAATTTGCTACCAGATAATTCGTTTAGGTGTAAAATGATGAGTTATCGAATTTTGTTTACGATGCGCCGTGATTGTGATGCATCGATGGCGGATGACGATTGATATTGTTTGTTCCGCTGCTGGTTGTTTATTAGGGACTGTATTAGGAAATAGATGAATAAATTTCAATCATCAGTAGAGCATAACACCTCAAAGGAATGAAAAAACTATATTGATCCCGCATTATGGGCACAAATGAAGCAATTAAGTGGCACGCGCCCTCCACTTGAACCGGAAGACAGACGGTCTAATGACCATCTAAGATTCCAAATATCAATTTCTAATAAACCGTTGGAGCGCATCAACCGATCGACGTCATTTCCACAATTCGTATATAGAACGTGACAAGCCGGAAGTGCGCTTTGTGCTCCACAAAAACTAACTAATCAAGCCAAGACTTCCGAATTCGAAATTGAAACTTGTCCACTCATGGTTCCTTCACCGCCTGCCGGTATCAATTTAAAACTTAAGACACGTTCCAATAGTCATTTGTTATTTTTTTATATCTTCCTGTGCCATAAAAAATTAAAAGTAACAGTTTGTTGTTTTTATACTGGCCATTAACAATGTTAAGTGTAGAATACTCTAATGAGGTCCGTCAACGCAGTCTACTCCTTCCTAACTAATATTATAAATGCGCAACTTGCTCAAGTAAGTTTGTTTGTTTGTTACATTTTCACGCCTAAATCACTGAACCGATCATCCTGAAATTTTGCATATACGTTGTCAGGTATACAGAAAAGGACATAGGGTACCTTTCATCCCGAAAAAATGTACTGTCCCCGAGGAAAACAACAATAAAATTCCTAAGATCGCGCCACGTGTCTTTCGAATTATACTATCAAGCAGAGTACAACCCGAATTGATTGTCAAATTCTAAATTAACGCGAGCGAAGCCGCGGACAAAAGCTAGTTATAGAATAAGTACCTTACATCGAGCTTTTAAACACACATTCCATATTTGAACTTATTTTCTTGAAAGCACTAAGTCTAGCTTAAGTTTACTGGTAACTGAAATTACTGTACAGTCCCGAAGAGTCAATATTGGTCTCTAAATTACGCCATGAGGGGGAAGAACCAAACTAGATTTTAACTACTAAACAAAGCCGAAGGAGTAATATATTCTTTGCAATAAATCCAGCAACAAACAGCTGATATTGAAGAAAAAGTTCTCAGAACTAACTAAATTTAATTCAGTTGATACAAAAACACACATTTCTTGTCACCTTTGTTCTATGCTGTCTTACCCTTCTCTATTCCCTTCTTCCAAGACAAAGATCTTCATTCCACATCATTGTTCACCCGAAAAGGGCGTAAAATTAAAACTAATCAAGCGTAAAAATCAAACAAAACATTGGATTATGAACCCTATCTTCTCGTTATAGGGGTTATTAAGACTGCATTTATAGAGTTGTAAGGGTGGTTTCTTGCAAGTCACTAGGGAGAAACGTAAGCACATATGTTACGTTTTGAAATACTAGATTAATTGGAGAATACAATTCTTTATAATTAACAAGTAACCCCAAAGTTAACAGTTCTGCTAAATCATGTTTTGAAAGAAAGAAATGCGTGAGGATGACGATTGATGTTTAACCCTTTTGATTTCACGACCGAATGTTAGTTTTAATTCCGAATGATTTTTGTGATTGAAGAAACATTTTTCGGTTTTATTTTTTGCAAATATTTTTTTTAATTTCCATTTTTGGTTGCAACATCCTATAGAAATTTTTCCCATGTATTAATTTTACATTGTTAACACTAGCAATCATGGTAATAAGCTTATCCCCAATAAAATGGAACTTAAGCATGACTGGTGAAATTTGGGGGTATTATACCCCTTCAAAAATACAGGCGTAATGTTATGTTATGGAATTGTGTAAAAAGTATATATCCAAGCGATTGCAGCAATAACGACTGACTTGGTGACTATTATTGAAGAGTTCCATTGTATATCTCCGAAGATCAGCAACAGATATTCACCAACTTAAATCGGGACCACCGCGAAATCATATTCTTCCTAACAAAAAAAGAATAATCCAAATCGGTCCATAATTGGCGAAGATATCGCTGAATATACACAAAAAAAACTGATAACCTCCTCCTTGTGGAAGTCGGTTAAAAATAAGAGAAAAATCCTTTTATTACTACTCCGCCTCACCTCAATAAACCGGTAAAGAATGCTTAAAAAAACAGAAAGCTCGAAAAAATGCTTCATATTTGAATAATGATAAATCTCGTTAAATGTAATATAACGCGTCTGTATTGCAAAATAGTAACTTTCTGATTACCTGTCGCTACGAAGGTGCTACGGATTACTACGAAGGTGCTACGAAATGCTACGAAGATGCTACGTTAACTTAACAAATCAATAATATAATGACAATCGATATTTCACAATGTTGTATGCAATTTTTTAAGTTGTAAAAACATTGTCTAGGTTAAGCATTCTTTCTAATAATAACAACGACTAACATTACTACTATGTTGTACGCCTGCACATCAAGCTACTCTCAAATTTTAACAATCAACCTTGTGCTTTAGCGATAAAGCTGAAAATCTAATAAAGTCATTTGACAGATTGTAGTGGCTTGATGTGACGATCGTAAATCTGTAGACGAAACTATTTTCTACTTCTCCCGATTCGATGGTACGTCTTATTAAATTACTGGGAAGCAGTAGTATCAATCGCGGCGTCGAAGACGTTTTGTACCTAAGTCCTTTGACCTTTTAGCGCCATTGTCACATATACGTGACAAGCAAGCGCGTGCCCTGTACGCCAAACGACACAAATATGTGACAAAATGGTGGGTGAAATTGTGGCTTGGCGTGGAGGGCACGCGCGTGCATTTATGCTCTAGCGTTCAAAAGCTTAAAGTCCAAGTGTAGGTACACTTTGGAGACAATTCTATAAATGCATTAACTATAAAAACTCCAAAAACGAAATAAATTAATAACTCACTACTATAAAAAGCAACCGTAAACCGTCCATTTAAATTCTTTTGTTTTTACAATATTTTATAATAACGTTCCGTGTCATAAGGCTGAGTTCAGACGGTGCGACAGATGCGAAGCGACCGGTACGCCACGCGACAGCTTGTCCCACCGTTGTAGACGTAATTATGCGCTAAAAATGAAGGCGGACAGTTTCGATGTGGGAATGATTATTCGTGTGTGCTGTGAGACGTTTTATTGTTAATGAGGTTGTAATAACGTATGATGGTGGCTTGCGTGAGTTTTAGTAAGCTGCAAAATGGATTTGAGTTTTAATGTGTTATTGATACTTGTCGTTTTTCTCAACTATCGGTTTTGGCTGTATGGCCAGCCATTTGTGATGGAATATTTTGCAAAATATTTAATGAACCATCAATGGTCTAGTGGTCGCAATCGGGACTACTGAGCATGAGGTCCTGTTTTCAATTCACAATTCACGTGTCGGGGATTGTTTCTCAGTAAACATTGGTTTCTCAGTAGCCGCCACGGAGTCTGAATTTATGCCCGCTTGATAACAATAGGCTCGCCCCCTATTATATGGGACTTAAACATAACTGGCGAAATGTGGGTGTACTATATTAGGGACTCTGCCTAACCCGTCGGGGATTACAGGCGAGATGTTATCATTAGAAAAGAGTCCCCAATCGCATTCACAATTAATACGTGGCTTATACTTCAATAACACTATTTTTGTTAATTTAACTGTAATCAATTGCACTCTGGATAATGCGTCTCATCTAACAATCTACTTAAACTCTGAGCTCATTCTTTACCTACACTACATAATATCCATTCATTGCCCAGTATGCCACCCTCAAGATACGGCGTTGTAAGCGATCCACACAATATGACAGTGTGGACGCACCCTAATGACACCCCCGCACGCGATGATCATAATCTTGAGACGGTTCCGTACGTAATTATTATGAAATTAAATAGCTTTAAGTAAGATAAGTTGTAAGTGATTAGGAGAATGATATCTGTTATGCATTTTAATTATATTTTTTCACTGAATTAATAAAATTCATCATTAAGTCATAATTATCTAGTTTGTTTCTTTCTTTCGCTCGGTAAGAATCGTATATATTTTCCAACAAACACTTTGGACTAGAACGTGAAGTAGGTTATTCCACTGATTTAAAAAACAATTAAGTTAGTAATATTTCAAAATAATGATGTCCCTTATTTCAATACAGATTAAAATATAACAAAAAAAAAATAACCCTGTCTGCTGTCGCGTACGGGTAAAAAATAAGTATTAACTCTCCAAACACATCAACACAGGTCTTCAATATCACTTCATCCAACCCTCCAATCCCATGGGAATATTAGCCTACTTAAACAGTGTAACAAACCTGACCCGTTTGCCTGAGACGGGGGCCCGTGAGACCGGCCGCCGTGAAACAATGGGCTCCTTAACCGCGGCGACAAAAGGGTTAACTGCCAAGAAATAAGACGGAGCCAAATGCCGCGCTGAAAAGGAATTCCGAAGGAGATTTCTTTGGTTTAAATGTTTTAAGATTTTATTCCTTTATGTTAAAGCTCTTTGAGATTTCGAACAGGTTTTTTCACCTCTAGAGATCTTGAGTATAAAGAGTGTTACTCTTTTCAATCGAAGAACTTTCTCTTACAACAAGTTCTACTATAAAAAGCAAAGAATTTTTAACTATTCCTACTTCCCCACAAGACACGTTAACTCCTTCCTAATTTCACTCACAAAACCGACCTCCATCAAACATCTCCACCCAAAAAAAAAACCCTCTCCAACCTCAATGCAGCGTTAAGAGCTAATCATCCAATGAGTGCGTCTCCAAAGAGTGAAGAACATTGCAGTTTCCCGCACAAATCACTTCCTTCCTAAGTACAAGTAGTATCCGTAACAGCCGGATACAGTATCCTCCTAGTATCGTCTACTTACTTACGAGTTCACACAATCAAAAAAAGATTTGTCACTTACTCCGAACGGAAGGAGTGGTTCCCAGGCAATGGGGCAGCTAACTATTATCACCCTTAACCACTGGATGACCCTTGAGGGCTATGATCGGGTACAAGGCTAAAATATAAAGTAGATGAGGTCTTTTAAAATTAGATTTTTAGTGAAAATTTATTCGAATGTCGAATATTTTTTGTGTTAGGTGCATTTTGACAGGGCTTTTAAATTGAAAAAAAAAACACGGTATGTTAGTTATTTTAAAACAAAATTAAAGACATTTAAGACAGGCGATAACTTTAGAAAAATAAAGGAAATAGTTAGCTATTAAAATTATCTACGAAAAGTTTACTGAAGTCAAACTTTTTTAGTAGTCAAACTTTCCATAAAAGAATAATCTCTCTTGAAAAAAAATCTTATAGAAGGTCTAAGTAACACTGCTTTTCATATTCAAATAACCCACTTAAAAACACAATCACTAAACAACCCCAAAATCTCAGATACACCATAACATATAATTATTATCAACACCAACAAAATTATCATAAATAAATGACACTAGGGCCAACCCTACGCCAGCCCACTGCTCAGACACAGGAAGGAAGCGTAAGGCGATCGCGTGGGAACTGCGCCGGCGCCGTGTGACCTGCAATAGCACACAGGTGATCCAAGTACGCTTGTGGTCTACCGCCGGAGACTCTATTGATATTTATTTGTGGTCTTGTTACGATGGATAGCGATCTTAGTGGGACTTCTAGTTGGAGTGTGGCTTTTTAGGGTTAGGTTTTTGAGTACTTTGAGATCTTAATGCAGTTTGAAGAATGGGGGAGCTTAGAAGAGTAGTGCTGCGTTTAAGGGTTCTGTAAGGCTAATGTTTTGTTAAATGTCTTAGCTGAGTTACACTGTGATATTAATAGTTACCACTGGAAGCAATTCTTTTAAACCGGTTTTAAATGGTTACGCGTGCGGTGCAACGAGGTCAGGGTCTATTAAATTACTTATAGGGCAAGGTTTAAAAGCATATCTACTAACCAATTTCCGTAATCTTTTGTAAACGCATAGAAAAGGTAATAATTGGGCACTGGAATCAACTGGGAGTGTGTAAATTGAAGGATGATATGCTTAAACCAGTCAGAAAGAGTGTCGCACGCGGGCGCTTGAGCCGGTCGGAAAGAGCGCTTTTTCTGCATACAGAGGAGCAGAAAAAGTGAAAAGACGTCAGTTATCTTCATTCACAAATACACCACGCCATGATCGGCGCGCCATGATTAAATGAATTTTTTAATTTGTGTTATTTGTCCCTTTTAGTTTTATAATTTTAGTTACTGTAATTGGTTGTAAACATAACCGTTGTAATTAAATAAATGTTCGTTCACTCCATAAGTATCTAAATTTCTTTCTTACAACATTATGCAAAATCAAATACTTTAACTACTCAATAAAACTAATAATTACAATAAAAAGAACCCAACCCACAACACACAACAACAAACAGGTTCCTCTTTGCGAACTACACAAGTACCTATATCAATTGCAAAGAGGTCACCTCATGCTTACATCCCGACGTGACACATGACTCACTCTCGACTCGCTGTAGTCACGGTACATGACAAGTAATAAAAAAAAGATCACAGTCAATCGTTCTGGGCTGAAGATCGGAGCGTCGACCTTATGTTTGGGGTATGGTATAGACTGAAGCGGGTTCTGACAACGCCTTCGCCTTTTGTTACTATACATTTCGGAAAACCGACCTTAATACTAGTATGATTTAGGAAAAACGAAAATTTTATCAGCCCAGGGTAATTTATGAAGTCACATGTGTAATATTTTTTTATATACATCGAAGATTTATATTTAGACGTCTTGCATATTATTATCGTATTGTAAATGGTAGCTTGACTTAATAAATTTTTAAGTTTTTGATTCACTTACGATTACTATAAACACATCCCGAATCGCATTCAAGTTGAAGTAAATATACTTTCTATATTTATACCCACTGACAATCACAGTACGCTATTAGATAAAATTATGTAAACTAAATACAATACAATTTGAGTTCATCGACAAGTAAAGAAGAAGTAAAAATCATAACAGGACATTATCGGTCAAAATTACAAATACATTTGAAAAAGGTGTTATTTCTTTATAAAAAAAAAACAGCAAATAAAACCAACACCACATAATTAACCCCAAAACACTCTTCAACCTCTACAAAAACAAAAAAAACCTCAAAAAAAAAAACATTTTAACTTTTTTACCTCAGCACTCCTTTCTCTCATGCCTCAACCATTTACCGGCAAAGAGCCCATCGGGTCCACCGGAAGGAATCAGGGGCTGGGGCCACAATCTCGACGTCCGGCGGTACTTCCGGCGAAGCAAGGCGTGACGCGCGGGCCCCTGTCCTGCGCACGCGTCGCTTTTGTTGTTAATTAGATACATACAGTGATTTTTACGGACAAGTTGAAAAAATGCGCTTTCCGGTAATTACTGGGGAAGTGTTTTGACTAGCGCAGAGATCAGTGAATTGGGGTTTTGTTATTCAAATTAGAAGTTGATGGACATCTATTATGCTATTTTTTAAACAACGTAATTAGGCATTTATAAAAAGAATTTAAAAAACATCGATGGGAATTTTAAAAAAATCGTATAGTACTCACGTGGGCTTCTTGAGCATCTGAAAATATTGCTGCAGTACACCTTCAGAAGTTGAAACACAAAATAATATCATTTATTATTTGAGACAAAGAAAAATTAAGTGACCCCAATAATTTGACACTGTGACTCTAATCTATCTTGACTCAACAACTTTAATTTTAACCCTTCAACTGCACACTGTTTTTCATGAAAAATATTTTCATTTAAAATCATTTTAATTTCATAAATTTAACTATCTTACTTTCACAAAGTGCTAAGAAAAAGTGAAGTAAATTTCATCTTCAAGTCCTTTATAAATCAAAGTCCAGTGTATTTCTGTTGCGTCACCCGCTACGATCCTTTTTTGTTATTTGCGGGAGTTTCTACGTTTTAAATAGACTTAAACAAAGGTAAATGCATTGTTCAAGCTATCTATTTATGTAACCAGGAGAGTTCTTTGTTTGATTGTTAGTTGTTTTTATATTTAGATTAGGTATGGATTATGGAATATAATAAATATGTAAACTAAGATTGTAAATGTTATTGTACATTACAGGGAAACCGATGTTGTACTTAGGTATCATTAGTGGATCAAAACAAAATGTATTGACAGACGTCAAACGTGACGGCAATGTTTTTATTTTTCCTGCAATTGTTTTACTAAATATTTCAGGATATATTAAAGTCAGTGCAGATTAAGGTAGTTGTGAACTTTTATTACAACAGCTCAAAGACCTTTAAGTAATAGAGAATCTTTACACATATCATCATCTGCCTAGCCTTTTTCCCAACTATATTGGGGTCGGCTTCCAGTCTAACCGGATGTAGCTGAATACCAGTATTTTACATGGAGCGACTGCCTATCTGACCTCCACAACCCTGTTTAGAATCTTTACACATATAATGTAGATATATTATGTGACAAGACAAAATGTTACCCAGAACAGTAAAAGACGCTGTCTTTCACCGAATATTTTCGCCATAAAGAAGCAAGTTGCGTCACAACATCAATCTTCCCAGACAAGTTCGCGTGTATGCATAGTTTTTCCCTAAACTATGTGCAAATCATGAGGAACAAACACGGTGGCTGGCATAATTGCTTTCCTTACGTAATTATAATTGGCGCGAACAGTGTGCACATTAATTATTCATTAAACCTGCTCACCCTCATTTGGCGTCGACTTGAGAAACGCTAGTTAAACATGTGAGGGTCCCACTATTTTTCTAATGGGAGCTTATTTTTTAATTGCGATTTATTTTTAAATATCGGCATTTTGGTTCGTGTTGTTTTGTTATTAGTTTGGTATTTATTGATTTTGCAATAAGACAAAGAGAATTCTCTTTTTATTTAATACTGGAAAACATGTGTAGGTAGTGGCAGCACACTTACACAAAGATTGCTTTATCTCATACAAAACCTCAACCCAAAAATAATTAAAAATTATATTTACGATTTTTTATTATTTCAAAATAATAAGAGTATTTTTATAAGTTATTTCTAAGGGACTTACCAGAGAATGGGCAGCAGCGTTCTCTGAGTTTTATAACAACCATACTGCGATCGCCAACCCGCCTGCCAAGCGTGGCGATTATGGCAAAACCCCCCTTCTTGGGGGAGGCCTATGTCCAGCAGTGGACGTCTTTCGGCTGAAATGATGAAGAGTATTTTTAAACTTAATTAGATTAATCTGGGAGAATAAACCCAAACCTTTCCAACAAAATTCCTAAAAATAACTAAACAGTATAAACAAGAAAAAACTTAAAAAACTTAAAAATAATAAACAGTACCTATCGTTAACTATCTCCGAGTTTAAACGAGACTATATTAAAATCGCGATGTTGTTCTTGAGGCGATGAAGGGTTGCCGGGGTGGTCAAGTGCAGTCCCCCCGTCTTCCACCCTGCGTACCGGAGAATGCTAAATTATGAGGAAAATGTGATAGCGATACGACGGGTTAAGAAATATTGACATTAGTTGCTGATTCTATTTTTATAAAAGATTTTACTGACAAAAAAGTTCTCGCATGTCATTCTTATAATGATTATTGTGCGTGTTACTAATAAAAGAAACATTTCTAGGTTAGTAACATAGGATATTTTTATCTTTTTATCAATTTTCTATCTAAATGATTTATGGTTATTTAATTTTCTAATATTGTCGCTTGACATAGAATCTTTTGATCGACTTATGGCTTACATTATACATCAATTAATTAATTCTCAAACAAGGATATTAACTAATTATTATCCAATAATCCTTAAAATTAATTTTGTTTTCATTAATCATAAAAATAAATATTTTAACCAAAACATAACATTTAAGCGTTTCACTCTGAACCATTTCTGAGACTGTCTAATGATGTGGTTTTCAATGAAAGAAAGGATCGCGTGAAAGTTTTCTTTAATACTTAAAAAGCGTCGTCTCAAAGGACGGTTAGCATTTGAGGGTTGTTTTGTTCTGCCAATATTTATCCTTTTGAAGTTCTTGTCCAAATAAAAGTTACGATAAATTTCTGTCATTTGAAGTTTTGTTGTCGTCAAAAGGCTTACTTTTAAGCACAAAAATATGTCTCAAATATTTTTATGCAACATTATTTTTAGTATATGCGAAAAATGAATATAGTTTGTTCAGAATAAGTAACTGGATCGTTTCCAATAATTTTTAAACCATGTTATATTTTTTCCCAAAAATATTTTAAAGAGTCAAAAGTTGGATACCGAGCGACTTTGAGTAGCTATCGCAATAATTTAGGTACCTACTGCCAAATTATTATTATCAATGAGCTCAAAACGAAGCTGGAGGCGGGCGCTGCGTGGTGACCGCGTTTTTGTGCGGACAACTAGGTAACAGAACAAGCTTATAACTTTGTGATTTTTCATAATACAGTTTTGAAATTTTGTACGTAGATTCTTTACATAAAAATACTAGACACGTGTACCAGGTTTCGCATACACTAAAACTAATGTTGTATACTTTTGAAAGTTAGCTTTATGCATTTTGAAGATGCGGTGAAGGAAAACATTGTAAGCAATTTCTGAAATTCACTGTGAGTTGTTAATTGTGTTTATCAATGCCTTCTTCTTAAAACGTATTTATGTATACATAAATACGTTTTATTTTATGTTAGCCTGAATTGTCCCACTCCTGGACAAAGGCCTTCTCTCATTATTCCACTTTTATCGATGTTGCGCCTCTTCTCGCCAATTAACGAGAAAGTTATCCAAGGCGACCCGTATGTACGTTTAGTCCACTATTAATGAATAATTTAACAAATTCCAGGTTACGATTTGCAGAAATAAAAAAATTAACATTAGTGGATTTTACTGTTGTAGTCACTCAATTATAATTTATGTCTTTCGCCAAATATGAGGTTGCTGAGCAAAGTACTTTAGGAATTTATTTTCTTGGGATTACCTATTTTAGATGACTCAACACCGTTATTACGAAAGGTAATTTCATACTTGATTTTCCTCCACGAAAGAATTCCTTGTGGTCGAGTTATTAAGTACCGTATATAAATTGGACAAACTAAAATAATAAAGGCATATATTGCGTACTGGAATAATTACACAATAATTTATTTATGTTATTAAATCATTACAAATACTTGTGTCCTAGTCACTCACACAGTTTTATAAAAAAATCATGCAAAAAAATGTCTAAATTCCTTCATCAGAATTCCTACCAACTAGATAAAATGGCCGTAACAAATCAAATAAGATTTTAACCTTCAGAAAACAACAGCCTGTGTATTTTTGTATAAGAAGTCACTAAAGATTAATAGAATTAAACCGAGGTCACTCCACGTTTACGAAAAGGTAAAAAAAGGTAGGATTTATACAGTAGTCTAATATAGTCCACGAAATAGTCGTCAGACTAGTCGAATACTAAAAGAGGTGTAAGCAAGAAGGCAAGACAAAAGACGGGACGGCCGCAGAGTGCGTGAAAAGGGCAGACAATGTCATGTATCAAGTTCATGAGACTACGGCCTCTGGTACAGACAGGCGGATCAACATAGTTCTGGGAAAAGATACGAGAATATGTAGGTCCAGAAAAAAGATAAAGAATGACATTGGCCAGTTTGAAATCGGAACACTTGTTACAATAGAGATAGAAAACAAATGAACTTCACATCATTCTCGTATTTTGGTTTGTAGTTTCGTATACTGTCTGTTCGTGAACTCGGTTTAGATTGCGTTCAGGTTTTTGGTGAAATTCGCCCTCAGTTTATAAGCGTATTGGTTCGTATTTTAAGAAAACTAATATCGTGATTATTAGAGGCTAAAAATTAACTCAGTTATGTATGACAAAACAGAACACAAATCATCATCATCTGCCTAGCCTTTTCCTAACTAAGTTAGGGTCGGCTTCCAGTCTAACCAGATACAGGTGAATACTAGTATTTTACATGGAGCGACTGCCTATCTGACCTCCACAAACATAACAAAAAAATATTTGAATAAAAATGATTTAAATGCAAAAACTATGCTCGTCTTGAATTGCGTATTTTACGTTGCAAAATGGTTCAACTATTGAACCCTTTTAAATTATACTGCAGTAAAAGTCATGACTTAACTTTGTTAGATTGCCGTTAGTATTCCAATGAACGGTCTAGACCGATGAGATTTATTAGCAAAAAGGGCATTTAAATTCTTGGAATTTGATGTCAAGTCAAAGGTCTCTTTTGCAAATAATTTAATTTTCTTGGTCATTACATCGATTTTCAGAATCATAGCAGTTTTAGTAATGGCATTTAAAATGAATTGCCTTTAATAATTATACAAGTTCAAACACATTACAACTGTATTACATTGAGACCTTTGCCAAGGACTAATACAGTAGAAGCAAAAAAGATACGATATTTTTTTATAAGAACAATACTGCCTAAATTAAACAAACATAATAGATGTTTCTCCCACCAACTGTACTTTGAAATTGATTCCTTTCCGTATAAGATTCAGAAACGGCACAGTGTGGCGAAGGACAATGCTAGGGTAACACAATATCAGCAGCACTGTGGGACAATTAGAGCGTCGCGGCTTTCTCAGGACTATTTGAGAACATTTTGAGACAAAGACCCTTTTGTTTAACGATTTAAGGACACGTTTTTAATGTGAGGTCATTTTTTTAACAAAGGTTTTAATTAAAGGATTAGTTTTGCAAGAAAAAAAACGTTAAGAAACCAGCAATCAAAGAAACGAAGGACATGACCATAAACTAAACCATAGAAATCTGATATTATTAAACTCAGACAAAATATTGGGTAAAAGTCTTGAAATAAAAAAAGTAAAGCCATTACAAGGAACGAAAATAAATATGACTCACTTAAATATGAAATAATTAATGTTACTGCAAAATCAACTACTGTCAGCAAAATGACGTCTGACAATTTACCAAGAACACGAAAACATTGACGTAACAAAATAAAAAAAAACCCCACCAATACCTAGTGAAACTAAAAATATACGATGACGAAATTAAAACGTCCGCCCGTCGAAGTCACCCCGTCGCGCATTATTTTTTCTTGCACTAAAGTCTGCCTAGACTTGGGGGCCTGTCTTACCCCTTTTGGGGGGTACTTCAGGCCCTTATCTGTAGTAAGTTTGTACAGTGTAGTGCATCGTAGGGGACCCCCTTTGGTGATGTATCTTGAGTCTCGTGTCGCGGGGCAAGGCAAGATTTGGGCGGACGTTTTGGGAAAATTTTGAGAATCTAACTAATATTATAAATGCGAGGATGGATGGATGTTTGTTACTCTTTCACGCGAAAACTCCTGAATAGATTTTGATGAAATTTGGCACACTAATAGTTTATAACCTGGATTATCACATAGAATACTTTTTATCTCGGTAGTATGATCCCGTGGGACAGTTACCGACCTTCACGGCGAAGCCGCGGACATAAGCTAGTTTTATGATAGTTTTGGAGTAGTTTGTTCATATAACCTAAATTTAAATTGGTTGTGAACATGTTTGGACTTTAATGATGAGATTTTAAAAGTGTTTTGTCATTGTAATTTTCGTTGTGATAACAGTAGGTACTTAAGTTGATTGACGTGACAAGTATTTCTACTTAAAACCGCGGCACTTCTATGAGTACGTTAGTTGTTACAAATTTTTTTGATATCTTGACATCAACATGTTTCCTGAAAACTTTGTTTTTTATATTTTTGAGCTTTAGTAATATTGATTTTGCAATAATACAAAAGTTTTTCTCCAAAATAAAAGGAAATTCATGCCTAACTCAACAGACGTAAAACATAATTTCTGTTACAAAATCCCATCTAAAACGGAAACCACTTCAGTATTTTCCTCAAACGTCTAGCCAAAATATTTCGCACTTTCCCCGCGACGTCCGCCTACTTATGCGTGCGTTGAGTATTTTTTTTATTTCCTTCTCCCCTTGGCTTGTCTGGTCTTCCATTACGCTGAGACTTCAAACAGCCTCCACAATACCACTGATTAGTGCCCAGACGGCAACTTATAGCCTTTTTGGATTTTCACTTTAAAAAAATGACCGATGATTGTTTTTGTCTATGGTGCGTAGACGTAGAGGATTTTGAACTGAGATTACTTTTGGTTGGGTATGTTTTTTTTAATGTTTAATCTGTCTTTTATAATATATTTTAAAAGTATAAAACTGAAATTAATGCCTTTGAATAGCGAAAATGTCATAATAATAGTACATTCATAGTTAACATAGCACATAAATCAACTGTTACTATGCAAAACAAAACCATCAAGACTCGTTTAAACATATTTTCCACGCCAGTGCACGCATTACGCACCAAACGAGGCACAGACAATAAGCTTAGATCAAAAAACAAAAAAAAAAACCCCTTAATTTCAGAACGAACGAAATTCTCTTTCAAAACTATTCGGAAGCCCATCCAACTCGTAATCCCGCTCGAATCATCGATTCTCAGAAATTCTAGTCGAGTCCTATTAAAATCTCGATAGTGAAATAAAAAAATGTAGGTTCAGTACTGAACCCTGTAATACGGAGGCTTCCCGCCTTGTAGTTAAGATTGACAGACGGAAGGGTTGAGAACGGGGTGTGGGGGTTGATAGGGGGAGTGAATTGAAAGAGAGTGGAAAAAATTATACGTGGCAACCGACGCATCTTAACTTCCGAGGCTGCCTTCCGTGGTCCGTTTGCAATGGCCAGTGCGCTTGGTACTGGCACTGTCTTGTAATAGTGCTTTTGAGTGGCGGGGTTTTATTTATGAAGTGCTGGCTGATGGTTGACTAACTAATTAGAATGGATGATGAATAGATTATGCGTTAGAGAGATTAATAAGTATTGTGTTGTTTACCTACATAAATTGAAACTTTAACTCGATCTGATGATATCTTCAAAACAGTTCGAAAACCACCACTGGCAAGACACTGAAAGTTATGGCATGGTTTACAACGATCTACGTCACCTTAGTAATTGAACAATTTTTCATAATTTAAATAATTGATCTTTGTTTTGCAAGTAAGTGTACGTCAATGTCAAACGAGCACTAACGCCCAGCAAGTAATCAATTGTGTACAAGTACTGGAATACTCTCTGCAGACAGTTGTTCTACTCATTTAAATGGTGCATAAGATATTTTAATTTGGCATGTCGTTAGAGACGACCAAGGTAAAACTTTTTAATTATGACGTATTTTACAAGCAATGACTTTTGCGGACATCATTTTTATTTAGTTGACGAAGGAGTGCATAAAATTAAACTAAAGAAAGAACAAAAAATCAAACTGCATACGTGCAGTTTCAACGATACGAACAAGTTTGGGGAATGAAAACAGAAAAAAAAACTTCTAAAATTCCCGACCAGCCTCACGCATATAAGAGAGAAGTCGACTAAAAACTCGAAAAAAAAAACAAATAAAAATATTCCACCGAAAGCAAAACCTAACCTCATTGGCGACGCTATCGTAATTAAAACGAAAAAAAAATAAAAGTCCATGTCAACTCCTTGCACTTTCCTAAGTATGAATTATGCCGCTCGGTGTATTCGTTAAGGGGCGGATCCATTCATTCTTTTTGTCCGCTACCAGCAGTTAAGGAGGTCCGTAGGAAGGGAAGGCACCCCCCTCCCCCCACCCTGAACTTGCGACTCGAGAATATTTTTTTTTCTACACTACTCGAGGCGACGTCGTTGGAAATCGACACACTTGGCTGTAGTTTGTTCCGCTTGCTGCAACGATGATAGTTCGAGTGACTTTCGGCTTTTGAGAACGCCGGGATAGTAATTTCGTTGATTATTTTTGCTAGCTCGACATCAGACAAGTTGGTTTGTTTTTAGTAAAATGAAATTCTTATCTTAGTTGGTTTTGCATTGCGGATGCCATTTTGGGTTTAGTGTTCAGCGAGAAATGACGTCATCGTAAAGTTTATTAATATAATGTACCTAATTCCGGTGATTATTCGTGTTATCAGAATATAAAACGGAACTTGTCAGTATTAAGACCTATTTCAATGTATGAAACGACAGTTGTTATAAAAGGAATCGTCAATTAGGTTTTCGGAAACACTTATAATTATATAAATATGCTCAACTCTATACCACATTTTCTGTTTGTTTTCATAGTCCCTTGAAAGATTTCCAGCATAAGCATCTATGTATATTCCGACACATCACACAACAACAAAAAGCCATGCTCTTTTCCATCGATAAAAATTAACATCACCAACTGTCCCCTCCCTACACGCTGCTAGCACCTTGTAAGACGGTAATGAACTGAATTTCTTCGCTCTTTGAGTCTGCCTCACGCCTCGGCTGTGCCTTGCATCATCTAGGCCTCTCGCCTTGCCTCGTCTCGTCAATTGACCTCACTTTCTTGAGATGCGCATCTTTATGAACGCTTTGTAAAGAGTTCATCTAGTTTACATGTCAGTGTAATTAACGATAAGTGGGAAGAGAGTTGTAAACTGCAGTGTTAGACGATCAAAAATTACTTTCGTTGAAACATGGAGTTGATTTACTTAAATATTGAAATAGTACTTTACATCGAACACACGGTAGTAATAAGTGCATGCGAAATTTCAAATTATTTGATTTTCAGTCATATTTTTAGGACTGTAAAACAGCATTCTAATTGTCTGGTTTAGTGGTCGCAAGCGCGACTGCCGAGCATGAGGTCCTGGGTTCGATGCCCGGGTCGGGCAAAGTGTTATTGGGTTTTTCTATCAGGAATTCCTCAGTAGCAGCCATTGAGTCTGGAGTAGTGCCCGATTGATGAAAATAGGCTCGCCCCCCAATTACATGGGACTTAAACATAACTGGCGAAATGTGAGTGTACTTTTAGGTAAACCTCTGCCTAACCCTTCGGGGATTACAAAGCGTGATGTTATGTTACGGAAAACAGTATTATGCTTACGTATCTGGTAGTGTTATTAACAAGAATTAACAACAAACTCCACCCAACTTACTGGTCTGGTGCTAGAAACTACGACTCGCTTCGTAATAATACTATCTCAGGGAAAATTTTCAGAACCTCGCAATTATTTTTCTTTAATGAAGACTTTCATCACGAAGAAGTCATTAACGAATGCTTTAAATAACCTGAAAAACACTTAAACCTCCAGTTCAGGCTAAATTCGCGTGGTTCTTATCATTCGCACTTACAAAGTGCTAGTTCTGATCACTGATAAGCACAAAACTTTTGTTTTACATGCGTTTTCAACTGAATGTTAGCACTTTCAAGTAGTACAAGTTAGGCTGTTTCGAAGTTTCGACTTTGTACTGCGAATTGCGTTTCTAATCGTTTAATTAACATTTTAGACTATTTGTGTGTTTGAGTAAGGATAAGTCTTCAAACTAGAATACACGAACCGAAGAGATAGATACCTACTAATATTTATTATTTCCTTCATTTATATTTTTACAAATTATTTACATTTTTAAACATTCCTTAAAAAACAATATAAAAAACATTTAAAAATATAAAAAATTGTAGCCCACCGGTATCGGGAACAGGGTCTGAGCTACCGGTGGTCAGGACTCTTGAGAGAGGAACCTCCTAACGATACGCGCCGTGTCTGCTTTCTGAATCAAGCCCTTGATCCAGCTGCCAAGCGAGAGCCTCCTCAGATGTTGGTCGAGGCTATTGGCTATTAAGCCATTGTCTAACACGACTATCGGCACAATGACTGCTGTACTCACGTCTCACATGTCGGCAACCTCGCGAACCAGATCTAGATATTTGAATTGTTTATCTTTCTCTACTTTCACGAGGTTCTCGTCATGCGGAACCGTAATAATAATTATCTCGACTTGGCACACATGTGGAATGTGAACTCGGCTATCATTGTGCCGATTGTCGTCACAGCCAATGGCCTTACGGCTAAGAGGCTCGACGAGCATCTTTTGAGCCTCCTTTCCGCCTTTAGGCGGTTGGATCAGAAGGCTGTACTCCTCGATACAGCTCGCATTGTGAGGAGGTTCCTGTCTCTGGAGCCCTAACTACTGGTAGCTTGGACCCTGCTTGACACTGGCGGACCACATTTTTTTATATTTTTAAATGTTTCTTTTATGAAATATTTAAATAAGTTAAAAATGTGTAGAAAAATGAATAAAGAATAATAATAATAAAACGTTTATTTCTAAAACAATCCATAAAGCAAATCTAATATCAGATTTTGCTAGAAATCTAGACAGTTAAGCTGAGGTCTGAAAAGAGACCTATCAGTATTAAAAAGATATGAACTCGATTATCTTAAAAATCTCATCCAAATGTATCAGAAACTGGTATCTTAGGTTGGTGGGAAACTCAAAATCAAAAAAAAATCAAAATATTTTATTTTACATAGGCCTAGATGGGCACTTATAAAACGTCGAAAAAAAAAAAAAAAAAGGTGCACGGTTCGGGTTGGTCGTTTCCTATGGAGAAGAACCGGCAAGAAACTCCATGGTTACTCTTTTCAAATCATTTGGTGTTACATTAATATCATGGATTTTTATTTGTACTTAAGTATGGGGGGACAGCGTAGGCCCGACAATAAGTCGTTGCTTACTACACAAAAAATGTAGAACAAAATAAAAAGCTAACAAGCAGCTGGGAATCTACAAAGCCTACAATGTTCACACATTTACAAACAATTGATAAAAAAGAATCTATACAAAGGTAAAAAAAAGAATTGTAAAATACTAAATTAAACAAGTGACACAAATATTGTTATCAGTGCTGTAACTATTCTGAGCAAAAGATGTATAAATGATTTGAAAACTATTGTGTAAATCTGATTCGAAAGAGGAGAAAAAATGAGATTGAGAATAGTTAGAGACATCCACATATTTGTGCCGTTTATGAGCTACCAGGGAAGCCGCATGCGCAGAAGGAACTAAAGCCAAACTTCTTTATCTTCAACGTAGTCCTTGATTTTGTAATATGCTTTTTTAATAAGGACACGTTTGATGTAGTTTTTGAATTTTCCATCGGTCAGTTCTATAACTGACTTTGGCAACCTGTTATAAAAGCGTATACTGTTTATATGAAAAGACTTGGTAGTTTTTGTTAGTCTGAACTTAGGTATAACAATGCGCGGGCCTGTGGACGGCGAGTTATGGGCTAGCTCGCCGTCTGGCCGTCTTATGACGACAGGCCGTGACGACGGCGCGTTCGTGTTCCACGCGCGCCTCAAAGAGATGAAATAGACATTCATTCGGGTATTAATAAAAACAGGCATAATTGTTCCCGAACACATACGTGAAAGTAGACAGCCAATCAACTTAGAACCAAACCATCATCTGCCTTTTCCCAATAATGTTGGGGTTGGCTTCCAGTTTAACCGGATGCAGCTGAATACCAGTATTTTACAAGGAGCGACTGCCTATCTGACCTCCACAACCCAGTTAGTACTGGGTTATAGAGATACCACTTGGTAAGACTGTACAAATGACAGCCGGGATCAATGGCTTAACGTGCTTTTCGAGGCACGGAGGAAACTCGGTATGTAATGGGTGGTCACCCATCCACAGACCAACCTAGGCAAGCAGGGCATAACCTTAAGATCGACCCGAACAGCTGTTATTATTTAGAACCAAAACATTGGACATAATATAATACTTAGATCAGATAACGCCACCTTACACAACTCCTCCCGAGACATTACAAGTCCCTGGCCTACCCCAACCAGCCATTACCCTCAGCTGTAACCGGGGCTTATCTTAACTTGAACTTACCTTTAACTTAGCGCAGTTAAACTTGCCTCCCAGACAACTAGCAATAAGCTAAGTTAAGGATTAAGACCGGAGATCATTGTCTTGAACTAAGTTTAAGTTTTGTTTGTATTGCTTTAAGGGTTTTGTTGACCTTAAGGAGTTTAGTCATGTGTTACTAGCTGTCGCCCGCGACCTTCGACCTTCGTAAAATGATTATAAAAATATGACTTCCCTATTTGAATCGGATTTTGTTAACAATTTCAAGGGTTTAGATTTTTTGCACGGCGCCCTAATCCTTTTTTTTTTTAATATAAGTAGCTTAAGTTAGTCTTTATAACATCAGATGTCTGCCAGTGAGTCCCGTCTAAATCGGCCCAGCCGTTTCGGAGATAGCCGGAAAAAACAGACAGAGAGACAAAAAAAAATATTTTTGTTAAGAGTATCATATTATTATGTACACAGTAAAAAAGCTGTGTGTGTGTGAAGCTGAGTTTTAAAATGACAAATGGACACTTCAATTTTATTTATTTGTATAGAATTATGAATGTAGAAAAAATACAATTTATTCAGGCTGGTTAAAAATTGAAAACAAACTGCTTGGAAAACAATTAATTCGTGATCGGACAAGTCTTTAAATAGGAATTTCCTAATGATACATTTTCTTTGTATGACTCAGTCTCCGTCCAGACAGACAAAACAACGTAACTGGAACTAGAAAGATTCACCACATCAACCTTATCAAAAGGGGTCACGCAATCCTGTTTAAGAAATGTCGGCGCCACAGCATAATCATCTCAGTGAGTCAACAATTAATCCTTGCCCCAAATGATGGCGTTGCGTCAAAACCAAGACGATATAGGATGTGCCAAAGGTTAAATCTATATCGTCACATCCTCGCCAGCTTCCTGTTTAAATACTGCGTGTTAATTGACTGTGGTCGTTCGCATGTCGTGTTGTTTGTAATTTGCATGCCACAGTGTAGCGGAGACAGCGATGTAATTGGCGTGAGTTGATCTGGTTCCATTGTTTGTTGGTTGTCGAAAGTAATGTAAATAAAGTAGGACCTTTTTATTTTTTTTATTAAAAAAGAGAGACGAATAAATCGGTACGATTGTGTTCGATTGTGGACACTTTAATATGATCATTGGTAAAATGTAAATGTGTTAATTGAGTTAGTGTTAAAAGTATTTAGCATCCAGTTGAGCCACTTTTTCATATGTTAACAACACGTCTTTTCCATAAAGTAATAAGGAGCAGTGTACACATAACATAAAATATACATACAATAGCAACAATGTTACTCTGTGTCCCCACAGCATCGTCCCGTCGTCCATATCTGTACACACATCCGCAAAACTAACTCGCGTGAATTGAGCGCGCGTATTAATTTGTAAAAAGGATATATCCTTAATGAGTGATTAAGCTGCAAGATTATACGGACGGCACTCATCTAATGGACACTTTGGCAAGTAGATGACGCTTTGTTCAAGTAGAGTGCATTAGGAAACGCATATTGTTGTTTTAGAACTATTCAAACTCCGTCAAAAACCTGGTAGGTTCATTAAGTAGGTATTTTTCTGTCTCCCGTTTTGCTGAATTAATTTTAAGTATGTCTTGAGAAAGCGGAGATTTCAAAATCAGGTGTCTATTCAGCGTAGTTTTATTGATCTTTTGAAAGGATTATCTTGTACTTGACTAGCGTATACAAACAAAGAATGAATCACGTCTTACTCATCCACTCATCCTCATACAAATTTAAATAATGACGAATTAATAAAATAATACACATATTATTAAAAGTACCTACCTACATCATCATCTTCCTAGCCTTTTCCCAACTATGTTGTCAGTCTAACCGGACGTAGCTAAATACCAGTATTTTACATGGAACGACTGCCTATCTGACCTCCACGACCCAATTAGTACTGGGTAATACGACACCCCTTAGTAAGACTGGTTGTCAGACTAGCGCACTGACTACCTGTAACGACTGTCAAAGATCTACAAATAACAGCCGGGACCAACGGCTTAACGTGCATTCCGAGGCACGGAGGAAACTCGGTGTGTAATGTATGTAAAATTAAAAGTACCTACATATCCACAATTAAATAAAAGACTGCAATGGCCTTAAACCATTCTATTCGCAGTAACAGGTTAGTAGATGTCCTAATTACGCGCCGCCCGCTTCCGTCGCTAAAATAGAATAGGTGTTATACACATATGTTTTGCAAGATGCGCTCAATTCAGCCATATTATGTCTAATTGTACTCATTTAAACGTTTACATCAATTAGTTTCTTCTGTACTGGGGTTTTTCGTCGGTTTGAGAGCTAAAATGAGCGATGGGTGATGATGAAGGTCATGTTGTATTAATAGATGAGTTCTTCAGAAAATGTCGTCTCATTTTCCTGCGAACGGGTCATGTAGTATATACTCGTAGAGTTTGTGGTAGGTGTTACTTATTATGATTATACTTTTGTGTCGCCAGAAGATAGGAGTAGGTACATAATTATGAAAAAAAATAAGATTCGACGTAATTGCGAGGTATATTGTTGATCATCTGCCTAACCTTTTCCCAACTATGTTGGGGTCGGCTTCCAATCTAACCGGAGGCGGCTGAATACCAGTATTTTACATGGAGCGACTGTCTATTTGAACTCCACAACTTAGTTAGAACTGGGTAATACGATGCCCCTTGGTAAGACTGAACGTTAGACTTTCAGGCCACTAACTAATTGTAACGTCTGTCAAAGAACTACAAATGACAGCCGGGACCAACGGCTTAACGTATTTTCCGAGGCACGGCGGTAACTCGGTATATATGGTCACCCATCCATGAACTAAACTAGGCGAGCGCGACTTAACCTGAAGATCGACCAGAGCGGTTGTTATTATTTAGCGACGAGCTCCCCCTAAAGTCTCAAATTCCCAGCAACTTAACTAATCTTACAAGCCTAACAGCATTTTAGAAAATCCTCAAATAATTCCGTAGCAAACAGCCAGGGGCAGTCGTGCACAGCGGTTATTACACATATTACACTTAGCAACAATCGCCATTAATGCTGGGAACTTCTCCCGGTACACTTGCGTAGACAAGCGCCTTGTCGGGTCATTCGTAACCAAGTCTAAGTTAGTTATACGGACTTCTGGAACGGGTGACATGTTGGAATGAAGGGAACTTAGTTGTGAACCAAGTCTTTGTTGAACTGATAATGAAATGTGTGGAAGATAAATGCAATGTTACGTGACAGACTTGGTAACTTGGTGTTTGCGACACTTCGAGACTTTAGACTTAATTCATGGAGAAGTTGTGTGATCATGTTCATTTGCAGAAATGAGAACTGTGGCTATCTTCATATCTTGTTCTACTTTAAAAACCATTCAGTTATCAGCTATCCTTAGACATAAAATGCTCCACACAAACCTGCTATTTACAGACATCACCGCTGTTTCAAAAACCTAAAAACTTTATGGTATGTCTAAAATTTTCCCCAAATATCAGTTTGCTTAACTAACCACCCGTGTGTCAGACAGACATCTCTATTCAGAATATCCCAGTACACTTTGGAAGGTAGCCAGAAGTCTTTTTGGCCTCAAGATGTCGTTTGAACCAACTTCGGTAATACCGCAAGAGAATGTGTGTTTAGTGAGCCGTGGCGCAATCGACTGCAGTCTGCACTCGCTTTATTTCTAGATATAGTGCACTTGAGTCCCGGCCTTTAGTTCCAAAGTTTTTGAATTTACATATTATTCGGGAATTAGGACATACCTTGCTTTGAAACAGGAATTAGACGAGGAAAACTTATATGGTTTGTTGTATAGCGAAATATATGCGGCCAGACACTTGGAGTATACTCATTATGTGTATCGTACGAAACTATACTTTATTTGTATTCAAATAAAGTTGTATGGCAATGAATGTGTCATAACTTGTCGTGGCGAATTCCAAAGCTATTTATTTCGCAAGTTTAATTGAATAGTAATTTGTGGTTATTTTTTTCAACAATGTGCTATTAAAACCACATTACAAATTGTGGTTTTAAATAGAGTACATTTTCATGAACCTGGTTTTTAGCATGTACAACTTGTAAGGAAGACTTTCAGGATATTTCTGTTGCCAGGCCTTATGAAGAATATATCAAATAATAACGAGTACATAGGTAAATTATAAATTGTTTATTTGTAATCTTTTTCAGCCTATGTTTGTTAATTTTTAATCCATAATGAGCTTCCAGTCCGAATTTAATCCTGTAATACTATTGGTTGCTGCACAATAGCAATATGTAATCCTATTAAACTATTGGCTGAATACTACAATACAATAAGTAATACTTATAATGCTCGATGTGTGATAAATATATAATAGGTTTTAAAGGACTGGCAGCGAGAAGTCACGAGACGCTACCCAAGAATGCACTTGTCGCAAAAAGTACTATGTACAGTCGCCAGCGCAACAAGTTACCATAAACTGTCAAATTTTCTCATTTGATGTCGAACTTAACCATCAACATTTTATGGTTTAAAATCATTTGACAGTTTGTGGTGACTTGACGTGCTTTTTATTCTTCTTCGTCGTGTCGATGATTTCCCTTTTGATGTGCTGGTGACAGTACATACTTCTATTACTCCGTAGGTACTCCATACTTTTAGTAATACTACAGTAAGCTTGGGCCCCTCAAATGTTAATGAGAACAATGAGTAATCAACAAAATCAAAAATGCTTACTTTTGAAACACTGCCGTAAACAAACAAAACTCTTAAGGAGAATGTGCTGAAGATAAAAATTGGCTTCTGAGCTTCCTACTCCTGATATCTTGGTCATTTGCTGTAAAACTGACAATATTTTGCATAATATGATTTTCCTACTCCTCCGCCATTCTTTTCTGATTAATTTCGTCGCTGGAACCAAAACAGTTAAATTGTTACTCTGGGACTTCGTCAGGCTACATTATCTCGGCGCTTTTCTGGTGGTTGCTACTGTTGATTCTGGCTTTCAGAAGTTGCAGTGGTTTGGGAATAGTGTGGAAGTCTTGTCCCAAAAAAAACACAAATAATTTTGCATAATCTTGAAAAACTGAATTAAACATCATGACCTTGATATGACTTCAGGAGGTATTCTGATACCATGTGGGCGACATATGTGTATACCGGATATGATTAGTTGCAGTACGATTACAGATGTAAGTGGTATTATTTATAAAAGGGGCGGATAAGCAGTTGGCAAAACCGTGATAAAAACCCACTTACGAATTATTCTGAATATGGACACTACGACGACTCAATATTTTACGAAAACAATCATAATTATTACTGTAGTAGTCATCATCTTCCTGCCGTTGTCCCATTCTATTTGGGGTCGGCGCAACACGTTTTCTTTTTCCATTCTCCCCTGTCAGACGTCACGGCACCCTGCCAGGGCTGCGGGACTGTTCGAAAGAGATACCGTGGCCCTGGAACACAAAGGGCAAAGAAGGAACATGGATGGGTACAAGTCTGACACTCCCTTCCGCTCCGCCCAGAGCGGGGGGGAGTCATTTGATGATTTCACAAAAAACAAAAAGACATCACGGCATCATTTTGCTCCTTTCTCTTTCATATCAGTCTTCACACAATCCATCCATCTTTTCTGTGGTCTTCCTCTCCCTCTCCATCCATCAACATTCATGTCCATTACTCTTTTAGTCACATGCGTTTCATCCCTCCTCATTACTATAGTAGTATTTTTACTAAAACATTTCGCAGTAGAATTTCCTGTAAGAAAATTAGAAAACCCAATCCTGGCTTAATCTCGCCTTTGCACATAAACTGTCCTTGTTATATTTTGTCTCTTTAATTTATGTGTACAAAAAAGAAAAACAAAATAATTCATGTTCCTGTCCTCATGTTTGTTTCACCATTTAAAACTGTGACAGAAAGTAATAGTAACAAAGGAACTCATTTGAAAAAACTAACACACAATACATCTGCGCAAGAGTTCACTCAAAGTTTAACCAATATCAACATTTATTACCCTATAAACGCCTGAAATTTCAAAAAAAAAAATTTGTATCGTCACATTTATTGCTCTGACAACATGACGTAACTGATTGTTTTTTTAATTGTACTATCTTTTCTTGATACTTTTCTATGATTTATGAGAAGTATTAAACCCCCTGTCGACGAGGTTTAGACCACTCGAAACCACGGGGATTTATGAGTTGTCCCACTCGATATCCATAAGAATGGTCTTCTAAAATCACAGAGACATACAAAATTAGATACATGAACTCAACGAACACGAAGGCGAAGTAAACATGGTGTTTTTAGCCTAGATTGTTACGTAACAACCAAAGCTAAAAACCAATGTTTTCTTCCTCTAAGAAACCCAGGGTTTTTACGGACTATTATTACAAAGCCTTCAGTTTCCTTAAAACAACTGATTTGTGTACTAACAAGCACATAAGTGTGTTTATCTGTGGCAAGAATTGGTCACGTTTTATGTTTTTTTTTTAAACGTGACACATGAAAAGGGATAATAGTGTCGTTGATATAATGCTTGCTGTTAATGATCTCTAACTCTCGATTGTTTTCCTAAACACTGAGTTCCACAAAAAATACTGTTTGCCTACAGAGGAAAACAATATTTTTTGTGAATCTCAGTGTTTAGGAAAAAAAATATCTCGCTATCTCTCGCTCAGTTCGGTGTATTTCGACTAAAATACTGAACCGATTTGCATGAAATTGGGCAGGGAGAAGTTTCAAAATAACCCTAGATTAATAAGGTGACAATTTATGCACTAAAATTAAAAAAAGTTTCAAACGTATTGAACAATACAATTTAATAACATTTTAAAGTATCAACTCAACCTTTATTCCACACAAGCAAACAACTAACAAATAATTTAAAATACGTACTTGAGAGCAATTGAACTATTCGGGTTCCGCGGGCAAGGAACGGAACCTCCGTTCAATTGCGGGCTAACGAGGAAACAATCTTGCACGCGCTCCGCTTGTGACGGAACTCCAGTCAATCTCAGCTGCGCGAGAGTGATGCACAACGGATGAACTGATAGGGCTTGGGATAAACTACAAAAGAAAAAAATATAATTGTAGACTAGTTTTTTGTCTGAGGAAAGAAATAGCGAAGAATATGGATGAATTTAGTTAAAAATAGCAATTACTAACCTAGTATAATTTGCATTTTTTTTTAAATTAAGTATTTTGAAAACCCTTTTTGATCGAAACAGTATTAAGAGCTGGTATGAATGTCAACAACTCATACTTGAATATAACCTAGATTTCATTCAGTACCAGTCTGATTTACCCTGGGCCCAAACCTCCATACAAATTCATCCATCTATGTCATCATTCTCTTGTCCTCATCCCAATACATTTGGGGTCGGTGCATCATGTCTTCTTCTTCCATACTTCTCTATTACTCGTCATCTCATTAGACACCTCCTTTGGTGCCATATCATCCTTCATACAGGCCATCCATCGTTTCTTTGATCTCCCTCTACTCTTATACCCATCTACAGTCATACTCAAAACTTTGCTCACGACATTTTCCTCCTTCCTCTGCATCACGACAACCGATTACCACACAACACATTCTATATTAAAGTTTGCATGTAGGAGGTAATCTCCAAAATTACCTACTTTCATTTTCAAAAATTCTTCCAATCATTTAAACGTAGACTATTACCGAGCGCCATTTTGGATGTCCTTTCGACGCGGACGAAGTCACAGGCAGAAGTTAGCCCTAAAATTTTATACAAGCCTAATAGATGTAAACCAATGTACCAGCCCTACATCGGGATGGGAGGAAGAGACAATTCCAATGGTAGTGGAAGTAGTGTCCTAAGTACAAGTGGTTATATAAGGTAATGGGTTGTGTTGTGACGGCCGTCCGCGACGCTAGGATGTCTCTATTAGAGTAATTGATAGAGCCGTAGAGCGCTGTGTGTACGCGCTGTCATAATATTTGTTAGAGCGTGTTTTGTGTGGGATTTGTTGGCTAGATTCTTCTTGTAGATACCTCTTTTGGGTTTTGAGTTTTGGGCTGGTGAATGAATAGGACGTTGACGAGACGAATGGAGTATGTCAGGATAGTAGCAGGTGGTGATCTATAGTGCCTGCTTGCCACTATGGGGTAAAGGCGTGAGTTCATACCTGTAATCCCCGAAGGGTTAGGCAGAGGTACACCCACATTTCGCCAGTTATGCTTAAGTCCCATGTAATAAGGGCGAGTCTATTGTCATTAACCGGGAACAAATCGAAACTCTGTGGCTGCTACTGAGAATTTCCTGATCAAAAAACACAATGCACTTTACCCGACCCGCAAAGTCTTTTCTTATTTTTTTTGGTCTGAGATACTTTGGCGAACCAGGACCTCATGCCCAGCAGTCGGTCAGTTCATGCCTATATGCATGAAGGGATTAGTTTATTTTTTTGGATGTGGAAGATTTTGGGTTCGTGCGGAGTAACTGCAATTTGAAGGGTTTCTTAGGAGAAAGTGTCTTGTTTAGTGAAAATGTGTCTCTCTTAATACACAAGGGAGGACACTTGGTGAGCTTTCAAGCGTAATTATCAGAAAGGGCAACACAAAAACAAACTCTTTGTTTACACTGCACCCAAGATAACAATGACATTTAGAACTCCTAAACAAACTACTGAATAACCATTCCAATATAAACATGTTACGACTTATTACACCCCAAGAGACGGTAGTAAAAACAACTATAAAATAATTAACCAACACTTTATCTGCAGGAAACTTGACAAAAACTCGTACAAGGAACATAAAACAAAACGTCATGACAGTATAAAAACTTAAGCATAGCACGGATGTATGAATAATGGTGCCAGCGATAATATCCAATGTTTTCCTTCAAAACACAATAACTGGTGTTTCTGTTTGATAAGAAACCACCAGATGTGGTACTCAGTTATTGTCCAGTGTCGGGCACGGGTGTCGTTGAGGCATGGGCGACAAGCGAGTGGGGCAGGCGGAAGACAGAGTACGAAATTATGGTTTTCGTGCTGAGGGGGTGTGATTCAATACTATTACAGAGGTCTGTGGAAGTGATACTTGTAGGTACTGAAGTTACATCTATCACATCCCTATAAAAAGCCGTTACATTTAACGAAATTGGATAAGCTTTTCTCAATCAATAACATCCAAATTCTTAGAAAGCTTGTTTAGCAGTAAAAATCAATGACAGTTGTAAATGAATCACCACATTTCAAAAGAATTAGCCCTTGAAGAATATTCCCCAAAATTCGCTCCCTCTCACAAAATATGATGGTTTTGATGCCCAGGAGGTGTGAATCAATCCTATTACAGATCTTAGCTCTGCGTAATAGTCCCTTTTTAGGTAATTTAATGAAACTGGAGAAGCTTTTCTGAATCAATAAAATTAAAAATTATTAGACCAGAAAAATGCCTCCTGTTCAGAAGTAAAAATCAATGGTCGTTATAAATCAATCCCAACAGCATTATACTTGAAGCACAGTCTTCAAAACTCGCTCCCACTCACAAATTGGACTGCACATTATTAAATTGTAACCAGATATGTTTTATCATTTTTCTGTGCAGGACAGACGGACAAAACGATAAGAAGTATGAGTGAGGCATAGCATGTCGTGTTTCGCAATCTATTAATGTAACTGGCAACACTGGACAGGCGTAACCCATATTTTCATGTGTTTCAAATTACGAGTTCGATGTTCAAATGATAAAAATGCGTTTATAAAAAAAAACATTATGGATTGATTGAGTTATTGATTTGGCTGGAAATAAAACTAGTGTTTCTTTTTTTTAATTTGGACTCAGCGCTGTTTTTTTTTTGTTCTGAAATATTTTGACTCATATAGTCGTTTGATTCGTATAGATAATATTTATCTTTAATTTTATAAGTAGTAGTGAAATGTTTTAGTGAATGCTGTTTTTACTAACTAGTTTCGGTTTTATGTTACGAAGAAAAATGACCATACCTCCCTACATTTTTTTAAGGAATTACTTTTACCATAGATTATTATTTTCATTTACAAGAAACTATTGCAGGTAATCGTGAAATTAAATTTGGTTAGGTTAGATTAATTCATTTCATGATTACCTACCTGAAACAATTTAATTTATATAACGAATGAAGTAATGCAGATAAAACCCTGGCATGCGTTGTTATACACCTTCCGACAATGACTAATTAATAGGTATGTTTTAAATACTAATTAAAGGAAATAGGTAATATGGAGCTATCCTACTTAGTACTTTTACATGGATCGATTTGATATTAGGTACCTATTTAAGACTGGTTGAGTCAAAAAGGAAGGAAAAAGCATGTATAGCTAACCTAACCTAACATAACTTAATTATCTTTCTTTTTTACTGACGCGAGGCTGTTAGGTACTTGTGTTTTGAGTCAAATGCGGCGATGGCCATATTTTTTTGACATTCAGAAAAAAAAAACAATACGTAGTATAAAAGCTAGCATTTTGTTAGATGAAGACTGTACCTACATACAAATACAAAACACAAAAACAAAAAAAAAAAAACGATAGTTTATTGTCATAATTAGCATAGTCAGTACATATAAAGGTGTTTGGAGATCATTGCTATATTTTTATAGTAAGTGTGAGTTACAAAAAAAATGTGTTCTGTGACAATAAGGGTACGCTTCTTATTATACGATGTGGCTACTTTTTATTTGTTTATAAACAAACAACAACTAACTAACAACAACTACTGCTACTGCTGCTGCTGCTGCTGCTGCTGCTACTGCTGCTTCTATTAACTTTGGGGAAAAAAAGTCTTTCTACATGCACAGGAATCAGGCCATTTTAATGATGGTTAAATTAATGAATAATGTTCACTATTCATTAATTTAACCATCATTAAATCAGATATTTAAACGCTTAAGAATTTTCCCGTAACTCCATTTTAGTCCTTTTTAATCATTAATTATTATTTGGTCTTCAAAGCCGCGCCCTTTCATTACCAGTTTATGTAATTAAACAATGAATCTACCTCCATTCACATTTAAGGTAATGCTAAATGCGGCAGCAGATAACGGTTATTCTGCTCACCTAATAACAGCACCTGAGCATGGGAGAAACCCTTGGGATACCCGTGAACCTAAATAGGCTGCAAGAATCTAAAATTATTTTCTATGACATCAGTGTGTGTTTTTGTCCTCGTCTCCCATGTAGGGAACTGTTTCCACAAATTCAGCTTGGGACTTTAGACCCCTTGACGTAGAAATAACTGAGGAAAAAATGCGACTTTGGTGGCTCTACAACCATGTACTGAATGTATGGTAATACTTTGCGCATCTATGTACCTACTTGATTCCTTGTATACCTGCATATGTACAATTTAAAAACACCCACTCTATTTCTTTAATTTAATTTGTATAATTCAGAGTATAGATGGATCTATACTTTAGCATTACATGCAACTATTAAATATAATGTAGTTATAGTTGACTTATAAGCACTAATTATACCACTGTATGAAAAATAATACTACTGCGCGTACACTTACTGTGTTTTATACTTTTGTTATTCATAATTGGAATTCGGTTTTTTTTTACACAGACAGGTTAGCCAACCTAACAACTGAAAAAATACTGTAGTTTGCCTGGTATATCTTGAACTGACATGGCGCCACTGTAGCTAGGGCAAACAGTTGTTTGAATACTCAAACGCTTATATGTAACCGTTAAAGGACAATATACCATGTTCTGCAGTACAAATAAGTAATTAAAGCATATTTTCATACACATAGAAGTAGCGTGGCTCTCTCGCATGACCCGACGCTCGTGTCCGATATTAGCCATATGTCACAGGCGATACCGCCGTAGATAATGACGGCTAATAAGTGCCTGTCTTCCAACACACCATGCTAGGGAGGGGAAAATGTCGATAAGCTGCTATCTGGGACAGGGCTGGAGCGTTTGCGAAATGGAATAAGTTTTCATAAGCCGCATTGGATTAAGAGAATTTAAACCCTTACGATAGGTATAAATTGTTGGGTTTTAGCACAATCTAATGTTCTTAAAATATTGAATAACCTAAAGTATAACCCCGAAACAAATATATCTCTTATCCTAACCCAAAAGTAACTATACAAAACGTGTAAGTCGTAAATACGTTAGTTTTCATACTCTGCATAATTCTATGGACGTTTTCAAATAGCCTACCCTTTACACGACGACCTTACAAACTTATCGATAGAAACACCACCTCACCGCCCTCGCCGCGATCTTATCGCTCGGTTTTTATTCTCGTGATATCCACCGATAAGCTGAAATGTCCTTTTTCATAGAAGCACAGTAATGGGCTAGGAGGCACGCCATCCATGCTTATAACTTATGCATACTGATTGCTCTACTTCCACCCTTTACTGGACACGTTTTATCGTATGTATTTTTTGTCTTCCAATGTCGATATCTATCTTGACATCTCTAAAATTGATTCGAATTTTGAATTTAAAACGTGTGTTCTAGAATGGCCGTGAGCCCGTGATCAAGCATGGATCGTAATTCAAAGTTGACGAATCTACTTTATGAACTTTAGTAAAGGTATTTTAGTTTCAAGAAGGGAATCAAGCATAGCAATAAGTATTTTTAATTTGATAGGTAGCGCATTTCAGCACATATACCTTAATATTTGTAACAGGTACCTAATGATGACAATATTATTAAATTATAACTTATTTATTTCAAGAACTGTAATGATAGCAGGAGGAAAAATATTCAAAGGTGCTACTACAGCTAATTAAAAAAAAAACCTATTAGATATTTTCCTAAAATCCAAAAATACTTGCATAATAAATGATAGAAACCAAGGAAATAATCAAGATAGGTACAAATTCATAGCAGAAAAAGACTTCCAATATCTTCATCAACAAATTCAATAAAAAATGGCGTCCCAATTTTCCTTATCAGCCCATAAAATAAACAGATCACGTAGCTAAACAGACGGACGGACATTATATGTGTAATTATTAGTAAATACGGGTACAAATCACTGGACACACGCGAGTAGGCGACCTTTTTCATATGCCGTGCATGTCTTGTCATCCGCAGCCTTCAACCGTTTGCCACACTATAATATAATTTAAAATTGTCGCAGTAGGTAAATGCGATTGGAATGATAAGCTTATAATATTTATCCTTAATTCGTAAAGCAAATGCAAAACAAGGCATGTGAGTGGCAACACCGGGAGGGGACGCCCTAGAAGGACATACACTGACCTCATTGGTGAGGTTCTTCAGAAAGGTCAGCTGCGTAGTACTCGCAACCGGTGTGCGTGTATGACCAGATGTATGAACGTGGACGAGGTTAAAGAAGTATGTAAGGATCGTAGAAGATTGATGGCTTAATGCTGTTCTGCCCCCGTAGTCATGACCACCGTAGACAAGGATTTCTTTGACGGAAGAATCGACAAAATGACAGATAGAGCAAAGAAATCTGTCATCGTGTCGATACAATCTGTCATTTTGTCGATTCTTCCGTCAAAGAAATCCTTGTCTACGGTGGTCATGCTACGGGGGCAGGTCGTCTTTGAAGTCTTGACAATCTTGCAGGGGTTTAAAGTACTTAGAATATGAAAAGCATTTGCTATGGGACCAAATTTTTTATGTCGAAACAAAATACTACTTCAATTCAAATATTTTAAGCTTTAGCTGTGACCTCACCGTAATAAACTCGTGTAAAACAGTACCCGTGTGACAACTTTTTATTTTTTTATAAACAGTTTTGTTTCTCACAAATATACACACACCTTTTTCAGAGGCATAACTTGTTTAAATAGTATAAAGTACGTACGACTACAGCTTATTACTAAAAAAAAAATAAGCTAAATAATAAAAAATAAAAAAATAAGCTTGTTATTAAAACAATGAAAATAACTAAGTATGACGATCAAAAATCCCGTATGCTTAGGTTAGGTAATCATTTTATTTAACATGGTAAATGATCTAGTTTACCTTAAAGGCCTTGCGCAGTTGTTATATCCAAACTAATGATGATTGACAAAATGACGGTTGAACAGCATACCATCCTAGTAGCCTAGTTTTCCAGGAATCTTAGTATCCTAGTATTCCAGGAAAACTTTACAATAGAAAGAGGAAGAAAAATATTGTGAACATCGCCCTACGAAAGGTCAAGCAGGAGTTAAATAGACGCGTCATGCTTGAACATCACGGCACTCAAAAACAGCGTAAATACTATCGGTAGCTAGATAGCTACTTATACGCGCGAAGGAAAAGAAAATTAAGAGAGAGATAAATATAAATAATAACAGCCGCTCGGGTCGATCTTTAGGTTAAGCCGTGCTTGCCTAGGTTGGTCTGTGGATGGATGATCACCCATTACATACCGAGTTTCCTCCGTGCCTCGGAAAGCACGTTAAACCGTTGGTCCCGGCTGTCATTTGTAGATCTTTGATAGCCGTTAGGTAGTCAGTGGCCCAAAAAGTCTGACAGCCAGTCTTACCAAGGGGTGTCGAATTACCCAGTACTAACTGGGTTGTGGAGGTCAGATAGGCAGTCGCTCCATGTAAAATATGGTTTTCTGCTGCATCCGGTTAGACTGGAAGCCGACCCTAAAATAGTTGGGAAAAGGCTAGGCAGATGATGATGATGGAGACAGAAAAAATAACAGCAACTCAATTTTTGAGTTCCGAATCGTCAAAAACTTCCTTCACAGAAAATGATCAAACATTTGAAAATCGATTCTTTTTATGTCATGTGTCTATTTGCAATCTTTGAACTTGGAGGTAAACATAACATAACATCACGCCTGTAATGCCCGAAGGGTTAGGCTGAGGTGTACCTAATAGTACACCGACACTTCGCCAGTTATGTTTAAGTCCCATGTAATAGAGGGCGAGCCTATTGCCATCAACCGGGCTCAAATCCAGAGTCCGTGGCTGCTACTGAGAAATTTCTGATCAAAAAACCCAAGAACACATTTCCCGAACCGGGAATCAAACCCAGGACCTCATGCTCAGCAGTCGTGATTGCGACCACTAGACCAACGAGGCTTGCAGGTAGAGCGGTCAAAAAATGCCGTTATGAAAATTATTTAAAACACAACTTCACCATATTGCATTTAAATACATTATCTTCAACTTACCGATTAAAATTTCCTTGTCCACCACCATAGCGTGACCGCCACCATATGGTCAAATGACCATAAGTCACCGTTTGAATAAGGTGAACAAAGACAGATACGTAATTACTGCAAAGGGTGGGCCAGTTTCCCACACATTCCCATACACCACCCCACGCTAGAGGGCCATATGGCACATGATCTTATCGGAAATTATTTTAATACTTCGTTTATTTAGTGCGCAGTTCATGTGAATTAAGGAAAATGTTTTGTTTCTTGTTTTTTGATAAAGAATAACAATTAAAACGTATTGTTTTTAAGTAGAGATGTCGGCAGCGGTACCTATTACATGAAACGATATATTCATAATTGTTTAGAATTTTAATGAACCGGTAATAAAAGTTTATGGAAGTAACAATCGTCGTTCACGGTTAATTTAATTGCCGCGATTGGTTTATGCTTGTTTATATACATATAATGCAGAAGTACTGCATTATTATTGTAGCTTTTGCACCATCATCGACATCATTATTGCACTTCAAAACTTGGACATTTCATTACATAGACTACCTACCAGTGGCGAAGGTTCCATACAACTCGATTCCTACCGGCTTCCCTTTGAAAAATGGCACAGGCAGTATTCTATAGACAAATAATATAATCACATTAAAGATATGTACTCCGTCTTACCTCTTACATAATTGACCCTTCGCTACTGCTACCTCCTTATAATAAATCGCCACAATGACACCTTAAGATGTCTGCAGTTATTTCAATGACATGTTGTAAGCTAGAGTACATACATATCCATACTGTCGAGTGTCGTGATATAATATCTCCCATGGTTAAGATTGTCATGGTGGAGGAGCTCGTGGCTAAATAATAACAGCCGCTCGGATCATAGGTTAGTGTGTGGATGGATGACCACCCATTACATACCGAGTTTCCCCGGTGCCTCGGAAAGCACGCTAAGCCGTTGGTCCCGGCTGTCATTTGTAGATCTTTGACAGTCGTTACAGGTAGTCAGTGGCTCAAAAAGTCTGATAAGCAGTTTTACCAAGGGGTATCGTATTACCTAGTACTAACGGGGTTGTGGAGGTCAGATAGGCAGTCGCTCCAAGTAAAATACTGGTATTCAGCTGCATCCGGTTAGACTGGAAGTCGACCCTAACATAGTTGGGAAAAGGCTAGGCAGATGATGATGGTTAAGGTCGTCATTCAGTAAATGAGGAAACAGTCGTGAGGAAAGTTTTGAGTACGAATGTGGATGGGTATATGTAAGAGTAGAGAAAGACCAAAGAAACGATGGATGGACTGTGTAAAGGATGATATGACAAGAAAGGAGGTGTCTGATGAGACAGATAGAGAAATATGGAAGAAGAAGACATGCTGCGCCAACCCCAAATTAATTGGGATGAGGACAAGAGAATGATGACATAGATGGACGAATTTGTATGGGGGTTTGGGCCCAGGGTAAATCAGACTGGTACTGAATGAAATCTAGGTTATATTCAAGTATGAGTTGTTGACATTCATACCAGCTCTTAATACTGTTTCGATCACTGCGCCGACCCCAAATGAATTGGGATTAGAGCAAGAGAATGGTAATGATTTTTAAGGTTGTCAGTCAGCCAGATACAAAATTATCCAAAATAGTTAAAGAAACACCTTCGTCTTTCAGTTATCCAGCCTTTTAGTCCAGCCAGTTATACATTAATCATAATCATAAATCTTTATTTATCTTAATATCAGAAGTAACAAGCACTGGTATATGCACAATCTTAAATAGAGAAAGGTGTCTGAAGTAGGTATGTCCTGAGGTACATATCACCTCCCCGTCTTAGATATACTATTTTATTTAGCGCAAAAATTTAAATCAAGATTCTAGAGTTATAATTGGAAGTGCTTAAAATTAATTATTTAAAATTTGAAATTTAAACAAAAAATATGAAATTGACATAAAAACAAACATTTGTAGCTCAAAATATTCCAGCGTCTATCCATCCTACCTAGACATGGTCTAGTACCACTATTTACCAACTACAGAACTATAATATCATATAAAATCCTACTTACCTATGTCAAGTGCTCACTACGGGTCGTTTTCTGTGAGTATGGGTGGGAAAAGAAATGTTTCCGTAAAAATTAGACGACGTTGGGTCACGCCAAATTAAGCACGCCCGGGTTGAGGCGCTAGTGTTGGGATACTATCGATGTTTGTGGGGGAATATCAGGATACATTCGTAGTGTATTGTGTTGTGATGACGGCGGTATATGTGTGTATGTTTTTTGTAATAGGTCAGATATGGATTGTTAGAGGACAGGGGCACAGCATTGAAAGACAATAGTCGAGTAGTGATTAGTTTATTTTAAACTAGGTGTTGCCCGCAACTTCGTTCGCGTAGAAATTTAAAAAAATAAGATGCCTATGTCCTTGCCAAATTTCATTACGATCCGATGTGCCGTTTAGTCGTGATTAGGTAACAAACAGAGAGACACAGTAGAGTTGCTTTCGCATTTATAATATTAAGTATGGATTGTTCACATCATTTTAGCATGCGTTAATTATCATGTGACTAAGTTGGTACAATAATTCAAAGTAATTTAATTTTACCTACACGATCTAGTCTATGAGAAAAACAGATAGATATATGATTAGGAATCGTTCTGTAGTTTCTGCCAACCCCACGTGAAAAAACCGTGAGTTAATGTATATAGGATACAGTAATATAATCCCAATTTATTTTTTCCCCTGTTCCCGACCCTAACATCCCAAAAATTCCTTCCCCAACACATCGACAGTCCACATTATCGACATTCCACCTGGACATGCCTACGCCGCACCCCTGTTCTGCTGAAATCAACAGGTTCCCGTCGACAGGCCTGTCTCGTTCATATGCGACGACTAAGAAACACAGGCTTTAGTAAGACGAAAGGATATTGTATGACGAGGTGGTTTGCTGTTCTTGGGCTGTTTTTTGTGTCTGTGAAAATGTTAGCTTCCAAATGTTTACTTTCTTGGACAAGCTTTGTTTCAACACGTTTTTTTCTAGTATTAAATATGGGTTTAATCAATGTCCAGAGCAATAAAAAGTCATTTAAAATCTGGCATCCCATCAGTATCATTACTTTTCTGAACTTAAATTAAACATTTCGTCTCTTTCCCACGGTGGAGTTGCTCCTGATTTGAGACGTCGTGGTAACCCCCCAATTGTTTACTAAATTATTTGTTTACCATTTTTTTATATGTAAAAACAAGCGGTTCTCGCCATCAAACCAAAAAGTTTGGCGAGTAAATTTTATATCAAAAAAATGTTTGTGAACAATAAATAAAAAAAATACGCCTGTAATCTCTGAAGAGTTAGGCAGAGGTGTACCTAAAAGCAGACTCACATTTCGACATTATATTTTTTTACTTGCAAGTTTTACGCAGCAATTGTATTCCTTTACATCGTTGCTACTTAAAGTCTTCTTAGTAGTGTTATAACGACTTTTCAATTTCAAGTCTTACAAATAGCAACCGTGGTCATCACCATGCACCATACCGACTGCATATCTCAAAACTTCTTTTCCTTATCTCATATCTTCCTACATGTCCAACATCATGTTAAGATCATCTAGCTACATCTTTTTCTTCGCACTTAAATGGCCCAAACCCACCAGCAACGGCCCCATACTCACTAACACCACATCCCACCATCTTTCCACATAGCTACGAGTCGCAATCGGAAACCGATCGTATGTGACAGCACATTGCTTATTCATGAGGTTAATTACCGAAATTGTTTTATACGAGAATAGAGGTCGAAATGTAGGATTATTATGAAAGGATTTTCGGGATTTTGATACGTTGATATGAATTCTAGAAGTCTTATATCATCATCATCATTCATCATTTCAGCCAAAAGACGTCCACTGCTGGACATAGGCCTCCCCCAAGTGTCACCACATTGACCGGTGCCAAGTCTTATATCATGCAAAAGATATATCTTTGCTGCTACGTCAACGCGTTGAGATGGTGTTCTTCGCTTAAATTCTTCAGTAAGCTCTCTTCAACTTGTGGAAAACCTTCAGTAACCTAGCTAGGTACAATCTATAGTCATCATAATCTGCCTAGCCTTTTTTCCAACTATGTTGGAGTCGGCTTCCAGTCTAACCGTAAGTCGTCTATGCAGCTGAATACCAGTATTTTACATGGAGCGACTGCCTATCTGATCAGGTACAATCTCTAATGTATCAGTATAAAACTAGGAACTTCTCACGTTATTTAAAAAGAGCAGCCCATAACAAACCAGCTGACATTTTTCCACGACGCACTAGTCCGTAGCAACAAAAAAACATAACAAAAGGAAATATTTTCACATTTTTCGCTAAACAAAACCCGGTCATTTTATCTTCCCACAAAGTATATCGACCTCCTATAAACCATACAATGTAAAACAATTATAAAGAGCAGGAAGTACCGGAACAATTTCGAGATGGTCCAGCGAGTCACCGTTTACACCTTACCACATATCATTACAAACATTGCAAAGTAAACTCACCTTTATTCCAAAATACATAAAGCTTAATATACCTCTAGACAGCAGTGACAGGACTTGGGTGGTTGACTGTACGCATCTCGCAATCTCTTGTATGGCAATCGTACTAAAATGGCCGCAAATTATGCAGTACAATGACCAAAAGAGTTCGTAATGATATGCGCAGGCGACTCGGTCTAATGTTCGCAGATGAGGTACCTATACAGGGTGTATCTCGTTTCAAGTTCTAGAAAATTCTGCTGTTGAACGTGAAATTACTAGAAAATAAAACAAATGATAAAATCTATAAAGTAATTTCGTCAGTAGGTATCAGATAGAGAAACTAAACTATTGAAACATGTTGTGTCTTATAAGAATACCTCGAGAAATTGAGTAAAAGAAGACACCAGGAAATATCTTGATCAAACAGAGAGCCCTAACTTATTTAAAAGTAAACCTAAAGCTGATGTAACTAAGACGAAACAACCAAAGAAACAGACAACACAGAATCGGCCATTACAAAAATGCCAAAAAAAAAAATTTACACTTAAAAATACAGGTTACAAGCCAGTCACAATAAGAAAGCACACGAATGTATTGCCACAGATCTGATCCTAACTCCCAAACTAGGCCTGGAACTGTATTTTAGGGGTCAGGACCTTTATTTTAGGGGTCAAATAAAAATAGAAAACAACCTACGAACCTATTTTGTCAACCACAATTTCAATGTAACCCACAACAATCAATTTTCCTTCACTAATACATTAGGTAGGCATTATTTTTCAAGTTAGTAAACAACTTTAGCCTCGTTCCTGATAACAAAGACCGCTGGCTCGCAAGTAGGTACTTTGTTTCATTATGTGATTCACAATACATGCTCTACATCAGTACATAAGGTCTAATTGGACATGTTCTGTAAACGAATAGACAACACATGAAAAATATCTGTGTGTGCCGATGTTGAGATGTACCGCAGTTGCAGGTAAAGTTGGAATTTAGGTGGAATGAGAAATATCTGGTTGGGGTATGGAGTCAGGGTGTGAGGAGATCTTGTGTTGAAGAAAGTCTTGATATTGACGTGGTTTTGAAAGTTTTGTAAAAGAAGCAAGGTTAGATTATGGTATGTCAAGATATTTTTATATATTTTATTGAATACAAGTGAGATGCATACATTACATAAAAAAAACTATCTTAGATGAGCTTAAACAAACAAAAATTCGACAAGAACTACTGAACTAGATAAATGAATATCTATATCTCAGACAGCAGCGCTTTTCCTTAAAATATGTATACATTTGCTTGAAGTTCAATTTGGCTTTACAGTACATTAGATTTTACATCATCTAGGAGCAAATAAAATAAAAAAATAATTAAAATATTGAGACTAAATAATTATAAGTCTACTAGAGAAAAACAGAAAGGGTTGAAAATAATCTAATTACAACAGAAATAGAACTAAAAAAATGAAAAACTGAAATAAAATACACAGACATATCTAAGTATACGGAAGTTAATCAGCATACAATTTATCTCAGTAACACAATAACAACACAATGGTATATCTCTACTACACAATCAGAAAAAAACTACAAATATTTCCTGATACAATATCTAATCCAAATAATATCACAATCAATATTGATGATTAGGAAAGTGCTACATTTCCGGCCACACTGAGCTTTAATTAAAAGGCTTTTACCGCCGATTTACTCTTATTAGTAACCATACATATACGGTGTGAGGGTCATCGACACACAAACGACTATTTACATATACCTAGAAATCCGTGCATGATTCTAATGTTGATATTTTTTATCCTATGCGACGAAAACTGTCAATGCTAGATTCTTAGGTCTAGAATTATTTCTACTTACGTACTGAATCCATGAGAAGTGTTATGACATAGTTTCATGTCTACTCCGTCCCTTCCAGTAATGTTGTCGATATCCTCACGCCACAGTTTCCCGGTGGCACAAGCAGGCCGCGAGCCGTGACGCCGGTCGCAAGTGGACGGTCACGCCACCATCGGAAGTCATCCGCTATTGATACCATCTCATTGTCAGCAGCAAATTGCCGCCGGATGTCCGAGACGAACAGGCTCCATACTCGCTTATGTATGTACTCTTCGGTAAACAAGGAAAAAGAGAAATAAAAACATTGTTAAAAGTGTGGAATTTACAAAATACTAAAGCATAAAATAGCACTTTTCGATTTTAAAAAGATGTGTTATGTGTTTAACACAGCTTTGGCTGAAAAGCAGTTTTAACTGAAATCCAAAGTTTAGCTAGGAAAAGAAACTAAGCTCCTCGAAGGACACCACTTTCTTATTGGAAAAGGCAAAGACATTTTCTGGTGTCCGTTAAAATTCTTATAAGACAGCATAATATCTACGGAGAGTATTGATTTGAATGTTCTTTGATTGTCAAAAACTCTTTTAAAAACCGTCTGTCTATTATTTCAATAGAAATTCGTATCGTACTAACAATGGACGCGCACAAATACATGTGTCTCACAGAATTATTCCTGACATTTTTAGCTTCATTGTCATCTGCACACGAAGTCACGCTCCAGGAGAAATTAATGCCATCATGTATGTCCACTGTTTGTCAGCGCTAGTATATAGATACAGTTAAAACTTGTACATACTGTAATATAATCTGTTAGGATTTCGAATAGATCTTCAAGCGAAATCTTGATGGCTCAGTCGATACCAACAATATTTTCTAACAATAGTTTTTTTGGTTCTAGTTAGACTTTTTCAGTCATTACTTTCAATTGCTCACAGAAATTGATACCAATTACGAGTGTGCCAGTAAATCGTGGCTTTTTTATCTGCAACCCCATCGCACTTTCCTTATACTTTCCAATACCATGTGATTTTGTTTTACGACCAGTCATTACGAGAAATTATCCAAATGTTCGTATGATAGCTGGGAACTTTTTTAGTTCAGTATCGATGTCTAGCAGTGCCGGCTAATAGGCGATCGATTTCTTGATAAGAATCTACCTACGTATCTACATATAAAACGAAAATTAAGTCTGGTTGGTTTGAATTGTGTGTTGTACTGAATATAAGATAGAGATTGTAGATATGAAGATAAACAGTAGCTATATTTAAAAAAAAAATATTTATAAAATAACTCGACTTGTAAAAATATTTGAAAAATTGCTAGCTAGTAAAGTTAAATGCATTTCTATTATTCACGTCACATAATACATCGCTTACAAGGCGATGCATTCTGAGGCGCACGCGCCGGCAGCGGCGCGCACGAGCAGGTGTGCTCTGATCGCTCCCCTCCTCTTACAGTGCGGGCGATGCGGCGCGAGTAGAGCGGTGGGGTGCTACCCGCCGCCCAGCCGGCCAATCGTGGCCCGTCTTGCCTATGATGTCATCGGAGGAGGAGGATTCGTACTCGGATCAACTGCTTAGGAAACAGAAGCGCGCCAGACAGCGCGTGGACGCCGGTGAGCCGCGCAATTCTTACTCGACTCTCACGACGAACGGACTCGCGCCCGCGCGCGTCGCACACATGAGTGGCGGACTTTACGGCGCCATCTTCGAGGGCCGCCAACACTTCGGCCTGTTCGGCCCGGGCTACCCTCCGGCCGAGATGATAAACGAACTACTCGGACGGACACCCAAGCAGGAGGACGCCGGCGACGAAGCTGCCGGCGGCGACATCGCACACCGAGTGCTGCGCGATATCCTGCAGAGCCGCAAGAAGGAACTCATGCGGCTCTCCCCGGACAATAACAATGTGCTCGCCAACAACAACAACGACGAGCCCAAACTCAAGTTGTCTCCGGAACGACCACAGTCTCGGGACTCACGACCAGACCTGGACGATGCGCTGCTGGCGCTTGATAGCGCCGGCGACTCGCGCACGTCGCCGCCGCCTGCGCATCCCTCGCAGGGCTCTGAGTCCTTGCTCGCACCCAAGTCTGAACCTGAAGATCGTGATAGTGACGCTCAGCGGTCCTCGCCGCGACCGCTAGATGTGAAACGTGCCCGTGTTGAGAACATAGTGTCAACGATGCGTTCTAGTCCCGCGCCCCAGCCTCCGCAAGTGAACGGCTGCAAGAAGCGGAAACTGTATCACCCGCAGCAGCACGACGGCGCGCATGAGCGCTACGGCACCAGCCACAGCAGCAGCGCACAGACAGTGTCGGACGACTCGGAGGACGACGCAGACAGACCGCCGCCCATCGAAAGAAAGTTAGTAGAAAAGAATGCACTTAAATCACAACTTAGAACTATGCAAGAACAACTCGCAGAAATGCAAGAAAAATATATGCAATTATGTAACCGAATGGGACAAGAATCGGAAACGAACGACAATGACGGTGCTTCTAGTGATGTAGAACAGAATGACGACCCTGTGCCCAAGTCTGAGCCTGCCTCGCCGGCCAAGGAGGTGCCCCCGCCAATATCAATACCCAACAACGTCGCGCCGAACATGCTCTCGCAAGTGATGAGCAAGATGATGTCGGCTAAGATGCACGCGCATGCTGTGGGCCATCCGCACCTACCGCCCGGATTCAACGGCGCGCTTCCCATGATGCCGCACCTGCCGCCCGACCACATGCACGCACCGCATCCGCACCAACACCTCAACAACGCAGCCGCCATGTACCTCAACGTCAGCCAAAAGCTGTTCCTAGAGCAGGAGGCGCGCATGAAGGAAGCGGCCGAGCAGCAGCAGCAGCAGCAGCAGCACCACCAACAACAACAACATCAACATCAACATCAACAAAACAAACAGCAGCAGAGGCCGCAGTCCAACCAACACTCGCCGCAGCAACGACAACATGGACCAACGCCTAAACCGCCGCTATCCTCAGAGCTTGCTGAGCGGTTAGATGCGCTCCGGAGCAATGCGGGCTCCGTGGGCCCCGTCACTGGCGCTGACCTAGAAGGATTAGCCGAAGTCTTGAAAAGTGAAATCACGGCGTCACTCGCCAGTCTCATCGACTCTATTGTGACGCGCTTCATGCATCAACGACGTGTCATGGGCAAGCAGTCGGAGGCGGCGGCAGCGGCCGCCGAGCAGCTCAACAAAGACATCATGATAGCGACGCAGATGCTCGACAGAAAGTCCCCGCCGTCGAAGCCGCCGCAGAGGCCATCAGGGCAAATGTCAGGTAACCAACCCGTCCATCACCCGGGCGCGCCCAATGGCGTGCCGTCGTTTCTGACACATAACCCAATGATGATGAGCCAGTTAAACGGCCCCCGCGCGCCGAGCGGTGCAACGTTCTCGATGCACGCCGAGGCGAGCGGGCCGGGCCACGGAGCTCACATACGGCCTCCTACAGGAATGTTCCAGACGCCGCCCAAACCGCTCGGACAGCTCTACATGAACGGGCACTTCGACCGCGAACCTAACCCCGAGCAGAACGAGGCTCTGAGTCTAGTCGTCACGCCCAAGAAAAAGCGGCATAAGGTGACGGACACGAGAATCACGCCTAGAACTGTTAGCCGGATCCTGGGGGAAGGGGTGGGCCACTCGCCCGAGAGCAAGTTCCCGGAGTCGCCGTCGCCGCGGCCGTACCCGGGTGGCATGGCGGGGCTACCGACGCCGGTGGCCATCCCCAACCCAGCACTGCACGAGAGCCAGGTGTTCTCCCCGTACTCGCCGTTCTTCGGCGCGGGGGGCGGGCTGGCGCGGTCGCCCCCTGCGGCGCCGGAGCGCGAGTCTCCGCCGCTGCCGCACGCGCCCGCGCTGCTGCACCCCGCGCTGCTAGCGCACCACGCCTCGCCCGACTACCTGCGCCACCACCACGCCAACGTGGCGCACCACGCTGGCCCTCCGCACCACCCGCTCATGGACGCGCAGGACCCGCACTCCGACTGCAACTCCACGGACCTGCCCTACGACGGAGTCCAGCCTACTATATCCTTTTCAATAGAATTACCAACATTACCTTTCTTTCAGCGATCTATCTATCTATCGAGGTCAACTTGCCGATGAAACCCGAGCCCGGCCGACAGGGCACGAACCCTGCACGCCCACTCATATCTTATTTCTGTAGTGTTTAACCTTACGACTGCCGCCGCCTACTTCCTACTTACTGGTTAGGTATTACAACTGAGGAAACCTCACAAATGCTGCGGTTTCTACGTTTTCCACGATCCCAGGCCTATCGCGTACTTATTACGTGTAGAATAGAATTAAATAAACATTTAATTTTTCCTTGCAAGATTGAACTATGCAACTAAATAGCAACAAGATGAGTTAAAAGCAACTTAACAAGATGTCTTTCTCAGAAATAGAGCAAAGTCTAACTTCTTAGATTAATCTCTCTCAAAAAATTACAAGCTCAAACACTCAGATCTTTCTAATCAACACGATTCCCGAATTCGAAAATCTAAGACGTATATCAAATGGTATAAACAAACATAATCCACCGCATAACTACAGACGGCTAAGGCACATTATAAGATTAGAAAATGCAAACGGATTAAGTATTTGTGGTGCTTCGTAGCGCGCCCACGACAAGCCGGGATCTAATCAGATTTTATATATCTTTGAGGGACAATCCTTGGAGATATACTTGTTTAGAAATTGTAGAATAGGCAGCTTAGTTCATTTATTGTCTTCATTTATATTTTCTTAAGGAAATACAGTAAAGTTATGTGATTACGCCATAACTTTACTATGAGCTGGGAATAAACAATACCTAATACATTCTTCGGTACATAGTTCAGTCTATAAAACATATAGGTACTTAAGCAGGAAGCAGTCGTAAGATTCTAATTATAATGTTACAGTAATCGTTACTACAGTATTATTACAAGTTGGCCTCGAATTTCAGTGACTTGTGCAAGATTTTTTTTCTTTCAAGATGTCAAAAAAGATCCACAATTTACCTATAACTATTCAAAATCTGGAACTGTCTATAAAAAATAAAACTGATCAGTGTCGTAACTCATAAAAAAAAAATCGAATTATGAAACTTCGAACATTACCAAATATTTTCTTTTTATAAAATAACTGGCCAGTAACTTTTTTAATTCAGAGAAGGAACGATCAACGCTTGCCCTCTGCGATTTCAAACCATTTTTTATTTCTATGTATTGCAATCTTTTAAACCCAATGAGCCTTTAACTCCTGTGTACTCCTCAACGCTGACGCCGATGCACCTGCGCAAGGCCAAGCTGATGTTCTTCTGGGTGCGGTACCCCAGTTCCGCAGTCCTGAAGATGTACTTCCCCGACATCAAGTTTAACAAGAACAACACGGCGCAGCTTGTCAAGTGGTTCTCTAATTTCCGGTGAGTCATAGATTTTTTTTGTTTTTTTTTACAGCCTGCTTCGTGACTAAAAAGGATTTATTCCTACTTATTATTATTGGTACGCGGTTTGCGAGTATGGTGCCTGATTAAAACATAGCAAAATAGCAAAATAGTTTAGATAAATCTTATCCTCTAAAATTCAATTTTATCTAACGCTAAACAATACATGCTGATAATGAACTAAATAACAAGGTTAAAATATCTTAATTAGCCGTAAATGCTATATTCATAATATTATATCACTATCCTATTAGATTATTTACGGAACATTTTCCGTTCCCTATTTTAATCTTGTGGTTAATTCATTTTAGATAATAATATTATAAGCTTGTTGTCGATGAAAAACATTCCTGTATATCACCATAAATGATTATTTAAATAACGTTAATAGGTAGGTACTGTTTTATACAAATAGATTTTATTTTATGCATTTATCCCTGTCCATCTGTGTATTTAAGGAAGCTAGTTACCTGTTATCTTGTATTTAAAAGGCTGACTAACAAATACTTAACTGATTTCTGCTTCGTGCTTATTAAAACATTCGACAATTCAAAAAAAAAAAAAAAACCAACACATTCGAATATAGAAGTTTGGCTAAGTAAACTCAATAGTGCCCTCGAAGCAGGGTAAATCAATTGATTAATACCAATTCTGTCATCTTCCTTTACAGTAAAGGGTTTTAAATTCACTATTTCCTAATTATCAAATTCTCGGAAGGGGAGAGTCACCCTCACTAACATTTAAACGGGTTACAGTAAACAAATGGGGAATTAAGTGGCATTTACTTTGACGACTTAATGTTTAATAATACAGATTTGAAAATGAATTTGCGCAGGTTTTTTTTTCAACAAAAAAACACGTAATTATTGCTTAGTTTCGAAAGAATGTAAACAAAGGCACCCACCGTAATGATAGACTGCGCCCGTCTTTCCCCTAAGACCTAAGCGAATAAAAAATGAAGAAATTGCAATAAATTACACAAAAAACACACATTCACTTCGAGTACAAAGTGTACATGAACTCTGCCCTTTAATAAAATCGGAAATTCAGTACAGCTGTTTACGATTATTCAAGAAAAATATAGAAAGCGTATGTTATTAGTCGGTAGCGAAAGTTAACTCGACGTTGTAAACACGTCTGGAAAATCTATAAAATACACACGTTACTTCTCCTTGAATATAGATCAATGAATAGGTAGCTAAAATTATTTTTCTCAATTTTCTGATGTAGAGTAAACTAATTATATACATTATTAATTAAAAACTACTAAATAAACTAACAACAAACTATAAAAGGGCATCAAAAAACTCCTCCTCAGCGCTGTCAGCTGGTAATGTGCCCAAGAGACTGACGGCGTTGCTACGTTGTATGGCAACACTTAGCCTCTGGCTAAAGTAAGCGCTTTGGTCACGGGAAGCGTCAACTAGACAATTTTCTTATTGAATAAAAAAAAACTAAACATGAGACCTGTACGTCTAGCGAAAGTCTTTTGGCTGATATGATATAACGAGCTGAAAAAAAAATCTTTGAAATAAGTTTTAAAGAAAAATTATGAACATTTTAATGCGATAACGCATAACATATCGAAACTTGTTACAAGTTACGGAAAAATCCGCTCCAGTATTGATTTCTACTCGACTAATTTTTCACGTTATCTAAGTCCTATGATAAGGGGCGTACTCCTATGATAAACACCTTCCCCCCTTCTTTCACACTATCTGATTATTCTGATTCACTCGACTCCGCATCGATTTCAACGCTTTCACACTTACCTCGCGTCATTATTGAAGAATCGGTGCATATTTTTCTTTAATTGTCTTGCTTTTCTAACATATACGGTTTCTTAGTCTACGTGGATTCCTTAGCTACATATTCAAGAGTTTTAAAAGGTTTTTCTTAAGATTTAAAATCTTGAAATTGAATTTCGAACACACTCGAATTTACTATTGATCAATTAAAATTAACAACAATAGTGCCAACTGATGAAGATTTTAATCTCACAATTAAGAAACTACGAAAAATATTTCTGTTTTAATTTTTACAATACCTGCTTTAGGTACTCTGTTTAATCTAAATGTACAAGATTAAAAATAACCAAGTTCTTTTCCCCCATTTTTCAATATCGTTTCAATACCGCCCAGCTATCGTAATAATATCGCTCGCCAGAATACACCCACTGTCGTGATGTGTGCCAAACACTTGACGTTGTTGATATATCGACTTTCATATTATTAAAGCTTTCTACTGCTATCTCAAGCTTGTATTATCATTATCTAAGTTAGATAAACGATACTGTGAGTGAAAGCTTTGATAACGAACGTTTGTATAACATAGTTTTTACGCACTAATATAATTTGTTATGTGTGGGTGCTAAAGTTTTAAAACTTGCTGTTAATTTATATGAATCTTAAGTTCAAAAGATATTCCAAGAGTGTTCAGTTTAGGTTTCAATTTAGAAAAAAAAAAAATAATTATAATAATTCTAATTTCTTGAAAATCTATTCCTAATTTGATGTAGATTTTCCTTCTTGATCAAATCTTAACAATCACAAAATGACGGGTCAAGCGTGACTCAACTCAAAACACCAGTCCGAAAATAACTGTAAAATAAAAAAAAATACAAAATGGCTGCCGCTACGCGGGAAAATCTTCTTTACACGACTTGGACAACTTAGTCCATTAGCATTGTCCCCTTAATGGTCGCATTGTGGACATCGGAAAACGACCATTTCCTTCGCGATAAACATCTCTGAAAGGGCTAAAGGGGTGAGGGTAGTTCTATAATCGCACGAAAGGCAATTACAAAGGTGTCTGACGAATGACGTTTTTCAACATCGATTAGGCTAAGTTTAAACTACTCTGTGGTCAATGGAGGTTTGAATGACGAACGTTTTTTGAAGGCTGCCTGTTACATTAAAAAACTCGGATGTTTTTTAGGGTTAAAAAAAGAAAAAAAAACACACGAAAGGATAAAATCGTAAAAAAAATGATCACCTAACAACACATATAAATGACGTAGGTGCCGTTACAGGTAATTTTATTATATAATGATAAATTCTATTATACAACTTCGGTAAACGTTATAGTTAAGGAATGGGTTTTATTAATCACTTAAATCTATCCGCTTATTGTTGATCATTGCTGATTCATACTGGTATTTCATTTTAATTAACTTAACTATTCTGGGATTCTTTATCTACGAAATATTTTTTTCGATAGAATATAATAGGCACGTGTGAAAAAAAAAATGTCGATTTCAAAACTTTCTTCCTCCATTATTCTAATTATTTTCCGATAACTTTCATTTATCGATAATTAATGCTTTGTTATTGTTATTATCGAATTCACATCATTATACTTATCTAAAGCTATCGTCAACTTTGACTTCACACTGATTAGAATAGGTACCTACCTACTTTTTTTTTAATTAGACCTAATCAGTGTTACACTAAGCGATTTGTATTGTTATAATAGGATTTAACAAAACGGGGCTAAAAGTCAGCGATAAACTTCATGATAACATTATAATAAGCTAATCAAGTCGAAAAGATTAGTTATTTTAAAAGCTTTTTAACATTTAAAACTATATCTACCAAAATGCCATAGACGATCCAAAGACTTCCTTTTCTTTAAATTTGAAACGCGTTCCAATCGCCGCCATCTTCGAAATCTAATGTCAAATAATAAACTGCTGTCAATTTCTCTTAGTGTTCGACATTCGAAGACGTAAGCCTCCGCACACACGACCGGCCACTTGTTGACGTGTAGGACACCTCGAGGGCTCTAACGCCGAGAGCTCTCCTTGTGTCTTTTAGACGCTCGGCTTGTGTGAGCCGCCTTTATATTTGTTTTCCTTAATGTTTAGCCTGAAAACAAGCTTGTTGGACTGTAGTGGCTAAGTCTGTGAGCGAGTTATTCTGCGCTTGAAATTACAGGCGATAAGCGCCTGCATCTTGATACCCTAAAATCTGAGGCCTGAAAATCTGAATCCTCTAGATTATAAATGAATTTTCGTTTGTGTCGCAGAACAATGAACCACCTACTGTAGTAAAAGAGCAGTTCATTTTAAAATATTAAAAGTTTTAAGTCTAACCAAAAAAGAAATCCAGAAAATAATTTTCAAAACAATTACAATGCATCTTTTCTAAACGAGTCCACTGGCGATGTTTACGTCTTCAGCTCATTTAAAAACCAACGCCGCAAAAGTTCAAACAAACACAAAAGTCTTCACAGAAACTCTCCCGGGGGGCAAAACAAACATCCTTTGCTCAAAGTCGATGCAAAGACAAATTCTTTTGGCGCGAGAACTCAAAGAAATGCGCGGGCTTGCAAACAAAGAGTCACTCGTAGAATTAGCCGGCGCGACGATAGCACTAATTAGCAACGGTGACTCGTTTAAGTTATTTCGCTTAATTAAGTTGCGCAGAAGTGGTCTGCGGCCGGCCCGCCCCGAGAAGGCGTCGTAAATTGTTAGAAACACGGGCAACACTCCAATTAATCTTTTTACACATCCAACTAGTCGCATGAGGGTGTGCACTTAGACCAACCGAGGTAAAAACCTTTTAAGCGCTTACACACGGCCGTGTGCGGTCGTGGCTGCGAAATGTACATACATCAAGTGTGTGCTCACCCTACAGTCAACATTCGCGTATTAAATTATATCAATACGAAATTATTCTCTTTTGAAGTAATTTTAAAAGCCACTGAAAGATATTTTTGAATAAATACTACGAAGTACTTATGTAATTTTCAATTGAAGAGCTGAAGTTTTAAATTCAGAACAGAAAAATAAACAGAAGCAACACCGAAACATTTTACAACGATTATCGGCAGCGAATATTTTAAACTGAGATTTAAATCTCTCATCTGTAAGGACTCTTACACGCGGATACGGAAATGTTGCCAACCTTACGTCGCAATTTCCACATGCCTTTTTAACTTACCGTGTTAACAGCCAGAAGCTGTACATATTTAGTTCAATATTTTAATGTTGTAATTAAAAAACTTAAGTGTACAATTTATCGGTTCGCTATTTAACGTAAACACGCTTTGAAATACTTGAAACGTTATCAAAGTGTAAAGGAAAAAGAATTAAAGTAAACTCTAACGCATAACTAGGCGGGTGAAGTCAGCACATACTCCTAAGGGCGCGTATGGACGAGTCTAGTTAGTGTCACTAATGCATCCCCCACCTTCCAGTCTCCTCGCGCCGCATTGTATACAGAAACTGTAAAATTTAATTGGTTGGCTAATACACTGCACCGTGTGGAGTCTAATTTACGTGTTAACATTTTTAATAAGGCCCGGCGAGACTAGGGCGCCAAGTGGCCGGCCATTTATATCGCGCCACGCTCATACGAGCACCTCCAGTAATTAATACGACCCTTTCGAGGAAGCTTATGAGTAGTTTTCCTTCAAAAACCTGCTAATTACACGTCAGAAGTTTTCTCTTCTGCGGAAAATGTCGCTAGGAGCGCCGGCCACTCAACGCCAATCCCATTAGCGGGCGAGTTTATTTAGCATAAGAATTCGTCTAAAGCACCATACGTGGGCCAAAAAGAACGTCACGCCTCAGTACTAAATTCTCGCTAACGTGTCTTTACTTCCGAATTAAAGTTCACACGCACGCAACCACGTACGTAATAGGTGAAGAGGGCGCGGCATTATATTTACATATCATTGCGATACGCTAGCCATTATAAAATATTAGCCTTTCGCCGGCCATCGTCGTTAATAATATAATTAAAACACGCGAAGGCGCGGTCTTACTTATCGCAGCGATCAAGGAGTGAGTCGTGTAGAAGGGGGTTTATGATACATCCGAATCACTTTTCGTGTCCTACTTTATCTAATTTTCGAATATCGAATAGGATTCATTTGTTTTTTCGTCTAAATTCAAAATTCTGAAAAAGTTAAAAGCCTGTTCTTTTTCCTATCCTGCGTCTCAATAGGATCAATCAAGGTAATTCGCGTTGCGTCTATAGAAAAATCGGCCTTGCAATTTGCTCACAAGCCACGCCGCACGGCAACCGCAAACACAAGCAAACGGCCGATGTAACACACGCGATGTAGCATCCATCAGCTAATGAGTGAGTAATTAGAAAAGTGGCGGTTTCTTCCGACGACCGACCTTATCTTGTCTTCGATGCGGCATTAAGTTTTTTAATTACTCCACCCTTCGCCGAGCCTATGCATCGCATGGACAAAGGGTGTTGGGAACTTACTGTTACGTACGTCGCTTAAATATCGTGATTGGCTGATTCATAACAAACGTTTATTAAAACTAAAAATACATTTATAAAAAGGATATTTAGAAACCAAAATAGCAGGCATGTTCACTGAAATAAATTCAATTCGTCACGTAGACGTACATTTTACACCGCAAAACTTAAGGAAATATAAGTTCAGTCAAGTAATTAATAAACCCAGGAATGTTCACATGAATTTTTCACGTTATCCAAGTATATTTTGAGCTCGTGTTTTGTCATGCGAGGGCACACCTTGTGGTCGGTCTCGAAGGAGCGGGTGCGTTCTTTTCATTAGCCTCCACCTTACAACACCTTAGCCTGACAGTGACAGTTCATTTTGGGCGGGAACGTCACGCGATTTTTTTTTACGAGGACATGATATCAGTATGACACGAAGTTTAACATATTGTTTATGGTTTTAAAGTGTGTTAATGAGATATAGTAGGCTGTAGTAAAGTTTACTGGCATTTTTGCATGAAAACAGTACAATATTTTAACAAGATAAAAAATATAATTTAATACAAGCGTTGACTTTAATCGAGTTCCAATTACTACGTTATCATAAAAAAAATTTCAACATCAATAAATAATTATTAAGTAAAATCAACTTGTTACTTCGAAATTAATATTTCTTAGAATTGAAATATCTGTAATATTGTTTTGTCCTTATTCTATCCTTACTGTAATGGCCACTATCGGTGTCAACGGATGTTGACCACTGTTCTTATCTGGCGCAGCACTTGGCTATGGCTGTGAGGAACGATTGTTTAAACGAATGTTTTGTAATCGAATGCAAATTCTGCATCGATATTTTACCGCGAAGAATTCGTTCTAAATATGAATTTCAAAGATTGGAGCAAAGAATCGAAATGTAAAATGATGAGTTTAATTTTGACAGTTTTAAACCTACATGGTGTTTTTTTTGTTTATTTCAAAAATCTAACTCAAAATATATTTTATTATGATTGTTTATGTTTCCGAAGTATATGTCTAGTAAACAACATATCGATAAGGACATAATATAGATTTTTCACTCTACACAATTTACGTGGAACTCTATCTATCAACCAGTTACTAAAGATCCCTAACACTTGGTTTTTCAGACGCTATTCGATTGTTTTGTTTACTATCGAGGGGTTTTCATTTTTGGTTTATAAATTGCAGTCTCTTAATTTTTTCTAGATGAAGCTATAATATCTTAAAGTCATATTAAACATAACAATTGACATGATTCATTGCTCATGATTTTTCAAAAAAAAAATATCTTTTAACCTTTTCGAGACTAAAACGAATAGGTATAAGTACCGTTTTGTATCCGTATACTCACATAAATGCATACGCACCTAGTTACTTAATAAATAACACACGGGAATTCCCGAATTTTAAAACTTCAAGCATCCCTAGTTTTGGACAGACCATGCGTCAATTATTTTTAACAGTAAATAGGAAAAAAATATCTTGTATAATAGGTAGATACCTACTTATATTTCAACAATAACAATATCAAGATGAGTTTCGCAAACTAATCGTGAAGCTCGCGATATTAATGATCGATTGTTAGACCATTAATTTGGCATTTATAACTAGTTAATTAAAACGGGTCACCAGGAAATGCTATTGCTAAATTCGACAAGAAAATCATTAAAATTTGCCTCATGTTAATCAATTTTATGATACATTGTCCTTTTTGGGTATCTGTGTGTTTGGTACGACCGTACTGCTAAACTAAATCACAAATTCTCATGACTTCTTGTTCTTCATAAAACAGTTGGTGCCAACATTTACTACCGGAAAAATAATAAATCCACAGGCTTCACTAGTACTTGTTTAAACACCATACTAAGCTAGTAATTAGTAAACAATTTACTCAATTATTATTTATAAGGCACTGACTTCACGTATAATAAACAAGAATATCGCGTCGTTAATTAATTAAGAACAATAATAAATCCTTGAGCAAATATCATTGCACTGTCTCAAGGATAATATAAATAAATACAAAGTACATATTTCAACCGTCATATGTCATTTATAGACTGAATAAAAAGTATTCGAGTTGAAAAAAAAACAATAATTTTTTGAGCATTTGCTTCTTATTATAAATAGTTTACTCAAAAAATAAATAGATCGTCAAAATCTCGTTGAATTCTCGTCAATCACATCTGAAACATCCTGTACCTGTGTTCCAGATTTTTTTTTTAATTTCGTAGCAAAATTCATGATTTCTCATTTCTTAATGTAAGTTTTACTAACAAAAAACTTAACGCTCGTAAGGAACCATGCACGGTAAAGGCAAAAAGGTGTGGTAGGCTGTATCCACATGGGAAATTAGGAAAACGCGACTTGTCGCCGACCCGCCCTAAGACATAATTAATTAATATGTATAACTACCCTTAGTAATGTTTATGAGAATGTTATTGTTTTTTTTTATTGTAGTGTCGTGTATCGTGCTTGCTCACCTGCCTATTAGTTTAATTTTAGGTGTCCGGCAGTATGATTACTTCTAATCCTATAAAATCTACATAGTTACACAATAGAATGCCCGTCCTCTGTTTTTTTTTTAATTTATTACATTTGGGTAGCACCACAATCACCTAAAACTTAAGATAATGTTTTAAAAATGGAGTCAAAGATTTAAAAAAAAAATTAAATTGTCTTTTTTTTCGCAATTTCTAAGAGGCCAATAGCGCTCTTCATTTCTTAAGCTCCAGAAATCTTCACCAATTAAGTGCCAAGAACCAATCCTATACTCCAAGTATCTAAAAAACAAAGACAAAGATCTATTGAAAGATATTAAATAACTAGTAAATAGTAAAATCTTGACGAGTAGCAATGATCACGTCCCTCGGGAAATAAACTTAAGTAGAGACAGCAGGCAAGCTTATATCTAGTCGCATTAAAGTAATTATCGTTAGACACACCCTGTATATTAATACAGGGTGATGCGTAACTTATGAAATTTTCTTTTTTATTCAGAATTCTGCATGACGTTGTGGCAATCTGATTGAGATCGATGGTTCCATCGGTTTTAGTGATTGTGACATTTATGAATCCATTTTTAGACATTGTAAAAAGGTTTTATGCACTTTTTTGTAACTTTTTGTTCGTGGTTGTAAAACCCGCTGCTTTTATTACCTTAAAAGCGAAAACGAAATGAAACGTCCTTTACCTTTTAAGTAGTTACGGTAATCAATCCCTATGAAATCCGTACTTACTTAAAAGGATAAAATAATTAACCTCATTAAAATATAAAAAGAATTCATTTAGGGACACAAAAAAGCATGTCCATACTCAACCACAACTACAGACTTCCGTCATAAAGCGGGACATTCACAAACAGAAATATCATAACAAAGTGACACTCGAAAAAACTGTTTTGAAACTGTCTCCCGACAGTAATTAACGAACTAATTCAACGATCAAGTAACCGTGAATGGTCAGCTTTATGTAGCCCTTAAAAGACTACGCGTACGTTTAACCCTTTTTTTTAGAAAAAAAAAATTAATACCGAAGCGAGTAGTAGTTGGGGGTAATAAAATCTCGGCAGCCACTCAAATGAGCTGAACTTTTGAAGCCTAGGGTACAAGACAGACGGGTCAGCGAGGAGGGAGATGATCGACAGGGACGGACCTAGGACTGTATTATGTAAGGAGGCTGATTCAGCTGTTATTATGTTGGGAAAGTTTTATGGGTTGGTAATTTAAAATACTGAAATTATATTCTAGAAATATGAGAAAACATTAAATATACAAAAATCAGCTGGTTAAACCTATCCTCAAATTTTGAACAAACAAAAGGATCATTTATCGGCTTAGGTATCTGAAAAGTTTGAAATATCCTTATTACTCATATTATTTTTGGATTATTAGGTAATCGCGACAATAACAAGATAATAATAACCGTTTAGTGGTCAGTTTAGCGCTTATTAAACCAATACTCATGGAAATTCTGATCAAAATAACGTTAACTGATATTTATCCTTGCTTTGTCGTTAATCGATGGTATTTATAACTTCATATCTACTTATTTGTCGACAACGTAACTGGTTTTCCCCAAGTGTTGCTTGATAACGTTAGTTTTGCGAGAAAGTTGCCCATGCGCAAGCCGTTACTGTAGATATCTGCTACCCGCATGTAGCGTGACTTAAAAATATTTTCACAGAATTATAAGTCGTAAAAATAGCGATGAAAGTATTGAAAATAGCTAGACTTAAATTTTATTCGGACTTTATGACCATAATCCAACTGATACTTAATTTGCTGAAAATGATACGGGAAATTGCCATATTTAAGGAAAACCCAAAACTTATCTACCTAACATTTGTGAATTCCTCATGAGTTTTTGAATTTGATATATCTTCCTCATTTTACTTAAATATCCCATTAATCCAATTAACATCTTTAGAAATTTCCTTGGCCATCTGACTAGACTACATAAAAAACGTTAAAGCAACACAAACTCAAAAACTACCCATCATTCGAGATACAACACCAAAGACAACACACCAAACTCTAAACCGTCGCAACAGTAAAAAAATAACAAAAACAATTTATTCTCAAACGCCCCACCGTTCTCATTATATCATAATTTTCACATTTCCCACCGTCTGATTACGGCCCTGTGTCGGACGGCGTAGTCTGAAAAAAAGTTTTTTCACAAACTGAAGCATTAATCCGGCCTGGTATTAGTTTACTCGCTTTTACTTGTCTATGTGTGCGTAGTGACTATGTGTGCGCTACGCCGGCCAACTTTTTTGCATAGAGCACGCAAAATGCAGATGCGTTCGCTTTTATGAAAGGTGGACAGTGATTTAAGATTGTGTAGCGATGCCGGAGATTGGTTATTTAATTTTTGGTCTTTGAAGTCTGTTAATAAGTTGGCTGTACAGGAAATCATCGCATTTTCTTACCATTAGTTGTGAATACCTAGTTATTACAACACTAAATGAAATGCAAGCGGTTTACCATCACAATTGCAAGTTTTTACCTCAACATTTAAGTTACTTTCCTATTAAAATCGTACGTCATTCCACCACACAAATCGATAAGCATAACTAAAAAGAAAAAACACGTCATTCAATACCTCATTAACGTAAAAAAAAAGAAAAAACATGCCTTCTCTGTTTAATCGTAGTGCTCTGTAAAATGCAGTCTGTCGGCTCATTCTGGCGTGCTCCTCGAAACCTGGACGCCGTCCACTCACACACACATACACAGTTACACACCCATCTATGTATGCAGTAATACCTGGCCTTTAGGTACGAGTATCACGTTTAATAACTATTGTATTTGGGAGCGATCGAAATGAGTGTGTTTGGTGAAGTCCGGCTTGAAAAACGTCTGGAAACTATTTTTTCGCCAATTTCGTGCGTACGGCGAATTTTATGAGCTTTTCGGCAGCCGTTGAAGTTTGTTTTATACCGGCCGGCCTACGGTGTTTTGGTGAGATAGATATAAATATACCCGTGGAAATAGACGCTTTATTTTTAATTGATTGACTTCATACTTTGGTGATTGAGTGAAAGCTTAGGTATTGAATACTGAAACAAATTTGAATCTAACAATAATGACTTTGAAATCGTTGAAAAAAAAACCAGTACACAGCTGAGAGTACCGAGAACACATTTTTCTACCTATTACATACAAAACAGAAGACTAATACCCATTTTAATTTTAGAAAAAAAGACATAGGTATTTGAAACTTATTCTTCCATTATTAATGAACCATTGTCTATATACATAATATTTAAAACAATGGCCGCCCCAGTATTTCCCCAATACCTAGGTATACAAGTACATACAAAAGGAGCCACGTTCCTAATTAAAATACTTAATAATCTTGCGTGGTATCATATTAAGGAAAAACACAGCGTATGAAATAATAAAGCGCGCATATATTAATAATATTATTATCGCACAAGTTCTTGCAAGTAATATAATAATATGACAAAGGAAGCTTGTCCCAGATCTTTAGTTTAATGTTGTACCTATTACTGAAAATGTAGAAATAAAATTATGCGTCATTTTATTCCGTCTTTGGCTTATAAATAACTTAGATTTATTATGTTAGGTGTAAGAGAGGATTTACCTTTGCTTAGTAACATAATACCTTGAAATTCTTGCATTTCTGCAATAGTTATACTGAAGAAAATGTAATTTGTCTTGGTAGTTCCATACTAGAGGTATTCAAAAACAAACCTGAGGTTTTTAATAAAAAAACTCAAGTGTAGAGGTTCTTACCCCGTGTTATCGGCTAGCGGTATGCGCAAGCGCCCGCATCTGCAAGCACCGTAAGCTATAGAAATAAAGATCGTCGATCGACTCTCTGCCCTACATACTGCTGTTACTAATCAACTACAGTTCTACACTTTAATTTTCTTTAATTACACGCTGGAATTTTTAACTGAAAACTTGACGTTGACAAAAAAAAATTTGAAATACAATTCCTTTTTCGAACGTTCTTAGATTGTCTTTTGTTTTTTTTACTTGTCTTTTTTTTAAAGTTTCTTTTCTTTATCAAAAGTAAGGCAATGATATGTAGGTAGGTTCATAGTATAACCTGATATAAATAAATAATACAAGCCAACGGACATTTTACAAGATCACAAACACTTTTAAAACTATATACGGATTTAAAAGTCGAGTTTGAGTCGACACAAAAAATCCACACGTTCGTAATAACGAACAATACGAAGGGATGAAAGGAACCAGAAAAAAACAATGTGTGACCCCTGAGCAACGTCTTAGCTCCTTGGACATAGAGTATACAAGATTAAGACGGGACAACTGCTTAGCCTTTTATTATGTACCGTGAGAAATTTCTGAAAATAATAATACCTTTACAGTTATAAATAGTAACTTATGTGTCATGGTTCGCGTACCTACTTATGTACTAGTTGTAAGGAGGTATATAATGGTTACTTTGGGATTACCTATATTAAAGTTTCGACTGATAAATCAAGGAAAATAACGTGTTCACGGGATGAAGAAATGAATAACTTCCTAACTTTGTTGTATATGAGGAAAAAAGATCTTTAACCTAAAATTTAAATATAAAATAAAATACCTTTGTAAGAAAATGGCGGCTTAATAAGAATAACTTATGCTTTACTATTATCATCATCATCTGTCTAGCCTTTTCCCAACTTTGTTGGGTTTGGCTTCAAGTCTAACCAGATGCAGCTGAATACTAGTATTTAACATGGAGTTAGTGCCTATCTGACCTCTTCATAGTTACAGGGTAATCTAACCTAAACTAACCGCTTTAACTAAAGGTTAAAGTTTAGTCTACCTAATTGTGACGCAGGCATTTTTAACGGCAATAGTAACTGCTCTTTTCTGCCACGTATTTTATAATCTGTGGTCCTATGGAGTTTCACACGGGAATCAAGTCGCTTTCTTGAGGGGTCCCACCGCTCTGGCCCAAGGAGGCAATATCACTGACAATGTTTAGCCACCCTAATGGAGGTTTTAATGTGTCAAAGCAAAATAAAATACACAGAAAAATACAGAGTTTAATGTCGTGATTTTATTTAGGCAATAAAGTGTGGAAAGTGTTCTGTTTTCACTTTGCTGAAAGAAATGTGTCTACAAAGATTCTAAGATTTTTTTTCGATTTTGACACGTTTTCGGAAAACATGGCTGTCAGTTTCTTACGTAACCCATACGTAGTTTATTTTTAAAATTAACACGATATTGTTTAGTTAACTTTCTTACTTTAATTTTCAATATTTTCCATGTTGAGCTTTCCTAATGGCATCCGGATTCTTTTTTCTCAATTCAATTCTGCCTTAAAATAGGATCGAAAAATATCTTCGATTGGAAACAAGATTTTTATTTCGAAGACATCTTCCAACTTTCGATTCCGGTTCAATTGATGAAAGGGAACTTTTGCAAAAAAAATAACAAACAATAAACCAAGACGTTGGGGTCCAGGTAGGCAAGATGCGAATCCTTAAGAAACCATAACAATAGAAGACACTGCTAAAGTAACATGAACTTTGTTTCTTCTACGTTTAAGTTTAAAATTAGGCACAACATCACATTACCCGTTTTAAGTTTTGACTATTGTAATTGCTGACTGTTCAAGGAATATTGTACTTTAACGTGTAAATTTTAGACTTGATATTTCTTCGCCAATTTCATCGTCAAAATATTCTTACAAGGGTAGTTTTGTGTGAACAATGGAACAGCTGATTCCCACAGTTAACGGTTTTATTTAAAATATTAGTTTTGTTACCAAGTTCTGCTGACGACTCCTTTTATTCGGGTGAGAAAGTGATTGGAAACAATATTCATAATTTATGAAAATAATTTCAGAACTGTACACAATGTTTTATTTACTAAGAATTAAAAAGTAACCAGAAATATCATCTTATTGCAATTCTATGTTTTCTTTCCAAAATTCTTGTACAAGTGACAATGACAGCTCCACAAAACACACTGTGCAAACTGCAGTCTACACCTGGAAAAAAATCAACACATTTTCATTTATTTCACTGTTATTCTTAAAACTAGGTTTATGACTTCGTATCTTGTTTACGTAAAGGCAAAACTTTTTCTTTTTGCAATCGCTAACCCGCATGCAATTAGCATAACCTAAGCGTCAGTACGTTCACCGCTTACTAATACGTCACATTTACGTCGATCGCTATCGAATACGTCGATATTATCGGTGACCTACAACGGGCAGACTTGGAATTGAGAACTTTACAATTTCGATGGATTTTTGTGTAGCAAAAAAATCTTTAATGAAATTAGAAGCGCTGTATTCTTTCTCCTCGTAATATTATAGGTGGAAAAAGGCTTAAATACCTATAGGTATTTTAATACGAACATGATTCAGACCCAACTGACTTTACAAAATCTAATTTCTGATTAATTTTTACTGATTCAATTCGGGAAGTCATGACAAATTGTTACAAATAGGTAAGCAGACGTAATTTAATTAACCAACACTTTCTCTTACCGCGAGTCAAAGTCCAAATAACGCCTGTCGATCTATTAAAACATATTAATAACTATCATTAATATGTCACCCACTTATAAAACATGTGATGACACACCACATGTCCCTAATGGTCGCCAACGAAGATATCCAAATGTGTCTCCCATTCCGACTTATCAATATTTTTAATATCGAAGTTACTCATATAACTAATGAGTTACAGATATGAGTAATAAGTTTGTTAGTAACTGAAGTTTGTTAGTCATACAGTAAAGCTTTCCTTAGGAATACGTGTACCTGAAAATAATGGACTACTATTAATTATGAGGATAATTTTACACGAAGCTGAAGGTTCGATAACACGAGAGGTTTATCCCATAAATCGTGAATTCAGTCACGTAGCAAATCTAAATTACTATTAATACGAACTATCGATCCATTACAAAAAAAATAATCCACCGACGTTTCAAGAAACCTAATTGCTCAAAACGGAAAACTTAATCAAAGAAATATCAGTGACTAATTCCAGGCAAAAAGTATTTCATTGAGCCTACTCAAAATTGCACAGTGGTTACACCGGCTTCCGCGCCAGCCAAAAAGACATCTAATTATTTAGACACTTCATTTACTTATTCAATTAGTAAGGCTGCGATATCTCGTGGAGTGCCAATTAAAAAATAATAGAAGCCCCCGGTGTGCGAGAGAGAGGAGTGTCACAAGAGGTTTAGAGATGATCCGTGCTCATTGACACATGAGTGTCGCGTTATTCGCTAATTTTGCTTGACGCGTACTTTTACAGCCATGGAAAAAAAGTTTGTTTTTTTTTTAGATTAAGTACGTAATTTTCATTGGTTTACAATAATGTATTTCAATATATCCACTTTGGTTTTTCAAAAAATAATCTTTACGACCAAAGTGGAAATCTGCAAGATTAATACCAAAGATTTTATTAGGCCGTTTCCGTAATTAAACGCAACTTTTTGCCAAACGCAACCCTAAAAAAGCTCATAAAATTACCCCCAGCAACTAGCTCGTCACTTGCAGGAACGTGAAAAACCGAATTAGCTTGTCTGAATGCAAACTCGTAAGTAATTAGCCTCGCGAGACTCTCGATTCGCTCAACTCGCTCTCGTAAGCGAACCGGAGCGAAGATAGCGGAGCGATGCGACGCCGAGAGAGCGAAAATGGCTAATCAAATCCTTTCCCGCTCTCGACGGTATTCGAGGGCTTTTTATTTTCATTGTGCCGTGAAGTGTCACGGTGTAGATACGTATAAAGTTTGATATACATACAACTCGTTAGCCAAGCTTCATCAACATTTTATTTGGAGACTGATATGTGCGTTCTTTCTCCTATTTTTACATTTATCTAATCTATGTTATTTCTTCTTTACAGAGAATTCTACTACATCCAGATGGAGAAGTATGCACGACAGGCCATCAGTGAAGGTCTGAAGACAGCGGAGGACCTGCATGTAGCTGGTGACTCCGAACTTTACAGGGTGCTCAACCTGCACTATAACCGAAATAACCACATTGAGGTGAGCATGCAGCAGGTGATAAAACTTTATAATTATTTTGACCACCCTAAAAATCCAAATACTTTTTAGATATTAACATGCACATTGCAATCTTAAAACAGTCCCAAAATCAGATGCTGGAGAAACTCCGAAGTGGTTTCTAAGTATGCATTTCGTTCGCTTCCAGGTGCCACCAAACTTCAGATATGTGGTTGAACAGACACTACGAGAGTTCTTCCGCGCCATCCAGGGCGGCAAGGACGCGGAGCAGAGCTGGAAGAAGTCCATCTACAAGGTGATCTCACGGCTGGACGATCCAGTGCCCGAGTACTTCAAGTCGCCGAACTTTCTCGAGCAATTGGAGTGAGCAAATCGACGTGACGCACATTGTTTCGGCAAACTAAATTATATTTAAAAAAACAAATCATTGGACGATTGTTTCGCACACCAAAATTTTACGACACTCGCATTTAGGCCTTCAGATTCAAAATTATTGATAAAAAAGTTAAAATTAAATTATTAAAAACAAATTTTGGATTTGTACGTTGGACGTCGAGTGGCGCGGACACCCCGCGCCACAAACTGCGCTCTACTAGGAAATTCATTAGGTTATACGAGTAAGAGAAAATTTAAGTCACCTAGAATTTTATTTCTGCACATAATATATTTCGCTATATATAATTATTATTATATTATTATTAAGTATTATCTTAAAATGGTTTTTATAGTTGTGTATATCTTAAATCATTTATTGATTTATTCTTTAAGGAAAAAAACGATTAATATATTAATTGCTTAAGTTTTGAACTTTTTGTTGTTTTTATTTTTGGTTGTCCTTTGTTTCCTTGTCCTTTGGAGCATGCTAAGTTTGTTTATCCCTAGTAGTATTTACTTTGAAGGCTCGCCACGAGCGGCCGGGAATTGTCAACCTTTACCTCGTCATACTTATTTTAGGAGTAATTAATTAAAGTTAACCATAGACATTAGTACAATAGAGCAGGGTTATTTTTCGATCCACAAACAAAGAATTTAAAGATTATTTTTATACTGATAGCCGGTTTTATGTTCATGCAGAGGATTTATCAATAGAATAACTATAATGAAGACACAAAATTCGAAAAGATTACACATCTTAAGTAACGATTAATGTAAACATCCTGATTTGTATTTTCAATATTTCGGCAATGTTCGGATCGCAAGTTCAGTTCGTCCGGAGTTCGCTCCGGATTAGGGTTAAGTTTATTTGTTAGATAATACTACTTTCTGAAAACATGCGCGGGCTTCACTGACAACACGCGAGTACGCGCCGTCACTCCTTACACGTTAATCAACTCATTACTTTATCTAATATTATCCATATTCACAATACACACCATATACCCGATAATGATAAGGCAAACTACTGTAACACTCTTCATTTTACTTTAACAATAATCGTTATTTTTGACTACGACTTAGTTAATTAACCCCACAGTGACGGCCGTACTCGGCAGGCGAGCGCTTCGCGGCGGCTATCAAGCACATAGACATTTGACCCACATCCAAACAGCAGCAATAGTTGAAGGCAACACAATACAATAGAATCTAAATCCCAAAAAAATCATCCAAATTCTCAAAATTACAGCTACATTATTTGGCATCCAACAGTAAACCCTCTCGCACTGGGCCACCTCGTCCGAACAGAAGTGCCTTCAAAGAAAATATTGATTTTTTACGAAAAAATAAGAAATTAAATACAAAAAAGGGCCCTCAATAGACCTAACCGCCCAACCGGGGCCGCCACGAAGCGCCCGCGCCCCGCCGCCCGCGCATACCCAGTTCGCCCGTATCGAACGATCAGTATACATACACACTTACTATTATACTATAGAAGAATAATTAGTTTGATTCGTAGATATATGTAGCGCGGAACGCTGGACTCTTGTTCCCTGACTGATGGTAGGCGATATGACATGACTCGAGAAGCACAGACGGATGAATGAAGCATGGCCAGTCAGGAAGCAAGCCCTAGCAGCATCGCAATCTCGATGTATTTGTTATATCATGTAGTTGCCGGCCGCCAGCTCGCCAAGCGGGAACACTTTCAGTTCACATCCTCAGTTTACAGAACAAACAGAATATAATAATTATTTCGCTTCTCAAATAGATTATAACACGATAAGATAGATAGTTGTACAGAAATGTATAGCCATTTGTACATATAACGATAGTTTTAATACAGATGAGATAATATCGAATAACTATCTTAGCGTTAATGGTATTTAATTAAGAAGACAATAGACAAACTGGAAATATCTATTGTTTTGCAGAATGTACAAAATGATTAAACCATCCTAATTTATATGTACGGAACCGCGCGTGAGGGCGGCCGGCCCTAGTTAAGCAAGTAAGCATACTTCATTTGATATTACACGTTTGTTATCGTTTCATTTGTAACCATTTTGAACTATTACGATAATATAAGAGTACCTCAGTTTAGGATGGACCAGGCGTCGACTGGTGTGCTTAGTAGCTCAGGTTAGGACAGTTAGAGATACTGAAGTTTTTGAGACATCGACACATACATTAACACGCAGCCTCTCCCTTTCGGAAAACCGGTTTTTATTTCCAAATTGTTCCCAACGACGTGGGCCACGCGGCCCACGCGTCCCCACACACGACTACCCCCTCAGACAATAGCCCAGGTTCAGTTTCCACGATTCGCGCCAGTACGTCAGTACTCAGTCGTCGCTGGGCTTATTCGAGATCGAGCAACGTTCCATGTTACGTTTACGATTGTATTTTGTTACAAGTTGTTTGTTTCTCCGTAACATAGGCACTGGCGTTTTAGAGCTGAGAAGTGTACCAGTATCTGAATTGAGTAACGGAATTGATGACTAGTATTCCTAAGCACTAGATTCGTTAAGACCACTAGCGGTATGGTAGCATTGTTTAATTATCCCAGCCGACTTGTTAGCTCTAAACTGACATTTACCGATTAATTCCTTGTCTAGTAAGTAATGAATTCGTTATTCCGATCTCTCCATAGATTTCTTCATATCTAATAGAACTGTTACGCAGGCTACACACACATATTACAATAGAAATGTATTGGTTTCCCATCAACAGTTATCAACCGACATGCCGTAATTTGCAGATACTTGGAGCCGTATTAAAATGTTTTAGTACTACAAAATATATAGTTTCAAGGTCAAAACTCAGAATATGTACTTATAATTTTTTTGTAATTAAATACAATTTTTGTCCGGATTTTATACTTGAGTGACTCACTGTGCAATATAAAAAGACCACAATGGATATAATATGCGATCGAGCCGATTTTTTAAATTTATTCGATGTTCAATTATTTGTAAGTTATCGGTTGACAATTTTTCTAAATTTAATAAAAAAATTAAGACTCAAGTTTGAAACATCGAAATATTTAGTCCACAGTGATCATGGGGGCTAATCCCGCAGAAAAAGTACAAAATTCGGTGTTGACTTTAAATCTCATGTTTGTATCTATTTATAATAATATGTATGTAGATTTATTGAAATTGCCCGTTTCGGCGTCATTTCTCATTGTTTCCATATGCTTTATCTAGACGATAGTTTATTTATGTTTCACGAGAATGTACTAATCTAAAATGTTTGCTTTACACTTTTAGTATTTTGGAATCCGTCGACGAAAATGTTTGGATTATCAATGTAAAATGAAATAAATATTGTAATTATTTTCAAAATTAATTATAAATAAAAAAAAAACAATATATGTAGAAAGTATTCGGTTTCACGTTTGGGTATTATGGTTCCTAAATTTTCGAAATTGTAATAGACTCTATTGTATGTAGCGTTTCATTTTTTGGAGGTTAGGACATTTAGATGTACCAAATAGCTGTATCAACTTTTCTATACGTGAAAAATCAATAAGGGAAATTGCTGAAGTTTAGGTAGTTATGGAAATAAGTATCATTCTTAATAATATATATATATATTTTATCTCATAAAAATGACAAAATTGAGCACGGATATACTATTAGGATGTCTTGAAACAAAATACTGCCGACGCTTATCAATAAAATTTAGTGAGATAAGCTCGAACGCCCAATTGTATGACTATGTGAACTATGTGAAGTTGTGAACGTAGCACAAGCCCCACAGCCCGGGACTAAGCGTTCATCATTTTATATTCGAGGTTAACATACTGTAGTGGGTTTCAAACAATATTTTAAATATCCTTGTGGTCTTCATTGGTAACAGCGATACACGTTCAGTTCAGTATTGTGTGTTCGTATGTAATGTGTTGATTTAGTTACTTTGGTGAGCCACAGTCCATAATGTGGCGACATTTTTATAATATATTTGTAAACTATAGCGAGCGGACGCGGACGCCAGTGATAAAATTAGTGACAAAATTTAAAAAAATACAAAATTATTTTTGATAGTGACGCGATATCTTTTGTTCACATCACGACCCATTTCGGCCCTCTGTGGTCGTGCACTGGACAAAAGGTGATGTGCCATTAATAAAATTGAGATTTTGACTAGTGTTTAGGCGTCATTTCGGTATCCTCGCATTTCGGCTAAGTGTTAAGTGCCCGCGTCCGCTTGTTTTGATATATTTAGTACAAATTTCATGATGTTAAGGTTACGAGGCTCAAAGCTTTTCTTTTGAGGCGCCCGCACAACCGCCCCCGGTACGCGCCTACGATATAATGAGTCGTGTATAAAATTTTATTCAAAAAGAGTATTTTTGTATTGAATATTTCTAAAGTTGGTGTAAAGGTCAAAATTCATAAATTATAGCGGTGACAAAATGGGACATTAGGTAAATTTAGAATGTCATGCGTTTTTTGTATTTAATTTTAAGAATAGCGTCGGATATAAAACGTTTAGGAGCATTACCATTTGTAAATAAAAAGTTGAGCGGCGCGGCTGAGGGCGGCGGCGCGGCCGGCCCGTTATATAGGTAAAAAAATATATAAATAACTCAAAGATGTTTATATGGTTCTGGATGTAAAAAAGATAAATTTAAAAGCAATTTTAAGGTGAAAAAAAATGTGGAAAATTTGTAAACGATTCTTCGGTATTTGTGTTAGAATGGCTGATAGCGGGTCACTATTGTAATCTGTGGGCCTCAGACAAGTTATACCTAATGTCAGGAAACTAACCTAAACTAACTACGCATTAATTATTACGGTTCTTAATACTACAACAATACTTATACATTAATATAATATCACATTGTCATAATGCTTATAATTTACGAGCGTGTGTCTTTGTCCGTGAATGTTTTAGGATCTAACCACTGTTCGGTGTACTAGACATAAAGTGGATTATTGAGAAAGAAAAATTGTATCTAAATTGAGTGCGTCGGTCGTGTGACTGGCCACTCGTGCAAATTGCGTTCGTTTATTGGCAAACACATTGGCGGTTTCAAAAGTCTGTTGATCAAAATTTATCAAAATTATTGGATGGAAAGAAGTACGGTGAAACATAAGTCGTATCTCTACTAGCAATGTCAGCATGGAGACTTGTTGATACCAGTGAGTGATGTTTCTTCGTAATATAACGAGTAATAAAGCTAAGCTTTTATTTGAATTATGCTATTTTATTTCTGACTTACCTTTGCCCACCTCGTCAACAATAGGTATACAATAAAATAAATGTCCATATGCAAATAGTCGCATTTTTATCATTTGAGTGAAAAGAGCACAACAATGCCTGTTCCGAAATAATATCTTAGTTCAATTGGGATGAGTAAATAAACTCCAAATATGAAATGATTTTGAAAAGGAAAATAATATCTGACTATGAGAGAAACCGAAATAATTAGTGTTTCCACTCAAAGCAACAATTTAGTTTGAAACTTTTTTCCAAAGAAATCAACACACAAAACCCACTGGGCGATGACTTTTGTTTCAAAAATCATTAAGGAGATGTCTTTAGACGTAATAAGACAGACATAAACAGGGTTTTAAGTATAATAATCTCGACATCAGTCATGAGTTCCATACTTACATAGTAGAGCTATTAGTAAAGAAAAATCAAAATCAAAGCATTTATTTAAAGTAGTCCAGTTAAAGGCACTTTTGAATTGTCGAAACAAAGACAACAATGAAATGTAATTACAGTCCCAGTCACAAAGCATCTTTCACAAAGCTCTCTTAAATCAGAATATTTTAAAAAACCTTGGTTACATTATTTTTTCTTGAGATGGTACATTATGTGAGAACAATGTAGCAAGCTGTGTACGTTAAATTGTCCATAGTAAAAACAAAAAAAAACAATCCAAAAATAAAATAATTAAGTCAAATAAGCCGTGGCAACTAAGAGACGACCAGTCCGTTCACGAACATGAGGCATGTATCAGCACCATTCAACTCCTACTATGAACTGTAAATACCATTATCTTGTTTGTCTAGCGGACACCAGCGCTACTACTAAGCATGAGTTCCTGGGTTCGATTCCCAGATTGGACCTAGTATTACTATTATTTGCCACCAGGAATTTCTCAGTAACAGCGGAGTTGGGATTAGTGCCCGATTGATGGCAATGGGCTCCCCAATATTATGGAACTTAAACATAACAGGCGAAATGTACCTACTATAGATACACCACTGCCAGTGTTGGGCACAATTGAATTATTTTTTTAATTGTAGAAGCAAACAATTACAATTTTTATTTCAACTAAATTAATTGCAATTAAATTAATTAAATTATTTTTTAATTGTGAAATGCAATTAAAATCACTTGCAATTAAATTTGTTAATTGTGGTTTACAATTAATTCAATTGCAATTAAAATTTTATTTGCAATTAAATTAATTGTTTTAAACAATTAATATTTAATTTAACTACGTATTTGATGAATGTAAATATGACAGGAGTCCATAGTCTACACTTTTACGTAATGTTCTGGCTTAAATCCAGCCTTTACATACTTTTGAGAATATTAAGGAGAATGCTCTTGTATTGTTTGCATTTTGTTTTTCAGTTACTGACATTTATTAATTGTTAACTGTAATTGTAAACGTGTATCAAACAATTAACAATTAATCAATTGTAATTGCAAATTTTTACAAGCACAATTAATTTAATTGTAATTGCAAAGTTTTACAAGCACAATTAATTAATTGTTAATTGCGATATGTTACAATTACAATTAATTATTTTAGTTGTTAGTTGCAATTAAATTTGGCAATTTAATTGTTAGTTGTTATTTGTTTTCACAATTAGCTTTTGCCCCACTCTGACCACTGCTTAACAATACTAGGAATAGAAGCATGATGTTATGCTCTGTAAGGTAAGTATTATTATAATGGCACAAATATTTCAAATTAAACCTAAGCCTTTTTTCTTTACGATATTAGGCTTCGAACAGCCAAGCGAATCCCGCACGAAATGTACAACCACTTGCGGAATTCACTTGTTTGTTTCAGACGTGCCTGTGTTTTTTTTTTTATTAGGACAAGATAGCCACACTATTCCCAAACCAATGTAACTCCTGAGAGCCAGAATCAACAGTGGCGACCACCAGAAAAGCGCCGAGACAGTGAAGCTCGACGAATTCTCATAAAAACAATCTAACTGGCATGGATCCCGCAAAGAAGTTAATCAGAAAAGTACAGCGGAGGATTAGGAAAACCATATTTTCCACTTCCCTCCATATCAGCAGGAGACAGAACGAAAGAAGGCCAATAGGTACAAAGGGACGTTTACAACTGGGATACGCACCACGCACCACGGATAAAAATATTATCATTAATGGGTCCTAAGTTATGAGCTCTTATATTTGATTCCACTAATAGGTATGGCAAAAACGCTTGAACGCACGGAAATTTGGTTCTAGTTTCTACAAAGTCCGTGTAGTAAATAACTCCGGATGTAACCTGTACACTATCCGACATAATATTTCGTTAATTCTGCCAATGACTGCACTCCCATAAAATATGATGTGTGTTGTTCATATTCGCAGTCTGATGTAGATCATTGACAAATCCCGCGCGGGACGTGCCTCTGTTTGACTCTAGCGGCCATACTCCCGAGAGATGCTCAGAGACAGATGGATGGCAACTTCTGAAGCCGTTCAGAGAAGAGTCAGACATAACTCTTCCAGAGCTGAAGAGAGATGGAGCTTTACAGAATGTAACGCCATCTTTTCTCAGCACCGGCAGTGAATGTGTGAAGTGGAATCAGTTTGATAGTAGTACCAGAATCGTGGATCAGAGTGTTTGCGTTGGTATTATAGCACTAAACATCGCTACTAGATGTCACTGTGCACTTCATGATCTGCAAACTGTCCAGACTCGGTCTATAAAAACAAAAATAGTTGAAAAAAACTAGAAAACCCGACTGAAAAAACTAAAAAACAAAAAACAAGCACATTGTAAATTAAACAAAAGTTGGAAGGAGGCGTTTAATTTATCTAAATCCGTTCATCCGTTTAGGAGTTACGAGGGATCAAAAAAACAGACATATATACTATGTACTTAGATAAAAATCAAACACACATAACCCACCCTTTTGAGTTTCGCCGCACTCGGGTAAAAAGCAAGTCACATACTAGGAGGGATCAAAAAGTAGTGAGAACGACATACTCCTTGGTAAGAAAAATAAATAAATACTGGCAGGCATAGCTCAGATACATATTTGTAATATTAATAAAGCCAAAATCTTCGATTCTCTTTTGTTTTTTTCTGAATGTAGTCATTTGTTTGCTTCGTGTCGGAACGTGTTCTCGAAAATGGAGAAACACGAAATGCGAGCCGTTATTAAATACCTCTGTTTAAAAAAGGTAGTTTGGAGGCAACATGAGGAGAGTTTGCTCCGCCGTATTCCACTGTCGCAAGGTGGGCTTCTCAATTTCGAGTAGGAAGAACGAGCACGGAAGACGAACATCGTTGCGGCCGTCCGTCGACGTCAGTCACCCAAGAAAATGTTGCGAAAGTCGAGAAAATTGTATTGAGCGATCGAAGAGTTACCATCCGATACTTAACTCAAGAAACGGGCATTTCATATGGAAGTATTCAATCCACATTGAAACAATCTTTGAATATGAGAAAAGTCTCCGCAAGATGGGTGCCTAGAATGTTAACCGACAGTCAGAATCAAAATCGACTTGACATTTCGAAGATATTATATATATATAAGTTTCAAGAAGATTCTGAAAACTTTTTGTCTCGTTTCGTAACAATGGACGAAACATGGGTCCATCATTTTGATCCCGAGACAAAACAGCAATTTTCGCAATGGAAACGCCCATCATCACCGACCCCGAAGAAGTTTCGTGTCGTGGCATCGGCTGGCAAGGTTATGGCCTCAATATTTTGGGACTCAGAAGGGATATTGTTGATTGATTGCCTGGAGCGTGGAACAAATATTACAGGCCAATATTATGCAGCTTTAATTCCCAAGTTGAGGAATGCCATCAAAGAGAAAAGGAGAGGGAAACTTCGAAGGGGCGTGCTGTTTCATCACGACAACGCACCCGCGCACAGGTCGGCAGTGGTCGGCAGTGCCATTCAGCAAGCTGGCTTCGAATTGGTTGACCACCCCCCTTATTCACCAGATCTGGCGGCTAGCGATTTTTATCTGTTCCCCAAATTGAAAAAAAACTTAAGGGGAAACAGGTACGAAGACGACAACGAGGTGATGGATGCCGTGGAGACCTTTTTGCAGGACCAAGACAAAACTTTTTTTGTGAAAGGGATTGAAGCCTTAGAAAAGCGCTGGACTTGGTATGTAGAGAGACTCGGAAACTATGTAGAAAAATAAATTATTAAGTTATCAATAGTCATTATATTCTATCTCATTCTCACTACTTTTTGATCCCTCCTCGTACATTCCAACCTGATACACGAACCCTGAAAACAACTCTTCTTTTTTTGGGCGTAAAAATATGGGCCCCACTGAAAAATGTATTGGTTAGATAAAACTATTCAGCACTTTCTAGTGTGCAGTAGCACACTAGAAAGTGCTGAGTCTTCAGGAGGAGGAGGCCTTTACCCGAAAAGAGGTCCAGTTAGCGTAATCACTATTGTTATTTGCTTTATACATTACCATAATTTTCTATTATAATGTCATAATTTGTATAATTTATAAAATTACTTGTATTTAATTTAAATTATTTTGTTATGAATTTTGATCTATCAACTAATAATTTTCATGAATGTTATCACTAAAAAAATTATTTAATTTTATATTTTTTGTAATTAAATTAAATTCTAATTTCAATTTTATTCTAATTTCGCATGACTATGGTTAAATGTATTATTGTTATGTAATTTTAATAGCTAATGGAATTACTGGAAGACTTTATTTTATTTACTGTCTTCATACAAAATTCTAAACCCTAAAACCATATCCAATGCTAATTTTATTCAAGTAGTTTCCAACCAAATGGGTAATAATCAACCCCTGCATCTTGAGACTATCAAATATTCAAATTAACCCTAATTTGTCGCCAACCGCTTAGGGCAGCGACTTTTGAGCTGATTACAGGCATTTAGGACCTTGGTAATAAGTCTGGAGTAGCTACTTGATTTTTATTAGACTTTTAATAAGTTCTCAGGGTTTTAGGGGTTACTGATTAATAATTAAAACTCTTCAGTCTTTTGGCTAGTTCAAAGAGGGTTATCATTTGACTGTAGGTATTTATTAACGTGCGCAGGCGTGGAATTTATAAGGAAACGAAAGAACGGCGTGCCTGCGCCGCGCCGCTGTCGCCTACCTATATTTTTTATGTTTTGAAGCGGCATCATGCCTGCGCTGCGCTTGCGCCGTGCCTTCACCTTACGCCGTTTATGTATAAATAGCGCCTTATACTAGCATAAGTTCGGTAACTGTCCTACAGGATCCTAGTACCGTGATAAAAATGTAAAGTACCTATCCTGTGTTAATCCAGGTTATAATCTATCTGTGCCAAAGGAGAAAGGCTGGTCACCATCCTATCCTGGGCTCAGGTGAACTTAAATGAAAGTAAGCTTATTTAAGAGAGAACATGTCCTCACTGAAAATTTAGCAATCCACAAATCGAGTTTTATGGAATATAGTAAAAGTGAGAAAAACAAAATAAAACGTTCAAATGTTACTTCGGCAAGAGCCTCAGGTCACTAACGCCGTCGACCTCCGCGAATACTCAATGACTCTTTTGTGCAATGTCTTGTTTCATCCGACACCCGGCGTAGAAACGACTGTTCTCACAGCTGGGACACTGGCCTTACCTCTGTTCTCCATGAGAGGGAGTGGTCTGCATTCCACCACGCGGGCACAATACCGGTTGGTAGATGTGACATGTCTTCGAATTCGTTCTCGGACCTGCCGATTTCCTCGAGATATATTCTTCACTGTTTTGAGAGCAGTGGTGATGAAATAATTAACAAAAACTAAGGTGTGTCCGTCTAAGTTCACACCTACGAGAACTTCGAAAGTCGCAGGCATTTCCATTGATTAAATTATTTATTTTATATCTTTTACTCGTCAATACATTAGGTATTAGGAATTTCTCAGTGGCAGCCACGGAGTCCGGATTTGTGCCCGGTTGATGGTAATAGGCTTGCCCCTTTTTACAAGGGACTTAAACATAACTGGTGAAATGTGGTTGTACTATTAGGTACACCTCTGCCTAACCCTTCGGGGATTACAGGCGTTATATTATGTTATTTTGATAATTGGTTTTTACAAACACTAAACATTCGGTCACCACTGCACATCTTTCTGTTTCGTGTGATTAGTGCCTAACCTGGTGTCAGTTTTCATACCGTTCATGGATCTCTGACTTGGCTTTACATGCCGTCGAGAAATATCTCTCAGGCATACTTGTTTGCTTTCCTTCACCGAAGCAAGTGATAATTACAATACGCACATGAATCCGAAAACTCAGAGGTGCGTGTCGTGTATTCGAACTCGAGACCTATGACTTGGCAGTCCGACGACCACACCACTAGGCTACCACTGCTCTCAAAACTGTCTTTAGACAAACGCTAATGATGTTGGTGACGCGCGAGAATTCCGACTATTTCGATTAATATAACATGCCTCGTTCGCTGACCAAGTAGCCGCAGGCTTAGTCAGGCTAAGGAGTAGTCGCTAAGCGTAAGGTACTCGTTTCGATGCCTGTTTTGAGGTAAAATTGGGAGCTTGCGCATCCTCGAGCACGAGCGAGGAGACGCTTGTTGTCTGGCGTCGAATTTTATACATAAAGGCGATATTGTTACAGTTTTTGAGTGACATCAAAAAAGTGCACGAAGATTTTCCAGCTTAATGGCAATTGACCCCCTCAACCACTCAGAAAGAGATCTCAGTGTCGATCTGTTCTCTGTTAACTACATATCCCATATTATGTAATTAATACATAGATACGTGATGATTTTATGTTTGAGAGTGGCGCCTCTGGCGGAAGTCAACGGAACTTTTTGATAAGAACTTCATTGAGATTAAATGAAAAACCATATTACAACAAATATATTTTATAGATATACCTATTATTTAAATGAAATAACTATAGAAGTATACATAGAGTTACAAAAGGGCCTTGGAAAAAATGTTTGAAGAGGATTAAAAAAAAACATTACCCTCCTTCTGACACAGTCGGGTAAAAAGGAAGATAGCCATAAGAGCAATTAAAGTTTCAATTTGAACCAGGATCAATCTAAAGAAAATGAATCTAAATAGATTCATTTTAATGGATCCTACTTTACCAGTCAAATCTGCATTCAATTACATTTCTTCTAATTGTACTATGTACTTAGCTTACGCTTGACTACACTATTTGCTTCAATTGCTATTCTGTCTGAGGCTTTGACACAAACATTATCTTAAAAAAAAAAAAAAAATTGTAACATATTTTTCTTATTTCAAAGTTTGACAAAGTACTAAAAGACTTATATTTAAACAATATGATTAACAATCTACTCTGGCACATCTCACAACTACCGTAACCCGTAGAAACGCACAATCAACTTCCTGTTACAGCCTTATCCTGTAACTCTCCGATACCAAACAACATTAATTTTATATGTGCTTTAGTCTCGGCTGCCTTTGACTGCAGTTCTGCTGCCTTCTCCTCAAACGCCTTTATTCTTACATCCAAATACTTATTCGCTTCTTCAACAGTAAACTCTAAATGATGATTTAAACCCACATTCATAAGCAATTTTGAAGTGTCAGGGACTGAAGCTTCCATAAAAAAGTTACAACCAATGTTTACTTGAGTTTTGAAGCCATTTGGATGAATTTCTTTGTCTGTGATAACTTTTAAAGTGTGTTTTTGTTGTACTAAGTCGGTTATCTCTGCGTTGACTTGTACGAGACGAAATTCCAGTTTGCGCAAGTCCTCTTTGAGTACATCGTTGATGAAAGTCTCGTATTTTAGTATAGTTTCGTCAATGTTAGGGTTCGACATCGTAAAGGGTTCAAGTTTTTGAGTTATTTGATGAAATATTGCGTCGCCGCATTCACGTACTTAACCTTAAATGTTTTTACACAAAAATACGTTAATAGTTTCGTTAGGCCCTATAAAACTATTATCACACTGTTTGTACGTATAAAAAGTAGTTTTCTGTTTGATATTCTTCACATTTCACTTAACTAAGCTGTACACAAACAAATTGTTCAATTTGCTAAGTTTTGACAGCAATAACAAGTGATTACTGTTTACAAAGATAGTTTAAACTCTGTAGTATTAACAGTAAGTCTAGTCTAGTCAACAAAAATATTTCTCAAGAGATGCTAATCTGTATGACCATTGTAATTTTATTAAAAGCATTTGAAATAAATTGAGTTTTTGTATTTAGACGAAAATTAGGAACACAACAAAATCAAATTTTTAACACATCTGAATGCTATGTTATTAGTATTATTCTCATACACAACAACGAAATGTAAAATAGCGCCATCTATTCTATTATTTCCACATCTTTTACTCTGCCATCTAGCGGAAACGTCACAAACTACGTACTCAGATGATGCAATACTGGGCATTCTATCATTAAGAAGCTTGCTCACCACTAAAGTAGTTTTAGAAAAAGCCAAAAGATGGCGCTTTGGTATTTTGTGTAGCAACTGTTTAATTTTACGCGATAAGCAGAAACAATCAAGATGTATGTACTGCAATTTGTATTTTTTGACTAACCCGCTACTCGTAGGATAACAAATACCAGCTAGCAGCATAGCTATAGCTATAGTATAGCTGGATTTGACATTTGAGGCATTCTGTACACACGACGGCTCATGAAGCTGTCCATTTACAGTACAACTTGGCCTCGCTTTGTTTAGATTTCCTATACAATGAGAGATCCACATTAACTGGTTTTGTAAAGCTTGATTGGTTGTCGTGCGTACCTCAAACCACAGATCTCAAACTAAGTAACATTACGCAACAGGGTACACACAGGCACAGAATGCTTCGTTGACGGCTTGTAAGGGGTCCTTTTACATCCTGTACAGACAGCAGAGTCTCTTAAGTGTTAGTCGTACATGGGTAGTATCGAACTACTGTCGCATTCGCACAAGCGTTTGTCGCACTGGCGTTCCGTTTATGTCGTTGATTGAATTTATTATTGGAAAGAGATCATAATTCACCTACAGAGTGAATTTTTCAAGTGGGCGTGGATGGCCAAATCCGAAACTATGAGAAATAAGGAAAAATACTAATATACCTCGAGCCCGATTTTGACGAAGACTAAAACTGTATCATGGGTTTTTTGAAAAACCTTTATTCCTAGCCAGGAATCGAACCCGTAGATTTTGAAAAACAAAACACGCATACAGCGTGTATTACACCATTCGACACTATAGCACTTCAGGAAAGTGTTATTTTTTTATAATTTGATTCATATTTTAAATTAATGTACTTGATTGATGACAGCCGCAGTGTAGTCATTTACAACAAATAAGTTGCACTGACTGCACTGTATCATCTCATCGCGGTTAAAGACCACAACAAAAGAAAAAAAAACAATTGAAATTAGAAAGTAAAGTGAATTGGCGCCAATAGTGATTTTGTTCGACCTAACTGTTACCATACTTTTTCTATGCCATATCTAATTAGGTACTTTCCAGAATTTGATCCTTAACGACACTATCGAATGGTATTAGTGGTACAGAGGTATACAGCGGTATTGTTTTTTTTTTTCAAAATCAACGGGTTCGATTCCCGGCTAGAAACTTTATTTTTTCGAAAATCCAATGATGTAGTTTTTATTTTTATAAAAACGGGCTCAGGACTCCTTTGAGTATTTTTGACTATTCCTCATAGTTTCGCATTTGTCCATCCACGCCCACTTGAAAAATTCATTCTGTTTACATGTCACACTTCTGGCGCCCGCCACAACTGTCTTCTTCTCTTGTTCTAATTTGAACCTTATTATTTATTTCCTTTTTTTTTAACGTGCCAGAGTTAATTCACAAATACTTAACAATTTACGTCAAAAACTATTAAGGGAATACTTGGGAATACGTGGGAATGTGCCGGAATACTTGGGAATACTTGGTAATAGATGTAATACGAATCAAACAAAAGAACAACGATCATCGAAATCGTTTATTTGACAAGAAATAGTTTAAATATCACTTTTCACATTAGAAAACCAGCAAACTTGCAGAAATATTTTATATTTCAAAATGTATTTCATATTTATTTTTAAACATAAGATGACACAATACATAAGGCGTTCTCAGTCCGAAATGCTCAACATGGATAAAAAAAATGGTTAACAATTTGGACATCAGTTATCAAAATTAATCTCGGAAAGCATTTTTACAGAATTATTTACCAAAACGAAAACTTTTGAATAATTCTGCTAAAAATACTTAACTAAATAATATATTTTTTTCTGTCTCATTGAGCAATTTTCTGACTGAGAGACTTAAAGAAATATAATACGATAAAGATGTTTTCAGACAATATGTCACACACATTATGTCACTTAATAAATAAAATTATTGTACAAAAATGGGAATTTGAATAAGTTCACAAATGCAGTTTTTTTTACACAAACTGTTAGTTATTATTGGACGGCAAAGATCACTGACCAAAAAAAAGTATCACCGGGAATTACTGCCATGTTTTATTGTTTCTTAGATTTTAAGTTGGTAGTAGGTACCCACTTTCAATATTTTTATATTTCATAACATCATCGTTGTAATCCCCGAAGGGTTAGGCAGAGGTGTAGGTACCCATTATTACACCTACATTTCGCTAGTTATGCTGAAATCCCAAGTAATAGGGGACGAGCCTATTGCCATCAACCGGCCACAAATCCAGACTCAGTGGCTGCTACTGAGAAATTCCTGATGGAAGGACCCAATGACACTTTGCCCGACCTGGGAATCGAACTCAGGACTAGACCAACGAGGCAGTTTATATTTCATTAGCTTTTTGTCAAAAACCGACCTTATCTATATATGGGCTCATTCTTGGGAATTTTTCTCTTTTCACTGATATTGCATATCATTTAAGAAACTTCAGTCAGTTGGTCTTGACAGAATTGTTTATGAATTGGTAAGTTAGGTAATTACCTAACTTACCAATTCATAAAATTACTTACAAGTGGCACAAAACTTTTTGATCAGTGTTCTTTATTGGTTATTTTAGTTTCTATGTTTTATGTAGACCTAACTGTACTGTAATGCTTAATTTAACACGAGTTTATTGTTTGTGAGTAGGTAGTTATTTTTTTTTAAGATACTGAAAATGTGAACTTGTTTTACAAATCAGCCGTTTATTTGAGAAAAACCGGTAAATTCTAACCTTCAATTAAAATATTGTAGCCTCCTTTCTCTCAAATAAAAGACTGGTTGAAAATAATCGAAAAAAAAAATTAAAATATGAACCAAACATTTCCGCAATAGATGTCGCCACTACCGATACGGCCCAAAACCAACTCATTTCTACTTCAATGTCCTTAAATCTATCTTACATATTAAAATCGTTAATTTAATTTTTGTTAGCTACTCTACTGTGATGGACTGTCGCTTATTATAAGTGCTGTTACTGACTTCTTACCACTATACAAAAGAGAAAAGATGTATATCGTAATTTGAGGAAGATTGTGACTTAAGCACCAGACATTACGGACGATTGGGGTACTTATGCTCTTTTCACAAATATCTCAACAAAAGCAGCTAGGCCTAGACATTAAAGGACTTTGGCTTTTTCTAAATATGTTTGCGTAAAGTTAAAAAATCTACTTTAATTTGTCACTACTTAAAATCTTAGTGGACTCACGAATTGGACAAAAATTACAAGGAAGTTTTTTTTTTCTAGTACGTTAAATTTTTATTTTGATTATCACAAGTGTTGTGATGCCTCGACTCGATGGGCGGAAGTTTAACATTCAAATGTTAATCTAAACGTTACAACAATAATCATAAATAAGTAATGTCAATTTACATCTAGACTTAACAATTATAAGATCTTAAAAATTACTAGGATCCATTCACAATTTATATCTACAATTAGATTAGGGTACAATTATTTCAGTTCTTACTGTGCTATTAACAAAAACTTCACATTTTTACTATTTAAACGAATATTCAGAGAATTTTATATAACAATTTAGGTAACCACTCCGTGTTCAGAGATTTCCGTACCTAAGGAATTAAAACTAAATAATATCCCGACTGTTAATCGACAATATAATATATTTACAAAATATTTACATAGAATGACATAGGTGCGATGCAGTTAGATTCTTGAATATATTCAAGTTGTCTTACATAGAAATATTACAATATTCGTGTAAGTAGTTTAAAAACGTACTAAGTAAAATATGGGACAAAGTTTAGTAACTACTACATCTTGTAGTTAATGACGGTTGATGTTAAAAGGACGAAGTTTGGTACGGCTGAATATAAATTTCCATGGACGTAGGTACTTAGTTTATAATTTTAATATAATAGGCAGAGCATGCTTTTCATGAAAAATAACCCACAAACTGGGAAAATGCGTTTTTTCTTTCAAAGCCTTCTACTATTTTAGAGAAACCAGATAAATAAATTAAACAAACTTATGCAGTAAATTTTCAATGTTTTAAACACCGTCAAAAAATTTCAATGTTTTTTTTTTAATAACACTGGTTTTATAGAAAGCAAAAACTCGAAAAATATTCGATATGAAAAGATTTTCTCGTTTTGACTAGCAACTATTTTAATATCAAAATATAAAATACAACATCATGTATAAAACTTTTGTTTAAATTAATGAAATAATCGCTAGAAATTCTAACTTAAAATTAGTACCTAATCGTAGGTAGCTAGTTACCTACAGTGGCCAGAAATAATTATTAAGTAGGTAGGTAACGTCTTAAATCCGTTTTTAGGATTCCGCAGCCAATAAGGAACCCCTATCGCCATGTCCGTCTGCCTGTCTACCTGCGGCTTAGCTCAGAGACTCTTATTACAAGAAAGCTGTCATTTGACATGGGTATACATTTTTTAGGGTACCTTCGTTACCCGTAAAGTGGGGAGTGTTTTTGTCGTCTGTCCCATGGTGTAGTGTGTCGCAGAGCCGTTCATGTTGAAGGAGTGTAAAAACACGCACTTGCTCGGCTTTATTCATTAATTATATATTTTTTTTAGAAAACGATTCTTTAATTAGGAAATAAATACTTTTCTGGCCACCTTACAACAATTTTTATAAAAAAAACTCGAATTAAAAAAATATTTTAGTTGATGAATCTGAGATCATAAACCAATTCATAATTTAGTAAATATCACATTTGACCAAACCTACGCATTACGGTGTTTTACAGGGTGGAATGAACAAAGTTAAAATTAGTACATGTACAGAGCACTATATAAATACACACTGTGTTATGTTTAGACGTGGAAAGGGAACAAATAGCACAAAATCTTGAAATTTACATTATTTTGGGCGTATAATACAATATTGAATTAGAACATCAAGAAAATTTAAGTTTTTTGTATTACAAAATCATAATATTATACGATAGATAATTTCTGCGATAAATCACTCGGTTATGTCAATTCTTGACTGCATGGCAAAATGTTATTTCTGCCAACACTACAAAGTTGTAATTTGTAGACACAATTCCAGTTATGACCTTGGCCGGTTTAGCCGTATTTCCCTGTTGATTGCATATTTATTTTCAAAAGAAACTTGTGTACCACAAAATTTGTATGGAAACTAGTATATTTCATGTGCTTTTTATGGTTTATTACTAAGTCTCCGCTGTCCGTCCGTCCGACCGTCTGTCTGTCAGCGGGCTGTATCTCATGATCCGTAATAGGTAGACAGTTGAAATTTTCACAGAATGTGTTTTTCTGTTGCTGCTAAAACAAAAAAAAAAAAACTAAAGGGGGTTCCTCTACTACGATAGTACGGAACCCCTCATGCGTGAGTCCTACTCGCACTTGGCCGGTTTTTCCCAATATGTTTTGGTCGACTTCCAGTCTAATAGAATGCAGCTGAATACCAATATTTTATATGGAGCGACTGCCTATCTGGGGGGTTACTATGACGTCATAAAGCGTGCGTAATTCCAGTGTGGGAAAGAGACAGAGCTATACAGGTCGTCTAGCGCCATCTCTTTCCCTGCTTTAAGACGTGATGGTAGGCCACCTGACCTTCACAACCCAATTGCTGGCTGCATTAAGTGGAAAATTTGTTATATTGGCTATATTACGTAGCTTGTAAGTCTTCTAACCAGGGGCGGCGCTATCGGTGCCCCGCCCGACGCCTGCGTACATCCCTAGCTGTGTCTACCACATTAATATTGTTACGACTTAACGTCGAACTCGTCAAAGGTCAGTTTAATAGCTAGACAACTAGCCAAATGGCTGCTAGCCGCTAGGTGAATATTATCAGAAATGCTAGAACATTTTCGCTAACGTGCAAAATGAATTTTAGGGCTGATTGTTTCAAATCGTCCTGTGTACTTAACACGATTTATTGAAAAAAAAATACTGAAATTACTTGTGTCCTTGAGTTGGACTATAATATCGAAAGATAAAGGAATTCTTGCCAAAAATGTAAGCCTGTTTAAAAAGATTCAATCTGTTCAGAATGAGATGTTTCAAAGCATGTATAAATATCGAAGTAACGACCATAATTTATTCAAGTGATCGTTTTGGGACATGACAAATCGACGAATGTCCTTTTGCGCGAGAAAATCATAAACCAAAAGTGCCCAGGCCCCTTGGAGACACGGAGAGACTGAACTTTGCGTTTTCATAAGGAGTCGTTTAACCGTAGTTGTTTTTAATGACGAGATTACCATTCAACTGTAGTTACGAGCACGCACGGCGACCAGTCAAGCTATACTAACCAAATTAAGCTGATCTCTCATTGTACGGGAAACTCATACAAAGCGAGGTCAGGTTATACTGGATATATACAGCTTGATGTGTCGCCGTGTGTCCTATCTGAAGTCATTATTGAAAAAAAAAATGCTGTAAATTTTTATAATTTTTTAGGGTTCTCTACCTACCCGAAGGGAAAACAACGGGACCCTATCACTAAGCCTCCGCTGTCCGTTCGTCTGTCTGTCAGCGGGCTCTATCTCATGATCCGTAATAGGTAGACGGTTGAAATTTTCACAGAATGTGTATTTCTGTTGCCGCTATAACAAGAAATAATAAAAATACAATTAAAGGGGCTCCCCTATTACGATGGTACCCTTCATGCGCGATTGTGAAATAATTCAACACAAAAAATGAATCACTTATTTTTCAACCCCTGCCGACTGATTTATTTTCCAAACCACATTGTTACACTATCATTTTGTGCCTACAAATTGCAACCCCACAAAATAGAGCTTCATTCCCAATACAGTAGGATAATGATCTTCAACGCTATCTGATTTCGAATAATTATTAAAAGACCAGGTGATTTAAATGTTAGTACACAAAGTAAAGCTCACACAGGGTAATGACAGGACAGACAGTATCGATAACATCGTATGACTCCTAATTACTAGGTGTTGTAAAAAAATTAAACATTTCTCTATGGATTGTGATCGTCAACGCACCGACATGTGAATACAACCTTATTTTTACTTAAACATTTTCGGAGCATAGACAATTTTTTCGTCGTCATTGTTGATTTTCGTACAATGCTGTATAGTTCTTTTGGCGGTGACAGAAGGCTGTTGATGATAAACATTTGTCAAATTGTCCGTGGAAAATTGAAAAACAAGACCGCGTCGTTAGTTTCGACTATGGCGCCAAAAGAACCATAAGGCACGAATATAGTTTCGTATGGCGCCATAATTCATGCTTCAAAATTTTTGTCGTAATGGAAGGCATTCGAATTTCGAATTTGGAATGATCTGACATTGATACAGGCAGATAGCGAATCCTCGAATATACCAAATTACGCATGTTGATGAAATTTAACTTTGCTGGATTTATTATGTAGGATGTTATGCCATAGCGTATGAATGAATTTTACATTCTTCAGATTCAGATCTCCGAAGCAAAAAAGGGTTAATCACATGTCAGTGCGCAAAAAAAATACAAGTCTTATAACAACATAACATAAGGTACATTTTCGTGTGGGCGTAACTTAACAGATCTAGCACTAGGTGTCCTGGAAAAATACACAGAGTCCCAACTTTGGCGCTAGCTCCCTATGAGGTGCTGGCACCGTCGCCCGCCGCTGACGTCGACGTGGACGTCGAAGCGGGGGCTGTGGGCTCTTGCGCCGCCTGGAAAAGAGAAACGAACATGTTAGTTTCAGATTATCTATGGTAACCTCTAGGGTAGGTAGGTGGGGCTTCTATTTTCAATAGTTGAGATTGTTACAACACGTTTAATTTCAAGAGTCCGGAACAGCATATTTAACGTCTTTTTTTACTATAAATCCACCATAAGTCCGCCGGTCAAAGTCTGGAGGCCATGCCCAACTGGCTGGCATGGAATAGAATAGAATAGAATAGAATAGAATTTTATTTTGCAAATATGGGTAATACATAATAGTTCTTAAGATTAAATTTAGCCCAGCCACATTTTACCAATCGGCATGCAAACATTTGAAATTATTTATATCATTATTATTACAATTCAAATTACTATTATTATAAAATTCTTAAATCATCAGCTATTAAAAATATAATTATGTTTGTATTAAAAGGAAAATATAGGTCAGTATCATAAGATTATATATCATGTCATTACTATATGTACATATGTCTTACCTACCATTATCATTACATCAATTAACATGTCATTACAATTATTCATTATATTACAATTCTAAACTCAAAATGTCAGTAATCTAAATGTAAGATCAAAATGTCAAAAATCAAAAATAACATACATCAAAATTTCAAAAAGACTCACTAATTAACAAATATTTTTCTCCGATAGGAACTCAGTTACACTGTAGTACGTTTTATCTACCAAAAAATTCCGCAATCTACTCTTAAATTTTGCTATGTTTAAAGCTTTCCAACTACTCGGTAATTTATTGTAGATAATGGACTGACTGGAACTTGGCTGCTGAAGAGTGATGATGCCATGTTCGCTGGTGGTATATTTAGAATGAAGGGCAGGAACCGCCAACATCACTAGCGTGGCGCCACTTAAATCATCATCTGCCTAGCCTTTTCCCAACTATATTGGGGTCGGCTTAGATGCAGCTGAATATCAGTATTTTACATGGAGCGATTGCCTATCTGACCTCCACAACCCAGTTAGTACTGGGTAGTACTATACCCCTTGGTAAGACTGGTTATCAGACTTTCGGGCCACTGATTACCTGTAACGACTGACAAAGCCTACGTGCCAACGTGCTTTCCGAGGCACGGAGGAAACTCTGCATATCATGGGCGGTCACCCATTCACGGACGAACCTAGGTAAGTGCGGCTTAACCTGAAGATCGACCCGAGCGGCTGTTATTATTTAGTCACGAGCTCCTTCGAGCGGCGCAACTAAAATCGAGGATTTCATTCATTCACTCATTAGTCCATTTCGTCCCATTGTGCAAACTGAGTACCATCTTCAAACCAATATTATTTTATGTGCCTAATTTCAATTTCATCATTTCCTCATGTAAAATAAGCAGAACAAATGAACAAAAAATTAATGAAATCCATTAGGTTTTTGTACATTAATTTGTTTACGTAAAATCCTAATGGAATTCGATTACATAGGTACATACCTTCCAAACACGCAATAGTAAGCAAAGCAGTTACTTTGTAGTAAGATTTATGATCGATTTACTCATAATTATAGCTAGTAGATAACTAGTAGTAATTTTGCTGATTTTATACTGAGTGATGTTTCAATTGATTTACATTGGTTAAGTTAATTTACAAAGGACGAAAATGAAAAATCATGTATTTACTGTTTTGTTATTAGGTGATCGCATTTAGTTGTGTGTAATTTTTCTCCCCTCTCCGTGACCTGCGGGAAAATTACGGAACACACTCGCATTTCCAATGCTATTCATTTTGAAATTTCAACAACATCCATCGCGTTTTTACGGTATCGAGCAGCCGAACTTTTCAAACTTTAAAAGCAATGTGTTACGATCTTTTTCAAAGTGTGTTGGCAATGAGATCAGTCTGATCACTCGGCCATATAGCTGTTCTGATGATCAATATGGAGATCAGGTCGTTCGTACACCTGAGTTTCCAGTATTAATATTTAAAAAAAAAACATTTTTATTTTTCCTAGTTCCGGTGACAGTAAACTTGTAGAAAAAAACAATAAACAAATATTAAAATATTTTTTAACTTCACTTATCCATAAGATCGGATCTCCGATCTTACTTTACGACCAGTAGCTATCCTTTGCACACACACAAACACACACAACTTTAATACATGTTTCCTTAGTTGCATTAAACCAAAATTATACTAGACCTGCTCAGGACTGGCCTAATTTTCATTAAGTATTTATTATTTGTCATTAAAAGAAAAGTTAATAAATGTATATGGGGTCTCCGCGCAGGCTTCCTCTACCAAATAAAAAAGAATCACGTCAATCGGACCAACAATCACGGAGTAATCGTGTACATACATGAAAAAAAACAATACAAAATAACAATTAAATATGAAATTAAAAAAATAATCAAATTCGAGTCGAGTTTGTCGCAAAAACTAGGAAGTGTTTTCTTTTCCTTAGTATAAATTTTCGATTAATTTCTTTATACAACATTAGTTTTAGTATATGCGACACGTGTCTAGTATTTTTATGTAAAGAATCTATGTACAAAATTTCAAAACGGTATCATGAAAAATCACAAAGTTATAAACTTGTTCTGTTACCTAGTTGTCCGCACAAAAACGCGGTCACCACGCAGCGCGCGCCTTCAGCTTCGTCTTGAGCTCATTGATAATAATAATTTGGCAGTAGGTACCTAAATTATTGCGATAGGTATTCAAAGTCGCTCGTTATATAACCAACTTTTAACTTTTTAAATATTTTTGGGAAAAAATATAACATGGTTTAAAAATTATTGGAATCGATTCAGTTACTTATTCTGAACAAACTATATTCAAGTTTCGCATATACTAACAATAATGTTGTATAAATAACTTTTATTTCCGTACCATTTTCGTTAAACACCATCCATCCACAGCTAAACAATAGTTTTAGGCCAATTTTGAAGACTACTACTTGCGAATGAGAACTGTAATAGCTACGCGTACCAGTCCCGGGACAACATCTTGACCACGCTCTTAATTTATGATTTGCACTTTCGTTTTTGTTTGCGAAATTTAGTCAGAGCAGTACTGCGTGTTTTCGGAGGAGCTCGTGGCTAAATAATAACAGCCACTCGGGTCGATCTAAAGGTTAAGTCGCGCTTGCCTAGGTTGGTCCGTGGATGGGTGACCGCCCATTACATACCGAGTTTCCTGCTTGCCTCGGAAAGCACGTTAAGCTGTTGGTCCCGGCTGTCATTTGTAGATCTTTGACAGTCGTTACAGATAGTCAGTGGCCAGAAAGTCTGATAACAAGACTTACCAAGAGGGAATCGTATTACCCAATACTAACTGGGTTGTGGAGGTCAGATAGGCAGTCGCGCCATGTAAAATACTTGTATTCAGCTGCATCTGGTTAAACTGGAAGCCGACCCCAACATAGTTGGGAAAAGGCTAGGCAGATGATGAGCGTGTTTTCGAATCATATGACTAAATGGACTGATTTTGGTTTTTCCACCCTTTTTTTTATTAGTCATTGATGTCCCACTGCTGGCCAAGGGCGTCCCTATATCTTTCTAAGTACACTTGTTGCGCGCTACTTCGAACCAATCATCGCAATGCTCGCCAGTTTTTAACAACAAAAAAATCGTTTATACGGCAAGTCTCCTTAAAGCCAAAATAACATCAATTCTGAAATGAACTTGAAACTATTAGGTACAAACCTAATTAATAATTTTTTTTCCAAAATTCCAGAGTCAAGGGATAAAATCTAAGACCAAAAACCGTCTTCCTATAAAAATATAAGTCAGTAGGCCAACTTCCTACACACGCACAATACGGACCGGCTCGCACAGTTGTTCGGATAAAAAGCAATAAAACAATTACGTGTGGCCGCCGCAACAAAGTTGCAAACCTGTCCCAGCACTGGGCCGGACTAGGACGGACTCGGCGGCGAGGAATACAGTTATTGACGCTTGGGACGTTAAAATATAGTAAAATTACTATTTTTGTAAGTTGACTGTGTTATTATGGAAACAGGATTTGGCCATTGCTTTAATTATTTTATTAATTGTTGAAAAAAATACTTACGTATGTTTTTTATGTATTAATTTACATTCCGGGAGGGGGCCATTCAGGGAGTATGTAAAAGTGTAACCAAAAGAACGTCATTTTAAAGGAAAAGTCTTACTCGTTCACCAATGAAACCTCACTAATAACTAAACTCATTAACAATAACGGGTGTAGACTTCCATCAACCAAAACTGATTTATACATCCACTTCAAAAATAGCAACCAGCAGTTTAGTTTCAATTAACGTTAATCAACCTTTCTATATTTTGCGACATAGTAAATATACATACACTAAGGCTCAATTTACCTAGCCCAGGAACAGACCAGAAGCAACTCTTTGAAACAAAATTGAACTAAACATAATGAACTTTATGTCGATTGTGCAACGTATAAACTAGATACGAAACAAAAAACAGTCCGCGGCAATGTAAAGTGAGCTTTACATTAGACATCTAGTACTAACTATGAGTCATTTGTCGGAATCAAAACATACTGGTATTAGTTTATTGAATTGTTAGTTAGAAACGACGAGGCCAGCCGATAGTTACCTGCTGCAATCTATAAAACATTGAACGGCTGCGGCTGACTCTCACACGGTATCGTAATCCTGTGTTTCGGTGCCAAACGACCCAATCTAAGGTCCATTGTTGTTGTTACATTTGTTAATCTATACTTATAATATAGTTTGTCATGATTGACTATAATCATCGCACAGCTAAAATTACTGGACGGATCAGACTAAAATTTGTCAAACAGATATTATGACGTAAGCATCCGCCAAGAACTGATTTTTGAAAATTCAGTCCCAAAGCGAGTGAAATCGGGGTTGAAAGTTTGTATGAAAATCCAGCCCCAGGCGTAGCTGGCGCGGGTCGGCTAGTTGTTTTCCACTGAAGGTGGTACACAGTATTATTCATGAGTGAAAAAAACAGGCAGCCAGCGAAAACATCGCTTAAAAAGTTGTCGAGCGATATTTCCAGAGCCCTAGAAGCTGTTTATGCGAAACGATGTCTGTCGCTTACGGTGTGATAGGGTGAACAATTTCTTCGAATAGAAAACTAGTAGTGGGAGTTCGACACGTGTTCCCTTATTGATTCCGTGGAAGGGCACTGAAAATAAATTTGTATTTTCATTTTATTGCTTACTGAGAAATTGACAAATGTCCACGAGACTGCCCATTCCATTTAAGACGTCATTCTTGATAGCTATTCCGTATTGCTAGAATACATTGGAATAGGTAATTTAATTTGATTAATTCGCAACATACTTGAAACATTTTACTGAAGCCGTTTCTGTGAAAATAAGCCAAACCGTTTTAATAAATGCCATTTATTAATTTTAAAAAACGTTCCTGTTTAAAATGTTTGTTCCATTGGATTGTTCTAAATTCGTCCCTGAAATAAACTTAACTGTTAAACCTAGTACTATTTTCAATGTCCACTACACCCAGGCGTCTATTTAAGGTTTATTATTAGTTATTTTTAGATAGCACATAAAAATGAAGTTTTTTCTTTAAGAAAGTGAATATATTAGAAATTAATTCTTAATTTCTTCAAAGAGTTGACTTTAGATCAGCAGGATCTAATGTATTAAGACTCTTTTTCAGAGAATCATATAATTGTCGTTTCAATTTATAGATGGGGACTTCACTATTGTCCATGTCATTGAAGCAACGCCATCTAGATATTCTTGAAAACAATTTCAATGTGTTTGTTAATTACATTATTTATTCATAAAGGGTAGTAACTAATAAATAGTTTCTGCGTTGTCATATAATATATGTATACTTTCATCCCCAAATATTTTGGCCTACCCAAGTTCGGGCCTGTATCAAAAAGCCGTATTCGGGCACGTCAAAATAGTCAAAATCGGCAACACTACGCTCGGGCATCCGCGCTCGACTCACGGTCACGCGCCGGTTGACCGATGCGCGATAAAAACTGATAACATGCACCTCGTGACGTAATGTCAGTATAAAACGATAATGAGAAAGCGCCATTTAATTAAGGTCTTAAAGCTTTCGGAATTCTTTTTTAATATGTACGAGCAAGAGTGTTCAAGTTTTAAGATTGATCTTTCTTTTGGGAATTCCGGCTATGTTGATGAGACTGCTTGACACTTTAATGATTACATTGTAAAAGGTCAATTAATACTGAAATCCTTAGCTCCTCGTTAGACATTTTCAGACTAATTTGATTCCAACACTTTAATTCGAAATAATCAAGGAGCTCGTTGCTAAATAATAACAACCGCTCGGGTCGATCTTTAGGTTAAGCCGTGTGTTAAGGTTGGTCTGTGGATGGGTGACCACCCATTACATACCGGGTTTCTCCGTGCCTCGGAAAGCACGTTAAGCCGTTGGTCCCGGGTGTCATTTGTAGATCTTTGACAGTCGTTAAGTAGTTAGTGGCCCAAAAAGTCTGAAAACCAGTCTTACCAAGGGGTATCGTATCGTATTACCCAGTACTAACTGTATTGTGGAAGTCAGATAGGCAGTCGCTTTATGTAAAATACTTGTATTCAGCTGCAGCCGGTTAGACTGGAAGCCAACTCTAACATAGTTGGGAAAAGGCTAGGCAGATGATGACTTTATTTCGAAATAATCCTGTAGAGATTTAGTCCAAAACAAATTATTGGGTATAAACAAAGGTTTCTAAGCCTGCGTATTATCTAATTCTTATCTTAAACTTTGCCGTAGCCTCAATGATCAAGTTTTTTCTGTAGGTAGCAGTAGCGAAGGGTCAATTTTTGTAAGAGGTAAGCTGGAGTACATTTCTTTAATGTGATTATATTATTTGTCTATAGAATACTGACTGCGCCATTTTTCAAAGGGAAGCCGATAGGAATCGAGTTCTATGGAACCTTCGCCACTGGTAGGTAACACACATTAATAGTATACTCAACCCGATAAATAGTAAGAATCGGTGCGAACGAAGCAATACGATAAAGATATGTGTGACAAGACAATGCACTAGTTACTACAGTGCACCGTATTTATTTAACTGGTCAATACCAGTTATGAGTAAAAACCGGTCAAGTGCAGGTTGGACTCGCGTACGAAGAGTTCCGTACCGTCGTAGTAGGGGAGATCCCTATTTATTTTTTTATTGTTATAGCGGCAACAGATAGGTATACACATTCTGTGAAAATTTCAACTGTCTACCTATTACGGATGATGAGATACAGCCCGCTGACGTCTGTCATGTCCGTCTAGACGAACGGACGGACAGCGGAGGCTTAGTAATAGGGTCCCGTTGGTTACCTTTCGGGTACAGTAAAATAGACCTTCGCAAAATGACACAATGTCGAAGATAATATTATTTTATACTATAGCAGAGTACAACAATAACGTTCTTATGATAATAGTTGGCGCCGCATGTCTTTCGATTCATGATTGAATTATGATAATATAGAAACTTTAGTAGTGTTAAGAGTTTAATTGCCAAATTCTAAATTAACGCGAGGGAAGCCCCGGGCAAAAGCTAGTTATGAAATAATTATTGTACTTTGATCTGGATCATCATTTTTTCCATCTCTATCGCAAAGGCGCCTTGTCTTTGCAGAACGTATGGTGCAAGAAAAAGATAAAAGAGGCTTTAAAAAAATGTCAGGGATAATGTGATCCCATCCTCAGAGATACCTTCATAACTTAAGCAAGTTTACATAATGATTGTCAGATTTCATTGCGAACGAGCAAAGGCAAGTTTGAAAGTGATAACTCTGAAAATGGCGCCGGTGACTGAAAAGTTGTGTGGTAATCAGTTATCTTGGTATGGACATGTGATTCTGAGGAATGAGGACAAATTTGAGTACGAATGTAGATGGCTATAACAATAGAGGAAGGCCAAAGAAACGATGGATGGACTGGGTGAAGGATGATATGGCTAGAAAGGAGGTGGATTGCTGAGATGACGAGTAATGGAGAAATATGGAAGAAAAAGACATGCTGAGCCCAAATAAATTTAAACTACGTTTACGTATTTAAGTTACGTTACGTTACGTTACGTTACGTTAAGTTATTTAGATCTACGTTAGGGAATGGGCAACTACAGTACTTTCAAAGTTTTTATGCCTTGTGACTGGGACTGTAGCTATTTTGCATTGTTGTCTTTGTTTCGACAATTCAAAAGTGCCTGTAATTGGCCTATTTGAAATATATGCTTTGATTTTGATTTCATAAGGGCAGGAGAATGATGTATCCGAATATGTATGAGGCCTCCTCTTCACTGTTTAGTAATTATTTGATTTTGTCATTAATATCAAACAAATGGGGTCTATAAAAGCCTGCATCATCGTCTACGCTCTAAGCAATGAGGTTTTCGAAATGAATGTCCTTTTGCATCAAATTACGAGGGAAAATATTGTCATGTTTCTACCCCGTTATTAGTACCTATGGATACCTACCTATCTACCCACAATTATGTCTATAATACAGGGTACGGAACCATCCGTGGGTGCTCCCTAACTTATAGGCGGTAAACTATAATTACCTAGCTTTTTAATATGTACCATACATTTTGCGGATATTGTGTATTGATGTATCATTGACTAATCAATAGTTTAAATTCTAGACACGATAGGTCACTATTGTAGGTATCTAATGTGTGGGAACATTATTTACAAAGTGTATCTGTTTTTTTTACCAATTCCCTTTGTTGGGCCTCCTCATCTGCCGAGTCTTTTCCCAACTATGCTGATTACCACTATTTACTTTAAACACTGTTTTAAGCTTTCAAGGTTTAAAACTAAAATTATACTGTCACTTACGGAATATCTTTCGCGATTGTTCATTATTTCAAGCTCCCACAGCTCAATATAATGAACAATCACGTTTTTATTGGTATATGTATATATTTATTTAACTCACGCGCTACGCGGCTAACCTGAAGACCTCAATACCTCGGCTACAACACTTCATATAATAAAATCTACGTACCAACATCCTGAACTTATACTAGTGAACCATAACCCTGCATTAGTATAATTTACGACGGTCCTATCGAACAGCGACGCAAGTGCGCAAGTTTTAACGCCTCTCTCTTTATGGCTCTGCTACGCCATTATTGCCATTCATTGGAAACCATTATGAAGATATTGGGTGCTTTGACATTCATATTCACGGTCTGGTTTATGATTTTTGGGTGTGGAAATGACGAGACGAACATTATAGCTCGGAAAAGAGTCTGTGAAAACTTTTAAAGAATCTATAATTTAAGAAAGAATCATTCACTGACAACACAAGCTTTAATAAACTGCTAGGTCTAGCTATAGGCATGAAATGCGCAAGAGTACTAAGGATGGATTTTGACCATCCATTTCCTAATTTATCTATAACCATACTTAAAATAATAGTAAAATATGTACAAATAGAAAAGAAGAAAAGCATTTAAAAAAATCGTCCACATAACTGTCACCAGGAATTAGTGTCCGGAATGCTGGCAGCATTGCCACGTTGGACGACAATGCTGCAATTTCCAACCGGTTTAAATAAGGGAACTTGGCTGCGGGACTGTTCGAAAGAGATACCGCGGCCCTGGAACACAAAGGGCAAAGAAGGAACATGGATGGGTTTTAGTCAGTACAAGTCTGACACTTCCTTCCGCTCCGCCCAGAGCGTCATTTGATGATTACCCATTCAAAAAAAAAGGGAACTAACTTTGTAAATTCTGCCGGTGGAAGATCCTGGGGCACGGCTTGTCTTTAGGACAATATAATAAGTAAGAAACAAACATAAAACGGATAGACTAAACAAAATAGTTTATATCGTAGGAATCTTCTTCGATCTGAACCAACAAGAATAGAAACAAACGAGATTGAATTAAACATTTCTAAGTGGTTCGTGAAACACTTTCACTTAGATAAGTTTTTTTTTAAATCAGACCCTTGGCTAGGCGGCTGTTAGAAAAAATCCTACTAATATTATAAATGCGAAAATTTGTGAGGATGGATGGATGTTTGTTACTCTTTCACGCAAAAACTACTGAACGAATTTGGATGAAATTTGGCATATAGATAGTTTATAACCTGGATTAACACATAGGATACTTTTTATCCCGGTAATACGATCCTGTGGGACAATTACCGAACTTAACGAAGGCGAAGCTGCGAGCACAAGCTAGTAATCTATAAAAGACAAGCGATAAGTCACCCAAAGGGCATGGAGAGGGCTATGCTCGGAGTTTCCTTGCGTGATCAAATCAGAAATGAGGACATCCCCAAGAAGAACTAAGGTTACCAATGTAGCCCGAAGAAATGCCAAACTTAAGTGGCAGTGGGCAGGGCGCATTGCTCGCAGAAAGGATGGCCGATAGACGTTGCGTCGAAAGGTCTCCCACTAGGTGGACCGCTGACCTGGTGAAGATTGAGGGGAGCCGCTGGACGCGGGTCGCACGGGACCGGTCAATGTGGCGACACTTGGGGGAGCCCTATGTCCAGCAGTGGACGTCTTTCGGCTAAAATGATGATGATGATAAGTATGCGAGGTCAAAATGGGACTGGGCGGGTCACATTTCCAGGAAAGGTCCAGAATCGTCACACAGTAGGTGCCTGAAGACGTCATCACCGTGGCAGGCCCAAGAAAAGCTGGGGTGACGATTTGGACTCGTTCCTGACTGATTGGCCGGAGAAGGCAAAACACCGGGATACCTGGAATAGAATAGGGGAGGCATTTGCCCAGCAGTGGGACAGAATAGGCTAAACAACCACAGGAAACAGTAATAAGTGTTACATTTTTGCATTCCTAGAAAAAGGAGATCTACTTATCATCTATACTAATATTATAAAGCTGAAGAGTTTGTTTGTTTGGTTGAACGCGCTAATCTCAGGAAGTACTGGTTCGATTTGAAAAAATATTTTAGTGTTGGATAGCCCATTTATCGAGGAAGGTTATAGGCTATAAAATTTCACGCGGACGAAGGTCGCGGGCAACAGCTAGTTAAATATAAAATACAATCCATACAGCTGATATATAAAACACAGCTATAATTTCGCGATCACCGCAATAATTAAAGTGTAACCCGCGATGATAACATCCACGTAACACTAAACTTAAACCTGAGTAGTTCACAAGATTCCATTGTTTTACAATGTTCATAATAATTTTACAATAACATGCAATGTGTGTATCCACCGTTTTCTCCGACTGCCCTAAGTTATTAGACGATGTTTCAAATATAACAGTACATGTTTAATAATATTAGTGACAGTAGATCGTCGATTTACATTAAACCCGGCAAATGTTTGAGTGGGACTGTAAACATAGCGAGAATTATAACTGAATGTTTATATCTTGCGTGATCTTGTTCTCTACAAAATGATGAGATTTCTCGTAATTATGTAAAGGAGATGTTTTTTTTAAATAACTTGTGGTCGTCTGGGAGACTTGAAAGAACGTTTGATAAAATGTATTTATTCATAACATAGACATGTGGTCTATACCGACGCTGTACTACTGTCATACACATCATCATCTTCACGTTTTCCTCTTTCATTCTCCCCTGTGTCAGACAGGCACGGCATACATACTCCTTTCTCTTTCATGTACACGCATTTCTGGGGTCGCGAAAGTTGACTAAGAACGACCACTTCTAGCTGTACATAAGGTTACTCTAAAATAGCATAGAATAGACATTTCTATACAAATTGTCATCTTTTTTTTTTTTAAATGGCATCTCGCAGGTCACCCTGTGAGGCTGGCTTTTGCTCAACCGGAGTGTCCTGTGGGTGCTTTGAGTATAAAACCTCCAGGCAGGGGCTAGTTTCATTCATTATTTTCTGCATTTAAATCGTTCTACTGACTGTCTTTTAATAACCGCTGTCTAAAATTTCAGAAATACAGGATGTTATGTTACGACCACTTCTATCTCTAGCTGTTCTACTTAGAATAGATATTTCGATCTAAGTGAAATTAATTATTTTCTTCATTTAAATCTTTAATCAATCTGTAATTTTGTCTTCCGTTTTTAAATTGTTCATGCTACGCGTACTGAAGACAGTTTAGTAGGAGCCATCTTCTAGTTCGGAACTTCTGAAGGTAATCTGGAAGGAATCGACTTGTACGAACACCTCGCCACTGCATGGTAGAAAGTGTGTATCCGATCGTAAAAAGAAAAAAAAAACATAATTTTATGTAGTATTAATTGTCGACCAATTTTTAACTTTATAACTTAGGACAGAAAGGTGAAAAGTGTCGGACCGTCAGTGAATTCGGTAGTACAATGCAAGGGTATTTTGGCACTTGAATGACATTGACAGGATGGCGCCGTTGACGTGAGAAATTGTATTGAAAAAACAATATGGCGGCGTTAGTCCCATGGTCCCAATGAAGGCCTCCCACGAAAAGATCTATGTACTACTCGTACAACTATAATAAATGGATCACAAAAAGATCGCAATTGTTGTGTTGATTTGTTGTAATTCCCATAAAGGACGATGCAGCTGCCTCTTCTGTGGCCAAAGACACTTTAACGGCATAAACAGGTGAGAAAACGAAACAAGATTTTTGCAAAAAAAAAAGACGTAAATTTTTTTTTATGAAACGTTTTAAAACAAGAGCCTTATCGCATTATCGAACTAATAATCCAAACAATGCAATAACGAAGCCGTTTAAAATAAATAAAACATTAAAATAAAAACTAATTTAAATATAAAACGCGGGCCGAAAGCCGAAAGCTATCAATGTAACGTTCTCAGAATCGTTATACATTGAATGTCATTTCAGAAATATAAGTTTTACGAGTCAAAATGACCTAAATTATAATTTTGAAGGCATTTAACGATCGCCCAGTGAGTATATCTCAAATTATGACGATTTTTTAAAAACATTGGGAACTGAGTTTTACGGTTTTATCTTTGTATTGTTATTTTTAAGGTCCTTGTGGTAAAATTATAATGTTCGCGGTTTTATGCAGCAATTTTAGTCTTTTTGGTTTTTGTCAGCGAGCCAAAATCTTTCTGTCTGAGTAATTCGTAGAATCTTCTATGTTATGCAGGAAAAATTTACTTAGTACTTCTTTCGATCACTATAAAAATAGTACAGCTTATCAGAAGCGCAAAATTAAGATTGGCAGCGCCTTTAATATTTTAATTCGGAGGATCTTCAATGATTTCAAACGAAATTAAATTATATCTTTATGCTCTCCTTTACAAATTAAAAAAAAAAAACAAATAAATAAACTACCCTGCAATTTACCTATGTTTGTCAATTGCACAGAAATTTCTATCAAAATCAGATAGGCATATACCTAAAAGGGTGTAAATAAACACTTAACGAAGCCGAAAGGCACTTGTTCTCCTCCGCTGTCCAAGACTGGTCCATGCCTGCTTGACCTGCGGACCTCGTCCCGTAGGGGGAGTGAGGTAACACAGGTAGACCATCATCTAGACTAGTACATTCCAGGATATTCTGGTAATAAGTGCGCATCGGTGCGATAAAATTTACGATCTAAAAGTGTAACAAAACCCTTAACGAAGCCGAAAACTCTTTAGAACTGTCCCGCAACCTTGGCAGGCATCGGCCCATGCGGACCCCTACATGGTTGCTGACATAACCTAAGACTTGTGAACAAGCTTTGATTCATACTATCAGTTAAAATTAAGTAATCTCAATAAAAATCGTAATCAATTTACAATGAATCTTCACTGTCTTCATCACTCATCTAGATAGTATAAAACGCTACGCGATTAGCGACTTTGTTTAGGACATCATGTAATATGTCTAAAAGAAGGGTGTAAAAAGACCCTTTACGAAGCCGAAAGGCACTAGTTCTCCCCGTCATTGCGATCATTTTTTTGTTCTGGACCATACCTGGAAACCTTCTAGTTACGGAGATATTGGGGGACAAAGTTCCAACTTTTTCACAAGTTTTTTTTTTTAATTACATATTTTTTATTATTTTACTGCCTTTGCCCAGCAGTGGGACAGAACAGGCTGATTAAAAAAAAAAAAAAACATGTTTTTAATGTAAGATTGAATTTGAAACACCTCCACGACACACGTACTATGCAATCCATCCATCAGCACAAAGCTTTGAGTGCGTTCCATCGAGTCCTACAGTAAAACGAGATTTTTCACCCCAAAAAAAAAAGTCGTTTCCCAGCAATAATTTTTGTGTAAAGTTACTTAGTTTGATGTCCAAAATGCTTGGTTGACGGCTTCGTGAAGGGTCTGTTTACACCCTGTATACACTACAATACTTAGCCCTCTTTTGTGCTAAAAATGAACTCGCCTGGGAACCGGGGATAGTCACAATTATTAATACCTACCTAGAGCATTTTACTATTGCGAATGTTCAAGTTTAATTAGGGTGCTAGTCCTATAATAATTATCAACAGTATGCGTGTCATCAGAACTACGCTTAACCTAGCAACACCGACACGCAGTTGTCCTCCTCTATCATTATAAACACGCCATAATTTAATTAAAAACTAAGATCAACTTTTTCAATACTAACTTCTTCATGCGAGTGGCATCACAACACTTCACGTCGTAAAACAAGATATAAACGAAGTATAAACCACTTTAAAATTAATACGAGTATAAATAACTAGTTCACTAAAGGGGATCACCAGATTCAGTTGAAATTTAATTTAGTAAGATTATAAACAGCATAGTTTAATCATGGTAACGCTGGTATCGCGAAGTTACACGAAGTCCCATAAAACGGGCGATAAATGCTGCATCCACTTACTTTTATTGCCAGCTACCAGTGTTGCCAGGAATAGGTTTTGCAGAAGTGCTTGTTAGTTTTTCAGAACGCGATCTGGTTTCAATAAAGCTTTTTAATTTGGTATAGCGTGTAGCGGGAAATTAATGGAAACTGTCGTTGAATTACTTTCTCGAGTTGTTAGGGATTGTTTTGAAATTGATTTGTTGGATTAAACTTGTTATGACTAGATTACTGCTGACTGTGACTTATTTTAATGGTAGCAATTTTCTCTATTATTATTCAATTATTTAAATAAACTTTAAAATATTGCACTCCATAAAATAGTATCTTGTTTTAAAAACAAACATTGTTTTTAAGATTCCGTAGCCGAATGACAAAAAACGGAACCCTTATACATTAGTCATGTCTGTCTGTGTGTCCGACCGTATGTCACAGCCACTTTATTCCGAAACTGTTAAGACTACACAGTTGTAACTTGGTAGGTAGATGAATTCTGTGAACCGCTTTACGATATTATACAAAAATTTAAAGATTAAGGGGGGCTCCCGAGAAATGGAACTGAAAAAAAAAAATCTTCAAACCTATACATCCTAAACCGTTTTTTTCTCAAAGTCAATCGTTTGAAAGATAGATACCTCCAAAGAGGTAAAAGTAAGTTTTATTCGTACTTTTTTATGCAATATTTTTATATTTGTATTGTTATAATTTTATTTGTGTACCTAATGTTTGCGCGCCACACGTGGCAGAATGTGATGAGACCATTTATTAATTTAAGACCATGTATTGTACCATATTCCGACAAATAAATGAATTAGAATTCAAAATGTGGGTCCCCCCCTCCCCTCTAATTTCTAAAGTAAGAGGAAAAAAGTCTAGTGGAATATTGATTTCTAACCTGGCAACACTAGGTGGACTCCCGATATTTCTCCGAAGAGCCGGCTATTATAGCTGAATATGCAGAAACATTAAAGTTATGGCTTGCTGCCGGATGAGTCCAAATAAAATGGCAATGTTTATAATAAACATATTGTTTTGTGCAAGATTACCAATATTTGCTTGGAAAACTTTTTGTATCTGAATATTGAAATAACATTTTTATACTATTCCAAAGAGCTAAACAAGCAAAAGTCGTAACAAAAGATGTTCATTTCAGTTCGAACTAAAACAAAACTTAGACAAATTCGTAGTAATACTATACCCAGTTATTGAACTAACACAAATGAAAAATTAGGCGAAGGTACAGACACCAGCACATCAAGCTACCCGAAACTCAAATTTCCCAATCAAACTTGAACTTAATGCTTTAGCGATAAACTTGAAAATCTCTTAAAGAAATTTGACAGATTGTAGTAGCTTGATGTGCTTGGCGTGTGTAGCAAAACGTTTGGAGTTAAATTTTTATTTCTTATTTTTTTATATGTGAAATCATCAAATGACCGGAGCGCAGGGGAGTGTCAGACTTCTACTGACTAAAACCATCCATGTTCCTTCTTTGCCCTTTGTGTTCCAGGGCCACGGAATCTCTTTAGAACAGTCCCGCAGCCCTGGCAGGCATCGGCCCATGCGGACCCCTACATGGTTGCTGACATAACCTAAGACTTGTGAACAAGCTTGGATTCATACCATCAGTTAAAATAAAGTAATCGTAATCAATTTACAATAGATCTTCACTGTCCTCATCACTCATTTGGATAGTATAAAACGCTACGCGATTAGAGACTTTGTTTAGGACATCATATAATATGTCTAAAGGGTGTAAAAAGACCATTTACGATGCCGAAAGGCACTAATTCTCCCCGTCATTGCGATCATTTTTTTTTTGTTCTAGACCATACCTGGGAACTTTCTAGTTACAGAGATATTGGGGGTCAAAGTTCCAACTTTTTTACAAGTATTTTTTTTAAATACATGTTTTTAATGTAAGAACTTTACTTTAAACATCTCCACGACCCCCGTACTATTCAATCCATCCATCAGCACAATGTTTTAAGGGCGTTACATTGAGTCCTACCGTAAAACATGATTTTTCACTACAAAAAAAAAGTCGTTTCCCACCAATAATTTTTGCGTAAAGATAATTAATTTGATGTACAGAATGCTTTGTTGACGGCTTCGTGAAGAGTCAAAATCAAAATCAAAATATTTTATTTCACATAGGCCTAGATGGGCACTTATAAAACGTCGAAAAAAAGGTGCACGGTTCGGGTTGGTCGTTCCCTATGGAGAAGAACCGGCAAGAAACTCCATGGTTACTCTTTTCAAATCATTTGGTGTTACATTATTATCATGGATACAGCATTTGTATTTAAGTATGGGGGGACAGGGTAGGCCCGACAATAAGTCGTTGCTTACTACACAAAAAATGTAGAACAAAATAAAAAGATAACAAAAGTTAACAAGCAGCTGGGAATCTACAAAGCCTACAATGTTCACACATTCACAAACAATTGATAAAAAGAATCTATACAAAAGTCCGATTACACCCTGTACGTTAGATTTATTTTCGAGTTCTGTCTATCTATCCATGTACACGTTAGAGCGCTCAGTGTCACGTAAGCTGGACCCTGAGACCACACCACCGACGGACAACTTGGCCCCGAAGATCAGCCCTTAAGGGGGTCGAAGTGCTGGAGTCGCCGACACCACGACCCCGTGACAATTTAACTCCAGGACACCTCGGGCCTAGGACGACTCGACCCCGACAACTCGACCCAGACAACTCGACCCCTTGAGAACTCACGACCGATCATTATTGCTTTCTCGTGGACAAGGTTTTAGCTTCCACAACCTTTAACCATTCTGATTTAACCAAAGATTTAACGATAGTTAAGTGTCAAGCAAAAAGCCAATAGATTTATTGACATGCGTATCATACGGTATGAAGTCAGTTCCGCGCGACTAAATCCATAATTTACGAGCTTCGGCGGACAGTTTCTAAATTAATATCTAACTCAGTTTTACGACCGGTGAGTAGTTTGAACATAAATTATTATAAGTAACACTAGATGTTGCAAATTCGTTAAGATGTGGTGACAAGAGTTGATGTGCAAAAAGTGTAGCTGAAGTGTTTTGTCATCGGAAAGGAATGAGTGTCGACAGTTTCAACTTGATGTAATTGGAAGAAGTTGACTAAAATCAGTTCATAAGATTTGTCTTTGAAATGCAACTAAAGCTAGCTCTCGATATATCGTTACCACGTATTCAGTACATCATTCTGAGCCACAAAGAAATTTTTCATCGGTATTTTTTTTTAAATCAGTTATTTCCTACAAAAGTGTATACCTATACGGTGAAAATGTACGGAACAGCAGATTTTTTTGATGTACTGAATACGTGGTAACCGTTTTGGCGTCGGTGTCCCTTCCACCCTGTATTCTGTATGGTATTAGGTGCGTTAATAATAAATTTATTTTTAATTAATCGTATGTAGTTTGTTTCATTGCGCAAGTTGACAGATTTTCCACTTTATCTTTTGTAGTAAAACTTGCAGCTAGACTATATTTTCCAACAGTTTCCGATTGTATTCACGAGAGGTAGAAATAATTTAAAAAAAATCCTGGCTGGTTTTTTATTTTTCTTTTGGTCCCTTCGGCACTGTAAGAGAAAACTATTTCAGGATAGTCCGTCATATCCTTGATGCATCTGGGTATTGTCACCCTAAAAACAGTTAACCTAATTTTATTTTATGCATTTCTGTCACTGCAGTGCCAACCAGTGTTACCAGCGTTTATAAATAAAGACATTGTAATCCCAACGGTTGATTGAGAGCAGGGGACACCTACTAACACAGTTTGTCACACAAACGATAAATAAACATGGCATAATGACCTTTAGTGTTTGTGATTTAAGGGCTATAACAGCGTAGTGGTAATTTCATTGTGTACGAATATAATGGGCTATAAAATCGGTTGATGAGGTCGAAATAACTTTTTTTTTATTTAACTTGGAAATTTGGATGAGAGCTAAAACAGAATCAATTGTTTCCAGAATACGCAGAAACTTTGTTAACATAAAAGGCAACTAGCGACGACCGTCCCACACAATTTCTATTTGCGCAAATTTTACATCCCATAAAAAACTTCAGTCGCAAATCTATGAAAAGAAAACATAAAAATATTTGTCTACGCGCGGGACTTAACTGCCTGCAGACAGGAAATGTTTGAGAGGGGAACTTAGGTTGCAAGATTCTTTCAGATATTGGTCTGTAAAGGGATTTTGAATCTTATTTAGAAAAGAAAAGCGATACGGAGGAAATCAATCACCGGGAACTCTGGTGGCTATCAAATAATCGATGGTTAGATAACGCAGATTGTCACTTAACACAGTCGTCTGAAGCTAGGTCAACACCCTGTTCTCCAAATTCCATATAATCTACATTTAGAAATCAACGATTCGCGTGGCCTTTTTTTTAATGAAACGGTGAAAAATAGGCATACCGCACCGCCCGGGGAGACGGCTTGGCTATGTGGGGCTTGGACCCAATAACACAGCCATGAGCAAACTGTCGCCTTGGTGGATGAGAACTGCTGGATGTGTGGACGAGAACTGCTACGTATGACGTTCGCGACCCATCCAGCGCAGCCCGCTTCAGGGCACCAAACTCCTTTGGCGATGTCCTGGCTCACCTGAGACATCGCCACCACTCCTCATGATGGCCGTGTAATGCGACGACGATAGACTCTTCGATCTATCGCTCGCTGGCACCTCCTCTGTCCCAGGTGTCTTTGTAAGATGGAGGTCTCACACTAGTTGGAGATGTCACGATATTTCTGCCTTTACACACTACTCCAGTACTCGTCTGCTCATCTGCCATCAAAAGTCTGGTTGGAGTTACCTATGAAAAATTCTTCCTCCACCTCTGCCTAACCCTTCGGGGATTACAGGCAAGATGTTATGTTATGTTAATGCACCTGAAGCCGCGGACAAAACCTAACCTAATGGCATTCGCTGACAAATCTGCAACTAAAGGGAGTAACAAGACTCTTAACGAAGCCGAAAGGCACTTGATCTCCCCATCACCGCGATCATATTTTTGTTCTGGATCATACCTGGGAACCTTCTAATTACGGAGATATTGGGAGTCAAAGTTCCAACTTTTTCACAAGTTTTCTTTTTTAAATACAATGTTTTTATGTTATAATTTTATACTTTAAATACCTCCACGACCACGTACCCCATGCATCCATCAACACAATGTATTAAGTGCGTTCCATTGAGTCCTACCTACCATCATCATTCTCTTGCCCTTATCCCAATTCATTTGGGGTCGGCGCAGCATGTCTTCTTCTTCCATACTCGTCATCTCATCCGACACCTCCTTTCTTGCCATACCATGAGTCCTACCTACCATAAAAGGTGATATTTCACCCCAAAAAAAAAGTCGTTTCCCAGCAATAATTTTGGGGTAGAGTTACTTAATTTGATGTACTGAATGCTTGGTTGGCGGCTATGTGAAGGGTCTGTTTAGCGCAAGGAAGGTGTCGTCATGTTGAAAGGCAATAATTTGTAACACACGGCAGTACCTTCTATTCTTGCAGTTAGAACAGTTAAGTGTCCAGCCGGGTAATCTGGCCAGCGAACTATGTGCTTACTCCTTTTAGTAGCGATTCCTAGTTTATTGCGCTATATAGAGAAACTGTTTGCCTCTTTGGCCTTTTTAAAGGGTACTTATGGAGCCAGATGGACGAAGGGTTCTGGAGAAGGGGGGGGGGGGGGGGTTAAAGGACTAGCAGGTATTTTAACAATATTGGGAGCACTACGTGGAGAACCGACTGTAACGTGTGATGAGATCCTGTAATGGAAGATAATGTAGGTTGAGTTCATGGATTTGACGACCATAGGGTTATGAGTTCATTGATATGATATTTGTTGAAGTGGTTTTAAACCTTAGACCATTTAGCGTTTTAAATATAATATTATGACGTCATGGACACAAAGGATATTAAAGAAATCATAGTGTGGTACAAAAAAACAAATTACTTGCTTTTATTAGTACCCATTTGTCTTCCTTTTATACCGACTTCTAAAATAGGAAGTGGTTATGTATTCCACCAACATCTTATTTTTTTTCATGTATGTTCACCAATTACTCCGTGATTACTGGGCTGATCTACGTGATTCTTTTTAATCTAGTAGAGGTCGCGCGGTGGTCCCATATAAATTTTATTTACGTAAGCTCTAAGTAACTTTCCTTCTTGGCCAAAGTTGACCTACAACTAAAAAGGGTAAAATAAATAACTACTTTTACAAAAAAAAAAGAAGTATTTTAGACTTTTTTGGAAGTCAGGTTTTTTGTTGCAAAATTAGTATTTTTCTTTTCTTTTGCCAAACAAAACTCATTTAGTTCAAGCACAATGCACACAGTCTCATAATATCAACACAAACGGTCATCAACACACATTGACCACCATTTCGATCTTACATCTATGTCTAGACACAAGATTTCTAGCAATTACCACATCATCATCATTTCAGCCGAAAGACGTCCACTGCTGGACATTGGCCTCCCCCAAGTATCGCCAAATTGACCGGGGCAATTACCACGCTGCGACAAAACTAAGTGTCGCTACCTAACCTTATTTATTTTAAGTAGCCAATAAACGTCTATAACGCCGTCCTGGTATAAATTAGTAAAGAAAATTACGTCACAAAAACACTGTATAATTATCAGTTCCAGAAAATATATTTAGTCTGTCTGAAAACTCTGAAAGTGGCTGAAAATTTGTGTGGTAATCGGTTGTCGTGGTATGGGCATGTTATGCGGAGGAATGAGGAAAATGTCGTGAGGAAAGTTTTGAGTATGAATGTGGATGGGTATATGAGTAGAGCAAGACCAAAGAAACGATGGATGGACTGTGTGAAGGATGATATGGCAAGAAAGGTGTCTGATGAGATGATGAGTAATAGAGAAGTATGGAAGAAGAAGACATGCTGCGCCGACCCCCAATGAATTGGGATAAGGACAGGAGAATGATGATGATGTATGTACACGGTAGTCATAACCATGATTTTGCTTTGGGTATTAGAGCTAACTAGCTAGTAGTACGATACCCCTTGGTAAGACTGGTTCGGGCCACTGACTATCAGTAGCGACTGTCAAAGATCTACAAATGACAGCCGGAACCAACGGCTTAAAGTGCTTTCTGAGGCACGGAGGAAACTCGATATGATACCGGAGCGTGTATGTTGCAAAACTGTGCAGATGAACCTGACAGGCCCGCTCCAGTTTACCTGTACAGTTCAACTGTACAGACACACCTGTCAGGTACCCTAGCGTATATGGCTACCTTTAAACACAATAAACCGCTTAATAATGATAATTTACAACGATCGGTATAAAAATAAAAAAAGCAATCGATAAAAATAATCGCGCACGCATACCATCTGTTTCAAGCGCAACAAGGAGGCGAATAATCTTGTGCCAATGTATGACAAATAATTCGTTTTGTTGCTAAGGCTGGTACACACAGACGCGCAGGCGCTCCGACCGCTTTGTTTACGTTAAAATCACGCGCGCGTGACCCAACCATGGCGTTTATTTCCAAAACAATCATGTGGAGCGCACCGGGACTCAGCTTTCGACCGCTGTTGTGCACAGGACACATTATTCGCACCGAAATTTTGTTTGACAAATGGTCCTTTTATACTTTTCAATGTGGGCGATTACGCTTTTATATTGTTTTAATGGATTTTTGGGACAATTATCCTTATAAGTGCTTCGTTTGTTTGGTTATACGCTTACCTAATTTGCAATACAAAAAAAAGATAAATTAAGATATGATAGCTCTGTGTCTTTGGCTTTGCGTCTATTTATTTATAAAAGCAAGGCAGGCATGGAATTCCCTAATCATTGACGAATTCAGTTAATTTAACGTATTTATGGATATAAAAGTAACTTTGGATATTTTTCAGGTGAAAGTTTACGAATTTCTCTAACGCGTTCCTTCAGCCATGTTGAAAAAAGCTTAAGCACGTCATAAAAGCGTAATGTACAAATCGTGTACACAAGCCCTAACGTGAGTCCCAAGTCGTTTTCCGTTGATTTAAAGTGGTGTTTGTTAGCTAACATCCGGAGTGCCGGAGTACACCGGAGCGAGCGCTTGCGATCTGAAGCGTATTTACGACGCTTTCAATGTAGCATGAGCTTTATTAATATCTTTGAGAGGGTCGAAATGAGCGGTAGTATCGTAATCGTTTTGGTGTTATTGTTGTCTTTGTTAACCTTTCGGATGTGGCTACTGTTTAAAAGTAAAGTCCATTCACTAACAGACTTGTTTCTTATTTCATTGATGCTCAATTGATGCAGATTAGGTACAGAACACGTCCATCGCATTCATTCGACCGGACGGCATGTCTTTGTTTCCTTGGAAGATGGGTAGGACTTTGGTGCGGGATGCAACATGTGCGCCATCACATCTTCCATGCTCATCGTGCTATGCTGGTGCTGCTGCTGCGGTTGCAGAGAACCTCAAGCAACAGAAACTATATTTTCGAGCAGTTTGGGGTTGAAAATCTGGGTTCGAGTGCTCACAGCCTTATTAAGGAAATTTCTAAACGCCTAGTTGACGCTTCCCGTGTCCCAAGAACTGGCCTTTACCTTGGCCAGAGGCTAAGTATTGCCATACAACGTGGCAACACTGCCAGTCTCTGGGGCACATTACCAGCAGGACAGCGTTAAGTAGGAGTCTTTTGATGTCCTTAAATAGTTTGTTGTTAGTTTAGCTGTTTTAGTTTATTCAATCGCTTTTAATTGTTATAATGTATATAGGGCGTCCCACGGCTATGCTACACGGAAGGGAAGTACCTTAAATATTGTAGATAGGAAATTTTACTGAAAGAAGACTCTGTAGTAATTATCTTGAGGAATAGTTGTCATCACTCAAAGACAGTGTAGTTAGCGAAGCCATCAACGACATATAGGGTGTCAACCCTATTATATGTGGCGTAAAATTAAAAAAAAAACATAATAGGCTGTGAATAGAACAGTATCTAGGAGAAAAGACATGTTACGACACACATGACATGAGATGTTATGTATTTCTCTTATTTTGTGTGCAATAAAGAATAAGAAAGACAAAACGTCGAGGGCTAATTTATCCAGCATGTCATTGTGAATTCACATGAATACCGTTCGAATTTCGAAGTAGAGAAACAAATGACTGCGAATTCAAAAGTCGACGCGGTGCAAAAGTATTGGTACGAATAAAAGTTTCAACTATTGATTGTCCCACTGCAGAGCAAATGCTGCTCATACAGAAGAGGAACGAGCAACCACCACACTTGCTCTGCGTGAAAAAAATACTTTAAAGTCCATAATTATGACAATGGAACTGTCACGAGTCCATAATTATGACAATGGAACTGTCACTCTGATATTTCCTTGACAGGGTTTGAGGCACTTTATAAATGGATGCAGAAGTTTCCAATGCCACATTTACGGATATAATTATGGTGACAATGGACATATCACCTTAGTATGTCCATGCAAAAATTTCAGTTGACAGCCTGATCTTCAGAAATAGTTGCGGAACCTCGGGGCTACCACGACAATGCTTCTGTAGCATGTAAAGAGACACACACTCGATTTATGACCCAATTTTTAGTGAAAGACATTTTTTTATACGTTAAGTATGTTAACAGACTCCAGACAGACGAAAACTTTTGAATTGTGACACTGCAATGATCTAGAAAGTTCCACAGTAACCTTCCATTGGCTTATGTGCAGTAGTCCAGACGTTTACGGACAGCTTTACGAAATCTGCAATGTTAATACAGGCCTGAGCCTTTGAAAGTTTCATTCAAATTTATTTCGTGCAGGAACGCATGAATTTTTAATTTAAAAAAAAAACTTTTTTGTTTGAATTTTTGCGAAGCACAATTAGAATACGCCCATATATATGAATTAAACATTAACACCAAACAAATATCATGAGCGAAACAAGAAATTTGAATTTAAAAATAATTCCAATTAATGTTACTTTTTAGGGTTGCGTACTCGAAGGGTAACCAACGGGACCCAATTACTAAGCCTCCGCTGACCATCGGTCCGTCTGTCTGTCTCTCAGCAGGCTGTATCTCATGACCCGTAATAGGTATACACTTGAAATAAAAATAAAAGGGGGCTCCCCTACTACGATGGTACGGAATCCTTACCGACTCGCACTAGGCCGGTTTTTTCGCCACGCGTTCGTGTTAACATTCTAGAAAACTTGAACTTCAAGAACAAGCAAGCTTGGAAGAGGTCACGCACACATCCACCATCGCACGTAGCTCCCGATACAAAACAAAACACAACACAATTTATCACTTACATACTTTGTTACTCCGTCGCCCCACAGTCTCGAGTCGCACTAGTGTGTATCACTCACTATTTCATACTAGCACTTGTAGACATGTCTGGCTTGTGAATGGACGTCAAATTATGAAACGAAGCTACGAATACGCTACTAAGTTTTGAAAGGGTTTTGAGTTTGGATGAAGAGCATTGACATACATACACATACATAAACAGGTAGGCAGAAACCACAGAAAGCCACCTGCTACGATCACATACTTACTCCTGTTCGCTCGTCCACGTTCATACATCTGGTCATACACGCACACCGGTTGCGAGTACTACGCACCTCACCTTTCTGATGAACCTCACCATAAAGGTCAGGGTATATCCTTCTACGGCATCCCACCAGGCGTTGCCACTCACATCTGCCTTGTAAATAACTTTTGAAAAGTATTAAGTAATGCTATTTAGGCTTGCAGAACTAATTGGACTCGAGGTCTGAGGGAAGAGACACCAGTGCTTTTTAACTGGGGTCTTTGAGGTTCCTTTCTTCATGAGCGAGGTGGAAAGGGTAGATAGTCATCGCGATTGCGATTCAGAATCTAATTGGATTAAAGATTGGGTTCAGAATGGTCCGATATTGGTATTACAGCCGTAACATAAATGGGTACAGCAGGGGTCTTCGACTCTTCGCATGTTGCTGTCTAGTGGTCAAAATTTCATGTTTAATGTAAATTGATGTTCTACAACATTATTTTTAGTATATGCGAAACCTGAATATAGTTTGTTCAGAATAAGTAACTGAATCGATTCCAATAATTTTTAAACCATGTTATATTTTGTCCCAAAAATATTTAAAAAAAGTTACAAGTTGGCAACGAGCGACATTAAGTACCTATCGTAATAATTTAGGTACCTACTGCCAAATTATTATTATCAATGAGCTCAAGACGAATCTGGAGGCGCGCGCGCGACGCAGTGCGTGGTGACCACGTTTTTATGCGGACAACCAGGTGACAGAACAAGCTTATAACTTTGTGATTTTTCATGGTACTGTTTTGAAATTTTGTACATAGATTCTTTACATAAAAATACTAGACACGTGTTTCAGGTTTCGCATATACTAAAACTAATGTTGTATAGACCAGTGCTCCGCAAAGTGTGTGCCGCGGCACACTGGTGTACCGTGGTGTGCCTCGGAAAAATCAGGTTATCTCTTAAAGTTAAATAAACAGACTGAATAAAAATACCTACCGCAAAACTTTTATAATAAATTTTGATTAATATTATGTAAAAATTGGATTTTCATTCGAGTCGCACGGGACCGGTCAATGTGGCGACACTTGGGGGAGGCCTATGTCCAGCAGTGGACGTCTTTCGGCTGAAATGATGATGATGATGATGATGATTCCAGTTTGTGATACAAAATGTGTAACCCGATTGGAGTGTTGATTAATTTACTTAGCTGGGTAAAAAGGGCTATAACATTGAAGATTGAATAAGAAGAAACATATTTAAATACGCACGACGACTTTCTCAAATTGGGTAAATTCAGATTCTATTAAATTAACGAGTTGTTCAAAGATCACACGATTTTTCTGGTCCGAAAGTTTTATAAATTGCAATCCTCATTTTCAAAGACAGCAAAACCTACGCGTCTTTCCAGCCAGTATGGACTAATTAAAACGGATCGACCAAACGATCTAGTATCGACAGTGTTGCGCAGGCGCAGCTGCCATGCGTTGAAGATACAATTAATTCATCTGTCAACGTGTATTGGAACACTAGTGCGATAATTTGTCCAACGTAAGAGCTTTCAAAGATAATTTACTTTGATGGATGCGGTTTTCCTAAACGACTTGCGTGTGGTAGATTTTAATAGAACTACAGACGATGTTTTTGATAGTTGAATTGGGTGACTAGCAGTGGCGAAGGTTTCATACAACTCGATTCCTACCGGCTTCCCTTTGAAAAATGGCACAGTCAGTATTCTATAGGCAAATAATATAATCACATTAAAAATTTGTACTCCGGCTTACTTCTTATAAAAATTGACCCTTCGCTACTGGTGAATAGTATTTAATAGCAAAGATTTGTTGCGCCGAGCCCAAATACATTTGGATTAGGGCAGGAGAATGATGAATATTTTATTGCGGCACAATTAAAATATCTAGCTAAAGTTTTGACAATTTAACAGTGTACTGCGTTGATGATAAATGGGTCAGACGGACATTACATACATACAGTAGTATTATTCGATGAGCATTTTTCTTACTGCATTTTCTTATAAAGAGTGTAACAAAAAATTATCAGCTGTCCCATACTAAATTTCAATACCTACTCGACCCAATTGTATGGGACACCTGAAAATTTTATCGCATTTACGATATTGGACCCATGGAGGAAGTTGTTCAGTTTGATGGTCTGCAGCATATCATATGACTATACCCTTGCTGTTACACCATGTATAAAGCACTCTTGTGCTAAAAAGAGCTGGAACTTTCAAATTGGCTCCTGATGATTTCCTTCAGAAACAAAAGTTATCTTCCTGGCCAAATCCTTAAATGAAATTAAACTTAGCAAATACCCAAATCTCGGATCAAAACATGACATAATTCGCGAAATGTTTACAACATAAAAAAACATAACCCTCTTTGCCGTAGCGCAGTCGCGTAAAACATAAAGCACCCAAGTCTTGCGGTTGAAAACAATTTCATTAGAACATAAAAATATCACCACACCCAACGAAAAATCAACCATGTTACTTCATAGATATGGTTTATTATCGATAATACTAATAGTGACCGCAGAGATAGATCTTAGAACTAAGTCATGAAACTGAATATTAATTTGTCTCGACGAAGTAATAACTTATTTCGCTAATGTCTACTGCGGATAGATTTCGCTCTAATTTCACTATAATAAGTGCTAAGTATTTGGGGTATTTTGCATATCCGCCATTTTTTACAAGAGTATTTTTACCTGTTATAGTGATTGGATAGTATCGGAGTATAAAAAAAAACTGTTCCCTGATTCACTTTGTGGAGTAAGTAATAGTCGACACTTCGCAACTGTTACAAATAACAGATACTCTAGGCGCGATCCGATATTTTAGTTGTCTCAACCTTGATAACGTATTAATTGGTTACATTTTAAATATGCCTATCTCATAATCCTAACGAACAGTGCAACAGCAAAAGAATAAGTACAATAATACTTGTCTAGTCTTCCTAAAAACAAACGAAAGCAAGAAGATCATACACCCATCCATCATCAAGATACATCCAGCATCGCTAGCTATGTTAAAGAGCACTCAAATTATTTACACAAAACTAACAAAAAATGCAATTTATGAAGTTGAAGCAATTACCTAAGTAGCCAATAGTTATTGAAACTAATTTAAATATAACTCACAGAGAAAAACCTTTATTATTTGTCCAACATAAGTAAACTAGTCCACTTATTTTATTTTTTATTAGTTCGCGTATGTGGTCCTACCACAAAGGCTTGAAGGTGACTCGCCCATAAAAATTACGGCTGTTAATTTTTACGACGAAACTACCAAAGGGGTGACTCCAGACATATTTAAATAGAAAATAATTCACTAAATGTACGGCAAAAGTACGTGTTTAAATTATATTTGCATGCAGTCTTGAATGGCCGGTTTCAACTTTTTAAGTAATAAAATAAATGTTTGTGTTTGTTTGTTTGGCTGCTCAATTACTCGGAAAAGACTGGAGCTATTTCGACGAAGTTGATTGTAAATCATAAATGCGTAAAGAACAAGATACTGCCCTTTCGTTTCAATGAGTTATTGATATTACATATTATATTTCAGCTTTAACTTTCGTATTTTAAAACGTTGGTCCTGTGTATTTTTAAAGGGTATGTTTAATGTATTAACTTATTTTACTAGTTAGTTTATATACTCTTCAATATTCTGTACACTAAAACAACGAAACCGTAATGACAGCCATAAAAACAGATAGCGCAAACTGAGGCTTCTAAAATACGTTCCTCATTCTGATACCATCCAATCGCGGCGATTAAAACCGCACTTTATTTCAATAGTCGCCATCTTATCGAACGCGGGGTCTGTGGGACCCCTAGCGTTCTTAATTCAGCAATAACGTTTGCATTGCTAACTTTAATAAGTGTTTTATAATGACGCCAATAAAAGTCGAAGGTTCCAATTCCAAGCAACTAATTAATTCGCGCGATTATAAGCTGATTTGATCTTAGGGACTCCCAGACCCCACCCGTGGTGAGTGTTAACAAAAAAGTAATTCATTCGACATCTTTATTATATTTCGTGTATGTTTGACAGCCCTCTCGAGTGTCGAGTGAAATATGCGTAATGAATTCGTCCCCTGAATGGTAAATCATTTTGACATTAACTTAATTACGAGTGGTTCTGAGGATGGGAGAATGTTTTTTTACTAGAATTAGAACGCAACAAGACTTTTTATTTCCATATACTTGACTGGATCTTTCCCCTTGTTCATAAAAAGTGTCATTTAATCAAGAAAAGAATCTTTTTCCTCAACCATGACGTATCATACTATAATCCTGATAATTAATCAGAAAAGAAAACACACTAAAACCTACTTACCAACCATCACATTACTGAATACAATTACCATAGATTCAGTTTTAAACGATATTTTGCCGATGTATAATTTGTGAGCGCCACCGAACCGTAGACGCACCAACGCGGGATCCCGCAGGTGTAGTCATTGTAATGTGCGTCATTAAATACTGTCTCGTTAGTCGCAAGCGCCACTGCTGAGCATGAGATCCTGGGTTCGATTCCCAGTTCGGGCATAGTGTTATTGGGTTTTTCCATCACGAATTTCTCAGTAGCAGCCACGGAGTCTGGATTTGTGCCCGATTGATGGCAATAGTCTCGTCCCCTAATACATAGGGCTTAAACATAACTGGCGAAATATGGTTGTACTTTTAGGTACACCTCTGCCTAACGCTTCAGGGATTACAAGGCGTGGTGTTATGTTATGTTTTCTTCCATATTCTACGGACCTCGTTGTCATGGTGAAACTGATACTAATGAATGTTTCAACGGCAGTTTGTGGGTCACAGACTCACATCCACGGACCCCTAACTACATAGAAGTTTGGCACAAAATGGTCGACTTTCATATCAATATTGTATAGTTTTAGTGTTTTGCTTTAAAATGTTATGTTACTCGTATATTATGTAAACTTGATATTTGCTTTTATATTATTCTATTCATATTGAGTGTAACTTGAATCGATGTGGAAGGAACTGTAATTGAATTTTATATCTTGTTTTAAATGTTAAATGCTTGAGTGTTAGTACTTAATTGAGACTAATTCTTATTAAAGAAGGTTGTGTACAATCTCCATTCTTCTCCATAGAGATCTACGCTTTGGAATGTGCAACTACCGTACTTTCTTTTTCCTTTCATCTTGCACCGCATGCTATCACCGGCGCACTTGATGATCTGCTTTCTGCATCAGTGAGTGAAGTTCGCGTGGCTGAGTTTTGGGCTAAACATAACATTTGAACTTTTTGCCATAGACACGCTAAGAAGAAGTACTTTCTCAAGTTATTATGCCTTGTGACTGTAGCTACGCTTTTTTTTGTTTTTTTGACATTCAATAGTGCCTGTAATGGTCTAATTGAAATAAATGCTTTGTCGTCTCGTTTTACGTAAGTTTATATTATAAATATAGAAAGAGAACCTATTGTCGAGAGGCAAAAAAAATGTCTTTGAAACTTTCTAGAGATGGGATTCTTAACTTATGAATAAAATTTAATACCAAGGATATTTAAGAAGGATATCATCATCATTCTCTAGCCCTTATTCCAATTTATTTGGGGACGGCGCAGCATGTCTTCTTCTTCCATACTTCTCTATTACTCGTCCACCTCCTCTCTTACTATATCATTCGTTACACAGTCAAAAAGTAATTAATTAATTTAAGAAGGATATATTTCTTGAAATAACCAGAGGTTTGTTTAATGAGGAAACTTGTCATATTCAGGCTCTGTTTCTTAAGAATATAAGAAATATAAAGGGAAACACACTGCAGACCAAACGACACCTTTTTGTATACTTACATTTACATAATATCGAAGTTTTACGGAACCTGCAACATCATCAGGGGGTTTACTATGACGTTTTAAAGCAGGAGTTAGAGCTATACAGGATGTCTACACACTGTCACACTGGAATTACTCCTGCTTTAAGACCTCATAGTAGGGTTACTATGACGTGTTAAAGCAGAACAATGATATTTGGCAATGGGCAAAACAGATCTCTCCCAAAGATCTATTTTGCCTATTGGCCAAATATCTATGATGACAATCATGAAAAAGCAAAAATAACAAAAAAAGCTCGTCCTTCATGATTCGTATAAGTAGTTCTCATCTTCCGTGTCCAAATAACACGATTTTAAGACCTGAGAACCGATATTAAAAGTATTACGGTACTTCGGAATATTAACCTATCTCCAACAAGACAAGCTATTCAGAAAACGACGCAATAAAGTAACGAGCACCTAAACACGTATTTATTAAGTCGCATTGTGTCAGGAGCGGAACGTAACGGATTGACGGCAGTAAAACACGTCCATCCACGGTGACGGCTAAACGGACACTCAAAGGTAGGGCTCAGGCTTTCAAAATAATAAATCACGATATATCGATATTTTTTGGCAATTTCTAATATTTGGATGTACCGATCGACATCATCTGACTAGCCTTTTCCCAATGTTGCTGGTGTTGGCGTCCAGTCTAATTAGATGCAACTAAATACCAGTATTTTACATGTGTCTAAAATATACCTATATATAATATAGCGCTTGCTCCAAAGGATGGAGATAAAGATGCGTAAAAAAATTACAGCACCGAAGCCGCACGCGACGCTCCTTCAACTTGACTTTATCAATTGCGTCGGCTTGGTTCTTCGAAGATTTTCTTGATGAATTGAAAACTTTTCATTTTCAGAAGTCAGTGAAAAACACTATTACTCTCCCTTTCTTAAAGTATGCTGTATCGATATTTGTTTACTGGTTTCAATAGGACAGCGATTTGGATTGATTTAAAAATATCGATACTTCTTTCCACTACACACACATCCCTACTCAAAAGGAACATTGTACACATTTTATAGCATTATTTAATACACCTATAACAAGCGTGTCGATTGGGAACTTGGTCCGCGTTAAAAATATATTAAAAGTAACACTTTAACGGCTAAACAATACGGCGAGAAGTCATAAACAGCTACAGTCGGTCCCACGTACCCCTCAGAAATTAGTCCTGAATGACATGTGAGTTTGAGCAGGAAATAGTTACTAGTCCTCGTAAAACCATGAGAATAGTCCTCTTTAACTAAGGTGGCCTTTATGGAGAAGTCGCTTTTATATGATTTGTAGTGTTCTCTATGCTAGTTTTGATTTGAATTGATGGTCTATTAGACGAGACATTAAAAGTTGCGATGAAAGGTTTTTGTGTCTCAATCGTCTCATTCAAAAGTGTTATAGCTTGGTTGTCAATACGACTATCTTTTGTCTTTTTCATATTATGCTCTATACTGAATGTTGGTGAATTATAAACATTAACTATAATTTCACCTACCACCGTATAAAAGGTGTAAATAGACCCTTAACGAAGCCGAAAGGCACATGTTCTCCCCGTCTTTGCGATATTTTTTTTATTCTAGACCATACCTGGGAACCTTCTAATTATGGAGATATTGGGGATCAAAGTTCCAACATTTTCACAACTTCTTTTTTTAATACTTGTTTTTTAAGATAAAGATAAAATATTCTATTCAATGCATCCATAAGCACAATGTTTGAGTGCGTTACATTGATTTGTACCGTAAAACGTTATTTTTCACCCCAAAAAAAAAAACGTTTCCCAGCAATAATTTTTGTGTAGGGTTACTTAGTTTGATGTACAGAATGCTTGGTTAACGGCTTCGTGAAGGGTTCTTTTTACACCTTGTATAAGAGAGGTCTTACAGAGCAAGCGAAGTCAACATAATGTTGAGTTGATTTTTGTGTTCTCGGCTTTCATTTTATTTCATTCGGGGGGCCTAAAATAGCCGCTTTAGTTGAATCATAATAGGATAATAATATGAATTACATAACAATTCGTAAAATGTGACCATTTTTAAGAAATTTTGTGGTTTAAGAACTTTATTTTTTCTCATAAAGAATATACATTATTCACTCACTGAGAAAACATGTTTAAGTATAAAATTAAGTGTAGGTAAGCGCACAGAAATAAACGGTTCAAACTAATTAGGTACAAAAATCATACGACATACAATCTAAAAAAACGAAAAAATAAGCGGGTAGATGATCACAATAATAATTAAGTTTGCGAAACTATGTGAATTATACAAAGATACAAAAAGCGACATTTACTAGATATGGCATCTATGGCAATGTACTTGTTTTTTTTTATTTTTGTTTTATTAATTATGTGGTGACGTGGTGTTTTAATAGTTTTTTAAAACTAAACATACTTTTCGTTTCTCTTATTTCCATCGGAATTTTATTATACATATTGACGCCTTCATATTCAATATTTCTTTTACCGAAATTAACTGTTCTCGGTGGTCGCGTCACTAAGTAGCTAGGATTACGTAAGGTAATTTTGTGTTGTTTTTTAGTGAAATTTAGTGTTGTGTGAATATCTTTTTGTAGTATTTTTCGTATAAGTATACACGTGTAGTATTTATAAGTTTGGAAGATGTTCATTATTTTTGTGTCCTCATATATTTTTTTAGTTGGTTTATTTTTACGTCTATTATTATTCTGCTAAAGAGGCCATTTTAGACCCCAGATTTTTGGCAGGCGTTACGGGTTGTTAAAAGCCTGAAAGTCTGACGACCAGTCTGACCGAGGGGTATCAAGTTACACGGTCCCTGGGTTGTAGAGGTCAGACAAGTCAATGTATGTAAAATCCTGGTACTAGCATCCGGCATTTCGACCGGAAGCCGACACCAACATAGGAAAAACCTAGGCTGATGGTGACGATATTCTTAAAATGAAAATAATCGTCAATATTACCTTAACAGATAGTGAAAAAGTGAATCCCAATAAATAACAACTTTATTAGTGACTAGCGAACTCTTGCGTCGTACAGCGCTACCTATCGGGTCCAAAACTATATCTAATGTAGCCTATATTTTAAGTTAAGCATCTAGCAGTAGAGCGTTGAAAACTGCGTTCAAATCCATGCAGTAGTTTTTGCGTGATGCGCGTACAAACATACAGACAGAAAGACAAAAATTCTAAAAACTGTTTTATTGGCTTCTGTTGCTCTAATAATGTACAGACATCGGCCTGTTACAATTTTATTATATGTATAGATAAAGAAAACAATATCCTATCAGTATTTCCCATGATTACATCAGAATGCTCCACATTAACACTAAATATTTTTTTACAACATGATCCTTAGAAATGAGCAGGGATGACGGAGTGGAACCCGTCGAGCAGTTTCCGAGAATAGCACATAAATCAGACACAGCTCTGTAAATCTTTGTAATAACTAGATTGAAATACTTTGCTGCTGAACTGATTTATGACAAGTATCAGGATCTCCATTAAATGTTGTATTTTAGGAGAATATTTTGTAGATCACTTGGTTATTGAGCGAAATAAGCTTGATTTTACTACGGTGCATTTATGTATCGCAGAATTCCAAGTTTGTGCTATTTTTGGAAACGATGGAAGACGGCTAGACCTATCTTTAGTGTCTCCCAGATCAATAGACACAAACATAATAAAGCATTTGACGCCTCTTGGCGTTTTACGAGTAGATACTTTTGACTTCATTCTTGTTTAGACTTGTTTGACAAGTCTAAACAAGAATGAAGTCAGGAAAATGATATCTCTAAAATAATAATTAGTAAGAAACATTCACACAAAGCTTGTGTCTAAGTAATAACAGCTGCTCGGGTCGATCTTCAGGTTAAGCCGCGCTTGCCTAGTTTGGTCCGTGAATGGGTGACCGCCCATTACATACCGAGTTTCCTCCGTGCCTCGGAAAGCACGTTAAGCTCCTGGCTGTCATTTGAAGACCTTTGACAATCGTTACAGGTAGTCAGTGACCCGAAAGTCTGACAACCAGTCTTACCAAGGGGTATCGTATTACCAAGTATAAACTGGGTTGTGGAGGTCAGATAGGCAGTCGGTCCATGTAAAATGCTGGTAGTCAGCTGCATCTGGTTAAGACTGGAAGCCGACATAGTTGGGAAAAGGCAGGCAGATGATGACTCACAAAAAGAGCATTATAATACCGCCCCCTCACAATTTAGTGGCAATCTGATCAGGCAGCAGCAACCAGTCGATTATACATATCAATCTTGTCGATCTTGGCACTAAACTTCACCTTTGAAAGGTCACATATCGCAGATTCAACAGATGTGACAGATGAATTCGCAAATTTCCGCAATACAGTTACCTGTTGACGGAATGAAGAGCGACCGTTGATCCGATTTGTGAATGAATCAACCGTAAGCACGCACCTGTTACTAATAACCCGACGTTCTGACTTGGTGCTGGATGTGGTATATAAGTCATAAACTTATTCGCAGTCTTAATTATGTATTATGGACATATGAGAGCTTTCGACTCAATGTAGGCACCGAAGTTCAGGTTCGCACTCAACTTCGTGCCAAGACGTTCGAGGCTGTCGGTGACTGATAATCGGAAAGTAGGAGCCAGATTGAACGGATTCCTTTTTGGCGGTGAACAGATACACTTGAGTTTGATTTTTATTATTATGGTAGGCTCACGTTTGATCAATATACTCAATAGAAAAGGGAAGATTCTCCGGACAAGACAGGTGTCGTGTCTGATGGGCTACTGCCCGATAACTGTCATCGGGTTTCTCTATTGTGTTAAAGCGAGTATATTCTCTAGGATACATCAGTGAGGTTCATATGTGGTAATATAGATGACGCCACCCTTTTTTTTTTAGGTTTTCATCAAATGGGCGGAGCGGAAGGGAGTGTCAGACTTGTACTGACTAAAACCCATCCATGTTCCTTCTTTGCCCTTTGTGTTCCAGGGCCGCGGTATCTCTTTCGAACAGTCCCGCAGCCCTGGCAGGCATCGGCCCATGCGGACCCCTACGTGGTTGCTGACATCTCTTTGAGGCGCGCGTGGAACACGAACGCGCCGTCGACACAGCCTGTCGTCATAAAACGGCCGATGTCGTCACCCTACCAATTAACTCTTTCATTCCCATTTTCCTAACTACGCCGCTTGTAAGTTTATCGCTCTCCGCTCATGACTTAGCACTGTTTACTTGCAACAATGTTGCGGACGACACGACGACCGAATACGGCGCGGAATGCCACCCTACACGATTATATTTAATCGCTATTATTCGATGTATCGGTTGCAGGACTGACATCTCGATGTGATTTTGTTTTTTCTTTTGAGTTGTGACTTCTTGTGACGTAGATTTATTGTGTAGTAAAGGTTTAGAAAGCCCATTATATACAGCATGTATTGTAACGATCTCACTATGGTAATTCCAACTCAACATCTCCAGACCCACATCATCACCACATTATCTGGACTTTTGGCCGAAAGGTGTAGTATACCGACGATTCCGAGGAAGGTTACGCGACACCTCGCGGCAGAACACGACGCCGTCAACGATTCGTGTTTAGTTTTAGTTAAATAAGGTTTTTTATATGTATGTGTCTTAGTTTATTATTTTATAAGATTATTTTGTGTATTTTTATCTATGGGCCTCAGTTGCCTGACAATAAAATGATTGCTTAATTGATTGAATGCAGGCCTCTTGTCTGTGAGATGGAGTGGGGTTAATCGACTACACGAGCTTAATGTAGGGTTAAAAAATTCGAAGACACCATCTTCCAATTTTTGGTTCCAGGACAAAATGTAAGTCTGCTAAGGGTTGAATCCACTACCTAGGACACATAAGTTGGGGCCATTACAACTCAGAAAGTTCACTAAAGAGCTAAGAATGAACCGCCGTCCTGGGCAAGAGTACTGAGTGGCGTGCTTAAGGGCCAACAATACGGCCTACAAGGCAAGCGACTGTTCAGAAACCCCAACATCATGAAGAGTAGTAGGTTATAAGGGCAAGCCAATTTATTATACTGCATGATTCGAGGACACTAATCGACGGGTATAATGCACTGACGTTGTGAATAATTGAGTCCCTTAAATTTCATCAATTTAATGATGTTCTGAATTGATATGACCTGAGGCAAGAATCCACGCATTCCTTCACAATGCAATACTTCCCTTTAATACCTATCGTTTAAACAAATTAAGGATCCGTTCGTACTGTTTTATTTTCATGTCACGCCAAGAATTGCCCGCAGCGACACGATTCCGCTCAATTCTGTCGTAATATGTGGTATTCTCTTCAAACTGTGAATTTGATTCACAAGAAAGTAAACGACATTCAAGGTTTTTTATTACCGGCTTATTGTATACCAGCCGATCTCCGCCAGATTCGCCCGGTGACGAATTTTCATACAAATCAACCGCTTTCGTTGTGGCTTAAACCAACCAACGTCCCGTTGCGTCCGGACTTCCGCTGTCCAAGACTGGTCGATGCCCGCTTGACCTGCGGACCTCGTCCTATAGGGGCAGTGAGGTAACACAGGTACACCAGGCCCTAGGCTAGTACTTTCCAGGTTATTCCAGTAATAAGTGCGCATCGGTGCGATAAAATTTACGATCTAAAAGTGTAACAAAACCCTTAACGAAGCCGAAAGGCACGTGTTCTCCCCGTCTTTGCGATCATTTTTTTATTCCAGACCATACCTGGGAACCTTCTAGTTACGGAGATATTGGGGGTCAAAGTTCCAACTTTGTCAAAAGTTTTTTTTAAATACATGTTTTTAATGTCAGAACTTTACTTTAATCACCTTACCATAAACCCCGTACTATTCAATCCATCCATCAGCACAATGTATTGAATGCGTTACGTCGAGTCCTACCGTAAAACGTGATTTTTCACGCCAAAAAAAAAGCTCGTTTCCCAGCAATCATATTTGTGTAAAGTTCCTTAGTTTGGTTGGTACACCCTATTTACGCGAATGAAGTACGGCGGACATAAGTACTAGTACAATATAGCACTTCATAAAAGCATATTGTCACCAACCGCAGTAAAAAGTAAATAAATCATAAACTTCTTGAATACATACTTTATCTTAACCGCCAACTATAACTTTTTTACTGTTTACATCTTCACGGGGCCATAAAAAGTATGTTGTTAATATCGCCATACGACTATCACACTGTTATGCTGTTTTCTTCTAGTCTAGAAGCAACCACAAAAGTCAAACAGAATTCATAAAGGAATTCAAAATAAGTGAGGATCAAGGTACTACGGAGCTCACTGAGGGTCTGCCATTTTTCACCCTTATGGTCTAAGTAATAAGGTGGTAAAGTGACCGACAGTCGATAGTCCGTCAACATCCGTCTCATCACCCTGCTTTTTCCCAACTATGTTGTGGTCGGCTTCTAGTGTAGATGCACCTAGGTAATAGTATTCTTCATGGAGATCGAGCGACTACCTGTCTGACCTCCACTACCCAGTTGGTCTACCCATTATGTGTAACGAAGAAAACGCTAGAAGTATTTATAAAGCTTTGCCCGCGGCATCACACATGAGAAGCATAAGTGTAGTGTGGGGCAATTCTCGCAATAAATTAAAAAAAAAAAAAACATGTTCTAGTATCATTTGTGGACTGGCCACGTCTGCCGCATGCCCAACGAGCTGTGGGCCAAAATAACCACTTTCTGGAGCCCTGACACAGCCAGAAGGCGTCGCGGCAGACCTCGCAGAAGATGGCGGGACGGACTTGACAAAACAAACGACCAGTGGCCCACAATAGCCCTGGATCGTAGCAACTGGAAGTCATGGGGAGAGGCCTTTGCCCAGCAGTGGGATGGTGCAGGCTAGCAGTATCAGTATCAGTAGTATCAGTATCATTTGACAACCAATGTCAAAAACTAATATTATTTAATAAAGCTCGTTATATAGATAAGCCCATAAGACGATGTGGATGTTGCACAACAATATCATAATCTCCGATATAATTTGTAGTGTCTTACGATCCACGAATCCACGATCGATTCTGTTCTATGGACCCGAGTCGATATATCGAACGCTTTGCTGCATCCAGATATCGATTCTTTATTCTCATGTCGTTAGGAATTAGTAGAACCTTAATTAATAACTTAGATTTTATTTATAAAAGTTTTGCATGTACATATTTTAAACGATAGATAATAATTATGATGATAATTGAAATTAAAACTAAATATTTACAAAAAAGGACTACTTTATTAAAAATTAATTAGTGGATATAATTTGTTACTTATTATATTACTTATTATATTTTAATTTGTTAATTAGCGTGATTATTTTGGGACTAATTTCTAAAATATTGTTTTAGCGCTAGTTATAAAGATCAACAAGTGAATGCCAAATCCGATAACGACTTTAAACTATACGAATTTAAACAATCAATCATTTATTTTGTTAAAGATAGGTATGTTTACAGTTAGTATATTGTCTAAAATATGTGCACTATGTTTTGCCAATGTATTGCGTACAAAACACTATAAATAATACATCAATCTAACCATAAAAGCTGTAACAATTTTTATCATGATTCGTCATCCTAACTAGTATTGATAGTGTCTCTCTGATCATCATTATTGTCTTGTTCTTATCCCAATGTATGTGGGGTCCACACAGCTTCTTTTTTTCATACTTCTCTATTAGGTGTCATCTCAACGTCACCCCCTTTCCTAAGCATCTTTTACGAAGTCCATCCACCATTTCTTTGGCGTTTTCATACATTCATACTCAAAATTTTCCACATTCATGCGACATTTTCTAACAAAAATGCGGAAGCTATGAATAAGACAAACACAAAACAATATTAGAAACTCATTGTCCCCATCCTTATATCTTGTCTCTTTCATCGCAGATGGCTGAGGAACGAGCAAACTCATCCGACGTGGTTAATGGGCGATTAAAGTACCAGTTCTGTAACAACGCAGAGATGTCGTCGTAAAAAGATGACAAATGTGCTGCGGATAAGATGGGTTCACATGGCGATCTGTAGTACGTGGCTGTAGATAAAGGCCTGCGCAGACGATGAACAATTTGTTCGCGAACAATTTGCAACAACGAATGGACGCCAATCGATAGATGACAAAACAACAAAACAACCAATAAAGAGGAACGGTTATTTCTATCCGGCGGACAAATGTCCCTCGTCTGTGCAGGCCCTAATAATGACGAACAGAGGGCCTATACTTGAATGTTTGGATTTTGTTTTAACACGCATTTATTAGCTTCACCTGTAACTATGTAGAAAAATCTTAGAAGTTAAATTTGACCCACTTCGCGGTTTACAATTGAGCTCAGATTTTGCATACATGTTTAGTTTGGATGACAATGCATGGTTAGCTAAGTGACTTTATTCTAAATTCAATATGGCGGACTATTTACTTTTTATGTATTCTTATGATATGGATATCGAATACAAGGGTTTGCTGAGGAGAATACGAGAGGAAAATGACGTCGGTTTGAAGCGTGTTTTTTAGTCTTTTTTTAACTATAATATTTATTTAAATACAATTTTTCATATACAATTTCACAAAAGCTAACCAACTGAGCCTTTCTGCAAATGTCATTCAAGCGCGACAAGATCCATGATGCACTATACATTTTTCTACAATGAGTTTCAACAGTTGCTAAGTCAGTCAACACATTTTTTTTTTAACTTGCCTTCTTTTTTATTGCTGATAGAATGCCACTTCAAAGCTTTATCTAGATCATGACGCTTTTTGTGGTTTCAATGAAAATGCGCTAATGCTTTATCGCATTTTGGTTGTAGTTACACGAACAAAACCATTCCATGCAGATGCAGAAAGCCATTTCTCAATTTATTGGTCTGAAAAACATATGTTCAAGCTTTAGAAAAAGCTCTCTTTGGCTTGACAAGACAGTGAAAATGTCTGAATGTCATGGTAGCCCACCAGGGCTACCATGACGTCTTAAAGCAGGAGTAATTCCAGTGTGGGAAAGAGATGGCGCTAGACGACCTGTATACTTCTGTCTGTTTCTCACACTGGAATTACTCCTGCTTTAAGACGTTATAGTAACCCCCCAGGTTTGATTACAAGAAAAGAAAAGGCTCTTCTAAGTTAGATTTCTTACTCAAAAAAACATGAGACTACAATTTCAACCCTTACAAAACCGCTGTGTGTTCTGGTAGCCGAAATCCCGTTCAGTACGCAATAAACTGTGAACAAAATGTCCCCTCACAAGTGATAGCCATGCGTCCAGTAGTAAACCTGGGCTACGTACTCATTCGACTTGTTTTACTGGGGTTCCGTAGGTTAAGCGCTCGGACCTTATCAGTATTGATCTGTTTCCTCAATTTTATGCTAAAGGTAAAAGAGGCCATTAAAGTAGCTGGCCCTGTTAAGCTAGTGGGTATAAATATTGGGATTTACGGTCTTGGTATCCGAGGAATTTTAAAGATGAAACGCTAAAAACACAAGGCACAGCAACTAGAATCAATTATATTTACTTTTTCGTATAGTTTGCCTTGTAATGGCCTACTTGAAATATAGACTTTGACTCTGTCTATTATGTATGACACACTATAATAGTAGGTACGTTCAAAAAGACGGGAGACAAATTGAAACCCAACCTAGACCCATTAACTCTCATGCTTTCAGTAAAGTCAATAAATCTAAAATTTATTTATTAATCGACATTGGGATAATAAAAAAACTTCAATGAATGAATAAAATAAATATTTCAAATGCGATAAGTAATTTTTATTGAAAACACTATTCCAATGGTGATTTATTTCCATTCCGGCGGCTAATAACTACTACCAAAAATCGGTTTTTGGAAGCAAAAACACGAAAGCCCATTACGACCGCGGAACTCTTAAAAATCGTCGGCGGAGGAGGGTTAATTTTGGAACTAATTCAAATAATTGATACGATAAGGTCTAAGCCTGGTTAATAATAAAATAGTAAATTGGCGCTACTTAATTGCGTTTTAGTTTTAATGAAAACATTTAGATCAACAACCGTTTCAAAATAATATCCCTATGTTTCAAAACTATTATTTCCGTTCAATCAAACAAAACGAAAACAAGAAATGTAACTCAACATCCACAAATCCAAAACATTTTCCTCCATTTCCTTAATTTTATATCTATCACAGTGTGCCAATGTTTTAAATATTCACCCACGAGACGTTCCAATTTAGCCTAACTCACTATAGATAAATTTAAATACTCAGACAATATTTTATGACTTATTTTAGGTACGGTTTACGACGGAAGACGGGGCCCGCTGGATGAATGTCTGGCTAGATTTTATGGTAGCTACATAGGTACAGGAATGTTCTAGAATCTACGAGTCGAGAATATTTGTACAAGCATTTGATTACTATTTTATTGTGGTTTACTATGTGCGCTAATTCATGAAGATTATCTATCAAAGTTGGGTTTTGTGCAATGTGTTCGCACCCTTACATTTTTCGGGAATTTTAATTTTGGAATTATTTAATTTCTTGACTAATGCTATTGGTTTTTAACATTGTTCAATAACACAGAACTAAATAAAATTCCATAATCAAGTCAAGCTATCCACGTTATGTTTTCCCATTTATGCTCATATTCAAACAGCCAAACAAGTCCACAAACAATATTTTTTATGCGTCTGTAAGGTCACCGACCCGCACCAGAAACACGCATATTAAAATTTTAGGAACAATATACCGGTAAGCAGTAAATCAATATGGTTACTAGACGGTCGTGGCACAAAGGGGCGCTGCGAAGCGCTGCATCTGCTAGCCAATGTCAACGGTGACGTTTACGCGCGAAAAGTTTTACGATCGGCAGACGACGACGCGTCAAACGAACAGTGATGTTATTAGCGGTGTGACAGTATGTCGATGCTTTTGTTGATTTGTATTACTGATACTGACATTTTGAAATCAACAATAGGATTACAGGTTTACTTCATACAGATTTAGAACTATAAAACTGGAAATTCTTATGAAGTCAGGATTAAACTTAGATACTCCAATCAGTATTAAGCTAGTAAAAAACATGACGTTTAGATCTATAAGATATTAGAAAGTTTTAAGTTTGCATGCATATTTTAACAGTTAGACACAAAGAATAATAATCATAATAAGAAATGAATCAGCGTCTGCATTGAGCAGACGCTGATTCATTTTGAAACTTGATTACCAGAACTTTACCAACCCGCCGCGGGCCGCGCCGGTTTGTGGAGCACTTCTGAAGTGAACATGTATCATGTATTTGTAACGTAATACAGAGACACGTGATATTATTATTTCCTTCTAAGTTTGATTCAAACTGCTTACAAATTAGCAAGTTGAGCACATATTTATGGTAATAATTATCTATAAAATGCGTAACGACATTTGTGTTTCTTGGTAATACGCATACATTTTTTCATAGTAATCATTGTATAACACATTTATTTACAAACAAGACAAATGAAATGAGAATTGTACAAAGTATAATTGTCCGCATTCATATAAGAGTAAAATGGTTAAATTGAATGATCAGAAATGAACTTCATTTTGTTTTCATCGATACGGTGTATTCGGAATATAGCACGTCACTCAAGACGATCATTTTACGACCGTCTCGTTCCCGAGTTCCATTTTTAAATGGGTCTGCTTGTGGTAGGTCATTGGATAAATAATAATAATTAATACGACTTGATATGGCGTTTTTGGTTTTAATTTGAATTTTATATGTAATATTTAGATAAGAGGAGCTTGTGACTAAATAATAACCGCCACTCGGGTCGATCTTAAGGTTAAGCCGCGCTTGCCTAAGTTGGTCTGTGGATGGATAACCACCCATTACATACCGAGTTTCCTCCGTGCCTCGGTAAGCACGTTACGCCGTTAGTCCCGGCTGGCATTTGTACATCTTTGACAGTTGTTACACGTAGTCAATGGCAAAGTCTGTCAACTAGTCTTACCAAGGGGTATCGTATTATCCACTAGCTGGGTTGTGGAGGTCAGATAGGCAGTCGCTCCAAAATTCTGGTACTCAGCTGCATCCGGTTAGAATGGCAGCCGACATCAATATAGTTGGGAATAGGCTAGGCTAGATGATGATATATAATTTTAAAAGAAGTTAGTGTTTAAGTCTACATTTTGGTGCATTTGACTTAAAAGTGCAGTTTAAAATCGATGTAGTTTTTTAAAAATTTCCCCGACCCAACGTTAAGACTGCGTAATTTACGAGTGGCCGATAATAAAAGTTTTTGTTGCGAAAAGCGACGGGGTGCTATAAAAGTTTGCTGTCCCTTTCCACAGTGAGTTTACGAGCGTGAAAACGCGAGATAGGTATACTGTACCGGTAGTTTTATTACCGGGTATGCGAGCGATGTGAACTTATGTAGGTAGTAGCGGTAGCTAGGAAGCTTGAAGGCAAAACACAATATGTCAAAACTGCTGATGTTTTTCGAACGGTTTTAATTTAAATTTGGAACGCGCTCAACATTTTGAAACAGACAATGTGTACGTAGCCTTACAATACTGTCATATTTTAACTATCATGAAATTGAATTGAGCTACTTAGCAAGAAAGGTACCTCCCATTTTGGATAAAAATTCTTACGTATTGCGTATGGCTTGTACAGGTAATTGTATAGTGAGTCCAATAAAAAAAAGAACTGTGTCCGTAAGTAATTATGCAAAAGAGTCATAACTAATTACGCATAATTACAAGAAAATTATAGCAGATGATCGAAAAGAAAGAAATAACATGCAAGCGATTCAAATCAAACAATTAATTATTTACGGAAGGATACATTGAAATGTCATTACGATTAATGCAGTGATATCGATAATTTATGACCAAAGCCCATAAGGGACATCCCTTTTAATGTCACTTGCACTCTTTCAACTTTCGAATACTTCTTTTTAAAACAGCGTAAAGAGAAATTTTTGGTTTGAATGTATTGTATTTTTGTCGAAATAATTTTATTATCGAAATTGTATTGAAAATGGGTGTGTGGTTATGATACCATAAAGTAAGTTGTTGCTGTAATGAGAAGTAATCGAATATCAATTTATTAATAATATGATTGCACATCCCTATTGTGGATTGTTTAGGTTAATTAATTTGTGAAGTAATTTGATATTTGCCATGAATAAGATTAAGGAGCTTCGAGGTTTTGGGTTTATGTTTTAAAAACAATCTTTAAAAGGCCAATCGAATATATTTGAATTAAGTAGGTGTGATCTTAAAAATCCGAATCAAGTGACAAGATGAATGTTCTAAAATTTGCCAAGGAAATTAAGAAAATTTAATTTGGCTAGGACGTCTCCGCCGGAATCAACTAATTGTAAATAAATTAGTCTAACCCTCAAAAAATCGTAAAAAAGAAAACATCAAGGAAATGTGTCATTTTTAATGCCTCAAAGGTTTTATGTGCTAGGCCTTAGAATTCAGGCTATGTTTGCTGTACGTGACCTCCGTACACTTAGTTGGCTGTTCAGCTTTACACTGGCGTTAACAATTTTATGGGTATAGTTTAGCTGTAGGACTTGATGTAGGTGGGTAGCTACATAGGTTCAATTTTAGGGGTCCCTTGCCAAATGGCAAAAACGGAACCCTTGTAGATTTGTCCTGTCCGTCTGTCTGTCCGTCCGTTAATTAGAATGAGATTTGATATTTAGTTTTTAAGATATATGGGACTTTTTTGGGAAACTGCAGCAGTAACTGTGTTTTTCATTAACATACTGGTTTTACACCTTTTTCATTTAATTAACTATCATAATTTTCCACAATTGATTATATTACACAGCCAGTTAATGATTAATAGTTCCGCTGCATATGATACGTCCATTTTGTATGGTACAGTGAGCAAAGCCGTATGTTCATGTTCATTATATGTTTATGAGGAAATGTGGATAAAAGATAATGTTGTCAATAAATATGATTTATGGAAGACTAAGCATAGTGTAAGGTAGTAATAGTAAGATTAATGATGTTTTTTTTAACTGATGATGGAACAACCGAAATACAATATTACTAGGTCAAATAGAATCCGTCTGTCAATCTTAGTGTCTATGGTAATGTCTCCGTATTGGGCCATGCGGAACCGGGTTTCGGTCCCATATTAAAATCGGTTTTTCCCGGGTTTTATTATGGGACAGAAACCGGGTTCCACATTGCCCTTCTCCGTATGTTTATTTATTTTCAGCTGATGAAATATTATGATGTTAATTGAAACACAGGCCCAGAAAGGGTTGCAAGACCACCACGATGGATACCGCGAGGGTTGGTTCGTGATGGCGCGCAGAAGAGTTCGTTGACGGAATTGGGGGAGGTCTTGGCCCAGAAGTGGGACAGAATAGGTAAAAAAAAACTGGAACATCTAGCCTAAACATAGTATAATGGTATTTCCTAAATAAATGGGTAATGGCGGTCCCTTGGCATGGCCGTATCCGTATTGTTCAATAGACCGACTGCTTTAATGAGTCCTCGCGAAGGTATGAATTTTAATGGAATATTCTGAAGGTTGATCACGTATTGGTTCAATTAGTACCGTAATACGTACGTGGATTACGGTTATTTTAAAGCAAATAACCTGTGGGATATTGTTAGGACTTTGTGGACGCTTAATGTGTGTTTGATGGGGCAAGGCGGAGGACTCAAAAAAAACGGTCGGTCTATAACTGATATTGCAGCAGTATTCAGTTTGTCCAGAAACTCATCGAATGGAAGCTTTTCATTTTATTTACTTTTCGACGATTTCTTAGCACCTAAATAGTAGCTTATGTACTCTGTACGATGACATTATGATGACTTCTACTGTCAAAGAATTTTCCGTCAAATGTTTGGCACGCCGCACCTCTCATATTTTATTTACTTCATTGCTTTCAGTAACGTCTGGAATCCTGACTAAAAGCACCTCATACATCTTTTAAGATGAAAGATGGATGGAATGTGTGAGGAGACAGAAAAGTGTTTTTTTAACCGACTTCAAAATAAGAAGAGGTTATGCAAACGGTGAGTATTCTCTTCTTGTTTTCACACACAAATCTATGATGAAAACCGTTCAGTATTTTTTATCAAGTTCCTTTAGGAAGAATTTGAAAGGGAACTCACTCGAGACTTTGTGTTACTAAGTAGGTAATTGGTACATACGTTAATTTGTAGCAGTGGCAAAGGTTCCATACAACTCGATTCCTACCGGCTTCCCTTTGAGAAATGGCAAAGTCAGTATTCTATAGACAAATAATATAGGTAATCACATTAAAGATTATGTACTCCGGCTTACCTGTTACAAAAATTTACTCTTCGCTACTGATGTGTAGCATAGCACACTCGTTCTGCCACCGTTAGTTAAAAGTAGGACAGGTTCCTAACACTGGATGCGACTTTTTTACAAGCTTTAATAAAAATATAGGTGTGACGTCATTATTTTTGTTCCGTTTTTTTAGCTTGTTTTAAAAAAATATTTTTTACTTAAATAGCTTGATGTATATTTTTATTTTTCGTCATATTTCTTTGATGCCTTTTGCTAACGGCGACGTTATATTATATATTTTTAAAACGTTGTCTTACACTACGAATTTCTCCTGTATCGTGGGTGCGCTTACAAACATAGCAACTCACATTAAGGGCATTACATGGCTCAAATCCCAAAAACAGCGTATGTTCAAAGAAATTTGTTGATGAATCCCTTCGTGCGTTTTCCGTGTAAAAAAGTATGTTATAGTTAAGTTCATCACAAATAAATTGTATTGTTTAAAATTTTAATAAACCTTCTCATTTTTTTTGGTTAATCGTAGAAAATAGGTCCTTTTTCAACCTTAATTGTAAATTATCTCTGTAACGGCTGAATAGATCGGCATGAATTTTGTAACAACAAATACGTAATGTTATACTTAACAATCAGTATTTTTTTCTGTTATTTCTTTTAATATTTTTAAATAATAAATAAAAACCGAAATTTTGCGAAATGTGCGGGGCAAGTCAACAAAAACCAGTACAGGGATCAAATCATCAAGGTCATCGAGCAATGTAATGCCTTTAAAAACAGCAACAGACAATTCAGTCCAGTTATCGGTAAGATTTTCCTATCAATACGTCTCAACGTAAACTATTGCGACAGTGACTGAAAATAAAGTTCAAAATCGAACCCCCTTCCCAAACACTATATTACTAATTATTACACCCATGTACAGACAAGCAAGTTTCAAGATAATTAGCATACAGTCCCTGATACCTTAATGGCCCATAGTAGGGGGTACATGGTAATGGCCGCGATACGAGTGCCGTGGTTGGTCTATGCGCGTATGCTCTCTGGTACCGCTGGTCTATGGTCCGGCTCTGCGGGGCGCCTTTTATTGCTAATGGTTAAAGCTTGGTTATATGTCATCTATTATATGGATGTGGTTGTAAATAGACGTGAGCTTGCGTGTATAGGAGAAGATAAATAGTTTAGTTTCTGTTTTGCACTCGCAAGCCATGTTAGTTCAATGGTTAATAGGCTGTCAAACACATCGTTTGTTTAGTACGCACTTTGTTAGTTCTGTAAAATACAGGTGTAAGCAGACCCTTAATGAAGCCGTCAACCAAGCATTCTGTACATCAAACTAAGTAACTTTACTTTAAAATTATTGTTGGGAAACGACTTTTTTGTCTGGGGTTTTACGGTAGGACTCGATGGAACGCACTCAAAGCTTTGTGCTGATGGATGGATTGAATAGTACGGGCGTTGTGGAGGTGTTTAAAGTAAAAATCTTACATTAAAAACATGTAAAAAGTTGAAACTTTGATCCCCAATATCTCCGTAACTAGAAGGTTCCCAGGTAAGGTCTAGAACAAAAAAATGATCGCAATGACGGGGAGAACAAGTACCTTTCGGCTTCGTTAAGGGACTATTTACACCCTTTATTAAAACAAACACCTGATGCAGAGGAATAAGGAAAATGTCGTGAGGAAAGTTTTGAGTATGAATGTGGATGGGTATAAGAGTAGAGGAAGACCAAAGAAACGATGGATGGACTGTCTGAAGGATGATATAGCAAGAAAGGAAAGTGTCTGATGAGATGACGAATAATAGAAAAGTATGGAAGAAGACATGCTTCGCCAATTACAAATAAATGAAAAAGCGTTTATTCGTGGTGACAAGGTGAAAAAATGTTACTTCTGATGCAGATGTAGCTCCTATATACATACAATATTACTAATTGGTATAAAGGCAGGAGAATGATATATCGTCGCGGATAGTAAATCCGCGAATCTACCATACGTAACGTGCGCGTATCTGCACTACGTGTAGGTTTACAGGGGAAGGTTATAAGTTTATATATTTTTTTATTTCAACGATTTTTCACCTCATTTTTACATGAATAGCAGGGTTCGCATGATTAAAACAAGTTGTTTTAAAACATGTTTAAAACAGTTTGACTTTAAACCGTCCTTTAATAAAACAATAAGAAAAAAAACAAGCTTTAAAACTACTTTTCATGGCGAATGAGTCTAAATAGCTTGACATAAAAACCAGTTGAGTCTATGCTATTACTATGTCATATTTTTATTTTTGTGATAAGTAATTTATTCAATCAAACAAAGATCTAAGTACCAGGATTTATGGGACAAGACACACACACAATCAAAATTATAACAATTTTGATTGATTTTTATTTTTTTAATCAAACCTTCCTCCTATTATTATATGGGACTTAAACATAACTGGGTAAATGTGTGTGCACTATTAGCTATACCTTTGCCTAACCCTTCGAGGATAACAAGCGTGATGTTGTGTCTTTTTAATTGTTGATATGATATGATATAAAAGATCCAGTTTAGAAATGAAGTATTTTAAGTCGAATTAATTTGAAATAATGCCCTTAACTAAAAAGAACAAAAAAAAAACACTTGTTTAAAACAATTTGAACTGTTTGTTTTATACAATTAAAAAAAATCTGTTTTTTTTTTCAACCCTTATGAATAGCAACAATTCATGAGTTCTATGTATTGTTAACATTAGAAATGTATTAAATTCATTAATTTAGTCGCTACGACAATGCGTAATTGAAATTGGCTACATTTGTCAGATATGCGGAATTATCCAATGCTAGTTCCGCGGATTTACACTATCCCCGACGATATGTATTATAATATACTAGGTAGGTGCCCAGCTATGTCTACAGTCGATCAAAATCCGCTTTTCACTGCCGCTGAAGCAGTGAGCAGTACCTTTCAGTAGTGGACTTGGTACTACCGTTTTTTTTACCGGTCGACCCTTTTCAACTTTATTGCTTAGAGCATAAGGGTGAAAAGGGGCAGACCCTCAGCGAGCTCGATAGTACCTTTATCCTCACTTATTGATATTCATTCGATTATTTTGAATTCCTTTATAGATTCTGCTTGACTATAGCGGTTGTTTCTAGACTTGAAGAAGAGCATAACAGTGTGATAGTCGTATGGTGATATTAAAAACTTAATTTTTATGGCCCCGCGAATATGTAGACAGTAGATAAAGTATGTATTCAAGAAGTTTATGATTTATTTACTTTTTACTGCGGTTGGTGACAATATGCTTTTATGAAGTTCAATAGTAGTAGTAATAGTTCAAGCTAGTACAATATAAGGTCTATCTTTTCATACACGAAATATTTTAAGAGTAACTTCTATAAATCGTAAAGTCGCCATAGTAACGAAAAAAAAAAGTTATCTGAGTGTTTTTTTTTTTACGAAATTATAATAATTTAAAAAAAAATTGAGACTCTTTGCATAAAACCTTTACCATATTCTAACAATGACAGTAGGTATATACGACGTAGTAAACTAGCGTATGAATGTTTCAAAATAAGGAGCCAGTATTTAATTAGTTGGTTAAGTAATTTAAAATTAATTATTTTATTTTAAAAAATACTCTACAAAAATCCCTTGAAATGGCTTCGTTATAGCCGTTAGATGATTCTCTGAAAATATTTCGTGTATGAATAGTTAGACCTTATATTGTACTAGCTTCTGAACCAGTCAAACTAGACTTAGTCTGGTTTTTATTTAGCTATCGGGTTAACTGATCTAAATTCTTAACAGTGACATTAACTATTTCTTTTATTATCTTAAGATGGTTTGGTCATGCGTGAAACGCGACAAATGGTATTCTGAGTGGCAACACCGCGATTAGACTAGACTGACAAATAATGACCTTATGAAATCTTTATATTTATATTCATTTATTTTGCATTCCATATCTTCAGAAAAGTCAGATGCGTAGTACTCGCCACCAGCGCGGCGTGCGTGTATGACCAGAGGCCCTACCACGAGCGCGCGGTGAAAACGTATCGCAATTACGTCGATTTTTTAATTAAAAATACTCGTTTCACACATAATATTTTCGTTATTTTAAGAATGTATACATATCTATGGAAAAATCAACGTAAAATTACGTTAGGTTGATACCGTACTCTCGAGCTAGGGCCATAATAACAGTCGTTACAGGTAGTCAGTGGCCCAAAAAGTCTGACAACCAGTCTTACCAATGGGTATCGGTTACTACTTACTGGGTAATAAGTGTAATAACCCAGTAAGTAGAAGTCAGATAGGCAGTCGCTCCATATACAACATTATTTTTAGTATATGCGAAACCTGAATATGGTTTGTTCAGAATAAGTAACTGAATCGATTCCAATAATTTTTAAACCATGTTATATATTTTCCCAAAAATATTTTAAAAACTTAAAAGTTGGACACCGAGCGACTTAGAGTACCTATTGCAATAATTTAGGTACCTACTGCCAAATTATTATTATCAATGAGCTCAAGACGACGCTGGAGGCGCGCGCTGCGTGGTGACCACATTTTTGTGCGGACAACTAGGTAACAGAACAAGCTTATAACTGTGATTTTTCATCATACAGTTTTGAAATTTTGTACATAGATTCTTTACATAAAATACTAGACACGTGTATCAGGTTTCGCATATACTAGAACTAATGTTGTAGAATACTGAAATTCAGATGTATCCGGTTGGACTGGAAGTCGACCCCAACATAGTTGGGAAAAGGCTAGGCAGATGATCGAGGAATCCATTAACACCAGAGTCAGTTACAAAGACAACTACTACACTCACCACACTTCATAACTTGCTAAACGAACACAAGAAACTTTTCCAACAGCCTCCACATATTTGTGTCAAATGACGTCATTTCACGTATTTTAGCGCACAAGCATTGTTTGTCTTTATAGCCAATAACTGTGCAGTGGACAACATGCTTTATTTTACCGTTGACACACCATTTTACAGCCCATTCAAGGGGTTCAGAAACTAGTGATGGGTACTTAAAGTAGCCCACAGTGGGCTATGGGCTATTTATTACTAAAATATGGCCAGGAGTTCATTTAACACGTCTTAACGGGTTGGTTAGAAATATGAGTGGAGACGTTAAATTGTTAGTAGATAGTTAGCGAAGCAGTGGCGAAGGTTCCTTACAACTCGATTCCTACCGGCTTCTCTTTGAAAAATGGCACAGTCAGTATTTTATAGACAAATAATATAATCACATTAAAGATGTGTACTCCGGCTTACCTCTTACAAAAAATAACCCTTCGCTACTGCTACCGGGATAAAAATAATTATATGTGTATTTACACGTTATAAACCTGTCTAACATATATCCTTGTGGCAAATTTCACCCAAATCCGTTCAGTAGTTTTTTCGTGAAAGAGTAACAAACGTCCATCCATCCATCCTCACAAACTACGCTACTGGTGTAGAGTGTACTTAATTACTGTTGTGTCTACTCAGAAATATACAGGGTGGGTAAAAAATCGTGGATCAAACGAAATAGTTGCGATAGTTGGAGTCATCACGGTAATTTTTTGGTAGTTAGTACATTTTTTTTTACAGTATGGTTCTGAAGTCACAAATAATTTTTCGTGAGATTTAAAAGATATTGAAAAAAGTGTCATCTCATAAATCATGGTACACACTGTCATAAAAGCACTTTTATAGTGATTATACATTTCCTAGAAGCAACTATACACCATTTTATGTTTTAAAATGAGTATTTTTTTTATTTTCTTAAAAAAACACTCAAGTTGTCTAAACTTTTAAGGAGATCAAGTTAGGACTCTGCCACAGAGATATTTTTTACTGTAAATAACCCCAACTATCGACCTGTTTCGTTTGATCCACGATTTTTTACCCATCCTGTATACAGTACAAGTCCGACACTCAACTTCTAAATGAAAATTATCACAATAATGTAGTGAATAATGTTAAACTGGGATCATCATCATCATCATCTGCCTAGTCTTTTCCCAACTATGTTGGGGTCGGCTTCCAGTCTAACCAGATGCAGCTGAATACCAGGATTTTACATGGGGCGGCTATCTATCTGACCTCCACAGCTCAGCTGGTACGGAGAAATATAATACCCCTTGGTAAGACGGCTGTGAGACTTTCGGGCCGTTGACTACCTGTAACGACTGTCAAAGTTGATGACAGCCGGGACCAACGGCTTAACGTGCTTTCCGAGGCACGGAAGAAACTCGGTACGTAATGGGTGGTAACTCATCCACGGAACAACCTAGGCATGCACTGCTTAACCTGAAGATCGACCAGAGCGGCTGTTATTTAGCCCTGAACTCCACTCAACCTAGTATTTGGTACGGAACCTAGTATCTCGTATTTGCTGGAAATATTAGTTTAAAAAAACATATATGGCAAAAATGTAATCAAGTTTGTACAGACGAGCACATCAACCTACCCGAAACTGTCAAATTTTCCCAATCAACCTTGAACCTAATGCTTTAGCGATAAAGTTGAAAATCTATTAAAGAAATTTAACAGATTGCAGTAGCTTGATGTGCTTGGCGTCTGTACAAATACGAAATCCACATAATCACATAGCCGCCATACAAGGAGCTAATATAAATTTATGTCGTATTTTGTAAAATAGCAATAATATACGGCTGCTGGTGTATTGATTGACACTGAAGTGTGTCGTAAATCGTATATTTTTATGGTTTACGCGGCCCCAGTTCAAATGGGATTTTTATGACATTTTAAGAGGAAACTGGCAATATTGTTATAATCTTTAACACATAATTATGTGAAGGCACGGTAAAAGAGCTCATGGAAGGAATTGGAGTAGTGCCTTTGCCTAGCAGTGGGACAGAAAACACAAACAAACAAAAAAATCCAGCCTACAGCAGTTAACTTTTTAATATATGCTGTTTTTGGACAGCTGTTCTGACTCAACCAAGTGAGTTTAGCATTACTACAGAACTCCTACAGGAGTACCAAGTAAAGCCCAGTATTTCATAAGACTCATTACCCGATTCCGGCGAAGCCAAAAGGAAGGGTTATGATTTTAGCACTATGTATGAATGTATGTTCCTCCGTAGCGCCTAAACTATTCATCCGATTTTGATGAATAAGGCGTCAATCGAGTCGTTATTATGACCCGGGTAACATAGGCATATGTTTATTCAGTAGTCAGTTTTTTTAGTCGTAGTATACCACACAAAAATACTAGGTTCCTACGTAATTTCCTTTAAAATATACCTTTTCTCAAGAATCCTATACGTTAGAACCACTATAGAAGCCGATCGGGTAACTTACAAAGATAAGACATACATAGTTATGAGGCCGACAGAGCTCCCAGTACAACATGGAGATATAAAAACCATCATCTCTCACCAGCCTTTTTTCAACTATGTTGGGGTCGGCTTCCAGTCTTCTGGATACAGCTGAATACCAGTATTTTAGTTGTGTGCCTTGGTAAGACTAGATATAAAAAAAAATGTACACAAAAAAAGCAATTGTATAAAACAAACACGAAGAAAACGTTACTCAAGACAATAACTACACATTCAATGCACTTGTAACAAAGTAGTAATTAATTTGACGATAAGGTGCTTCGCCCACTGTGACTTTTTGTGGCCACAACTTCGCCCGTCGAGCGTTAACGCGATATAAGAGATGCAAACGCGCGATTTACGCACGACAACATCGCGATAGTTACGATTCAGGAGGTCTGTTCTATAAGCTCGAATCCGTTGTTTCCTACCTCGTATCACCAACGGACCAAGACTAAAAACACCTAAAAAGGGATAGTTTACTTGCTACTAGTGTATTACTTTTTTTATATCGGGAACTCATAACAAATAGTATGGGAAATATCCCGTTTTTAATGTTAATGATACTGTTAGTGTCCATGTCAGCTTAAAAACTTATACGGACATAAGATTAGTTCGGGGCCCGGACTTATAATAAATGATAACACCATGGCATAGTTATTCCTACCCTCTATGTGTATTCATGACGTGAATCCGAAACTAATTGGGACTAGGGTGCATTTCGAAGTTCTGAGCTACTTTCAGACGGGCTCGTATCTTTGTTGACGGACTTGAGAGTTGAGCCCCAAAATCGCGGTTACGTGGGCGAAATCACCAGGCTAGATAGAGAGATCACCGCTAGAAAACCAAGAATGTCATTTTATTACTACCTACTCTGACGTCAAAAGCACTATATAGTTACTGTACAAAGATTACTATACAAAATAGACTATGTTTTTATTCTTTAAATGTCTAGATTTAAGTTGTTGGGTTGGTTTTCAACAAATTAGCTTGCTGCGACTGTAGCCACGTTAAGCATAAAAGGCTTAACCCGGACGCGCGAAGTAGATGCTCTTGCGATATCTAGATGTATCGATATCTGTGACCGCGACTGTATCGCGTTCGTTTTGCGTTTGCACTGCTGCGGTGGACGAGGGCCCTTAACCATAATTAATGACCCTCCAATTGTTTTTGTGGTACCAGTTGATCATATAGCGGTGGTCGCCAGTTGTCAGTAATTATATACATGGTGTTGTTTGATTGTGTACGGTAAAATAACCTTCGTGACATGGATTCTAGTTAAGCGAAAAGAGATTTGGGAGAATATTCTAGAGATACTATTATGATTGATTATTTCCGTTTTGAAACTGGATTTGTATACACGGCGACACAACAAGCTATACATATCCAGTATAACTTGGCCTCGCTTTGTATGAGCTTCCCATACAATGAGAGATCAGCGTAATTTGGCTATATAGTTTCAATAATGCTTTGGAACCTGTTTGATTTGGTTCGTTTGACGTTTCCACGGTGCGGTAAGAAAACCGAATATTTCGCCAATTGTATTGAAATAAACAATGCCGGTGTAAACGGCCTAGCTAAATCATAATTATTAATGAAGTAATCATTTAATATTAACGATTGGTCGCTGATATCATTGTGCCCCCAACGACAATTAAATTTAAATACTTTTCGCATAATCTTTATGTTTAAACCTTATAAAACTATAACATCATGTTAATGAATACATGGACATACATTTTATGCTCGTTCCATCCAAGGACTGTATCTTGTTATTGTTATTAATTTATTTATTGTTTTTATTATACTGTTTGTTGTTGCGAAACTATAACTCCACTTTGAGCAGTAAGAAGACTACACTGATATTCTTAGTAGCTGACTCAGCTCAAGTCAAGTCCGTCTCGCCCTCAATCCGGCCCATTAGACACATTGACAGCTATAGCTTATTTATAAATTGACATAAACGCCCACGATTATAGAGGTTTTATAAGAAAGCGTGCGTTAAATTTAAGGATCCGCCAATTGCGGCTAAGAATACGATTTGCTGATCGTTTTGAACCGTTGTCATGACGACTGAGTCTAACTGAGCTCAATAATTGACTTAAGACGAGTAAAACTCGAGAAGGAGCTAGACCTAGTAACCATATTAGGAATCAGGTCATCCTTCATAAACTGTACCTACTGTTAAATTTCAAACGGAAAATCCAATTAGAGATTTTTTACCGCGCGTAAATGATCGTCCTTGTGGACGTAGACTATAATCAGATCTGATCGTCAAATCTGATCCACCCGTGGAATCTAATTAGTAGTGGTAACGCAAGTAGGTAAACGGTCGTCGAAATATCTTATACTATGCTCTTACCTGAAGCGACGCATGTTCGCATCGCTACAAGTGCGCGGGCGGCGGCGAGGGGCGCTGCGTGGTGAGTGGCAGCGGCAGCAGATGCGGCGCGTACTCCGGCGCCAGCACGTACCGCGGCGAGCAGCACATGGAGTACGTGCCCTTGCGCGCCTGCAGCTCCAGCAGCGAGCAGAGTGACCGCTCGTACAGCCGCCATTGGTGAACCACCCAGTGTGCTGCAAGGTGCAGATAGATTAGGGTATGCTCGTGTTGATTATGACGCAGCGGTGGGGCCATACCTTAGGCGCGTGGCAATGTAGAATTACACCTTACTTCGCTTGCAGACAAAGGAGCGTTTGAAAGTTCCTCCATCCATTGTTAAGTCTTACCATTTACCGCAGATTGAGAGCCTGAACGGTAAGGGAGTGACGTGAAATCGGCTTAAGCAGGTCAGAAAGAGCTTTATTTCTATGCAATAAGAGCTTTTTCTGACTGGTTTAATAAGATTTCGAATCGATAAGTGTGGTTTCACCCTCAATCTGCTGTCAAATCATATTACAGCTGCCTTTGTTGGTCTGACGGAACAAAAATAGCCGTCAATCTTTGCTAGACTATAGAATTGACGACAGGTTAAAATGTATAAAAAATTATGGAGTTAAATTTATTGTTTAAGGTATGACCCCACTGCAAATCTATGATAGCAAAGCGCTTTGCCGCTAACATTCGCCACTAGCACATCTTAAGGCCAGTGCACACCAGGGACGGCAGGGGATCTTGCCACGGCATACCGCCGCTTTCACTGCCTCACCCCGTTATTGTATTTTAGCGGACGCCAGCGCGTACCATCGCATCATATGCCTTGGCGTCCTTCAGCTTGCCCTCGCATGCCTTCGCGTCCCTCAGCAAGCTGTAGTACTTCCCGTCGCCTCCCGCCGCAGCATCTTCTAGCACCCTTTGATGACTCGGGGTCGATCTCTAAACATTGGAATCTGTATCTTGTGACCACTAGCTACGTAAGAATTTACATTGGGTAAAGATAAAATGCTCTACCCTGCCGTCCCGGGTGTGCGCTAGCCTCTATACGGCAACTCTACTAATAGTGCTTTTTTTTATATTTTGCGACGCAGATCATGCATGTTTTGGAACCGGAGGAAAGATACATACGAGGACTTACCGCCATAATTTTCTGACATTTGTTACGCGGCTTCGCTGCCGCCTATGTACAGAAATAAACCCCTTTTAAATCGGATACAATGTAGCTTCCCGTTAGTGAAAGAGTTTTTGGAATCGGATCAGTAGTTCCGAGGATTACCCCTGCATACAAACGTACAAACAAATTTTACTAAAACATTTTTTTTTGTGTAATTTTATATAAAAGTTTCGTGTCACGGTGTTTGTGGTCGCACTCCTCCGAAACGACTCGACCGATTTTTATGATTTTTTTTTAATGTATATTTAGGTAGGTATGAGAATAGGTCGTAAAGTATATTTCACACCGCTAGGTTGTCAAATTCTAAATAAACGCGAGCGTAGCTTCGGGCAAAAGCTAGTATTAGTATAGATTTGTAGACCTTTCACCTACATAAACATGTTCTTTGGTGCTTTGGAAAATAATCCTGTTTTTTTTTCCTCTAAAACCTTTAAGCACTTAGCAGAGTTCCTAAATAACGAACAATGAAGAAACAAAACAAGTAAGCTACTGAGGTATGCAACTGTGCACTAATGTTTTGAACAAATATTGTTGTGTATTTGACTATGCAACTCAGCGTTGCCAGATTTTTTTTTTTTTTGCCATGTCAGTATTTTGGAAGTTTTTGAGTGAAAAAAGAGGGATTCTTTCGTCGAAAACGGAACATAGTAAAAAAACGTATATAAGGTCTAACTATTCATACACGAAATATTTTCAGGGAATCATCTAATGGCTATAACGAAGCCATTCCTAGGGATTATTTTTTTTTTATCTGAGTATACTTTTATAAAAAATAAATAATTTAAAATTACTTGACCCACAAAATAAATACTAGCTCCTTATTTTTGAACATCCATTACGCTAGTTTACTATGTCGTATTTACCTAGTGTCATTGTTAGAATATGGGAGTAAAGATTTTATGCAAAAGTCTCAGAATTATAATAATTTCGTAAACACAAAAAACACTCAGATGTATTTTTTTTTCGTTGCTATGGCGACTTTACGACTTACTCTTAAAATATTTCGTGTGTGAATAGTTAGACCTTATATAATTAATCAGAAGTTTTTAAATATTTGTCTTTTTATTTGAATTCAATTTACGTTTACGTGACAAAAGATAGCAAAAATAGCCATAGAAAATGTATTTTAATAAAAACTGTAATATTTTAAATCAGATTTACCCTATCGTTAAATAGTTGAGTCTTATTCGTCTTCTAAACAAAAAAAAAAAAAAACGGTCGAGTTATCCCCGAAAAGCGGGACTGAGCCTGTCCCGCGCGGAACATTTAATTTTGATTTAAACATCGGGACGTCCGTCCAAAATCGGGACGTCTGGCAACGCTAAATTGCAACTACAAGTTCCTTGCAATGTTATTGTGTGGTCAAGTCGCAATGTCTTCTTTCCTACAAGCTTTGAAGGTATGGGGAACAGGCAGTCAAGTTCCTCATTTCCCCTAGAATATCCTTGCACGGTGTTCAGTGCGGTGGACTATCTTGCGCGATGCAGGATTTTACGTGTCGCCAGGTATGAAGCGTAGTTCGTACGCGGCGCTGTAGACGCCGCAAAGCTTTTGGCGATGCGTGTCTGTTTGTAATTTTAAAATAACAGCTTTATACTAAATGCATAGGAAAGCATATAAAGCACTTTTAACAAAAAAAATACTTCATTTTAATTTTTTGACTTTGTCTGTTTATTCCAGCTTATCTCCGAAACGGCTGGACCGATTTTGACGGGACTTTAACTGGCAGATAACTGATGGTATAAGGAGTAACTTAACTTAAATAATAAAAAAGATTAGGGTTCCGTGCAAAAAACAATGAAAACCCTTGAAATAGTTAACGAAATCCGATTCAAATGGGGAAGTAATATTTTTATAATAATTTCGCGCCGACAAAGGTCGCGGGCAACATCTAGTTATCGAATAAAATCAATCAAATAATCGAAATTATTTTTTTTTACAGCACAGAAGTAATATTATATCAGAAATCCAAGACCAGCCACAACAACGAGCGACAAAAAATATGTAAATCCCACATCAAGAATTTACAAGAGGAGCTTGCAAACGCCGTTAAATGTCAAAAAACTTGGCATCATAAATTGTGATGAAAACAGCCTGACACGGAGACACGTCACCTTGTTTTGTGATGACAAAATAAAGACGTTCTGACATGTCAATAAAAATGCGCATATGATTGGCTGCTTTGGTATTGAAGATAATTTTTTTTGGTGACAATACGGCGTATCGTGTGATATTGTTTTTGTTGTAGACTTTCTTGTCGAATCGATGACTCAGATTGTATCCGACCAGTACTTTGCGACCTGGACAGCTCTGTCGTTTGCCTCATTCAAGTCCTGCCCCCGTAGCATGACCACCGTAGACAAGGATTTCTTTGACGGAAGAATCGACAAAATGACAGATAGTGCAAAGAAATCTGTCATTGTATCGACACCATCTGTCATTTAGTCGTTTCTTCCGTCAAAGAAATCCTTGTCTACGGTGGTCATGCTACGGGGGCAGGAGGGTGCAATTAGTTGTGCACGACGGTCAGGACCGAAGGTGTGGCATATCCTGCCTTCGGGCTCCACACACGCATTGTGTTCGACATGTGTGTCGATTATACCCGATCTAACCAAATTAGATGCAGCGGCCAACTTGAGCCTGCTGTAGATAATTTTTAGAAAGATAAGTGAAATTGTCATATTTCAAAGTCAAATTTTTATTTATTTTTTATTTTATTTTTTCTATTAGCTGAACATAGGACGTGTAAAAGGTATATGTATAAAGTTAAGAGATCTCTATGTTTTGCAGTCAACGGCGTTCAAATATTAAAACAAAATTTAAATAAACATACGTTTTGTCTCTTCTTTTGTATAAATTATTTCTTACTAATATTTCTTATTTGTAGGTTTTAAATAAAATTTTCATAAATTGTTTCTTAAAAAAATGTTAACTAAAAATAATTACGGACAATTTTGTTTTTCTTTAAACATTTTTCATACCCATTTTCATTCCCCGTATCTAGTAAATAGCTGCACCGATTTTGATAAAACGTATCTAAGAACCATCGCCAAGAAACTAGCTTTCAAATAAAAAAACTGCATCCACATTGGTTCACTCGTTTAAGAGCTACGGTGCCAGAGACAGACACACACACACATTGCGGTCAAACTTATAACACCCCTCTTTTTGCGTCGGGGGTGGTAAACCGTTGGGTTGTAAAACAATTCTACAGTCAATTACACACACTGAATCTTTCAAATTCTCCACTTAACCGTCTCATATTAATTGTATCCCCATCGATCACGTCTCGGGCCATTTAGCATGCGCAAACGCATCGTAACTCACAAGCTTTAACGTTTACACGGCGGCGCTAATCTGATATGTATCATTCCTCATACTCCTTCCTTTGATGTAGTACGATATCGTTGAATTGTATGTATTGAAAATTGATTTATATTTTTAGAAACTGGGACATGCTGCTGATATTACTGATTTTTATGAACACACTGTTGTTTATCTAAAGTAAGTGTGGGAGCCAATGTTCCCACTGCTGGGACACAGACACGGGCCTCTTCTTTTTCAAGTGGATCTGGTCGTCATCCACCGCCCGGACCGAGTGCGTGTTAGTAGATGTCACGTCATGTCTTAGAATTTGTATTTCTATGGAATACCGGTTTCTGAACGATGTTTTCCTTCATCGATTACGATTTCAAGGAAGCTTTTTACTTGTATAATGAAAAATAATTTATATTTATTATGTTATACAGTTTTAGGGGCCAATAAATCGTAATTCCGTTGCACATGTCAAGGCCTGCCCCCGTAGCATGAGCACCGTAGACAAGGATTTCTTTGGCGGAAGAATCGACAAAATGACAGATAGTGCAAAGAAATCTGTCATTGTGTCGACACAATCTGTCATTGTGTCGACACAATCTGTCATTTTGTCGATTCTTCCGTCAAAGAAATCCTTGTCTACGGTGGTCATGCTACGGGGGCTGACAGGTGCATTGCCGTTAGAGATGCGACGCTAAAACGTCTTAAAGGCATTACATGGCTCAAATCCCAAAAACAGCGTATGTTTAAAGAAATTTGTTGATGAATCCCTTCGTGCGTTTTCCGTGTAAAAAAAGTATGTTATAGTTAAGTTCATCACAAATAAATTGTATTGTTTAAAATTTCAATAAACCTTCTCAATTTTTTTTGGTTAATCGTAGAAAATAGGTCCTTTTTCAACCTTAATTGTAAATTATCTCTGTAACGGCTGAATAGATCGGCATGAATTTTGCAACAACAAATACGTAATGATATACTTAACAATCTGTATTGTTTTTTTTCTGTTATTTCTTTTAATATTTTTAAATAATAAATAAAAACCGAAATTTTGCGAAATGTGCGGGGCAAGTCAACAAAAACCAAGCAATGTAATGCCCTTAAGTGCTGGTTGACAATCACACCTTTTTTTTTTTTTTTTTTTTTAATTTGAACTTTCTCCAGCTATTTTCGCAATCGTGTTGGCCAACGGTCAAAATTTTCCTGAAACTTTTCAGTTTACAAGGAAAGAAGAGTTGCTTTAAGAAGAAACCTCTTTGGAATATCCTCAAAAGAACAAAGTTTAACCTTGATCCAATCACAGCAAAGACGAGACATGCTTACATAACTATAATGCAAACAACATAACATGTCAAACACCTACATTGTCTAGACAATGCAAAACAAATATGTACAGCTTATCAGACAACTGAAACCAACTAAACTTATTAGCAACTTTGTTATTAACCAAAATATGGAAGCTAAACACCATAAATGACAAACCGACGAACAAGTACGCAACATTGTCGCACCACGATGCAAAATCTCCTACGTATTGCCACTATCAAACTATATCTATTTTTATTACCTCACCCACACACCTCGAAACTATTTGACACCAATCTAGACTAAACTCTATTATGCTGTCGAATAAAATACACTTCAACTTGCAACAATGTGGCGTTCACACCGTTCCGTTGTCGTGAAGTACGCATGTGTTAGTGTCAATGATACAACTGCCAACTCATAAGTTGTTAGTGCGTACCTACCACGTGCCCTAGTATGTATACATGTACGCACGATGCAAAAGCACATTCCAGTATAATATGAACCGTTTGATTAGGATCTATAACAGTCAACACTCCTGCTAATGTACTGAGAAAAGGGGGCAGGGGAGGTCTATGTACCTGGACAGTTTACTACACCGAGATAGAAAATGTTGCATGTGTCCGATACGGTTTTATTACTCAAAGATTAATTGCATAGTGATATTTAACATCCATCTACAGTATAAAGTCGTTAAATTGTAATTATGGTGGCAATTTCCTGTTTAAATATGTATTTTGTGCAATTATCTTTAACAGTGGCATCTATAGTTAGAAATTGACGTAAAGGAAACTAAATCGAGAATCAGTGACGTGGAAAGATAAATCTTTCATCAATTTGTATTGTTGTGCGTCGATGTTATGATTGATTAAATTTTCTATTTGCACTAGACATTACGACGGACATCAAATAGCTATAAAATATTTAATTAAGCAGAGTAAATTCACTTAATACATTATTATTTAAAAACTATTAAATAACCTAAAAACAAATAAAGTATGCATAAGATATTGATTCAATAGGAGCTCAGTTTGTACGAATAAAGATGCTAGAAACTGATAACAGCACCAATTGATTAGGTACCAGCATATTTTACACTAACGTAATCGAGAAGGATTTATGAAGACATGCTGCGCCGACCCCAAATAGATTGGGACAATGACAGGAGAATGGAGATGATGATTATGATAACATAAATAGTATTGTTTATCATTCATTATTTGCTTCTTCTAAAATCTATCAATCGAACACCTCAAATTGCACCATTTTACACAATAAACACACAACAAATCACACAATAAACCATTTTTAATTGAATAATTGTAATTTATGATTATTTATTTAAGGTGGAGGCATCAGGTTTTTTGCAATTTGCAGGTCAGTGTCAGGTTGTATGTTGATTAAAATATAAATCGCGCAAGTAACACGTACGTAGTTACAGAATTATAATCATTAAAATCATCAATACTAAGTTCATTTAACCCCATTCAATGACTTTTTCATGAAATAGTCATTGAATGGGATTAAATGAGATATGAGAGTGGTATTAATGACTAGCTGTTGCCAGCGACTTCGTCCGCAATAACTATACCTGCCTGCCAAATTTCAAGTTTGTAGCACAAAAAATGAAGGACTTTGATACAAACTTGCGAGAGCCTTTAGACCTCCTTAATCCGGTCCCGTCGCAGCTAACTATAATCTACATCCCTGCCAAAGGAGATGTTTCAAAATGTATGGAGCCCCGGTCAGGTCTTTGTACACTATACTCAAAAATGGGGAAACACACATAAAACACTCGTGGCTAAATAATAACAGCCGCTCGGGCCGACCTTTAGGTTAAGCCGTGCTTGCCTCGGTTGGTCTGTGGATGGGTGAACACCCATTACATACCGAGTTTCCTCCGTGCCTCGGAAAGCACGTTAAGCCATTGGTCCCGGCTGTCATTTGTAGATCTTTGACAGTCGTTAGGTAGTCAGAGGCCCAAAAAGTCTGACAACCAGTCTTACCAAGTGGTATCGTATTACCCAGTACTAACTGGGTTGTGGAGGTCAGATAGGCAGTCGTACCATGTAAAATACTGGTATTCAGCTGCATCCGGTTAGACTGGAAGCCGACCCCAATATAGTTGGGAAAAGGCTGAAAAAAGGTGATGATGACACATAAAACAGTTTTCAACTATCCAATTACTTTCAAGTTGGCTTTGTTTGGTAGTAAAGCACAAGAATATACACTTGAAATTACAGCACACAACAAAAACCTGTCATGTTGATTGATTATTGACGTTTGACATGTTTATTTCTGTCATATTACATTTTAAAAGAGAATCTCAACGTTAGTCATTTAAATCAAATAAAAAAAAACCAAAAAATTAAAGCGAGGTTGTTAAAAATAACTCAAGGAATTCAAACTAACCGAACATCAAAACTCCACAACGAAAGCGACTGAATCAATGATCGATCTATGGTTTACTGTCAATGTTTTTTAACCATAGAGTACCTAAATTGGTGAGACGCCATGTTGAAAGTCGATAAAAATAATTGATAAAAATATGAAATGATTAAAAGAAAAGTATGCATTTAAGCTATTTATATATCTGTATTTTTCCCGAATTCCACGGAATTATCTCGATTATTCGAGGTACTGTACACATACTGGACCCGATTTGAAAAATCTCCTTTCATCTTTATACGTCAAGCGGTTTTCGATATTTCGTGATGAGTGAGTGAGTGAACTTGCGCTTTTATATATTTAGATTAGATTATAATTAATGATTAGAATGATTGGGCTGCCCTGGCGTTCCACCTTAAGCATTGACTGTAGAAATTACTCCACATTGTGACATTTGTAATTTTTTGTTTTTATTTAATTTATCATCATTCTATTAATTTTGACATACCTACCGAATAATTTGTGTTTATTTATTTATTTATTTATTTATTTATATACACTTCAAGCACAAAGTACAGAGGCGGACTTAATGCCATAGGCATTTTCTACCAGTCAACCTTTGGGTGATGCAGAGACAAACAGTTTACTTCTCGCATGATTAATATATTTTTTATTTCGCATGCAACCATAAATTTGTACGCCTCTTGGCATAACATAGCGACCTCATCATCTGCTTAGCCTTTTCCCAACTATGTCGGCTTCCAGTCTAACTGGATGCAGCTGAATACCAGTATTTTACATGGAGCGACTGCCTATCTGATCTCCACAACCCAGCTAATACTGGGTAATACAATACCCCTTGGAAAGACTGGTTGTCAGACTTTTCAGGCCACTGACTACCTAACGACTGTCAAAGATCTACAAATGACACTGGGACCAACGGCTTAACGTGCTTTCCGAGGCACGGAGGTAACTCGGTAAGTAATAGGTGGTCACCCATCCAAAGACCAACCTAGGCAAGCACGGCTTAACCTAAAGATCGACCCGAGCGGCTGTTATTATTTAGCCACGAGCTCCTCCATAACATAGCGACCTATGATCTTTAATTTAAGAACTGTATTCACTACCTATGTTACACAAATAAAATTGATTTTATTCACATTTCATAAAATCATCATGCTCTTGAACTTATCTCAATTTAATTGGGTTCAGCGAAGCGTGTTTTCTTACTATTCAGCCACGCCATCACGCCTTGTAATCCCAGAAGGGTTAGACAGTGCTGCACCTAACAGCACACCCACATATCGCCAGTTATGTTTTAGTTCCATGTAATAAGGGGCGATTCCATACTTCTCTATTAGTAACTGCTCTGATTACATAAGAAGGCATTATGATTACAAATACTAATATTACAACACATGACTAATATTGTGTTTATTTTTAAAACAGAATGCCAATTTACAATTAAAATTCTTTACATGCGTCAATATTGTTATACTAGTAATGCTAATTCATAAATATATGCCCAGAGTTATATTGTTTCAGCTATGTAATGAATGATAAACAAACTTGATTTTGTTTTCTATTTGTCATAGAAAGAAAATATGGAAAGTAATCACGCCTGTAATCTCTGAAGAGTTAGGCAGAGGTGTAGGTACCTAAAAGTACACCCACATTTCGCCAGTTATGTTTTTTAAGTGCCATATAATAGGGGCTGAGCCTATTGCCATCCACCGGGGCACCGAGCTTAAATCCAAAACAAAAAAACCTAATAACACTTTGCTTGACCCGGGAATCGAACAAAGGACCTGATGCTCAGCAGTCGCGCTTGGACTAGATCAATGAAGCAGTGTCCAAGGAAATTGCACAATAATTAACAATAACTGACTAACCGACAAATGTAGTAGTGTATGTGTGTGTGTGTGTGTGTGTGTGAAAACTGTAGCGTAATTAGACTTTCGCCACTGCCTGTGCATCATAAACAATACAACAAAGGCAACCACAGAACATCACGTCTGTAATCTATGAGGAGTTAGGCAGTTATTAAAAGTCCTATGTGATAGAAGAGGAGATCAGGAGACGAATCTATTATAGTTCTGTTCAAACTTAATGACCGTTCGGAAGTTAGCTGCGAGTGACGGTCTGCGCAGGAATAACAGTTCAAAATTTTATGACCGTTCGGAAGTTATCTGCGAGTGACGGTCTGCGTAGAAATAACGATTCAAACTTTATGATGATTCGGAAATTAGCTGCGAGTGACGGTCTGCGCAGGAATAACAGTTCAAAATTTTATGACCGTTCGGAAGTTAGCTGCGAGTGACGGTCTGCGTAGAAATAACGATTCAAACTTTATGATGATTCGGAAATTAGCTGCGAGTGACGGTCTGCGCAGGAATAACAGTTCAAACTTTATGACGGTTCTGAAGTTTGCTGCGAGTGACGGTCTGCGCAGGAATAACAGTTCAAACTTTATGACGGTTCTGAAGTTAGCTGCGAGTGACGGTCTGCGTAGAAATAACGATTCAAACTTTATGATGATTCGGAAATTAGCTGCGAGTGACGGTCTGCGCAGGAATAACAGTTCAAACTTTATGACGGTTCTGAAGTTTGCTGCGAGTGACTGTCTGCGTAGAATAACAGTTCAAACTTTATGACGGTTCTGAAGTTAGCTGCGAGTGACGGTCTGCGTAGAAATAACGATTCAAACTTTATGATGATTCGGAAATTAGCTGCGAGTGACGGTCTGCGCAGGAATAACAGTTCAAACTTTATGACGGCTCTGAAGTTAGCTGTGAGTGACGGTCTGCGCAGGAATAACAGTTCAAACTTTATGACGGTTCTGAAGTTAGCTGCGAGTGACGGTCTGCGCAGGAATAACAGTTCAAACTTTTTGACGGTTCGAAAGTTAGCTGCGAGTGACGGTCTGCGTAGAAATAACGATTCAAACTTTATGATGATTCGGAAATTAGCTGCGAGTGACGGTCTGCGCAGGAATAACAGTTCAAACTTTATGACGGTTCTGAAGTTTGCTGCGAGTGACGGTCTGCGCAGGAATAACAGTTCAAACTTTATGACGGTTCTGAAGTTAGCTGCGAGTGACGGTCTGCGTAGAAATAACGATTCAAACTTTATGATGATTCGGAAATTAGCTGCGAGTGACGGTCTGCGCAGGAATAACAGTTCAAACTTTATGACGGTTCTGAAGTTTGCTGCGAGTGACTGTCTGCGTAGAATAACAGTTCAAACTTTATGACGGTTCTGAAGTTAGCTGCGAGTGATGGTCTGCGCAGGAAGCACGGTTCAAACTTTATGACGGGTCGGAACACCTAACGTAAAGCTGCGCAGAACACAATTTTAGCTATTAGCGGGGAGCAGAGGACGCATCGTCTTGACTGTGTAATGCGCAGACCGTTACTCGCAGCTAGCTTTCGAGCCGCCAAAAAGTTTGAACAGAACTGTACCATCAACTGGGCACGGTACACCTGGCTACTGAGAAATACTTTTAAAATACTATTAAAGCACCATCTGATGACCTGAATAATGTATAAATTGTATAGTTTTTATAACTTGTGTTTTGTTTATTACCAGAAGAAACCGTCGCTTATCTTAATTATTATGTTTTTCCTCATAGAAGTGAATAATTGTATTCTTTTTGAGCGAAATAAATTTTCTTAAACCGTAAACTGTAAATTCCGCTTGCTAGACTAACGAGGCAGTGTAAAACACCTAGCTATTTAACTATTTATCACACAGTTGAGATCATAAACCTTTAATCAAGGAACTGCATGACTTCTTTTGACTGCATGTCAGAATTTAATAACCTTAATAATCATTAGCTTTCTTATTTAAAGCCAAACCCGGGAATTGCTAAAGCTATTTTGATGGGACTTTCACAACTATAAGTTAATTATTTTGCTTTGAAGTTACATCTTGCAATCGTCACTAGAATAATAACACAAATAATAAATTTATTTTACATGAAACAGGAAAACCCTTAATAACTAATTTAATTAGCATTTCACCTTCCTCTATTCAAGAACGCACTTACACCTCAGCCCACACCTCATTGGGAAACAAAGGGGAATGATGTTATATGTTATGCCTACCCGAGAAAATAAATTATTATAAAATAGACAATCCTGATACCCTAAGTATTTTTTCCAACATTCTCAATTTCACTTGCTACACACTTCCCAGTAAAAGCATGCGCTTCGGCAATAATCATGTATTTTAGAAAATATGATCGCGATATAATGATATCTAACATTATAGAACTAACAGAACCATGTACCTACTTGCCTATTTTCATAACGAAGGAACTCTATATTATATATTCGAAAAACTATTCAAAACTTTTGTGTGTCAGACGACGAGGTACAGAGCAACGGCTAATTTTCGGCCAAGGTTCGTCCGTAAAATTCGCAAAAGGAATACACAGGATAAGTTACTAAGCTGCGCAATGCAACTAATTGCACTAACGCTTGGGCCTCAACATTAAAGGGGCGTGGCTCGGCGCCTCGGCATGATTTAGGCGAAAAAAAATTTAATTGATCAGGCGGAAAAGGCCCCGACGGTATGCCCAGAGGACTGACTCTATGCAAATTGGCAATGATCGTTACACGGAAGAACTACCTTAGAAGCTTTGCCTCTATTACACTGTGACGTGATGTACGAGCTAATTCGACGAAGATTACCGAACCGCAAATCCTTCATTGTTTAACTGTACGTAAAACATATTAATAAATTAAAACACAATATATTCAGACATGATTAAGTTTCTTGCTATATTCTACTGCTAATGTGTGGAGGGTCTCGGACGCAGGGTCTCGGGTTCAAGTCCGTATCTGTTTATTTATTTACATCGGTTTCAATTGGACGAGTGTTGACTGACCTGAGAGTTTTGTTGACAGGTTTACTAACTGGGTTGCCCATATATACCCAGCATTCAGTGAATTCAGACTGATATCTATCTCAACCATTTTTCACTGTTCTATCATCCCTTATCGCTTGTTAAATACCACTTTGTCTAAGCCGTCGTTATCTCAGGGGTCGTCCTTTAATCACGTGAGGATCGAACAGGGGGGGAGGGTTCCAGATAAAAATTACGATGGGAGGGATGGCTTAATATACCAATAGCGTGTTTTCTTTTTCGTGTGACGTAAAAACATAATTTATATTTGACGAGTACAATATTTTTTACCAATAATGAATTAATAACCCGGCTACCGAATTTGTGTCTAAAATAAATCCATTTTTTTTATTGAAACATTCTAAAACTATCTGATCTCTTGAAAAAAAAAATACACATGATATTGGGAGGGGTAGCCTCAAAAGTCGCGACGTATCACCAAGGGGGAGGGGGAGCTATAAAACTGACCTAAAAACCTTAAGTGATTAAAGGATGGCCCCTCAGTCCTAATCAACCGGTGGCGATACTCAAAATCTTCCATTCAAGTGAACAAACCAGAGCATATCGATACAAATACTTAGGACCGCTTGCACCACGAATCACTTAACACGTTTAACGTACTTAAAATATATTGCTGTTACTTTCCAACGCTTGAAGATGACAGAGACGGAATGACGTTTTAAATATGTGTAGCATTAAACATGTTTACTGATTCGTGGTGCAAGCGGGCCCTAGTTTACCTACAAGTTAACTCCACGAGGAGCATTACATTAATTGCCGAGTCAAAGTTCAGCGTCGAACAGTAATCATAGAACTACAGCTACACCGTACGATGATTTACCTTAATTAGCTCTAGATATGCACAAATGTTATTGAATCAGGTTATTCTTAATTATAACTTGGTTTACTTTGATCTAGAATAGGGTGAACGGTGAATGCCACCTGCCAAGGTCACCTGGTGAGATAAACTAGACAAGTGGAAATCTCTTTCAATTCGCTTCATATTTCGATGAAACTAAACTGAAACTAATTTAAGACTGAATAGAGATCACAAAACTATACAAGTTGTTAACAGACCCTTCACGAAACCGTCAACCAAGCATTCTGTACATCAAACTAAGTAGCTTTACACAAAAATTATTGCTGGGAAACGACTTCTTTTTTTGGGTGAAAAATCACGTTTTACGGTAGGAGTCCGTAGGACTCAATGTAACGCACTCAAAACGTTGTGGTGATGGATGGATTGAATAGTACGGGGGTCGTGGAGGTGTGTAAAGAAAAGTTGTTACATTAAAAGCATGTACTGAAAAAAAAACTTATGAAAAAAATGGAACTTTGACCCCCAATATCTCCGTAACTAGAAGGTTCCCAGGTATGGTCTAGAACAAAAAAATGATCGCAATGACGGGGAGAACAAGTGCCTTTCGGTTTTGTTAAGGGTCTTGTTACACCCTTTAGAGAGCCATAGTTACATTATACTAGAATTCAAACTCATAAACCCAGCATGTTAACGGTTCTCAATACTGAACTAATTCATTCGCATTCACAAATTCAGTCTATTCCCGAAATGTCTAGAAAAAATGTCCACAATCTATTCCGAGAGGGACAGTGGTGGACAGTGATGGACAGTCCGCTGAGGCCCACAAAGGCTAATTGATAGCCGTTTACTTATTAACTCGCTAGACAGACTGAACCGCAGGCCACGGCTAGGTTTCAGCCTAAATGTTTTAATTAGGAGATCTAAATTGTACGTATATTTTAGGGGTACACTTCGGGAATTGGAGGCAATGAATAGTTAAGTGTTTTAGCTTAATTTAGATTGACGAGTCCTTTCCAAGCATCTACTGCGGGGGCCGGGGACATTGGGTAACACACTAACAATGGCAATTCCTTTCATTTGAGCAATTCAACAACATTCATTGCGTTATTTATGTTTTCGAACAACATAATATGAAAAATAAAAATCCATCGAATAGCGATTGAAAGATAGTGTGAAATCCAATTGGGGTTATGTGTTTAGTAACTGAACATATTCACAGTATGACCAATTGTTCTTTATCGTTTGGTTAGTGCCTAACCTGGTGTCAGAGGTTTTATGCCGCCCATGGGCCTCTGACTTGGCTTTACATGCCTTCATGAAATATCTCTCAAGCATACTGGTTTCCTCACGATGTTTTCCTTCACCGAATGAAGTGATAATTATACAATGTCTTGGGTTTGAACTCGAGACCTATGACTTGGCAGTCCGACGGTCACATTACTAGGCTATCACTGCTAAGATATGGCTATCACTGATATGACCAATTCGTTTATGGCCTTAAAAACATTAATCTTAATTAATGGGAGTCATCTCTTTTGAATAATTACGTCAGTAAATTAAATAAATACAGCCTTATAACCGGCCAATTACTACTAGCGAAGAAGATTCGACAATTAAAGACGGTTGTATCTAAAATAGCTCGTCACACCGACCATAACTTCTGATCTGAGATAAAATCCCAATTTCACAAATTGATCCGTTCTAACGATTGTGATTAAATTATACATAGTTTCTGAATTACGTAAATACATTTAAAAGTAATATAAAATCTTGACTTTGATTCTTTACGTTAAGTCTAAATTTGGCATAATGTAGACTTTTCATTGCATGACTTTGCGAACACATATAGCCAATTAGGCATTAATATAATACACATGGCTAATTGATTTACTTAATTTCACTTTTTTGTTATTGCTTTTTATAGTAGGTGTAAAATTTTTTAGAGACGGCAGTATTGGTAGCAAAATATTGTCAATAGATAGATGGGAGTATACAAAGTGAAGCCAATAATATCGTCATTTAGGACAGCACTTTAATTGACAATCACAATTGCTGTTATCAAGTGGTTATGGACATACATGGGTAAGCAATTGACAAGTCGTAGAGCCAATAAATCACGATTCAAAGTAAAAGAAAACCAAAGAAACGATGGCTGGACTGCGTAAAGGATGATATGGCAAGAAATGCGCTGTCTGCTGAGATGACGAGTAATAGTTTTAGAGAATGATGATGATATCGAATGTTGGTGCTAGGGCAAGCAGGTTGCCTCACGATGTTTTCTTTACATTCTTTTGAGGGCAGTGGTGATGTAATAATTCACACAAAGTGCCTGCTTATATAAGAACCCACGACCTATTTACCACTATAGCTATGCCACAAAAAAGTGCTGCATAAGCAACTTCCTGAACTGAATGAAAACATCTCAATTCGCAGTTAAAATATTTAGCAATCAGAGGCCCTTGCATGAGTTTTGACGTTTTTCGTTTTTTTTTCTTTTTTTTTTTGAGTTGAGTGAATTTTAATTGTATGTATTGTAATTTATTTTAATTTCTCTAAATTGTATGTATATTATAATTATTTGTGTGTATTGTATTGTGATTATACATTAAATGGCGATGGGTTTAAATTACCTGAATAAATGAATTTATTATGTTATGTTATGTAACGTAAACACTTCGATTTTAAAATTAAAAATTCTCGCTCCACAAATAATGTTTTCATAATATTAAAAAATTATTCATATCTATGGATGATACTGATTATGCTTGTTGCAAACAATTTAACTAAAATGCTGTAGGATAATTGTATTTTCGATTCAAAACTCGATGTATGTTTGTATATTCATTTTACGCAAAACGTCAAAACTCGTGCTAGGCCCAAACACGACTTGTGACGTTTTCTATGAAGACTAACATAGTAACAGTTTCCCGCGTTTTATTGCTCTCTGGTGGTCGGTCGTTTAAATTGTTGCAAACTGAAGCCTATTCACACAATTATAATTATGTGCATCATAGCGTAGTGAGCTAATTATATCAATCAACAATCGTAATCAAATGTGGGGCTAACAGAAGCGCGTAGAAAAAACAAATTAAGTTCGAAAGATTTAGAACATGATATTTTTATTAATTTTAAAGTAAAAATATCATAGTATTGTGGCTGTTGCACATATTTTTCGAAATTACAATGGTCCTTTAGCATTGTAATTATTTATCAATGCAATAATCTTCGAAATTAAGTTAAGCCCGTGCACGACCTCAGGCGATGCGTCTAGTGAGTACATGCGGCAAATGACACGTGCGTGCTTTACGCGTTTCCTTCGCGTGAGTTCCGTCCGTCATGACTCAAGGTAAGCTCTAAGCAATTTCATTAATTTCTTTTCTACGCTGTCTCTGTAGCAACACGCATGTCGCTTGACCGTGTAGGTCGTGGTAAAGCAGTTACGCGTACGTCGCGCGTTCGTGCCAGATCCTCTATTTTCAATCAGTAGCATGCACGCGTTCCAGCAATTATATCTAATTTATGAGTGAACTTATTTTTAATTACGTCAGATACACGTGCTCTGTACAGGAGTCATTGACAGCTATACCTTTGGCATGAACATTGTAAACTGTAATACTAGGTTATTATGTTACGTTTTTTTTTGTTATTTTAATTGAAATGGCTTGTTTCTAGTATTATATGATTACGTTTGTGATACCTACGCTACGACATGCATATACAAAACTTGGTGGAAACTTTCAGCGAGGCAATAAGGGGACTTATAAAACAAAGTCGCTTCCCGCTGTCTGTCTGTCCCTATGTATGCTTAGATCTTTAAAACTACGCAACAGATTTTGATACGGTTTTCAGTAATAGATAGAGTGATTCAAGAGGAAGGATACATTGCACCCGTGCGAAACCGGGTAGCGGGTCGCTAGTAATCTATAATTATTCGTGATATTTTGATCCCTATTCACCGATTTTCAAAAAAAAAATACAGTTAGCAAGAAAATGGCCAAAAAAATTGATTGATGCCAATCGAACCTGTTTCTAATACTGATCAAAAACATCTATAGAACCAACCCAGTTTGGAGTACTATAAAGTCAGAAATTGCAAAAAAAAACTTTTCTTTTTGAAAATCTGTGAATTTCTGTCCCGTTTAAAGTTTCCACCCTGGTCTTTTTTTGTACTACCATTGTATTTCAGGAACGTGCATTACTGCTAAAGATTACCCTGATCAAGACACGCGGTTGGTACTACGTCTGACCTCTTCACGCTCGTTTCAAGGTTGCCGTCCCATCCGACTATACTAATGAGGGACGGCATAGCGCACCTGTGTTTACAGACACTTGTGCACAGTAATATTTCCTGCGTTGATGGATACTTGAATGGTCTCCGGTGAGTTAGGTCGCACTAACCGACAATGGTCAGCAGAACTACATCTTAAGGGCATTGTATTAAGGTCCACGTAGCCCGCAAAATTCAAATTTTCAGAAGAGATTTATTCATGAAATAGTCATTCAATGGGATTAAATGAACTTAATGATTGAACTTTTATTGATTATAACTCAGTAAAACCATATTTGTTACGGTCGCGAAACATAAAGGGTGTAAATGGACCCTTAACATAGCCGAAAGGCACTTGTTCTCCCCGTCTTTGCGATCATTTTTTTGTTCTAGACCATACCTGGGAACCTTCTAGTTACGGAGATATTGGGGGTCAAAGTTCCAACTTTTTCACAAGTTTTTTTTTAAATTCGTTTTTTTAATGTAAGATTTTTACTTTACACACCTCCACGACCCCCGTACTATTCAATCCATCCATCAGCACAGTGCTTTCCATAGAGTCCTACCGTAAAATATGATTTTTCACCCCAAAAAAAAAGGTCGATTCCCAGCAATAATTTTTGCGTAAAGTTACTTAGTTTAATGTACAGAATGCTTGGTTGACGGCTATGTGAAGGGTCTGTTTACACCCTGTAGAACCACACTGGCCAGCAAAAAACCTAAGAAAATTTCAATTTCGGTGGCTACCCTGACGCTTCCCCCTTAAGTTTAATTCCTAGATTGCAATCAAAACCAGGGGGGTTACCATGACGTCTTAAAGCAGGAGTAATTCCAGTGTGGGAAAGAGACAGAGCTATACAAGTCGTCTAGCGCCATCTCTTTTCCACACTGGAATTACTACTGCTTTAAGATGTTAGGGTGCTATCCCACTGGCGTTTTAGGAGCGTTGGCGCTTCTCTTACGTCTGCGCAGCGCCAACGTTGCGCAGACGCGACGTTAACTTTGCGAGTTCCCGTTCACACAGATACAAAGAACGGGACGGCGTGGTTGTACCTGTTGCCAAAAAACGCAAGAAACTCGAGACGTTAACGTCGCGTCGGCGCAACGTTGGCGCTTTACCACTAGAAACTCGCAAAGTTAACTTCGCGTCTGCGCAACGTTGGCGCTGCGCAGACGTCAGAGAAGCGCCAACGCTCCTAAAACGCCAGTGGGATAGCGGCCTTATGGTAGGACACCTGTGCTTTCTTGTCTTCTAAATACCAAACAGACAGAGTCTTTTTTATATTAGGCGGTGAAAAATGCCTAACGCATACCGGTGACGGTTTGGTTATGTGTACCCACTAAAAACCACCACTGTGAGCCTACTGTCGCCTTGGTGGATGGACCGCGAGAAGAGAACTGTGAACTACGCACGACTATCGCGACCCATCAACCTTCACCAACAAACAGACAGGGCCTAACCCAAGTCTGAACCTATTTTCAGACAGATCACAAATTAACAACATTGTACAAAACACTGCTGATTTATAACCAACCTATTAACCGGAGACGCATTTTTTTATCAAACAGCAATTCTTTATGTCCACTCTAAAAGAACAAGCGGTCACTGTACCTTATCACAATGTCAGTAAACTGTTAATATGACTGAAACAATTGAATCTTTGTATACTGATAACGCATAAAGTTGCTTGTAGTTTTAAAATGTGATACTTTGTCGGTCGGAATGGACGCCGAAAGTTGTGTAGACTTAGGGTTGCCAGATCGCCGGGAAATACGGGATTGTCCCAAAATTAAGTGTCTTGTCCGGTGTCCAGGAATTACACTTTATAATAAAGCGTAGAGAAAAACTTAACAAATTAAGTTCAAACGATTTCGAACATAATATTTTTTATTTATTAAAAAAAAATATTATAGAAATTGTGCTTGTTGCAATTATTTAAATTACAATGCTAAAGGATGGTCTCATTTTCAATGCAAAAATCTTCGAAATTACTCTAAGTCCGTCCACGACCTCGGCGTGCGTCTAGTGAGTTTGTGACGCGACATTCGGCAAAAGACACGCGCGTGCGTTACTCGTTTCCTTCATGTGAGTAGTACTTACTGCCCCATTATGGAGAGGGATGAATAAAACCAACTGCGGAAAAATGATCGAAGAATCGACTCGGGTCGCGCGTCGGACGGTACCCACTGAGGACCGTCCGTCGCGCGACCCGAGTCGAGGGCTCGAGGCAAGCTCTAAGCAATTTCCTTCATTTCTTTAGTCCCGGATTTCGATTACCTATCACTAGTTTTTTTTAACTATTTAGCTACTTGAGAGCAAGAAACTATCTTGTCGTTGGTTAGACTAACATTAATGTTACTAGTATCTTCTGTTGTCGTACTAACTAGTTTAAATGAGCATCCGGAGTGAGCCCCAAGACTCCCATGCCATTACAAGGCAATAAGATATATCCTTCAACTAGTGGACGCCACTCGAGAACCTTCTATAGTTACACATGGATCCTCCTTTCGTACAGTAATTGTAAAAATGTATTTTAGTATTAATACTAATAGTGGCAGTGTTAAGGCGCGGACTGACTACGATTTCAATCGCTACTAGATCGCGTAAACACAACACTATGGAGCGTTAATAAAGTTGAAAATTGAAAATAATATGTATTTGTGTTGACATGTGACTAAGCTGCGAATGGGCATTTATTTTACAGGTTTTCTTTAGATTATTCAAAATATAGACATTAAATTAAATAATTGTTTGGTTAAAGTTTAAAATAATTGCTAATTCTATTAAATTCTTTAAAAAAAACTGTTGCTATCGCTGGAAATAGAGATCTTCGACGTCAAAATTTATTTTTGTGCCATTATTTATTATTCTGTTCGGTTAAAATTTCTTAAAATCCTTCTCTGTCCACTGTATCTTTTGCGATAGATATTTTCATTTCATTATGAATTGACTCGACTATCTAAGAAACCATTTTTTGGGAATATTGAGGTAACACCATGCCTTAATAATAGAACTAAATATCGACTTACTACTTATTTTTTGATGAATCCCTCAAATAGTCCCAGAAATTAAATCCCTGTATCTGGCAACCCTAACAGCTGTACTTGAAATTGTATGAAAGGAGCGTTGATGGATGAGAATAGTTGTGTGTTGTTTGGTTATTATGCCTTTCTTTGTATTAATTGTTTGATAAGTGAGTGATTAATGTGGGAACGTACTTTACTATTTCTTTGGGAGTTATTTCGGTATTGATGACATTGAGTTCTGGTATTTGCCGATCGTTTTAGGCCGCCATTGGAGTTACTGAGTTCGCATTATTATACGGTTTTGAAATCTGTGCAAATGTGACGTCATTTATGTTTCAGAAGGATCTTTAATGATGTTTGAATTAATCGTAATATTTCTGAATTATACAGTAAAACTGTATTTACTGTTAAATAAAAAACCAGGTCTTTCAAAGTTTCAACCCTACAAAGCCTGTATTTGTGCACGATTAGTGCTAAATGTTTCAATAGGATTGATCAGTTAAAATATTGAAACATTGTATAGGTAAATCTCCCGTTTTCATTAAAAAATCTCATGACAAAAACCTTGACTTATAGTTTTTAATGATTATAATTCTGTAACTATCTATATACGTGTTACTAGCGCGACTCATTTTTCATCAACATACACCCTGACACTGACTTGCAAACTGCAAAAAACGAAAGAAAATTTGAATTTCGCGGGCTACCCTGACGCTTCTACCCTAACGGCGACAAAAACACGACGTTTTTGTCTTTACAGACACAGTAATTTCTCCTTTTTCTTTTGCATCATTCCTCACACAATTCATCCGTTCAGGACTCCCTGTCCCACTATATCCATCAAAATTTATCTTCACCACTATTTTTGTGACTTATTCGTCAACTGGCGAGTGTGAAAGTCGCGAGTGCGCGCGAGTTGGCACCTTCCGATTTTACCTCTTTTTTTTCGTCGTCAACTCGCTCGACCTTAAAAATCTGACATTAAATACTTCAGATGTACAGTCAGCTACAAAAACTTCTTATAAAATGTATAATATAGGTACCCACGCGCGAGTTCCACAGTCGCCAGTTGACGAACTAGTCGTTTTTGTCACATGCATTTCTTCCCTCCGCATCACATGTCTTTGTCCATACCATAAAACACGAAAAGATGTTTTTTTTAAGTCGCATATTGTATAAATAAACCAGACTAGAAAGAAGTACACTTAATTTAAACGATAAATTAAATACAAATTACAAAAACCAACCACCTGTTTGCTCATAACCCAGCTGTTCTCAATGAGGCACCGGTCAGACAATTCACTTATCTCCAACGACACAAATAGTAGCAACAAATCGTTGTACGTATGTGTAGGTATCGGATCAAGAACCCGCTACATTGTAGCACCACCTTGACACGGTAAACTTGGGTTCATTATAAACGTTACATAATTGTCGCATCTGTTGCCGACTCGCTGCACCGCAATGCAAAATAAACAAGACCAGCAAAGTCGTACTCGCACCCGGAAGGTTCCATACCACTGTACTATATTTAACACCACTTAATACGTAGTATTAATAAGATCTAGAAAAAAAAATCTAAAAAATGTCCGTTTCTTGGATGAGGAGTAGTGGCCGCCCTTTTAATTTTAACTGTATTTAATTTAATTACTAGCTTTTGCTCGCGACTTCGCTCCCGTTATGTACGAAAGTTAATCCACGGAACGTTTTAAATGTAGCCTATGGACACTCGGGGATAATGTAGCTTCCTGTTAGTGAAAGAATTTTCTGAATCGGATCAGTAATTCCGAAGAAACGTACGAAGTTTGCGTGCATACAAACCTACAAAAAAATATCCCTTTATAATATTAGTATAGATTAGTTGTAAAAATATCAATTGATTATGGTTCAAATTTACAGCCCTGTGACAGACGGACAGACAGCGGAGTCTTAGGTACCCGTTAGCACCCTTTGGGTACGGAACTCGTAAAATGCTTTTACGGGACACTTTTTAATGACACTCGACTGGTATAGCGTAGCGTTTTAGAAAAAAAAAATGGCGACTAAGTAGATAGAAATAGGGTTAAATGGATCAGTTGGTGCAATGCCGTATAATTAATTACATCCAGTTACAGTGTATAATTACACGGCTAATTACCCAAATTTCTTCATGTTACAAATTGGTATGGAGAAATACAATACGCGAGCAGTGATTGGCTAGAATGATTCTGACGATTCCTCGATTCAGATCAGTTCCCGGTTGGTCCAATTCAGATTTTTTCAATCACTAACTTAACATTTAGATAATTTGACAGTACCTATACGGTAAATTTCGACTGATAACGTTATTTGGCAAGTAGGTAAATTTTTAAAAAAAGAACAAAATCTAGACAGTTCAGAAATCAGATTATTCACAGCTTCAAATCGCAGAATTACACAACAAAACGACAATTTAAATATACCAATACAGTAGGTACTGCGTATTACAGACCACTACAACAGTGTTAACATAAGCCAGTTACTGGCGCGAGTGACTACACGATTGTATTCAAAGTAAACAGCGCATCTGCATCGCGGGTCAGCAGCGTTCAAAATTAATTTGATTTTATAGGTCAATCGATGTTTTAGATTTTAAAACTGACCCTTTTTCTTTACTGAAAACTTAGGGCGGTTTTTTTTTTTGATTTGGGGTCTATAAAGAATAAGAATAAATAGCATAAAACTGTTAACAAAATAGAATACATTTATAAATACCGATGCAATGGTCGTTAACCTGTCGATGCTATCCTATCAATCTACATCATATAGAAAATGCTGAAAACGAAAAATAATGACCTGTGACTAAACTACTGAATATATACGATTAAATTTTTATATGCAGACTACGAACGTCAGACGCAGTTTAATTTATTGTCCTACTGTCGGCGACACCCTGTATATTTTTTACCAGAAAATTCATCCATGCCTCCAACAAACTTTTTTTTAATGTTGCAGCACCATGCTGAGATGAGCTTAGAGGGACCTTTTGGCCTCGTACAGGACTAATTTAATTTGTTTTATCTTTTTCTTATGTTTACTTTTTTATATCATTTTTGTTTTATTGTGAATTCAACCATTTTTTTTGTGTTTTGTCCTGTGTGAGTCTAATAAATACTTTTTCTTTCTTTCTAAACTATAATCAACGTCTCTTATTATTATTCTGGACTTTCTTGTTCCACCCAAAAGTTACAACAAACACAATAAAAACTAGCCCTTTCGAATTTGGAAAACACAGATATCAGAACATGCGTCTTTACAGATAAGCATCAGCGTTATTAGAGTTCCATATTTAAAATTAAACTGTTGACTGTGGGCCCGCGGGCAAAGGTCGTCTGACAGATAAAAGCTGTCAAACGAGTACAAAATACTAACATGGCTTGAAGATTACTTGTAATTTTCCAATTACAATATTTTCTTAATTTGGGATATATTTTTGGAATAAGTTAACTATTGAGTCCAACAAGTGAGATGTTGATTATAGACTCTGCCCGAGATACTTCGAGGCAGGGCGACTGCGAGAGTGTACAGCCAAGAGAGGAACACCGAAGCTAGACGAGCGCGCCTGTACATTCACATTATTTTTCGAATTTTCGAAAATCTTTGAATGCAGATTTATTTCTTTTTAAAAATAAAGGATGGTTTCCTTTGAGTAAAATTTTCTATCTCCAGTTATTAGAGCACTTTCCCTCCACTACTTTCACCCTGTATACCACACTTCGGTCTGCCCTACATGTCTCAACGAGAGGGTAAAGCCACCTTGACAGTCAATGAGTTCCTGTGTATTTCGGACCTAAGCTCGGACTCGACTCCTTTATCGTGGACCATTTATTATACGTAAGTGATTCCGGTACATCATAGAAATCTAACTGCAGAATACCATTCTCTACCAGTAAACACTAATTTTGAATGCCAGAGAAATTCTTGGGGCATTAAAACATTAAGTATGAAGTTTAAATAAATAATAATTGCCTAGTCTTATTTTCAAGTTCGCGGGTACAGCGCAACAAGATCTATGATTCCCAAGCCAAACATCAAACAAACATCAATGAAAGTTTTTTCAATATTGCTGTTAGATCCATTTCAGAAATAAACACCTCTGTTTTGTCTTCGCACGCAGACACAACTCAGACAGTCTGAATCGAAAGTCGTCCAACAACATACAAACAGTCGTCACTCGACGCTGTTACATCAACATCGCAACATCGCCGCAACATTGTTGTCGCGGCCTTGACCGTGAATCAGTAGCGACATTGTGGTCGACACGCGACTTAATTTGAAGAATTCCGAACTAATGAAAACAAACAGGTTGGGTTCACTCTTTACACGGTGCGATCCGGCAACGCAACGGTCACGGGTTCTGAATTCTAAAAAGCGTTCTACAAGTTTTGATGCGGAAGAACGAGGAAAAACGTCGTGAGCAAACTATTTAGTGTGAATGTAGGCCAGATGGAAGACTAAAGAAACTGATGGACTGTGTGAAAGACGATATCGCTTGATAAGCGGTGACTACTGATATGACGGCTAATAGTGCAAATTGGGATTAGGGCAGAAAAGAACCGAATACAAGAAAAGAAGACCAAATATATTGTTACAATTTACTTTCATCGATCAATAATATTACCGAAATCAATATGCAATGGCTACTTAATACGATACCTAATAGAGCAATTTTCTAACTTGTAATCGTGGAAAAATTAATAACATCAACATTCATGTATTATAATAAATTTATTCATGAATTGTTTATGTCCCTACAAGATTGGCGCAAAACATGCAAGAACGGTGTCAAATGTAAATCGAAAAACTTAATTCCCCATCACAGAACTCGCGAAAACCGTGCAAATGACATCCATTATAATTGTCTTAGTAGTCGTCTGCTTGGTTGTTACACTTTACATCGAAAAAATTAGTCAAAGTGAGCTTTGTATGTCATTTTCAATTATGAAAAGAGAAAAACCTTTGGGCCCAGTTTCGATCGGAACGAGTTTCCCCATCATAACCCATAGTTTGACATAATTTTCGGCATCAACATTCTCGAAAGCTGAGAAAATGATTGATATTATTGATCGTTAACGGACATCTGTAGTTACCCCGTCTGCGTCAATACAGTGGCATAAGAAAATAAATGGAAGTCGTGCCGTGTAAACGGGCCTGTCAAGATGATCTCGCGAGGTCAACGGACTGCAACAATGTAGGGACACCTTGAAACTGATACTCGCATTGCGAATGCCTTTACTTTTCCTCACTAACTAAGCTAGTTTACGACCTAGATTCCTAGGCATTCTTCTATCTAGATCTTTTGAATTCTGGATTTAATCAATGTGTCAATTTACGTTTAACAAATAATTGAGTTTTTAAGATTACACCGGATTGATAATCTGATCTTTTAGTATTGATTGGCTGCCTCGTTGACCTAGTGGTCGCAAGTGCAACTGCTGAGTGTGAGGTGCTGGGTTCGATTCCCAGGTTGGGCAAAGTGTTATTGGGTTTTTCCATCAGAAATTGCAGTAGCCGGAGTCTGGATTTGTGCTCGGTTGATGGCAATAGGGTCGCCCCCTATTACATGAGACTTAAACATAACTGGCTAATTGTGGGTGTCGGTATACTATTAAGACACCTCTGCCTTACCGTACGAGGATTAGAGGCGTGATGTTATATTATGTTGGTTTTATGATTGATCCTTTTAAATGACATGTTATTGGCCCAAAATGAAGCTAGTTGCAATTCAGAATTATTGTGAGGTATTCTTGTAGTCTCTTTAGTCAACTGATCGCACACAGGCGGGACCCGCGGGTCCACTCGAATCCAACTGGACCCGACACTAGCTTTGTCTTGTTCAGTCACCATCTGTATCTGTCTATTCCCAGTCGTCACCTCCGGCTTTTTTCTCTCGATTTTAATTTTAATTATATCGCGGAAAGGTTTTGATGAAATTGCGAAATGAGTAAAACTTCAACCCTTTCTAACCTACTTCCAAAAAGAGGAGGTTATGTATTCTACCAGCATTCACGTACGTATGAACCGATTACTCAGTGATAACTGGGCCGATTTACGTGATTTTTTCATTTGATAGGAACAGCGCGGTTGTCCCATATAAATTTTATTTACTTTGCTTGAGTAGTTTATAAGATAGCTCCCATAATATCTTCTAGTTACAATGTAAAATAAATTCGTAACAAGAATTTGTTTGGTATACTACAACCAAAAATCCCGACTACTGAAAAATCACGCTCTAATCAAAATCGGGGTTTACACGGTAAAATGGACTCCTCCTATTGTTGAAGTCGGTTAAAATGTAGCCTATGTTACCGGGCCATAACAACGAATCGATCTAAACCTTATTCATCAAAATCGGAGTTTAGGCGCTAAGGAGGAACATACGTAAATACATAGACTGCTAAAATCATAACCCTTCCTTTTTTCTTCGCCGTAGTCGGGTAAAACAAAAAACTTATACTTCCAAAAAAACAACACTGAAAGTAAAGTTATTTTACACCTATTTTTTTGCCAGTAGTTTTTTTTTTTTTTTGCAAAATACTTTTTTCTTATACGAATATAGAAAACGAAGGTAACCTCCACGGTTCACCCTGAACTCCACTTCCTGAGTGCATACAAGTAACACATATATTATACATGCTGTGAGTACATAGCGTAGGTACATACAATACCTATGTTGCCTTTTCAAGGCGTGTCAGAGATCAATCTATTACAAACTGTTAGTAGGTACGTAAGTTAAATGCTTGCATAATTCATTGGCTGCATTTGTAAAGGAATGCATGCGTGAACTGGAAGATTACAGTGGTATTTAACTTGAAGTATGTTTAATATTGTAAAGAAGTAAGTTTGGAGTAGCGGTGGCCCAGTGGTGGCAGCCATTTTTTTTTTTTTTGGGATGGGAAATCATCAAATGACCCCCCCCCCCGCTCTGGGCAGAGCGGAAGGGAGTGTCAGACTTGTACTGACTAAAACCCATCCATGTTCCTTCTTTGCCCTTTGTGTTCCAGGGCCGCGGTATCTCTTTCGAACAGTCCCGCAGCCCTGGCAGGCATCGGCCCGTGCGGACCCCTACGTGGTTGCTGACATCTCTTTGAGGCGCGCGTGGAACACGAACGCGCCGTCGACACGGCCTGTCGTCATAAGACGGCTGGACGGCGAGCTAGCCCATAACTCGCCATCCACAGGCCCGCGCCTACGGTGGCCGCCCTGACTTACGAGCAGTAAGTCGTGGGTTCGAGCCCAGGCAGGCGCATTACTTTGTGTAATTTATTTCCCACTGCTCTCGAAACGGTAAAGGAAAACATCGTGAGGAAACCGGCATGTTCTAGAACCAAAAATTCGAAGACATGTGACATCTACCAACCCACACTGGGCCAGCGTGTTGGATTATAGCCCATTCCCTCTCATAGACAGGAGGCCGTGTGTCCCAGCAGTGCGAACATTATAGGCTGATTATGCTAATTCTAAGTTTGGATGTAGGAGATAATCTGAGAAATACCCATCCGAATAAAAAAAAATCTTGCTCTTGAAGCAATCTACACTATTGTCGAGTGTCATAATTATGATACGTTTCATCTATGCGGACGAAGACGCGGGCAGAAGATAGTAGGTTTTTAATTAGTTAACACGATTTGCTAGTTTAAAATTGTTTGGATAATATACAGGGTGGATGGGTCACCCACCGACACACACGATTACTACGTATTCAGAACATCATTCTAAAACCCTCCCACCATGAAATTTTTCATAGGTAATTTTAAAAATAAATAATCAGCTGATCTATACATGTTAACCGTGTAAGTAATAAGTATTGTAGTTTTGTAGGAAATAGCCGATACTCGCTAGTTATGTTTCAGTCTTAGCTGCCTTGGTTTATTTTATTTTTAAATTGTTGAATTTATCTTTTTACTCTAGACGTCCTTCTACATTGTTCTCACATATATGTATAATTTCAACACGAATGATGTAACCAAGATTTTGTGACAATATTTTGATTTAAAAGAGTGTCCATTGGAGTTTCTTGCCCATTCTTCTCCGTAGAGATCTTTGGGACCAACTATAGTGCTTTCACAAGTTATTATGCCTTGAGACTGGGCCTTTAGCTTCGCTTTCTTTGTTTTTCTGACAATCAAAAGTGTCTGTAATGGTCTAATTGAAATAAATGCTTTGAGTTTGAATCCCATCCCTTGTAAAAGGGATCGCTCCATTTTACATGGGATGGGGCCTTATCAAGAAATGTAAAACTAACCACATACTCTCAGTATGCGGTTAGTATGTAAGTAAGGCAGTGATACCGCGAGCTTCCTCTTATCCTAACAATAAGATGAAGATGATACATCGTTCGCCACCCACCGTCTCCATTCATTCATTCATTCCGATCTCGCTCGATAAGGTCGTGACTTCAGACGCTTACTATTGGAGGATTATCTTGTTGGCGCTACTTTTTGCAAGGTTAATATCTTTGAGGCAATTTTCGTTGTATTTATTTTGCAGAAGCTCAGTATAGTCAACCTCTCATGTTCCCACAGCTGGGACAATCCACCACGGGAACCCATTGTAGTTTGGCATTGTATATTTACTTTATCCTTAATCTCAAATACAATAAAAATAAAAATATTATTTTAAAAATACCGTCGGCATTATGCAAGACAGGGCTCACAATTAAACTTTTATTATTCGAAAAAAGGATGACCACGATTCCTCGAATAAATAGGATAGGTCCGATTTTAACGTCATTCGCAGTAAAGTCGTAAAAGCAAGCAGTGAGATGACCTAGGTTTAAAAAACTCATATAATTATATTTATAACTCCAACATTGTTGCAGTGTAGGCCTAGGTGAGTAAATTGTGATTTTTATGGTATAAATAATTTAAATATGGTTATTTTCTCGTCTGCATGAGTTGTTGTTTTCAGTAAAAACATTTATTTTAATTATGTTTTAAGGACCATATTTAAAAAGTAAATATGAATGACATGATGAAATTACTAAAATGGTTTTTCCATTTTAGTAATTTACGAAGACGTAGCGAACACATACTTATGCGAAAGATTTTCTAGTCGGTTAGTTGTAGAAAAGACTGTCCTGTTTCTACTTTTGAATTCTTAGATTACTAACAAAATGTAAACTACTACACAAATTATCACTTTTAAACCAACTCGTATTAGCAAATCTTAAAAAAAAAAATCAGAATTCCAAATATTTCAGTTTGCACAGTGTAAGGTTGCACACATGTCGACACGGTCCACCGTTTGGTCACGAACTAACTGCGGTTACTGCACTAACAAAACCAAGGCCAGGCCCTTTAAAACAAATACAATAAGGACATACAATTGAATTTTAAAAGTTAAAAATTGAGGTGCAATAAAAGAATTTGTTTTGAGACGATAAAATACATATAAATCACATTTACATGTTATTGGCAGGAACAAAGGGTACAGTGTGAACTTGAGCCAGAAAGCCTTCAGATCTCTCGGAGAAATAAAAAATAAAATGGATTACTCTGTATACGACTGTACACACGGCGGCACATCAAGCTATACACAACCAGTATAACCTGACTTCGCTTTGTATGAGTTTTCCGTACGATGAGAGATCAGCTTAATTTGGTTTTGCATAGCTTGATTGTGTGTACAAAGTGAAGTTGTTACGATGAACTTTTGTATGAGTATAAAATTTAAGAAAAAATCTTTGAAAAATGTTGGACCTAAAGTTTTTAACACAACTTTTTCGGCAATGATGGAATAGGAGTAATAAGGCTAACTGGGTTGTGGAGGTCAGATAGGCAGTCGCTCCATGTAAAATACTGGTATTCAGCTGCATCCGGATAGACTGGTAGCCGACCCTAACATAGTTGGGAAAAGGCTAGGCAAATGATGATGAAAGCATGCGACCGGGTTAAGATGACATAGGCTACTTTTTTCCGGTAGTGTGATGATTTCCGACCAATATTCTGGCGAAGCCGCGAGCCAAAAGCTAATGTTTCATAATTTCTCAACAGAGTTAGTTACGCCTTTGTACTAAATAGAAGAATAAATAAGTTACTTGTACGACACTAAAGAATACAGGACAGTTCAGTTCACCAGCTATCATTGTTAGTGACATTTATTAACATAACTACTATTACTTGTAAATTACTTGCTTACTTCCGCTACAAAGAATGCGGAGTATAATGCACTAATCCTATCTTGCTGGAGACGGCTTGCTAAATGTCACTTTTTAATTATTATTTTTTTAGTTTTTACAAACGTAAATTGCGTTTCTGTTTAAATCTTTTTTATCTCATAGTTATATTAAACTAGCGACCCGTCCCGGCTTCGCACGGGTGTAATATATACATATAAACCTTCCTCTTGAATCACTCTATCTATTAAAAAAAAACCGCATCAAAATTCGATGCGTAGTTTTAAAGATCTAAGCATACATAGGGACAGACAGCGGGAAGCGACTTTGTTTTATACTATGTAGTGATTTAAATGAAAAAGTAGTCCTCAGTACTTGTAAAATGTACACAGGGTAGCCATGGTTACCCTGTGAACAACCGTTGATGAGAATCATTAAGAAATTTTTAATCACAAAAATAATTATATAGTATTGAGTTGACGTCTTAGTTGATGCAGTAGCTGACGAATTCATTGGACTATAGCGATTCGATAAATATAAGTTATAGGTATTTGAATTGAAGGGAACTAAATGACCCGACACACCCGCCACCATCAGCGAGACATTTGAGTGCGCATGACATTCTCTCAGCCACCAAGGCACATTCAAGTCAATGAAAGATAACAAAATGTAAATTGTAGCACTACAATAATTTGGTAAGTATAAGTTGTATGTTGAGCACAACAAGTTTTTATTTTTAAGTAAGATTACAGGCTGGTCTATAATATTTAATAACTATAATTAAATAAAGATTGTGCCAGACCCAACCAAATTACTGCAAGAAGCCTGAGAGAATTTAATATCATGTTTAAGCTACGGAGGTTTATCACTTATGCAAAAGCTCTTTAAAATTCCATAAATAACTTCGGAAAAGCTTATAAAACTTAAGTTGGTTTACGTTTTATGCCAATAGGCAATTTGTGAGCAGCTGGTAAAAGAAAATAGAAACTATTTAAAACTCATGTAAGTGCATTCGTTAGATCTTATAAAAAGCTATTAAGAGTAATGTTTAACAATTTTAGTTTGTAAAGCAAGTTCTGTAACTTTTCCTCCTTATAATAAATGCCTGTAAAAGCAGCATGTAGTAAAGTCATACTACTTCGGATTGTGCTCCAAGACCTATCGAAATCAATTAAAGTTGGAATTTTTAATTTGCAATTAAAAAGTATTAAATTTCTAACAATTTATACTTTAAAATACATTGAAATGTAAAATTAAATTGGTAGCAAAGTGCAATTAATTTATTACGATGTGACATGTGCATGTGAAAAAAACATTAATTGTACCTAACAATTGTATGACGCATTTTATAATATATGCATATTATTTTAATTTATACAGTTAGGTAAATCATACCAAGAACGTTTTTTTTATTATTATTAATCTTTTTAATTAGTAAACTAATATTAATATTTCCGCTGCCATTTACCAAGAAATTAGCGAAAAAAAAAAGTCCGGAAAATATTTTCAAAATCAAGGTCGCATTACCGGCAAGCTTTGCATGACTCCAATAGTTTATGAAACATTAATAATTTAAGTCCGTGCTTACAGCTACTGTTTATATTTCAAACATGCTACAATATTAAATGGCTACTAACTTGGAAAGCATAATTACTTCGCATTTAATACTCAACATTCCTGACATTTTATGTGGCTTTCCTACGCCCTTTTTAATTCGAATTTATAGTATTCTGTGATATGCCGCAGCATACTTCAAGACAAATCAGTGAAAAAAAATATCTTTATGACCTTGAACCTCTACCATGCACCTGCATTAATTAGAGATATCATAACATCACGTCGGTAGTCCCCGAAGGGTTAGGCGTGGGTGTACCCATTAGTACACCCACAATTCGCCAGTTAAACTCCACCAGTTGAGTTCCGAATTAAAAATTTTATTTAGTTATATTTCATCATTCATCATCATCATTTCAGCCGAAAGACGTCCACCGCTGGACATAGGCCTCCCCTAAGTGTCGCCACATTGACCGGTTCCGTGCGACTCGCATCCAGCGGATCCCTGCAACCTTCACCAGGTCATCGGTCCACCTAGTGGGAGGCCTTCCAATGCAGCGTCTTCCGGTTCGCGGTCGCCACTCGAGGACTTTTCTGCCCCATCGGCCATCCGTTCTGTGAGCAATGTGCCTTGCCCACTGCCACTTAAGTTTGGCTATTCTTCGGGCTACATCGGTTACCTTGGTTCTCTTGCGGATGTCCTCATTTGCGAAACTCCGAGCATAGCTCTCTCCATTGCCCTTTGGGTAACTTTAAGCCTTCTGTTAAGACCCTTCTGTAATCACTGGCAACACACACTGGTCATAGACTTTCGTCTTGAGACACTGCGGTAAGTTGGACGAGAAGATACCACGCAACTTCCCGAACGCTGCCCAGCAGAGTCGGATTCGACGATTGACCTCTTTCTCGAAGTTAGACCTACCTAACTGGATCGTTTGTCCAAGGTAGACATAATCGTATACAACTTCAAGTGTAGAGTCTCCGATCTTGATAGGAGTGGGTGTTACATGGGTATTCAACATGATTTTGATTTTGTCCATGTTCATGTTAAAACCCACTCTTTCGAAAGCCCTACTAAGGTCATCGAGCATTGTACTGAGGTCCTGTATGGTCTCAGCCATGACCACTATATCGTTGGTAAATCGAAGGTGAGAGATGTACTCGCCATTGACGTTGATGCCTAGCCCTCTCCAGTCCAGAACCTTGAAGACATCCTCCAGTACAGCGGTGAACAGTTTCGGAGATATGACGTCTCCCTGTCTCACACCTCGCTGCAGAAGGATAGGTTCCGAGGTCTGGTCCTGAAGTCGTACTGACATGGTGGCGTTTTTGTACAAACACTTCAACACCTCGAGTTATGTTTCAGTCCAATGTAATAGGGGGCGACCCTGTTGCCATCAACCGAGCACAAATCCAGGCTCCGTGGCTGCTACTAAGAAATTCCTGATGAAAAAACCCAATAACACTTTGCCCGACCTGGGAATCGAACGTAGGACCTCATGCGCAGCAGTCGCGCTTGCGACCACTAGACTAACGAGGCGAGCAGGAAGATTAGAGATACCCATTTCTTTTATAGTAATGCCTAAGACTGCAGGAATTAATATATGTGTAGGTTGTCTATAGGCCGACCGTTTTAATGAGTCTTCCACCTTGACCCATCAAAGGCAAATTAAGCGTCCACAAAGTCCTAACTAATATCCCACAGGTTATTTGCTTTAATATAACCATAATCCACGTAGATACTAACGAACGAACGACTACGTACGGTACTAATTGAACCAATACGTGATCAACCTTCAGAATAATTGATACCTTCGCGAGGACTCATTAAAGCGGTCGGTCTATAGCTTGTCTAATGACAAGAGGTACTAATTGTGATAGTGATAATTTACAATGTTACCGTAGTTTGTTGCAGCATATCATAATTCTATATACATAATGATAAACTAAGTCTAATAACTTAGTCAGATAATCTGAGTTGATACATAATTAAATAGGCATTCATTAAAATGAGATAGACAATACAAAGAGACGTTATATAAAAGACAATCGCGAGATTCCCATTGTGTGTAGAAAGTAAGGTAAGTATAAAGAGGTCAAAGTCCACAATTCATCATCTATGCAATGATGGTAGAAACTACTAAAAACCACGCCATCCCTGACCAAACCCACTCATCATCATCTGCCTAGCCTTTTCTCAAGTATGTTGGGGCCGGCTTCCAGTCTAACCGGAAGCAGCTACCAGTATTTTACATGGATCGCCTTCTTGCTGACTTCCACAACCCAATTATAACATATTGTGCAACCCAGTTATAACACTGGGTAATACAATACGGTTTGGTAAGACTGGTTGTCAGAATTTCGGGTCACTGCCCACTGACTACCTGTAACGACTGTCAAAGATTTACACATGACAGCCGGGACCAAGGGCTTAACGTGGTTTCTGAGGCACGGAAGAAACTCGGTATGTAGTGGGTGGTCACCCATCCACGGACCAACCTAGGCAACCGTCGCTTGACTTGAAGATCGATCCGAGCGGCTTTTATTATTTAGCCAGGAGCTCTTCCTGACCAAACCCACTAAAGCCAGAAAAATTACTCTCCCATAATGTTCCAGAATTTTATTCAATAGCATTTTAATTTTTTTGTGGAATCGCATTTTAGAAACGTTTAAGACGGAGAGATTTTCAGCAAAAAAACCTAAAAAAAATAGTCCATTTTGTTTATAAATAAAGAAAACATCGCTGACAATGTAGCAGCACAGCTTCCGTCAACATTCGACCATCTATTTGTGACTCATCCACTGATCTGTCGGTCAAGGTGACAATGTAGCCGCGTGCGCCGATCGTGCGCTCGGTCGCTTCTAGTGAACAAGCATGCATTGTACCTAAAATGCATCGGTGTTGGTAGATTGGAGTTTCTTTTTTGGCTTTTTTTGGGGAAAAATTACATTCTTGGGGAAACGAAATACTTGGGGGAAAGATGCTGAACCCAGTAAGATAGGATAGTTTTGGACCCGATAGATGGTGCCGTGCAAAGACGGGCGGTTCACTAGTCTATATGATGAAGATTAAGTGTCGGAAGTTTTGAATATCATCTACGTTTAGTTTAAATATTCAATGACATTTTTTTTTGTTATTTTTGAATAAACATCTTACTATTTAAATGCGAAAGTTTAAGAGGATGTCTGGATGTTTGTTACTCTTTTACGCAAAAACAACTGAACGAATTTGGATGAAATTTGACACATAGATAGTTAATAACCTGGATTAACACATAGGATACTTTTTATCCCAGTAGTACGATCCCGTGGGACAATCACCGAACTCCACGTCATTACCATTTGTTTTATTTGAAAAACGGAATTTGGAAAAGTTGCAAAACATATTTTGAGTAAAAAATATATTTAAACTTGGGGAAATACTGAAACTTGATCTAGCAACCCAGCATTATACAATAAATTAATGTTAGTTACAGTTAGGTATACATAAGTACTTTGCGTTGCTTGGCACTACAACTATTAATTGCCTTACACGTGGATCGTTTATTATTATGTATGATTATGTACATAGACTTGTTCTATATAAACTGGCATCAGACGGGTTTATAGCAATAGAATCTATTAGATATTGTACGTTTGCCAAATATTTGATAACTTTCTGTCGAGGTGAATGGTTTATAATAATGTGTGGGGGTCAAGGCTGACTTGTAAGCGTGTAAGCTTACACGTGATTGATTTGAATTTCAATGCTTTTACAGGCATTATTTAAGGTCGTGGATTTAGATGCACTTTTCAAATAGTTTACTAAAAAAGAATTGGCTGGATACTACTACTTAAAAAAATACAGTAAGTCAGAGACCCAGGGCGAACAAGGCCAGAGATTGCAGAAGATCAAGTGGTTTGGAAGGAGAAAGAGGAGGCCTTCGGCCAGCAGTGGGAAACTTGATAGGTTGGGAAAAATATCCAATGCTGTAATTGAATGTAGGATGAAGATGATCGATATAGAAGCTGCAACACCAAACTGTTTCCCCCGATTATGTTATCATTCGTTTTTTTGACTTGCCTCCCACTATGGGATGTTATATTTTATTTGTTTTATGTTTAGTATCAGTTGCTCGATTGATTAAAAATGTTATATTTTAACTGTGTCAGTTTCATCACAGTTGATCAATTGATTTAAAGTGTTGGTAGAATGACTTATTCCGATAAAATAGAAATGGCGGTAAAGCAATGGCGGCAAAAGAATGGCGGGAATAGTTTAGGTGGCAGCCATTTTGACCTGAGCGCGTCTCATTCTTTCTCCAGCCGTTGCAACTTCTACATTATTTTGTAATAACCAGTGCTATTATATTTGTTGAGAAAAATACAACGAAGAAATAAGAAAATTAATACTGTGCTTTATTTCGCCTCCTTACCTCTTGATTTTTTTATAGAAAGCAATTTTAAAGACAATATTCACGTTAAAAACATTAAGCGATGGATTCGAAATCGGTCTAGACTAGACCCTGAAGTTTTCAATGCTACTGCATGCTTTCTAGCCGTAACAAAGTAAACACTTGTTTATCTTTTGTAGCAGGTACATATTTAATTATTTGCATAGAAAGTAACAAGACAAATAATCATAAAGTTAATAATAAATAAGTGATAACACACATTCTTAGCAGTATCAGAGACGGCATAATGAACAGTCGAGGGAAATTCATTGCTAAGTAAACTGTCACCCTATGTCAATTTGTACCGTTATGGCTGATAATATTTAGCCGCTCGGATCAATCTTCAAGTTAAGCCTACGATGGTCTATTTTTATTCTAAGTTGGTCTGTGGATGGGTGACCCATTACATACCGAGTTTCCTCCGTGCCTCGGAAAACACGCTAAGCCCTTAATACCGGCTGTCATTTGTAGATCTTTGACAGTCGTTACAGGTAGTCAGTGGCCCGAAAGTCTAACAACCAGTCTTACCAAGCGGTATCGTACTTCCTGTACTAACTGGGTTGTGAAGATCAGATAGGCAACCGCTTCATGTAAAATACTGGTATTCAGCGGCATCCGATTGGACTAGAAGCTGACCCCATAATAATTGGGAAAAGGCTAGGCAGATGATGATGGCTATTTCATACATCATCATCATCCACAGCCCGAACTCACCCACTGCTGGGTATAGGCCTCTCTTTTCTCGTGCCAATCCCCACGGTCCTGTGCCAGCCTCATCCAGGTTTTTCCCCCGATGGCAACTATGTCGTCTATATTTCATACAACTGTCAAAGAATGGCAATTAAGATTTGAATGTAATATGGACATTAACTATTAATTTCCATGACGTTACCTTCATAAACGAGCACCCCAAAGCATTCAATAATCACACTACCATCCCCCCTTTATTTTTTCACTACCACTCAACACACCAACAACAACTTGTCAACATTTCTCCCACATAAACAAGCCGACCGTTAACCCTAAAATGCTATGCAGTTGACACGTCAACTTGGCTCGCGAGCATAAACAAGGATTAACAAATCGGCCGCGAGATGTTTGAGTGCTGCCAAAGAGCAACTATGTTTCAAAACAACTAACAACTGAGAATGGCTGCCCTAGATACGGACTTCCGTTGGGTTTTGTTATGTTACTTGGAAATCGGTTTGACATATTGTGTAGTAGTTTTGAGCTTTGAGTAGAGTTTTCTTGATTTAGCGAAGTTGATATACAACATTATTTTTAGTATTATGCGAAACGTGAATCGATTCCAATAATTTTTAAACCATGTTATATTTTTTTCCAATAATATTTAAAAAAGGTTACAAGTTGGACACCGAGCGACACTAAGTACCTATCGCAATCATTTAGGTACCTACTGCCAAATTATTATTATCAATGAGCTCAAGACGACGCTGGAGCAGCGCGCGCAGCGGCGCCTCGTCGTGACCACGTTTTATGGGGACAACAAGGAAACAGAACAAGCTTATAACTTTGTGATTTTTCATGATACAGTTTTGAAATTTTGTACATAGATTCTTTACATAAAAATACTAGACATGTGTTCAGGTTTCACATATACTAAAACTAATGTTGTGTATAACTTTTACTGTACAGATTGATTGACACATTAAACATGATCAAAACTGTTGTTTGCGACTTTGTCTCCGATTTTTCTTTAAATTTAGGTCACTATATGCCAAATATAACGAATGATTCAGTAATTAAGACCTGTAATGACAAAAAACAGCGAGATAGAGTTAATTTCGTATTAACTGGTAATATAATCATCATCATCTGCCTAGCCTTTTCCCAACTATGTTGGGGTCGGCTTCCGAATTGTCAAATTGATGATTCATGCTAAGATTAATTCCTAATATAATCTTAGCATAAATCATCAATTTGACAATTTTTCAGTAAAGGACTGAGAAAATTATGCATATTTTTCAACCACGTGTCACGTTCAAGTTCATAATTAAACAAAATATCCCCAACTGCTCATCACATAATTGTGCGCAATTTGAGACAGTTTTAACAGTTCAGTACTTGAAGCTAACACCTGCTCCACACTCGCTCGTAAACTAAGTCTTGAACGAAATTGTATGATGTTCAAGATTGTTCGTGTAAGAGCCGGGTATTATAACGTTATAAGAGGTTGGCCTGCGGTTGTTTGCAGGCCATCGATTACCGTAAATTATAGCTTCCGATCGGTGTTATGATGATGAGATAAATCTTTAAAGAACCAGATTATTCAATAAAACACAACATAACTTCACGACTTTTCACGTCGAAGAAGGGACTAAGGGATGTATTATCTTCGATCAAAAATACTGTTGATACACTCGGATTTTGACAGTTATTTATCAATTAGGTTATGTAATAGTGACTACACTATTTTATTTTGCTCTTATGCTCAGTGAACACGAACATCAGACAGTGTCAGATACTTGTACATTAAATGTCTGTAGTTTTATGTTCATGAACCTGTCCTAACAAGTATGTGAATGTAAAACAAGCCAGTTATCGATACTAAATTATAAAGCTGAAGAATTTGTTTGTTTGGTTGATCTCAGGAACTACTGGTTCGATTTGAAAAATTATTTTAGTGTTGGATAGCCCATTTTTCGAGGAAGGTTATATATAGGCTATAAAATTCGCGGACAAAGTCACGCGGAGGAAAGTCGCGGGCTACAGCTAGTCATTAATAAAACCAGCTATTTATAATTTTTGTTTTCAACCATTTCTTTCTATGTTTTGTCCTGTGTGAGTCTATATAAATACTTTTTCTTTCTTTTTAATTAGGATGGCAACTAAAGATCTTGACGAGGTAAGTAAAGCAACTTTGTACTATAAAAAATACTGTAGTGCCTGAGTTTTGTGATCAAAGAAGAACACAGAAGAATCATTCCAAACGAAGACTAGATTGCAAGATTGGAAACTTCGAAAGATGATGAACTGGCTAGGTTTACAATAAGTTTCTGCAGTTGAAGATTTGTACGAACGATAATATTCATTCTTCCAGTTTTGCAGTAGTGAGAATCAATTTGAGTAGGACAGCGAATATGAAAAAAGCAGCCATGTGACAAAATTATGGTCTGGTGCTCATTGAGCAGCTTTGCTCAATTAAACAAATAGCACAGTGGCAGACAGAAGAATTGATATAAATTCTCACAAACAATACTCCGACACGGAACGTCCATCACTCTTGACTAATGAGTGATTGGAGATCGCTGTAGAAGACGCATCCTCTTCTTATAGTCACATTTATTATTCACGCCCAATAGAGGAAACAACTGTTGCATATTCCAACCAAGAGAAGCAAGCCACTTATGACATGTATCATCAACAGCCTACAGCAGTCCACTGCAGGTCATAGGCCTCTTCAATCGGACGCCACTCAACTCGATTCTCGGCAACTGTCATCCGGTTGCTACTAGCTACCCTGAGAAGATCATCGCTCCACTGAGCGAGAGGGCGTCGGGAACCTTACGCTTACCGATTCACGGTCATCGGTTCTACGGTTAATATGGCCGGCCCATTGCGACTACCTACAGCTTACTTAGCATAAGCATAGCATAATCAGCCTATACTGTTTCCACTGCTGGGACACAGACCTCCTCTCTATGAGAGGGAATGGGCTATAATCCACCACGCGGGCCCAGTGCGGATTGGTAAATGTCACATGTCTTCGAATTTTTGGTTCTAGGACATGCCGGTTTCCTCACGATGTTTTCCTTCACCGTTTTGAGAGCAGTGGTGATGACATAAATTACACAAAGTAATGCGCCCGCCTGGGTTCAAACCCACGACTTACTGTCCGTAAGTCGGGACCGCCACCACTGGACCACCGCTGCTCTCTTATTCACACATTATTTGTCACAGCTTACTTATTATCAAATAAACATATTTTCTTTCCCGTAAACCTTCTGCCCTCATCCCTTTAGTGTGCCATGAGGCTGTACACGTATTGATTCGTAACGAAACAGGCCAGACGCCAATTCCATCGGTTTATGACCTTCGCAGTCGGGGCAACGGCTGCTGAGCCCCACACAATCCGTGTAAACACATATACCTCCTTTTTATTCGGTCGGTTTTTATGAAATATTGCGCTGTGAGATTGGAAGGAACGGAGGTGTGAGTTAGGGGACAGTTGTAAAGCGAGGTAGCCTGATTGACCTGTCTGTATCTATCTGCGAGTAAACTTGGTGGTTTACGATAACTTTTAAAACTGGCCTGGCAGCTATAATAAGGTGTAAGACTAGCCCCTAATCCTGGTGAATTGGAATCTCTAGTTATTCCGGCTTTTCTGGCCCGTTTGTTTTGTTAGTTAGTATCTGTAGTACTTAATATAGTGTTTTTGTGATATCGATCACAGTCTTCGTCGCTCGTTAAAGGATTTAATGGCTAATGTGCTGACTCGGAGTAAATAAGCGTAATCATCTGAGAAAAGATCCTTGTGTCGCAGTGAATACGGGCCTTTAAGAGACTAAGATCATATTGATCGATACTCACTTTCAAAGAGTTTTCCAACGACTTTCAACTATCCTACTTAATATTATAAATGCGAAAGTTTGTGAAGATGTATGGATGTTTGTTACTCTTTCACACAAAAACTACTGACTGGATTTGGATGAAATTTGGCACACAGGTAATTTATAACCTAGATTAACACATAGGATACTTTTTATCCCGGTGGTACGATCCCGTGGGACAATTACCGAACTCCACGCAGGTGAAGCCGGGGGAATGAGCTAGTCTAACTATACAATTTTTCGCGATAAAATGTGACTTTATCACAGACCCTTAAGCTGCAACAGACGTTGTACCAGACGTCCACTTAAGTATCTCCATTCATAAAGACTATTTAATGAGTTGGAAAGACCTCACAAAACATAAATGGTTTATCTATATCGGGCGTCAAAGTATACCTTTTGAAAGATCTTTGACAGTTGATGCATTGCGTGCTGCAGTCGGTTAATTCCCCTAGCAACTCAAGTTACAAGTAACGCGAAAGAAACGTACTTGTTTTTAAAGCTAGGCCTCAGGCTTCGCTTACTTTTAAAACAGGTACTTTTAAAAATGTAAATGGACTTTAAACGGTGTGAAATTGTCTGTTTTTTGTAGGTCTGCAATCTGCAACAATCATTATCTATTAGGCTGGAAACGCCCATAATCATGGTTAATTAAAGGAAAGGCTGCCTATTGCAATTAAAATATTATATTGCACGAACTACTAGATAAAAATACTTATTAAACTTAATCGACAGTTTCGGTCGGCTGATTGCGTTCGGTACAGTCAAACAAGCAATTTGGTATACAGGTAAAAATATTCGTCTTATTCATTTTAAACAATTAACTACGAATCCGACAGCTTCAAACAATTAAAAAAATAGATGTTTTAAACACGTTTAGCGGTAAACGCATTTACTGAGTTGAGGTGCAATCGGGCCTTAAAGAGTGCGCTCAGTCAAACTAGTTCAAAAACGCTTGCTCTTTCACCAAACGCCGTGTGAAGAAGTGAGATGCAATTATTCCTGACGAAAAAAATTTTACACTCCTTCGGGAAAAAAATAATTAGAAGAAAAGCAGTAAATAAACTGTAAACTGTTAAATAAATAAATAAATAAATATTTCTATGCAAAATAAAGTCAATTGAACTTATTAGTTTTACAACATAACATAAAGTGACGTGTAAAAAGTGTTTTGTAAAACCAATTTACAGAAATACATATGATTAATTGATAAATAAACTATGCCTTTCGGTAAATTATTCTGGAATTTTCATAATGCTATTTAATTACGCCTAAAGTTGCGTAAAATTAGTGTTCAAATATGGATCTTTTAAGGTTCAGAAGTTCCAAACAATTTTTTTTTACTGTTCGGATTAGCAATAATACTAAACAGTGACGACATAAATCGATATAATGATTAGTTTTTGGTGTAAAACACCAAATAGTGAAGTAATCAGCTTAATCGCGTTTGTATGCGAAAATTGTGTAGCCAGAAGAATTGACTACTCAGCACACTCACTTCATTGTTTAAAAGTAGTTACATGTTAGCTGCGAAAAGTTAGGTACGTGTACGTAGTACTCGCAACCAGCGTGCGTGTATGACCAGATGTATGATCGTGGACGAGGCAAAAGGAGTATGTATGTGTAAGGATCGTAATGTGTGGCGTTCTTTGGTTTCTGTCTACCCCCATGGGAAAAAGGCGTGAGTTTAAATATTTAAGCTAGCTGCTTATACACCAAATTACTTGTTCTCTTGTACATTTAATAATAAAACACTTAACACCTTTTTTAACTTAACCCAAAGATTAAGTCATCAATTCACTTTTTATCCCACTTAAGTGATTTTAAATCAGCAGAAAATCTTAGTTATAATGTGTTTTGATATTTTCTCTTCCATTAATCATTTATAAGCTCAATTGCGCACGCGCAGAGCTTACGTCCAATAAAAAGTGAATAACACCTGTGTGGACAGTAATTGAGACGATTCAATGGGGTCTTTTGATGTTACGCCGGGTAAGAAATGTATTTAAGTACTGGAATTGAATTTGTTTGATTTTCTTATAAGTGGGTGAATTATGCAAGAATAAGGACCGGTCGAATATGGGGATGTTTATCCAGCCGTGGATTTTTATTATGGGTGTAAAAAGACCCTTGACGAAGTCGAAAGGCACTTGTTCTCCCCGTCATTGCGATCATTTTTGGACCATTGCTGGGAACCTTCTAGTTACTGAGATATTGGAGGTCAAAGTTCCTACTTTTTCACAAGTTTTTTTTAAGTACTAATTTTTAATATTATAACTTTACTATAATTACCTCCATGACCTTTGTTCTTTTCCATGTGTCCATCAGCACAATGTTATCATCGTCTTTGAGTCCTATCAAAAAAGGTGATTTTTCACCCCAAAAAAACGTCGTTTCCCAGTAATAGTTTTTACGTAGTGTTAGCTAAGTAAAAGAGTTTTAAGACACACTAGATGGGCTATCAGAAGAAATGTCATAGCACATATGTGATGACATGTTCAGTGAGGCCAAATAGCAAAATAACATAATGGCCTAGTAAATCTAGTTGACACTTTAAAGCTTTTCCGACAGCCAAGAGTTGGGAATTTCAAGCAGTTTATAACGATGTTCGCTTCGCTTTGTCCCGGCTATCACACATATATGTAAATAAATAAAATATATATACTGGCGGCGTTGCCATACAACGTGGCAACGCCGCCAGTCTTTTGGGTACATTACCAGTTGACTACGTTGAGGAGGAGTTTTTTGACGCCATTTTTTAAGTTTATTTTTAAGTTAGTTAGTTAATATAGGTTATTTTAATTTATTAATGTATATAATATTTACTGTAATATTAATAATAAATAAAATTGAAGTGTCTGTTTGTAATTTCAAAATAACAGCTTTTCCCTGAATACATATACATATGAAAGTATATACGAAATAACATTTATTTTTATTTTTGTCTGTCTGTCTGTTTGTTTCGGCTAATTCCCGAAACGACTGTTGATAGCTGATGTTATAAGGAGTAGGTAACTAAAATACTTTTATTTTAGGGAAAAAAGCTATTTTTTATTAACGAAGTCGCGGGTAACAACAGCAGCTAGTAGGCAAGTATGTTTAAATGTTTTTTGCCCATACATACAGACAGCATTGTCTTTATACATATAATCAACGCCCTTACAAAGTAACGCCTACTAAAGTACCAAGGAGGGTCGGGGATATGTTCTGCTGATCCATAAAACTTAATGGCCGCCTTCCCCGAATTTTGAATCATGGGAATTAGGGAGATTCCCACCGTGGATGGCCGCCCATTCACCATTAGTTATATATGTATACACAAACTCAAACAAAGGTACGGCCTTTGTCATATTCTTGTCAACAAAAAAATTATGAGACATTTGGAAATTGCTGTGTGATACTGAAGTAATTTTTGTAAAGACGTAGAGAGTCAAGTATCAATTCTATACTATCCTACTAATATAATAAATGCGAAAGTTTGTAAGGATGGATAAATGTTCGTTACTCTTTCACGCAAAAACTACTGAACGGATTTGGATGAAATTTGGCACACAGATAGTTTATAACCTGGATTAACACATAGCATACTTTTTCTTTATCCCCGTAGTACGATCCCGTGGGACACTATCGAACTCCACGCGAGCGAAGCTAGTCAATTCTAAAATAGAGTCTATCAACTTGTCACCGCAGAGCTGTCATGTCAGCATAAAGATTTGGCCACACTGAGGCAAAACGCGCACGGATCTATTGCAGTCAATTACTACTTAATATTTCTCAGAAAGTTTTATGACGCAAGTTGACACATACTTGCACTACATAAACATACTCAGCAAGTCGACAAACTGCTACAGTTATGTCGAAATGCTGCGAAACACCAAGGACATGTTCAGCTGACATTAAACTAAAATTCGCACGAATTTGACATCTCTATTCACATCTCAAAGCACATTTTTCTTAGTTCTTCGTTCAGGATTATAGCTACAATCGACACTATGACTTTGACCCTAATAAACAGCCACTGCCCTCAGTTTTACAACACATCTACACTGAAATGGCCCTTACTTTTAACTTCAGCAGTAATTTACACTACAGTGCCAATAGTTATTGTTATAGACGTCTATTGACGTGATGTACTCGCTCTGAAATATCCCATTCCCACTTATTTTGAAAAAAAAGTTAGTTTTGTTCAAATTTTGGCACCACAATTAAAGTTAGCAAATACTACCACTACAGAAAACTGACAAAAAAGGTTTCTTAAAATAAACACAAATTTCACAAGAATCTACTATCGTTCTTCTATTTTTGAAGTAGGTAAAACATTACTCTGACAGCACGGCTACTTATAAAGGAGACTGCCTTTTTTTTTTCGGTTGGGAAATCATCAAATCAATCTCTGGGCGGAGCGTAAGGGAGTGTCAGAATTGTACCGACTAAAACCCATCCATGTTCCTTCTTTGCCCTTTGTGTTCCAGGGCCACAGTATCTCTTTCGAACAGTCCTGCAGCCCTGGCAGGCATCGGCCCATGCGGACTTGGTTGCTGACAAAGGAGACTACCTAAGGAGCATAAATCTTACCTACGAATATCATTTTATCATCACTCTTGTATCAAATCTTGTATAAAACGCTAAATCTATCTTTTTTTGTCATTACGAAAGCGAGCGAGATAGACATACGATTTTTCGAATCGAAGCGTTTGTGAATACGTGGGCAGATGTATGGCGAAAGGAATATGTAAGGATAGTAGCAGCCGTTCTTTTGCTGCTCCTACGCTCATCGGAAGAAAACATGAGTTTACGTAGGTATGTGTGTATATATCAAAGCTCTAACCAAACTCCAATCAATCCTACACCAACCCCATGCTACCACGAACAGCAATACGTTCAATTTCGCGAACTAATCAAAGTATGTTATTAGCTAAAAAGTCACGCACGGTACACGGAGCTCGTAAACCAAGCTCTCTTTACTGCCATCGAATTCCGAAACGAGGCTGCTTTTTAAAGGTTTTAAAAGGAAAACTTCTTTTATTACCTAGAGCAGTAAATTCGAGTTTACGATCCCGGGTGGCGGGGTAATTAATAAGTTTTAATTGTCAGTAAGATGGCGTTAGTTTGTTATGCCCGTTCGATTTACGGTCGGTTTTTAGTTAGTTTCTTTGATGATGCTTCGTTTGAGAGGACGGTAGAATTATGGTGTTCGCTATGGGTTCTTGAAGCAGTTACTACCTAAGTACTTCCCCATTGGTTTGCTTTTAAAATGTCGTTTGAACTTTAAGTGTGACTTGTGAAGTGACGAGTGATTGATTAAAGTTTCGGTGCTTAAAATTCATTAGGTGGTGAGACATAGTACTTGAGATTAATAAGCACACTGTTCCAGTTGCTAATAAGCACACTGTTCCAGTTGCTAATAAGCACACTGTTCCAGTTGCTATGTTAAGTACTAATTAAGTATACTCCTTGAAGCGCTACATGAGATTCCTTGGTGGTAATTTAGATAATATTAACCTTGTCAATAAACGGCACGCGCGTGCATCCCAGCCGAAACAAATATCTTTGTTTCAGTGCTGTCGTCCAAAAAGTCTTCAATCTATACATATAAAATTCAAAGTCCTGACTGACTTACTGACCGATATATTAACGCACAGCCCAAACCAATGGTCCTAGAGATATGAAATTTGGAGGGAGGTTTCTTTGTGAAGAGTAGGTATTCACTAAGAAAGGGTTTTTCGAAATTCCACCCCTAAGAGGGTGAAATGGGGTGTTGAATTTTCTGTGAAACTTTTTATTCTCTGGGTCGAATGACTCGAAAATTAGTGTTCACACTCTTCAATTAAAATTATGAGAAGTCGCGGGCAGAAGCTAGTCAGTTAATAAATCTAATCTCCTTCTTTTGCAAAAAACTGTTTCGAGTATATCAAAGTAATGAAACAAAAACAATGTCACAAAACACATAAAAACACTGTTTAATTAGATCCCACTACACCAAATTCGCAAATAAGCCATCCGACGCGTATAAAAGACGTCACGAGCATAACAGGCAAGTTTACGAGCAACTAACATTGCCTGACATGGCCTGTGTTTGCCTGTATGCGCCTGTATTGCTCCAGCGAGTTATGTGCCGTTAAAATGTGCTCATGGCTGTGAAAAGCTCGTCGCATTTGAAGGGTTGTGAACGTATGAGTGGAAAAGTTTAGGATGTCGGTTTCGATGTTGATGTTTTGGGTTCGATAGCATTTCAGTTCAACCCAGCACCAATCTCTATGAATGATTTTTAAATAGCTTGACTTTAAGGACTTGTTAGCTGCATCAACATCATCATTTGCATAGCCTTTTCCAACTATGTTGGGGTCGGCTGCGAGTCTAACCGGGTGCAGCTGAATACCAGTATTTTACATGGAGCTACTGTTTATCTGACCTCTTCAACCCAGTTAGTACTGGGTAATACTATATACATACCCCTTGGTAAGACTGGTTGTCAGACTTTCGGGCCGCTGACTACCTGTAACGACTGTCAAAGTTTACAATTGACAGCCGGGAGCAACGGCTTAACGTGCTTCCAGAGGCACGGAGGAAACTCAGTAAGTAATGGGTGGTGACCCATCCACGGACCAATCCAGGCAAGTGCGGCTTAACCCGAAGATTGACCCAAACGGCTGTTATTATTTCTCCTTGTGTTAATATCTGAACTATGGAAAATTTTACCCTTGACTGTCCAATCGAGATCTTCATCAGGCACGTCAGAATACTAGAGATTTTAATTAAAGCATAACCCTGTGAGAAAATGCTGTCAGTATTGAGATGAACCCTACTTCGAGTGGAACAATTAAAGTCCGAGACACAGGTCTGAGATCATTTATTTCCTGTCTGAGGCCACCATTGAAGAAGTGAATGGCAGTCAATGACAACAAAAGACACAAAACAAAAAAAAAATGGGCCATATAAACATTGTGGTCATCGGCAATCCATGCAATTATCTTCAACGTGATTCCAGATATCTTAGTACCGAAATAATATGCCTGAAATTATTTCGGTACTTTTGGGATATGAGCATTGGTGCTGCTAGTCCCATTACCTGGAGGTACGTCCGGTGCATTAGACTGTCAATCCCGTCAACATACTTGCTGATTTGTTACTAGTTTTAACATTTTTACTTGTTTATTACGAGTTACTACATGAATTAGTTCAGTTTTATTGTACTAGATGAAGAAAACTTATTCAAATTCTTTGAAAATACTTCATCATATGTGGTTAGAAGTAAGAAAATGTATTGCGAAAACAAACTTATGGAAATGCACTAAATAAGGTGCATAACATCACCCTTGTAATCCCAGAAGGGTTAAGCAGAGTGGTACCTAATAGTAAACCCACATTTCACCAGAGTCCCATGTAACAGGGGGCGAGCCTATTGCCATCAATCGGGCACAAATCCAGACTCCGTGGCTGTTACTGTGAAATACAATAATCATAAAAAAGAAAGAAAATTGGTAAATGATAAATGAATTTTTAATAATTACAACAAAATAAAAAGTCAAAATCGGTAATGACATGTAATCATTACCGCAACCGACAACCGACTGTCAAAAATGCATAACCACAAATCTAAATGTTTCGTCAAACAAATAATTTATGACCAACATAATGATTGAACGTACGGACTGAACGCCTCAATTGTTCTGTTCAAATAATTGCTTCGATCGCTACAACTCAATAAGTTCAATCACACGTTGATTGTTAGACTAACTTCGGTTACACTAAATTACGTTAAAAGCCAAGTCACCACAAAACGCGATCTTTATTTGACACTATCTGAGATACTCGTAAACTTGTATTTATGACATATTCGCGTCAATGTGTACTGTAGCAATACTAATTGGTAACAACGCAATGCGTGTTTTGTTTGTAAAAAACGACAAAAAGGTGTAATGTCGTAAAATTTTATTGCTATCTGATGTTTGATGACTACAGACTGAAGTTTCTTTGGAGCATTCTCTTTATTTGCGAGAAATATTTACTTATTTGTTTGTTTGTTATTAAACTATCGGTACTGTTAAACGTGCCTCCATAGCACACACGTTTTAATTTCATGGTGCCTTAAATGGCTGCTTTAGCACTATCATAATAGAATAAATAATCATCATCTGCCGAGTCTTTTCCCAACTATATTGGGGTCGGCTTCCAGTCTAACCGGATGCAGCTGAATACCAGTATTTTACAGGGAGCGACTGCCTATCTGACCTCCACAACCCAGTTCGTACTGGGTAATACGGACAACGGCGGTAACGGCTGGTAAGACTGGTTGTCAGACTTTTTGGGCCACTCACTTCCTAACGACTGTCAAAGATCTACAAATGACACCCGGGACCAACGGCTTAACCTGACCTTGGCTTTCCGAGGCACGGAGGAAACTCGGTATGTAATGGACGTTCACCCATCCACAGACCAACCTAGGCAAGCACGGTTTAACCTAAAGATCGAAACGAGCGGCTGTTATTATTTGCCCTCGAGCTCCTCAATAATAGAATAAATAATATGAATTACAATTCGCAAAAAGGCACAAAGTTTAAATTGATACTGTTAACTCCATCTGTGACCAATTTAAGAATTTTAACGTGATTCATATTATTTTGGACCCCCAGAAAAGGTAATTTTACATTAAAGTTCTGCGTAAATAAAATCATAAAGTGAATATGCCATTCTGAACTAAAGCATAATAACGTGCCGTCATTCTCGTGCACGGAGAGGTAAAACAAGAACTCACCAAGACGGACGGTAGGAGAGACAGACGTAAAGTTTTCAATAGGCACATCTGTCAAGACAAGATAAATTGCGCATTTCATACATAAGAGTTAACGCTCCCGCACACATAACTACACATTTACCATAAACTAGTGGCTCGTAAAATTGCACATATGTTTACCGGAGCGAGGTGCAGTACCTTAAAAGCATTGGTAATATAACAAAACGTCTGAACCGAAATTGCCCATAAAAGTCCGACGGCGTTTTCTAACTAAAGCTATGAAACTGAAACGCTGGTGGAATTTACAATGGCCGCCTTCGTCTACATTTAACGTTCATGACGTACACCTTAGTTTAATTAAATTGCTTCAACTTGAAACGCGGATCGTTTGCGAGAAAATATTTTGACTAAAAGGTGACGTTAAGTTAGTGCTTCTTACGGGCACATCTTAATGTTGATGGGAAATAAATTTATGTTCCAACACTAACCGACAGTCAAGTATAATACTATAATACTTGCGTGTTAGATGGAAACCTTTATTGTTAGCCAAAATTTACTACTTCCAAAACTTGGAAAGGTCATTTCTGCAATGGAAACATAACCTCTATTGTATCTTGATTTAATAAGTAAATATCAAAACACAAGATTATAATAACTTAATCAGTTTAGCCCTAACATTTGGCATAATCCAGAAAGTCTGGAAAACACACGGAACCAATTTAATAGGTCCACGAAGTTACGATGTTCGTTGTAAAAACCTTATAACCGAATACTCCCATTTTTATAGCCTGGAATATATTTACGAGAATACGCTTTCAGGAATTGCACGTAAATTCAGCGACTGCAGCATTTTTCATTACCCTGTACGTTAGCGATCTTAGATATTGTTCAATTTTAACTTTATAACTAAGGATTGCAGAAAACTGCGGAAGGAATTGGTAGAACGAAGTTGCAGGCATTGTAAATGCGATTGTTTCGATGTATATATAGTCTGAGTTCCTCAAACGCATTTTAAGCTTTGAGATTCTGTCTAGTGCACTTGAAAATAGGGTAATTTAAAAAAAAAACTCAACGTTTCGCAGATGCAAAATTATCAATCACTGTCAAGTTAAGAAAAGTTTTTGTCAAAACCCGGGAAAAACCGGTTTTTTCTTACCGAAACCGGGTTCTGCAATACCCAAGACAAAGACGCTAAACTTTTCTTACCTTGCTTAGTCTTTCAGCAATCATTGCACAAATATGCTAAGTAATCCCCGAGAGGACGAGATTCAAATAAAATATCCGTTCCAAACGTTACGGAAGTGGATAAAACCCCTTATATCCAGAAACGGACGAACTAATCTATATACCGAAAGACCTAGATATCCACGAAGCTTTTCAATCCACGAGACGCAATAAAAATATGCGATGCTTCACAAGAAGCATAAAACTTGCAACGACAATGAATTCCTGAAAAAGATAATACTGTGCTGGCGTCATCTCTTTTTAACTGCGTTAGTGCGAGAGGGACAAAGGACTGGGACAATAAAAGTTTTGATAGGAACCGTCGGAATCCGCCGTATCGGACTTACGCCGGTTTACTACCGGGCTGCCGGATAGCCTGTATCGTCTTAGTTTTATGGGTGCGTTTTAAAATTTTTAGAGATTTTTATTACATTACCCTTTTATGGCGTAGGTCAGTAACGTCTGGGGATATTGCTACTAAATGCAAATATGGCCGCTTGTTATTTTTTTATGGTTTTTGTTGAAGGTTTTGTTGTAAAGGTGGGAGAAACAAGGGATATGCATAATATGATATAGTACACTTATTTTACCTTTCTTTCAAATCCACAAACAACTGCAGAGCTGATCTCAATTCTCATAACTTGATTTTAGTTTAACCCTTAAACAGGCAGAGATAAGGTTCAAATCCTAAACAATAACTGCTTAATTAGACCAAAACTAACATTTACTAACAAGATACAAACTTCTAAACTAACTGAATTAATCACAAACGGAAATTTTCGACAATCTAACCACACCATTGATTGTTTTCAAAACGTGGTCCATTTGTGGTCTTACCCTCCCTAAACTTGAAACCACAGACTGCCCAAACCATGCAAAAACCCCGAACTTCCCCTACTCAATCTATTTTTAACCTTATTTCATTCAACAAAGATTGAAATTTCGTTGTCGCAGTTGGTGGTTCCGAAAATTGCCGACAACTTCCGAACAAAGCCGAACGCAGCCGCAGCAGAAACTTGTCCATAAACGATTGCAAACAACTGTTGCTTGAAGTTGTTTTTAGTTAACAATTGAACTGTTTTCCAGTTGGCGTGTTCAGCTTTGTGAACTAGTTCTAATAAAGACCGAGTGGAGGACAGTTTGGTCGCTGTGTCTAGTCTAGACACAATTTCAGTTATGAAAACTATGAACAGCAGTATGTTCTGAATAAAACACAGTGTTTCTCCAGACGACATAAGTTAAAAACGAAAATTAGGTAGTTTTTTACTTAGGTCAGTTGTCATTGCAACTTTAGTATGAATGTAGATGGCTATAAGAGTAGAGGAAGACCAAAGAAACAATGGATGGACTGTGTGAAGGATGATATGGTTAGAAAGGAGGTGACTGCTGAGATGGTGTAATAGAGAAGTATGGACGAAGAAGGCATGCTGCGCCAACACCAAATAAGTTGGGATAACTACAGGATAATGATGAGTTGTTTTTACAATTCTTATTATCATGAGGACGGGTTATAAGAATCTCCTCTTAACACAACCCTCAAGACGAAGAAAAACATCAAAATTCTCAATATATTGACAAGAATTGATCAGTGACATCAGCCGTAAAAACAACATAAAGAATCAGTTTTCTAAGTGCACGCAAGACCTCTGAATTAATTTGTAAATCATGCACAAAAAAGGAGTTTTTATTATAATATTATCGTACAAAACCAATCACAACATCAATGCCTGCCGAAACTTAACGACATCAATTAAAATCGTATGATCAATTTGTTATTGACACAGCGACACCCTTTTAAAACGAAACATTGAACTAAAGTTGATGGATGTGCCACCCGAGTATGGAGAAAAAATGTCAATGTGGAGAACTAAGCTACTAGTTAAACTATTAGTATATTTCATAGATTCAATTATATCAACTCAGTTGATGACATCCATGGAAAACTCGATAATTTTTATTTGGTTCAAAAGTAAATTGTTTGTTTAGATCCGTATTAGGTGACTGAAAAGCTTTGATACAAAAGGCAGAAGGTCTACACTCCGTAGTGCTTGTAACAAGGCTGCCAATAATACTGGTGATGATGATGACGAGGCGGTGGAAAATCATGAGAAAACTGCAAGAATCTGAGCAAAGATCCTATTGTCTCTTCCAGTTTGTCTGCATCTATGTAGACACAATGCATTTGACACAAATGAACAAGTTCGTCCGGACAGTCCGTTCGCAGTTCCGGACAGGAGGGACTTACAAATGAGATGGTCGCAGTAATTGAACACTTTTAATTGTCCGGTTGCACGGAGCGGACATGTGATTGTTTTGTAATTACAATGTTGGTTTAAGTGGGTGTGGTCAAGATAGTAATTGGATTTTAAATGCATCTGTAGCAGGGTTTTTATAAGTACTTTATGAAAAAGTGTATGAAGATCGCTATGGTCGCCCTGAATAGAGACAAGGTGGGAAATGGCAGCTATAGTACCTTTTTTTTTATTGGGACCAGCCCGCCACACTACTCCCAAACTACTCCTGAAAGCCAGAATCAACACTGGCGACCACCAGAAAAGCGCCGAGACAATGAAGTTCGATGAAGTCCCAGAGAAAAAAAATAACTGTCTTGGATCCGAAAATAATCAGAAAAGAATAGCGGAGGAGTAGGAAAAACATGATTATAGTTACTAGCAGCAGTACCTTTTTTATCTTATTTTATTTATTCGGGAAAATAAACAGTTATACATTAAAATTTAATACTAAGTTATAAATTTACAAGAGTTATAAATATATAACCTACGACATTTTCCACAACATACTAAAAGTTATATCTAACAGTGCGCTATTCTAAGCTGTTGCACTTAAACATAGACAGGCATGCAAACAAGCAAGAAAGAGAGAGGGAGAGAGAATGAGTAAATATTAAACTAAAATAAAATAAAATTTTATACAAGACACAGAAAATAAATCGATGTCCTCAAAGATCTTGTTGTATTGATTGGCAAGGCGCGTAGGGGTGCTATGAGAATTAGAAAACATGTTACTCTGAAACTTCTTCTTCAACAGAAAGCCATCAAACCAACTACGAAGATCTTCAACCGATAAAGTTGTAACAAAAAAATACGTCATTTCTCTTTGCAAGAAATGCATAACAAAAACCACAAGTTATTCAATAAAGAGTCAGTTTATTTCTTATCCGCATACTTCTTACGTCAATATCCATATCTTTAATAAATACATAATAAAGAAATATTACTCAGTATTCTTTTCATAAATAAAAATCTATGAAAGTGAATACGGCGTTCAGCTTAAAACAAGTTATTGAAATTAGTTATAGAAATAGTTCCATACATTTTGATCGTCGTGTAGGTATTGCAGTTTTGTAGGAAATAGCTGTTTTTTTTTAAACTGTCGAAAAATTTGGGGTATTCTTCAAAGCGCAACTATTTTAAGCGCAACCAACTAAGCGCAACTATTAGAAGCTCACAATTCAAATTAAAAATATTATTTTTTATTTCTCAAAACGCACACCCCTCTCTATTTTTCATCATGGTTGCGCTTAAAAATAGTTGCGCTTTGAGGAATACCCCAAAAATTTCTATGTGGAGAGAGGTACTGAATACGAGGTAACCGTTTTATCGTCGGTGTCCCTTCCACTCTGTATTTTATTCTCTCTATGCAAACTTTTGTCTCGCGCACGTTGTTACCTACACTGAGACCCAACAAAACGTCTGTCACCAGGCCACCAGATTTCTTTGAAATGTATTTGCCGGGTACCAGTTTACAGTGACTGACAAAAGACTATCCCTATCTCAAGAAAACAATAAAAAAGAAATAAAGAACCACCTAAGAAGAAGACACCACCACCAGACCACCTAGAAGTGCCTTTGTGCTCTTCTATCTTAATGTGATGTCTTGGTTAAGTATTTTTGTGTGTACATAAATAAATAAATAAAGAAGAAATATTCTAACAATACTAATTTACGATGAAAAGTAGGAAAACTACGTGTTTTCTTCGACCTAAAAGTTTCTAAAGTTGGTTATTGAATGAGATTAAAAAGGTTTTCGTCAGAGACCATAAAGTAGAATTTGATGGTGTACTCGTAAAATCGAATGATATAAAATTGTTTGTTTGTAACTACCCCCTACTTTAATGTGAAAGAAGACCTAAAGATATTAATATTGGGAATCATAACTATAACTTTTATACCATTGAAAAGTTTAGAGGGAAGCGCCAAGTTAGCGCGCGAAAAATAAATTTTTAGAGGTTTTTTACACTTTGCAAGTCAGTTTCAGGCTATATGTTCAACAAAATATAACTCGCGACCGTTACAAATATAGCTTTACAGAATTATAATCAATAAAATCAAAATACAATCCTTTTTTTTCGGATGGAAAATCATCAGACCCGTCCCGCTCTGGGCGGAGCGGAAGGGAGTGTCAGACTTGTACTGACTAAAACCCACTCATGTTCCGTCTTAGCCCTTTGTGTTCCAGGGCCGCGGTATCTCTTTCGAAGAGTCCCGCAGCCCATCAATCCCTCTAAGTTCCCAATAAAAAAAAACCCAATGAAAAAAAAAATTCCAATGAATGTGTTTTTCATAACAAAGTCATTTAATGGGATAAATAAAGGTAAGAACTTTTTAATTTCGCGGGCTACCCTGGTTATTTGTGGCTGGGGGCGTCCTTTGTTTTTTTTTAAATATATTTTATAAATTACAAGTTCCTTAAACTTTAACAAAGCACACAATTAGACCTCTGGGGTCTGTCTTAGCATGCCATGGCCTGAGAATTGATCAACACGCTAATAAAGTTGTGATTGCTTTGGTACAACTAATCTCTCTATCTCTTTCCAACATTATAGTTTTTAATTGAGCTATCCCTATTACAGCAGCCCTAGACGGTCTTTTAGTTACTGTTTACTTTATTTCATGTTTTTTGGTTGTCATAGCCATAGGCCAATAAGAGATTTGCAATAGAAACATATTAAATAGGCCACCAATTAGTGATTCCTGTGCCATTCTTTAGAATGATATGGCAAGAAAGGAGGTGTCTGATGAGATGACGAGTAATAGAGAAGTATGGAAGAAAAAAACATGCTGCGCCGACCACAAATGAATTGGGATAAAGCAATAGAATGATGATGAATGAGTGATGCCACCAGTCTACCAAAGAACCTGAAGTAAGTGTCTGCCGTGCTGCTAAAAGTTGCGGCAATTTTTGCACGCAAAAATTCCATGAAAGAGAAATTGTGATGGGGAAATTTAACATCTATGACATGTATGTGTGAGAGAAAAAAATAGCCTATGTCCTTCTCCAAGATATAATCTATCTCGTCGCCAAATTCCATTAAGATCCGATCAGCCGTTTAGTCGTGAAAATGTAACAAACAAACACTCAAGAGTTACTTTCGCATTTAGAATATTATATAATTAGAATGGCTTGCAGAGGGTGTTTTAATTTCAGAATTAGCTCAAGAACCTTGAGAGGGCCTTGTAAGCCGGATGAAATAAAGTAAACTAACCATGTTGTTTGAAACAATGCCAATGGTTCCTGTTATGTACTCATTTCAACACACTTATTATATTACGCTTATGACCAGGCAAGGGTAGGCTGGGACACTCATTTTGACAATATGTATTGTATTTACAAAAAGACATAATTTAAGAGCAGATTTCACCGATGATATTGAACGCAATCAGCCCATCTAAACGGCGTTTAAGAACTACCAGTGTCAATTGATAGATATGTACTGATAGCTATTGAACGCGATTTTACTTTTTAAATTAAACATGTGTTGAGTAGACACTATCGTCTGCCTAGCCTTTTCTCAACTAAGTTGATCGGCTTCCAGTCTAATCGGATGCAGCTGTATACCAGTATTTTACATTAAGAGACTGCCTAACTGACCTCCACAATCCAGTTAGTAAAGAGTAACACGATACCCCATGGTAAGACTGGTTGTTAGACTTTCGGGCCACTGACTACCTGTAAATCGTGTGTGATCAAAGATCTACAAATGACAGCCGGTAACAACGGCTTAACGTGCTTTCCGAGCCACGGAGAGAAAACTCGGTATGTAATGGGTGGTCATCCATCCACGGACCAACCTAGGCAAGCGCGGCTGAAGATCGACCCGAGCAGCTGTTACAATTTAGCCACGAGCTCTTCGGTTGAGTATAATAGGTATAGACAGTAACTGCAATTTATTGAGGATTTAATCAACATTTCATTATGTAAGGGCATTAAGGGCGAGCTAAAATGTAGTGAGGCAATGAGAACAGATTACTTAGATCATTATTTTATACACCTACAGTGCTTGAGGGATAATATTTACTTTTATGTATATTTATAGGTTAAGTTATTTAAGGCACATATACACACTATTCTCTTCCTTTTTACACACTATCGTCTACATTTCTTTTTCATTTCTCCTTTTTGCGGGGCTGCTGGCAGAAATTTCATATGAAATAAGCTGTACCCTTGTACTCATATATTAAAATGTTATTTTCCTGTGTTGCCTTCTGTGTACATAAATAGTTAAATAAATAAAATACAAATAGGAGATAATCTGATATCTACTACTGCTTAATATAGAGATACATCTAGGATAAGGGGGCTTACCATGACGTCTTAAAGCAATGTGGGAAAGAGATGGCGCTGGATGACCTGTATAGCTCTGTCTCTTTTACACACTGGAATTACTCCTGCTTTAAGAGGTCATGGTAACCTCCCAGGACTATAGAATGTCTATCAAATCAGACGGCGTTATCTTAATACTTTAGAGCCTGTAACCAAGCAACACAATGTAGCATTTTACACGAGAATCTCAAGTTTTAACTATCTTTTAAGATTATGATCAATAAGCAAAATTGGAATGCTATCAATAAATTAATTTAATAGTTATCAGTAGACACCGGATTATACGCAAATGCATATTTGTATAATTATATTTATTTATTTAACTCTTCAAGCACAAAGTACAGAGGCGGACTTAATGCCATAGGCATTTTCTACCAGACAACCTTTGGGTGATGCAGAAACAAACAGTGGTAGGTGTATATATCTGCAAAAAAATTAATTTATTGCTAAGATAAACTACAAGGATATAGCAAGGAAGAAAGCAAGGATATGGCATATTATAGCTGTTTTTTGAAGATAATGCATATTTCCGCTGAAATCGGCAATATCGTGCATTTCTTGAGTATGTTATCTTTATTTTTAATTGTATCTAACTGCAAAAATGCGGCGGATGTGATACACAATATACAAGATTATGATACAAAGATATATACCTACACTAAAGAAAAAGAAACAGAAAAGTAGGCACAATTTATAAAAGGCTCAATCGTACTACTGTAACTCAGAAAAAGTCGTCGGTTTTCAAAAAAAAATTATAAAACCTCGTTGAAAATGTAGTAAATTAATAAGAAAAAAAAAAGTGTTTATAATGCTTATAGGGTGTAAATATACCCTAAACGGAGCCGAAAGGCACTTGTTTTCCCCATCATTGCGATCATTTTTTTTTTCTAGACCATACCTGGGAACTTTCTGGTTACGGAGATAATGGATAATGGGGGTCAAAGGACCAACTTTCTCACAAGTTTTTTTTTGTATTTTATTACAAGTTTTTAATGTTAAAAGTTTACTATAAATACCTCCACAGTGTTTTGAGTGCGTTACATTGAGCCCTACCGAAAAACGTGATTTTTCACCCCAATAAAAAAGTCGTTACCCAGCAATAATTTTTGCGTAGTTACTTAGTTTGATAGACAGAATGCTTGGTTCCAAAAAGCCGTATTCATGAAGGGTCCGATTACACCTTGTATTTTCTTTTATGGATATTTCGACGAGTTTAAGTTGCATATAATCTGGTCCTTAGTTATCAGTTATCAAATCATTCCAGCCAAACATTACTTTTACAGCATACGGTACTTTTATCAGAAAATGCGTATTTGAAAAGTTTTAACCACAATATCATCTTGACCTACGGTGCACAAACTTGGTCTTTGACTAACATCCAAAAGTCCAAACTCAAGGTTTGCCAACGTGCTATGGAGCGCAGTATCTTGGGTGTAAAATTGACGGATCATGTACGAAACACTACGCTGCGCTCCAAAACGCAAATCGTTGACGTGGCTCAAAAGGCTGCCCAACTTAAATGGGACTGGGCAGGACATGTCTGTCGTATGCCGAACGAACTGTGGGCCCGTAAAGCTCAGGATTGGTGCCCTGAAACAGTGACACGGGGTCGCGGTAGACCACGAAGGAGATGGCGGGACGACCTGGATGTCTTCCTTGAGAATTGGAAAGAAGTAGCACAGAAGCGCGAGCTTTGGAAGGAGTGGAGGGAGGCCTTTGCCCAGCAGTGGGACAATATGGGCTAGCTATAATAATAATAATAATGGTAATATAAAACATATAAAACTTCAAAAGTTATTTAGAATTTCTCAGAATACCTATGTTCCACGGCTGCTGGCATAAAATTAGTCACACAGCAAAATAAGCAATGGAAATTGTTTAAGTTCTCGGCTATACACGATCTAGTCGTAAAATTTTATTTCCGTCACTTTCGCGCTGAGGCGATAATTGTTATGGGGGAGCGAGAGGTGGATAGCGATGCAACATTGTTGCTGGATGTCGATACCGGAATAAGAGATGGCAATGTGCATTTTAATACGAATTATACGTTAGAGTAGGGTTGTCGGCGAAACAATAACGCTGCTATATTAATGGGAAATACTGTAAATTTATCATAAAAACTACTACTGTATATTTCACTGTCATCGTCATTATTTTAGCCGAAAGACGTCCACTGCTGGACATAGGCCTCCCCCAAGTGTCGCCACATTGACCGGCCCCGTGCGACTCGCATCCAGCGGGTCCCTGCCCTGCAACCTTCACCAGGTCATCGGTCCACCTAGTGGGGGGCCTTCCAACGCAACGTGTTCCGGTTCGCGGTCGCCACTCCAGAACTTTTCGGCCCCATCGGCCATCCGTTCTGCGAGCAATGTGCCCTGCCCACTGCCACTGAAGTTTGGCAATTCTACGGTCCACCTATTTCACTGTATATCGGCATAAATTTCCTAAAGTGTGAGTTTTTTAAGCATTAATTTTACGGTGTTCATTAAGCCATACATAAGGAAGAGTTTTATGGTTGTAAAAGGTATAATAACCTTAGTATTTAACTGTATCCTACTGGGTAACGTTGACAAAATAAGAGTTAAGAAATAGAAATACAGTAAGAAGCATAGCAAGTGTAAAAAGATGCTAAACGAACCCTAAAATTACTCTCTTTTAATTTTTGTACTGGACCATACCTGGGAACCTTGTACTGGACCATACCTGGGAACCTTCTGGATACTGAGTTAGTGAAAGTTCCAAGATATTTACACGTTTAGACCACTGTACTGTCCATACACTAAGAAAGACAGTACTGTTGCATGCACACAATGTTTTGCGTGTGTAACATGGCGTGCTACCATAAAAAGTGATTTTGCACACAAGCAATAAAATTCGCTCCCCAGCAAAAATTACAAGGTATTAATTACAGCTGGTGATGGGTCTTTTCACACCCTGTGTGTTTTCATAGCACGAAACCCATCGTCTGCCCACATGATGTACGAGCCTAACGGAATAAATCCTGACAAATCCGACACATAGAGCAACTAGTAAAGAGTCATTTAACATTTACCTAATTACTACGTTTATTTGAAGAAGCGTTTAAGTCCATTCTCAAACTCCGTCCCAAGTGCTAAGTACAGTAATTCAGTAGAACAAGCCTTCCAACTTACACGAGGCGACTGACCAGTTTTCACAATTATAACTATTATGTTATAACACTAGTGTGAAAAGATATGAATCTAATGAGTCATAATAGCCATTACACGAGTGACATGTGGATGACAGTGTAATGAGAGGGATAATAGTGGCAACTTGCCACTTGCCGCAGAAATTTTTATTTTATAATAATTTAATCATCACTAAGACTAAAATTACGAGTGCTTATTTTTTTGTGTTAGCAATTTTTAAGAAAAGAAAGGATATTTAATTGGCAACAGGTCCTGGTTCTGACTCGGCGTAAATAAAAGTAAAGTAAATTCGAACGGTTTTGAAATTTTTTTTTTTTTTTTAAACATTGGAACACTAGGAATTTCTCCTGTATCGTGGGAGCACAAACATTTAAACTCACATACACAAACAGCCAGACCCGGAACAACTATCTGTAGGCCATACAAATATTTGTTCCTGAAAACTTATATATGATGTGTGAAACAAGTATTTTCAATTTTGAAATCGTTCGAATGTTACGTTAACTCCGTGCGTTCGTGCTAGGCTCATCGATCGAAGAGTCTCTATTCGGGGGCAAGTTCGAGGACTCCAATTTCCTAAAAGTTCTATTTTTACCCTTTTTCCGCCCATTACCGCGCTAAAAACACGTCTGGACCATGTCATTGGAAATATGTACATATACTTCATTCTGACAGAAAGTTAACTATGTAAGGCAGTTTATCAGGGGTCACTCATTTAAAACGTCAGATTATTAATATGTTATTAAGTGCATTGATAAGTTCGTATACACGTGTCGGTAGGGTCAGACTTAATGTCAGAAGTCGCAAATGTTGCCACTATCAAAATACGCATATAAATTGTAATAATAAGTAGGTACTGTGTAATGTATTGCAATTGATTCAAGTACGGAAGCGTGTAGCAATTTGTGAATACAACTTAAAGTTAATGTAGGTTTTCCCAGTTTTAGGGCGAATTTCACTAGTGAAACTGAATGTGATAAGCATTACTTATACATTGTTTAAGAGCTATCCGTGTCTTTATTGTTAAGGAATAATTTGACACTGAGAAAACGAGTTATTACGACTCAAAAATCAAAAATCGTTTATTCAAATTAGGCTGGCATAATCAGCACTTTTTGAACGTCTTTACAAAAGACAGTCCCCCAAAACGCCCCCTTCGACACTTTCTAGTGGTTTAGTTGGGAAGAATTGGCGGAACAAACTCCCCAGCAAGTATTGCTGCCAGAAGCTTGCCAGAAATATTGGACTGTACCACTTCTACCTGCACGCGTAGCATGACCACCGTAGAAACGGGTGAATCGACAAAATTACAGATCAACAAAATAAATCTGTCATTTTGTCGAATCTTCCGTCGACAAAACCCGTTTCTACGGTGGTCATGCTTCGCGTGCTGGTGTGCCAAAGCTACAAATTGGATTATTTTTCATGTAATACCTTAACACACACACACCTTACATTGGAGTTGGTTTGGACCACGTCCTTCACATTGACTTGAACAATTTAAGTAACATTCTTGTAGCGGGTCCTTACAATCGAGGATGTATCCTCGTTAAGAAACTCTTTAAAATCGAAAATAATTCTAATCAGACACAATTTGGTAAAAACTCCAATCATATTTCCATTCCGATATTAAATAACCGTTAACCTTACAAAAGATCGTTGAAGTTACACCACGTAAGTAAAAATTAGCAATTTTACAGGAGAGTGAAAAAACTCCATAATTATACCGAGGTAATGGCACAATACCACTTTATAATTTGTGTTCACTTCAAATTAGATAGAGTTTCTTTTTTCCGTGATTGGCTGAAACAACGCGTCTTCCGACTCTCTAACAAACGGCATCAAAAATCAAAACCGCCAAAAATTTACTTACGTGATGTTATAACTTTAACGACGAAAAATAACCATTGTCCCGTCAAAGTCACAGCGCTTTTCATTTTCTCACGGAACATTTCCTATGCAATTTTGTAACATAAAACATAGACCTACCGCAGTCAACAAAAAAGTGTCAGCAACGTTCCTATAACATTTCTAACGCATAGGGGATACGGGTAATCTGTTCTGTGGTTAAAAAACCAACCAATGGGAATTACTTTTAATCTGCTGCATAGTTGCTACGCCGTTTTCTATTGGTTGATGCGTGCTTGCGTAGTTCGATATTTTTACGACCGGCGAAACGTAATTGAAAACGAACTTTCTTCGCTTCTTTATGTGTTTTTCACGCTTTATTGGTTTTGTCTTTAGATAGTTCGTTTTTGTGTGTTAAAGTGAGATTACTTATTATAAAATAAGTAGTTTTTACGAATAAATAAAGTGTTTTTAGTGTTGCTAATATTTTCTGTTATTTTCGCTTATTGGCCACCCACTATTGTAAAATTAAATTTCAAGAACTCATGGGAAGAACGAAAGTCATAGAAAGCTTAAAGTGGTAGCCCGCGAAATTCAAATTTTCTTACGTTTTTTTTAATTTGCAGTTCAGTGTCAGTTTTTATGTTGATGAAAAATAAGTTTTAATTGCGGGTTTTTACATGAAGTCTTATCTTAAGGTGGAGCGCCAGGGTAGCCCGCCAAATTCAAATTTTCTTACCTTTTTTAAAATTTGCAGGTCAGTGTCAGGTTGTATGTTGATGAAAAATAAGTTTTAATTGCGGGTTTTTACATGAAGTCTTATCTTAAGGTGGAGCGCCAGGGTAGCCCGCCAAATTCAAATTTTCTTACCTTTTTTAAAATTTGCAGGTCAGTGTCAGGTTGTATGTTGATGAAAAATAAGTTTTAATTGCGGACATTTACATGAAGTCTTATCTTAAGGTGGAGCGCCAGGGTAGCCCGCCAAATTCAAATTTTCTTACCTTTTTTAAAATTTGCAGGTCAGTGTCAGGTTGTATGTTGATGAAAAATAAGTTTTAATTGCGGACATTTACATGAAGTCTTATCTTAAGGTGGAGCGCCAGGGTAGCCCGCCAAATTCAAATTTTCTTACGTTTTTTTTAATTTGCAGTTCAGTGTCAGTTTGTATGTTGATGAAAAATAAGTTTTAATTGCGGGTATTTACATGAAGTCTTATCTTAAGGTGGAGCGCCAGGGTAGCCCGCCAAATTCAAATTTTCTTACCTTTTTTAAAATTGCAGATCAGTGTCAGGTTGTATGTTGATGAAAAATGAGTCGCGCAAGTAACACGTATGTACTTATAGTTCATCTATTTGTCAGAAACATGAGTATGCACACACAAAGCATGCAAGATGTGAAGTACATTGCAGAAAGGATCACAGTCATGTTTTACCCTTACGGCGTACAAATATTTATTATAATAACATTTGATCAATTATAAAATTGATTGTAACTGTTAATTATTAAACATATAAAAAATTAAATTAATTGAACTTCATTTGTCAACGATTGCAATAAATTACATTTGAATATAATATAGGTACAGCATAAGCATTTCAAATATCAATTAAACAAAATTAGAAGATCAATTTTTAAAAGAAAAAATAATAATTCAGATGTCAAAATAAGATAAAAATCTAACAACAGTCAACAGAACCAAACATCGCCCCCATATTAGAATTAGATTAGAATTAGCATGTTTTCTCCATTAGAAACTCAGCAATACTATAGAAACATTTGGCTGCTAAATACTCTTTTAGTTTTTTTTTAAATAAGTTAGTAACAGTTACATTACAGAATTATAATCATCAATACAACCATCTAAGTTCATTTAACCCCATTGAATCACTTTTTCATGAATTAGTTATAGAATGGGGTTAAATGAGCTTAAGAGGGTTGTATACATGTTTTAATGATTATAATTTTGTAAGTACATACATGCTACTTGCGTGACTCATTTTTCATCAACATACAACCTGAAACTGAAACTGATGTGCAAAAATTTAAAAAAAAACTAAGAAAATTAGATGTTTTTTATTTTTTTTAGTATAGATTCTTTTTTATCAATTGTTTGTGAATGTGTGAAAATTGTAGGCTTTGTAGATTCCAAGCTGCTTGTTAACTTTTAATTTTGTTCTACATCTTTTGTGTAGTAAGCAACGACTTATTGTCGGGCCTACGCTTTCCCCCCATACTTAAGTACAAATGCTGTATCCATGATAATATTGTAACACCAAATGATTTGAAAACAGTAGCCATGGAGTTTCTTGCCGGTTCTTCTCCATAGGAAACGACCAACCCGAACCGTGCACCTTTTTTTCGACGTTTTATAAGTGCCTCTCTAGGCCTATGTGAAATAAAATATTTTGATTTTGATTTTCGCGGTCTACCCTGGCGCTCCACCTTAAGATAAGACTTCATATAAATACCCGCAATTAAAAGAAACCTTTTTTACTTTGTTAGTCCCTCAGCTACTGAATAAAACAATTAAAATATCGGTACCGCAGCCAGCCTGGCTTTTATTGGCTGCAACTAACCAACATAACAAGTACTATAACATAATTGCAAAATTTTATTGTTGTTTCTCGGTATAGTGAAATAAATACAAATTTGCTTACACGCGCTCTCGGCCCCTTTTACAACGTTTCCCATTAAGGAATTCCATTTTACATTTTTACAATCTATAATTGTAGATTATAAAAGTTCAAAACGGGTTATAGCAGGTTAGCCTGCAATGGCGGTCGGAAAAGTGATATTCTCTTCTAAGATTCTACTATATTTCAATAAGACTGTTTTTCTCAGAAAATTGTACGTCTATGGTCATTAAAATTGTTAATTAACATCCATAAAAATCTTCATTTATATTATGTTGGTTTCTAGTTTCATTATTTCTATTAGCTGAGTAAAATTGTTTGTTTTCGTCGTTAAATTGATAACGGCTTCTATTTTTTCTATTCTTTTGAGCTGAGATGTTTTATAGACAAACTAGCGACCCGCCCCGGGTGCACTGTACATATAAACCTTCCTCTTGAATCAGTCTATCTATTGCTGAAAACTGCATTAAAATCCGTTGCGTAGTTTAAAAGATCTAAGCGTACAAACAGCGGGAGCGACTTTGTTTTATACTATGTAAAGAAGTTGTCGGTTTTCTATAGAAAGTTGTCGGAAGACATGTTGTCAACAAAAAGTTTAATAAAACTTTCTAATGACTGAATTAGGCTGTCGTTTGCTTTATTAACGTATTCATCGTGAATATACCGGTGTATCCCGTGATTTATCTTCAGCTAGGTAATTGTAGATTACATTATAAAGTCATAGCCACGGTTATAATATCTACAGTAGTGTATCTTCATACAAACGGAACGCGATTCATACCTACACGCCTCGAGTTTGGTACACACTCGGTACGCAAGAAGTCACGAATGCGCCGCACTGACGAACGAACGTTGTGATGGTTTTGTAAGCTGTAAGCGCGTGATTTGTGAATATTTGATTGAAATAAGAACAAGTATTTACTAAATATGGCAAAGAGTTCTTATCGACTATATTGTGCTGTCTTTGGTTGTTTTAATTCTTCAAGTTTTCGTTGTTTTAGTTATATAGATATATACGTGGTTTATCTATCATTTACATTTTACTGCAGTTAAAAATCATTAGCGGTAACATTTTTGTGAACATTAACTTTCACAAAAATCTTTAAAGCAATAACTTGCTTTAATATCAAACTTGTGTAGTAGTTAAACTTCGTAGTTACAATTTAACTTCAGAAGTTACAACGATTATAAATATCGTAAAAACATGAAATGACGGCGGGTAGTCCCACATTCCTCCGGTTCATAAAAGCAATAAAATACTGCCATCGCATCGCAAATTGTCTTATTTCATAAATAGCATTTTATTTTATGTGTATGTTGAAACATAAAATCCTACTTATGAATGTAAGCAGTAAACAGGTACTTGGTGCAAGAGATTGAAACACACAGACGCTTCCAAGTAGCTATCTTTATGCGCGTCAATGGAAATAACTTGATGCGACAATATAGCTGCATCATATCATAGTATAACTACAAACAAACATTTGAAGAGAATTCAAAAACGTTTGTGTTATTACTCAATACAAACTTTATTATTGAAATTCTCGAGCTCTGCTATGTCTATTGAAAGCTTATAAAAATATATAAATCAACTCACCGAAACACCGTGGGTAGCCACGACAGTCCGTAGTCGTTCGCAACACCACATCGCACAGCAAGCGTCCACACAAAACACGGCACTTGTAAAACAAAGTATCATTCGCAAAATAACTTCATGGACGACGATAGTACACCACTTATATTATTAATTTCCAGCATTTTCCTACGAAAAAAGAAAATAATTCTAAATAAAAATGGTATCGACACTCGACACTCAACACAGCACTATGGATGGCCGTTAAATTCAAATTTTGGAATTGGAATGTCACAGGTTATATTTCGAATTTCGCCACCTTCGTCCGGTCACTGTAAAGTTGAAATCACGACTGGTTAGACCGTGTTTAAAACAGCTGATTCTGACTTAACCACTTTATCGTGTGCAACAATTTTGTGACGAAACTGAAGTTGCAATGTAGCACAATGTATTTTGATAGTATTGTGATGCTTAGGACTAAATTGATATCGTTCGTGAATCTTTTGAAAATTAATTAAAGACATGGTTTGTTGATTTTACAGTTTAACTTAAGTTCCTACAAACTCAAAAAAGTTTACACTATTCACAACTGTTTTCGAAAACTCCGTCATGCGTGTGTCACGTTAGCTACAAAAATAAACACAATAAATATTATTGTCAATTATCGATAAAATGGCACCCTATCCGACTTCCTTATAGACTAAGGAGCGGAAATGAGAAATGTGATGGCCACAAGAACAGCGGCGAAATGTCGATGAGTATAGAGCTGAGTGAAAATATTACATTTTATGAAGCGTACGAACTTGAAATACTCAGAGAGAGCGGTCTCGTCTACTGAAAAACCCACTGGGCGATGATACTTCATCTTTTTTCTTTTTCTTTAACTTTCCTATTATTTAGGGTCGGGTTTCTTCACTTTTCTGCGCCAAGACAATGTATCTTGTATTGTCCGTTAAGACAATTGGGCTTGCAGAAGATCTTTCTATAGGCCTAGAGATTTGAAAGTATCAAAATAATTTCCATAACCATTATTATTTGTTATGTGGAAAGTAGTAAGTTTTGTGGCCCAAACAAAATAAAAAAAAGTCTTATTTGAATCATCCAATAGAAGGCCTCAATTATTAATTACAATTTTATTCAATTTGAAACATAGCGGAATTGTATTTATTCCAATAGCTATTCATAGTTTTTCATATCAATTTCTACAAAACACAATTAGTAATTTTTAATTATAAGGTTTCTCAATGTCATTATTAACGTTTTTTTTTTGTATTAATAATACACAACTGTGTCACCGCTATCAATTATTATTTTCCATCTGTTAGTTCAGTTATTATGACAATTGGAGTAATTTCTTTTTGTGTTTTGCTACTGACGAATTGCTTGCTAGCTGCACAATAAGATGAATTTTTTAAGCTATAACGGTCATCCGTTTCGTAAAAAATAGTCATGTTAATGTAACAGATACTACATACATTGTTTTTTTTATTATTATTGTAATCCTATATTGTCCTACTGCAGGGCAGAGGTGTCCCTTCCCTCCTTCCACATTTCGCGATCTAATGCTATTGTCGGCCAATCCTTCGCGAAAGAGCTAGCTCATCCCGCCATCTCCTGGCCTGCCGCGTTGCCGTTCCCTGATATCTGCTATCCACTTAGTGGTAATTTTTGCCCAATGCTCCTCCAGCACGCGGCAGATATGACCAGCCCAGTTCCACTTCAACCTAGCAGCTGTAAGGCCAGCATCAGCTATTTGCGTTTTGGAGCGAAGTATGGAGTTTCTAATGCGGTTCGTAAGTTTGACACCCAATATACTTCGCTTCATTGTGGACATTCACCTACATGAAATGATCAGCAACCCAATTGCGTTTAACACATTCTGTCACAATCCGATCATCGAAGGTCTGGCTAGCCTTTTCCCAACTATGTGGGGGTCGGCTTCCACTCTAACCAGATGCAGCTGAACTCCAGTGTTTTACATGGAGCGCCTATCTGACCCCTAGAACGCAGTTAGTACTGGATAATAAGGCCCTCCGTGACTGGATGTCAGACTTTCGGGCCACTGACTGCCTGTAACGACTGTCAAAGATCTACAAATGGAAAATCCTTATCAATGCAAATAACGCAGCGAATATTGCAGAATGGTCAAGCTGAAGGACATTAAAATATTGCATTGTTAGTACATATCGTCGGGGACAGTGCGTTGAAATTAAAAATATCCCCCCCCCCCCCCTTCCCTCCTCTGTAAACCTACACGTAGTGCAGATACGCGGAGTTTACGTATGGTACATTCGCGGATTTGCACTATCCCCGACGATATGTTACGCAATTACCCCGCATATTTTACCTTCAACAACAAACGTTTTTATTCACAATTCAAATGAAAAACTAAATGTGCAATCTGTGCACGTTGGCCGGCAGCCAATCGCGATAAAGACGTCAAAATGTAACAATAATTGTGAGCAAGCGCACCCTATTGCCTTTCTGAGAAGCTGTGTCGTAAAACTCTTGCGCATGTCGCGAGTATTAGTCCAGCATTAGAATGTACGCCGTATTGTGATTATTAGCTACATATTTATACAGTGTGGAAGGGGGACATCAACGCACAAACGGGCTACGTATTTACTACATCATTTCGAAATTTTTCATCGGTATCTTTAAGAAAAATCATGTCATTCCTACATTTTGACCGTGTAGTGTAGGTATTGCACTTTTGTAGAAAAAAGCTGTATTTTTTTTAAATTACCGATGAAAATTCCTACTGAACACGTGTTAGTCGTCTGTACGTCGATGTCCCATCCACCCAGTATGATTTTTCCTCTAATTGGTTTAAAAATCTAAGGGTTTAATTGTATTTAACACACACACAATATTAATGCTTTGTCATTTTAACACTTCAACAATACATATTCGTTGCCTTGGCAAAATTATAATAGGATAATAAAATTAATTACGTTTCAATTCGTAAAATGGTCACAAACTGACAATTCACAATATTAACTGCGTCTGTGACCATTTTAATAATTTTAACGTGATTCATAAAATATTATTATCCTATTATGATTCTGCGCCATTTTAGGCCACCAATATTAATTCATAAAACATGAAGCAATCGATTAGTAATTTCCTTCAAAATCTTTCGGATAGCGACAGAAAACTGTGTTACGCAATTGGAATCTTATGTTTTGTGTTTTTTATAATGCATACGTTTGTATAAGAAATAACACCCATACTATAAGACATCTTGTAAATGATTAAAATTGTTTGCTTGTTTTCCAGACTATACAAGCTGTTTTTAACCTAAGGGGACTATTCATTTGAGCTAAATTGTATTGTCAAGATAACGGGGAACATAAAAACAAACAAATTGTACTTGATTCTGGTTTAACAACGGTCGATTTAGTTCTAGCCTTAAATGATCTAGCTGCGATTGTAAATGTAGCGGGACCAATAAAAAAGGGCTCAAAATCACGTAATTACACTTTTTTTGTTATGGCATCTCGCAGTTTCAGCCTATGAGGCTGGCTTCTGCTTAACCGGTCTAATCCTGTGGATGCCTTGAGTGCAAGGCCTCCAGCCAGGGGCTTAAAACTACTTGTAAACTAAGCGACCACACGCTAAGGGCACCCGAACCTCGGCTTAGGGCGTCGCGTCGCTGGAGGGCACCAAGGGGAGATACTAGATCTGAGTAAGATTATTTAGGGGCTGGTTTAATACTACTAGCTCAGCATCGTTGGCTGGCTCTAGCAAGGGTCGGGGGGGGAGTGAACGGGGACGTCGCGACGGACCTTGACAGCGAGGTCGGAATATCGGCGGTATGTATCTGTATTTTCGTACTGGTTTTCACGTAATTACAGATTTCTGATACAGATATAGGTACAAGTCTTTGTAGAATCCAGTGATATCAAAAATATTGCTTTTTATAATAGTAACCATGGAGTTTTTAGCCCGTTCTTCTCCAATGGAAACGACCAAGCCGAGCCTTGCACTTCTGACGTTTCAAAGTGCCTATGGCAGACTGATATAGATAGATACATTTTGGTTTTGTTAAATATTATCAATTAAGTTTGAAACTAACTGTTAATTTTAGTATTTGTTTGGTACCTATAATGCAGCAGCCATTCCTTATCTTTTACGTGAAAATTACGACATTGCAGTTTCAGTTACGTCTATAAATGTGTTCCTAACAATGAGTGTTCTGTGGATCGGTTTCAAAAATTCGACTTGGTCAACTTTCCATTGCGTTCTTACTGTGAAAATATGATATAATTTCTCTGATATCTTTCAACATAAACAGTCATGGAAAGCACAGTGGAAATGTCAACGTCGCAACTTCGAAAAAAAATTGTGTTTGTTTAATTTTTAGTATTGCGAGTTAATATTATCTTGGGCATACTTCGTTTACGAATAAAATAAAATGAATATTAAGACATTCTGAATCTGAATATTTTAAATCTATTAAAACGATATGGCAAAATCTATTAAATCTATCAATACGTTTATTTTAAATTCGAGATTAAAGCTTTAGGAGTAGTTAAATTATGTACAAATATCCGATTTGACGGCTCTGGGAATTCTTTAGTAACCATTATTTTACAGCTACTACTTCAATCAAAAAATTCCTCGCGAAAAGTAATAAAAAAACACCCAAAATTTATTATCAATATAATAAATTAAATAGGTTGTGTCTTACATGTTTTGTTAATTTTTTCCAAAACTATACCAAATAATAAAAAACTAAAACTTCATATTTTATCCGTAAACCAAATAGTCTATGCCTAAACCGGATAGTAACACCACTATCCTGAATAAGAGAACGTTATAAACCAATGAAGTCATATCTTAACTTAAGACGCCGACGGCGACGTCATGTTAGTCCATAACGTCGTAAGTAAAGATATGACTTTGACATCTCTTTTTGTCTTTGACGTCGCAAGTTGAGATAATTTTCATGATAAATGTTGTAAAATTGTTAAATTACTGTATCTGTCACTGTGTTGTGCCTATTTGTGTTGTAACTGATGTTTAGTAGTAGGAGAATGTATTGAAGCAGCGATATAGTAAAGATATTTAACTAGATCTTATTCTGTGGGGATTTGCATTGATAATAATTAATAAGGCTAGACATTTTTAATGAGATTTTTTTAGAACTAATTTAAAAATTTAAAACCGATTGGAAAAAAAAACATGAAATTATCCGGATTTCATAATTATGATTTACGTAGGTACTTATGTGTGATTTTTTTTCTTTGATTTTTTAAGAATAGAGAAATGAAATCATAAAACAATTTTTTTTTTCACTCCAAAAGTCTTTCAAAATATTATTTAATTTTTAGTTTTCGGTGATTTTTCCAAAACATTTTTTTTAAGTCATAAACTAAATTCATTTACCCTCAAGTCTATTGCCGCAAATTACTAAAACAGTTAGTAAACTAATATAAATAAGCTAACTATGGTCGGATAGAAATGTGAACTAAGCACAACAACGTAACTTGTATTCTGAACGACAGACACAATAGTCGCATGCGCATGTTTGTAGCCACAGGGATTCATCACACTAGAAATTATATGGCTTATAGCTTATTTCGGTGAAGTTTACGTTTAGAACGTAACAGGGTAATTGGCAACACCAATTAATTGACATACTCTTTATAAGCTGTCAAAACGCGAATCCATTTTGTACGGCAGTGACGTCACTAATTGCCAACTCAATGACTCAACTATTTATTGATTTCAAAGTCATTTAACTTTAATTTTACAGTTACTTGATAATTAATCAAGTTTTCAGGCTCTAAAGTGTTATTTTTTTCGTGACGAGTCTTGAATTATTTTTCTTTTGCTTCGAGAATTGTCCCGAATGGATAAATACACAAAATTGAGTAAATACTGTTTTTTTTTTAAACATAAATGATTATTATATCTCGTCAACGTTATTGAAACTTTTTATATACTACATGAAAGCAAACTCTAGACTTGAGAATAAAAATTGAGTCAAAATACGATTTTTTTTCGAGGACTTTCGAGAAGATTTTTGTCCATAGTTTTTTGTCTTTAAATAAAAGTAATAAGTGTTTTATCCAGTGAAGTGTGCCTATGTATTGTGTTGTGTTAGTTTGTGACATTTCTTTATATAACTTGAGTGACGATATTCGGTTATTAGTATTGTAAATGACAAACTCGTTTCTTGATATAAACAACGTAAATTTTGTAAAAAAAAAACATATGTCCAATTAAAACGTTATTATTTTTATAGATGTCATTCAGTGTTTTTTTCTGTAATCTTACTGATCTCCGACGAAAAAGAGACTTCTTAGGGCGAATTTCCCCAATGACAAGCAAAAAAAACTGTCGGCACAGCTCTTGAACGCAGTTTAAATGTGATGATTGCGTTCAGTTTCTTCGGAAAAAATCACTGTAAGAGTTGAGTAATTCTTTTTTTTAGTTACGGGAAGCGCCAAATAAAAATTGTTTTTGCAATTTGCTGGTTAGCGTCAGGCTGTATGTTAATCAAAATATGATTTGCGACCGTAACACGCATGTAGTTACATAATAAGAATAATTAAAATTATCAATACCACCTACGAAGTTCATTTAACCTCAATCAATGACTCTTATGAAAAAGTAATTCAATGGGGATATATGAACTTTGAGAGATGTATTTATGATTTTAATGATTATAACTCAGTAAAGCCATATTTGTTACGATCGCGAATTATATTTCAATCAACATACAACCTGATACTGACATACAAATTGCAAAAAACGTAAGAAAATTTGAATTTCTTGGGTTATCCTAGCGCTTCCCCCTTAATTAAAAAAAAAAGTCTTACACAACTCTTCCAGTGAATTTTGCTAAAGAAACTGCACGCGATGATCACATTCAAACTGCGTTCAAGAGCTGTGTATCAATGGAATATTGACACCGACAGCTTTTGAACGCAGTTTAAACGCGTTGATGGAGTTCATTGAGGAAATTCGCCTTAAAAAGTCTCTTTGTCGTCGGAGGTCAGTAAGATTACAGAAAAAAAAACACTAAGAAATAAAACAATAACGTTTTACCTGGTCACCTTGAAGGGAAACAAGGACCAAGTTTGTCACAGACCTAAACCTGTCAGTGTGTTTGAGCACTGCCTCTGTGTTTTGGGTAAAAACTATGTATTACTATTAAAGTCCGTACTGGCGTGTCGAGTTCCTCAGCTCTAGCCCATCGAAGATGTTCAGATTGTGCTTCCTCGCGTATTCGTTGATTATCATCTTTCCTGGGGACAAAGCAAGGCGGAGATTGGACAATCGCTTGGCGGAAAATAGAAAAAAAAACTGCATAAGACTATAAACGCAATTAATAGGTTAACAAACATCTCTATTTTATTTCAATTGAAAAATTCATTTTAACTATTGTGAGGAAAATAAATTAAAACATCTTATTATGCAGTTTTTTTTAAACACATATAACGAGTAAGTCAATGTGAAAATCTTTTGTTCTTGATTAAAAAATAAAACTGATCTCATTAATGACCACTGAAAGCACGCGTTTCGGAAAATGCACAGTTTAAACACAATAACTAGACATTTGTATCGTTTAAATAAGTCTAAGATACACAGTAATTAGAATAAAAAGTATTTAAACTCTGTACTGTGTAAAGTACTGATTGCAGAAGACTCCAAAATCCATGAATATGAATATGTTTATCTGGCATAGCTAGTATAGATGGACTCGAGTTTAACTTGAGTACATTTTTTGGTATCAACCCAATCAAGCATTAAACTCACAATCCTATCCTGTAAATCTAGTGTTAGGGAGTTCTGTGTGACATAATTATATTAAACAAACAAAAGAAACCGCTGAAAATATTCAATATACGTCGTTAAAGAAAACAACCATTTTAAAAACGTCGTATCTGACTCCTCAGAAAACATAATACAGAACCTCAGAACAGAATGTGGTCAATAACAGCGTCTGCTTTGTAAATAATTACTCACAAACATGCATATTTTTTATAATTTATCAAACAAGAACAATAGATTTCCACTGCACAGTAAACTGCATTGCAAGAACATAAAAGCAGCTAACTCAATAACAGGTGATTGTGGGTTACGACATTATTGAGTTGTCCACTTTTGTAAATAAACATTACCTTTCATGTCATTTACTACGAGTCTCTTTGTTTTTATTGATGACTGTATTTTACTGACATCAAAATGAAACAGATATATTTGGGAGGAATTAGATAGGAAGTAGTTGAATCAAATGAGCCAACCCATAATCTCTTATCTAATAATTTATTACTATATCAATAAATACGCAAAGACAAAGTAGTTAAATAAAATTCTCTCTTCTGTTTTTTTTTTTGTTTAGTGGTTAATTGATAATTTGAACGCTTCTGTGTTGAATTACGAATTATTCGATTAATTTCGACCACTAATCCAGTTATATTTGTCAAATTAATCCAACATTCTAAATGTAAAAATTCTAAATGTAAAAATCGGCTCCATATACATGCAAAACTATGCTTAGAAAAGATTAAGAAACATCCCAAAATCAGTACAATTACTTCGGAAAAGGGGATACATTTTGATGTGGGTTGGTACATTTTGACTGTACTTTACTATCATCAAAATTAAACAGGAATATACAGAATGACGTAAAGTATCTTTAGTGGTAGTTGCGTTATATTGAGCCACAGCATATCAATCTAAGAGCCGATTTCATCATTGAAACTACACACAATCATTACGCCATCTAAACCGCGTTCAAAGCTGTCAATTTCAGTTACGGAAAATTGACTCTGACAGTTCTTGAACGATGTATATATGTGCAGATCACGTTCTATTACATGGGTGTTTACTTGTTTAGCCTTAAGTTTTCGAAAAATGGGAAAGAATTCTTTTTTATTTATAAATAATAACAACGTTGTTTCGCCGATGATTGATGTAAAATTCTCATGTAGATAATAGGTGTTTATAATAAATAATTGAATTAAATATGTTTATAAATATACATCGACCTCTGGCTCTGAGATTATCCAGATAAAACTCGGTAAATAATACGCTGTATCAGTCTTTTGCCTAGCATCTAGACACAGGTTTTGATACTTTATTGCGATAAAAATTACAGTACAGTAATATTTTATTACTAGTTTTTCTTTCAAACGAGCCATTGATTTTCAAAAAATTGTCATTACATTTCCTCCTTTCTATTGGTTCTTTTTTAATTAATTCCTTAGTAAGTATAATTTTAATATCCTGCTTATATCTGCCTCATTAGGAAATTATTTGAAATAAAATAAGACGCTTATAGTAAAGACATGTTAAGTTTTGTTTCAGATTTTCAGAGAGGGTGAATTTACTATATTTTTTCAAAGAAAATTCAGATACATGATTATTGGAATTAATTATTTAGTTCATTGAAAACGTATTCGAGTAGTAATTAACCCTTCATCTATCTTTGCTATTGTGGTCTATGAAAGCGGCTATTATTTCCATCAACCAATATATTGAATTAAATGAAGTAGGTAGATAACGATTTAAGTTATTCAAGTATTCATTTGATATTTTTGATCAATAAAAGTTTACATCAACTTAATTTAAAATCATCAAACCTCAGAATTGGTTAATGCAAATATGCTCATATATTTATTGCTCCGTCATTTTTCACGCTAGCCTTTATTTACCCATTTTACAAATTAATTAAACAAACAAACTGGTAATTAGTAATATCTTACTTACAGAAAATGTAGACGGAACAATAAAAAATGGACGAGCACATTGGAAACTTTACTTTGCAGCCACTCTCCGATATGATTGTTATTAATAAGGCGAAACCGCCGCAGAGTAGCCCACGAAATTTTAAATTTTCAACTGAACATTAAGGGTATTACATTGCTCAATGACCTTGATGATTTGATCCCTGTACTGGTTTTTGTTGACTTGCCCCGCACATTTCGCAAAATTTCCGTTTTTATTTATTATTTAAAAATATTAAAAGAAATAACAGAAAAAAAACAATACAGATTGTTAAGTATATCATTACGTATTTGTTGTTACAAAATTCATGCCGATCTATTCAGCCGTTACAGAGATAATTTACAATTAAGGTTGAAAAAGGACCTATTTTCTACGATTAACCAAAAAAAATTGAGAAGGTTTATTAAAATTTTAAACAATACAATTTATTTGTGATGAACTTAACTATAACATACTTTTTTTAAACGGAAAACGCACGAAGGGATTCATCAACAAATTTCTTTGAACATACGCTGTTTTTGGGATTTGAGCCATGTAATGCCCTTAAACCGTTGTGTTAATCGAAATGTGAATCGCGATAGTAACAAATATGTTTTTACAGAATATCATCAATAAAATCATCAATACTATAAATCTCCAAGTTTGAAATACGCTATTGACTAACTCCAGAAATCATAACGATTAAGACTGATTGATTCTAACTAACACAGTTTGACTGACATAGAGCGAATTACACCGATAAAACCGAACGTAGTCAACACATCTAAACCGCGTTCAAGAGCTGTCAATGGCATTATTGTTACGGAATATTGAGTCTGACTGCTCTTAAACGCAGTTTAGATGTGTTCATCGCGTTGACCTAAACGTACACTGATCTGAAAATTGCAAAAACTTGAAATTTCGTGGGCTTCATGATTTTCCCGTAATGAGGAAAGCAATACTTATTTGAATCAGCAACCAGTTCCATGAAAAAGTTTCCAGAGTACTGTAAAATCGCGTGAATAGAAACGCAGGTGTGTATCGAGACAAAACTTTGTAAGGGGCGGGGGGCGGGGGGGGGGGGTTAACGTTGAATGAATTAATATGGTATGTTGCCAACAATGTCTCTAAGAAATTTTAATAAAATAAATAATTTTATTTATTTTATTAAAATTTAAATAATAATAATAATAATATAATAATAATAATTATTAATAATACATGTAAAATACAACTTGATGGAACATGGTACAGTCGCCATCACGTCAAGTTACCACAAACTGTCAAATTTCTCCAAATGATTTTAAACCATAAAATGTTGGCGGTTAAATTCAAAATCGAATGAGAAAATTTGACAGTTTGTGGTAAATTGATGTGTTGTCGACTGTACCATAATTATGAAACAAACTTTAAATCCGTTTCAAATTTGTCTCGATTGACACCCCTGCGCTGCGTCTCTATTCAAGTTTTACCCGGTACCTTCGGCATTGGCTAAAGGATTCACGCTAGACTGTAGGGAGCCCAAGTTAACTCAAGCACGTACCACGCATGCAAATAACAACGAGCATTCACGTAGTACTTGCGTCCGTGTTCGTGCGCATTCGGCAGACTTCGGCCGACTTCGGCTCGCTACTTTGTAGCACGAATTAGGTCTGACTTGCACAAGTGAGAGAAGGTTTCTAGTATAACCATGTGTTCTTAATTTAGCGCTTTATTTATTTATTAAAACTTTAGGTTCAATACAAAAAAAATACTGTACAAAGGAGGCGTTAATGCCTGAGGCATTTTCTGCCAATCAACCTTAGGATGATGCAGAGACAGAGCACATGGCATGGCACTTTATTAGGACTATTTTTTTTTAAATACTACTTTGGCAGACTTTGGTAGGATTTTCTCCTGAATTGCTGTTTATATTTTATTTGTAACTACAAATGTAACAAGCACAATCATAGACAATTATTAATTGTGAGTGTCCATGGAGTTTCTTGTCTGTATTTTTTCAAAGACATCTACGTTATGAAACGCGTAACTAGGTTCAGCTAACTAAGGGACTCCTTGTCTATTCGGAAGTGTCTGCAATTTAAATAAATGGTTCAAATCCAAGTTTGATTTTCTTAAATTTAAAAAAGTTCTCCCACAAATACAACTCAGACCATTTTCTCAAAACAATCGCTTCGCAACAAAATACAATTGCTATAGCAAGTACAACTTCTAAGGCTTACCTTCGTCAATTTTCCGCGACGCCTCGTCCAGGTCGCTCCCCGCGTAATTGAGGATCACCAGGACAAGGGGCATCATCTCCCAGGAGTAGTGGAACTTCTCCAACAGCTTCTGACAGTTCTCCACTAAGGTTTCTAAGGAAACCGCTGGGGAAGAAGAGAAAGAGGACTTTAGTTACTTGTTTTACGGTTTAATTCTGAGTGAAGGTACAACTTTTGGTCGTGAGACTATCTATCTTCTATATACATATAAAATTCAAAGTCCTGACTGACTGATATTTCAACGCTCAGCCCAAACCACTGGTCCTAGAGACACAGAATTTGGAAGGTGTATTCTTTGTGAAGAGTAGGTATCCACTAAGAAAGGGTTTTTCGAAACTCCACCCCTGAGAGGGTGAAATGGGGGTTTGAATTTTCTGTGAACCTTTTTACTCTCGGGGTCGATTGACTTGTAAAAATTGTGTACATATTCTTCAGTTAAAATTACGAGAAACGTGTGTCACAGTTTTTCCAAAATCCAAACACCAGAGAGTTACTCTCATCCCAGACATTACTTTAGTTTTACGGAGAACTTTTACCTTATTGTTTCTTTTGGGATATTATCAGTTCGTATATTCAATGTGAGGGAGTGAGAGAGAAAAAATTAAGTCAATTGTTTCATGGCCACGTGGGAGAAGCCGAGGACAGAAGCTAGTAATACATACTCAGTGTAATAGATCTATCACAAATGGTCCTATCACAGTAGGAGCTCGTGGCTAAGTAATAAGTGCTGCTCGGGTCGATCTTTCGGTTAAGCCGTGCTTGCCTAGCTTGGTCCGTGGATGGGTGACCACCCATTACATACCGAGTTTCCTCCGTGCCTCGGAAAGCACGCTAATCTTTTGGTCCCGGCTGTCTTTAGAACGTTGACTTTCGTTAAAGCCCGAAAGTATGAAGGTTCCATACAACTCGATTCCTACTGGCTTCCCTTTGAAAAATGGCACAGTCAGTATACTATAGACAAATAATATAATCACATTAAAGATATGTCCTCCGGCTTACCTCTTACAAAAATTGACCTGTCGCTACTGTAATACAGTGTAAATTATTTTTCATGACACACTACCTTTTAAGTCGTAACAACATCTCGTCAATGACTGTATCTCATGTTAGCGTTAATTACTCTAACTGGTCATTACTAAAGAGTTAACTACTAATTAAAAGTTGATTTGTTAACTCTGCGTTGGCTGTTGACATTGATATGGCAAAGTGGCACTTTGTCTGCCATGAGTCGTGGATTTTACAAAGGTTTCACATTGAGCACAATTGCCAGTTTGTTTTACATGTCAAACCGTACTTAAGTATATATCATTTTGAATTTCACAGGCTACGTTACTCTATTCAAATTCTCAAAACAATAACTGTGTGTAAACAAATAAGACTCTTAAAAATGGTTCAGCTCAACTAAAGCGTAGTATTTAATTTACACCTCTGCCTAACCCTCCGGGTATTACAGGCGTTGTGTTCAGTTCTAGGAAATATATTTAGTATAAAGGACCAACTCTCGAACAAATTACAGATTACTTTTAGCACTCAGTACATCTTTTATCACGAGACACTGACCACCATAATAACACTTTTAAACAGCCGGACATCCGTGAGTCCAAGCTTCTGATTTCTAAGTATTGACAAAGTAAACATCAGCGGCACTTTAGTGACATCTGACACCTTGTTTATAGCGATAGTGACAAGTATCATTGTGACACATAACATAAATAAACAGTGTAGGCGAAAGAGGACTGAAGTGCCGAAGAATTCAGAGAATGAATGACCTAGGTACTAAGATTAGTGCTAAATAAAAGGTGATCTGATCTACCTTTTGTTTAGTTCGTGTTAGGTAACAATAGTTTTGTTTAAAGATCGATGGATGGACTGTGTGACGTGTGACAGTTGACAGGGGAGAATGGAAGAGGAAAACGTGTTGCGCCGACCCCAAATAACATAGGATGGGACAGTGGCAGGAACATGATTGATGGACTGTGTGAAAGACGATTATGTCTAGAAAGGGAATGAACACAGCGATGATAACTATTAGAGAAGTATGGAAGCAAACATGTTGCCACGATCCCAAATAAACTGAGATAAATCGATATGGTAGGAGGATGATTAAGTATGATCCATAATATATAGTGGTATCGGTTCAGTCTAATCTTTGTAGCATTTAACAGACATTGAATAAAGAGGCATCTTCAATGCAGAAAAAAAAGTGAGTAATAAATCTAATCTTTTGTTTTCGTATCGTTGAAACTCAAATTGTGTTAGGCCAGTATCTAGCCACCTGCACAGCTCTAAAATTGGCTTCGATTTAATCCTGAAAGATGCAGGTGGCTGTGCCTTTGCACGATGGGGATGGTAAATGGGGCATATCCTGCAAAGGGGCTCCACACTCCACTCAATAAATCTAATATTGATTATTTTATATCTACGATTATTTTTAAAAGTAAATCACTTCTAGCGGCGGATATGTCTTTAGACATGCTGTTATAACACCTTTGTCCCGTACCCTACTAATTAATTGTCTATGTGCTTGACAAAGTTGTGAGTAGTCTATAAAAAAACCATGGAAATTACAGAAATCATAGACTTATTATTTGCAAAGGTACCTATAGGCATGTAGCACCATTGAGGTACTTTATAAGGCTTATAAAAAATAAGCGACCTCAAGTTGATTGGAGCGACCATGTTTGGCTTGTAAATTGATTTAATTAAAGAAGTAAATAATTCAGCGGCCTTTTTAAAAGCAGTAAAAGGAAAGTGAGTAATTAATCTAAAAAACTGTTTCTTTTATAATTTATAACTACAATTAGTTTTTAAATGTAAATGACTTCTAGATCAGAAGGTCGTATTTAAGAATTGGGTCAATGTAAAACATGAAACTTCTTGACTACAAAATGTACCTACTGCCAAACTATTTGCATAATTAATGTGCCAATTGGTAGGAAATAACATTCATATATTATTGTATTTTATTTGGGATTGTTAATAAAATGATCAATACTAACCTCTTTGGGAGTGAATTGTTTGAAAAGTTGATTAGTGTCAGTTTTTAGGCACTATGGAAGAGGAAACATGGTATATATCCCGTTTTCAATGTTAATGATACCATGGAAGAGGGTAGTTTTTTTATCTCATTTTTCATTTATAAATGCAAGGACATGAAGATACTTTATAGATAGTTAACGTCTTATTCATTGGTTGCGCATTCAATCTTTTGCAATGGAGCGAATGACAAGTATCAAGAGAGAGAAGATCGTTATTATAGAAATCCGTTTCATAAAAGTCACTCAAACCGAACCCCCAGTCGGCAAAACATAGGTAAAACATTTTCAAGAAGATTTAACATCACCTAATAAAGCAAATCCAGTTACATTCCGGAACTAACTACAACACAAAAAAACAACGACATATTTAAAATATTTATCACCGAAACAAACCTAACAAAATCGCCAATCGACATGAATGAGACAATCGACTAACCATAAACAAGGATTAAGAATAATCGCAGAGCAGCACGTCACTAGCGACCATAAACTATATGTCAGAAGGTCGTGCATCATACAGACACTTCGGTTTTATGAGGTTTTACGACTTCCCTTTGTGCTGACAGCTCCGTCGACTATAAAAAACCTATTCAAAGGTGGTAGAGACACTTGGACACACATCGTCATGCTCTTAACCTTGTGGAATAGTGCTGTAATGTGTTCCGACGTGTAAAATAGTCGTATTGCTACTCAAGCCGTTATTCGCTGCATTGTTCCGATTGCTACTACGTTTCGCTATGGGTTTAAATCGATTTGAAGGCTGTTGTGATTCATTTGGCATTGAGTGGTGCTGTTTCGTTTGCTTTTTGTATTGAAGGTGTACTGCGAAATTACTCGTAGTGTTTAACAAAGTATTAAAACTGAATTATATTGGCTTCTGGTCCTCTGAGATGAACATAGTATTAAAATGCCTTCCAAAAATTCTGTTAAACTAGTCTAAAATGAATGTAGTAATGGTGATACCGTAAAATGTGTGATTGCATGACAGAAGTCGCGCCTAACTCCATCTAAGCACCAGTTATTTTCTGACCATAAAGGGTTTTATGGTCAGAAAATAACTTATTCTTGCAAGTTAGACAGTAAGCGTAGGTATCACAATATTTATGCATGATCAGTGCATAAAACGGCATCGCCATCTTATGTAAACTTATTTTATAGTCCACTACAACTACCATAACATTCATAACCTAGCTGACAGAAAAGTGCTGTTAAAGGATACCTCGGATAGATGTTTTCCATCCCTACATAAAAAATCGACAAGAAAAGCCTAGTTGTATCAATAAGATCATCTTAACAGTATCACCATATCGACAGTGGAAATTACAGATGGCGGGACATAATATCATTACTATATTACTATAATTACATATTTCCACACTAGATATAATGATTTATCGACCGATGGACAACAAAGACAATTTATTGTAATGACATCCACACGGAGTCTCTGCCAAGCACGGAATTATAAAGTACTACCTTCTAGACAGCTAGGAAGTTGCTACCAAGTCACAACACACGGTTTTAAGCTTTCTGACCATGGTTTATACGTCACAATAAAACCCATGCACTAAACTTGTGATAGATACAATTGACGTAAGTTCAAGATACAGCAGCGCCGCAGTGCGGGTCCGGACGGTTTATGTCAACTTTACGATCCGCCATTACGGACCCAATGCCGTTTGCCGCCAAGAGCTGATAAGTAACTATATTCGAATTTCGAATCGAATCTAGTTGAGTAATAATTTAGCTTTATCGCATGGAACTAATAAGTATTAAGCTTCTTGCTTCATAGCATGGAACTAATAACTACTAAGCTCCGTGCTTCTTATTTGGAATGATCGTGTTTTTAAAACCGTCGACATTTAGTGCTAGAATTTCGTCCTAATTCATGTTTTTGAGTTTTATTAAGAAACAATAGTGTTTTAATTACTCTGAGTCATATAGGTCAGGGTTTCTGTTTGTTTAAGCCTTGTTGACCGTTTTCTGAAAATGAATGACACAAAAGGCTTTGTCTTCTGATTCTTTGATGAAGTTCAATTATGGAAATAGATCAATATTTAAAATTTAAAAAAATGATATCATTTCAATCACCAATTCCGAGTTATGCACTTATGATATTTTGACGTAGTTCTGCCATAATGAGCCGACCTCTTATTGATTCACATAAAAACGTCAAATTAATCCAACATTTTAAATGTAGCATAATTATTACTATCCAGTCAATTCAGTCCCATTAGCACACATCCATGTCATGTGACGTGCGGAGAGGAAGGCCAAGGAAACGATGGATGGGCTGTGTGAGGAATGATATGAAAGAAAAAGGAATAAATGGTAGCATGACGGTTGACAGGAGAATGGAAAAAAAACGTGTTGCGCCGACCCCGCGTGACATGGGACAAGGACAGGAAGATAATGAAAAAAAAAGAAAAAAATAAATTAAAAAAATAATGATGATACATACTCCTCCATATCCTATGCTTAGAATAGATTCAAAATTAATTAATGTTGACTATTAAATCGTTCCATACAATTATATCGGAAAATAGAATAAATTTTGATGTCGGTTGGTATATTTTAATTGCTTTTGAAATGATACGCCTTTTTCAGTACCAACAATTGTATTTATAAACTTGTGCACATACATATAGAATACGAACTTGGTATTAATATCAATAGCAAGCTTAAAATGTAATAATTATTTAATTATTAAAGATGACTTTCATAAGAAAAACTTTTCGTTCATGCTCCAAAAGTAAAATACCTTTTCTTTTTTTTTTTGGCGGGAACTGATTCAAAAATTTGACCGAAGAGTTTTTATGAACTCTTTGGTCACATCAAATTCTATCAATATTTTATGTTTATCACTATATAGTATGAAACAAAGTCGCTTCCCGTTGTCCGTCTGTCCCTATGTATGCTTATATCTTTAAAATTACGGAACGGATTTTGATGTGGTTTTTTTAAATAGATAGAGTGATTCAAGGGGAAGGTTTATATGTTTATATATTGCACCCGTGCGAAGCCGGGGCGGGTCGCTAGTTTTTAATAAATCATTACAACAGATCTTATTAATATTTGAAAATCATGACATTCGGGCATCCGACACAGTGTAGCTTCCTGATACGCACAACAATCATAGAATGAAAAAAATATCACACAAATCATGACACTTTCATCAAATTGTCTGGGATAAAGTTATAATAACTAATACTTAAAGATCTAAATGTTAGCCAGGTTTAAGCGACAGAAATACTTAATAGGTCTAAGTTGATAAAAATCAATAGTTAGTCAAAGGCTTAAGCTAGCCGGGGCTGGCTATGACATCTTTATGGCCGATGTCAATGAGACTGCACAGTGTGCACACTATCGGCCATAACTTTATATTTCTCATTTTATGAGTTTTTTTTTTATATGGCTTTGAGTGTCCCATATCCTTCCAGGTACTCTTCTCCTGCGTCACCTCGAACCAGCCTTCGTGATGATTTTAAGCTGTTAGTAAAATAAGATGCTGCCCTGCCTTGTTTGTGATAAAAAAAAAATATTGACGATGAAATAGATAATAGACAAGTTTTTGTTTTTTTAACTCAGCCCACTGCGGGAGCACGGTCTCCTTTACTTCTGTACTTATCATAAGTTTTCTATAAAAAAATGGTAAACCGCATTATAGTGTGTAAAATTGTATTTTTATACATCTAGTTATTTGAAATTATTGCTAGTCGTAAATAAATTAAATTATAATTTGTATCGTTATGAACCTGGTTGGATGTTACTTTTATAGCATAGACATCATTTGTATTTTATTATCTTCATTTATTATGTTTTCAGCGCTAATATTAACTATCAGTAAAAAATTCATTGTATTTGATGGCTGTATTAATTTATTTTATCGCTATCTATTTTTTAAAGGACTATGTCATAAACGTCAATGTTAATTAAAAAGGCGGATGTCACGCGCCCCTTCACCGGCCATGCGTCCGCAACGCTAGAAGACCATCGACTAACGTCACTAACGTTATAATCGCGCGATCCATCAGTACTAGTTGCGCCCGCCTCGCCAACGGCCAATCGCAAGCCGCCGCCACGCCTACCGGCCACGCGATTGGCCGAACCACTAACTTTGAATATAGAACCGCTTTTTTTTCTCTAACGCCTACGCAAGCTCGAACAACTTGAAGATTTCGTTCACGTTGTATCAAACACAATAGTCGATTGCCAAGCCATTTATTTTAATTTTTAGGTTAGGTATGGCGATGGCACTGAATTGCTGTCAATTGCGTCGTTTATAGGATAAACTGAGCTTCTACTATTCTGAACGACACGTTATTTAAAATTAGACAAGACTAGAAATAACAATAACATCCACTTAAGTCAATTAAGTACCTATTTAAGTTAAATTTATACCACTAAAATCTAGCTGATTTTTTCCAAAGAATACTAAGATCTTTTAACAAAACAAAAATAACATGTATTTTGCAACCGGCACACAATTTAAGTAAAACGTTAACTATATTAGAGCGGATGCTGCATATAAAGCAATTATCGTACAGCCATAATGAAATTACTTTATAGCACGCTTATTTTGTATCCACAATCCACATTGAACGAGGTCTCCATTCCCATCCCATCATTACCATGGTCTATCTCACAACGTAATTGTACCGACATATTAGTTTAATTAACATATTTTGCTAATTAGAGAAATCTAGGACTATATTTATATAGTTAGGTAATGCTTATTACCTAACCATATTAACAGAAGAGTTTGGTTCGAAGTTTGTGTTAAAACAATAAAAAACTTGAAATTTTTGTTGCAAACTGAGGGCAAAGTTTTTCGCATTTTCCTTTCATTATAATTAAAAAAAAAAATTGTGTATTTTTTTCCTTATAAAAGTCGAATCAGATTTGACGTCATTACAGCTTATAAAAAAACAACCTTTACAGAAGCGAAAAATCTTTTAAAAATAATATAACTACAAGTCATAGACCACGTCCCAAATAATTTCACCCAGTGTCCTTTGAAAATATTTGAAAACAAGAAACCAAAGCCGAAGTAACTAAGTTTTTACAAGCTTTCAAATAAAGGCTCCATAACAACCTCGAAAGCAATAACAAAGTTTCCTCACTTATATCAAAATGTACTATTTTAATACCCAAGTTTAACTTGTTCAGATTATTTGTAGTCTAGTTTATTAAGATTGCTAATAAGATAATGCATCTGCATACCATACTCGCACAACAACACGGTGACGACGGAATTAAATGTCAAGAGAATGCCATTTGATTCCTCCTTTACCTTCTAACTCGAAATGAAAAATGTTTGCTAAAAATGCCCCGCATGCCTTTACCAACGTAGGCAAGTTAATTTCTACAGTTTTCTAGGAAGTTCTACTAGTTTCTAGTACTTACGAGTCATTTCTTGATGGACCCATGCTACGTAAGCTAAACCTTGATTGTCAAGGGGTCGGCTTCCAGTCTAACATGCAGCTGAATGCCAGTATTTTACATGGAGCGACTGCCTATCTGACAAATTCAAAAATATACGATTTTATAATATTCTCTTTCCATTTTGTTTTCAATGAGAGATTTAAAAACTCCTCCCAAAGCCTTTGCATTAAAATCATTGATTTCTTAAACCTCTTATTCAGTGCTAAATAATTTTATATTATATTATAAGCCTATATTGTCCCACTGCAGGGCAGAGGCCTCCCTTCCCTCCTTCCACATTTCGCGGTCTAGTGCGATTGTAGGCCAATCCTTTGCGAAAGAGTCCAGCTCATCCCGCTATCTCCTTCTGGGCCTGCCACGTTGTCGTTTCCTGCTATTTGGTATCCAATGAGTGGTAATTTTTCTTTTGATAAATCTCTCGTTGTGAATTGTCTGTTACGTTCTCTCATTCATCTTTCCTTGTCCATATTCTAAAAATGCCTTTCAACATCGTCAACAATTTGACGTATTAGTCAATGTTCTATAAAACACTTTTACATACTTCACGTCTCACCATTATCTACTTACATCTAATATATTCGTTACAAACTCGACCTTCCACCAGCCATAATGTTATTTTCATGGCGCACATAATTCAAAGACATAATTGTTGAATACAATGTAAAGTTACAACCAACTGAACACGAGTTTGGAAAGTTCTACAGACCAATCAGGACGCAGCGCGCGATTATCGCTGATTTCTAATTGGTCAATAAATGTTTACTAGGCACGTCTGTGAAATATATTTCGTTTAATGGCTAGTTTTTAGTGCCGGAGCGTTGAGTTTGGAACAATAAGAAATTATGGGGTTTCAATACCTATAATGTAGACAGAATTATGTAGTAAATTACTGATTATCGGAGAAAACTTCAGATAAAATGGCGACGCGACGATAAACCATAGACCAGCGTTTAACAAGCCGGTAAGAAATCACTAGCCAGACGGCACAAGTGGCAACCACGTTCAAGCGTTTTGTATTCCTACAACACTTTTGACATGATTGACATGTAACTTTACCGTTGCTTATGTCAATGCTGAATGCAATACATTTTTTTATATTTCTATTCCTATTTATTTATATACAAATTAATTACATTTTTTAAATATTCCTTACAAAAATCAATATAAAAAAAAACATTTAAAATATTAAAAAAATTAGCCCACCGGTATCGGGATCAGGGTTCAAGCTACCGGCGGTTAGGGCTCCAGAGAGAGGAACCTCCTAACAATACGAGCCGTGTCCAGGAGTACCGCTTTCTCTTTCAGGTATTGGTCGAGGCTCTTAGCAATTAAGCCATGGGCTATCATTGTTAACTATAGCTATTAGAAAGCCACTGTATCGAGACCCACCATGCTAAACTAGTAAATCAACAAATCCAACATTCCTAAGGACTATAAAGGGAAGTGCAGACTATAGGAAGGTATCGGGTAGAACCGGTCAGAATGAGCTTCATGTCTATACAAAAAAAGGGAAAATGGCCTCGTTTTGATTTGGATTACTCGATTCGCAACCGCGTCGTACTATTAGCGGCTCCCTAAAACGCCATTCCTCTGCCAAACGAAATTTTAAATTTAGAACCAGCCTCAACCAGCCAGTACTAAGCCTTGTTTACACCGACACAGAGTGGCCACTAAGTGTGATATCGTTATCGGCCCGAGTCCACTTCCTGCGTAGTTCTGCCTTCGGTCACGTAGTCCGGCTATAAGGGACAATGTAAAGTGTGTGCGCCGATTGTTTCGGCTGAATGGCCCGTTGTTAGGCCCGGCGATATCGCACCGGACGCGCGAAACGTCAGGCGATTCGTTTTATTGTTTCTGGGTTTGTTTGTCGGGTGATGTTGGTACGATTAGATTTGTCTATGATATGAGGATAATGTTTGTCTACTGCGTAGATGAGCTACGATGTTGATGTGATGTTTTTGTAGGCACGTCTAGATACTTGAGTGATACAAAGCTTGTTTTTACAGTGTCTGGATGCTTACAAGTATAATCAGTCAGTAATGTTCTCACAGCTGGGCCACAGGCCTCCTCTCTGTGAGAGGGAATGGGCTGTAGTCTACCACTCGATGTCACGATATTTTGGTTCTAGAACATGCTGAATTGTCAGAGTTATTGCCCCAGCATGCCTACAATTACATCTCACAATATGTAATTGTAGGCATACGGGGGCAAAGGCATACTCTGACAACAGCACCATTATGTTATTGTGTCATCATTATGAAATGGGAATCTAAGACCGTGGCTACAAACATTATTAGGCATCGATCTCTCTCGCCCCTTGGGCATTAGGGTAGGTTCTAAACGGACAGGTTAGACGGCAGCTGATGTTATAATTATTAGCTTTTTTAAATATTATTTTTAAGATGATGACTTACACCGTTAAACTCCTTCTCAGTAAATCGGCTTAAATATACTTATTATCAGTAATGCCTACAATAATTTGACTTATATTTTTATTAGCTTGTCTTAAATCACTTTCCTGTAAAGGTAGACTCATTTTCCTGTTTATTTCGCGAGAACTTACGTTTTTCTTACTATCTCAGCTTATATGATTATAATATGATTTATTGTTATTGCCAACATAAAACTTTGAAGGGCAGTGTAATAAAAAGGATCGTTAAAAATGAGCCTAACCTAAAACTGACATTAATATCAAAAATACATGCAATAAATTTGCATTGCTTTAAAGTGAAGATAAATAAATATTTATTTAAATATTCACGACACGCTTACTACCTGTACTTAACTATTTAAAGAATTGCATATAAATTATAAACTTTTTTAATGCTTTCATTCGTTTTGTAATAGAGCTCCATGTGTTTTTTTTTAAACAAAATGACAATGACACGGACCTTTATAACACGGATGGCAACTTTTTTTTTAAATACCACTTTTTTTCTGACGGTTATTATTCACAAAAACATGGCTAATAGTTTAAGAGGAGTGTGTTATGAGGAAAAATATGAATATATACATGAATACATATCCAGTAAAAAACATAACCCTCCTTTGGCTTTGCCGCAGTCGGATTAAAAGTCTCCGTTACGGGAAATTAGGTTTTGCCCGCGGCTTCGCTTCCGTTATCTACGGAAGTTAACACACGGGAACGTTTTAAATATAGCCACACACACACAATTGGGGATAATGTAGCTTGTCATTACTGCAAGAATTTTCAGGATCGGATCAGTAGTTCCGAAGATTACACCTTTTTTTTTTTTTTTTTTTTTTTTTTTTTTAGTGTGGTAAATCATCAAATGACCCCCCGCTCTGGGCGGAGCGGAAGGGAGTGTCAGACTTGTACTGACTAAAACCCATCCATGTTCCTTCTTTGCCCTTTGTGTTCCAGGGCCGCGGTATCTCTTTCGAACAGTCCCGCAGCCCTGGCAGGCATCGGCCCATGCGGACCCCTACGTGGTTGCTGACATCTCTTTGAGGCGCGCGTGGAACACGAACGCGCCGTCGACACGGCCTGTCGTCATAAGACGGCCGGACGGCGAGCTAGCCCATAACTCGCCGTCCACAGGCCCGCGGAAGATTACACCCTACATCTAAACTTACAAAATTTATAATACTTTATTTTAATTTTATTTATTTGGCTTACCAATAATTGAATACACTGTTTCAAAGATACGAGGTGCTACATCCAATAGAGTCTCAGACAAGTGTATCAACCTCTTACAAGTAAGCACATCATGCACTACTTATTTGTCATTGAGTGCCCACTCAAAATCAGATGAGTACCTAACTACTCACCGCACACAACTATGGTTTTTAAATAGTACATAATTAAAATTAAATTAAATTTAAATCAAAAACTACTATACTAGATAGATATATACAATGTGTCCGGTTATGGACTAGCGATATTCTAGGTATATATAAAACAACAATTTTAATACACAAATATACTACACACTTGGGTCCAATCCACTTCCCTGCTATTTGGCAGCCATTTTGTTTTTGCATACAAAAAAATCATATCTCTCAAAGTTTTGGTCTTACTGCGATAAAAATAGGCTTATATGGAGGGAAAAGATATTTTCTATCGTTTACATTATGAAAAAATGGGTTCACGTTATCGTGACTTTAAGCAAAAAAGAAATTAAACTCAAGAAAAATAACAAAAATTATGCATTTATCAACAATTTTTTGACAACAAATTCTTTGCAAATTAACAAATTTTTATAATAAAATAGTTGTTATATAAGTACCTAAAGTATCGCCAGTCCAAGACCAGATACATTGTATAAATTTATTGAAACTTTCCCTGATGCAAAAACCTTTGTACATCATTTTTGATTCGCATTGCAACTAACGATACCGCCCAAGATACCCGATATTCTTTTTTCGAATGATTAATGTTGTGTCCACTAAATCAGCGGGAGTTGGCGCATGCATCAGAGAGGCCACGCCCTCAAACAGATTTATAGCGACGGCATACTGTTTTTATTTCATAATGCTGCTTTATTACTGAGTGGTTAGTATGTTTAGGTACTTAAAAACACGATTCGATATCCATACTGTATGCAAATACCTCCATACAGTTTATATCGACTCGTGATTTTAAGACTTTTAAATTTCGAGATTTTTCATAAAGGTAGGTATATTTTATCAAAATGATTATGTATTATTATTAGGCTTCCAACGCCATTCCAAGTTTGAATAAACCATTTTTTTTTTCTTTCATACTTACTACTTTAAGGCAGCAAAACACTAATTTCGTTCTGCTAAAAAGATCCAACCCATAATCTTATTAGCCATTTGTGTCCCACTTCAGGGCAAAGACCGTGTTCCAACCTTCCACTTATCCTTTCCCTTATTCATTCAGTTAAATATTTACAAACCAGCAAAACCAGACACAATAATCAACGATAAATATGTAAAATCGTTACAATTACTTAGAAAAATGAGAGAAATTGTGATGTGCTTTGGTAAGTAGGTACTTACCTACCTACGTTTTGATTTTGACAGAACCAAGCTCATTTTTGTTCATCAGTTTAATCGTCAAATTGTTTGTTGTAGCCACTATCTACATAAGAATGTAGACAGCTTCTTTTTTAATAAAAAAAAACACGTTTCATTACGTATCATTGATAAAGAATTTGTTAAAACAGCAGTAAAAAGAGGCGTGACGGCCCATTAAAGATGGCGGCGGTAATTAAAAATGGAATACATATGAATTTTCCGTCACGTTTATACGGCAATAAAAATTCATAATGAGATTCTGAGGCATAAATTATTGCTCCTTCTGCATGTCTAATTGTTTATCTGTGTTCTGTAGTGTTAAATTAAACAGTTTCAGCACAAAACCATATTTTTTTTTAATTACTTTACTAAAATTGGTTAGGTAAGTAAACTTACAATCAACTTACACACAAATGACACATTGCTGCTTTTTAGTTTATTTAGTAACGTGAGAGATTTCGCACGCTCCGTTTTTAAATGATTTTTCACTTTGTTTTAAACATTTAAGTTGCATATATTCTTGTAATCATCCTTTAAAACCCTTCATTTTGATACCCCTCGAAGGTATTGGAAGAAAAAAAAATTTCGAACTTCACGATATGGCAACCGAAATCCGCCATTTTCCTTTTTTTTGTATTTTCATGTAGCCAGTGACACTCGCGCCATCAAGACGAATTTTACAACGTATATATAATTTATACAAATCCGTTCATCTGTTTAGGAGTTACTAGGGAACATAGAAACGGACATACATACATACAAGTCAAACATATAACCCTCCTTTTGGGCTTCGCCGCAGTCGGGTAAAAAAGCAAGTGACAACGAGACGTTATTACTTTATTTTTTCCCACCATCGCTAATAAAAAAATAAATAAAAAATATCTAATTATTAAACAACAAATGGCAGTATGTAACCACAGCTAATGATGTACTAGGTACCTAACCATAAACAAAAGCTGGCATACAAAGGCTGAATAATATAATACCTTTGCCATGGCTAGGAGTCATTAATATCTGTCAAGTCGCCACGCTCCACCCGTTTGCGCAGTAACATTACCACGACCAACTTAACGTTGCCATTGAAACAAGCGATAACGAACCTTAACACAGTGCAGTAGGGTACACAGAAGAGAATAGAGAGGTTTATTTTATATTTGTTTGCCGATTCCCTACATAATCGTCCATGATGGCGACACGCCTACGCGCGAAGCATCTACTGATAAATGAATGTACAGTAAAGTTTATTTTCTACGATATTTATTTTGCCTTATGTGGAGCTGGTACTAATGTATATAAGGTCTAACTATTCATACACGAAATATTTTCAGGGAATCATCTAACGGTTATAACGAAGCCATTTCAAGAGATTTTTTTTTTATCTGAGTATATTTTTATAAAAAAATATTAATTTAAAATTACTTGACCCACAAAATAAATACTAGCTCCTTATTTTTGAACATCCATTACGCTAGTTTACTACGTCGTACTTACCTACTGTTTCCTTTATTTATATTTACACAAATTATTTACATTTTTAAATATTCCTTAAAAAACAATATAAAAACATTTTAAAATATTAAAAAAAAATTGTAGCCCACCGGTATCGGGAACAGGGTCCAAGCTACCGGCGGTCAGGGCTCCAGAGAGAGGAACCTCCTAACAATACGAGCCGTGTCCAGAAATACCGCTTTCTGAATCAAGCCCTTGATCCAGCTGCCTAACGAGAGCCTCCTCAGGTATTGGTCGAGGCTCTTGGCAATTAAGCCATAGGCTGATACGACTATCGGCACAATGATCGCCGAGTCCACATCCCACATGTCGACAACCTCGCGAGCCAATAACCTACTGTTATTGTTAGAATATGGGAGTAAAGGTTTTATGCAAAAAGTCTCAAAAACTTACTTATAATACTTTCGTAAAAAAAAACAGTTTTTTTTTTTCGTTGCTATGGCGACTTTACGACTTATAGAAGTTACTCTTAAAATATTTCGTGTATAAAAAGATAGACCTTATATAAAGATATTTAAAAGCTCTTCGTTGTAGTTGATAACTAGTTAATACCATGGTATAATAATATGCTTCGTATTCTCTGCCCACGATGGCCCAAGACTAAGTCACGGTAAGTATTACCATTGATTGTCCTTTTCACTCAATTTAGGGACTCTCATTAAGTGAATGAAAATAAAATAAATTACTAACTAACTTAACTATTTAGTAACTCGTGTGATTCATCTATTTAGTTTTAAATTAATTTACATATTGAATTATTAGTTCATAATTGCTTTGTTAAGTTAAAAAATGCATTTTGCTCGGGTAATTCAATCATACACCGTGGCAACACATCGACAGTATCGCAACTGCTGACGTATTCTTGGGCCAATCACGTGACCCAGCTGTCAGGCGAAGTAGATACCGTGGTTAATACTATGTTTCAAAATAAATACTATTAAGTTTATACCATTCAGTGTATATAATTACTTAGTACATGTCTATTATGTAAATAACTACCTACAACTACTATTAGGTAAAACCACAGATATACTAAAGCAATTATTGTTACCAACACTTGCAAGATTTCCAAAAAGTATTTTATCAATAAGCCGCACATCATAGTAAATTAAAAAAAAAAATCCAGACCACAACGAAACCAAAACCATTCAATTGTTAAAAAGTTGTTAAAAGTTCGGCAAAAACAACGCACGAACAAAGCTGCACAACTTAAATAAATTAGTTTACAAATTGAACAAAAAAAACGTAGCAATTGTACACAATTAATCGTTTTGCAATCGAATAACAACGAACTGCATAATTATGTCAGTTCCAGTAACATATAGCTTTAAGTTATAAGCAATAAAAAAAACAGAACAATAGAAATAATATTTTTTTTTTTTCTTAAAAAAAACGTTGCCCACTAGGAATTTCTCCTGTATCGTGGGTGCGTTTACAAACATTTAAACTCACATACACAAACAGCCAGACCCGAAACAACTATCTGTAGATCATACAAATATTTGTATATAATATAATTTATCTGTAATTATTACATAATACACCGACAATTATTCAGATACTTGGTGTTTTCAATCAATCAATCATTTTATTGTCAGGCAAAAAAAGGGGGGGGTGGTTTAAATCTCGTCTCGTATGTAAATCATTTTTATTAGAAACTACAAAGCGCATGCCTGGCTTCGCCCACATGGAGTTCGCGCATTGCCCACGGGATACGTATTTCCGGGATAAAAAGTAGCCTATGTGCTATTCCAGACTATAATTTATCTCTATGCCAAATTTTATCCAGATCCGTCCAGCCGTTCTGGCGTGGTTGAGTGCCAAACAAACATCCATCCATCCAAACTTTCGCATAATATAATAGTAGTAATAAAAGATAATAATGACGTTATAGAATAAGTAGAATATGATTGTTTGTATCACATTGTAAAGATGACTAAATATTGATATCTTTGAAGGTTATTTTTGTAATTTTCAATACGCCATCATCATTTCCCTACCCTTGTCTTATATTATTTCCATTCTCTTCTGTCAACCGTCACGATATCATTTTCTCCTTTTTCTTTCATATCATTCGTCACACAATCCATCCATCTTCAATATTGCGTCAGAACAGGTTACTTATGAAAACAATGAACACTGTTACGATCCGTGTTTCAATTTTGTGATGTTCTCTTCTAAGTATTGTTTTATGAAAATGTAATCCGTAGTATAGACGGCTTTCACACACCTCAGGCACAGCTGTAAACTTAAACACTGTTTTAAGCTTTCACGGTTTACAACTAAACTTGTACTGTCACTTACGGGATATCTTCCGTGATTGTTCAACAGCGCCGAAATATCGGGAGCTCAAAACAATGAACAATCACGGAATATATCCCGTAAGTGACAGTACAAGTTTAGCTGTAAACTTAACTCGCAGATACATAATCTTCTAAACAAATAAATAAAATAGAAGTGTCTGTATGTAATTCAAAATTACTGAATGTTTATGAAAGTATATGCATGTATACGGTACTAATAACAAAAATCTTTTTTTCTGCCTGTCTGTTTGTCCCGGCTAATCTCCGAAACGGCTGGACCGATTTTGACGGGACTTTTACTGGCATATAACTGATGTTATAGGGATTTGGGCTACTCCTACGTACTATTGTTATTAAAAAAAAAGGAATTAAGGTTCCGTACACAACAATTAAAACCCTTGAAATTGTTAACAAAATCCCATGCAAACAAGAGTTCTGTATGGTGTCCGGACGTAAAGAATAGCACCATCCCATATCTTCCCGTGGGTGTCGTAAGAGGCGACTAAGGGACTTACCAGAGAATGGGCAGCAGCGTTCTCTGATTCTACAACAACCATACTGCGATCGCCAACCCGCCTGCCAAGCGTGGCGATTATGGCAAAACCCCCCTCCTTGGGGGAGGCCTATGTCCAGCAGTGGACTTTTCGGCTGAAATGATGATGATGATGATGATGATGCAAACAAGGTAATATTTTTATAATAATTTCATTCGGTCGAAGGTCGCGGGCAACAGAGAGTTTAATCTATAAAACTTATTTATGAAAAGACGTAGACAGTGTACAGCGGTATCTTAAATACGAAAAAACAACTAGTTATTAGTTGTCTACTAATCTGAAAATTGCATAGTATTTATATAAACTAAATTTGTAGATAATTTTACCGTTACAAAAGAATATAATATTAATTTAACCAAACGATGTTTGTTTTATAAAAAAATAATTATTTACAAGGTAATCAAATAAAAATATTATCAATTTTATTATTTACACTAGAATTGGGATATTTTGGCGCCGTTGCAAAAAAAAAAAATCGGGAACTCAATGAAAACAGTAAACATGGTAAATATCCCGTTTCTAGTGTAAATAATAATATTAGTGTGATAGTAGTAGCCATGATAGTTTAAAATCTTATTATCAATTTTATTGCCACACCGTAAAGCAAAACCAACTTACTCTTAATTTATGATTAACTTAACCACAGCTTGATGACACACCATTTCATGAGTTAACATTTTCTCCGACTCTTAAAGCTTTAATTTAGTTTTCTTTTTTCGTAGAAATATGTGGATTTTGCAACACACCTGCATGTTTATACCGTTTGGTCATAAAAGCGAGATAAACTTAAGTTTAAGTTAAACCACCGTCGGAGTTGACTGGGGCCAATGAAAACTTTTTATTGCCGCTATGAAAGTGGCTTTGCAAGCAGCCCCTACTACTTTACGTAATTATTGGTGTCTCATTTAACAGTTTTGTAAGATTACAGTGTTTTAAAGTATATTTCTTTTTAGTTGAGAAAATCCTGGATCCTGTAGTTGTAATCCTTGATTTGTACTTTTTTTTTGGGATTATGTGAGAATTGATAACACCTCTTATAATTTTATTTGATCTAAACTTTAGGTATTATATTTTAATCTGCATGTTTATACGCTGTCAATGTCATAATGTTGATAATAAGTCTCCTGCGGAAGTAAAAACCCAATTTATTTTATAGAATCATTTAAATTCTTCCACACATTCACAACTGCAATGCAAAATAGAGTACCTAAACAATCGCAGCCTGTCCAGCCCCCGTAGCATGACCACCGTAGACAAGGATTTCTTTGACGGAAGAATCGACAAAATGACAGATTGTGTCGACACAATGACAGATTTCTTTACACTATCTAAATTAACCTAATTTCATTTGATACATCCCAAAAACACTATCAACGTCATCACAACCAACTGTCAATTTTCAAATCTAGTTCCATAATCGAAGCAAGTTCGAATTTCGTCCGAGAACGTTTAGTAGCGGCTGCGACACGTACGATATTGTGGTTAACCGTATGCATAGAGGCCACAGATTGTGCCAGCTTCCTAGTAAACATAGCCACTGTGTCAGAACCGCAAGAATAAACTTATGGCGAGAACTTTGGTAAAACTTTTGAGAGAAGAACATTGAAAGAGCGAAAATTTTCGTGGAAAACAAGAAAAATATTTCCCAAACTAGACGTTTATGTCTAAAGGCAGAACACACAAAGGCTAATTTCTAATGGCAAAAGTAGATAACGAATCTAGTGATGTCTATAAGACCAGTCCATTATGCTTCTGGAGACAAACTCGGGGTAATATTGAAAAGATACATTTATTCGATCAACAAAATGTAGCAGCGTCAATGAAAAGACATTAGAAGTAGGAGTAAATGATATATCGGGGAAAGCATCAATTCCTTTCAGATATGAATTGGCATCTTCAAATCTGAACTGTAACTAACACACAACTGTTTGTTGGTTAAAAACACAGAAGTTCTTCTTCAGTCAACTGATAAAGACAAGGCAGCACTAGCCAGTGATAACTACGAAAGGTTTGGTCTTATTTCAGAGTGTGATTCAGACTATAAAACCGAAATTGTGGACAAAATCAGCTGTCCAGTACAAAAGTTCAATCTAAACTCGACTCTACTATGTGGGACAGCAGATTTTTTTTTGACGGTGGTTCCTTGGAGAAAGTTGTCCAGGCTGATGGTCTGACCACCTTTCTGGTTAACGCTGTATAGCATAACATTTGTGTATTTAACTGTTCACTACCCAACAAAAGGCAACAAAAAACTTAAAGGCCGAGACAAATTGATATTTTTAATGCCAATTAATGCGAGTGTGTTACGAAGTACGTAAGTGTTATTGAAGGGAATGAATACATTTTTCTTTCGGCATTGATCATCTGCCTAGCCTTTTCCCAACTATGTTGGGGTCGGCTTCCAGTCAAACCGGATGCAGCTGAATACCAGCATTTTACATGGAGCGACTGCCTGTCTGACCTCCACAACCCAGTTAGTACTGGGTAATACGATACCCTTTGGTAAGACTGGTTGTCGGACTTTTTGGGCTACTGACTACTTTCTTTCGGCAATATACAACGTTATTTTTAGTATATGCGAAACCTGAATATAGTTTGTTCAGAATAAGTAACTGAATCGATCCAATCATTTTTAAACCATGTTATATTTTTTCCCAAAAACATTTAAAAAAGTTAAAAGTTGGACACCGAGCGACTTTGAGTACCTATCGCACTAATTTAGGTACCTACTGCCAAATTATTATTATCAAAGAGCTCAGAGGACGCTGGAGGCGCGCGCTGCGTGGTGACAACGTTTTTTTTAACTAGGTAACAGAACAAGCTTATAACTTTGAGATTTTTCATGATACAGTTTTGAAATTTTGTACATAGATTCTTTACATAAAATACTAGACACGTGTATCAGATTTCGCAAATACTAAAACTAATGTTGTAGATAGAAAAATCAGAAATGGATTGATAGAATCCTGTTGAAAGTTGTTATAGAAATACGGAACGGTTTCAAAGCGATTGTTATTTGTCAAGGGTCTCTGATATTCTCAGATTTGTGTGATTACAAGTAAGAGATTGTCTTCAAATTTATTGAAGAATATTCTAGAAAAAATCTTACACTGCTTTACAACTCTCAAGATACAGCCAAGCCTAGTACGAGCACGTAAATCGGTACTACTATTACAATAGCTCGGACAGTCGTATAGTAAATATTTACAAACAGCCCAGCGATGTCTCAATGCTTATTGTGATTATGTTTTATAGTGAAACAATCAATGATGCAAACGATTACCTAACCCCACACATTCTCAACAAAGGACTTCATTATTTGAATTTTGTTCAATTACCTTATTCATGAGTTTTCACAAGTTTTTTAAACATTTGCCCCCAATATTTTGACTCGCAGTTGTACCATATACAAGCGGCATTTGGAGGGTCCTACACCAAACTAGCGAAGGAATTTCTCCTCTCTACATCTCTTTGGAATTAGGAGTACTAATGAATGTGTCTATTTCACTGTATCTACATATTATGTACGTCTTCATATCATCATCCACAGCCCGACTTCATCCACTGCTGGGTATAGGCCTCTCTTGCCTTGTGCCAAGCTCCACGCTCTTGTGCTAGCCTCATGCAGGATATTCCCGTAATGGCAACAATGTTGTCTGCTCATGTCGTCGCCGGACGACCAACACTTCTCTTTCCATTCCTTGGACGTCACTCGGTCACAGTTTTACTCCACCTGCCATCACCGTGACTAACTTAGTTTGTATCTGCTCCTTTTAAATGTTTCAACCATAATTTTTCTACTGTCAAATCCGTTTCTGCTTTTAACTTTGCTCTGGTCTGTATTATAAAAGGCTAGCTCCTTTTTGGGTTAGTGATTCCAGATGGAGTTGAGAAATTAATTGGTCTTAATTGGTAACTCTTCAGCAAACTTTTACAGGTGTCTATTAAGCGAGTCTTTAACATTTTTTTTGTTTTTTTTACCTTTTAATTTTTTTTTGTTTAGCTTTTCTTATCTTTAGTAGACCTGCCCCCGTAGCGTGATCACCGTAGCCAAGGATTTCTTTGACGGAAGGAACGACAAAATGACAGATAGTGCAAAGAAATCTGTTATTGTGTCGACACAATCTGTCATTTTGTCGATTCTTCCGTCAAAGAAATCCTTGTCTACGGTGGTCATGCTACGGGGGCAGTAATGAGTTTATTTGTAAATTACTCGGAAAGAGGGTCCTACTGGATTTAATTGTATTCTTGCTTATGAGACTGGCGATTAATAGCAATATAAACTTAAGTCAACGGTTCAGTGAGCATTTTCTCATTTATCTCTCTCTGTTACATTCTGGAAAGCAATTTTTTTTCGTTTCTTTCTTCCGTGCCAAATATGTTGTTTTCCTCGGTGCTTTAGAACTACTGAATGCATTTATTCAATGATTAAACCATTAAAAGATTTTAAAAAGCCGGTCACACAAAGATGAAGCTAAGTTGCAAGAAATTCTATGGACACTCTTTTAAATTTAGTTACTTTTATTCTTTTTACTGTTATATAATGCAACAGTAAATATAGTTCTATATGTTTGCTCGTCGTCACGGATAATAAATGGAGTTTGTTTCTTTTTCTAATCAAGTGCATTTATTGTTATTTTTCCATACACTTACGGTGATACGCCTGAACTGCACTCTTTCAGGCGTTTTTCAATACATGTTGCTCTTCGGCTTCTTATAACATAATGTATTGTTTTATAGTGAGGAATCTCCCTTGTTTTGTTGATATACAAACATACTGACAATTCCACTGTTTTAAAGTGTTGAGCGAGGCCTATGCACATTGATACCTTTAATAGAATAGTATTTATTGTGTAACAATATCAACATAGAGCCCATACAATAATGTTAATAATGCAGTTTTTAGACAATCTCTAGTGGGACATGATAAACAGTTTACACATTGCAAGGATGAGTATAAGAAATGTCCATTGTGAAAATGATATAATGAATGTAGACAAACAACTCAATTTTACCTACATTAAAAGTACCTACTTTGAATTGTAACTTTTTACTTGTAACTTATTTGACTGCCTCGTTGCTCTAGTAGTCGCAAGCGCGACTGCTGAGCATGAGGTCCTGGATTCGATTCCCAGGTCGGGAAAAGTGTTATTGGGTTTTTCGTCAAGAATTTCTCAGTAGCAGCCACGGAGTCTGGATTTGCGCCTGGTTGATGGCAATAGGCTCGCCCCTTGGGACTTGGCGAAATGTGGGTGTACTATATTAGGTACCCCTTTGCCTAACCCTTCGGGGAGTACAGGCATGATGTTACGTTAAAAGTAACTAAGTAAATAATTAAGTATGTCGTTAGATTAATATCGCTAATTTTACGGCATCATAATGAAACGTTTATTTTAACATTTTACTTTCATAGTACTTATTAGGAAATAAACCTTAATCAGCAGTCATTGAATTTTATATCGTATTGACCTCACATTTACGGATTCCCAGTAATCCTAACGTCTGATTGGACGGCCTCCGATCAAAATTTACGATCGGTCAATTCAAAAACATTAACTATTTTGATTGCGATTTAAACGATCATTAGAAATTCAGTTTCTATTGCAAAGCAAACGTATAACGATCAATTTGGAATATTTTAGTTGGCAAATCATCATTGACTTTTTCATGAAATAGACATTCAATGGGATTAAGAGGGCACAGGGCCCGCGAGGTAGGTATTTAAAGAAACTATTGCCGTCGCACTGCGTCAACCCTGCCGCCGTAGAGTGCGATAGGGACATAATTTTTTCACAAAAAAATTGAAATCGATATTTCGGATTCCCCATTTTCTCCTCTAAAACTGAGCTGATTCAATAATTTTTGACATTGCAATTTAAAAAAAGAGTATGCGTTCCTATCAATTTCTTTTATGTTAAAAACTTTTCGAATTTGTTTGCTAGTCCTAAGAAAGGGTTATTTTTTGTCATTTTTGGACGGTCATATTTTGTTTGCTGAAAAAAAGAATGACAGGGACGTGTCTAGAAAAAAAGGGAATACATTTGTATGGAGAGTCGCAGCCCCTGTTCCCTCTTAAATGAACTTAGAGGGTTGTATTGATTGATTATTTATTGATTCTAATGATTATATTTATGTTTATACATAGGTGTTACGGCCGCGAATCGTATTTAGTTCAACATACAGACACTGAACTGCAAGTTTTTTAACTATCATGACACTAACATAATTATATAGACTAGAAACGGGATATTTATCATGGTAATATGGTAAAATTGGAGAAGAAGGAGGGAAGTGGAGTGGTGGAGTGGTGGTGGTGTTGGTGGTAGTGGTGATAGTAAATATCCCGTTTCTAGTCTACATAACACAGAACTGCAAGTTGCAACAAACTTAAGAAAATTGGAATTTCGCGGGCTTCCGTCGGGCCTCTCCCTTAAAAAGAAGTTTATCATCATGATACAGAAGTCAGGTAGGATAGTTACAACATCCATATCTAAACTGCTATACCAATTTACAATATCATACATTTTATCAGAAAGTCTCAGTATATTCGCCCGATTGCCGTTAAGGCGGAGAAAAGATGACAGAGCAGTTTTTCACTTCAAGTGCTAAACGGATTTGCTTGAAATTTGGAAACTGAAAAGGCCGTGATCTGGATTAGTACAAATAATGCACACTTTAACGATCCCTAAATATAACTTCAGACCTCCACGCATGCGAAACTCCGGGCAATAAAAAAAATACATAAAATTTTTCAGCAACATTTACATTTGAAACTCATCATTCGCCGCCATTTTGTAGAAAAGAACATCTATTATAATTAACACTAGAAACGGGATATTTACTATGTTTACTGATTGTTTTTAGTTCCCGATATTTCGGCGCTGTTGCAAGCACCATGATTATGAATAAACTGAAGTTAAACTGAGTTAATGATAATGTTTAGTGACCATGATAGTTGAAAATCTTATAAGAAGAACATCTACTGCTTACAATTCCACATCAAAACATTTCGTTCATTGTTTGTCACAATATGTGCCAAAATCTTGCATTAGAAATCTTGTGAGACGTCTGAATGTTAGTATTTACTACAATGACTATTGTAAACAATGATAACTAAAGCAAATCAGACACTTTATTGCGGATTGATTTGGTTAGGATTAGATCATCATTGGTAACTATTGTTGGAAGGTAGTAATATATGGCTAATAAACGGTGCAATAAGACCCTTAACGAAGTCATTTGTTCCCCCCGTCATTGCGATATTTTATTTGTTTTAGACCATACCTGGAAACCTTCTAGTTACGGAGATATTAGGGGTCAAAGTTACAAATTTTTCACAAGTTTTTTTTTTAAATACATGTTTTTAATGTAAGGGATTTACTTTAAACACCTCCACGACCCCCGTACTATTCAATCCATCTATCAGCACAATGTTTTGAGTGCGTTACATTGAGTCTAACCGTAAAACGTGATTTTTCACCCCAAAAAAAAAGTCGTTTGCCAGCAATAATTTTTGCGTAAAGTTTGATATACATAATGCTTGGTTGACGGCTCCGTGAAGGGTCCGTTTACACCCTGTATAAAACTTAGGATTCGTCGAAATAGCCCACAGAATAAGCAAACTGAAGTGACAATGAGCTCAGTGGCGTGCCCAGAAACCCTTACATCATGAAGAGCAGTAGGTCATAAGGGGACGCTAAGCTTGTATGAAAGTACCGGTCATATTTGCCGTAGAACGTTGGGTCAGATGTGTTCTTGAGTGGAGAACACAAATCGGCAAGCGTGAGGTAGGACCCTCTTAGGCTCGATCTTCGCAGGGTGGCTGGTGCCATGGAATGTTGATTGGAAGGTGATTGATGAGGCCTGCGTAAAGCGGACTTGGGGTTTAGTACTTTTTATCCAATGGAGACAGTGGTCTTACAGTGCAATGGGCAAGGCATCTGACAGAATCAAACATTGTCTTAAGAGATTAATGAAACAAAGAACTTCATCGTAAAGAGGACTTCTTTACGATGAAGTTCTTTTACCGGGAGATCATTAGTAGAACTAGTGTACAAAAGGCCTATTAAATCAAAGGCAACTAAACGCTTTATAATTTCAGACTGATTCCTTTACTGGTAATTATGCTGCCTAAATACTTGAAGCTTTCTACTAGTTTCAGCTTACCACTGCCGATTAGGATGTCAGGAGTTGCTGTTCGTCTACGTTCATAGCCATAACTTCGTGTTTTTTTTAACGTTTGTTGAAAGACCAAACTTACAACAAACGTCATTGAGGCCACCTATCAGCGCCTGCAAACTGTCGCCAGTTTCCGCCGCGAAGCACAGGTCATCAGCGTACATAATCTCTGTACGCTGATGACCTGTCCTTCGTGGCGGATATTCTCTGTAATCGTGGTATAAGAGACTTTTGTTCGGGCTTTCAGTCTGGCAAGGTTGAATAAATTGCCATGGGTTCGGAAAGGAATCCAAATGCCTTAATTATTATTGATGATAAATCTTCATGATAGAGCAGCACACCAAAGCTCGCGACAACCACCTTAGAAAGCCATCGAATGCAGTCGCTGTGGCCGAAACCGGCTAGACGGCATCATCATCATCAATTTCAGGTTACTATTAATATTCTCATTCTTTATAAATCTGGTTTAAAATATAGAATATCGTAGCTACCTTGACCAAAATACCAATTTTTGTTGCTTCCTGAATATCTGACAGACTTGGATTTAGCTGCCTTTGATTTTGAAGGTCTTTTGTAGACTTCTTTACGACGACAGGACCTATGAGAACATGAAATCGTCTACCGGTAACCATAATATTCAAATCCGACTTTTCCTTTCAATCCAAAAAAAAACATAAAAGGAACAATTTACAACAAAACGCACGTTTGCAAAACGACAAAGACACCTCCACACCATCCGGGCGTCCGATTATTCCTGACACATCGAACTTGAAACAAAGGGCTTAACTCTAAACCAATTCTAAAAGAACAGGACAGGTGTCTGCGAAAAATTTCTCTGAATCGTTTAGCATGGTAATAGAGGCGCATGCGTGCATATACATACGCCTTGATCAGACTCACGCGCAGAATAAGAATAATTGTGTGACTGGAATTTATATGGCGATGCGGTAGGTAATGTATTGTCCCCTTTATGATATCTGTGGGTGCTATTTTCGGTGATAGTGCGGCTTTAACGAGCTGGGTGTCTTCTTGCGTCGTGGTGAATGGAATGTGAGAGCTGGGGGTCTATAAAAATGACATTCTTACTGCTATAACGAGAAGATTGGTAAAGTAAAAATTGACAACATAAGCCGCTGAAAAGCTTGGACAGGGTGTAAACGGACCCTTCACGAAGCCGTCAACCAAGCACTATGTCCATCAAACTAAGTATCTTTACAAAAAAAAATATTTTGCAAAAATTTTGCTGGGAAACGACTTTTTTTGAGGTGAAAAATCACGTTTTAAGGTAGGACTCGATGTAATGCACTCAAAACATTGTGCTGATGGATGGATTGAATAGTACGGGGGTCGTGGAGGTTTTAAAAGTGAAAATCTTAGATTAAGAACATGTACTTATTTTAAAAAAATTGTGTAAATGTTGGAACTTTGACTATCTCCGTAACTAGATGGTATGGTCTAGAAAAAAAAAAAATTGGCAATGACGGGGGGTCTTGTTACACCCTTTTTATCAATTCTGTGTACCTAATGAGAGGATTGGTATAGTCAGAAATTTATAAACAAAAGCCGCCGAAAAGATTATTTATATCAATGAAAAAATGAAAGTCGCTGTAGACATGCTTTGGAAACGATTGGTTAAGCCTGATCATGTTTCTCTGAACTTTCAGACTAACCGTCGCCGTCGTCAGTCAAGAGGAGCGTAAGGCCAAAAGAAACGCTAGGTGCAAATATTGTGTAGCCTATAAGATTTTAAACTATCATGGTCACTAACATTATAAACAAACAAACAAAAACACAAAAAAACAAAAACGCAAACATGGTAAATATCCCGTTTCTAGTCTAAATAATATTGTGTAGCCTTTGAAATAGGAAAATTTTGTGTGAAAAAAATATAGATGAATACAGCAGCGGTCGATTTATTGGTTTTGCTGAGGCCTTTGCTGTCTGTAGATAGCACAGTCTAGCGGAATAAGTTTCTAGTCGAGAAGTCTCCTTCAAAATGGCTCCAACATTATATAAACACTGAAAATATGAATCAGGTAATATTTACAGCGTAACTTCTAAAAGTGATTAAAGTCTTACATCAACAAAAGATGGGACACTTGGCCTGTCCTGTTGCTTGCACATCACAGGAGCTGATGAACGCTATTGAAAGTGCCAAACTCGTCGCCAAATTTTGGGCTGACTAAATTTAAATTGTTATCAACACGCTAAGAAGGTGAACAAAAGGGATGAGAATACCTGTACCGATACCTCAGCACAGTAACTTATTGTGGTATCGCTTGGTAGAAGTTCCAAGTATCGCCAGCCCCCGTAGCATGACCACCGCAGACAAGGATTTCTTTGACGGAAGAATCGACAAAATGACAGATTGTGTCGACACTTTTTTGCACTATCTGTCATTTTGTCGATTCTTCCATCAAAGAATAGTAATAGTAGTGTTAGCATCAAATACTTTGGCATGTCTGGCAATCAAGTACTTGATGACATTATTTTGGGACCGACGCGATGGCTTCAAGTGAGCTAGACTTGGAAGGATCGATTTGTAAACAGTCAATGGTGTAACTTGATATTCGTGAAAACCTCTATTTAAATCTAATTATTATTTAATCACTTGTCTCGTCGAACGAGACTCTATCACTCACACTATTAGCAAGTTTAGTGGTAGTAGTGTTCAACGCTAGCAGTATGGAACTATGGACGTACCTAAATGTCGAAATGAGGGCAGACGATTTCATTTTCACGTAGTGGTGTATGTAGCAGGCCCGAAGGCACCTAAAAAGCCGATTCCTGCCGGCTTCCCTTCGGGAACAAGGCAGTGTGGTACATGTGGTGTGAACACCTATGTTCGTAGAGAAGTATACAAAAATATTTTAAAAGATTAACTAAAATATACTTCATTTATGTGAAAGAATGCAAAATGAATTTCAAAATCCATTCGTCGAATCGATCCAGCGATTCTTGAAGGAAATACCTAAGTTGATCGCTTCTTCGAATTTATCAATGTCACCTAATAATGCTGCACTTTTAGATTGTATTTAAACAATGCAGTACCTGCGCCTGCGACTTTGGGAGAAAAATTGAATTTTTAGTCGTAAGTTTTTTGCGTAACACCAAATTCATTCCAATCAAGAAATAGCTAAAATAAACCACTTTTTCAAACAATTTCAAGTTTGGGCCTTTATTTAGAATTGTATGTACAATTTTGGTTTCCTCACACACTATGTCGAATTTTCCAATTTTTTCAAAATAAACATAAAAAATTTAAAAAAATAGTTTAAAAAAATATGATGGATGTGTTATTGGGACTTTCCTTTCGGCCCGTTCAATTTAACAAACGATGCCGTATAAGGTACCCAATGGATTTACCAAACACCATGTATAAGGTAACCAATAGATTTTAAATTTTATTTTACGCATAACGTTTCTCTACGCCAATTTAAAATTCCCCTTGTAACTAAAACGTAACAACGTAACGTTTAGTTGACTCTTCCCGTGACCCAAGGGCTGGCTTTTACCTTGGCCAAAGGCTTAGCGTTGCCATACAACGTGGCAACGCCGCCAGTCTTTTGGGTACATTACCAGTTGACTACGTTGAGGAGAAGTTTTTTGACGCCATTTTTTAAGTTTATTTTTAAGTTAGTTAGTTAATATAGGTTATTTTAATTTATTAATGTATATAATATTTACTATGAATAAAGTACAAAACGTAACAATGCTTCTACAATAACATAGATCAAAGTACAGCGCCAATAAATCATTCTTAATCAATTCCTTCCATGATGTAACAATAAATTTATTCATCGAACCAATCCTCAGATTCCTTTAACCCATCTGTATGCGTCGCGACCGGCCATACTAGGCCAACCAATCAGAGAGAATCTTCTCAGAACCTATTAGATTAGTACATGAATTCGACACCGGATGCGCAGGAGACGCACAGCGGACGGACGGACACACCGCCTGTATATTACCGTACTATTAAACTGTGATGACGATTCAGTTTCCGTATATGTAAACAAACATATAACATCCAAAAACCAACTTTAGCACAAGCGTTTAAAGTTAATTTTTCGCTGCAGCATAAAACTTCTTCGATAGTACTAATGATTCTGATATCAACTTTATTTGCACTGAGATAAATTGGATATTCGTTTAATAACGTCAATCGGAAACAAGGACTTGAATAGACTTCAGAGTCAAAACAATGCATCAATAACGTACTAATGGCTAATGAATGATTTTCATATCCTTGCTCAAGTAAGCATCCGCACTTGTCTTGTCATTTGTACGTGTTTCGAATTTAATTAGTTTAGTACTTATTATTAAGGTTTTAGTGGAATTGGTATCAATGTATGCGAGGGTATACGTTTTTGGCATTTGTAAAAGGATAGACAAAATAGTCTTATTTATGCTAGTAATAAAACGTGCGAAGTAACGTCTATTTCCTATTTAATATTATTAGTTACTAGCTAATGCCTGTGGCTTCATCCGCGCCGAGTTCGGTAATTATCCCACAGGATCGTGCTACCGGGATAAAAAGTATCCTATTTGTTAATCCAGGTTTTAAAGTATCTATGTGCCAAATTTCACCCGAATCCGTTCAACCGTTTTTGCGTGAAAGAGGAACAAACACCCATCAATCAAAAAATATGTCGTGGATTATAGGTAGGTACATAATATAGGTTTTGCCGCAGGGACATGACGTGCATCACACAAGAGAGAAGATAAGATAAGATAGATAAGTATGGAAGAAAACATGCTGCGCTTAAACCCAAATAAATTGGGATAAGGGCTCTTGGCCTGAATAATGATGATAAAACACATAGAAAACCGTATAAGTATGTGTATTTCTGTACCATTCCCATTGCTGATATCAGTTTGATCATAATTTCTCCACTCGACCTGATACATCGGCTGCCTAGGCTTTTCATCAATGTTGGAGTCAGCTTCCAGTCTAACCGGATGCAGCTGTATACGAGAATTTTACATGGAGCGACTCATCTGACCTCCCCAACCTAGTTACTGATAAAATCCATCGTCATCATTCTCCCATTCGTATCCCAATTTATTTGTGGTCCCTGCATTATGTCTTCTTCTTCTATATTTCTTTGTTACTCGTGATGTCAGCCTCCTTTCTACCCGTCCTTCACGATGTGTCCATCCATCGTTTGTCGTCTATCGCCCTGACCTAATCTCCACATTTTTTTTACTTGCCTCGAAATATGTCGCACAGTCGAAACGAAAGTAACCGAACTCAAAATTACGGCGAATTGAGTTAAATACCTAAAACTAGTTCTAATAACATGGGCTATTGTCTAGCTAATCAAAAAGTGACGATATCGTGCTAGAAAAGGACAAACAACGACATTGCATCTCTTTCTGTATCTTTGTGTATGGTCACTTTTATTCTCAAGGTGCGATGTAGTTGATTCAAAAAATGCTCCATTAACATTTAACCAGCAATTTCAAAATTAACAGGATGTAATTACCAGCCAGGCAATAAAACACAAAACAATTAAAAAAAAAACCGTAACACATCAATCAAATCATTCAACAGGACATTCCTACAACATTCATGTACAGTGAACCACATAAACATGCGGCAAAACGGACAATTTCATTAAGTTTAGTTAGTAGGACCAGCCGGGGGCATTCTTGTCCTTGTTTAGTCCAACATATGATCGTGCGCAGGACATTCTTTACTTGGTTTAGTACTTTAGTTGCTTCAATTTATGAGTCGGATGGACTCAAAGGATTGTTTGTGAGACATACGGACAAGAAGATAAACAAACAATTTTAATAATATTATAGTTTAAAAATCAGCTTTAGAGTGACTAAAGCGACGTCATTTTATTTCTCGAATTCTTCTCAGCAATCCTTTTCACTTGATAACCATAATTATCATGGGAATGCATAAAAAATAACTAGACCCTAGATCCGCCATTTTGGATTTAGAATGACGTAACTTAACTAGCCATTCATTGTCATCCAAACAAAACATGAATGCAATATTTCAGTTGAATCAGAAACAGATTAGATTTTTTTACAGGTGAAGCTAGTAAAAGTCGTTTTTTTTTTAAATACATTAATGCCTTGATAACTTTTTGTCTTGTAACGATGATCTTTTTTAACCAACTTCCAAATGGAGTAGGTTATAAAACAATTTCCCTCTTTTTAACTCCGGCCTTTTCTCAATGTTGGTCGTAGATGACCAAGTGCAATAAAGTGCCTATTTTAACAGGAGTAATGTAGGTTTAAATCAAATGAATAGAAATAATGATGGTGACGTAAATGTGATATTTTTAATGTTGAGATCATTCTAAGTTAGTTCAACAAGATTGATGTAAGTCCCATGAAATAAAAGTATAACAATCACGGAAACGTTACATTCTCATAACAAATAGGGAAAATGACTCGTTATTATTAGATTTTTATAAAAACTTACAGTTTTATTCATATTGCCCAGTTTCTGAAACCACAAACAATGTAAAGTAGGTAATCTTCACGATCGCACTATGAGTTCATATAAGATAAATATTAGAATCCTATTCTATAAACGCCAATATTTCTAAGTAAAATTTTTTTTTTATCAGATTTTCTTCTATTTGTTGTCCATCATCATCAATCTCTAGCCCTTATCCTAATTTATTTGGGGTCGGCTCAGCAAGTCTTCTTCTTCCATACTTCTCTATTCCTCGTCATCTCAGTAGTCACCTCCTTTCTTGTCATATCATCCATTACACTTTCCATCGTTTCTTTGGTCTTCCTCTACTCTTATACCCATCCACATTCATACTCAAAACTTTCCTCACGACATTTTTCTCATTATGTTGAAATGTTCTTCTTTATGTTGTTCATGTTGTCGACTGCTTTATAATGCCCGAGATCATTTCTCGCACATAAAAAAACTTAAGGTTTCCAACCAGTTCTGTCTGTCCGTGTGTCCCGGTCATCTCAGTTAAGGCATTCAAACTAATTACTAAGTTTACGATTTCATCTGCTGGCGTACATTGAGTTGTCTTACATTGTGAGTGATACGGCTTCTGTGAATGCCCACCTGACATTTTTATCACATAACGCCATCTTGGATTATGGCTGGGTCTAATACAAGAGGGAATCAGAGGTACACAAACCGCCATCAAGTTGCAACGAACATGGGATTGATGAACGTGGAAATTGTTGGTGAAATACGGTGATTAGTTTTGTTTGTATAATTTGTTGGTCATTTGTAAATGCAATTGACTGTACTTAATTTTGAAAAGTTGTAGATATTAATTTAAGACATTTTCTATACGAAAACTGGTTGATGTGTTCAATATGATAACTATGAGAACTAACTGGGTTGTGGAGGTCAGATAGGCAGTCGTTCCACGTAAAATACTAGTATTCAGCTAGATCCGGTTAGACTGGAAGCCGACCCCAAAATAGTTGGGAAAAGCCTAGGCAGATGATGATGATGTGTTCAATATGATTTGGTGGAATTAAAAGCATTAACACCCCTGTCACTCACGGCTAGATTTAGCTTACTCTAAAAACTTAAGAAGCGCAATATGTTTTACTTTTGATCACGAATACGGAAATTAACATAAACACATGAAAGAAAATCGAAGGTCTTCAAATCGGAGATGACTCAATAACATAAGCATCATTAAACCCAAAAATAAACAAAATACGGTGGTTATATTCGCAAAGCCATAAGCTTTTTATGACTCCACGCTAAATGATACCCGAATGTCATCTAAAATCCATGTCTGAGCTATAAACTTGTAATTTCCCTCACCAGCTCCTACTGCATGTCAATCAAATAGTCGTGAAACGCATTCAGCCGTCGCAAGCCACGTTTCCAAGTCCCATTTGGCGGCACCCTGAACCCTTAATCATATCCAATAGTTCGGCTTTATGTTAAATGACTCGGCAACTTTTTTGCTCAAACCGTTTTTATTTCACGCGATTTTTACGAGCAACAACAATATTTTACGACTTATGACTGTATCGCAATGAGTTGCATCGGTTTATAATACTTTAATTTCACCGCCAGAACACCATAAAAATATGCAAATGAGACATAAAAGTCGTTCGTGGGGCGACAATAAAATGCATTAATCCAAGCTAGAGATAAGACGTGCCGTCTACACATCAACAACACTGTTTTAAACTTGTACTGTCACTTGCGGGAACCCGCGATCATGGCGCTTGCAACAGCGCCGAAATATCGGGAGCTCAAAATAATGAACAATCACGGATGAAATAAGATTTTAAACTATCATGGTCACTAACATTATTATATAGACTAGAAACGGGATCTTTACGGTTTATCCGTGATCATGCTGCTTCCAACAGCGCCGAAATATCGGGAACTCAATAAAAACAGTAAACATGATAAATATCCCGTTTCTAGTCTATATAATATGCAAATGCAGTCTATATAATAATCACGGATGATATCCCGTAAGTGACAGTGTAAGTTTAAATACTTATTATGTTTCTATATTTGTTATAGATACGATATTAATTAGTTTCAAGACGTTTACGTGTAATGTTGTAATTAACGGTCAATAAAAATCGCGGATTTGTCGCATTTAAATAATTTATATAAAGTCAATGAATTAATAAAAAGTATACAGCCACTCATGAGGCTGGCACAGGACCGTGGGGATTGGCACGAGAAAAGAGAGGCCTATACCCAGCAGTGGGTGAGTTCGGGCTGTGGATGATGATGATGATACAGCCACTTATTATTTTATTTGTTTACGTATCGTCAGCATGGTAGATTTTGAAAGCAAAAATCGATTAAGTTGTATGCTCAACAGAAAACTACATTTTAAACCGGTTTAAAACCAATCAATCAATAATGATTTGAACGTAGTTTTTAATTAATACGAAGCGTCACGAAACGAAGCGCTAAATTTTCATTTTATTAGCCTTTTCACAACTATGTTGGGGTCGGCTTGCAGTCTAACCGGATGCAGCTGAATACCAGTATTTTACATGGAGCGACTGCCTATCTGACCTCCACAACTCAGTTAATACTGGGTAATACGATACCCCTTGGTAAGACTAATTGTCAGACTTTTTAGGCCACTGACTACTGTAACGACTGTCAAAGATCTACAAATGACAGCCGGGACCAACGGTTTAACGTGATTTCCGGGGCACGGAGGAAACTCGATATGTAGCGGGCGGTCACCCATCCACGGACCAACCAAGGCAAGCGCAGCTTAACCTAAAGATCTACCCGAGCGGCTGTTATTATTTAGCCACGAGCCTCCTCCGAAAGGAAGCGTTAAATGGTTTAAGATTACTAAGTTTTTACACTGTTTTACTGGTATTTCTAGAATTCTTACGAAAGACTTTCGAATTGACATAATTATTACTATAACTATGTCCATATTACAGGTTATTAATTACCTACAAATTAGTTTATTTTCACACAATATGGCGTATTTTAGCTAAAATTTATGGGTCGTAAAATTTAAATTGGACCTTCAGAGGCAGAAACAGTTTTTTACTTAAGATTAGGACCCACCGCAGATACGCGATTTAGTACTAAGTGACAAGTAATTAAAATTATCTTTAAGGTGGTCGTAAATTAACGTGTTTTAATGGAAACTTAATAAATGTCTTGGATGTTTATCAAAAATACGCAGAAATCCCGTTCACCAAAACTAGGTGACAAAATTTAAATTAATATCTAAACATTATTGCACCGTTTTAAAATTCCTATTGAGCTCTTTTATTCATTAAAGGCCAGCGCACACCGAGAACGGCAGGGCAGAGCATTTAATCTTGATCCACCGTAAATTCATGCGTAGCTAGTGGTAACAAGATACAGATCTCAATATTTAGAGATCGACCCCAAGGCAGCAAAGGGGATTTCCCTTCGCTTCGCAGTATCCGAAATAAACGTTTCATTATTAATAACAAAGACTACCTACTAATATAAAGAACATGTTAGTAAGCACTAAAACTTACAAACACTTATACCACCTACAAGTCATTCACGCAACATTGTATTTTCTATTTCGTGTAAACCTATTTGAAGCAGTAAAACCTGAAGACAATACTCCTTTATAAACAAGGAAGCAACCTTGGAGCTTGTGACAGTTGACGAAGCTTGAATATGTGCTATTTTTGCTAGACGTGAAATAACAAGACCTGTAGTAATAAGGTTACCCTAGAATTTTCTGTAAATTGACACAATCCCACTATAAAAAGTGTACAAGACCCCTTAACGAAGCCGAAAGGCACTTGTCCTCCCTGTCTTTGCGATATTTTTTTCGTTCTAGACCATACCTGGGAACCTTCTGGTTACGGAGATATTGGGGGTCAAAGTTCCAACTTTTTCACAAGTTTTTTTTTTAAATACATGTTTTTAATGTAAGATTTTTACTTTAAACACCTCCACGACCCCCGTACTATTCAATCCACCTACCAGCACAATATGTATTGAGTGCGTACCATTAAGTCCTACAGTAAAACATCATTTTTCACCCCAAATAAAAAAAGCATGTCCCAGTAATAATTTTTGCGTATAGTTACTAAGTTTGATGAACATGATGCTTGATTGACGGCTTCGTGAAGGGTTCGTTTACACCCTGTATACTCATACTATACGCAATTCGGTCCAAAGAGATCCCTCAGTGCCATAAACCCGCCTTTTCAACCAATGTGTCCTGGCAACCATAACCTACGGTGCCCAGACATGGACGCTCACAAAGGAGACTGTCCTCCGAGTACGAGTGGCACAAAGCGCCATGGAGCGAGCTATGCTCGGCATAACCCTCTTAGACCGAGCGCGTAACACCGAAATCCACCGTCGGACGAAAGTCAACGACGTCGGGGACCGGGCGGTGCGCCTCAAGTGGACCTGGGCAGGACATCTGGCTAGACGCGGAGATGGCCGTTGGAGCAAGGCTTTGACCGAGTAGTGGCGAAGGTTAGGCCAAAGAAACCAGGGCCGTCCTAAAGCTCGTTGGGTCCACGATCTCGTAAGAGACGCGGGAAACACCTGGGATGCACAGAACCGGGAAGTGTGGCAGAAAAATTGGAGACCTGTATCCAGCAGTGAGTAGAAAATAATGTGACTATGATTGAATTGATTGATCAAAAGATTTCAAACACTCAAAAAACTCTAACAGACCTGGGTGTTTACTATGACGTCTTAAAGCAGGAGTGATTCCAGTGTAGGAAAGAGACAGAGCTATACAGGTCGTCTAGCGCCATCTCTTTCCCACACTGGAATTACTCCTGCTTTAATTCGTCATGGTAGGCCACCAGCCAAGACGCAATAACTAAGACGAACTGCTAACCAACCAATAACATGAAGAACAGGACAGAAGACAGGTGGCAATCACAAGAATTTTCGACCACTAAGCAAATCCGAACTTACCTTGAAAATGAAAACTATCTGACAATCATACAATATCTCATTCCACATCGCGTCCTTGACCGAGAAACGCAAAACCGAAAACAAACCTCAATACCGCAACATAAAGCCGATATTTCCTTGTTCTTAAAACCGTGTGCAAAGGGATTTGCATGGACAGTCCCACCACAATTATATCTAGTGACCCAATGTCGCCATAACCTATTTGGAGAGGAAATTGAGTTTGTCGAATTCCATCAAAATTGGACGCGTACTCTTGCATTGTAAAACACCTCGGTGCCATTTGTTCCGTGAGCCGCGGATTGAGGGTTATTGAAGACTGATGTCGCATTATTTGGATGTAAGTAGCTCTTTGGAGATAGATACTATTGTATTTTGAACACTGTTTTTAAACACGCTTTTATTAGCGTCACCTGTAACTATGTAAAAAAATCTTAAAAGTTATATTAGACCCACTTACCGGCTTCCGATTCAGCTGAAATTTTGCATACATGTGTAGTTTGGATGACAATGCATGGTTAGCTAAGTCACAACATTTTAAATCCAATATGGCGGCCTCCCATAGATGGTGGACTAAGTAGTTATTTTTTATGCATTCCCATGATATGGGTATCAAATGAAAGGTTTGCTAAGAATACGCGAAATAAAATGATGGCACTCTAAAGTGGATTTTTTTTTTATTTTTTTTTATTATAATATTCTATTATTATTCTAACTCGTGTGCTAAGTGCATCGGGCAGTAATTTTAGGGTTGGTAACTTTCTCTCTTTCTCTAGTTCGATACGGATTCCGAAAGTCTGACATCAAGCTTTGGAAGTTTTCAACGTGCATTTCTATGCTTCTAAAACAATTGTTTACTTTAGTCAATAATATTGTTCTGAGTAGCTGTACACATCGATTTTAAACTGGCTGGAGTATAGGTAAGGGTCAGATAAGGACCAGAGGAGCAATGCTATACCAGGTAATATTAACACAAAATAAGGAAGAGGTGTTTTAGTAAAGCTAGCTCTAAAGTCAGTAACGGTCATGAAAAATGTATTAATCATGTTAAAGTCGTGTAATATTAAAATATCTATTCGACATCTAAGAGTTGTAAATAACAACAATAAAAATCAAAATCAAACGTCCTCACACCGACCGACCGTACACAAGTTGCTTGTCCCATTAAACTTGGTGTCGGCAACACGTTTTCTTCTTCCATTCTCCCCTGTCAGACGTCACGACATCATTTACTCCTTTCTCTTTCATATCATTCCTCACACAATCCATCCATCCTTTCTTTGGCCTTCCTCTGACCAATGTCCATCACTTTTTAGTCACATGCATTTCTCATTTCGTCACAAGAAAGAGGGAATTTGATCATCGAAAACTGATCCTTAAAGATAAAGCATTAAAAAACAAATTGTTATTCACGTAAATGTAAACATTGATGCAAAGTCGGTACCCACGGCGACTCATCAACCTATACATTCCCCGTATAACATGGCCTCACTTTGTATAGATTTCCAATACAATGAGAGATCCGCATAAACTTGTTTTGTATAGCATGATTGGTCGCCGTGTGTACATTCAAGCATTTAGTTTAATGATACGCTTTGGAACGCACGATAATAGTCATTAGACCATTCTTTGGAGTTAATAAGCTCATGACCAGAGCTTCACAGCTGGTGAACCCTTCGGGCATCACGGACGAGTGTTTAAGTCTTGGAGACTTTCAATGAAAGCAGGAACTTCGACCTGTGTGGTCAGTCATTGAAGTAGCGGTATCAATGATGGAAGATGACCACAGTTGCGTGTCTGTTTTTAGGGTTCAATACCTCAAAAGGAAAAACGGAACCCTTATAGGATTACTCGCGCGTCTGTCTGTCTGTCTGTCTGTCCATCTGTCACAGCACAGCCAATTTCCTCCGAAATTATTGGACCCATAGGGTCGAAATTTGGTACACATATGTAAGTCGGTGACCCAAAGGCGGACGTGTAACGTAAATTAATGAATTTTAAACATGGGGGCCTCTTTTGTAGGGCAAATTAGAAAATGAAAAAAATAAGTTTTGCAAACTATATCGTGTTATATCAAATGAAAGCGCTCATTGTGAGCATCTCAAATATTTTTATTTAATAATTTTTAGAGAAATAGTTTTGAGGTTATCTATAAAAATATTTTCTCCCTCAATTCCGATACTAAAAATATAATTGTTAATAAATATAATTCCTCGTCCCTTAATTCCGTTAAAAAAAATATAAATTAAAAAAAAATAAAAATAAAAGTTATTTGCCTATAAGTTTTTTTTTTGGGTTTTCCCGTAGAATGCCTACGAGACTTCCGTATGTTCATAGATTTCTTGTAGAAAACTTATAAGAAATCTATGAACGTACGGAACCCTCTCCACGCGAGTCGAACTCGAACTTGTCCGGTTTTTTTTTCTTTTATTTTGTCACTGGTACAAGAGATAGCTCTCGGTATGCAGCTTTCACGCAGGAGTACCATCCGTCCAGATATGTCCGGCTTTTTTGAGGTCTGGACTTAGTGCGTCCATGTCATTTGTCCGCACTTTTTTAACTGAAGGGGATATTAGGAAGGAAATAAATGTTAGATGACCACTGAAAACAGAAGGAATTTAAAGTAAAATGTCTAGACTTTTTTTTAAATGTCCTGCTTTGTCGGGGTTATATTTTTGCCGGTTGCAAAACCAATCCACTTTTGTCAATTGTCGAATTTTATTTTAGACCATGTCTACAAAATAACACAGTGCAAAGTTGTTCTGCACTGTAGTAATATGCAATCATCAGCCTACAACATTCCACTGCTGGACATAGGCCTCGTATGCCACTTAACTCAATTCTCAGCAACTCTTATCCAGTTGCTACCAGCCACCCTGCGTAGATCGTCGCTCCACCGAGCCTGAAGGCGTCCCACCTTACGCTTGCCGATTCGCGAACGGTCATCGGTTCTACGGCTAATATGACCGGCCCCTTGCCACTTCAGCTTACTTATTTCGGGAGCTATGTCGACAACTGTGGTTCTCTGTCAGATCACCTCGTAATATGAACTGTGTATCAGTGGCGAGGTTCCATACAACTCGAATCCTACCGGCTTGCCTTTAGACAAATAATATAATCACATTAAAGATTAAGTACTCCGGCTTACCTCTTACAAAAATTGTCCCTTCGCTACTGCTGTGTATAAAACTACGCGTAGGTATATGAAGCAAGACCCAAGTAGTAGGTACCAGTGGCGAAGGTTCCATACAACTCGATTTCTACCGGATTCCCTTTGAACTTTCCCTCACACAGTCATATTCTATAGACAAATAATATAATCTGATTAAAGATATGAACTCCGGCTTACATCTTACAAAAAATGACCCTTCGCTACTGGTAGGTACATATTTAAATGTGTACCTTTAACCCTATTGCTCGTAATAGCTGAAAATTAGCCAAATTTGATGAAAAGTAATATATCTGACCCAGAAACCAACACCAAGATGTCAGACTTCACTCTCGTGTCTCGACTGACGAATCGTATCGCACATTCATAAAATTAAAAATAAACCCATTAAATATGTATAAGCGGTTCCTTTTGAATTACAAATGAGTCAAACAGCTCCAAGTAGAAAAAAAAATCACATTAAAAAAGTTGTCATAGTAATTATTTCATACCATATTAAGCTTTTATATGCTGATGCTCAATAACTTAATATATTGGAGAATGTCAACATCTGTCTAGCCTTTTCCCAACTATGTTGCGTCGGCTTTCACTCTAAACGGATGCAGCTGAATACCAGTATTTTACATAGAGCGACTGCCTATCTGACCTCCACAACCCAGTTAGTACTGGGTAATACGATACCCCTCGGTAAAACTAGTTGTCAGACTTTTGGGCAACTACATGTAACGACTGTCAAAGATCTACAAATGACAGCCGGGATCAACGGCTTAACGTGCTTTCTGTGGCACGGAGGAAATACGGTATGTAATGTGTGTTCACCCTTCCACGGACCAACCTAGGCAAGAACGGCTTAACCTAAAGATCGACCCGAGCGGCTATTATTATTTAGCCACTAGTGCCTCCATAAGATATTGGAGCAAGTGTTTTTCAAAAAAAAAATGTCATTCTTACAGGTAATTTATTATAATTTTTCTTTTTCGAATCGATGTTATAATGAGAATCACGCACGCTTCCCAAATATCTGGTCTGTGTTTTCAACAGTAGAGAAAAGATATTGTCTTTTAAAACCATTTACAAATAAATTTGTACATTTTCGGGCACCGTATGGTTCAGCACAAAATTTCACTTTTATCTCTTTAACAAGAACATCACGAGTAAGTATTTTTACAACTAAATCAGGATTGAGTAAGATGCTGCCATATGTTAAAACCGTGTGGCCATTGTGTGAAAGCGTTTCGTTACCATTGTGGTACAAACTGGGAGCTGAGACTTTATTTCCGATGGCCGATCGCTGTAGTACCGTTTTTGATAGAATTGAGGACATCAGGTTTTTATTTTTTGTGAAGGAATAACCGGACATAAATTCTCTACTAAGTAATTGTGTCAATCACGATCTTTTGGCGGAGATAAATTTGGCGTAGGTAAGGCTAAGACTAAAAAACATATATCTCATGAATCGCGTCAAATTTCCAACCTTCGTTCCAATTTTTTGAAAAAGAGGTAAGGCAATAATCCAATGCGATTTGCATTCTAAAGAAACGAAATAATATTTTCTATGCACGCCAACCACCATAATATCCCAGAAGGAGGGTACTGGGTATCCATGGGGGTGGTGAATTACGGTATGAGATACCATGCCAAAATAATTGTCATGTCGTGACAGATCACGACATGACCCTTATTTTCCTGCACTACATTCAGGCCTATGTTCAACAATGGACCGCTATAGGCTGATTTTAAAGGTAATACCCTAACCACACATACTTTACCTTGCTAGCCTATAAATTGTATTTATTAATATCTGAGTTCTGACCCTATAATTTAGGGTCAGAACTCAGATTTGACAGAGTTCAAGCCTATATATAATCAAGTCCATGCAGCAGCCATTTGTCAGCGATTTGTTTACAATTACATCGTAAATTAGGTTATCTTGTCAGCATTGATTATTTACATCGAGTGCAAATACAAATCTTAGGTTTGAATGTTCACATTGGACTCTCCAATCAACTCGATTCTCGGCAATTCTCATCAGTCTACCAATCCGAGGACGTCATATATAACGTTTGCTGATTCGGGTTCTCCACTGAGGGATGCCCCTACCGGTGATGGGTTCTTCGACTAATATCGCCGGTCATAGACACATTCTATGGCATATTTGGGCTCACATAGGGGCCCATCAAACCACTTGTATGTCCAACCGGCCGGTAGCGAACTGGGACCACAATCGGTTTTCAATTCAGGTATTTAGTATTACTGTCTTTTGATACTCTGCCACCTGTGTACGTAAGTACTAGGACCAAATGAAGATATACAAAGAATACTCTGAAAGGGACGCAACTGACCGTGGGGCAATATAATTCTTTTGAGAAACAATCAATTAAACAGTTCATTGATAATACCAATTATATTTTTTTTCGGACTTAAATTTCCCGCCTCCATATGTCTTTCTGTTCTTACAATAAGACACAAACCTCTTCCAGAAATTAATTAATTTAATTGAAATTATTGTATCTATAATTTCACAGTAATAAGTGGTGATGGTCACTGTATATTATGCCTAAGCCATATGCTTCGCAATAACATCTAGTACTTTCAACCGCAATGTTTCAGAATCAACCATGGTCGGTCGATCAGTCAGCCCTACTTTGTATTAATGTTCACTCACAGTATTAATATCTTATGTACTTCTTCATCGGTGGATAATGTGGTGTTATAATTTGAGACTTTAATTATAGCACTGCAGGCCAGGAAGACGCTGAACAACTGTTCTGCCTTGCGAAGGACAGGGTTGACTTCGCAGAACTGACAGTCAAACTAATAGTAAAGCAAACCAAGCAAGATGACGGTTAAATAAGAGCACCATACTGATGACCATTTCGAAGAGATGATATCTTGATGACTTTACCTCTTTGTAATAGAAGTATTAGAACTTCTATTATGAAGAGGTAACGTTTTTAATGTAGGATGTAGTGGGTAATCGTCGGAACTACTGATCCAATTACGAATATTCTTTCACTATTTTTTGACCCCCCCTCGCTCTGGGCGGAGCGGAAGGGAGTGTCAGTTTTGTACTGACTAAAACCTATCCATGTTCCTTCTTTGCCCTTTGTGTTCCAGGGCCGCGGTATCTCTTTCGAACAGTCCCGCAGCCCTGGCAAGCATCGGCCCGTGCGGACCCCTACGTGGTTGCTGACATCTCTTTGAGGCGCGCGTGGAACACAAACGCGCCGTCGACACGGCCTGTCGTCATAAGACGACCGGACGGCGAGCTAGCCCATAACTCGCCGTCCACAGTCTTTCACTATTGGGAAGCTGCATTACCCCTGCGTGTCATAGGCTATTTAAAGCAATTTTTTTTTTAACTTCCTCCCATAAAGCGAGCGAAGCTGCTGGCAAAATCTAGTAAGATATAAACCTTCAGAAGGTCTTTCAACAATTATTTGGAACACAGCAACATCGGCAACTAATCGTAAAAATGATCTGACTCATTGCAAGTCTTGATCACTTAACGAAATGTCAAATTCAAGTTCGTCAATTGATTTAATGTCATTGTTGTTGAAGAATTCGAACTGATTACTACAGCATTATCTTAAGCATTTTGCTTTATCTTCATAGTTATGAAAGGATGGATGCAGTTTCGACCCATAGCGGGTTGAAATCAAACGAACAGTGAATAGGAACGCCTGAATTTATTTGCTTCTTGGTAGATCCTTGAGAAACAGTACTGCAACAAACCCCGGGTTACAAACAAAGTACAACAACTAAATTGTACTAGCCCAAAACTTAGCCTCTACGAGCAAATACATCCAAGATAATATAGAAAAGCTATCAGGTTATACAAAAAATTTTATCCCTTGTGTCAGGGAGCAATTGCCAAGTCCGTCACGTTACACTCGTATTATACCGATGGCAACTATTTGGCTATTGCAAGGAGGTATAGTATGACCACTTATAATGGGCAGTTCAAGGTGGCGTGTCTTACTTACTTTCTGTGTTTTCCCGCACGTTTTTGATCATGTTGATGTATGGAGAGGGAGAGGAAAGGGTAAATGATGCCGTGACGTCTGACAGGGGAGAATGGAAGAAGAAAACGGGATGCGCCGACCCCAAATAGAATGGGACAAGGGCAGGAAGATGATTGTGATGTATAACGATTTTGTTCGCGCTGTTCTGTCTATCGTGAAAGTCCATCAGAAGCTTTCAATTTACACAGCGCATTTTTATAACACGTTAAGCCGTTGGTCCCGGGTGTCATTTGTAGATCTTTGACAGTCGTTAAGTAGTCAGTGGCCCAAAAAGTCTGGCAACCAGTCTTATCAATGGGTATCGTATTACCCAGTACTAACTGAGTTGTGGAGGTCAGATAGGCAGTCGCTTCATGTAAAATACTGGTATTCAGCTGTATCCTGTTAGACTGGAAGCCGACCCCAACATAGTTGGGAAAAGGCTAAGCAGATGATGATTTTTATAACGAGTAGCAATACGGGCATACATAATAAATAGGAGACAGAACATGAGTCTCCCAATGATTGTAGAATAGCTCCTGCACATTGGACTGCGGGTTATACCCCAGAATTTCTATGCTTTAACCTGCCTAGGTCTCATGTCCTGAAAATGGCCTTCAGAGTTTTATGCCTTAAAGAAGCCAGAACCATTTATTTTAATTAGCCAAAATAAACGCTTGATATCTCATATTATTATCCTCACGTCAGTTGAGTCAGATAAGATATTATTATGCACAATTTTTTATCAGGGCGTTTTATCTGTAGGTCAAGAAGTGTAAAAATGACTGATCCTTTGTATCTACATTGTTGTTAACGAACGTCATTGAAAAAGAATATAATTATCGTTTTGGCAATTAAAATTTTCTAAATTTTTGGTGATATGGAGGCAAGGTGACATTTCCGTTGACACACTGATGGAGATCAAAGAAATAATTATAAGATACTTTATGGAGGCTGATAGAATAACAGTCTTACCAAGTCATATCATATTACTGATCTTACCCAGTACTGACTGGTCTGATAGGCATCTTTCCTAGTAAAATATTTGTATTCAGCTGCGTCCGGTTAGACTGGAAGCCGATCCCAACATAGTTGGGAAAAGGCGAGGCAGATGATGATGATGGAGGCTAATAGAAGAAATATCAATGAAAAAAAAACCAGCCAAGTGCGAGTGAGACTCGCGCACCGAGGGTTCCGTACAAACTCTTAGGTGTTTTGTTATTAAACTACATATCTACATTTTTTTCCTAAACATGTGCTGTAAGACATTGCTTCTTGCTAAATTTCATGATTCTAGGTCAACGGGAAGTACCCTATAGGTTTTGATTCCCTTGTGAAATCGCAAAATATACAACATAAACGGTCATATCTTTTGAATGAGCGCGTAGGATTACAAGTTTGATTTTTTCACAGCTGAAAGACATCGTAGGCCCGAGTATTTAATATAAATTTCAACTTGATACCTCTCGCGTTCCTGAGAAAAGGGGTTTTGACAGACAGACGGACAACAAAGTGATCCTATAAGGGTTGCTTTTTCCTTTTGAGGTATGGAAACCTAAAAACAGAAACTGTCTTGAAGTCAAATTACATAATTAGACGAGTGAGTCATGGTCACTTGACGCTATTAGCGGTTTACGATTTTGTTCGCGCTGTTCTGTCTGCGACTATGACTTTTGTCATGCTTTCCGTGCAATTGCATCTGTACTTTGAAATACAATGGCGAGGACGCTGCTTACACTGTCATGGCGTGGCTGAGTTCTGATCCAAGGCTATAATATGGGAATCATCGATTCAAAGAAGAAACTACATATTTGCAGACCACTGACCATGTCACATTTAAAGACCATGACTTTATCGTCACTGCCGAATGGAATCTTCGGCTTTGAGCATTTACTCATCAAGGAAGTCGAAAAGAAAGAAATACAATGATAAAATGTGAAGGTCCTATTACTAGGAGACTCACATACTCCACGTGGTGGGTTAACAAGCCCGCCTAACTATTCCTGACCACTGAAACTCTTGAAAGGCAGCTCAACAGTGGCGACTACCTGAAGAGGATGCAGAAAAATGTCACAAAATAAGACACAGCTCTACCAATCTCCTCAGAAATCTTGAGCTTACTGTTTCATCAACGCCTAAGAAAGAAACAGATTCATTTACTACAGAGGGCAAGTATGGTGGATAGCCCATTCCCTCCCATAGAGAGGCCTGAGTTCTAGCAGTGGTATCATTCAAGGCTGCTCATACTATGCTTGCCATTAAACTGACCGACCGTGTATGCAACACCACACATCGCTCCAAAACAAAGACATTACTGACGTTGCTCAAAGAGCCGCTAAGCTGAAGTCGGACTGGACTGGCCACGTCTGCCGCATGCCCAATGAGCTGTGGGCCAGAATAGCCACTTTCTGGAGCCCTGACACAGCCAGAAGGCGTCACGGCATATCTCGTAGAAGATGACGGGCAAGTTAGATAAAACCAACGACCAGTGATCAACATTAGCCCTGGATCGAAATAACTGGAAGTCATGGGGCCTTTGCCCAGCAGTGGTATGCCGCAGGCTAACAGTATCAGTATGCTTGCCGTCCATGCGCACACGCATCTAAGTACTCTCATAATCTCACAACAACAACAGTTAAATTACAAGACCGTTGTAATTCGAGCAGCCATAAAAGACCTAATCTCACCTTATAATGTAAACACGGTACGATATTTTAATCAATGTTGTGCACTATACCGTCACACGTCATTTGCTGCGACTTTTAATCGCATAATCGCAAGACAGCATCAATCACCGTGTCCCATGCTAATTGCGTACACGATCGTAAAAATATAATTAGTATGTCCTTATCGTAAGTAGTAAGGCTTAATGTTGCAAATGTCGCGTTAGTTGATTAATTAAATCTTGAGCCGATGTTATGGTTAGATGTGGTTCGGTTTTTCTGTAGGGATTTTTAATGAGTTTTTTTGATTGATCTAGTTTCGCATGGTTCGATCTTGAAGGTTTGCTTGCCGAAGTCGGTCCGTGGACGGGTTACCACCCATTACATATTCGAGTTCCCTCCGTGTCTCAGAAAGCCGTTGTTCCCGGCTGTCATTTGTAGATCTTTGACAAGATTTACAGTGGCTGATATTCAGACGCTAACAGTGACTGCGTTTTAACGTGATAAAAGTCACTTTCATTATGACAACACGACAAAAGCAATTGCTTCAAGAACTAATGCATTCCCTAGGAAATACATGGCCAGCTTTCCCAGTGAACTTAATTTGACGACTAATAAACATATTTCATAATAAATTACGAGGTTCAAGTAACATTAGAGCGCAAAACTAATGTCATATAATGCAGGCATTTAAAAAGCAAACAAAAATATATTGAGTCCATGAAACACAATATTATCGATGCGTCTCAAAAGGCTTTGTGCGTTAGCTTAGGCGGTGCGAGCAAGACGGCGCGCGCGCATGTTCCGCGAACACCCGAGTTATGGCCCTACAAAACGTCAGGCGAATCATCAATGTTTAAATCGTAATATATTGAAGAATTTCGCAATTATCATATTTCATACTTATTTACGACGTCTAGGCTCCCAACTGACGTCTATCCAATGCGATCCTGGGAGGTCATAAAACGAATAAACCACTCAGTAATAAACGTGCGTTTTATTTCTTGTATAATTATATATGGAGCTATATGTTTTTGAACTTTTTTGGTCTCGCATGTAGTGTGGGGCGTTTATGATCCTCTCCTGGATGTATCGAGTGGGGTTTTGGCGAGAATCGTATCGGTTTTATTAGGGATAGTTAACTTAAACTTGGCGACGTCAGTTCTGTAAGGACTTGCGAGGTTTCGAGTGACTTTTACTGTTCTAGTGAGTGGCGGCGATGAATTTAATGGATGGAGGCAAACACGTACAAAGAGAAAAGCGTCGGCGTTAAAATGAGAACATTTTATCGTAAGATAAGTCTCATTTATGCGCCACGTAACTCATAAATGGCTTTCAGACATATAATTACGTATACGCCATTGTTGTGGCGGGGAAAACAAATTGAGTACCGCAATGGATGCTGATTTATGTTGTTAATCTTCTTGTAAAAACGGGAATTGCTGCGACTTTTTTCGCAATTAATTACATATTTTATTTTCATAATTGAGAGCAATACGTTTAGTAGGGTGTGGCAGGTGAGTTCAATGGCAGTCCATGGTTGTCCATGGCAGAAATTGAAGGAGCCTTAAAGAAAACTTTTCAAAATTTGAAAATTTGCCTAAATTCTAAAATTTAGGCAATTTTTCAAATTGCTCGCTACTCTAAAGTAGCGGCCTATTTTCCTTATCTCAAGCATGAATTTCATTCAGGTAATTCTCGAAGACCGAGAAGTAAGGGAGAATACAGAGCAGCAGACTAAGATAGAGACTGCACATCTACGCTTCTACTTTACTATGCGTTGCTCAAAGAAGTATAATAATTCAGAGACACCAGTGAAGATACCTGGCAGTATTACACCATACTTAAAAAATAATGTCAGGAACAAACACAGCCATCTTTCAACACAGAAGTCTAACACATTCACCCAGTGTTTGCTCAAATTTTCCACCCTTGGAACAACAATTATTAAACCTACATTTGTAGTCAGACATTTTTAATTATCGCCGTATATATCTATAAGTTCGCGGAGTGGTCGAAACCCTTTTAGCCGGATGGATATTATCCTGACAGTCGTAAACACAGTTTATGGTCTATAAAAGCAAGTGGGGATACATACAGGCTGGATATGTGTGCATTTCGAATACTTGTTGCACTTTTATAACCAATATATTTTGTTTGATTTGTAACTTCGGGACGATGCCAACGTTGGACTATTTTTTCGTGTGTTTTCGCTAGTGCGTGGAGGCTGTGGGCGTCCGTAAATCATACACAGGGTTGTGTGGGAAAATGTTTCGCAATTTTTCTCCTTACTTTTACGAAGATCATCATCATCATCATCATTTCAGCCGAAAGACGTCCACTGCTGGACATAGGCCTCCCCCAAGTGTCGTCACATTGACCGGTCCCGTGCGACTCGCATCCAGTGGATCCCTGCAACCTTCACCAGGTCATCGGTCCACCTAGTGCGAGGCCTTCCAACGCAGCGTCTTCCGGTTCGCGGTCGCCACTCCAGAACTTTTCGGCCCCATCAGCCATCCGTTCTGCGAGCAATGTGCCCTGCCCACTGCCACTTAAGTTTGGCTATTCTTTGGGCTACGTCGGTTACCTTGGTTCTCTTTTTCAAATTTGAAAGTTTTCGTGTAAGAAGCTTGCATAACGTCTTTTCTAATATACTATCCGAAAAGATTTATTTATTTATTTATTATTCCTTAACACATACATTTGTTTTTACAGATAAAGATTGAGATTAGATTTTATTTTTTTGGTTTTTTTTTCAGATTTGTTTTTTAAGATAGTTCAATCTCCAAGATCAGTCGAATCCCTACATACCGTTGACTGAATTGCCCGAATTTCTAGTTCATAATAATCCTATTATGAATCCACCAATTGGAAATTCCAACATTTCAAACTATCCACATTTTAGTTCTTTTTTAATTCAGTTTTTTGTAAAACTTACAGAATAATTTCAATTCAGGTAGGCTGTATCGTGGTTACGGCTAGCTTGTAGAAAACATGAACCTCTGACTTATAATGTAGTGGGTAGGTAGGGCATTTGAGTGTGTTTTAAATTAATGTAACTGACACTTATAGAATGGGGCAGACTATATATTTTATCTTCATGGGGGTGATATCATTAATAATTTTGTTACTTTAACGGTTATTACTTAGTTATCGTAAAACCTGTATTATTTTATTTATTTATTTGTATGGTGGGTCAATCAAGCTATACAAAACCAGTTTATGCGGGTCTCTCATTGTACGAAAAACCTATACAAAGCAAGGCCAAATTATACTAAAAATGTATAGCTTGATGTGCCGCCGTGTGTACATACAACGGAATGTCTCTAATAATAAAGCACAAGTACACTTTGCAGATCTTATTTCTAGTTTCCTACTGAGAATTTGTAAAGATATAAATGAAGACTAGTGCAGGCAAAATCTTTTAACCAACTTGAAATAAAAAGTGGCTAAATAAGAGGTGGTCAAGTCAATATTCCACAACGATGGTGACACTGACTGCTCTTGATCGCAGTTTAAATTTGTTGATCGCGCTCAAAAGATGTCAGTGTCATCATGGTTGTGATATAACGACACTAATAGGCGCTTGCAACGTGATTAAGATGTACTGATCATGTACAAAAGGCTCCTTCAATTTGACGGCACGGTTGGCGCAGTGGCTGAGCGATTGGCTGCTGCGCTGCGTGTCGAGAGTTTGATTCCCGCACGGAAAAAATATTTGTATCATCTACAGGTAGTTGTTCCGGGTCTGGCTGTTTGTGTCATCATACAGGAGAAATTCCTAGTGCGCCGCAACGTTTTTAATAAAACAATTTTTTTTTTAAAAAGTACTTCGATGACCTTAAGAAAGAAAAACGAAAGACATTTCAAAACACGATATTTCGTTCCTTTGTTAATCTAACAAAAAACTTTATGGTTAAAACCAACAATAAATGGTCCCTGAACATTTCGGGTTCCGCGGCGCTGTAGCCATTGTAATTTAGCACAGTTTTGTTATTAAAACGATTAAACCCAAGCGCGATTAAACGAGCATTGATTAAAAACATTTGGCTCACATCTTTATGGTCAATATTTAATGGGTTTCTTTAACCAAATATTGGCTTACTTTTAATTTAGTTAGGGCAAGCTGTTTCGGGGTTGGTTTTACGATAAATGATACAAAGCACAGAGAAAAAATGGATCTGATATCATATATTTCACTTCTTGTATCTTATTCAGAAGCATTAGGAGTTATTCCAGTGTGGGAAAGAGACAGCTATACAGGTCGTCTAGCGCCATCTCTTTCCCACATTAGAATTACTCCTGCTTTAAGACCTTCCTGGGGGGTTACTATGACGTCTTAAAGCAGGAGAAATTCCAGTGTGGCAAAGAGACAGGGCTATATAGATTGTCTAGCGCCATCTCTTTTTACTCCTGCTTTAAGTCGTCATGGCAGGCCACCAGCACCCAATTGTGTGATATTGCAGTTCCTAGTAAATCCGTAGGGATTTTGAAAGAAACCCTTTAACTGAATTTGTTTGAAAATTCAACTGCTCGACAACGCAATACTGAGTTGTCAAAATGAACGCCATTGAAATTGTGTAATTCGCAATTACCGAAAAGAAAAAGGAACCAGTCAATATGTAAAAAGATTAACTTGCCTAACACAGAAGTTACATTTAAGAACCATAAACTTGAAACAATCTTAATTACAACTGACGGACAGGCAGTTAATCACATTTATTAACGGTATAATTTATTAACTTGCTCAAACATTAATCAAAAACGTGCCTAGTTGCAGGAATATTACTTACATTCTTACATACTGAAGAAAATACTATGAACATAACTGCTGCACGATTTTTTTTTTTTGTGTACTTTTCATGCAACACAAACTTTTTATACGACCATAGGTCAGTGGAACAGAAGTACTATTCTAGACTATTAAGCTCTCTCATTTTTTGAGACAAATCGAAATAAGAATGACAATCTTCTTCTTTTCGAATCGATCGAAATTCAAATTTTCTTTCGTTTTTTGCAATTTGCCGGTCAGTGTCAGGCTGATGTTGAACAAAACATGATTTGCGACCGTAACACGTCTGTATTATAAATAATTATATCCATTAAAATCATCAATACAACCATGTTAGTTCATTTAATCCCATTGAATGACTATTTCATGTCAAAGTTATTTAATGGGATTTAAAAAACATGAATTTAGCGGGATACCTTGGCATTTCCTCCTTAATAAATTAAATATATTGACCCCGTACGTGGTCACGCAAATCGCGGAATCAGTGGCGTTTTTAGGTCCTCAGAAGTGCAGGGGTTTGGGCTCTTTGGACACGGACATTGTACGACTTTCGGGCACATTTGTTTGACTAACAATGAAACCGTCTTTAGTAGATATAGTGCTTAGAATCTCTTGGTGCTCGGACGACGTTGACAGGCGGCGCTGAAGGTGATTTGCGAAATATAGTAGAAAAAACGAAATGGCGACGTTGGGTCCGGGTCACGCGTCAAAGATTATTGTAAAGCTGTCTGTAGTTGCAGGAGAATAGCCGACTTAAAAATTACCTGTAGAACTAAATACCAAATATGAACGTTACGTAATTTTTGGTAACAACTCTTTAGTGTCCGCTGCCTTAGAACTAGTTCAGTTTTTACTGCGAATCTGTTTGCCGAACTTAAGTTCAGTAACAAGCAAGTTTTATGCACCTCCTGAGTGAATTCACTCCGTTTCCTCTTTATTGGCGCGCTGAGGAGGCAAATTGAATCGTTCAGACGTATATCCTCCTACGGGTTTATTTAAGACTCGGTATTTTAGCTGTCCTAGGTTTTCTATGAATAAATAAAATTACCATCAAATTCTAAATCTAGGTAAATATTTTTAAAAGTTAAGTACTCATTTATTTTTGAAATAAATCGGAAAAAAAAAAATTTAACTTATACGTTTTTAATTAAGTAACCAAAAATGAGTAACACCATATTCAGTACCTACCTAAATATGGTTTATAATTGATTTGCTAAGATGACAGTAAAATAAAATGAACCTGATTCTGAACAGCAATCGGTTATATTAATGATTTATTTCATCGCACTGCTCGAATTAATTATTTGTAAGTTACTTTATTCAAATAATGGTAAAATATGGCAGATGATTTGATAAAGATATTGATTTGAATATTTATTTACCGTTCAATCACAGTAGATCTTAATAAGGTTAGGTAATAGATACAATAATATCCGCATAAATAAAGCAAGGCCTTTTTACGACTCTATTATAGTATAGAAGTTAAAAAGCTATTAAAAAAAAAAAAAAAAAAATTATGCATCTCGAACACAATTTTTCTTCCACGACAAAAATAATTCTTTGACATTACATTAAAAACCCTGCTCCACGGTTGGAAATACAAAAAACGTCAGTATAACATTGTTTAAATCAAAAAAATATATATATATTACACGATTTCATTTGCATAAGAGCATTGTTTACTCCGGTAGGTACTAGGAGAACAGCACTGGAAAGTGGTTGGGAAGGGATTTGGAGGCACCGAGTCGTGGTTTTGGTTCTAATTGAAGCAAATGAATTCTACGAAGTACCAGGGTACCATCGACAGGCAGAAGGCTTTAGGTACGGGAACAAAGTCAATATTGTTGCAAAAGGAACGAGGAAATTATTTTTTAAATGGCCAGTAACTTTTAAGTTTTATTTAATGGTAGCTTTTACTCCGGTAGCTGCAGTATGGATTTGCATTTTCTAAGGAGATGACTTGTTTTTCAGAGCGCTACTCAACTATAATAACGTGGAGCAAAAAGGGTAAAAATTACTCACAAATTACATACAAATTGATTGCATACACGAACACTTATTTATTCATTAATAATGCCGTCATCTTATAAATATTAATATACATCCAGCGGGGAAAATGTTGAGTAGAAGAAACGAAGGATGGACGGTATGAAGAATGTTATGGCTAGAAAGGAGGTGACTGCTGAGATGACGAGTAATAGAGAAGTATGGAGGAAGAAGACATGCTGCGCCGACCACAAATAAATTGGGATAATTGGCAGGAGAATGATGACGATACATCGACGTCACGCAATGACATTAGGAGTAAAAGGCTCATTTACAAGAGTCGAATTTCTCGCCCGTCTAGAGACACAGTCTCTAGTAATTCCTGTGTAGGAAAGAGATGGCGCTAGACGGCCGGTATAGCTCTGTCTCTTTCCCACACTGGAATTACTCCTGCTATAAGACGTCAAAGTAACCCTCCAGGATTTCAATTTAAGGCCTATAGTTGAAACACTCAAGCGATGCACAACAACTGAATAATGTATGGAGTTAGTCAAGTGGTTTGAAGGAATCTTAAATTGAAGAAATACGATTAGCTGCCAATGAAAACTCGAGGAACTTTTTATTTTCTTTCCATAATTCTGTTTTCGAGGAGGATGTGGCTAAATAATAACAGCCGCTCGGATCGATATTCAGGTTAAGCCGCGCTTATCTAGTTTGGTCCGTTGATGGGTAACCACCTATTACATACTGAGTTTCTTCCGTGCCTCGCAAAGCACGTTAAGCCGTTGATCCCGGCTAACATTTTTTTAATCTTTGATTCTTAGTCGTTACGGGTAGTGGCCGAAAAAGACTGACAACCAGTCTTATCGTATTACCCAGTACTAACTGGGTTGTGGAGGTCAGATAGGCAGTCGCTCCATGTAAAATACTGGTATTCAGCTACATACGGTTAGACTGGAAGCCGACCCCAACATAGTTGGGGAAAGGCTAGGCAGATGATGAATTCTGTTTTCGAGGAGTGAGGAATGATATGAAAGAGAAAGGAGTAAATGATGCCGTGACGTCTGACAGGGGAGAATGGAAGAAGAAAACGTGTTGCGCCGACCATAAGTAGAAGATGATGAATTCTGTTGCCGAGGCAAGAAACTCTTCAAATTCAAAATTCAAATATGTTTATTTGTGACACATGTGCTTACTGCACATGGTGTTCTAAAAAAGTTATGTCTCACTATGTGCTGCCTTGCAAGGCGTACAAATAGGCAAAGTTTACACATTAATTAGTGCAGTAAAATGTTTACTGAAACTAAAGTAAATATTAAAAACATTGCTATTACCGCCAATTACCTAATAATAAATCTTTGATAAAATATACATTATTAAACAAAAACAATTTTTAAACAATACAAGGCTAATAACAATCTGAACTAAAGCTAATAATCAGGGTATAAATGTATTAAAAATATAAAATAAAAACAGTTTATATTTTTCTTCTTATGAACTAAAGCTAATAAATTAGGGAATAAAAGTGTTAAAGATATTATATAAGAATCTCATAAAAACATGCCATAAGATCAACCGGTACAATTATATCAATCGCATGTCTAGACAAGACACGAGTATCGTTATCTGACATTATCTTACTTATGTAATGTACTACATAAATGATACAGAATGCATACATATGTACATAGACAATTATAGCTTTATTTAATTAATAATCATTGTTTAGCTGTCTATTTCTATGTGGGGAGAAAGAACTTTGACTTTACTAGCAAATTGTAGTAGTGTTTCAAACAAAAATGAACCTCATCGGAATTAAGACAATGTTCATATTCGTATAATACGTTTGGTGACAGTCGCTCGTAGGAATATGAACTTAACGACACTATGAACAAGGCTTATTTTCGGATGAAGCGGTAATGTATTCTGCTTGAGCTAAGTCTTAGTTCGCTCTATAGATCGAGAACCGGAGACGGCGCGGCAACGCATTTTATCTTTACCCAATGTAAATTCATACGTAGCTAGTCGTAACAAGATACAGATTACAATGTTCAATGCCGCGAAGGAAATTCCCTTTAATGCCGCTGATGGTGTGCGGTGGCCTTAAGACTTACGTTGTTGACGCAGTAGCCTGTATAGACAGGTTTTTTTTACTAGAAAAGCTAATTAACAATTCCTATTCAATTACTTAGCTAATTATGATCGATTTCAATTTTTTTGCTTTTTATTTTACTGACTGTATATGTCGTTGTTTTATTGATACTGAAACTATAAGAGTGTAACAAAACCCTTAACGAAACCGAAAGGCACGTGTTCTCCCCGTAATTGTGATAATTTTTTTATCCAAACCATATGTAGGAACCTTCTACTTACGGAGATATTGGGGGTCAAAGTTCCAACGTTTTTTTTTTTAATTCTTGTTTTTAATGTAAGATTTTTACTTTAAGCACCTCCAAGATCCCCCCCCCGTACTATTCAATCCATCCTTCAGCACAATGTTTTGAGTGCGTTACATTGAGTCCTACCGTAAAACGTGATTTTTCATCCCGTACAGTTACTTAGTTATGTACAGAATGCTTGGTTGACGGCTTCTTGAAGGGTCCACCCTTTATAAGTTTATTAAAAATATATCAAGAATTTAGCCTTCACATTGTTGGGAATAGGCTAGGCTGATGATGGTGAAAATCAATCAAGGAATTCATCATCCTCCTCCGCTTGTCTTGTGTGACGCAACGCAACACTTTTTTTTTCTTCCAGTCTCCCCAGTCAACCGTTTTCTTTCATATTGTTTACGCGGATGAAGCTAATAATGCGATCAAAATTGAAACTGACACGTTGTTGCGAAAAAGATGGACGCGCATTGATTTGTAACACTCATTAAAAGGATAATGCGCATAAAAGGAAAGGTTTTTCACATTCCATCCATCAAGAAAATGGTACTAACTTTACCATCTTCAATAAAATGGTAGAGTTAAACAATAAAGTCTTCTATCTACGTAATTTTTCAGGAAAATGAGATATTTTCTGAAGATGTTGGGAACAAGAAAGTCGTTAGTAGAAGAAAGAGCTATATATGTATGCCCCGACCTTGTACGAGAGCGCTACTGCCCGAAATACAGGGGTTCGTAACATTTTAACCCTAAATATAGGGCTGGCAAACACACGATATCATTTTGTTCATTAGCTTATAAATTGAATGGTAAAAACAAAAATATGTGTCGAATTGAGAACCTCCTCGTTTGTTCATCGGTTAAAATTACAAGTAAAGAGTATGACGATGGCTTCTTTCTGTTATCACAAGAATAATCTTATACGACAATAAGACGGACAAGTTAGTTGTTTAAATACTATTAATTATTTTTATTTTTTTTAAATTTCTTTTTATATTAGGGACTTTTTTGACGTATAGCGCATGTCAGTCCCATCGTAACCTAAAACAATATAAAAAAGAGATCAATGTATCAGGGCCATAAAGTCGAACAACTTTCTTGCTTCATCTGAACTCGGTTTAGCTAGTAATCGGTGAAATGTACCTATGTCGTTCTTGTTCAATTTTAGAGCCCTGAACAACTTGCTCCTATCAGCCTCATAAGTGATGTATGTCCTCTATAACTAATTAATTTTATTAACTGACTTCAAAAAGGAGGATGTTATCAATTTGGATGTTTATATTTTTTTTTATGTATGTTCGGGCAAAACTCCGTCATATGTAGACGGATTTGCAAAATTATTTTTTTTCCCATTTAAATTTCATATAGATCTGATGATGAGTTTCGGAGACAGACAACGGAACTCTTCAAAAAATGACAGCAAATCAACCGCGATTGCTGCTATCTCATAAATATGCATTGTTTACGCAATCACACCACATAAACCTTAACCGACTTCAAAAAAGGACGAGGTTCTCAATTCATCGGAATCTTTTTTTTTAAATGTATTTTCACCGATTACTCGAAGACGCCTGAACCGATTTGGAAAATTATTTTTTTGTTTGAAAGAGTATACTCCCAAGTTGGTCCCATAGAAATATTGTCATGATCTGCTCATGGACTTCGGAGATATGGAACGGAACTCTTCAATAGACAGCAAATCTGTCGTGATTGCTGTCACAATCGCTTGGGTGTTAATTGTTTACACAATATCATAACATAAAATCACGCCTATATGCTTTGAGGTACGCAGATGTGTACAGTACACCCACATTTCGACAGTTAGGTATGTTAAGTTACATATTATTGGGATAAGCCTAGTACCATGATATGTATTGTTACCAATGTAAAATAAATATGTGTATAGGATATTACAACTAAATTGGAAAAATAAAAAATCTTTTTTGCAAAAAATAAAACCGACTTAAAAAAACAAAAAAGTACTTTAGCTTCAGAAGTCGGTGAATTTTGTTTGTTTGATTTAGGTATTTTGTCACCGACTTTTTGTGTTTTTGAAGTCGGTTTTATTTTTTGCAAAAAAGATATTTTATCATTGCTCAAATCTCAAGTCAGAAAACAGTGGAGACGCAGAACGGGGCACCAGAGGACCTAGACGAGTGGCGATCACTTTGAACGCGTTTAGTATTGCTACGACTTTCAGCAGGATTGACTTCGCCAAAATCGTTATCTATACTAAAAGAGGTAAACTATGTTTGTAAGTTTGTATGTAGGGGGGTAATCTCCAGAACTAATTCTAAAAATTCTTTCACTGGCAGAAAGCTACATTATTCGTTGATGTTATAGGCTTTAAATTATTTTTGTATCACGCATATTGGCCGAGCTATCGCAATTTTTGCGAACAAGGTGTTAGTCTCCGACAGAATTTCACATTGCCCTCAGGGTTTCATCTCCACTTATATCCAAACGGTTCAGTGGTCTGTCGATTGTTTGTTTTTGACAAAGCAGTCATAATCACAGAACCATAAAACAAGTAAGAGTAGTGAAGCCCATGAATAGTCTAAGATAAGAAAGCACAAAGATATTTCATGTAAACTTATTGTGGTGAAAGTTTGCATTAAAATATCAGCCAGAAAATTAAATGCAAGTTATTTTCCGGTAACAAAAGAAGTCAGGAGTAGCACAAAGACGGAAGGTGGTAGTTCTAGCTGTGTGTATACTTATTATACGCCCCGACCTTGCCCGCCCGCGCCACTGCCCGAAATACGGGGGCACGTAAAATTTTAACCCTTGCCTTAGGGTTGACAACCTTTGCTTCCTGATAAAAATATTTTTTGTAAGTTTTTTTGTTTTATTAGGTATAAAATAATAACGAAAAGCTCGTTACTGAGACTGCCGAGGTTTATAATACATTTGAACTTGATGAGAATTGATAGCTTCATTAAAAACATGTGTCAGCAATTTAACAGTCAGTGTACTTCTATAAAATATTAACAAAAGTACGTGCTACATCTATTTAATATCCGCAAAAGCAAAAACAGTTTCTCGAAACAGCCTTTCAAGTATTTATTTACCCACCCCAAGTTTGTGACAACCCTACAGTATCCGTCCGAAATAGGGGAGTTTAATGTCGAGCGGTGCGCTCGTAAAACATCAAACGCTTGCGTCAGGGGTGTCGACTAACTATTACTCTTTTTGCAAACTTTATTGCAAGTGAAAATAAATTAAACGTTAAGTAGTTACAGTGAAATGTATGATAAATATAGCTTGGTGTCGCGTTTGTAGTGAAATGGTCATGATTTTATGTTCAGATGAAAGTACAGCATTGTGGCTGTCTCCTTTATATTCCAGATGTCACAAGTAAAATTTTATTATTGTGTGTCTGGGTGTTCTTCGTAGAAAACAACACCCCACTTGCTTAACACACTTTTTACGATAATTCGGATGATTTTGAAAAAAAAAAAGTTAATTCTTTGTTTTCAAAAATTTTTCTGGTTGCCAATGATAATATCGATATAAATGAAGAAAGTTGGAATTTTGAGTTACCAAATATCTGGCTTGTAAAGTTGCTGAACCTAAATTTCAATGACAAAATTCTAGTGTTATGTCACAATTTGAAACAAAACCAAGATAATAATAATGGAAACGCCATAGATAGTATGAACGGGCTTTAAATGAATGAATATGAACAACAAAAAACTTTCAGTAAAGAAACCTACTAACCACGGTATAAAAACTGAAACAAATAACCACCAACCCTGCAGTCTGACCTACACCCCTAGATCCAAACAGTCTAGATACCTCGCACCATCCCTAGACACGTGTATTGACGGAAAAGCAAACTTGTTTCTGGAACGTTCCTTTAAATTCGAATTAAAAAAAAAACAAATGAGCATCGAATTCGATTTTATTCGTTTATTTTGTTAGTCACAGAATTCGATGCTCGTTTGTTTTGATTTTGTTTTTCATTGAAGGCAATGCGGTATCCAACCTCAAAAAAAAGGCCGCGGGAAAATGCTGTCACTGAAAATTGACCTTTCAAACATTAAACTCACTACAGAAGCTCAGATAAAAGAAAAACAATGAACGCAACAAGGCTTTTCATTTGAGTTTTTTTATACAAACGCCAAAAAGCTGAACTACACCCCTAGATCTAAACAAAGTACATACTTACACAATATCTCACCACGTGTATCGATGAACAATTGAGCATCGAATACGGCGAGAACAGGGTCCATTTAAAAAAATTATGTGAAGACACTAGGAAATACTTTTCACAAGCACAGCTTTCTAATAAAACCTTAGATAAGTGCTGCCACTGAAAATAGACCCTAAACTGTATAAACATACGGTTTAAAAAGTATTTTGTGGAACCCTACCCCCCATGAGCCGAACAAAATAAACTAGTACCATCCCTACCTTCCTAGACACACGTTTTGACAGAAACGCATCCTTGTTTGTTGGAGCTTCCCTTAAAATTACTTCAAATTCACCGAACTCAGCTCATTCCTTCCGACTCGTTCCGAACTAACAATTGAGCATCGGATTCTACGAGACGAAGCTTTCAGAAGTATCTAGAAGTTTGTCAAATCTAAGTTTTTGAGGAGTTGCTGTTTTTATTTTGTATTGATCGTTTTTATTCAGGACTCGAGTTTGATTTTTATGAGTTCTTGATGGAGAAATTGAATCTATTGTTTGTATTTAGTGGTTTTTTTTTTAAATTTCTGAATCAAGACTTGTGTGTCGTTCCTTGACATGACTGCACATACTTGCTGTCTGGTTACTTTATTTAATGTAAGTAAATGAATTAAAGCTACTTATAGAATAACTAAAAAATAAATATTTACAAAAAAAAAGGCACAAATTTATATAAAATAAACTAACTAACTAAATAAACAACAGGGCGCTTAGACGTCTAAGTACTCCTCCACATCGCTGTCATCCGGAAACGTGCCCAGAAGACTGGCAGCATTGCCACGTTGAATGGCAATGCTGCCTTTCTATCTGGTTTAGATCGGAATGTGTCAAGCATTTTCTATGAAGGTGTATAAAAACTAGCTTTTTCAGTTTTCTAGTCTGTGTTCTTGTGAATTGAATTATCCACTTCAGTTGAATGTATTCAGACTATCCTCTAATTGTAGCAAGACCACTTTCGTAAAGAATTGATGACTTGTCAGAAAGCAACGCATGCGTTCTTTTTGCGTTACTAAGCACATAAAACCGTTTACATATATAAGCATAGGCCCGCCCCGCCCTTAGGCTTAAGTTTTTATTGCCACCCCACCCCACCCCCGTACTACCCTACTTGTACGACCTATCGGAATGCTTCACCCCTCGGAATGGGGGCACAAACTCAAGGAGTGAATGAGACAAACGCATAAACACTTATAAAAGAAAGAAACAACCAATGGGCGGTTACTTTTTCCACATATTTATCAAGAGCCATATTGAATTTTATATTTATGTAAATAAATTATTTTATTGTTGTTGAACAATTGGTGAAATTTCTTTATAATGAGAGATGTCTAATGTTGGGTTGTAAGAATTTAAATATTTTATAAAACTTCGTCATAATTTACAATGGTTATTTTAAAAGTGCAACTGAGAACATAAGTAATGGCTAAGAAGTAGAATAATGTTGTCTGTGGTTAAGATGTCTATATTTATGTAAATAAATTATTGTATTGTCAACGTTTTATTGTTGTTGAACAATTGCCCACATTTCTTTATAATGAGAGCTGTCCGATGTTAGTTGAAATATTTTTATAAGTCGTCGTCATAATTTACAATGGTTCTTTTATAAGTGTAACTGAGAACATAAATAATGGCTAAGAAGTAGAATAATGTTGTCTGTGGTTAAGATGTCTACTGCTACACTTTTTTTTTATTGGCAAAGCAATGAGCTTTAGTTGTTAAACATAAAAGTAAGTCTCTATGATATTTTTTTTTGATTTTGCTATTATTTTTACATTTTCACACTTTGTGTTGAATTAGGTTTCTTTTGGCCTGAAAAAATAGGTCTAGCTAATAATCAGGGGACACAAAACAATTATCTTCTTCATTCAACTGTATTATCAGGGCGATTAAAAAATAATGCAAAAATTTGAGTAACATAATATTATCTTACAAAGGTCACCTACTTGTAACACAATGAACTATTAAATGTTATCTGTACGAAAAATGCTTTCAGAAAAGTGTATATTTCATTTAAAAATAAAGGAACCTTTTTCTTTAGTGTATTTATAGTTTGTTTACAAACGTAAGTTTTTCAAGAAATTATCCGTAATCAGCTTACAAAGCTGGGCCACAGGCCTCATCTGTGTAAGAGGGAGTTGGATGTTAAGCTGTGTTTCCACCAGAGATGAGCGAGGATGCGTAGGGATCTGTGTAAAACTAACTAATAAAGGTACGAGTTCGTAACCGACTGCACACAGCAGCAGCAGACGACGCGACGTGACGTTGCGTCATGTCGTTGCAGTCATGATTTCGAACCGAACCGCAAATGGCTGCAGCAGACGGCAGAGCCGTATTCAAGTTAGTTCTGAATGTTCCGTGGGACAAGATGTCTGACGTGTTTGGGATTAGCGATCGCAATTTACTCTTGTCTCTTTTGTTAGAAGAGGAAGAAGACGACAATGACTTGTTTTATTATACAAGTATACAACATTATTTTTAGTATATGCGAAACCTGAATATAGTTTGTTCAGAATAAGTAACTGAATCGATTCCAATCATTTTTAAACCATGTTATATTTTGTCACAAAAATATTTAAAAAAGGTTACAAGTTGGACATCGAGCCACGATAAGTACCTATCGCAATTGTTTAGGTACCTACTGGCAAATTATTATTATAAATGAGCTAAAGACGACGCTGGAGGCGTGCGCGCGGCCGCGCCGCGTGGTTACCACGTTTTTGTGCGGACAACCAGGTAACAGAACAAGCTTATAACTTTGTGATTTTTCAACATACAGTTTGAAAATTTTGTACTTAGATTCTTTACGGAAAAATACTAGACACCTGTTTCAGGTTTCGCATACACTAATATGTAGAGAAAAAACGACAAGCCACACATCCAATTCCGAAATGCACCGTGCGTTTGCTTTTATCAATTTTTCTTCCTCGGAATCGGAAAAACACATTTTTTGAGACAAAATCAACGTATTGACGCTCCAACGTCGCGTCGGTGGCATTACTGATCTGCGGTCGTCGGATCGTGCGACGTGTCGCTAGCTGCAGAAGGTATTCCATAGAGATACATAAAAACCAGTGGTGTCGCAGCGACACGTCGTCTGCTGCTGCTGTCTGCAGTCGGCTACGAACTCGTACCTTAACATCGCTTCTTTTTTACAGCTTGAGCTATTCTAGATATGCGATTGGGTAGTTCCCCACACATCCCTACCTACGCATCCTCGCTCATCTCTGGAATCGCAACCTAAGCCTCCTCGCCGGGTATAGTATGTAACTACGGGTTGGTGGATGTCATGAGTAGATGTTTAAATGTATTTTTCTTAGTTAAAACAAGTTTGCCGGACATTACGTTAACTCTATCGCTACCCCGAGTTCCGTGGCAATGATATTGATGACAATGACACTTGAAAATAAAGCTGCAACAAAGTTATTCAACCGATATAGATAAAGTAGCAAATCGTCGTGTTTAGTTTGACTGGATACCGTACCAGTAGCGAAGGGTAAATTTTTGTAAGAGGTAAGCCGGAGGACATATCTTTAATGTGATTATATTATTCGTCTATAGAATACTGACTGGAAGGGAAGCCGGTAGGAATCGAGTTCTATGGTATACCTTCGCCACTGGTATGGACCCATTTGTCACTGATAATAACGTACACCTACAGATACACGGTCTTTAAAAGTATTTTCTTCTTTGACTTCATTGTAAAATAATTTGAAGTGAGAACAGCTGTATAGCCGACGGCACTGGATAGCTCGACCCACCCAACTCATCAATTGAAATTGGGACATAATATTAACAGTCATATAAAACTAAGGGTTATGACTGAAACTCGAAGTTAAAAACATTTGGACACGAAAATGTAACTTAATTCGTACAAATCATAATCGTTAACACTAGAAACGGGATATTTACCAAAACAAACAGTAAACATGGTAAATATCCCGTTTTTAGTGTTAGTGATAATGTTAGTGACCAGGACAGTTTAAAAACTTATAAAAATTAATCAATTTCTTATCGGATCGGACCTCTGTTTGACTTGTTGGAATTGATAACTTACGACAATAAATGCACTTAAATTAGCTACATTATTATCTGCATTCACACTTCTGTTATCGCACCACGTGTTTTGTAATTATGACTAAGGTGCAATTTATACAGAAACGACGTAAGGTGAAGGCGCGGCGCAAACTTATACTGCCACCTGTCACTTACGTGACAAAATAAGTTTAGTTTTAAACCGTGAAAGCTTCAAACAGTGTTTAAAATTGACAGACCCTCAATATAACACGAGCAGTCGAAATGATAATCGTACATAAATGCAATTTGATTAAATATAAACATGCTGATGTTATCACTATCTGCTCCATTGACACAGCAACTCTTATCACTTGCAACTTTGATTACTGACATGCACCGTGTCTTGATTATTTTATTTGAATGTTATTATTTATTAAACAAGACAGTATGTAAACTTGTATAGTTTTGTTTGATTATTGACTTATATGTGTTAGTCAAGAGGTAGTTAGGCTAAAAGTTCTTAAAACAGAATATTCATATTGTTTACTACCCGCGCATTGGTGTGAAATTATTATAAAAAAAATTACTTACTAAAATAAAAATACATATAACTTCCTTTTTTAATCGGATTTTGTTACCGACCGTTACGCCATATAACATCGGCTCATCAGCCGTTTCGGATGTTAACCGGATCAAACAGGCAGACAGACAGACTAAAATTTTAAAAAATGTGTTTTTGTTATAAGTGCCGTATATAATATTCACATACATTCAGTAAAAAATGTTATTTTGATATTACAAGCAGACACTTCAATTTTAAATATTTTTATAGATATTGCACACAAAATAAAAAAAATATACATACAAAATAATATAGCTTATGTCCAATGGCGAGCTAAACCCATTTTTATAAGTAGCAAGCCGTTGGGATTTATTAATACCTCTTTGAAGTTAGCATAGCAAATGTAACAGGAAAACAAATAAAGTACTGCATAATTAGCCGTAAATTGGCAGCAAATTAACCGTGAAATTTTCCGCGAGGAGGATCACCCGAAAGTCGGTTTGCATGCCAAACTTCAGTTGACTTGCAAAAACCGTATTATCGGTTATTAAAGACCTAGACCACTTTACCAAGACCCATAATTAGCCGGAAATTAACCGCTCTATACACAGACATGGGACCATAAGCCAGGGGGTCCAAGATTATTTTTTCAGTCAAGGCTGGGTGCCTGAAGACTGTCGTCGTCACCGAGGCAGGCCCAAGAATCGCTGGCGTGACGACTTGGACTCGTTTCCGACTGATTGGCCAGAGAAGGCAAAACACCGGGAGAGTTTTAAAGAAAGGGGGAGGCCTTTGCCCAAAAAAAAGGCCATTTATCCATCTCGACAAGACGATATCAGTTGGTAGGCCGAACAAAAATATGCCATGCTAACTTTTAAGAGTTATTTAGGTACACACAACAGCCAATCAAGCTATACAAAACCAGTTTCGGATCTCTCATTGTATAGGAAATCTATACAAAGCGATGCCAAGTTATATTGGAAATGTACAGTTTCATATGCCGCCGTGTGTACTATCTATAACTTTCATCTCTATTAAGCGAAAAATTTAAAAAACATCCTTTCAAAGTGCCCTCTTTCGTTATAATAGGAATTCTTGGAAACTAGATGGGTCCCGGCGTGATTTTCGGGCCACTGAACTAATGAAGTCCCAAAGTTATTATACGGCAAAATCTGAGACCCTAGCAAGAGCGTGCGGTGTAAACTTAACGTAAATACGTCAATTGTTTGATCGAAAATACAAATTCATCATCATCATTTCAGCCGAAAGACGTCTACTGCTGGACATAGGCTCCCACAAGTGCCGCCACATTGGCCGGTCCCGTGCGACTCGCATCCAGCGGATCATGAACCTTCACCACCTCATCGGTCCAGTGGGAGGCCTTCAAACGCAACGTCTTCCGGCTCGCGCCACTCCAGATATATCGGCCCCATCGGCCATCCGTTCTGCGAGCAATGTGCCCTGCCCACTGCCATTTAAGTTTTGCCATTTTTAGGGATACGTCGGTAACCTTGGGTCCTCATTTCTGACTTGATCACGCAAGGAAACTCCGAGCATGGCCCTCTCCAATGCCCTTTGGGTGACTTTAAGCCTTCTGATGAGGCCCATTGTTAATACAAATTATCGTGTAGCATTTTAGTAAAAATGTTTGCAACAAGCACAATCAGTAGCAACCATAGATTTGAATATATTCTTAAAATTATGAAAATATTGTACGTGAAACGTGTATTTTTTATTTTTAAAATCGACTTATTTACGTTACGTGTACACCGTGCGCTCGTGTTACGACCTCTGGTGTTACAATTATTGGGAAAACTGTCTCAAGCTTATGTATTGAGAAAATAAAACACTACATTAACAAGTAACATTTAATTAAAAGTATCAAAAAGCACGACTCTAAAATCTCCTTCATTTTGATACCCTACTCGATGGGTTTCGTTGAAAAAAAAAACTACTTACAATTTAGCGCCAAAAATCCACCATTTTTTTTTTTTTAAACACTCGTCTCATCTAAGGACACTTGGGTTTTTGAGACGAATCTAATGATACCGTAGACTTCGAAAACCATCCAGCCATTTGGAACATACGAGGTAATAAAGAAATTTACAAAAAAACATACAAGATACGCGCGAAAAACATAACCCTACCTTGGCTGTCGGGTAAAAATCGCTATAGAAATAATATTAAAACAGTCCCAGTGTAATTCGTAGATAATAGTTGACAGTGACAAGAGGTTGATATGTTTGCCTGTATAATCTACAACCCCCATAATGTCATTAGGGGGTGTCTTGATGGGGTAAATACAACCCTTAGTACCCCAGTCCTATGGAAAAATTGTACGATGCTTATTGTAATTGAAAGCAACCTGGCTGCATTAAGTAAAAGATTGAAGGGTTATTATTTCATACAAAATCGTTGGAATAAATTGATAAGAAATCAAGAGCATTTAAAGTTTGTTCCATTCATATCCTATATCCTTTACTATTAAATAAGCAATATTTGTAACTACCTTTTGTCCGTGGCGTCGCTCGCGTTAATTTAGAATTTGACCTGTGGCGCCATCTATTTTATCATAACAAAAGTTATTGTTGTTTTCCTCGGGAACAGTACTTTTTTTCGGGATACCCTATATCCGTGTCTGTACTCCTGACAACGTATATGCAAAATTTCAGGATGATCGGTTCAGTGGTTTACTCGTGAAAAGGTAACAAACAAACAAACTTATATTAGTAAGGATTTCGTTCTCGAAAACGGCTTTATCACTTTCGATGAAAATTGCAATATAGAGGTTTACGGTGCCGAAACATCGGTCTAGTTAGGTCTCAAATTTGGGAAACATCATTTGCCCTATTTTCACCCGAGCAGAGGTCGGTCGGCCAGGTAGATAATACTTAATCCGTCACCAACGTAAAAGAATCTATAATATGTATGCCCAGCGTCAAAATATACGTCAGTGACTTTAATCGGCAAGTTCACCTTTGCAAGTGTAGACATACCATACATATTTAGTCCAATATTAAAAAAGAAAGCGCCGGAAGAAAGCAAAGGTCATGAATATAAATTATGTACCCTTTTCTAACGTTCTGTAGTAATTGCCAGTAATACGGTAAAAACTTGGAAACGACAGTGTTGGGGAACAGTGCTCCAATATTTTCAATAAAAGATTCCTACTTGGCACTTTAATAAAAAAACGGCTTTTATATTTACGAGTTCTATTCTAATCTATCTGGGACCTATCGAAAAGCTTATGTCAATTATGTTGCAATATGAAACCCTTCTCAAGGGATTTCCACTAGTTTAGGCTCTATGGTATATATCCCACTAGGTGGACCGTTGCCCTGGTAAAGGTTCCGGAGATCCGCTGGATGCGAGACACACGGGACCGGTCAGTGTGGAGGGAGCCTGATATGATGATGATGAGGCTCTATGGTATCTGGATATAAGGAATTACAAGCCTTTCCTATTGTAACTATACCAGAAGTGTTATTTGTCAGTTACTTTTGTTTAACATGAGGAACTTCTAAGATGAAACAATTTCATTGTCTTAAAGCATGCAAAAGCCGTCGGTCCCGTGCAGTCTGTGACGAGAATTCGGAAAGTGTGACTAGATTCTTTCTTCTTTTTTTTAAAAACGTTGCCCCACACTAGGAATTTCTTCCTTATTCTTTTTTTTTCTCTAGGAATTATATTACTGATTACCGAAGTTTACTTCAATAAATCTTGGTACCTATACACCATGATTTTTTAGTCGTCTTACAACGGCAGCCCACTTCATGTATCCAATGACTAGAAAACATTCATTAAAAAAAAAATTGGTATTTATGAGATTTTATTAATTTAAAAATAAAAATATTTTTCAGTGTTATGACGCATTACGCAGTTAAAACACCCTGTTGCGAGCGATTATCTACTCGACTCCAGCGCTGGGTAGGTATGTTCTCCCGTTTGACACGTAAACATCATTGACAGGATGTTTCATAATTTTATTCTAATGTATAATTTATTTTTAGTTCTACCTATTATGGTAGGTAAAATAAAATAAAATCGCGCCTAGAGCTATTTTATGTCGGGTACATTGAGTGGCCCACCTTTTTTAAAACGACTCAAAAGTCACGGTGTATGAGTTTTGAAACTGACAAAGTCACTATAACATTCATTAACACTAAAAACGGGATATTTATCATGTTTACTATTTATTTTGAGTTCCCGATATTATTTCCGAAGTTATTGCACGGTGGGTGTCAAAATAAACAGTAAACATGGTAAATATCCTGTTTTTACTGTTAATGATAAATCTTGGTATGCCTAACTATGGATGTTTTTATTCGATCGCAATTTTTGGCTACCTACCTTCTTTTTTTCTGCTAACATTCCACTACAAATTCGAAGACACGTGACATCTACCAATTCGCACTGCAGCTGCGTGGATTTACCGGCTCGCCGGCTTCTCCGGTGAACGAGGAGTTCTTTGTCCAGCAGAGAACGATACAGGGTGCTGCTGATTAATTTATATGACTAGAAATGTCAATATGGTATAAAAAAATGCTAGTAATTTCTATTCAACTAAAATCAATGCTCGGAGAGTTTTATTGTAAATTAAACAAGGAATAGGCAAGGTACACCGTCTCCAAAGATGGCTATCGATAATACTCGATAATAAATTACATTAAAATAATAAGACTTCAACAGCCAGACAGGTACTAAAATCCATACTAATATTACAATACGAAACTCTGTCTGTACTTTTCACGCCTAAGCTAAACGGATGCCGATGTAATTTAGCACAAAAGTAGATGACTTAGCTTAAGACATAGCATTTTTATACCGGTAATACTTACGTAGGATAATTTTCCCCTCAAGCGAACGAAACCACAGACAAAAGTTAGTATTTACGAAAAATAAACGAGTGTCTCTTCTAGCCGCTTTCATAGATCGCTAGAATTTCTCAGTGACGACGCCGGAGATGCACGTTCTATCAATCAATCAATCATTGTGTATACATCAATAAGGACGCGTTTACATTGGCTGAGTAAGCAACTCTGTTTAGTATGAGAGCAGCGAAATGTTAGAATGTAAACACAGCCTTACAAATAATGGCTTATTTTATTTGTCAATCAAGTGAGATTTAAGATATTCCATTTTAGGATTTGTACAAAGAGCACATTTTTTTTTTACACAGGAACAGGATAAACGCTAGAATTAATGTATCTTTGAAACTATTTTATTTACAGTCCCTTAAAACAAGGTAAGTATAATTTTTGCGTAGTCCTCAAAAACTCATTAGAAAATAAGTCCCAGGTACTCATAGGAAAATAAATCGTTTGCATGTTGGTAAGTTTAGTACGTTGTTGTCAGTTTTAAAATTCGAACGGAAGTTTACGTCATTATTTTTTAAACAAAAATTGTAAAGTAGCAAAGTTTGTAGGTTTAGATGTTGACGGTAATCTACGAAACTAATTATTCGATTTAAAAAAACCTTTCATAGATGGAAATATATAGCCCTCTAGTTTATATTATGTGTCTTCGACGCAAACGAAGTATCGGGCCGAAGCTACTTAGTAAATAACGTTTAACTTAAGTAATGAATGCTGCATAGATTTATTCTTCTACTGAGAAAGCCAATGAATCGTGATAACATAAGTAACCACAGCCAAAGGTAAACAAATATAGTGAAGAATATAAAATGTTGATGGATGGAGAGGGAGAGGAAGACCAAAGAAAAGATGTATGGACTGTGTAGGGAAATGTTATGAAGGAAAACAGAGTAAATGATAGCGTGATATAAGTTTTCAAACTGACATGGCCACTAACATTATCATTAAGACTAGAAACGGGATATTTATTTATTTATTTACTGATTGTTTTGAGTTATTTCAGCGCTGTTGCTGTCCCATTTCTAGTGTTCATGATAATGATAGCGTGATGATTGACGGAAGAAAAAAACGTGTTGAGCCGACCCCAAATAACATGGGACCAGGCAGGAAGATGATGAGCCGACGGTAAACTAAAGTGCCGTTTTTGGCTATTTCAATCATCATGTTTTATTAATTATTCTTTGGATTAAGTTTTATAAGTTGAGTAGGTATAACTACATATTATAACAAAGTCGCTTCCAGCTGTCTATCTGTCCCTATGTAGGTATGCTTAGATCTTTAAAATTAAGCAAACGGATTTTGATGCGGTTTTTTTAATAGATAGAGTGATTCAAGAGGAAGGTTTATATGTATATATTACACACGTGCGAAGCCGGAGCGGGTCGCTAGTTGAGTATAATTATGAAGAAGCAACTAATATTTTTTTTTTAAAATAGGCCTAATACATTAGGGTAGAGAATAAAAGAAATGATTATCCAAATACACCTCTAATATACTCAAAAAATATCGATACTTTTAAAAAACAACGGAGACAGTCGGCTATATATTTTATTATTGTAGTTATTTGTTAGTAACGTGATTATAAGTAGCCACAAGAGCATCTATTACACAATATAGATAACACTTATCTATTATTATCGAAGAATGCAATCTTATTAGTAGAATACGTCAGTCTTTTTACACGTGTATTGTAACTTTTAGGATTTTTTGTAGGCCTAAGGCGCCAGCAATCGCGAAGGACCATAGACATTTAAAATTTCGCCGTGACGTGCTACTTTTAACGGGTTTCCTTTCAAAATGGTTACTTCTCTTCTATATTTAAGTGACTTTTATCTTGATTTTGAATTTAAAAAGTTACACAAAAAATAAGTGACCATTTTTTGAACTACAAAAAAGTACATACAAAATAAAAAGTGACTGTTAGTTTTAACCAATGATTTTAAATTTTGAAAAAGTGTTCTGTGAATTAAAACTGTTTAAAACTTGGCTGTCATTATCTTATTTTGTGTTAATAAGTAAGGTAGGTATTGTCTATGGATAATCTACATATTATTGTGTTTTATGTAACTGTCATTACATCAATTAATTCTACTGATATCTACCATGGGGTAGCTAAGATTGACCACGGTGACTAGCTGCTTGACCATTATCCAATAGTAATCTGATTAGATTTGAAAGTTTCTTAGTGATAAAAGAAACAAGATAAACACTTTTACTCACAGTTTGTTACAGAAAACACTGGAAATTACTGAAAAAAGTTTGGTTTTTCAGACAATAGTAGATACGTTTTCCTAAATTTTCACTTCAAAAAGCTTTGAATGTCGGTGCCATATATTATGAAGTCCTTAAACGTGTTTTAGTCATATCGTCAAAAAAGCAACCATAGAATAGGAACGATAAAGTCCTTAATGCGCTCGCGCATGTGAAAATTCTGACAGAAACTATGTCCTAAACTTCACTGAACAAAGAAATCCACTAACCCGGTTGTTGTGGCGGCAGCAGCGGCGGCATCGCCGGCGGCAGCGGCGCTGACGGCGGCGGCGGCGCGTACGGAGACACTCCCGGCGACCCTGGCACCGAGTCGCAGCTGGCCGAGCCCAGCGAGCGCGGTGGTGGCACGGCGGGGCTGCGCGGCGCCTTCACGATGGGCGGCTCCGGCTGCTCCAGCTCCACGCCCGGGGGCTGCAGCCCCGTCACCAGCGCCCGCGCACGCGCCTCGTCCTGCGCCTGAGCTCGCCGTACTGCAGTCTGCAGCGCCATCACCCGCTGCCGGTCCGCAGTCAACCGGCACTTCTCGCAAGTACAGGAGCGGTACTTGCAGTACCGCTTGTGGCCCTTCAGCTCTATCTTGAGCCGGTGGTTCCGGCAGCGCGCACAGTTCGGTGGCGCACGCGGCACCGCCGAGCTGGAGGCGCCGGGATCGGAGCGCTCCTCACAGTCGTCGGGCGTGCGGCGCCTCCACGCGCCCACGGACACCATGGCTTGGCCCTCGTTTTCGGCCGTGTTCGCGGCGAATTCGATGGGCGCGAAACGAACGCACACACGGTGCGGCGCGCGGTCACGATGCGACTGCTTGCCCCCGCCGCCGGCATGCTCCGCCCCGCCCCGCGCCCCACCCCGCCGCGCTACTGCATTTATTGCCGTGCCTCTATGCAACTATGCAATTCTTTAAATTCAATGCACGTAAATTACTGAATTTACGAAAGACATGACCTGTCTTTCAGGAATCTGGATACGTAATAGCAATATGTTCACGGGTTTGAATACAAATGATCCCTAAGTTGTGTCCTAAGTTTCGAAAACAAACTATTAATTATGTTTTATTGTCTAAACGCTTCTTATTATCTTTATTCTTTAATTTTGCAATAATCAATCAATTTGCAATAAGTAATCCACTTGGCTGCATTATTTTAGATGTGTGTGTGTGTGATGTATGCATGCGCAAGTCAAAGCCAAGGTTTAGTTCTAAACGAGCATTCTTGATTACATAATAATACATTATTATTTTCTATCTTCAGTAGCAAAACATTTATAATACCACTCTTTTTATTATTTCAGCCTAAGAAAAACTAAAATGTTGTTTGTGATTACATCATAAACTTCTTTTTTTAAGTAGTTAAATAAACTTACTCTGAGTCCTTATAAGTGAGTAATAGATTTTCTATTTTTCTGTTGCTATTAAACCTACAAAAAAACTTTGAAAAAAGCTTTCCTTATCATTCATAAAAAAATTCATAGGAACTTTGAATATAGCTTCACAATGCGAAAATCCAGTCACAACAGAACTTACAAGCGACAGACTTTTTAAAACAAATAAATTAAAATCATTGCCTGAAATTAACATTTACGATCCAACTAACAAACACGTCTTTACAAATAGCTGAATAAATTAAACCCACTAAATTACAGAGAGAAACCAACGATTAAATCATTGCAATTTGCCGTTTATTATGCAAAAGTGCACACTAATAAATGCCCTGACTGCGTGTGGTTGCACTTCGACGAGCGTATGCAGCTACGCTCCCACACAAATACACACTTGTATACGTACATTGCGAATATTTGCGTGTGTGAGTGTGAATGTTTGCTTGTGTGCACGTAGCGTGATTTTTACACGTGAAATTTTTTTGAAGTGTGCGTAGCTTGTCATTACGTCACTGAAGTTTCGGAAATATGCGTTTCATTCGCAAATAAATAATGGTAAGTAGTCGGGTTTGCATTATTTACGTAGGTAACGGCCAATGGGTTAAATGAAATGCTATGAATGCTCTAGAATCTAGATACTCATCTTTTGACTGGGTACTTGACAACAAACGTCATTCACTTTTGTTGATGACTGTACTTACGTTTATTTTAAAAAGTCACAGACTAAAGCAGCCATCAGACGGACTGCATCGCAGCAACCGCGCGCAGCCGATATATTCAATAGTTGAATTCAACTGGTGTATCCAACGGAACAGTTGAATATTTCGACTGCGCGCGGTTGCTGCTATGCAGTCCGTCTAATGGTGCTGCGATGCAGTCCGTCTGATGGCAGCCTGGTCAAGACAAACCTTACGTTAACCTTAAGTTGAATCTATTTTTGTTTAGAAGTTCTTTTTCCCTTGAATATTGTGTGCGTGAGTCTACGATTCATGTCTGTCGACATGAATCGTAGACTCACTATAGTAAATTCTTTAATTTTTTGGGTTCGGTTGCTGAACATGCAGTAAGCATTGGTCATCAAAAGTTAACGTTTTTTCCCTGAAAACTTAGCTACAAAGGGCTACCAGAGGGACCGTTTTTACCAAGATCTAAAGACTTTTGAAGATACCTATCACCTATCAATGATTTTGCTATAAAATAATGTTAGAGGCTGACTGTTGGCCCATTATAAGAGAAAGTAACCTACAATACTAAAAAAATTAGACTAAAATTTGCCATTATTTTTTTTTTTACTAAGACTGTCGTTTTCATGTAAAACAAATATTACCAAAAACAGACGTGATGGAATTTTCAAATATTTTATTCTATATATATTGTCTTTCCCGAATAAAAATTAACAACTTTCAGCTGGGGTACCAAAATCGTGTAAATTTGTGTAATCAACACTGCCAGACACAACAGGAAGTCTGTTGGCGGAAATTTCGGCCAGACTCTACTTTCGATTCTACCCAAAAGTGGTCGTACACATAATAAATTAATTACCCAAAATGTGTGTGTAAAATTACCTAAGAAACAATTTTTGCGCTTGATTTCGACCTCCTGTAGAATAAAGTGAAGAGCACATAGTAAGTTTTCATTTGGCATGTTCATTCTACCCAAAAATGGTCGTACAAATCTACCAAGCCTTTTACCAACTATGTTGGGGTCGGCTTCCAGTCTAACCGGATCCAGCTGAATACCAGTATTTTACATGGAACGACTGCCTATTTGACCTCCACAACCCAGTGAGTACTGGGTAATACGATATCCCTTGGTAAGACTGGCTGTCAGACTTTTTGGGCCACTGACTACTTGTAACGACTGTCAAAGATCTACAAATGACAGCTGGAACCAACAGCGGCTTTACGTGCTTTTTGAGGCACGGAGGAAACTCTGTATGTAATGGGTGGTCGCCCATCCACAGACCAACCTAGGCAAGCACGGCTTAACCTAAAGACCCGAGCGGCTGTTATTATTTAGCCACGAGGTCCTCAAAAATGGTCGTACAAATAAACCACCTTAAATGCGCTAAAACATGATTTTTGCACTTGATTTTAACGTAGATCTTGTTTTATAGCGACATAAAGAGCAGACCATAACCTTTCATTAAGCATAGCTTATAACACAGTTTGAATGTTGGTTCCATTCGAATATGTTAGTACTTACATAATATTTTTTAAATAAAATGCGCCAAATCACCGTTTATAGTCTTAATTATACTCAGCTTAGTTGTTTTGGGCCGAAATAAACAGCAAACCATAAACTTAAATTTGGTAAACCTTATTACACTGTTCAAGTGTTCGATTTGTAAATTGTCGTAGGTACAACTAATAAACATAAAATGCGCCATAACCCCACTTTTGCGCTTGATTCAAACTTAGCTGCCATGGAATGAAATAATATAAAAGAGCACATCATAAGCTTTCATATAGGTGTTATCACTGTTGAGGGAGAGTTGCCAAATGTATGGCACGGTGCCCAACCCATGGTCATTTCATCATCATCATCATCATCATTTCAGCCGAAAGACGTCCACTGCTGGACATAAGCCTCCCCCAAGAAGGGGGGTTTTGCCATAATCGCCACGCTTGGCAGGCGGGTTGGCGATCGCAGTATGGTTGTTATAAAACACAGAGAACGCTGCTGCCCATTCTCTGGTAAGTCCCTTAGTCGCCTCTTACGACACCCACGGGAAGATATGGGATGGTGCTATTCTTTACGTCCGGACACCATACAGTACATTACATGGTCATTTATGGGACTATAATCTTAATCACAAACATCATCAATAAAACTCCGTAATTACCAAACTTATACCTACTGTCACTTACTTCATAATTTTGTGATCCCGATATTTCGACGCTGTTGCGCCATGATCGCGCGATGATTACCCTACACAACGTCTATAGCCCGCTTTCTATATTCCATCCCAATCCCAAATTTTCTGATCGAGATTGATTTTTGAATCCATTTCCTTCTTTTAGTATTTCAATAACCGATCGATGGATCGTTAGCCCGATCTTTTTTTTCAATCTATCTTTTAGAGGGCGGGTCGGATTTTTAGGTTGGTAATTTTTTTTTTTTTTTAATAACTTGCCCCGTTGTTATTTTTATGAAAGTGACAGTTATGCGTTTTCTATAATCTCTGATTTAGACAAATCGATTTTTGAACGTTATTGATCTTTATTTGCATTCCTCAAATTTTGACTGATTGTACTGATAAAGGCTGATAAAAGGAGGAGCTCGTGGTTAAATAATAACAGCCGCTCGGGCCGATCTTTAGGTTAAGCCGTGCTTGCCTAGGTTGGTCTGTGGATGGGTGACCGCCCATTACATACCGAGTTTCCTCCGTGCCTCTTAAAGCACGTTAAGCCGTTGGTCCCGGCTGTCATTTGTAGATCTTTGACAGTCGTTAGGTAGTCAGAGGCCCAAAAAGTCTGACAACCAGTCTTACCAAGGGGTATCGTATTACCCAGTATTAACTGGGTTGTGGAGGTCAGATAGGCAGTCACTCCATGTAAAATACTGGTATTCAGCTGCATCCGGTTAGACTGGAAGCTGACCCCAATATAGTTGGGAAAAGGCCAGGCAGATGATGATGTACTGATAAAGGCGTGAAAATGGAAATATTTTCAAGTGATAGTGATAGTGATCTTGAAATATTAGCTCAGCTATCGGATTGGGATAGTAGCGAACAAGAGAGAGCTGTGTCCTCAAAATCTTTTCGACGAATAAACGCGTCAGTTGAATCTGGTTTGAATGAAATAACATATACAACATTAGTTTTAGTATATGCAATCCTGAAACACGTGTCTAGTATTTTTATGTAAAGAATCTATGTACAAAATTTTAAAACTGTATCTTGAAAAATCACAAAGTTATAAGCTTGTTCTGTTAACTGGTTGTCCGCACAGAAACGTGGTCACGACGCGGCGCCGCCGCGCGTTCGCCTCCGGCGTCGTCTTTAGCTCATTGATAATGATAATTTGGCAGTAGGTACCTAAATGATTGCGATAGGTACTTAGTGTCGCTCGGTGTCCAACTTGTAATCTTTTTTAAATATTATTGGGACAAAATATAACATGGTTTAAAAATTATTGGTATCGATTCAGTTACTTATTCTGAACAAACTATATCCAGGTTTCGCATATACTAAAAATAATGTTGTATAAATAATATCAACAACTCTTGACTTTTGAGGCCATCGCATTGCAACTTAGAGAATTGCGTTGATGGTTTTAATCATTATAACTCTCTAAATATACATTTGAACCGGTTCATATAGCCATGATGAACGCACATTATGCACAATGGCGTTTCAACGAAGTGGTTAAAAAGAGTCAAAACAATAGGATATTATTGAATAATCATGTCTAGATCACCGATAATTTATTAGGTACTGGCACGCTTTGCCACCGAAAACCCCATTATTACGTCAGTCAATTAGGTACTTACGAGATTAATTAAATGTAGAAATCAACCTAGATGTACGCAAAACGGCCAATCAAGCTATACAAAACCAGTATAGGAAATATATAATAGGTTTGTACTGGAAATCTATGCAAAGCGAGCCTAAGTTATACTGGAAATGTACAGCTTCATGTGCCGCCGTGTGCACGGTGTCGATGATCGGCCATTCTGTCAAAACATTAACAGACTAGATGTCAACCTGATAGGGTTTAATTTTATTTAGTTATATCAAAAGACGACGACGACGTTTTGATATAACTAAACGAATTTCCCTATATTTATATTCTAGTTGGGTTCTTCAGTTCATCATCAGCAATACCGACAGCGACTTACACATCATCATCAGCCTACAGTAGGACATAATCCAGTGTTGGACTATATATACTATAGAACTCTTTAATCGCTCGCAACTTCTCGGCAACTCTCATTCAGCTGCTACCAGCCACCCTGCGGAGATCGTTGCTCACCGAGCCTGAGGGCGTCCCTCCTTACACTTGCCGATTCGTGGTCTTCACTCAAGAACACGTCTACCCTAGCGGTCATCGGTTCTACGGCTAATATGGCCGGCCCAATGCCACTTCAGCTTACTTTTTATTATATTCTGTGAGCTATGTCGACAACTCTAGTTCTCTGTGGGATCACTTCTTTCTGGATGCGATCCCTCAGAAGGCTTACATTACGCTTGGCGATTGGTAGATCAAAATTTATTTGACAAATCAATCAATCTTGCCTACCGCAGTCTCTAAACGGCATGCAAAAAAAAGACTAACAAAAAGTCAGACATGCATTGGAATTTCTCCTCCGTTCCATAGAGAACGTGATGACACCTCCATATATTTAAATGTTAATAGTTAAAAACTGTGTCCCGTACAATGCAAAGAGGAGACTATTCAAATTTTACGAGCGGCCATATTGGATTTATTTAATACTGTCAGTGCATGCGCATCACACGTCCCCTTTAACGTGCCATCGATGGGCGATGTACCCGAGTTTTAGATGCAGATTAATTTAAACTTATATTGGCCACCTTAGTCTAGTTATAGGTCTCGAGTCCGAACCCATGACACATGATTCATGTGTGTATTGTATACCAAATTAGCACTTGTTTCGGTGAAGGAAAACATCGCGAAGAAACCAGCATGCCTGATAGATATTTCTCGATGGCATGTAAAGCCAAGTCAGAGGCCCATGGGCGGCATAAAAACTCTGACACCAGGTTTGGCACTAACCACACGATAAACAAAAATTGGCCATCTTAAAAGAAAAAAAAAACTCAATTTAATGACTTTAATTGGACAGGAAATCCCGCTAGGTTCGAAACCTGGACCTTGCTTGCAACTTCTAGTAGGGTCAATTAAGTTTTTTTGTGCCAATCAGATTACCGTTATATGAATACTTATGAAGGCTTTGATAGCGATTGCCAGTTGTTTGCTACTAGGCACTCAGATCGGGCAGTATTAATGGTTTTGACAGTAGTAGCACATACTGTCTGCATTTAAGACAGTCTAGATAGATCAGAGCTGATGTCAATAGGCCCTATCCCTAAGTTATGTGTGTGAGTACTACGAAATCAATATAGTAATTTGTAAACTTACATTGTCACGGGATGACATCGAAAAGAGTAACCATGGAGTTTCTTGCCGGTTCTTCTCCATAGGAAACGACCAACCCGAACCGTGCAGGCGTGCACCTTTTTTTCGACGTTTTATAAGTGCCCATCTAGGCCTCTGTGAAATAAAATATTTTGATTTTGATTTTGATTTGTCATTCCGAGATCATGGCGCTTGCAACAGCGTCGAATTAGCGGGAGCTAAGAATAATTGAAAATCACGGAACATATCCCGTAACTCGTAAATGACAGAGCAACTTTAGTTATTAACCGTGAAAGCTTAAAACAGTGTTCAATAATATGTAGTTTCGAAATATGGTGCTCTCACCCTGTAATCTTAATCATCCGATATTCATATCTACCGACCGTGGCCGTTAAGACAATGATTTTGCATAGGTGATCGAACACCACTAACAACCAGACATTATCCCGGCAGTAAATGAAATTCACGTCTACCTCAACGGTCATCGGTTCTACAGTTATAATGGCCGCCTCGTTGCCACTTCAGCTTATTATATGTGGGTGTGAGTCGACGTCGCATCCATATTGTTTTACCCAGGAACGGGGCTGTGGTAGTCGGATAAGCAGTCGCTCCTTGTAAATAGTGGTGTTCAGCTGCACCCGGTTAGACTGAAAGCCGACCTCAACATATGAGTATGTAGTTGGGAAACTAGGCAGATGATAGACAACCTCGCACCCTTTGGCTACCAAGTTCTATAATCTATTGTTACTTGCTAGACCAACTTACCGCAGTGTCTCAAGACGATAGTCTATGACCAGTGTGTGTTGCCAGTGATTACATACGGTACCGAAACGTGGTCGCTCACAATGGGTCTTATAAAAAGGCTTAAAGTCACCCAAAGGGCAATGGAGAGGGCTATGCTCGGAGTTTCCTTGCGTGATCAAATCAGAAATGAGGACATCCGCAAGAGAACCAAGGTAACCGACATAGCCCGAAGAATAGCCAAACTTAAGTGGCAGTGTGCAGGGCACATTGCTCGCAGAACGGATGGCCGATGGGGCCGAAAAGTTCTGGAATGGCGACCGCGAACCGGAAGACGCTGCGTTGGAAGGCCTCCCACTAGGTGGACCGATGACCTGGTGAAGGTTGCAGGGATCCGCTGAATGCGAGTCGCACGGGACCGGTCAATGTGGCGACACTTGGGGGAGGCCTATGTCCAGCAGTGTACGTCTTTCGGCTGAAATTATGAGACCATCGATAACATACCAAAAATAATACCTTGCAACATAACTTCGATCCGACAATTTTTTTTATGCGAATATAGAATCGATAAATCGTGTAAACTACAATCGGTATTCGATTAACATCGAAAACAATCGATGTAGGTATCGATAAAAAGTGATCGACAATTTTGCACCGGCCATGTTCCCGTCAAAGACTGCCGATATTTCTTATGCTGTACCGTTTATAAAACAATTTCTGTTAATACGAAAATGGCGACAAGAGAGATCCTCTTGACACAAAAAATGTTGTAAGCGTTATTCGATTTGTAGGTTGACCGTGTTTATTTTAAAAGCTGGACAAGTATGGCCGGCCACAGACGGTCACAGAAAATGGAACTTTACAGTCTTCGTACAAGAAGGTTTTTGGACCTAATGGCTCTTTAGTACGAACTGGGTTATGGAGGTCAGATAGGCAGTCGCTCCATGTACTGGTATTCAGCTGCTTCCGGTTAGACTGGAAGCCGACCCCAACATAGTTGGGAAAAGCCTAGGCAGATGATGGTCTCTTTAGTTCGATCCCAAGTCCCTCTCGATGTGCTGTGCTGATGATGACCAACGATGTGATTCCAGTGAGGTACGAATCCCACATTACCCGGTCTTAACCTGGCCCGACTATTGAAAATTTCCCCCGATAACTAAGAAAAACGTTCCTGAGGATGAGGACCTTGATAACAAAGTGACTTTCTAAGTTTCTACCAGCGATACGTTGATGGAAAAGTCTAAAAGAAATGGCACGGACTTGAACTATACCAAAAAGATATTGCCAATTCTGTTAAAATACGTTGTTGAAACACAAAACGCTTTAAAAGCGGTTGTCTACAGTCTAATCCCTCAGGACTACCATGTAAGTACCTAAATGTTGGTTACCCCACTGTGTATTATTTTATTCCATCAAAACGAAAAATGGTATGTTTTTGTACAAAAACTGCAATTCTCATATTGACAAATTAACTGGTGAAATACGAATAAAAATCAACAAAGTTTTTTGACGAGTCTGAATTCTGATTTCACTCCGGTTTTTATTCGGAGAGATATGTGGTCGACCTTACTTGGGAAATATTCCAAAACTTGTATGAAATATTGAAAGAAAAAAACAAAAACATACTTAACCAAATATTATTATTCAAGAAACAAATACATATTAATATATGTCTATGTGTGTATGTGTATTTGTGTGTGTGTTTTTGTTATTTTTTTTTTTAATTATTATATTAGATTTTTTATTTTCATTCATGTTCTTATCATATTATTCTCACTTTTCACTTTATTAATATCTTATTATTTTTATTTATATATTGGAATCTCACTGATAAAAAGAAAAGGGGTTACTGAGTCAGATGACGACTAATCGAGAAATTAAATACGAAAGAAAAAGTCATGCTGCGCCAACCCCACATAAATTGGGATAATGATGGAATCTCACTGTATACTATTTTAAATAACTTTGTTTCCATGTACAGCCGATAATGAAGAATCCCAAGATGGTCTGATCATGACTCAGAAAACGTCCTACTAGTGCTACGCTATCAATCGATCATGGACTATCAGTTTCAGAATCAATGATGGTGTATGCTGATTTCAACGCTAAAATGTATTTAAAATACTACTAAATAATTGATTGCTCTGTAACATGCTATGGAAATAGTGATGTCTCTGTGATATTTTAAACACTTATTTGACGATATAAGACAATTAATGTACTCCTGTTGAAAGTTTCGCTTGTCTTTTGAATAAGTATAGTCAACCTAATTTTGTAACTTCCTACTTATAGACAGATACAAAGCCGTCAATAAAAAAATGAGAAGAAGACAATATGTTAACATAACTCAGAGATACACAGATTCATGTATGATGTGGAATCTACCTTCACTACCTATATCTACTGTTTACATTCATCATCATCATTTCAGCCGTAAGACGTCCACTGCTGGACATAGGCCTCCCCCAAGAAGGGGGGTTTTGCCATAATCGCCACGCTTGGCAGGCGGGTTGGCGATCGCAGTATGGTTGTTATAAAACACAGAGAACGCTGCTGCCCATTCTCTGGTAAGGCCCTTAGTCGCCTCTTACGACACCCACGGGAAGATATGGGATGGTGCTATTCTTTACGTCCGGACACCATACAGAACACTGTTTACATTGTTTTATTTTAACTTAAATATCGACTCTGCAATTAGCCACAGTTTATAAAGCCCCGCACTAGTGCTAACGTGGACCACTATTCATAAATAATTCATAACCTTAACACGAATGGTTAAAACACATGAAATAAATGGCTATTTTGCTCAAACACTAATCAGGTGAACTGTCAACCTGACAGTACCATGAATTCAAAACCATGGTGGGACGGATACAGAAAGAGGAAGTACAAACGAAGGAGCCGCTTAACCCTGGAAATGATTATAAGGAAAAGTTTTGTGGAGACTATCAGGGAGTACATCGCTGCCTCTTCGATCGCTGGCATGAGGCATATTACTGATCCGAATCATTCTGTATTGCAGCGGTTAGTATTGACCTTGAAACTATTGATCTTTTGGAGGTCGTGTTTCAGAGTGGAGAAAATGGTGATCATCAATCATCATCACGAAGTAGTTCCATTTTATAGGTATCCAAATAAAAGAGTTTTGAAGAACTGGGTCGGAGGTAGAGCGACTATTATCTTGACAAGACCCCAGACCTTGTCAGAAAATCTTCTAGCCTGACTGTTAATGGGTTGTTGAGGTAAGAGGCAGTGGCTTCATGTAGAATTACCGAGCACCGCCGTGTCCTCGTAGCGGCGGTTGGCGGCGGCGGCGACTTCTCTCGTCCGGGTTTGGTTCAATCCATGGTCCGGAGCGAGAGGGAATGGGAAGTCATCACCCTTTTTTGCGAAACAGTCATGCTAGCGAAGGAGGTGGCGGAACGTGAGAAGGAAAGAACCTCCCGTCCCAGAAAAAAAAGGGGGTACGGCTGGTGACTACATAGATGATATATTTGAGAATCGAGTTGGTTGATAAAGCATTGTATTTGCAGCATTGAGCAAATCTCAGCGCTTTTCTGTCGCTACTACTTTTTTCTTGTCTCGTGTCGCTGGAACTACAGTATTTCTGCTGGCCCAAAACTTCACCATGGCTGCATGTTTTGGGGCACAAAGGTTGCACATAGGATGTGGAACGAAGTTTGCTACACAGATCTACATCTACCACAGATTCTGGCATACGAAAGTTGGCAAGAGAGTGGTAGTCGAGGCTGCCACTCTATTGCCAACTCTCATGAACTTTGAAAAAGGTTGAAGTTTATCTATCTAGTCTTATTGTTCCAGATTGTTTTTGTTGGGATTACTACTGTCATTCCTCGGCATTGTGATCTACTTTCTGCATGTCACCTGGGTTGCGACTTTGACGAAGCCGCTGGTGGTCACCGGCGAGTCCTATACCTACCCTATCAAGGACATTGACTTCCCAGCAGTAGCCTTTTGTAACATAAACAGGATCAGCAAAAAAGCTTTGAAGAAACTCACTATGGAAATGTAAGTAAATAAAAGGAATATTTTATAAATACTCGTAGATAGAAAATTTTGCAGACCGCTTTCGTTTTGTTTCTGAGTTTATTGAAGGCTATCTAAGTGGAATTTTGTGCCATCAGTTCCTGTAACATACTGAATACTGATAGGCCACAGGACACGCAAAATACAATTCTTATTACAAACCAACTTTCAGGTACCCGAAACTGCCTAAAATGAACACGACCCTCACAAATCTGGAGTTATTCCTCCGAGATATGGGCAGACTGATAGACTTAGAATACGACCAATATGGGCCGCATGTGAAATTGATGGAACTGTTTGCATTACAGGAGTACAGCGATCAAACAGTGGGAATTATGAAGAGGGTATGTGATTATTTTTTTATCTGCTACATCACAAACTTCGTGAATCAGCAAACATAAGGTTGGACGCTCACAGGCTGGTAATCAGCCGCCAGCAGCTGGGTAAGAGTTACAGATAATCGTGTTGAATCGCGCGCGATTGGAGAGGCCATCTTCCATCAGTGGAAGCTGGACGTAGGCCTATGGTCAGCCGAGACTATAGTCAGGATGCATTCGTGGTCCCGTGGAGATGGCGCTTTAGGGTTAACTTACTATCATTTAGACCCAGGCACCTTTTAACAGTAGGTATTAGGATTAGGTGTATGTCGTATGGCGTACCAATAAATTGATTTAGAGACTCAATTGCATAAGATGCCATAAAATACGGGGTGGAAGGGACACCGACGCGAAAATGGTTACCACGTATTCAGTACATCATTCTGAGCCGGCCACATAGCTGGTTATCAGCTCAGAATGATGTACTGAATACGTGGTAACCGTTTTCGCGTCGGTGTCCCTTCTACCCTCTATAATAAGACTTCACGCTATATTAATGATATTAACAGTTGGCTCCAAGTTGTGAAGAGATGCTGATCAAATGCATGTGGGATGGTAAAGAAGTGGACTGCATGAGCATCTTCCGCGTTCGGAGGACTATTCTCGGGCATTGCTGCGCTTTCAACTACGTCCTGGACTACGATTCGGCAGATAAGTCAGACTTTGCAGATAAAACGTTACCTAACAGTTACAGGCACTTCAGGAGTCGATCAGAAAGTTGATGAGTTTTTTTTTTTTTTGACTTGCGAGTTGCTAGTGAATCTTTACAACCTGAAATTGTAATGATCCCATTGTGCTCATTATTATGAAACTTGATGGGTACCTACGACTTTCCCAAAATGTAAATCCTACTGGTAACTAATGTCAAGAAATCTGTTAGGGGTAGGTATAATCGACTGCACGTCTGAAGAGACACTATAACCTTGAGTTAATTAGCATGCGAGAGATTTTGTAACGTTGACGTGCTGCTTATTACGCCTAAATATGACGGGGGCGATATTTTATGAAATGACCGGGCAGTCAAAAGTAGTGGCAAAATATATTCGTAAACATTGCAAAAATCGTAAATTTAGCGACAATGATTGGTATGGTACTATACCAATGACAATCGCAATTTTTTTTTTTTTTTTTTTCAAAAGCTTTTTCCCACCCTAGGAACTTCTCCTGTGTTGTGGGTGCGTTTATAAACATTTAAAGCCACATACACAAACAGTAAGACCCGGAACAACTACCTGTGGGCCATAAATGTGGGAATTGAACCCGCGACACACAGCGCAGCAGCCAATCGCTCAACCACTGCGCTAACCGTGCCGACTTTGAGTGTAGAGACTACCAAATATCGTTAAATCCGGGTCTTTATGCGACCGAATTCGGTTGTTTTGCGATCGCAATCTATGCCGAGATTTCAGGCCCTGGGTAATTTAAAGTCAGATTTTGAAGACCTTCTAAGGCAAGGCATTGACTCATGTAGAGATCTTTAATATACGGTTTTTGAATATTTTTTTCCTTGCCAGGCCTCAAGGAACTATAGAGGAGGTAAAGAGACAAATAGTGCCCGGTTCAAATAATGGTTTGCGCGTGATTATCGATTCTATGCTGGATGACTACGCGTACCCATTAGGTTACAGGAACGGGTTTGACGTAAGTTCAGTATATTTAGATTAACTCTAAAATTTAAATCTTTGGAATAACTTAAAAATGACCATAATCCAGCTTTTTAACTCATTCCAAAATCATTGTTTCAATTCAGCATCCTTACGCGCCACTTGTCAAAAATACAGAACAGAACGCACTTTTTATAGTGTTGTCCCAAGTTGTAACAAGTTATTTGGATGAAATTATTTTGATAAAAAACCTGTTACTTTTATATCAATGAAATCTTTTCAGATACTTATGTTCGATCCAACCCATTTCGCTGATATGACTGGCGGGAGAGTGCTGCAGCGCACAATTCAGCCCGTCCAAGCGGAATTCTTTCAAATAGCGTCCATCAAACAAGTTGCATCAGCCGAAGTTCGCAAATATCCGTTAAAAACGGTAGTGACTTGACTGGATAGAAAATTAATGCATTTAAACATGTTTTTGCCTTTTTGGGCAGTGCGGTAGACATTTTGATTTTTACTTTTAGGGAACTATAATATCACGACTTCTCTTTACTGACGTATTTTGAATTGACGTTTTCCTTTGTTAGCTCTGTTAGGAAATACACACAAAATTCCAACACAATGGACGGGGGATTGACTAATAAAATTATGTCAATTAAATAAGCTAACACCTAAACGAAAGCTCATGGACATGTGCATTCCCCCCACCCTCACCTATGCAGCGCAAACATGGTCGCTGACAAAGCGTCAGAAGTTGGAGTCTGCTAACGGGCTATGGAGCAAAGTATACTGAAAGAGAAACTATACACTTCGCTCTAAAACCCAAATAGCTAATGCTGGCCTTACAGCTGCTAGGTTGAAATGGAACTGGGCTGGTCAGATAGAAATAACCACTCAGTGGATGCCTAATAGCAAGAAACGTCAACGCGGCAGGCCTAGAAGGAGATGGCGGGATGAGCTGGACTCTTTCTTGAAGGATTGTCCTACAATCGCATTAGATCGCGAAAAGTGGATGGAGGGAAGGGAGACCTTTGCTCTGCAGTGGGACAACATAGGCTTATAATAAAATAAGACAAGTTAAGCATGTGCATCCTGCCCGTGCTATCTTACGGTGCACAAAATGAGTCGACCAAAATTTAAAATTTGCTAGCAGGCAACGGAACGTAGCCTTATATGTGTTAAAAACAGCCATGCTAAAGTACACCCGGAGAGGTGGGCACGGATCGTCAGTCACTGGACACCCGATGGAAGAAAATGCCGAAATAGTGTGACGATCTGATCTTGTTTGCGGAGCGAACATGGCCAGAGATGGCACAAGATAGAGAGGTTTGGAAGGAGAAAGGGGAGACCTTTGCCCAGAAGCAGGACAATTGAAAAGTTAACAAAAAAAGCAAAATACTACTTACTAGTAGTTACTACTTTTTTTTCACTAAATAAATAGGTTTGCCTTTGGCAGCAACTCACCTGAAACAATAATGCGACTTAGAGTGGAACACGCTTGCCTAGAAGAAACCGTTTCATTCAAAATTACTAATAGACTATCTTGCTTACAGAGAAAATGCCTCTTCCACGACGAATATGCTACAGAGTTTAAGAACATGTATTCGTACAGCGCATGCATTATCAAGTGTCGGATCCAATCTGTACAGTCCTTGTGTAAATGTACACCATATTTTTTGCCCACTGGTATTTCTACACATATTCCTACGTGCACTTTAAAGAACTTAAAATGTCTCAATAAATACAAAGGTTCGTAAAGAAAGAGAAAACCTTACAATTCAATCATATTATTGAGAGTTATAATAACAATGAGAATATACATTTTTTTCAGAAAAACTGCAATATTTGTATCCTATTGATACTGAAGATACTGAGGGATTGGAACAAGAGCTTGCTGATTCATTATATTGTCCTTTATGTTTGCCGGACTGCGAGCTAACACAACATTTTACAAAATCTTCCAAAATTCCGCTTCGTAATGCACCAAAGAGAAAAAAAGGGTTTAGAAACAGTTTTGTGTTGGTGAACTTATTAAATTTTCTATCGATTAGATCTCTTGATATCAAATAACATTTAGCTAAAACTAGTCATGATCAATATATTATTATTTTGTGACAGTGCAGGAGTGAATCTCTCCGACAAATGTATTATAAGCATTTACCAGCCTACAAGCGAAGGAATATTACACCGTCTTGATGTCGTTTCTTACTGGTTCGAGATATTAAGTAAGATACAATATGTTATATGAATTAATAACATACAGCAAATAAAACTTAAGAGCTTGAATGTTACGATTGTTTCAGGTAATATTGGTGGATTCTCGGGCATGTTGATGGGAATTGGAATCTATACCGTCGTTGAAGCTATTTATTTTATTTTTATACGATTTGTGCAAATAATTCGTTCCAATTACTTAAAATATGGCTAAACTATATTTTAAGATTTCAGTTTAAAATATAATAAGCAGTAATTTAACAGTTATTTTTACAACGGCTTAAATGTAACATTTCACATCACTAGTTTTTTGCGTTTACGAAGTTAGTAACTGCGAGCAACTGGAGAGGCACAACATTCGCAATCCCCGAATGAATGGTTATCTTATACATTTGTTTGTAAATTTTCAGATGTGATTATAGAAATATAAATATTATTTAAGATGACAACAGTCACCTGATTAGAAACGCACATCGAACAAAGTTCACGTTATAAATAACTATGCTATTTTAAATTACCAAAAACATTTCACCTTCCTATCATTCGAACTCTAGCTGTATTCGAGAATGCGCGTTCTCTATCTGTCAAATAAACCGTGGCAAAAGTGGACAAAGGTTTCGAGTCGCAATTCCATTTATTTACGCAAAATGTCTGCAAATTCGCCGCCGGGAAAGAGTGATGGTGAGCTATTGTTGCATGAGGGACGTTGTGAGATAAATATATCGTGTTATTATTAGAATATGTTGGTATGATTGTAGGTGATGATCCTATAGATAGGCCTGTGCCGAGCGTCCCACCCGTCCCTAGCGTTGATAAATGGGACTGGGATGTGGATTCAATTCGTCGGTATTTGGCCCAGAAACTGGGATTATACGAGCCGCCTGAGGTAATCCTACCTGCGCCTTCCACCCGAGTCCTTGAAGAAGTCAGCTTGGATGGCGTCGTGAAATGGATTCAGAGCGAACGGTGTAAAAACATTATCACTCTTGCCGGGGCGGGTATTTCGACATGTAAGTACTTTATTACTTGAAAATTAATTAAATTAATGCATCCAATGTAAAGGAATTGAATAATATTATTGTTTATTATTTATTTACTCTACTTGTTCACAATACTACCAACATTATAAACTTTGGTTATTGCAAATAAAGTAGACTTATTTACAGAACATTTTGCTATAAGCAATATTTATATTTTTGATACTTACTGTTTTCCTGGACTGAATAATTATAATTTAATTTCTGAGCATTGTTTATTTACAACAGGCCACTGACTTGTTACTATTTATTTGTTATTCTTGAATGAGTTAACAAATCAATCCATTTAACTAATACTCTTTTACTTACTGATGTTTCTATTTCTAGAATACTAGCTTACATTTTTATTACATATCAATTTTACATGACTCTTTTACCAATAAAATTTCTGATTTTGTCTGGTATGCTATGTTTTTTTTGCAAAATATTAGTCATTAATAAATTTATTTACTCAACATCTTGTAAATGAGTGGTTAACTAGAATTAATTCATGAATTGTTAAACATTATCACCAACTGTAGACAAAACCTTATTAAATGCCTTAAAAACCGTCCTTTGTTGGGATTTTCAATGCTTGGCTCAGCGCCCGTAAACAGCTGAAATTTAGGTGTTGCTTGGTGTTTGTAAAACCTTTTGACCACCAAAGCAGTAATGCACGCGCATGTCCTCCACGCCAAAGCACAATTTTACCTACCATTTTGTCATATATTTGTGTTGTGTGGCGTACAGAGCACACACTTGCTTATCACGTATATGTGTCACGTGTGTGTGTGTGTGTGTATGGCGTTCGAAAAGTTAAAAATAAGGTGATTTCTCTATCTAAATGATATATCTAACTAGATTCTATTTAGCCTGCGTGCAAAACGCATTCCATGGCAATCATCGAGAATAAAGAAGCTTTAAAAAAAATATTGTTCCTTTTACTTAATTATACTCAAGTTATAAATCTTAATCTAAAGAATATTTAATAAAACATGATGATGTGTTGATATCTCATCAAAATCAAAATATTTTATTTCTTAACGACCTAGTTGGGCACTTATAAAACGTCGACAAAAAGCACTGCAATTTTGAATCAATAGCATCATCATCATCATAATTGAAATATGATGATAATGATGCTTTTTCAGCTAAGAAGAATAAATGCATGCAGCATTCATGACCTCTGTTTCACACATTACTTACTGACTAGTTTCTGCCCAACACTATGTTTTTGTCGAAGAAACATATTATATACTAATGAAAGAAATTTCCATCCAAAATTACCAAATTTACCTTTTTATGATATGTATTTCATATTATAAAGAGCTAAATTTGATCAGAAATTCTGCTTTTTAGTGCCATATTAAAATAAGCAGTGCTTTCCATTTTGGTACGCTTATAGATCTATCACAAGACCTAGAACTTCAAAACGAAATCTATAGGACTATAAAAACATGGCTACGGAATTTTTGACTATAAAAATATTCAGTGGAAAATTAATATGTCATTGTTTACCACACCAAGGTCAGACAAATCTAATGTTTTGATGGAAATTTTACAGTCTAGTCATTAGCTTATTAGTGTTATACAACATTAGTTTTAGTATATGCAAAACCTGATACACGTGTCTAGTATTTTTATGTAAAGAATCAAATAAATGTACAAAATTTAAAAACTGTATCATGAAAAATCACAAAGTTATAAGCTTCTTCTGTTACCTAGTTGTCCGCACAAAATCGTGGTCACCACGCAGCGCGCGCCTCCAGCGTCGTCATGAGCTCATTGATAATAATTTGGCAGTAGGTACCTAAATTATTGCCACAGGTACTTAAAGTCGCTTGGTGTCCAACTTTTAACTTTTTTAAATATTTTTGGGAAAGAATATAACATGGTTTAAAAATGATTGGAATTATGAACAAACTACATTCAGGTTTCGCATATACTAAAAATAATATTGTATACAATTGGTAGATAAAATTTACAGTACCTTTCATCCTGAAAATAATTTCTGTTCCTGGTGGTGTAGATAGCGCCATGTGTCTTTCGAATCATCAATCAATCAATCATTTATTTTGTTATCCTGATTTAATTATATTATAATAGCAACTTAGTGGTGTGTTATCAAAGTTTTTTTTTTTCTAAGTAAACGCTCATGGACGTGTGCATTCTTCCTACCCTCACCTATGGAGCGCAGACATGGTCACTAACCAAGCGTCAAAAGTCCGCACTCGGGGTCTGTCAGCGAGCAATGGAGCGTAGTATCCTTGGAGTTAAACTTACTGATCGTATAAGGAACTCGATACTGCGTTCCAAAACTCAAATTGCCGATGTAGGTCACACGGCTGCCAAGCTTAAATGGAACTTGGCTGGCTACATCTGTCGCATGCCGGAGGAGCTATGGGCTAAAGTAATAACACAATGGGTCCCAAACAGCAGCAAACGGCAACGCGGCAGGCCCAGAAGGAGATGGCGGGACGAACTCGACTCTTTTAAAAAAGATTGGCAAACAACAGCACTGGATAGGGATAATTGGAAGGAGGGAAGGGAGGCCTTTGCCCTGCAGTGGGACACAAATGGCTGATAATAATAATAAACGCTAGAGAAGCCGCGGGCAAAAGCTAGTAATATAATAATAACTACTAAGAGTGTGACAGTAACTCTATCTGTCACCTTTTTATGCTTTAACAACTGAACTTATTTCTATGAAATTTAGCACACAGTTAGACCATCTTCTGGGTTAGAACTTAGGATACTTTTCATCGCAGTAGTACATTCCCATGGGATCATTTCTGACCTCCACACGAGTAAAGCTTTAATAATTACAAATTTCTGTTCGCAGCTAATAATAATTACAAATCTCTGTTACAGCCGCTGGCATCCCCGATTTCCGCAGTCCTGAAACTGGTCTGTACCACAACCTGCAGAAATATGACCTTCCGGAACCTCAAGCGATATTTGAGATCAACTTCTTCAGACAGAATCCAAAGCCGTTCTTTATGCTTGCCAAGGAACTGTACCCTGGAAGCTTCAAACCAACCCTTTCGCATTATTTCATCAGGCTTTTACATGAAAAAGGTATACTTACTATTTAATTTGATTAAATTGGCAGTTGAAAATGTACAGAAAGTCAAGAAAAAAAATGTATTGGGATAATTCTAAGGTAGGTAATTCATGTAAGAGTTAGAATACATTAAATGCTCCTGTAGAATCTCATCTACAGCTATATTGTGTTTTCCTATCAGAAACAAGATTTTATTTATTACTAGCTGTGGCCCGCTACCTTCATGTGAAATTATTATAGAAATGCTACTACTAAAATTACTTCCCTCTTTGAATCGGGTTTTCGTGACAATTTCAAGAGTAATTATTATTTAGACTAGAAACGGGATATTTACCATGATTACTGTTTCTATTGAGTTCCCTATTTTTTTTTTTTTTTTTTTTTTTGTTTTTTTGACATGGTAAATATCCTGTTTCTAGTCTAAATAATAATGTTAGTGACCATGATAGTTTAAAATATTATAATTTCAAGGGTTTTAACTCTTTTTCCTTTTTAAAAATAAAAGTAACTTAAGCGACTCCTTATAACATTAGCTATCTGCCAGTAAAAGTCTCGTCAAAATCAGTCCAACCGCTTCGGAGATAAGCCGAAACATATCGACAAAAATTAAAAAAAGAATTACATGTTAACAAAATCAAATTCAAATGGGGAAGTAATACAAGCGGACGAAGGTCGTGGGCTACGGATAGTATCTCTCTAAATCTCGCCATGCCAAGCCTTAAGTCTCAATCTACCACTCGGTTACTGTATCTCACATCCATCACCCAGGTCTTCTTCTCCGCCACTACACCCAGAACATTGACACCCTGGAGCGCGGCGCCGGCATTCCCGAGGAGAAGCTAGTGGAGGCCCATGGCACCTTCTATACGTCACACTGTCTCGACTGCCGGAAGGAATACAATCTTGAATACGTTAAAGGTAAGCAGATGTTTTAGAAAGTTGTTCTCTCTCTCTTGTCTTTGATTTTGTAGTCGGCTTATAACGTTCCCACTGCTGGGACATAGGCATTTTCTGTGCATGAGAGGGTATCCATAATTTGTGGTGTTCTGCACCTTGTCTTGAAAGAGGACTTTTGGCCGCAGGGAGTAGTGTTGACATGAACGGACACTGACTTAGTGTACAAGTGAAGTGATTAATACAGGTCTTATACGTGGCCGCTATTTTAAAAATAAAATAAGATGGCGGAAGTTAGGAAGGCCACGTTTCATAAAAAAATCTTCCAACCCCTTTCTTTATTAGCACTTTAAAACATAAATATCTGTGTAGTGTAGCCCTGGCTTTTGCACTAGAAATTACTGTCACAAGAGCCAGAAGAAGATGATCTAAAGAAAATGAAAATGAATGAATGAAAGATATCTCTAGAATAGGTAGTCTGTGTATAAAAAAAATATATCATCATCATCATCTGCCTAGCCTTTTCCCAACTATGTTGGGGTCGGCTTCCAGTCTAACCGGATGCAGCTGAATACATGTATTTTACATGGAGCGACTGCCTATCTGACCTCCACAACCCAGTTAGTACTGGGTAATACGACCCCTTGGTAAGACTTATTGTCAGATTCTTTGTGCCACTGACTACCTGTAACGACTGTCAAAGATCTACAAATGACAGCCGGGACCAACGGCTTAACGTGCTTTCCGAGGCACGGAGGAAACTCGGTATTAATGGGTGGTCACCCATCCACAGACCAACCTATAAAAAAAAAATATATATGTATAAATTCAAAAATCCATATTTCAGAGCGCATATTCGCGGATCAGATCCCTATCTGCACCGACTGCCCGGGCGTGGTGAAACCGGACATTGTGTTCTTCGGAGAGAGCCTGCCCGAGCGCTTCCAACGGTGTCTACAGGAGGACTTCCAGCAATGTGACATGCTCATCATCATGGGGTCTTCGCTGGAAGTACAGCCTTTTGCCTCGCTTATTGATATGTAAGTTAGCATTTAACTAGGATGGGCACTGACTTTACAATTCGCACGGGTTTGCTTGCCTACTACTGGCGAAGCGAAACTTAAAATGCCGATGTAATTTCCCCGCCAGATACGATTACAACCACAACTTGGAATCACTGGACTTGTGTTCTTCTTATAAATAATATCTCCCTCCTCAGGGTCCCCGACTGGTGTCCCCGTCTCCTAATAAACCGCGAGAAGGCAGGCATAGTGTCGCCGCTGATGCGTATGTGGGGCGTCTCCACCGGAGGCTTACATCTGGACGAGAACGCCGTGAGAGACGTGGCTCGTCTTGGAGACTGCGACGATGGCTGCCAGGATCTCGCTGATAGACTTGGTTGGGGGGTAAGTAGCCTTCAAAGCCTTTAAAGTTGAAATCCAACGGCATGGTCAATTTATTTAAAACTTTACTTGTTCCCCAGGAGGAGCTTCGCGCGCTGATAGCTCGCGACCACGCGCGGCTGGACGCGACCGCGCACGCGCACGTACACGCGCCCGTGTCCCCGCTCGCGCACGTGCACGTGCACGCGCCCCTGTCACCGCACGCACACGTGCACGCGCCGCTGTCCCCGCACGCGCACGTGCACTCGCCAGTGGCCCCGTCCGCGCCTCCCGGGGGACTCACCCCGCCTGAGGACCCCAGTAAGCTATGAACGCGCATGTATACAACACATATTTATTATGTTAGACAGGCCTGCTTCACTTTAAACTTTTTTGGTATATTTTTTTAAAATAAATTACATTACTTTTCAAATTATTTAGGAAAAAATATTACGATATGTTTTGAATCTAAAAATATTAACCGTACATAATTATATCAAATTACGAAACTCGCAAAATAAAGGCGACATCGATGTTGTTTTTTGTTCATGCACCAAATGGTAAGCATTTAGATTGAATGGTCATGATTGGCTGTACGGAAATTTAAAATTTCTCTTTTAGGGGATTTCTATGCATAAGAACTTCATAAGAGGCATTTATCCCGTTGCCCGAATACAATGCGTTCACAATAAGTGTACTTCTGATTCTGCATCGCTGTCAAATTGAAAATGATCTATATTATTTTAACAATAAGGTTGCTAGTTCTGCTGTCACAGTTTTGATTGCAGATTGCAACTTGGTTCTGAGGTGGAGCAGGCCACAAGGGTATCTGGATTCTAGGGTCTTATCAACTACGGATTAAGGAGTCCAGTAGAAAATCAAAAAGTATAGAAATGTCACTTTATCCTTCATTGCTATGAAGTCACATTTTAATACAATATTTAAGCAATTTAAAATAATGGTTTAAAAAAATGAAATAATTTTAAAATATGTATTTTTATTTCTCTGGAACGCAATTGTGAAAATATATGTTGAAAAAAATTGTAAACAGACTTAAAAATCGAAAAATAATGCAAAATGGATTAGTTTAAAGATTCATAAAAACTAGGTACTTACATCATAAAAAAATGACAAGGAATTCGACTTAGCATTAACTTTTTTTAATTTATTAATTTAAATAATGAATAATTACTGTATTCCAGATTGATAAAAATTTGCAAAGTAGTTAACAAGGCTGGATAATTGTTACTTGTGCCTCATAAAGTAATTTTTATGAATTTTTAGTTATTTATTTTATTTATTGTGGTAATGTTGGGTTAATTTATGGTTTTATTTTAAACTGTTTTGTTCATTTAATCAGTTACTTTTTATTTTTTAACTTGCATGTTGTCTAGTATCGGCAAATAAGTTACCAATTAGAATGGGGCTTCCCGCCATAGAGCCTGTGGGGATTGGCTTTTGACGTTGGCTGTGTGACTTAGCACAAGAACACTTGTATACATGGATGGAATGTGTGTTATCGAGCAAGATTCACAGACCACATTTTGAATTTGCCACGTATCTCATCATTTGAATATATACATTATTTATACAAGGTTAAAGTTTATATTCATCATTGTTAATGCTTGCTCACATTCACTTATCGAATTTAGATGAGCATTAACTGCATATGACTAAGGTTCAAATTTGTATGAAATATTTACTTTGCAAAGTAAATTCAAAGTGCGGACAGCGAATCTTGCCCCTATAGTATTTCGACTAAACACGACGTTAATTCCCCTATCTTGACGGACTCTTTACCACACCCACATTAAATTAATATAATAGTAGAAGTTCTTCGAGTACAATATAAAGATCTCCTAAAATTTATATGAAGCAATACTATTCTTGAACTTTCTTATTAATAGTAACAATGAATATCCTTATTCAGCTTGTGCAAAAAAATAGATATGAATATGATAAAAAATTTGCATGGTTTCACAAAATCTGTTTTATCCATAATAAATGAATAAGGATATGTCATGTACAGTGAGGGTGAGGCTAGAGCATATCTTGTATCGACAGAAACATCCAACGCTTCTGTTTTATACAGCGTCATTTATTGGGTTATGCTTGACTGAGCTAATGGTAGTACTTTCATACAAGCCTAAAAGCTTGGCTTTCCCATAACTTACTAATCTTCATGATGTTAGGATTTCTGAACAGTCTGCTTGCCTTATAGGCTTGCCGTATTGTTGGCCCCTAGGCACGCCACTGAGAGATGAAGTGTAAAGAGTAGACATAAAAACGTGGTGGTCGACTAGTCAACATTGCGATTTATTATTGACTCAGTCCCACTTGAACCACAATTCATTAAACGCGTTTACCGCTAAACCTAGTTCGGTCGTTGTCTTTTCAAACTATTGACATAAACAGAACAAGGTTTTAAGAGGGGCATTCTGAAACATTTGTTAGCATGAGGACAGATTCGCTTTACGACAGATTCGCGTTACGACAGATTCGCGTTAGATCAGATTCTGGTTAGGCCAGATCCGCTTGAAGACAGAAGTACAGTCGGATCAAAAGTAATTTTATTCATTAATACGAAACATCTGAGAAAATAAAAAAAAAACCTTACAGACATAGTTACTAACCAAAAATAAATTCCCTGTATTCAGTTTTTCCAATTTTGTTTTTTCTATATTAACCAAATTCGCTAAATGTTTTAAACATTCTAAAGTTGTAACGCTTGTTGACATTTTTTTCAATCTTTTTATCATTTTTTAATTCTTCTAGCCTTCGTCTTTTCCCTTGATTGTAAAGACTTAAACTTAATTTTCTTTCTTGTATTTCAGATTCTTTTTTTTAGCAACTAAAGAAAATATATAAGGCTAGTTTGGGCCGTATTTTTTAATTCACGTTGGTATCCCTCCACCCCATTTGTTGTTCTAATCTTTTCTCCGTAACAAGAAAATTGTTCAGAAGTGACTTTCTTTAGCCAAAAAATAATAATCGAAAAATAGTTTTGAAACTGAACAAATTCCTCTGTAGCAGGGCCAGCTTCTAATAAAGATAAGTAAGCCTCAGGGATTAAATTTGGAGGTAGCTGTTCTAATTGAGTAAACATTCTTAAAAAAAAGAAATGTCTGATACTCATACCAATTATTTAGTCTCAAACTAGGCAGAGCATGTATTATGAGTGCTAGATAACGGATACAAATAAACGACCATGACTCGGGTACATATTCATTAGACAAATGTTGCCCCATGGTGTAATAATCTGACGTAAAGCGAATCTGTCCTTATGCGAACAAAGGAACTTTATGCTGCGGTCTGTACATATTGTCTTTAAGCGAATCTGACCCAACGCGAAGCTGACCTAACGCGAATCTGTCCTTATGCTAACAAATGTTCTGAAAGTTGGCAACGTCGCAAATAGCTGTCAAATATTTTTTGGTGAATTAATCAATATTACTAAGTAAATTATGAATTACCGCTGCGTTGTACTGAAGTATTGATTATGAATTACAATTATTTATATTGTGACAAATGAATATTTAGTTTTAGGGACAGATTGGCACCTAAAACTGTTACAATACCTAATCCAGTGTTATTATTGCAATTCAACAACATAATTTTAGTGCAACACAGAGCGATATTTCATCATTATTTTAGTAGCATTACTTAATAAAAACAGTGAAATATTTGACAGCGATTTGCGACGTTGCCAACTTTCAGAATGCCCTGCCTTATATACATTTAGTGAGTTGTGGTGCAAATGGGATGTAGACAGATTCTTAAAATAGTTAGTAGAAATAATATGTTTGCATGACCAATACGCCAATATTTTAATTGAGTACCTTTATAATATTCGTTATGTGATCTAACTTTTATCTCTTATTTATATATATATATCAGAAGTATGCATTTCTTATTTACGAGTCCTGCCTTACAAAATCTTCCATGTTCTGTTGTCTTGTAGAAAATTTTAAAATTCCTATAGCTGTAGTGTAACTGTGTGTTCATAATGACGAAACTTTTACATAATAAATGTTGTTCAACTAAGAAAAGACAGAGAGAGAAATATATATTTGAACATGTTTTATACAGGGTGCGAAGTTAGCAAGATCATTATTTTCTTCGATAATTATCCATGCTGATTCAAAATTTGGTTTAACTCGTTCAAATCGAGTCCAAACATGGTCTTCATTTTTCGGCATTTGGTAACTAATCCAGAGTGTTAGTTACCAAATGCCTAGATATTGATCCTAGATAGTGAAATGGCAACAATCAAAACTAAACAAAAAATGTACAAATTAAAAAAAAAAAACTAAATTATTATTTTTATAGTCTACACTTAACGCGTTTGGATACGCGTTGAAACGGCAAATCGCGTTCGGATACACGTGAAGTGACATCGATAACGCTATTTGTTATTATCAATGATAATTATCACTTAAAACCCTGGTTTTAAATGTAAATGTTTCGCCAATGCGAACGCACAGTAATAGTAATAAAAACATGTCTTATGATACAGATATACATATATATGTAGCTATAACGGCGTGCTAATAAAATCGGTACATTATTATACATATAAATTTTTCTTAGCGATATAATGTTATTTTTTTTAAGGGGTGTCTAGAATTAGTTTTGCAGTGAATTTTGCGGAAGCGTCGTTGCTTGGGGCACAGTGTAATTACACAGTGGTTCAATGGAACCGTTTTCATACAGTAATCGTGCGGGGGGAGGGCAAGTGGGCGGAGCTTTTTATACTTCGTCATAAAAGGTCGAATAATGTAAAAAGGTATTGAGAATTTCTTAGTTTGAGCATTGAACCACTGTAAGCATTTACACTGTGCTTTAGGGTTCAATAAATATAATGTAGTTCCTTTCACTAATAATCTTGCAGTGTGCCGTGTTCTCAAATAGATTTAAACCGAATGCAATACCTATTTCCTATGTACATTTGTCATTCTGTTTGATACATAGTAAATAAGTGTAGCTCAGAATCTTAGGAATATATAACTTCCAAAATATTAGAAAATTATATCCCCAATATAAACTAGTGTGACTTAAATAGACCAATGTAATACACCAATTAACTGAAATCATAGGCCTTATTAAAATCCACGAGATGTAAATATTTTATGTAACTGGGACTACGCAAAGCATATAGTTATATACTCAAGCAATATAATAAAGCCTTATATATAATATCAGCTATTTTGAATATCGTAAACCATTTAATAATGTTGAAGCCGAATGCAAAATTTTATATAAATTGTAATTTAATGTAATCAACTACATGCTGTTTTTAACATCGGCGATATTGCGACTTCATCAATGCTGTATTGCGTTTAGCTAACTAACTTGCCGACTAGCGGGAGTTCAGTGGGTTGGTCGCATATCGAGCTAAAATAGACTATTCAAACCGCTTATCGCCGATCCTAAAAAACGCGTGTCTAAATATATGCTAAGGTTTTTGTTAAGATTAATTTTGGATAGCCTTTAACTCATATTGCGTAACACACTTAAAATTGCAATTACTATAATTTTGATAATTTAACAATATTCATTGTGTAAAAATTACATCGGATCGGCGCAGCCGTTTCTTGTATTTTTCAATCCAATGAAGCAATAGATTAGGAATTTCCTTTTAAATATTTCAGATTGTGATTGCAATTGTGTTACGCAATTGAGGGGCTACAGTCCTCTCAAAGTTATTGCACTTCTGGACTGTCATTGTCAATCACAATGATCTTTAATTCCGTCGAAATACGGTTGCTATTGGCTCGCTCCTGTCAGAAGTAAAATCAATTTGTAAAAGGACTAGTATAATAGCAATATTGTGTTACCCAATAACGTATTTGAAGGTTATTTTAGCTGTTTGTACTTGCAATTTATATAAATTGTTGTAAGCAATATTGAGAAAATAAAACGCATAATATTTATTAAAGATGTTGTTTTATTTACTTCATACTAGCGGTATTCCGGATATCTGTATCCGCGGATATCCATAGCCAAAAAATAGGCATCTTTTTAGCGAATCTTTTATGTTAGTGAATTACATTAGCACTCATCTATAAAACTCGTAAGTTTGTGTCACCCCCAACTAAGACAGTTTTGTGCATATATAGCATCAAACTTAGGGACGGCTGTCTTGACGCTTTTTGAAAATCGTGTCACTGTCCACCAGTGGGGGACAAGCAGGTGGGGGATTATCATTAACACTAGAAACGGGATATTTACCATGTTTAGGTGGGGGACATGGAGAATCATCGCCTTTTCTGCCTCTGGTTTGGCACACCTATTGGATTTTCGCATGATCGATTGATAAAATTCAACAGAGGCTGAAATAAAACTCTTACCACTAGGCCTTGTTGTGTTATTGTGATAAAAGTGAATGAGTATTAAAAAAAAAAAATGTTTCTTTGGGAAAGTTGATGTTATCATGAGTACACGTGTTTAAGTATCGGTCACTAATTACCAGTCATCCAATATAAATGAAGTACGTATTTTTTTTTAAAATAACAGGTATGTTTGCTATGGCGTGAGTCGATTAGGTTGCTGTGTTTATTTCTTTCCTGTATTATTCAAATTCTTGTAAACGTGGAGAACAAAACGCAAAATATTATAGATAATGTTGTTTTATTCACTCCATATATCAAATAGTGTGTTGATGATCGCTTATTTACAATGGTATTAAAGTGAACCGAAGAAATATAAACTATACAGTCAACAAAAAATAAGTAGTAAGTAATTAAAATTATTTTAAAATTCATTTCAATAATATTCAGTGTGAGAGATCGGCGGGAAGTACAAAATCAGCATTCGTTACAAAATGGGTACTTGATACATTTTTAAGTTACAAGAAACAAAATAAAAACGTTTTAGAATATATTACAAACTTTTACGACAATGCACCGGAATGAGAATGAATGATGAATTATTTATAAAACTTACAAGTAGCGAAGCACCCAAAGCAAAGACTTCAGTTTACGGAGCACAGCAGAGGTTTTTTTTTTATGGTATTGATTTTAATTAGTGACCAACGAACGCACTTTAAGTCAGTTCACCGAGACACGACGCGATGATGATTGAAGAGGCCAGCTTGTTACACGAGGCGTATTTGACATTATTTCACTAAAATGTATACCTTATTATGTAGTTAATAAAGTTCTCTATTTACGTGCCTCGGTGTGAGCTGATCTTCATCTATATTCGTACAACTCTGAACTTTGTCAGACACATCGAAAAGTCTTCAATTGAATAAAGTTGATTCTGATGATGGTGTTGGATTCAATGTTAAAGTAATGTCCATCTATTCCTTAGCATCAGTAATTCCCTCAGTACTGATCGCAAACATGGCTTCCGTTTCCGGCAGACAGGGGCTGTCGTAGATCTTGCACACTCGGTTGTCGCCCCTCCCCTTGCGGAGGTAGAGGCGGGTCGTCGACGCGTGCGCAATGATGTGGCCGCCTATTGGCTTCTTGGTGTCTGCGTTGAATACGCCTACTGAGTCAACGTTGGCTACCACTTGGTTTGTTATCAGTACTGCTACGCCGAACTGAAATCAAGGGGAAAATGTTTTACTAGATAGTCGAGATCAGAATATTGCAACTGTGTTCCTAGAAAGGGGTAAGCAGAGGTGTATGTATGGTTCATCCACATTTTGCCAATAGGAGGCAGGCTTGAAGGCATTGCCTCTTTCTTGCACATCATTTCATTATCTAGTCTTTTCCCAACTGTTGCGGGGGAGGGGGGGTTGCGGGAATGTTATCGCACGCGGCAGCATCCACGACGCGCTCGGCAGCACACTCTGTTTCTTGCTCTAGCAAATGACGGTTCTAAGCGATAAAAAAGGACATAAGGAATGTACAATGCGCCGACCGTCTCGCAGCTAACTTCCAAGCCGCCATTAAGTTTGAACAGAACTATATCTCTTGAGCGTGAATCTCTTCACCAAGCAATAGGAGAATACGAATACATATCTGACTATCCACACTCGTAATAATGTTAATAAAGGTTCATACCTCATCAGCCAATCTTAGCAGCATTCTCATGAATCGTCCCAAATGTAGCTGCCTCGAGTTCAGCTCGCCTCGGCCGGAGTAATCTGTTCTGTACAGAGCTGTTGCGCTGTCCACTATTATTAGGGAGTATCTGTAACATTACATATAACAGTCTTTATGTGAGATATCACGAGTATTTATTTTTTCTTTGAACGCGCGATTTCTAAACCGAATAGCGGTGCGTGACCTTGACATTTTAATCACGGTGGGTGCTTAATTTTTCAGAATTAAATTAGATTATACCTGTTAACCTGTATTTAAACATAATATTTTGATTTTTTTAGATACTTTGTACCAAAAATAATACACGTGATTTTGGGTAGGGGGGAGGGGTAGTCTTAACCCTCACCAACTATAACCATGAGGGAGGGGGGTTAAAACATTGCTTAAAACATCACGTGATTAATGGATGACCCCTAAGAGTCACTCATTCATTCGAAAGCTTTAAAACATACCTAGACTCCGCCATCATAGCGCAGGCCTGTACCAGTAGCTGCGTCTGATGGTCAGTATTATACGCCCGAGCATAAGCCACGTTGTCCAGCACCGCGGCGCCCTCCATGCCGTACCGCTGAGCGACCGCGAGCAAGCGCTCCGGCCGGAAAGTGCCTTCCGTGTCGATGTACATGCATTTGCCTTCGCCGCCCGATTGCTCTATGGGGAGCTGGAAAGAAATAGAAATGGATTTGAATCTTAACTGCTTATAAATATTGTAAGGAAGATTACATAGAGGATGCCGTGTCCCAGCGATAGGAATGTTTTAGGGGCGCAGGTTGCCCCCATAGCATGACCACGGTAGACAAAATGACAGATTTCTTTGCACTATCTGCCATTTTGTCGATTCTTTCGTCAAAGATATCTTGTCTACGGTGGTCAAGCTACGGGGGCTGGATGCTTACCACTTACTTTTGTAAGTTTGGAATTACTGATCCGATTCCGAAAATTCTTTTACTAATGGGAAGCTACGTTATCCCGAAGTGTCATAGGCTACATTCGCGACATTCCCGTGGGATAATATCCGACTGTATCGGGAGCGAAGCCGCGGATAAAAGTTAGTATTCTGTAAAGAAGTGAGTTTTACCTGGCATGTGACAGCTAAAGTATGGCATATTTGAGTCTTGCCTGTTCTGAACTCTCCAAATATTTCAGTAATAGATCCAGTTTCTATACCACCGCCCAGTAGCCTGTCAAGCTCTTTTGAGCCTGTAGTTAGTTGAATTATTTCAGATCTAGGACAAAATAATTAATTATTATCATTAATTTATTTGAAATATCTGTTATACTAGCTGTATGAAAAAAATTATGACTGTCTTGTACATGTGGACATTCTCACATAGTACTGACAGCAAGATGTGAGAGAGAAACATAAGTAAAAAGAAAAGTGAACAAACATTTGAAAAGTCAATAAAATAGTTTTGATAAAACATGTCCAATTGTAATATACACATAATGCCCTTTCATTTGATACCCCACTTGCATACATATAAAAATACTAGATTATTCATCACCACTTTCATCCCCCATATCTAGTAATGCACCGATTTTGATAAAACGTATCTAAGAACCATCACCAAGAAACTATCTTTCAAATAAAAATAACTGCATTCAAATTGGTTCACATGTTTAAGAGCTACAGACAGTGCCAGAGACAGACTTACACACATTGCGGTCAAACTTATAACACCCCTCTATTTGCATCGGGGTTTAAAAAGATGGCAGACATTTGTAGACAAATAAAAATTTAATAAAACTTTTGGTGTTTGATTTTCCACACAATATATCTGTATCTGCTTATACTATTTTTCACAATCCATCAATTATTTCTTTGGTAAGTGGTCTATCACTATCCTTTTAGTCTTCAAAACAGGAGTAAAGAATATTGTCATAGTAGTGCTGGGGCACATCATCCACTGGCACATGTAGCCCATGCTGATCTCCTGGTCTGACACAGGGTCCCCTCACATTCAGACACACTGTTAAACACTCACCTCAAAGAATATCCTAATCAAAATGCCTATTTACCTTTTCTGGTGGAACTCAGTAGCCGTAGTGAATCCCATCGGCACCAGCTTGGATGCTTCAGCCAGTATTTTGTCTGCTTTCGCTTCTGATATTCCTTTTATCGTAATCAGCCATTTCTTAGGTGCATAGGCCACTGACTCAACTGTGTGATAACCTGCCTCTTCCAGTTTTTTAATATCTCCAGATGTAATACCATTTCCCTGAAAAATATTTCATAAATAACATACACATAACATAACATCACCCCTGTTATCTCCGAATGGTTAGGCAGAGGTTTACCTAATAGTACACCCACATTTCACCAGTTATGTTTAAGTCCCAAGTAATAGGGGGCGAGCCTATTGCCATCAACCCAGCACAAATCCAGACTCCGTGGCTGCTATTTCATATGTAATTCGTAAATTCGTCTGTTTCTAAATCTGTTTCTTCAGAAAGACTGAAGTTGATTATTAACACAACATCACATTTGTAATTGCCATAGGGTTAGGTGTACCTAATAATACCACAGTCCATATTTCCGTCAGTTATGTTTAAGTCCCATGTAATAGTAGGCGAGTCATCAAACGGGCGCAAAACCAGACTCCGAAGTGGTACTGAGAAATTGCCTAACCTTGGAATTCACCACATACTCACTAGATGAATGAGACAGTATTATAATATGAATCATCATTATCATCCACAGCCTTCTTTTTTCTCGTGCCAATCCCCACGGACCTGTGCCAGCCTCATCCAGGTTTTTCCCCCGATGGCAACTATGTCGTCTGCCCATCTCGCTGCCTGACGACCCACGTTTGGACGCCATTCGGTGACAGCCTTAGTCCACCTGTTATCACTGCGCCTTGCCAGGTGTCCTGCCCAACTCCATTTGAGTTCCGTAATGCGATTTCCAATATCGAAAACCTTTGTGCGTTTTCGGATTTCGACGTTAGGAACTCGATCTATCAGCTTTATGCCGAGCATGGAACGCTCCATGGGTCTCTGTACACAGCCTCCTGCGTGAGCGTCCATGTTTTAGCACCGTACGTCATTGTGGGCAGAACACACTGGTTATAGAGGCGGGACTTTAGACATAACGGAATTTTGGCTGTTTTCAAAATGTCGTCCAAATTAATAAACGCGGCCCACCCAAGCTGTATTCTTCGGGATAACTCGTTTTGTTGATGCTCTTTGCCAAATGAAAGCATATGGCCAAGATAGACATACTGGTTAACCATCTCTAACTCTTCATTTCCAACGTTGACTGGAGGATTCGAATTGCTGTCGATGTTTGTCATAATCTTCGTCTTGGCCATCCTAAGTCCTACTTTAAGAGAAGCATTATATAGTTCTTGAAGCATATTCTGAAGATCCTCGAAGTTCACAGCAAAGAGGACGAGGTCGTCTGCAAATCTTAAATGCGACAGGTAAGAACCATTTATGTTAATACCCCAACAGTCCCAATTTAAACATTTCACGATGGTCTTCGAGGACTGCTGTGAATAATATGAATACCACATAGAAAATAATGTTTATGTTGCCAAAATGTTAAAAATTTACTGGTAAGCTTGCAAGGCATGGTGCATGGGTTCTGTTAATGACCAACATAAAAATAGCCACCATTTAGCTGGTATTTCCTTTAGAAACACATGGTGAGAAATCAAAATTACGGATCAGAGGGTCGCCTTAAGAGCTGTGCATTCCAGGCTGAGTTCAATATCATTAATTTGAAGACAACCTTAAAATAATAAACCTTATACGATACCTCTAATTTATTAATAAGTTGTGGTCCACATTCGTCTAAGTCTTCATCAACTGCTGAAGCAGTTACTGCTGATGCGGTGGCTGTCATGTTGTCTTTCACTATTACACTATCACCGAACCATTTAAATATTTTTATGCAGTTTCTGAAATTTCCCCTCTCGTTCTTTGTTTAGTTTGCCCGTTGTCACTTGCTCTTTTTATTGACCTTCAGCTATATTTAATATTATTTCTATCACGAACACAAACAGCTTTCTATATAATGTATATTATGTTTAATCTTAAATAAATAGTGACAAATTGCGGAAAAACAACAAGTTTCAAGTTTTAACTTGTGTTTTCGTAAATCGAATATGTCAAAAGTAGTCAATGTCAGAATTCCCTCCAAACTATTTTTTTAATTTTCACAGATTATAAATAGGTAATTTTTGTCACAATAAGGCACCCTATTCACGAAATATGCGAAAATTAAAACCAGTAAGACCTCGAGCTCTTGATTGTGGCTGTCAAAAATGACGAGAATTGTCAACGGCACATCGGCACCGGCCCGACTCGGCCAAAACAGAGACAGAACAGCTGACTGAAAATTATTATTCTGAACTGAACAACAGTTTCTTTCATACGCCTGCGCCTACCGAAAGTTTTAGAAATGGAGAGTCAACAAGAAGTTTCCCTATTAATAGAGGGACAAGTTTTTAAAGTGAAAAGGGACTTGCTTAGTGAATACAGTGATTATTTTCGGGCGATGTTTAGCGGGAACTATGTTGAAAAGGAGCAACAAGAAATTCACATCGATGTATGTATTTATTCCGTTTCATTTACGTTACAATTTACAATAACAATGGTTTACGTCCAATTTGAAGACTGCTTTCAGAACTGTTGCACCAGTAATGAAAATATTCAAGGCATTCTATGTTTTATTATTCTTATAAAATCATAACATAACATCACACCTGTGATCCCCGAAGAGGTAGGCTGATGTGTACCTATTAGTTCACCCACATTTCACGAGTTATAGTAATAAGTTTGGTCCTATTGCCATCAACCAGGTACAAATCTAAACCCTGTGGTTGCTACTGAGAAATTCTTGATGGAAAAATTCTATAACACTGCTCAATCAGGGAATCCTGGAAATCAAACCCAGGACCTCATGCTCAGCGACCACTAGACTAGACTAACAAGGCTGTCTTGGAAAATCATCTAAATTAAATGCTTGACAAGTTTAAAACTTATTTATAGATCAAATTTTGTGTTCATAACTTGAAAGCATCCTCTTTGCAGGTGGTAGATGCAAACTCAATGAGTATCATTACAAGATATATGGAAATCGGTTTGATAGATATATCAGATTACCCTCTATCTACAGTTGGGGATCTTGCCATTGCAGCTAATTTCCTACAAATAACAGAACTTACAAAACAAATCAATTACTGTTTAGATCAATCAATATCATTGTCCAACTTCTTGGAAATTAGAGAAATAGCACAAAATGCACCTTCGATGGAACTGGAGCAAGCGGCTGTAACATATGGACTTTTTTCATTTAAAGACATGAAACCTGAGTTAGTTCCGTCAATAAATTCATTGTTTTGGTACCTATCACACACATACTTGAACACAGAATCTGAATTATGTGTTTTTAAATTTGGTTTGAAATGGATTGAACTTCAAGAAATGGGTGCTGACGCATTACTTATTGTACTTTGTTGTTTAGATATGAATAGACTTACAAGCATAGAATTAAAGGAAATGAAGGATCTCATTAAAGATTATGTGAACAGTTTAACTGAGAAAGTAGTAGAATGCCTATACAAATTGTCAAAAGACTATGAACTATCAACTACTGCTATAAAAGGAAACAAACAGGTACTATGTGAACTGTATACAGAAAAAGTGTATACAGAAGTGTTGAATATAGTAGATGCGAGTGTACAACGTAAGCTGAGGTTTATACCAGCGGTGCCAATGTGGTCTGATAAACGCAAAAATGCAGAACTATCAGAGAATTACCTGTATACTTATACAGAAGAGAATGGTTTTCGAAAGTGGATAGAACTAAGTGAAAAGAAACTTTGGGGTTGGAATTTAACGAATTGGACTCCTACAAAGATTGTCAAGGTTTGTGGAGAATATGGAAGGGGTGCGGGTAGCTATATGAGGGACGTGAAAGTATATGATGTTCTTAAAAAGGAGTGGATACAACATGGAGTAGAGCTGCCATTACGGAGACACGCTGGTGTTGTGGTTGTTGAGGATTCATTGTATATTCTCGGAGGGGTTGGTGGATATAGGTAAGTTTAAAAATTAATTTATCGATTGACCACACTTATTGATGCCAAATCGGCTTGAGCCACTTAGAAGAAGCTTCATGTGGTGTAGTCGCGTCGACCGATAGGAACGAAACGAATGACTTCTTTTTCGCTTTTATTGCATGAGCATAAAGCTCATTCTGAATGGTGCATCTGTTGCGCATAGGGACCGAGGGAACCTGTTGAAAAATCATTTTTTGTTTGCTTTATCGGGTTTAGACATCGATATCCATCACGTCTGCAGAGTTTGTTTAGCTAATTTATATAAACCTTGTGCCCTGTGTATCTAAATAATGACGTGTGGCGCGCTTTAGAGGTGTAGTGGAGGAAGAGGAATCGTACTGGCAACCGAACGTACCTACCCACTTTCGTGCTAAATATTAAGACTAAATAAACGTTTGCAACTTTGTCAACGTTGTGTCAAACTGAAGTCAAACAAAATGGGTTCAAAAATATCCGCCACCGTATTTTCGTGATTTGTTATAAACAATGTGAAATCATGTCCAATAAACGGCTTAAATTTACCGCAATATACAGTGTTAAAAATGATGAAAAGTGACAAAGTAAATCAAAATTGACATAAATGCCATTTATTAGAACTATGTTTTCTTATCATAAAATTAAAAATTCATAATTCAATATTACTTAAGTACATAGTTTTGAGCCAAAATGTATTCTGCTACTGGCATAAGCGTTGCCTTGAATACCTTTCGTTTAAGAGGTCGCTCGGTACAAGAAGCTACTGAAACTCTTTTAAAAGTTCTTTATTATTCATTCCGCTCGAGACAGGTAAGTTTTCTTGTTATAATTGCTTGCTTGGATAAAAATTAAGACTTAGTTTAAAAAAAATCATCGTCTTCCTACCGTTGCCCCATTACACACGTTTAAAAATATGAGGGTTGTAAAATAAATTCGCCAAAAATTGATTTTAATATGGTTATGTTTTTATAATACCTTGAAAAATGCGAACTGTATTTAACGGACTGTACCAACAGACAACTGACTATTCCTAAATTTAACGTAATAGCCCCTAACATCTAAATTATTGAAAAAAGTTCTCTTCGTCTCCTTGGGTCTCCAATCTTCGAGAATTCCTTTCCCGATTTTATCGAGGAATAAATTCAAAATTTCAATGGTATTTCGGAAAGGTTGCTCCAAATTAATATGCATTCGGCCATCACCCTAATCCGCTACTGCTGTTTCGGCCCAAAATTAACATATTGCCTACGTACTTCCCCTTTATGGAAGCACACTCATCTTTTGGACAAAATGGATCAAATTATCAAAAATACTATATCATCCATTTTAAATGTGGCTTTGGACGACCGTGCTTGGATACAAGCTACTCTTCCCATTCGTATGGGAGGACTCGGCGTCCGCAAAATTTCTAGTATTAGTTTACCGGCGTTTATATCTTCGGTCCACGGCACTGAGAAATTAATCAAGAATATCCTGGCTTCCACACTGATTGATTTTGATGTGCCGTGCTTCTCCAAGGCTATCAATGCCTGGAAACCCGCTTGCCCAAATTCTGAAGAACCCGACCATCCATTTTCCCAGAGACGTTGGGACGAGCCGCTCTGCAGAGTAGTTCAGAACAATTTACTGCACACGTCTGCTACTACTAATGAGTGTGCGCGTCTGCTGACTGTGGGTGAGTGGGAGTCGGGTCTTTGGCTTCACGCACTACCGTCGTCGAGCATAGGCACGTTGCTCGACGACACTACTTTCCACCTCGCTGCTTCTCTACGCCTAGGCGCCCCTTGTTTTTCTCCTCATCGCTGTCACTGTGGTGAAGCTGACAACAGCCTTGGACACCACGGACTTTCATTCAGCCGAAGTGCGGGCCGCTTTGCACGGCACGCGAACTTAAATGATATCATCAGTCGAGCTCTTGTCACCGTCGGCGTTCCAGCTTTATTAGAATCCAATGGCTTGGCACGCGACGATGGCAAGAGACCGGACGGCATGTCTTTGTTTCCATGGAAGATGGGTAGGCCTTTAGTGTGGGATGCAACTTGTTTCGATAATCCTGCGCCATCCCATCTTCCTAGCTCGTCGTGCTGTGCTGGGGCTGCCGCAGCGGCTGCAGAAAACCTCAAGCGGCGTAAATATAGTAACCTTATTGGTAACTATATTTTCGAGCCGTTTAGGGTTGAAACTCTAGGTCCGTGGGGTCCGACTGCTCACAGCCTTTTAAAGGATTTCTAAACGTTTAGTTGACTCTTCCCGTGACCCAAGGGCTGGTTTTTACCTTGGCCAAAGACTTAGCGTTGCCATACAACGTGGCAACGCCGCCAGTCTTTTGGGTACATTACCACTTGACAGCGTTGAGGAGGAGTTTTTTGACGCCATTTTTTAAGTTTATTTTTAAGTTAGTTAGTTAATATAGGTTATTTTAATTTATTAATGTATAAAATATTTACTTCTACAAATAAAGAACATACTTTCTAATCGATCTTGTTTCAGGATTCATGTAAAAGATTTCTCTATCCAGAATGCTGCAAAAATGTTCAAATGAAACTAGGAAATAATATTCCTCAGCAGAATTTATATTTGGGACATGAATATGTATGTTTTTGTTTTAAATTTATAAAAGCAGTTGAACCAAAAATATTATCATGAAAATTAAATGTTCTGTCCCTTACGTTTTTATTAAGTGAAGCCATTTAGCGTCTTCTTACAGGTGGAATTCAAATAGGTTCTAGTTAGTTCTTATCATAATTTATCTTCTGACAACCCTAATATTTTTTAAGCTGAAACCCCAAATCGGAATGGCCACTGGATCTTGGGCTGAAGCAAAGAAGAAAGTTAAAATGTGTATCATAAGTAATATATTTTCTGATTCCATAGACACTGAACAGAGAACTTCCCACACCGTCCAGGGAATTGATATGAGTCCTACTCCTATGCCAAAGCCTAAAAAAAAGGAAAGCCCTATAGAAATACCTGATCCAGGCGGTCCAGGGTTGCCAATACCGGCGTTTCCTGATGTGGGTATACCCTTTGTGCCTGAGCTCCCCGCGCAGGAAGTACCTGAAATTCCCATGCCACAGGAGCCCGGTAAAAATCCAGAAAGAAACGTGCAAACTTGTTCTACACAAGTTACACAAGACACGCCCATGGACGTGTCTTCTAGTAGCTACAAAAATCCGGCTGGACATAAAGCGGCAAAATGAAATTGTGAAAAATAAAATGTTAAAAATATTCCTGATGTTTTAGTGGTGCCGCTAATGATTTCGGCGAGGTATTAAGAAATCGCAAAAATTTCGTGCTCCAAGCGAAAGAAATACCTAGTTCCGACTCTATCCACAACAATTCGTAGTAACGAATTGTTGTGGATAGAGTCTGAACTACCTATTCAAATATATATTTATTCAATACCTACTGGAATGTACAAAACGGGTCCGCACCAGAATGAAAACATTATATTATTATGATTATGTTTTTTGAATGACTTATGGACAATTTAAACAATTATATCATTTTGTATACTAGTTGTACAGCATCAAAAAGTGTTATCAACAGGTTCAATATTATACTAACAGGATAATACTGCAAGCCAGACATGAAAATTATAATAATGAAAAATAGTAGATACTTTATATTGTTTTAATGTAAACAAAATAAATATGGAAGTACCTAAACAAATTTGTAAGTTGCAGTGAATATTAAAGTATCTGATAAAACTGCTGTTTATTTATTTATCTACAAAATTTTTGTAAAAAAGATAGCATTCATTGAACTTGAAGAAGTTACGAGGGTCCGTACACTATTTAGGTGTCTGAGCACAGTGAGCGTGATACGTTTCTGTTGGTTTGGTATCCTTACGGAAGATACGGAACTCTAAAACATAAAACAATATTTTCATGATTAGCAAACTACGAGACAGGCAAATCTTTCCGTATAATAAGTCGTCAGGCACTACACCTTTATTTTGTCAATTCAACACCATCCAAGTGGTTGAAAAAGTTGTCTCCTCGTTCTTCTGTAAACTATGAACAATAGCAATATTGCCTATGACATACAATGATCGTGCTCAGATGCACGCTTTAAAAATAAGCCCATAATCGGATCGAATGAAAGAAATGGAGCTATGTAGGACGTATAGCACTTTTTCGTAGACTGAAGTAAGATTGAAATTAAACTGCTATAATGGTGGCTGTACACTTTCGCGCTCGCCCTGCTCCGGAAGGTCTCGGCGAGAGTGTACAGCCGTCTTAAACGACGGTGGTCCCCTGCCACCGTAGCATGACCACCGTAGACAAGTATTTCTTTGACGGAAGAATCGACAAAATGAGATTGTGTCGACACAATGACAGATTTCTTTGCACTATCTGTCATTTTGTCGATTCTTCCGTCGACAAAACCTGTTTCTATGTTGGTCATGCTACGAGGGCTGATCTCGACTCTCGACCCGGCTATATTGACTGACAAAAACGGCGGTCGCTTCAGAAGTGCCTGGCATAGTTTTGTCTTATCTTAAAACCCTACTAGGTATTCTCACTACACGACCATGGAAGAGATCAGAAAATTCATGCGTGGACTTCAGCAGAGCACATAGACGGAAAATTATAGTCATGAGTTTAGTATTTAATATTTTGGAATTGAGCAAGATTGTCCTTTCACTCAGTCAAACATCTCTAAGATTTGACTGTTGCAAAATTAGAAAAATACCTTCTTAAAATAACGTGGAAGGACAGTCCTTTCTGGTTTAAGAACTTTATTATTCACTCACTGAGAAACTAAATTTATATAACATGCTTATGAGCGTAAAAAAAATATATGTTCATAGTAAAAAACAACAAATACGACGGTAAGCAATCACAATAACAAAACAAATGTATCTAGTAGCTCATCACCAACCAAGCAAAGGCCTGTTGAAATTTTTGCTTTTCTAACTTTTCTTCACGCCTCCTAGGGCCTAACTTTCTTATACTTTCACATTTTTATTTTTTCATATTTAATGCTTAATCTTTCCATTAACGATCATACCTTGTACCATATTTATTTTAAATCTAAACCTTGCGAAACGAACAAAAGACACGACAGTTAATCCGATAGCACAGCACTATTCACTTCACACCATTTCTTGTCCATTGTTTCCGATTTCTGCCTCCTATTTCCTCTGCTGGACAACCTTGCCTGATTGCGCCGCACCATTTCACTCCTCACCTCTCTTCTCTTCTTCATATCTTGACGAGAAAGATGATCGTTATATGGCAACAATTCCAACTATGAATGACAGAAGAATTTTGTGCTCACGTCTGTCTGATGATGCTCCATTCGAGCCACCTGATGTCGTTTGTGCGATTACAACCTCTTCTTTAGAGTAACTCTTCCCCATCTTTGAATTTACTATTATTGGTTTTTCCAAAATATCCGATGCCTTTGTTGGAAGTAATATAATTCTGACGGCCTTCTATCGTAAACATTTTGAATGCAATGTGATCCATGGTCGCTTGTAGGAACTACTGCCACCTTCCAAAACTCGTGTTACTACCTATCACGCCGGGCATGGCAGGATCGCCATGTACCTTACATCCGGCGGGAACGGAGCGATAAATAAATAGACGTGTAGTCGCTTCTGAGAGACCTTTAATGACTGCCTTTACAGTGATCCTTAATAAGTACCGGGTAAAACGGGGCGAATAGGAACACAGATGTGAATAGAGACAAAACTTTGAAAGGGATTTTATTGTTGAATCAATATGTTATGTTGCCAAAACGGTCTCTAAATAATTAAGTACGTAACTAAATCAATAAAATAGAGTACTTTTTGGTAACATATCATATTAATTCAACGTTAAAACCCCTTTCAAAGTTTTGTCTCTATTCACCCCGTTTGACGGTAACACCCCTACACAGTACACACGGATCCAAACTAAAAGTGAGTTGTTGTACAATACATGGCAACATACTAATTAGTAATGTGTCCTTTTTTTTCATAAATTTCACCTTTCCAGTTTTAATTGCATCTTACTCTAGTACCAGCACGCGTAGCATGGCTATCGTAGAAACGAGTTTTGTGGACTGACGAATCGACAAAATGACAGATAAACAAAAGAAGTCTGTCATTTTGTCGTTTCTGCCGTCGACAAAACCTGTTTCTAAGTTGTTCATGCTACGAGGGCAGGTTTGTTATAGCATCTGTTGCCCAAATAAAGAAGAACTAAATAAAATTTGTATATTTTCAGGGTCGTGTTAGAGACTGCTATTATTTACGACTTAAAGCAAAGGACTTTTAGAAGAATTGCGGATCTACCAGACGCGATACAGTTACCAGCAGTATGTGCCCACGAAAAAGAAGTGTATATGGCTGGACTCCAAAACATTTACAAATACGAAGACACTGGAGAACAACAGCGGTGGACAAAGGTCCTCGACACAGACATAATGCCTACCATCTTGGTTTCTTTCAAAGGTTATATATATGCGGCACAGAGTTACTTTCCCCACCTGCACAGGTTCAGACCAGGAGTTGATACAGCTTTACAACTGATTGGGGGGTTTAATCATATCCCAGTGACTATATGCAATCTAGGTAAGTAAAGTAGTAAACCATAACATTGTGCAATCGTCTTACTAACCTATTTGCATTTGGTAATATTAAGTGACTATATTAAGTGAACAATGACATCTTCTTAGCGTGTCGATAGCTATCTAAATTGTGTCAGTCCAGAACTGAGCTACTAGTTTGGCACTTTCGGTAGCGTCCATCAGGTCCTGTAGTGAACAAACAACAGAACACACAGGACTTTCGTTTATAGAACAGCATCACATTTGTAATCCAGGGCAGTCGTTAGTGAATCTCCACGGAAAACCTGCTCACGTGGATATTCACTAAATCTCTACGTGAGCAGGTTTTCCTTGCTGCAACCAACCTGGGTCCGGAATCTATGTAAAGACTTCCAGGTCAGACATGGCAAGTCATGTCCAGGTGTAAGATTTTCAGCAGGTGGAACGAATGGGTTAGGCAAGGACTACTTCGCCACAGCTTTAGCCTTTCAACACTGACATTAACTGTGAATAATCTGCAACTACGCGATTGTTGGTGTTGTTGATCACCGACTAAAAATACGAGACGCTACAGTCCATTTTATTATGTTGCAGGTTACAGGCTGGTCGCCATCACACGTTCAGGTGACGTGGTGACAGACTTCATTTATCTAGAAGAATTTCAAGATGCAAATATACCTAGCGAAAATGTCAAGCTTATATGGTCACAAACATGCTGGCAGTTAGGGGTTAATTCCACAGGATCCTGCTCAGTGGTGATGGCGGCGCCTCCCACTAACCCTGACGTGTCGCCCTTCCACCAACGGTACCTCACAATCTATGGAACAGGGTAGCTTCAAAACCGAAACACAAAAATGTTATTAATTTACTTTTATTACGTCATTCATTTACAAATATACTCAAAATTATTAATTAAAGTACATACAATTTGTACAAGAACTCCACAATAAAATAAGGCAAATAATTGTTAATACTCATAATAGTACACTAATTACCATACTTAAATAAAAGTGACAGCATTATATGCGATCTCAATGAGACTAGTAGTCAACAATAATAAAATAATCTTTGCAATTAATAGGTATACAACAAGAAAGCCAAAAATTTTAATCTAAAATTATTTTGTCACTGGTATAAAATAACTTACATTAATATGTCTCTATTAGAAACCAATGTTATTTACAATGAATAAAGAACAAAATACGATAAATCTCTAGTATGTTAAGGCCACTCAATGTGATGTATGAATACATACACGTTGTTGAATGATTCAGCACCAAATGGATCATAGTCACACATCCAGGGTGTTATTATGTCAAATAATGGCACTGCACAGAGGATCCAACAGTACTATTTATTACATGAACATTAAAACTTACTTATCATATTTAAAAGCTCATATCCATCGCATGTTTCTTATTACTAGAATTAAATATAAACAATAAAGTGATGTATTAAAGTACGGAAGCATTTCATTTATCAAGATTCTGTGTCAAAATGTGTATTTGGCATTTACAAGATGGCTATATACGAAGTTATTGGAAGCACTACATATAAGATCTAAAGTAAGCTAGCGCACATCGCGGACGGCGCGGCAAGGCATTTTTACTTTACCCAACGTAAATACATACGTAGCTAGTAGTAACAAGACACAAATTCCAATGTTTAGTTATCGACCCCAAGGCATCCCTTTGCGGCATTGAACATTAGAATCTCTATCATGTTACGACTAGCTACGTATCAATTTACATTGGCTAAAGATAAAATGCCCTGCCGTGCCGCGCCCGGTTTGCGCTACCCTTAAATGTGTTGTGTAGAATAGAATATTATGAATGCATTCTCTTGGTACAAAAATATCAACTATACACTATCAAACTTTAGCACGTCATCAAGGCACGTTTGAAGGCCCCATCCATTCGCCGTTACATTAAATAATTATTACAATGTTGTACAGAATAGTAAAAATATAATATTACTTGCTACTACATTTAAAACTTGCACTATTTTGTTATGAAAGTCTATAAACTATAGTATTCTGGATCACCCGTGATGGGGTTGTCAATTTCGTTAAAAATAATATGTATAGTTGTGCATGGATCTTTTGGCGCGTGGCGTAAAGGGAACTAACGCCGCCATCTTCATTCAGCAGCGCCCTCTGTCATTTAAGCGCCAAAAGAATCATGCAGGACTGTAATTGTATGTCTTACTTTACTAACATGTTGAACGAAGTGTTTACGTCCACCCGCCTGTAAGTTTATGGAACAGTTCTTCGTCGAGGGTCTGGTTGGCATCCTTGGACCGCATGGACAGGAAGATGTAGCCTCCGATGAACTCGTGGACCACTTTGCAGTCGGCGGACTGAACTGAGAATATTATGTTGCCCTCCTCGAACTGTACCATCATGTGTTTTATCTCCCAGTTTACGTTCCATGCCTGGAAAGGAAGAAATAGAATTGTTAACACCAATACTAGATGAATACTAGATAATGAGATATATGTAAAAGGAGTCATCAGACTTGACTTTTAAAGGCAAATAAAGGTTACCACATTCAGTACATCATTCTGAACCCCACACATAGAAATTTTTTATCAGTAATTTAAAAATTAATCGGCTGTTCTATACATTTTGAACATATAGATATTACAGGTTTTGTAGGAAACAGCTGTTTTTTGATGATCTGCTGAATACGTGGTAGCCGTTTTATTTTAGCGTCGGTGTATGAATTTATGCATCTACTTCTAGATGGGGTAGGCACACTGCTTCATAATCTAACCAGAAATATCAATAGCCTTGACCAGTTCGGTCATGGCGACCAATCTCAGCAGAACATAGGAAAAGTTATAGAGCACATGAGTGAACACAACACAGATGCTTTCTCTATTCCTTCACTCTCATGGTCTGATTACCAAAAAATATAACTGCCTATACATATTTCAATAACGTTGTAATCGGTTGTCACTTTATGGCATGATACAGAGGAGGAAGAAATATTTGAGTATGAATGTGGATGTCTAGTCTATAGGCAGAGCAAAGAAACAATGAGTGGATTGCGTGAAGGATCATATAGCTAGAAATAAGGTGACTGCTGAGATGATGAGTAATAGAGAAGTATGGAAGAAGAAGACCGACGATCCCAAATAAATTGAGAATAATGATACAAGAAAAATTGACAGAAAAATGTTAACAATACTTACTTTCATAGTACTAAACCGCCACGTCTTGATATGATCCCCAGTGTTGGGATCAAGTCGCATGATCCTGTTATTGGCGATGCTGATGATCTCATCCCGCTTGTGGCCCATGAAGCGCACCACGAACATGGTCTGTCCGTAGTCGCGGAGGTTCTGCCAGGTCTTGATGTACTGCAGCTTGGCTTCCAGGAGGGGAAGGTCTTTCACGTTCGCGTGGCTTTCTAACACGCGTTGGGTGAACTGAAAGGGGAATATGGATATTTAGAAACAGCTGCGAAACTGAGAATAAAGAACTTGAAGTCTAATTTGGTGTCACAACTTCGAACTGTATATCGCCCACTACAAATAAGGTGTATTTCGTGTCAATACACGGAATACACCTTATTACCTTACCTTTTATAAAAGGTTTTCTGATGATATTGAATAATATCATCAGTAAACCTTTTATTCTGTATAATCTATAAGCCTATAATGTTTTCACTGTCCGAGAAAATATTATACATTTTATCTCTATGAGAGGGAATTTGCAGTAATAATCATCGTCGGCTTAGTAGATGTCACGCTGTGTCTTCGATTTTTGGTAATAGTCGTCAGGAAATCGGAACGTCCCCTTTGAAAGCAGTGTAGATTAATGTGGAGTGATTCTTCGCCGAGGCTAAGAGTAAAAATATAGCTCACCTTCCCCTTGAGCTTCTTAAGGAACCGCGGCGCTAGATAGTTCTCCGGCTGCAGATGGTCCAGATGCGGCAGTGAATGCTGGTTGAGCGCGGCGGCGGGCTGAGGTCGCTGAAGAGCGAGCAGCGATCTGACCGCTGCTGCTTCGGTCGCGAACGCTGCGTCCGCAAGCGAGCGACCACGCGAACCGAGACGACAGGCGGCCACCCATTCGGCGTATTGGTCCTCCTAGGATAATAATATTTGAAATGGTATAAGTATTAGAACTCTTCGTTCATTGGTTTAATGACTGTAGGACGACTGCTAAGAGTTAACTTCTGGTTTTGATGGTCTTAGTAATTTCCATCAGGAATTTCTCAGTCACGCCCCGAAACAGTACCTAGTTTTTGGCTCAGTTTACGGCGAAAATCCCTTTCCCCGATTTCTAGTTTCTGCTGCTACTGAATTTTGGAACCACTTTTTCAATAGTCATTCCAAAATTAACTCAATTTACTCTACATTAAAGTCGATTTGTCGAAGTGGAAAGGAAATGATATTTATTTGAACAAAGTTTACTTACATTCTCGCACTTGAGCCACATCTCGTGCATGGCGTCTTCTGCGGGCACCTCGAGCTTGATGCTGTAGCGGCCCGACGCGGGGTGGGCGTCAGGAGTCACCTAGTCAAGAACAAAGTTTAGTATTAAAATAGATACTGGTAATGAGGTGCGCAAAGAAATAAAATACAAGGTAAACACCTTGTATTTTATTTCTTTGCCCCATTTGCATCATTCTGAGCCCCCTCCACATAGAAATTTTTCGTCGGTCATTAAAAAAAAACAGCCGCTTCCTACAAAACTGCAATACCTAAACGGTCAAAATGTATGGTACAGCTGTTTTTTTCTTCTTAAATTACTACGTAACCACCGCGACTCGCCTAGTCGAGAATGTGACGTCACAAAAGCTGTGATTAGCTGAAAACGAACGGGAAGTATACAACGCCCTCTCACAATCTTCCGCTAGTTTGTCTGACACTCGCCAGGGTAGCCCGCGAAATTCAAATTTTCTTAGTTCTTTGCAATTTGCAGGTCAGCGTCACGTTGTATGTTGATGAAACGCAAGTAATACGTATGTACTTACAGAATTATAATCACTAAATTCATCAATACATAGTAAGTTCATTTTGAATGACATTTTCATGAAATAGTTATTTTTAAATTTAAGTTTCGCGGCCTACCCTTAACATATTCATCTTCGCCGCTTACCATGACTATTATAAATACTATTTGTACTATACTATAAAACCATAGATGTATGCCTACCTCAGCACCACGAAGTTCAACAGCGTACGAAGCAGTTTCTCCTTTCCCGGCGGCCTCACTCGACGAGTGTATGCGCAGTACGCCGTCGCGGCACGACACCCAGCCGCGCTTGTATGCCTTCAGAGTGAAGCGTTTGGGCCTGTCAATGAACACGATTATGTTAGCATAACATAAAATCACGCCTGTAAGCCCCAAAGGGTTAGGCAGAGGTGTACCTAACAGTACAGCCACATTTATGGTTAAGTCTTATGTAATAGGGGAGCCTATTACCATCAAATGGGCACAAATTTAGACTCCGTGTCTGCTACTAAGAAACTGATGGAAAAATGTCACCCATCTTTGATTTTTTTAGCCCAGCGACTTTGGGGTTCTGAGGTCGAACACACGACCACTGGCCTGAGTGATGTTACAAATTGTGATGAAATATAGAAGAAAAAGATTACTGAAGAATTATTTTAATCATGAGTGAAAATAGTTCATAATAATACAAACAATTTGGGTAAACATTGAAGTTTACCCTAAACTATAGATAATGTTAAAAAACAATACACAATTTATAAATATGGACGTGGAAAGTTAAATAAAGTTTGGTTATTTGGATATATGTATAGTAGGTAAATAAGACATTTACGGACATTATGATTATATTTAACCAACTTCAAAAAAGGAAGAGGTATAGGTGTGCAACAGTAACAACAGATAAGTAAGACACCATTTAAAAGTACATAATTTACATGTTAATAAAGAGGTTTGTGTACAAACTAAAGACATGTGTTTACGACAAGGTTACAACAGTTTAGTTATTTTTGTAGTATGAGGGGTATGACAAATATCTTACGCGAAAGCGCAGTATTCGTTGTTACACTTGCTGGCCGGTCGACATGAGATGGAAGAAAGAAAATATTATGTAAATACTTAGAAATATTATAAATACAAATAAAATACATAATACGTATATTAATCAAAATGAAAAATTAGAGAAGAGAAATCATCCGAGCCCAAATTCGATGGGGTTATGTCGTTTTATAACAGAGTTCCTAAGGCCACCTTCCAGGTCCATCCTCAGAACCTGGATACCATCTAAAGACAAAGTACTCATCAAGACGAATCAAACGAGTCCAAACTCGATGGAGTTGCGTCGTTTCATTACAGATTTCCTATGGCTACCTTCCAGCTCCATCATCAGATCAGCTCCATGTCATCATAATATTGCATTGTCACGCGATATAAACATGCGTGCAAAATTTCAGCTCAATCGGAAACCGGGAAGTGTCAAATTTAACTTGCAAGATTTGATTACAGATAGACAGCGGGACAAGTGAAACTAAATACATAAAATAAAAGCTTGTAAAAATATAAGTCCGCCTCAATAGTTTTCAGGTTTTATGCATGAAACGACATATGCACCGTGCACTTTGTGCCTGTTTTATCGAAGTTTTATAAGTGCCCATGTAGGCCTATGAGAATATTGAGCTCGATGTGTGGATAAATTAAGGAATGAGTATATTAGAGGGAGGTGGCGCCTGTTTCAAAAAAATTGAAAGGAAGTCCTGTCTTGGTATGGCCAAGGTATGAAACGCATGACACTAAAAGAGTGATAGACATGAATGCTCATGGATGGAGAGGAAGAGGAAGCCAAAGAAAAGATGGATGGATTGTATGAGGAATGATATGAAAGAGAGAGGAGTACATGCAGTGACGTCTGACAGGGGAGAATGGAAAAAGAAAACGTATTGTGCGGACCACAAATTGAATGGGACAAGAGCAGGAAGATGATGTAGGCCTATATGAAATAAAATATTTTGATTTTGACATGAAGTTTATTCAAAATAACGTCATCGATTGTCCTTTGTCACTACGAGGAAGAGGTTTTGAATGGGCTGCTGACACTTATTCAACAATTTCCAGACATAAATATTTACTGAAAAAAATCCCCATTCTTTCATTCACGTGAATTGAGATCAATGGCGTGTCATTGTCCGCTCATAATGAACTGATGGTTGTTTCATAAACACTCGTAATGGTTGACATGGAATTTAACAGCAAATTGCTCGACCTGGGACTTTACCAGGTCTTCATGAACAAGACCTTTATAAATTAACTACACAGCGGATATTCACAGACGTCATGAGTATTGGTATGAAATAGAAATAACAAGCATATAGTAAAAAAACAAGCTTTTAAATATAGCTGTGAAGTTTTTTTTTTAACAAACACTTTTAATAATTGATATCCATGTCATGGGGTGCATATAGATAAGTAGTCCGCCATCTTTGGGACTCCGCCGTATAGGATTTAGAATGGCATCACTTAGCTAACCATGCATTGTCATCCAAACTAAACGTGTATGCAAAATTTCAGCTCAATCGGTTGGTGATAACTGTTTTAAAATTCAGTTGCCAAATTTGACTCAAACAAACATACAAACATTGCAAGTTCAATGAAAGCTAGTAAAAAAATCAACTGAAATCTTTTGAGCTGTTTCAACAGCTGATCGCGGGGTAAAAGCTTTCATAATATTGCATTGTCACGCGATATAAACATGCGTGCAAAATTTCAGCTCAATCGGAAACCGGGAAGAGTGTCAAATTTAACTTGCGAGATTTGATTACAGATAGACAACGGGACAAGTGAAACTAAAAACATAAAATAAAAGCTTGTAAAAATATAAGTCCGCCTCAATAGTTTTCAGGTTTTATGCATGAAACGACATATGCACCGTGCACTTTGTGCCTGTTTTATCGAAGTTTTATAAGTGCCCATGTAGGCCTATGAAAATATTGAGCTGGATGTGTGGATAAATTAAGGAATGAGTATATTAGAGGAAGGTGGCGCCTGTTTCAGAAAAATTGAAAGGAAGTCCTATGTCTTGGTATGGCCAAGGTATGAAACGCATGAGACTAAAAGAGTGATAGACATGAATGCTCATGGATGGAGAGGAAGAGGAAGCCAAAGAAAAGATGGATGGATTGTATGAGGAATGATATGAAAGAGAAAGGAGTACATGCAGTGACGTCTGACAGGGGAGAATGGAAAAAGAAAACGTATTGTGCGGACCACAAATTGAATGGGACAAGGGCAGGAAGATGATGTAGGCCTATATGAAATAAAATATTTTGATTTTGACATGAAGTTTATTCAAAATAACGTCATCGATTGTCCTTTGTCACTACGAGGAAGAGGTTTTGAATGGGCTGCTGACACTTATTCAACAATTTCCAGACATAAATATTTACTGAAAAAAATCCCCATTCTTTCATTCACGTGAATTGAGATCAATGGCGTGTCATTGTCCGCTCATAATGAACTGATGGTTGTTTCACAAACACTCGTAATGGTTGACATGGAATTTAACAGCAAATTGCTCGACCTGGGACTTTACCGCGTCTTCATAAACAAGACCTTTATAAATTAACTACACAGCGGATATTCACAGACGTCATGAGTCATAATCAGCCTATAATGTTCCCACTGCTGGGACACAGGCCTCCTCTGTATGAGAGGGAATGGGCTATAATCCACCACGCGGGCCCAGTGCGGGTTGGTAGATGTCACATGTCTTCGAATTTTAGGTTCTAGGACATGCCGGTTTCCTCACGATGTTTTTTTTTTTCCTTCACCGTTTTGAGAGCAGTGGTGATGAAATAAATTACACAAAGTAATGCGCCTGCCTGGGTTCGAACCCACGACTTACTGCTCGTAAGTCGGGACCGCCACCACTGGGCCACCGCTGCTCAACGACGTCATGAGTATTGGTATGAAATAGAAATAACAAGCATATAGTAATAAAAACAAGCTTTTAAATATAGCTGTGAAGTTTTTTTTTAACAAACACTTTTAATAATTGATATCCATATCATGGGGGTGCATATAAATAAGTAGTCCGCCATCTTTGGGACTCCGCCGTATAGGATTTAGAATGGCATCACTTAGCTAACCATGCATTGTCATCCAAACTAAAAGTGTATGCAAAATTTCAGCTCAATCGGTTGGTGATAACTGTTTTAAGATTCAGTTGCAAGATTTGACCCAAACAAACATACAAACATTGCAAGTTCAATGAAAGCTAGTAAAAAAATCAACTGAAATCTTTTGAGCTGTTTCAACAGCTGATCGCAGGGTCAATGCTTTCGAGTAGCGCGTAGAAACTTTTTTTTTTTCTTTACAAATAACAGATGGCCTGGAGCAGTATTGTTTTATTTTAATCTAACTTCAGCGGAACAATTCACATTAAGGATTATAGACACTATTTTATACTATGACCGGTATAAAATAGTACACATTTTATAGCTAAACGCGCGAACAAGCTCCGTATATCTCAGTATGCGGAGCTAGTTTTAATCAGCTGGTGAAACTTCAAAGGTGACGTCGAAAGATAAGGAGAAACCTCTTCTCTCAAGACGGAGTTTCTCCTTATATCTCGCTGTATCCTACGTGTATACTGAGAAAAGGGGGTTCCCCTCATATCTCGTCATCTGCCTCACCTAAGATACTTCAGGTAGCCCGCCAGCTCCGGCACATGCGTGATGTCGTTATGCGGCGCCGGGCCGCCCTCTAGCTGGTTCTGTAACGCGGACAGCGCTGCGTCGATCTCGTCCTCCGGCGCGTTGGCTGGCGCGGCGTTTGTGCCGTCTGCTGCGTCTAGGCTCCCGCCTGCTAGCGTTTGTAGCTCGATTTGGAGCTGGAAGAATGATTGGGTTAATTCACTGTCAAATAGGAAATTGGGTGCTAATTAGGGTATTGTCTAACCCTGATCAGTTTTCGGGCGAAACTGGAGCAACCGAATTTAAGACATGAACTTTTTGCTCGCCCAAACGGGTACGATGGTACCCAGCTGTTTACCAAAGGATTTTTCAATTCCTTAAAACGCTCATCGTCTTGAGCGGGCGCCAACAACGTCCAGATGTAAATAAATACTGAGACCAGAAAGTGTCACACTTTAGATTTTTTTTCTTCAAAAAGGGAGGATCCGTCGACGGGAGTCGTCGGGTTTTTCTATATGTTCGTATCTCGTGGAGAACTCTAATAGCGCGATACGGAAATTTGATTTTAGTTCTTCATTTGCGTCATAGATGACACTTTAGTACTTTTTGTATGTTTTTTTTTATCTTTGCCACTATGGGTATAAAAACTCGCACTATGCGGTCTGGTAACTTTTCTGTGTTTTTATTGTATTTTACCTGTAGCGCAGCAAAAAGCAGCATTTCCTCCTCGGTACACTGTACCTCCTGGTTGAGGATCTGCCAGCGAGCCTGCTGATACAGCTGGTTGAGTCGCGACGCGTCCTGCGCACGGGCCGTCAGATCGAAGAAAGAGTAGAACTTGAACCGTAGCTGGAGCGTGTTCCACTCGCGGACATACTGCTCCATTATGGAGAGGGATGAGTCCAGCCAACTGCGGGAAAAAGATTTTTAGGTGTTAATAATGTTTAAGCAAAGCATAATCAGCCTGTATTGTTCTCACAGCTGGGACACAGGCCTGCTATCTATGAGAGGGAGTAATGTTTGCTTCCGAATCTGTCGAAACAATTGAGGATGTGCATAGAAAAGGAGTTGGGGCTGAAAACGAGACGTTGCGATGCGATGTTGTGTCGCGATGCGATTTCGTAACGTGGAAATCTACGACGTGTATCGTCAAAAATCTCTTCGCAAGTGGTTTGTGCTGTGACTTCGGCGCAGGATTGCCTCGTCAGTTTTTAAAGTATCGGTTTTGACCTTTAGTTTCAGGTTATTGTTTATGATGTAAATCATGATATAACCAAGTAAAATAGTTATTGAGGCATACAAAATTCCAATACAATGACGAACAAACTGATGAAATCATCAAAATGCATAAAAGTGGTCATTAAAAAGTCATTAACATCACATAGATAATACCACAACAGAAAACAGGCAAACAACAAGTTTACTACGGTATGGCTTTCATAGCACTTTTTTTCCTTGTATTACTAGGATAAATTAAAAAAAAAACCACTATGATTTCATAGCATAGGTAACTTATAGTAACACATACACAAATAGATACATTGTATTGTATATAGAGGTGGTGACCGCAACTCATTGTAGAAAGCGTGTATTTTACGTACGTGGAAAAAAAACAGATACATACCCAACATTCATTCTAGCACGTTCCATGAGAGACTTCGGCGTTAGAAGGGACTCCCGCGACTGGCTGTCGGGTTCCAAGGGGGAATCGGCTAAAGACAGTTCCGCTAGGGAGTCCAGAGCATCCATGGAAGCGGCCCGGGGCGGGGTACCACAGTACCCCCCGTCGCTTGAGCCATCGCTTTGTGTGCTATATACACCTCCATACCGACGGAGTGTGCCGTTCTGGAGGGTAAAAAAACGAGTTATGTTATTGTTTTCTTTTTTTTCGAGGAGCCAAAAGTAAATAAATATAATATTAGAAATACATAGAGAAGCGGGTAGACATTACATCTCGTCACTACGAGCACTCCTATACATAAGTGTCCTGTAAGACAAAATACTTTAAAATAAAATGATATCGACAGACATTTTGTTTAGTTTCAAGTCAAAAGTTACGGCTAAAGCGATCAAAACCAGCACAATTTATTAGGAAACTTATGCATGTAACATAAACAGTATATTATGATGTGAAACAGATGCATTTTCCTGCACCATTCTTGTTCAGCTGACGTATAATAATGTTAAAAATAACCGCTGACTTATCTCTAACCAACGAATGAGCTCATAACTCCAGATCATGTTACATTTACTCCAATTTTGTTTCCTTTTTTACAAATTTCGAGAATTGGTGTATTGCAGTAAGACGCAACCAATTAAGAACGATCGTGTGCAAATTTTGAATTGAAACGATTGTGAAAAACAGTGGGTTCTCGCAGGGGACAGTATTGTGTCTAAGTATTTTCTTTACTGTTTTGACTGAACCTTTATATCATCAAATTTAATGTAATGTACTTACTTGTTGCGAAGCCACAGGGGTAGCGGAGAGCGACCTTGGTGGGGGTGGCGTCGCAGGACACTGCCCATTGGACCTGTCCAAGCTGTTTGAGGAGCCTCTAGTGGCCGCTATAAACGTGTTGGTGTCTGCGGGGTGTGAAGACTTTATCCTCTTGGCTTCTTTCAAGTTCTGGTAGTTCTGCTTCAGGTGGGACGGCTCTAAGGGATAGCAGAGGGACAGTTCTTCTGGATGTCGTATTCCTGCAAGAATTAGGAGGCATGTTGAAAAGTTCTGCCTTTATTGCTAGTCTTACATCACGTAGTAGAGTGGGCAGTTACGTACATTTTGGTTACCAAGCCATAATTGGAAGGTTTCGAATTACAACTTTATTGTGTCTGAAATATTATGGCTACAGGTCTATGAACCTTTGGTGTTGTCTCCTGTGGCAGAACAAAACTATGATGGGTAACCTGCCGTGGTTTCTTGCAGAACCACAAACAAAACCACATTCAGGACAGTCACAGCCTAGTAGCCTAATTTCCCAGTCTTCAAACACCAGAAGGCAATTGCTCTCATAAATAAGAACTAAAATAACAACTGGTGGTAATGCAACGAAAGCAACACGCTTCATCTTATGGGTCCTTCAGAATAAACATTCAACTTTTACGAGTTGATCGACTTTACGAGCATTAACATTTGGACGAGATAAAATACATTTGATGTTGGACTTAGATCTTGTAATGCCGTATAAGGCATAAAAGTCAGATCGTAAATCGACAACCGTTACAAAGTGTTGAAACGTAAAAGTTTCGCTATAAAAATAAATATGACCTTTACGATCTTTTGCGGAGAGAAAGATATTGGAAAACAAGATAACGATATTGAGGGGCGCGAGTGCCTATCTAAATTAATAATAAATAATAATAATAATAATATTCCACAAATATCACACAACGCCGTCTAGTCTCAAGCTAAGCAGAGCTTGTGTTATGAGTACTAGACAACTGATAAACATACTTATATATTTCTAAATACATACATATATAGATAAATTACACCCAGACACAGAACAAATGAATTGGGAATATTGTAATTTTATCTGCATTTTTACTGTAACTTCTTCCAATATAATATGTACAGTAGATTTCTTACTGCCGTTAGACAAATCTAGCAAATCCTAACCACAAAAACTAATAGGTTTTATGCTAATATTCGCAATGGCAAACGATCTATTGTTGTCTCGAGAGACACTAATCAATTCAATCTTGAATCAAGCCACTAATCTTTTGCTTAACTGATTTAGACATGAGGACAAAGATAGAACATGAACGAAACTTACCAAGACTTTTGCAAAGGTTAACAACAGCGCTGAAGGTGTCAATAGAGAAGTCAATCTTGCAGTCAATGAATCGGAGGTCCGGCAGCTGGATTCTGATCGGTTTGTGCATAGGAGTGAAGTGGAGGGCGGCGTCAGCGTGGACGCCATACTGGTCCAATGTGTGCTTGGGTCGGGACAGCCATTTGTTGCGAGTGGGCCACCACAGAGCGTGGTCTGACCAGTCCTTTTTGAATTCTGGAAGAAGTAAATGTTGATATTATTATAATTTAATCGTTCCAATTAATCTCAATCTTTACAGAGTTTCAATCATGACGTACAATCATTCGTTAAAAGAGTGAACCTAAGTGCTAAAAGCATATCATCATCATCATTTCAGCCGAAAGACGTCCACTGCTGGACATAGGCCTCCCCCAAGTGTCGCCATATTGACTGGTCCCGTGCGTCTCGCATCCAGCGGATCCCCGCAACCTTCATCAGGTCATCGGTCCACCTAGTGGGAAGCCTTCCAACGAAACGACTTCCGGTTCGCGGTCTCCATTCCAGAACTTTGAAAAGCATATGATTAGCTAAAAGATATGCTTACTGATACACGATGTACGCTACATTAGAAAGGTATCTAGCAAAGACTTTGTGAGAGTTAGCAAGTACATACTTCAACAAAATTACAAGTTTCTTCATTAAACATTGTGACCATGTTGACTGCAATAAAATAAAACACGGAGAAAACGCTGCGAAACTAGCAGTAAAATTAAGAATAACTAAGTAGATACAAAACAATAAAAAATACTTTTTCACTATACAAGAGAATTAATGAATGGACGAACCAGACTTAAGTACTAACCCTGCACTCGAAGTGCACATGGCTGTCATTAGAGGTAAAATAAAAAGAGATCTCATCATCTGGCAAACGGAGTCATGGACGAAAAAACGATCAGTAAAGTGACGTCATTACTGTAGCAGCGGATGAACTGTAAAACATTGTAGAGCTTCTTGAACCCCTTACACCGCAAGATGAAAGTGCAGGGGAGGTACATACATACTGGTTTTCGCTGTCGTGTAGATTTTGTTTCGCTTCCGTTGAACCGTGACTCACGTAAGCTGGTTCGTGGATAGACGAACAAACTATAACATCTAATTGCTATGAGTCATTGCTAGAAAAACCTTACTAAACTGTTATACTTTTAAGGTGTGCTTTGATTTGGAAGTTCATTGGACCGATTCATTTTTGGCTAGGTACGTATTATATCCGTCGAAATTGCTTCAATTAGTAGTTTCGGTAGAGGAAAAACATTTTGATTTTCAGTATTTGTACGTTAAGTACAATGTGGTGGTACTTGGAAAATTGAAACCCATTTGCTAATAACTATTACTAGGCACGCTTTATGATTAAAAACGTTGTAGTTTACAGAGTATACCCCAATTCAGTTGGGAAGGTATTGTTCTATGAGAAAAGGATAGACAGATGATGCCACGGTGTAGAGTATTAACATTCCAATTGTTTCATTTGCTTTATATGTGGCACTGCACAAAACGGAGTAGAATAACCCAAGCCTGAAGCGACTTAAAGTAAAGATGTAAATAACCAGACTGATTCAGAGTTCAATCCATCAGTAAACTCTAAAGAAAACAAACAACACCAGAAATATTATAAAAAATATTACGACCACCAATGAACTCTTAACTCGTCTCTCCCAACCGATTAGAATGCGTTCATGGCTTTATAATGACCACTTATACTGTCACTCGTTAAATGTTCAGCCATCCATGACCACCACCTATGGACCATGGTGAATTGTTTAATTTCAAAGCATCAACAACATTGTTCGGTATCTAGAACAGTATATTTATAAACATGATGAAGTTTGCTGCAGTTGCTTTAAATAAAATTGCTGGGAAAGACAAGTCGAGAATAACTTGGAAATATTGGTCAGTTCGTGTCAAGGTTTAAGTGCAGACGTGACGTCACTCAGACTCAATGAGAACGAACACCAAATGTGGACAAAAGTTATAAACGAAACAGACAATAATGAGGTCTACACAAGGAGGTCAATGATTTCTAAATGTTTGAATGATTAGTAGACGCAAACAAAAAATTGAGAAATCTAAACCAGTAAGTTGAAGTCCAAGCTTGAAATATGGTACAGGGAAACTGAATCATAGTGTTATATTTTATTTCTAGGAAAAACGTGACAGACGGTAATCACGTTTTAATAATGAGCCAATAGCGGTGACGTCACCCCATCGATCATTAAATTGTATGAGCTGAGTAGCTATAGGGCCCGCATAACCCGTACTCAGCGTGTGAGTCATAATGTCAAAAGGTGCATCTGCGAAGTAAAGCGATGCAGTCTGCAACTATGTATGTATTTGTTTACTCGACGTTTTTGTCTGCATTACCATTGCCACTTGAACAAAACCAAAGTTTTACCTTCCTAGAAAAAATCCAACATAATTATCATCTCATGTATTTAGGATTGATACAGCAAGTTCGCTTCCAATTAGAATTTTAATTTATGCATTATTCAACGCATAGCATCAACTTATAAACATCCCTCATCATTATCGTCGTGTAAACATAATGCTAGTAACAATGCACATAGATAGCACGTTCGGATCCTGTGGAGTCTATGACCATATTTGTTCGCAGCTAAGTTGGATAGACGCGTTTGGCATCTACCGCTTTCGCAGTTTTACCACCCCGCTCACGTAGCGTGATTTCTTGCCCAAGAAATACTTTGGGATTCTAAAATTCCTTTGTTGGAAACATGTTTCCAATACCGTGAAGAAGCTTGGCTAAAATGTTGTTGTATCCAAAAAGAGACAACGTTAAGCATGAAGCCGTACTCAAATAAGGAGGATGTGCGCAAGTACTACGCAAACTAGATTCTGATAATGTATTTGCAATTCCAATGCAATGTTTATAATTTGAGATAATTCTCGCGAAGATAAGAGTAACCGATAACTAAGTGTACAAGGTGAAACGGTTAAACGCAGTAGTTGAGATATCTTGTAATTATTTCAAAATATTTTAATGATCACTTATTCATGCTCAAGGATCTTAAAGATCAATTAATTATTCCTGCGGTTCCTCGCGTTGCTCCTTATAAAGGCAAATGTGGCCAATGTTGAAGCGCCGATACCATACTTTTATAGTATACCACCTTATTCGATATAGATCTTAATGCGTATGACGACTGTAAATGGATTTTTTCCGATGCATCGATAAGAAAATATGTTCTAAGAACTTGTGGATAACAGGATACTAAACATCTTAGAGAGATTTCACACGTTCGATGCTTCTTTATCTTTAGCTTGAAGAAACGAATAAATGATTTGATGAATAAAAACATAAGCTATAAGTATGTATAAGGAATGGCAATTGAGTGTTCACACAACAACACGGGAATATACATATATATTTGTGTTTTGTAATATTTAACGCGGTTCTTCATGACAACATTGTTTCGTAAGCTCCCCCTACTAATTGGTTAGTTATTCTCAGCATTATCGACAGTTATGTGGGACAAGATAGTTTATTTTTGGTAGCAGACAGTTTCTGCGCCACCGTCTCGACAGTATAATGTGTTGACAGCTTAGCGTAACAAAATTCAACGTGTGCACCACGCGTACGAAGAAAGGCGATAAGATAAAGATAATATTGAATAACACAAACATAGCAAAAGCAGTTCAAGCGAAAGTAATTCAGTATCTAAAAATGACTGACAAAGTCGTAAACGATAAGCGTGATTGGAATCGTATTAAAATAGAGTAGTTTAAAAAGATACATTCACACGTGTGTGAACACTGTGAAGCGGATGCATCAAGATTAGGTTGTCACAAATAAATTGGTATCCGACCATTACGAAGTCATCAAGGGCTATAATTTTGGAGTACGTGCGGCTAACACGGTGTTAAAAGACATAAGTGCAGGTGTTAAAATAGTAGATAAGCCAAATGAAGATGTAGTTAAAAACTGAATGGTCAACGGCGTAATTTAAAGTTTCAATGGGCTTCATCGCTTTGGAATGGATGGACATGATCGTAAAACATTCATTATCTATGTACTCCAATCTTTGTAATGAGAATATACGCAATGCATTGTATACAATGTAAATTTAATAAATAGGTTAATGCGATGCAGAAACTGGAACGATCGCTTCTGCTAAATTATAAATGTAGGACGTCTCGCCAATTGTATCGTTCTAATGCTACGCTCGACCTGCCTTACTAAATTCTTCGAAACCTATGCGTACTGCAAACATTATAAATGGATTCATTGTTGCGTTTACTTTAGAAACATCTAAAATAAACTATGTATTACACCATTCTATCCTACAAATTAAACGTTTCTAAGAACAAGTCAGATAGGCCACATGATTTTGTTAATTATTTTGAAGACATGACAAATAACTTACGCATTATACTGTTGACAAGTGTAAACAAATATGTATATCCCCTAGTTATATTCAATTGGATAAGTAGCCGCGAATGACCAGTCATGGTATATATGTGTAGGTTTAACCATTTACAATAATTGGGTCCACGCTAAGCTAACAGGAAGTCTGTGCACCCAATGAAACTAGGCCAATGGATGAACGTATGAGTGCGATAAAACCGCAAATGCAATATTACACTAGCATTATCCGCTTTAAAGATATCACGTACAAAAAGCAAGTTTATCCACGACTTAGCGAGTAGCTTTAGTTTACACAAAACAGCAAGTTGGTTAAACATAAAACAGGCAAAGTAATTAAACTAACCGTTATCTTTACTAATAGTAAATAAATCTTGGAGTCTCGTAAAACAAATACGGAGTCAACACCAGCTCAAGCGCAGACGAAGAACGCTTTGTTTATATTGAATGATTTACGTTGGTTTACCAATTTTAATGCGACAGCGTGTTTGCTAAATCAATGTTTATTTAGATATTGGGGAATTTCGCAGCTGTTAGTTAGAAAGTAGTACACTAAGATGTTTGTTATTTGTCACTATTTATTTTCGGTCGTCATGACACGTTTTAACATGATAATAAATTCTACAACTGTCACATTAGAAAGCATTGACTATGAATACTATGTGCACTATTATGTGCTATGTATCAAACTTGTTTTTCTTTTGCTTTGGATATAACATAGATGGAGATTTAGTATCCAAGGCGAACAACTTGAAAGATGCTCATAAATCTGCTGACATTATAAGATATATCCTAGTCAAGACAGTTCCATCAGTAAAGGTCCCGAGTACACTCCTTGCGGTACAACTTATGATCTACAGCCCGGGTTTACACAAGACATACAGAGATCCGCTTTGAGATTATGGCAGTAACCGTAAACAGCTTACACATAAAACAGCGCAAGTTTTGTAAGAGAATTTTGATTTTAAACCATATTTCTGTACCGAAAAAGTTCTGATTGAGAATGTAGAAGGCTTGGTGTAGGTCAAAAGATGTTACTGTTGTTTGTTTACTAGACACCACCAGTCCGCTACTGTTGCTTAATGGATGAAGCGCATATCCATTTGCTTGATGAATATAAATAGCTATTCGTACTATTCCCTATGGTAAACACGTGCCCTTTATACTGTTGTCAGGTGCTACACCCGATTTTATTTGATTATTATTACGTACTAAATCATGGAAAACTGGGACCGAGATCACATTAACGGCCATTAAAAATATTTCTGACTATTCGTGGAACGCATTATGTGAACTAACTGCGGCTTTAAACGTAAATAACCCCTAACGAGGAGGTTTAACGTCTTTCTTAGAATGAAGAATTCAAAATATGAGGAACTATTGCGTGATAAAATGTTAATTGTAGGTGTGTTACTATAATGAGTTGTCGTAGGATTCCGCACAGCTGTCCTTATATGATGAGAAGGTATAGGTGACATAATCGGAGCCGCAGCGGCGTAGGCGCACGCCTCGGTCGCCGCCCACCGCTTCCGTCGCAGAGGCGGTGTTACAGCACCTGATCATTGCATTGTGTAGCAATCACAGGGTAAAGTTTATTTAAGGTAGTAACATTACTGACAATAAAACTAATGTTCCATTACAAATTTGTATTATCTATCCACCGGTAATTTGATACATTAGACACAAAAGACACCGTTCGTATAAAATGAACTATAGTGAACCCAAGCAATTAATCAAAGGATGATAGTCACAAGACCGGCGCTATAATTAAAATTCAAGGATAATTGTCGGAAGGGACCAAAGGATAAAACATGCCAAAGACAATTGATACGGACATTGATTGCTAGTTTCTGATTGATTGATGAAACGGACAAGCTTGTGGGTGTTCACCATGAGCAGTTGAGTACAGACATCGCTAATGCGTTCTATTTCCACTTTTGTAATGAAATGTCTTGCAACATCTTCAGGAGAAAGGAAGGCTCTTATTAGTTGGAAACCTGTCTGAGGTTATGACAGCAATTGAGGATGAAATGATACTTAATGTTGTAATCTCAGAGCATTACACTGACGTTAGGTGTTATTACAATTGACGTAATGAGCTCTTAGCAACTATGCTTGCCTCAGTCACCACCATAGTCGTTAATAGATGCACGCTTCGAATAGTTTCCATATAATCAGAGGGATTAGTCATTGTTGCCTTTAGATAAGCTTAATCGACCCTGTCAGCTATTGCAATACTTTACAATTGTACAGTTCATTACTAATGATTAAAAATAAACTTGTTTGTCTTTTAAGGCTGTTTGTCGATTTCCTCGTTTTCTAATCTATGTAAACGCACAAGGAAATGCTTGTTCGAACACTAATTTGCCAATCTAACGGACGCTTCTATTTAAATTCCAATGGGGTCTCATTGGCCATGGACACTACGTGCAGTTGTATTAATGTTCAGATCAGGAATAAGGTTTATAGGGACTTTATATTACAAGAAATCTAAACGTTTATAGTTTTAATTAAATAGTGTAAATTAAACCAATCTCAGTAACTATTACTGCGACGATTAAATATAAGACCTTGTAGAATCTATAGGCGACCATGTCGAAACGGCCTGAATGGCAATGTCAATAGCTTGCTACAAAACACAGTGAAGTAGGCGAGCCTACGCTGTCCTTACAATCGAGATAAGTAAAAAGAAATAAACGACAAATCGAAAACCGAGATCAATAAACCACAATACAATTGAACAGTAATCACAGCATAAATAAATTATATTTATCGATAAATACATCTCACGCACGGGCATGTGAGAAAAGATCTTATCTCTAGGAGGGTGAATTCATATTTGTTGATACGAACAGACAATCGTACTTCTTACCTGAAATGGAAGTAATAAATTAGGGATTTTATAGCTCGGGCTTCAAGACTGAATGTCCGGTGTCGCACTTAACGTTCCCAGCGAAGGTTGTAGCAGTTACCGGTCTGCACAACCGCTATGCCATTGTACGAGTATATGTAAGTAGACATCTACGCCCAGATCGTAATCGATTCAGTTTAATGGGTTAAATTGACCTGTTTTCAAAGTGACTTAATGTGGTCAATTTCGTCCCACGTCGAGTTCAATTAGCCGCACACGCAAAATTTACAGATAATGTAGTAAGTTATTGTTTAAAGAAATAAAAATGAACTGAATTTGTTATGGCCTAATGAAAAGATAAGGAAATGGCAGGTTTTATTAAAAAAGGTAGAATTTAAAAAAGTTAACAAAGTCACGCATAAACAAACGTGATTGTTTGATGACAGAGACGGAAGAAAGCGTGAAGCGCAACAGCGAATTACGAAATCATGAGGCGCCGAGGAACAATGGAACACGTGGGGACGCACCGTTAGGGAAACGACAGCCGCATAACAAATCTAGCCACTCATCTTACACAGGAAACATCTGAAATAACAGCATAACTATCTTCAAAGCTTTGCGTGACAACCAATATTTTACACGCAAACTAAAATCGAGGGATTACTCAGCCTAACGCAAGAATGACATGACATGCACACATCAAAATGATAATGACGCTCAAACATGACATTTAAAATATCATTATCGTAGCAAAACTACAATTTGATTAATGATGCTGTAATGATCACGATTTTAAGAAAGCCAAATACGTGGAATTAATACCACGCCCACGTGGAATTAGAAATCAAAGGGCCAAGTGCGTCAGGTAGGTCCATTGATAAAATGATCTTCATTGACAAGACACCGCAGGTAAAAGTAGCTCATACTAGTTTTCATTTAAACTGGATTGGTGCGGATTAGATAACTGTTATTGTTTGGCTTGTGGAAGAAGTTAAGTAATAAGAAGCATTTAGTATTTTCTAGTGCTGATGCTGTTGAAATATAGGACTAAATGAGAAGTAACTGTCAATGAAAGCACTGTAACCCCGTGTGTCTGTTGCTGCACAAAGGTGAGGATGTGTTTTTTTTACCAACGACAATAATCGACGTTCCAGTCTTTTTAAATTCAATGAACCTGAAATCCCAAAGAGGAAGTCATATCTTTACTCTGGAGTAATTATTATTTATTTTAAAATATTTACATTAACATCAGTGTGAAAATTGCGGCCATCAACCTCCGTGTCAGGTCTAGTTATGTGGCTCAAGTGTGACATATTTTAAGAGCAAGGTTCGATATAACGGTCCATGGTGCAGGCCCGTATTCAGCCGCGGACCTACGACCTGCTATAATATATGATTAACAAGTGTTGCTACAATATGAAAATATGCGGCGTAGGCAGTTTATATTTAACGCAATTTAAATCGCGTGGGACGCGGAAGCTGTCGAAGTGCCGATGGTAAAGCTTTCTTTTGTGCCAAACTGGTTCAAGAGGGCAACTGATATTATTATGATCCGAACGAAAATGATTATAAAGAAACATGCCCAACAACATACAGAATGTTATCAGAAAGCTGTTGAAGAACGCTGATTACTTAATGAGATAGGCAACGTTATGCACGTCGCCTCAGCTCCGCGTATCGGATGCGATATTTCACGCATGAACTGGGAAAATTGTCTTGTTATTTTACGCTGGCCTTACTTTCACTCTCATTTATTCCTTACCAGTATATTTCTCTCATAAAACTTATTACTCGCGATAAAATCTCCAGTCGTAACTTTTATGTCATTTTAATCAGAGACGTTCACTCTACTAATTAATTTGGTATTGTTTACAACGTCAATTAGAGCGTGGAAATCAACCAGCCTTGTTATCTGGCCAATGACTGCAACGATTAATTTTCCACCGAAATTGTGACTGCACTTACCTTCGATACCAACTTACGATAACGAACTAGTTGTTGAATGCTCACCTTTACCTGTGAACAGAAATAAACAAGTGTTAGCAGTTTTATTAAAGAACTTATTGTGACTATTAACACATCTAAAGCGTTCTATTCAAGTGTCATCCAGATGAGTACGATTAGCATATTGCTTTCCCTATCGCCCACTCCAGAAAAACTAGTGGGCGCTCAGTGAAAGTGGTCCTCCACATGAATAGCTGTCATTACGCATTAGTAACTTGTGAAACGGTATTGTAATGCAGTTGCATAAAATCAACGCCTTAACTATTGGCCAATCTTTATTTGATTGAACAGCTACCATCAGCACGACTTTTGTTGAAACCATATGCTGTCAAACAGGAGACAAATTACAACACAATTACTTCAAGCGAAATCAACATGCAAAGTATGAAGATAAAATTCAAATGCTATGAATTTTAATAGGTTAAATGCACCACTTATCCGACGTTATAAATAGCAAGAACGGGTTACGTAAGTCCTGTACTAAGTCGGCGATAAATTCGAGCAGGAATAACTGATAGCAAAACCGAGCAGAATCTCTTAGCTGGGACTAGAAACAATCTGTCAGTGTGATACCCTATCATTAACCGTAGTTCTCTGCACTGGCTACCGGTAACCGTGTTTCAGTCAATAAATATCCCCATAACTGTGTCTGCGCAGGTCGGACCATGGCACGAATTAGATACCGACAGAGAAGAGCAATTAACATTACTGGAACAGTTAGTGCTTCTCTAGAATCCAGCTCTGCCATTAGCGAACGTTGGCTAAATAATTTAAGTATCGATCATATATGAACCATCCAAATTGGCTTAAAAGCTTTCGAAGTTCAACCATCCATAAAAAAGGTTCGTTGAACTGCAGATTTTGAGCTAATAAGTTGATTATAGAAGAAATCTCGGCTAGGTAAATGTTTGACAGTTGATAAAATGCTTAGGACAGTGTAGCCGTAGGTAGAAAGTGGCACACCGTAACTTGTTAGTGCTGATAATAAGTATCTTATCTACGCATTGCACTGGTACAGTTTTTCTCACACTGAGCCGTTTGTTTTTTCCAGATGTGTCAACGACCTTAAATGAAATTGCTTATAAAATATTCAATAACTAGCAGCTTTTCGTTGTAACAATATTCTTGGAAGCGATTTCGAAATAATTCATTGAACCTGTTACTAAAATGGGTTTAGCGAGCCGTCATCATCCACTTAGCACGTTCGCGAATCGCCATCTTGGCCAATCAAGTCGTTAACCCTTGACTGGACACTTGTTCAGAGTGCTGTAGACTCATCTTAAACTTCCGAGAGGCGTGAGATGCATTCCAAATGTATTCAAATATTTCCTAAATCTCGATTGAATTAAATACAGCCACTGGATTTTTCATCTAATGCTAACAGCTCACTATTTTCTTTGCGATATGCAATAACATATGTCCAACATGTCACATGACTTATAAACATGCACTTTCAAAGTACTCGGCCATTACTTACGTATATAAAATCCAATATGGCCACCAGCTGTTCAAACATCTGCTATTGTGATTCCCTGCGCTTGCGCAAATTAATTATGCGTGCAATACAGGCGCCGACCAAATCAAATGTGACTTTTAACTTTAGTTATGTATTGAATGTTCTCTTGGACTGTCAATGGCCTGCAATTTACGACTATTGACCGATATAGCGAGACGACGATTTACAAATACGTGTAGAGCTTTTAATGCATTACTTACATACTGCAGAGAAAATGCTATAGTAGAGACTACAGATCGCAGCAATTAAATAAATAACGGCAATTAAGACGTGGATAACATGATTGCCACCGATGTTCACTCTCTCCACCTCAGTCCATATAAGCACATGAATGGTTCCGCGCCCTCGGGTATACCTAATGGGGAATATAATTTTCAGTATGCTGTTAAATTAATCAGGTTTCTAGTTTAAAAACTTCATCTAATAAAATGCAGTATAATGACGAGCTCTCAGCTCTCTAATAAACACTGTGAGAAGATTGATGTGGCACGCTACATGGTAATTGTGCATTTACCACGGGATGTAAACTTTACGACCCGAAGTCACGAACATGCTAAGAGCTGCGACCCCTATGTAGGGTACATCTCGATAATCATACGTCAGCGGATGGTATTACCGACATACCGAAGACAATTTCATTGAAGACAAAGCATCAATTGAACCGTATCTTTTGTGAAGACAACGAATGTATAATAAATCGATTGTTATTGTCATATGTAAAAGGGGCCGTTCCTCGATTATCAATTATTGGGTTAAAGACATTAAGGAATCAAGCGGTTGCAAGCGTAGAAACAGAACAAAGAGAAGCGGAATTAACCTGTTCATCTCTAAGACAGCGTTATACCAATTTACGACTATTGTGCCACTTAACCTTATCTCGGCTAGAGTTATTAGTCTTTATAACTGTTTGCAGTGTACAAGTAGATGCCAATGCAAACATTTAACCAAAGGGGTTTAAAGTACAACATTGTGAAAGTATGAGGACAGAGGGCAGATGTTTCGTAGCGCAAGAAATATGGCATATCGATAAATAAGAGGACAGAAATGAAAAAAAATCCCAAAAGTATGACAAACGATTTATATAAGATTTTAAACTAACATGGTTACTAGCATTATTATTAACACTAGAAACGGGATATTTACCAACGACGACGATTAAACGAAACGAAACGAAACGATTTATATTCAGAAGAATCCAATGATATCATAAGCAAGGAAAATCAAGACTTAAGGCCAATTCTTATGTAGGGTACAAAATCAAACAAGGTTTGCGGGAAGCCGTGACCTACATCACGTTTTATTTGTAGACGCGAATCATGAGGACGTGACTAAACATTCATGCGAAAATTAATAGGTACACAGATTTGATCATCTCTCTTCGTGATTTGGCATTCATACTGTACTATAGTCTACATAGTTGTATGTGTGTCCAAGTGTGTTATTTGTTAAGTTTGGCTCCGATAATAATCTTCTTCATCTATTCAATTAACGAAGGTCGTCTACCAACTCGTTTGTCCAGCGTTTCAACAATTACACAATGTCATTAACCGGTCCCAGAATTTGTGTAATCAACTTCTTGGCTATCATATTTGTGTTGTGAAGGTTTGTTTGTTTTAATTTTACTTTGGACAGGTTGCATTTATTGATATGAAATCTTCTCTCCTTGGTAGCTTCATAGTGGTTACGATGACATTCACAGAAACTAAATTATCACTGATGAAAATTTTATTTTTACGGCCATACTCGGTAGCTAAATTTACATCAATAAAGCGAATACCAACAACACTTCCAACTCGTTAACTACCGTCAATGTCATCATTTATTACCGCATCACAAATTAAAGCAGTCGGAATGAATTTTTCGAGCAATTTATAAATAGTAACAACAGATAGCATCACCTTAGTTACATCACTGGCTGGGTGCGACCTGTTTGTGTACGTTCTGCCATAACAGTTGCTAACATAAACATATCACCTTGAGGTACAACATTTTACATTGGCAGCGGAACTTCGGCCTTAAAAGGCTTGACGAGGAGACTTGATGCGATCAACTATTACTTGAACTATAACTTGACGTAGTTTGCACATCTTGCATTAAGCCGTGAATCGGCATCCTTTTACAGCCACAACGTCCCACCCCTTTTTATCGCCATTTTGCTCCATGATTGATGAGCTATTACCGGTTTAGTTGAAAGCTTCTTGATTTATTGCCTTCGTTTACCTATTTTTGGAAGATACCTTATTGATGTAGGTTTTTGGTTGTTGTTGGAGGAATATTCACGATTTCACGCGGTGTGTGGAACGTGCGGATACGGCGCTGCGCGTGCGCCGGGCGGATACGCGGCTCGTATAAATAGCCGCCGTCTATTTCGGTCAGGACACAGCACCCCGGCGCCCGCCATGTGCCTGACGCCGTCGTCTGGGACTCCACGTTGAAATTAATTAAATTCTTAACATATTGAATCATACTCGAAAGGGCCAGTACGTTCACACTCCAAAGTAAACGATGAGTCAGAGTGGGATAAATGTTGTGAATTTATGACACAGCGTGTTTGAACTGCTACCTGAGATGTTTTTTTTTCCAAAATTACGAACTGTATGTTTTCGATGACCTCAGAGGACGCAAAAAAAGTTAATTTTTCTATATTCGTGTTTATAAACAAAACACTTGCCCAACGTTGATAAAAACAATAATTCGTAACGTTTACACAATCTCTGTTCTTTGCCAAGGTCAGGGAGCCGAGTGCTAAGTGTAGTATACAAATATTTATCTCCCGACTCGCCACCAATGAGCACTTTTCGCGTGGGAATATACTCCTTCGAATCACTCAATGCTAATGAAAAAATAAAAATCCTTTACCAACCTCTTTATTCCAGAGCTTTAAAGTCTAGAATTGAATGAATTTAAAATACTGCATCAGCCAAGACGGTGGCATGTCAGGCTTGTTTCCCAGAGTCGAATTTTAGCACGTCTACTACAAGTGGTCCGACAACTTTCCTTTTCGAGGAATCTCAGTAAGTGTTAGAAATAAAATGTCTAGTGACTTGGGAAAACATAAACTGGCTTTGTCTCAGAATGTGAATAGAATATGACGAGACCACCCATAATGTGAAGAGTAAACGACATAGATCATTTGCTCCAAGCACATCCAATATTTGACTGGAATGAGAAACAGCTCACGGATAATAAAATGAAGTTAAATTGTGAGTGACTTGGAGTTCTAAAGCTAAGTTTAATAATGAATATAGATAATTGTACCAATCGGTACTCGGACGCATGCGGGTGGTCTCGTAATAGGGTTAATCTTGATTCAATTTCGACAATAAAGCCCTAAGGCACGCTGGAGTGACTGGTGCTTTTTGCTCTTCATTCCATTAAATAATTAAACTAGAGTCATGTCCAGCTAAAGAACGACTAGCCCTTTACGAAATCATGTTTCATAACATAATTAGTAAATGTTTTGATCATAGAAAATTTAACTGCAAAAGAAATAAAATCAGCACGTTAACTTATCTACCAGCGCTAAAATAATCCAAGTGGCATACAGGATGTAATAGAAGCCGTTGCTGATAGTCTGCGTCCGTCACTACTTGCACCATTCTGATTATAAGATATAATGTTACAGTACAACATTAGCAACAAGATACTTGTCAGGAAACGTTTCCATCAACATGAGAAGTCATGAAAATTTCAATGATCTACGTTTTTCTCGCACATAAATAACAGGAAAATTCACATCGTTTCACCTATCAAACAACGGATTTTGAAAGCAGACAGATTTTGACAATATCAACAAATAAAATGAAAAATTTAACTAGTTCCAAGCATAACAATTCGAATTATAATATTTAATAACACGAATGGATACTTAGTCAATTAAAAACGGCTTAACAAGACCTGTATCGATCGTTCACCACCTATGGTATGCCGTACCGACTGCCAACGACCTCTTAGAGGGGACCGGAGGTCATCATCGCGGATTAAAGGAACAAATGGGAATAATTTCGATCCTCTTAGGCCGAAAATTTCAATATGTTATCGAAAATGTTAATGGGCTTATGGTAACAAATCGAGGATGTTTGAAGAGGATATTGAACAAGTTACGTTAGATTTGCTGTGATAATATTGAGATATCTAGTTCAAAGAAAGATTTATTAAGGATATAATATTCATTTTCAGTGTCTTTGTTTAGCTAGCGCCTGCCCTTTCGGATGAGACACAACTAAATTGTTATAAGTTTATAACCGTTCTAAAATCAAGTCTCTCCAAATTGTTAGAATTTTCATTCCAATAGAAATATCCATCGATTTATGAATCAACATTCGGAATGTTAAGAAGAACTATAAAATATATGATAGCCATTGGTAAATCAGATCAGATCAATGAGTAATGTTAATAGGCATCTAGACTATTATAGATTTCAGTCGCATAGCAACGCAAACAGAACAATTTATTGCTTCAATGATTATGAACGTAAGATATGGTGTCTGGTCAGGGCGGGCGGCGCCTTTGATGTCGCCCTTTGGATGCCGACGCCCTTTTAAACCGTCTGCAGCAAAAGGGTATGCACGGAAAATGAAAACTTTGTTGCAAATGCTGACAGCCGTTAACGATTTAAGTTTTTGTTACAACGTCCTTCAATGCACAGTTCATTAAAGATATGCACTAATAGGTCACCTTGGTTACAATAACTGAACAAGATAATATAAAAACAGACATTGAATTAGATATGCACTTCGAACATGTGCATTTCAGTGAACAAACACGTAGTTACACCCGAATCGGAACGACCAAACAGACAATTTGCAGCGATGTAAAATATACAGTATGAAACAGTAACAGCAACTTCTCTACAGTAAAATGAGACAACAAAGCCTGTATCTAGTCTAGTGCATATGAAAATAGCAGCTACAACAATTACATAAACTGACTTGGCTCCTGATTTAATTATACTTGCAAACAATAATATACAAGATGGATGTTTGCATAAAATATGTGCCTACTTCGTGGTTTGCGGATAAACAATCGACAGGATACGAGAAGGAAAACATGAAATCGACAGAAATAACATTAATGTTTAATCGTGGTTTAAATTAGACTTAGGTTTATGATTTAAACCATAACACATTGCTAGTTAAGGTGGTTTAAGCAAGTATTTTCCTGTTAGCAATGATCACACTAAGTGCTTCCACAAGATTGAACCTAAAACAACCTAAATTCAGAAGACTATATCTTCATAGTTTATTAATCTATATCTCACTTGGCTAGCTTTCAATCGATTTTGAAAGAGACATCCAAGCTAAACGGACCGTAACTCGATAGGTGTGACCATTAGCGTCCGTAAATATTTCGGTTACTGCCGCCTCAAACCAATGAGTAACATCTGGAAACTGGGAGCTCTTGCACAATGTTCCAGTTTCATTTTGAGACTATAATTCGTTCAGCTCGATAAGTTCTGGCTGTTATGCTGAAATGGCTCAAATATTATTTGCGGTATTTGCAGAACTAGCATCTTGTGGTATGGGAATATTGCTGATTTCATGCAGTTCTGTGTTTTGGTTGCCTACATATCTTTGTAGGTACATGGTTTTGTTTTTAATTTGGTCAGGTATTTTTGGATTGTATTCGTCTCTAGTAGCTGTTCTTTTTTTTTCTAATATCGTCATGCTCCTGGTACTATCTCTTTACGAATCATTAAGTACATTATGAGAATGTTATCTTGTTATCGATACCAGCAATCTGATTTGATGAATGGTTTTGTTTCCTATCACCTTATCAAAGGCATCGTAAAATTTGCAGTAGAATTTAGAATATGTAAATAGTATTTTTGTGCGTACTTCCTTTGATTCGATGCTGAAATTAAAACTCTTTCAATTTATACAATACAATAAATTTAATTTCTAGCGGAAAGTTTTCATTACGTTGGTTTGTCTGCAGGTATTGGTAATTTTATTGTATTTTTAAGAGTCATAGATTTTATGTCTTGTCATGTCGCTACAAGTGAAATCTGTTAGAATTGACGAGGTTGTCTGTTCGATGGCGAGTCACACAGCAAATATAACAATTTAAATGAAGTTTTCCAAACACAAGGATGTTCAATGTGTTCAATGTCCATATTCAGAAAATTGATAGCGTCTCGGCGACTTTAGTTTTATTGCTTTTTCCAAATATGGATTTTACTATAACACAACAAGAGTTTTAAAGGAATGACTATCGACTCCTACGCAGTAGACTGTTTCGTTAAACTGGCTGTTAGATACTAATAGAGATTATTTAAACAGTAACGTGTCACTAATATTGAATATTTATAATAATATACGAGAAATAAATTGGTGTTACTGGTGTCTTTTCATAATACTTGAATAACTACAATTACATTCATTAGCCATAATACAATACGAGTTTAAAAAAACGAGTATCCGACGTCATTACTAGGAGCGTCCTTTAAAATATTTGTGGTTTTCCTTAAAACTGATGATTAAGTGAACAAACAGGATAAATTCCTATGACAAGACTAATTTTTCAGGATAACGAAATGCAACTTGGAATTTACGTCAAATAATCATACTACGTGGTGGTCTAGTTTTTGTGAGACATGAGGTCTTCAGAGGATTTGACAAAATACGAGAATAGGGCTTGGGTTTTTTTGGGTGTGTATACGAAACAGACTTTTTAATGATACATATTTTGAAGTTAACGATTCTAAAGTCGTTAACTGACATCAATAGCCGAATGATTCAGAATGAAGCTAACCTTAATATATATAAAGCTTAGCTTCATTCTGCTTTAGCTAAAATATAAAAATCTTGAACGACATAACCTCTTTTATCTGATTTCAGTTCTTGGATAAAGATATAAAAAGCACACGAACTTAAAAACAAAATGCTTAAGCAAACACTGGCAAGAAAATTAACTCAGACAAAGAGAACATCAGACATTTCTGCAATTGAATGGTCTTTTTTCCCGAAGTAAATGTCAGCTTAACGTTTATAAAGGCCAAGCGAACGTCCCTTATAAAAATATCGATTTGTTAAAGTAATAAAGAGATTGTCTCAACCAAATATAGCTATTAGCCGAGAAGGCCAAACATATTTTAGTGCTTTAAGTTATTTCGTTTACTAAAATACTTATTTCGTTTCAGATGTATCATCAGTTTTACTGAGTTCCACAACCTCCCTTATGTCAGTCAAAATAAGCACAGTAGTTTCGAAGATTGAATCACTAATTACATATATAACAACAACTGACGATACACCAGCAGCGTGACAGTTATGCAGTATTATTGTAACCTTGGCACAGAACTGCTAATGTTGAACATGACATGATGCCACGTTTATTATAATGGATTACGTAGAATTTTGTTATTAAGAGACACCATATGTGCCGATGACGTCACTTACCGCAGTAAACGAGGAAAGTCAAAAAAAAGAGAAATAAAATGATACACGTTAGGAATTTAAATTTAATGGGCACAAAATTAACAAGATTGTCGTTATAAGTAAATTATTTAACGATAAGATACCACTAGTATATGTAAACGAATGTTTAGATGTTGCTAGAAATGCCTTGCGAACAGGCTTTGATGGTTATGGTGTGTCGAGACTAAACAACTCTGTTAGCGAAGTACATTTCACATCCCCATAAAAGAACACAGATGTACTGATATCTTCAGAGGCTGCGAACCAGCCTGACAAAACTGTCGAGGGCATAAAATTTAAAAATAAAAACAAAGAACAAAGCTGTAGAGTGAGCATTTGCGCTTAATGGATGTGTAAATAAAGGCGCGGTGTCACACCCGGCAGGAGACCTTGGCCTAAAGAGAAAACAACAACTGGATCACGACATAAAGGAGTAGAATTTGATATTAACATCTGCTAAAACTTGACTAACGAACTTTTTAATGAACCACATGCAAAGGTTAAGGTTATCTGAGAAATAGCTACAGATGATCAAAAAAACTATGAAGAAGCCAATTTAAACAAGGACTGGCTCTAATATCTCTACAATGTGTGCGTTACAATACCTCTTTCAGATAGGTTGACCTGAATAAGTCTGGAGATCTATGCTACTATCGCGATAAGAAATTGTTTATACATGAAGGGTTTCATAACGAAGATATTAAAAGATAAATTATGGACTGCAGAAGCAAACATAAAACGTAATTAATTTTAATAACGTTGTTCCAGTTTGTAGACTAGTACTTCAAAGAGAGAAATATATCCAGTGATGCAACAAGGGGAAGATTACGTGAATACAGTATAAGACATAATGTCTTATACTGTATTCACGTAATCTTCCCTATCTAACAAGTACTATTGTTCAACACAAAGCACCAAAATGATGTATAATGTAACTCATTCATTATAATCATTACCTGTGAGTCTGTGACCATTTGGCAAGATCTCAATGGTTCATAGTGCGTAGACGCATCGAACAGTGCGTATTATACTTCTTAAACGAACCTCATTTCGTATGAAGCCAGAAGTTTATAAATAGAGAATTGAAACGAGTATTCGAGTATAATTTTTACGCCTCGATTCACGATTTATTGCCAACAAGCTCCAAATACAAAAAGTACAAGAGAAATCGGCCCGTTGTGAAATGAAAAGAACAATGAAGTTACCACAAATTGAAATCTGTTAACAAAATCGATTGTTTATCGTCGGCCAATGTGTGGGAATATTTTTTTTATGTTGATCTTTCATGTTTTCTATATAACTGAGAATTTTCCTTGCCTACTTACTGGTAATATGGATAAATTCATTTGCACTTTCTGACCTCATGGGACTAACTAACGAGCAGCTATATCCTAGATAAACACAAACACAGACAACAATTCATTACCTACATCTACCAACTTTCTTAGGCGTCAAATTATTTATCGCCGTTCACATCTTCATGTCAAAGCTTTTCTTTTACAACCGCGTCAGTAACTGATATTTTAAACATTTCCAAGAACACATTAAGAAATTAAGCAGCTCTTTCATTTGGCTTTTTGCCTTATAAGTATCGGTTGTTCTCAGTGTCTCGAGATGACGTCAGGAGGTAACGCTGCAGAAAAACCGGTCGGAATCATGCATGACCGCTGCGGAGTCATCCGCTATCTTGAATCACGTTGGCTATGTTGCGGTTTGTCTTGTATGTCATATTCCATTGCTCTTGCGCAACCGTATGGCTTCAACTTTAATGACAGTACTTAAATTAATATTTTGACATTCTCCAAAAGTTCAGCAGAAACTCAGCTTAAGAAAAGCTTTCTTTGTCTACAGCTTGCTTACAATTCAGAAGGCGTAGTGAATGGTTTATGTTATGTGTCATATTCAATTGACGAGTAAACTACCGAGCGCGTGTCAGTTTTGCATAACAATCGTGAACAATGCGTACCCTGTTCCGTTTCGCGAGTGCGTATGACGGAAAACCTCTATGTATTGCGGAATTGAAAAAGAAAACAGACGGTTACAGTGTGAATGACTTATGACTTCTTGAGAACTATTTAGAATTAAAAAGGAGACATTTCTGAGGACTTGCTAGTCCTGTTTTTCTGGTGTTTATGCTCATCAATCACAAGTTACATGTTCAGTCTTGATCGCAATCCTGTCTTGGAAGATTAAAATATCGTGTTACTTTTACGAGTTTAATTCTAAGTGGAGTCTGGCTTTAATAGTCATAGTTGGTGTTTATTGCTAATAGCCTGTTGCGACATACATTACGTGCAAGTCGATGACTGTTCATCAATAACAGACCAATGGCACGTCCGAAATTCATCGTGTAACGATACCAGTAACTTGAAATGAATGAAATAATTATTTGTAAAACAACGGCTGCATAGAGCTGCTTGCATGAATTTATCATGCCCATTTAGTTACGCTCATTGAATATAATTTATGCAAGTTATTTTAAATTGCAAATAAGCAAACGAGCTGTGTGAAGCAATACGTGGTAAATCTTACATGACAATTGCGAGCCCAGCTAATGATTATAGATAGCTATTTTATTTAGGACAGATCCATTAAAGGGCTATTGACTACCATAGAGAGGCCCTAAAGATGGACTTGGGGATGTGCAGTGTTAAAAGCTCCTGCTTTTCCTGGTGTTTTTGGTCGTTGAGTGCCATTGTAAACAATGTTCTCCTAGAAGTAATTCAAGAATAAAGTTTATACAGAACATCTGTCATTTGAGCTTATAAGGGAGCCAGGTGATGCATGCCTTCATACACTTAGTTGTTTAAAACCAGACGGAAATGTTATGTACAGCAAGCCTTTATGGAAAACGAAGTTGGAGGATACCTTATGGATTCTCAGTGTCTAGTTAATATCTAAAAGGACTGAATGCATATTATTCAATTCGAATAGTGTCTTTGTAAGATCACGGCAATTAGCCATCGGACTGTGGGATTCAAGAATGCGCGCGACCGTTAGCGTCCGCCTGTGCCATAGTTGGCACTCCCAGGAACAACCAGCGTCCTATGTACATACTACTGTCTTTATAATCCTCCGTAAAACACATCGATAATGTGGGCGAGGCTGTTATCATTCGAATAGGAAGCTTACGTCATGCTTTTGTTATTTTTAAATATTTGGTATGATGTAACTGGTCAGTCGATTTCTTTTTTTTTGTGTTGTGCACTTTGCATTTCTCTATGGATAAGTTGGCGGGTGGAAGGAGAGTTGTCGCTATGACAGAAATAAAAGCGGGAAATTACACGTCTCCGTTTCGTAACTTTTTCATACAAAATATTTATTGTTCACCAATTAATCACAAAAATACGTGACAGCGATTTTTTTGAAGCAGAGTAGTTTGAATTAAGTAGTGGTGCCTATCAATTTCAGGGCATGTTGACACAAGGCCCTCATTGTAACAGCTTGAATGTCGCACTTATCACCTCACGGTAGATAGCTCACGTTCCCGTGTCCCCACACATCGACACATCCCGATAAAAATAATATTAATACAAAGCTCTTCGGTAATAAATACAGCGTGGAATTTACCCAGGATGTACATTATAAATACTCCTAGATAAGAATTAATACAATGCAATTAGTTTCCTGATTCGTTCTAACACAATGGCTGTAGATTTTCCAAATTAGTAAACATACTATTTTAGAACAGGTAAGCTTTGCCTTTCCTGCTTTGAAGGATGCTAAGTACTTCAGAGTGAGGGAAGCGTTAAATTACGAAAATGTAATGTTTAGCTAACTGTGGATGCAGGACCACGCAAAATAGCAGTGAATAGTTTGTTTATACCGCCAAGAGTGCATATTTCGTCTTTAGCATCGACTCCATGTTGTTGCCACAATATCGTGTGACCCTTCAAAATATTTACTTGGCACGCTAAAAATATCAAGCAAGTCAACGCCCTGCACTACTGCGCGATTGGTCAAGTACCTCATCAGCATGGAGGAACAATGAGCGGATGATAACGCGTTATCTACGCCAGCCGGGGGAGGGGGACGGAGGCGCCGGAAATACAACGACTCAACATGGCGGCTTCTCGGAACGTGCGTACGCGCATCCGTCTCGAAAGTGAAGAAAACTACGTTACAGTCCGATGACCTAATACGATTTTGCAATTGTATCAATTGGTAATTGTTCTATGAACTTTGACGCAGATTGTTATTATTGATCGTGATACAGTTCAGCATTATGTAAACGATATTGACAATCTTATCGCTACGAGTACGGTTTGTATAGACAAGCCAGATTACTCAGACAACGTAATGGTGTTATCTATAGTGAAATAATTTGCATGACATTCATTCCACCGGGTGCTGATTTGTTCACGCACCAACATACCTTATTAGTTAATACTTAAGTTTACCTATTTCAAGGCAAGATTACGAAACATTTCAAAGATAATAATGAAACAGAAGTTGATAATTATTTGAAGTTATTTAAGGTGTGGATTTGAGCAAATATTATTGAAGAATTGGGCATTGCTACATTCGAAACCAGCCTTGAATTAATCCAAATTACTACCTTGAATTACTATGTTCTGGCTCGAAAATTCGAAACAGAAATTAAGCTTGTTTTGACGGAGAAAATGTTTACTCATTTTATGAGAAGATAGCATTATCTTTCCAAGATTTGATACTCTCGAACGAAAATCTTCTTGAACATTTCATTCTGATGTTCTTTTTATTTTATCTTAACATGAAAGGTGACTTTCTTTACAAAGGGGTATTATTATCCCATATCTGTGCGTTGTCTGTGTTCCATTCACGTCTGTCTGTTGGCGACTGACTAATGAGACTCTATTATTGGTGTCAGTCGGCGTCATTTTGTTTCCTTTTGGCGTACATTCATTATATTCTTTATCTACCAATGCAGTCTGTATTAGTGCCCTCACTTGGTTGACTGGCAATAAGTGCTGATTGAATCTTATTTCATAATTTGTTCTTCATCTTATATTATTTATATGAGTTTTAGATTTTGCAATTATTATCTTCTAGGGATTCAGCTTCATCATCTGCTTACCTTTTAGGTTACTGTTTGTTTTCGTGGAGACGTGTTTGGGTTTTATTCAGATTTCTGGCAGTAGCATCAGTACACAATTTATTCACATTGTTTTTTATTACGCTACACGGAAAGGCAAAAAAAGCACGGTACACTGGTACTATGTTTTGGGTTGTAAATACTCGTTTATGCTGATACCATTTTCTTCTAAATTACAGCAATTATTGGCGCCTTTATAAATTAGGTGACTGGTTGGCTATGCAATCATGTTACACTGCTTTAACTGCATTTGCACAAAGTTGCATGCGTTATTCAGTTCTCTTCTGTTTATTTGAACGGCGAATTTTAGACTCCTGTATGTAATGTTCCTGACAATAGCTGATTTGTATGTTTACTACTTAGATGATATTACGTATTATAACTTATTTGTTTCAACCCAAATACTTTTACTGTTTTGTCAGAGGTTCCTTAATAGATTCGGGTCCTACGTATTTGCCCAAGATTATTAAGTTGTCCTAACGAAACGATTCCACTGTCCCTAAATCATTGTAATTACTTCGGTTACGAAGCAATCGCCTTAAAGTAAACGATCCTATTATTTGAATAACATAGTTGTCGTATTACTACGCAATAGACACAGGGGCAAGATAGTTTTGAATAATAATTCGAGTTTTGGAGTCAAGTGGGCGAATAACCGCCATTTTGAAAGTTATCAGAGCTATTTGGCGTAGGTGAGAATTTTAAATTGTTTACGGGACTAGTTATAATGTTTGCTTATTTTGTTCGCTGTTGCAGTTAGTGCGGAGCTTAGTGAGAAAATAATAGTCATGAGAATTTTAGTTATTTGACTTCTCATGAGATTGGTTTAATATTTTTCGAGTCAACCAGGAAAATATGTACAGTTATTACTATCTAGTTGATCGTTAAGGAATTTTCCTGTTAATATATTTTAACAGACAGTCAGTTTTACCTGCTTATGTTTCTAAAACAATAGTATTTTGTATAAATTTTATAAGTTTCGTTCGTCTTCGTCTTCACAGGACGCTCGCATAAAACCTCTTCATTTTCAAAATACTCAAACACATAACTGCTCGGTAGTTCACCTGCGCAAGAGTGGGCAAAAAACCCGGTCCACACGACATAATCGGCCGCGAAGGACGCGTGCTTGCGTACGCGCATCTTCCGTCTCCCTCGCACGTATAGCGCTATCTCTCTTACTCTGCTCTTTAATCAGACAGGTATTGCTTTTATTACTATCTGGACCAGTCAGCAAACCAAACTGGCTTCTGAAGAATGATGAATATTATGAATATTAACTAGATGATAATTTCGTCAGTTGGGTATTCATTGCTCTGTTAGTATGTGAAGCAAAAATTGATTTAAAAATTGTATAGATCTTAAAATGCAATGTATCATAAAGCTGGCAGAAATAGAACATTCATAATGCTCTATGATATATTCAGGGCCTATCATAGAAATAGAATATAAAATGATATTATTCTGCCCTCAATGTCACATTGGTTGTCTGAGTAAGCCCTGCATATAAAGCAATATTTATGGAAAGTATTTCGAGATGGGGTTATGTTTTATTCAGTATGGAATTTTTACCAACATATTCCAAGTATGTTGATCACATTATTAGTTCTATAGCACCATTTGTAGGCAAGATGTAAAGGTACATTAAATACTGAGGCTTCTCCATACAAACTTTTGTCTAAAATTAAAAATATGCATTTACCATAAAATTATTTCTGTTTTTTTTTTTGCTCTGCTATCTTTAGTGTTTTTTTTTTTTTTTTGATGGATTGTTAGTTGTAACAGTTTTTTTCCTGTTTATTCAATACAAAATGTGTCAGGTGGGATTTCCTATTGGGAAAATAGCTAACTTCTATACATAAGTTCACCCTCTATTAAACCCATATGGAAGGTGATATTTAAAAATCCTACCTCACCTTTATGTCAAAGGAACTTGTAATGCATGGACTTCCCACTTGTAGACCCATCGGTTTAGACTGTGTATTATATGCAAGTGATTAAATGAATTATTAAGTAATTCTAAAAAGGATTTATTTATTGAATAATCACAGTGTAAAGACAATACTTACTTGAATTAACAAAATTGTGTATGATTTTCTCGGCATGACCTTATTTGTATGGTTCAGAAAACTAGTAGCATTGAAGATTGATATACATTAACTTATTTTTCATCTCTCACTGAATAAGAAAACATTTCATAAAAAAAGGGCAATATACAATAAATACATACTTGAAATTATGGCCAAGCATTGAGAAAACATCATAAACATAAGAACAGAATATTCCAAAACCAAGTGTTTCTCATAATTATGTCATGGATTAATCTAGAAACAAATGAATACATATTTCCGGCATGTACTGTTATTTGTAGTATTTCAATATCTGAAGTGTTATGACCACTTGATAATTTGTCAATTAAGTTAAGTTTTTGCTTAGAAATTATCCATTTTTTTTGTACCTGTTTAAAAGAAAAACTATCAAAGAGTATGATAGTCAAACGTCGAGACTTTTAGCAGCCATATAGGTTCCTCAATTAAAAAACTAAACAAAAAAGAATTGGCAGTGATACAGTTTTATTTTTTTGGTTAGTTACAAAGATAAACAAACCGTACATTTATGAATGTGCCGCCGAAACTCAGCAAGGCCACCTCGAAATACAGATGAGTCAACATCCCATTAAAAGACTACGTAAAAATAGTTTCGTAATTCGAATTTTAAATGTAGGTAGGTATGTTAAGAAAGGTTAGTGAGCATGTAGGTAGGTTATTGTTTATCTAAACAATCTGTGTACTAACCGAAGCTCTCTGTCAGTTTTAGCATAACCCCTCCAATGTGCATATCTCCCTTTACGACCATAGTCCGTTTCTCGTTCAGATCAGTGACGAAGATCGTGAGGTTCCACGACCCATCGCCAACGACTTCACCGTCCGCCAACATGTTTCACAAGTTCTTTTACACTTCACAATAAATAAATGTCACTTCCGAAAAAGCATCGCGAGTTGCGACCACAAAGTTAAAATTTATTGACGCACGTCCAACAAGCTCGCCAGACTTCAATCAACTGAATCGGTGTTGCCAACTTGCTAATTGCCATACCAGTATTCAAAGGAACACAAAAGAAAATCGGTGTAAATAAAATTGGCGGAACTTGCCAGGTTTTACAAAAATAATAAATAAGTATGAATGAAAAATCCAACCTAAAAGGAATAAGAATAAGACGTATTGAAACTTTGTTACAATCATTACCACAAAATTAGTTACATAATATTTTTGTTTGTTACAGTTGGTTATCATCATTTTGATACATGCGGTGGCGCTGTAGTCCCCAAATTAAGTAACGCCTGTATCTTATGGACCAGAGTTACACTACTAAAATGGTAGATGTTTGGCTTGTTTGGGATACTAATTACTGAACTTAACCAGCATTTATTTTTTACTTTGAAACAGGTGCTGTGTCGTTCCTTTCATATAATCTAGTTCCAAGAGGTTAGATATATTTAAGTAGTGAGCTTTGCTTGTTTATAAGACGTAGCTTAAATTGATGGCCTACGATTCATATTCATAGAGTTACTAGAAAACTTGTAGATCGGGTAACACTGATTTGACATTCTGGTTTAGTAAGTAGTGTTGTGAAGTGCAACACATGTACATGCATACCGCCTCGCTCCTTTTTTGGGGAGCTTACATTTAAAAGGAAAAAGCTCTAGAGATGGCATAAAGCGAATCACCTAACATTGTCTGCCATTTTTTGCGGGAGGCGAGGTTAAGACATAGATACAACACACTACGAGAATTGGGCCCATGGGTCATCTTAGGGGCGGACTTGTAGGAGTTGCAGTATAAACGGCAAAGAAAACAAAAAAAATACATTTTTTTGTTAATTTATTTATGAAATGTACTTTATTGCAGTATCGGGTTGACCTTGTCCATAGAAACCATTTAGGATCTCAAAAACATGACCCTACGACGTACTGTTTCCTAGTTATGAGCCTTCGCTTTTTTTTCTTATGAGCTATGATTTGAGATAATTATACATATTTCAATTCTGTTGGACTTACGCCCATTTTGAACAATTCTGAAGTTTAGTCTGGTTTAGTTGATTGTTCATTTCAGGGATCTAGAATATTTTAGTAAGCACATCGCAACACTAAATATCATTGACACAAGACGCAAGCAAAGAACATCAAAGTCATCAAACATTGTCTACTGTCAAATGGTTCTGGTCAAATACCAAATGGACAGTAGTTTATTTGGTTTAAAATTTACACAAAATTCCATGCAATAAAATATAAATATCAATATTGCCATTATTGCCAAGACTTTAAAATATCCTTATGAACAACAAAGATAAGAGAATCTCAAACGAAATGGTTGCTACGAAGAACAAAAATAAAGGTAACAATGCATTTAGTATTTAAATAGATAATTAATATTAGTATATTCTGTTAGGCTGCTGTTTGCATGATACCTAGATAAACATAGCAACCTCGATATTCCGGGTTAGATAATGAGTGTCGTGTATAGTCCTTTTATTAAGAAAATTCAATGCTTTCAGTAATATCCTGTTCAACACCTGAGCATCGAGCAGAATCACCATCTAGGGACAGTGATTCTATCTGCGACTCGGAAGCAGCGAGCCCGGTTCCATTTTATTGCACACAAGATGGGGCAGAAGGAGAAACAGATGTCGTTTGGAACTTTTACACGCCAAAGTCGGAGCATGCAGCAAAATCTCGTATTAAAAATTCCACACCAGTACGCCGAAAATCAAAAAGAACAGTAAAGCCAAAAATAACTGAAAGACAACACCCAAAACGAAGAGCACTTAAACAAACCTCACATAAAAAGACTGAATTATTTCAAGAACTGATAGAACTAAATCAAAATTTAATTGAGTTAATGTCTAAGAAATCCCAAAATACATTATGTCCAGAAAAAGTGAATTCAGGAAGTGAAGATGACTTTATGACTGAATCACCAGAATTCTCTCCTAAAGCTAGAGTGAGAAGTAATTCTCGATGCTTAAGAAGAAATGTATTGAGTTCAAATTTTGCAAAACCGGATCCAGAAACTGCACTGGAATCAGACGATTCTATGAATGAGTGCCTTATAAAAGCCAGTCAGGTTGTAGAAGAAAACATCCTCAATGAAGTTCCACCTGTAAAAAGGTCTTGTTATAGAAAAAATATGAAAAATACGGTTATAAAACCAGATCTTCATTCAAACTTTAAAATGGACCAAGATTCAATGGATGCCATACTGAACAGTATAAAATTAGACTCACCAGCTGTTAAGAATGTGAAGAAATGTTCTTCCCCACAGTTGAATAATGATTCATTTGATAGTTTGGTTGGTAACTTAAACGATAGTGCACTGGACCGGCTAACACAGATGCCACTGAAAATGGATACATCTAGAAGAATAAATAATTTAAATAGTCCAAAAGATGGTAATAGTTGGACAATAAAGGAATTAATAGTGCATGAGAGTAGTCCATCTTCAAAATCTGTATTTAGTCGTCATAACTCAATGCCTGTGTCACCGACAGTAACCAATATGAATAAACCATCGACAAGTGGAATGATTTTTGGGAGATACAATTCAATGCCTTTTGGCAAAGAGGCAGAAGATACAACAGGTAATAGTTTGCTTGATTTAAAGAGAATATTATTATTATTATCATACAATGATAAGAGCCATATTTATAGCCAGCTTATACACAGTCACATGATGTATCCTTCCATACATCAGCTTATCAGACACATTGTATTGTATTGTATAACGGGCTGGTGTCCGCAACTCCATGTCAAAGCGCTTATTTTGCGTGCGGGTGAGAAATTTATTCGATCCACCCTAGCTCACCGAGAAAGGCCAGCAGCGCCTTGATGTTGCTGACAATTTCGCGGAGAGTACCTGGGTTACCGAAGTACTTTGCCTTGTATGAAACCACTGGGCAATGCAGAAGCACGTGGGCTGCTGTTTCGTCTTCCTCCATGCAGGCTCGGCACAGGGGACTGTCTGTGACTCCTATGACAAAGAGGTGTTTATTAAAAGAGCCATGTCCAGTGATGGCGGCTGTTAGTGTGCGCAGCTGTAATTTGGTCAGCCGAAGCGCCCGTTTGGTGAGGCGGCCATCAATAGTAGGAAGTGCTTCCTTGGCCTGCCTGCACTCGCCATGGTCCAGCCACAGCTTGTGGTGTTGTTCACTAGTTAAGTTTCCTTACCAGTGTGCGTAGATACCCGAAAGGGAGTGGCACGATGGGTTCGGGTTCGGGTTCTGCTGCTATGCTCGATCCCCTTCTAGCGAGTTCGTCCGCTGCATCATTGCCTCGGGAATCGCTGTGTCCTTTGATCCATTGGATGGTTATATTATTGAGATTACCAACCTGGTTCAGGCGTTCATGACACTCATGTATTAACCTAGAATTGACTATATGGTTGTTTAGTGCTAGCAGTACAGCCATGCTGTCTGAGAGTATGCAAATAGAGTGGTCCACAACCCCCCTGGCTAAGATGGCTGATGCCGCCAGGGAAATGCTCATGCATTCTGCCTGAAATACCGTGTTGTGGGCCTCCTGTGGTGTGGCTATATGGATGTTGAGATTCGATTCCGAGAAGATTCCAGCTCCAGTGCCAGTACCTGTTTTAGATCCATCCGTGAAGATCCGAAGTTCTGCAGGGCTTAATCCTTCGCAGCGGTGGTCCTCATGGAGTTGGATTTTGTATTTTTAATCGAATACGAACTGTTTGGGTATCCAATCGTTTATTGCTTTTGCCAGGAGGAACTGATTATAGAATCCCTCCAGTCCCGCGGTGTGCTGTGTTACCTTCTTACCCCAGAGTTGAAGTGTTTTAAGGCGTACTGCCGTCATCGTCGCTTCCAGCTGTATGAACAGATGGAGCGGTGGGAGTCCTAATATGGCTTCGAGGGCTACGATCGGAGTAGTCCTCATGCAACCTGTGGTCGTTATGCAGGCAAGCTTTTGCATGCGTTGCAGTTTGATGGAGGCTGTGGCTAGTCTGGTACGGGGTCACCAGACCACTGCCCCGTAGGTATTCATGGGTCGGATCACCGCGCAGTATAACCAAAGTATAATTTTAGGGGAAAGGCCCCACTTCTTACCTATCATCCTTCTGCATTTCCAAAAGGTGATGCAGGCCATGTTTATTTTGTTGTCTAGATGACTACTCCGGTTTAACTTACTGTCCAGGATGACTCCCAGGTATTTGACCTCGTCGGCTAACCGGAGTTCTGTATCGAAAAGTTTGGGTAAACATGACTGGTTCTGTTTTCGTGGGATTCACTGAGAGGTCGAATTCTCTGCACCACCGTTCAACAATGCGTAGCGCTTGTTGAGTGAAATTGCAGATTGTCGCCGTCACTTTTCCCGAAATGAGGATGGCGAGGTCGTCGGCGTACCCTATTGTATAGAATTGGTTCGCGTTGAGTTTAGTGATAAGATCATTTATCACCATATTCCAGAGGAGGGGGGATAGTACACCGCCTTGGCGGCAGCCTCTGGCTATTATGGCCATCTGCTGTTCCTCTGCAAGACGAACCACTCGTTTACTTAACATATTAGTAATCCAGTCAGTCAGTATCTGTTCTACTCCGTGTCGAGAGAGGGCGGTGCTAATGCTGGAGAAGTTTGTTTTATCGAAGGCTCCTTCGATGTCTATGAAAGTGCCCAGGCAGGTGCCCTTTTGATGTATCGCTTCTTCTATCCTGCCGACCACTCGATGGAGAGCGGATTCAGTGGACTTACCCGAGCTGTATGCATGCTGGTTACCATGGAGTGGGATCGTTTTTAAAACGCTATCTCTCAGCTCTCTCTCGCAGATTCTTTCCATGGTTTTAAGGAGGAAGGAGGTTAGGCTGATCGGTCGGTGGGATTTGGCTTCCCTCCATCCCTTTGGAACGTATCTAAAGGCCAGGCACGCTCTCATTATGGGTACCAATCTACTGGCGACACAGGTCCCTCCCCACTGCAATAAGGCGGGAAAGACTCCGTCCGGACCGGCGGCCTTGAAGGGAAGGAAGCACCTGATCGCCCACTGGAGTTTCTCCAGTGTTATCACTTTGTGTGCGTAGCGCCATTCGTTTGCTGAAGGCGTTTGAGTTACCTCTGTCCAGTCGATATTCTGTGCGAAAGCGCAACCTGGGAAGTGAGTTTCTATAAGGACGCGCATCGCCTCTTCTGGTGAGGTGGTAAGTGTGTTGTCGGGTTTCCGGAGAACAGCGGGCCCAGACGGGCTCTGCAGTGCCAGTATTTTCCTTACCCTGTTTGCTTGTTTACAGGATTCGATGTGGCCACAGTATTTCCGCCATCCGGTTGAACTCCTGAATCTGATGCATTTTTTGTTGCTGGATTTGGCCGCGTATTACACGTCCCAATCCTTGTCAGCCCAGGTATTCATGGCTCTGTTTAGGGCTGCCCTTACCTTCCTGCGCTTGCGTTCCAGATCCGCTCCCCACCATGGTTGCTTCGCTGGTGTTGTGGGCGGAGTAGATTCCTGGCAGGATGATTGGTAGTTGTTTAGCATTGATTTCGTGAGATGACTTACACGCTCGTCGATCTGCGGCGTGTCCTCGTAGGTCATCCAGTAGTTTGTTGGGGCAAGCTTGTTTTCGAGTGTGCGTGTATAGGCAACACGGTCAGTGTTACGCGGGTTGCGCCGTGGCAGTATTGGAGTCACACAGACCTGTATGTCGAAGCGGAACCACCTGTGGTCCGAGCAGGAGGCCTCCTCAGAGACCTCCCAGCCGGTGATGATGGTCTGTGCGCCCTCCGTTGCCAGAGTGAGGTCGATGATTATGTTTGGCTACGTCTGTTTACGGAGGTTGGATCAGAACCTGTATTCAGTAGGGTTAAGTTAGTTGTGAATAAGTAATCTACTAGAGCCTTACCCCTTGCGTATTGCGTGTCCATGCCCTACAGAGGATGATGAGTGTTTGCGTCGGCGCCTATGACAACCTCCAGCCCTGTGCTCTCGCAGTATGTCACGAGGCGGGCGAGGTCATGCGGGGGCGGCTCCTCTGCCTCGGGCATGTAAGCGGAGACGAAGACAATAGCTGCTTCTGTGTCCCCACGCTGTATCAGTAGCCTAGCTGCAGAGATATCCCTGCAACAGAAATCTGTTAGTGGCTGTGTTGTTACGTGTGGTATAAATGCACGATCTTGGCTTATCGTGATCTGTACTAACTAGGAGCTGACCCCCAAAATTGGAGAGACCTAGTAATCGGCCACCCCTAATCCACGGCTCTTGGATCAGACCAATGGCTGTATGTCCCTGTGACCTCCAGCCACTTCCGCAGCTGAGCCGTCGTGGTTTGGCTGTGGTGGAGGTTGGCCTGCAGGACTTTACAGGTCGACGAAGGGGACGCCATCGTTGGACGTTCCTTGCTCGTCACCTTCAAGCCGCAGCCCGGCAAATAGGTCGCCTGCGTCGAAACCGACCCCCTTAAGGTCAGAGGCTGAGGACAGGGTACTGTCCTCGAGCTCCCCACCCGAGGGGTCGGCGCCCACGCTGCCGATGGCAGGGGCGGCCGGCGCTGCTACTGCAGGCTCAACCGCGGGTGCCGCCGCGGCGTTTGTTGTGAGGGGAGTTGCCTCCTCCCCCCGTGTCTTGGCGCTGGTTTCAGCGGCCGGCTATCCCTGAGGGACGTCGACAAATTCCCCGTTCGGACCCTGGAACTTAATGTACACCGTCCCTACACCAAATGAGAGACGGCGTTCGGCTTTCATCAGGGTCAGAATTTGGTCCTCAGGGACCCCGACCACCACATACCATGCGTCGGCCTGTTTGTTGGCGCCCAGCAATACCCATCCCCTGACGTCTATCCAGGGGTTCTGGAGGCACAGAGCACGCCCAATGTTGGACGGCTCCGCGAAGATTCCCTGCTCGGGGATGAGTCTACCACACCTAATCCGACGCTGGATCTCCACCTGCCTCCTGATCACTAGCGATGTGCTAATGGTGGGAGCCAGCTCGGAGACCAGAGTCCCCAGCCACGCTAAGGTGTGGTCGCTGCCGCACCACCGTTTGAGGACCCCGCCGCTGAACCGGCTTCGCTCTGAAGGTCGGTGAAGGTGAGCCCTGTGTGAGTGAAGAGGCCTCGGCGACTATCCTCCTCTGGATTGCAGCGAGAACCTGGTTCGACGCCTCCCTGCTGATTAGCCCCGTACGATCGCAGGTGACTGCGACGTTGAGGTCTGAGCTTGCCGCTCGGGCGTAGCTTGGGTTAGCTTCCCGTTCGGATTTATCAAGACACGGCCGCTTACGCTCTCCTTGAGGTGATGAAGTCTCGTTGAGAGCCCGCTTGGCCGCGGCCTGATTCTTTCGAACGGGTCGCTGTATCTTCGTGGAGGCTCATCCCTTCGCGCCGCTGGCTGCTGGTTGGCTTGGCCCTGGTCGACTGGTGCCGGCCTCTGCCTGCGGAGAAGTTGACATTACCGCTGGTCGATATTACCCGACCCTCGGCATTAGCCTGTTTGCTTTGTGGAGACTTACGCTTCCACTGTATCTGAAGCCGCTGCTTCTTAGACGACCTGTTCTTCCTCTTCGTCTTGGGAGCTGAAGAAGCCGGAGCAGGTTGCGCTGACGATTCAGCGCGGTGGCTTGGTGTTGCCGAAGTATGTTCCTCCTTCCTGCGTATGTGCCTGCTCCTCTGCACCTGCCAGGCGAGCGCGAACGCGTCACCTGTGGTACCTGTCTCCACCGGTTGACCAGTGACGGCCAGCTAGGGGGGAGCGGCTTGTGTAACGATAGGCGGAGAAGGATGTATTAGGGGAGCCCGGCCACCGGAGTGAATCGTCGTGGGGGGCTCTACCTCAACCCTCCAGGACTCCTTCATCCCCGTTTACGGCGCTCAACTGCGCATGTCCTATCGCAGGTGACTAGATTACCTACTCGTCGCCAGCTGGGTTTAGTGACGGCCGAGCCCACAACCACTCGGTCACAGAGGGTCATGGTTAAGTTGAAAAGCGCCTGGTGGTTTCTGTTGCGTCTATTTCTTACGGAATTAGACCAATAACAGGGCGGCAACCACGTGAAGGTGAACCCACCAGACTTGCCTTGAGGATCTACACGACTGTAGCGCTCACCCTCAAGACCTCGCCACCTTACCACTTCTGAGGGAAGCAATAAGGTAGACCTGCATCTATACTACCAAGCAAAGCGAAAGCAAAGCATGTCGTTGTGCAACCGCAAAAGCATAAATACAAGCCAGCCCCAATTATTATCAGACACATTTAGTGTAACAATCAAAATCTTCGTTTAGTAACAAACTACATCTATGGCTGTGTTCACTGATGAAGTTATTATGGAATGACAGCTTTTCTCAGCCTCAACGTCGTTCTCCTGCACTTATCTCAATTTATTTATTTGGGGTCAGCGCAGCATGTATTCTTCTTCTCAATTACTCGTCATCTCGTCAGACACCTCCTTTTTTCATATCTTCCTTCATCATCATCATCATCATTTCAGCCGAAAGACGTCCACTGCTGGACATAGGCCTCCCCCAAGAAGGGGGGGTTTGCCATAATCGCCACGCTTGGCAGGCGGGTTGGCGATCGCAGTATGGTTGTTATAAAACACAGAGAACGCTGCTGCCCATTCTCTGGTAAGTCCCTTAGTCGCCTCTTACGACACCCACGGGAAGATATGGGATGGTGCTATTCTTTACGTCCGGACACCATACAGAACATATATATCTTCCTTCACACGGGCCTAAACAAAGCTATTCTAAAAAGAACACATGTGGAAAGAAGAATTCATAATTCTTTACTATATTATGTGAATCTTGTTTCAGTTCTAGGTGATTCTCCTATAAGGTGCACTCCAGAGGAAATAAAAAAGAAGCATCAGCTTGCGAGAGAAAAATTGTTGGCTAAGAGGCTTCTACCATTTACATCATCACAGAAAATAACCCAGCCTATCCCACGTACACAAATGAATCAACAAACCTTCTCAAAAATAAATGAAGAAACTGGCATTTCTAAAAACTTACCAGATGAAGTTCTTCCTAAGAAAGTTCAGTTTCAACCTAAAGTTGCTAGTAATGTATTAAATGTCCAAAATAAAACTTTTCAAAAAACTCATAATACTGCTCCAGACCTGAAGTCAATAATCGAGAAGAAAAGACAAGAAGCTTTGATGAAACTAAGACGCCGACAAATACAAAGCAAATGATTTCATTATGTATGATATTTTTATTGTAGTTAAAATTATGATTTTGTTTGATTTATATTTTGAAATAAGACAAGTAGTGCCTATTTTGTGATTTTAAATATAGCCACGTGATAAATACCATTTAAATAGAAATAATTAATCAACTATTTTATGTCTCATTTAATTTAATCATAAATGTTATTTTCCACCAAAAGGTTTTACATAATATTGCAGACGGTTTACGTTAGGGCGGAGCGCTATTTAGGCTGCTCATACTATTTTTCAATACAGACATGCTAGCTTAGCGTTCGCCCTTAGATTACTTGCTTTCAATAAGCTTATATTTTCATGAACATCGGTATCATATGCTAATAAGGAGTCCGGGTGCGGTACTTCCACTGTAGATCAGCAATTACTTTCCATAATGATCAGGATGAAAGAGGTCAGTTCAATTAATCCATTTAGATAGCGTATACCAGTACCAAAAAAAGGTTTGTTCTCACTAGTTCGATCGTCGAACTAGTGAGAATTTCTTTTCTCAATATTTCGACTGTCGATTCGACTGAGATTTTTTTTTTATTTGTTCGGTCGTTGAATCTCATTTTAGCCGAGAAAAAAAAAAACAAAATAAAGTAAAAACGCTTGTTTCGTTAAAAAAAGGTAATGTTTATATACCTAATATGTTTGTACATGTATTTTTTATAAATTAACAAATCTTGTTCGAAACACTGCGTTCCAAAAGGCAAATCATGGCTTAAAAGGCTGCCCAACTTAAAAAGGATTGGGCAGCAGGACATGTCTGTCGCATGTCTAACGATCCTTTGGTGAACTGAAACTTACACGGGGTCGTTGGAAACCACGAAGGTGTTGGCGGGATGAACTGGATGTCTTCCTTGAGAATTGGAAAGAAGTAACTTAAAAACGTGTCTGATGGAAGCAATGGAGAGAGACCTTTTGCCCAGCTGTGGGTCAATATGGACTAGCAATAATAAAAAATCAATCAATTTAACATCCATCCATGGTGTCAGAGCAGGTAAATTAAAAAAACCTAGTTGTTGTTGTTGAAAAAGGAAAGTGTCACGTCATGTCATTGTTATTTGTCAATGTCAAAATAATATTTTTATAGGTTGTGAAGTAAAAAGTAAATTCAATTTAATTTCTTGTTAAATATTCATTTCGCACTTGTAAAGATAAATTTAAATCACTCAGATGCATGTTTAGTGAAACCCGACTACACATAAAATATAGTTAAGTACGAAATATTCCAACGAATCGAATTACAACAAGAAATGGCACTGAATTACATTCGACGATTCGCACAAGCTGCGTGCTCGATTTCGAGTAGATCTAGTAATATCCAGAGACTGATAAGCACCAGTCAACCTCTGAGAATCGGTATGATACCGATAGTTGTGGAACAAACGGGTAGAGGTGAGCGTGCATACGATATTTACTCCAGACTTCTTCGCGAACGTATCATTTGTCTCATGGGACCTATAAACGATGATATAAGCTCACTGATCGTTGCTCAGCTACTTTTCTTGCAGTCAGAATCAAGTAAAAAGCCCGTACACCTTTACATAAATTCTCCTGGGGGAAACGTAACCGCTGGTCTGGGTATATACGACACGATGCAGTATATAACGCCGCCAGTGGCTACTTGGTGTGTTGGACAGGCTTGCAGCATGGCATCCTTACTTCTGGCGGCGGGAGCACCAGGCATGAGACATGCTCTTCCGAACTCCCGCATTATGATCCACCAGCCGTCTGGTGGAGTGAGAGGACAAGCTACAGACATACAGATTCAAGCAGAGGAGATATTGAAGCTCAAGGCACAAATAAACAAATTGTACGTCAGACATACTGGGTTAACTTTGGATAAAGTGCAGACTTCAATGGAAAGGGACCATTTTATGTCTCCCATTGAAGCAAAGAGTTTCGGGCTAATTGACAATGTCCTGGAGCATCCTCCATCCCATGATATGGAGCAGCAGGTTGCAAAAAATGCTGCAAATCCACCAGTCTCACCAGCGGTATCAACAGCTCCGGTGTCTCCAGCACCAGTTCCCCTAAACCCTGCTCCGTCAGATATCTGAAAGACTTGACATCTCAACATCGGCAACTGTACTAATAATTGAATTCAGTGCTAGACTCTTGTGGTGATAATTAAAGATAACTTACTCATTGTTATAATTGTAAATTGTATTTTATTTTATAGCAATAGTTTAATCTATACTAATATTATAAAGCTGAAGAGTTTGTTTGTTTGCTTGAACGCACTAATCTCAGAAACTACTGGTCCGAATTGAAAAAATATTTTATTGTTTGATAGCCCATTTATCGAGGAAGGCTATAGGCTACATAACATCACGCTACGACCAATAGGAGCGGAGCATTTATGAAAAAAGATTGCAAAAACGGGGAAAATCCAAATGCAGACGAAATTGCGCGGGTCAGCTAGTTTTTCATATATTGTTTCTTTTATTTCATAGAAATACAAAATATTAACTAAGATTCACAAGTGCTACCGCCACCAAGGCAGTCCATTTTAGTTATTTTTGTTTTGGAATCTCACCCCAGCTCAAGACTATGGGCTTTAGGCCTATGTATGTACCTTAAGGTGAAAGCCCCAGGGTATCCCAAGAAAATATATTTTTTCTTACGCTTTTTGCAATTTTGAGGTCAGTGTCATGTTGTCTGTTGATGAAAATATGATTCACGTCTGTAACACATAAGTATGTAGTTACAGAATTATAGTCATTAAAATCATCAATACAACCCTTTTATGATAGACTAGCGACCCGCCCCGGCTTCGCACGGGTGCAATATATACATATAATAAGTTCATTTTACCTCATTGAATGACTTTTTCATGAAATAGTCATAGAATGGGATTAAAAGAACTAACACTTAACATTATGTGTTTATGTGTATATTATGTGTAACACTTAACAGACGCGAATCATATTATCATCCATGTCCTCCACCTGACGCTGACATGCAAATTGCAAAAAACGTAAGTTTGAATTTCGTGGGGTACCCTGGTGCTTGCACCTTAAATTATATTTTAATCAACTTCTGAATTCATAGCTCTATGGATTGCCAGTTATTTGTTACAACATAAACAAAAAGAATTTGGTTGGTTATGGTGTAGTTCAGAATCCTGGGGCTAGTCTGGAGAAGGAATCTCCATTGTTATTTGTTTATAGTCTCATTTTTCCCCTTCTAAAGGCTGGTCCACAAATTATCCCTGAAATTATTTCCTGTCAATCATGCACAACCAACTATACCTTCCAGGATATAAACAAAATCAATGATAAAGCTTTTATCATCACAGCTCAAAATGTTGGTTTAAATTTTAAATTTGAGTTAAACCAACATGCAAAGAAGAAGGAGGGTCTCAGTCATCAATATTATTCAGGCAGATCAGAGATGCCATGGCTCTGTTAAGATTTCAAGTCATCCAGGCAGTCAGCCAATATAAACGTTTTAATGACAAATAAAATAAAATTTACTTAATTATTGTAGAAGAAAGATAGAAGAAATGGAGGGAAGCCTTTGCTCAGTAAGGAGTCAGGCAGAGAAGTCAAAAAACAAAAAAAAATGGTAATTATTTTACTATAGTTCTGTTCAAATTTTATGGCGGCTCGGAAAATATAACGTAAAGCTATGCAGAACACAGTTTTAGGTATCAGCGGGGCGCAGAGGCCGGATCGTTTTGACTGTATAATGCGCAGATCGTCACTCGCAAATAAACTTCCCAGCCGCCATAAAGTTTGAACAGAACTAAACCTAGCTACTTTAGTGTTTTTTACTTCTGGTTTAGACGTAGGTATCTGTCAAATATCTCGCAGTACAGTCTTCTAGCATTGGTGTACACCAGGGCTGGCAATCTTTTTGACCTAATAGAAACCAGCCCCAGTTCCGTGTAGTCATTTTTGATGAGAGCACTTCCGGAATTACCACTAAAAAAACCAGAAATATCTTAAGTATATCTTACTTTTGGGACAAGCCCACCACACTATCCCCAACCATTGCAACTCTAGAAAGCCAAAATTAACCTCGGTGAATAGCACCGAGTCGCTGAAGCTCGACGAGTTTTGGAGAAACGATTCTTGTCTGTTGTTCTGTCTTGGAGTTGGATCCCACAATAAAATCAGAAGGTGCTCTTTCTTCCAAAAAAAACAAGTAATATTTTAGTTAAACAGTGCTTTTTCGCCAACTCTATACTGATATCGTTCCAAATCTCGGATGTTCTACGGCTGATTCCGTGGTCTCTTAATTTTGGCCATTATTATCCCTGTTTTTTTCTAATGCTCATGTGCAACAGCACGTACCGGGCCTAGACGCAAAAACTAGCAGACTTGATATTTACCAATCCGCATTGGGCCCGCTTGGTGAATTATGGCACAGAGTATATCACAGAGCGGTGGCCTGTGTTTCAGCAGCGGGAAAGTTAATTGACCATGCTAACGGTCCTTACTGTAATTTGTATGATATGCATAATAAAGAGTGTTCTATCTTACCTATCTATCTATCTTACGGTGCTTACTGTACCTATTTAAACCATGTAAGGAGGTGTAAACTTACATCTACGATTCCCCAACCAGCCACTTCAGCTTTCCATACGTTCAGAGATTGTGGACTGATAATAATCCTCTTGATGTTGTGTCCTACATACAAACTTCCTTTGAGCGCAACCAGCGCGATGTCTTTAGCAGCTGTGTGTTCGTCATAATCTTCATGGAATTTTAATAGTCCGGCTTCTCGTTTAGATTTCACCTGAAGAAAAGTTAAAATTATTTCTACTACTATGAAAGTGAAGTTGTCCCCAAAATGCTATAACACCTATCTTCTACTCTCGGTAGATGAATATTACTAAATACTGTATCGTCGTTATCCGCCTAGCTTTTCTCAACTGTGTTGGGGTCGGCTTTCAGTCAAATCGGATGCAGCTTAATACCAGTATTTAACAAGGAGCGACTGCCTGTATGACCTCCACAACCCAGTTAGTACGGAGTGATACGATACCCCTTGGTAAGACTCGTTGTCAGACTTTCGGGCCACTGATTACCTGCATTTCAGCGCTAGAACATATAACCACAAGGGAGAACACTAAGTGTATCTTGGGTATAAACAACATCATGATAGTTGGCTTAATGTTGGTTATTAAACTTTATTGGTTTTAATTTTCATTTACGATCGTTACAGGCTGTCATCTACTTATTAGGGGATATCAAATCGTGCGTTTGGATTTTTTATTACAGCTGATTTCAAGGCTCCTCTGTGCGGCAAACACGTTTGATGTCTCGGGGGATGTGTTGTTACACATGTAAAGATGCAATAATCAAAAGGCTTAGTAAATTTTTTTAAACTTTAATCCTGATAAAAGAGGTGGGTTTTGGTTAATATAACTTATATAACCTGGACTAGAAGTCTAGGTATGGAAGATGGGGATACGTTTGGGGGAGGACTATGTCAACTAGTGGAGGATTTTCAACTGAAGTGAAGGAATTAATGAACCTGCAAGTAGATAGGTATAATCAGTGAGTGCATTTTTCAGCATTTCTTCGATTGCTCCGCTGAATCACTTTTTAATAATGGAGCTCATCTATATCTACACTAATATTATTAAGAGGTAAAGCTTGTAACTAAGTTTGGATGTAGAAGGTAATCTTCGGAACTACTGATACGATTCCGAAAGTTCTATCAGTAATGGGAAGCTATATCATCGTGTATATTTAGTGCGTTGGCTATGGCCCGTGTGATAATTTCCGACAAAAACGCAAGCGAACACACGGGCAAAAGCTAGTAGTTAATAAATATATGACGTAATGTAGGTAAGAGCTTAATCGGAAAAAGAGCCTAATCGGTGCCATATTTCATTCACATTCCTATTTACACGTCATTTTATATCAGTGACACTCTAGATAAGACTGTTATAGGTAGGTAAAACAGCTGTGGGTAGGTAGATGTTTTTACGAAAACCCACAAATCCACAAAGGCTGAGGTTTCTGGTTCCAAAACTTCCCTCGTTAGTACTTATAAAACTAATTTCACAAAAGTTTATCAGTGAACAAGTCTTGAAGCGTTAACCGCAGCCTCACGAGACCCGATCTCATAACTGGCTGTCCATCAACTTAATTAACTGACGACCCTCCAGTCGAGATTAGAAAAGTTCAATTCGACTTTGCGAAGTCGAAGCTTCCCATGAGTATACAGTTAAATGAAGGAGGTATCATGTTTATCTCGAAATATCGATATCAAAATAATGTCAAGTAGGTAGAGAGGTACTCAAACATCTCAACCTCTTTACACGCAAAGCTTTTAGGCATATCTAACACTTATCATACTAGACGGCCCCTAATGTAAATTATAGTTTGAAGACTTATTTACCGTGAACATGGTCGCCTTCAAGATGGGGTCGCGTTAAAACGAAACAGCATGAATCTAGATTGTTTCATCCAAAACAATGGTAGTGGCGGCGCGATCCATCCTTTCATAATCTGTGAAAAGGCTGGACGTCGCCGAGGGGAGCGTGAATGGTCGGGTTGGCGCATGCGTGGGGCTCTGGTCGATATGTGGTGACGTCAGCGACGGTGGGGTCTCCAGTCAGCCGCCGTCGGCCACAGTGCGAACATGTGGGTACAATGCTTGGCTGCTACGTTGCTCATCGCTGCTGCCGCGTCCCGCGAGGTCTTCACCAACACGTTCCTGGTGCGCTTCAAGCGTTCGGTGCAGCACGACGAGGCTCATCAGCTCGCGCTGCGCCACGGCTTCGACAGCCTCGGACCGGTGAGTGTTGACCACGTGATTATACGTAAACATAGCCATAGACACTCATATTTGCGCCAGTATAACTTGATTTATGTCTCCGGAATATCCCTAAGCCTCCCAAATCGCTGAAATTTTATTGCGGCGAGGTCCTTCGTAAATTGATTATGGTTAACAACCGTGATGTGGTTGTTAGATGTTGTGTTGATTATTATGGCTTCGGGCATTGTTGGTAGGTTAATTGGAGTAAAGTTAGGGCATTTATTTATGTCCTGTCGTTAATTTTGATCGTTCTATTGGACAAAAAGAAAGTGTTTCTTGTGAAAGGAATGGTGTTTGGGCCTGATACATAGATTCGCGCGTTATTCTCATCGCGTGGGAGTTATTGCGATAGATATATCGTTACGTTGACGTATCGTTAACTAGTTGCTATGGTCGTTGGTAAAACCACTAGTAGTTGGCCCTAACTCTATTATAACTATGTGTTAGTGCCGGTGGCGCGCGAATCGCTCAGAAACACCGAATGTAAACATTGTTACCGCAGCTTTGTAACCAGTTTTCGGGTAATAGAATTGGGTTTAGCAGTTCGATAACGTTTCTATGAAACAATTTCGTATAATCTGTATTATATGAGAGGTCTGTATGATCAGTATTAATTCTATGTCTTCAACATGAAATACGATTTTCGTAGATGTCGTAGACAGTCACGAGCAATGAAATGTATACAGATACACTAAGTAAAAATCTAAAGCAAAATTCTCGTCAAATAACGGTTTCTACTTTGAGATTAAGACCTATTTATTTATTTTATTTCTTACGTAACACTATATTCGTGAAAACGTTAATCAACACTGTAGAAGCAAATCGGTGTTGAATTTTACGTGCGTATAAGTGTATACATTTCATTGCTCGTGACTGTACATTAAGCAATGAAAAAAATATGTAACGTCCATTTCTTCACCATACCGTACTTTGTGTAGGGTTTTCAGACAAACTTACAATCTTAGTACATACACACGGCTACATATCAAGCTATACATTTCCAGTATAACGTGGCATCGCTTTGTATAAACTTCCCGTACAATGAGAGATAATAAACTGGTTTTGTATAGCTTGATTGGTCGCCGGGCGTACAATGTAGCTTTTAGTATGGTTAGAGAAAGAAGAAAGACCATCATCATCTGCCTAGCCTTTTCCCAACTATATTGGGGTCGGCTTACAGTCTAACTGGATGCAGCTGAATACCAGTATTTTACATGGAACGGCTGCCTATCTGACCTCCACAGGGTTGTGGAGGTCACCACAATGTCTGTGTCGAACGCTTGGCATTTGACGTCGGCATCCGTTTGAAGATACCACAGCTCAACGTTTACTGTGGCTAACAGTTCACACACAAATTAATGGAAATGTCTCTCGGTATTTAGCTCCCTTTGCCTTCCGCTTAGGAACGTTAATATCAGAACACAGAGGTTTGATAATAACAAGGTATTAGGGGTACTATTATATTTTTGTCAATGTCGTTGTAGAAATAAAATATTCACAAAAACAAATCTGTTACATGAAAAGGTCTCAATCCCTAGAATAGTCCTATCATCATCTGCCTAGCCTTTTCGCAACTAAGTTGGGGTCGGCTTCAAGTCTAACCGGATGCAACTAAATACCAGTATTTTACATGGAGCGACTGCCTATCTGACCTCGACAACCCAGTTAGTACTGGGTAATACGATACCCCTTGGTAAGAATGGTTGTCAGACTTTTGGGCCACTGACTACCTAACGACTGTCAAAGATCTACAAATGACACCCGGGACCAAAGGCTTAACGTGTTTTCTGAGGCACGGAAGAAATTCTGTATGTAATGGGTGGTCACCCATTCACAGACCAACCTAGGCAAGCACGTAAAGATCGACCCGAGCGGCTGGTATTATGTAGCCACGAGCTCCATGAAAGAAGAAACACCCTAAGAAGATTTACATTAAAATAGCCCATGTAAAAGAAAAAATTAAAACGAACGAAATCATGCCCCCGCGCAGCCGTCTAATTGAATTAAAACAATTAATTTAAAAAAAAAATTGCATCATCATTTCAGCCGAAAGTCGTCCACTGCTGGACATAGGCCTCCCCCAAGTGTCGCCACATTGACCGGTCCCGTGCGACTCGCATCCAGCGGATCCCTGCAGCCTTCATCAGGTCATCGGTGGGAGGCCTTCCAACGCAGCGTCTTCCGGTTCGCGATCGACACTCCAGAACTTTTCGGCCCCATCGGCCATCCGTTCTGCGAGCAATGTGCCCTGCCCACTGCCATTTCAGTTAAAAAAATTGCATAACTAAACAATAATTTATAAAGCTATACATTACTTATCTGCGGATTCCGAACTAGTTTGTTCGGAATCCGCAGGTTCAGGTTTGTACCGATATAGCGCATAGATTGAGAACAATGACGCAAACGAAGTCACGCAAAGTTTCCCGACAGGACCACCTACCTGTTTTAAAACTTTGCAACTCTCTTTTGATCTCCGTCTAAATATAAGTTTGTTCGTATGACTGATCTGAGTTTTGAAAGATCTTAGAAAATGCATCGTGTTTAAGTAAGTTAACCTTTACCTTTGATTGATTTACGTTAAATCGAACGATTTTTTATTTTTTTATGTAGGGTCACTGGACCGGACTATCCTGTGGTGATTTCAAATGAATTTAAGGCGCCCAGCAAGGGCTGACAAACTAGGATATACATAAATATGAGTGCTTTTTAATTTTAAATTCGTTCTAATTTACATATTGTTTTACCTAATTGAGATGGTACCTCCTTATGCAAAAAAAAAAGATACTTAATATTTCTATGTTAGTAAGTGTAGATCGAGAAAGATCGACGGTTAAGGTCACTACCCAGCGGTAAGCTGTTACACGATAAAAAAACCCGTAAAAACGATTTATTCACAACCACCCATAGTTTTAACACTAGCCTACATAACCATCCACTATAACCTATGTAAGTCGGCCCGTGTCACGCTTGCTTTGTCCCTATTCTTAGCACAGAGTATTTTAGATAAACGAGGTCATTTCCCGGCTCCACATTAAGCATTCAGTTTGAATTGCCTAGTAACAGAGTTGTACGACAATGTTGTATTGTTATGGGTGTAATTGTGGCGCCACTGTCGCTAGGGACAGGAACATTGGATTTTGTTTGATAGTGAGGAGGGTTTTGTGTAATAATTTATTAGGTACAAGATTTTGAGCACGGTTAAGCCCGCGTGGATGACGCAAATTTTGAAATAGGAACGTAGTTTAAAAAAAGCAAAAAAATGCTTTTATTAAAATTAAAAGAAGAAAATTAGGTGTATCTATCTGCGTTGAATGCGTATACAAAGTATCGTGTCCGTGCTATTAACCGTTGAGGAGTTCTTTTGTGAGGAAGCGATCCTGGTTGCAGAATCAAGTCATGTCTGTCATAAAAATGTATTGTCAAGAAAACCAAAGGTGTGTGCAAAATTTCAGCTCAATCGGTATAGGGGAACTGGTTAGAAGTTCAGTTGCAAGATTTGATCAATACATACTAACTAACCAACCAACTAACTAACAAGGCTAGTTAATACCCTATTTTAACCTAGGTCATGGTCTATCTGGGTGTAAATCGAAAAATACCCTAATGGTCTTTTATATATCAATGAATTAGTAACTAATGTGCCACATGTATCTGGCATAGTTTCATCTACAGAAGTATGTTCTTCACTCTCATTTTATATTATTTTTTGGGATTCTATTGTCGATTTAAGCATTCCGAATCGCAAAAAGGTGAACATAGTATAGATCTGCATTAATAAAACAACAGCTACTGTATTCTTTTCAACCTTGAAATCAGAGCAGCTGTGTTCAGTGAAAACAAAACACATTACATGAAAAATATTTTTCTGCGAAATACCGCACCGCAGCGCCGAATTGTGTGGCACAAAAAATGGGATAGCTACGGCGGTCGTGTTCGTATCATATTGTTGTTATTTCCCGTAATGCTGGAGTGGTATTGAAAATGATTTTTATGATTAGATTCATAAAAATCATTTTCCTGTAGGCCGAGCCTGAACGCGCGAAGTAAAGAGACATAAATGTAGGTAAATTCAATAATTTTTTTATTTAACAATATTAAAATTTAGCTTGAAGACATTATTCTTATCTGTAACTAAAAACAAAGCGCTACGATAGTATTTTTCGAGTTAAAAAATCGTTCTTACTTACGTTACGTTTACTGCATGTAGCCTAGCCTTTCAGCAAATTAATTTCATCTATCCACTTTAATTAGGTTTTAATTGGGTGCTACAAGATCCAGTCGTAGCAGTAATTACGTGAAGCCTTTTATATCTTGCTAGACCATTACTTAGCTAGTAATCTTCACACGAGTAGTATTAAGACGGTATAAACTGTGTTAAAATCCTTCTTTCAGTACTTAAAGCTTCTATAAGCACTTGAGGGTATTTTTATGGCTTAATAGATAAATGTATGTAATGGATAGCTAATAAAAAAATAAATAGATTATACCGTCAGAAAAGTATATATTTCTGACGGTATAATCTATTTTAAAATCTACCAAAAGAGTTTTATCATTCTTAATGGCAACACAGCTAAAAAAGAATACCCATTCAACCCAATTCAAGAATGGAACACTCGGATCATTCACAAAATTTCGTTTTAAAAACAAAATGGAAACGTGAATAAAGATCCACATTTAAAATTAAAACACCCGCGCGCCGAGCACTAAATATAAAACGAACAAAATTGCTGAAGCACTCCGAATGTAAAAAAGCAATGTGATCCAAAACAGTTTTATTTCATTTGGAGCAAACATTAGTCTACCGTGTTTTTTATAAAGTTTGCCTCGTGTAGTTACACGCTTCGCTTAACCTTGAACTTGAGAGACGCTTGTAGGTTTTCAGACAGCGGCTGAAATACGAGTACATTTATATTTAAATGACCCTCTGTTTCTGGAAACATGTCCGTCCATTTAATCATTCTTTAGATCTCTTATTGAGGAATTGGTTGTAATCTTTGCAAGTTTAAATGTGATCTGACGGTAGATTAGCTTATTTAGACAGTTTAATCTTAGATTTGATTATATTTGATAATAGAAATGATTTACGAGAAAAATAAAAGACTGCTTTAATAGTGTGTACGTCACAAAACATACATAGCATCACGCCTGTAATCTCCGAAGGGTATAGGCAGATGTGTACCTAATAGCAGTTACACCCACATTTCACCACTTATGTTTAATTCCGATGTAATAGGGAGCGAGCTTATTGCCATTAACCTGGCAAAATTTCAGACTTCGCGGCTGCTACTGATAGATTCTTGATGGAAAGCTCAATAATACTTTTCCTGACCCAGGAATCGAACCCAGGACCTTATGCTCAGCAGTTGCGTTGCGATCACTAGACCAAGGATGTTACTTGGTGTATTAAATGTGACTTACATCGTTCAAAATCGTTGGAGAAACAAATCCAGAGTAAAAAAAATATTTTTAAAAACAATCTTATAAAAATAGGTGTGACGTAATTTTTTTTCGCATTCTTCTCAGCAAACCCTTTAATTAATAAAAAAAACAAGTCCGCCATCTTTGGGAGTCCGCCATTTAAAATGACGTGATGCTCGATCAGTTGTAGATAACTATTTTTAAAATTCAGTTGTAGGATTTGACCTAAACAAACATGGCAGGTTAAATAAAAGCTTGTAAAAAGAAACGATTTAAAACGATTGCCAGTTTGTTTCTCTAAGGTTTGCTCAAAGCAACATCAGGCTCCTCAGACCAATCAATCTTTCCAGGATGGACCATTAGCCTAAGGCCTATAATGTATTGCTGAGTGGGTGTTCTCTAACAGGCTAACTATTAAACTGAGCTTTCCAATTTGCTAATGTGTTTGTGATTATTTGATAGTTTGGCCTTCAAACAGATTACTTGTCAGTGTCCAGTCAGTGGTGTCATTTGGTTGGCATGGAATAAAAAATCGGATAGATCAAGTAATCTATTCGAATAAATGAATTTGAAGTGTCTGTTTATAATTTCGAAGTTACAGCTTTTTACTGAATGCATATGAAAGTATATACGGTGATTATAACAAAAAAATTTTTTAGAATTTTTGTCTTACTGTCTGTTTGTTCCGGCTAATCTCCGAAACGGCTGGACCGATTTTGACGGGACTTTTACTGGTGGATAGCTGCTGTCATAAGGAGTAATTTGGGAGGAAGTTACTTTTATTTTAGAAAAAGGATTAGGTTTTCATGCAAAACAATTAAAACACTTGAAATTGTTAACAAAATTCGATTAAAATAGGGAAGTGATCTTCTTAAATATAAAAATCTCGTGTCACAGTGTTTGTGGTCGCCCTTCTCCTAAATGGCGCGACCGATTTTTATGATTTTTTTTATGTATTATTGGTAGGTATGAGAATAGGTCGTAAAGTATATTTCACACCGCTTATTTCAGGCGGTTGAAATATTCTGAGTTTAAATACAAGAAAACCATAATCATTTGTTTGGTTAGTTCCCCACAGTACTGACACCAATGTCGAGGTTTTAAAACAGTGTTAATTTTATGCGTCGCAGTTGACCGATTAAACTGAAGATAGTCATCACGTAACACGATGCGGGCGAGTTCAATGTGCTAACAGAATTAAAGTGCTGTTTTACATTGCATCGAGTTTAGTGTAGATAGTTTTGTTATTTTTAATTGGGATAGGTTGACTGAAGAAAAACTGAAAAAAATATTAAAAGTGTATTTCATATTAGAGGAAATAAAAAATAAATCTGTTATACGTCCGTCTCGTTACTGTCTCAGGTCCAGTTGAATACCAGCGACCAACTTTGCCTATTTGGCTCAGCCGTAAGACACACTGTGTTATCTTGTTTTTGGTTTAGATTTTTATTTTTATATATTTATGGCAAATGCCACACAAAAAAAGAAAAACATGTTGTCTTTCTTTCTTTTCTAAACTGAATATAAATAATTTGATCGTACAGCAATTTAAATAGTATTCGTACACCCTTCACATTTCCGAGTGTAAAACGACCATTTAAATTAACAATTCATGTCTCATACGGAATTCTAAACGAAACATCACATAACGTTCCGACATAGCTGATACCTTTATCTGTATTACAAAAGATCTATTCTAAGGGTTATTTAGGGTCCAAATGATATTATCCCTAAAGACGCCAACCAATGGCAATGTCTATACGACAAATTAGGGTCGACTACACAAAATATATGGCGTAGCGTTCGTAGACAGTTGCTACGGGCTACGGGCTACGGCGTAGCGGAATAGATCTATTGTAAGATGATTGTCTGAAATGGATCGTTTAGCATGAAACTAGGGTTGGGACTATGTTTGAACGTATATTTATTTCGTTGTACACAATATTTTGTATAGAAATAAGGCTTTTGTGGTATTTATATAAGTTTTTGCTTACACTAGTAGTAGGGCCTAACGTCAATGAATGCCGAAAGTAAAAACGCAATGTTGGATTTTGAGCACCAGGCTCAGCGGTTAGAGTTGTTTCACATAACATAACATCACACCTGTAATCCCCGAAAGGTTAGGCAGACGTGTACATAATAGTACACCCACATTTCACCAGTTATGTTTAAGGCCCATGTAATAGGGGGCGAGTCTATAGCCATCAACCGGGCACAAAGATAGACTCCGTGGCTGCTACTGAGAAATTCCTGATGGAAAAACCCAATAACAAGTTGTCCGACCCGGGAATTGAATCCAGGACCTCATGCTTAGCTGTCGCGATTGTGAACACTAGACCAACGAGGCAGTCAGAGTTGTTTCAACAGTGCAATAATATTAAGGCCTTAAGTTAAGTGATACCTAGCAGTGGCGAAGGTCCCATATAACCCGATTCCCACCGGATTCCCTTTGAAAAATGGCACAGTCAGTATTCTGTAGACAAATAATATAATCAGATTAAAGACATGTACTTCGGCTTTCCTCTTACAAAAATTGACGCTTCGCTACTGATACCTAGAGTTATTGTAAACGGGCATTAGTATGATCAAATTCAGTACTTTAAAACTTTATTTGTTTCTCCTCAAAATAAGATGATTTTCGTAAAGACATTGTTATTCCAATATTTCTTCTCTCGATAATGATGTTGTTTCCTTTGTAATTTTCCTCAATTATGCCTACCCCTAATTAATAGGAGTACCCAATTGAGGGTATTTCGAATAATAATAATAGACTTGCTATTTTTTCTTTGATGATAACAATTTTTATTTGTTGAAAAAATTAGAGGCTGTTTCTTAACTTGTTGGTTTTGTTATTCATGAATTTAGAAAGCAACCTTTTGGCTTATTTTTGACATAATAAAGGGGTATGGCTTAGTTCATTTATTAAATAACGTAAAATTATTTATTCTTCTAGCAGAGGGATGACGCAGGCTAACAGTATCAGCATCAGTATACGTCTTTAAATGTAAGGTAAGCTTTGCTTTTACCCTCGTGACTTAGCACGTAAAGGTAATGCTCTGCGCCTGATCTCTCCCTGGTCACCTCGGACTACTGTCTTATTGAACTATGAGAGTAAAGGAACAGAGTGTGCATCTGTGTCTGCGTGCACTAAAATATCTGTGACGTACTCAAACTCAAATCATTTATTTAAATTAAACCTTTACAGGCACTTTTGAATGTCAAACAAGAATAAGTGTGGTTTACTACAACTAAAAAACCCGTCTACTGAAAAATCCCGCTCTATGTTGGTTGGTTTACAAGGTAAAATCGACTCCTCCTATTGTTGAAGTCGGTTAAAATGTAGCCTAAGTTACCTTATTCATCAAAATCGGATGAATAGTTTAGGCGCTACGGAGGAACATACGAAAATACAAACATGCATAGACTGCTAAAATCATAACCCTCCCTTTTGGCTTCGCCGTAATAGGGTTAAAAACAAAAATAAAACGAAGCTACAGTCACGAGGTATAATAACTTGTGAAAGCACTGTAGTTTAGTTAGCCCATTCCAAGGCGTCGATCTCAATGGAGAAGAATGGGTAAGAAACTCCATGGACACTCTTTTAAAGCTTTTGTAAGAAAAAAAAAGAAAAAATATTAATTTGTCGCAGGGACACAATGTGCATACAAAAAAAAATATAATCACAACACACACACACATTACATCACACAACACACACACACACACACACATCCATCACATCATTGCACTTGGTTAACCTCCGATAAGATTGGCCCCTTTACCGAAATTCCAAGGATATAATTAAGCTTGTGTTAATAGATTATGTCTAGAAAATTAATCCGTTCCACTACCTAAAACGTAAAGCCTTTTGGTATTTGACATTTTGTGGGCAGCCTTTAGTAAGTTTGGAGCGAAAGACCCGAATTAGACGACATTCACTTCAGTGAGCCTGACGCTCAGTGGCTTATATTTGCTTTTCAGTTTCAAACCGCCTTTGACGACTGTATTCTGTAATTTTTGCTGAGAATATTTTGATTAACTTTTGAGTGAGATACCGAGTTTCGGGATTTCGTACAACCCCCTGTCTAATCAAAGGGTGCGCTGATAAGGATAGAGGTTGGTCAACCTTCTCAGAATTTCAGCTAAAGCTTAAACTAAATATTTAATATACCACAAAAGAGGTTGGCCAGCGGTTTCCTCTTGTCATTCCGTGAATTCTGGATTAAATTCTTATTTTAAACTATCATGGTCACTAACATTTTCATTAACACTAGAACGGTCGCCGAAATATCCGGGAACTGAAAGAAATCAGTAAACATGGCAAATATCCCGTTTCTTGTGTTAATGATAAATTCTTATTTATGTCATATTCTTCATTTCACCACATTCAGTTAATTTATTTTATATTATGTTTTGTGATTTGACCATGATCATCTTTCTGCCCTTGTTGGAATCATACCCATATCATATTATTTTAGGTTGGCGTTTCTTCTTCCATTCTCCCATGTTAAAAGTTACACTATCATTGACTTCCTTTTGTCCATATCGGTCCATACATAATCCATCCACACCTTCATTAGCCTTCCTCTCCCTCTCCATCCAATAACATTGAGAAGACATTTGTAGGTGATATGTTATCTGTCTTAAACAATTATTAAAAAATCAGAAGGGTGATTTTTTATATTAGTTTTTTCTGTGGGTAGATATATTATTATAGGTTCCTCAAAAGGAAATTCGATTATCAGTGTCTTCTTTTTCGATTTCTGTGGTAAAATGGGTTTCCTTATTAGATTTATTTCGAAAATGTCAGGTACGCGTATGTTTTATTACGTTAAGGTTTTCGGGGCCACGTGACGGATGGGTGGCCTCGAATTTGATCACGTTCTTTGCTCAGTCATTATTTTCTTTACAAATGTAACGTACTTTATTTTGATAACTACATTTTCACCTTTTGATGTCGCAATAGGTGTTTTTTTGACGATGGTAGGTATGTCATCAAGCTGTGATCTTTCATCAAAGTAACATTAATTTCGTTTGAGAATTATTTGCAGTAGGTAAGTAAATATTTATGAGGCGCCATGGTAAATGGGAATCTTGAGATTTGGAGTAAGAATAAGGTCTCTAAAATCACAATTTAAGCTGTATCCTAATCAACATGGTATTGTCTCAGTAGCATTCCTCTGCTTCTTGGGTTTTAAAACTTGTATTAAGCCGACCCTAACATAGTTGGGAAAAGGCTAGGCAGATGATGATTAAATAGTTTAGATGTTACAATTTCATTTTTGACTTTACAAAAGAGAATATCTTTTATGCGTAACTTACCTTTTCAGTTACAAAGGAAATACTTAAGAGTACTTTTGACAGAGGTATCAAACATTCAAATAAGTTTAGCACGCCTCGGCCCCAGACGGCCGAATATTTTACTTTGTGAATACTTGAACAAACTCCCTAATTCCGGCTACTGTGAAATTAGGCTCAGCCGTATGATTACGAAGGTAATCTAAATGCCTTTGTTCTTGATTTAAAAGTTTTTTAACGCTTCATTACGAAGCATTTTAGAATTAATTTGCAGATAAAAGTATCAAACGTTTTTGTTCATGTAATTCCTTTTGTAATTTTCGCAGATTCGCTGTTATTTTCTTTTCATTTTACGTTAAGTGTGCTGTTTACTGATTGATTAATGTATCACCTTAGGTTGGGTAGAGATTTTAGATTGAGGCAGATATTTTGATCTACATACTGTATACCTATGTTTACTTAATCTGCCTAGTAGAATATTAGTCACCTACTTACCGCCCTCAATAAAGTTTTAGAATAAGATAAACATGTTGACACCAGACACAAAAAACATCTCTCCCGGTACGAATGACGTAGGACATCTAAATAAGTAGGTGTTCCATCAAAACTAAAAACAAAAACGGACTAATTTCGCCATTCAATCGCCCACAACCATCACAGGTGCCAGCGAAATTAACCAAATATGTGGGTGACGCCCACAAACTCATTCATGGTGATTTTAATGGGACATGTGGGCGGCGCTACTAACTTCATTGATTAGTAAACAACTTGTCACTTAGCATCACCCTGGGCTCTCCACGTGACGTCACACACTTGCCATTGAACTACCCACATTTTAATCAATTATTAATAACACGTTTAAGTACATATTATGTTAATATATTGATGAGGTTGATTGTTATTCAATCGAGAATAAATACAGAGATAATGTAGATATTTATAGGTCTTCAGCGTCACTCGTGGTTGGTAAGTATTTCAAGGATAATGTGGTTTTTGAGATGGAAAATCTAGGTTATGTTTGAGAGTAATTTATATTGAAGGCTCAGCTGATGGAAAGCTGTTATCGAAGCATACGTTTCTAGACGACTTGCCACCCTTTGCTTATATGCTGATGTGTCTACAAACGTTACTTAGCCCATCCTTTGGTTATTTCTATCGCACAACTGTCAAAAGACAAGTGCAAGTCCGTCTTAAACTTGCTAAGCCAAAGCACGTCCCTAGGTATTGTATGACCACTTTTAGTGTGCAGTTCAAGGTGGCGTTGCTTGTCAAGAAAATTTGCATCGATGTGTCAAACTTGGTACATTTAGTTCTGTGTTTTCCCGCCTGCATAGATAAATTGGTTGAACTGTAGTGCTTATAGATCTCGGGTTTAGTTAGAATATTGTAAGTGCCTATAACTTTACCGAGACATTCTTTACCAAGATACCTTCACCTCAGAACATAACCAAACTGCATGACAGCAGAAATAATGGTGGAGATTTTATTTTTCAGGAAAGGTAACTTTGGCAAGAGGAAGTTTTTTTTTTTTAAAAGGTTTTATTGTTCAGGAAAGTCTCATTCAAACAAAGTTTCTTTTTACTTTTGCAATTGTTATTTAGTTCTTCTGAGTGATAGGACTCGGTGGAGATTGTCGAAGGTTGATTATAGATTGCTGTATTAAGTACTAGCTGTTGAACGGGACTTCGTTCGCAATGTTGCCTGTGTGCTATCCCAGATTATAATATATCTCTGTGCCAAATTTCATGCAGATCCGTTCAGTCATTTTGGCATGTCTGAGTAACAAACATCCATCTATCTAAACTTTCGCATTTATAACAGTAGTAAGATAATTCTAAACTTATTCACGCAATTGTTATAGCATAATCGACTCTTTCACGTTCCCACAGTTGGGATACTGGCCTCTGTGAGATCTCTTTCATGGGCCATGCGTGTCCATTACGGGTTGCCGGTTGTCACTTGTCTTCGATTTTTTGTTACTAAGCCATTCATGTACTACCAAGTTCGGTTGACTATTTTTCAACTTTATCACTTGGGGCATATGGGTGAAAGTGGCAGACCGTTAGTGAACTCGAAAGTACCTATTGAACATTGGTGATGAAATAAATTACACAACATAAAGAGCTTGCCTGAATACGCGACCTACGCCACCTGAGTCCGTTGTTACCGTGACGTGTAAACACAACCTGTGCGCAATACTGTTCACTCGCGTCCCCGTCCGTATCTTGTTTAAAACTACTGTCAAAGCTTTGGTTGGAGGCGTCGTAAATAAACTCATCATCTTCCAGCCCTTGTCCTGTTCTACTTGGGGTCGGCGCAACACATTTTCTTCTTCCATTCTCCCCTGTCACGGTATCATTGACTTCTTTCTCTTTCATGTCATTCCTCACATCTAGCCCATTCTTTGGCCTTCCTCTCCCTCTCCATTCATCAACATTCATATGCATCACTCTTTTAGTTACATACAAATAAAACACTGTTCTGATATAAATAAAAATAGCATATAGAAACAATGAATCATCACTACTAAAGAAACCAGTTATTCACAGTTCTGTGGTCTGGCCTACATTCAGGCCCCTCAGCCCCACCTAATGTTTGACATGCAGCGTTGCATAGTATTTAGGTCGCAGTTTCCATCAACGCTCTTTAATTGATTGTCTTTTAAAGCTATTGTTTTAGTATTAATCTGATCCAATCGGATCCAACAGAAAAACGAAAAATCGAATAGCGAAAAATTTCCGAAGTTCTTTCCATCATTTTGTGAACTGAACGATATATCTTGACTTTAGACCACCCTACTTTCATATGGCAGATCGGTTACCGTTTTTAGTTTTATTCCCTTGGCAAAACCTGTTAGATTACAAGATACGGATAAAAGGTCAAAGGCAAAAAAAAAGCCATCTGTCCAAAAGGACATTCTTTACAAACGTGCACCTTATTTGATGACATCGCTTACTATCACTTTTACCAGATAAAAGGCTTATAAAAAGCAGCTGGTTGGATATATTTTATCATGTCTCGATTAAAAATGGAAGCTTTTAACATCATTATGAACGGTTCCAGAATATCTGGGTCATCGTAGTCATGCCATGTAACAATACATTGTTAATCGAATAGGTAGGCTGATTCGATGATGGATATAATCTACAAGTTGATAATAATTTTATGTAATACAATATGGTGCATTTAAATGGCGAACAGGGTGAGTAAATTATTATAAACCACATTTAGTGGTTATTACAAAAGTGTTTTTATTCGATAGATGAGTTCTTTCACAAGTGTCCCTGTAAATTTTATACATTAAAGAACTGAATTTAAGAATAATTTAATAATCTAAGAATTTTATTTAACTGTGTAGTAGATACAAAAATTGACAAAATGTAGTTACCTAGTAATTAATATCTTAAGCGTAAAAACTTGTACTATTGCATGCTATATTCTGGCCAATTGTGTGTTACTAAAAATTTTTAACCCCCGACGCAAAAAGAGGGGTGTTATAAGTTAGACTGCAATGTGTGTGTGTGTCTGTCTCTGGCATCGTAGCTCTTTAACAAGTGAACCGATTTGGATGCGGTTTTTTTTATTTGAAAGCTAGTTTCTTGGCAATGGTTCTTAGATAAGTTTTGTCAAAATTTACTAGTTATGGGCAATGAAAGTGCTGATGAATAATCGAATATTTTCAAATATACCCAAGTAAGGTATCAAATGAAAGGGCATGATGTGTATATTACAATTAGACATGTTTTATCAAAACCGGCTCAGCCATTTTATTAACTTTTAAAATGTTTGTTCGCTTCTTTGTTGCGATGGGGGTTTTTTTAATTTTTTTTTTAAACATGTTTTGTTTATCCTGCTTAGATTCCAAACTTCTTTTTTAAATCCTCTTTTCCCGTTTTCAGAGAGTAAATATAAAACATGGCATAGAGTAAAAATTAAATGTGCTTTTTGCTATCCTTTATCTCGTAATTTTATATAAGAACTTCATATACCTACCATATTTGATGCAATAAATGAATTGAATTGAATTTAATTACAGAGAATGTACTATACAGGGTGGAAAGGCCACTGACGCGAAACTGGTTACCACGTTTTGTGAAATATGGTATATCGAGTCCACCTTTTTTGGAAATCCTCATGATTTCGTCTGGGGAGAAAGTAGCATTACGTCGGTCTCTTACCAACTATGTAAAATTCTACCTACCACTTCCAAGATTAGGGGGGGGGGGGGAGATTCAGGAACATTCCCGCGCAACTCCGACTGGTATTAGCCAGCCATGCATCGTGGACCCCATAACTAAGTGCTGCCGTTTCCAGTCGTGCACGTTCTCACGGTTTTGTGGGGCATCCTTGATAAGTCTAAGAATTATAAATATTTATAAAGCACACAGGGAACATTTAAAACTATATAATTTTACTTGCCAGTTTCAAATAAATCTTCAGTAAATAAAAATCTCAAAGAGATTGAATTAGATCTATCTTGATAATTGAACCCTGGACCTTAATTGTAGTGAACTCAGCCGTAACAAATAACTGTTTTAACTGGATTTAGTTAATTAGAAGAGATTCAAGTTAATGTTATTAGATCCTCTGTGTATCCGAGATTTATCTAATTAAACTTGTTAAGCGAAAATACGGGTCGAAATGATTTACGAATATGCCAAATTTCATGATTCTAGGTGAACGGGAAGTACCCTATAGGTATAGATTCCCTTGTGAAATAGCAGCTTTCAAGTTTGATTTTTCACTGCCCCTTGAGGTAGTAGAGTACTTGATATTAATTTTAGCTTGATGCCTCCACGCATTCCTGAGAAAAATAATCTTGTCAGACGGATGAGACAGATGAGATGGACGACAATAAAGTGAGAGTTCCGTTTTTGCCAACTGAGGTCGGAACCCTAAAAAGTAAAACAAAATTCCCTCTTCGTCGGTTTTTTTTTGTTTAACTTATACATAAATAGAACACAATTTCATATTGAACACCAATCCTGTAAAAGAAAACATGATTAGACTCCTGCAAAAGTAACATTTTCCATTATAATGCGCGAGTTCCCAATCCGATTACACCGCGTCGGCTGATGAGATGGTAATATTTCTATTTGCGAATATTCACGCTGTTATTAATATTACTTCTGCTTCCATAGTTCCAACGTTATTATATTATGAGAATACCGCAATGTACGGTATTATCGGTAAATAATGAGGAGTATGTGCGTAGCTATGCTACGTGGCTACGGCGTAGCACGCCCTGTGCTACGAAATATTTTTGATACGGATTTTTGTTCCTTTTTTCCTTGATATCGCAAAATAATTGTTATAGTATGGTATGTGTACCGAAATTGGACTGTTTACGACTATTTAGTATGTGTTTTGCTAACAGTGTTTTGTTTGTTTTCTGTATGTCAGTAGATCAGCCACCAACCCGCACTGGCCCCACGTGGTGGATTATAACCCAATATCTCTCACAGAGAGGAGGCCTGTTTCCCAGCAGTGGGAACGTCAATGCCTAATTGCCTGTTTATACTATGTCAGCAGCTCTTTAGGAAGGCAATCCCACTACCAAATTTGCTGTCTGGCCAATCATCATCTTCCTACCCTTTTCCCAACTATGTTAGGGTCGGCTTCCAGTCTAACCGGATGCAGATGAATACCAGTATTTTACATAGAGCGAATGCCTATCTGACATCCACAACCCAGTTAGTACGGGGTAATATATGATACCTTGATAGTAAGACCGGTGAATTAAAAAAAAAATGAGTTAGACTGGTTGTCAGACGTTTTGGGCTACTGGCTACCTAACGACTGTCAAAGATCTACAAATGACAGCCGGGACCGATGGTTTAACGTTAATTTTTTCTGTCTGTCCAATGTTTTCACCATAAAGGTTGTAAATAGACCCTTAACTAAACAAAAAGGCACTTGTTATCGCCGTCTTTGCGATATTTTTTTTGTTCTAGACCATACCTGGGAACCTTCTAGTTACGGAGATATTGGGGGTCAAAGTTCCTACCTTTTCACAAGTTTGTTTTTAAATACATGTTTTTAATGTAAGATTTACTTTAAATACCTCCACGACCCCTGTACTATTCAATCCATCCACCATCACAATGATTTGAGTGCGTTCCATCCAGTCTAATTGTGACACGTGATTTTTCAAACCAAAAAAAAAAGTCGTTTCCCAGCAATATTTTTTGCGCAAAGTTACTTAGTTTGATGTACAGAATGCTTGGTTGACGGCTTCGTGAAGGGTCTGTTTACACCCTGTATTATTTTACAGCACTTGCCTTCACCAACAAAAGTTTTATCAACATTTTCCAACAACAATAGAGTTGCTGAGTAACACAAACTTCTCATCTTAGTTCAAGCTTATTAACTAAGTATAACTATATGAGGTGTGAATAGATCTGCCTTACCACACAGGATACCCTTGAGTGGTAGTTACCTAAGTGTGATAATGAACTCTAAAGTCTTACTATGAGAGTACGCAATCTGATTATTGCGTGACGTGGGTGAAATTAGGGTTGGCAGTTCTTGTGTTTTAGTTTTGAGTGCTGTGTGAGTACGACATTCGTGATGTATAAAAAAAGGCACACCATGTCGTGACTAGCTGGAAAATACAGATTTAAAATAGGTAGACAAAGTTTTTTTTTTTTAAATTTACGGTGTCTACACACATATAAATTCACGATTACCCCTATTGGAGAAATGCCGTCAGTTTGTGTATGTATGTAGACAAGGTATATAATAAAAAAACAGACAGACAGACGTACAACAAATTGATCTTAGAAGCGTTCCTTTTCCTTTCAAATGTAATAGGGGGCAAGCCTATTACCATCAACCGGGCACAAATCCAGACACCATGATTGCTACTGAGAAATTCCTGATGGGAAAACCCAAAAACACTTTGCCCGATCCGGGAATCGAACCCAGGACCTCATGCTCAGCCGTCGCGCTTGCGACGACGCAGAAGACAAGACGTGCATAAATCATCAAGAATTTATTAGTCTAGAGCATACGTGGTACAGAATTACAACATAACTTGAACGAACACGTGACTCCCAAACCTCTAGACCAACTGAATTTGCATAGTGACACTGTTACATGCCTACGGTTGTCATAAAAATAAAGGAACGCCACATACACGTGAGATATTCTCGAATATTCTCGATGCAACATCGCGTCGTAGCAATCTTTTTGCAAACCGCTGACCTTTTCGCTAGCCTCAAAATGAAGTCTAGATATTTTTAAAGGTGTTATTTTTGATTCGACAACCCTGGAGCGGCCAACACAGCGCCGTCATTTTGTATTCATACATGTGCATATTAGATGAACTTCATTATCCTGTTGCTGAGGAGCTTTTGAGTGAAAATGCTCTGTTTCAGAAGATATTGTGGGTCGAATTAACGTTTATAATGAGACGATTTAGAACGGAGTGAACTTGAGACAATGTAAATGAAGATGTTCTTGAGACGAAACAACGAACATGAATTAATATTGAGAACTCTTAATTATGGTAGTTTTCAGTTAATTTCAAGATTTTGAGTACGTTGAAACGTGGTTCAATGTCAAGTATAAGTGTCTTCATTTTCACTGTGTGTGCAGAACTAGAAGAGTGCTACTGTGTCTTCTTACATTTGAATAACAAGGAGGCTCTGTTGGTGCGCTGGTAAACATTGTGAAATTGTGTTGAAAAAACATTAATTATACACTTGTGTTAAAAAAAATTGTAGCAAGCATTAAGTGCATGAGCATCTACTATACTTCGTAGAAACAAGTTTAGTGGTCCCCAAGTATGGTTGCATGTGACTAAAAGAGTTATGAATATAAATGTTGATATATCGCGAGGGCGAGGAAGACCAAATAAAAGGTGGAAGGAAAAAGGCGTAAATGTCAGCGTGACGATTGACAGGGGAGAATGGAAGAAAAAAACATGTTGCGCCGACCACAAATAACATGAGGTCAGGAAGATGATGATGGTCCCCACGTATGGTTGCTCTACAACTTCCACAATAGCGTAAATGCAGATTTAACAAATAATATTAATTCATACATGTCTAACCTTAGTCTTGTGATACAGGAAATCTTAGTACAAGAGCCAGGGCACTGATATTGAGCAATCTTTTGTCAATAAAGATTTTATTTATTTAAAATATAAATATTTACACTAATTGATGTTGTATTAAAATTTTACGTTTAAAATTTTGTAATATTTATATGCGAAACATGTAAGTTCGCAACCCTATTTATAAGACCTTAATGTACAGACGCGGACGCCAGCACATCAAGTCACCCGAAACTGTCAAATTTTTCCAATCAACCTTGAACCTAATGCGTTAGCGATAAAGTCTAAAAAAAAATGTGTTTTTACACAAATAAATTCTTAGTTCTGATTTTGGCCATACGCCAAAAAAATCCTTTTACAGTTATAAATTATTAACTTGGTATTTCTTTTCAGTTTTTTCTCAGTATTCTTATAAGCATTGAAAATGGACATAATGATGATAATGCTAATAAGATACTTATACAATGTTATTAGTAACAATTCCATGCCGACTTTCTCAAGGAACCGTACGTGTGAATATAATGTGATATGAACGTGTTCTCTCAAGGTTGCGGGCGTAATTTAATATTAACGATGACGTCATAACGATGTGATGCGCGAACGACCATCTGCTCGCTTTCTTCGAGAACGTCTTACTGTGGAGTTTTGACGATATTCGTGTCTAAAGTTATTGAACAATAACTTTAAATATTCTAAATAAGAATATTTAAAGTTATTGAATATTTTAGGTTATGCCCAATTTTCGATTTCTGTGGAAAGCGGCTGTGTGTTTATAAATAGCTCGTATGTTTTTCTGATATTCTATGAGATTAAAATATATCTAAAATGTTGTACAGAGCGTAAGGGCCATTGACGCGTAAAAATCTGCTGTTTTAGACAAAAGTGCCATATTTCTACTGTCTAGGTAGACAGTAGAAATATGGCACTTTTGTCTTCGTCGTTTCATTAGAATAACTTGTTTGTTTTTAAATAACCTACGAAAAAAAATCATAAGTACGAGGCGCCTAGAGTCATGTCCTGAATTCAAAGTAACATTAATATTTTCTTTATCTTTAGAAGGCAAGTAAAAAAATATTTATATAATATTAAAACAAGAACTTTACATAAAGAACTTTAACCCAATGTAATTTAGAGCGTAATTTCACTTATTTACCATAAAAATTCCAGTAAGTTATCATAATTTAAATCCATAACTGCCTGAATAAATTTGAGACTAATTTGGAATGACAAGACTAGAATAGCTTAACTTACCTAAGTGAGATTATTTTGGTCTAGTTTGTACTTGAAACTACTGAAGTGGAGATTGTTGTAAAGATAAAAGGTGCTTAGACGTGCCTAACATAACTAAGAAGCTGCTGAAAAAAGATGAATTGCTGATTGACAAAACATTGAATAAAAATAGGACAGTGAAAAAAACCGGCCAAGTACGAGTCGTACTCACACGCACCCAGGGTTCCGTAGCACCAAACAAAACAGCAAAATTTAAATTTGTTTTTCATAGTATGTTAATGAAAAATAAAGTTACTGCCGCAGTTTGATGAAAAAGTCCCATAACTCAAAGCTTAAACATCAAATCTTATTCAAACCAATTATCGTTGAAAGTTTTTTTACGTTCTACAATCCCACATTTTTTCAGAATTTTCCTCCTCTTACTTTAGAAATTAGAGGGGGCACACACACACACATTTTACCACTTTGGAAGTGTCTATCTTTCAAAAGATTGACTCTGAGAAAAAATGGTTTTAGAAACCTCAATGTCATTTTTAAACACCTATCTATAGACGTTTGATGTTTTTTTTTTGTTTTAATTTTATTTATAGGGAGCCCCTCTTTTTTTTGTATAAAAATCGTAAAGCGGTTCACAGAATAAATCTACCTACCAAGTTTCAACTATGTAGTCCTAATAGTTTCGGAATAAATTGGCTGTGACATACAGACGGACAGACAGACAGACATGACGAATTTATAAAGGTTCTGTTTTTTGCCATTCGGCTACGGAACCCTAAAAAGATGTTTGTTACCACTGTTTTAAGCACAATCAGTATCATCCATAGATATGAACAAATTTGACCGCGGCTTCCCTCTCGTTAATTTAGAATTTGACAATGAAATTAAACTCTTAATATACAACTAAAGTTTCTAACATTATGATTCAATAATGATTCGAAAGACCCGTGGCGCCATCTAATAGCATAAAAAAAGTTATTGTTGTTGTTTTTGGGAGCAGTACTTTTTTCAGGGTAAAAGGTACCCTATGTCCGTGTCTGTACACCTGACAACGTATATGCAAAATTTCAGGATGATGGGTTCAGTAGTTTAGGCGTGAAAAGGTAACAAACAAACAAACTTACTTTTGCATTTATAATATTAGTAAGGAAGTAAGGATAAGGATTATATGTGCAACGAATATTTTTTTTAAGTTTAAAATCAACGTATTTACGGTAAATTTACAACGCCCGATCATGTCACGACCTCAGATTGCTTATCACCCCGTTTTAAAGGCAAGTGTTTATTTAGTATTGCATATTTGCGATTTAAAAATACTTCAATCAAAGCAGCCTTTTCTGTCCATGGTTTTGGCAGAGTCGGTTAAAAAGTTAAAAGAACCACTTCACTATTCAAAAATATTATACAGCTTTCTCTTCAAACATTTAATTAATCAATTGTAATTTATACAAAGAAGACTGTAGCTACACCAAATGTTGCCAGAAAAAAATTAAAGCAGCCCCAAAAACATCACTCAACTTTCACTGACTTCTAGTGATCTCAGCACGAAGGAAGGAGCAATAACTGAATCTTGTTTAAGGCAGAATAAAAAAAAAAACATAGATTAAATTCTCATCATTTCCTGCAAGATTACTTTTACCTCCAGCGTAAATTTACCTGACAAACCCTACTCCAAATTGCTCGAAAGGTCAAACTGTTACATTAAAACAACGTTACGCCGTGGGCAATGTTGCCCAAGGTTGGGCAACCTTGCCGAAGCTGAGCATGCGAAGATTGTTAGCATAACTATCTAACCACTTAGTTTTAACGAAGTTTGTCTTTAACTTTGTGATTGGTTTACTGATGTTACATGGATCGCTAGTTATGGTTATTCTATTTTATGTTAGGTTGTCGAGAGGATAGTTTATGATGTGAGAGGGTTTTGATCTTGGTTGTTATCGTGTATGTGTTAGAGTAATGGGTAGTACAAGGTTTCAAGCGAGTTTAATGATTAGTTCGACAAGTTTGCAAGTAGCAGATATGTTAATTATAATAGCGTAATGATTTGGTATCATTACGATTTGAGTTAGTGGTTGGTTAACTCTTCCCATGATCAGAGGGCTGGCCTATTTGTTCAACGGCGCTATGCTGCCAGCCTTCTGGGCACTATTCCTGTTGACACCGATGTGGACGAATTTTTTGACGCCCTTTTTTCTTTTTCTACATATTTTTATTATTATTTTAGGTTTGATTGCGCTTTACGCTAAGTGATGTATAATATTGTATGATGTTTATCACTGCATTGGATTGTGTTTCTGTGAAGCACTGGATTCCAGGCTCACCAATATACTGGGAGGATGGGTCTCAACTGCCGAGAGCCTGTAATCCAGTGGGTCAACTGTGAAAAACCGAAAAAGTGCCAAAACTAGTTCGCGAGCGAACACAGTGAGTTTCGTGTGTCGGGAACAGAATCGAGTTGTGAGTGACAGTGGTAGCGGTACCGAGTGCAAAAAACGAACAAGAAAGAGGGTAGACCGATCGATTTTTCTGCTCATAAACACCCACCCGCAATAACTTCAGTTTATCCGTGATCATGGTGCTTGCAACAGCGCTGAAATATCGGGAACTTAAAACAATAGTAAACATGCTAAATACCCCGTTTTCAGTGTTAATGATAATGTTAGTGACCATGTCAGTTTAAAAACTCATTGTGTTTTGTTTCTAAAGTTCACGTTTAGTTGTGCATTCAGCCTGTTCTATCTATGATGCCCCCTCCATATTTTTCTAGCCTTCTTTATAATCTAATCTTTTCATTACCATCCTTTCGCACAAACTTGTCGTCCAAGTTAGAAATGAACAAAGTTGGTGGCGACACAAGCTGCGCATGTAAAGTGGTCTAAGCCATCGTTGGGCAAAGTTGCCATCGTCGGCCAAAGTTGCCACTTTGTTGGCAGAACACAATTTATTTCCTTTGTTTACTTACGCATATAAATCTTGGTTAAACTGTAAGGAGATTGGAGTTTAATCTATTGGTTGTTTTTATAGGCGATCTAGATAACTTTTCGGGAGTTTGTTTTCCGTAATAAGATGATCGCATCTACGAAAACTCGGTAATACCAAGTTTCTTGAAACGTTCTATCAATACGTATTTCTGTCATTTTCTTTTTCATGTTTTCTAGTATAAATGATAGTGTGATGGTTGACAGGGAAGGAAAAGATGAGTTGCACCTTACAAGTAACATGAGACAAGAACAGCAAGACTGTTTTTCTCATTTTAGCAATAAGATATTCACGAAAAAAGAGACAGGCAAACTTTAGGCTACCTTGTGACAATAGATCAACGAGGCAGTCTCAACTCTTTTATACTGCTGCTGAATATGTTTATTTTATATTAGCGTCTTTAAACTTCTTTAAAAAATATACAACCTTAAACTTGTACTGTCACTTACGGGATATCTTCCGTGATTGTTCATTGTTTTGAGCTCCCGATATTTCGGCGCTGTTGCAAGCGCCATAACCCGTAAGTGCCCGTAAGTGACAGTACAAGTTTAGTTGTAAACCGTGAAAGCTTAAAACAGTGTTACACGACCGACAGTGACAACAGTGACGACAGTGTTAACCTGATACACGTGTCTAGTATTTTTATGTAAAGAATCTATGTAAAAAATTTCAAATCTGTATCATGAAAAATCACAAAGTTATAAGCTTGTTCTGTTACCTTGTTTTCCGCACAAAAACGTGATCACGACGCAGCGCTCGCCTCCAGTCGTCTTGAGCTCATTGATAATAATAATTTGGCAGTAGGTACCTAAATTATTGCGATAGGTACTCAAAGTTGCTCGGTGTCCAACTTTTAACTTTTTTATATATTTTTGGGAAAAAATATAACACGGTTTAAAAATTATTGGAATCGATTCAGTTACTTATTCTGAACAAACTATATTCAGGTTTCGCATATACTAAAAATAATGTTGTATAATATATTCCTTTTGAAAAATAAAGAAAAAGCTCTTTAAAATTGTTTGCATATTCACCTCTGCCAAGCAATTCCAAGAATAACTGGTCAAGAACTCAAGTCACCTTTACCGTTTATTTACTCATTCACCGGCTGTCTTTGATGTTTTCTCTCACGAGTCCTAGTGGGTTATCATCTCATTTATTATGCAATGTCATACCAAAGACTGTCTTTATAAAAGGAGCTTTGAAAATCCTTTTGAATATTCAGTCTGCTTAAAACTCCTTTGGTAAATAAAATGTTTTTTAGAACAGCTTTGTGACGGTTTTAAAAGATATTTTGAACTTTGTTTTTAGACGGGAAATTTAGTGTTAGCAATGAATTTTCAGGAGTAAATTATGTTATTTACCTTAAATGGTGTATAGTTTTACGTTTGGAGACGATTAATTTCCAAATCTGTTCCTAATACAGAGTGTAAACGGGTCCGTTTACACTCTGTACGAAACCGTCAACCAAGCATTCTGTACATCAAACTAAGTAACTTTACGCAAAAATTATTGCTGGGAAACGACTTTTTTTTAGGGGTGAAAAATCACGTTTTACGGTAGGACTCGATGAAACGCACTCAAAGCATTGTGCTAATGGATGGATTTAATAGTACGGGGGTCGTGGAGGTGTTTAAAGTAAAAATCTTACATTAAAAACTTGTATTTAAAAAAAAACTTGTGAAAAAGTTGGAACTTTGACCCCCAATATTTCCGTAAGTAGAAGGTATGATCTAGAACAAAATAATGGTCGCAAAGACGAGGAAAACAAGTCATATCTTTCGGCTTCGTTAAGGGTCTCTTTACACCCTTTATAACCTCAGATATGGGTCATAGGTGTAACTGTACACTCAAAATTTCCCAATTATTTTGCAGTATTGGATCGCTATTGGTCCCATGTGTAATAGGATTGATCGTTCAGATCCTTATATTTTTAGAAGCGTATTTTGTTTATTTGTTTTTGCGATTTATATGAAACAGATTAATCTATACATATAATAAAATCGTAGACTTTCCGTGTCTGTACATTACAGATTTTTGCAAAAAAGTCACTGGAAAGTGCGAGAAATAAGTAATAGAAATAGAAAGTAAAAATATCTTTTTTTAAATTTTTGTCTGTTTGTCGGTTTGTCGGTTTGTCGGTTTGTCTGTTCGTTTGTGCGCGCATCACGTAAAAACCCCTCATTGTATTCAAAATCTAAATATTACAAAATAAGAAGCATTGTTGTGGGTATTATTTAGCGTTTATTTCATCAAAATCGACCCACAGACGCAAAAGATATTAACTTTTAAAATTTTGTTAGTAATCTCATACGCGATTTCTATGATGATAAAAATTATTTACGTAAATAGGTTTTAGTCGTAGTGTAGTCACTCGGAATGGCTGAAAACTAATTTTGTTTTATTTTTCCTTTTGTCTTTACTCTTTGCACGGAAGTAAAAAGTACTACGTACGCACGCGACGGCCAGTCAAGCTTTAAAAAACCAGTTTATGCGGATCTCTCATTGTATAGAAATCTATACAACGCGAGGTCAATTTATACTGGAAATTTACAGCTTCATGTGCCGCCGTGTGTACAACTGCAATTCTTACTTGCATTAAAAAATTGCCACCAAAAGAGAGGTTAACGCTAATTTAATCTATTTCTAATAAGGTGACCATTCATTTTATGTAAAAAGTAGGACATGATGGAAAGGCTGAGAATATAACATTATTAAATTAAATTAAAAAAATATTTTCAATTTTCGTTTCCGAGGCAATTAAATAATAAAAAAATAGCAATACGAGAAAGCTATTATTATATATTAGGCGTCGGTAGATAGGTATTAAAAAATTAATCATAATCATAAATCTTTATTTAATTCAACATCAGAAGTAACAGGCACTGGTATATGCACAATCTTAAATAGAGAAAGGTGTCTGAAGTAGGAAGGTCCTGAGGTACAGATCACCTCTCCGGCTTAGATATATCATTTTATTTGCAGCAATTTACAGCAACTCAACCTGAAGTTTATTTAAATAATAAAATTACTCTTATTTGGATTTTACTATATTTAATGGTGACCAGTGAAATGATGTATTAAATAAGATTAGTTCTTAGATAATAGGTAGATAAACAATATCCCACAAAATAAAAAACTTTATGGGGACAATACCAAAATAAGAAAATGACGTTGTCAAATTCAACCAGAGCACCTTTTTCCAATGTTGCCCGCACACAAACTAAATAAAATAGTTTCGTTTGAATATTAAAACAGGACTTTCAGGATTCCGTATTTTTTGTTACATCGATCTGCGTAATACTTGCGTCTACGCTTCAACTTTTTTTTTGCCCGTTCATCAGAGTCCTTGGAAAAGTATCCGCTTCGGCATCATGGTCTATCTTCGGAAATATGAGATCTAATATAATTCCCATGTTCTTCTTCTTCTTTTGTATCGATGATTTATCACATTATTAGCACCCAGGTGGCTACGTTAATCGCGGTTTCAGTAGAGATTTTGACACTTTAGATACTCCAGGAAGTCACAGTTAGCTGCTGCTACCATGGAAGTGCGTGTCTATTAGGGGCCAGCCATAAAATTTATGACATTATTTAATTACGTCATACGTTAAAGAGGTGAGGGGTGACAACAAAGTGTGACATTGTGTGACAATGGGTGGAAGGGGTCCTAAATTTGGTGACGTCACATTTAAAAAACTAATATTGCTAAGTTTTAAAACACGAAATTTGAACTATTAACGAAAAACTTATTAAAGAAATATTTCCAACTCTATCGGCGGGCAGCGTGTAATATTGCAAAATATGTGACGTCACACTTGGGAGGCCGGAGTCTCACAAAAATTGACCTTCTGATAAGGACGGATTTTTTGACCCCTCCATCCGGTGAAAAAATCATAAAATTCGTATGACGTAATTTATGGGTGGTCCCTTATGTATCACCTTTGTTAGAATATTACAATTATACGACTAAAATTCTAAAAGTGCGGAATGAATGCACTACAATGCCTTGAAAAACCAAACTTAGAAGCTTTATAGCGATGTCTGTGTTAATTCGAAAACATGAAGATTCTCGAAGCGCATAGTCTTTCTGGTTCTATTGCTAAATATATCAAATTCAAGCGTTTGCAGTATTTTTCAATTGCATGTTTTGCATTGCATTGCAATTGTTTTTGCAAATTCTCAATTTTGTTTCCATCGTTTGTGTCCATCACATTTTTTCCATCGGTTGATTGAGCTCTCAGAGCTGAAAGGTTATTTTTTAAATTGTTAAAGATATTAACCGTTGGGGCCTAGGATAGATCATGAGTTGCATCTATATTTTGCTTACGGTCATAAACTTTGAGAATGACAAAAGAATGTGCGCTCACGTGAGCGAAGCCGCGGGCACAGCTAGTATTGTAAATAAATCAAAGGTTAGAATCTGACAAATCAATCAATTCCAAGCTGGCTGATTTAGGTGATTGGTCCATTGGAGTTTATTTCTGTAATAAGCTAGCAAACAGAACTCAAATTCATCGGTTTAAATCTAGTCGCAACCTCATCTGATATTGTTAGTTTGTGTTATCCCACTGCTGGGCAAAGGCCTCTCCCCATGACTTCCAAATCCTTCGATCCAGGGCCAATGTGGACCACAGGTCCTTAGCTTTATCCAGCTTGTCCCGCCATCTCCTGCGAGGTCTACTGCATCGACTTCTGGCTACCTCATCTTAGCAACAATCAATTTCAAAAAATTCTTACTAGAATTAGAATAAGGTTACGATAATATGCGAACGTTTTAAATATGTAAATTGCCTCTCAGGTTTACGCTTAATAATACCGTAATAACTGGAAGAAGAAGTTTTCTCCGAACTAAGAGACGAAGTAAAGTAAGAAGGTATCACACCTACCTGTGATTGTATGATGCGAAGCTCTACTTACATAGTTACACTTAGTCTTTTCTAAGAAAACGCCCTTATTTTCTACCACAGTACAAATAACATCCACACAATGTTTTTTTAAACGTTACTTCACACTAATAACTTCTTCTGTTTCTTGGTTGCGTTTACAAACATTTAAACTCACATACACAAACAGCCAAACCCGGAACAACTACCTGTAGGCCAAACAAATATTTGTTCCGTGCGGGAACTAACCCACGACACGCAGCGCAGCAGCCAATCGCTCAGCCACTGCGAAGCGTGTCCTCAAAAATATATATTAAATGCGAATGTAACTCTCTCCGTCGCGCGTCGGTCAGGCTGTTACCTTTTCACACTATGTCGGTTGAACAGATTTCGGTATTCAGACATACAGGGTGGACGCTTGGAGGGGAGCACACACGGTTACCACGTATTTAGTACATCATTCTGAACCCTACATAAGAGTTTTTTTTTTTAAACATCTTTTCCATAGATTTTGACCGTTTAGGTATTGCTCTCTTGTAGGAAATATCTATAATTTCTATATGGGGTTCAGAATGATGTTTTGAATACGTGGTAACCGTTTGTGCCTCCCTTCCTCCTTGTATAGTATTCACAGATAAACCATGACCACGGTTCGGACATAGGATACTTCTTATCCCGGTGGTAGGTGCGTTTCTGTGGCATAATTTCCGACTTCCAACCGAGCGAAGCCGTGGGCAAGTGCTTAGATACATGACGTAATACATGTTTTCATCTCTTGGGAGGCTGAGAGGTCGGATCACAGGTCTCTGAACATTGTAATTACGAAGCTATATCCAGGGAAAAAGGAATGATTTCTAATACCCATTGAGTTTAATATTAGCTGATTTGACACAAAATATATGTTTGAAGAGTAAAAGAGTGAAAGGTCTAATTGGATTTTGAATAAAAGAGGTAAGAAAAAAAAATCAAATATAACATTTTTCTTTGAAGATGTCTTGTTAATTTTGTGATATGGTCCGTGACATAGGTAAGTTAATTTGGGCTATAGCCAAAAAAAAAAAACAAAAAATGCCAAATGTCAATACCAATCCAATGCCAATTGCCAATTTGGGCTAGATATATCTAGTACAATAGAAGGTCACATTAATATAAAAAAAATATACGAGTAGCTTAGTTTGTTTTAATATAATAAGTTGGTATATTAATTTAAGCATTCAAAGTAAAAGTTTAAAGTGACTGTACTTTATTTAGTTACCAAAATAAGCTTTTATATTCCTTCTCCATTATCTAATGTCTATAAATTGACTACACTACAGATTCATAACTACGATATCACTACCAATCAAACTAAGTACCTACAATTTAATTCCAAACATATTGGACGCACAATTTGAAATAACGCGGACCAATCGGTAAATAATTGCGTCGCTCGCGGTCCGATGCACGTTCGGCTGCGGTTAATGGATATGTCTGTCTACATGTCTGTTTATCTGTATGTACAGTCGAACAAGCTATTTGCTAGACAAGCAAACATATTAATAGCGATCTTTATTTTTATTGAAATAAGGTTGCTTGTGTCGCGAGTAGATTGGCTGATCAGGGACAGTAGCTTCAAGATTTTGTTCACACATTTAGACCATGGCATACTAAAGGTGGCGTCGATTATGCCGCTGGTCACGTTGCACCAGGCTCTTTCAGAGACTTTTGAATTCACACTATTCACGATGAAGCAAGTGGGCTTGATCATTAAGATTGTGTACGTTATGACAAGAGGCAAACAGTAGGAATTCCAAAGTTTCTGAGACGACAGCAAAGAGCGCACGATGGCGATAAAACACTGACGTGTGAACATTCTCTAAGACAGTGAACGAAAAACAACTTTGCCCTAAGTTGCAAGTTACCTGGCTGTACGTATACCCAATACCTTGTTTGACTGTACATTATATCAATTTGTATCTATCTGTGTTGGAACTGCACGATTGTGGCCGGGACCGTGCCTGATGCGATCACGGTTAGACTATTGAAATGAGGTTGTGTGTACGGACTAAGTGTCCACATTGATAGATCGATAGTTTCGAATTTGTTCGTGAATTACCCGCTTTGAAGTTGAAACTAAAAACTGTGCTGTTGTAGTTAGTGTGATAACTTTTGGTTCCACGATTGTATGAGAATTTTGAAGTATAGTATGCCGTACTTTAGCAGCATGGCTTTGATCTTGAGATGGCCAAGTCTAATATATGAAGCTTAAAATAAGAGCCAGCTTAGATAGGTTATGTGGTTACAAAACCTCTATAGGATGGAAGGGACATCGACGCAAAAAACGATTACCACGTAAATGACATCATTCAGTCATTTAAAAAGAAAAACTGCTGTGTCCTACACGGTCAAAATGTATGGAACAGCACATTTAAAAAAAAATACCTATGTTAAAATATCTATGTGTGGGAAACTCTAACTAAAAGCATTTATTTCAAATACTTTATTTTAAATACTTAAAAACCCTTGACTATCAAACAACTGAGAATCTTTTGACCGTTCTGAAATAAACCTAACTTTGACCATCCCCTCATACAAACTGTTCCTCACTCCTACTCGCTTTACAATTGCTACTATTTAAAAACATCTCTCGCTGCACTTACTCCACAAAAGTCACCCTCACTCATAACGTACATTGCTCATCAGAATCACACTACAAGTCTAACACTTCACACTATATACTCACTCACACACATGACTCCACAACTTCTGCAAGATTTTTTTTTTTTTTTTTTTGTTGTTATTACTTCTTCTTATGTTTTTGTTATTCGTATTGTTTGCCTTTTACTATGCTTTTAATTTTGTAATGCATATTGTTTAACTTCTTCTCGCACACGGAATCTCTGTACAAGCTAATTCTATCCTGGAAGGGGCCTGGTGACCTGTAACACAGGTTTTTCCCCAAAACCTACATCAGGCACCAGTCTCTCACAAAGGTTGAATACAGCTGAGACTTTTTTTGTACACATTAACTTTAAGTCAGCTTTGTGAAGAGAAAATAAATGAAAAAAAAAAAAAAAAAAAAAAAATTCAATTAAACTATCACAGGCACTTTTGAATGTCAAAAAAAAAACAAAAAAGCGAAGCTACAGTCACGGTCACTAGGCATAATAACTTGAGAAAGTACTGTAGTTGCACATTCCAAAGCGTAGATCTCTATGGAGAAGAATGGACAAGAAACTTCATGGATACTCTTTTAAATCAAAATATTGTTACAAAATCTTGGTCACATCATTCATGGGAGGGGTTCGGAGTATTGTACTGAATACGTGGTTAGCGTTTGAGCTACGATGTCCTTCCCACCCTGTATTATAACTACTAACATAGTAGCTACCGTAAAATAATTATTTGGTTATACGCGATCAATATTGAAATACTTATCTAAAGTTACAGGTATAATATTTCAAAGTTCAAACTTTCCCAATATAAACAGAGTCTTTCAAGTTTGAGCAAAGTTTCAGAACAATTGAACACTTTTAGGGCTGTAACAAAACGTGTACAGTATAATTCCAGACTGGCGGTTTCGTGGAAATTCAACCATATACCCGTGACGCTTCGCCGTGTCTCTGCTCGTCCGGTGATAGAATAGGGATGGGGGAATTAGATTGTGTAATTCCAAAGCACTCTCTCCGAAATGTAACCGATAAATAACAGAGAGGCTGGCAACTTTGAGGCGATGTTCAAGGCTTTGGAGCTTGATGAGCTCCTCGCCACGTCGCTCATTAGCTTCCAAGGCTTGCAGCTGATACTTTTACATCCATCGTACTGGACCCATGGTGGATTATGACCCACTCCCTCTCACAGTCGAGAGGTTGTACCTCAGCAGTAAGCACATTATAGTCTGATTAAGATATTATAATGCTTTCAGGAAAGTGTGAATTATAAGAAAAATGTGAATATAGAATGTGAATCTCGTTGGTCTAGTGGTCGCAAGCGCGACTCGTGAGCATGAGGTCGTGGGTTCGTTTCCCAAGTCGGGCAGAGTGGTAATGCATTTTTCCATCAGGAATTTCACAGTAGCAGTCACAGAGTCTGCATTTGAGCTCGGTTGATGGCAATAGGCTCACCCCCGTTTTACATGGGACTTAAACATAACTGGCGAAATGTGGGTATACACCTCTGCCTAGGCAATCGAGGATTACAGGCGTGATGTTATGTCTACTTGACAACAACCAAAATATAAAAATATTAAAACTTTGTCACTTAATATTCTCTAAAGACTTACTTATCTTTAGACGAAACTGTAATTACTTACTATAAGTAAGTAAAAAGAAAAATTATTAAAAATGTTATAACTTATATAAAATATTTTAATATAAAAAAAATCTATTAAAAATAATTGTATTTAGATAATTTTTTAATTTTTTAATATTTTAATTTATTTTAAATTTATTTTACATGTAAATTTTAGTGTTAATTTTAAATTATTTAAATTATAATAGTAGTAATTAATATTAAAGTACCTAATCCTCTTTAGTAAAATTACTAAAATGACAGTCGATATTACGAAAGCTCCTAAAAAAAAAATCAAGCTTTGCCTTAAAAGCGTTGCTTATCAAACACTAGGGATAAAAGGATATGTATTTACGATAAGAGAGTGTTATTTTATTGCATCCATATAATACTTAGCTTTGATAAAGTAAGAGTTGTGACGTCTACGTGATGTCATATCTAATCAAAATGTATTTCTCGTATGACGCACGGGAGAACATAAAAAGAACATTTTGTTATATGGAGTTTTTTTTGTAGTTAATTTGTCTTTTCTTGTGATCTTTGTTAGGTTTCATCTTCCCGAACCTTTGTGTGGGTGGCCGCACATTCGTGTTAAAAACAATTAATAATATTGAACTTTGTTTTCAGTTACTTGACTGAAAAAAAAGTTTTGTATTTCTAAATGTCACTTGACAGTCGAATATGGAAGAAAGAAAACATATTTATTTGGCACATGCCACAAGTGGATACAACAAACAAATAAAAAAAATAATCTACACAATAAAAAACTTAAAACTAAATAGAAAAAAAAGAGATAATATTGCGTGTCTCACGGCTGCGCCAAATAGGTCCAGTTCAGCAAACTGCTGAGCAGCTAGTGCCCGACGCTGGTTTTCAACTTATTCAACAATATCGTTCGCTAGCGGCCCGTCCCGGCTTTGCACGGGTGGACATTTTTTTTAAAACATTTTGGGATATACATAGTAATAAATATAGCATATGTTACTCAGGAATAATGTAGCATATTAATGGAGAACGATTTTTTGGAATCGGTCCAGTAGTTTTTGAGTTTATTCGTTACATTATCATCATCTGCCTAGCCTTTTCCCAACTATGTTGGGGTCGGCTTCCAGTCTAACCGGATGCAGCTGAATACCAGTATTTTACATGGAGTGACTGCCTATCTGGCCTCCACAACCCAGTTAGTACTGGGTAATACGATGCCCCTTGGTAAGACTGGTTGTCAGACTTTTTGGGCCGTGGTCACCTATCCACGGACCAACCCAGACAAGCAGGCCTTAACCTGACGATCGAGCCGAGCGGCTGTTATTATGTAGCCACGATGCCCGCGACCTTCGTCCGCGTGAAATTTTATAGCCTATAACCTTCTTCGATAAATGAGCTGTCCAACACTAAAATAATTTTTCAAATCGAACCAGTTGGTCCTGAGATTAGCGCGTTCAACCAAACAAACAAAATCTTCAGCTTTATAATTAGTATAGATTAGAAATATTATGGCACAATTATTCTTACTTTATACAAGTTTTCTTACTAAATTACATTATCATTGACAGTTGGTCAGTTTCATTACACATTAATCAATATAGTGTAGGTTTCCCATTTCGCATATACCGGTCAGTTATTGCAATTACAACCTTATTTTTATCGTTATAAGAGGACAAGACTTCGTGGAATAGTCTAATTAAATATAACCAAACACACTGAGGTACAGACACATCAAGCTATTACAATCTGTCAAATTATTTTAATAGATTTTCAACTTTATCGCTAAAGCATTAGGTTCAAGGTCGGTTGGGAAAATTTTACAGTTTCGGGTAGCTTGATGTGCTGCTCCCGTAGCATGACCACCGTAGACAAGGATTTCTTTGACGGAAGAATTGACAAAATGACAGATAGTGCAAACATATCTGTCATTATGTCGACACAAACTGTCATTTTGTCGATTCTTCCGTCAAAGAAATCCTTGTCTACGGTGGTCATGCTACGGGGGCTGGTCGTCTGTACATTTAATGCTATTTTATCCAGAACACTGGTAGGTAAATAGGCCTCACTGGTCTTAAACGGTTCAAGTCTTATTCATCCAATAAATCCACCTGAACTTCAACACTTCATTTACTAAATTCTAACTAAAATCAGTCACAAATATTAATATTAAAACAGTTTACCAAAAATAGACTTCCCTTAAGATTTCCAGAGTTTATTAATTTAATCTTGGTTGGCGGAGGGCGTGTCACATTCAATATTTCAGAGTCACAATTGTTATATTTTAAGTTCTTAAAAGCCTTTTGTCAAAGCTCTGTTACCTTAGGTATTAGGAATTTAGTTTTCTTTGGTTGGTACTGGTTTTTATTTAAATGTATTGTTAGAAGCACTAGACTTTGGGGATTTTGATAAGTGCCCTTGTTTTGTAATAGACAAAGCTTAAATTAATCTATTTCCATAAAACTAAGTAAATTTATTCACTTACCATATGTTTTAAGTCCCGTGTAACAAGGAGCAAGCCTATTACCATCAACCAGGCACAAATCCAGACTCCGTGGCTACTACTGAGAAATTCCTGATGGAAGAACCTAATAACACTTTCGCCGACCCGGGAATCGAACCCAGGATCTCATGCTCAGTAGTCGCGCTTGCAACCATTAGACCAACGAGCCAGTCATCATACTTATGGATAGATTACAAAGATTACTTTATTACAGACATAGTATTTTCTAAAACAATATTACGATAAATAAATATTACATTAATTTCTAAAACCTATAGACCGATTAAGGTGGAAGCGCTACGGTACCCGCGAAATTCCATTTTTTTAGGTTTTTTTCAATTTGCAAGTCAGTTTCAGGCTATATGTGAAACAACATATGATTCGCGACCATAACACGTGTGTAGTTACAGAATCATCCATCATCATCATTTCAGCCGAAAGAGGTCCACTGCTGGACATAGGCCCCCCCCCAAAGTGTCGCCACATTGACCGGTCCCGTGCGACTCGCATCCAGCGGATCCCTGCAACCTTCACCAGGTCCACCTAGTGGGAGGCCTTCCAACTCAGCGTCTTCCGGTTCGCGGTCGCCACTCCAGAACTTTTCGGCCCCATCGGCCATCCGTTCTGCGAGCAATGTGCCCTGCCCACTGCCACTTAAGTTTGGCTATTCTTCGGTTACCTTGGTTCTCTTGCGGATGTCCTCATTTCTGACAGTTACAGAATATAATCATTAAAATCATCAACAGAGCCCTCTAAGTTCATATAATCCCATTTAATGGTTGTTTGGGATTGTATTGATGAGTTAAATGACTATAACTCTGTAAAGCCATATTTGTAACGGTCGCGAAACACACGACCTGACACAGATCTGCAAATTGCAAAAAAACCTAAGAAAATTTGAATTTCGCGGGCGACCCTGGCGTTTCTACCTTAAAGCTTCGATTTAGGTTACAGTCTCGGCTGAAACTAGAAGATAACCCGAATAACCATTAACGGTTTTAATTTTTTTGAACAACAAAAAACCCTTACATCCAAAATGAGGTCATTTCATACCCCGTTTCCGATAAGCCCTCTACTCGAGGACCTGAACAAAAGCCTATCGATCAAACACTGCGAAGACTCATTGTTTCCAACAAAGGAATAAGCCTCCCTTTACAAAAGGATTTATTTAATATGTACCTACACCAACGTATATACAACATTATTTTTAGTATATGCGAAACCTGAATATAGTTTATTCAGAATAAGTAACTGAATCGATTCCGATAATTTTTAAACTATGTTATATTTTTTTCCAAAAATATTTTAATAAGTTAAAAGTTGGACACCGAGTGACTTTAAGTACCTATCGCAATAATTTAGGTACCTACTGCCAAATTATTATTATCAATGAACTCGAGACGACGCTGGAGGTGCGTGCTGCGCGGTGACCACGATTTTGTGCGGACAACTAGGTAGCAGAACAAGCTTATAACTTTGCGATTTTTCATGATACAGTTTTTAAATTTTGTACATAGATTCTTTACATAAAAATACTAGACACGTGTTTGAGGTTTCGCATATACTAAAACTAATGTTGTATATATATTCTATATTAGAACAACCTATGTGAGGTACCCTCATGCTTTTTGAAAAGGTTTCTGTAAATAGGTTGACTTTAAATGTTATGTGGTTTTGTGACTGCGGGGCTTAATGGCTTAAAACTGTATGTTGTCTAATGGTCTCCTGATAAAAGAAAGGGTAGTTGTCATGGTATACATGCAATGTTTTTGTCATTTTATGTAACAAATTTTAGGGAATTAATTGAAGGGTTTAGTAACAGATGTAAAAATGGGGTATTCCTCAAAGCGCAACTATTTTTAAGCGCAATCAACTAAGCGCAACTAAATTATTCCTCGAAGCGCAACCATTACTTGCGCTCACAAATTCAAATTAAAAATATTATGTGTTTATTTTTCAAAGCGTAACCGTGATGAAAAATAGAGAGGGGTCGCTTTGTGGAATAATTTAGTTGCGCTTAAAATAGTTGTGCTTTGAGGAATACCCCGTAAAAATGTAAGGTTGTAATAATAAAACCCTCTGTATAAATAATTAAATACTGATACTGTTAGCCTGCGTCATCCCACTGCTGGGCAAAGGCCTCCCCTATGACTTCTAGCTTTTTCAATCCAGGGCTAATGGGGGCCACTGGTCGTTGGTTTTGTCCAGCTCGTTCCGCCGTTTTCTACGAGGTCTGGCGCGACGTCTTCTAGCTGTGGCAGGGCTCCAGAAAGTGGTTATATTAATAAATAAAACATCAGTAAATTCGCATAAAATTAACAGTCCGGAATCGGAAAATGCGAGAACGTGTTATTTATGTAAAAAGGTCACCCCTTTGTACATAAATAACACGTAAAAATGTGGGTGTATACACACATCGTTTGGTGAATATAAAAGTGATGTTCTGTGAAAATAAACCAGAACAAATTATGTATTTAAATAGCAAAGCTCGCAAAATGCGAGTTCTGCTATCAAATCTAAATAAAAATGATATTTGGAATTTCTCAATGTCAGTATTTGTACTTGACTGATGGCTGTAGGCTCGCCCTCTATTACATGGAACTACATACATAATTGGCTGTGTTTAGCTACCAGGCCCGCAGGCATCTAAGAAGCCGATCCTGCCCGCTTCCCTTCGGGAACAAGGCACTCTATGTAGTGTCTACTGTAGTTAAATATACATAGTAGTATATGTATTACACCCATGTAATACATATACTACTATGTATGTGGGTACTACCTATAGCAAACCCACTATAGGTACATACAATTCTGCTTAACTTTCTGAGTAGCCTAACCTTCTGCCTAGCAGTAGCGAAGGGTTATTTTTTTAATAGGTAAGCTGGAGTACATGTCTTTAATGTGAATTTATTATTTGCCTATGGAATACTGATTGCGCCCGATTTCAAAGGGAAGCCGGTAGGAATCGAGTTGTATGGAACCTTCGCCACTGCTGCCTAGTCTGTAGGCGTTGAACAGACATACCACAGATGGGTATAACAATTTACAAATATCGAAAAGTAACCAACACGATATAATTTACTCAATGTTAATACTTAAAATTCTGAACCTCTACCATGTTAGTACAATATACATTAGTACATACTACCTACAGCCTACGGCCTTAACCTCGAAAAGTAAATAGAAAATACACGTGCCTGTATCATGAGACATTTACAAAGATGTACTCAAGGATATTGCTCGGTTGATGGCAATGGGCTTCCCCCTATTACACGCTTGGGACTTAAACATAACTGCGAAATGTAGGTGTACTATTAGGTACACCTCTGTCTAACCCTACGGGGATTACGGGTGTAATGTTATGTAGTTTAAAACTGTGAAGGACAACACCGTGAAAACCTGAACAGGTGGCTGCAGAAGTGCAGAGGCCCCGTGGTGGATTATGGCCCACTCGCTTTCACAGTGAGCCTGTGACAGTCAGTGTGAAAATTACATTATTGGTTGATACTGCTGCTCTGTAGTCTACATTATAAGTTAGATACCTACTACATTACCTTGTTGGTCTAGTACAGGCGTGATGTTATGTTATCTAACGCTAGGGTAATGTCGTTTAGAAGAGCTGCGTTGTTTATTGGGAAGATTCATTTATCGATGAATAGTTTGGATATGGAAGACGAAGAACTGTAGATTATAGCATAAACTCGAAAAACTTTTGTAGAAAATTGTATGTGAATTTTGAATCAGAAATACAACAATTCTAACACGGCTAACGGTTTCACGGTTTACAACTAAACTTATACTGCAACCCCGCATTCTCCAGTCAACCCACGTTCATGGCGCTTGCAACAGCGCCGAAATATCGGGAACTCAAAATAATGAACAATCACGGAAGATAATACCGTAAGTGACAGTATAAGTTTACAAAAAATCTATTAGCTACCAGATGTTACAACAGGACCTATTCTCATATAGTTCGTGCCGACACAGCAATAGAAAAAGCGCAAGCCTGGAAATACTAGGTTGATTGGTTATGTTAGTTAGCAGTTAATCAGCTTATAAAAAAAATGTAAAAAACTGTAAGCTTAGAATGGATGTATTTCTAAATAAATAAATAAATAATGCTCCCACTGCTGGGATACAGGTCAAACAGGTCTTCAAAATTTCGATTCTAGGAAATGCCGGTTTCCTCACGATATTTTCCTTCACCATTTTGAGAGCATTGGTGATGAAGTAAATTACAAAAAGTCAAAGTGCCTGTTCAAAACGCGATCAGCACATATCTCTTCTTCTTAGCGTATCGATGACAAAGAGTTCAAATTTATGTGCTTAGCCCAAAAGTCAGCCACGCGAACCTGCGCACTTGATGGTCTATTTACTGCATCAGTGAGCACATTGTCTAAACGGCGTTCAATAGCTGACAGTGTCAATACTCCATAGCAATTTTGAAGACAGCTCTTGAACGTGGTTTAATAACCCCTGATCGATTTCATTTTCGTTGGTGAAATTCGCTCTAAGTCTGGGTTGATGCCATTAAGCCACCACTACTCTGTTCTAAATTGGTGCGTCGCTAAGTGCATTGTGACTAGTCTGGCTAATGTGATTTCGCACTAGGCTAATGCGACAGCACTATATCACACATCAAAGGCATAGTAAAGGTCACAATCAAGGACACAATATTGCAGGTCACTTAATAGCAAGATTTGAAAAGTTGTGTGGGAATCGATTGTCGTGGTATGGGGGGCATGTGATGCGGAGGAATGAGGAAAATGTCGTGAGGAAAGTTTTGAGTATGACTGTGGATGTGTATAAGAGTAACGAAGCCCAAAGAAGCGATGGATGGACAGTGTGAAGGATGATATGTCACGAAAGGAGATAAGTAATAGAGAAGTATGGAAGAAGAAGACATGCTGCGCCGACCCCAAATGAATTGGGACAAGGGCAAGAGAATGATGATGATGATAAGCAAGATTTGAAATGTACTGTCAATAGAGTAACCTTCTAGCTTTTATACTGAAGAAGACAAAATATAAGTTCTGACTTGTTACAAAGTTTTTTTTTCTTTCTTGAAGGTCTTGGAAGAACCCTTGAGAATACAATTAGAATTTCTTTTGCATCTAACTTCACTTTAATAGGCTGATTTATATGGAGATACCGCTCGCCTCGTCTCCTCAAGGAAAGAGCTTCCAATTTAAACTTATGAAAGTGAATAATTATCGACTGACGATAATCGTTTATGCTACAAGAAAAGGATACATTATCATGAAAAAAGTATCTGAAAAATACTACACCAAGGACCAGAGAAAGGACATATAACGGGTGTTCATGCACTTGTTCCTCCCGTCATTGCAATCATTGTTCTATTTTGGACCATAGCTGGGAAACCTCTAGTTACGGAGATACTGAAGTTCAAAATTTCAACATATCCACACATTTTTTTGAATACAATTTTTTTATGTTATAACTTTGTTTTAAATACTTCCTTGACCCCTCCCTGTCTTATTCAATGTATCCGTCAGCACAACATTTTGGGCGCGTTACATTGGGCGCTACCGTAAACTGTGATTATTCACGCAAAAAAATAGTCGTTTCATGGCAATGACTTTGCACAGTGCTACTTACTTTGATGTACAGAATGCTTGGTTGACGGTTTCGTGAAGGGTCCGTTTACATATTGTATATAATATCATCTATCAATAGCAGCCGCTCGGATCGATCTTTAGGTTAAGCCGTGCTTGCCTAGGTTGGTCTGTGGATAGGTGACCACCCATTACATACCGAGATTCCTCCGTGCCTCGGAAAGCACGTTAAGACGTTGGTCCCGGATGTCATTTGTAGATCTTTGACAGTCGTTACAAGTAGTCAGTGGCCTAAAAAGTCTGACAACCAGTCTTACCAAGGGGTATCGTATCGTATATCTAGGCAGTCACTCCATGTAAAAATACTGGTATTCAGCTGCATCCGGTGACCCTAACATCGTTGGGAAAAGGCTAGGCAGATGATGATGATCATCTATCTAAAGTGAGCCTTTATAATCGAATGAAAAATAAAACATTCTTTAACCGAAAACATTTACAAAAGTAATACATACACAAGTATATCTCTGTGCCCTTTGGATACAGATGGCAAAAAAACTATCGACAAATATTTTTGTGCCGATCTCGTGTTTCACTGTGGGCGTTTCAGCTATCTTATTGATAATACAACTTTATCTATTATTCAGACTGTACCAATGCGATCGTATTTTGTTACAAATGTGGCTGAAAGGGTATGAAATAATCAGGGTGGGTTAGCGCCCACATTTTTGGTTGTTTAACAGGAAGATCTATTTGCAGAGTTTTTTTTAAATATTATATACAGGGTGTAAACGGGCCCTTCACGAAGCCGTCAACAAAGCATTATGTACATCAAACTAAGTAATCCTACGCAAAAATTATTGCTGGGAAACAACTTTTTTTTTTCGGGTGAAAAATCACGTTTTACGGTAAAACTCAATGTAACGCACTCAAAACTTGGTGCTGATGGATGCTTTGAATAGTAACTGGTCATGGAGGTAATTAAAGTAAAGTTAAAATCTTAAAAAGTCGTATTTAAAAAAAAACTTGTGAAAACATTTGAACTTTGACCTCCAATATCTCCGTAACTAGAAGGGTCCCAGGTATGATCCAGAACAAAAAAATGATTGCAATGACTGGGAGAACAAGTTCCTTTCGGCTTCCTTAAGTGTCTTTTTACACCCTTTATTCAGTGGTCGTGGTGGTGGTGGTGGTACACCCTCAGAGAGCAAGTTTACACCGCTAATTCTCTTCATTACTAATTACATTGTCTTCTCAGAGACAAAGCTGAAATGTACCAACACCCTCATCTAAAACCGAAACTTAGCAATGTTGCATGGTGGCAGAAATATTTCGGTGGTATTTCCTCAGTAGAGTTCTTTGAAAAAGTGCCTCTACTAGAAAATCAAAGAAAATACGGGACACCAATTTGTTTATATATAAAGCTCTTAAGCTTGACTACTTTCAGCCATACAAGTAATAAAAAAAAATCAATCAAATAAAATCATTGAATGGACTGTGTGAAGGATGATATGGCACGAAAGGAGGTGTCTGATGAAATGAGTAATAGAGAAGTATGGAAGAAGAAGACATGCTGCGCCGACCTCAATTGAATTGGGACAAGGGCAAGAGAATGAATGATTTTAAATTTATAACAGATCATACAATCCAATGAATAGCAGTGTATTTTGAAAGTGTTGTCCCGTTGGACAGATTAATTGTTATACTCTATTGAGAGTAGACAAAAAAAATACTTAAAACTTCCCATCAACCCTCGTTTCCTTGGCCACACTAACCTGTATTCGCCGCTGGGAATACACCGGTCCGGAATCAACGAATTATTCATTCGACCCTCGCCAACTTCGCCCATTTATTATTTGCCACTTAATTCTTGGAATGTTTTAGCTTTTTATCGCGCCATCTCTCTTATTTACTGTGGTAACTGTCTTGTTCATTTGTATATTAATGTTGGTAGTGGTTTATAGTGAGAAATGGGTTTTTAGCAAAGACACCGGGACCCTCACCGGGTTAAATTTTGGTTTGACTTTTTCTTCTCACACAGTTTCTGTTGCCCGCGTCTATTGTGTGCGTGTATTTTGTATTTCATTATTATCCAGAACAAAAAATAGCGTAAGTCTTTCTCCAGGATTCTGATTCAGTGGTTTGGGCGAGGTGACTGTCGCATTTTTAATATTGATTTATATAACATAACATCACGCCGGCAATCCACGAGTGGTTAGGCAGAGTTGTACCTAATAGTACTATCACATTTCGCCAGTTATATTTATAACTCCCATGTAATTGGGGACGAGCATTTATTTCATAACAAACCTTTAATTGACAGGCTGCATAATATAAGTCAATAATGAAGTATTGTAAAAGAAGTAACATACAATATTTGACTGCAATCGTTTTTAACTCCATCCATTGCGCGTAGAATGTATAAAACACAATTTATAGACCATTTTCATCAGCCGGCGCTCTCATCCGACAGGGGAATTGGGTAATGGTTGTTTTTTTCATTCGGGATGAAAAACAGGAATGAAATATTCTCCGTGATTGGCTTTCGCTACCAATATCGTGGGCTTTTATTTAGGCAAATTGAAAACGTGATAGTGTGCTAACAGTACAATATGAAGCCATATACAGTTGTTATGTTGAATAATATTTTTCTGCCAATTTAGATTTGGGTTTTTGATATGAAGCTTTGTCCTGTCGTGTTGATATTGGTAACGATAAATTGCTTCTGAAGAATTAAAACAAATGGGAGTTGGACTCGTGCTCTGATGGTTCCGTATAAATTTGTAGGTATTTTATTATTAAACTACATATTTACGGATTTCATTTTTTTCCTTTACATGTGCTGTGAGACATGGCCTGCCAAATTTCTTGATTCTAGGTCAACGGGAAGTAGCCTATTGGTTTTGACCTGAGCATTTGATATTATTAGCTTGATACCTCTACGCGTGTCTGAGAAAAAAAAACAAAGATGGTTACTTTATCAAAGTATATACAGAAAGGACTAATTAATAACTCAAAGCCTTATTATTAAGAAGCCTTCGACGAAAAAGATATAATATTTCATTTTCTCCCAAGAGAATGAAGTCGAGATAAAATATAATCTATATTCGGTTCCGCGCCGTTAGCTTAAGTAGAAGATTTTCTTCTTAATGCTCCAGAGACAATGTTACAGCTAATAAATGTGGAATATTTTTATTACAACGTATTAATTAAAGCCTCCAAAAGACAGTTCCATTTACTAGCTATGTACGTAAATAATAACAGAGGAACGGGTCGATTCTTGCCAAGCTCAGTTTGTGGATGGATGACCATCCATTAAATAGTGAGTTTCCTCCGTGCCTCGGAAAACACGTTAATCCGTTGTTCCTGGCTGACATTTGTAGATCTTTGACAGTCATTACAGGTAGTCAGTGGCCCGAAAGCTTAACGACCAATCTTACTAAGGGGTATCTTATTACCCAATATTAACCGGGTGGTGGAGGTCAGATAGACAGTCGCTCCATGTGAAATACTGCTGGTGTTCAGCTGCATTCGGTGCGACTCGAAGCAGACCCCAACATAGTTGAGAAAAGGCTCAGCAGATGATGATGTAGGTATGGTCGACTTCAGATTTGCGTTACCACTTTGGACAAAACAACATGGAACTGCGATGAGAATAAAACTATGTCATTATCATCGTCTTTGTCCCATTTTACTCGGAGTCGGCGCAACACGTTTTCTTTCTCCAATTTCCACTTTCAACCGTCTCGCTTTCTTGTCTTTGGCCTTCCTTTCTTGCTATCTAACTTTCACAAAGAAAACTAGACCTTATAATGCAAATGAAATTCAAACTTAAGAGGAGCAACGAGGTCGACTGTAACGACTAGTTTTTCATCGCAATATGCGTTGTTTCTAGTAAAGAGGCTCGCCTGTAATATGATAATGCAAGATTCGATTTTGAGCATTACGTTACTAATAGACGTCCCCGTTGAGGCAGCATTCGCCTGTAATGTAACGATTCAAGATTCGATTTTGTACAGTTATTGTTACAAATTGTATCGTTACCGATTTCGCACTGTAAAGTTCGGTTTTTACCCACTGATACATTACAGGCATAATCAGCCTATAATGTTCCCACTGCTGGGACACAGGACTCCTTTCTATGAGAGGGAATATGCTATAACCCACCACGCGGGCCCAGTGCGGGTCACATGTCTTCGAATTTTTGGTTCTAGGACATGCCGGTTTCCTCACGATGTTTCCCTTCACCTTTTTGAGAGCAGTGGTGATGAAATAAATTACACAATGTAATGCGCCTGGCTGGGTTCGAACCCACGACTTGGCCACTGCATGCTCTCATACACATTACAGGCGAATGCTCTTAATGAAGCGCCTTTGAACCGAAAGAAGATCAATTAGACGTAATACCAGTACCCAAACCATTCATTATAAACTTGGTTTACAGTTAATAATTAACACTTATCACAATACCGAGTACAGAGTCCTTAAATCCTTGAAATTTAACGAAGAAGCTCTTCAATTCAAATCTTCATTCATTCGATATTGATGTAAACCTCGTAACAGCTAAACGGTTCGTTGAATGTTAAACAATGGTTTAATTTAGAAGGTTACATAAGGGCACGACTGATTGGTTCAATCACCTACTGTCTACAGAATTTATTGGCAATTTTCAATGATTTGCGTTCATAAAACATAATATACATCATGTTTTACAGCGTTGTGTTTGCCAATTTTGCCCCTTTTGAGGATCAATGGTAGATGGGGTTATTAAACCACACAATAGCTTTATTAAAATTCTAGCTGTTGTCCGCGACCCGAAATTTATAAAAAAAATTACTTTCATTTTTTAATTAAATTTTGTTACCAATTTCAAGCATTTTTTTGTTTTGCAAGGATCCCTTATTATTATACTGAAATAAAAGTAGCCTATGTTAGACCTTAAAAATTCAGGTATCTGCCGGTAAAAGTCTCGTCAAAATCGGTGCAGCCGTTTCGGAGATTAGCAGAGACTAACAGACAAACAGAAAAAACTGAAAAAAATGTGTTTTTGTTATAAATGCCGTATATATTTACATATGCATTTAGTAAAAAGCTGTTTTTTTGATATTATAAACAGACACTTCAATTTTATTTGTTTGTACAGATGTTTAGATATTGAAGATTATGAATGGGTGATATATCGATAAAGGTGTGCTGTAACTGCGAATAATACTTTTGGTTGGTATGAGATCCTGGGTTCGATTTCCGGATTGGGAAAAGTATTAGGTACTTCTAGGGATTTCTCAATAGTAGCTCGTAATTCGGATTTGTAATCGGTTAATTGGCTTAAGCATAACTAGGGGAATGTGGGTTTACTATTGTAGATTGCACCTCTGCTTAACCTTTTGGGGGGTTATAAGTGTAATGATATATTTTTGGTTATATTATGGTATACGCGTTGTGTAATGTTATACTTTGGGTTTACTGGAGAGAAAATTTAATTTAAGTTTTGAGTTAAAAATAGAAAGTGTACAGTTTTATTGGCAAAGAACACAAGTGAATTGAAATAGTTAATTTTAAATTTTAACTTGGATACTAAAAGCTAGATGATGGTTGACTGTGGTAGCAAGCGTGATCTGACTACAACACAACTGCAACACAGACAAAATGTGTGCCATTTGCACTCTAAATGAAGTTCTATTAATCAACGGGTTTCATACAATAAAAAAAATTGTAGATGCAGAGTGTGGTTATGTTAAAATGTTTTAGTTATGTGTCCATATGAATTAGTGTTTGTAGTGATAGATAGACCTCATTGCTAACTAACTTACATATGTATTTACAAGTTGTTCTCACTTACACAGTGTAAGGGAAAAAATTACACAAGCTTGTTCCAAGGATTTATTCACGTACATGATTCCAGACCTCCAGCCACAGAATACATAATAGTACAAGCCCCAACGTCGAAGTTTTCAATGCAAAAGTAGGTACAACACTTAAACAATAAAAGTGTATGTAACAGTTTTTTTTTATTACCTACCGACGAAAAGGTTGACTAGAATCATGTAATGAATTCAGTAACAGGTTACGGGTCGATGTTCCTTACACCGTGTATACAGTTTTTCCCAAAACGAAAGTTTTAAAAATCGAAAGAAGAGTGTTCTTTTGTTTTGCTCTTCAAAAAAAAAACAAAAGACACTCTGCACCTTCTTCACTTCAACACTCATCTTGCATCCTCCTCTTGAGAAGAAAGTTGGTAGTTTCTTGAAGGCCACACTACTGACATAACAAACTTACGAACAAACGTACAGGAGTGTACAACTGGGCACAGTTGAGGTTCACTTGAGAAGTTTGCAGTTGAAGAGGAGTTCTAAGTTAACTCTAACTTAGAACTCTTCTTCAACTGCAAACTTCTTACGTACGAATGTACAATCTGTTCTGACTTTTATATTTCGCGAAAGATCAGATTCAACAACTCTAGGAATATCCTTGTTGTTAAGATAAAGATAAAGATGCATTTATAAGTATAAACATGTGTGACATGATACATAGATATGCACATATGGATGGAAACAAGTTTAATATTGCTGGTTCAACATGTTTTGCCCTATTCGGCGTACAAAACAGTTTATAATACTTAACTCCAAATTAAAATTTAAGAAATAATTAAATTAGTTACATATAGTCAAAATTCAATAAATTCAAATAAAGAATTACAGTCAATACAAAAATAAAGTCAAAATTCAATAAATTCAAATACATAATTACAGTCAATACAAAAATAAAGTCAAAATTCAATAAATTCAAATACTTTTATACAGTCAATACATAAATATAGTCAAAAAGGAATAATTAAAATAGTAAAATTAATAAAACTAAAATCACATATTAAACTAACTAAATTAATAATTTGTTATTCAAAAACTCCGTAACAGTATAGTATCCCTTAGCAATAAGCAATTTTGTTAGTTCTCTCTTGAATGTTGCGTTTCATTGATTCATAAACTGAATTCCCAATCACCCTACGTCATCCCCTCCTCATTTTAATTCTCTTAAGGATTAGGTGAAATGTAGCTACATTTCGAAAGATATGTTTAAAAAAAACGAAAAAATCTTCATCTGCGCTTTCAGTTGCTGAAGAAAAGATGTTAAACTCCTTAAGATCATCCCCTCCTCATTTTAATTCTCTTAAGGATTAGGTGAAATGTAGCTACATTTCGAAAGATATGTTTAAAAAAAACGAAAAAATCTTCATCTGCGCTTTCAGTTGCTGAAGAAAAGATGTTAAACTCCTTAACTAAAAATTTAAAATTACGTGTTTCAGAAGCCAAATTTTATAATCTCAGATGAAACCAGACCGATTAATATTCTTTTTTTGAACATCGGTAGCTGTCGGTGACTGTTTTGGTCGACAATAATTTCTTTCAATGAAATGAAACGAGAGGAGCTCGTGGCTAAATAATAGCATCCGCTCGGATCGATCTTCAGGTTAAGCCGTGCTTGCCTGGGTTGGTCCGTGGATAGGTGACCACCCATTACATACCGAGTTTCCTCCATGCCTCGGAAATCACAGTCGTTACAGGTAATCAGTGACCCGAAAGTCTAACAACCAGTCTTACCAAGGAGTATCATATTACTCAGTACTATCTGGGTTGTGGAGGTCATATAGGCAGTCGCTTCATGTAAAATACTGGTATTCAGCTGCTTCCGGTTAGACTGGAAGCCGACCTCAACATAGTTGTGAAAAGGCTAGACATATGATGATGAAATAACTCTTGAATTTTCTCTTTATAACCTTGAACCGTTACATTTCCTATAAGCATAGATTAAACAGGAAATGAATAACATTCCACACAATGTAAATACTAACCTGTTATGACATGTTAGTATATCTGCATACGCAGAGCTGATATGATAACACCGATATGTACAATGAGTTGATATCAGATACATCTACCCACATCCAAACTGTTGTTCTTATGCGACACACTATATTATCACCTTATCATACGGCTTAGTGCATTTTTATAGAGTTCTTTGTTGTGAAATGGCATTTATGTATGTAGGTTCAGGGTTAATTATGTTTTGAAAGATGTCACAAAAAACACAGTCAGTTATCTCCGTGAGAGGTAGTGATAACTCATTACGCAGGCCAAGTGCGGGTTGGTGCAACTTATTATATCTCTATTGTAAATTATTACTTTCTGGAGCCTTGACACAGCCAGAAGGCGTCGAGGCAGGCCTCGTAGAAGATGGCGGGACGATCTGAACAAAACCAACGACCAGTGGTTCACGTTAGCCCTGGATGGAAACAACTGTAAGTCATAGGGAGAGGCTAACAGTATCAGTATTATATTTGCAAACTGTTATAAGCTACGCCGTAGCAGCCGCTACGCGCTACGTGCTACGTCGTAGCTGCGGTGAAGGGGAATTGGCGAACTATCTACGTCATGGCAAAGAACAAGATCATCAGCCTTGTCCCAACTATCTCGAGGTCCTCTTCCAGTCTAACCGGATGCAGCTGAATACCAGTATTTTACATGGTCCGACAAACCGACTCATTTTAGGACTATTCTAGGGGAGGCGCTCGAGGTTAAATAATAACAGCCGCTTGGGTCAATCTTTACGTTAAGCCGCACTTGCCTAGGTTGGTTCGTGTATGGGTGACCATTACATACCAAGTTTCCTTCGTACCTCGGGAAGTACGTTAAGCCGTTGGTTCCGGCTGTCTTTTGTAGATCTTTGACAGTCGTTACAGGTTGTCAGTGTGCCGACAGTCTGACCACCAGTCTATCCAAGGGGTATCGTACTACCCAGTACTAACTGGGTTGTCGAGGTCAGATAGGCAGTCACTCCATGTAAAATACTGGTATTTAGTTGCATCCGGTTAGACTTGAAGCCGACCCCAACTTAGTTGCGAAAAGGCTAGGCAGATGATGATAGGATTATTCTAGGGATTGAGACCTTTTCATGTAACAGATTTGTTTTTGTGAATATTTTATTTCTATAACGACATTGACAAAAATATAATAGTACCCCTAATACCTTGTTATTATCAAACCTCTGTGTTCTGATAATAACGTTCCTAAGCGGAAGGCAAAGGGAGCTAAATACCGAGAGACATTTCCATTAATTTGTGTGAACTGTTAGCCACAGTAAACGTTGAGCTGTGGTATCTTCAAACGGATGCCGACGTCAAATGCCAAGCGTTCGACACAGACATTGTGGTGTAGATAATAACGTCTTTGATATTCTAGAGGCTAAGGGAAGTTATGTCAAGATTAAGACGTCAAATTGTTGTTGAAGTGTTGACAACAAAGCTGATTGTAAAGTATCGATTGTCTTTGGTAGCAGTATTAAGTTGAGAGATTCTTTGGTTAGTAAGTCTAAGTAGCAGTTTTTGCATTAAATGTGGCAAATATGAAGGATGTTACATACAGGTATAATGGACCCTTGACGAAGCCGTCATTCAAACTTTCTGTACATCAAATTAAGTAATTCTATGGAAAAATGTTTGCTGGGAAAAGACTTTTTCAGGCATGTATGTTCCTGAACAAAAAAATGATTGCCATGACCAGGAGAATCAGTGCCGTTTTATTACAAGGGTATTTTTACACCCATTATAATCTTAATGCAGGATTCATTCCACCATAATACAACAGCAAAATTTGAAATTAGGGGGGGGGGGGGAGCACAATTTTACGAGTTTGGAAGTGTCTATATTTGAAACGATTGACTTTGAGAAAAAATGGGTTTAGGAACCTTAATGTCATTTTTAGAGGCCTATCAAGAGACACCCCTCACGTATAGGTTTAGGGATAATTTTTGCTTTTTAGTTTTAGTTCCATGTATATAGAAGCCCTCCCTTAATCTTTTTTTTTTTGTATAAAATCGTAAAGCGGTTCACAGAATAAATCCACCTACCAAGTTTGAACTGTGTAGTCCTAATAGTTATGGAATAAAGTGGCTGAGACATACACGGAGAGACAGACAGACAGACATGACGAATCTATAAGAGTTCCGGTTTTTGCCATTCGGCTACGGAACACTAAAAATGGATCATTAAAAGAAATTCTGCAGTAAAATGCGTAGCACCGGTAACTACCTTAGCTAATTAGGTTAAAAAGCACTCACAGCTACAGAATTGTAAAAGTAAAAAGCTTTGTTTAAACCGCATAGAACCTTTTGACTAAGTGCACGGTAATTAGACCTAATTACTCACTCATAACGGTTAATGTAATGAATGCAGTAAGCTGAGCTAGTGCTGCCTATTGTGTTGGTAATTTCAATGAAAAGTGAACTCGATGGTCTTTAAACATGCCTTTTTAAAAACTACCGATAGTAAAGGCGACTTCAATAATTTTTCCAGAAGATTTTTCCCGGTTGATGGCAATCAATCAATCAATCAAAGCATTTATTTCAAGTACAGCCAGCCAGTTACAGGCACTTTTGAATTGTCGAAACAAAGACAACAATGAAATGGAGCTACAGTCCCAGACACAAGGCATAAAAACTGTGAAAGTACTGAAGTGGCCCATTCCCTAACGTAGATCTCTATGGAGAAGATCGGGCAAGAAACTCCATGGACACTCTTTCTTCTTAGAATAATTTTACAAAACCTTGTTTACGTCATTCATGTTGAGATGGTACATTATGTGAGAATAGGCTCGTCACCTATTACAGTGGACTTTAACATAACTGGTGAAATGTGTGGGTATTAGGTAGGTCTCTGTCTAACCCTATGGAGATTTCAGGCGTGATGTTATGTTAGGTGTGTATTTCTTAGTATCGTTTAAAACCGATTGAATAGGGAAACAAGGGTTATCCAGGACAAAAGTTTGAAAGACATTTGCAAGTTAATTAAATGTTATATGGTGTGTAAAAGAACTTAATGTATTTAATTAAATTCATCATCATTATTCATCATTTTAGCCGAAAGACGTCCACTGCTGGACATAGGCCTCCGCCAAGTGTCGCCACATTGACCGGTCCCGTGCGACACGACTTCCGGTTCGCGGTCGCCACTCCAGAACTTTTCGGCCCCATCGGCCATCCGTTCTGGGAGCAATGTGCCCTGCCCACTGCCACTTAAGTTTGGCTATTCTTCGGGCTACGTCGGCTACCTTGGTTTTCTTGCGGAAGTCCTCATTTCTAATTTGATCACGCAAAGAAACTCCGAGCATAGCCCTCTCCCTTAGGGTGACTTTAAGCCTTCTGATGAGGCCCATTGTGAGCGATTAAATTAACAATTAACAATTCCAATAGCCTGTTAGAAACGAATAGTATTAATTAAACGTTTAAATCTCTTTCAAATGTTTTATCCCTGTTCACCCCGCTTTAGGTACTAACCCAAATGCGACTGCAAATAAGACCTTTTTTTACCTATTGCCTGATTTTTGTATAACACCGAACATTAGTACTGATACTGTTAGCCTGTGTCATCCCACTGAAGGGCGAAGACCTCTCTCCATGACTTCCAAATTCTTCGATCCAAGGCCAATGTGGGTCCACTGGTCGTTAGTTTTGTCCAGCTCGTCCCGCCATCTTCTGCGTGGTCTACCGCGTCGCCTTCTGGCTGTGCCAGGGCCCCACATCGTGGTTATTTTGGCCCACAGAACATTAGTGAGATATCTTTTTATTTTAAACCTCTGCTGAAGACTACAAGAAAAACAGATGTTATGTTATGTATGTGTACATACATGCACGACAAGCGGTTAAAAATAACCTTCAACCTACGTACAGTGGCAAAGAGCAAATCAAATTAGAACTCATAATTATGTCGTTGTACTTTCGAATAGTCTAGCTCTAGCTAAAGGAATAGCTACGTAGTGCACAATGGTGCTCAAATTAGATTTTTTCATCACCGCCCAGCTGAATAGAGGAGCAATTTACACACGAGCAGTTTCATTCAATTTGTGCTATCCAGTGTGAATGGCCTTTTATGGATTAACGAAGTGTATGACTATAATAGTGGAGGAAATGGATGTTTCTTTATTATTATTTTTATTTACTATGCGAAATAGTGCATCGTTCCGTTTTGAGAAAATATCAGATTGAAAGGGATGACGTAACTTTCGTTTCAGGCCAAAATAATGTAGAAATTTTACATTGTTCTATGTCCAATGCATTTTTTTTATCAACAGCAAATAATGTCTGCAGTTTTTTTTAAGTCATTTGCATAGCCTTTTTTCAACTATGTTAAGTTAGTCATTCAGTCTAGCCGGATGCACCCGAAAACCAGTATTTTACATGGAGCGACTGGCTATCTGACCTACACAACCTAGTTGGTACTGGGTAATACTATACCTCTTGGTAAGCCCTGGTGGCTTACCATGACGTCTTAGAGCAGGAGTAATTCCAGTGTGGGAAAGAGATGGCGCTAGACAACCTTTCGCGGGCCTGTGGACGGCGAGTTATGGGCTAGTTCGCCGTCCGGCGTTCTTATGACGACAGGCCGTGTCGACGACGCGTTCGTGTTCCACGCGCGCCTCAAAGAGATGTCAGCAACCACGTAGGGGTCCGCATGGGCCGATGCCTGCCAGGGCTGCGGCACTGTTCGAAAGAGATACCGCGGCCCTGGAACACAAAGGGCAAAGAAGGAACATGGATGGGTTTTAGTCAGTACAAGTCTGACATTTCCCTCCGCTCCGCCCAGGGGGGGGGGGTCATTTGTTGATATCCCAATCAAAAAAAAAAAAAGACGAATTGTCTGTCTCTTTCCCACACTGGAATTACTACTGCTTTAAGACGTCATAGTAAACCCCCTGTTGTCAGATTTTCGATTTCTTACTGTCTAACTGTTACAGATGACAGCCAGGACCCGATGATCCTTTTCTTATAATTGATCATGTAAATAATTACTTCTCCCACCCCCTCTTGGCCTCTATTTTGTACTTTCTGATTTTGAGTCTTAACGTGAACTATTTACCATTCAAATTAAACACTGAGTTAATGAACTGTCCTGTTAATTTTAAACTCGCCTTTCAGGATTAACAGTTCAGTAAATACATGGACACTGAACCGTGAATAACTTTAATTAATTTAAAATTTGTTCAAACACACCCTGATTGCCGTATTCAGAGCAAACCATATGTTAATAGTTACTTGTTTAACTCTGTATACTCGCATTCATGCTACAGAAATTTATAATTTATTACCACTCACAGTGGCTTAATTTTTGCGGTTTAACATCAAAATTAATGCCCGAAATTCCCAGTAGGCTACTTTATGTAATTGAGTAGTTACTGTATTCATTACTAACCATTATGGATGTACGTGTGTTTTTAGATTATAATCTATCTAAATCCAAGCCAATTGAGAACCTCCTCCTTTGTACAAGTCGGTAAAAATTGCGGCCGCGGGTCCGGCCGGACTCTGACAGCTAATGTCCTGAAATATCTGCCGTATCTTAAAGTGTCTTTCCGATGTAATAATGATGATGTGACGGTGTGTGTGTGTTGATGTGATGTGTTGTCTATGTTGTGTGTGTGTATCGATGTGTCCGAGTCGGCTCGTAATTTGTCTGTACTAATTCGACTCATCCTTAAATGGGCACATCCGACTGTTGCGTAGTTAGGGTTTGGGTCAATCAATTGGTAGGTTTACTTATATGTCTTCTTCTTCAACCTTTGGCCACCCAATGCTGAGTGTAGGTCTCGTCCAAATCTCTCCCAAGTCCAAGTCTTTTGGCAGTTTTGTGTCATGGCTATCCAGTTTCCTCCGGCCACTTTAATGAGATCGTCTGTCCACCTAGTCGGTTGTCTTCCCATATTCTTCCGTCCTGTCCGTGGCCTCCACTCCAGCACTTTCTTCCCCCATCTTCCATCCAGTCTACTGCATATGCCTCGCCCACTTCCACTTTCTTTTTGCTATCTCCTCTGCTATGTCCGTATGTCTCATCCGTCTCGGCATTTCGGTGTTTTTCACCCGGTCGTAGAGGGAGACACTTATATGTATACATATACAACACAGATAAAAAATAAATGTCGCATGAGCGATGCTGAAGTTGTCATAACGAGTTGAACAATTTTTGTGAGGAAGATTGAGTGAACATAATATAACATTATCCGCCACGAGCCAGAGGGATTACTGGAGATTTCATATTATCTGTGACCTTGTTATTTCAGTAGATTTATTATCTGTGATGGTTTTTATTATCTAGTTTTTTGTGCTACATTATGAAAAATGGCCGCTATGCACTGTTGGATGGTACAGAAGAAACAAGAAGTTTCTACACAAAGAACACTAGTGCCAGGGGGCCCGAGTGTCCACCTAGTCTTTCGGGACAGCGACAAGCGGTTGGTCGACTCTTCCACCAGAGGGCTGGATAATTTTATGTCAAAAAGTCAGCATTACCATCCAACGTGGCAATGCTGCCAGCCTACAGGGCACTATTCTTGTTGACAGCGATGTGGACGAATTTTTTGACACCCTTTAATGCTTTTCTTCTTTTAAATTAAATTAAATTAAATATTTGTGTATTTATGGCAACTAGGCCCAATTGTTAGTAACATTGTTCTTAAAAACTATTGTTAGTAAGCAAAAATAAGCAAAATACAAAAAACAAAATTATTAGGTGTGGGGTCTTCTGACCAGTACCTCCACAGCGTGCGACAACCAAGGTGCGTCGTACTTCTCCATCAACATACTTAGGATGCTGTTAGAACTAGACCGCGCTCTTGACAAGATGGAATTTGTTTTTTTTGTGCATTATGACGTAAAAATCATCAGTATGCGCAAACGAGAACATACCGGATGCACTACAATAGCGCGGCAGTCCCAACAGCATCGTGAAGCAGTTATTATATTGAATACGCAGGGCGTCTAGCGACCTCTTAGTGTGCCTTTCCCACAGGCCGCTCGTGTAGAATGATTGGCAATATGCTTTAAACAGCGTAATCTTAACCCCAATACCACAACGAGCGAACCTGTGTATCAGCATGTTGGCCCTCACCGCTAGTGCCCTGCGCTCTCGATCTATATCTTCATCATCTTTGAGATCTCCGGTTAAGAAGTGTCCCAGGTATTTAAATTTGACAACTCTTTTGAGTGGCATCCCGTTCAGCATTACTACTGGGTCGCTGTGTACACGTCTACCGGAGGCCTCAAAAACCATGTATACACTTTTGTTTACATTGTAGAGAAGCCCATGACTAGTGACATACCGCTCACATACGCGTAACAACTCCCTGATCGAGCCGGCCGTCGGGCCCAGAAGCACCATGTCGTCTGCATAACTTAAGTTATTTACACAAACGTTGTCTATCCAGCATCCGACACGCATACTGCTGAGCCCGGCGACCAGCCCGTTTATGTACAGGTTGAAGAGCTTCGGGGAGGTCAAACCACCCTGCCTCACCCCGCACTCCAACCTGAACGTTTCGGACAGAGACCCTCCCTATCGAACACAATTAAGCTGATTAGTGTACCAATACTTAAAGATCTCCAAGAGTTCGATTGCTATTCCCGCTTCCCTCCTCTTCTTTTGTATATGTACATATTTTTATTATTAGTTTAAGTTTCGTTATGTATAATCATGTATATGGGAAAAATTGAACTTTCCTTCTTTCGGAATCCACTCAAATCAATCTATTTCTCATTTCCGAGGTGATTCAACATAAATAAAAACAACTGTTGGACGTGGAAAATGCGCATTGATGCAAAAAGAAAACCTTCAAAAGATAAATATTTTTACTCTCAACGCTCAAAGAAAACTGAAACAAATATTAAACGCTAAACAAATGGAAAAGGTGTGTTCTATTTACTGTTCAAATGTGCACAGTCGGTTGCAGTATTTAAATTCAGTCATTCGAACGTGTTCGAAACAGTTTGTTTAGCTAAAAACAAAAGCACAGCCCTTTTTTATTTTCAATTGTGTTTATGTGGAGTGGTGTTGAAATCAAGTGAGTACGTAGTTGTTGCTCATATAAAGTTTATAATAGCCATTAACTTTGTTCCAGCTTTGTTTAATACATCATGTTACTATAAACACTGTTTCTTGTGGGTAGGAAAACTTTTAAGAGCTACTAAACTTGTTAGTATGAAACCACTTTCGTTCAAAGACTTTGAACAAGACGCAACAACATCTTGTTCAAAGACTTTGAGTAAAAATGCAATATTCATCTCACGAAAATGGTTTTAAGAATGTTTGGTTGCTACAGATAGAAATTAGAACTTATTATTCATAAAAGATAAATCAGTGTTCACATTTTCCTTAGACTTAGCTTAAAATTATACAACATTTTGTAAACCTCATTTCAAGGAAAAGCTATTTAGGTGAGTAATTTCCTTGCAAATTGCTTTGAAGACATGAAGATTAATATAACATGAGTGGAATATGAGTACTTGAAAAAATCCTATCACTTAGAGAGTTGAAATTATATTAACATAAATTGTAACACTGTTTTACGCTTTCACGGTTTACAACTAAACTTATACTGTCACTTACGGGATAACTTCCGTGATTGTTCATTATATCGGGAGCTCATAATAAACAATCAAAGAAGATCTCCCGTAAGTGACAGTATAAGTTTATAAATTGTAAAGGCGTAATAAACGAAGGTAATATGAGACACTATTTTAAGCTTTTACGGTTATTAATTAAACTGACACTATAACTGAAGGGATATCTTCCGTGATTTTCAATTGGTCTAAGCTCCACACAAAAAACACGGACGTTATCCCGTAAGTGACAGTGTAAGGAAATGTGTTACATTTGAGCTGTAATGATGTAAAGAATGTTTTTGACGTTGATATTTTATCTTTGAATTTGCAGTAGTGACCTTTATTGTTATTAACATAAGGTTTATGTCAGAGATAAAATAACTGCGAAAGGACTATAGTTTACCTGGATTTACTTTATGCCTCGTTTACAACTCTCTTGTCTATTCAAAGTCTAGTATCTATGGTTACTAAAACTTTATAGCTTAGAAATTATTGTCCTAAGTCGAGTAATAATATTCTATTCGGTGAACGAGTACGTCATGATATGATTTGATTGGCTGTCAGGACATGTTGGTACTTGTTTTTACTTATATAGGGTTGGCATTCATTGAAATAGGAGACGCTAGACCCTAAGTGCAAGTGGGTCCAAACTGGGTTGTTTTGGGAAAATCGAACTTAAAAGTTTTCCTCTTCAATGAGGAATCAGTGAGGAATCTACGCCGTTTAGGATGTACGATGTGATTTGAACATCCTTAGTTTTCTTTTAAACTACGTTTAGACGATTTTTAGTTTTTTTATTTTTATGCTGAAAAAAAGACCTTAATCGTTTTTCAATACCGTGTATAATGAATTGGAAACGCGGAAAAGTTTTATGCAAATACCAAACGATCCATTAGACAAGGATTCTCAAAATAATTAGGTCCATCGGCAGTAATTACGCATCGCCGCCATATTTCTCCAAGCTTCATTTATTATCTGCTCATAATGAAAAGGCTCAAGTTATTAAGAACCGCAATAAATGGCCGCTTTCTTAGACGGTTGAATAAAAGGGGCTTTACTCTTATTTATGTTTATGAAAAACTATATTAATATATAGATTACTAGTTTATGCCCAAGGCTTCACCCGCTTGGAGTTCGATAATTGTCCCACTGGTTCATAAAGGACTGGAATAAAAAAATCATGTTAATATAGGTTATAAACTATCTGTGTGCTAAAAAAAAAATCCGTTCAGTAGTTTTTCCGTGAAAGAGTAACAAACATCCATCCATCCATCCTCACAAACTTTCGAATTTATAATATTAGAAAGGTTAATAGGATTAAGCTATCATCCGAAAACAAAAATCCGTTTTATTTTACGAAGTACGAGTTACTCCTGTTAAATTATCAAGATGGCGGACTCAATATTCCTTATTCAAAATTCTTATTAGCGCTTCGTGGATTTGGTTATCACTGAAATAACTATACTTAAATAACTTTTGTCCATTATTCTTCGTTAGTTGTTTACGACATTACGAACGGATTACTTTAAAGATCTACGACGAATGGCAGTAATCGGAACTAATTCCGCCATTTTTTGCGCCAAAAGGAACATGTTGCACTATACCTAATGTTCCCGCGTCGTAAACTCAAAACGGCGCATCTTCTGTAACTTGTTTATGACAGGACATGGTAGAATGTACGAATGTATAGGTGTGTTGTTTGAAGACAAAATGGCGTCTTGTCCGCATTATGACATGTCGCCCTGAACTTGACATCAAGGGAACAAATACGTGCCGCGAGTAGAAAATCGAAATAGCTGAACAAGTTGAAAATTAGCATAATGTGAATATTAAGTTATTGAACGGGTACCACGAACATGTTATTTTAGGACTTCAAATAGGGTTATGTACTTAACATGAAAGAGACATAGACAATTTATCGGATTACTTAGTAAAATCGAATCCTCTATTTTTAGAGCCTTTGACCCAATCAATACAAAAACTCTGTTATACATAAGAGTTCATATACAAGATATAAGGATAGGTAGGGTAGGTTAGGTTAAGGATGTATTTAGGCACATTTAACGCGTTGGTTAGCTGTTATGGTAGATCTAAGTCCATAAATAAATAATTGAGTGAACTTAACACCTGGTTATTTGATTAATTGTGTGTAAGAAACAGTTCCGAAACGTTCGTGTATGTACGAATGAGACAATAACTTTAATCAAAGGAATTCACGTTGGCCTTTACCAAGAATTTCACGTAAAACCCTATTTCTCCGCCAAGTGCTAAGAAAATGGACGTAAAGTAAAAGCTCTAAATACGGCTGACAAATTAGAGGTTTCAGGTGTCAGTCATTTGTTCTTGAGGTTGTTGGGTTCAAGGTTTGTATCGCTGTAATGAGTCAAAGGAATCAGGCGTTTGTTAACTAATGGTCTTTGTTTTTTTCTCTTTCTAATAGGTTTCTTGTATGTATGGTTATACAACATTATTTTTAGTATATGCGAAATCTGAATATAGTTTGTTCAGAATAAGTAACTGAATCGATTCCAATAATTTTTAAACCATGTTATATTTTTTCCCAAAAATATTTGAAAAAGTTAAAAGTTGGACACCGAGCGACTTTAAGTACCTATCGCAATAATTTAGCTACCTACTGCCAAATTATTATTATCAATGAGCTCAAGACGACACTGGAGGCGCGCTCTGCGTGGTGACCACGATTTTTTACGGACAACTAGATAAGAGAACAAGCTTATAATTTTGTGATTTTTCATGATATAGTTTTGAAATGTTGTACATAGATTCTTTACATAAAAATACTAGACACGTGTATCAGGTTTTGCATATACTAAAACTAATGTTGTATAGTATCCGGTTTCTTAACCATAGTTACTTAAATTGTTTTTAGGGTTCCTTAACCGAAGGATAACCAACAGGACCCTATTACTAAGCCTCCGCCGTCCGTCCGTACGTCTGTCAGCGGGCTGTATCTCATGATCCGTAATAGCTAGACAGTTGAAATTTTCACAGAATGTGTATTTCTGTTGCTGCTATAACACAAGTAACACCCTACTCGCACTTGTTTTCAAGTGATATTTTCTTGATTGCATTTTTAAAGGCCTTTTTTGTTAAAAAACATGAACTGGCATGGCATAGACGAAGCAAAAGGTGTATGTATGGATCGTAACAAGTAGGTTCCTATAGCTGTTGTTTACCCCCGTGGAAAAAAGACCTGGGTTTATGGATGCTGAGTAAAACATGGACATTTTGGTAAAGTAAAATTTTAAGTCCGGCCGTGACGACGGCGCGTTCTTGTTCCACGCGCGCCTCTAAGAGGTGGGGTCCGCATGGGCCAATGCCTGCCAGAGCTGCGGGACTGTTCGAAAGAGATACCGCGGCCCTGGAACACAAAGGGCAAAGAAGGAACATGGATGGGTTTTAGTCAGTACAAGTCTGACACTCCCTTCCGCTCCACCCAGAGCGGGAATCATTTGATGCTTTCCTACCCAGAAAAAAAAATGTTTATCTTGCTATGTTGGATTAATAGATATCATCTATCTGTTGTCGATTGAGATAGCGATATTAAATAGACTGATAAGGTATTTAAGTCCTTTCTCTTTTAACCTGAACTTCACGTCGGGTTTAATCTTTTACAAGAAGAAATAATACAATCATAGGAAAAAACTGCAATTACTTCTGTGAGTTTATCATTAATACTAGAAACGTGATATTTACCATGTCCATGTCCATGTCCATGTGTGTTGTTTGTCCATATCAGGAACTCAAAACAATCAGTAAACATGAAAAATATCCCGTTTCTGGTGTTAATGATAATGTTAGTGACCATTATAGTTTAAAAACTTATGTGAGTTTGTACAATTGACACCCGGTTTTTGGAACGAAAATTATCGTGTCGATTGGCCGTTCATAATTCAGTCGACCAGTCACTCTTTTCCTTGAGTCGGAAAGTGGCGCCGGTGACTGAAAAGTTGTGAGGTAATCGGTTATCTTGGTATGAACATATGATGTGGAGGAATGAAGAAAATGTCGAGAGGAAACTTTTGAGTATGAATGTGGATGGGTATAAGAGTAAAGACCAAATAAACGATGGATGGACTGCGTGAAGGATGATATGGCAAGAAAGGAGGTGACTGCTGAGATGACTTGTAATAGAGAAGAATGGAAGAAAAAGACATGTTGCGCCGACCCCAAATAAATTGGGATAACGGCAGGAGAATGATGATGACTTGTTGAGTTACAGTTTTTTTCTCGATTTTCTTTCGAGGCTGATTTTTACAGATTTTTCCATAAAGCCAGATTTTCCCAACTGTTAGTAACATTCGTTGGTTATAAAAGTTAAGTTTCAGCCTAGTTGCATCGCAGTAAGCAAACTTTGTTTATAACTTTTAAGTAGCAGAGACTGAAAGGAACCTGTTGCAAATTAACATGTTGTTGGAATTTTAAATAAGTAACAAGACGTCTTGTTACGTATTTAAAATTGAACAACAACAAATGTTGTTCAACATAAAATGTTCAATCAATCAAGGCGAAGGTTCGCGTTGTTTATCCATATTTCTTTAGAAGTTTTCTTTTTATGGCAGCTGAGCTTTGTATAGCTTATCTGTTTGTAGAGAAACTTGACCTGGGTTTGATTAAAAACTGTTTACTCTTTACAGAAAACAACGGCACTACTGGATATATCAGATTATTTTGCTTCTGCTTTCATACATAAGTACAAATTATCGCGTTATAACTGCCCCAACAAAGCATTCAATAAACCTATTAATTTTTTATGATATTTTTGGAAATGTTGTCACTATTTCTATTTAATAACACGCACACAACACATTTTGTTAAAAACTTATAGAAATTGGCAAGGAACAATTGCTAGGTAAAAAAAAACTTATACTAAAATACATTTTCAGATAATATCATAATCTGAAAAAAAAAAACGAAAAAAATGATTTTCAAATCTTTTTCAAACTAGAACTCATCAAAAAAACATTCACAAATACAAACTTTCACAAGCTAATCAAACGATATTTACATACACTCTTCAGCACGTTGATGCAGGTCAGGTAACCTGACCTATTGCTACAAAGGGTGTCAGGTCAAACCTAGTACAGTCACGAGCATAAATAAGTATACATTTTCTAAAATACAAAAGCAATTTTCTTGTGGAAAAACGATTGTACCTATGACATAGACCAAATAGTATAGCATAATCAGCCTATAATGTTCCCACTGCTGGGACACACGCCCTCCTCTCTATGAAAGGGGATGGGCCCATCCACCACGCGGGCCCATTGCGGGTTGGTAGATGTCATATGTCTTCGAATTTTTGGTAAGAGTGTGGTTTGAAAAATAACAACATGAAGTTACAATCAATACAGTAGGGGACAAGGACTTAGAAGTAGTTAAAAACCGGCTTTCAGCTGTTAGACTGGAAACTAAACCACTACATAGTTGGGACAAGGCTAGGCAGATCATGATGACTGTAGAAGAAAATCAGTTTTAAAAGTTGATAAGTGTGTACATATAAATGCTCTTGACTGTACCTAGGCATGTGCTATTACCTAATTGAATGCCGTCGAGTTAATTGCTTAAGTGTGGCTAATGTACGTGGTTGATGAATGTTGTTGTGTGGTTCAATTTAATAACGTTGTTAGGTAATGTGTGTAGTTATTTTTGGAGTGCTTGAATTTGTAAGTGTGACGTCATAGTGTCTTTTGTGAGTTGAGGAAATTACCCTTCGTACGTCGTTAGGTAGGACTAGTTTGAGATAGTCTCTTAGGTGTATAATTTTATAGCCTTCATACTGGGATATTCTCGTATTTTTTACAGAGTGTTTGACATGCTCGGTTTTCACTTATTTTTTTATTTGATCACATCTCATCATTACAAATACCTATAATAAAATGTAAGTAGTTATCGACTTTTTAAAATTTTCACGTTTGGTTGATAGGGACTATATTAATCGTGTTATATTCAGTGTTGGTTCAATAAAAAGATACTACCGGCGCCAAAGTAAGTCCAAGGACCAATATTTTCCACATTTAAAATTATCTTTACAATTACATATCATAACATCACGCCTGGCATCCCCGAAGGGTTAGGCAGAGGTGTACCTAATAGTACACCCACATTTCGTTAGTTATGTTTAAGGCTGCCTGTCCATTGAAGCGGAGCGAGGCTAAGGAGCGGAGAAACGGAGAAATATTAACCAATGGGATTGCATAAAATCTCAGCTCCGCTCCAGTATGCAATCCTATTGGTTAATATTTCTCAGTTTCTCCGCTCCGCAGCATCGCTCCGCTTCAATGGACAGGCAGCCTAAGTCGCATGTAATAGGGGGTGAGCCTATTTCCATTTGAATCTATACTCCGTGGCTGCTACTGAGATATTCCTGATGGAAAAACCCAATAACACTTTACCCAGCCCGGGAATCGAACATCCTACAAATTTTCATCTCATCCCACACGAAGGCAACAATACTACCGCCTTGTAATCACTCAAATGACCGCGTAATTGAAGCTCTAACAAAACAAAAACAATGTGGGTAGGTAGGAAAACAAACCGACGTCACTTCCTGTGGACACCGGAGATAGGTCCTTTGCGGCGTTGTGTTTCAAACAAGTATTTTTCCTGGAACTGGGTAGTAAGAGAATGGTTGAGTTTAAAAAAAAATGAGGTTTGTGAGATTTATTATTTTCGTGGCTGAGTGATAACAGCGGCTAGGGTCGATCTTCTGGATAAGCTGAGCTTGCCTAGGTTGGTCCGTGGATGGGTGACCGCCTATTTCATACCCAGTTTCATCCGTGCCTCGGAAAGCACGTCGCCGCCGTCTCCGCCGTCCCGGCTATCATTTGTAGATCTTTGACAGCCGTTACAGTTCAGCGGCAAAAAATATTGACATGTTTTACATGTATGGATAGCGATTCAGACGTTTGGCCACAATTAAAACCTTAACTAGGTATTATTATACGATTGTAGGATTTAATATTAAAAAACGTCGGTTAAAACAAACGAGCTATCGAGGCAAGGATGGTTGCGGCACATCGGGGGCCTATCCACGGAATGACTATAGCTTAACCACTCAGATCATTCGATTCACGCAGCTCTAAAACTCCTATCATTAAACATTTCTCTTCCTTTGAGCAGTTAAAGAAATATTTTTATTAACCTGATACAAATGTACCAGTAAGCTTTCCGAAATTCCAAAGTAAATAATCAAGATTTACGAAAATCTTCGGAATGGAAATATTAATCTTGAATTCCAGAAACAGGCGTAATCAAATCGTTTATTGTGGATGTTTGTTCGGGTTTCTATCTATTTACGTAACGGTTATAAACGATAAGCGATTATGTACCATCTTCCAGAAGGTAGGACGCAGTGAATTTAAGGGTATTACATTGCTCGATGACCTTGATGATTTGATCCCTGTACTGGTTTTTGTTGACTTGCCTCGCACATTTCGCAAAATTTCGGTTTTTATTTATTATTTAACAATATTAAAAGAAATAACAGAAAAAAAACTATACTGATTGTTAAGTATATTATTACGTATTTGTTGTTACAAAATTCATGCCGATCTATTCAGCCGTTACAGAGATAATTTACAATTAAGGTTGAAAAAGGACCTATTTTCTACGATTAACCAAAAAAAATTGAGAAGGTTTATTAAAATTTTAAACAATACAATTTATTTGTGATGAACTTAACTATAACATACTTTTTTTACACGGAAAACGCACGAAGGGATTCATCAACAAATTTCTTTGAACATACGCTGTTTTTGGGATTTGAGCCTTGTAATGCCCTTAAACAAGCTACTCGTACATTGCAGTGAAGTAGTTTTGTATATTTTGATTATAAACTGGGGCTAATTAAAGTCCAAAATACAATGGATACTGGTTTAATAAAATAGGTTTCGTATAGTGCGAAATGTGCGAATGTCGTCGGTAGAATGGCAACATATGGTAGGCTGCGTGACGTAGCGGTGGGCGCCTACTAAAAAATTTATAGCAACTGTTTGCTGCAGATACTCGCTGGTATTATTGCGAGGCGTTGCGCCGCAACAGGTTTGAATCATTAGTATATGCGAAACCTGAATATAGTTTATTCAGAATAAGTAACTGAATCGATTCCAATAATTTTTAAATTACATGTTGGTCACCGAGCGATATTAAGTACCTATCGCAATCATTTAGGTACCTACTATATTTTGTCCCAAAAAACGGCTATAGTTTGACACAGAGCGACACTAAGTACCTATCGCAATCATTTACGTACCTACTGCCAAATTATTATTATCAATGAGCTCAAGAGAACGCTGAAGGCGCGCGCGCGGCGGCGCCACATCGCGGCCACGTTTTTGTGTGGACAACCAGGTAACAGAACATGCTTTTATAAGCTTGTTCTGTTACCTGGTTGTATTTTGAAATTTTGTATACAGATTCTTTACATAAAAATACTAGACACGTGTTACAGGTTTCGCAGTTTTAGTATATACTAAAACTAATGTTGTTTATACACATAACTCTTTCATCATTTCAGCCGAAAGACGTCCACTGCTGGACATAGGCCTCCCCCAAGTGTCGCCACATTGACCGGTCCCGTGCGACTCGCATCCAGTGGATCCCTGCAACCTTCACCAGGTCATCGGTCCACCTAGTGGGAGGCCTTCCAACGCAGCGTCTTCCGGTTCGCGGTCGCCACTCCAGAACTTTTCGGCCCCATCGGCCATCCGTTCTGCGAGCAATGTGCCCTGCCCACTGCCACTTCAGTTTGGCTATTCTTCGGGCTACGTCGGTTACCTTGGTTCTCTTGCGGATGTCCTCATTTCTGATTCGATCACGCAAGGAAACTCCGAGCATAGCCCTCTCCATTGCCCTTTGGGTGACTTTAAGCCTTCTGATAAGGCCCATTGTGAGCGACCATGTTTCGGTCCCGTAAGTAATCACTGGCAACACACACTGGTCATAGACTTTCGTCTTGAGACACTGCGGTAAGTTGGACGAGAAGATACCACGCAACTTCCCGAACGCTGCCCAGCCGAGTCGGATTCGACGATTGACCTCTTTCTCGAAGTTAGACCTACCTAACTGGATCGTTTGTCCAAGGTAGACATAATCGTCTACAACTTCGAGTGTAGAGTCTCCGATCTTGATAGGAGTGGGTGTTACATGGGTATTCAACATGATTTTGGTTTTGTCCATGTTCATTTTAAGACCCACTTTTTCGGAAGCTCTACTAAGGTCATCGAGCATTGTACTGAGGTCCTCCATGGTCTCAGCCATGACCACTATATCGTCGGCAAACCGAAGGTGAGAGATGTACTCGCCATTGACGTTGATGCCTAGCCCTCTTCAGTCCAGAACCTTGAAGATATCCTCCAGTGCAGCGGTGAACAGTTTCGGAGATATGACGTCTCCCTGTCTTACACCTCGCTGCAGAAGGATAGGTTCTGAGGTCTGGTCCTGAAGTCGGACTGACATGGTGGCGTTTTTGTACAAACACTTCAACACCTCGATGTACCGATAGTCGATTTGGCACCGTTGGAGAGACTGCAGTACAGCCCAAGTCTCGATCGAATCGAAGGCTTTCTCATAGTCCACAAACGCCAAGCAGAGAGGCAGGTTATACTCTTCGGTCTTCTGTATAACCTGCCGCAGCGTATGTATGTGGTCTACGGTGCTAAAGCCTTTTCGGAATCCGGCTTGTTCGGGAGGCTGAAAATCGTCAAACCTGCGCGCGAGACGATTCGTGATGACTCTTGAGAACAACTTGTAGACATGGCTTAGAAGTGAGATGGGCCTATAGTTCTTCAGCCGGGCATTGTCGCCCTTTTTGAAGAAGAGTACCACCACACCCCTGCACCATGCCTGCGGCGTTTTCCCCTCGAGTATGACGGAATCAAACAGCTTCTGAAGGGCCTTAAGTACCGGTTTTCCACCCGCCTTCAGGAGTTCGGCCGTAATTCCGTCATCACCCGGTGCCCTGTTGTTCTTAAGCTGTTTAAGAGCCATCCTAATCTCGTACAGGCTGACATCCGGAATGTCTTCGGTATAGTGTCGGGTCAGTCTAGCTCTTGGGTCGTTAGCTAGAGTTGCAACAGGATTTCTAGTTGAAGTGTACAACTGCCCATAAAAACTCTCGATCTCCCTCAGCAGCTCCGGTTTGGCGGATACGATCCTGCCATCGTCGGTCTTCAGTTTCGCTAGCTGGCTCTGCCCAATAGCCAGATCTCTTGAAAATACCTTGGAGCCTTTATTCCGCTCAATAGCGTCTTTAATACGCTCGGTATTAAAGCGGCGGAGGTCGCTCTTCAAGGATTTAGAGATCCGTCTATTGAGCTGCCGGTATTTCCACACCTCATCTGAAGACTGCAGGATCATCTCACGCCGCTCCTTCATGAGCTCGAGAGTATGATCAGAGAGTTTTTTGTTGTGTGCACGACGTGTCTTGAAAAACTTAGACCCAGTCGTGTGGACAGTTTCCACGAACCCATCGTTGTATTCGTCCACTGAGCTTCTTAGGCACTCGAAACGATTCTGGAGTTCAAGCTGAAAGCTCTCGGGGTTTTGGATCTGGATCTGTGCTGGACGGAGCGTAGACCTCATCAGTCGAGACCTTTCAAGCTTTATATTGATGTTCAATGTGCCTCTTACCATGCGGTGATCGCTCCCGGTTTTCACCGAATAGATCACAGAGACATCATTGAACATCTGCTTTTTGGTTGACATGATGAAGTCAATCTCATTTTTAGTTGCACCATCGGGACTCTGCCAGGTCCACTTCCTGTGCTCGCGCTTTTTGAAGAAGGAGTTCATCATATAGAGGCCCTCCTTCTCCATAAAGCTAGCCAGTTGGTGACCCCGGTGGTTCCGACGTCCACACCCAAATTGCCCCACCTGCAGCTCATCCCCGTCTCGTTTGCCCAGTTTCGCGTTGAAGTCCCCCATGACAACGGTGAAGTGAGTTTTGAAACCATGCAGGGCTTTAGAGATATCCTCATACATGGTCTCCACTTCGTCGTCGGGGTGTGCCGAGGTCGGGGCGTAGACCTGTATGACCTTCAGCAAATATCTTGAGGATATTCTGAGTATAAGGTACGCCACCCTGGTCGACACACTCTCGATCTTCACCACGTTATTCACGAGGGACTTGTGGACGATAAACCCAACACCACCCTGGGACTGCCGGTCACCCTCTCGGAAATAGAGCAGATTGCCGGATTTCAGGATTATCGTGTCCTCACCCTCTCTTCGGACTTCAGATAATCCCACAATACTCCATCGCAGCCTGCTCAATTCCTCTTCGAGTTCCGTTATCTTCTCGTCGGTCCGGAGTGTACGCGTGTTATATGTTGCCAGGTCAAGTCGTCGGTATTGGCAGCCTGATCCCGTCCGGAGATTCTTAGCACCCCTTGCCACGCCGTAACCTCGACCGCTACCATAGTCGAGGGTAGACGGGCTGCCGGGTACTAGGGGCCATTTTTTTATTGTGCTCGTCATTTAGGGGGGTTTTGCCATAATCGCCACGCTTGGCAGGCGGGTTGGCGATCGCAGTATGGTTGTTGTAAAATCAGAGAACGCTGCTGCCCATTCTCTGGTAAGTCCCTTAGTCGCCTCTTACGACACCCACGGGAAGACATGGGATGGTGCTATTCTTTACGTCCGGACACCATACGGACGACATAACTCTTTAGCTAAGGAAATATATCAGGATTTGGAGTGTTCTTTGATATTTACACTAAGAAGGTGCATTGAAAGCTTTTAAGTCCGTCAAAGGACTTAGGTACAGGATTAAAGACTGCTCCTATATTTAGAAGCATCTGGCAGGTGCGGGTAGGATTACGTAAAAGGTACAAGAAGGATTATTTGGTATCTTTTGAGCTAGCGGACTCAGAACATCAATTCTGAGAGGTCCTACCTTTTGTATTTTTTGAAATGTTTGAAGAAAATTTCAATGGCATCATACCAGGATCAAGACAACAACAAGACTGACTTAGTTAAAAAAAACAAAAAAATCCGACTGAAAAAACCGAACTGAACTTTTTACACTTTTTATATGATTAGTCGTTTCGAATTACTTTTAGATCTACAGGATGAATTTTTCAAGTGGGCGTGGACGGCCAAATCAGAAACTATGAGGAATAGTGAAAAATACTCAAAAGAGTTTCGAGCCCGATTTTGACGAAAACTAAAATTGCATCATTCGATTTTTGAAAAATCAATATTCCTAGCCAGGAATTGAACCATAGATTTCGGAAAAAAAATACACACTGCATTATTACACCATTCGATAGTGTCGCTAATAAGGATCAAATTATGGGAAATAATGACATACAGCAAACTTAAGAAAAATGTAAACAGTTTTTGTATTTTACGCAGTTTGTTAATTTGCTCCTTTTACTTTCACGTGTGCCAAGACAAGTAGCGATCACGATTTATTTTTCTCCAAATAATTTCAACAGGATTTCGGTAGCCATTCATTTCTTTTCCATCGTTACCCCTTAGATTATTTCTAATAGAATGAAATTTGTCCAGGCCCTTTTATTATTAGCTTAACAATACTCTCATTAAAAACTCACTCGATTTTGTTTTTATAAACATGGCAACATTTATCATAAGATCCTACACGAAAAGAATGATAGCGAGAACAAAAAGAAAAAGAACAATAACACGTGACCTGCGTTGTGTAACAAACATAAAGCAGAGGCATTCAACCATGAAGTTAAAGGTCACATTTGATATTTGTATTCAGACTGGGGCGGAAGAAAGTATTTACATAATCAAGATGGGCTTCCGTACAAAATGGCGGGATTTTTGACAACATCTGTTGTTGATGAATTTCTGATGTTACGTGAGCATTGTGATGTTTTGAACGTTGAAACAAACGGCACTATTATAATCTCGTTTTGAAATTTGAATCTGTTCTTTTCGGGTGCGTTTTGGCGCCATAATAGTTGTGGCGGTTTTTTTTAAACTTCATATTCTTTACTGTACAGTCACAAAAATTAAAAAAAACACACATGATAATTGCAACACGTAACAGCTTCTGTACCTACAAGGGCTACTGTGTTATGTAGTTCGTTTGGAAACTGCTCCGTTCGTACTGTACCTAATAGAATCTTGGAAGCAATTTAGTTTCTCTCAAAATAGATTAATGGCCATTTTGAATTTCGATTATAATTTATTCATTTACTTTGAAGTTTCGCATTGATCCGATTAAATATTCATTACGGCCAGTTTGTAGGCAAACAACTGTAAACTATAAATATATTGTTACGTCAGTGTTGTACAAAGCCTTTCCTAATATTGACATTTTCGGTCAATCTAAAATGGCTGACTTCCTAAAATTAATTCGATGGACGGTTCGTAAGGCTATAATCTGGATTTCGCGCGATAAATCTTTTGAATTAAGAAGGTTGCGTTCTGCGATAAAGTCTAGTTGTGTAAAGAGTTCTCGATCGAGTCTGATCTCTTTGTATTCAGATACGCTTGTTTACCCCGGAGGAGCGGAGAAACTTTATAACAAGTCTCTGGGAATGAATACACAGTTTATTCAGGCGAGTTTATTCCAACGGGTGATAAAGTGACCTCATTATTAATGTTCTTTGGTAATATGTAAGAAAATAAACTTGAAAATAGTCTTTGGTTTATCAGCGCCATATTGTACCTATTATCCTTAGGCAGTTCCAACAGGTCTCCTTTCAGAACTGGTATCCTAACTTTTATGCTCAACGTAGTTTTCAAGGTTTAGCATTAATTGAAATTCTGCCTTTTAGTTAAGTTTAAGTTATTTCATTAATCTGGTTCTATTCTACTCATGTAGCTCGGGAATATCGATAGGTATGTCTACTCCATGTTTCAATTAAAACGTTTCATTTTAAAAGAGAATCAATCCCTAATCGAATTTTACTAATATAATTAAAATCAGCCTGCAGCGGCATAGGTAAAAGTACTGCAGGTCCATCTATGACGCCAATAAAAAATTAAAATCAAATTCTTGCATCGCCCTATTAGAGTTATCCGCGAGATAACAACATATAGAAAACCTTACAACAACTGTCAGGAAGTAGCCCACCAGAAACAACCCCTGTCTAGTCGGAGGACCCTCCCTTTACTTGTTCACGTTCCCACGGCTGAGACCCAGGCCTCATCTCTGTATGAATGTCTGGGCTTTATTACTTAACTAAGCCATTAACGTGCCGTGTTATTCATAAAAAATACTTTATACAATGTGTCCGGTCTTGGAATAGCAATACTTTAGGTACTAATAAAACAACTATTCTATTATACAAATTACAATATAGTTGTCAAAAAATTGTTGATAAATGCATAATTTTTAGATATTTTTCTGGAGTTTTTTTTTTTTTAAGTTACGATAACGTGAACCCATTACTTCATAATGCTGACAATAGAAACTATCTTTGCCTTCCTTATAAGCCTATTTTTATATCAGTAAGACCAAAACTTTAAGAGACATGATTATTTTTGTATGAAAAAACAAAATGGCTGCCAAGTAACAGGGATTGGGTCCAAGTGTGTAGTGTATTTGTGTATTCAAATTGTTGTTTTATATATACCTAGAATATAGCTAGTCCATGACACATTGTATATTTCGGAATAAACATATATTCCATTCACCCCCTGAAGTTTCAAAGTCAAGAACAACGAATTCTTTAATCGCTAACTTGTGAAGTATGTGTTTGTTATTTTATAATAACTACAAAGAAAAGTTGGTACTCACACTTGTAACATTTGAAACAATATATCGATAACGTGTTAGGTAAGATGGCGGCTAAGAGGCTAGAACTACTTACGTATTCAACCCCATAACGGTTAGAGGCGCAGTAACTTGTTACCCTTGGTTAACTTTTATGACGTGAGGGATACGCAGGAAAGGTACAATTGTGCCGATCTGTAGTATACTTTCGTTAAAAGGCACAATGTAGTAGGTATATTTTTTCTATTCTTTTCGACTATGTTGGGATCGGCTTCAAGTATAACCGGTTGCAGTAATCTACATGGAGCGACTGCCTATCTGAGCTCCACAACCGAGATAGTACTGGGTAATAGGTACGACTGGTTGTCAGACATACCACTGACTTCCTGTAACGACTGTCAAGGATCTACAATTGACAGTCGGGACTAATGGCTAAGCTTGGTATGTAATGACTGGTCACACATCTACAGACCGACTTTGGCAAACGCTGCTTAACCTCGAAGATCGGCCCGAGAGGCTGTTATTATTTAGCCACGAGCTTACCTATCCTTGTCTAGTATATTTTCTGCGTACTTATGATTATAACTTACTTCTATTTTGCATTTACTTGCATTTTTGTTCTTAAATCGTTATTTGACGCATCGAATTCTGCCCTTACAAATAAATGCGAAGGATGGGCGTTTTGGGAGACAGTCTTATGTAATTTTAAAAGTCCGCCTGCTTTAGATCCAAGACTTCTTTTTTAAAGCATTTTAGAAAACTGAACCTCGAAACAGTTATTTAAATTAAACCATTTAAAGGCACTTTTGAATAGTTAAAGTATATTTCGGTTAAAAGCAAAGCGATGAAGCCACATTTGCAATCGCAATACATAATATCTGCCAAAATCCAGTTCTTGCTATTCCAAAGCGTAGATCTCCTATATTAAATAAAATAACAAAAGAATGACAATTTAAATGGAACAGACTGATATTAGACACAGAAAAACGATGAGAAGTTGCCATTTGCAGTAATGTAAGAAGGAAGAGAAGGACTATTCAATCTTATACATTTATTGATGTGTCGAGATTGCTTGTGACGTTTTATATCATTATACCTACATCACATGTCATAGGCTTGTGTGAGCTTCGTAACGTTTTCTTTTTTCAAAAGGCCATAGATGTGCCAACGTCTAAGTAATTTTATAAAAGTCGACCTACAATTCGCAACGGGGAAGCCTGATCAAAGCTGATTGTAGATGGCATGTCCAAAGCTTAGTCGCAATCTGACCAATGAGGTCAAGCTATTTTGAAATATAAAATGACATTGACAGATTTTCAACCAATGACGTGGCTTGGTACAAGCTATGCTAGCGATATTAGATTTACAGTTGCCTTACCCACTCGCCAGTTTGAAACGTAACTGTAAACCTAAACAGTATCCTATGTAGTCTGATATTCACTTTTCCAGGCAGGGCGTGTTTGTAATCTATAAGTGCTGGAGCCGCGCTGCTATAATACCAATTAACCTTTTCGCCTCAATATTATTACACTTACACGTGAATACAACGCGCAATTGGCGGTATTGGCAATAAAACGTTATAGCCACTTGGACTTTATTCTCCAAGTAGTAAAGCTGGTTTTCATTTTCGCCTCAGTCGCTAGGCTTTAAGACATTTGCGTCACTAATAAATCCTGGCAAATTAATGCGATGTACATTAGAAGAAATCGTAATAATAAATTTTGCCAAAGGAGACATCAACCGAAATTGTTTTCTTCGAACCTATTTTAGCGTAACTTTTAATTAAACCGACTTTGAATCTAACAGGCCCGTATTTCTCGGAATAAAGGATTCCAAATTCGAATTTGATGAGATGGTGATTTCAAAAAAATCTTTTTAATTTACACTTTTTTCTACGGTAATGCCAAAAAGGGTTTCTTGATTTTTTTTAATGAACTTTTGTTAATAGGAAGTCAGATTCGGAAGTTTCTTCGTAAACTATCTACGTTACTATGTACGAGTATACTTCGGAAGGTACTGTTTGCCGTTGGTAGAAGTTGTTCCAACTTTAATTAAGTGTGGCAACACAAATCTTTGGCGGGTAAACAATGAAGTTTGAAAATACTGAGTTTAAAACTTGGTTGCGACGGTACTTAGCCTTGTGATTAAAACTCGTTTTCTCTGGAGTTAAACTATAATATTTTAAAATTGAAGGCTCGCTTGATGAGTTTAGTAAGAAGAGTGAAGCTATCTGATTTATTATGAGTTGATACTTACTACTTGAAAAGTTTGTTATCCCATAAAATTCTGGAAAATTCTAGAACCCCATGGGAAAACCCTGGCTTGATATGTTCGTCTTTCGTTATTCGATTGTCAATTAGTGTTAAGCTTTCAATTGAATTGACCCGATGACTTTTATTCTTGCCTCTCTACTTGACACAATCAGATTTATTGGCAATTCGAAGAAATTGATAGTCAAATTGTAAGGTGAAGTGGTGGCTTTAATATTCTATTTTTATCTGACGGCGGTGAAGTGCAAAAAGAGAAAAACTTTCCCATATTCTTTTCTCCTACTCTTTAAATCAGTTTATTGATATTTCACAACGGATACGTATGCTTGTCATACATAAGTAAAGGTAGGTATCTACTAAAGAAAAGATGTAGGTCATATAAAAGATTGAGGATGATCGACGCGTATAGCGTCTTTGCTTTTGCGTAGCAGGTGGTTGACAAAGTAATATAGGCTAGGTTAATATAAGAACGAGTAACTGTAATGAAAAGAAGGCACATGTGTGCCAGATAGAATGTCGTATTTGTATCAAAAGGATAAGTAAATTAGATACCTACAGCTACAGCTGATTTAAAAATTTAGTTTGATGTACAATCGCCAGCATATCAACTTTACAAAAAACTGTCTTTCTCCAAATGATTATAAATCATAAAAAGTTGACAATCGAACGACAGAATTTGACAGTTTGTCTCTTTGACTTTCTGGAAGATATTTTTTCATGGTTTTCTAAACATTTATTAGTGCGCCAGAGACTACATTTGACTGTGATATTTTGTATCACCAGGAATACATTATATTAAGCCTAATAAGCTTAGTGCGTTGGCCCTTTTTCCGTCAAGAGTAAATAAATAATGAGAAATAAGGATAATAACTTTGTATCCTTCTTTCTCTTATTACGCTCATCAAATATGAAAGTGTTCTGAGGAGGATTTATTATTTAGGGTAACTCTGATGGGCTGACATACAGATATACATACTTTGCAATTTTTCCTCTTTTGAAACGACTACCAAACCTGTTCAGTTTTTTACATACCTAATTATCTACTTTTTATCCTAATTTTCAAAACAAATCATAAAACTTTTGTAAAAGTATTACGAAATCACAGTAGCGGTAACTCTGAAGCCTTTTGATGCAAGCCATTTCCACAAAACTATTGCTGTTTTTTAGCAATATATTTTCCTTTACTTCCAAATCCCACACCTTTCTCACTAACATTTACAACATGAACCGAACGCGTCCTTGCAAATCTCGCCAATACAACATAATTTTCTCCAACACCCGATGTCGCCTCGGAATGTAAACGTTGATTCCCGCCATATTTACGCTCGGTTCCTCCGCCATTTTGGTTTTATTGCCGCGTATATAAATCTAGGGTAAAGATCGCGGGATTTGCTTTAGTGCCTACCTTTCAATCTGTTGATACATTCGTTTCTAGTAATGTTTCGGCGTGCAGCTACAGCTTCAGATGGGGTTTAATATTATTTAAGTCGAATGTAATAAAATATGTTGGTTTTTTCTACAATAGTTTTTAGTGTAGTTAGATGGAATATACTTTATTTTACACCAGACTTGATAGTTATTTTACAATATTTCTCTTCTAAGTGTACAACGGCATTGAATAGTTTTTCGTGTAATGACGAAATCAAAAATAATTCAAATTATAAAAAAAGAACGGAATGAAACTGGCCAGTCATTAGAATAATAAGGTTTCATATCTTTTCCAAACACAAATGACTGGCAAATGTTCGTAAAGTAGTGTTTAGAGAAAAACAAATGACTGAGTTTGTTGTTCTATCTTTCAAAATGTTTTTGTTTAGAGACGTTAGGTACGTGAAAGGGGACTTGAATTGCCTTTTAAAGTTAGAAAGCAACAATAGAAAGCACTCGCTCTTTGTTGATCTTTAATTAAAATGGTTTCCTTGGTGTTAATGATACTTGAGCTGTAGCGAAGGTAATTGTTTACTTCAAGATAACAATTTGAGTAAAGGAATAAGTGAAACGTAATTATTTGAAAAGATTTCTAGAATATTACGTTCCAATATTTAATTTCTGCCTTCTGTAGTAAAATGTTTTACCAGATAACCGAAGAAACTCAATTTAGGTCGCCCACATCGTCCATTGCCTCGTTTCTTAGAAATACCTTTCATTTCCGTCAACATATTGAGAAAAATATTGCCATTTTCATTTATCTTCTGAGTTATCTGGAAAGCGAAATACCTTTTTTAACATACAAAACAACCCACTTTATTCTTTGTGTGAATCATATTTCCAATTCACTTCAACAATTTTGTTATTCGTGTTGCTGCTACGGCAGCATTTCTGCTGTCAAAAACTTCACCACTTCCACATCATAATCGGTGGCAGCGCAAAGGTCTTTTGGGTGGGATTTTTTTATATAAAGTTGGCATAACACACTTATAAGCTCTGCACTAGACAGGCATCACCTCACTTCATTTTTAGCTCAGCAGCAATCAAGTGTTTAAGATACGAGTTCGTAGTCGACCCCACACAGCAGCAGCAGACGACGTGACTTATCGGAGCGACACGTCGTAGCGTCATGTCGTTGCAGTCATGATTCCGAACCCAACCGCAGACGGACGCTCGTGCTCGCTACTGTTCGATCGTGCGACATGTAGTCTGACGACGTGTCGCTAACTGCGGAAGGTATTTCATAGAAACACGTAGAAACCAGAGGTATCGGAGCGACACGTCGTCTGCTGCTGCTGTGTGGAGTCGGCTACGAACTTTAGGGTGCGGCACAGCGTAGTGTTTCATAGTACCCCGAACGGCTTGAGTTGAGTCCGTGCAGTGCTTAAAGCTGTGCTAATCCTTGAGGATATACTTTCATTTGCTGTGTGGCCCTAAACTAAAGTTTAATATATAAGTTCTAAGTAACAACGTAGTATGTTCTTCTACAGGTACTGGGCTCTGACACAGAATGGCATTTCGCGCACCGGGGCCTGCCCCATGCGCGCCCGCGCCGCTCCATCGCACACACGCGCGTGCTCAAGCAACACCCACTTGTAAGTATCGTGTTACTGTAACTGTAGGCTGCGTCATAGTTGGCAAAGGCCTCTCCCCTCTCTCTTGATTTCCAATTCTTTCGATCTAGGGCTAATGTGGACTACTGATCGTGTTTGTAGGTATCCTGCTTAAGGCCTGTTAATACTAATTGTTTATATTATTGGGTATAAAGGTGCCCCGAGCTTCCTCCGTGCCTCGGAAAGCACGTTAAGCCGTTGGTCCCGGCTGTCATTTGTAGATCATTGACAGTCGTTACAGGTAGTCAGTGGCCCAAAAAGTCTGACAACCAGTCTTACCAAAGGGTATCGTATTACCTAGTACTGACTAGGTTGTGGAGGTCAGATATGCAGTCGCTCCATGTAAAATACTGGTATTCAGACTGGAAGCCGACCCTAACATAGTTGGGAAAAGGCTAGGCAGATGATGTGATTGGCTATAAAGGTGTATAACATAATATACTGGGTGATTGTTTAAACGTTGGAAATACCCACCATGAAATTGCGAAACAAGTATCAGCTACTTCATACATTATTGGTCGCGTAACTTGAAAAAAAGTAGGCAGCAGCAGATTATTTTTGTCGTATTTCATAGTTTGTCCCATAGTAAAAGTTGTTCATATTTATGATTTAAAGTATTGTTCACGTTTGACCAATCAGCCTGTATAACTTTATGGGTGGGCTTTATGCTTTGGGCATTTTTTACCAGTCTACTTTAGATTGACGCATAATTAAATAATAATTCTGTGTCTAGTGAGAGTGAGATGTAATATGTTTAAATGTGCTGCAAATTGGCCTTAGTATAAAGGCGTTCTTACATGTAGTAAATTGCATTGCACCTGCAATGTTTTCTAATACCTACCCATATTACCAAAAAGTGCGATTTCGCACTTTAATAAGAAGTCTCCTGTGATATTTTCCTTAACTGTAAGTCTATTACAGTGGCCAAAATAACAACTCAAAATCATATTGAAATGGAAAGCCACAAAAAGTTATCAATTCGAACTTTTTGACTAAAAAGTTAAATTCTGATGAAATGAATATCCCACTCACCAAAATCCTGTTATAACCCGACACGTGTAACCGTTTATAACCGTTCTAATATACTGATTTCGGTGCGCGGCAACTGATCTCATTTACCGATGCGAGAACGCATTCAGCGAGCAATTTCACTACACTACAAATTGTCCGACAGTCGATTGGACAGCTACATGGTTGAATGCCCAATACGTTTTGTAGTAAACTATAATGCAGGGTGTAGTTGAACGAAAATACTATTACTACGGTACTAGTGTTACGGAAACTTACGTAAGTAGTAAGGTACTTGTGGTTTGAATTATGATATTGATAGTTTTTATTGACATATTGTATTATAATAATAAACATTTATTTCAGATAAGTCCATATTTTGTCACCACATCACTTACACTCCACATAAATCACCTACTGGTCCACACGCACTCATAAACACTTCTCACTCACATAAAGATCCTATTTAATTTTAAACAATGTAGTGTTTAAGTTAGTTATAAGTCATGCAAAATTTAATTAGTAGTTAGAACCAACCATATTTCCTCTGTTGGCATTTTATTGCTAAAATATCCAGGGAAAAGGCGCTGAAAACTGAAATACAGGCATTGCCTAGTTCGGTTGCAGTAGCTACATCCACTTATTAGAAATAAATACTGCCAAATTATTTTTCTGTAAAATATTACTAAACTTTTTTGAGAAATAAATTATTATATTATATTATATTTATTATATTTGTTAGTAACAATGTACTTAAAAAACTATTGTTAGTATTGGCAAAAACAAAATTTTAATTACGTTATGAAGCCGCACCCACCTTTGCAGCATGTGGGACTCCCACCGATCAGTAAAAACACTCAGTATAGTGTTGGTACTGCCACGAACGCGAGCGAGTAGGGAGGCGCATCTTTTCCTAACGATAGCGGCAAAGCCATCCACCCGCGGCTCAGCAAACATTCCTGACGCACTGCAGCGCCATGGCAGCCCCAACAGTACCCTGAGTGCATTATTATATTGGACACGCAGGTCGCTGTATGCCCGCTGCGAATAACCGGCTCACAGGCTGCAGGTGTAGAAAGATTGAAAGATTATATATTACGTCTATTATTCTATAAGATTTGATTGATTTTGATTGTGACTAAATAATGCGTTCTTGTTTATGTGCCGTCTTAATTTATTGACATATTTAGCATGAAATTGTGACATAAACTACTTTTTAACTTTAATTTTTGATTTTTATGTTTGTTTTTTGAAATTTCGAACTACAATATTTTGTATACCTTCTGGCGGGACATAGTATGGACTAACATTTATTTATATAACATCAGTATATTTTTTACCCTATGTTCACAAAATAAATTAATGAATTTGAATTTGGTTGTTCGGAGAATTCGGTACTTTTTGTGAGAGTGAATCATGGATGAAGCGTGCACTGGTTGTGCGGTATTCAAAAAGTACTAAGTTGAGGTGACTTGCAATGAGGTAAAGTGACGTCACTTTGTCTCATTACGTTATTTATTCTTGATGTGTGGTGTACGAAACAAACTCAAGAGAAGGTCGGTAAGTAGGTGCTTAATTGGAAAGTTAAACTCCTTTTATTTCAGTACTAACATAAGACGGATTTAAAGAAAAAACGTCTATACAGGGTGTAAAAAGACCCTTCGCGAAGCCGTTAACCAAGCATTCTGTACATCAAACTAAGTAACTTTACGCAAAAATTATTACTGGGAAAGGACTTTTTTTTTGGGGTGAAAAATCACGTTTTATGGTAGGACTCGATGGCACGCAATCAAAGCATTTTGTTGATCGGTGGATTGAATAGTACGGGGGTCGTGGAGGTGTTAAAGTAAAAATCTTACATTAAAAACATGTATTTAAAAAAAAAAACTTGTTAAAAAGTTGAAACTTTGACCCCCAATATCTCCGTAACTAGAAGGATCCCAGGTATGGTCTAGAAACCTATTTCTCAGTCAATTGTTGGTGAATTTAAAAAAAAAAATCGCCTAACTCTATGAAGTTAAATATGGTGTCAACAATGTCTTGAAACTTGTCGATTTATAAGTGGTAGCTCGGAGCTAGGATTTTCTCCCGGTTGAAAGCAAAAGCCCGGCCCCTATTACATGAGACAATTGAGACATGGGTAGCTCGAAGTTAGGATTTTTACCCGGTTGAAGTCAATAGGGTCACCCCCTATTAAATGAGACATAGACATAACTGGTGAAATGAGGGTATACTATAAGTACACCTCTGTCTAACCCTTCGGTAAACGACAAGACAATTCGTCTTTACCAGTCTTTCATGGAAATTACTTTTCATGATAAGTGCTTTAAAAAACCGAGATCTCTTAACTTAATAGACCGGAAAGTACTAGGATTAGAAAAATTGATAGAAAGAAAGTTGATAAGACGGTATCGGATGAATGACGTAATCCGGTCATCCGTGTGATTTACGCTTCATTACCTCTGATAAGATTTATAAAGTCTTAAGTAAGTTCCTTTTAATAAATTTCGTCTTAACTCATAATCTGCCGAGCGTGTTCCATTTATATTAGGGTATTCAAATCTAACCAGGTGTTGCTAAATTCCAGCATTTTACATGGGGCGACTGCTATCTGCCCTCCACAATTCAGTAAAAGGGTAACACGATACCCTTTGATCAGACTGGTTATCAAATCTTACTGCGATTATAAATGCGAAAACTAGGATGGATGGATTTTTGTTACGCCTACAATCAAGCCAGAACGGACTTGGATAAAATTTGGTGCAGGGATAGATTATAGTCTGGAATAGCACACAGGCTTTTTTAAAATTTCCAGGCGTTGGCAACACCAAGTTTAATATAAAGTTCGGGTTGCTGACTAGGTACCCGTAGCGACTGTATAAGATCTACAGAGCCCCTAGCACGAGCGCATGCTGTAAACGTAAATAGTCAATTTTAAAATCATATATACCTTTTTTTTTTTGTAAAACGTTGCCCCACATTTGGAATTGCTCCTGTATTGTTGGTGCGTTTACAAACATTTAAATTCACAAACACAAACATCCAGACCCGGAACAACTATCTGTAGGCCATACAAATTGAACCCGCGACACGAAGCGCAACAGTCAATCGCTCAGCCACTGCGCCAACCGTGCCGTCGTTAATATTTAACCTAATATTTTAAAATTTACCTAATATTTTCAGAATTTCAAGAATGTACACTCGTCAAAATCAGTATATCTATGGATGTTACTGATAGTGCTTGTTGCAAACAATTTAAGTAAATTGCTACAGGATAAATGTATTTTCGATTAAAAAATCGTTGTATATAAGGTCTAACTATTCATACAGGAAATATTTTCAGAGAATCATCTAACGGCTATAACGAAGCCATTTTAAGGGATTTTTTTTTATCTGAGTATATTTTTTTATAAAAAATAAATAATTAAAAATTACTTGACCCACAAAATAAATACTGGCTCCTTATTTTTGAACATCCGTTACGCTACTTTACTACGTCGTATTTGCCTACTGTCATTGTTAGAATTGGGAGTAAAGGCTTTATGCAAAAGCTCAAAAAAATTTTGAATTATAATAATTTCGTAAAAACAGAAACACTCAGACGATTTTTTTTTCGTTGTTATAACGACTTCACGACTTATAGAAGTTACTCTTAAAATATTTCGTGTATGAAAAGATAGACCTTATATGTATATGTTATGTTTACACCGCGCGCTCGTGCTAGGACCTCTGATGACAGCCGGGAGCAACGCATAACTTGCTTTTCAAGCACGGAGGAGTCTTGCTCCAGTCAACTGTGACGTGTAACTTTGTAAAGTACCTGATTCTGCGAGTCTACCTTAACAATAACAAAAATATTTTTTTGACATTTAAAATCCTATCTCGCTCTAGTGGTTTCGAGGCCTATTTAGCATTGAGTCCACTTTTCCGCAGAATACAATATGAAATTGGTCCTTTCCTTACACAAAAACTCGACAAAATAATACGCATACTAAAATAGGTACTCAAGAAACATGACATTTTATTTTGTGTAAGGAGGAGGGTATTTACTTTTCTAGATGGCTGTATATTGTTCTCTTACGTGTTCTGATGAATGAGGAGGTATTGTTGAGAAAGCTCAAACCTCTATTGTGTACTGTAAACTCATAGGTAACCTGAATAAGACTTTAAACAGGTATACGGCAGTGTATAGAAGTCCGTACACTGAGAAATTGCAACGATAGAATAATATACCTTTTTTTTGTTCACTAAGACATATTTTGCGCAAGAACTGCTTATGGTTACAAAAAAGATCTTTTTTTATTTTTTCGTTGCCTTAGGAACTTACTAAGCGTTGGGACGTGCAACATCTTTTTGACTGACCGAATACTTGACAGTTCAAAAGTGCGTGTAAATAGTTTAAATGAAATAAGTGCTTACATGCGTTTGATGGCTTCATGGCGCCTCAAATCAAACTATTGATAAACGCAAAATTAAAGCGATTTAACTATTTATAAGTACTTTTGAATTCGCATAGATTCAGTGCCAGTTTGTCAAAAAGTTGAAGCAAGTTGCAGAAGGAGAAATAAGGTGACTGTTCGAAAGAGAAACCGCGGCCCTGGAATACAAAGGGCAAAGAAGGAACATGGATGGGCTTTAGTCAGTACAAGTCTGACACTCCCTTCCGCTCCACCCAGAGCGGGGGTGGAGGGGGAGGGGGTTCATTTGATGATTACCCTTCCCAAAAAAAGGGGAAGGTGAAAATAAAATGATATCGAACGCAGTTCTTTTTGAAATCGTCGAACTCATGTAACCATGAAATTGTTGTTACCAAGAGGACTTCAATCAAGGACTTTAAAAGGTTTAATGATCGAAGTACGCTCAGATACAATTAATTAAAATACAGAAAGGTATAATAGAAACACCACTTCGACAGGAAGGTAATTAAGTCGTGTTTATTACCAATTACTTTCGTTCTCTGATGTAAAACAAAGGGAATAGGTAATCCTTTATAAAACCAGCTGTTAAAGCACCTCTTAACATAAAATAACTATTACTTAATAGCTGAGCTAGTTTCAAGAATGAAGTTAGTTATTCATAGCCAAAACATCGTTCTGTACGTCATGTCCATCTCCAGTCATCTTGAGACAAACGATTGAAAAAAACTAGTGAATTTAGCATGAAGGAGTTGGCCCACTACACCGTACCATACCATGGCCGTGCTATGAACGTATCAGGCAAAAGGCTGGCAGTCCTACTGATAAATCTGCTGTTTTCAAAGTCCCCGTACCTCCGTAGAGTTATATATATTTAAATTGGAGTCGTGGGCAGTTCCTGATACTTTGGTTTTCATTCTATATAACATAACATCACACCTGTAATCATCGAAGAGTTATGCAGAGGTGTGTGTGGTTTACTCGAGTGTTTATGGTATTTGTAAGGTGTTTTAAATATTTGTCATTTTACTTATACTATTACGAACAAAGAAAAAAAAACTCGTTTTTAGAAACTTACAAGAAACAGCTTTCTAAATAATAAACAGCGCCATTATTACAAGCCAAAATTCTTGCTTTCATTACGCTACATTAATTTAATTTTGAACCATTAACCGAGGCACAAACCGCACAGTTTCATATTATAAATATGTATTTTACATTCACAACGTCCGACAACTTTTTGACCTTTTCTCTTTTACTGGAAGCGGCTCAAAAATAAACGCAAACATTAACTCAAAATGTGTTTTGTTAGCATTGAAACAATGGCGCGTTAACTTTTTATATAATTTGAGATTCCAACATTTTGGCTGGCGAAGCATAAAGCTACCAGAATACATTTCTAACATAGATTTACGAGGAAGCAGGGTGGTGAAAAATAATATTAAAATTATTGTTCTGTTAAAGGATCTGGTATTGGTATCGGACACATTGCGAACCGGCTGGAGACAATACAGGCTGTAAAGGGACCCTTCATCAAGCCATCAACCAAGCATTCTGTACATCAAACTAAGTAACTTTGCGCAAAAATTATTGCTAGGAAACGACTTTTTTGTTTGGGGTAAAAAATTACGTTTTATTTATTTATTAAAACTTTATGCACAAGTAAAAACTGTACAAAGGCGGACTTAATGCCTTGGGCATTTTCTGCCAGTCTACCTTAGGGACCTTACGTTTTACGGTAGGACTCAATGTAACGCACTCAAAACATTGTGCCGATTGATAGATTGAATAGTACGGGAGTCGTGGAGGTGTTTAAAATAAAAATCTTACATTAGAAACATACATTTATAAAAAACTTGTGAAAAAGTTGGAACTTTGACCCCCAATATCTCCGTAACTAGAAGGTTCCCAGGTATGGTCTAGAACAAAAAAAATGATCGCAATCACGGGGAGAATAAGTGCCTTTTGGCTTCGTTAAGAGTTTTGTTACACCCTTTATACAATGACAGATAGGTACTTCAGTAGTATTTGTATAGAAGTATTCGTGTCCGGAACCGTGTCCGCAATTATTTTTCTGTACTGATTTGACCGAACCTTTTTGTATTGTTCTATATTGAAAACTAGCTATTTTTCGCGACCTTCGTTCGCGTGAAATTATTATAAAAATATTACATCCCTTTTTGAATCTGATTTTTTTAAATTCTTTTGCACGGACCCCTAATTCTTTTTCGAAAATAAAAGTAGCCTAAGGGCCCTCGCCCACGGCGTGTTAGTCGCATTTGCAACGCGCTACTGCATCGCGATTGTATCGATACAAACGCGCGACCGCGTCGGACGACATCGGTAGAGAGAACGGAGGGGGGAGGGAGTGTGGCGCGGCGCGTGATTGGGAATCGGCATCAGTGCAACGTGCAACACAGACAGGTCCAGAGTGCATGCTATTGTCCGTCACAGGCGTAAAATGGAGTCATTTGACACTGAAACGTTTATTACGGCAATTCAGGAGCGTCCTGTAATATGGGATATGGGTTTGCATCGCGACCGAATCGCGTTTGCATCGCGACTGAATCTGGTCCAGTGGGCGCGGGCACACAGCTAGCGACTGCTTCGCGTCTGTATCGATGCTACGCGCGAGAGCATCGCGACTGCATCGCTACAAAAAGTCGCCCGTGGGCGAGGGCCCTAAGTTACTCCTTATAACATCAGCTGTCTGCCAGTCCCGTCAAAATCGGTCCAGCCGTTTTGAACATTAGCCAGAACAAACAAACATACAAATATTTAAAAAAAATTGTTATTGTATATACTTTCATAAGCATTACAAACTGACACTTCAATTTTATTTATTTGTATAGAAGATGGATAATTTCTCTCCGATGGAAAGCTATTTAATCGACTTATAGATAGGTAACGGGTCACAAAAGTCCTGACATCCTTTTGTATAAAATTCTCAATAGTCTGAAGTATTACCTCTATAAGTGAGGTGAATTCCGAAGATTGATATGTCATCTAAGAGTCAAAGGAATGAAGAATGGCCGCTACAGTCTTGAATCTGAGTCAATTCGCGCCAAAACCGTCATCCATCACGGAGATAATACCTTCGCAGATTGTTACGACATCTGCCGACAGTCAGCGTTAAATTTATTGTTCAACGGATTATGGTAATGTAAGCTAGCATATTACAGACATATGTGGCCTCACTTCGCATTTGTCTTCGCACGAAATGTAGATTTCTATAATGCGTCGCGATGCGGTGCGTGCGGCCTATCCCGTTGTGTGCTATCAACTCAGCTCTCTACTTACAGTATTTCACGAGACACGACACGGGAGCAAGCCTAATGCCGTTAAAACCTGTATAAATTAATAGCTGGACAATCTTCGCCATCAGTGAAAGAATCTAACTAATAGCCTATATCTTGGAAACGTGACGCTTCAGATGACTGTCTCAAACAAAAATTGTTTTTATGGTTCCGAACCTCAAAAGGAAAAAACGGAACCCTATTAGGATCACTTAGTTGTCCGTCTGTCTCTCTGTTTGTCTGTCTTGTTGTCCGTTTGTCTGTCAAGACCCTTTAACTCGGGAACGCGTGGAGGTATCGAGTTGAAATTAAAATCATATACTCAAGTCTACAGTCCCTTGAAGCTGTGAAAAAATCAAACTTCTAAGTTAACATAAAAAAAGGTACGGCCGTTTATGCCGCAAAATACCTATATTTCGACACTTTCAAGGGAACCAAAATTTATAGGGTACTTTCCGATGACCTAGAACTATGAAATTTGGCAAGAAGCAATGTCTTACAGCACATGTAAATGAAAAATCTGGAAACCGTAAATATGTAGTTTAATAATTTACGAACCCACGGTGCGCGAGTTCAACTCGCACTTGGCCGGTTTTTTTTAATGCCATCTATTGATTAATGCAGGTTTTATGCGTGGCTGCTATTTTTAAATACAATAAGATGGCAAGTTGGTTGGATAAGCCATATATCCTTTTCCTACCTGCTCATTAAAACAATGCCACTATACCCAAAACTGATAGCACTATTCATCTTCTGCCTAGCCTTTTCCCAAACTATGTCGGGGTCAGCTTCCAGTCTAATCGGATGGAGCTGCATACCAGTATTTTACAAGGAGCGACTGCCTATCTAACCTCCACAACCCAGTCATCATCATCATTTCAGCCGAAAGACTTCCACTGGTGGACATCTAAGCCTCCCCCAAGTATCGCCACATTGACCGGTCCCGTGAGACTCGCATCCAGCGGATCCCTGCAACCTTCACCAGGTCATCGGTCCACAGCCCGGTAATTGGGTACTACGATACAGTTTGTCTGACTTTGATGTTTGATTACTCGTAACGATTACAAACGAGTACAAATGACAGCCGGGACCAACGGCTTAACGTGCTTTCCGAGGCACGGAGAAAACTCGGTATGTCACCCATCCATGGACCAACTTCGGCAAGCACGGCTTTACCTTGAAGATCGACCCGTGCGGCTGTTATTATTAAGGCACACGCTGATTGCAATATTTTGGTGATATTTCTAAGGCTTATAATTCACAGTGACCTAGCAACAATTCTCAGTCAGTCACTTAGACTTAGTCAAATAGAGATTAATTGATAGATGACCTCATTCATTATGTAGGCCGTTTGGAATCTAGTTTGCATTCCACGTCCTTCGCTGCCAAGCCTACCATAATTGGCAGGATCTGCCGAGCCGCATAAATTACGCGTCAAAATCCAGCCGAATATTTTATGAGTAACTTTCTCCACAAATTCTGACATTACGAAAAAGTTTTCAGCATTCATTTTTGTGTTGAAACTGATTTTTTGGGCGTTCACTAACTTTATTTATAAAGCGTAACTTTAGTTTCGAACTTCGAGGGATCCGGAAATTCATTAAAACGCCTTTTTGTGGAATTTCGGGGACGAAAAAGGTGTACATCCTTTTGTGTAAATGATAATTTCCACCAAACGGTCTCGCATCGCATCGGATCGGATATAACATGAACAGATGCGGCGGCAATCGGTCGCGTCTGGCAGGATGTCGACGCATACGATCGGCTCCGTACTGTCGCTTGCGAATGTATCCGTTTCAGCGCATAGTCAAATAGTGTCGTGTATAGTGTAGTTAGTGTCGTGGGTGTGTGTGTAGTGTGTGTGTGTGTGTGTGTGTGTGTGTGTGTGTGTGTGTGGTGTGTCTCACGGAAGATATCCTTTAAGTGACAGTACAAGTATAGTCAAATAGTTTTATCCCTACCGTGTTGACGTCCGTGTTGATCCGATCGGATACGACGACAGGCGAACGGAGCCGATCACGTGTTACATCATACCTTCGGCTACGATCGCGTGTCCCGGAAGACGCCCGCGGTCAAGCTGCTGTGCGCGGCTTGGTAATATAGACTGTAAAAACTGTGTACACGATTTAATATCGTTTAAAAATTGTAAAATCCGTTCCGATCCGATACGATGCGAGCCGTTTCGTGGAAATTATCCTTAATTTTGCAAATTAATTCAACGTATACCTAATGGTATGCGTTAAGGATTATTCCTTTATCGTTTTGACATTGAAAATGAACGATACTGACTTTAAGTAGTAGTCGTTATAAGAAAGAAACACTAGCACAGACGATTATGGAAATGGTAAAAAGACCGCAAGAAACTTCCAGCACTTGCAATCAACCTAATTGTTTCTCTTAGGAAAAGTTGGCCCTAATTGAGAACTACACTAATGTGGACATTAACTTGGACCTAACCGCGTGGCCACGACCTACACTCAAGCTACACGCATGTTGTGACAGCTACTGCTGAAGAAAAATAACACCACGCCTGTAATCTCCGAAGGGTTAAGCATAGGTTTACTTAATAGTACACCCACATTTTGCCAGTTATGTTTAAGTCCCATGTTATAGGGGCGAGCCTATTGCCATCAACCGGGCACAAAATCCAGACTCGTGGCTGCTACTGAGATATTCCTGATGGCAAAACCCAATAACACTTTGCCTGACCTGGGAATCAAACCCAGGACCTTATGCTCAGCAGTCGCACTTGCGATCACTAGACCAACGAGGCAGTGTAATATTGAAAGAACGAATGAGAGAAATTGCTTAGGCCACGCCACGACATACCGCGACGCGACGGTACTTTCGCAAAGTAAACCAGTGAAGTACGCACGTTTCGGTTGTCGCATCGCCTGTGGCCAGCACCGAGGCGTTACGCTTCCAACCAGATTTATTAAAAAAGTAATTTAATCAGAACTTGTTACATTAACAATATTTAAAGCTCCGACACCACTATAATAACAGTAAAAAATAAACGTGTTATTATATTCTCAGCGAGGTAAGAAAATGGAATTACCTCCAATCTTGCTCAATTACGAAAAGTACTACTCACTTTCATGTTTTATTTCACTGCTGTAAGATTGTTCAAGTACACGACGCCTTAAAAAATATTTCTAGCCGAGATTTTTTCAGTAAAATAACGAGTTTTTCCGCCTGACAGCGCGATTTCAAAGGTGTTTTTGTTAACAGTATTATGGAAGGTCGGTAATAAGGAGTTTACTTGTTTTTCATCCGGTTTACACATTACGAGGGGTCACTCCTTAGTTGTACAAGGTCATGTTTAATTGGTTGGTGAAACTTTACAGACGAAACGGGGACCCGGTGTCAAAGCTTTTTTGTTCGTAATATATTTATGTCAAGTCAACTCTAGGGTATGAATGAGGCCATATCAAAGAATTAACTGGCATATGAATTATTTTTGAATTATCATTTTTTTTGTTTTAATTTTTCATTGCATGAAATATTAAAACGAAAAAAATAGATAATTAGATAAAATTCGACAAAGTCACGATTATTAATCTAAATGACCCTTACGTGAAATATGACAACAGCGCATTTTCTTAGCTTTAAATGTGAATGATTGGTTTCAACGAAAATGAATTACTCGTATTATCAATGAAACTTTAATTAATTAGTATTGATGATATCTTCGAAACTATGCATTTTTGAACCATATTCGAGCAACATTTGTATTATTTTTACATAAAGAATATATTCCTAAAGTTATGGGATATAAAAAAACACTTTGTATACGACATTAGTTTTAGTATATGCGAAACCTGAAACACGTTTCTAGTATTTTTATGTAAAGAATCTATGTACAAAATTTCAAAACTGTATCATGAAAAATTACAAAGTTATAAGCTTGTTCTGTTACCTGGTTGTCCGCATAAAAACGTGGTCCCAACGCAGCGCGTCCGCGCGCGCCTCCAGCGTCGTCTTGAGCTCATTGATAATAATAATTTGGCAGTAGGTACCTAAATGATTGCGATAGGTACTTAATATCGCTCGGTGACTAACATGTAATTTAAAAAAAAAATAGGGACAAAATATAACATGGTTTTAAAATAATTGGAATCGATTCAGTTACTTATTCTGAACAAACTCTATTCAGGTTTCGCATATTACTAAAAATAATGTTGTATAACTACCTACTTTTAACAGTACAAAAGGTTTCGTTCGACATTTTCTCAATATAACAAAAGTGGAATGTATCGTTCATTACATAGCGATTGTGTGAAGTGCGAACTGAGCGATGTGTACGAAGCGTTCACGTGTGGAGTTAAATGGAGTTCGAATTTAGGGCGCGTTCATGCCGAATGTATGTACATATGTCAGTAGCAGACTGTGGCTTATTTTGTGTGCATGCCGTTCATTTGGGGAGGGGATTTTCCAGGAAGTGCACTGTTTTTCAATCGAAATAAGGTTTGCTAAAAAACAAAAACTATTCAACGATAGTTCGGAGATCTTTAGTGTAACACGTTGACGTGACAATGCTACCTTTGCGACTAAACCTGAAAAATGTCCGGATTTTTTAAATTCCAACCTGTTAAAACAAGCTTCACCTATTGGTGAAGTTTTTTGGCTAATAGTAGGATGATGGCTAAGAAGCAGAGAACGACCAAAGAAACGATGGATGGACTGTGGAAGGATGATATGGCTAGAAAGGAGGTGATACTGAGATAATAGAGAAGTGTGGAAGAAGAAGACATGCTGCGCCGACCCCAAATAAATTAGGATAAGGGCATTAGAATGATGAAGATTGGGTTTTTAAGAAAACCCAATTCTGGGTTAAGCATTGCAACTTGTATGCAATGCTTATATTTAAAAGGTTATGTTTTTATTTTGCGTGCAATAAAGAAGAATAAAGTTCTTTAATTTTTGCTCTAAAATATAATGCACGACTGACTGACAATGACTACACTGATGATACATTCTTAGAAACTAAAAAACAAAACGCTGAGTGCGTATTTTTCACTTTTTTTTTGTTTGTTCACTTCGACTTATTGAAAGAGATAGAGGCTGTGATGCCTGTTCTTACTTACTTTGACATTTGTCAGATCATAGGTGGTCACTCTTAAAAACAGAAGCACATAGAAGTTACGTAATTTTAAAAATAAATAAAAGTTTGTAATTTGATAAATAAGCGAAATACTGTTTACAAATCTTTAGGAAAATAATATTAAACGTAACAAAAAAGGCATATTTTATCTTCTATCTTGAATTAGGTCAAGAATTATCGCTCTTAAGTTGCGCACGTAATGGCGATAGACTGTGATACGCTGTCGATACTGTCTGATTGAGAAGGACTAAAAAAAGATTGGCTAGACACCACTTAGTTACCAATGGTTATTCTAAACGCGTCCTAACATTCGTCACGTACTTAATAGGCACTCAGACGGTCTCTGCCAAACATTCGAGTATTTGTACACAAAAGACTCTTTATAAGTTCGTCCGTATGATTCATGTGTAGGGATTCTATTTTTTTGGAGAATTTCTTTTGTGATACATATGTAGTAAATGGCACATTTCAATGTTTGATAAATACCTATGTGGTTTTCTTGTGCGAAATAACTTAAAAATACATAAAACAGTAGGTAGGGGTGGTAGTATGTCCCGTATAGTTTTCCTAGCTAACAAATGAGGACCGAGGAGTAGTGGACCGTTGAGGAACGGCCTCGACTAAAGGCGGAAGCGCCAGGGTAGCCCGCGTAATTCAAATTTTCTTATGTTTTTTGCAATTTGCCGGTCAGTGTCAGGCTGTATGTTGAAAAAGATATGATTCGCGACCGTTACTAGTATGTATTTACAGAATTATATATATGTCGGATCCGGTCGTTAGTACGGACATAAAATGAATCGTCAAACGCGCCAGTGGGTACTGGTGACATGACGCGATCTACTGACCAGTCTACCCACACCACAGTGTGTTTCTACGGAGCCCTGATGTCCAGCTCGAGGCGAAGGCGGTAGCCAATGTCTGATCGCGGCGGAGTTAAGACGTCTTGGAACTGTATCCGATTCATTGTGCCCGTGTTATTGTGTTAAGTTGTAATTTCAAGTGTGTTTTCATTGCACGAAACCCATCGTCTGCCCATACGATGTACGAGCCTTGAATAAAGAGTATACCTGACATATCCGACATATACATTTAAATAATTTCAATAAACTTAGTGGGTTGTATTGATGATTTGAATGTCACCAGTGCCAGTGTCTGTCAACCAATAAGTGTCCAAATTAACGTAGCAGACTCGCCGCTCGATGGGTTGGTAAATTCATTTTCAGCTGCCTCTGCCTTCTTAAGAAAATATTCGTCTATGTTTTTCTTTCACAAAGAAACCTTAAAAATACGAAGCGAAAAACATGAAAATTCATGAAATAACTTAAGAGCATCCTTCATGAACGCAGTAAAGGAAAATAACCGGCGTTGTGATTCATATTTAAACGGAGAGCGTACTTGAAGGTTTTATTTGCTCTTCTGTGGTTAGAAGGGTCTCACATTTATTGTTTATGAGTCTCGTAAAGGTTAGATGAGAGAACTTGATGTTAAACTAGCTGTTGCTCGTGACCTAAGTCCGCGTGAAATTATATAAAAATTAGACTTCCTTATTTGAATCGGATTTTGTTGTCAATTTCAAGGGTTTTATTTGCTTTGCACGGAACCTTAATCTTTTTCTTAAATAAAAGTAGCCTTACTCCTTATAATATCAGCTATCTGCTAGACCCGTTAAAATCGGTCCAGCCGTTTCGGAGACTAGCCGGAACAAAGAGACACTAATAAAAAAAAATGTATATCAGTACCGTATATACTTTCACATGCATTCAGTAAAAAGCTGTTATTTCGTAATTACAAAGCGGAATAGTCGTCAGCTGACTCCAAAAACTGGATTGCAGATATGGGACAATGAGGGCTGAAGACGTTTTGCCCAACCCGAAGTGTCTAGTAGAATCACTTTTTACATGGCTCTTGGTTTTTTTACCAGTCATCGAAAGAGGCTCTTATAAGTGAGTAAGTTAGGCTTTTCGTCTACCCCGCGTCATTATCTGCCTAGCCTTTTCCCAACTATGTTGGGGACGGCTTCTCTAGTCTAACCGGAGGCAGCTGAATACTAGTACTTACATGTAAAATACTGGTATTCAGCTCCATCCGGTTCGCTCCATAGAGCGACTGCCTATCTGACCTCCACAACCAAGTTAGTACTGTGAAATACGAGACTCGTTGGTAAGACTGGTAGTCAGACTTTCGGGCCATTGACTACCTGTAACGGCTGTCAAAGATCTACAAATGACCGCCGGGACCAACGGCTTAACGTCTTTCCGAGACACGGAGAAAACTCGATATGTAACAGGTCACCCATCCACGGACCAACCTAGGCAAGCGTTGCTTAACCTGGTGATCGATCCGAGTGGCTGTTATTATATAGCCACGAGCTCCTCATACTTTACTTATACTTTGTTTCAGCGTAATAAGGAAAATAAGATAAAATTGATTAAACTCCCAACATTAAAACTGCACGCCTACATACAGCTTCTTACATCATAAATCAAGCTTCCCATCATAAAGAAGACGTTATTTACAAGCTGTAACACATGTTTTATGATTTTATTCATGGCGGCGTCGCCTCGGAATATCAACGAGGTGATTTTAAACGCGAACTTGGCAACATTGAAAATTTTCTGACGACTTTTATAAACGCGCGATTGAACTCTCTGAGTCGACGACTTTTCTAGCTAGCCAGACGTTTCCACAGATATTGACGATTTTTAATAAAATGTCGTATGAGGTTTTATATTGGATTTTGTTGGATTGAATTTTGAATAGTTGGACCGCGCGGTAAGGTTTATTGAATATTTTGTGTGTTCGTTGATCTAGTGGTCGTATGCGCGACTATTGAGTATTGAGGTCCTAGGGTCGATTCCCAAAGTGTAAGTGTATTGGATTTTCCCATCATGAATTTTTATTTCTCAGTATTATCCTCGTAATCTAAATTTGTGCCCGGTTGATGACAATAGGCTCGCCCTATTAATCCCGTACTTAAAGAGATTACTGGCCAAATGTGGGTGTACTATTGCTTAACCTTTTGGGGATAACAGGCTTCAAGCTTCAGACTTCAGGGATTCAAATACAATTATAAGTGTATTATGTAGTATTTTATACCCAGAAATAAATTCAATTAATTTTCACATGTGAGCTATCTGCAGAATTAATGTAGGTGCCACCACCTGTGTTAATTTCGGTAAATATGTTTAATAATACTCGTGCGGTTCTCGGTAATTAGGTCAATCATTCTGCATTATCTGAATACGTGGGCATTGTAATAGCTGGCTAAGGGATAACGTCAAGAGGATGGCAAAAGTGCCCTCCTGTCGAATAACATAATAGGTACTTCTGATTCCATGACATTTTTTCGCTCCATCAAAATTTCACCGTTGTAAAAGGCATTGCCGCTTGATTTCTATATTTGAGAACTAGCAGTTGCCCGCTACCTTCGTCCATGTGAAATTATTATAAAAATGCTATTTTCGCCGTTTTTGCATCATTTTTTACTGATGCTCCGCTCCTATTAGTCGTAGTGTGATGTTATATAGCCTTCTTCGATAATGGGCTATAAAACACTAAAATAATAATTGTTCAATTCGAACCATTAATTCCTGAGATAAGCGCGTTCAACCAAAGAAACTCTTCAGCTTTATAATATTAGTATAGCTTTGTGAAAAAATCCTAAAATCTTTTAGGATTTCGTTAATGATTCAAACTGATAAACACGTTGGTTTTGGTATTTCTTCCAAGAGGATATGATTAATTCTATAATGTTGGTGTCCTAATGTAATTGGGCAGCTGGGACAGAAAGCCTTCCCATTTGGTTACAATTTAATACAGTCAATCAATACTCTCATGCATATTGATGAGTTTACAAAAACTTACTTTGCTAGACGACATTTTAACAGTCAACTCGAGGCCACAACACTTCATAATTTTTTTAATGTTTTATTTACACTGACAATTTTAAAATCACAGGACATTTCCTTAATATATTCAAAACTTCAAAGATTTCATAAAATTAATGAATATCATAATTATACCTTTATATGGAACGGTATAAAGATAATTAAGTTTAGGAAACATATGAGCTACTTGGCGAGTTTTGTAAAGTTCATGAATTGCTTTTGTAAAGTTTTTTGTAAAGTTTTTTATGAATGTGTTTCGTTCTAAATTGATTTTCAGATACACTTTAGTGCCTGGAGTTAGGTGCGGAGTTTCCATAATAAGTTGAATATGATTTAGCTAACAAACCATTTACAAAAGTTTTAATGTACCGTAAGTTTGTAACTTTTAAATGATATTGTTGCAAAAGACTAAGTATGTTACTTTGAAATTGGCTTTGATACAAAATGGCATAGTAATAATAAAGCATATCGAGAAACAGTTTTTTCGGGAAATTCAGTAATGTTACTTTACTATCAACCAACATTGTTACATGTCAATGTGTTTTCAACTAAATGTAATCTAATGGGTCTAAAAAGACCCTTAACGAAGCCGAAAGGCACGTGTTCTACTCGTCATTGCAATAATTTTTATATTCTGGAACATACCTGGGAACCTTCTTGTTACGGAGATACTGGAGATCAAAGTTTATAAAATACAAGTTATTGATGTTATAACTTTACTTTAAATACTTACACGACTAATGTGCTATTTAATGTTTCCATCAGCACAATGTTTTGAGTGCGTTACATTGAGTCCTACCGTAAAACATGATCAAAAAAAGTCGAGTCCCAACAATTTTTTTGCGTAGTTACTTAGTTTGATGTACAGAATGCTTGGTTGACGGGTGATTGATCTGTTAACACCTTGTATGTATGATTGTGGTTCAAACATTATGTTTTTAGTTTGAAAGGTTTTTTTGTAATAGCGAAATTGCTGCCGACAGTTATCTCAATTTGAACCGTCGTCGTCCTGTTTACCAGCCTATTACATAAAATAAGCCGTTTAAAAACTTATAAAACATTGATTATCTCAAAAAATAATTGGAAAAGGAAAAAAGAAAGGTGCCAAGGTCAATTCCAACAATAGTTTCCAAATCTAGAAAGCGAACAGACGAAATAAAAGTACCTCAAAGACCCATTTTATTCTCGTTATTTTCAGTCGATTACACCTCGATGATAACGATTAGACCTCGAACTGGTCTAGTATAGTAAGACTGTAGAATACGCCCAATGGTTACTGCCGTGACTTACATTTTACACTTTACTTTGAGTGGGTAACTCATTTCTTAAAATCATCTGCCTAGTCTTTTCCCAACTATATTTAGGTCGGCTTCCAGTCTAACCACATGCAGCTAAATATCAGTACTGCATACCCCTTGGTAAGACTGGTTACCAGTTACGGACTACTGTCTACCTGTATCGACTGTCAAAGATCTATGACAGCCGGGACAAGCGCTTAATGTTTTCGAGGCACGTAGGAGACTCGGTATATAATAGGTGGTCACCCATCCACGGGTCAACTTAGGCAAGCAGGTTATTTCTTACCGCTGCCACTGTTTTCAAAACGGTGAAGAAAAACATCGTGTGGAAACCGGTATGTCCTAGGACGAAACCTTCAAAGACATGTGACTTCTACCGAAACACACAAGGTTCGCGCGGTGGATGTCGCACTCTCTCTTACAGAGAGGAGGCCTGTGTCCCAGCAGTGGGAACGTTACAGGATGATTTTGCTATGAGGCCGGCTTATATTGGTTTTGTTAACCCTGACGTACGACCGACTGTATTCGTAGACACGTGCGAGTTAACATTCAGGCCAAGTTTAAGGGTACATTAATCAGTTTTTCGGAAACCCATTTATCCCTTAGTTGGTGCCGGCGGAATACTAATCTAGACAGCTCTTTAAGTCGTGACGGTTTTAGAACCGGAGTAGTGACGTGAAAAGTAGATCGTGTTTCTGAATAAATGTTGAGGGTTACAGACTGTTTATTATGTTTATACAGGGTGTAAACGGACCCTTCACGAAGCCGTCAATCAAGCATTCTGTACATTAAACTAACTAACGCTACGCAAAAATTATAACAAATTATTAAAATTATAGCTGGGAAACGACTTTTTTTTGCGGTGAAAAATCACGTTTTACAGTAACACTCAATGTAACCCACTCAAAAAATTGTGCTGATGAATGCTTTGACTAGTAAACAGGTCATTGAGGTGATTAAAGTCAATTTATAACATTAAAAACCAGTATTTAAAAAAAAAACTTGTGAAAAAATCGAACTTTGACCTCAAATATCTCCGTAACTAGAAGGTTCCCAGGTATGGTCCAAAACAAAAAATGATCGCAGTGACGGGAAGAATAAGTGCCTGTCGGCTTCGTTAAGGGTATTTTACACCCTTTATATTCTTCATTGTATAATGAAATGAAAAACGATTTTATGTAGCGGAGATGATAATGTGAAGATGGATGTGTGGAGTGACCAGAATTAATAATATTAGAGGAAGTTTGAAAGTGGCGCCTGTTACAGAAAAAATTAAAGAAGATCGTTTGTCTTGGTATGGACATGTAATGAGGAGGCATGGAGCGCATGTGACTAAAAGAGTGATGGATATGAGTGCTGATGAATGGAGAGAGAAGAGAGGAAGGCCAAAGAAAAGATAGATAGATTGTATGAGGAATGATATGAAAGAGAAAGGAGTAAATGATGCCGTGACGTCTGACAGGGGAGAATGGAAGAAGAAAACGTGTTGCATCGACCACAAGTAGAATGGGACAAGGGCAGGAAGATGATGATATTCTTCATTGTAATTGCACCGGAAAACTCCAAAACAAAAAATTTTAGAAACTAATTTTTTGCTTTATTACATTTATTCACACTGTTTCGTTCTCTCATTATATTTCGTTCGATAAATATGCGTCTGTTGAAGTAATATTCAGTCAAGATTTGTGCCCGGTAAGATTAGCCCTTTATTACCTCGGTGGTCCAGTGGTCGCAAGCGGGACTGCTGAAGAAGAGATCCTGGGTTTGATTCCCTGGTTGGGCAAAGCGTTATTGGGTTTTTCCATCGGGAATTTCTTAGTAGTTGTCACGGAGTCAAGATCTGTGCCCGGTTGGCTCGCCCTCTATTACATGGAACTTTAACATAACTGGCGAAATGTGGGTGTACTATTACACCTCGAATTAATCCTTGGAGAATACAGGCGTGTAGTTACGTTATGATCTGTTGTAACAGTTGTCATAGTATTTTGACCTTTATAACAACGTGCCCACGGGACTTTGTCTGTCGCTTGACATTGCTTGAACCCGTTGAAGAATCTAATCTTGCAAAAGAGGTTGATCAACTTTATTTACCAAGCTAATAATCTTCCAAATCTCTTGCTGTAATATTGATCTTACAAAAGGGTTCCAAAATAACAATACTGATCTTCAAGATTTAATAAAAGAACATAAATGTACAGACTCAAATTTTCCCAATCAACCTTGAACCTTATGCTTTTGCGATAAAATTGAAAATGTATTAAAGTAATTTGACAGATTGCAGCAGCTTGCTGTGCTGGGGTATATACCTTGCATTATATTCATTAATATATATCATCATCAGTATACGAGTTCGTAGCGTTCGTAGCTCGTAGCGTCCGCAGCTCGTAGCGTCCGTAGCTCGTAGCTTCTGTGGTCCGTAGCAAACAGAATATATTAATTCTTGCTACAAAATATGAACATAAGTTTGTTTGTGAGTCTGTTTACAGCGTCAATACTGTAATAAGCACCAACAATTCTTTAAAAGTTTTACCTTGAGGTGAGAATATAATTTGTTTCAATTTCTATCATTTTCACATTCTTTCTGTCTGAAAACTGCGGAGTCAAGTTTAGTTATGTAACCCATTAACACACGACCTTTTAAGTCCCAAAACTGTATTTTAAACTATTTTACTACCCTTAAATGTTCCCTACAGTTCGCTGAAATCTCGTGTAAAACATTCTTAATAGTCCCTTCGAATAACTTAACTACAGTTTCCCCGAACAAGCGCGTTTAGACTTTTTGTTTCACAATCTCGTTGTAAAATGGGGATTTTAAGCTTTGTTTAATAGTTTTAAGCTCCCGAGGAAAATTTAGTACGTGTAGTAGACCACTAACTATCCTACTTTTACTTAGTATCACGTTAGGGACCTGTTTTACAAACGATTAGGACAGAATTTTAAATACTCTTTTTGTTTTCAAACGTTGCAAGTTCCTTTGTGATAGAAATGCCTCCACAACCCAGTTAGTATTGGGTAAGATGATGCCCATTGGTAAGACTGGTTATATTATCAGACTTTCTGGCCACTGACTACCTGTATCGACTGTCAAAGATCAACAATTGACAGCCGGGACCAACGGCACTACTAACGTAATAATATATTTTGTGATAGTAATAATTATGTTTAACCTTAGGTTAGTTAAGGATATACCTTATACTGAGAATCTCCGAAAATTATAAATATTAACACACAGCGGTGTACCTTGAAATATATTGCGTTTCATCCTAGTCAACCACAGTATCATACAAATTAGTGGAACTCCTTCCCGAAGTCCATGTTGCCACAGAAAATGGAGCCGTCTCGGCTGCCGTTTCGGTGTGCAGCTTACGTGCTTTGTGGCGTTACCAGATATCTATAACCTTGTTCGAGTCTTCAAAGTGTCTTCTAGGCAAGCTTGCATGAAGAGCATACTTAATCACTTTCCATCAAGACAGATAGTGGACCTAGGAGGGTCTCTTACGTCTTACAAGATTTAGATACCCTAGGTACTAACCTAGGGTATCTAAGTCTTGTAAGACGTAAGTGACTCAACGACACAGGGAAGCCTAGTGTAGATTCTAGTGAAATTGCTTTGTTGTGGAATGCTCTTTTCCTTTTTCTAAAATCAAAGCCTAAATTACTCCGTATAATTTCAGCTATCTGCCAGTAAAAGTGCCGTCAAAATCAGGCAGTTTTGGAGATTAGCCAGAAAAAACACACATACAAAAATTACAAAACATGTTTTTTTTGTTATAAGCACCGTACATATTTTGATATGCATTCTCAGTAAAAAGCTGTTATTTTGAAATTACAAACAGTCCCTCCAATTTTAGTTATTTGTATAGTTATTATGTAAAAGCCCAAAAACGTGATATCTTTTAACTGAACTCGTCACTCATCACCAACTCTTTTGTCCTCAGGTGCACACAGCCGTCCAACAAACCGGCTTTAAAAGAGTGAAGCGGGGATTTCGCCCCCTCAGGCTGCCAGAACCTGCGCCGGCGCCGGCAGCAGAGCCCCGCGATCCCTATTTCCCCCTGCAATGGTACTTGAAGAACACGGGCCAGAATGGGGGGAAACCCAAGTTGGATTTGAACGTGGAGGCGGCGTGGGCCCTGGGGTATACCGGGATCAATGTTACCACTGCTATTATGGATGACGGTTAGTATAATTTTGTGTTATTATTGGCATTATTCATTTTTTTTCATTATTTATTTATTTCGGCCAACGTAAGGTGGGACGCCCTCAGGCTCGGTGGAGTGACGATCTTCGCAGGGTGGCTGGTAGCAACTGGATGAGAATTGCTGAAAGTCGAGTTAAATGGCGTGCGATTGAGGAGGCCTATGTCCAGCAGTGGACTGCTATAGGCTGATGATGATGATGATTGGCATTATTATTTAGGGTGGCTGGTAGCAACTGGATGAGAATTGCTGAAAGTCGAGTTAAATGGCGTGCGATTGAGGAGGCCTATGTCCAGCAGTGGACTGCTATAGGCTGATGATGATGATGATGATTGGCATTATTGTGTACCCTTACAACAGATATATGAATTAGGTAGTGAAGCCATGTATAAACAGTCGCCAGCGCATCCATTCGATTTAGAACTTAACCATCAACATTTTGTGGTTTAAAAGCATTTGAATTTTTTTTAGAGAAAGAGTCTGGCAACATTCGAACTGTTTACATCTCTGCGTTATTATAATTTATTAATAATACATTCTAAAACTTAAATTAAATAAAAAGTGGTGCAAAGTAGTGTAATAAGTATTTTGATGCAGTGATATTGTTTGTGACAATTTAGACCCAGTGAAATAACAATTATGACAATAGTATTATATAGGAACTGTAATCAGTGATAAACAACGAATTGGTCTTTCATCTTTCCAAAAATCATTGACCTTATTTATTCACAATAAGTAAATGCGTTGAGTGTCACTTTTATTAACGCCAGTGAATAAAATAAAAAACTTAATCACCGTTACGAAAAATATTTTTAAAACTGGACTTTGACCCCATGTTCAATGTATGACAACTAGCACCAAGGCAACTACAAGCGGCGAATAGGCAAACTCAAAAGTACCGCCACTCGCCACCAGAGGGCGATTAATGATACCACAGTAAAAAATATTTCGTTTTTGGTGGAAAAGTTACAAGTATGGCGGACGAAAATATTACACTCAGAAAAATACCCGTCCTGTCTACGTCGTTCTCAGAGACGTCATTATTCAATGCTACAGTAATGAGTATGCCTGATACTTCACTGCAGGACAATGAATCCATTACTAAACTAAAGGAAGAAGTCAATGGGTTACGAGTTGAGTTGCAAAGCGCGCATCATGAAATTGACAATTTGCTTAGCGAAAATGAAAAATTAAAGTCAGATCTAGATAAATCTAATCGCGTTATAGAATTATACAAGAAAGTTGGTACAGGAGAGGCCAAGTGCTCCACGCCATGTTCGAAACGAAAGGTCTCAAATACAAAACCTCAAGTGCGAAGACTAACATCGACTCCAATAAAAAATAACCTGGTAGATAAATCTAGCCAAACAGTAACTCCAACAAAGTCACAAAAGAAGACAATGAAATCACAACTGTATTCGAAAAAACAAGGAATAATTAATACTTCAATGGAAGTCTTAAATAATGCAACAACACAGAAGGAAGAAACTGACCCCCACCCATCTATTCCCATAAAAAGAAAACTGTGCTTAGTAAGTGCAAATAAAAACAACCAAGTTTTGTCCACAGCTCAAGAGGTATTTAAAAACTTTCAAGTATGTCATTACCTCGCGCCCAATTGTGGTTTACTTCAACTTATTAAAGACTTGCACAAAAAAGTTACTGACTATTCTATGGAAGACTATTGTGTTGTTTTAATTGGGGAAGAAGACTTTTTGCATACTGAAAATTATGTTAATATCATTATACAACTAAGGGAAACATTGATGACAGTACAGAATACAAATATTATCTTATGTGTTCCTACTTTCAAATTAAGTAATTACTCATTAATGTTTAATTGGCGTATAGAGACGTTTAATAATTTGTTACATCTAGACCTACAAACATATGCCTACGCAACTGCATTTGATTCTAATTTAAATCTTTTTTATAACTTCACTATGTTCTCTAAATTCAATAAAAAAATTAATGACTGTGCTCTGCGTAAAATTTTTCAAAATTTATTGTTAACCTTAACAGAGATATCATCAACCCAATGTGAATCTTCTGCAGATGAAAAAAATTATGATTATGAAAACTTTTTTCGTGTATAAAAATGTTAATATTCTACATCAAAATATTAATGGTCTTCTAAACAAATCTCATATATTTACTGTCGCACTTAGTGAATTACTCAATACAGGAAAAATAATCGATTTAATATGTTTTTCGGAGCACAATATGATTTTATCTGATGTTAACTTGTTACATATTCCTAATTTTACACTTGCTGCGCATTACACTCGGAAATCCAGACATGGTGGCACATGTATAATGATTCGAAACGGAATTAAGTATAGACCATTGGAGTCCGTGGAAAGGTACTGTGTTTCTAATATAATTGAATGTTGTGCAGTAGAACTCACTGATCACAACGTCACTGTGATGTGTGTCTATCGGAGCCCACATAGCAGGGACGTAAATAGTAAACTTGAGGTATTTTTCAATAACCTTAATATTCTTTTGAATTCTTTTTCATTGCACACAAACAAAAAACTTATTCTGTGTGGTGATTTCAACATTGATCTTTTAAAAAAGACTACATATTCAGATCAATTCAAGTATCTTCTGGCGGGTTACAATCTCAAATTAGAAATAAAAGTTCCAACCAGACTAGGCAGTGGGACTTGCATAGATAACATTATTCACAATGTACGAGGATCAAGTGGAGAAATCTTAGAGCTAGCAGTATCCGATCATACGGCACAACTTTTGCGATGTCCAGTTAGACGGACATGCATATTAAATTACTGGTTCTCAACTAAACGAGATTACTCGAAAGAAAATGTTCAAAAATTCATAGACAACATCAAAGCTATCACTTTTTCTGACGTATACGAGGAAACGGATCCCGCTAAGGCATTCAAATTATTTTATGATCTGTTTAAGTTGCTCTATGATTTATGCTTTCCAAATATAAAAATACGGATATCGACTAAAGAAAGAGCAAAATGGATTAGTCGTGGCATTAGGATTTGCAGTAAGAGAAAAAGAGAATTGCTGTGGAAATACCGGTCTTTACCAAATAAGCAAAATAAAATAAACTTTAAAAATCTTTCCAATCGGCTGAAAAAAGTTATAAATCTCACACAGAGAGCCCATAACAATCGTCTAATACATTCAGCTCAAAATCTATGTAAAGCAACATGGAGAGCAATAAATAAAAACAAGAATAAACATAATTTACCAGACGAAACCATCATAAAAATTAAATCAAACGACAAAATCTTAAGTAATCCTGTTGAAATAGCACAAGCTTTTAATAATTATTTTGTGGATCAAGTGAAACCAGTTACTAATTCAGACATTCATAAAAATAAACATAAAATTAACAATAGAATTAGTTCTATATTTATGTCACCTACGATACCGCTAGACATTCACAAAATTAATATGTCGCTAAAAAATACATCTAGCACTGGGTACGATGATATAAGTACAAGCATTATTAAACAGGTATCCACAATAATTGCTCCTGTGTTGAGTCATCTTATTAATATGTGCATATGTCATGGTCACTTTCCAGAAGAGTTAAAAATAACAATTATAAAACCACTCTTCAAGAAAGACAACAGAGAAGATATGTCCTGCTACAGACCCATTGCGTTAGTACCGATTTTCTCAAAAATATTTGAGAAAGCAATATATTTTCAACTCACCTCATACTTTGAGAAAAACTCCCTTTTTGTTGATAACCAGAACGGTTTTAGGAAAAATAGATCTATTGACATGGCCATCTACGATTTCTTACATATGGTTACCGGCAGAGTGGATAAGAGACTACCAACTCTGGCGCTTTATATGGACATGTCAAAAGCTTTTGATCGCGTAGACCATAAAACACTAATAAGTAAACTTAATGCGTATGGCATAAGGGGAAATATATCAAACTTAATAGAATCTTACCTCTGTAATAGACAGCAAATAACGACAATCAGTAGAATTTCTAAAAAAAACCGTAGTAACATACAAATCTAACCTGAGAACGGTAAATTATGGAGTACCACAAGGTAGTGTACTGGGACCACCCCTATTTATTGTTTATATTAACGACTTTCCGACAGCATCATCATATCCCATGACAATGTTTGCAGATGACAGCACTTTACTTTTCAATTGTGACGACGTGAGTAAAATAGAGCCTGAGATTAATTCTACACTACTATCTGTTGTGAATTGGCTACAAAATAATAATTTGGTTATAAATCTTGACAAAACAGTATTAATGAAGTTTCAACAAAGAGTAAATTACAATCTAGACTTAAATATTAAATACAAGGACAAAATTATTAATGAAACAAATGTGACTAAATTTCTTGGACTAAACATAGAAAACACTTTAAAATGGAATTCACATATTGACAAAGTATGCAGTAAGCTAAACCAACATTCCTATGCTTTGCATATGTTAAGTAAAACGGCCAATCGAGCAACAGTTTTAACGGCTTATCATGGTTTAGTAGCCTCAACATTGAGATACGGAATTATATTTTGGGGGAATGCCACGGGTAAAGAAATTGTATTTAAGTGCCAAAAGAGGTGCATTAGAGCTATTTACAATTTAAAGACAACAGATAGCTGCAAGCCGTTTTTTAAAAATACTAAAATATTAACGATGCCCTCGCTGTACATTTATGAAACGTCTATGTTCGTCAAAAATAATTTACGTAAATTTGCTCGAGTAACTAGTCAGCGCCGTTGTGATCGGCTACAAACAGTTGGGTCTAGAACTGCGCTATATGGAAATAGTATCTTTGTAATGGCACCAAGGGTCTATAATAAATTACCAAAATGTATAAGGAGTGAAGATAATGTCCGCAAATTCAAAAGTAAATTGTATTTATTTTTATTAGATAAGACGTACTACTCCATAGAAGAATTTTTAAATGATAAAATATGACATTACTAACCTTTTTAATACAATTTACCTTTGACATGCATGTAACAATAAATTATAATTGATTGATTGCCTAATAACAGTAATATTAATTGACATTATTTATTCGAACTTGACTTTTTATTGTATAAATTCAGACTTATTCCTAAAAAAATGAATAGATTTGTACACCAATTTCATTGGTAGGACATAGAGCTCGACTAAATTGTATACCTAAGACCTTTATTGTAATACCTGTGTTCACAAATAAAGTTTGATTGATTGATTGATTGATTGATTGAAAAATTTTCTCAGTTTGCGGTAACTTGATGTGCTGGCGACTGTACCTCCAGAAGTTTTTGAACTTAAGTTTTTCTAGTGGCTAGCAAGAATCTTGCATCTTGCTGTAAGTTTACGGAGGCCTGTATCATGCTAGGAGTACTAACATTACTACTCTTAAAATTGAACATTGATTTCGCTGACTTTGTGTAGTTACAAAATCAGAATCCAGCTCTTGTATCAGTTTACATTTGTTAGCTTGAAGTATATAAGGGTTAGAAATGAGCGTTCAGTTGGTGATTTATGCTGAAGTTCACAAATCATATCGCAATATCTTCAAGAATGCCTTATAATTTATTATCATTATTTTAAAAGGCCAATGTGTAAAAAACATGATTTGTCCTTGTCTCTGAATACCTGCGTAATCATCACACGACAGGTACACATTGCCATCCAATTTTAATTTAATCTGTTACAAAAACACGGTCCCAAATTATAAAAAAAAGAAACTTGTCTCTGAAAACATTGTAGGTACGGAACGTGCTACCTTTTTAATGAATATTAATAAGGGACACATAATTACGTGCTATGAGAGGATAATAATGAATAAATTATATGTATAACTAGCTGTTACCCGTGACCTTTGTACTCGTGAATTTTTATGGCCTATATTTTTATACCTCCCTCGATAAATGGGCTATCCAACACTAAAAGTTTTTTCAAATGGAACCAGTAGTTCCTGAGATTAGCGCGTTCAACCAAACAAACAAACTCTTCAGCTTTATAATATTAGTATAGATATAGAGTATTAGATATTAAGAGGCCGTATGCAAAATTTTACGGGTTTCGCTGATTTACGTGATTTTACAGACGTGATTCAGTCAAAATACGGTATTTGTATAAGTTTTAATGCACAACATGAAAGATTATTTTATTTCTGATCTATTGAATAAGATACTTTTTTGATTAAAAACACTACTTACATTACTTTTTTTTTATAATGCTTAGGAGATCAGCATAAATAAATGCTTTTTTATCGATTATTATAGTGCGAGATTTAGTTTGTTTTAAAAGATTTTTAAATGCTATTTTTTATATTTTTTTGTATATTTTTTTTTCAGGAAACGGTTTGATATTGAATGAAATTTTATTTCTGTTATTTTAATTTTATAAATGAGAGTACTAGGTAGCCGAAATCAAAATAAATTCTGTGTCCATCTTTTCTAAAATTTAACTAAGTTAAAGTATTTTTTTACTCAAAAACCTTGTCAAAGTGGTAAAAAGTCATGCATAAATTTTATAGACGACATTCACAACAATACATAATACCGTTTAGATGTCAAACGATTCATAAATATGTGATATTCTAAATCTCTTACAGCAAAATTCATAAAACAGTCGCCGGTTTGAGGTCAATTATTAAAATTAAATAATTAAAATAAAAAAGTAGCTCATTTAATAAGTCATTATTGAAATGATATTTCATGCTGTGTATTATGTACTACTACATAAATTAGCGAAATCGGCAAAATTTTGCATACGGCCTCTTAATATGACCTTTGACTTATGACGCTAGGGAAAATAACGTATTTTTTCATAAAGCTTATCCGTCTTATTTCTTTTAATATCTAAACAATTTTGTCAGATACAGGATCTGATATCGTTTTCTTGTTTTTATTAATACAATCGGTTATACATACAGACATTTTTTCATGGCAGTAGACCGTGTAAGTACTTTGGAATCAAACAGAGGTTTCTTTAAAAAAAAAGATTTTGAAAGTTACCTATGAATTCTTTGGAGTCTAAAAACATGTACTGAATTCATGGTCATGGTTGTGTTCCCATGTCCGTTCTATGAAAAACGTTATTAGAATCAAAATTACTTAATTTATAATTTTTTTTGTTACAGGAGTCGACTACATGCATCCAGACTTGAAGTACAACTATGTAAGTATCCTCGTTTACTGCTCATAGAATAGTTATCTAGAAAACCATTTCATTTAACTCGTCATTCAAATAGCCGTGGGTGTTTAACACGCTGGCTGCGGCAAAAAAAAATTATAAACTTTCATCTGGTGACCTTCTTGACCTGACACTACTAGGATAGATTAAAGCGCTATAACTATGAATATTATATATTTTTTGTATACGGGGTGGATGGGACACCGACGCGAAAACGGTTGCCCTTACCACAAGAAAAAGAGCAAGGCCAAAAAAAAAGAGAGCTGAAAAAAATCTCTGGAGGGACAGAGATTTTTCACCGGTCATTAAAAAAAAATCAGCTGTTCCATACATTTTGACCATGTAGGTATTGCACTTGTAGGAAACCGCTGATTCTTTTTAATAACTGATGAAAAATTTATATGTGGTGGGAAGTCAGAATGATGTCCTGAATGCGTGGTAATCGTTTTCGTGTCGGTGTCCTTTCCACGCCATATTATATTTGTCTCTGTCGAACTTCTACAAATACCGAACAGAAGCGTTCCGCACCAGCGAGAAAGATGTAGTTTTCACCGTGCGCAGCAGTGGTAAGCACCGTATCGGTCCGATTTTGTGTGATCCGCGGTGAAGGTGTTAAATAAAAGGATTCCAGACCTTTTTCGATTATGGGAGCAGCCCATATTATAGGGGACACACTGGTGTGTTTAAAAACTGACACGCTCTCTCCTCTCGCTCTTATATTCCCATGGGATGGCAATCCGACACGACCGGAGATAGATCTGGCGGAGGGCCACTACTGCAGCAACGGCTTAATGAACTTTATGAGGCACGGGAGTATCATATCGCCAACTTCCTAAATTGAGAAATTCTCAATAGAAAAACCCAATAAGCACTATGGGAGGGAATGCACCTGGGAATCGAACCTAGCATCCCACACTCAGCAGACGCGCTCGCGACCACAAGACCAATGAGGCAGTCAAATATTAATCTGGTCTGTTAATACCTAATCACAGGAGCAAATTAAACACAAACATATTTTCGAACAATTTAACAGTCTCTTTAACATTTAACAAAAAGTAAAACTTTCCATAATTCAAAGTACACGTTAAATTAAACAAAGATTCATTAATCTTTTACAAAAAAAAAATGAAACGCTTTATCGTCCTGTTCCACGAAATGAGAAGTGAGATTTGTTCCACAGTTGAATTTTAAATGAACGCCTCCACGGGCACTGAGTTTGTTCAAATATTTAAAGCCGGGCGCGAAATAATAATTTCGTGTAAATAGGCTTTTTTTTTTAGTAACGTCTGTGGTAATCAGTGGGAACTTTGGAAAAGATGGTGGGATAATTTGAATTTGCAATTGTCCTTAAATTCCTTTCCCATCATCATCATCTGCCAAGCCTTGTCCAATCAGCTTGGGGTCGGCTTCCAGACTAACAGGATGCAGCTAAATACCAGTATTTTTCATAGAACGACTGCCTTTCTGACCTCCACAATCCAATTGGTAATCAATGATATAGGATACCCTTAGAGAAAATTGGTTGTCAGACTGCTGGGCCACTGAGTATATCTAACACTGTCAAATTCCTTTCTCATTCAAAAAAATATTATCACTGTGACAAAATGATTATAAGTTATGAATTTTGCGTAAAAAAAATCATTACACATTTTTACACGTAGGTACTTACATAAGGAATGTTCTACTGTTGTCTATAGCAAAGTAGGTTCAAGCAAAAACCAACAGTGAAACGTGTTTGAAACCCATTTTGAACCTTATTTCTTGGCTAGGAGATTTTAGAATTGAATATTTTCATGTGTATGAGAGCAGTAAAACATATTGCATGTGGTTATGAAGGCACGTACGAGTTTCCTGATGATATTGTTTACTTAATTTGAAATTATGGCTGTTTGAGTGTGTGGGTGTTATTGTTCCTTTTTGCATTATTAGGTACCTCTCAATCTCTTATTGTATTGTAGCTGCCTCGTTGGTCGAGTGGCGCTAGCGTCTTGGGTTCAATTCCTCGGTCGGAAAAATGTTCATTGGGTTTTCCATCTGGAACTTCTAAGTACTAGCCCGGATTACTATGTTAGATTGTTGGCAATAGGCTCGTCCCAGTTAGTCACTTAAACATAACTGTCCTGTGTGTGGGTTGGTTATACAGGTATGGTACATATGTATGTGGGTTGGGTACTATAGGTACACTCCTGCATAACCATTTGGGAATTACAGGCGTGATGTTAGGTAATTTCGTCAAGTCCCTTAGTTATTAAGTACGAAAAGTATTGGAAATACAACTAAATACGTCATATTCTTGTAATACAAGAGAGGAAATCGTTCTAGAAACTTCAAGGTCAATTTAGTAAAATAAACCAAAGCCTAGTGTAATATTGTTTCTGTGGATATCGTACTTATATTTTACTTAACTCGGAGATTCGATTACATCTAAAACAGTCTGGCCTTGAGTATGATAAACTTAGCGCTTTTCTTCATGAACTTGAAATTGAAAATAATTTAAGACTTATTTAACGATATTTTTCGCCGTTGTTGTAAAAGTTTTTAACGAACTTCGATATCTGATGAAATTAAATGAAATTTTACTTGTGATTAAATTATTGGCCAAATTTTTTTTGCGTTGTTTTAAGTTTAGCTTGCGTCTTTGCCACGTATATAAATATATTATGGTTAATGGTATTGAGAAAGTTCAAAACAAAGAATGCAGGTTTTGAAGAGATTAGTGAGATCTTTGAAAGCTGGTATACTTATAGTCTAAACAGACTATAACATTTTAGAACATAACAATAACAAACCTTCACAGAGGAAACTTACATCTAAAGACCTTGGCAGTTTGTTTGGACAATTCATGGGGCCAGGTGGATTGTGTCGGGACGTGAGAGGGAAAGAGCCTCACGTCCCAGTCACCGCGGGAGACGACCTGGGCGTCGGGGGTCACGTGGTGGCCCCCGTCCACCATAGGCGCGGGCCTGTGGACGGCGAGTTATGGGCTAGCTCTGGAACACAAAGGGTAAAGAAGGAACATAGATGGGTTTTAGTCAGTACAAGTCTGACACTCCCTTCCGCTCCGCCCAGAGCGGGGGCGACCATTTGATGAAAAAAAAAGGTGGATTGTGTAAGCAATGATATGAAAGAGAAAGGAGTAAATGATGTCGTGACATCTGACAGGGAAGAATGGAAGAAGGAAACGTGTTGCGCCAACCCAAGAAGAATGAGACAAGGACTTGAAGATGATGATGAATTGATGGGGCCAGGTACATACAAGCTGGGGCCGTAAATAAAAATGTTTAGATTGGTCCAGTTCGTTCTGTAGACCTCCATCTCTTCATCATCATCATTTCAGCCGAAAGACGTCCACTGCTGGACACTAGTTTCCCCCAAGTGTCGCCACATTGACCGGTCCCGTGCGACTCACATCCAGCGGATCCCTGCAACCTTCACCAGGTCATCAGTCTACCTAGTGGGAGGCCTTCCAACTCAACGTCTTTCGGTTCGCGGTCGCCATTCCAGAACTTTTCGCCCCATCGGCCATCCGTTCTGCGAGCATTGTGCCCTGCCCACTGTCATTTAAGTTTGGCAATTTTTCGGGCTACGTCGGTAACCTCCATCTCTTACTGGTTCTTGAATATTGGTGTCACAAGTCTCACTAGAAATCCTCCATATCAATCGTTTCTTCGGAACAGGTTTTAATAGGCAGAGTTTACTGCATCACCTTGACTCTGTTTTCGGTAATTACTAAGAGTTAATTAATCTTTATTCTGGCTTAATTCTGAGCTTAACTGTGCGTGCAAATTCATTAGGATTTAGCGGGGATTTCAGTCAATTACCATTAGTTAAAAGTAACCTCGACCAAGTTTAAGCAAATTGAGCGCAATTTGCTTAAACTTGTTTGAGATTACTTTTGAGTGAAGTTTGTCGTGCGGTTCTATGGAGTGTCATTTTGGAAATATTCCCATAAAATTGTACTTTTGTAGATACCGGTCTGTTGGAGCCCCGTTTGGATAACTTATATTATCGCAAAGCTGATACTATACATAACATCACGCCTGTAATCCCTGAAGGGTTAGACAAAGATGTACCTAACAGTACGGGCATTTCGCCAGTTATGTTTAAGTCCCATGTAATGGGGTGGGGGGTGCAGGGGGTGTTGGTCTAGTGGTCTCAAGCGTGACTGCTGAGTTTTAGGTCCTGGGTTCCATTCCCAGGTCGGCCTAAGTGTTATTGTTTTTTTCTATCAGGAATTTCTCTATTCCATCAGGAATTTCTCAGCAGCAGTCAAGGAGTCTGGATTTGTGCCCGGACTTAAACATAACTGGCGAAATGTGGTTGTACTATTAAGTATAACTCTGCCTAACACTTCTGGGATTACAAGCGTGATTTTATGTGTAAGCTGTTTATCATAGCGACCCTGGGCTGTGTGTAACCCCAACTTCTAACCTTAATGGTTGCTCATTGAAAGCTTGTCCTAAATGAGTGTTGAAGTAAACCATCGAGTAATCTTTCATTTTACAGGTCAACAGTATATTTAATATCGTAAGATTTTACTGAAATTGAAAACAGAACCTTTCCAAACAGCTTCAGCGCTTATGAAAACAGAACCGTTGAATAAGCTCTTGTAATTTGTAACACTCTGCTTGGGTAGTAACAACAATAACTGGTTAAAATACATAATATCTATATAGGGTGACTGGTAATTAGTGACCGATACTTATACACTTGACTGTACTCATATAACAAACAACTTTCCCAAAGAAACATTTTTTTTAATACTCATTAATTTTTATCACAATAATACACCGACGTGAGCGGGCGCCGCTTATGGAGTGGGCTTGAGCCGCGCGGATGTTCTGGGTGTTCTGCCTACCCACTGTTGCACGGTACGATAGTAATGACACAGAGCGGCGTCATGCGGCTAACAGCTGATAGGTCACAGGTGCACGCGCGCGAATTTCATACGGCTGTTGTATTATTGTGATAAAAGTAAATGAGTATAAAAAAAATGTTTCTTGGGAAAAGTAGTTTGTTATCATGAGTACAATCACGTATGTAAGTATGGATCACTAATTACTAGTCACCCTATGTACAGGGTGAATTTTTCAAGTGGGCTTAGATAGCCAAATCTGAAACTATAAGGAATAGCGAAAAATACTCAAATGAGTCTCGAGCCCGATTTTGATGAAAACTAAAACTGCGTCATGAAATTTTTGGAAAATCAATATTCATAGCCAGGAATCGAACCGGTTGATTTTGAAAAAAAAAGACTGTATTATATAGTGTCGCCAGTAGGGATAAAATTCTGGGAAGTAATGTGGAATTTGGCCATCCTCGTCCACTTGATGAATATGAAACGTATTCTGTTTTACCAGTTTGTTTTTATTAGCTGTTTTACATATATTTTGTACCCTGTAGGTACTGTTTGTATTGTCCGTATTGTTTGACCAGCACAATTATTATGTTTGTTTAAAATGTTTGAACAAACATTGGCGAGCTCCGATAGCTGTGGAAGTTCTCAAGGGTTTGTTTTGAAATGTAATGTGGTTATAAAAGGTAGCAGTTCTTGTTGCTAACCCCTTTTTTAGCAGTTGAATTTTCGTGGAATATAATGGAATATACAACATTATTTTTAGTACATGCATCTGAATCGATCCCAATCATTTTTAAACCATGTTATATTTTTTCCCAAAAATATTTAAAAAAGTTAAAAGTGGGAAACCGAGCGACTTTAAGTACCTATCGTAATACTTTAGGTACCTACTGCCAAATTATTATTACCAATGAGCTCAAGACGACGCTGGAGGCGCGCGCTTCGTGGTGACCACGATTTTGTGCGGACAACTAGGTAACAGAACAAGCTTATAGCTTTGTGATTTTTGAAATGTGAGTTTTGAAATTTTGTACATAGATTCTTTACATAAAAATACTAGACACGTGTATCAGGTTTCACATATACTAAAACTAATGTTGTATTGCCCAGCTTTGGGATGATGCAGGCTAACAGTATCAGTATCAGCATAATGAGAAATTGGAAGTGTACCAAAAAAATTAAAAGTAAATCATATTTGCAGATTATGGCTATCCATAATCTGCAAATATGATTTACTTTTAATTTTTTTTTAATTCTTGTAATTTATTTGTCGTAGAACGCGGAGGCTTCGTATGACTTCAGCAGCAACGACCCGTTTCCTTATCCAAGATATACAGACGACTGGTTCAACAGGTATGTCAATATTTTTTAATTATCCTTTAGGTACTGCTCCACTGCCAACAAAAGCCTCCCTCAAGTCTTTCCAGGATCTCTTTTCTTGCGCCACTTGGTTCAAAATCGATAAAAAAAAATCGATAAACATTTAATATCGAAAATCGATATTAAATGCATTTTGAAAACAGCTTTATGACAACTTGTCAGGGCACTGCACGGTTGCCGCAATGGCGGAGTGACACGCGCGTTCAATTCCCGTACGGAACAAATATTTGTATGGCCTACAGGTAGTTGTTCCGGGTCTGGCTGTTTGTGTATGTGAGTTTAAATGTTTGTAAACGCACCCACGATAGGTACAAGAGTAATTCCTAGTATGGTGCAAAGTTTTTTTAAAAAAAATACGCAATTTGATAGAATTTCAATGGTAATTTAGGTTTCATGGACCATTACAAACCGTCGGGGCACTAAAGACATATTACAAAACAGCAAGAGAGACGTTGTTTGTGTAGTGACCAATCATCATACAATCCATTGACGACAATTACATCAAAGAAAATTTACACATTTTTGTCACAAATACAACAGAGAATCATTTACATACTTACTTTAATTATCACTACATAGTATAAAACAAAGTCGCTTCCCGCTGTCTGTCTGTCCCTATGCTTAGATCTCTAAAACTACGCAACGGATTTTGATGCGGTTTTCAGTAATAGATAGTGATTCAAGAGGAAGGTTTATATATATATAAGGTCTATTTTTTCATACACGAAATATTTTAAGAGTAACTTCTATTCTAGTCGTAAAGTCGCCATAGCAACGAAAAAAAAAATATCCGAGTGTTTTTTTTTTTTACGAAATTATTATAATTCTAAAATTTTTTGAGGCTTTTTACATAAAATCTTTACTCCCATATTCTAACAATGACAGTAGGTAAATACGACGTAGTAAACTAGCGTAATCGATGTTTAAAAATAAGGAGCCTGGATTTATTTTGTGGGTCAAGTAATTTTAAATTATTTATTTTTTATAAAAAAGTATACTCAGATAAAAAAAAATCCCTCGAAATGGCTTCGTTATAGCCGCTAGATGATTCTCTGAAAATATTTCGTGTATGAATAGTTAAACCTTATATATTGCACCCGTGCGAAACCGGGGCGGGTTGCTAATAAGTAATAATCCGTAACAACAAAAAGTTCCAAAAATAATTATATTTCATATATTCTCAAATCTAGAGCAAGCAAAGGCGTCCGCGACATTAAAATAGAATTCCATTATTAAATATTTAATTTTCCAATATTTTATGAAAGGGGTATAATTACTTAGGACTTAGCTATGTAAACCCATATTAATTAATTCAACTAAGTACCTCAGTTTAGGTAAAACCTTAATGTATATTTAATAGTTGTTAGTTTAGGCAACCACTATAGATTTTGGGGTTAAAAGTTTGATTTCGGTGTAACTCCTGATGAGACGAAATTAAATGTAAATTCGAGGAGTTTGTACAGCGAGTTACTGAAACGCAATTAAAAGTTATTTTCAGTGAATTATAATATATAAATCATTCAGACGTGAGTGTGTGTTTCATTAGAAAATGAAGCATACTCAGTTATACTACGAATATTTTATGCTGCAATCCGTACGTCTTTTTGTTGGTACTTTGGTTTATACATATTTTTTAAAGGCCGCCACCATAAACAAAAACAACAACATAAATTTATTTCAAGGCATAGGACCTCATGCTCAGGAGTCGCGATTGCGGCCACTAGATCAACGAGCAGACCTAACAGAAAAAAAAAATATTGTCACAAAGATACGTGCAAGCACAAAACAAATATACAAGGAAAACACTTCTCACACATTTTTCTGAAACAATTTTCCACGTCATTCACTACACACATATTGCCGATTCCACGACAAAATTACATTTTCCCAAGCATTTTGTCAGCTGTCGAACACTATACGACTTTCTACGAGTTTTCCACTTAAGTAGCTGTCTTGCTAAGTTAAAGTCGTCAAGTTAGAGGCTTCGAATTTCCAGTGAGGTTAGATTGAAACCTTGTCGAAGTAAATAGTGGTAGGGCTAAGTTCTAGACTAATAGATAGTTGTTAGATCTTGATCAGTTGAATTGGAAGGCTGTGTTGGTTGAAATTGGTTTCAATTTAGATTGGCGAATAAGTAAGTAATTGGTTATGTGTTAATTGTAGTTAAGCCTTGTGGCAGAATATCAAATTCTACCCAAACAAAATGATATCGCTTTCAAAGATTTTCGTATTTCTACAGCGGTATTATATCTAGTTTATTTCAATTCCATCTATTTTTGACTCTTCCACAAATGTAGGTAGTTTTTATCAGTAACCAAACAATATTACTATTTAAAATCAGACTAAATTGCTCACAAGCTAGATATTAGTTAGTAGTCATAGTAATTATTATGAGGTTTCTCGTATTTGGACTATTTGTATGTATTATTATAATATATATTAGTTTATTTAATTTTACTGTATGTATGTGTATTGGTATGTACCTATTTATGTATATCAATCTATGTTAACAAATTGGTTTTTTTCTTATTTTTTTTTTGTACTCTATCACAATGCTATCCTATTTGACCCAAAGGTTGACTGGTAGAGAATGCCTTGTGGCATTAAGTCCGCCTATGTACCACTCTTGTACATGAAGTTTAAATAAATAAATAAAATAAAAATATTATAATTTTGGAACTAAAAATGTTATTTTTTTATTACTTATGTTCTTGAGACTGCCTTGATGGTTGAGTGGTCGTAAACGCGTTTACTTAGCATGGTCGGGGTTCGATTCCAAGATCGGGCAACGTGTCATTGGGTTTTTCAATGGGAATATCTCGTAGCAGCCACGAAATTAAAATAATTACGTAGGACTAAACATAAGTAGCAAAATATGGGTTGAAATATTAGGCACACCTCTGCCCTACCCTTCAGGGATAACAGGCGTGATGTTAAGTTCTTGAGAATTCAAAAAAAAAATGTAATATAAAAATCATGTTCAAAGAAAATGTAAATGCTATCCATATTTTCTTCACGATATTTACATAGCTCTTTTAAAATATGCCTTGAACGTGTTTGTTAACGTTGACACGCTTTCACATTGATTTAGATTTAAAAATAAATCTCTATTCTACATTTTTCTTTAATAAAACTGTTCATAAATTCATATTTATTCAGTACTTTACCATTTTATGAGAGCAAAATATGTGGGCTGCTTTTATTTACATGGAACCCATTTTTATTAATGTCGTTGTTTGTTTTTAAGAATAGAACATAACTCATAACATCACGCCTGTAATCCCCGAAGGGTTAGGCAGAGGTGTACTTAGTAGTACACCCACATTTCGCCAGTTATGTTTAAGTTCCATGTAATAGGATGGCGAGTCTATTGCCATCAGCCGGGAACAAATCCCCTCAAATCATTATGCTTGAAATAGTATATTATTTCATTGTAAATATTATTTCGTTCAAAATGTCTAATTAAAAGTAATCCGTCAGTAGAAATGCAGTTATTTTAAGTAACATACATACATAAACTCACGCCTTTTACCCATGGACGTAGGCAGACAGTAATGTAAGATCACCATTGAATAAATAGAAAAATACGCGCTTTGGATGTGGAGTTTTTTATCGTGCGTGCGTTTATAAATATTTAAGCTCACATACAAAAACAGACAGAGCCAGAACAATAACCTTGTAGGCATTCAAATTTTTCCGCGCGGAAATCGAACCTTCAACACGCAGCGCAGCAGCCAATCGCTCTGCCACTGCGCCAACCATCCATTATACAACAATAGTTTTAGTATATGCGAAACCTGAAATACGTGTGTAATATTTTTATGTAAAGAATCTATGTAAAAAATTTCAAAATTGATGTCATGAAAAATCACAAAGCTTGAAGCTTGTTGTGTTACCTGGTTGTCCGCACAAAAACGTGGACACCACACAGCGCGCCCGCGCGCGTGCCTCCAGCGACGTCTTGAGCTCATTGAGAATAATAATTTGGCAGTAGGTACCTAAATTATTGCGATAGGTACCTAATGTCGCTCGGTGTCCAACTTGTAATTTTTTAAAAAATATTTTTGGTACAAAATATAACACAGTTTAAAAATTATTGGAATCGATTCAGTTACTTATTCTGAACAAATATATTCAGGTTTTGCATATACTAAAAATAATGTTCTATAATACCATTCAATGCAAGATCATCACTTGTTTAATTTTAGTTAAAAATTAACATCTGTAACCCCCGTAAAAACAAAGATACGATGGAAGCTTTATAGTAGTGTCTACCAAAAATCAGCCATGATTCCCATAGCTTGGTATCGGCCTTACCTAAGTTAATCTATGCTAATATAAATATTATATAATTGATGTTTGTCCCACAGCCACGGCACCCGCTGTGCGGGAGAGGTGGCCGCAGCGCGGGACAACGGCGTCTGCGGCGTGGGAGTGGCGTATCACTCCAAAGTTGCTGGTAAGTTCACACTTTACTGTCTTTTGCACTTAAGAAACTTTGTTGCGACTCTCATGTCATGTTTTTATGACCCTGATTTAATATATTATTCGTAGTGATGGTCAAAGATATACTCGTCGTCACTTCAGCAATTAAAAAAGAAATGCCTTGTTTCACATTTTCATTCGTAATACTGAAAATTACTAGTAGTGATTGGTTCCCACCTTCGTTGTCTAATCGATGATAAAAAGTTTACAAATAATAAATAGGAACGTGGAACGTGAATTCTGCTATCATTATGCCGATTATCGTAACGGCCAATGGCCTTATGGCCAAGACCGTCGACGAACATATTTCGAGGCTCTCCTTAGGCTGTTGGATCAAGAGCCTGATTCAGAAGGCAGTACTCCTCGATACGGCTCTCATTGTTAGGAGGTTCCTCTGGAGCCCTAACCACCACCGGTAGCTTGGATAAGTCCAAACAAACCGGCGGAAACCTAAAAAGGTTTCCGCCGGTGACGGGACTTAAGACTCCCGTCACCGGCGGAAACCTTTTTATTTTTTTTCAATGTTTTTTTTAAAGAAATATGTAAAAATATATAAAAAAAATGTCTATAGATGAATAAGTAACCTAAAACTAAGAGTCAAAATTATTTTCATGGAAACGGCCTGGTCTTTCAGCAAACATTCAATCCAATCGTTTTTTATTCACTTAATAAAACCATCATCTTGAATTGATGGCAATAAAACTTTCAATTTAAATGCACCGTCACGTACGGGACGTTAAAGAAAATAGCTGCAATAAAAATCGTAGCGGCTACTACGGCGTAGCAGCTAGCTACGCCGTAGTAGTGACGTCACGTACCTCGTAGCGGTTGCGTAGCTCTTTTTATTTACTCGATAAAAACTCGTAAGCTTGTCATATCAGACTGTGACCTACATAAGTATCTTCCACGAACTATAATGAGTAATTCCTTAGAAATTGGTGATCGGAATTCGTCATTTTCTTTGTAATTAGCACTTCACCCGCGACTTCGTACGCAAAAATTTTAATAGTTCAGCTAATCTGCATGATATAAAAATAATAAATAACCCATGAATAATGTACATTTCTGCCAATGAAAGAATTTTTAGAATTGAATCATTAGTTCCGGAGATTACCCCCTACATACAAACAAATTTTACCTCTTTATATATTACTAGTTGTGCCCCACGGTTTCACCGGCCGCTTCTGGCTTGTTTTCTTTTTGATCGGCTCCTATTGGTCGTACCGTGATGTTATGTAGCCTTCCTCGATAATTGGACTAACCAACACTAAAATAATTTTTCAATTCGAACCAGCAGTTCCTCAGATTAGCGCGTTCAACCAAACAAACAAACTCTTCAACTTTGTAACATTAAAGTATATATTAGTATAGATAAATCTAGAAATATATTTTACGAAGAAAACCGTGGTTGCCATTAAAAAAACTCTTTCAGATTCAGTCTGGTCCTAAATCCCACATAATGTATGCATTAGTTGTTTAAGCATATGGATTTTTTCTACACAATGGCTCAGACTTCGACGTGAGATGATTTGCAAATGAGTAAAGACAAGAAAACAAGCTTTTAAAATGTGTTTTCATGACAACGTTGTCGATGGCTCGTGGCTAAATAATAATAATAATAATAATAATATTAAATATTAAAGCTGGCAACACTTACGTCAACCAAACGTCTTCATAACAGACATCAAATTTTCTAAAATATAAATATTTAAAAGTTATACCCGAAGACTTAACCGATACCACCGTTTTATTAATAGCATTTTAAATAAAAATACCAAAATGAAAACGAAATTCAATAGAAAAGCAAAGAAAAAAACCACAATTTGGAATTGACACAATGACATTGTCTGTCACAAAAATTTTGAAGAAGACGAATATATAATATGAAGATAAATGTTGACCAGAGCAGCAGCAAAACGCGCACGCCTATCGCCTCCGGACCCGTCGCTCAGCTCCGCCTCGCCGCCGCCGGAATCCAGCCCCGTCATGAGTGCTGTGACACCGGCCGTGGCAGTTGCGTCGAGCTCGAGCGATGAGTATTTCTCTCCGCCGACGACGCCACCACCTGTTCGTCAACGGGGAGGACGCCGGCCGCCGGACGGTTTAGGACCTCGAGGCCCACCGGCCTCTGATAGGGTCCCAGCTCCCGGCGGGAGTGTGCAGCGCATGCGATGGACGCAATCCATCAATGAAAACGTCATGCGCTCATACTATGGGGCTACAGAGGGAGGAAACAACCTGACCGCGTACCGTGTTCGGATGCTCTCTCTGTTTCAGGTGCTTGAACCAGCTGTCAACGTGTCGGCACAACGACTGTCGGATCAGGTGCGAGTCATCCAGCGTAATCGTATGTTGGATGACACCGTACTTGATCGCTTGCGGACTGAAATGCAGAGTAGCCATGTCATTGCCACGCCGCCGCCGCAGGCTGTGGTTCCACCACAGTCTACTATAATACCGAATCGCGATAACGACGTGAGTAATGACATAGTTACTAATGTAAGTACCCAGTGTAATGAGGAAATGAGGAGTGCTTTGGAGGGTGCGATTCGAGAATATCGGTTCATGCAACCCGACCTTAGACCACGCATACCTCGTTTGCCCATGCATAACAAAAATAGGGCGCTGGTGGCTGTCCTGGATTCGCAGTTGTCAAACTATTTTGATAACTGCGAAGACCTCACCGATGCTCACTCAATCCTGTATTGTGCGGCTGTAGCGGCATGTCGTGTAGCTCATGTCAAATTTTCTAATGACAGAGCTACACGACCTAAACCAGCCGTACCGCCATGGCAGTACAGGATTGAACGACGTATTGGTGGGGCCAGAGCACTCATCGGCAAACTGATCTGCTTCAGGGAGGGCAATACTCGTCCTAGAGTGATGCGTTTTGTGAGGCGGGCGTTCTCGGGGACTGATATCAGTTCTCGAGACTACATGTCCCGTATCACAGAGCGCATCGACTTCCTGAAGCAGAAAGTGTATGCATGGGCAAACCGTATTCGTAGGTATAAGCGGCGGGTGGACCGATACACTCAAAATCGCACTTTTCAAAGAGATGAAAGGTGGGTATACAGGGCTTGGGAGCGCCCGGACCAAGGTGTGGCTGACACGCGCCTACCGGATGATGATGCCATGTGTTCGTTCTGGCGCAGCATCTGGTCGGTGCCTGTTAGCCATACCGAGGGTGAATGGACTCAGGAGGTCGAGCGAGCGTGCGATCTAGTACCAGAAATGGGGGCAATCACTATCAGCCCCCAAGACGTAGTTCGTGCAGTCCGTCCGTTGCCTAACTGGAAATCTCCAGGGCCGGATGGACTGCACAACTTTTGGATTAAATGGTTCACAAGGTCGCACGCTCGCCTGGCGATCCTGTTCCAGTCAGCCTTAGAGTCAGGGTCGCTACCAGAGTTCCTGACAACAGGTATAACCCACCTGCTCCATAAATCGGGTAGTACTGCGGAGCCCAAAAATTATAGACCAATTACCTGTCTTCCGACGGTCTATAAAGTTCTTACATCCATTTTGAGAGCTAAAATTAACAAACACATTGATGACAATTCTATCATGTCCGCTTCTCAAAATGGATGTAGGAACGGGTCCCGCGGTACTAAGGAGCTACTCCTCATTGATATGGCCATTAGTCAACAGGTTCGCCGTTCCCGAAGGGATCTGTCGACATGTTGGATAGACTATAAGAAGGCCTATGACTCGGTGCCACATACATGGCTCATGAGGGTGCTAGAGTTGTATAAAGTTGATGCAACTCTGCGCACCTTCCTGATGTCATGTATGGGGCAATGGAGGACAGTCCTTCGCTATCCAGGATGTCGGCAAATCCAGAGGAATAGCGAGCCGATAAGGATAGAGCGAGGTATATTTCAGGGCGATAGTTTGAGTCCACTTTGGTTCTGCTTAGCCTTGAATCCTCTTAGCACGCTGCTGGAGGATTCAGGTCTAGGCTATCGGTTGAGGAGAGGTGGTCAAGTTATATCTCACCTCCTTTACATGGATGACCTGAAACTCTTTGCCCCCAACGATTTGCAACTGATGGAGCTACTGAAGGTAACTGAAACTTTCAGTAGCGCCATCAGGATGGAATTTGGTGTGGACAAATGTGCGGTCATGCATGTAAAGCGAGGGGAGATTGTGGAATCTGTGGGAACCCAGCTCTCGGATTCCATAAATCTTAGATCCCTCTCAGCAACCGAAACCTATAAGTATTTGGGTATGTCGGAAGCGCTGGGCATCAATGTTGCTGACATGAAGCAATCGTTGAAGGAGCGCTTCTTTGGCCGCCTGAAAAAAGTATTTAATAGTCTTTTATCAGGCGGCAATAAGGTACGTGCCTTCAACGGTTGGGTCATGCCGGTTCTGATGTACTCTTTCGGCATACTCAAATGGACTCAAACAGAACTAGACGCCCTGGATAGGAGGGTCCGTACATTGTTGACGGCATATCGAATGCATCACCCGCGTTCTTCTATTATGAGACTGTATATCCCGCTGAAGTGTGGGGGTCGAGGCTTTTTAAACGCTAAGACTCTCCACAATCGCGAGATATGCAGTCTCAGGGAATATTTCCTTGAAACCGACGTGGGGATGCATCGAGATGTGGTCGCAGTGGACAAGGGCCTCACCCCGCTTTCCTTGGCTAAAGAGAACTGGCGCAAACCCTTAGTGCTTGACACTAACGACCGCATGGAGGTATGGCAGAGTAAAGAGCTTCACGGACGCTTTTTCCGGGCCCTGCATGGGCCCGATGTAGACCTATCAGCGTCCGTAGCCTGGCTACGTTCCGGGGACCTCTTCGGAGAAACCGAAGGTTTTGTCTGTGCAATTATGGATGAAGTTATGATGACGAATAACTACCGGAGATTTATTGTGAAGGACGGTACGGTTGACATATGTCGGGCATGCCACCGTCCAGGCGAATCAATCCGTCACATTATCTCCGGGTGTTCTCGTCTGGCTAACGGAGAGTACTTGCATAGACACAACCTTGTAGCCAGGATTATCCATCAGCAACTAGCTCTAAAATACAACCTTGTGGAATCGGAAGTGCCGTACTATAAGTATGTGCCCGACCCAGTTCTCGAAAATGGCAGTATCACATTGTACTGGGATCAATCCATCATCACTGACAGGACTATTGTAGCCAATAAGCCTGATATAGTGGTGGTGGATCGATCAGAGCGGCGCACAATGATTGTTGACATAACGGTCCCGCATGATGAGAACCTCGTGAAAGCCGAGAAAGATAAGAAAATCAAGTATCTTGACTTGGCTCGCGAGGTTGTCGACATGTGGGATGTGGACTCAGCGATCATTGTGCCGATAGTCGTATCAGCCCATGGCTTAATTGCCAAGAGCCTCGACCAATACCTGAGGAGGCTCTCGTTAGGCAGCTGGATCAAGGGCTTGATTCAGAAAGCGGTACTTTTGGACACGGCTCGTATTGTTAGGAGGTTCCTCTCCCTGGAGCCCTGATCGCCGGTAGCTTGGACCCTGTTCCCGATACCGGTGGGCTACAATTTTTTATATTTTTAAATGTTTTTTTATATATTTTTTTTAAGGAATATTTAAAAATGTAAAATAATTTGTAAAAATTTAAATAAAGGAAATAATAATATTTTTAAATGTTTTTTTATATGGTTTTTGTTAAGAAATATTTAAAAATGTAATTAGTGAGTAAAAAAATAAATAAAGGAAATAATAATAATAATTTATTTATTGGCATAAACACGCAAATACAAGGTTGTGAATCACTGGTGCCTGTGGTAGGTAGTGAAACACCTGTATTACAGGTCACCAGGTTTCCACTCAGAAAGCATTTTACAATAATCATTGTTTTGTACCAATATTTAAGGATGGTTAGCAAATTAAAAGAAACAAAAGTACAACATTAGTGAAATAAAAATAAAAAGCAATATAAGAACTGTAAGAACAAAAACAATTTAAAATAATTACTTTCATGGTGTAGATGTGTGTGTGTGTATGAAAGTGTGCGAGTGCTTGCGCGTGTGTGTTCATGTTCATGAGTGTGTGTATGTGTATGATGTGCCTGTAAATTGTAGATTAATTAAGCCAAAACCTGCAACAAACACTCTGTTGCAGTATATGACTGCTGAAGTAACCAATCTTGTAGAGTTACTTTAAGGTCGTATTGGCTTAGTTGGTGCACAGATAGAATTTTATGAATTTTATTATAAAGGTATGGTCCGAGGAAAACAAAGAAGCGACGGCTAAATGATGTTTTGGTTGGAAAAGATGTGGCAACAAGGCGGCTTCGACGCACTGGTCCCGGTGTGTACTGTGATAGAGAGTGCTGTTTGATGACTGTGGCCAGAATGAATAATTGCCTTACAGTCAGTACTTGGCAGTATTCGTATAGTTCAACTGTGGGAAATAGGCGGGGTTTGAAACAACAAACTTTAAGGACCGCTCTTTGAGCGCGCTCGACTTTTATCAGGTTAGATTTGGCGGCACCTCCCCAAGTCGTGTTGCAATAGTTTAAAATCGATTGACACAGCGCCTGATAGACCATCTTCATAATGTCTCCTCCTGCGGATTCGCGCAAATAATAACAGCCGCTCTGAACCATCCTTAGGTTAAGCCGTGCTTGCCTAGGTTGGTCTGTGGATGGTTGACCACCCATTACATACAGAGTTTCCTTCGAAGTGCTAGTGTACTATAAAACAATCTCAACTCAGTCTTAAGGGCATTACATTGCTCGATGACCTTGATGATTTGATCCCTGTACTGGTTTTTGTTGACTTGCCCCGCACATTTCGCAAAATTTCGGTTTTTATTTATTATTTAAAAATATTAAAAGAAATAACAGCAAAAAAACAATACAGATTGTTAAGTATATCATTACGTATTTGTTGTTACAAAATTCATGCCGATCTATTCAGCCGTTATAGAGATAATTTACAATTAAGGTTGAAAAAGGACCTATTTTCTACGATTAACCAAAAAAAATTGAGAAGGTTTATTAAAATTTTAAACAATACAATTTATTTGTGATGAACTTAACTATAACATACTTTTTTTACACGGAAAACGCACGAAGGGATTCATCAACAAATTTCTTTGAACATACGCTGTTTTTGGGATTTGAGCCATGTAATGCCCTTAAATAACGTGTGAAACAGGGGCGGGACGCTAGTTAGCCATCCGGGTTTGATCACAGCACGATATTATTAGTTTCCCTCCCCTCCCCCTTCCCCCAGATATATGAGATCATCTAATTTGTAACCAGAGACTGGACCGTATCGATTACCCTCCTCTATTGGTGATAATAATTAGGTATCCAATGGCTTGGAAGCTTTTGTTTATTGAAGATAATATGAGGGATGTGATTGGTCGATAGTGTTTTGTTTGGACAGTTTCTGTTGTATTTGTTGGTATCAATATATTCCTTGTACAAGCATTGTTTAACTTAGAAGGGATCTATCGAAGGTCTACCGATAAATGGTAGACGCGACTCAATACTTAAGCCACTCCAAAAATACGTAGGTGCTGGACCAACTGACCTTCAACAACTATCACTCCAACAAAAAGAAAACACTAATAAGTGGAAAATGTTGACTTTTGTTTGTTTCATTGAATTGTTTGCCTCCGACTTCTGAAAGTAAAGTTATTTTCCACTTTTTAGTGTTTTTTTTTAGGAGATTGTACTTTTTATTTTCAACTTTTTTAGTAGTGGTATGATGGTCATTTTCCATAGTCACTAAAAGTTATTAGCAGATCATCCACATAGACATAGCAAAAAAAAAATGTATTATAGAAGATATCTCATAAACTACTCAAGCAATGTGAATAAAATGAATATGGGACCACTGCACGAGCTTTTTCTACCAAATGAGAAAATAATCACGTAAATCGGAGCAGTAATCAAGGAATTAGTAGGTAACAAAAAAAATAGTCGAATTGAGAACCACCTCCTTTAGAAATCGGTTAAAAATAAATTCTTTCAACAAATCCACAGCCCAGCTCTCACATTAGCACCAGCTTAATTAACTATTAACCAGAGCTATTTATGTCGCGCTATAAAAGTATCTACATTGCCTCCATTAGTCGTCGCCCCGTCGGCCATTGCGGGTCCGTCACCCGAGACCTCTGCAAGGGCACACTGACAGTTATATAAATGATACCATATAAATATAAAAGAAAAAATGGTCGGGGACTGCTGTTTTTTTTTTAATTTTGATAGAGATTTGAAGAGCAGTGATAAATTATAATTAGAAATGGGATAGGCTTGCCTTGTTTACATATTATCATCATTGTTTTCATCACAGAATACTTATACTTATTACAAAGTTCTATGGTTTTTATGGAGTATGATTGCGGTATTGGTTCCGTCTTCCTGTAATCCATCCAAAGGTTGTCTTGAAAAGATCGCTTTTAGCGATAAGACCGCCCATTGTGTCACACTGTGTGAAACGTTTTCTTTTATGTATGTTACTTGTATGGTATAGGTACATAGTAAAGAATATTTTATTCTATTCTGTGATTTGGAATAAAGAAAGAAGGTCATATATAGAACCTTGTCAGAGACGCTTGCTTAAATCTCCCTTTTCTATCCAGGATGAGAAACTATCCGCCTCGTCCTCAAGTAAGATCCTCTAAAGGATTGTACTGATATTATGGTCTCTTATAATGCTCAGTTGGTCACTACAGTTTAAAAACTCTGCGAAACTTACGACGCAGGTTGTCACAGATACTGTTTTATTTTATTTTATTTATTAGGGAAAACAAACAATTACACATTAAGGATAACAAAAAAAATATAAGATACAAAAATAATACAAATGTGAAATCAACCACGTTTTCCACAGATAAACAATGAGACAATATGGTAAATAACAAAAAAGATTAGTACAAATAGTGAAGCATTAACAACACCAACAATGGAGCTATTAATAGTGTTGCTCAATAAAATTACAAAGTCACATTAGTTTTTCAATAAATCAAGCAACGTTTGTCTAAACCTTCCCTGGGGTAAAGCAAACAGATCTAAGCTGCAGAAATTCTTATTATAATTGCTCGTAAGGCGACGAATAGGCGCACGCAAGCCGGCATTCGTACGACTGGTAGTAGTGGCGAATACAGATCGTGCCCGCACCTGTCGTCCCTGGCATGTCCTGGGAACTATAGCAAGCAATCATACAAGTTATTGCATAAGTCATACAATAATTTCTGTTTGATAGGAGACTGGAGGTATCTGATGAAGATAGTCTTGAGGAAGTCTGTGTTAAGACTAAGTTTTACAGGTGTAGGCGTAGTTTTCACACTATGTAGGTCTTCCTGCCCTTGTCCTATGTTACTTAGGGTCGGCGCAACACGTTTTCTTCTTCCAATCTCCTCTGTCAACCGTCACGCTATCATTTACTCCTTTAACTTTCATATCATTCCTCACACAATCCATCCATCGTTTCTTTGGTCTTCCTCTCCCTCTCCATCCATCAACGTTTATATTCATCACTCTTTTAGTCGGATGCGTCCCTCATCAGATGTCCATACCAAGACAGTCGATTCCCTTTCAACTTTTCTGTAACTTGGGAAACTTTTAAACTTCCTCCATTCTTGTCACACCACACATCCACCTCAAAATTCTCACCTCCGCTACATGCAATCTTCTTTCATCCATCTTCTCCATAGGCCAGCCTTCCGATCCATACAGTACGACAGGTCTAATCACGGATTTGTATATTTTTCCCATTAACTTGAGGGGCATCCGTGGGTCACAAGTTGTTCCATGCACGCTATGTAGGTAATATTCTCAAATTAATTTAGTTTCATGTCTATGCATTAATGAAGGTTTGTTTAGGATTCTGTGGTCTGGATATCTGTCCTTATTATCTGTCTGTTACTTTTGCACTCCAGTTGAATAGGTTTTGATAAAAGGGCACATAAGTTGACAATGGCTAGGATTAGAACATACATTATTTTTATACCGGCATGGACGTTACCGTGGGATAATTTCTGTCATTCATGCGGTCGAAACTGCGAGAAAACTCTTAGATACCAGATTTCGACCGCGTGGAATAACGTTTATGTTTTTTTTTCTCTTCGAACTTTAATCCTTGATCACAATATACGGAAGACATACTGTCTCAAAAACTTGATTCAAAACTTTGGCATTCAATCTGAGCCGCAGTACCAGTATAATCAGATTCGTAGAAATCAAAAGCTAAATATAAATAGAATTTCTTTCTTCATGTAACTAACTTGTAGGTACCTTGTAACTGATATTAGCAGAAAGAACTCGGAAAGTAATTTAATTTTGGTTTGGCATGAATCATTTATACAGCATCCGAGGGAGAGATAAAATGTTAAAATGAAATCAACCGCCATATTTCGAATTTCCGGAAATCGAGTTTACCTTCGGGGTTTGGAAGACGAGTTCCTATAATTTCGTTCGGATGTTTTTTGATAAGGCCAGTTTTCTGCTTTAGTTTCAAGCGGGACTGCTTAGCTTAGTGTTACCAGACGGTCAACTCAACAACAAATATTTTTAACCCCCGACGCAAAAAGACGGGTATTTTAAGTTTGACCGCTTTGTATGTAAGTGTCTGTCTCTGGCACCGTAGCTCTTAAACAAGTGAACCGATTTGGTTGCAGGTTTTTTTATTTGAAAGTTAGTTTTAAAAGCAATTGCCAGCTGTATTCGCTTTTAATGTTTTTTTTTTGTAGTCTACATGACCTTTAATAATTAACATAAGCTTTTCAGTACTACATGTCAATACAATGCATCTTTTACTCTTTACCGAGTGCCTACGTGCCTTAGAAAGCACGTTTAGCCGTTGATCCCGGCTGTTAATTATAGATCTTTGACAGTAGTTACCAGAAGTCCGTGGCGCGAAACTCTGACAACCAGTCTTACCAAGGAGTATTGTATTACCTAGTACTAACTGGGTTGTGGAGGTCAGATCAGAGAGACAGTCACTCCATGTAAAATACTGGTATTCAGCTGCATCTGGTTAGACTGGAAGGCGACCCCAACATAGCTGGGAAAAGACTTGGCAGATGATGAACGCACCTTTTTCTACCATCAAGAGCAGATAGAATGTCTATTTTCTCAACCTTTTGATGGATAATTAAAAGGGTACGTCCCGAATAGGCTTGGCTTCTGTAATCTTCATCGGATGATGGTGTTTGAAATAACAGGTCTAATAACGAGGGCTGGTCTAATGCAGGTGTAATGTAATGTAAGTAGTTAGTATTTAAATAGCTTGTGCACAAAATAATTCATAGAAAGAAAATAAGATAGAAAACATGTTTATTTGGCTAAAAGTGCACACAATATGAAAAAAAAACCTTATATCTAAACAAAAAAAATATACTGTGTGTCTCACAGCTGCGCCAAATGGTTCCCGGTTCAGCAAACTGTAGGGCAATTAGTGCCTGGCGCTGGTTTTCAACATGGGTATTTCAATACTGAAAACATTGTATTGAAACATTCTCTAGCATAGAGAATAGAGATATATACTTACCATAGGCATTCGTGACGTAAAAGGGTTCTGTTTGCGGTTGAATTTCATTTGTAATAGGACTTATATGGATGTTGGAAAGGGCTCAATTGACACAGTTTGGTAATGTATAAAAAAGAGCTCTAGAATTACGAACTCTGAGATCAGTAAGTGCAGTGTTCTTTTCTGTTTTATTTGCTGCTAAATTCGACTAGTTTATTGCCTCTTGCTGTTATTTAGTTCTCACCTCATTAGATGAGTGCTCAATATCGGGTGGAAGGGAGATAGATGCTCAAAATATTACCACTTACGTATTCAGTACATCATTCAGAACCTCACATAAAAAATTGTCATCGTTAATTTATTTTTTAAATCAGCTTTTCCATACATTTTGACCGATTAGGTATTGCACTTTTGTAGGAAACACGTCAGGTATGACTAGATACCTGACGTGTAATATTGCATCAGGCAAGCAGTTATCATAGTCAACCCAACAACAATCGTGGTCGGGCAGTAGCCCACCAGACTCAACACCCTTCTGGTTAGAGGATCGTCTCTTTTGATGAGCAACATAGCACCCTGTTTATCATACTATAGTACTAAACATTCACATCTGCACACCCTTTCAAGACACACAGACATGATGTGCGTATTACATTCCAAAATATTCCACTTTTATAGCAAAAAATATTTACCATTTAACAGTTGACCTGCTAATCCCTCGGCGATGTACCCGGCAGTATATGACGTGGTCGGTATCTGTCCCTTCCAGACATTAATCGCGCTCCACCGGACCGCGTGATTACACATTTTGAAACCCGGTCCTTTCAGACTACGCCCAATGTACTGGCCGTTATCTGTTCGGGGTTTAAATTAGGAAAAAGGTGGATTAGATTCTAGATTGGGTCGCTTTTTTAAATGTGTGTTTACGTTAGGTGTTTATTTTGTGTGGCAGTTATAGTCTAGTGGTGTGACCGTCGCACTACCAAGTCATTGGTCTCGAGTTCGAACCCGAGACACGCACCTCTGATTAGTCGGATTCATGTGTGTATTGTATAATTATCACTTGTTTCGGTGAAGGGGAACATCGTGAGGAAACCAACATACCTGAGAGATATTTCTCGACGGTATGTAAATCCAAGTCAGAGGCCCATGGGTGGCATAAAAACTCTGACACCAGGTGAGGTACTAACCATCGATAAAGAAAGAAGACAATGATTTTTAATTGCAATCAAATGTTCATTTTCGTGGTACTTATATACACTTATCTGGCCGTCCTGTTTTTATTTTAAAATTAATTTTCAAATTTTTAAACAGTATTTAAGTTTCGCAAAGTAACATAGATATGACGTTCTTTATACTGGAAAGTACAGGTCTTTTCCTTCTTCTTTACGCGGGTAGAATCGTGGACAATTGCATTTAAACCCAGAGCCGTTTATATAATGCCGTGTTTAATTTCTTTTGCAAGTTATTTTCCACACTTTATTGTTGGGCGTCAATTCCGTTAAAATAAACAGTTAAAAGTTTAAATTGTAAAGGAATTTTCATCAAAGTAATAGCTGTGCTAAGTTACAACATTTAATATGTTGTATGTATGTGTTCTGTGAACCCAAATTTTACAGGAATATGTGTATAATTATGTAGAAATGTAAATAGTCTACAAAATAAAGAGTATTCAATTCCATTATACAGGGTGTAAGGGACACCCCTCCACAAACTGACAGGGTGCATACAGCTCCTTATTTTGAATCATATTCCACCGGTATTTTTCTCTTTTTTTTTCATTTATTATTCCTGTATTTCAATGTAAAATTACATTCCCTGTACGCCTGTACTCCATTTATGTAAATAATACGGCTAAAATCAAAAATCCAACAATGGATGTTGGAATACTCTAACGAACGACGTGTGAAATCAGCTGTTCACTTCCGGCCTAGCTTTAATTAGGCCGGAAGTGAACTCTGTAGAGTTCATCGAACTCGTCGTCGCACTTGCCGTTCGCTACGTACGTTTTGCCACTAAACTAAGTTCTGTAACATTGCGTATGAGGAAATAAAACACATCAAATTTATTGGATTCCCATGACATTCTAGAAATAATTACATGTACCGGTCATCTTAGTATGATATACTGAATTCACCCCATCAGTTTGTGGACGGCTGTCCCTTACACCCTGTATTCTTTCCAGATCTAGTGAAAGGTCCATGAAAAGACCACACTACTTTGTCCATATACTATCAAAGCATTTGCTAGTTATTCGAACACTCTCTCTTAAACAACACCCATTCAGGAAAAATACCAAGAATATCTTCACTTGATATTTTTTTCGAGAGATATTCGCAAACTCTCACAGAATTTCAACGCTTTTGTGTTTGTTTAAGAATAGCGTTCTTTACTCTTCCATTGAATAAAGTAAAATATATCCTAAGAATTCGTTGAGTGGTTGAGGAGCATCGTTCACGAGGTCTTTGCCAATATTTATTTTTACTTGAATTTTTATTTGTCAATCGCAACGTTGGCGCTTCAAGAGTTTCAATTTATATTACAGAGCAAGCATTGAGTTGAAAAGCCAATTTAGTAATGTATATTTATTAATTTGAATGTGACTATCAATTTATGAATCGTAGGCAGTTCTTTAAGCAATACTTATATTTTTCCAGAGTACGTTCCACGACTATAGAAGGTGTAAACAGACCCTTTACGAAGCCGTCAACCAAGCATCTACGTTAAGGGTTTTGGTTTCCGCTCTTAGTCCTTAAAGTGGACCACTGTGCGTGACCAAGTATTCTGTACATAACAAACTAACTCACCGCAAAAATAATTGCTGGAAAACGATTTTTTTTGTGTTGAAAAAATCACGGTTTACGGTAGGACTCAATGTAACGCACTCAAAACATAGTGCTGTTAGTGCATTAAATAGTACATGGGTCGTGGAGGTATTTGAAGTAAAGTTATAACATTAAAAAGTGGAATTAAAAAAAAAGTGTGAAAATGTTGAAAGGTAGAAAAAAAAATAAAAAATGAATATTGAAGGTCAAACCTTTAATATCTCCGTAGCTAGAAGGTTTCCAGGTATGGTCTTGAACAAAACAGTGATTGCAATGAAGGGAAGAACAAGTGCCTTTTGGATTCGTTTAGGGTCTTTTTACACCCATTATTTGAAGTCCTCCATAAGTGACGATGAAATCAGTCACAGGACAAATAATTTAAAAAGTAAATAGGTGTTACACCTCCTTCAAAACCCCGAGCGAAGAAGAAATAACTAATGGAAAAAATCCAATAACAGTTTTGCTCAACTTGGAACCGAACCTGAAACCAGCAGTTACGACCGTGTGACCAACGGGTTAGGTTATTCAAATAAAGACTGTAACAAAACAGGGCGCTAAACATAAAACGCTGCGTGTCCGTTTTATTGTGCCGTATATCCGTTCGTGCCCGTAATATGTCTCTTTGCGGACCCGTATTACCATACGTTACTGAGTGGGTTGTTTCTTTCAAGGTCTATTGCTTACAACTGTAAATAACATGTTTTTGTACTGAAGTAGTGATTTAGAAATAGGGAAGCTGATATTTTTCTTGTATTTAGAGAACCGCGATGGTATAGAGATGTTAACATGTATTATTTATTTATATTTTATACTATTCGGACTACGTACAGCTAATATATATATTTTTTAAACAAGAAAGTATAAGAATTCGAAGACCATTTAAAAATTTCCACAGATAAACACTTGAAACACACGAAACAAAAAAGACAACAAAAAAATAAGTTACGTACAAAATACTATAACATACATTAAACAAAAGAAAGCGATCTATTAATAAAAGTACAAACTAAAAATTAAAAAAGAAAACACAATTCTGACGCAAAGAATTACTTTTCCGTAAAAAAGGTTTTCACTAACAAATGCTAAGCCGATGCCGTTGCCGATGTATGAGTAAAATAGACCGAATTGTATTTGTATTCTTAGAGGATTCCATTACTTCGTAATTATTATCTGCAACCCATGATTCAAATCGTTTAAATTGACCTCGACGCACTCAGGTCGCGTTAAAAATCGTTTACGTTGAGAACAGTGATTTCGCACTACCTGCCTGGAACTTTAGCTTCAAGTAAGACTATTGCACTCGGGGTGCTGGACGTAGGCTTGTGACAAATGAACTATGACGCACTCTAGGTAGGTATCAGTGGCGAAGGTTCCATACAACTCGATTCCCTTTTAAAAATGGCACAGTCAGTATTTTATAGACAAATAATATTATCACATTAAAGATCATGCACTCCGACTTACCTCTTACAAAAATTGATGCTTCGCTACTGGTTGGTATAGGTACATTTTCCTTATAGTTGGGGAATTGTGTGCCTCATATCATGACTACCTACACCACCCCCACTATTAATATCTCGCAAAAAATATCTTGTAACGCAAGCCGAGTTCTCAATGACAAAAAGGGAAACATTTTGCAAACTGCTCCTATTACATACAAGACAAATCTGACGACGCGGAAAATGGCGGCCGTTTTCAATTTTGTTCTCGAATTTTCGCTTTTATTTTGTGTTTTGTTTGAATAGTTTTCATTTTGTTTTAAAATACATAATCCACAGTGAGGTCCCAGTGTGAATTGAAGTTTGTCACATGTATGCAATGATTGATTCTGGGACATGCCGGTTGCCTCACCAAGTTTTCCTTCACCTGTTTAAGAGCATAGATGATCAAATCAATTACATAAAGTGAAGCGCCTGTCTATGCTCAAACTCACGACCGGCCTCTGGGCCACCATTGCTCCATTCATTTATATCTCAAGGCTTATTTGATGCTTGTCTTAAAAATACATTACATATGCTGTGTAAAATAGATTTCAAGCAGATTATTTGTTTGTCTCGGTATGAGCTTTTGGTACGTTATACGATTTTCGGGGCTCAGCCTCTTACATGGGGCTTACGAATGACTGGCAAAATAATAGTGTATTTTCATTACAAACACACACACACCTACGTACAGAAACATTAGCGGAAGACCCTTTCAAATGTTAAACTGCAAGACTAATTAGTTAATGGGTCCAGTGTGCGCTAGTGGTTTAATGCAATGATACAGAGGTCGTGGACTCGTGGGGATTTTAAGATCCAGTTTAACATTTACTTTTAAGGGAAACCGGTGGAACTTTGACCTTCAACTTCGTTTTCAGAACCGAATAAATAAAACAATGACGCGAAGAATAATATCTTGGCCTCGTTAAGAGGTTGCCTCGGTTACGATAGCTGTCAAATATTTCACTGTTATGATGAAATTCTGAATGGAAAACGCTCTGTCACTTTCAGAATGAATACTATTAAAGGTCGCCTTATTTAATTATCGATAATTAATCCTTTTTTCTTTCGACAATTCAAAAGTGCCTGTAACTGGCCTACCTGAAATAAATGCTGTAATGTTTTCATTTTTTGAAAGATTTCTTCTTTACAACACAAAATTTCATCTTACACCTAGCCCTGACCTAAACCACGAGTGATGGATTAGTCTTAGATTACACAAGACCTTAATATAATGTGTGTATAAGTCCTAAGTCCTCAGAGTACGGCGGAGGCCCGGAGTAATGCTATTTAAGGCCCTGCTCAAGATTAGGATCGTAGGTATTTTCGTACGCAAACATAATAAGCACTGTTTGCGTATGGATAAGAAAATACTTAATCTTGAAGAAAAAAAGGAAAATTGGTTGGTCTGAATTGAGGAGCTTACGCTTTCCCACGCAACGGCTGTCGTACTCATAATTTTGTTTTATGTTCTCTTGTGGGATCGTAGTGGCCGGGGCTTGGAGAAGTCGTAAAGCGCAACAAATTTTAAGTCTCTTAATAAATTTACGTTAGCTTATTAATATCCTGTATTTTAAATCTTACTTGCTGTTATAAATGCGAAAGTTTGTGGGGATGTTTGGTACCCTTTACGCAATTAACGAAACTTTACAATAATATAGCTTATAAACATCAGAAAAACACATAGGCGATAATTTATTAAGATATTGTGATTAAAAAAGTATTTTTGCGAGCGAAGCCGTGGGCGGAAGCTAGTGAAAAATAAATCTATTTCCACAGTCTTTGTAGTTTCGCAGTCTACTTAAGTGTTACAGTAGAAATGTATTTTTTACGGTGAAGATGCTTTCTATATTAATATTTAATAGGTAGTTGTTACACAGCCACAAGTAAAAAAAAGTTCAACAACGACATCTGTGATACAAGATGAGAACTAAAAATCCTGCATCGCGCAATGGCCCAGTAGCAGGCAGCAGCCCACCAGCCACAACACCCGTCTGGTCGGAGGATACTCCCTTTTCAATGGTGCACAGCAGTGATAACCTAGTGGTGTGACCGTCGGACTGCCTCGACTTTGAACCCAAGACACGCATATAATTATCACATACTTCGGTGAAGCAAAACATCGTGAGGAAACCAGCATGCCCGAGAGATATGTCTTGACGGCATGTAAAGCCAAGTCAGAGGCCCTTGGCGGCATAAAAACTCTAACACCAGGCACTAACCATACGATAAATAAGGGAAATTATTAATCGGGCGAATAAAAATTTAATTGGCGACCAATATACTGAATGGGCGACTATTGTACCAAGTAAGTAACTATTTATCCGGTTATTGCGGCAAGGAGAATATAGGAAGCAAGAGCGAGCGAAGGCTGAGAGAGACTTGTGGCACCCCGACTCTGACAGGTTAGGTTCGAAGGGGATGGCGGGGTCTAGTGAGCGAGCGGAATGAGCGAACTAAGACCCCGGAATCCTCTTCGTGTTAGGTTACTTTAAACCCTGCAAACAGAAATAGGAGCCCCACGCAGCGCGGCTACGTCGACTACGCCTTATCTACAATCTAGTGGTTAATTGTAGCTGCCAACCTATTATTTTTGCTACCCATTTTAATTATATTTAAAACCTTAAATCAGATTAGTTTGGCGCCGCGTTAAATACATGCCGATAAATAATGGGGGATGAAGAAGTTTACACCCTGATCCTCATGCCCTTTAGGTTAATTCATCTGTCAAGTTTAGCTTGTCAGAAATAGTTATAATCTGCCTGCCAAAGTTCGCCTCATATTCCGGTGCTCAAGAGGTTGTCAGCGCCAAACTCGGGGCCGCTTCTCATTTCCTGATATCAATTCTAACTAAAGCGAAGTTGAAACTAAATGTAATGTCAGGAACATGAAGTTTCAACAAATTGGAAATGTCAAACAACGTACTGGTTGGCTTAGAACCGATTGACTGTATCTTTCTGTAGTTGAAAGTACAGCCTACTCATGATAATGACTTACTTTTCTATGAAACCAAGTACGGTATAATTATCGAAAAAAAACTGTTTTAACACGGCGTAAGGAGCATCAGTGAGCAAACTGTTACATGATTCCAGGGCCCTATAGCGTTAAAATATCGTAGGTTATTGAAAAAAACAGCTATTCTATAAAAATGAGTAAATAGTAAGTACTGGCACAGTCAAAATGTATGGAACAGCATCTTTATGTCATGTTTATTTTCAATTTTGTTATCTTATTAGTTAATACTGCATAGTCCTGTCATGTAGACAAAGCTTTCAACTAGGTAAAGTAGGAAGGGGGGTAGGGGGTAGGGGTAGGTAGGTGGTAGGTTCATTTGTCGGAGAAAATGAAGCGTTAAAAGTAAATAAAAATGCATTGGTATTGTCTTTCTATCTTTTATAGTCTTCCTACCGCGTCACTAGAAGTTAACGACTTATGTGGGCTTACACTTAAACTTTTCCTTTGTTCTGGTTTACCGGGGAGGAAAAATACTCTTTTATTAATTTACTATAGCACTTCGCCCGCGAGTTCATCCGCAAAAATTGTGATAGTTCGGCACTCACGAATAATGTAGCTTTCAGCCCGTGAAACAATTTTTAGAATTGGATTATTAATTCCGGAAATTACTCCCTACATAACATACAACAACATATTATTCGCACGGATGAAATTTACCGACGAAGAAATAGAAAAGTAAGCTTAGCAAAAAAAAAATATATTGATTTAGATATACAACATTAATTTCAGTATATGCGAAACCTGAATATAGTTTGTTCAGAATAAGTAACTGAATCGATTCCAATAATTTTTCAACCATGTTATATTTTTTTTCAGAAAAAATTAAAAAAAGTTAAAAGTTGGACACCGAGCGACTTTAAGTACCTATCGCAATAATTTAGGTACCTACTGCCAAATTATTATTATCAATAAGGTCAAGACGACGCTGGAGGCGCGCGCTGCGTGATGACCACGATTTTGTGCGGAAAACTAGATAACAGAATAAGCTTATAACTTTGTGATTTTACATGATACAGTTTTGAAATTTTGTACATAGATTCTTTACATAAAAATACTAGACACGTGTATCAGGTTTCGCATATACTAAAACTAATGTTGTATAGACAGAGTATAAGAGTAGAGGAAGACCGGAGAAACGTTGGATGGACTCCGTGAAGGATGATATGGCTAGAAAGGAGGTGACTGTAGAGAAGAGTAATAGAGAAGTATGAAAGGAGAAGACATGCTGGGCAGGAGAATGATGATATACATACAAAAGACAAATATATAGGGTGACTGGTAATTAGTGACCGATACTTAAACACGTGATTGTACTCATGATAACAAACAACTTTCCCAAAGAAACATTCTTTTTTAAAACTCATTCATTTTTATCACAATAACATAACAGCCGTATGAAATACGCGCGCGCGCGCCTGTGACCTATCAGCTGTTAGCCGGATGCCGCCTGCACTAATTACCAGTCACCCTATATAAGTTCTTGATTTTCTTCGTTCTGAAATATTGAAAGGAATAAGTACATTTGGGAAGAAATGGTTAAGAACAACCTATTGAACCTACCGTTAACAATATGATTGGGATGACAGTCCGAAATACTGACAGTGACAGGTGACCGTGAAAAGGAAAAATACAGTCCTTTTACAATGATCTTTATTGTTATAAAATAAGGTTTCTTTTGATTTGCTGCCGCTGACAAGTCTGATAAAACCAAAATGATGTTTATTGTCGAAAGAACTAAAGTCTATTTGGAAATTGCCAAACCTTTTCGCTCATTTTTATGAGCGAAAAGGTTTCGACAGCTGTTTTTTTAAAATAATTTATAGGTTAGTAACAGAACAAGAACCAGAAAAAAATCGAATATGGATAAACTGAAAACAGTTATGTTTTCAGTTTATCTATATTCGAATTTTTTATTCTTTTATGTTGTGTTTGTTCGAAATAGAGTTTTTAAACTGAAGTGCTGTTCTTTCTGAATGAATCAAAACTAAAATTAATGGAAAAGAGTTTTAAATGTCATTGTTTTGTGAAATATTGTTTATATATTTTTCAGAGGTTGATAAAATACTGAAAAGAAAGAAAAAAAAAAATGTATTAGACTCGCACAGGACAAAACAATAAAACAAAATTAAATAAAAAGAGAAAAACAAAACTTGTTTAAGACATACAATAAACTAAATTGGTCAACAGGCCCCAATGCAGGCTTACATGGAAGACATAACTTCTGTTTTACAGATAAATAAATGTCAATAAAATTGTTATAAAGACTTCTTCGTTTACTCGCTGCTTTTATAAAAAGAACTCAACGTAAGAAAACGCAAAGAAATTAAAAAACCACTTCGTTTAAAAAAGGAATCAGAATTCAAATGAAAGGCGACAACATCGCGGCTTCATTTTGTATCTAAATATTTGCCGGCACCGCTTCAAGCACTTGCAAAAGCTAATATAACATTTATTGCTAGATGCATAAAGCCGTTTTAAGTACATAAATAAGATAAACAGGTAAATTACCGTTATCTGTTCGGCTTCGTGGAACGACGAAGAGTAGCGTGGTATTACGGAAGCATTACTACGCTTTTGACGCATCGCCCGGGGATTTGCGGCTTGAACAGCTTTACCACCCTTTGTAAACTTAATTGAGGATTATAGCTGTCCAAACATAAATTTATTTTTAGATTGCCAATCTCAAATAATTGAATTTGGTTTAATATTCGCGTTTCAAATAAAGCCGTTCAGACTGAGACAAAATGACTTACTGAAGTGGAAGCCATTTTGAATATTTGAATTTGGAGTTGTTTCAAATAGATGGGTTGTCTGTTAGTTCTTCAGTTTTTTTTTTTTAAATTGCCATTGTATTTATCTTCTTTGTCTGATCATCAGTAGTTTTCAGGAACTTCGTCGGTATAAAGTTTTCTTTTAGTTGAACGAGTTTTACTCCATTGTTCGATTCTTTTTATAAAGAAACACAATTCGATTCATTGCGTACTTTATTTGCTTGATTAAAAACTTTTTTGTTCGTTACTTAGTTAGCAAGATTTAATCAAGTAATAAATGAGTTTAATTCAATTACTTTCTTTTATACTAAAAGTGAAATCTCACTAGGATTAACATATTCTTATTCAATTGAACCTACCTACTTAACTAGAGTATCCATCTACACTAATTTAATTCCGTCATTTCTAATCCTCGTCTCCTTTTATCAGGCATTTTTTTTCCTTCATAAAGTATCCTATCAGTTTAGCTCCATAAATGAGAACTTTCATTTTAATCTTACTCCTATTGAACGGAACCTTACTCTCACCATGATTAAAATATTCAATAGTACCTATCTACAGCATCTATCTATAGTAATTTGAGTGCCCTTCTTTTATCAGGCCTCTTTCTCTTCGTAAAATAACTACTGCCATTTTTGCCGACAGGTATAAGAATGTTGGACCAGCCCTACATGACTGACCTGATCGAGGCGAACTCGATGGGTCACGAGCCCCACAAGATCCATATCTACAGCGCGTCGTGGGGGCCCACGGATGACGGCAGGACCGTCGATGGGCCACGCAACGCCACTATGAGGGCCATCGTCCGAGGTGTTAATGAGGTAAGACTGAGTTACTATCACTTACGGAATATCTTCCGTGATTATTCATTATTTTGAGCTCCCGATATTTCGACGCTGTTGCAAGCGCCATGATCGCAGGATGTCTGGGGAATGCTGGTGGATGGTAAATAAATTGTCTTAGTGTCGAGTTCCAGTAGTGCGTGTAGCAAAAGACAAAGAAAGAGGGTACACAGATTAGTCTGCAACCTAACAAATTATTTACTTTTTGCTTTTTTTGGGTGATTAATTCTGGATTGTGATTGAAAGTGAGTTAATGTAATCTATAGGCCCCGGAGGATTGTCTTTATTGTCATACCCTCTGATGTATGGCCTATGGGCCACATGTATTTCATTAATTTTTGATGGTTTGTATAAAACACACTAAAACCGTAGGCTAATAGCACAATTCGGAAAACATTTGTTGCTGGACTTTTGCTTATATGATACTTATGTTGTACATTTTATTTACCGGGTATATTGAAAACTTTCACAAGGAGGATGTCAGTGAGACTGGCCAACAAGTTTTTTTTTATATCTGTAGGTTGTATAAAATATTTATAAATAGTACAAATAATATTCTCAAAAGGAACGGTATTTCAACCGCACAATCTAGTCACAACCCGGTAACCAAATCCGGCCAGTTATAGATTTTCAGGAATTCTATTCTAGCCGGAAATAGAAACTGTCATGTGTAGGTATTTTAACAAACTGCTGGACCGGACAGTATTGGAAATAGAACCTACACGTGTCGTCAGAAATGTTATTTTAGTTCGAACTATTTTTGAACGCGTATTCGTTGGTAGGGCTTGGCAAAAAACGTTTCGTAACTGACCCGTTTTATGTTTTCATATAAACGTGCTACCTAATAAGTGGTAGTTATAAGTTAGGCGAAAACTAAACCAGTATTCGACTGAGGAGGTTGCATTATGAATCTGAATATCCAGCCTTATTTAAGGTACTCTTCTGAACGCCACCACAACCTCAAATCGTAGCGGCAACCGCATCACAATCGCTCTGACAAGCTCAAGCGTCACGACTAGTTACTATGTAACGTATGAAAACTTTGATGACATTGTATGTTAGCCTATCATCATTGTGGCTGTAAACTCCTACATTACAACTTTCATCAAAATCTTAACAGCCGTAATCAAGAACGTGATTACAAATATACAAATGTTGCTAATTTAACAGTATGTATAAAGGACAGGATAACTCTAACACAATAATTTTATTTTACACATTTAATAATGAAAACTGACGTAAACCACTGTAGAATATGAAACTGCACTTAATAAAACGAATCGATTTAATAGCCTGTATCGGTTTTACCATAACCATAAGCTCGTTTAAATAGTGACATAAAACTTTAGTAGCTACGATAGATTCAGTTAAAGTGAAAATAGCATTATCTATGACGCCTTTTTACGGTACACGCGATCTTGTTTATGATAAGTTTAAACGACAAATATAGCAAAAATAATCTGATAAGAAGATGCTTATATTAAAAATGTTTTACTTCAGCTTAAGGCGATATTACAATGTAATAAAACAGATTGAATTTGATTAAAAGTCTAGCGGTTTAAGCAATTTACAACGATGCACTTTTATGTTATACGATTCAATTAGGTTGCGTGCGTCATTCAACTTACGGCCATTTTAAACTATTTTTTCAATTTTGACAGTTGTATATTTAAAATTCAGCTTTTATTTTATCCATTTTGATTCTGAATAAAAATTAATCTACTGGTGGGTCTAGAGATAATGACGATGGATATATGTATACCTAGTCAATTTAGGAAACTAAACCATAAACCGTTAAAAGTATATGTTGCAGACAACCATTAAATGAAATTAAGAAAGAAAAAAAGGAAGGCCAACTAAAATTAAAGTTATAGGTGAACAGACATTTTACCTTTACGATTAAAATCACTCAACTTGCAATCTCACCACTAAATACTAGCTTACGTATTACTCCATTAAGAGTTGACATTAAAACCTCTTAGGGAGGGATTAGTTTCAACCCAGGTGGTCGAAAGGGGTGGACGAAAGGGGTGGGTCACCTGAGTAAATACTACCCTCCCGTCGGCTTTGATATTCTTTCTGTCACTTGTCTTAATGGAAGTTTCTTTCGACTAAATGTAATGCGACAAAATAGTGGAAAATAAACTTGGCTTTACATTTGCTGTAATAATGTTCTTATAAGACTATGCATACTTGTCGGATCCGGTCGTTAGTACGGACATAAAATGAATCGGAAAACGCGCCAGTGGACACTGGTGATATGGCGCGACCTACTTACCAGACTACCCACACCACAGCGTGTTTCTACAGAGCCCTGATGTTCAGCTCGAGGCGAGGGCGACATTCAAAGTCTGATCGCGGCGGAGTTGAGACGTCTTGGAACTGTACCCGATTCATTGTGCCTCGTGTTATTGTATTAAGTTGTAATCTCAAGTAATTTGTTGGTTTTACTAGAAACAGTGTATCGCACCTATTGTGTTTTCATAGCACGAAACCCATCGTCTGCCCACATGATGTACGAGCCTAACGGAGTAAATCCTGACATATCCGACGTACTTATTTTTGATAGGTAATTTTTGCCACAGGATTCATGTTGTATGTGCGACCAAAACAAACCTGATTTATAAACGTTATTTAGCACTACTTTAGTTGTGTATACCCCTCTCTGTCTTGCAATTGGAGTTTGACAGCTGTGTGACAGTGACAGGTACAGCACAGGTAAGTAGTAAAAGCACCCATGGAGCGGTCTACTGGTTTTATGCGTTCTTGGCATAAAACTAGTAGACCGAGTTCAAACTTCGAAATCCGGAGACGTACAAAGGTCTTTAATATTAGAAATCGCGTTATGGAACTCAAATGGAGTTGGACAGGACTGAGGGCACACACTGGTGGTGTAAACATGTGACCGAGTGGCTTCCAAGGACTGGAAACAGAAGTGTTGGTGGTCCGGCGGCGAGATGGTCAGATGACAATGTTGCCATTGCGGGAATATCCTGGATGAGGCTGGCACACGAGCGTGGAGCATGGCATAAGCAAAGAGAGGCCTATAGCAGCAGTGGGTGAAGCGGATCTGTGGATGATTATGATGATGCTGACAGGTACAAAGTAGAGTTTATTATTGAATCGGGTTTGTGTCAATTAGTTTAAAGCTATGCGCTATAGGTTTTCATAAGAAGCCTTGCATACATGGCAAAGCCAAAGCGTTCACTAATTTTAAATATTTCCATTTACTCGTACATTGTCCTTTATCCATCCTTTTCAAATTATAAATCCGACAGCATGTCTCAACAATATACGGAACTGGGTTCGAATATCTTGATCTTTTATGATTGAAATAGGTATGAAGGAGCTTTTGTTGAGATTCTGACTTCCTATTCTTGTCAAAGATACGCATTTTTAGGGGTGGGAAATCCTAAAGAAGATGTTTGTGGTGCCCCCGCGTAATCACCAATGCACTAATAACTCCCAGTTTCTGATTTGAGAAATTGAAGTTGAAAACTTGCTAAACTTTATCTTGGTAATTACTTTAGTGGACATAACATTACATCACGCCTGTAAACCCCGAAGGTTTAGGCAGAGGTGTACCCATTAGTACACCCACATTTCGCCAGTTATGTTTAAGTCCCATGTAATAGAGGGCGAGCCTACTGCCATCAACCGGGCACAAATCCAGTTTCCGTGGCTGCTACTGAGAAATTCCTGATGGAAAAACTCAATAATACTTTGCCAGACCTGGGAATTGCGCCCAGGACCTCATGCTCAGCAGTCGCTCTTGCGACCATTAGACCAACGAGGCAGTTCACCATACATAAATATATAGCATAGCATAGCATAGTCAGCCTATTAATGTTCCCACTGCTGGGACGCAGGCCTCCTTTCTATAAGAGGGAATGGGCTTTAATCCACCACGCGGGCCCAGTGCGGGTTGGTAGATGTCACATGTCATCGAATTTTTGGTTCTAGGACATGCCGGTTTCCTCACGATGTTTTCCTTCACCGTTTTGAGAGCAGCGGTGATAAAATAAATTACACAAAGTAATGCGCCTGGCTGGGTTCGAACCCACGACTTACTGCTCGTAAGTCGTAGCCTCCACCACTGGGCCACCGCTGCTCTCAACATAAATATATATAAATAAGTAAAATGTTTAAGTTGATAAGTTTGTATGTAGGGGGTAATCTGCGGACCTCCTGATCCGACAATTCTTTCACTAATGGGTTATTATTTAAATTGTTCCTGTGCGATAATCTCCGAACATAATGCGAGCAAACCCGCGGGCAAATATAGAATAATAAAAACCATTGAGTACTACTGGGTGTAATTGCATCCTTTACGGAGCCGTCAACCAAGCATTATGTACATCAAACTAAGTAACTCTACGAAAAAAATCTTGCTGGGAAATGACTTTTCTTTTTGGGGTGGAAAATTACGTTTTACGGTAGGACTCAATGTAACGTACTCAAAACATTGTGCTGATGGATGGGTTGAATAGTACGGGGGTCGTGCAGGTGTTTAAAGTAGAAATCATAAATTAAAAACATGTATTTAAAAAAAAAATACTTGCAAAAAAGTTGGAACGTTGACCCCAATATCTCCGTAACTAAAAGGTTCCCAGGTCGAACAAAAAAAAAAAACAAAAAAAAAAATCACAATGACGGCGACAACAAGTGCGAATTTTGTTACTGTGTATAGTATTGATCTTGACCCTAATCCTGTTCACGCACGACACCCTGCAATAGGCTTATTATATACAAGTTACTAATTCTTCTATAAAATGTCTTTGACTTTTCTAAATTTTACCTTATTACTTGTGTTGTAACTTTCTCCAAGAATTTCATTTTCCCAAATTTTCCCCTAGAACGATTTGTTTCAATAAAAAAGGGAAATATATTTTTAATCTACCAACACTGGCGGACCCCCGCAGTAGAATATTGGTGCGCAACGCCATATTTCAAAAATCTAATTGGTTTTTATTTACTCGCAGTAGGTGTGAAAAGTAGAGTATTCTTCTCAGGGATAAAGGTCTTGGGCTAGCTTAAATCCCTCACTTCTCTCAGGATTCTAGTCTTAACTCCCTCGCTTCGCTCAGGAGTAAACCCAAAGCCCCCTCGCTCCACTCGGGAGCCCTAGAATCCGTCGCTGCAGTGCCCGTGACGTAAGACACAGCTTTATCCCCTTAGTGCATAATTTACCTAATTACATAATTCACCTTATGTGCGTCACTGTTGTGACGAACAAGTTACAAATAGTGTCGCTCGTAAGAGACTACTGTAATGAACTGAAAATTAGTGAATATGAATTATTATGACTAGTAACTAATTTGTGTTGATGTTGTATTTATTTGTGTGTGACTTTGTGTCTATACTGAATGATTTTAAAGATGTTCCTAATGTGGCTTATGTGGTACCTGAAATATGTAAATTAATTTTAAATATATTTTTAATAATCTACTATACAATAGCCTGATGTAGTTGTCATTGACCTGGAACAGAAATAAATATTAAAATTCAAGACAAAGAAGAACATAATTTCACAGGAAGACTACGAGAGATGAAATTACGGCCGTCCACCCTCAGCATACATTTTCGGCCTAACCAAGATTGTATGCTGAGGGTGTGCAGTCGTCTTCGACGTGCAACATCAAACGAAAGTAGCGGACATCGTATAATATAAGGACATAACGACAATTTACATCGAGACATGAAAACTTCAAAGGCAATACACATTAAACTGGTAGGACCCTCTGGGAGGCTGGTGTAAAGTCCCTGAAGATTCATCTGAAACGCGTGTTGACAAAAAAATCTCTCTTTCAAAAAAAAAAAAACAACAACACTGCGCCAAATCGAAGCGTGCCTGAATTCAAGACCTCTTTGTCCTATTGATAACTTAGATGCAGAGGAGCTTCATTCGGAAATAAAATAATATGAAAAAATACACCGAACAAACAATATTCGTTAAAAAAATATTCTACTGTTTGATCAGACTGTTAAATAAAAAAAATGTGATTATAAAATTCATTGAATTGTGTTTTTGTGAAATTTGTTTCATTCAAGTAAATAGTCGTCAAAACAATAATATTGGAAATAAAAATACAAGAACCAAACATTGTATGAAACATTTTCGGCGAAATGAAATTCTATAAGATTTCTGTCTGCGAAATAAGGGGACACCCCTCATATGTCCTATTGATAACTTAGATGCAGAATCCGCCGCTGCATTCGGGATTTAAAATATTTCCCGTGACGTAAGACACTGCATTAACCCCTTGGTGCATAATTTACTATGTATAATGAATTGATTATGAGTGAATATGAATTATTATAACTATTAACTAATTTTTGTTGATGTTGTATTTATTTATGTGTGAATTTGTATCTTTTATTGAATTATTTTAAAGATTTTTCTAATTTGGGTTATGTGGTACCACAAATGAATTTTAATTTATGTTTTATTAATCTACTATAAAATAGCCTGATGTAGTTGCCATGGACCTGGAACAGAAAAGGGATAAAATACAAATAAATATTAAAATTCAAGACAAAGAAGAACATAATTTCACAGGAAGACTTCGAGAGATGAAATTACGGCCGTCCACCCTCAGCATACATTCTCGGCCTAACCAAGATTGTATGCTGAGGGTGTGCAGTCGACTTCGACGTGCAAGATCAGGCGAGGATAGCAAACATCCTATAATATAAGGACATAACTACAATTTACATCGAGACATGAAAACTCCAAAGGCAATACACATTAAACGGGTAGGACCCTCTAGGAGGCTGGTGTAAAGTCCCTGAAGATTCATCTGAAACGCGTGTTGACAAAAAATCTCTGTTTCAAAAAAATAACAACAATACTGTGCCAAATCGAAGCGTGCCTGAATTCAAGACCTCATGTCTAATTGATAATTTAAATGCAGAATCCGCCGCTGCATTCGGGATTTAAAATAGTGCCCGTGAAGATACTGTTTTATCCCCTTGGTGCATAATTTACTATAATAAATGGATTATGAGTGAATATGAATTATTAATATTAGTTACTAAGTTGTGTTGATGTTTTATTTATTTATGTGTGACTGCTCTTATCTTTAAAATTAATGAAAATTAATTTTAAAGATGTTTCGAATTTGGGTTATGTGGTACCACAAATGAATTGTAATTTATTTTTTTATTAATCTACTATTAAATAGCCTGATGTAGTCGGCATTGACCTGGAACAGAAAAAGGATAAAATACAAATAAATATTAAAATTCAAGACAAAGAAGAACATAATTTCACGGGAAAACTACGAGAGATGAAATTACGGCCGTCCACCCTCAGCATACATTCTCGGCCTAACCAAGATTGTATGCTGAGGGTGTGCAGTCGTCTTCGACGTGCAAGAACAGACGAAAATAGCAAACATCCTGAAATATGAAGACATAACTACAATGTACATAATTCCTTTACTCATAGCAGATGCTCATGCTCAAACACTGCACGGTGGTGTTCAGTTATTGTTGTGCGTGTCACGCTCTAAATATTGGATCACTCGGGCTAAGGGATTAATCAAAATCTTCAACTGCTAATGTTTAGTGAGTGCAAAGCTAAGAGCTAGTGTACGAACTCAGATCATGAGATATCTGTCAAAGGAAAGAGTTACCCCAACTAGAGCCTTTCTACACAGCGGCTTGGATTAGGCTGGTCCATCTCAAATATGAATGTCAAGGGGAAGAGGTATGAAATCTCCAAAGGCGTACACTGCTTTATTTGTGGCGTAAAGTCCCTGAACACTGAAACGAGTGTTGTCAAGAAATCTCACTTTCGAAGAAATTACAACTTTTATTAATTGTTGTGTTGTTTATTGTCAACATTTATTGTAATCAGTTCATTGCATAGAATAGAATTTTGTTTTGCATATTTATAACTTTGTCAAACCTCATTTTAATGTATACATAATGGGCTGCATTATTCTTATTGTTAGGTGTAAGTTAACTTTATTGCAAATTAGGAACACATACTGACAATAATTTATGTTTGAATTTGAATGAACTCGATCTAGCAACCCCGGGGTGCACACTACAGCAGCCGATCAGCTGTTATGATGACTTGCCGCCATTACCGCTACAGATAAAAAAAGTTTAGGGCCAGTCAATTATTTAAATTGACTAATTATAACTTTCGACTTGACCGTTTGCAAAAATCAAATGCTTTTAATGTTATAACTATTTTTGTTTTTTTTTTTGTATTAAATTCATTTATATTATTGTTTCTTATTATTTCACATAACATTACTACTAAGTTGCGTAATTTAATTATTTAGCTCAACGACGGCAACTATGAAGCGAAAACTCTTTGGTAAAAGTTTTCATGAATTGAAATTCAGTACAAAATTATTAATGACTTGTTTTACTTTAGTTGTGCATGACATATAATTTGACATTTACGAGCAGGTTATGTGTAAATATAATTTCAGTACAAGACAATTAAATTATACTCCAGACATTAAAAACAAGCACAGCAAACACGCAGAGTAATCAAATTTACCCACAAGAATAGGTAAATACAATAGTCAATGGCAGTATAATAGTTTAACAGCCATTTCTATCGCCTTCAATTCGAATTCCCCGTTTATATCCTCCCTTTATTGCATCGCTAAAATGGCCGCCATTCCTTTTAACATCTCCGTTTTTATGTCCACAAGATAATCGATTCAGGGACCCACCAGAAAGCAGGTATAACCCTTTGGCCACGATTTACACGCTCAACGACACGCGTATTGCGATGATGACTGGCAAAAAACAAATTAAAGTAACTGTTTAGAGAAGTAACTTTTAAGAATGCCATGACCATGACCGCAACTGCAGAGGATACGGTCCTGGGTTCGATTCCCGGGTCGGGCAAAGTCTTATTGGGTTTTTCCTTTAGGAATTTCTCTGTAGCAGGACTGGATGTGTGCCCGGTTGATAGCAATGGGCAATTACATGCTCATGCCCTAGTACATGGGATACTATTAAGTACACTTCTGCCTAATCCTTCTATTACAGGCGTGATGTTATTATGATGATGATTATGCCATGACCACGTCTCTTCACTCATCTGTTAACCGAATGAAAACATTTTTTTGGAAACTTAATACATGCACAAACATATTATGAATTCCTGATGTAATTAAGTCATCTTAGCAATGAATATTAAGATTCCATGTCCAGCTGGAAACCAGCGTCGGGCACTAGTTGTCCGGCATTTTGCTGAACTGGGCTTATTTGGTGCAACAGTGAGACGCACAGTGTTATGTTGTTTGTTTAGATTTTATATCCTTTTATTAGTTTTGTTTTATATTCTGTGAGCTTGTGGTATGTGCCAAATAAATGTATTTTCTTTCTTTAAAAAGTATTTTTAGGGTGAAAGTCGATCTTAGGACGGGTCTTAGACGATACGCGGATTGCCGTACCTAATCACACGAGTAAAATAAGTGACGAGCGCGTGTAGCTTGACAAAAGTTGTATCGTTCGAAGGTGTGTACCGGCGGGCGCCTTATTCCGGCCCAAGCGATCCACGATAAACTGTGTTTGCTCACTGCTCACTGAAATAAATTATATTTCTTCGATATTCTTAATTTTATTTCAGAATGTTTTGAGGGAAATTCTCCCTTTTATCTTTGTTTGCATTGAGCGTTTATTATAGGATGTTTTCATAAAGTAAATATTTAAGATAACTTCAAAGATTTTTATTGGAAAAGTTTGCTTTAAGATAAAGCGATCGGAGCTAGAGAAATTTGTTTTTATTTGGAATTTATTTTCATTCGTAACTTTTACACAGAGTTCCATAATATTAATATCTATAATATAACCACCAAACCAGACAACACCTACCGCCACCACCATCACCTACCACCTACCTATATACCTGACAATGAGGGATATTTGGCAAAAAAATATAAATTTTGATTTAGATATTCACAATCATTTTGATCATTTATTTGGGAAAGTTTATGTGTTAAACACTGGCTTTGGCCCGCGTTTTCACCCGTCGTTTGTTTTTGCTCGGATCCTATTTGGGTCGTAGTGTGATGTTATATGGACTATAATCTACCCCAAGAGTTAGGCTATCAATTAATGAAAAACAAAACTTTCAAACAAATAAACTCGGCCTTTATACCCTTTTGCAAATAATACGGGCACTTCAGATTTTTCTTAAATGAATATTACAAGAAAGAGGTTTTATTAATTTGACGATGTATTGAAGCGTGTCATTTGAAGGATCCTTTTTTTATGCAAGAAAGCTTAGGTTAAATGATTAAATTAAATTAACAAAACAAATGTATTATTTATTGTAAAATTGCTTTATTAATGGCGCGAATAATTCAAACGGATGTTGCGGTGGCTGCTGCGGTGGATGCTGCTGCCCTTGTATCACGATCTACACCTGCTGTACGAAGATTTGCTAATGCACGAGGTAGCGCTATTCCTCGCAGACAAGCCATGGTGTCTCCGTCGAAGACACGCACTCTCGACTCCTTGATGTTTGTCACTTCCGTGCCGTTTTGTGGGAATAAACTAATATAAATAAGCGTAAACTGTTGCTGTGTGCTTATAACTAAACTTTAACATTTTCGACACAACAAACTTACGTGTCTCAGTGGCTAAATGCGAATCGTTCAACGGTAATAAGAGACCAGTTCGGTCAAAAGAAGACCAGTTTCGGGAAGAAAAGGATGCACAGAGCCGCGAGATGACCGCTTTTTGGTCAGTCAGGCGTTACGGAATCGTATGTGGACCTAAAGAAGAGCCTTGAAGAAGTATGAGGAGTAGAAGAAGCTTGAGGACGGTCAGAAGGAAGCTTTTGACTGCCGATATCAGCAGTTATCACCCGGCCCGGAGCTGAAATTTTAATGCTAACCCTTGGCCTGGCACATCTCTCAATTACCCACAATACCGCTGCCTACCAACTTCTTCTTACAAAGATATCAGTGCCGATTCGCCGATTTCTGCTTTCAATAGGCAAGGAATACATTCGTACTTCGAAAGGTGATTTCATTTATAAAATCTCTTGTAACGTTTCTTTAGTCACCATAATTCTCCTTTCAATTCACCCCATTCACTTCACGCATATTAATTTACAATATTATAAGTATACAGGCTACGTCAAACAATTTTATTAAATTCAATTGAATTAACTGAAATCAGCCTTAGAAGGTAAATTTCATTAGGTGCCCGTTTTTTTTGGCAAAGAAGTGTATTAGTTATATAAATTTGAAATATAATACAGAAATCGGTGACCCAAGGACTGGCTTGTAACTTGGCCAGAGGCTTAGCGTTGCCATACAACGTGGCAACGCCGCTAGTCTCTTGGGGACATTACCATTTGACAGCGATGAGGAGTTTTTTGACGCGATTTTTTTATTTTATTGTCAAGTTAGTTACTTTAGGTAATTTTAATATACAGAAATCTCGATGTTGTAGTTGTAGGAGTGGCGCTAGTAGAAGCATTAATTATTTCACAATTGGCACATTGCCATGTTATCGTCTGAATAGCTTTTGACCCAACTATGTTGGGGTCGGCTTCCAGTCTAGCCGGATGCAGCTGAATACCAGTATTTTAAATGGAGTGACTGCCTATCTGACCTCCACAACCCAGTTAGTACTAGGTAATACGAGACCCCTTAGTAAGACAGGTTGCCATACTTTCGGGCCACTGACTACCTGTAAGGACTGTCAAAGATCTACAATTGACAGCCGGGACCAACGCTTAAAAAGGCACGGAGGAAACTCGGTATGTAATGGGTGGTCATCCATCCACAGACCAGCCTAGGCAAGCGCGGCTTAACCTGAAGATTGATCCGAGCGTCTGTTATTGTTTAGCCACGAGCTCCTCACACATCCATCCTGACATATTTCCATGTATAATAAACTTCGAAATCATCGCAGGTATAGATAGGCCGGATTTATATTAACATATTGTCGACATTAACAGGGTGTCAAAGACTTCCCTGACTTGCCGTATTTACAAGATGGCGGCTCCTAAATACTCGTAATTCCAGTCACATATGGTAACGAGGCTCAAAGTCATAAGGGGAATTTTGGCAAAGCGATCTGACGTAGGGAGGTAATTGTCAATTTAACTTTAGTTAGTTATCATATTAATAATTTGGTCTGAAATTATTTGATCAAGGTTTGATTACGTTAAAAGTATGTTGTGTAATTTGAACATAAGTTTGATTGCGTATATTGAAAACTTCAACTTAGCTGATCAATAAACAAATTGATGTAAAGGTCAAAGTAAGTTCGTGGTAGTAAAAATAATAAAAATAAATTAAAGGAAAATAATTTACCATAATACGCTCAAAACTTGGAATCGCTGATGCAACAAGACTGCTGGGTTGAAGCAGGATTGGGCGGGCCATGTTTGTAGAATGCATCAGGATCGTTCTCGTCCAACTTACCGCAGTGTCTCAAGACGAAGGTCTATGACCAGTGTGTGTTGCCAGTGATTACATACGGGACCGAAACGTGGTCGCTCACAATGGGCCTTATCAGAAGGCTTAAAGTCACCCAAAGGGCAATAGAGAGGGCTATTGCGTGATTAAATCAGAAATGAGGACATCCGCAAGAAAACCAAGGTAACCGACGTAGCCCGAAGAATAGCCAAACTTAAGTGGCAGTGGGCAGGGCACATTGCTCGCAGAACGGATGGCCGATGGGGCCGAAAAGTTTTGGAGTGGCGACCGCGAACCGGAAGACGCTGCGTTGGAAGGCCTCCCACTAGGTGGACCGATGACCTGGTGAAGGTTGCAGGGATCCGCTGGATGCGAGTCGCACGGGACCGGTCAATGTGGTGACTCTTGGGGGAGGCCTATGTCCAGCAGTGGACGTCTTTCGGCTGAAATGATGATCAGAATCGATGAGCCAGAGTCGTGACGTAGTGGGTGACAGAAGTCGGGAGGAGTGAGGCCTAGAAAACGCTGGCGTGACGACCTAGCGGCGGATTGGCCGGAGAAAACTGCACGGAGAGAAATGTGGAAAGCTATGGGGGAAGCTTTTGCCCAGCAGTGGGACAATATAGGCTATAGAAAAAAAAAACGCAGAAAGCCTATCCTAAATACTCGGTGCACTGCCTATTACCTTTCACGTCTTTACGGCTGGACGGATTTAGATGTAATTTGGCACACGGATACAACATGAATCTGGACATAGAACAGTTTTTATACCCTTAGTACGTTCCCATGAGATAACTGCCGACCTCCACGCCACGGAAGCCGCGATAAATTATTTGACGTATTTTTAATGTCTTCTTTGTCGTCTAGTTAGTGCTAACCTGGTGTGAGAGTTCTTATGACACCCATGGGCCTCTGACTTGGTTTTACATGTATCAAGAAATATCTCTTAGGCATGCTGGTTTGCTCACGATGTTTTCCTTCACCGAATCAAGTGATAATTATATGCGTGTCTTGGGTTCGAACTCAGGACCTATGACTTGACCTATGGCAGTTCGACGGTCACACTACTAGGCTATCACTTCTATAATGCTGTTATACTGCTATTTAATGAGTTAGGAACACGAGTATCAGTAAATACTTAACCGGCTTCCTTTAAATATTACAATTATGTTCTTAGGACTCGATTCAAATTAAGTAAAGTTGCTCCTATCCTGCAAATGCGATATACTTATTCACCTATACAAGCTGGGGGTACTATGTATTATCAATTATTTGGAAATGCCAGGCAAAATGTACCTGCCATTCTACAAATAAATTCATAAAAATTTGGAAGAACCATTTTCTTTGAAATTAAATTACCTACTAATTTTCTTTATTCTTCAATCGGAATCTAACTATACCTATTCCCATCCCACGCAATAGACTGATCACAGGGTAAGGCAATCGAATTATCTTTTCTTTGTATATTTTACTTTTAAAAATAGTCACAAATTATCTAATTGAAGATGATTTGGCTTTGACTAAAATAACAAGCCTTTGTTTATTTATTTAATTTCAAAGCTAAAAAATATTCCTTCGTTACTTTGATCAGCCTACAACAGGATCGAGGGAAGATATCTTTAATGATTGGTGTGGAAATTGAATAGGCAGAGCTTAACAACCGGAGGCTTTGAAGCAATTCTTTAGTTCATCGTCTTTGGTTCCAAAAGTTGAGAGAATCCCTTCTCTTGATCTGTGAATCGTATGACGTTTACGGATCCAAGCAAAGAGTAGATGAGCTCCTTGCCTGGGCAGGTTACAAAAGGATTACGTGGATGGCAGGTGTCTTGTACTTGCATTGTGGTTTAACAGATCTAAATCCGTTACAGAAGTGTAGCCGGTATCCTTATTCTTCTTTGACTGTTTAGTAGTAGGAATTCAGTAGTGTATACGGGGTTTTAAGATTCAAATATACCTGTATCCATGGCCGCGGGAATCCGCTGAACGTGTGTGTGTGTACAATACAGGTTGATGTGGCGATGCTTGTGAGAGTCCATTTGTGGTCGTCTTTAGACTGAAATAATGATGATAATCTGTATCCATTTCTTTAGAAAGCTCTCTTTCGAAAGTTTTTTTAAGTAAGTGATATTCATATTTTGTCTTGGTCTCCACAGGGACGCAACGGTTTGGGCAACATCTACGTCTGGGCGAGTGGCGACGGCGGAGAAGATGACGACTGCAACTGTGACGGATACGCAGCCTCCATGTGGACCGTCTCCATCAACAGGTGGGTGTACTTAGGGTACTTAGGTACTTGAGTTGTTAAAGGCCGTCTCCGGCCTCTGCCGATGTAATATTTAGCCCAAAGATACTGGCAAGCGCCTTGTTGGGGAGTCGTCGTTCAAATTGTTATTTTACAATTTGATATTAAAGACTGAATAAAATACAAAGGTACAAACTTACTTAATTTTCTATGCCTGTAACAGATATGAATGTAACAAATGGTCTCAAAAAGGTAAGGACTAGTTTAGAGAAGCCATTTGCCTCTGAATTCTAGGGCATGTTTTGGCATCGGCATTTCTTGTCTTTGTCAGTTAAAAAATGCGAGACATATCTACTCGTAGTCGAAAGTCTTTTAAAACTCTTGAAAATGGTTAAATGTAACTGCAAAATTCATTATTATTTTATTTCATAAATATCCTATTTGTCCCAGAGTGGTCCGTAAAATTAGTAAACTTCGTGTTTGTTAAGTTTTTAAACAAGTTAGATTACTTACAGTGTCGTCCGGTGATCATTTGTCAGGCTTGACCCAGTTTGAAAAACTTTGAAATACTCTTAAGCTATTTTCTGTTTCACTTCAAACTGACAGAAAATAAAATTAATGACAATACTGGGTTTAATAAATTGTAAGACAGATAAGTACTTAAGTCAAAAGTTCATAACAATATCATTAAGTAAACAAATATTTGACGTAAATCATTTAATCGAGTTGGGAGAGGTACCTAATTATACTTACAAATTAAATTAGCACAAATCTCTCGAAATAACATAAAAAAATCATTACTTTCTACTCTTGATTGGGGCGGCCACAGGAAACTTTCCTTCCGTGTGGCATAGCCGCGGGACGCCCTGTATACGATTTTCTCTCTTTTTTATACGATTTGTTGACTTGAGAATTAGTTTTAAACTTATAAGTTGAAAATATATTTGTGATGACCCTTTAAAACCCTTCATTTGGACACCCTAATGGTATAGGAAGAGAAAAAAATTCGAACGCACCTGAAATTCTCTATTTTTCTTGTTTTTCATTTCAATGTAACCAGTGATACTGGCGCCTCCAAGGCGAATCTAACGACGTATAATTTATCCAAATCCCTTCGTCCGTCCGATCATAGAAACGGACATACATACATACATATAGGTCAAACACATAACCCTCCTTTTGGGCTTCGCCTGCGTCGGGTAGAAAAGGCTACCGCTGCGTTTTGCACGGGGGCACGCGAGCCTAGTATGTATCCAAATCAAAATGTAGGCTGAATTTAGGTTTATTTAAATTTACAGTCGTCTAGACTCTAGATAAAGTACCTAGTCTAACATGTAATATGTTCAATAGTACTTACAAAGCAAAACTATTTCTTTTTTCTGTGAAAAATGGTAAGCTTTTAGTTTCATCCCAGCAGCGCATTTGTTTTTTACCAAATTGCTAAAGTACCTTTCACGACGCCATTTATTTGTCGACTTAGAATCTTTTATTTATTTTAAAAGGGTCTTATAAATTTATAGAGCTAACAGCTAGGAGTACTAATTTAATTTAGTTCGATTTCAGATATTCTTTTGACCTCTAAACTTAGTTTGTTTTATCTGTCACTAGCTTTTGTCCGCGGCTTGCGTTAATTTAGAATTAGACGATCAATTCGGGTACTCTGTTTGTAATAACATAATTCAATCATTTATTTATTTAAAATAGGCGTCAACAGACAAAAACAGAAATATTTTATTTTATTTGTTTAAAATTATGTTTTTTTTTTTTAATTTATTTATTCAAAATCTGTAAATAACATATAAAAAGTCTGCAAAACTGCAAGACAGTTTGTCGGCAGTTGTTCTCGTTTCACAGTAACAATTAAAAGAAAATTTCGATTTTTTTATAAAATAACTAAAATATTTTTATTAAAAAGAAAGTGAATTTACAGATTACATTCTCACATTTTACACCCATACATAATAGATGCAAAATTAGCTATGGACACAATGAGAGGTAGTGTTTTTTAAGAACCTTTTTAAGTTGGCTGGTTGATTTGACTTGCGATATCAATTGTGGGGGTAGCTCATTCACTAATTTCGGTACAAAATATTTTCAAACTGTTGTAAATAACACCTTAACAGCTATAACAATACAATGCGATGTTACCACCACCAAGATACGATAACTTACATAAGCTAACAAAAATACGATTAAAAACACAGTCAGAATACATACATATACAAAGAAAAAAGAAAACCACTATTAAAATACCTACAATAGGAACACCTCTAAATATTTTCAATGCAAGTGCAGTGCTACCTCTGTGAACTTCATCAGACTGCAGTGAAATATATCTACCTCATCTGAGATAATATTTACCAGTCGATAGATAACAGTCTTATGAAACTATATGTACTGTTAGCGTCAACAGACGCCGAACAGGACATATATTTTACATTAAACAATAAAAGTATACAGGTTCGGGTGCTTATACAACATTAGTTTTAGTATATGCGAAACCTGATACACGTGTCTAGTATTTTTATGTAAAGAATCTATGTACAAAATTTCAAAACTGTATCATGAAAAATCACAAAGTTATAAGCTTATTCTGTTACCTAGTTTTCCGCACAAAAACGTGGTCACCACGCAGCACGCACCTCCAACGTCGTCTTGAGCTCATTGATAATAATAATTTGGCAGTAGGGACCTAAATTATTGTGATAGGTACTCAAAGACGCCTGGTGTCCAACTTTTAACTTTTTTAAATATTTTTGGGAAAAAAATGTAACATGGTTTAAAAGTTATTGGAATCAATTCAGTTACTTATTCTGAACAAACTATATTCAGGTTTCGCATATACTAAAAATAATGTTGTATAGGTACCAATTACAGGTGTAATCATGATTCGAAAGATACGTGGCGCCATTATATAAGAACGTTTTTGTAGTTTTCCTCGGGAACGGTACTTTTTTTGGGCTGAAAGGTGCCCTATGTCCGTTTCTGTACACCTGACAACGTATATGCAAAATTTCAGGATGATCGGTTCTGTGGTTTAGGCGTGAAAAGGTAACAAACAAACTTACTTTCGCATTTATAATATTAAGTTAAGATTAGGATTTACATTATCATAATCCCCGAAAGGTTAGGCAGAATTTTACCTAATAGTACACCCACTTTTGTAATCTCTTTGTGGCCGCCACTGAGAAATTCTTGTTTATCTGTCATTCTCATGACATAATGAAAGTATTATATAGTATCGTGTTGTGTATTGTTATAGATACTTTGTCTCTACACGTGCGAGAGTAATGAAAACCGAATCTATTATAAACACCCACAGCTTTCTGGAAGCCTGATCAAATTTGATCAGCTATTGAAATCGTAGTAGTTTAAATGATTATTAGAAGATCTAAACAAAAACAAAACATCGTTTTCTTTTGGACTAAAAAAAGCGGGAAATAATCACCACCTATGTTAAGGGGGTAAGACGACATTGCGGCAGCCTACAAAAGATTTCGAGCGACCACTCACTCGCCAATTAGTTACTGCATTATTAAATTATGTATTTATATAGATCTGTGAACGTTTACGATGCAAAAGGAGTACCTATGTAAGGATCGGTAGCGAAGGTGTTCTGTAATTTCAGCCAAACCCCCATGTATAAAAAGTGTAAATACTGGGTCTTTTTTTAAACGTGGGTAATACTGTACGGGCGTGTAGTACTCATGAAAATAAGCAATTTTTACTATGGGACCGACCATGAAATCGCGAAAGAAATTTCAACTGCTCCATACATTATTGGTCGCGTAACTCGAAAAAATGTAGGCAAGAGCAGATCTTTTAAATCATATTTCATAGTTAGCCCCTTAGTAAGAGTTGCTCATATTTATGAGTACTTCACTCCCTTAAAGTATTGTCCACGTTTAACCAAACACCCTGCATATTAAACTCAATTTCAAAAGCCTTTTCACAGCACTATATCAACTAATAGCCTATTTTAACCCCTTAAACCATTTTTCAGTGCGATAAACGACGGTCAAAACGCCCACTACGACGAGTCTTGCTCATCAACTCTTGCTAGTACGTTCAGCAATGGCGCCCGCGACCCCAGCACTGGGGTAGCTACTACAGACTTGTATGGAAAATGCACTGCTACGCATTCGGGAACATCTGCTGCAGCGCCTGAGGCTGCGGGCGTGTTTGCACTGGCATTGCATGCCAAGTAAGTTTTCCTTTCTGAACCTGTCTTACTTTCGGTCATAATGATGTTGAAAACTGCATTGCCAAGAAGTTGGACAACGTAAATTAAAGTGTTGCAACGCTTCAATTTAACTTCAATATATTAAAAGTCATCATCATCAAATCATCTAATTTTAAGTAGGCACATGTGCCTTGTGGCCATGTGCCTTCCTGTAAGAACGGGTCTCATATCTTTGTATCAGTGTGTGCTCCGTGAGTCAAATAAAGCTAAAATATGGAAATCAGAATCCACATTCTACAACGTAGCGTTTACGTCTTTCAAAACGTAGCCATATTGCGTTCATTAAAAAACCTCACGCGCCAAGTTTTCTATAAAAGAAAAACTCGCCTTCATTAAAATAGGACTAACCTACAGAGCGATTTTATTTTTCTTCTTATAGGCGACTCTTTGTTCACAGTCCCAGCTTAACGTGGCGAGACATCCAACACTTGACTGTTTTGACTTCAAAGAGGAACTCCCTTTACGATGCTAAGGTATGCATTATGTTTTTGTATAAAATGTTTTTAGATGACGATCTTTTGTATAATATACTTATTTTTCTCTAATGTGGTTTTCAGACAACAAATAGACACTTATTTATTGATGTCGTCGTCGAAAGGTATAGACATATCAAAAGGATGGACGGTTGCGCCATTTTTTTGCGTTTTAAACAATGGGTGATCTAAACTTGTTGGCCAAGCGTAGTTTTGCTATGTTTCAATGCTACACGAAGTGAATCTTTTGGACAAAACAGGCGTGAAGTTATAAGTTTTCTGATAAATCTGGTTTAACCTAAAACATAAACTTTTGCAAATTACGGACAACGTTATGGGAGTTCTTGTTGTTATATACCTCAAAGAGCCTCTAGGCTAGTCTATAAACTTTTGTCTTCAAGTTTAAATGCCAAGGTAAATGTACTCAAAAGCCAAGATTTAGCCAAGTTTACTGTTGAATTTGATTTTGTTTTATTGCTCTTACCTCTTTGATTTCGCATTGTGTTTTTGTTAACAATACTAAGCGTGGGTGAAACCCCATAAATTAATGAATCTATTCGAATATTATTTATCGAGCCGAAAAGTTCAAGGGAACAGAAATCTTTGAAAATCAATTTGTATTTCATCTTTGAAATTTGTTTTCGAAGTAATTATTTGAGTTTGATTGTTATTTCTAAGAGCTCTAGGTATTATTTACAATTGATTAGAAGCGTTATGGATCATCATTATCTTGAAGCCTTATATTCAGTATTCTCATCTAGCTCCTAAAAGAAAAACTTTCGAGATTAATATTAAAAGGAACTTTTTATGACAAAGTTTTCAAAAGGGGGGGACTTGCTATGACGTCTTAAAGCAAGATTAATTCTAGTGTGGGAAACAGGCAGACCTATACAGGTCGTCTAGCGCCATCTCTTTCCCACACTGAAATTACTCCAGCCCCTGTAGCATGACCACCGTAGACAAGAATTTCTTTGACTGAAGAATCGACAAAATGACAGATAGTGCAAAGAAATCCGCTGGTAGGCCAACTTGTTTACGAGACTCCTAACAATGAGAGCTGTTCTCTAGTTTATATTTCGGGTAATACAGAGTGGGAGGGAACATCAACGCACAAACGGATTATTCGAACGGATATTCAGTACATCATTTAAGTCATCATGTTTCATAAAAGTTGTAACGTTAACCTTCAATATCTCCGTAACTAGAAGGTTCCCAGGTATGGTCCGGTACAAAAACGATAGCAAAGATGGGAGGAACAAGGGCCTCTCGGCTTCGTTATGGGTGTTTTTACACCTGTTAAATAGGACTATACTGTATTGTTAATGTTTCATATCGTCAGGGTCGTTTCCACTGGACGATGAACGGCGTAGGACTGGAGTTCAACCACCTGTTTGGGTTCGGAGTGCTGGATGCGGGTGCCATGACGGCGCTCTCGGCCAACTGGCGCTCCGTGCCACCGCGGTATCATTGCGAGGCTGGATCTGTTAATACGCATTCGTAAGTACTAGATGATTTTATTTATTTTTCGGTTCATCATTTCAGCCGAAAGACGTCCACTGCTGGACATAGGCCTCCCCCAAGTGTCGCCACATTGACCGGTCCCGTGCGACTCGCATCCAGCGGATCCCTGCAACCTTCACCAGGTCATCGGTCCACCTAGTGGGAGGCCTTCCAACGCAGCGTCTTCCGGTTCGCGGTCGCCACTCCAGAACTTTTCGGCCCCATCGGCCATCCGTTCTGCGAGCAATGTGCCCTGCCCACTGCCACTTAAGTTTGGCTATTCTTCGGGCTACGTCGGTTACCTTGGTTCTCTTGCGGATGTCCTCATTTCTGATTTGATCACGCAAGGAAACTCCGAGCATAGCCCTCTCCATTGCCCTTTGGGTGACTTTAAGCCTTCTGATAAGGCCCATTGTGAGCGACCACGTTTCGGTCCCGTATGTAATCACTGGCAACACACACTGGTCTTAGACTTTCGTCTTGAGACACTGCGGTAAGTTGGACGAGAAGATACCACGCAACTTCCCGAACGCTGCCCAGCCGAGTCGGATTCGACGATTGACCTCTTTCTCGAAGTTAGACCTACCTAACTGGATCGTTTGTCCCAGGTAGACTTAATCGTCTACAACTTCGAGTGTACAGTCTCCGATCTTGATAGGAGTGGGTGTTACATGGGCATTCAACATGATTTTGGTTTTGTCCATGTTCATTTTAAGACCCACTCTTTCGGAAGCTCTACTAAGGTCATCGAGCATTGTACTGAGGTCCTCCATGGTCTCAGCCATGACCACTATATCGTCGGCAAATCGAAGGTGAGAGATGTACTCGCCATTGACGTTGATGCCTAGCCCTCTCCAGTCCAGAACCTTGAAGATATCCTCCAGTGCAGCGGTGAACAGTTTCGGAGATATGACGTCTCCCTGTCTCACGCCTCGCTGCAGAAGGATAGGTTCCGAGGTCTGGTCCTGAAGTCGGACTGACATGGTGGCGTTTTTGTACAAACACTTTAGCACCTCGATGTACCGATAGTCGATTTGGCACCGTTGGAGAGACTGCAGTACAGCCCAAGTCTCGATCGAATCGAAGGCTTTCTCGTAGTCCACAAACGCTAAGCAGAGAGGCAGGTTATACTCTTCGGTCTTCTGTATAACCTGCCGCAGCGTATGTATGTGGTCTACGGTGCTAAAGCCTTTTCGGAATCCGGCTTGTTCGGGAGGCTGAAAATCGTCAAACCTGCGCGCGAGACGATTCGTGATGACTCTTGAAAACAACTTGTAGACATGGCTTAGAAGTGAGATGGGCCTATAGTTCTTCAGCCGGGCATTGTCGCCCTTTTTGAAGAAGAGTACCACCACACCCCTGCACCATGCCTGCGGCGTCTTCCCCTCGAGTATGACGGAATTAAACAGCTTCTGAAGGGCCTTAAGCACCGGTTTTCCACCCGCCTTCAGGAGTTCGGCCGTAATTCCGTCATCACCCGGTGCCTTGTTGTTTTTAAGCTGTTTAAGAGCCATCCTAATCTCGTACAGGCTGACATCCGGAATGTCTTCGGTATAGTGTCGGGTCAGTCTAGCTCTTGGGTCGTTAGCTAGAGTTGCAACGGGCTTTCTAGTTGAAGTGTACAACTGCCCATAAAAACTCTCGATCTCCCTCAGCAGCTCCGGTTTGGCGGATACGATCCTGCCATCGTCGGTCTTCAGTTTCGTGAGCTGGCTCTGCCCAATAGCCAGATCTCTTGAAAATACCTTGGAGCCTTTATTCCGCTCAATAGCGTCTTTAATACGCTCGGTATTAAAGCGGCGGAGGTCGCTCTTCAAGGATTTAGAGATCCGTCTATTGAGCTGCCGGTATTTCCACGCCTCGTCTGAAGACTGCAGGATCATCTCACGCCGCTCCTTCATGAGCTCGAGAGTATGATCAGAGAGCCTTTTGTTGTGTGCACGACGTGTCTTGAAGAACTTAGACCCAGTCGTATGGACAGTTTCCACGAACCCATCGTTGCATTCGTCCACTGAGCTTCCTAGGCACTCGAAACGATTCTGGAGTTCAAGCTGAAAGCTCTCGGGGTTTTGGATCTGGATCTGTGCTGGACGGAGCGTAGACTTCATCAGTCGAGACCTTTCAAGCTTTATATTGATGTTCAATGTGCCTCTTACCATGCGGTGATCGCTCCCGGTTTTCACCGAATTGATCACAGAGACATCATTGAACACTTGCTTCTTGGTTGACATGATGAAGTCAATCTCATTTTTAGTTGCACCATCGGGACTCTGCCAGGTCCACTTCCTGTGCTCGCGCTTTTTGAAGAAGGAGTTCATCATATAGAGGCCCTCCTTCTCCATAAAACTAGCCAGTTGGTGACCCCGGTGGTTCCGACGTCCAAACCCAAATTGCCCCACTTGCAGCTCATCCCCGTCTCGTTTGCCCAGTTTTGCGTTGAAGTCCCCCATGACAACGGTGAAGTGAGTTTTGAAACCATGCAGGGCTTTAGAAATATCCTCATACATGGTCTCCACTTCGTCGTCGGGGTGTGCCGAGGTCGGGGCGTAGACCTGTATGACCTTCAGCAAATATCTTGAGGATATTCTGAGTATAAGGTACGCCACCCTGGTCGACACACTCTCGATCTTCACCACGTTATTCACGAGGGACTTGTGGACGATAAACCCAACACCACCCTGGGACTGCCGGTCACCCTCTCGGAAATAGAGCAAGCTGCCGGATTTTAGGATTATCGTGTCCTCACCCTCTCTTCGGACTTCAGATAATCCCACAATACTCCATCGCAGCCTGCTCAATTCCTCTTCGAGTTCCGTTATCTTCTCGTCGGTCCGGAGTGTACGCGTGTTATATGTTGCCAGGTCAAGTCGTCGGTATAGGTAGCCTGATCCCGTCCGGGGATTCTTCGCACCCCTTGCCACGCCGTAACCTCGACCGCTACCATAGTCGAGGGTAGACGGGCTGCCGGGTACTAGGGGCCGTTTTTTGGTTGTGCTCGTCATTCGGGGGGTTTTGCCATAATCGCCACGCTTGGCAAGCGGGTTGGCGATCGCAGTATGGTTGTAAAAAATCGCAGAGAACGCTGCTGCCCATTCTCTGGTAAGTCCCTTAGTCGCCTCTTACGACACCCACGGGAAGATATGGGATATTTTTCGGTTAATAGATGGCAAACATGCTTAGGCAAGTAGCTAAATGTTGAGAGGCCAGGAAGCCAATTATTAATTCCATACGTGATCTCAATTGCACAAAATTACAAATAGACAAAAAAAGTTAAATGCTAAAGCTATACATATATAATATAATATGTATAATATATGAGCATGAAGTCCTGGGTTCGATTCCCGGGTCGTGCAAATTGTTATTGGATTTTACTATCAGGAATTTCTAAACTAAACTAAACTCTGGATCTGTGCCCGGTTGATGGCAATAGACTCGCTTTCTATTACATGGGGCTTTAAAAACATAACTGGCAAAATGTGGGTGTAGGTAGTATTAGTTACATCTCTGCCTAACCCTTCGGGAATTACAGGCGTGTTGTTATGTTAAATATGAAGATATTTCACCCATTCCACTAAACATCAAGACTAGATACGGGTCTGTCTCATCTATCACAGTATCGCGTTTTGCGCAATACTCACGGAAGCCGTACAATTTTTTAAGCCGATTGTATTTGCGCTCTAGCTAAATGCCCCGCAATCGTTTAAAGCCTGATAAAAACACTGTACAGTCACGAGCACCAATTTGTAAACACTTAACAACTTTTATTCTGATTAAAATTTCATGTTGTTACGAACATAGTATTCCGGAACTCATATTTTTATGAAAAAGATCCTATCTCCAAGTTACAATCGTTATTTCTAGCGAAAATTGCATATAAATTTAGGAAAGTGTATATACAACATAAGTATTAAACTATATGCGAAAAATAAGTAACTGAATCGATTCCAATAATTTTTAAACCATGTTATATTTTGTCCCAAAAATATTTAAAAAAAGTTACAAGTTGGACGCCGAGCGACATTACATATACAACATTATTTTATTATATGCGAAAATATACTAAAAATAATGTTGTATATTGATCCTCGTGACTGTACGTATACCTCTCAAACTCAAACCATTTATTTCAACTGGACCATAACAGGCACTTTTGAATGTCAGAAAAACAAAGAAGGCGAAACTACAGTCCCAGACACAAGGCATAATAACTTGTGAAAGCACGGTAGGCCCATTCCACTGTTGCTCTGTAAGTAGAGATAGTCCGGCCAGTCTATTTTCATTGTAAGGCGAAAGAATAGATGTCACTTTGTTTTAAGTACTACCGTGTTCACTGAAGGTCGACCACTTTTCAACCTTATGCTCTCAACTAATAAGGTTGAAAGTGGTTTACCGTCAGTCAGCGTGGTAGTTCCAAAAACAATCCAATAGGTTCCCAGGTGCAACCCACTAAGCGAATTGTGTCAGCTTTTAAGACAGTTAGAACTAAAACTGCGAATATACATTCGGAATTCTCCGCCTTTCCAGCGAAATCCTATCCGAAGGTATGCTGACGATGAAGATTGAGACGTCGGCATGTGCTGGCACTCCCAGCGAGGTGCGCTACCTGGAGCACGTGCAGGCAGTGGTCAGTGCCAACGCCAGCAGGCGCGGAGATCTGGAGCTGTTTCTCACTAGTCCTATGGGCACCAGGTAAGAACGACGTCGGCATGTTCCATCTGATTTTTGACATTTGGATGTGTTGGCTGTTCACTGTTAGGCGTCGGCTTAAGCCGTAGCGTTCTTGTGTATCTGCTTATCTCGCGGATAACTTTGATTGCGCGTTGCAGGATTTTTAGTTTTTCACTTGCGTTATAGATGTCGCCATAAATTAAATAGTGTATGCAACCGCTTGTAGTCGACGAGCAACTTGTTGGCTCCTTCAGTGAAAGTTTTCAGAGAGTGAATGTTCCTCTTCATTTCCTTCTTACTACTGCCAACCACTAACTCTACCTATGTTTATCTATTACAGATCAATGATCCTGAGCAGGCGCGCGAATGACGATGACTCCCGCGACGGCTTCACCAAGTGGCCTTTCATGACCACTCACACATGGGGAGAGTACCCTCAGGGCACCTGGATATTAGAGGTACTCTTACTTTACTTGAAAAACTCTTAGTTTTCTTGAGAAACTCTTAGTTTACTTGAGAAACTCTTACTTTACTTGAGAAACTCTTAGTTTACTTGAGAAACTCTTAGTTTACTTGAGAAACTCTCAGTTTACTTGAGAAACTCTTACTTTACTTGATAAAATCTTAGTTTACTTGAGAAACTCTTAGTTTACTTGAGAAACTCTTACTTTAATTGAGAAACTCTTAGTTTACTTGAGAAACTCTTAGTTTTCTTGAGAAACTCTTAGTTTACTTGAGAAACTCTTAGTTTACTTGAGAAACTCTTAGTTTACTTGAGAAACTCTTAGTTTACTTGAGAAACTCTTTCTTTACTTGAGAAACTCTTAGTTTACTTGAGAAACTCTTAGTTTACTTGAGAAACTCTTACTTTACTTGAGAAACTCTTAGTTTACTTGAGAAACTCTTAGTTTACCCAATTTCAAATAAAAGTAGGTAATAAAATTGTTCGTTAGTTTTAAAATGAAATCAGCGGTACCTTACATATATGCAATACATACCAACACGGTCAAAATGTATGGAGCTGCAGAATTTTAAAGCCTATCAACTCTTGTAGAATCAAATAGGTAAACCCAATCAGGTAGGTAGGGTAGGTAGGTAGGTAGGCTCAATCCATGGTAATAGTTTGTGACACGATGTTCCTATTACCGTGTAGGGAAACCTAAATCCGTGTTGCACAAATATCTGTTCCTAAAACTGGTTGGATACCCTATATTACTTGCTTACTTACTATTACCAATGTGAAAGTTTGTTGCTCTTTCACGCAAAAACTTCTGAGGGATTTGAATGGAATTTGGCACACAGATAATTTATTACCTGGATCAACCATAGGATACTAACTTTTTATACCGGTAGTACGATCCCGTGGCACAATTAATTTATGTGTTTCATTTTCCAGGCACGCTACAACGGTGGTCCAAACAGCAACCCGAGTGACTGGTCGGGCTTCTTCCGCGGCTGGTCCCTGGTCCTCCACGGCACTCGGGCTCCGCCCTACGCGCAGCTGCAGCCCCAGGACCCTCACTCCAAGCTCGCCGTCGTCAAGAAGGCACATGAAGACAACGCGACCATCTAATAGACCAACACACCCAGGTTTTTTGAACTGATCAAGGTTGGTTTGAAGAGAACAGATCATTAACAGTATTATGATTCAAATGACTTTCAGTGATGTTTTGTAAAAAAATTCTGGTAACTAGTAAAACTCTGACTTTAGTAAAACTTTAAGTTGTGCAATTTGCTAGCGTGAATAAAAATTTGAAGGGTAATTACTGTAATACGAGTTAATGAATATTACCCACAAAAGAATTGATGATTATTACCCTACCATGAACTAACCCAACTGCAGAATAGGAGTACAGTCACTAACAGTTTGAGAATTAAAAAAGTCAAGAGCAGTATGTTCAGAAACAAAAGAGGAGAAGAGTATTTATGTACTAAACCAGCCGTGATCAGCGAAATAAAACCTGGCATTAAAAAAATGTAGGCGTAACATAGACAACCAAGTGACGACAAAGGATTCATTATATTTAGCTTTTATAATAATAATATCCTCTATCTTCCATTACATACTTTCTTCTAAATCTGTTAAAAAGCTCCCGAGTCGTGGCGCGTTGCTCATGTTATGCCTGCTGACTTCAGCGTCTGTAAAAACCTATGTATTTTTGTACATAGCTTCACAGAAGCCATAGGCGTTCTCCTTTAAATTATTGTTATGAATTTTATTTCTCTTTTTAATAAACGGTAACTGCACACTTTTTAAAGACGTTGTTTTTTTAATTTATATTTTTTATTTGCTGTTACCGTTTGTTATAAAATATGAAAGTAACAATAAAAATGGCGGTAATGTTTGATTATATTTTCTCAAAAGAGGAATTGATAGGGTTGGATTGATTCCTTGCTTTATTTTATTTGGGCTTATTTGTTTTCATAACATTATAATTCTTTTTTTCGTGCCGAATCGCTGCCATTTTTATTAAAAAACGGTCAAAGAAGGATAATTACTGCTCTAAATGTTGTTTAATTTCTTTAAAAACTAAGAACTTTTTTTTCTTTGACTGTCTACTGAATTCTTTTGTTTAAAATACTTTTTTAATCTTTATCCTATTGAACTAGTCATGATTTAAAACAATGTTATTTATTTGAGAAAACTATTCTAGTCCTTGTACATTATTTATTTTTTAACCTTGATTTTTATTGTGTTGGATTTTAAAAACCTTTTATTGAAAAACACGTAGGCGAAAAATATAAAAAAAAATAATGTTGAACGGTTAAAAATAATAATTTAACAGAGTTACGGTGAAAAGTACGAAGAGAATAAAAATTTATTTGGCATTATTTTTGTAACAAACTTCGTCGTAGAGTAGAAATCATTTATTTGCGTTGAATTTTGTTCATCTTCTATATAAATTTATAAGTTACATAGACAGACGGACATATCAGGTAGCGTCGTAATGCTGAAATTTACATACTTACACAAATATCAACTATTTATTTTAAACTCGAAGTTGAACAAGATTTAATATGAGTTTTTAATATCGTTTTTTTGGAATTTTAATTATTATGTATATTATTTGTAGAATGGATAGTTCAATTTTAGTTTATTTTGTCTTAAAAAAATGTATGTTCTTTAGGTTTATTAAATTCAAATGGCCTTGATTTAACCCAGCTAAATAAAGCTCATTTGAATACTTTTGTGTTTAATAATACTATGTGTCGAAAGACACGTATGTTAGAGTATTTACAAAGAATATATTAGAAAATTATCGTTATCGAGTAAGATATAATAAAGCTATTTATATGACAACATGATTAAACTTCCTTTTGGGGCCCACTAACACTGAATATGGTTATTTATCAACAGCCTCTTTGCATCTATTTTCTTAAATAATAAAATTTATTATTAAAATAAAGTTTCAAGCATTTTCAATTCCATATTTATGGGCGTAACCGTAGGTTTATTACAAAGTCGTTAGGATAATGGTTAAGAAATTAAAAAAAAAAAACATATAAAGAAAAATATATTATGTACTACTATTATAGAAAATATAATGTGATTTGGTGTTGTATTTGAATTAAATGACGTTTTTGTAATTGATACTCCTTTCCCTTTTATAGTGTTTATGTGAGGGTTTGACGCAACTAAAATCTTTACAAACATATTGCTTGTTTTTGATGTAATGGAAGTTTAGGACTTGTCAAGCTCAGCTTAAGTTTTAAATTTTGAGTGCTACATTACATTAAAGAATCCCCTTAAATAGAATTTGACTAGTTCTCTATTTAAATACATACTAAAATTAGCAACTGACTGCTGGTGTTTTAGCAAATTATCAAGGTACGAAATCACCGAATTCTTTGTTTATGGCATTGCTATATTTCTAGAGAAGTACCTACTTAATTATAAAAAATGGGGTTCATATTGATTTAAAACTCTTGGCATTTAGCTATACACTCTTCTACATAATTATGGTTAAAATTAAACTCCGTAGTATATTTTAACATTTAATTTTCATTAACAAATGTAGGTATTGGGCAGTTTGTTTATCTTACAATAGTAATAACTATACAGAAGTGTAGTGGAATTAAGTATAAAACTATTTATTACACTATATACAATTACACTATGGAATATATCTTAGTCTTGCTAAATCGTCGTAGAAACAGCGATAACAGGAAATGTAAGTCAACGAAAAAAAACTGGATATAGTATATAGGAGGCAAGCCTCAAATGTACCTACCTAGATACAGTCAACTGCAAGTCGATAGTAACATTTTGATCTAGCGCTGACTTCGCGGAGTACGAAGTTTCAATAGAATGAGATGATACTGACTTCTCACATACGTTTAAGCGACTGTTGGTTTATTTTTTCATGCCTATGATGTATGGTTCTCTGTTTCAAAACGTATTGTATTGCATATTGCAACTAACATTGTTTTGACGCACTTTACCCTTCCTTAATATTACTAAGGGTAAGGTTAATTAACATATTTTCTTCCCTCACTTTACATTTTATCTCTTAGGATTCAGTTTATAAATAACATACAGGTAGTGTATCGGTGCAGGTTGAATTCTGAAAATGTACATACAATAAGATATGTGAAAGTATAGGACAATGACAGTTAATTGAAATTAAACTTTGATCTAAATACAATAATTTAAAAAAACAACAAGTGATACAGCTTAACTTTTTAATGGATATCACATCAGGTATTTATTTTAAATATATTTTTATTATTTACTGTAAAAATCTAACTTAATGCATTTTAATGTTTGGAAACTGTATTTTTATACAAGTTTGTCCATGAGTTAATACTAATTATTGAATTGTAAGAGGTATCAGCCTCAACTCATTGATCCCGCTTAAATTCAATAGGTACTTAACAAAAATCCCATATAAATATGTCATTCTCATGTAATATTTTCTGTTGAATACGATCTATCAATGGATGTATGTATGGTACACCTTGCTTTATTATGACAAAGTTATTAAATTAAGGTAGATACAGAATACTAAAATTTAAGTAAAAAATACAAATACATACACTAAAGTTTGTCACCGTTTCACTTATTCACAATTTGATTTGGTACAGTCACACTCACGTATGTATAGTCTCATACAATTTTATTTGTTTTGTATGACTTTTTCACTGTCCATTTAATCTTGTACCCGGCTTCTGGATGCATTGCATAATACAATTTGCATTTGTATGAGTATTTTATGGTCTCATACACCCATTTAATTAAAGTTCATGACGTGAATTGATGAGATTAGATGATTATGAAATCGGATTTGGTAGTCAAATCCGTTTGGTTGGTTGTATGGGCTCATACACCCATCTCGTTGTATGGCCTGCCGTTGTGCATGTCTACATCAACGCCGCGCTCCGAGATCCCGTTGAGCCCATTAGTGTGCCCACGGGAATTTAACTGTCAGAGATCTGTGAACAAAAGATAGTGGTCAGCTATAAGATGATTAAATATGATGAAAAGGTACAATAATATGTCAAATTGAAACAAAAATGAATGCCTGGCACTCTCTCTACTCTCTAGGAAAAGGACAGACCTACAAAAGTAGTTGAGCTAATCTCATAGACATAAAAAAAACCGTAGCTCTAAAAGTGTTTTGATTAGGGTAAAACTCACAAACTGAAAATATATTTTTGATTAGGGTAAAACTCGCAAACCGAAAAATAATTTTGATTACGGTAAAACTCATAAACCAGATAATTATTTTTGCTAAGGGTAAAACTCGATCACTCGAGAATATTTTAGCTTAGGGTAAACTCGTAATTCATAGTTTGACTTAGGGTAACTTACCCATGGTTTCCTGCTGTAACTCTAGTTTGTACGCCGGATTGTCATAAGGCGGGAGGGACGACTCTCGAGGAGCGGATGGCACTGTAAACATGAATTGTTGTTACTTGCCCAAATTGATAATATGACATAATAGGTACAAAGAAAAATAAATAATACATGAGAATAAAATTATGAAACATCCTGTTAATGATGTTTACGAGTCAAACGGGAGAACATACCTACCCAGCACTCGAGTCTTTATTAAATTGTCATAAATACCTATTTTTTTACTTATTAATAATTCACGCATTTTCCTACAAACGCTGCTTGAAGCACTATTGCATATTCTACTAGAAAAACTGACGAGAACATCAAATTTTCTCTACTCTAACATTAGGCAACAAAGCAACAGTGTGTAATGAAAATGGGTCACCCACACCTGCCATTGTCACCGGAACTTTTACACGTGATTCCATAAAACACTTGGTCCAAAAAGGTCAAAAGAAAACTACTTCCAGCTAGACTAGACACAGATACACACTGGTAATAGGCACAGATCGTGGCCGATGTCTCCTGAGCACGACGAGGAGCAACAACAGCGACGTGAGAGCCCCCAGCGCGGCTACGGCGCCCACGCCGACCAGCGCGCTGTAGTAGTCGCCGCGGTGTGGCCCGGCTACTGAGGACGCTTCTATCTCGTCTGGAACGAGAATGTTTAAGTAGAAATAACAGAGAAATGCAAGTAACATCATTATAAAGTTGTCTACAGGACTTCTGCTAGTTGGTTCGCCAGGGTCGTATATCCCTGAGGTGTACTTATAATGCACCCACATTAAGCCAGTTATGTTTGAGTCCCATGATGCGAGCTTATTGCCATCAACCGGGCACAAATTCAAACTCCAGACTGCTACTGAGAAATTCCTGATAGAAAAACTCAATAACACTTTGTCCGACCTGACCACTAGACTAACGAGGCAGTCAGAGTAATTTATTTGTGTATTTTATTTATGGGCCTTAGTTGCCTGACAATAAAATGATTGATTGATTTATTGTGTAGTTTTAACCAAAATCAGGCACTGCAAACTTTATTATTGACTCATTAAAACAGTTCTGGAGATCCATGCAGATTTTTTTGCAGGCACATCTGACTGTTTTAGTTTTAAAAGGTCTAAAATGCCGAGATTTCTCCCAGAAAGCCTTAAATGAGTTAAACTGCTATGCAGAAATGTGCGAGTTCCTTTAACAGACAGAACAAACGTTAATGGCTCAACGTTAGTATGTTTAAAAAACTGGATACTCACTGTCGATAGGTTCTGGAGAGTCTTCCGACTTTGTGTTGATTTCCAACACGTTGCTAGTCTTTACTTTTCCGTTGGTCAGGAACATTTCAAGCCAGACACGACATCTGTAGGGAAACACACCAATTAGCTCTGTAACTATTGAAAGCCGTTGCAGAAGTACGGAACGTTTAGAAAACTATCGCTACTCATATAGGCCCACAGCTATCTTAATAAATGTGGTGCTCACTTGGTGTTAGGCTGAAGACCAGTAAGCGTAATAGCTGGTGGAAGATCCCTTGTTGCAAGCCGGAAGGCATCCTTCTCCCGTTTTGCGCCGCACGCATGTGCTCCACGGTACACCCGCACCCAGCGCTCGGCGGGGGAGGGGATGCCGCGCCACCAGATTTCGGCGGCTTCAGAGCCTACGGTGCGAGCCTCGATAGTTACTGTCCAGTTATATGGGTCTGTAAGAGAAGAAGAAAGGGGTTAAAGGAATGAATGATGGTCACAAAAGCCAGCCATTCATTGGGGACCAGGCTTGGTCCTCAGGTTCACAGGGTTATTGTGTTTTTCAATAACAGCTCGATAAGTGCCTGACTTAGACCCTTGTGCGTATTTAATTTGGGCCCTAACATATGTGATAATCTGAGTGTACCACACCTCTGGATACCTGCTTCAGAGATAGAAGCACATGACATTAGTAACTTGGTGTTATTACCAGATTCAGGAATCAAAAAGGTGGTCATACTTTAGAAGCCTATTTCGAAGAGAGAATGCGACAAGTTTAACACTAGCATAACGTAACCACTTTACGCTGGACGTCTTTCGACTCAAAATCGATGATTCACTTACCAACATAAGGAGCAGTATTGAACTCGATTCTGCCAGGATCGATCAGCTCAGTGGTAGCCTTAGGTGGTGGTACGAATACGAGGTTCGCTTCATAATGGCTGCCGGGGCGCAAGTCGTGCAGTTCGGCGTTGGAGCGGCTGTGATGTAACAGTTCTGTCATGCTGTAGATCGGAGTACCTACTGGACGGTATCTGGAGAGGTAGGAGACAGTGGCTTTTGAAAAGTAATCATGAATCATTCACAGAACGCTTAAGAACTCTTGAAGCGACGATTTTGAATAAGAGACTCATGTCAGTGAACTAATAAGCAGAGCCTTAAAACAGTTGTCTAATTTATTTAAGCTTGATGATCAGTTAGATCAGTGTGTAACAGAAGTCTCATGAGACTAGTGTTCGATAGAAATTTTCATTGTACGTTGCAGTTTAAATTGAGACTTATACATACTGGCCTTCTTACTAAGACAACCGTAACTATGTTAGAAGTACGATTAGAGTTACGGTTGCCTTTGTTAGGCAGGCCAGCATACGTCACATGTGTTTGATTCGCGGTCTAGCTATTTGTATCGCGTATGGGCGTAGAAGCACACATTTTACAGTTCAATGAAAACATTTTCTTTTGCATGGATATTTCTTATAAATCTGCATTCTTCTTTAAAATGTGGTCATCTTACCTGACTTGTATAGCATCGATGAACTGCAGCTCATCCTCTCCGAAGCGTCTCCATGTGACGTGTGCTGTTGTGTCATTGACGTCCATGATCGTAAGGCGACTGTCGATCTCTTTGCGTTTCTCCTCCACTGTTGGGATCGCCTGCATAAGAACACAAGTAATCTGAATAGAAATACCAATAAATTGGAAAGGAAACCCTACCAACTTCCTCTTTTTGTTCATTGCTAGCACACACAAAATACCTAAGAAATAGATACCAGATATTATATTTTGAATTTGGAATCTACAGAGGTATGAGGAACAGGGTCTAAAGTCCCTCAATCCTCATAGAGAAGGGAGAATCCTCCAACTATGTAGATTGATGTTGTGCCTTGCGCGATATAGAGTTGCATGACGTCAGATATGATACGCAGACCGTATGAAGCGTTTTAAATGCCGCAACTAACGCTTTATACTATGGAGCCGATCACAGCATTGGGCTTGGTAAAAACTCTTAAAAAAAACAGAGATATCGCTCTGTTCCTGATCAACGAACCCAACAAAAATAAAAAGACCTATTCTAAACATACCGTCTTCTGTTCCAGCGTCCTCACAGTATAGATGTCGCTCTCCGGCTCAACGGCTAGATTGTGGAGGTACAGCTTCCCCCTGATTTTGTACGTAGTGGCCGGAGTTAGGCCACCCAGACGGAACTCCAGGCGAGGAGTCGTGAGGACCTCGTCTGCAGGCGCGAATACTTGGGAGTACCAGTGGGATACATCTTCATCACTGGAAGGTAGAAAAAGGCTTTGAATTAGATGGAAAGAGGGATTACATTTACGCAGTTTGGGACACAGACGCCAATTAAGGTGTGGGCAAACCGGACCGGACTCCAGAAATATGACTTTATCATCATCAGCATTCTCTTGCCTTATCACAATTTATTTGGGGTCGGCGCAGCATGTCTTCTTCCATACGTCTCTATTACTCGTCATCTCAGCAGTCACCTCCTTTCTAGTCATATCATCCTTCACACGTTTCTTTGGTCTTCCTCTACTCTTATAGCCATCCACATTTATACTCAAAACTTTCCTCATGATGTTTTCCTCATTTCTCCGCATCACATCTATACCACGAAAACCGACTACGCCACTTTTAGACTTCCTCTTATGTACTCATGCCTTACTTAGTACTTTACTTTGACAGATAATGTACTGAAATATCTGTGAAATATCGGTATCTGTAGCTAGTCCTGAGTTCCGTCCGGTTGATTTGACCGCACCTTTTAACAGTCGCCTTCAACCGGTGGACTGCATGTATCAAGTGCGTTCATAGATCCAAGTTATTTTTTAGACTAGTAGACGTTTGACTATTATTTAATTTTATTTTTTCGTAACCTGCTCTGTCCAAGTGGAAGGTTCACTTCTCTCTCTTCATACCTAGTGTGATGGAACAACTATTTATTAAAACAAATATAACTAAATACTTACGCCTTATCAGTATATCTCAAGTCCACGCTTCCCCTCAATCCAACCAGCACAGGCGGAAGACCAAACAGCATCTTAACACTAGTTGGCGAATCTGCTTGAAGAGAGATTACTGTCAACTTCTTGTTCATGTCCGAGAAGCCTGGAGGTATGGTCAGCCCTGGAGGTAGACCCGCCAAAGCAGGCTGGTCAGCAGTATGCGGTGGCCTATGGATATTGTTCTGGTCGTAGTCGGGAATATTCTCATCCTGAGGGAAATGGATCTCAGGAGGAATTGTTGGTAGGAACGAATGCTGGGGAGGCTCTTCTAATGTTGGTTGACCTGGAAAATGACGAATCATTTGATATTGATAAAGTTAAAGCAAAGAGAACTTTAGAGACATTTTACATAGGATTTTGTTTGGACCAGCCAAATCATCTGTTTCCTATAATAAATTGTATAGATAGAACCAATGTGGGTTAGTATGTACAATGAGGTGACGTAAAATGATTGATGAGCTATTGTGTTATTAGTCAAATTACGAGTATAAAGGCATTATGAGTACATATGAAAGATCATCGCTATAGCTGAACTATACATCCGCTTGTCTTCCTACACAAGTTGTAAAAATCAAAATCTAGTAGGACAGAAAAAAGGCCATAAAAGTCAGTCAAAGTTGAGAGTCAGTCGTTATAATACATCAAAGAGACACATGAAGCGAACAGCAAGGCGAGGCAACAAACCTGCCGCGTCTCCAGGGTCTTTGTCTGCTGACCGTCCCAGGTTCTTATTCACTACAGACGCCACCTCCATCTGATGGAGCAAATGCTCCAAATCCAATGGTGCGTAAGCTTTACCAGACATATGTGTCGTCTTTGAATTCTGCGCGTACGTAGAATGAGCATTAGGCTTGATGTTGGGAACAGGTCTTAGCAGCACAGTCTCGTAAGGGTTCGGTTCTTTAGTCAAAAAATTATAATGAGGTTTCTGACCATCCTTCCACAATGCTTCGCTGTACATTTCAGTCGGTTTCGGATTCTTTTTGTTCTTAGTATTAAGTAGGGTGAAGTGCTTCCTTAATTGAGACTGGTCTCGAGAATTACTCTGGGGAAGGATAACTTTAGGGACAACGCGATTGTCAATGGAATCGTTCTGTGCAGTAGGCTCGAACAAATTTTGCTTGAGTTGCGGTTTTCCTGGCATGGTATTATATAGAGCCGCATTGTGACTTTTGGAAAGAGAAGATTCAGGCGTCCTTTCGTATGAAGGTAAGAAGAAATTTAGGTTATCAATTTTTGAGAGTGGTATTTTTCTGATCTTCTCATAAACTGATTTCACTGGGATTTTGTGAGATTCCAAGGAGAGCGTTAGGGGCCTTGGGGTAAGTTGTTGTCTATGAATGTTGTCTTGCTGTTTATGTCCTGAGTTAGCAAGATTAATGTTTACAAGACGCATATCATACGAAGGTGGACTGTAGGCAGTGGGCAATTTTCTGAAAGTTTCTTTTATCGGTGGCGATACTGGTTTGGGGGATTCAACCGGCCATTTCCCACCAGACTTCATTAAAGATGGTGCGGAATGTATAGTTTTGAATGGTGAATCGATATCGTCTAGAGTGAAAACCGTGACATTATCTCCTTGGGCATTAGGAGGTGGAAGTGTTTCCGCTGCGTATTGGGAACCTGGTGTGACTCCGCCAGGGTAAACTGATTTAAAGTATTTAGGGAACGATTTGACGGGGCTTAAGTGTCTGTAGAAGTCTATAGAGTCAGTAGGGAGGGGTGGTGAGGGTATGACGGGAGCTACAGTCGGTCCTTCAGGTACAGGTGTCACATAGTTCATGATTTTACCGAGAACCGGCATCTCGTAAGGCTGAAAAGATGATCCGTTTGCAGCTGCAAGAAATAATGTGTATGAGTGACATGCATGTGAAATTGTGAGATGAATTATGATGATGCTGATTAATAATAATGATGCTGATGTGGACTTTATGTAAAGTGATAATTAGATCTTTTAATAATTAATGATGTAAGCTTTTCAGAAAACGAATGTAGTTGGTGAGCATATAAATTTTATCATGTCTAATTGTGATTTTATCCAATTTCAAAACTCGAAATTAATTCTTACCGGAATTGGGAACACATCCCCAGTGCTTGCAACAGTCCTCATCAGAGATATTGACGGCAGCTGGCCTGTGGCCCAGGGGACACCGCAACGTCTGAGGAGGTATGGCGGGGAGGGGAGAGCAGACATCCTGGCAGTCCAGCTCACCATTCTCACAGAAACAGCGTTGCTCGCACCCAGTTAGTTCTAATGGAACTTCGCTCCAGTTTGGTACTCTGGAAACAAAGGTTTTTTCAATGAAAGAATTTTTGATAGCATACCTTCCCCAGCTCCAGTCTGTAATTAAAATATAGGTGATACGAAAAAAGAGAATGTTTTTATCTTTTCAGAATCCAAACTTCAATACTGCTACCGATTCACGGTCTGGTAAACACCTGTAAGGCTGTTTCTACGTCATCAGTCATCGAAGGCTCAGCCACGTGCTTGTAGCCACATTTGAAGAAGTACAGCATTAAATCATGCACTTGTATTACCGTCCGTGTCTTTACAAAAGCGGTGGTCGCGCGAACTCAAAACTGTTGAATTATTTTGTTTGGGGAACAGGAACGTGTGGCCGCGCTGACAGAGAGCGCCAACACGACGATCGCGTATTCGCGTCACCGAAATAGTTGGTTAGGACTTAGGGTCCCAATTCCTCCAAAGAGAGTAGAATTAATATACTCAAATGATCAACTTACGCAACTCCCTTATAATGGCAGGTCCCGTCGCTCAGACACCTGGCCGACCTAGGGCAGCAGTTAGGCGGGGTCGCGGGAGGCGAGGGGGCCCAGCGCACGCAACCCTTGGACACCAGCTCTAGTCCTACGTGGGAGGGACACACCAGAGCTGCACACTCTTTCTCGTCTGGACCTGTGCACTCGCAGAGCTCTGTGCAGCCGATGTGGAACTCGGTGCCTGGGAGGAAGAATTGATAATCAACTTTAAATACTCTGTTGAAAGGTAGAAAGGATTAGGAAACAACTACTTACCTACATAAAATACACTAATACTGTTTTTTTTTGGACTCCCACATTACATTAGAGATGACAAAAAATCAAGACTACCTAACCAGAAAATATAAACCAAACTAACAGCTTGAGCAAGCATGGTGATCAACGCCCATGCCCAAGCCTTTGTCCTGCAGCAGGAAAGTATTAGGCGAAACCAGCGTTAATTGTCAAGGACAAGATAAGTCAAAGTTTTAAAATTCATTGGAGCATTTGTCTTTTACAGATTTTTGATAAATTATGAATTAGTGAAACAGGATGCTCTCCGTTACGTTTCCATATTCATGTACATCTATTACATCTTGACTGAATAAGCAGAGGTGTTTTAACTTTAGGAATCAATCAAAAAGGTACAGACAGTTTGTAGGATAAGGATCACAACATTGACAAATACTTCGGTAGTATTTGTAAGGAGATATCCGTGTCAAGAGCCGCGTCCGCTATTTCTCGATCCGTTCCAATTTAAGAGAACATTTCATTTGAGTATAAATACATAGTTTGAGAAATTCGATCATGGCATTAGACCAGAAAATCACTGACTGAAACCCGATTTGCCTAGTAAATACTTTTTATTTTATTTCAGGAGCTATTGTATCGTAATAATATAAAAAATACTTACCAACATCATAAACTTTTCCATCATGGTGGCACCCAACCTTGGAAACGTTGTGAATACCGTCATTCAGAACCTCATTGAAATTGATTCCAAGATCAGATGCCGTTATTGTAAAGTTAAACTTGGTTCCAGTTTCCTTGGTCTTCAGGATATAGTCTTTTCCACCTTCTAAGTTCAGGATCAAGTTGGACTGCTTTAATTCTACATCGGCAAATGATTTTCCTCCATCGTTGCTTAAGAGAAGGTGTATAGGGTCTTCGCTCTCGTTCAAATGCATCAGGTTGACCTGGACCGAGTTGTTCTGAAGTACCTTCACGGAGCCTATGGGTTCGGTCAGTACTAGGGGTCTCGTGTAGATTTGTTCAGCGTTGTCATCGTGGTCAGGCTTATAGGCTTCGAAGCCTTTGATTATGTGCTGAAAAAACAAATAAAAAAATATAACGTCTCCCGAATTTCCATGTCATAAGAGCGAGCCTATTGCCATCAACCGGGCACAAGTTCGACTGTAACTGAGAAATTTCTAAATGAAAAAGCGCATTACACTAACCGCTGACCCGGGAATCGAACCCAGGACCTCATGCTCATCCGTAGTGTTTCCACGAGATCAACGAGGCTGTCTAACTGCTGTAGAGAAAACTATGTAATTAAAGGTACAAAAAATACCAAAAGAAGAATTGGCCATTATGTAACAGAAATATAGTCCGGAGTTTATAATATAATTACCATGGATGAAGTATCAGATATCTCAGTAGTTGTAGTAGTGGAAGTCGTGGAGTTATCTTGTTCTTCGTGGACATCATGGCTGACATCACACACTTGCACCTCGCAGCATGCGTCGATGGGATCCTGCACGTTGATGCATTTGTCTGATACCGGTAGGGGATTACATCTGTTGAGAGAAAAAGGTCAGTATTCCTGGGAAATAGTGATTTAATATGGAATCAAGACTCTTTAGGATGGGTTGCGGGACTGTTCGAAAGAGATACCGCGGCCCTGGAACACAAAGGGCAAAGAAGGAACATGGATGGGTTTTAGTCAGTAGAAGTCTGACACTCCCTTCCGCTCCGCCCAGAGCGTCATTTGATGATTTACCATCCGAAAAACAAAAAAAAGACTGTAGGATCTCCGCACTAAGTAGTCAGTTGAACAGTTTGAAATTAATACACTAAGTAAGTGTATTAATTTCAATGTATTCAACAAAGTACAGACTCACTTCTTTTATTTGTTTTTTTGTGGTCGTCGTTAGGAAGAGGTGTGTCGCTTGTGTGTGTGGAGTAGAGTTCGCAGCCATGCGATTTTAGAGGCTTTTACATAAGGGAAAAGAAGGTAATCTGTGTCTTCTGTAACCTTTAAAGCGATATTAACACTGCTTTGGTATCTACTACACCTTATACAAGGTGTAAATTGGATCCTTCACGAAGCCGTCAGCCAAGCATTCTGTACATCAAACTAAGTAACTCTACGCAAAAATTATTGCTGGGAAACGACTTTTTTTGGGGTGTAAAATTATGGTTTACAGTAGAACTCAATGTAACGCCCTCAAACATTCTGCTGATGGATGCATTGAATAGTAAGGGGTCGTGGAGGTATAGCCTGGTCAAGTCAGACATGCAAGGTTACAAAAATTCGCATATAACTGAAAATTTGTACGAATGTTCGCAACACTAATATTATGAGTACCTAATTGTATTTGTCTGATGGATAATTATCTAATGAAACTTCGAATATAATGTCTTCTACTTTTTCTTCATCTTCTTCCTGCTTGTTCTATGACCGATGCATCGGATATCACTTCGGTGATATCGTAAGGGCATTGGAGTACGACTGGCCCTAACAACCGGCACATACTAATGAACAAAACAATACAACTTTGTTGCAGCCGCATTTAGCACGACACCCCTTATTGCATTTGCAAAAAATTGTATTGCGGAGTTTTACCGGAGCAGGTGGGATTAAAGTCTGTATTGGTTCTACTGCCATCATCATTCTCTTGCCCTTATTCTAATTCATTTAGGATCGGCGCAGCATGTCTTCTTTTTGCATAGTTCTCTATTATTAGTCATATCTCCAGACACCTTGTATTAGTTCCAATGTATTGTCAATTAATTTTCAATCCCAGTCTTCTGGGTCTAGTTTATTTCCAATCAGAAGCAGTTGGGAGAAGACGAGCTAATTACACTCGTTTTTATTTTCATTAGCTTTTACAATTACTCATAAATTGACAGCAATTTTCAAAATTACATCTTTTTATTTGATACAATATTTTTTTTATTAAACCTGACCACAATAGATGGTGGAATAGGCTCACCGGGTTAAACATGTATAAAAAAACATGAGTTCATACACAACACACAACTTTTCAACATTTTGAATAGCTATATCTCAGACATGGTGATTCTTAGTAAAAAAAATTAAAATTATTATAGATAATTGCATGATCAACAATTTTTGTCTGAAATATTTTTATGATAAAACTTACCGTTTGGCTAAAAAATGCAATAAAACCCATCACGAATTTTTTGATTTTTTTTTTTCGCAATCTCGGATCTATGGGGACTTTTCACATTTCATTTGTAAACATTCGTGCCAATTTTTAGCTCTATGCGAATTATTGTAACCTTACTCCTATATTTTGAGCTAACTTGACCGGACCGGAACATTAAAAATTTTGTACTTAAAAAAAAAAATGGAACTATGACCCCGAATATCTCCGTAACTAGAAGTTTCCCAGGTATGGTCCAGAACAAAAAAATGTTCACAAAGACGGGGAGGACAAGTGCCTTTCAACTTCGTTTAGGGTAGTAACTTCAATTAACGATTAAAGAATTAGTTACGCACATATGAAATCTTAACTAACCTGGGTTTACAAGTCACAATGGCCAGAGGTTCACAAGAGCAGGTTTGTTCACAGCCGATGTTCCACTTGGACCCGACCGGGTGTGTCTCGTTCCCGTATCGACATATTTCTTCTGCCTTCGATATCTTCGCATCTGAAAATAACAAAATAAAATTAGTCAAAGAATAAGGATTTTTCTTCAAACATTGGCATTATTTGAACGACGACGTTCAGCGTACAGTCACGAGCCACTAATATGTATACACTTTCCTAAATTCAAAAGCAATTTTCGCTAGAAATAACGATTGTAACTTGGAGATAGGATCTTTTTCATAAAAATATGAGTTCCAGAATACTATGTCCGTAACAACATAAAATTTTAATCAAAACAGTAGGAGAAAGACACTTTTAAAAGTTGAGCAATAATTAGAATCGCGATCGTCTTGCTGACAGTTTAATATTTACCAAGGATATATCTCCTAAAGTTTTAAAAAGTTTGATAAACAATCTCACCAAGAAAGAATACAGGTATCAGTCATTTCATGTTATATAATGGTATTCAGCTGCATCCAGATAGACTAGAAACTGACCAGGTATGAGGCTAGGCAGACGATGCTGTATCTCATACATATATTACCATTACGAAATAAGAAAAAGAAGTTCTTCCTTACCTGCATTATTCGTAGCGCATGCTATAATAGAACAGCACTCGTCAACGGGGGACTCGAAGCAGAGGGGATCGTTTAGTCTTCTGCCACGACGAACGTAGGGGTGCTGGCAGCGCGGAGAACAGTCGAATATACCACCGCTACTGCACTCGCAAGTCTCTTCACATCCTCGGTCCATTCGCTCACCGAGCTGATGAATGAAGCAAATATTATTACGTAAAATCCTACTTCCTACTAATATTATAAATGCGAAAGTTTGTTAGGATGGATGGATGGATGTTTATTACTCTTTCACGCAAAAACTACTGATGATACAGATATTGTTATTCTGCTTTTCGGTGCGGAGACGAATACAAAAAATCAGAGATCTTTAAAATTGGTCCATCCGTTCTTGATTTATAAATTGTGTAAAACTTTAAAAAATACCAGGCTGGCATGAATTCAAGTTGGTATTTTAACATTTCTGGATATAAGAATTTTCTGTAATAAGTACCAGGCTGTCATGAATTCAATTTGGTGTTTTAACAGTTTTGGATCTTAATCATAATTTTTCAGATATTTTAATAGTTATTCTGCTATTCGGGACGGAGATAAATACAATAAATTAAAAACCATGAAAATCGGTCTAGCCGTTCTCGAGTTATAAGTGTTCGAACAAACCCGACTTTATTTACTTTGTTTTTTTTTTTATATATTCATTTCGCTTATAACCTGGATTAACACATAGAATACTTTTTCTGATTGTAGTATGATCCTGTGGGACAATTATCGAACTCCACGCGGGCGAAGCCGCTGGCATAAGCTAGTAGATAATAAACTTGGGGCTCGCGTCAAGGTTAATTTGTACTGAATCTGAATTAGCGCTGGCTGGTGACAAAAATGAGAAGAACAATTTATCTCTACTTGCAAACTGAAGTTTACTTAAACGCGATCGAGTACGTTTATGTTTATTCGCGCTACTCGCACTGTGTGTGTTTGACGAGTAGGTTACCGGACCTGCCGTAAATAATAGGACTGACTGTAAACGTTTTTAACACTCACACCTTTCACCATACACTTTCTTATATATCACCGACATTGTAAATTGATGATAGAATTTGTCTTTCATAATTATTTATCCTTTTTTATTATTTTTGTCCTTATGGATATGACATTATTTTTTATTCTCTCAAAAAAACTTATACTTATAGTTATTAGTCAATGTTTTAACTTACCTTATAACTAATTTCATTTTCTTTACATTCCACCTCCTCTGATACTGTCCTATCAACCGACATCAACGGGTGGAACGGAGCCTGCAGATTATCATAAAACTTTTCAGGAAGACCCTTATGCTTTTGCTCCTGTATCATCCTCGGCTCATCATCATCATCCACATCTAAATTGACATCACTTAGATCTGGCATGGCTTTCTTGTTATTCTTTGAATTTGTGTCATTGTGTAGTGCGATGGCAAAGTTTTGCAGTTCATCTACGTTTAAGTTGAGTAGTCTGCCTCTAGGTTTTGCTTCCGGGGTAGGCATGATTGTGTCTGCTACATCTAGTTGGGGTGTCTGATCTATTTCCTCTTCTGGTTTGCGTTCAGTGGATTGTTTTTGGGTTGTCGTTGACATCACTCTAATTGTGGTCGTTTTCCGACGGTGTGGTGCTTCTGTTGTTCGAGCTCGAGGTGGTCCGTCTCGTGTTGGTAACGTCTGTGATCGCACATCTTCTTCTTCACCTGTTATTTTACCTGGAAAAGAGGATTGGTTTTTTGTTAGAGTTTGTAAGAAGGGAATCTCGAGAAATGGTGATTTAGAAAATCTACAATTTCTCGGTAAACAGGCAGGAGTTCTTTTTTATTTTCAATGTCCTCTACTGTCTTAACCAATAGTATTTGTCTTGCCTATTCAATGCGAATGTAATTCCATAAGTATACGAATCTATTTAATTTTAACGAGATACAGATCACATTGAAATCGCGAACTGATTACTAAAACTATTTTCATAATAGCGCTATCAAAAGTAATTTTACGATGGACGGAGGTTAATCTCAAGCAGGAAACTTTGTATCAGCAAAAACGTAACATAACTGGTCTGAAAACTGGGCCAGGGTCAGTAGGCGATACTGGTCATGTACCATTAGACTCACTGTGTACACTAAAACAAAAATAAATCTTATTGCTTAAAGATAAGGTCTATAATATAATGATCTAGAGATGAAATCGGAACCACCCGTAAACGACCTGTCGATCGAAATCAATGTAACTGTCAACCAACATCGATTACGATAAAGTAATTTATGGTGCTCCAAAATTCAGTCAAGCTATTGTTCACCTTAAGACTGTGGACATAAAAATAGATTTGCCTATTCGCTTTACCAAGAAAAACTTTGTGATGAATTTAGGACGATGCGGAACTTAAGACAATGATTCTTGAACGTGAGAAAGTTGGCCGTGATTTGTATTAAAACAAATGGTTATTGTGTTCGGTTCCTATAAATTAGCGAAGGTGATACGTGTGTCCTAATATTCGAAACCATACTTGACCTTGACATCTCACGTTTGATATTGATGGTACTTATCTTTCCATTGTTAATCGCAATAAGTACTTTGATTGCGCTTTTGTCAAAGAAAAAGGTGTAAATTTCTAAATATTGGTTAGTATCGCGTTTATTGATTTGAATCTAACTTGTACGTGCCTAATTTTTGGTGTGAACTTTATACCCCAAGATCCCATTCACGATGTTGTCTTGTTTTCTAATATTGATGCTCTCAAATAAAAGAAGGCGGTCATTAGCGAACAAGAAGTTTTGTAGGAAGAGCATCTAAACGGTTTTTTGGTAACATACTAATCAAATTAGATGTAGAATGAAACTGAAAATTCTGAACTTTAGAATTGTTGTTTAAGGTGGACGCGCCAATTTTCAGGCCAGTGTCATGTATTTTGAACAAAATATGATTCGCGACCGTCACGCGTATGTATTTACAGAATTATAATCATTAAAATCATCAATACAACCCTCTGAGTTCATTTAGTTATGGGAAATTGCAAAAAAACTAAGTTAAATTATAATTTCGCGGGCTACCCTAGTGCTTTCACATTAATGCTTTTCGCCTGTTAATAAATTGGGGGACAAGTTTAATGCTCTGAATATTGATGCTGCGTTTATACAAGCCACCTGCATGAGGATACTGGAAACTTTTGGAAAACAATCTTGGCAGTCTTTGGACGATGTGGGTTTCGTTTCTTATGAGGAAAAGAACTAGGGTTCTAATGTAGCTTGCAGAGTAAGCAAGCTGAAGTGACAGAGGGCCCATCGTGTTTATCGGCTGTCTATCTAGACAACCAACGTTAAAAAGATGGCTGGGGCAGACTAGATACGAGAGGCTGAAGGCAGAGTGATATGGCAGGCCTTGGAAGACACCTATCACCATCTCCAGCAGCGGACAACGATAGGCTGAGACGATTGATTGAAGTCTTTGCCAGATTTCAATTTCGTAAGGCGCACCTAAAAAATTACACTGTTCTACTACATGTCATTAGCATTACTCTACAAAATGTCAAACAGTAAATAAATGACGTGTAATGTGAAGGTAATGACTTCGTGTGCACCTGCGGGCTACATTAGCATACTGCTGGCCCTGTATGGCCTATACAGAGTGTAGCGGAAATGTGTGGGTCATTTGGGTCGATTAGATCTCGAAATCGAGTTATGGAACTCAAATGGAGTTGGGCAGGACACCTAGCAAGGCGCGGTGACGGCAGGCGGAGTAAAGCTGTGACCGAGTAGCGTCCAAGGACTGGAAGGAGCAGTGTTGGTCGTCCGGCGGCGAGATGTGCAGGCGATATTGTTGCAATTGCAGGAATATTCTGGATGAGGCTGGCACAAGAGCGTGGAGCTTGGCACAAGCAAAGAGAAGCCTATACTCAGCAGTGGGTGAAGTCGGGCTGTGGATGATGAGTTATTGAAATTTTGTATGGGACAGCTGATGAATTTTTCAGCGATATCGATGTTGGTCCGATGAAGAAAGTTCTTCAGTTTGATGGTCTGCCCTTAAATACAACCACACAGTTCCGATACACACTGTATGTATCAATCATTTGTGTTGCTCTATTATGTAGTGCATTATGTATGTTAGATTGCACATAAGTGTAGCAAACGTTCATGATTTTAAGTTAGGGTGTGCACACGTTTGCGTCTTTTGGCGTGTGGTATTACTGTAAGTCATCCTTTCATTTTCTCTCAGATATCATTCTTTATTCCTTAAGAGATCAGGTCGGCAGCACATGTTGAGCATGCCCTAATAATGCCTATGTTATAATGAGGTTTCCTGGAACTTTTTTTCTATAACGCTATGAATTCTTTTGCTCTATCACAATCGCGTCCAAAGTTTTAACTTTGGCTTTTAAGATTGACATGGTTGCATCAGCACAAGTGATGTTCATTATGATAACTCACTAGAGTAAAATCTGAAGCATCCATCTTTAATGGAGATCCAAGATCGAATATTGATTTAGGATACTTTGAAGGAAATATGACAAAATCAGTAGGACATAGAGTCTTTCAAGGTACGATACTGTGTCCTCTAAAATATCCGCAATCAATAAACATAACACAATGTCATAATCTATTCTCCAAATCGATAGCTAGCGGATATCCTTATATAAGTGAATGATGGCCTCAAGTCGACCTCAGATGGATGTAGGTTAGTTAAAGGACGCGGGTGGCTGAGCGGCTGGACCGGTTGTACCTACACTGTGTTCGCGATTTACTTTCCGAACAAGTAAACATGTTTTAGGGGTACATATCTCAGTCGGCAAAAATGGAAGAAAAATTTATCTAAGGTACGCGTGGAGTTATCAAGTTAAAATTTATATTAAATACCCCTATAATACTCCTTGGAGCAGTGAAAAAATCAACTTGTAATTCAACGCGATCAAAAGATATGACCGTTAATGTCGCATAGTTTGCGATTTGGAATCAAAGGCTATGGGCTACTTCCCTTTGACCTACGATCATGAAATTTGGCAAGAAGCATGTAAAAGAAAAAATATGTAGTTTAACAACAAAATACCTACAATACGGAACCCTCGGTGCACGAGTCCAAATCGCCCTTGGCCGATTTAAAAAAAAACAACGTACTTACGTCAAGTTCAATTTACGCTGGCACTTCAAAGTAGGGAAGATAACACCCATCGACTTCTTCAAATCAACTTAATTTAAACTTACATAAAGTCGATATTCACTTAAGTGGGAGAACCATCAATTGGAAACAAGATTTTAGATTGGCTTTATGCGCATGCGCAAGACGCGAAGCTGTCCACCGATCGTTGTTCACGTTCATTGAGAGTCGAAGGCAGTATGCTAATGTTGATTTAATTATTGTAATTGTATCACTCGCTGATTTAATCAATAATGTTGCTATTATGATTTTCATTAGCGGTTTACAGAATATTCCACCTTATTGCAATGCTTAATCTGTTTTGAGCGATCACTTCTGATGATGTGTGGTAGCTATGTAATATAAGATGATGGTTTTTACAAGCAGTTATTTGTGTGGCTACAAAGTAACTTCTGAAAATTTATTCTGAGTAGGGTTTTCCATCAGGAATTTCTTGGCTACATCCGCGGCGAATGTTACATGGGACTTTTGGGGGTATGGAGAACATGGCTAAAGTTTTTCATCCCTCTTATCATCTGATATCATAGATGGCGCTGTAGTACTTTTTGGTCTATGTTGCTTTAGTGCACTTTGTAGAGCCGAATGGGCTATAATCATCCACGCGGGCCCAGTGCGGGTTGGTAGATGTCACATCTCTTCGAATTTTTGGTTCTAGAACATGCCGGTTTCCTCATGATGTTTTCCTCCACCGTTTAATGCACAAAGCAATAAAATGCTTACGTCTGTAAAGCCAATTTCATTGCTACATACCTTGGGGGACGTGTTCAGCCAGCGAAATCACCGATAGATTTATAAGCTCCTCTTGTGTCTAGACTAAACATGGGCACTAGCGATTTATCCATAATACATGAGACCGAATGAGGCACTACCTAGGTAGACACCCACTGCTAAAGCTGCATGACCTTAATAGTATCTAAAGAGAAATAGCTATACAACTAAGGAAGTAAGCAGTAATAAATCTGAAGATTTAGTTTATTTGAGCGCGCTACTGAAAATACTATCATCATCATCATCTGCCTAGCCGTTTCTCAACTATGTTGGGGTCGGCTTTCAGTCTAGCTAGATGCAGATGAATACCAGTATTTTACATGAAGCGACTGCCTATCTGACTTCCACAACCCAGTTGGTACTGGGTAGTACGATATCCCTTGCTAAGACTGGTTGTCTGACTTTCAGACTACTGAGTACCTGTTACAACTGTCAAAGATCTACAAATGACAGCCGGCTTAACGCAACGAAACACAGAAACACAGCTCAGGACGTTCTCAGTGCACGGAGAACCACAAGCAAAAGTAGGCTATGTTTAATCTCCATACAGTTAAAATTTTCTCCTATTCAGTAGTCCCATCAATTATTAACACTAATTACTAATTAAGAACTCCGTGTAGTAACGAATAAATCTTTTGTTTCTCATTATTTTCACTTTGTTGTGCTCTTTCTTATTATTAGTTCTCATGGGAAGCGCTTTCTTTGTACTCTGTGTAATTGAAGTATCTTCGTTAACGAAATTAAGTTTAATCTTGTTTTAAATTAGGTATCTAATCTATTCATGACCAACTGTGCAGTATTGAAAAGTGGGTAAGTAATTTCATATCCAGCTGACAGATTTCGTTTTTAGATGAGTGATGTAAAATTGGTATAAAACAAACGTTTGGAAACCTATCTCCAAATAAATTCTACTGTTTATTTGTAGCGTCTACTGCAACTTGGAATTATGTTTGGTATATTTATTAAATAGGTAAGTTTTTTCTGCTCCAAAACAAGACGTTGCCATTCGCTTTGTATTTTAAGACCCTGTAATAATACTTCCAATAAAAATACCCAATACAGTAAAACAACCTCCTACCGTTATCATCTTGAACTTGTACGAAAATTCGCTTACAGTTACCAGGAAAGTGGGCGACGTTCCACCACGCATACCGAAAATGCACCTCGCGAAATTCCAGTGACTAAGTAGTCGCGCAAGTGTGGGCTATAATCGACACATATTGTGCAAATCGTTGTGAACATCCGTCTCGCTAAGGGCGATGACACATTGACGCGACAAGACGCAAGACGCAAGATTACGCAAAAATGCGAGACAATGTCACGAACGCCGCGGTCCGACTGCTAATTACGCGACGAATTCAGAATTTTGCATCATCGAATATGTATGACAATATAATATATTCAGACTTGAGTTTATTATTCTTTGGACTTGCCTCTAACCGCCTGTCCCGTTCGTTACTAAGCTAAGTTTACCGTGTACTAAGTCAAGGCCGTTAGTTTCAAATAACAGATATTTATTAAGATATTCCCGATCGAAGAACTGCACGATTTGCCTTAAGGTTCGACGGATATGATGGATTAGCTCACGACTGGGCTCGTCACTGCATGTCGATTACTGAATGAAGGGCAGCATCTGTCACGATTGTGATTTAACGACGTTATAAAGCAATGTTTAGTAACGATTAAGTAGGTATTTATTTATTGAGTCTATAAATCTGAGGCGTCAACATCGAGTAAAATAGAATCACTCTTGATTTTTGGAGTGTAAAAAATAAGGACTCACATAAATGGTACGCCTGTATTATACGTAGGATTAGGCAGCGGCGTATCTATAGTACACCCACACATCGCAGTCCCAAGGACTCTTAAAGGGTTCTTAGGACCACAGTCATTTGAAAGATTAAGGACTCTCTATGCAATATAGAAATTGAAAGGGACACCGACGCTTTTTTTTTAATGAATTTTTCTACATGGTGGGATTCAGAATGATGTACTGAATACGTGGTAACCGTTGTAACATCGGTGTCCCTTCCACCCTGTATATTTTAAAATTAAAAGAGGTAGTGAAAAAAGGTTTTTCATATCCCGATAAACAATTATGTTTCACAATATTTCTATCGTCCTTTGCGACGTTTGCACAATAAATCGCACGAAAACTGCTATCACGCCAATGTGCCTAAGCCCTTACCGCATGCGTCCAAGCGGATGTTTTGTTTATCCGCTCAATGCATCGATTCTCAAGGAAGTCCGACATCTCTCGCTTGAACGAGATCACCTGTTGTACTCGATCGATTACGTATCGGAACTACTTCGTAACGTCCTCCGTTCAAGTTCATTTAACAACATAATTAGTTCAACATGTTTAAGTGATTAGTTTGATTATGATGTATAGAAGCTTGTTCTTTAGCTCGTGGCATACAAATAACAGCCGCTCGGGTCGATCTTCAGGTTAAGCCTGGCTTGTCTAGGTTGTTGCATAGAAGGGTGACCACCCATTTCCCCCGTGCCTCGGAAAACACGTTAAGCCGTTGGTCCCGGCTGTCAATTCTAGATCTTTGACAGTTGTTACAGGGGCAGTGGCACGAAAGTCTAATAACCAGTCTTACCAAGGAGTATCAGATTATCGAATACTAACTTGGTTATGGAGGTCAGATAGGCAGTCGCTCCATGTAAAATACTACTGGTATTCAGTTGTATCCGGCTAGATTCTAGACTCCAAAATAGTTGGAAAAAGGCTAGGCAGATGATGTGTAAAAGAAACTTGTAACTTGGCTGTTGGTTCGTTTCTGTGTTAAACATAGAAAGATATCATAACATACCTAGTATTAAAGAAACTTATCGATGTATACAGGTATACAAACCTATATGGGATGTACTTTCTAAAGAGATCAGGATGATTCTGTGCCAGATAGATGTCTACAAAGGTGCTTAATGTTTAACAAGGTGCTCGACAAAAACCGACAATATAAGTCAAAATATCGCCTTGTATTCAGAAAAGCCTACAAATATTTTTGACTATGTCCTCAAAAAAAAGGAAGAGAATGGAGCCGATTTTGTCGTCGTTAAGCCAATCAAAGGTGAACTAGATGTATTCAATGCTTTGCGGAATCGAGAAGGTCGATCAAACGGGCCCGAAGTAGATGTTTAAGGCCGATTTATATTTGGGACAGTCATAAATTTTACTGTTGGTGGTACTTGAGAACAAGCAATGCCGTCACCGGATTGATTTCTTTGATAAGTATTATTCTGTATTGGCCAGAAAACTCGCAAAAAGCTCAGAAGTTATCGATGGATTGTTTGAAAGACTATACAGGGTGTAACAGAAAGGGTATAGTCATATGAAAGGATATGCTGCAGACCATCAAACTGAACAACCTCCACCATGGGGCCAATACCGTAAAAATTATTAGCTGTCCCATACATTTGGGTCGATTAGGCATTTAAAATTTAGTATGGGACAGCTGATTAATTTTTTCGCATTTATGATATTGGATCCATGAAGGAAGTGGTTCAGTTTGATGGTATACAGCATATCCTTTCATATGACTATACCCTTTCTGTTATACCCTGTATAGATAGGAAGGGTGTAATTACCTATTTACTGAATTGTCTGGTAATAGTACCTAATTATGTGGAAGAAGATGATGCGCCAAGCCCATAAAATAGGATAACAGCAGGAAGATGAGTCTAGAGGTCCAGATGTTATAGGCCGGATGTCTTCGTTTAAGAGGAAATAAGATTTTTTTGTCTCTTACAGGAAGGCGCTCTCAGCAGATGCTAGATTTACTTGGTTTATTGAACAACAAAGAACAGATGGCTACCTAACCAAACTGGAAAATCCAGGTTTTAATGGAATTTAGTTATGATGTAACCTAATCCCGAGACCAAGGTCATTGAGGTACTTTATAGTAGTTGTAAACTGAGCCGGATTTGTGGCAGGTGTGATGTCTGCATTACCAGAAATACCGGTATTTTAAAATTAGTAATTAATATAAGAGTAGACAACTGTAATATAAGCAATATTAGTTATGGGTTCTATAAGATTTGCTATTGAATCTTAAAGCCGCGTTGGTGACGAGCATACTCGGACCAAGTGGAGTCGGATGCATACTCGGATGCAACTCGTATTGTGGCAACTCATACCAACCCATCCGAGTACGCTCGGATTATGGGCTGCCACAATACGAGTGGCGTCCGAGCCGGTATCCGAGTCCACTCGGTCCGAGCATACTCGGTCCGTGCTAACGCGGCATAAGCCCCAGAATCGGGGGCTCTAGGATCTAGTTAATTAAAGGGGTTAGTAATAAGATGCTTAGGAAGGAAAAAACATGTTTAGGTGAGAAAGTCCCGTAAGCATAACTTGAGATAATTTTCCGTATATTTTTAACTCCAAAAATAATTACATCTAAACGCGTACATTCGTTATTTCAAGCGTGTTCAATAGCTGTTAGTGCAAATACCTTTAATTATTTATTGTGTTAGTGTTGATACACAACAATTCACAGCAATGATAACACTTTCCTGATTTAGTCAGATGTTCTGATTGTATACAGTTTCATTAGCGAAATTCGCCCAAGTCATTATCTAAACAAGATTTTGTGTGGTATACTACAACTAAAAAATCCGACAACTCAAAAATCTCGCTCTAATTAAATTCGGGTTTTACAAAGTAAAATCGAATCTTCCTATTGTTGAAGTCGGTTAAAATTGTAGCCTGTTTCCCGGGCCATAATAACGAATCGATTAACAAATTATTATTTAAAATCGGATGAATAGTTTAGGCGGTACGGAGGAACATACGTAAATACAAACAAACAAACATACATACATAAACCCTTCCTTTTGGCTTCGCCGTAGTCGCGTAAAAATAAAAACTTGTAAAAGTTCTTTTTAATTTTAAACAACCTCCACATCGTAAGTTCATCTCAATCACGGATACAACAGCTGTTAGTCATATCTTAAGTCGGACATCCTCCTTCAATCAGTATGTAATTGGAAATCAGCAGCAATGTGTCATCTTTCGCGGTCGACAACACTTTCACTACGGCTTCTGCCTACCCATGTATGTATGTAGGTGCATATATGTATGTATAGTGGTACAATAACTGGGACAAGGTCGGTTAAACAATAGATATTCAATCACTTAAGGCTTAATGATTGATAAAGACAACTTGTGAACGAAGATTAAAGATAGCGTTCTGTTTTTGTAATGTTTCTTTACTTAGATTTATTTGTCGGATCCGGTCATTAGTACGGATATAAAATGAATCACAAGCGCGCCAGTGGTGACATAACGCAACCTGCTTACCAGTCTACCCATACCACAGCGTGCTTCTACAGAGCCCTGATGTTTACAGCTCGAGGCGAGGACGACATTCAATGTGTGATCGCGGCATAGTTGAGACGTCCTGGAACTGTACCCGATTCATTGTGCCCCGTGTTATTGTGTTAAATTGTAATTTCAAGTAATTTGTTAGTTTAATAGAAACAGTGTATCGCACCCAGTGTATTTTTATTGCACGAAACCCATCTTCTGCCCACATGATGTACGAGCCTAACGGAATAAATCCTAATATTTCCGACATATTTTAAAGTGTGCGCATTTGATTTCATGTTAAACTACGGATTAATGCAAATCATGCTTGATCTGTGACTGTGTAGAGCGACTGCCTCGTTGGTCTAGTAGTCACAATCGCGACTACTGAGCATGAGGTCCTGTGTTCGATTCTTGGGTCGGACAAATTGTTATTAATTTTTTCCATCAAATTTTTCAATAGGAGGAATTTCTCAATAGCTGCTACGGAGTCTGGATTTGTGCTAGGTTGATGGCAATAGGCTCGCTCCCGTTAAATTTACCTATTTTACTCAATGTCTCTTGGTTTTTCATAATTTTAACGCCCGTTATCAGAGCTACTATTTTTATTTCGGCAAATATACTTATCTGTTAAATATGTACCTATTCGTACAAATAGGTGTTGAATATTATTCACTTCTTTTATTAGTTAGCAATGCTTGTTTTTGAAACTTCATTAAATTTGTTTATTCACACCCAATACAAGCGTAAAATATGTGCCACATTCTTATGGAGATTGCACGTGTTAAACACACGACAGGTCGCTGTTGCGATATGTTATTTAATTTATGTATTAGGTATAGTTTACTGCTCCAATAGTCTCGAGGTCGCAGGACCAACTGCTGAGCGTTGGATTTGGAGTTCGATGCCCAGGTTGGGTAAAGGGTAATTGCGCTTTTCCATCAGGAATTTTCCAGTAGCATCCCAGAATTTGGAAGTTACCCCAGTGGCTCTGAAACCACGTTAAGCCGTTGGCCATTTGCCTGATATCTCCAAGGAATATGAGAGTAAGAGAATAAAAAACCGGTCAAGTGCAAGTGGGATTCGCGTACCGAGGGTTATGTACGCACGGCACCCAACCAAGCTATGCAAAACCAAATTAAGCTGATCTCTCATCGTACGGAAAGCTCATACAAAGCGAAGTCAGGTTATACTGGTTATGTAGAGCTTCATGTGGCGCTGTGTGTAGAAGCTTGTAGGTATTTTGTTATTAAACTACATATTTACGGTTTTCAGATTGTTTCCTTTACATGTGCTGTAAGACATTGCTTCTTGTCAAATTTCATGATTCTAGGTCAACGGGAAGTCTCTATAGATTTTGATTTCATTGTGTAATCGCAAAATATGCGACATCTACGGTCATATCTTTTGATCGCGTTGACTTTCAAGTTTGATTTTTTCACACCTGAAGATCCTAGACCAGAGAATTTCAACTTGATACCTCTACGCGTTCCTGAGAAAAAGGCTCTTGACAGACAAACAGACTACAAAGTGATCCTATAAGGGTTTCTTTTTCCTTTAGAGTTACGAAACCCTAAATAAAATAAATAAGAGACCACCTGTGTTTACTCAGACCCTTGTGCATTATAATATGACATGGCTCAATTGCTGGGTTGTGGAGGTCAGATAGGCAGTCGCTCCATGTAAAATACTGCTATTCAGCTGCTTCCGGTTACACTGGAGTCCACACCAATATAGGTGAGAAAAGGCTAGGCAGATGATGATGTGTTAAACGCTAGTCTCCACTGAGGCTGGCCGACTAGACTGGATTTCAGTCAGAAGGATAAATGAGTTAGCAAAGTAGGCAAAATCCTTACCATTACTCATTCACTAATAATGCGATCTACTACCAAAGAAACAGTCACCAACATAAAACAACAATTTCGCAAACAGACAAACCCGCAGACATTTCTAAGGCTCTCTAAACAGCTTTTTGTCAATCTGACACAAATATTGCATCACGTAAAAATTATCACACAATGCGACACGACAACTCAATTACTAGAACCTCTATTGTCTTTAGTTTAAGGTAGATATTCGTGTGTGTTTTGTTTTGCGCTGACTTTCCCGCGCATACAATGCTGCGCGCGCGCACGATGCTGTCTCGCATGACAGGAGCGTGTTATGTCAACGTTACGTGTGTTCCGATGCACTGCCGTCTTGGTTATTGACTGTTGATTGCAGTCTTTATTGGTTTTGTAGGTTTCTATTAAAAATAACTAGCTGCGGCCCGCAGTTTCGCCCGCGTGTTGGTGAGAATGTACTATCGGGAAACGTATCTAGTAGACCATGGTCTATCCGGTGCTTTGTGCATCAAAATATGAGTAACAGAGTTGCTTACCCATTTATTACAAGGGGTGGAAGGGACACCGAAACACAAACGGTTATCAAGTATTCAATACATCATTCTGAGCATCGATTTTTGGAAATTTTAATCGGTAATTTAAAAAAAAATCTACTGTTCCCTGTTCCATACATTTTGACGTGTAGGTATTGATATTGGTTTAGATTTTGCTCATGGCAGTAAAAATGGAACATTTTTGTTATATTTTCTTAACTTATTACTTGCTGAAAAAAGGAAATGACATGAACGTACAAACGATTGCTCAAGAGGCATTATTCAGGAAGAAAATAGGGGAATGCATTTGTATGGAAAATCGCAGCCCCTGTTCTCTCTTAATCACCATCATAAATAAATACATTCCACAAAAGTTTCCATTATTCGCCAAGATATTCATTCAATTTAAATTTATTGAAACACCAACAGGACACAATTAGCGTCTCCTATTTACGGCGCCATTACGGGAGGTGTAAAAACCTATTTCGTGCCTTTTATGGGTTTTATTATGGGGTGGCAGGGTTTGTGCCTACAATGGATAGTTCTTAGCACCTACGCGCTAGTCTGGGCGTTAATCAGACCTGCAGAACTGTGGGTCGGAGATAATGGTCTAGTCAGACAGTTAGTGCATATTACAACAATATATTTACTTAGGTATCTATCGGTTTAAATTAAACTTGATAGCGAAACTCCCCAGATGTGATGATATTGATATCTAATGACGATACTCATCATTTACAGGTACATTTATTGTGTGAAGTTTCTAGGCGAAAAAATGCTTTTGGATAAATTTCAGATATCTTTAAAGAAAGTTGGGCTATTATAGGAGCTAATTTGTACCCACTGTACCTATTCAAATTCAAATTCATTTATTAATTTTGTGAACATAGGGTAAAAATATACAGATATATGTTATCTTTCGGCTGAAATGATGATGATGATGATATAAATTAATGTTGGTCCATGCTATGTCCCAGAAGCCATACAAAATAGAATAGGTAATCGAAACTCAATTAACAAATTATAAACAAAAAACTAATGTTAAATGGTAGATATAGATGTAGAAGATGACAGTTTCAGGTAAATTATTATTCGTTCAAAACTCTTTCTTTAAAAAAAGTTAACTGTTTTATTACTTATTTCACATTAACTTAATAACAATTACATTTAAAATTAATGAACCTTTGAAACCTTGGTGGTCAAAACTGTTGATGATTATAAAATTAAAAGTTGTGTACTTACTGCCGGAAGTCCGGTTAACATCAATAAAATTATAAATAATAAGTGTAGGGCGAAATAAATTGCTCTGATTGCTCGATTTATTGACCTCAGCAACTAAATATCTACTGAAAATTTATTATTTTTGTAGAGGTCAACATGTCAATTAATTGTCATCGGAATGAGTTTTTCTTCATCGCTTTCAAGATACCCTGACAAAAGTCTGACTAATATTATTACTATTAGATCGCACTGTCCACCAACCAAGTGGGCCATAATTTCTGTCCCACGATGGCGTCATGGCCCATAAGGCCATCACCTAGCACGCGACCTACCTAATGCTCGCGTGGTAGGTTCTGATCCACTTCCTTTCAGAAGGAAGAGAAGAGGCCTGTGTCCCAGCCAGTCCCAGTAGTGGGAACGTTTAGGCCGATTATGCTGTTACTAGAAAGAGTTCCCATTTTTTTGACTATTAAAAAACTATGAAAATTATTTATCTCGTAATAAAAGTGAAGCAAAAACTATCATTATTATGGCTTTTATCTCAGAAAGTAATATAACCAAAACATCAAGCACGATTTGACAAAACAAGAGAATAACAAAAGCATGGTTGTTACATTTTAAAATAACGTGCTTTGTTTCATCGCAGGAGCGGGTTGCCGAGAACCAGCGCCCGCGCAGCTAGGGTAACCAATCTGAAATTTTGAAAGTCTTTATAAAAGCTGAACGGTGAGAGAGGTGTACCTTATTACTACACCCACATTTAGCCAGTTATGTTTTAAATCCCATATAATAGTGGGTGACCATATTACCGTCAACCAGGCATGAATCCAGGAAACTCTATAACTCTTTGCCTGACCCTGGAATCCTCGAAAGTCGATAAGTCTGGACAAATGACAAAGCCCGACTAAGTCCTGACGTAACATAAAATCACGCCTTGTTATCCCCGAAGGGTTAGGCAGAGGTGTACCTAACAGTACACGCACAGTTCGCCAGTTATGTTTAAGTCCCATGTAATAGGGGGCTCGCCTATTGCCATCAACCCCAGACTCCGTGGCTACTAAAGAGAGTTTTGTAATGGAAAAACTCAATAACACTTTTCCCGACCCGTATCGAACCCAATATCTCATTCTCAGCAGTTGAACTTAGGACCACTAGACCATCGAGGAATAAAGTCCTGACAGGAGCTAAAAAGGCAAGTCCTGGAAAATCCGGGCGTATGGTAACCCTACGCGAAACACAATGTTTCTTTTATCTTATACAACACTACTCGACAGTCTTTTATTCGTATATTTATTCACAAGAGAATCCGATTAGTCAAAAATCAAAAGACAAGTAAAAAATATTAAACGACTTCTTTCAACACTCAAGTTTCTGAGATCAATGACTCGGGAAGCTTACTTGGAGCTTTTAAATACTTTAAATAAATGTTAAACGGAAATGTTCAGTTAAAACATAGAGTTTGTTTTAGTTTAAAGTGACACTCATGTACTCATTCACGCATCAAGAGGTACATGTCCACTAATTATGTTGTAAGAATACATTAGTAAGTCAACACTTCGGACATGCCAAAGGCAGTTGCGGTCTAACAATTAAGTAAGTTTTCACAAACACATTTTTCTTTATAAAAAGCCGGTCAGCACGAGGAAAAATGTTCCTTATCTTCTAAATGACATAATCAATAACCACGCTATTATATTGTGACTCTTGACAAATATGTTTCTCTTCTATGAGACGAAGAATCTCAAGTTACCACAAACTGTGAAATTTCTCCAAATGATTTTAAACCATAAAATGTTAACGGTTAATTACAAAATCGAATGAGAAAATTTGACAGTAACTTGATGCGCTGGCGACTGTTCACCACGTGGGCTCGTTGTGGATTCCATAATTAACCTATAGCGTTCCCACAATTGGGACACAAGCCTACTCCCTGTGTATCAGTCAGTGGAGTGGGCCATACAATCACGTCCACCACGTGGGCTACACAAGGCAAGTAAAGCTACACAGGGGTGTGTAGCTTTCAAATCAAATAACAAAAATATCTTCTAAAAACTATCACAAGAAAGATATCTTCCCACAAAGAAACAATTGATCTCTCAACTACCGAATTGGTAGCATTTCCACTAACCAATCGACAACTACTGAAGACAAGGCCTCCATCGTCACTGGCACCTGATATGAAGTCCGTTGACATCGATTCTGTACAATCATCCTACAAAACGAGCCAGATTAGAAAAAGAGCAAGAGGCTGAGAATGCGTTGGTAGTGATGTGACAGATACGCCACCTGATTATTATCGATACTTCTTTTAAGATTGTGTATTATGATTTTGAAATGGGCAGACGACATAGTTGCCATTGGGGGAAAAACCTGAATGAGGCTGGCACAGGAACGTGGAGACTGGCAACAGGAAATGGCTAAAGAGATTGATTTAAAAAACAAAATACGCGATACTTGAGCAAGTAGTTATAGATATACTAGATATATATTATGTCCATGTTACGTCAGTGACTGTAGGAGGGTCATTTCTAGTGATATATATAGGCTATTTCTATATTTGCAAAATGTTATCATTTCAGGACCAATCGTGATTGAGATTTTAAAGAAAATAGAAAATCTAACACTGTTTTAAGCTTTCACGGTTTATAACTAAACTTACACTGTCACTTACGGGATATTTCCCGTGATTTTCAACTAACTGGGGCGCGATCATGGCGCTTGCAACAGCGTCGAAATATCGGGAGCTCACAAAGTTGAAAATTACGGAAGATATCCCGCAACTGACAGTATAAGAATAGGAAATCTTGTAATCTTGGGATGGGTAAATTCTTTTATTCCGGTTCTAGTATATCGATAGTTTTATAACGCGACCACATCCCTAAGCGTCGGTCTCCGAAAAAGGCGTTCGGAGTCACGACTATCCATGGCCGCCATACTTTTAGATGAGCGTTACCAATTGGGAGGACATGCTTCGAGGCTTAACTAATGCCCACCTGACTCACAAATGGTTGAAATATTTGGGATTCACCGACTAAGAGAAGTTTAATGGTTTCCATTTAGAGTTTTAAGTAGGTGGAAACGACGGAAGTTTTGTTTTAATTTACAGACTCTTAGAAAAGATTTCACAGCCATTTTTTTTACGAATATATTTCCACATAGTATAAAATAAATAAATAAAATAAAATAGCCTTTATTTCTGTTTCTTTCCTTACAATTAATAAATAAATGCCTACTTACTAAAACTAAATTGATTTAATCAATTCTAGCTTTAATTTGAATGATCGGCAACTGGATGATTGTGACCCTATTCCTGTCTCTTGTTAACTATCTGGGGTCTGCTATTTTTATAAATTCATCATTCCAACACGATCCCATTGTCATTTTGCTAAAAGTTCGTAATCTGCTAAATTCATAATGGTCGATCATTGGTCGGTCAATGGTCTCGTAATAGAATTGTGTTATAATAACATTGTCGTATTGCCATTATTATAAAACCCGTTAGTAGAAATGATTTTCGAAAAACTACTACTAAAGAACATTTATTCATGCCAGATTTCATTTATATATATGTTTTCATATTATTTATCAGATTACCATTCTATGCCATTTCTTTCAATGGAGTGTCAGTGGTGGACCATTGGATAGTCATAATGACGCCATTATAATAATAGATTACCAAATTTGTCAAAATCAACAATTATGAAATCAATGATAGACCATTCTGGCACAATTCTAATAGCAGACTTGAGGCCCTGTTGTATACCTATAAATATCTAATTATCAGGTTATAATTTGTAGCATTTAGCAAACCTTCTACGACACATTCAAAATTTTCAAAACGTGCAAAAAAACAAAAACATAAGGAATCGCCAAACAGACTTATCAAACCGATAATAATTGTCGTTATGTTTTATGAGTCAGACGTATTAATAAATATGTTTTGCAATAATTTATATGTTTATTGTGTTGAAACATCGCGTAACGGATAAAAACCGGTCGATTCTTAATAGTTTTATATCCGTAAAGGCTGTGGGACCTCGGATAGGTTATTTCTGAGCATTATTAACGGTATTCATACTAACCGTGAAGCTGTAGTTACGAAAATATTGATAAAACTAAGGTTTTTGGGAAAATCAAGAAATGTATGATTTCAGTATTTGTCTCATGTTGTTTAGTTAATTCGTATATTGGTAAAAATTCTAGATTGCTGCTATTTCATCATTATCATCTGCCCAGCCTTTTTCCAAAAATGGGTTCGGCTTCCAGTCTTACCGGATGCAGCTGAATTCCAGTATTTCACATGAAGCGACTGCCTGTCAAACCTCCACAAATCAGTTAGTACTGGGCAATACGATACCCCTTGGTAAAACTGGCTGTCAGATTTTCGGAGAACTGACTACCTGTAACGACTCTCAAATATCTACAAATGACAGCCAGGACCAACGGTGGTCATGGTCACCCATCCACAAACCGACCTTGGCAAGCGCGGCTTAACCTTGTAGATTGACCCGTGTGGCTGTTTTTGTTTAGCACTGCTGGGCCTATGCCCAGCAGGAAACAAGAAAGGGGAGGCCTCTGCCTCACCTTTCTTTTGTTTCACTTCCCATAGTTCCGTGCGTCCTTCAACTTACTTGGCGCCTTTTTACTACTTCAGAAATCAATAAAGATAATAAAAATACTACCTTAATTATAATTGAGCACATCCATGTTAACCTAACGTTACGTAGTCACCGAAGCATGCCCTAATAACGTGGTTCAACATAAACGCGAAATCATCGACCAAAAACGTAACAGGCAAAGCTGTTAAAATATTTACAAATAACATAAAGAAGATATACGACTAACTTCAGAGCATACTAACATAGTTATATGGTTAGGTATACATGTTTTTTGTCAGTACCACACATAATTTTTGCGAGCTTCTTTAGACGTTTTTTGTGCTAATAAATATTGGAATGGAGTGTTTTATTTGTTTGTCTGTTGAATTGTAAAGTTTTGTTCTTTATAGTAATGATAGTCACGAAAATTATAAGTATACAACATTATTTTTAGTGTATGCGAAACCTGAATGTAGTTTGTTCAGAATAAGTAACTGAATCGATTCCAATAATTTTGAAACCATGTTATATTGTTTCCCAAAAATATTTAAAAAAGTTAAAAGTTGGATACTGAGCGACTTTGAGTACCTATCGCAATAATTTAGGTACCTACTGCCAAATTATTATTATCAATGAGATCAAGACGACGCTGGAGGCGCGCGCTGCGTGGTGACCGGGTTTTTGTGCGGACAACTAGGTAACAAAACAAGCTTTAAACTTTGTGATTTTTCATGATACAGTTTTGAAATTTTGTACATAGATTCTTTACATAAAAATACTAGACACGTGTATCAGGTTTCGCATATACTAAAACTAATGTTGTATAAGGTTTGAATACGTTTGTAAACCTCTCCAGAACTCAATCAATCATGGAGGTATGATTTTAAACTATCATGGTCACTAACATTATCATTAACACTAGAAACGGGATATTTACCATGTTTACTGATTCTCTTTGAGTTCCCGATATTGAAGCTATTGAGATTACCAATTAAACAACGGTTTCAACTGTCGAGAGCCTGGAATCCAGTGGTCCAGCTGTGTAAAAAGCGAAAAAGTGCCGAAAAAAGTTCGTGAGCGGACACAGTGAGTTTCGTGTGTCGGGAACAGAATCGAGTTGCAAGTGACAGTGGTAGCGGTACTGAGTGGAATAAACGAATAAGAAAGAGGGTAGACCGATTTGTCTTCTCATAAACACCCACCCGCAATAGCTTCAGTTTATCCGTGATCATGGTGCTTGTAACAGCGCCGAAATATCGGGTACTCAAAGAAATCAGTAAACATGGTAAATATCCCGTTTCTAGTGTTAATGATAATCATGGAGGTATTTACATAGTCCGGATATTACAGGCTCTTTAGTCAACTAGTTCCACTCATTTGGGACCCACGGGATGAGTTTACAATTTTTTTTTTTTTCTTTTGTAGTGACTCATATCTAGCCGTTTTCGATAACAATAAATTAATAAATAATTATGAATTAATAGTTATTATTAATTAATTAGTTAGTTAATATAGGTTATTTTAATTTATTTAATAATATTATGAATAAATAAATATTTAATTATTAATTAATTCGTATTGTTAGGAGGTTCCTCTCTCTGGAGCCCTAACCGTCGGTAGCTTGGACCCTGTTCTCGATACCGGTGGGCTAAAATTTTTTATAAAATTAAATGTTTTTATATTGTTTTTATTTAAGGAATAATTAAAAATGTATTAGATTTGCATGGAAATAAATAAAGGAAATAATAATTAATATAGTATAGCAATATAAATAAATATTGTTGCACTTTTGTATTTCAAATATTAAGCAGGTGAGGGCACCAGAGACACGATAAAGAGTATTCAAAAATCGGTTAAGCCGAGCATTACCGATTGTTAGCCGAGCATTTAAGTGAAACAGATGGTGTGCTTTTAGTTAGGCATTTAATTAGGCATAGTCTAGTGTTAATGAAAACATAACATAACGCCTGTAATCCCCGAAAGGTTAGGCAAAAGTTTACATAATAGCACACCCACATTTCGCCAGTTACCCACGTTTTAAGTACCACGTAATAGGCTCCTATTGCCATCAACCGGGCACAAATCCAGAAAGGAATGACAATCAGGCGGTCATAGCCTTATTGCAAAACATGATTGGCTTACAAAACTTAGGATAGCGCGAATCTCGAATGAACTGGCTTGACCATAACCGAAGCGGCTTCAAGCCTGTTCAGCACCTTTTTTGTTCACACTTTTGGAGTATGATGACTTGAAATATCTGGTAAAACTGGTTCTCATCGGAAATGGAAATATTGCATTAATGAATAACCACATTGTACCTACATAGGTACATCTGTAGCTGGTTTATTGGTGAACAAATTTCGTTGATGGCCGTTGTACCTGCCTAAAGAGAGGAGAAATCATCCTCATTAAGGTTCTAAGAAGAATCAGGTTATCATGCCTGTTTTCCCTTCTAGTGTCTTAAGAAGGATGCGATACAAAGCCCCCGAAATTCAAATTTTCTTAGGTTTTTTGCAATTTGCAGGTCAGTGTGAGGTTGTATGTTGATTAAAATATGATTCGCGACCATAACAAACATGGCTTTACTGAGTTACTATCATTAAAATCATCAATACAACCCTTTAAGTTCATTTAATCCCATTGACCGACTATTTCATGAAAAAACGTAACATTTTTTTTTTGTTTTTTTTTTTTCGCGGGCTACCTTGGCGCTTCCCATTAATGACTCGGAGCTATACCTAGTATTAATTCAACAATCCGATTTTATTTCGGCATAAATTTTGGTATCGCCTGATGTTAGTCAAAATAGGCATTAGAAGTAGGCAGCATCATTATTTTTCTGGCAACACACTAACAAACGTCAAATCACCACTAAAGCAAGCTCTATAAATCAAACCGTTTTACTGCTCATTTCATTGAGACGTTTCCGCCGTCAAAGTAATTTGTAATTAAATTATTCGCAGCACTTAATTTATTAGGTCGTAACTTCACGCTAATAAACTGTATTCCATTCAAAGTAACGGAGTTAATAGGTACTATTGACCCTAAAACTATCAATCAAACACTTCGATAAAAATGCAATGTTGAAAAGGAGACGACTTTGACACCTTTATTAAAATAGCACCCAGGAATTAATTTTAACCAGGGCACTAGCTACATATTTAGCGATATATAAGTTGTAAACGGAGGGTCCGCACGAAGCCAAGAAATCTACGCAAAAAATATTGCTGGAAAACGACTTTTCTTTGGGGGGAAAAATCACGTTTTACCGTAGGACTCAATATAACGTACTCAAAACACTGAGCTGATGAATGCATTGAATAGTACGGAGGTCGTGGAGGTATTTAAAGTTATATCATTAAAAACTTGTACTCCGTAACTAAAAAATTGCCAGGTATGGTCTAGCTAAAACAAAAAAATTATCGCAATGACGGGGAGAACAAATACTTTTCGGCTTCGTTAAGAGTATTTTTACTCCCATTAGGTACTGTTTATTATTAAAGGACTTTTAAAGCAACATAGGCAAATCCCGCACGTCTTGCACACCAGTTTGAGCACACGTAAGTTGCTACCTACAATAGTATGATATAAGGTCTTATATCTATTGAATATAAACATACAAGCGTACCTATTATATATATTATATACCTATTACCTATCTTTACAACAATCTACAAGTATTCTACTTGAACACCTGAGATACAAGTAAGTATGAGTGTTTACATTTTACTCACGTATACAATCCTTTGAAGTGCAAGAAAACATTAGTATGTACGGCGATGACATCCCACACCATCTCACTCGCTGATACTTGACACCAAAGACTCAGCAGTGTCACGAATATAATCTATTAGCTACCGTCATAACTAATTTATTTACCGCTAAATACATGACATGGCAATTTTAATTTTTTGCAGATTGAATGATGGATGGCTTGTAATATGATATTGACAGTGTCCAGTTCGTTGAATAGTTTTTACCCGACTGACCCAGAAGGAGAGTAATGTTTTTTCATATAGCAAGATGAATCCTAGGATTAGATACTTAACTCCACGATTGGTGACCATGCCCATATTCAAACAAATATTATAATTGCGAAAGTAAATCTATCTGACTGTCCATCTGTCTGTTACCTTTTTACGCTTTAATGGTTGTACAGATTTTAATGACATTTAACACATTTTAGATTAGAGATAACGATATAGGATACTTTTCATCCCGACACTACGTTCCCGTGGGATGATTTACAACCATCAAAACATAGTTTGAATGAAGTATTTATAAAGTAATGATTAACTTATCACTGCCCATATCATCATCATCATTCTCCTGCCATTATCCCAATTTATTTGAGGTCGGCGCAGCATTATTCTTCTTCCATACTTCTCTAACAACTGAACTAAAAAGTAAACGAGTAAACTGCACTTTTAATTACATTGACCATTTGTCTGTATTAAAAACTAAGGGTAGCGCCAGATCTATCAACACGGAATCGCATTTTCCATGCTTTAGTGAGAAACAGAGCGGTAGTGCTAACGCACGCGGCAGCATCGACAATGGGCTCGTCACTTCAGCTGTCACCTTCTTTCTAGCCATATCATCCTTCACACAGTCCATCCATCGTTTCTTCGGTATTCCTTTACTCTTACAGCCACCCGCCTTCATACTCAAACCCTCACTACATTTTCCAACTACCACTGAGCCACTTTCCACCCATGATTCTAAAAATTGTATGACTTTGATTGTATACTTTTAATTGGAAAAAAAAATACGCTTCCTGAAATCCTTGCTCTGAATTCAAAACTACGTAAGACAAGAACATTAAAACGTTACCTTCAGAAATGAAGACATTAAAAGAATATGTTCTTTAATGAATCAATGACACTTTTTATGGCGCCAATGTAAACAAGTGATAACTTTGGAACTTCAATAAAAGAGCTTTTAAGTTGAGCTTAAGTTACCGCCAAAGTTAACACCCATTAAAATATATGCAAGGCAAAATCAAGATTTTTTAGTGTCAGTGTAACTTGCAACTTTTATCTGTTCATTTTAGCTTTATCATGAATTGTGTGTGGACTGTCTCGTTGGTTTAGCGGTTGCTAGCGTAACTGCTGAGCGTGAGGTCCTGGGTTTGATTCCCAGGTCGGGCAAAGTGTTATTGGGTTCTGCATCAGAAATTTCTACGTAGCAGCCACGGAGTGCGACTTTGTGCCCGGTTGATGGCAATAGGCTGGCACAACATGGAACTTAAACATAACTGGCGAAATGTGGGTGTACTATTAAGTACATCTCTGTCTAACTCTTCGGAGATTATAGGCATGATGTTATGTTATGTTGTGTTATGTATTGTGTATCATTAAGAAGTAAAGTTAGAAATGAGACTTAAACTTAAATCTAGAAAAATTGTTAGATATAGATAAAGACGGTCAGTCTTTAGAAACTCGTAACTTAACATAATATCGTAACTAATCATATTTATTATTATAAAATAAAATAAATAAAAAATAATAATAATAAAAAAATATATATATATATTAATAATATATATGTAATTAGTTGTTCTTTATGTTTCTTCTTATTTAAGAGAGCCTAAGAAACCTTACACGATTATTATTATTAGTGTAGCTTTGTCAAAATATTCAAGTACCGCTATAGATTCAATACTCCGATAAAAGTTCGGCTACTTTTAATATGTATTATTAATTAAACAGGCTTAGCTATCAGATGAATGTATTTGGATAAGTTCAATGACTTTTATGTCAATGTAAATGCGACCACAGAAAATATATGGATGGACTTTAACAAAATAATATACTAGAACACACGGCGGCACATGCAGCTGTACATTTCCAGTATAACTTGGCCTCGCTTTGTATAGATTTCCTAAACAATGAGAGATCCGCATAAACTGGTTTTGTATAGCTTGTTTGACCGTCGTGCGAATCTACCTTTTTCGTCGGTCTTTTGCACGGGAAGATTTCAGGCGACGATAACAAAACACATTTTTCATTAATGAATTGGACTACAAGGGAAAACTACAAATTCTAGTTTATTCCTAAAATAAATAATAATTCTTTTGTTCTTCGTATTTATTCTGTAAGTATAAAACCATCAGATAAGAAGCTCATCATCTGCCTAGCCTTTTCCCAACTATGTTGGGTCGGCTTCCAGTCTACCAGTATTCTACACGGAGCGACTGCCTATCTGCCCTCCACAACCCAGTTAGTACTGGGTAATACGATACCCCTTGGTAAGACTGGTTGTCAGACTTTTTGCGCCACTGACTACCTAACGATTATTAAAGATCTACAAATGACACCCGGGACCAAAGGCTTAACGTGCTTCCCGAGGCACGGAGGAAACTCGGTATGTAATGGCTCGGTATAAATGACCCATCCACAGACCAACCTAGGCAAGCACGGCTTAACCTATAGATCGACCCGAGCGGCTGTTATTATTTAGCCCACGAACTCCTCCGTTAGATAAGAAGCTAACCAAAATAAATAATACAAAAATCCAAGAAAATCTACATTAAAGCAAAATAAATACCACAAAAATTCAAAAAAATCTACATAAATATATACCCTGCTCTTTGATAAACTAATATGATAACATACAATAGTTGCAAGCATGTGTGGTCCCTCTTTTGTTTAGGTAGTCACTTCGATAGCTTGTCCGTGCATTATGAGGACCGGTTATGACGTCATAGGTCAGACCTTAGGTCACGAGGTAGCCTGGCCTTCGGAGACCCTAGCTGAGTCACTTTTAGTTTTATAGCTCGTATAATGTGTTAGGAAGTAGACCGATAAACGTGTTGATGTTTTTATTAACTATTTTGCAAAAGAATGAGCAAGAAATAGGTAGTTCTTTGACAAAGTGCCTGGCAGTTTTTAATACAAGGAGTATATAGTGAATGAAACATTGTAAGGGCACGAGGCATGTCCTAGATCCAAACATTCGAAGACATGTGATCACCTACCAACCCGTACTGAGCCTGCGTGGTGGATTACAGTTCACTGCCACTCACAGAGAGGAGGCTTGGATCCCTGGATGAGAGGATCCCTGGAAAGCAGTAGCATAAGCTTTCTGCTACTCTATCTTGGCAAACTACTGATTTCCCGGATGGGTATACCTAGCGATAGACAATGGATTGAAATAGGAGGTAAACCATTGATAAGATCCGACCTAAGCCTTCCTGCTAAGCCGAGATCCATAATCACAAGGGGGTGCCGTTTGCGTGAGTTATAAGGCATGCATCCAGTCAAGTCAGACTGGTTGTCACGTAATTCTGACAACCAGTCTTACCAAGGGGTATCGTATTACCTAGTACTAACTGGGTTGTTGACGTCAGATAGGCAGTCGCTCTATGTAAAATACTGGTATTCAGCTGCATGCGGTTAGACTGGAAGCCGACCCTAACATAGTTGGGAAAAAGATAGGCCGATGATGATGAGGTAAATGGCATGCACAGGATTGCCCAATTAAGCAGCAGAAGAACTCCTAGGTTGACTCAATTTAAATATTTTTTTATGCATATAACTAAATTAGTTTGAAAGCCACGTAGAATCTACATAGCTAGCACTTATTCAACTGATGTGATGAAAAAATACCCTAGATAATTATCGAGATGAGACAGAACCACAGACTAGTAACAGTAACAAAGCATTTTGAGTTTTTTTGGAACCTCGATTACATTTTTCAACGGTATCCGGACCCTACTTAAAACTAATTGCCGACTCCTGCTCTATACTATAATAATAGTAATGCTGTATGTTGCCAAACTGCTGATTGTCTACTTTTAACTAGCGTAGTTAGATGAACTGAGATTTAACCACCATGATGAAAAACTATGCCGCATTTTTGGTATAAAGCTTCTCGGTAGTAGACCATAGTTTGGAAATGGGATCTACTCGAGCTGGTCAGACATGGGAGAAAGAAAGTAACTTACTCATTTCTGTATCACAGTCGGTATACTCGTGGTTGCAGTCGACGGTGTAGGCGGCGGCGCGCACGCTCGCCGCGACCAGCAGGGCGCACCACAGCGCCAATGCGCGGGCGCTCATCTTCGGTCACCGTAGCGCCATCTGATGAAAAGAAATAGGTTTAAATGAGTGGTTATTTATTATGAGACACACAGATAAAATATACACGCCATGAAACTGCTGTTAATGGAGGTCGATTTAACGATTAATTTAGAAAAATAAACTATTAAATTATTATCTATTATGAAACCCGCCCAGGAGATATATATATGCCCTAAGCAGTATTTGACCACTAAATCAGCTGTACAATAAACTCGATATTAGTAGGTTGCTTGACTAAAAAGCATGTTTACAAAAAATGGGAAACAAGGAACAAGCATGCTCCTCGTAATCTTGTAACTAGAGCTGGCATACCTCATCAACTTCCTGCCCTTATGCCATGTTATTTGGGGTGCAAAATTCCTCTTATATGCTAATTTCTTACTTTATCTATTTAGTCACTCCATGACTCCACACATACAGCTCAACTAGCATCGGCATACATAAGGCACTTAATTATGCAGCAGCATCGTCTGCCGCATTCATGTTCCCGCCTGCACTTCGTGTTGATTATGTCATTCTCATTAATTAACAACGTTATTATTATTATCTTCGGACGTGGGCGAGTAAAGAAGGCACGATAAATGAATAAGCTTTATTTAATTCCATACAAATAACACTAACAAATAATAAAAATAGACACTAGTTAACAATTATCATTAGCAAAAAATAAATAGTTCAATCAAATCAATAATAACAAATAAAAATAATCAATAATGAGTATTTGGGTATGTCGGAAGCGCTGGGCATCAATGTTGCTGACATGAAGCAATCGTTGAAGGGGCGCTTCTTTGGCCGCCTGAAAAAAGTATTTAATAGTCTTTTATCAGGCGGAAATAAGGTACGTGCCTTCAACAGTTGGGTCATGCCGGTTTTGATGTACTCTTTCGGCATACTCAAATGGACTCAACCAGAACTAGACGCCCTGGATAGGATAGATAGCCGATAGACAGCCGTACATTGTTGACGGCATATCGAATGCATCACCCGCGTTCTTCGGTTATGAGACTGTCGAGAAAAACCGAAGGTTTTGTCTGTGCAATTATGGATGTGCAGTTATGATGAAGAATAACTACCGAAGATTTATTGTGAAGGACGGTACGGTTGACATATGTCGGGCATGCCACCGTCCAGGCGAATCAATCCGTCACATTATCTCCGGGTGTTCTCATCTGGCTAACGGAGAGTACTTGCATAGACACAACCTTGTAGCCAGGATTATCCATCAGCAACTTGCTCTAAAATACAGGCTTGTGGAATCGGAAGTGCCGTACTATAGGTATGTGCCCGACCCAGTTCTCGAAAATGGCAGTATCACATCGTACTGGGATCGATCCATCATCACTGACAGGATTATTGTAGCCAATAAGCCTGATATAGTGGTGGTGGTACGATCAGAGCGGCGCGCAATGATTGTTGACATAACGGTCCTGCATGATGAGAACCTCGTGAAAGATAAGCAAATCAAGTATCTTGAATTGGCTCGCGAGGTTGTCGACATGTGGGATGTGAACTCAGCGATCATTGTGCAATAATCCTTAACAGTCAATAAATAATTTCATCGAATTAGTTATTTATTAATTTCACCGAAGGCACGATTAACCAACCCATATTTGGCACACGACGTCTTTTAATTCGTTTTTTGTGTTAATTCTTAAACATCCTCTTAATTATTCTCCAGAGAGAACTCATACTAAACGGTATCATCATTAGGTGAGTCAGCAGCTAAAGTAGATTAACAGCTGTGTTTCGATCAAATACAGAAGTGACATTAAGGTCACGGCCGCTTTGGCGTGACTGCAGCAATCATGATGAGAACGTATGAATTTCTCAAGACGCGTTTTCTTACAGCGTTTGTCTGACCGCTAGTGGGTTTAGACGGTCTTTATAATGATGTTGAACTTGGACAGTGCAAATGAGGCCTTAAAATGTGCTTTAGGAGAATGGTGTTGTTCAAGGAAAGTTCCGAATCATCGTCATGTACCGAGTGCTGCACACTGCAGAAGACCCCGCAACTTGGAGACGCGTGTGTGACTTTCGATGTCACCGCGATCCTCAGCATAGATGGGAAGACGAATACATATATCGTTAGTTATACTTTGTAAGATTTTGGTATATTTTTTATTTGGATGCCGATAAGCGATGGTGTCAAACTTACTGTTTTATTAGAACTTTGTAAAGTCTATACATATAAGGAGTCAAGTTATAAGAACTTGAGTAGTCTGAAGATCTCTTCAATGATTATGTGTCCTTGGCTTCCTTCACTTTGGCTTACTTATTAATTAGGTGCCAGTTCCCAAATCACGCTAATCAGAACAGCTTTTAGCCTTACAAACTCTAGTCAAAATAACATGCATAAATGAAATCTTTCGAGGTGGCGTCGGAAAGGGTACCTGGAAGGATACGGAGGAGGCCTTTGCCCAGCAGTGGGACGTACAAGGCTACTAAAAAAAAAATATATAATATAACAACTAATTGAATCAAAACAAATTTCGATTAAAATTCTTAGATTCCTTTCAATGGAAATCGTTTGCTTACAAAGAATTACTGCAATTATCAAAGTATGTGCAATTGTCTTTACCAAGGTTTTCAAAGATCCATTGTTTTAAAGTAATCTGATCTTTAGTTAGTTAGTGTGTATTGTACTATACCGTTACTAACCGACTTCAAAAAAAAGGAAGGAGTTTCACAATTTGGTTGAATTTTGACTACCACGTTGGTCCAGTGGTTGAAAGAAAGAAAGAAAAAAAAAATTGCCGCAGATACACGACGTGAAAGACAAACAAAAAAAATGCAAGGCAATGGTTGCAAGTGCTGTCACCGAACAAGAGGTCCTAAGTCACTAGGAATTACTCAGTAGCAGCCGGTCTGACTTTGTATCCAGTCAGTGGCAATAAGCTCATCCAATATTACATGCATGTGGGTGTATCATTAGGTAAACCTCTGTCAAAAACTCCTTGGATTACAGGCGTGATATGTTATGGTGGCACTACACTTGACAGATCTGGGCAAATATTTGCTTTCTACCATTAAGACAAAGTGAACTTTATCTCAATAGACTTAGAGAACATACTGTTTCGATTGAATTTCGCATAAATTTTGAGAAATACGCCATGTGTAGTGCCAGCATAATATACACCGTCAACGATTCGTGCCTAGGTTTAGTTAAATAAGGCTTTTTAAAAGTATTAGTTTATTATTTTATAAGATTATTTTGTGTATTTTTATCTAAGGGCCTCAGTTGCCTGACAATAAAATGATTGATTGATTGATTGATATACAGTTATTTGAAACCAAGTCCACACCTGTATCAAATGATGACCGAAGTCGTGTAGACGCTATTTGTGGTCGCATCTGCGGTTGAAATTAGGTGAGGTATTTATTTATTTATTATCTTATTCATATTATTATTTGATTGTTTACTGTTAATGTTTGTTTTAGTAAAAGATTTTTTCAGATTTTTTTATTGTTGTTATTTATCAAATAATAATTGTATCAGCATATGGCTTAATTGACAAGAGCCTCGACCAATACCTGAAGAGGCTCTCGTTAGGCAGGACTTGATTCAGAAAGCGGTACTTCTGGACACGGTTCGTATTGTTAGGAGGTTCCTTTCTCTAGAGCCCTAACCGCCGGTAGCTTGGACCCTGTTCCCGATACCGGTGGGCTACAATTTTTTTATATTTTTAATTTTTTTTATATTGTTTTTTTTCTAAGGAATATTTAAAAATGTAAATAATTTGTAAAAAAATAAATAAAGGAAATAATAATAGTAAGAATTCATTATGAACAGCAGTGGGAATGAGATGGGGGAAATCAAAAACTTTCAGTCGTTACTTATTTAAATTAATGTACTGTACCATTATCTAATGTTTTAATTTTAAAGTAATTATGTATTAAAAATGGGATTTATTTATTTATTTTTTTTTTTTTTTTTTTTTTTTTTTTTGATTCCTTTATGAATAAATAGATATTTGGTGTAGGTAATCGTATTATATTAATTTAAAGTCTTTGGATCCAAAGTTACCTTGTTCTACGTTGGATTAAAGAAGATGAAAATCGTTTAGAAATCTCCTTACGAAAACAGACGCGGTTTTTATGTGAGCGTTGGTCGTATCATAACAGTAGTCAGTGGCGTGCCTAAGGGCCAACAATGTGGGGCAAGCCTACCAGGCGAGTAGATGTTCAGAAACCCTAAGATCATGGAGAGAAGTAGGTTATAAGGGCAAGCCAAGCTTTTAGGCTTATATGAAAGTACCGCCACTAAACAGTAGATAGCTAATTATGTCATACTAGTCTTAACGTAAAAGGTTACAAATAAGTTGGTACACGCTAGCTCATCAAGCTACCCGAAACTGTCAAATTTGCCCAATCAACCTTGAACCTAATGCCTTAAAGATAAAGTTAAAAATCTATTAAAGAAATTTGATGTGCTGGCGTCTGTACATAACACTCCGTCCAGAAGGAAAATATTTAAATAATCTGCTAAGTCTTCAACCGCAAAGTATGACAAACTAAACGACAAATGAATGGCTTAAAAAAATTGCATAAACACCAATCGATTAAAATGTTAATCAATTCAGCAGCCAACTGTAATCTTTACATAAGCCTTTATTTAACTAATCATGACGTCACAATGATTCACTGACACCCACTCAAATACCATTGTTCGGTTACTATAAATTGTGGTGTTAAATAATTCTACTAAAATTAGTTTTCGCTTTCGCACGAGGTGTGGTCACAAAAAATAATTAGGTCATCGATCGGTATCAACGTGTCATCGGCATTGTTATCCTTTGTGCGAAGGTCGAAAGAGTATATGAGCATCACTAAGCTTAGGTCGAAGTATTATTGTGCTCGGCTTGAACCAGCTACCCATCACGTCTGTCAAGTGTCGCTAGCTAATTTAATTTGTCCATTTATAACCGAAGTTTACTGGTTGCGTTAATACTTTTTAATTACGAGGGCAGGGGATAATTCTTTATAAATCAAATTAATTATTCAAATTATACTGATAATCAGCACTTTTTGAACATCAATATTACAAAATTCAGTCCCCAAAGCGCCTTTCGCTATTTATATTTAAATTAATTACATTTATTAACACGTGATATAGATCCTTTATCATGGGTCAATAAGAAGAATCATGTGTCATTATAGAGATATTGATTTAGATCCTTATACAAATATACTTTAGACACAAGTTGACAAAACCTAAAAACCTTTTACTGAATGTATATATCGAGAAATACTCGGAGAGAATACTCTGCCCTGGAAACACTATTTATTGAATTATTAATAGAGAAAACCTTTTTTTTCTGTCTTTCGATTCACTCAAGAAAGTGTAACTAAACGATTCAAAGCAAACACATCTACAATAAGCACATACATTTACATAATAAAACATATTCATTCATTATTTACTTATGTAAATATAGCACCAATACATATTTGGCTCGATACCCGCTGCGGTTGTAATACGGCCACTTTCTTCTGCACTTGTTTCTCCTAGAACTGCTGAGTGCTGATGGCACTTCTTTAACGGTGTTTTATTTATTACATTTGTTTTATTATCAGTGGACTAGTTGTCGACCCCTACATGGTTGGAAAAAGGCTCGGCAGATGATGATAATGAGTTGGCAGGGTTTCTTGCATTTAACTCAGGTATATATCGGGAATATCCTGGCTGAGGCTGGCACAAGAACGTGGAGCTTGAATTAGTGAAAGAGAGGCCTATATCCAGCAGTGAGTGAAGTCGAGCTGTGGAAGATGATGATACTTAGGTATTATGTATGGCAGTGTATGGTTCAGTACATAGAATCTACAAGATTGTGTGTTTTCCTTTCGTTTGCTTAGTCATGGAAATAAAAAAACTTTAAAACACTGCATGACCCAATATTTTTTAAATCAAAATTGATAAATCCTGTAATCACTGCCTGCCTAAAAATACGAAAAAAAAAACAAAACAGAGAAAAAGACAGATGGAAACAACGATTATGTAAACAACAAAATTTCTATTGTTTTGAGTTTAAAATTAAAACAAAAGAAAACCAAACAGTATTTGGATGTCAAAACTGTCATAGAAAAATTTTTACTAAAAAAAAAAAATCTCCCGTTATTGTGTTTGTGCTGTAGCGTAATATTGTGCTTAGTTCAACTTCGTTAATATCGTGAAGCGACTCATAATAATGCTATTAAGGTGAAAGAAAGTAAGCTTCGAGAAGAAATGCATATTTTGTGTCTGCTTGGCTAGGTAGGGCTAGGAAAGTCATCTTGGCTGTCAATGTGTTGATTCATAATAAATATTTAAACAATGGTTGGCCGTGGGACAGTAAATACGAGACGAACCTAAACGCATGACCTTAGTAAACTAAATAAAAGCAAGTAAATAAGAAAGGTCAACGACAAATTGTACTGGAAATGAGAGATCTAAGTAGTTGCAGTACAGCCGATGAACTAAAATCAACGCAGTCGAACTTTTAGTGATAAAAAATCTTTTGCAGTAATCATACATCCCTCACCCAAGCAGGCTTAATTACTGTCTGTTTTAAAAATGGTGAAGGAAAACATCGAAACCAGCATGTGCTAGGACCAAAATTTCGAAGACATGTGACATCTATCTACACTCATGGTGGCTGTACATTCTCGCCGAGACACTCCAAAGCAGGGCGAATAAGAGAATGTCTAGTCTCGGTTTTCCTCGCTTGCTCTCCGTCCCGTGTTTTTATTTACGAGACGTCTCGGGACATAGTGTTCTCTCGGTCGAGAGTGTACAGTGAATCCATCACTAGCCGACTCTTTCCCACAGCAAGGTGGCTTGTAGCCCAGCTGTGGGAACGGTGTAGACTGATTATGCTAAACATGCTCCCGTACTCTATTTGGGTAATTTCTATGTAGAGTTAAAACATAATAAACAAAAAAAAGATTAGAACGAAGTCATCATCATCATCATATCAGCTCGGAATCACCCACTGCTGATAGGTCTCTCCTTTTCTGCCACACTTCACGGATCTGTGCGTCCATTATCCAGGCGTTTCCCGCGACCTTGACGATATCGTGGACCCAACGAGCTTTAGGACGGCCCTGGTTTCTTTGGCTTAACCTCGGCCAAAGCGTTTTTCGGACGACGCAGTCTTACCAAAATAACAACTTTACGATGGCCTAATTCATGACCCACAGACAAATCCAAAAGTAGGTAGGTTGATTGAAATAATTAATTGAAAACGCTTCGTACCGCTAACATTATCGCCAATTTTGAAGCCCACATTCAAAATTTGGAAGGTCATGCACATTTATCGCATTTTGTCAAGAAATGTCTGCAAATACAACTTCATTTGAAAGAAGTGTTTTATCGTTTTCCTCATAAAATGATATTCATCAACATAGGTGGGTAATGACTTTGCGGTCTCAAACACATTTATCGTAGTGTGAGACTTTAGATTTATCCTTCCTGTCTCATAAAGAGGGGATTCTTGCGCCCAGCTGCGCTTATTATTTCCTATATGACGTAAGATTATAAAATAGTCTTATGAATGAGAAAAATCTATAACTGCTCTATTTTAATAAGGTACCATAAGTAGATGGGCGGACCCACTTTCATGAAAGTAAAATCATGAAAAATAACGTTAATTCTTTTTTTGAAAAACGAATCAGCATTGCCATCTAGCGTGGCGATGTTGCCAGCCTTCTGGGCACTTTTCCTATTGACAGCGATGTGGGCGAATTTTCCCCGTAATTCTTTTCCCATCTATTTGTAATTTTTAAATACTGTAGGTACGTACTGAACTCTAATCAAAACATTATTAGGTTTTTGCACAATAAATTAAATCCAAGTTATATAAAAAAAAAACACAAGTCAAACAATCTTAAAATCGGATTGAAACATATTGTATTGTGTGTGAAGCAGGTTTGAATTTATAAATTCACCAATATTTCTAACTTGCAGTACGATTTTCGTTACTGTTCCTAATCTAGGTTTCATAGAGGTTGTAAACCGTAGAAATATTCCGAAAAACAAAAACAGCTGGTGGTACTAACATCAAAAACAACACACAACACAAACATTATTCTTGCTCTCCACTAAAAAGGAGTGTTGACTCTGCAATCCACATCACATCGATATTGCAACCGGCATGACACCGTGGGTAGATCGCGAGATGATGGTACAGTAACAGCAGACATATATACTGACATACAGCATTTCAACTTTGAACAAATTATTGGAATCGGCTCACACATGCGAAGCGTTTACAGAGTTCTAAGCATGCTTCAGGTAACAGGTTACTTACTCGTGGGAAGACTTGCCATACGTCCGGAATCGAGTAGTCAAAAAATGCAGAAAAAAAAGAAAAGAAATTGCTGAAAGAAAAATTCGGAATTTTCTTCAAATGTCTGAAATTTTCTAAACATTAATCTTTTTTTTTTGACAACCCCATCTTCTCAGGGTATAGTTGGCTTTCTGGTACTCTTTATACTGTGGTACAGCTTAGTTGCGCTTGCGTCATATTCAGGTCACACTGTAGCGCATCGCACTCGCACCGCTTGCGTAGTTTGATTTACTTGAGAACGTCTATGTAGGTAGGTTATGTGGTTACGTTTATGTAATAGTTCTTGGTGGTGAGTATTTTAGTCACAGATAGGCGAAAATTAGAAAGGCCAGGCTCTTGAAGTCATGGTGCTAGAGAATAATGACGAAATCATTTGCCTAGCCTTTTCCCAACTATGTTGGGGTAGGCTTCTAGTCTAACCAGATGCAGCTAAATACTAGTATCTTACATGGAGCGACTGCTTATCTGACCTCCACAATCCAGTTAGTACTGGGTAATACGATAGCCCTTGGTAAGACCGGTTGTCAGACTTTCAGGGCATTGACTACCTATGACGACTTTCAAAGATCTATAAATGACAGCCGGGACCAACGGCTTTCCGAGACACAAAGGAAACTCGGTATTCAATGGATGGCCACTCTTCTACGGACCAACCTAGTCAAGCGCGGCTTAACCTAAAGGTCGACCCGAGCGGCTGTTATTATTTAGCCACGAGTTCGAATGAAGCCGAAATAAAGATCCTATTGCGTCTTTAAACTGACAACAACTGTGTTATACAAAATAACCATATCTTTTTTTATAAATAAGACACCGGACCTTGATTCTAGGAAAAGTAACTCTTTTGCTGAAGAAAAGAGTTAAACGCGTAGAAAAAACACAATTTAACTGTCATTTTCATTGCAGCCAGCAATTTTCTCACTAGGAAACGAAATTTTGAAGTGACTTGCTGAAAATACATTAATATTACTTATATTAATTACTTCAGGTATGTTTGAAATTGAAGACAAGGTATCTTATTCAATCAGTCATGATTACCTATTTTGTACCTACGATTTAAATTTTATTATATGTATAGAAAATCTGCCTTACAACAGACTATTTTTACAGGTTTGATGTCCCTGATGCAATAGTGCTGTTTTTCTTTTAAATCTGCAATTAAAAATTAACATTAGGAACTACCTCAATAACTTAGTACTGTACAGAAGCCAATTCATTACTAAAAGAGACCACAAAGGGCTAAACTATATGCCTTAACATTATTCTCCAAAAAGAAAAACTAAAAACACTTTATCTTTATCTCCAATCAGTGTCAGTATAGATCTACTTTCCACGTGCGATCTCGTGAAAAGACGAAGGCGCATCGAACCGGCCCGATTTCTTCACAAACCTTCCCATAGACTACATAGACGCGTGACACACGAAACTGTGTCATTGTCTGTCATAGACATTTACTAAGTGCCAATAAGCACTGACGTTTAAGCAACAAGATTTATCGAGACTATTAGGAAAATAAAGAATGGCGCCAAAAAACCATTTCTTTTGACGCTTGTATGACATTGACGGGAGGGCGCTGTTGGTTAACATTTCTGTGAAAAACAAAATGGCGGTGTTACTTCTGACTACAGCCATTCGCCAAAAGAACCATACAGCACGATACTAGAAACTTCCATTATTTATTTAATTTTATTTACCTATTTGGACATTTTTTTCGAAATAAATACTTAAGTAATTAAAAAACCTGTTTTCGTCTATTCATTAGCTTTTAATTACTTAATCATCGAGAGAAATCTTAAATCTTTACAAAAATATTTCATTCTTAAAGAATCCATTTGTCTTACAAAGACAATATAAATTAAAATATAAACGTTTTTAATGTACAATGTGTTAAAAGTCTCACCGTTTGCGTCCAAGTTATTTGGCTAACATTTAAGTTACAACTCGACGCAATAGCAGTTAACAAGGAATTCGGTTGCTCACAGCACAGTAATCATGAGCCCCTGTGTGATTCGTTAAGATTAGGGCGCATACACACACGTCAGACTTAACAAAAAACCGGCCAATTTCCAGTTGAACTCGCGCACCGAGGGTTCCGTAAAAACTTGTAGGTATTTTGTTAATTAAACTATATATTTACGGTTTTCACACTTTTTCCTTTACATTTGGTGTAAGACATTGCTTCTTGCCAAATTTCATGATTCTAGGTCAACGGGAACTACCCTATAGGTTTGTTTTGATTCCTTTGTGATATCGCAAAACATGTCACATAAACGGTCATATCTTTTGGTCGCGTTTTTTTTTTCGGATGGGAAGTCATCAAATGACCCGCCCCGCTCTGGGAGGAGCGGAAGGGAGTGTCAGACTTGTACTGACTAAAACCCATCCATGTTCCTGCCCTTTATGTTCCAGGGCCGCGGTATCTCTTTCGAACAGTCCCGCAGCCCTGGCAGGCATCGGCCCATGCGGACCCCTACGTAGGAACGCGCCGTCGATACGGCCTGTCGTCATAAGACGGCCGGACGGTGAGCTAGCCCATAACTCGCCTTCCTCAGGCCCGCAGGCCTATGGTGGCCGAGAGCCACCACGTGACCCCAGACGCCCAGGGCATCTCCCGCGTCGGCTGGAACGTGAGGCTCTTTCCCTCTCACGTCCCGCCACCTCCTTCACTAGCATGACTGCTTCGCAGAAGGAGGTGAGGGCTTCCCATTCCCTCTCACTCCGGACCATGGCTTGAACCAGGGCCGGACGCGAGAGATCGCCGGCGCCAATCGCCGCTACAGGACACGGCGCGGTGTGCTGCACCGTGTCCTCCAGACGATCCTCGCAATGGAAACACGGGCGTTTCCTCCCGCCCGATTCGGTGCAGGAACCTCCCGAAACAACCGTGTCCGGTGAGGACCTGCGTCAGGCGGAGGGTGAGGCCGCTGTGGCGCCTCTCTAGCCACTCCTCAAAGAGGGGACTTATCGCCACTATGGTGGCGTGCCCTGCACAGGGTTGCGACAATCGCTCTCTCCATGTCGCCATGAGATCGCGCCGGGGGTCTGTCCGCAGAGCGGTTTGCCGCGGCAGCGGAGTTTTCCCCCGACGTAGTGCCTCCGCGCGCCATTCGTGCAGGCGCGCGAGGACTATCGCCTCCAGATCCCATGGCGGCAATCCGGCAAGGAGGCCCGCCAAAAGGCGTTCGGCGGTAGTGGGCGGCTTGCCGCCTCAAAGAACGCGCCCACACCGGGGCCCCGTAAAGGGCCATGGACCGCACGACCCCTGCGTAGAGCCTCCGGCAGGAGGCGTTTGGACTTGTCAGGTTGGGCAAGAGCCGCTTGAAGGCAGCCCCGGTCCGTTCCAGTTTGGGGGCCAAACATCGGAAATGCTCCACGAAGATCCACCGGCTCTCGAGGACTAGTCCTAGGTACTTCAACGTTGACCCGATGCCGATGGAGACCCCTCCTGCCATCAGTAGGGATCCCGACGGTGGCGCATTCCAAGGCCCATGAAAACACATGGCCTTGAACTTGTGCAATGCCACCTCGAGACCCAATTGCCGGATCCTCTCCACGACTATCACAACCCCGCGTGTCATATTTTCGGCCGCCGCCTCGTGCAACCTACCTTGTGTCAGTAGCAGCGTGTCGTCAGCGTAGCAAACTACGCTGACGCCGCTAGGGAGGTCGGCCGCGCAGCACCAGTCGTAACCAATGTTCCACAAGGCCGGCTCCAGAACCGATCCCTGTGGAACACCGCACGACATCTCTCGCCGGGTCCATTCTCCGCTCCGACCGGGGTAGATAACGGCCCTATCCGTCAGGCAGTTCCCAACCACACGACGAAGGTAGGTCGGGGACTACCCCGTGATACCGGAGTGCCTCCCCAATGCAGCTCCAGGGCATAGAGTTGAAGGCGTTGGCGATGTCAAGAGACAACGCCAAGACAACCCCGTCCCGGGACACCGCGTCCCCCGTCGTGAGGGCTCTCATGCACGTGATGGCGTCCACCGTCAAGCGCCCCCTGCGGAAACCAAACTGGTGTTTCGCAAGATCCGGCCCCGTCCCCGCAAGGTGCCTGGCGAAGCGGCTGGCAATGACTCTTTCAAAGAGCTTGCACACCTCGTCGAGCAACACGATGGGCCGGTATGCGGACAAAGAGTCTGCAGGGTGCCCTGGCATCCGGATGAGGACCAGCTTCCCCGTCTTCCAACGAAGCGGGAACTGGCCTCTCTCCAAGCATGAGTTTAGGAGCCCTTCCAGTCGGGGCCCGAGAGCCTCAGAGGCCAAGACCCAGACTTTGCCAGGCAAGCCATCGGGTCCCGGGGCAGTATTTTTGGCTTTCAGCCTGCGTACCGCCACTCTCAGGTCTACCCCAGTCACCTCCGGAATGTCGTCATCGTCATTGGTGTGGTCCGCTTCCGGCACCGCAATCGGCGGCGGAGCTATAGGCGGGGGAGGATGCCTCCCTCGCGAAGGGAACAGAGCGCACTACGTCCTCCACGAGCTCAGGCTGGAGACTCTGCGTCAGCGGGGGAGCCTGGTGCGGAGTTTGTCCCGCACCATCTTGTAAGGGCGCCTCCACCGATCTCCGTGCAGAGACTCCAGTATCTCCTCGCGGGCCAGATCCTTGGCCCGCCAGATAGCCTCTTGGAGGGCGGTCTTCGCCGCTCTGTACCCATTTTACAGCTCCGCCTCAATGGCTGCCGCATCCGGAGGGAGGATGCGGAGCCTGCTGGTCGCGTTGACTTACAAGTTTGGTTTTTTCACTGTTCCAAGGAGTAGCAGACTTGAGTATTTGATATTAATTTCAGCTTGATATCTCCACGAGTTCACGAGAAAAGGGTCTTGACAGATGGACAATAAAGTGGTCCTATAAGGGTACCGTTTTTGCCTCTTGAGGGACGGAATCTTAAAAAGACTACAGGTACCAAATGGCATTTGGGCACTGGATACAAAGGTTTCTAACTGCCGAAGTATAGAAAGCCAAGAGTGAAGAGATTGACGACGCGATGATACCTCAGTATTTGGTGTAATGAAGAAGATACTGAATGATGTTGTACATTTTTAAACTTAAGTAGATACTTAGACGACTATCACGTTATTCGCCTTGAAGTAGTCCACCCATACCACCCGCATTCTCCAGTCAACCCGCGATCTTGGCGCTTGCAACAGCATCGAAATATCAGGAGCTCAAAATAATGATCAATCACGGAAGATATCCCGTAAGTGACAGTAAAGAATCGCAACTAATTCATTCAGATTCCCAGTTATCAACCAGCATCTCAGTTTACCGCCTACTTATCAACTTGCTATCTAGCTAATTAACAACAACAAATTACCATGTAATGAGATATTTACGCACTTAGTTAAGTACCTATCTAACTATATATTACTTACAATTATCGTTGTATAACTTAGGTCCGTTAGATAAAAATCAGTGACAAAATAAACAGTCTCCAAAAGGGTTCTCTTTAAAATTTACCTACTATCACTGACTCAATTCTTGTTCTTTATGTTCAAAATTCATCATCTGCCTAGCCTTCTCCCAACTATGTTGGGATCGGTTTCCAGTGTAACCGGATGCATCTGAATACTAGTATTTTATATGGAGCGACTGCCTATCTGACCTCCACAACCCAGTTAGAACTAGGTTATACGATACCTCTTGGTAAGACTGGTTGTCAGACTTTCGGGACACTGACTACCTGTAACGACTGTCAAAATTATACAATTGAAAGTCGGGAGCAACGGCTTGACGAGCTTTCCGAGGCACGGAGGAAACTTCGGTATTTAATGGGTGGACACCCATCCACGGACCAACCCAGGCAAACCCGAGCGGCTGTTATTATTTAGCCACGAGCTCAATGTTCAAAATGATTGCTTTTAATTTCGACGTAAAGCCCCAGAATACATAAACGAGGTAGCTGACACGTATACAAGCTCTAACGGATGTCCCAGCCTTCTATAATTACTAACATTTAGTCTCCCATGACTACTCTGTCATTACTATTTCTCTAAGACCGATGACTATCATTAATCGTTCTCCAGTAGTCCAGCAGCTCTCGCTTTGAAGGAAATGTTCAATCTCGTATGACAACATTTATGTGGTGGTAATATTCTAGTTCAATAGCCTTTTGAAAAGTGGCCAGCAAAGAGCAACCAACTTAATTCTACATACAAAAAAATAGGTGAGTAGCATAGAACAACTTTTCATGTTACTTACCCGCACAACATCTTTATACATTGCAGACAATTTTGTTTGTTTAACGTATCATAGGAAGTCTGCTGTCTGGGTCCCAAACCAAACATCAAAGATGTGGTTTCTTGGATGACTTGAACATCGTAATGTAAACTAAAACCTATTCTTAATTTAGTTAAATTTCTCTTTAAGTGCATTGTAATTTGTTCTTTGAGAAATAAATGTGTTTAAACCGAAGTCACGCCACGTATTGGGATTCTAGTACGCAGCTCAGCCTTTTGCTGACTTTAGAAACTGAAGAACTATATTCCACCGACCTCATATCTCTGTGTAACAAACCAGACAGTCCATGTACTGCCACAGACGACGGCGACGCCGGAGAAGTAGCGGAGTTTTAGGCTAACCAAAATTTTAATACCGTCGTGCGTACAGCCAGCACATCAAGCTACCCGAAACTGTAAAATTTTCCCAATCAACCTTTACCCTTGCTTGAGTGATAAAGTTGAAAATCTATTAAAGAAATTTGACAGAGTGTAGTAGCTTGATGTGTTGGCGTCTGTACGACACGCAGCAGAAGAAAATGAAGATACATTTCATCTTCAAGGTATCCATACAGACACGATCCCAGGTACCAAATAGCCTGCTTACATGCTCAATCGTTACTATGCCTGCACCCTTACATACATTGCCACACGCCGTATTCCCACGTACTACAGAACAATAGTTTTAATACACCCGCGGTATTTCTCGCCTAATCGCCCACCGGTTTCGTAACTTATTGTTTGCATATACGTAAGTTTTCTTGCAAGAAAAGTGCATTGTTTAATCGCAAACATTGGTAATGTACGTTTGGCGAATTAATACCAGCCAAACTGAATTCGTAACCGAAAAGTCTTCATCGTCATCATTAATGCATAAGCATTGTAAGAGCGTTATCTAATATTCTATTGATTTATTGAAGGTTTTTGCTCTTTAACATGCTGTACTAATTACTTCATTAATTAATACACGATAATATAGATTACATCTTATTTCTGTGATCTTAAACTACACTTAAGACTTCCTCGTGAAATTATCGAAGTTCCTGAAAATCATACCTTTTACCTGACCTACGCGTTCAATATAATAATGCACTGAGAGTACTGCTGAGGCTTCCATGGCGTTGTAGTGCGTCGGGGATGTATCCAGATAATAATATTGATGGTTTTGCCGCCATTATTAGAAATAGATGTGCATCACTGCTGACTCGTGTTCGCGGCAGCACCAACAGTATTCTCAGTGTATTTGCAGATCGATGGGATTTCTCGATGCTGCAGAGGTGGATGCGGCTCCACGCTGAATTTTAATTGTATGTGTCTGTAACCTAAATTGTTACTAACCCTATGGACTCCGGTCTAGGATAAAAAAAAATCTATTCTATTCTATGTCACATATATTTAAAGAGTGCCAACCTTAAAGGTTTTATTGGTGTCATAAACAGTGCTTAACAGATAGTAGACAAAGTTTTGTCAAAACAATATCGTCCGTCTTGTCAGTCGCAGACGAAGTCCCAGAATCACAAAATAAGTTGAAATGATTGTGCCAGAAACAAGAATGAACGTGAATCACTGATGAACTACCTAAATGTGAACTTAATGGATGTGGGCTTGATTCAAAATATTTTATGTCACCCAAAATCAGAAGCTGCCAAAAAACTATGTCGCCTGGTAACCACACCTATAGCTCATCAGTAACCCTGACGATAATATTCTTCTAAGTATTTAATTTTCTTAAAATTCTATTATTTTTCTTTTTTAAATTTCTTGTTTTCTTAGCATAGTAAGAGTTGTTACCTGTATTAGGGTACGATGGGGTTGACATGTCCTGATAGGACAAAAACCCCAATTTAAAATAAAGATTAAAAAAAAAAAAAAAAAAAAAGTTGAATTGAAAGGAATGCACGAAAGAGAGAAGGATTATCTAATTAACATAGTAGTAAATGCTTCGTATAGCGATGTTAACATATCTCACTTCGTATCCAATACGATCAAATACTATTAGTAGTGTTATCTGTGTTATGACTACTTATGACGTGGTTCCATATTTGCACAATCCATCAAGATCTTACACGACGTCAGAGAAAGTGAGTAGCACCTTCAAAAACCATTGCGACAGTATGACTCGCATACGCACTTCTTATTGACGGCCTTTCGTAAGTAAAGAATATAATAGATAGAAGTTCTATAATATTACCATATTGGTAATAGGAAATGTACAAAAAGATTCATTTAAACGCTGGACGCCAGTAGTAACTATCGCCTATGGCTTTTTCAATAAAGATGTTACAACATGGATAGGTTGAAGGAAGTCATAAATATGGCAGCTTTAAATATTTTACCGATTCAATCTAATAATAACATAACTAGCGGAATGTCAGTGTACTATAGAGTAAAGCTCAGCTTCATACTCTGGGGATTACAGGGGTGATATTATGTATGTTAATTTAATCATTCTTTAACCGCTAGATGACATCCACAGCAGGGCCACTACTTCGTAGCCAGGAGAAAGTCTTTATCCTACCGGGAGTTTTCCTTATTACTTGGAAATTATTTTGCTATTGGCAAAATAATTTAATCAGCCTCCATTTTACGTCTTAACGGAAAACAGATATCTTGTAATAAATAACTACGGTTAAATTACTCTTTGAGTTAATTGCTCCAACAATCACGCTAGCACACCGCTATATTTGAGTATGAAGTAATTATTATCTTACAAAACAAGGTGTAAAAATGATGAAAAAACGATAAATCGAAAATTTGTTGGATCAATCTTTAGGAAATTTGTCTTCATATTTTATAAAGGCATCCATGAATGCCTGCCAGGTAAATACAATTAAGTTTTTTTTTTGTATTCAGACAAAAAAAAAACTTTATTGTTTCATTACATAAAAAAATGATCTCTGGTCTCCACACCTGGGTTGTCCCTGTTTCGTGGAGGCCTGACTTATATCAGCACTACTGCTCCTATGAATCAAACACAATAGTGAGGAGAGCTAGAACAAAAAAATGGAAATCTCCGACATCCACCAGCCGGCGTCATGGATTCTGGCCCTCTCCCTCTAACAGAGGGGAAACCTGTGCCCCGGCAGTCTGATTTTGCTATTATGCTATTCAAGATTGAGTCGAAAGTTATAACATCAATTAGAGACAAGTTTTATGAAAACCAAAACCTACTAGCTTCTACTGAGTTCACACTTAATAAATGCGCAGGTGGCAGGAAGAAAGCTATGCTTATTCTTACCGGGAATCACGTAGGTACGAAGGTACAGTACTACAAACCATAAAGATAACGACAGGTAGCATACCTTATATTGACATCCTTATTCCATTTCCATTCCTTCACAAGCAGTAAGAGAAAGGAAATAAAACCACTCGGTACATAAAAACTCATAACAAACATCATCATTTCAGCCGAAAAGTCCACTGCTGGACATAGGCCTCCCCCAAGAAGGGGGGTTTTGCCATAATCGCCACGCTTGGCAGGCGGGTTGGCGATCGCAGTATGGTTGTTGTAGAATCAGAGAACGCTGCTGCCCATTCTCTGGTAAGTCCCTTAGTCGCCTCTTACGACACCCACGGGAAGATATGGACTAAATAATACCTTGAATTCAGGCACTGACTGACAACGCATAGCCTAAAGCTCTAGGTCTAGGGAGCATTAATATTAAACAAGGACTGAGATTTTTGGAAATTCATCCCAAGAAGAGGATAAATACTTAGTGATAATTTTATGGAAGTCTGCATATTTAGCAGATGGTAAATCCCATAGAGCGCACGGCTTGTTATATATGTAATAAAAAAATGCCTTATTATTACATTGAAAGTTTAACACAATCGCCATTGTTTGACTTAACATTCGCGCCAAAAAACCTTCGTCTTTATTTTTACTAGAGCATACAGTCAGGCAAAGGTATGCACATAATGCCAGAGATGTCAAAAACGTCAAGATTCCTTATCTTGAAGCGAGGGAGGAATAAACGGAGCGCAACCAGTTCTCCGCTATTTGCGAAATCATCTTATCGTTGAGTGGAATTCTCCTTTTGAGTCTTGTTTTTTTTTTCTTTTTTAAGTGCGCCTTTATTAAAAGCTGAATCATTGCACTGCAGGGCAACAATAAGTTCAATGCATTTCATACCTATCTTTTAGCGTCGTTTGTAGTATTTTTTTTTAGTAAATTAATAACAACTCCGGGTCTAGATTTGAGCTCGGTTGATGACAAAAGATTTAAACCTAACTGGATAAATGTTGATGTTAACTAAAGGTTTTAAATCCGGATCGGTTTTCTAACCCTTCGTTTATGAATGAGGATATCACTGGTCCTACGGGCAGGGGTGTGTTTGGTCCTTCAAGCTTCTCTAAGGGAAATGTTTGAGTATAAAGTTCCTGCTAGAGCAGGAAAATACAATAGACCAAAACACAAAACTAAAAAACCGTTATGGCAATTTGTCAATCTAAAAATAAAATTACGCCGGCTGGCAACTGGGGATTCTCCATGAGACCATAGCTGCATATTAATGTCGTGACAACAATGGCTCCTGTAATATTTAGTTAGCGTACAAACGTGTTTAGAAATCAATGAATTTATTTGAAAACCACGCTTAAAAGTGGCTGGATCAGACTTAATGCAGAAGACGCGGAGGATGAGGTGTTGAAACGCAGCTTGGGAGAGGCCTATGTCCAGCAGTGGACTGCAATAAACTGAACAGATTCTATGATTGACACTTAAACTTATCCCTCCCAAAATACAAGAGTTATAACAAAGAAAACACCCGCGATAAAAAATCGGAGCCACAAAACTTTCAAGAATGATTATTAGGCAGTAGTACATTCCCGATTTATCAAAGCATTTGTTCTGTGAATCGTAATTGAATGGCCGATTATACAAAGTTTCCCAGCGTGTGACTTGCGCAAGTTGACCTTGTGGATCGGGCTTCAAGTCACACGCGGGCCAAGCGAGCCATGCGGGGTCATGTTCACAGCTTGAGAGCTTTTGGCGGGTCATTGAGGTAAATACTCGGGTGTCGGTCTTGAAACGTGTTTTATTTAAAAAAAGAACGCGTTTTGTACTCCTTTAGGCAGTTCAAACGCTTCATAAGATTTTAAACTATCATTGTCACTAACATTATCATTAACACTAGAAACGGGATATTTACCATGTTTACAGATTTGTTTGAGTTCCCGATATTTCGGCGCTGTTGCAAGCACCATGATCATGGATAAACTGAAATTATAGAGGGTGGGTGTTAATGAGCAGACAAATCGGTCTACCCTCTTTCTCTTTCGTTTTTTGCTTTCTTTAGTTTATCCATGATCATGGTGCTTGCAACAGCGTCGAAATATCGGGAACTCAAAAAAATCAGGAAACATAGTAAATATCCCGTTTCTAGTGTTAATGATAGTTCAAACGCTTTCTGCAAAAACATTTGCTCAGATTGATTGCTGACACCGTAAATTGATTGATTCTTCAATACAATAGCTAATTAGTCCATCATTTTTGTCCGAACTGGGTTGACCGAACATTTACACGGGACTGGGACTTTGGGCTACCCGTCGGGGATTACAGACGCCATGCTTTCTCCACACGACCGAATTTTTAGTTTCTCATATGAGTATACCTCGCAAAAAAACAACTGTCAATTTGCAAATTCGTCTCGATTACTGTTAATAGCAACGATAATGTTAAAATGATGATAGTTCTGTCGATGATTTACGATTCAAAATCTAGTTTTTACAACCTGTATGTGTTATTAATTGGCATTTTAGAAATTAATGGTCATTTTAATCATTTTTCCTCATGCCAAAGCATCGTTTGTATGCAAAGTGAAAGCATTTCAAACATTTTTAATACTTTGACATACAATTCGGTACAATTTAAGTAAAATTAAACTTGACATAAAATCGTACAATTTACGTTTTCATTGTGGAAAAATGTGAACAAAAGAGAAAGCATTTTTTATTGCACTATTGTTTTTAGTACTTTGCAAGGAATTAATTAGCTTTATCTTACCATCATTGCCTATAGCAGTTGTTTACTTTTAAGGGCTTTATACTAAACCTGTTAAACTGGACAGTGGATATCTCTTGTCTACGTCCATCTCTTTCTTGTTTCATATTTCTAATAAGAGACAGCAATAGTTTTAGTTTAATCAACAGGATCAAATATTGTTGAAGAGAACAAGATTTTCATTAAACAATGACGTCTTGTAGTTGCAAAGAATGGTCTTTATAAACAATAGCCTAGCTTTTAATGAACACAGATTATCAATTAGTTTGATTATGGCTTAGTGCTGAGGTACCGTTTTGGAGAAAACTACGAAACTAGAGCGCTGTGAATGCGGTCGGCTGCAATAATTCTTGCTTGTGTTATTTCAGCTGCTATTCAAGTTGTTCCAAGGGAACGTATTTTTGACGAATATTTCTTTTCCAACTGATAATTACTAAAATGATTGACATGACTTAATGATACTTACAATTTGTGAAAAATGCAAAGGCAGGACCTAATTGAGGAAAGATATCTTACTCTCAGCATAATCAATATGTACTAGTTTCATCAATCCATTAAATATTCTCAGCTACGCAAGGAAATCAAGTGAAGTGTCACTGGCGACCGAAAAGTTGTGTAGAAATCGTCTGTCATGGTATGGCCATGTGACGCGTATTTCTTTTGAGTATGAATGCAAATGGCTGCAAAGACCAAAGAAACGATGGATGGACTGTGTGAAAAATTATAAGGCTGGGAAGAAGTAATTACTACGATGACGACTTATAATTGGAGAAGTAAAGAAGGGACAAGAGAATGATGACAAGCAAATTTTGATAATTTTACCTTGACCACGTACTTATGTGTACGGCATAAACTTGTAGAAACCGAACAATATAAGGTTCATATTAAACACAACACGACTAAATACACGACAGAATACCTCACACATAGTAAAAAGCCGTAGGCTGACCAGCAGGTCACCTATTTAACCAATTATAGTTAAGCCTACTTACTCGTATGTTAGTTAACCAGTTTACAAAAAAAAAAAACCTTAGGCGCGACGATTAAATGCCCACTACATTCTAACTGTTAAAAAGAAAAAAAAGTTGTCTTTTAAATGGAAATTCTCGAAGAAAACTATTTGATGTCGTAAACAAGCCTTATTAGAAACAATAATTAAAGCCCACGTAGATAAAGAGGCCGGTTTTTGAAACAAAGATTCTTATTGGTAAAAAAATCCTACCTGAGTTACTATGCCCTTTCGACCCTTTGGGATTCATGGCCATGGCCTTGACAGGGCAACCGTGAGCAGATGTGTTGCCGACCTTCGAAAGTGACCGGCTATATTAATTGTTGGCCAAACAAATACAACTGTTTCAGTACCTAACTGATTGCCAATTTGGCACTTAAACATGTTTTACTGCTGATTATAATCATCATTAATATCATTATGTTTAAAATTAAAAAGAACAGAGCTTAATGGAAAATTTATTTCAATAACATGTAGGTACCTCTATCGATCCAGTATTAAATACGTGTAGACTTTGTAGGTAACGATTTTCGACGATGAGGAAAACTTGGATTTGTCGTAAAGAGGTTATATTGGAATCGAAGTCACAAAAATGTCTAGAAATTTTGTAAAAGGCTTTGTTAAACGATTTTATTTCTTATGATATAGCCGCTGACCTCAATATTAGCTCTCAACTTAGGTTTCCTTTATTGCCGAAATCTAGAGATCAAGTTTTTTACGAATGACTAGACACGATTCGCCTAAATTGACTTCAAAAAAATATAAGGTGAAGAAACGGTAAGTACATTATTTTGTATTTTGAGATTTGCTTAATGTTCCTTGAAAAGTAGGTAAGTACCTACGTACTTACCTACTTTTCAAGAAGTAAAGCCGAGGAAAAGATGAACGCCTTGGATCGCTTCCTCATTAATTGGCGAGAAGACGCCCAACATCGAGAGAAGTGGAAGGAATGGGGGAAGGCCTTTGTCCAGGAGCAGGACAGTACAGGCTAAAAAAAACCTTTCTATTTACATCGTTTTTCGGAGAAAACAAAACTTCTCCACAGCGTAATACGCGATGTTGCTGCAGCTTCTTTTGAAGCTGAAGTCAAACCACTTATTTCAATTAGGCCAAAACCACTTTTGAATGTCAAACTTTACAAGGAAATCGAATTGATTCTATGCACCAAGTTGTTGAAGGTAGACCTCATCAAATACGGTTGATTATCGTTCAATGCATAACTTCAAAATTTTACGTCAAACAGGGCCACTTGGCCCTTCGAGTCGGATACGTTCATATTAGACGCAATTTCGCGCCCACCACATTTGCATGTAAATTCGACGCAAGCGCAACGCAAGGAACCGTCGTCGCATGCTAGTGGAATATTGATGTAATGGAGTGAAGTAGGGCTGACGAGTAATGGATGTTTTGGAATTGTAAGACGAAGTTTTGTGCCTGCAAAGGCATAGTTTTGAATAGATAACATACCATAATTAGCCTTTATTATCTCCACTGGTGGGACACAGAACTACGGGTTCTCTCGGAGAGAAGAATGGGTGTTGGGAGTTTTGAATAAGAGGGCGAAAAATGTCTTTTAATGGTCTGACTAAGATTCCCATTAAGGTGGGAAAAAAAGTTTGGAGTTGAAGATGCATACCTAGTAGGATTCAAATTAGTTTAGACGGGACGTTTCTTATAAAATTTTTACACTATGAATTTACGCTAGAAAAACGACGTTTTGAATGACAAGAAGAATGTTTTTTGTTTGAAACTACTTCCTACTTTGTGAATTTAACAGACCTAACATTACATAGGCTTTGCAACACAATTCTCAGTAAATCATGTAAGAACCTCACATAACTCAACATTACATGAAATCATGCCAACCCTAGCATGCCAATCGACCGGTACATTTAACGCGATAGCATTTCTCCCACGTTGCGCAGGCGCCACTATACACGGTCACTTGTAAAACAATCCCACTTCTACCATACCAATACTTAAGTCTCTTTTTTTATACTTTGTATTGAGTATAATGTACCCTAGGTACCGTCACATACAAGCACTAATATGTAGGTATTTACACTAAAGAGACGGTATTCCTTGGAGTAGTCGGCTAAGCAACAATGACCTCGCCAATTTATTGGCAAAATTCGGGAGTGATTTTCTCGAAGAACAAATATTGCAACATTGAAAAAAGACGCATTTCATTTTGGACCCCATTCTACATATACAAAATACATGTTCGAAATAACATAAAATTTCAATAAGAAAATTTTAAAGGTGCTGTTCTGCTAAATGTATACATATTGGTGCGTGTGACTGTACAAATGTAGGTACATGGGTTAACTGCTATACACGGGCCTCCAAATGGGCCTTTACAATGCCCGGTAGAATAGAATAGAAACCATTTGCATAGCAAAAATTAACACGTTCTAACAAAACAATAAAATGTACAAATTGGTAGTCTTATCGCGTTTGGAGATCATGTTTGAATTGGAATGGTAGTTGCTAAAATGACTTAATAACCACGGTTGCCAAACGGAATAGTGATTTAAAAATATTTTAATAAAGCGTAGAATGATACTGACTCTAATCACTGACGTTGAAGTCCCATAATTATGCTGCCCAAATACACAAATGCCCATAGTCTCGACTAAAACCCACAGCAAGAATGGGGTTAACTAAGTTACTCTGCAAGGTTAACCCATCCGGAATCCCGTTATAAGTTAACCCATGTACTAACGTCCTATATTCCTAGAAAATTATGTAGGCGCCGCTCGTAAAAACGGTTCCTGTTAAGAAATTCGCGGGTTAACGCACTTTAATAGGAAATGAGAAAAAATAATGCATTGTGTGTGCATTGCGGTTATCGGTGTCGGCAATGTTGTTATTCTCAAACATTTAGTGGTAGCTTTCGCTTTTTGCTGGTTATAATCAAGTAGGTTAACTGATTCTATGATTTTGTATTAGAATATTTTCTGTGAAGATGGTTTTTTGTCTTCAGTTTCTCTCGTTGATGTCTATTGTATGGAGGTAAATGGTTTTTCCAATTTTCGAAGAAAACTATAGATAAATTCTATTAGTTGCCATTTTTTGATAATCAAAAGACCAAAATACTTTAAAATTATGACATTTCAGATAAGTATGACTTGCAATATTTTGATAACGTTGTTAATGTTTGCAAGAACTGATAAATCATCGAGACAAAAAGCTCATTAAATCCCACATTACTGCTGACCGCTACAAGAAGGCCTACAATTTCTTAAGAAGTGGAAAGTTTCTTGTTTGTAACCATTTGTAAACGCTTAGAGACTGTAGAGATGCGCCGGAGAGAGGCTTCGACCCAAAGTCGGTCCGTTGACGGCGATGCGTCCCTAAATAATACCGCTATTATACGCTTAAAACTTCAAACAACATACCGGTGAACTATAAAAAACACTCCTGGCAGGTAGAAACACTTTCTAACAAAAAAAAAACTTAACAGTCCGTTCACATTCACTGGCACAACACTGGGTCAAAAAACTAGTAGAATATCAGAGAATAGTTTCAAAATTGTGGAGGGTTTGTTAAGAAATGTTTTGTATGTTGATGACACGAGTTAGTGTTGGATATGCGCGTGCGCCGGTCGCGCGTGCGTGTTGGAGTGTTGACGCGGTGCGCGGGACTGACGCGCTGCGCTGCCGTCGCCGACCGGTCGAGATTTCTCCCCGTAAACAACGAAAGCGAGCCTCCAAGCCTTTCTTCGACTCGTGGCGAAACGTGAAAGAGCCCCTACTTACGACTCTCGGCACTCGAAGATGAGAGAGCGTTCCGATTTGCCTTTTACGGAGATTCTGGAAATGGAATTGGTGTGGTGTTAGGGTTTTATACGTTTTGTGATTTATGAAATATGTAACTTAATACAGAGGTCTGATTTAATATTTTAGTTATACTTACGTTATGCATATGTTCCTTGATTTTCCAACTTAGTTTTGGACTAGATGATAAGTCGTAGTTATGCTCGCAAAAAATCCCCAAAGATATTCTGCCAGGTGGATTCATATCCCATCTTAAGAGCTAAGATCTAGCACCTTGATTTCCCGTACCAAAAAAAAAAAAAAAGACCTAGCACCTTTGACCTTCAAAGCATTGTGAGCTGAACTGAGAGGGATGTTTTGATATCTGATGTCGAACTGCAACTCGTAAATAAAAAACTTAAAAATAAACGACAGATTTAATAATCCAAGTTTGCGTCCTCTTGACCGTGGCCAATGTTGACGATGCGGTTTTTCGAAGCGAACTTAACGCTTCGACATCTTGTGCTTATGCAATGTTATATCCTACTTCGGTTCTCGTACTATCAGACCTTCTCATACCATAAACAAGTAGTAGAGGCCACGACGGCTTTCATTTAACTCTTTGAGTCACAACACTCGATGACGCGGGTCGTGCAGTCAGGATACACATATTCGGTCAAGGTGGAGACGACACATCACTAAAAATATGCAAATTTTACATATTACCACACCACTTACACTGGACGGAATTTTAACATTTTACGAAGCAATTTTCCGACATGAAAAGGATAAAATTGAGTTTTTATTGAGTCATTCAAGGTGGCATTTTAAGAGGCTCTGTTGATAATATTTTGTAATCATTCGCTTTGGAATAATGTTGAGAATGTATCATTGTCAAAAGGATGGGTTCGTGGGCCAGTGCTCGGATCCGGCTCGTAGGACCAATTTCTTGGATGGTGTGAGTATAACAATTCAACTTTATTATAAAAGATACGAGTTTAGGTTGCTTGCTTAACAATATTTAAGAAATAATATGTGACGATGAAGCACTTTTACTCGATACATAATAAAACAACTAAGAAGGAAAGTTCAAAAGATCTTTTAGAAATAGGTTCCAATGCAAGCTTTGAGTCGCTCTAACCGACATCGATAACAGTCCAGTATATCTAGATAAGTAGTCTGTTTATTGTTATTGACTTGATCGATCGATCTGCCACTGAGCTTAATGTCGACATAATTATGCCGGTATGTATACCTACCTATAACTAGCTACCTACGCTAAACGAAGTTTGAAGTTCATTCATACTTATAATCTAAACACAGATACCAAATTACTTTAGTGACCGCTAACTTTTGTTAGCTCAGCGTCAACTTAGAAACCTGTCAGCCTAAAATGATGGTTACTGAAACGCAAAAAAGACATTTTTGGAATTCTTACCGTTGCTGTTTTTATTTAGATGACAGCTTAGCTCTCATTTCGATCTTACGTAGGTAATAATAATTAGGTATATATATAGGTACCTTATACCTAAAAATAAAATAAATAAAATAAAATAAGCCTTATATTGCTGAACTTAGTTTTTACATTTCCTTAACTCTAAACAATTTTACTTCCCAAATTAGACATATTATTTTTCGGCAGCCGGTTTGTCTGTTTCAGCTTGTCTTTCGACAAAGGCCTCCTCTAATGCTTTCCATTTTGTCCTGTCTTTTGCCATACGTGTCCATTCTGGACCACAAATCTTTTTCATGTCGTCTTCCCAACGTTTAGTTTGTCTACCTTTGCTCCTCTTACTATCTCGGTATACTTAATGGATATCAAATAGGATCTTAACATGTTAATAACCTTAGGTAGGTACTATTTAGTTTTCACATAGCTTAGAACTTGTTAATATTAAAATAAAAACCGGTATTAATGTCAGCGCTAATACCTACCCAAGTTATTCAATTTTATAACGTATAACTTTCTAAACTTTCGAGCTAAATCTTGTCTAGCTAATAGGTCTCAATTTGATGAATGGACCGACCGACGTCGGCAGTTCGTTGACCCCCCAACACGATAGTTTATGTAGACAAAACATGAAACGATAAACTTGTAATCTAAGAATGCGGTTGGTAGTACTCACATTAATACTCATAGCCCATTATTATCACTAATAAATTGAGTAACTAATTAGGCTAACCTAACGTCTCGACTTTTGTGATAAAGTGGCGTCTAAGGAGGGCCAAGCATTGGTGTGAAAGTGTCAATCATCTCGCATATGGGCGGCGAAATGGGCAAAAGACATCGTTACCATCACGAGTAGAACATCGAGGATTGTGGATAAGACCAGCATGTCTATGATCAGTCGCTCCATATAAAATACCAGTATTCAGCTGCGTCTGGCTAGACTGGAAGCCGACCCCGACGTAGGCAGTTCAGAAAAGGCTAGGCAGATGATGACGTCTATGATGATGATGATCGTTTGCCTGTTGCGGATCTTAGGACTAATCAAGGCGCGGTGGTCACGACCAACAAATAAATGAAGGAAAAATAGTTTCTTTCTCTAAAGGTTATAAATAGACCCTTAACATAGCCGAAAGGCACTTGTTCTCCCCGTCTTTGCGATAAATTTTTTGTTCATAGTTCATTTATTTGTCAGAAACATGAGTATGCACACACAAAGCATGCAAGATGTTAAGTACATTGCAGAACGGATCACAGTCATGTTTTACCTTTACGGCGTACAAATATGTATTATAATAACATTTGATCAAATATAAAATGAATTGTAACTGTTAATTATTAAACATATAAAAAATTTAATTAATTGAACTTCATTTGTCATTTGTTGTTCTAGACCATACCTGGGAACCTTCTAGTTACGGAGATATTGGGGGTCGAAGTTCAAACTTTTTCAGAAGTTTTTTTTTTAAATACATGTTTTTAATGTAAGATTTTTACTTTACACACCTCCACGACCCCCGTACTATTCAATCCATCCATCAGCACAATGCTTTGAGTGCTTTCCATCGAGTCCTACCGTAAAACGTGATTTTTCACCCCAAAAAAAAGTCGATTCCCAGCTAAAACTTTTGCGTAAAGTTACTTAGTTTGATGTACAGAATGCTTGGTTGACGGCTATGTGAAGGGTCTGTTTACACCATGTATAAAGGTGTGACCAAACATAAAGCGGCAATCGCGCGCGGCAGCAGGCCCGCCGCGCTGTGATGGATTGGAGGACACGCGCGCGAACGCTTCGGTCTACCTGCCGTGCACAAACATTTTTAGTAAACATTCGTCAGTAATTGTGTTTGGACGTATTTCTGATCCAGCATGATGGCGCCAGTAAGACTACTTACTAAGTATTCAATTTTTTGTATTTTTAGACTTGAAAAACCCACAGATATAGATAGACTTAGATAACGCATGTATCACGACCTGTATGAAAACCAAGCGGGTCCAAGCGTGCCATTTTTTGACTACCTACTATGGCGTCACTAGCACTATTTAGTGATGGGAAAACCAAATCGATTCAAAGACGCCGCCGCGTGCAGCACCCGTAAATATTCGATTGAAACACTATATAACCAATTTAAGTTCTAGTGTTTACAAAAAGAAACTGAATTCTACCCTATTTTTATCTCTCTCTATCACTTAAGTTCGCCTTTGTACATACCATTTCTTAACTGTACGAATACTACTTATTTATTAAGTAATTGTGTACAGTAAAGAATTATTGACAATCGTTTAAATCGATTTATTAATCGATTTTGTGACAGTTATGAGACAGGAAAATAAAAATAAAGTTCTCGAGTTGTAACGTTGGTTGTTTTAAGCACATTAGCCTGAGCTCTATTAACATCATGCCGTGTATTTTTTGGACTTTGCGACGGTTCCGTTCTCTCAGAATATTTATTTGTTTGCTTTTTTCCTTCAACAAAGCTTGCTTCCTCAAAATGTACCGAACAACTAGTGCTATACTTCGTTGGGAACCAATCTTTATTTCCCGTCGCATCAAAATCTCGAAACGTTAAGAATATTTATTAAAATTGTCTGTCATATGTGTCCGAAATCGATTCTTGAGAATTGCTTTGTGTTGCGTACGATGAACAGCACTAATCGATAAAATTGACAGAGAAATATGACAAAAGCACCTGTACTACAAAACCCAAGCGATATACGATAGTATCACTAGTTTCGATATTCATCACTTGTTAAAACAGAACGTCGCATCAACCTCTCCGAGTAAAAGCAGCAATGCATTACGAATTTGCAGCTTTAATATACGGTCTAAAAAAAGTCGATTCCCAGCAATAATTTTTGCGTAAAGCTACTGAGTTTGATGTCCAGAATGCTTGGTTGACGGCTATGTGAAGGGTCTGTTTCATCATCATCATCATCATCATTTCAGCCGAAAGACGTCCACTGCTGGACATAGGCCTCCCCCAAGTGTCGCCACATTGACCGGTCCCGTGCGACTCGCATCCAGCGGATCCCTGCAGCCTTCACCAGGTCATCGGTCCACCTAGTGGGAGGCCTTCCAACGCAGCGTCTTCCGGTTCGCGGTCGCCACTCCAGAACTCTTCGGCCCCATCGGCCATCCGTTCTGCGAGCAATGTGCCCTGCCCAAGGGTCTGTTTACACCCTGTATAAATGTGTGACGCGCACAAACATTTTTAGTAAACATTCGTCAGTAGTTGTGTTTGGACGTATTTCTGATCCCAACAACCAGCGACAACAACAATTAGATCCAACAATTTACAACAATTAGCCATTAGCGAAGTTGATTGCTTGAATGGAAACTTATTTTAAAAAGTTGACAACAACACTAATTGGGCGCCACTAAGACAACTTACTAAGTATTCAAACATGGTGGAGGTCCGTACCAAAATAAGATTGACGAAACCCAGGATTTCTATATCTTAGACTTGAAAAACCCTATCTATATCTGTGGAAAAACTACTAATAGAAAAGTACGCGCATAAACCCAGTCTCTTTTTATTAGTCAACAAACGTGTCCAAGATCGTATGTTTCACTTAATAACATACTTACGAGTACATTTATGTCATTCACAACAAGACTATTGTCAATCTTCTTTCAAACACAACGAAATTCTTTGCCAACACAATAGTCGGAAATAATCAAAATCTCATCATTCCGAGAAATCAAATAAAACTGTTTACCAACATTATTTTTTGTAAACAATTTTCGTTGATGGACAAAACAATGAATGTAAAAGAACGCAAAAGGCAACTGTACGCAGACACAGTGTTTGTTTGCGGTCACCCATCTAAGTACTGAAAGCGCACTACGTTGCTAACTTTGGTGATCGGACCAGAATCGGTGTTGTATATAAGTAAGGCCTTTGACTATTGGATTTTGGGGAGCGATATTAGATAGTGATATACCTACTCGTGTTCCTCAACTTCGCTTAGATTTTACCGGACCTCTCTAGGACTTAGAACTTATTAAGATATTAGGATTAGGTAGTTCCTTGTAAATTATTATCAGTCTTTTTATTAAATGCATGCCTTTAATGAGGTGTCTTATCTGCCAAATGTTTTCTGTATCAATAAAGGAATTGGATACTGCTATGGAGAATCCTTTGTGTTCGATTTTACTGCCATGATAATTGCAGGCATATGTAGCGGTACGCCATCCAATGCCCAGCTACGTCTCAGTGCCCCAGAGGCTCAAGTGCGCATGTGGCGTCTCCCCACAGACAAGACCCACCTTCCATCTTACACCGCATGCCCAATCATCTGCGCACTTGATGCTCTATTTACTGCATCAGTGAACGGGGTTCGCGTGGCTGAGTTTTGGGCTAAACACATTAGAACTTTTTGCCATCGATACGCTAGGAAGAAAAGCAGCTGATAAAAAATAAAAACATTTTATAGCTTTGTAAATTGAATTCGAGGACATCCTCATCAATACTATGACGAAATTACAACATGTAATCGAAAAGGACCAAATCAGTAAAAGATCCGAAAGGTTCCCCTCCCTCTTTGGAGGGGAATCGTTGTGCTCTGAAATAGGACAATTTATCAGCTTGACGAATAAAAACACAAAGTATATAAATAAATATTTATTCCATCAATTTATAAAACAACACCAGACTGGACGTCACTCACGCAACATTTGAACAGCGACTTTATAAAACCAGCCGTAGTAAAATAATAGCTTTAAATTACATGTCAATACATTAAACACCTAATTTAGTTTACAATATATTGAGAAGGATGAGTTATGTGTAAATTAATAGTCATTAAATATGAGGCACTTTAATTTCTCATTATAGTATTAGGACTAAAAACTATCTTTTTTATAACTATTTACTTGCTATTTTTATAGGTCCAGGAAGATTTATCAGTCTGAAACAGAAAAAAACCCTATGAGTATAAAATTCCTACATTTGTCTATAAGGCGGATGTTTGAAAAGTGGATCGAAACTACCAAACGATAAAGTAAAGAATAGACAACATCATCAGATTTTGGGATTGATGAACAAAGATAACTTTTTTTTTAGCCTACTCTGTTCCACTGCTGGACACGGACTCGCCCATTCCTTTTCAATTCTCTTGGTGTTTTGCCTTCCCTGACCAATCAGTTAGGAACGAGTCCAAATCGTCACGCCAGCGTTCCTTGGGCCTGCCTCGGTGACGACGACTGTGTTCAGGCACTCAATGTGAAACGATTCTGGCTTTAGTAAATAAAAATCACGTGTCACTATGTTCGTTCACGCTAAGCTCTAAAGCAGCCAACCTATTTTAATGAAATTATGTGAATATACAACATTATTTTTAGTACATGCGAAACCTGAATATAGTTTGTTCAGAATAAGTAACTGAATCGATTCCAATAATTTTTAAACCATGTTATATTTTTTCCCAAAAATATTTTTAAAAAAGTTAAAAGTTGGATACCGAGCGACTTTGAGTACCTATCGCAATAATTTAGGTACCTACTGCCAAATTATTATTATCAATGAGCTCAAGACGACGCTGGAGGCGCGCGCTGCGTGGTGACCGCGTTTTTGTGCGGACAACTAGGTAACAGAACAAGTTTATATCTTTGTGATTTTTCATGATACAGTTTTGAAATTTTGTACATAGATTCTTTACATAAAAATACTAGACACGTGTATCAGGTTTCGCATATACTAAACCTAATGTTGTCTATGGTTCAAACTCAAAGGTGAGCAGATCGCTAGTAAATCTATAAAAAGTATACAACGTCAAATTAAATTTAGTTAGTGTGCTTTAAGAGTTACATACCTTTAATAGCATTCCCCTGATCATGCGGGAAAAAGTAACTCTTCTTCTTTTTAACATACGTAGCATCAAGGTGCCCTCTGCAAATAAATAAAAGTAAATTAACACAACAGTACAGGCTAACGAACATAGGATAATTAACTAGATTACTGATTTGTGTTGAATGAGCGTTAAAATGCTTAGTTAGGCCCCGTTCACACGGCGTTGGTTTGTACGATATTGTGAGGTAAAATTTTGAAATAACTCGGCAACTCCATACTGTATTTGTTTTTAAGATCGTTTTTACAGAAAGTGGGCAACGTCGCAATTAGCTGACAAATATTTCGCTGTTTTAATTGATTTGGCAATATAACTATGGAAATAAGAAATATGGCTATCTAGTGAACTAAAATATTGATTATGAAATACAATAACACCGAATATTTAGTTTTAGATGTAAAAAAAATATTTGGATATATATCTTTTTTACACATAAAACGGTTACGACATTAATTAAATAATTGCAAAAATTAAATAAAAAATTTAATTAATTTCAATTCATTATTAATATTCTAGATCACTAGTTAGCCATATTTCTTATTTCCATACAGTAATATTGCCAAATTATTAAAACAGGTAAATATTTGACATCTATTTGCGATGTTGCCAACTTTTTGGATGAACGCTTTTAACCTAAGAACATTGGGTTATTGACGTAATGATCTCAACTTTTTACTGTTAAATATCGTGTAGAACAGTGCTGTGTGAATGGCCACTTATACGTGTAAATAATGGATCATTTTGTTGTCAACATGATTATCGTTACAGGTGACGACTAAAATTTTGCAATGAATATGAGATCTTTAGTGCCAAGTATAAGCAGTGTTGCAAGTACATAGTTCTGCAAGAATTAAAAATAAAAACAAAAACATTACTCAATCAACAGATTCTATAAATACCCGGAAAAACCATTCAAAACATTACGAATTTCATACAGAACCGCTACGATTTTATCTAACCATGATTCAGCTACAAAATGGGGAGGCCTTTGCCCAGCAGTGAGATAATGAAGACTAGTTCAGTAACTACAAAATATCTACGCATTGCAGAACTATGCACTTACATAGAAAGCCGTTTGTTTATATCGTATCCCTCTTCTTAAATATGTTCCAAATTCCAGAAATGTTTTTATAAAACGAATACCTCTTTCGGTGCCTTAGGGAACAAGAAAAGTGTATGTTAAAGTACGTTTAAACATTTTTGTTGAGTTCCTTTGTAAGAGCATAGTCCGCAAGTTTGTGTTTGAGCGTTCTAAACGCAAGATATGTCCTGGCGTATTGGGATCAATGTTTTAAGAATTTATTATATTATTTATTAGGTATATGAAATGGTGCTTCTATCAGTCGATCATGATAATTTAGTACAACTTTTTTTCCCCATTTAAAATAAGATAATATCTTTACAAGCCTAAATCACAGCAACCTAGGAAGTCTATAAAATTGTGGCAGTCGTTCACTGTTGCATTATATGTCCAAGCTTCATGAATCTTGCCTTGATGAATGCTGTCACGCAAAAGATCTTTTATTTGATTTTTGGGGATGAAATCAATAAAAGTACTCTGTTTTAAAGTTTTCACGGTTTACAACTAAACTTATACTGTCACTTACGGGATATCTTCCGTGATTGTTCATTTTTTTGAGCTCCCGATATTTCGACGCTGTTGCAAGCGCAATGATAAACAATGAACAATCATGGAAGATATCCCGTAAGTGACAGTATAAGTTTAATAAAATTACTGTAGAACTCGGAAAATTGCAATGAACGTGTTATTTGAACCTTTGACACAGAACGAGATAAATGTTGCCAACATAATAAATTAACAATAAGGCCCAACATAAGAATATTAAAAAATGTATGCGTTCTAATTTGCTAACAATAATCGTATTTTATTTGAAATTTTGAGCAACATGCAATGCAGGCAAATTACAGAATCTTTTGTATATGGTACATTTTTACAATATTCTTTCACAAGTTTCTAATCGACCAATAGAAGCCCTCCAAATCAAACGAAACAAAAAAAGACACGCCATGCCACAATCCAATCAAATGAACAAGTAACCTCTCTCAGAAAATACTTGAAGACGTTAGATATCACGTTATACTTCGCGACATCCATGCCATACTGCAGAATATTGTTCGCGCAGTACCCAGACATTGGAGCAACACAAGTATTGTATACCAGTAGCGCATACATCCATTTCTGAGTTGAATTGCTGGATATAGCCCGCAACGGTCGGTTTATTTGGCTAACTGCGACATTTTTTGATGATCCTGGTTTTATGTCTGTTGTTTTGTTGTTTGCTGTTTCTGTTGTTTTGTTGTTAGCTGTTTCTTTTGTTTGGTCGTTAACGAGTTCCGTTGTAGTATGACTTAGTTCCACTGAGGTTTCGAATCTGAGAAAGGATGGGAGTTAGATAGGATTGGGTCAAGTAGGGATGAAAAAGTGGGGTGGACTTACCGTTTGTCGAAGTATGATGGTGGTGTCGTGTCGAGTGATAACTCCGTGCTTGAAGGCTGTGAAACAAATGAGACGGTTATAAATCTTTGACAAATTATCCGAAGGGAATGACTTTGTCTCATTTGTTACTTTTTTTATTTCTAGTGCTATGAGCGACTCGAAAATGTTACCAAAAAAGGATCACAACCCCACTCATCAGTTATCTGCCTGTTAGATTTATTTAAATGTGTTGAATAATAAATTTAACCTTCGTGAAGAAATTCAAAATCCGCTCCTTATGAATTTAAAATTACGCTTTATAAGTTAACTTGGGACATATAGCTGACACGGGGCATATGATACGTCCAGTTTTGCTTGAACTAAAACCCTGAACTCGTAACCGAAGAGATAGAGCAACTCACATTATTCTCCTTATTATCCTCGCTGTCAGAAGACACCCGCCTGTTCTTGCAGAGCTCGGGTGGACAGCGGCACGTGTTGCTGCAGCCCTTGTCGGACTTCTGGCAGCCGCAGATCTTGGTGGAGCACGAGCCCTTGCACATGCAGTGCGCCGCGCCGTCCGAGCCGCGCTTCACGGCGCGCGACGCCGCGTCCGGCATGCTGATGTCGGCCTGCGTGAAGTTCATGGTGAGGCGGGAGCGTTGCGCCTGAAGGAAGAAAAAAACGGTGATTTTTTTATTACTTATCGGACAAACTGGTTGACAGTTCTTCTTGACGAAATAGCTGTAAAGACCAAGGTATCTTCCAAACTATGGTATAAAAATCTCAACCTTTCGCCTTCCACACTGATTTTAAAGTGCATGATCTATCGGTGATCATTCAAGTGAGTAGGGCCACTATAAACTGTTGACAGAACTACATACTGTTGGTCTATCCAAAGACCCCAAGATGAATATACTTTATTGTACACCAGAACTATTACACAGCTACATTACTAAGCTCTTACTAGCTAGCAAGCTGTATAGCCATCGTAATCCAATAATCATTATTCAAGGCTCTTTTAAGTTCAATTTCCGATTTCCACAATGTTTATTGCGAAAAATACCTTTGGACAGATTTAAGTTAGCCCACATCAAATTACTGTCAATATTTCCGCATTGCAAAAGACACATCAACTTCTGAATAAACATACTAATTGCCAGCTCACCTGTATACGTTTAAAAAGCGGCGTAGCCCTCCAGTCAGGGTCCTTATTCCTGTCCTCAAACTCGTCGTCTTCCTCATCAGTGGGTTCAACATACTCCACCTTAGGTTCAACCGTGGGTTCCACTTCCTCCTTCTTCGGCTTTCGTTTAGCTTTCTTGCCTGCTGATACTGATCGTAGTTGTTCTAACTCGTCTACGAGTTTTTTCTGTGGAAGAAGATGTGTTATAGATATTTCGCATTGTATACGTCGGATAATATCTATCAGCTTGTAAATAACAGTGGCAAAGGTTTCTAACACCTCGATTTGTACCGGATTCCCTTTGAAAAACAGCACAGTCAGTATTCTATAGACAAATAATATAATCAGATTAAAGACATGTACTTCGGCTGACCCTTCGCTACTGGTAAATAGAGTAAAGGTTACGTTTTATGGTGTGATTATTTAAGCTTAGTGTGACGAATTTGAGTTACAATTTGGTTTTGTTTTTAGAACTTTTCTGAGATTGACAACTAGATAAATTTCTGAAAAATATAGTCTCCTACAGAAACCAAGATAAACAAAGCGTTAAATGTCATCTTTGTCAACTGAATTGACTAAGTATCAATTTTGATCATTGTATTTAATTAATGAGGTTCACAATCGAGAACCAAAGTTATGCAAAGTCTACATAATCTAACTACGACATAAAACGCTCATGTCATTATCTAAACTGATATTTAATCTTAAAGCAATAAAATTCACAATCGTACATTTTCCTCCTCGACTTGTTCCAGCTTCTCCTGCTGGTACTGAATCACGTTTTGCAGATGTTTGCACGCTTCACTCTTGTCACCTTTGCCGACTACGCCGCGTTGGAGTGCCACCAGAGCTGACAACTGTAAAAAAAAATAGAATAAATTGTCATCATTATTCATAATATCGGTTCCACACACCTCTTCCTGTTCTTCAACGCCCAGCGGGGGTTGGTGGACGTCACATTTCTTTGAATTTATGGTTTTAGCACTCGGTGGTTTCAATTGAAATAAACTCTCAGCTTAAGTCCACTGCTGTTCATTTCAAATATCGCAGTTAACCAAACAGAATCGGTCCGAAAAATGGCCGCGAAAATAAGACAATACATTTATTGCATAAACCACTCGGTAGGTATGATCAAATCTTTGTCGCTCCACGACTGAGAAATCCAGAGACATGGAAAGTTCATACATTGCTGCATGGTTGATTTCGCGCGTGGCTATTGTCAGTATTGACGCCGCCATCTCGTTATTTCGATACGATATCGTGAGATAATATTACAAATGTTTACTAACAATACCATTCAAGCGTAAAAAGTGCCACGCAGCACTCTTACGACTAATACAGGCTGACAAAACACGTTTTCCTTGCCTAGAAAATGCTGTTAGCCAAAAGTTCAAAACTAAAAACAAAATCAAAACAATTTACAAGGTATAAATAGACCCTTTATTTTAAATCTTACCTTCTGCTCACTCTGCAGCTTCACCATAGACAACTGCCTCTCAAACTCAGTCTTGCTATTTTCAAAGTCCATAGCGAGCCTATCATGAGCCTCCTTGATCTCCTCATATCTTGCCTGGAAGCCTTTCTCGCTCTGACTGCTCAGCTCTCTCTTGGCGTCGACCAGTAACTCAAACAGACATTTGAGGGCTACTTTAGCTTCTAGCATTGATTGTATGTTGTCCCATTGAGTGCGGGCTTTGTTTTCTGTGAATTATAAATTGATAATCATATTAGTGTTTCAGCAAACTAGCTGGTTTGTGAAAATCAGATAGGCGGTCGCTCCATTAAAATACTCGTATTCAGCTAAGCTTCTATGTCAGAAAAGGCATGCTTATTGCCAGCCTAGGTGTGTATGGTAGCAACTTCTTGGGATGCGGCCAAAAAGACGATAAAAATGATAATTATACACAGTGCCAATTTAGTTACCTGCATCCTTCAAGGAGGTGAGTCTACCCATCATATTAAACAACTTTCGCAAAGCTAATATCAGATTCGAGAAAAAACAAAACAATACGGAGATAATATGAGGGCGCGGTGCTAAATTAGCACACTGGATATACTGAAAACTGTTTAACTATAATATATATTAGTTTATTTCATTTTACTGTATATATGTGTATTAGTATGTATCTATTTATGTATATCAATCTATGTTAACAAAATGGTATTTTTCTTATTTATTTTTTTTGTACTCTATCACAATGCTATCCTTTTTGACCCAAAGGTTGACTGGTAGAGAATGCCTTGTGGCATTAAGTCCGCCTATGTACCACTCTTGTACATGAAGTTTAAATAAATAAATAACTATTTTTTTAAACTTACCTTGATCAGCTGTCAATATCTTCTGCTGCAGATCAGATATCTGAGCTTTACGGAGCGCGAGATCATCTTCTAACTCTGCTATCTTATTTCTGTTCGCTTCTTCGTCTGTGCTGTTACGTAGGTTCTCTATCTGCTCGGTTATCCAAGCCCTATGGATAAGACGGGTTAGTAGAAGTCAGCCTGATGAGTTGTCTTGCTGAAGCCTGGTCAAAAGTCTTGAGCAACTAATTGATCTCATGGCAAATACTAGAATCAGTGTTCTAAGTGGCCTTAATTACCTTTGTAATTAAGGACACTTAGAACATCATCATCACAGGAATCATCTCATCTTTAGGAATATCTCTTAACTGGGAGTCTCCTATTTGATACACGCACGTCAGACAAAGTCAATAATTTCAGGAATTAAATGAAAACTATATTTTCAGGAAAACACAATGAGAAACACTTTCTGTTGACCTTAGGCGTCTACGAATTTGTGTAAAACTACCCTTGAAACTTAGCTAGTTTATCCATGATCATAGTGTTTGCAACAGTATATCGTGAACTATCCCGTTTTCAGTGTTAATAATACACCACCGCGACGTATGTATGAAAAAACACATTTTTGGCTGATGGCACGAGCCGAGTGCGTAGTTTTTGGCTTCGCGACCACTAACCTTCTTGTTTACAAATACAGCCGAAAGACGCGACTTCAAAAATTGTTTGGCAAAACTTAGAATAATTTAATATATTTTACATGCTCATCAATCTACATGGGATCTTACCTATACTCCATCAATTCCTCAAGAGACTTCTCCGCCTCTACGATACTGAGGTGTACTTCCAGCTCCTGCTCGATGTACTGCTGCACGGCGCCCGCTTTCACGTTGCCTTTAGCACTGCGCTTCATTTGCGACGACTTCTGGCGTTCTAAGGCTTCCTGTGAAGCATATAGATAGATCTTTATTATGTATAATTACACAAATTACATGCAAAAAAAAAGATGACAAGGTACATTTTACATAGAGTGACACAAGGGGCGGTTTTATCGCTGGAAGCGATCTTTTCATGACAACCTTTTGATGCATTTGCATAGCTGCAGTCTGTTATGCTTACGATTGATATACTGTTGATCGCTACCTCGTTCGTCTAGTGTTCATTAGCGTAAGTGCCCCGCATGAGGGATGGATAATCCTATCTAGATTCCGCATGACAATTTTGCTCTGATCCGATTATCAAAGAGCGGGACGTGTGCGACGACCTACACAGGGCACTATGATTGGCCGTTTCAAATAAAGTTCCGCTATTTTTATGGACAACGCACACTTGACCAAAAAATTAAGTATGTTAAAATTATTTTCATGAAAAAATAACTAATGTTTCCTAAGAATGTTTCCGTGTATCTCTTATAGATTTGGATGTAGGCGAAGCTCGTCGGGTCGGCTAGTTTAAGGGCAGAGCAATGATGATGTAGTCACAAACCTTAAGCCTCTTATTAACAGCGACGGCCTCCTCCATCTTGCGCTTGAGTACGTTCTGCTGCTTGGCGTGCAGGTTCTCCATCTTGACCATGGCCGTGGCGCGCTTGCGGTCCTCGTTGCGCAGGCGCAGCATGGCGCGCTCGTTGTCCGCCTTCCACTTGCGGAACTTCTCGCTCTCTTCGCGCATTTGTTTTATTATTTTCACCTGGAGTAGTTAATGATTTGTGAAAACGTGGTTTTTGGACCTCTGTTGATGTTCCTTCTGAGCATTCTCCAAAGAAATCTACTGCACATATTTTTTTTTAGGATGATATCAGAACCATCCCATCTGCTCATAGTCTGAAAGACTGATCGCAAGATGGAATGGTTATGAACTGCATGAAAGCAAAGAGAAATTTTATACCTTTTTTATAATAAGAAACACTTATCTAAATGGCAATGGAAGCCCATCTGAAAACAGACTGTTTCAGCCTTAAAATCATAACAGCATGGCCCTGATTCCTGATGATTGGTGTAATGCAACCTCTTATACTGAATTGCTGTGTCAGATAGTATGTACAAAGATTACCTAGTCAGAAGTCCGAATAGGACACATTTACTAGATCCCTGAAACAAAATTAGATTTATTTACATACATGAGGTGCACATAATATCTCATAACATACCTTAGTAGCCTTCATAGCCTGTAACTCAGCGTTAAGCGACGCGATCTTGGCTTCGTTCTTCTCCTTGGTCTTGATGATGTGCGCCTGTTGCTGACACGTCTTCTTGAGGTCTGATATCTCGTGTTCTAGGCTTGAGACCTTCGTGCGACGCTCCTCGTGAGACGGGTCTTTGCTCTGCGGAGATCATAACCGTTTATTGGACCACATTTTTTATTTTTCTGATAAAACTCTGACGAGGCCGGCCCAGGACGAGCTGGCGATATGAAATGTGACCTAGACGCGCGCCACGAAGAACTACGCAACAAAAGTGAACATGGACAGACATGGTTAAATAATAAGTGTTAATGGCCCTCATTAGCAAAATTACTGCCATTGGCCATTTAGTCTGTAGGGACTTAGCCAGTGCTATTATCACGACACCATTCCTTTTTTTTTTTCAGCTAAACAATTTCAATTTTAATCGTTTCTCTATTTTAATGCTTTCCTTCCATCAGGGTGAATAGGGTAGTTGACAAACCAATCAATTGACATACTTTTTAAGAGCTGTCAAAACGTGATTCTCCTTATATTTTGAATGGCAATAGCACGCTATGACGTCACTATTTAATCAACTCAAACACTCAACTATTTATTGATTTCAAAGCACCTAAAAATCTAATTTTGCAATTAATTGAAAATTAATCGGGTTTTCAGGTCTAAAATGAAGTAATTTTTTAGAGAAGTTGTGTCTTGGAATTATTGTTTAATGGTGTCAACTACCCAATTTGCCTTGTCTTGTATCATCTCATTCATTGACCTTGTCGCGTGTAGACCACTTCGATATCGACCAAAATAGGTCACACAAACCGTTTGATCTAAATGTTTCTAATTCTAGTTAGACTGAAATACCATAACCTAATTCTCACCTTAGTCTGCTTCAACTGCTGCAACAACTCATCTCTCTCCTTCTCTAGATGCGCGATCTTATCCTCGTTGTCTCGTAGATTCTTGTGGCTGTCCAACATATCCTTGTTGTTGGCTAGTATCGCCTGCACTACAGACGCCTTGATCGCCATCGCGCGGTTCAGTTCTTGAAGCTCTTGGTTTAGGGCCACCTGGTGATTAGAAGGCGAATTATTGTAAAAGGGTAAATAAGCTATGGAGTTATAGTGATAGATAGCGCCCTCTGGCGCCGTGGACATTAAACCCAACTGAAAAGTTTCCTTGAAAGTATTGAATTTTACCAATTTCAGATTTGTGTAAATAATATCGTATATAAAAGTAGATATAATTAAAAATAAGTAGGTATACTTATTAATTTTTGTGAATCAGGTAAATTTAAAATCTGACTGACACTAAGATCATGAATACGGGTATGATTCAAAACTACACGACGCGCGCCAAGTCATATTAAGCCTCTGTACTTTTGTGCTTGAAGTGTTATAAGAATAAATAAATAACGTGGAATATATGGTGGTCTTTGCAGCAAGGTGGGATGAGTTTATTAGATTTTCGAAACTTAAAGGACACACAATATTTATAATATAAACAACAAACATAATAATAACAAATATTTTCTACAATATTTATAATTAGGAACAGAACATATTCTTAGGGACTACAAAGTATGATAAAGATGTATCTGCTTACCTGTCCCATAGCTCTCTTCTCCTCTTCCAACACAGCCTGGTCTTCATTCATGGGCATCTCATCATCACCCTTCTCATGATCACCATCATTAACAAACGACAACTTAATCTCATGATCAATCAACTCCTCATTACTCTTCAAGTTAACCGACTGTAGATCTTCCAAACGAATTTTAATTTCTTTCAAATAGTCTACAACTGTTGTCTTTTGATGCTCATCATCTTTGTCTGTGGTGTTCAAATTCTCTATGGTTTGGTTGCATTGTTCTGTCAGCTCATTTAGCTTCCTTTCTATCTTGTCTTTGGCTGCTTCAGCTAGTAAAGCCTTTTCACACAGATTTGTGTTTTCTATCAACATGTTGCTCAAATGTTCAGTAACTTGTTTGTGTTTTTTCAATAATTCGGTATATCGACCTCTTTCTCGTTCTAAGTCTTCTTGAAGTTGTTCATTGTTTTGTTCAGAGGCGGTGGGGATTTTTCCTATGAGTTGCAGTCTTAGTTCATTCACTAAGTTGTTCAACCTAGATGGGAAATTAAAATTTGGTTAGGTTAGGTTAGTCACTACATAGTATAAAACAAAGTCGCTTTCTCTGTCCCTATGTCCCTTTGTATGCTTAAATCTTTGAAACTACGCAACGGATTTTGATGCGGTTTTTTTTAATAGATAGAGTGATTCAAGAGGAAGGTTTATATGTATATATTGCACCCGTGCGAAGCCAGGGCGGGTCGCTAGTTAAAAATAAATTTTAATTTATGTAATGCGGGAGACGCCACTACGTTAGCTTACTGGAGGTAACTCCTACGAGTTTCGGATTATATGCCAGCACTAAATTATGCAGAAATAACATCGTCTTACCTAACAATCTCCGCGGCCTTTGCATCCTGGTTAATGATCGGCTTGTTGCGTATCCTGCGCGCTCGATCAGCGTATCGTAGTGTAGAGACCGTCTCGTCCAAGTTATAGTCTGCTGGGCTTACACAAGCCACCATCAAAGTGAGAGAGTTACCGCCCAAACTGTCTGGAAGTAGATAATGATTCTTTGTTAGTACAGCAAGGACCAATATATCACAATAAAGAAAAAAAGTCCATCTTATACACCTGAATTAAGCTATAGTTACTTATTGTGTTTTTTATTTGTCGTCGTTGGTCTAGTGGTCGCAAGCACGACTGCTGAGCATGAGGGCCTGGGTTCGTTTCCCAGGTGTGGCAAAGTGTTATTGGGTTTTCCATCACAAATTTCTCAATAGCACACACAGAGTTTGGATTTGTGCCCGGTTTTATGGAAATAGGCTCGCCACATAACCGGCGAAATGTGGGTGTAATATTAAGTACACCTCTGCTAACCCTTCGCGGATTACAGGCGTGATATTATTTGAGCTGCTATGTTGTTTCTAATGACAGAAATTACATAGATACAAAACTTTGTACAACATTTGTTCCCCAATATGTATTGTACGGTCACAAGCAGCAATAAGTAAACACGTTAACTTTTAAAAGTGTTTTTCTTCTACTTTTCTGATAAAAAAATCATGTTGTTACGAACATAGTATTCTGGAACTCATATTTTTATGAAAATAGACGTTTCTCCAAGTTACAATCGTTATTTCTCGCAAAAATTGCTTTTAAATTTAGGAAAGTGTACAATACATATTGGTGCTCGTGACTGTACACGCCTATCGGAATTCGCACGGCAAGGACACTTAGGAAGACTTTATGTATGAAAAAATAATCTTATCTTACCCTGCAACAGCCTAGTAAGCTTGCTATCTCTGTAACTGATAAAGCTCCTATTGGTTCCGTCTCCTAAAGCTGAGATTACATTTCCGAGCGCTAGAAGCCCCTGGTTGATCTTGACGCCTTCCCTCAAACGCTCACCGCTCGCCTTCGTCTTCTTTATACGTTCGGATCCAGCTAAATCTACCAGATGGAACTTTGATGTTGTTGCTATGTTTCTGTGGAAGGTATAATAACATTTATTGTTTTTATTGAGATAAAACAAATGTAGGCATAGGAAATCCAATAATAATATTTGTTACCTAATAATAGGGTCAGAGTGAGACCGCCGCGTAAAATATTTCGCGGGAAACACACTCTTTTAGATATCAAATAAAAAACGCTAGATGTCAAATGGAATCTGCCGATATAAGCCGAATAAGTAGCGCCCCTAAAGGGCCCCAAGGCAGAGAATTGGTGGCAGACAAACAGAAGAGACCCCATAACCAGCAGGTACCATAATCTAATTGATTGCAATCAACTTTGAATGTAGACGGCCTTGGACAGTGGCTTTTTTTAGTACTTATTATTTTTACAGGAAAAAATAAAATTTATATTAAACTCACTTATCAGTGCGGCTCTCCTTAAAGATAACGATGGTAAAGACGGCGTGGCTGCGACTAGAGGCCTGGTTCATGGCTGTGGAACCCGTCACTCGGCCTGATGAACCGCGCTCTAGCACCATCATGGTCTCCATTGTTGAAGTCACAGGTAGTTCTGTTATGCCTGGAAAAAATTATAAACATGGTTTTTTCAATGTTTCTCAGTTTTCTTTGAGAGTTGGAGTAAAAATGGTGGTGAAAAGCTTAAATCTAAAAACCAAAACATTTTATAAAAGAGGTGAAAACAGGACAACCTTAATTTTAGGCAACATGGAATAAATATTTGAACAAAAAGTATATATCAGGAAATGATAACAGGAAACAGTACAATATTTTGTAAAAAAAATCTGATGTGCAGTAAAGTCATATAAATTTTTTTCTCCAACAGTACTGACGGTCAGATAAGTTGTCTAAAAAATGCTTGCTCAGAGTAAAATTCCAGGCAAACAATAATAAAACATTCTTACCAGGTAAAATAACTCCCTTATTGATATCCTCCCTAATCTCAATAATACTGTGTCCCCTCTCCTTCCCAGAGAGCAGGTCATAGCACTGCTCCTGATATAGCTCCATGAAAGAAACATTCACTTTGAAGATGAACTTGTCCTCATGATTATCTATGTAGTCAAATATGTCTGCCACGGCCTGGGGTATAACACCTAGAAATAAATATTAAGATAAGTAATAAATAAATAATTCAACACATTCACAATAATCAAACACTAGGAAGACGTGAAGAGTTGGTGTTTTGAGAGACAGTCACTTATTATTTTGATGTTCAAAGAGCTGATTTTAATTAATGATAAATATGAAGCCTAATTTGAATAAATGATGATTTTGATAGCGAAGTTGTAGAATCTGGGTGGGGGAGAAAGTTTCCGCCAGTCTTACTACTTTTTTTATGGCTGGCAAGCAACTGTTTCATCTAAAGACGTATTCAAACCTAAGTGGTATTTGCTGCCGCTGTGGGTAGACGTACATACCGCACGGGTTTCGCTCAGGTATTTAGTATCAAGTTGAGAGCAAAATCCCTTTATAGCTTTTAGCGAAGGCCTTTATTCTAGTATGTCTCCAAACAGCACAATGCTAGTCATCCATACTATTTTATTACAAATCATAGCTTAAGTTCTAACACCACATAAGCAGTGACTCAAGTTAAAATAGCAACATTACAGGAGAGTGTAAAAACTGCATAATTATACCGAGGTAATGGTACAATACTATTTTATAATTTGTGTTCACTTCAAATTAGATAAAGACGTTGCTTTTTTCTGATTGGTTGAAACAATACATTTTTCATTTCTCTAGCAAATGGCATCAAGATGTAAGACCATCAAAAACTTACTTACATGGTGAACTTTAACAACGAAATGCAAAACTCAGTCTATCTAACTTTTCACACATACACAATAGTATGATTGTACCGATAGTTATAAATATTGACTGATAGGTAGCTTAGAACTTAGGAGAAAAACTTAGGCTGGATATTTGTATAACATTGATGAAATACATGTAGATAAGATTACACCCATAAGCTAGTACAATATAAACCACAAACTCATGACACCACTTTTTTCCATGGGAGGTTTTTTTTTTTATTAGCCTTGTATGTCCCACTGCTGGGCAAAGGCCTCCCCCATATCCTTCCAGGTACTCTTCTCCTGCGCCACCTCGAACCAGCCTTTGTGATGCGCATCTAAATCATCTCGCCATTGTTTTCTGGGCTGGCCTTGGCGGTGCTGACCATCCTCAGGCATCCATCGTGTTGAGAACTTTGCCCAGCGGTTGTTATCCATGCGGCTCACATGACCCACACAATCCCATTTCAGCCTGGCAGCCTTTTTGCCTATGTCTATGGTCTCTGTTTTTGAGCGCAGCATAGTGTTCCATATTTTATGGGAGGTTAAAAAGACAAAAAGAAAAGTCACTAAAAAAGATTAAGACCAATAAGACATTTAATACAAACCCAGTTTAGTGGAGTCACCATCAGATCCAGAATAGTTGGTCCCCATTGTATAAGTCTTGCCAGATCCTGTCTGGCCATATGCTAGTATTGTTACATTGTATCCTGGCAAAAAGAAGATCATTTAAATTAATGTATCAGTTGTTAATTGAAATATTGTAAAGAGCGATCTCTTAGCAAAACTTTTCAGTTACCAACCAATAAGATACTTTAAAAAGCTTTTCATAAATTCTACAGCAGACAAACCAATTACTTATGTAAGTAATGTCTATGTTTATGTAAGTAATTATGTTATACTGTTTTGTGTTTTAATGGTGTAATAATTTAATAATGTTTTTATTCTTAATTTTTTTTTATTAAATATATAGATTAGTAATATTAATTTAAGTTCTTAAATGTCACATTAGGGTAAACCCAGTAATGATAGTCTAAGCTGTCATAAATAAATAAATTATGTTGTTAACATTATTTGTAACTCTTGACCTAAATTAATTTAGCAAGTTGAATTCAAAGTTTTCTGAAGCATTGTTCTTTTATCTCTACTTCATTAATACATACATTCCTGCTGCTTAAGTTCACACCTAAACAAATTTACTTGCTCCGATTACTTCAAACCACTTCCTATCTCAGTTCCAGAACTATTCAAATCTTCTTCTTACCTTGAAAAAGTCTCCCAATGAGACTCTTGACCGCAGTATCATAAAACTCTTGCTGAGTTATGTGCTGTGGGAACACATGATTGTATGTAAACGCCAAGTCTTTAATCTGGACCTGGGGCTGACCAGGCACCACATCAATGCACTCATCACATCCTCTATCTGTCTCCAGTTGCATCAACGGCCTAATCCGAAGTGCAACTTGCACTGTGTCAATAGTAGCTTGCTTGTCAGCCTCTACCATCTTGATATTTAATTTTTCTAGCAAAAAAACACCTCGCCACTCCTATAGTAACAACAAATATCGCATGTCCTCCGTTTTCTTCCTTTCTGGATGACCAGGGATCTGTCAGTTGTCAGGTTTTTTTTTTAAGTCGAATTCGTGGTTTCCTGTTTCGTCAGGCCTGACATTGGTGTTAATTTCTGTAAGGAGGTTTGATATAAACTTAATTAATATGTGCCGAAAAGGATTATAATTGGAAGATGCGAATTGGATTTTCAAACAAAATTATTCTTTGGATGTTTTTATAAACAGATGCCAAGCTGTTTGAAAAGGATAACGAAAATTGTAAAATTTAAGGCAACATGCCAAAACCATAACTTACCGTAATATTAAACAAAGGCAAACACTAGAAAAACCAATATTAAGACACAGAAAGGTTTTATATCTGTTTTTAATTAAGTTTTTACTTCCAAACAGCACAAATCACGACAGCAATCGTTTTAAAAATACAACGGTTCAGAATCAACGACATATTCAAATTTAGGGTTACCTCTATTAAATATAATGCTCTGTGGTTACCTCACACAAAAAGTCTATACCGACCAAAAACCGAATAAGATTCTTTTTTATTTTCTCTATGACTAAGCACAAGCTGCCTAGCCCAAGCACTTTTTGTAGAATTGGGAAGAAATGCAGGCTTAGAGCATATATCGTTATGGAGTAAGCAAGGAGCTACAGCTAACAAATTTTTTTGGCACTTCTTCCGGAAGGTGAGGTAAATAATACAGAACATTACGGGAATTTGACAATCACACACAGAGACAGTCATCTTATTGCTACAAACGCACACAATAAAGAAACACACACACATTGAAATATTAACGTGTTTATGTATACAATAATTGTCCCGATGCTACACATACTTGACTTATTTCATAAAGAAATAAATACATAAGGGTACAATTTAAATGCTCACCAAAATAATTTTTAGACTCTAAGAATAAGTACCAAGTAAAATATATTCAACATCATATAAATTAAACCCACACTATGGTGTGGCTACATCAAAATTGGTTGCATGTTCTAACCGAAGATAATTAGGATACATCTAAGTTTAACCGGCCGCACCTAGGTTTAGCCGTCTAAAACTAGGTTTAGCCGCACTTCAGCAATCTATTAGCCATAACATATACATACACGCTAATTTGTCAATGTGTCAAACCAGTGAAAAACCAAGGAAACGATGGATGGATTGTGTGAGGAATTTTATATGAAAGAGAAAGGAGTAAACACGTGACGATTGACAGAGGCGAATGAAAGAAAAAACCGTGTTGGGCTGACTCCAAGTAACATCGGATAAGCGCAGGAAAATGATGATGTTTTGCTTCAAGTGTATTTGTAGCATCATGATGCATGTTTCTGTTTGTGATTGCAGACTCCCGAGGTGTGCTGTAGATGTTTACCACGTCTTCGGCAAAAAGCGGCAGTACTTTTTGTTCGGCGATTTGTTCCTTCTAGAACTTTTTACCCAAGTGGTTCATCAATGGTAAGCCAGATATGCCAACTCTTGAGCTTATTCCTCTAGGTCAAAACCATAAATGCAAACACAAAGTAAGGACTATTTTTGTCTATGACCACAACTGTCAAAACAAGCCCTGTCATAAAAACGAGCGAAAACGAAAAGAAAGTTTCACACATTATGAGACATTTTACGTTTTGTAAATTTTTTTAGGTTGATTTTTTATAAAAAGTGTGGATAACAACAATATTGGTGATAATAAAATTCTTGAAAACGTGTTTAAGTGCCGTAAATCCATGTTGAATGTTTGTTTTTACATAGCGTCATGCCCCCGCGAATTAGAACGCGGGCTTCCAAAGCTCTGAAAGAAAACATTGATGTTACCGCAAACAAATTGAAACCAGCAAAGAATACTACCAAAGCACCAAGAAAAGCTTTAGCAGATAAAACAAACTCGGCATCGGATGACGCGTCTTTAGAAATCCCAACTAAAACTAAGAAAACAGTTACTAAAACCTCAAAGACAGGTTCAAACAAGAATGGAGAACAGAAACATGCTGTTGAAACTAAACAGAAACGAACGGTAAAGCTGAAAGAAAATGCGGAACCTGCAAATGAAGTACGGACACGTCGAGACAGGCGATTACCAACTCGGTTTGTTGAAAATACTGTTTTGAATAATTTGACTAACAGTAAAGACAGTCCAAATGTGACTTTACATAGCTCTTCAGCTATCCCCAAAGCTGGCAATACACCAGCAAAGAAAGAAAGTTTATCAAAAACTGATAAGTCAGAACCGTCTCCATTCAAAACACCAATTCAAGCTGACAGCAGTTTACTTGCTAGCCGTCCCAGGAGGATTTGCCGCTTACCATCACGATTTGAAGATCATTCCATTAGCCCTAATAAGTACATACCAATACAACCTGCAAATGCCAGCACTCCTATACAGCAGAGTAAAACTAAGCCTGTAGAACTAAATGACAAAGAAAATGTTAGCAAAAATGTAGGTAAGGAACAAGAAAAAAGACAAGTAACAGCAAGGCCAACTAGATTAGCCAAAATCAATGCCCTACAAAAAGAATTAAGTGATAACTCTTCTGATAAAAGTAGTCCTGATAGTAACAATAATGCTATAGGTAGAACAAGTAGGAAGAAAACTACTAAAACTCAACCGCCAACCAAGAAACCGTCCCCAGTGAAGAAAACACAATCACCAATAAGAAAATTTCTGACACCAATGAGCAGATTTTCATCATTAGGAAATAAAACACAATCAATAACAAAAAAAGTAAGCCCAAAACAGTCTACCACTAACAAAAAGTCAGACAAGAATCTATCATTCAAATTACTAGGCAACAAAAAAACTTCTCAGGAAAGTGACAAAAATGAGCAAGACATCTATGAATTCACATTTGACCCTGATGAAGAACCTAAACCTCAGAAAAAGAAACGTAAAAGAACTGTAACAAAGAAGCCTACTCCCGCTCCAGGTGCTAAGCCTAAAAAGACTGTATATAAAAACAGTTATGATCAAAACATATCAAAAGCATTGGCAGCATTAAAAAATGCTGTCAAACCTAGCAAAGCTGGAGAAACTGCTAAACTCACACAAATAACAGAAATCAGTGAAGAAATAGAAGAGAATGTTGTACAAAACAATGTAGCCAATAATGTAAATACAGTACAAACTACAAATGTAGGGAAAGAAAACAATATGGCTTTCAATGATACTGGCAAGAACTCGGTACATGAATGTAACTATCCTTCAATAAGAGTGGAAGATATAGCAGCAGATATAGAACCAAGCATGGATCACCATGATGATATCAATTATTCTCCTGTAAACTCACCAAGACCTAATGCTTTAAGGACTTCTAGTGTTCATGAACCTGTTAGAGTGATTCCGGAAAGATCTGTACATAATGATGACCCTCTCAATTTGATTCAGGAACTTAGTTTCTTTGATGAGGTGCCTGTTGCTAGTAGTAGTATGAATATGTCTATAAGGCATCCCTTGGCTAGCCCATGGAGAGTAGAATTTGGTAGCCTGCCCATTAAATGGCCTAACAATACTTATGTAAAGGCTAACATGACACCGGCAGTTGAGACTTCATTCATCAATCCAGAAGATTCTATGAAAAAGAAGCATGTTTACACTAACATGTTGCCAGAAACAAATGAAATGTTCACAGATGTAGCTGATACACCTAATCTAAAGCAGCCTAGTATAATATCATTTATGAAAGAAATGGCTGAGAAGAGTGCTAAAAAGAAAAATGGTACTACAACTAAAGCAATTTATCAGGATGTTGTTGATATAAATGGAGAAACAAATAAAAATAGGAAATCGGCAAAGAAAGCAACTGAGAATAAATCAGCTCCACCTAGTAATAATACTTCTGAGGAGGTCTCAAGTATTGCTAATGATGCGTCTACTGACAAAGAGAACTCTAAAGAAGAAATAAAAACTAGAAAACGTAAGAATGAAGAAAATATCTGTAATTTACCAGCAAAATCTCCCCGAAAACAGAAAGATAAAGACCTCACCTTCTTTGGTTTTGATGAAAGCAAAAGTCAGGATGAGAATGTATCTCCAATCAAAGTAAATAACAATCCCACAAGAGAAAGAACATTAAGGCCTAGATCTAAAGCTGTGCTTCAAGAAATCAATGGGCCAACAAGAGCAGTGTTGCCAGTTGCTGCTAAAACTAAGATAGCTGCAAGTTCTGAGGCAGTTAATAAGGTGTATGAGGATTTGAAGTCAGGTGCTGATGCACCGGTGTTCCCTGAGAAGAATGTTGATGATAATGCAACAAATATCGAGGATCTAGACATCAATGATGATTCTCAGTCTGTACATTTGTTTGAGGATATTGAAATTGTACATCATTTGAAGGTAATCATCACTTAATCAAGTTTTAAGTTTACTTACAAATTTTTTTTTCAGCCAAAGTTCTATTCCTATGATATGATCCATCTTTTACTGACTTTTTATGGTTTGTTTGTGTGTCTTGATTCTGGAGTGTTCTTTTTTCCATTCTGAAATGAGGTTCATTAAATGATTGTGTTAAATGAAGGGATTTATCAATAATAAAAGATATTGTTCATAACATAGATTGTAGAAGATTGCTTCCATGTTTCTTCCCAAATCTAATAATTTTCCTTTAATATTTCCAGCCAACACGTAAAAGCTATGGGAAACCCAAGAAGGTGGCATTCCGCCAACATTCCACATCAGACAGTGATACTCAAGGACCTGTAGTAGCTGATCCAAATGAATCAAGTGATTATGATGATTTGGGCGACCTCACCTTCGAGATACATAATGTGCCAGAAAAGAAAGTCACTAAGAAGAAAAATCCTAAGAAACAGAGGACTAAGAAAGAGGTAAATATTAGTTGCCATTTTTTCACAATAATTGAACTTTTGAATCTCTGAAGTTATTTTAGTAGGAGTCAAAATTGACCATGCTGATTACCGCATCCAAACCAAAGTATTAGGGTGGAAACGCCAGGGTAGCCCTCGAATTGTTTTTTCTTTTCTTTTCTTTTAATTAAAACATTGCCCCACACTAGGAATTTCTCCTGTATCGTGGGTGCGTTTACAAACATTTAAACTCACATACACAAACAGCCAGACCCGGAACAACTACCTGTAGATCATACAAATATTTGTTCCGTGCGGGGATCGAACCCGCGACACGCAGCGCAGCAGCCAATCGCTCAGCCACTACGCCAACCGTGCCGTCAATTCAAATTTTCTTACGATTTTTGCAATTAGGAATAAGCAAGAAATACTAAACTTTTTTTTTTTCTTAAAATACCTTGTCTACATGTTTCATTCACTAATACAACATTTATTTTACAATTTAATATTTTATGTAGCGCGTTTTTGGTGAAACGGAACGCAAACTCAACACGCATCGTCCGCGAATAAAGCCGGTAGTGATGTCAAATACTGTGCCAAAGAAACACTTTTATTTGAAAAGTACTTTAAGTTTCACTAAGATTTTATTATAATATTGTTATTGCAAGTTTGGCTTGAAAAAGCATATAGTATTAGATGTAAACAAGGCAGATAGAGAAAAGTGACGTCACATAACATTACATGAATGGCCGCGACAGTCACGGACGTTTGAACTGTCGCAGAAAATTGTAGGAGTTTAATATTTTTTTTAAGCGACAAGCAGTATTTGAACGTAGCTTTTAATTATTTTCTTGAGTTGATAGTACTGTAAAAATTATATGCATAATCCTTATGTATGTTGAACGAAATGTGATTCGCAACCGTTACTAATGTGGCTTTACTGAGTTATTATTATTAAATTCATCTATACAACCCTCTAAGGTCATTTAATCTACCCCTGGCGCTTCCACTTTAACATGACCACTCATTTGTTCGAAAAACCGAAAGGCGCCCTCTGTCGGTGCTATCTTGCGTTCGGCTTTGCCAAATACAATACAACGGTCTCGTGTTCGTGCGTCTTTCGCTTTATGCGTTAGGTTTATGCTTATGAATCATGTTATTACATTTCTGGCTATAAATCAAAGTGATTCTTACGGCTAACATGCATAAACATTTATTTAGTTTAAAACTAACCAATTTATTATTCTTATTTTACAGGAGAAAGAGGCAGAAGCATGGGCAGCTGACTTCAACTCAATGTGTGAAGATATAGAGGAGTTCCCCCTACTTGTTGAGTAAAATCAATATTAAAACTAATCATGACAATATTCATACTCAAAATTATTTAAACTTGGTAATTATGAGGATGGATTTCATCAATGAAAGTGAGCACGTCTAAACTGAGTTCAAAAGCCGCCAGTGTCAATATTAAAAATGATGAGACTGACGTGTCTTGAATGCGGTTTTGAAGCGCTGATCACATTCAGTTTCAATGGTGAAAACCGCCCTAAAAATACTCATTGATGAGAAAGGTGATTTCACTCACCGAAAAACTTAAAAAGTTATCTCAATATGAATATTACGTTCACAAAATATTTTTACAATGTAAGTAATTCAAAATCCTTTGTGTTTCTTGTGTAAATAATCTGAATCTAATTTATACTATAAGTTAGAGTTAATTGTGGTTAATTATGGTTTAAGTGTACCTCAAAAAAGTACAATTTTTTAATCAAGAGTCGTAATATTGTGGCCATGCGTATTTGCCATTTTAGTTTAGCCAGTGTGACTATGACATTACATTTTTAAATAGAAATTAAGTTGATTTAGAATATTGGTTTAATTTATACACAATTTTGATTGACAGCAATAATTATGATTCTGAAGAAAACAAGATGCACAATTCACATCAACAATTGACATCATGTCTAAAAATATAATGGAAAAGTTATAAGTTTTAAAAGAACTGGCAATTCATAATCATCATCATCATTTCAGCCGAAAGACGTCCACTGCTGGACACAGGCCTCCCCCAAGTGTCGCCACATTCACACAATCATAATTATTGTCAATCAACAGTGGCAATTGTATTAAGTACTTTAAGAAATATTTCGTGTTTAAGTTAAGAATGGGACCTTTTAAGCAAATGATTTTAATATTAATATTAAGGTATTTTTTCTCAATTTTAATATTAAGGTCCTTTTTTTGTGGGATTTTAGAAAAAGTAAAACTGGATCGAAGATTGTATCTATCTAATAAGAATTCTCAAAGTTGCATGTAAGATACTTAATTGTGATTTTAATTTTGGGTTTTAATCTCGTAGGCATTTAATTTTAATGTTATTTTTTAAAAGCAATAGTTTTGTGTTATTCAGATTTTCGTTTTTATTTTTGCGAGACGTCGTCGAGACGTAATGCTGGTTTAATAGCGTCTCTAATTCTATGTTTTTCCTACGGACACAACTAAGTTTTAATAAAAATAATGAGTTTACGAATATTTTTTTTACTTTGGTCTCTTCGAAATTATTTTCCTACGATTTCTTCAACGCCAGACAAAAATATTTATTCTGGCAACATTACGGTAGCCTTTCTGTGTACTTCTCTTTTCAAGCTGTACAAGATAGATGGCGCGTTTGTCTTCTTGTAACAGGAGCGTGTCACTGTGAACTTATAGCGGTAGATGGCGCTAGTGTCACCTTTCTTCAGAAAGGGGATTTGGGTTCGGTTCTTGTGGTATTTTAACAACGATGGACATAAACAGTTACTATTTTTCTTTTCAGGCCAATCGGTTTTGAACCTAAAATCTTTTAAATTCTTATCCTTAAATTTACTTCATACTGTCGTGTTCTTTGTATTTTCTGCTTGTATTTTTTTATTGTGTTTATGGGCTCTTTGTTACCATGGCAGACAGTTAAGAATAAGTCGTGCACAATCTCCTGTGATCTGGCCTTCTCTCAATAAGAACTAGAAAAAAACTAGGTTTGTGGTGTCGTCTTTTTTTGTAGCAAATCGAATTCATCCATGGCTATGGGCTGAATTCGATCATGGGCCAGTTCCACGGCGATGTTTTTGCACTTGATAACTGATTTACATGCTGGTTTTTCGTCCTAGCCTGTTTGTATCTAGCTACTCGATTAGGTTGGAATCGGGGTTTCTTTTGAGAAAGGCACCTTGTTATTCTGCACACGTACCTATAAGATGTTCTCAGAAGTCGTCGGTAAATAGCTTGGTGATATTCTAGCTTAACCTATACCTACTTGGTTTTAGCGTTCACTGTATGAACATTAAAAGATTGGCTGCTGACTCCATGGTTACCTTGCATAGCATAGTAGTCAATCAATGAATACTAAAACGTCTATTCAAAACGACAATCAAGCTAAAACAAAGAAAGCATCACAAACCATAATTAAAATTGTAAAATTAATTAATTCAACAAAGTAAGTATCCACTCAGCCCTAATGTGATGTCTGACGATATTAAAATGATTGCTCTTTGGCAAATATGGCGGCCGGCTGAATTATACAGCGGAAGCAAATATTACCCTCGCAAACATACGTCCCGAGAGAGCGAGCTAGTTCGCGCACTCAAAATTAAAAGCACACAATGAAAATACAGTACCGAGGGCCCCTACTCGGATACCTATGTCGCGAAAAGTAAGTGCGTACTCCAACCATAGCTCTTAACACTACGCGTGGAGTGGCCCACGCATTGTTGTCAATGAAAACAGTCGCCGCCAGAGTGTTTTTTTGTTTATAGACTCTTCGATGTTGCCACTCGAAAATAAATAGCCGCGCGGTAACGAGCAATATGGGCCTAACAAGCTGTAACGATGTTTTGTCTTTACAATCGATTCGCGATTGTTTGCTATTGTTCCATCTCGCTTCGATAACAACTGAGTTTTGCGTTGAATCGCGAGCTAATAGGAAAACAACGAGGTTATTGGATCGCTATTGAATAAAGAGATGATGAAGCTGGTGGCTAGTTGTTATCTAAATGAGTAGTGAGATGTTAGGCATCCGAGTTCTTTGAGCTTTTCTTTATCTTTTTGTTTGATCATCAAATCAGTCAACTAGTTCGTCGATTTTACCAATATTAGGTGAATTGGTGGAGACTTGAGACATTATTTTCCTGTGCATAAACTTTCTGAACCTTCTGTAGGTAAAAGTACGTACCTCTACCTACTGAACAACTCAACCAATCACGCTGTAGTAACAATTAATAATTGAACACCTAATAATATCCACCCCGAGAGTAGACTTAATAAATTAACAATTGGACTATTTCAGTCATTTAATTAAAGGGTGGCCGCGCACACCCAGGTTGTTCGGGTCGGGAATATTAACCGCAATTCTCGGTCAACATTCACAAAATTGACACGTCAAATATTTGTAACTTCGTCCTGGGACCACGTTAGACGGCAAACAGAATCGTGTCTGGTCCTCCCTTAATTTCCGATGTTTCTACACCATCGGGCCTTTGTCCCAATATGATTCTAAGTAGTCTGTTCTTACGGTTAAGTTTGGTTTGTCCCGCGTTTGTGGAGATAGCCGCTTGTCAAAACAAAATGGCGCTGACTGTGTTTGAATTGGGCCGTATCAGTCGCTAGCGGAGATTCATTTTGTCGCGTTGCTTAAGATCGTAGTAGAGTCTCCTACATATTGTCTCAGTACACAAGGTGAGTGTGTGCCCGCGTGTTAGGCTTGCATTTAAAGCTAGCTACAAATTTGTTGTTTCAGTACAAATACTACGATGATATTGTTTGCAGTTTGACTTTGCGTTCGATCGAGGAGTTTGTTTGGCAGCCTAGTGCCGACGTCGTAATAAGTCAACACTTGTATATTGATTATGATGATCGTTGTGCTACTGTCTGGTTTTGACGCTGGTAGCTACTCAATTATGCCTTTCGTTTGAAAAGAAACAGTCGCTGGAGTGATATGAAGTATACAAAAGAGATTCTTATTGAAATACGAAATTGTTATTCTTTATGGACGGCTACTGCTATTTAGGTTGTCTAAAAAGATACATATGTAGGTATAGAATAACTTCTAAAAATACCCACTTTATTGATGTAATTACAAGATTAACTTAGGAAAACTAGTTTAAATATAAATAAATACAACAAGTGTGCCAACTGCTTATAATCCAATAAGCAAAATGAAATCTCACCTATGTTTAGTCTTCAAATTTACCTATGATTAAAAACCACATGTAAGGAGTAAACACTAACTTTCAAAAGAGGAGCATACTTAACAAATATTATATTGTAAACTTTACATTGGCATGGTAAATATTAAATAATATGTGTACAGGTAAATAATATTGTCGCTAGCCGAGTCTACCTGCTCTCAGTGTTGCCATTATCATAAACCAAACACGTCAATATTTACCCACACAAACAAGGGCGTAATTTTTAAATAAATTGTGGCATTTCGCGAAATTGCTTCCGCAAATAGAATTGTGGACAAGAGCCGGCGTGAATGTGTGCGAAACTTTTTTCGGCCCGTTATTCGACCATGAGCTTCGTCGGTTTAATGGGACGCTCAACGTGATTTTGGAGCTGTAAAACATAATTATCCTTCATCAAAGTTTTACCTATAAACAGATTGGTTTTAAATAAAAATATTGTGATGCATTTTGTGCTTGATGATCCTTGCTTTGTAGTCAATATTATTGAGTACTCAAAGACAGATGGCGCTACTTGTATTATTTTTGTTGAGACAATATATTATGAATTCCACAGTCGTATAATTTATTTCGTTTAAAATACTTCGAATTGATCTGGTATTTATGAATATCTTTCATACCCTAAAGGCACGTTTTATTGATGACTTTTACAAGTGTAAAGACCCTTCCACATAGGTAAATACCTAACAATATTGGACAAAGTTACATGAGTGTAGACAAGCGACTAAAATGTAGGTACCTACATAATAATTATACAGACAGTTCACTGTTATTCTGAACTTATAAATAACTAGGTATTTACTTAGATACACACAACACGCGTGCCCGATTACCCCACCGTTTATTCCTCCGCCGTTTTAAGATAATTAAAGACCATTAAAGCAGGGCTAAGTGTATTAATGAAAGCAATATCTTAGACGAGCGGGGCCCGGCGGCCATCTTGTCTCGGATTTCCCGCCATTACACTGGGGTAGCGTAGCGTACGGAGCAAGAAAGATAATCCTTGGATTGGTCAGACTAAACGCGGGCTGACGTGGGGTGGAGATAGAAGAGATCCAATTTCGTACGGCCACTTACGTACTGGACTTAAATTGAACATTATTCATTTGTGCCGATGGAAACTGGGATGTTGTTTGGTTTTGGACTTGTTTTACAAAGCAAAACTTTAACGACAAAGGTAGAAATAGTATCTACTGTAAGTACTTGCAAAATATTCGTATCTATTAGGTATTATATGTAGATGAATGATTTTTAATGACTGATCCAATTTCGTCCCTTGTGAATCTTTTGTCAATTAAGTACCTACCTAAGTACTCGCTAAACAGCTACCTAAGTATTATATAAGATTTTAAAGTATCATCGTTTCGGAAATCGGAATATGTAGTTCCTATCTAGTAAATAAGAAGACGATAAACTAGTAAATACGACAAAACATTAACTAAAAAATAAATCTTGCAGAGTATTAGTATAGTATTAGTAGGAATACCTACCTAGTAGTAGTAATATTATATATAATAGTCTTTCACGCAAAAACTACTGAACGGATTTTGAAAAATAAATATATTGTGTCAAAAAATGAATTTACGTGGGCGAAGCCGCGGGCGGAATCTACATAGTAATTAATCAAATGGATAATTCTGTGCTCCTTTACCTATACATAACAACTCCTTTAAACCTTTCTGCGGATATCTGGTTCCTAACCCTGTTAGTTATTTCCCTATTATATCTGCGTTAGTCCGACGGCAAACTAAGTAGACTCGGGAAATTAAACCATTGGGCTTTCACTGAAAACCACTCAACTACTTCCTTCGAGGTTAATATAAATAACAGGAAATGATATAGGTCAGGACCATTTATTGGGCATGCTGGGCCAGTGCTCAGGTCCCCACGATCCAGGGGTGCCTGTAAGTGTCATTACCTGTCAAACTTATTCAGGCGGGATACTAAAATTATCGAGCTCGCTTCGCTCGCTATTGCATCCTCTATTCTTCCAAATCTAAACCTTTACCTACGAAAACCTAACCTGTCCGTGCAAAAAAAATTGAGCTCGCTTTGCTCGCTCTTGCATTCTACTAGGGCTGCATTTTTCTAATGTGCACGCGGCTACTAATTGGTTAAAGACTGCCTTGATACGTATAGGAAAGGTATTAAGTTGCATTCGGGCTCACTTCACGATAACCGTAACATCGTGTGAGTTCGCCCTTATCATTGCAATAACTTGTAGATACGGAGGAAGGTATTCCTGTAATTCCCCGAATCGATAGACAAACATCCTTCGATGGATACCAAGAAGAGCTTTATTGCTTGCTTTGCTTGATATTAAATTACTAAAGAGCCTTTATTAACGGGAGATCCGTTACACTGGAGATAAAAATCCAAGAATCGATGGAAATATTCGCTTTCTCTGATTCTTGGTAAGCTTCTAGATGTCTGTGCTATTATTAAGTCTCTATAAGGTACATAAATGGATCGCTCTTGACTTTAATCTCGCCTTCTTGTGTCGGTGGCAATCAACTTGATCCGGCCCAGAATTTGGCTACAAGTTTCGCCTTCAGTAGCGTCTAACATATCCTATAACGAGTAAACTACAGTACACGCAGCGTTCTGTTTTAGGTGCCTCAAGTTTAGGCCTACATTGGAAAGAAACTTTGCTATGAAAAACATATAACATAACATCACGCATGTAATCCTCTAAGCTATTCTTAAAGAACGCTCAAATTTCGCCCGAAATATTTTTAAAGGGGCCAGCTTACATAACAAAGAAAGTCATATTTACTAAACTGTTTTCAAATATCAAATAAGTACTTAAACAAAACGGTACAGCACAGCAATATCTATCAAGAATTATCCTGTCGTAGCAACAGTCAACTTTGTTCGATAGATTATGTAGAGGGGCCGTATAGAGGCAGATGCGTTCAAGTTTCTATATTTACTTAGGCGGCGTGGCCCGCTTTATCAGAACTATGCATGTCTGGGGGCCCTCGTTTGATCGTACACGCCTGACAGAATAATTGAAAGCTCGATGCGCACCTAAATATATTGATGGGACGTCATAAATAACGGAATTTTGGGATTAAAGTTTGTTGGGTTGAGAGCGAATTTTTGTAGTTGTAATTTTCGGTGTACCTAGTTGTTGATTTTAATCTCCTAAATATTTTTTGCGAGGGGATTTTAAAGAATCGACTAATGTACCACCATACTCTTTCTATGTAGATATGTATGGAGGCCTATGTCCAGCAGTGGAAGTCTTTCGGCTAAAATGATTATCAGATTTATGTATACGTAAAATTAGAAAATGCAAATCAAGTACCAAAATTGCTCAAAACGGTGAAGGAACACATCGTTTGGAAACCAGTATACAAAAAAAACAAAAAAAGAAACCCTGGGTTTTCCATTGGTTTTGTGTCCTAAAATCAAAATTTTTAAGACATGTTACATCCACCAATGCGCGATGGATTACGGCACACTCCATTTTACAATAAGGAAAGTAATAGGCTGATTATTCTATAGAAAAAATTACGCAAAATTTTCGAAGTAGATTTTCTACTATAGCAGCAAGTAATAGCAAGCTTTTCATTAAACCTTATTAACGAAGAAATCAACACAATTTACAACAATACGCAACAAAATTCAAAGTGAACAAATTCTAATTTATTACATTACTTAAGTTCCAAGTACATCTGAGCCTGCACGAATTCATTAATTATCGAAACTTAAGTAAGTCGCGAGCGAGGCCTTAAAGCTCCGAATCTACAATTTATGTAAAACGGCCCGCCGATTTGCAAACACACTACTCGGTAATACTTGGAAACTGTTCGCTGTACTAAGAAGATTAAGTATGTAAGTACTTTGGTTGCCGACTTTGTAACACCTAGTCATGTTTTGTGGTGTTGAGTATCTGAAAATTTATAGCAACGGTGCCTGAATTTGAAATAAATCCTTCGAATCTTGTTTTTCGGTTATCAGTGTTATCCCTGGCTTTAATACATGCCAAATGATACCTAGATTGAATCCATGTGTGAATGCAATCATAGACAAAACACAAGCGATCTTAAATCCCCCAAAATAATCCTCATAATTTCTAATCAACATCAAATACGATAAAGAAAAATCGCCGCTAATACCTCGCCAGTATTACACCAGCGAATTAATTCCCCAGCGTTCCCACCGGCCATAAATAAAGGCCTCGCTTCTGCAAACACACGGAAAGTGCGCAAACAACATAAAACACGGAATGATTGCAATTAAAAACGCATTGCGAGGTCACGTGACCCGGCCGCCATCTTGAAACCGCTCGCCTACGATGCTTCGACCGTTAATTATGAATTAGGCACGGGTAGAAAGTGGACAGTTTATTGTTTGTTGATCAGGTGAGGGCTGTGGGCTGTGTTAGTTGTTGTGCAAATAACAGTGGATTAGGTAATATTCGAAGGTGAAAATATTAAGGGCCCTTTGCTGTGTTCTGGAAGCAATCCTACCTATGCTGATGTTATTTTTTTTGTGTTTTCAACCTAGATTTACATTCGTATTGAACGAATAGCACTGAAGAATGAGTGCGCCTATTGTGTTGCGCGTTGGTTGGAATAACCGCAGATGTTGATGCAACATCCGAACCGAAGGACCCATTGCTGTGATTGGGAAGAAATTGGTAGGTGCTACATAATCCATAGTTATTTCGTTTCTTAAAGCTGGATTTACATTCGTCTTGAGTTAATAGCACTGAACAACGAGTGCCTACTGAGTTGCGTTGAGTAAATCGAAAATGTAGATGTAAAAATACTTTTATTACAGCAACACATCAATTGCAAATCAACGACCCGCGAAAAAAATTGGAAACTAGGACCGGATATCTGGGATTTGCCTGCGAGCGGTGTTTGCGAACGAACTAGCGATTAAAGTAAATAGAGATGGGAAGCTTTGAATGCATGTCGGCCTATCGAAGAGTGATGCCAGATGGATTTCAAATAGTCAATCTGCTCGAGTAGGTCGAGCTAAAACTTTTTGACCCAGAATTCTGGCTTCAATATGCTTTTTTTATTGGTTTAGATAGATTTCAATTTGGGAGGTAGTTTGTGGGTGGGTATGCTTTTTGGCTTGCCATTATGTGGTTTATAGGTACTTACCTACCTATTAGAGTAGCTTAAGAGGTTATTAACTTTCTGCTTCCAAAACCTTAAGCATTTCTTCCGTCGATGACTTTTCCCCAGCTATTCCGACGATGATGTCGCCCAGCATTCTGGCTGGTTGTCTGTCTTAATATCACCTTGTCTTAGTTTTGGATTCCGCACGCAAAATTCGCGCTTTGGACGTGGAGTTGCGGACACCAGCCCGTTATAAAATAGGTTTGGATTATTCTGAACTAAATGCGAGTAGATAGGTAAACTGCACCTATAATAGCCTACAGGCACATCACCACAACTTCACCGTTGAAAAAATTGCTAAGCCCGCAAAATAATTTCATTATCTATTTAAGCATGACTATGTACCTATAAAGATGCCAACAATAACTTATAGCAAATCCCCTATGTCTACCTTCATTGAAAACATCCCTTCAAAATTGCAAGATCAAAAAAAAACCGGGAACATATAGAAGCCGGAACCCACCCTACAGATTGTAATAAGTATTTTTTTATTTATAGGCCCTTATTGCCCGCGGTGCTAATATCGGCCAAGATCACGGATGATCCCAAGTAAGGGTAAGCGGTGCCGGGGGGATACACAAGCGATTTTATGCACCACGTCTCTTATACGACTTTTATTGAGTAACGCTTTATTATGAAAAACAATCTGTTATCTTTGTTGCGTTTTTAATATATTTCTCTTGCATATTTTTGAACAAAGAGATGTTGTAACTAGATTGCTTTTGTGTTTCCATCTTTTTTTCTGGTTTAAATATTGCAGTTCTACATTATATCTAAAAAAGTATCTCGAAAAATATTCTACGGTAAATAAAAACCTAGGGATTGAATTTTTTTGCAAACACAGACCGTAAAAATACTTTCAGGATTACAAAATTAAAAAAAAAAATATGCATCGAAATGTTCGAAAGAGTTTTTTGTTTACTTATAGGTACATGAAAAATATGTCCATCTGTTTTCACGTTAAAAATACTGCTGAAAAAGTTGATGGCTTATTAAAATTGGTTGTAGTCGTCTGAAGTTAGTTATCACAAAAAAACATCTGCTTAGACTACACTGTCTTAGTTACTGAATCTTTCACAAACTTTCTTCTCTCTATGTAATGCGATTAATGATCGGATAAATGTACAGATGTTTGGCCGCGTTTTGACACTTCCTTACTGACGTTCAGTAGGTATTTGTTGGTGTCCGTGTTCGGAGCCACGTCGCAATTTGTCCATACCGGATTGACCAATCCTTTACAGTTATAAAAGCGTACGTATATGAAGTCAAATGCGTTAATACTAACAGTAGATAAAGAACAACAAAAGCTGTAGTTCTCAGATTGGCGCCTAAAAAACGAATTCTCAAAATGGCGTCCAACGAACATTTTTAAATTCCTTTCCAAAGGTTGAAAATAATCTGTCGTGGGTAAGTTTCCCCGAGTTTTTTATACTTATCTGAGTTCTTAGAAATTCTTACGTTAGTCGAGGTATGGAAATATTTTAAGATACAGCGAGTGAAGTTTGTTCAGTAAGATAAGCGATGTAGCGGATGCCGGCTTGTTTGCATTCATGTATACCTATACATACACGGGCACGGCTGTTGCGTGGAGTATGCTTTGGTACATAATAGAATAATGATATATTACCTAGTACATAATTCAATTGATGTTCAATTTTTTTTATAAGGTCTTGCGCCTTTGTTAGGCTACCTACATTGGCAACTGATTTTGTACCTTTGTAGATTATGTAGGCATTTATAATTTTGCTCCCTTTCAAAGAAAGGGCTTCGACTGATCTTTAGGCAGGTACGTGATTCTTGCAATCTAATAAAAACATTCGTCTAAAAACAAGTAGCAATCAATGCAATGCAGTCAATGCGTATATATAATCTATATAATCTTCAATCATTGCCGGGTTCTTTATAAAGTTATTTCAAGTCTACTTACTAAAACTATAACCTCGATATTTTATTATGTAATCTACTTCAAACGCTCGGATTCTACTTATAGACAGTCGCAGAAGTGTTGTATTTTGGTTTTTCTGTTAAAGAATTCTCAGAGGTGTAAACGGACCATTCACGAAGCCGTCAACCAAGCATTCTGTGCAAAAATTATATAAAGATAACATTAAAAATTAGTATTTAAAAAAAAAAGTTGAAACTTTGACCTCTAATACCTCCGTAACTAGAAGGTTCCAGGGTTTGGTCCCAAACAAAAAAAATTATCGCAATGACTGGGAGGACAAATACCCTTCGGCTTCCTTAAGGGTATTCTTACACCCACGCTTATGCCAAAGACGTGATGTTGTGTTTATTTTATGAAATGTCTAAAACCAGAGCGACCATCATATGCCTAGCCTTTTCCCAACTATGTTAGGAGCGGCTTCCAGTCTAACCGGATGCAGCTGAATACCAGTATTTTACATGGAGCGACTGCCTATCTGACCTCGACAACCCAGTTAGTACTGGATAATACGATACCCTTTGGTAAGACTGGTTGTCAGACTTTCGGGCCACTGACTACCTGTAACAACAGTCAAATATCTACAAATGACAGCCGGGACCAACGGCTTAACTTGCTTTCCGGGGCATGGAGGAAACTCGGTATATTATGGCTACCCATCCACAGACCAACCTAGGCAAGCACGGCTTAACCTAAAGATCGATCCGAGCGGCTGTTGTTATTTAGCCACGAGTCACAGCGACCATTCGTTAAATATCCTAAAACGTCTATAAAATCAGACTTACTCGAAACATCCTAGCGCTACGCAACAGACTGCGACATATAACATGAATTATGTATGCCGACATGTTTGTGAGCATACACTAAGTGCTACTGATGGCTTGTTTTCTATTCCCATATTTGTAGGCGTGGTGTAGCCATCCACTATACCTACGTGAATTTCAATTAGATTTGCCGGTTTGCCTTCAGAGTTGTGGAAGATTTTGAAATGGTTTTTATGTGATCTGTTATTGACTTTTGGTTGTATTCGCACCGTCGCACCTATAATAATTTTATTTAACTTGTGGTCGGCCATGTCAAGTGCATTCTGAAAGTCGGCAAAGTCATAAACAGCTAGGCAATATGTATTTGTAATATTTTACTACTGTTATGATGATAAATCAATATTACGAAATGACTGTCTTGTTGGTCGAGTTGACGCCAGCGCAACTGCTGAGCATGAGGTCCTGGCTTCGATTCCCGGGTCGGGCAAAGTATTATTGGGTTTTTCCATCAGGAATTTCTGAATAGCAGTCATGGAGTCTGGACTTGTACATACCCGGTTGATGGCAATAGGCTCTCCCCCTATTACATGAGACTTAAACTAACTGGGGACATATACTATTAGGTACGCCTCTGCCTAACCCCTCGGGGATTACAAGCGTGATGTTATGTTATGTATTACTAAATGAATTTGTGAAATATAGCTGGTGATATACATCTTAAATACGTATTCTGTCTGCTACTCATCCTCTTTGCTATTATCTTGCTTATCACTTATATACAACGATTATTTGGCTTTTCTAAATTAACCACGGTTAATTAAAGGCCAGTTTAATAGAATTTCAGCGTGGTTACAAGTACATCAAAGGGACAGCTCAAGGGGAAGCCGGTACCCCAACAGAGGGATCTTTATAACCTGGTTATGCTTTTTTACTTCATCAAAGAACTGCAGGGGTTTTATATCTTGCTTTATACAACTATAGCAGGCAGAGTCAATTTAATAACAAATACAAAAACAAATACTATGAAAACCACAGAGCTACTATAGCTAAGTCCACACAGTTCCATTTCCTTTGATAACCACTTCATGCGTGTATTTCAGTTACAGAGAAAAGATAGTGTGTTGAATTTTTGCACTTTGATCTTTGTTAGATGATTCTGTTACGCCACACAGGCTGACCATCAACTAAGATCTTTGTTGTTTCAACGGACAAAGACCTGTTTGGGATTTAACCGTTTCAGGTATATTTGTTATCATTTATATGGCAGCACCCTATAGTTTATCAAGTTCTAGAAAGCTACTGAAAGAGCTGATTAAAATTCAATTAGTTTTCAAAAACGAAGATCTCCAAAACTAACTTAATCTTTTACGCCTCTTGTTGATTCAAACAAGCTTTCCAACTCTCGTGTCAAAACATTTGAGCACTAAATCCCAGGGTTTTTATAGCCTGCCCTTCAACCCTCAATCAGTTGACAACTTTTGAAGTTTCGTAAAAGACGTTTCGAGTTGATCGGCCGCAGCGAGGGACCAGACAAGCCAGAGTCAACATACAGGGAATTAGTCCAAATTATGTGCGCCTAGCGTCCCCCACCCCTCCTGAAAACCCGGCGAACACCCGCTCACACCCTCCTTCGAATCAATATTTGTTGTCCGTACTCTTCTGCCGTAATACACGCACAAAGCTCACACACACCTGTCCACGTCAAAACCAACCATAGCCTTACAACTTACAGTTTAAATTCCATCTTCAGCATCTTGTGTACTTATGACTTGTTGAATCTCAAAGCTGTGGACTCATCCCCAGTTGTTGCTTTCTCTTCAAACGCAATGCGGTCTCTTTCCAACGCAGTTTTCCAGTGGGTGCGTGGAGCATCGGTATGTGGATTTGGTTGTACAAATCATACATAATGTACCATTTTCTTATCGGAAAAATGGATTATGTTAACGAGACCTTTAATGGGATGTGTTTTGTCTGAGATAGCTCGGTAGTGAAGTATCTAAACTTGAGTAAGGAAGTCTATAATTAATTTGTTGGTATTCTAAGATTTAGATTTATTTTTGTTCTAAATAAACATGATTGTAGACGTTAAATGCTGGCATGATCGCTCACTGGAAATACTGACATTGCTGCTACAAAAATTCCGTATTGCCTACAAAATGTAAAATTATGGACATTTTTAAACATCCACGAAATATTAATCCACAATAAAATGTGGTAACGCGTCGAATGTTAACAGTAAACATACAAAAGTGGCCCACAAAAGCCGTTTTCGTGTAAGTTACACATCAATTAATATAAAAACTCGCATCTCGACTCTTGTTGAATATTCATAAAGACCCGTTAATTGCACAAGTCGGCAAATACTAGGAGAGAGAGCGACTCCACGGTTCCTGGTAAGGCACGTCTCCCCCCCTTCGTTACCCCTCCCCCTCGTCGCAAAAGGCCAACCCTACGCTCACACGCACAAGCTCACTCACACACACGCAAGGGGCGCGCGCAACCGGGAAAACTACGGCCTTTTACGTACGTATTGTGTACAAGAACGCGATTGTAGTATATTTAAGGAAAATATGATTAATATTCAAGGTTTTTCAGATACTGAAATTGTCTTTGACAGCAGATTTCCTTGGAAAATGTTAACTTTCTTAAGAATTTCTGATGCATGTGAAAAAATGATTGATTGTCACGTTGAAACAGTGTAATTTCAGCTAAAAAGACAGTCTGTTAAAATATTTAGTGATAATTAATAAACTCAGCGTCTTCGTTCTCCTGTTTGACTGAAATAATGTTTAAACAGCTTTTCTTTAGACCTGTAACTTCCGAAAAACAAATTAAGGTCACAAAACTTTCATTTCCTGGCGCTTTTCATCTGTTGTCCCAACATATACTGCGCAGAAAACGCGTGTTGGGTGTGTGCGCATCTATTTACGCGACGAGTAAATATGTACCCTCACCGTTTGTGGAGGCAGCATTAATAATTCAATTGGTTGGCCCGCTCAGGTAGCATTTAAACGATTTTTAACTTGCCGTCAAACGGATTAATCGAAGCCGGAAGACGGAACCTTCGGCTATGTTTGAATTTTATATTTAATTGACTCCGAATACTTTTTAATTATCGTAATTTGATTGTTTTTTTTTGCACCGTTTTTTACTTGTTCTTGATCTTTCGGATCATTATGGGCTTTTAAGGGATTAACTTACTTAATGGCTGAGGTGAATAATTTGTTGGAATTCTTTTGTTTTTCGTTCTTTTTTCGACTATAAGGCCTTCGAGAAATGTCAACAGTTTGTCTCTGGTTCGGATAATGAGAACTCCTTTCTTATTTGCTTAACCCATCACATTCTGACACCTCTCCTATTTTGCATACCACAACCAAACAAAAACGTGGTGGAGTGTCAGGATAATATAGTTGGTCGTGCTAACAGCTCGATCGGGGTCGTGTCGTACAAACAGCCGGACAAACGGCCGGCCGTGGCTTGATTTCTTTGCCAAACACTAATATTTGAAAACCAAGCGAGTTGCGATTACACTGTGATCTTCATGGGAGGATTGCGCATGTGCGATGCTCGGAGATAGGTAGGTATTTGGGATAGAGGATTTTGATGATGGTTGTGTTTTACAATATGTTTTTACTTAGTTTGAGTACCAGTAAATGGGCCTACTTGTTGAATTATGAGGCTGAATGTAGTGTAGTTCAAAACAATGTGTCAATCTTAAAAAATCTTTAACAACGTATGTTCTTATTTTACAAAAACATTGTATTAAAGCATCTATAGCCTTGACTGCGTTTAGGATTCGGCTTTCAAAGAATTATGATGAATGAAGTGGAAAGATGCTCCGACTAGAAGGTTTCAAGGAAATTAATGCTACGGAGATGTTGCTAGAATGTCCCTTTCGTACGAGGTATCGACACAATATATAGTTAGGTAGATACGTACTTGATGCCAAAGAACTTTTAGTTATCTTGAAGAGTTACTTTTCGTTTCATGTGAGTTCAGGCATTTTTGTGTCCGCCATTACGGGAAGTCAGAAGCCTGGCACTACTAAAACGTACTGGACAACCCTTTGGTAAGGGTGGTTGACTTACCAGTCAAGTCAAGGGTAAGACTGGTTGTCTCAGGTACTAAGATGAATAGAGTTGTGCGGTACTACTGGAATGTGAACGTCAGACCATCGCTCCATGTAAAATATTAATATTTAACAAGATCCGGGAAGACAAAATATGAGGATGAAGCATTTATAGTATCCCTTTAACTTTTATTGAACTATCAGTCAAATCTTTTGCCCTTCAGCTGCAGTAGATTCTGAAATATTTCAAACATCTTAAGTGTTAAGACCGTTTACGACTTACGGCTTTTAATACAAACTTTCAAGTCCTTTTTTTTCGAAACGACTGAACCGATTTTAATGACACTTCACACGCATAAGCAGGATACATAGGGCTAAAAACTTGTCAGAGAAGAATTTCGAAATATAGTGGTACAGCTAAATTAGACCGATTTTAGATTTTCCATAGAAACAGACATTTCTAGTTATCTTCTTTTCCTAAAAAGACATTTCGAAAATGTTCTGTGATAACTTTTTAGACTTATGTATCCTGCTTATGCGTGTGAAGTTTCATTAAAATCAGGTCTGTCATTTCGAAAAAAAATGGACTTGAAAGTTTGTATGAAATGCCGTAAATCGTAAACGCTCTTAAAAAAACATCATTCTTTCTTCTCGAACTTTCCCAATATTCGTATAATTATGCATTGTACGTTATTTTACTCGCCCAAGATACATTTTTATTCGATATCATCCGTGGAAATGAAAGCATATGTGCAAACATGGAGTGTTCTTCGGCACTTCGGTAGTAAATTGGATCTATTGTTTATGGGATGAAATTATTATTATTTCAGGTGCACGGATAATTATCAATAAAATATGGAAATAACTAAAAGCAGACGGTTATAAAAGATGAAACAATGGGGACATCTTGCATGTCATTTGTTTAATCCATTTGTGAATTGTTGCATGAAATTCTTACATGATCGCTGCATGGCTGAAAAGCTGTCAAATCTTATTTTTTTATTTTCGTTAATCTTGTAGAATCCTGGTAAATAGTAGGTAAGTGCTTTCTTTGTGTTCCTTTTCAATGCCATCTAGTAAATGATAAAACAGTTCTAAAATAAAACATGCATGGGTAGAAGAAAATGGCGCCGTTAAAAGATGTGAACATATAACATAATTGGAATTTCAATTGTACACTTCTGAGCGGTTAAGTTTCTACCATGAAATGCTTCTTAATTATAAGAATTCTGTATTTACCGTCCCACTGTCGATTATTCTGCAAAGATACCAAGACATCATCTTTTTCTAAAGGAAAAGATCTTTGTATTTTTGTTCATGTAATTGTAATTAATTTAAAATTTATGATATAGATCCCAAATTATCTTATTTTTAATAATTTTTAACAAATTTTTATTTAATTTTTAATTCTGATAGTGGACATTTTATTTTATTTGACATGAAACATTATTGTTCTAATTTAATTATCATATATTATTTGGATGGTAAATAAAGTTATAATAGTATTGTGTGGTGTGTAGTTATGTGTCTCTGATTTTAATTAATTAATTAATTACTAACATTATTTTAAGTGTACCTACTAACAAAATAATGGATCATTCGATGTGTCTGAAATAAATGAATTGAATTGAATTGAATCATCGTGACGAAAAGCAAAACTATGATGACGCGGGAAGCGTTCTTCTAAGAAAACTCAAGCACCCAATATCATGCTTAAACTACATGAGTCATAATCGCAATTAAAACAGTCGTATATAATTATTATGACGCGCAGTTCTAAGCCGTGTGTGCACTGGGATAGTCAAAGTTGAGTTGAGCGCCCCCTGTATCTTTGTTGAAATATTTGCAGTGTAAGCGGGGACTCTGTGTTAGGGTACGGCTACATGATACGATTTTGAGGAACTGTGGTGTTCTATTAAATGTATTATGAAACTTTCGATAGGTCACCCTAATTCCTTTGAATTGTATTTTGAGAACTGCGTAAGAGACGCAACTAATGCTAGAAAATGTCATGATATAAATTGCTGGCTCACCTTTAATACTGTTAAATCGGTATTAGAACAGAAAAACTACTAAAAGCTTTGAGTAAATTGTACGCAGAAAGCCCAAGATCTTAAAATATGGCATGCAATGGAGGCTACGACCTACAGTAGGGAAGCACTGGGTGGATGCGAACGAAGTGAAGACGAGAACATGGCAAGCCGTCTCTGAAAAGGCTATACAAGGAAAAAACCACAGAGAAAATTTTTCGTCGGTTATTAAAAAAAAAGCTGTTTCCTACAAAACTGCAATACCTACATGGCCAAAATTAATGAAACAGCTATTATTTAAAAAAAAATTGCCGATGGGGTTTTAGCGTCGGTGTACCTTCCACCCTGAATAAGTCTGAATTGCATGATGAAAAGTACAACTAAACGAAAGAGTAACTGGGTTGACCTCTTAGAATGTAAAATGGGTACCCCATCAAGATTTACCAATCGTTCCACGTCGCATTTCGCGAGATCTGCACGCACCCTTATTCATATACCAATGCGATGTAGGTGCCAGCTGATTGTTGGCTCAGTAAATTTGTTCTCGCCTCACCCCGCCTGGATTAGCCTGTTTTTCTACTAAACATAACAGTTTTATCTTGGGGAATGTTAATTGTACATGTTTGTCTTGCGAAACTGACGCAATGACGCACTGTGCAGTGCTGATGCGTTTGTGTTTGCGTTGCTAATTATTGTTGGGTGACTGGTGACTGTGATGCATACAGATCTGCTTATCGAGTTAGATTCGTAGCTTGCGAAAATTAGCAATTATTTCATTTTACACAGACATGACCTGGGTTGGGAGGCTCGGTATTTAGTACGGTTTTTATCCCTGTTGTATGTTCCCATGGGATAATTTCTGACAACAAGCTGCGGAAAAAAGCTAGTATAGTGAATAAGTTGGTAGGACCTTGGTTGGACTGCCTCGCTGGTGCGGTTCGGTTCTGAGGTCGGGGGAAGTGTTTTTGGGTTTTTCCATTAGGAATTTATCAGTAGCAGCCACGGAGTCTGGATTTGTGCCCGGTTGATGGCAATAGGCTCGCCCCCCCTTACCTTAACTGGCCTCTGCCTACCCCGTCGGGGATTACAGGTGTGATGTATATGTTATAAAATGAAATAATGTTAGGTCAGAAAGATGTCGATGCTGGACAAACTGTGGGCCAAAACAGCAGGAAACTGGTGCCCTGACACAGTGAGGCGGAGTCGCGGCTGGCCACGAAGGAGATGGCGGGACGAATTGGACAAGTTCCGTCAGAACTGGAAGAAGGACACGCGGGTTCGCGATAAGTGGAAGGAGTAGAGGGAAGCCAGCAAGCTAGAAAAAAAAAAGAAAGATGTTGGTTGAGATGTTCAGTAGCTAAATACATCAGCCAGTTAAATAATGATCGAAAAAGAATGTTTTATTTAAATTAACCCTAAGTTCTTTAGATTGTAGTTATCTTTGTTTAATGTGAGCTGATGGGTGGTAAAAAGAAAACCTACGCGAGTAATTCAACTTCGCGGTAAAAGTCATAATTATGTGCTTAGGTATAGTTAATTCATCTTCCAAATACCATGTTTAATTCTAGTCTATTCCCATCTCAGTTTATAACCAATAAAAACATAAACTTACACACCCAATAAAGCTTAACAAACTAAGCAAGTTAAAACGGTAGTAATAAAATAATAATTTAAAATTCCAGTGTGTGTAACCTCGATAAAGACAAGATGGCGTCGCGGTTGTCGCCGCCATATTGTTTGCTGAGCGGCCGGCGCGCGCTGCGCAAGAGTTTGCTCTCTGGAGACCTGTTTTACAAAGACCTTTATAATAAATTATTCTAGAATATTAATGAGGACACTGGGAGTATTTTATTTGCGGTTTTTTTTGTATGTTTGTTTAAAGCTTTGTGTTTGCAGGGTCGTTGTGGAGGTGACTGCAGGCGTTACGTTTGAAAATAAATATCTCGGATGGGTGCTACCTACTTTGAATTTTGATTATCTACGGCTTTTTACCTACTATTTGGAGGAAAATACTGAAGAAAACTTATTTGATGTTAAAATGAGACTGTAGATAAAAGAATATTTTGAGCTGTAAACGCAAGATTTAGGTGATAGATATATCTATATAGTTACACTGAAATGTTGGATGATTACATTAAGTCGTGTGATATTAGTACAGATAAGAGATTTCAAAATGATCTTTGCCTGACAACAGTGTTATAAATCCCCTTATCCATACCATATTCATTCCAAATTTCTTTCACCATTAGATACCAACATTACCCAACTGTACCCCCAACTAATTCAGCTTACGAGGACTAAGCTGAGTCCACCATGAGGTGCCAAATTACACAACTAGGCAAACCACCAATTTAAAAGATAATTTGTTTAAAAGTTACAAAGCAAACGAAGTTTTCTCTGTCGCATAAGGCCAAGGGAGCTTCGTATTGGGCCCAGCTAAATATGTGCTCTACACACAAACACACAAACATACACAATATGTACACAGTACACACACCGCTTGCACGGAAAATATTTGGTAACACAGCCAATGTAATCTGAGGAGGTTTACCTTGATAAATTAAATATACCTAGAGATAATTCCGATTGTCGCGGACCTATTAGACTTTGAATTTTGTTTTCTTTGCAAATCTTTTAAATATTTGGGTAGAATCGCGATCTAAGTCAGTAGGTGTAGTACGTGATTGTGTACTTTTCTTCCAAGTATTTGTTTTTTTTGCATTTATTTTAAATAGATATATACAGGGTGTAACAGAAAGGGTATAGTCATTTGAAAGGATATGCCAAAGACCATCAAACTGAACAAATTCCACCATGGGTCCAATATCGTAAATGCGAAAAAAATATCAGCTGCGTGCCATACATTTGTGTCGAGTAGGTATTGAAATTTAGTATGGGACAGCTCATATTTTTTTCGCATTTACGGTATTGGACCCATGGAGGAAGTTGTTCAGTTTGATGGTCTGCAGCATATCCTTTCATATGACTACGCTTTCTGTTACACCCTGTATTGATAGTAATTTGAGTTTTGTTTTGTTCAAAATTTTCATCTGATTGGCCTTTTCCCAAACTAAGTTGGGGTCGGCTTCCAGTCGAACGGGATGCATCGGAATACCAGTATTTTGACAGTGACTGCCTGTCTGCCCTTCACAACCCAGTAACTCGGTAATATCTCTTGGTAAGACTGGTTCAGACTGGTTCTTTGTTCAGAATGATAATGAAAATCATTGCACTTATGTCCTCATATTTATAGGTCATATCAGCGTCCTGTAATAGATATCAAAATGGCAATCACGGCGGGCTCGTTGACTCAAGTGGCTATATCAGAAAAATGAGTGATGTTGAAATATTTTCTGTTGCAATTTTCATTTTCGATAAACCTACACTAATGAATGATCAGTTATGAATTCTTAGAGGGGTTTGTAACCTACTATATCAGAAAAACTGGTACCTTACTTCTTTCAAGCAAAAAACAAATTAGACAGTCCCAAAAAGATGTCCTAACGAGCCTAATTCGCCTGCACATCCCAAATAAACTTAAACCAATTTATTTCAGAGGTGTAAACTCGTAGAAAACACATCAAAATATTGACAGTGTAAATGTAAACCGTTTGACCTTGACCGTGACCTTGGGAAGCGGGTTCACCCGCGGACGATAACTAGAGTTAATATTGGCACCGTACACTGAACTGTTTGTCAAACGCTCTACTCTATCAATATATAAACATAATATTTATATATGAAGCGCTTTTGGTTCGCTTACTATGAGCACTTGTGTAATTTGTCTCTGAAACTGATAATCTGTGTGTCTATGTACATTTATGACGTCATTTGGTTTGTTTGTTGCAGGATTTTGGTTTTATTGGAGGGTAAGGTAAAGAGGTGGTTTAGCTTTACCTACGTTATTTTTTAGTCCTGCGAAGGAATATAACAAAGTTTCATCTCGTTTCTATAAGGACTTTTTCGGTCAACGGATATCTGAAAATATGAATTCAATTTCTTAGCCAATGTCCATGCATTGTACATGCATGTACAGCGACCTACGCGTTCAATATAATAATGCACTGAAAGTACTGCTGAGGCTTCCGTGGCGTTGTAGTGCGTCGGGGATGTTTGCAGATAATAATATTGATGGTTCTGCCGCCATTATTAGAAATAGATGTGCATCCCTGCTGACTCGTGTTCGCGGCAGCACCAACAGTATTCTCAGTGTATTTGCAGATCGATGGGATTTCCCGATGCTGCAGTGGTGGATGCGGCTCCACGCTAAATTTTAATTGTATGTGTCTGTAACCTACTAACACTAGAAATTAAGTAAAATTGTTACTAACCCTATGGACACCGGTCTGAAATAAAAAAAATCTATTCTGTTCTATTGTCTTGATATTCATGTCTTTTTTTATTTTCAGTTACTGTTGTTGCAAATAAAATTATAACAAATAGGGTGTAGTTTCCTTTTAGTCCGACAGTCTGACAACCAGTCTTACCAAGGGGTGTTATTGTATTGCTTAGTTACTGGGTTGTGGCGGTCAGATAAGCAGTAGCCCCTTAACAGATACTGATATACAGCTGCATGCGTTTTGGCGGTTGAAATGAAAGCTCATGTACTAATAACTCTAAAGTAGTGTAGTATAAAACGAATATTTCCCAAAAGATGACATCTTGACTATTCATATCATCAGCATTATTCTCCTGTCCTTATTCCAATGTATTTGAGGTCGGTGCAGCATGTCTCCTTCTTCCATACTTCTCTATTACTCGTCATCTCAGTAGTCACTTTTCTAGCCATACCATCCATTCATCGTTTATTTCCTCTCCACTATACGCAAAAATATAAGAAAATAAGTTTTACCTACCTGACATTCATTGTCTCCTGGTCAAATAATTAAAATCCACTAAATCGTAAAATGCTCTTGCGATTTCAGTTATTGACGTACTCAAGTATGTTGATATTTTCATGACATTGTGTAGTGTAAAGTTCGATGAACGATTTCGTTGTCCTTTTGTCCGGGTTTTTACTTCATACGTAGTAGTACTATTTATTGCAAGGCTGCTCAACTTATTTTGAAGGTGGGCCAAAATTTTGATTTCGTGTCAACCGGTGGGCCATCTAGTTACTAAAACTTCACTATAATAACTTTTTGAAAAAAAATCTAACGAATTCTGTGGCTGTAAAGCCATCATCTGCCTAGCCTTTCCCCAACTATGTTAGGGTCGGCTTCCAGTCTAACCGGATGCATTTGAATACCAGTATATTACAAGGAGCGACTGCCTATCTGACCTCCACAACCCAGTTAGTACTAGGTAATATGATACCCCTTGGTAAGACTGGTTGTCAAACTTTTTGGGCCACTGACTACCTGTAACGACTGTCAAAGATCTACAAATGACAGCTGGGACCAAGTGGGCTTGACGTACTTTCTGAGGTACGGAGGAAACTCGGTATGTAATGGGTGGTCACCCATCTGCAGACCAACCTAGGCAAGCACGGCTAATCTAATATATTGGCTTACTAAGAATGGGTTAATAAGAAGAAATGTTTCTAGTTTGAAATTCTGAAATCTGTTTTCAAAAGACTATCGTCAGTAGACAACTGTTGGTGGGCCAATTAAAATGCGTTGGCGGGCCATATTGTGGCCCACGGGCCTGGGGTTGACCAGCCTTGGTTTATTGTATTGAACTTGATTTCAGATGTTTTTCGAATATTTAGGTGCTATTGTTTCGTAAATATAGGTATGTTTTTAATTGTATTTTCGCTGTGATTCATGCAATGTAAATATTTTTAAATTCATGATAGAATCAAACCTGTAAAATTTCATATGAAAGGGTTCTTGGTCAAAAATTTTAGAATTATTATTTTTATTTACTATTAGGCAGGCAGTTGAGAAAAGTTATAGCTGCCAGTACCTTGTTGTTCCCCACTAGATTTTATTCTTGCAGTATAATATATGTTTGTCTAGTCGGATTTTAAATTGGTTTACATTTTGGTCAAAATAATACAATTTTGAAAAAAACGCGTTAGTTCCTGTATTTTTCCACAGGCTACAAGATCTTTGTACAGCTACACTGAAATTTAACCTTTATTTAATAGATAGGCAATACTTATTTCTTTAATTTATATTTACCGTAGTATTTACTGGTACAATTTTGATAACACAGAAATAGCGATGAAATTGAACAAACTCGTAGCACTCATTGCTACGAGGCTACGACCGTAGCAACGAATGTTAGTGTTGTAGCAGTTCTAAAAACATGTATTTGATTTTTGTGACACACTCTTGCGTTATAGATATGTATGTATGTGTGATGGATGTCATGGCACTTCGTAGTCGATCCTACTAATTTTATAAATGCGAAAGTTTGTAAGGATAGATGGATGGATGTTTGTTACTCTTTCACGCTAAAACCACTAAACGGATTCGGATGAAATTTTTCACACAGATAGTTTATAACCTGGATTAAGACATAGGATACTTTTTATCCCGGTAGTATGATCCTGTGGGATAATTATCGAACTTCACGTAGGCGAAGCCGCGGGGTCAATCTAGTAATAGGATATATCTATTGTTAAAGATGGATATAATACTTTGATTAATTTACTTAAAAACAACATCTCGCCTGTTTCCTGAAGGGTCAGGCAGGTATGGCTACATCTATTGCACTCATAATTCACCAGTTATGTTTAAGTGCCACGTTATAGAAGCGAGCCTAAAGCCATCAACGCACAAATATGGTCTCCGGATTACTACTGACAAATTCTGAACCCAGGACCTCTTGCTCGGCAGCTGTGATTGCGACCACTAGACCTATGAAGCAATTTACTTAGATGGGTCATAACAAATTACTTGGTACTTCTTTAGTTTAGTACTGCCTCGTAAGTCTAGTAGTCGCAAGCGCGATTGCTGATCATGACGTCCTGGGTTCGAGTCTCAGGTCGAGCAAAGTGTTATTGGGTTTTTCCATCAAAGATTTCTCAGTAGCAGCTACGGTGTCTGGAATTGTGCCCCGTTGATTTTAATTGGCTTTACTTATACATAACTAGCAAAATGTAGGTGTACTAATAGGTACACCTCTGCCTTACCGTTTGGTGATTACAGGCGTGATTTTATATTTAGGTCAGTTCTTGACTATCGTCTGTTAAAATGACCCAGCTCGTAGATAGTGTTCTACCCGAGGTCCGTTTCACAGACGTTATAGCATCTCCTGCGCTGCTCGGGTGTTAATGAGATGAACGGCGGGTAGCGGTGGGTCCAGACTGCACAAATTATCGGCCACGCTGTAATGTGACCCTCTCGTACCCTTTTACGTGCTATGCTTCGTTTAGTAGTGACAGTTTATGAGAGAGTAGAATGGTGCTATGGAGAGTAGTTTGAGCGATACATTTAAAATGTGTTTTGAGACCTAATTATTCATGTGGGTGACATTAGAACTAAGTTTTATTAATAATAGTGTTATTTAATACTGTTCTTTATTTTCTAAATATTTTCATGTTGTGCATAACAGTATTGGATATCAAAGAATAGAACAACGCAAATCCGATTAAAAAAGTTGGTTCTCCTTTTTTACCTGCTAAGATGGTGAACAAGCTTCTAATTATGATGATGATGAAGACTTTGACGAACCCGTCGCATCTCAAACGAATATCCAACCAAACTTGCGCCAGTCACTAGCCCAATAACACCACGTAAACGCAGCACCGTCCCAAAAGCGCAAGTCCGGTTGTTTGCAGTAACAATTCTGACGAGTACAGATTCGTATAGCTAACGCGTATTTATTTAGCGATACACATGTAATTGATGGCTTCGGCCGAATGTCGTGCTGCCATGTTAATTTACTATACTTTACACGTGTGCCGTGTAACGTTGGACGATAATATCCTGTTCTTGTTGTTGGTGTCACTCAACTTGAGGACGCATATCGGTCATGGATGTTGTCTGAGAGAGGTTTTTGGATCTTCTTTCTTTTTCGTGTGCCTAACCTGGCTCGCTAAATAATAACAGCCGCTTGGGGTCGATCTTAAGGTTAAACCGCGCTTGCCTAGGTTGGTCCGTGGATGACCGCCCATTACATACCGAGTTTCCTCCGTGCCTCGGAAAGCACGTTAAGCCATTGGTCCCGGCTGTCATTTGTAAATCTTTGACAGTCGTTATAGGTATAGTGGCACGAAAGTCTGACAACCAGTCTTACCAAGGGGTATCGTATTACCCAGTACGATCTGGGTTGTGGAGGTCAGATAAGCAGTCGTTCCATGTAAAATACTGCTATTCAGATACATCCGGTTAGACTGGAAGCCGAACCCAACATAGTTGGAAAAGGAATGATGATGAGTGCCTAAACTGGTGTCAGAGTTTTTATGCCCATGGGCCTGTTACTTGACTTTACATGTCGTCAAGAATGATATCTCATGCTGGTTTGGTTTCCTCACGATGTTTTCCTTCACCGCAGATAGTGATAATCACACAATACGCGCATTCATCCGAAAAATCAGAGGTGCGTGTCTTGGGTTTGAACTCGAGACCTACGACTTGGCAGTCCGACGGTCACACCACTTGGCTATTCTCCATGGTTATCGTATGATTATAATAGACGTCTCGCTGATCTATTCTTTAGTGATTGCGAGTGCTACTGTCGAGCATCCTGGATTAGATTCCCGGGTTGATAAAAGTGTTATTGGATTATTGGGTTTCACGTAGTCTGAATTTTTACCCGGTTGATAGTAGTAGATAATAGAAAAGTATAGAAGAAGAAGACATGCTGCACCGACCCCAAATAAATTGGAGTAATAGCAAGAGAATCATGATGTTGATGGTAATAGGCTCGCCCCGTATTAAAATGTGGGACCTAAACAAAGTCGTACTTATATGCTGTGTTACATCAAGTCTCACGAAGTGTGTTAGGTACTAAAATAGCTCCGCGTTTTGCAGGCTCTGCAGAATTGTATCTATTTAATAGCTGTGCCCCGCGACATTCGTCCGCATGAAATTAGGGGTGTGAAATATACTTTACGACCTATTCTCATACCTTCCAAATATTCATAAAAAAAATCATAAAAATCGGTCAAGCCGTTTCGGAGAAGCGCGACCACTAACACCGTGACACGAAATTTTTATATATAAGATTTTAAAATAAAACATGCTACTTCAGCGCAACAAAATCAAATCTAAATAAAATCAAACAAACGAGTCGTCAAAAATCTGTTTTTAAATCCATATCACTTAAATTATGTGATCGAATTCAACTAGAATCGCATTTTTCTGCCAGCCTGTATGTAAGATGTACGGATGACGCCTTGGGCTGACACCCTTTCCGTATCTACCTACCTACGCTATACCGAACCCGGATGTAAATAGGGTTCACATACCTATAAAGCTTTGGAAAGAGACGGTTACAGACAGAGGCGGAGACTACGATCTACAAAGCCAAATGTAGTCAAACAGTTGTGTTTAAATTTTGGTGTGTATATTCTATTCTATTCTGTAGGGTGACTGGTAATTAGTGACCGATACTTAAACACGTGATTGTACTCATGATAACAAACAACTTTCCCAAATAAAACATTTCAGAATGGCGTCATGCGGCTAACAGCTGATAGGTCACAGGTGCGCGCGCGCGAATTTCATACGGCCCGCTGTTGTGTTATTGTGATAAAATTTAATGAGTATTAAAAAAAATTAGTACAATCACGTGTTTAAGTATCGGTCACTACTTACCAGTCACCCTATATACTTATAATTCCATGTGTCAAATTTCGAGAAGAGTTTTTCAATAGTTCTTGAGATGTAAGGGATTTTGGTTATATTTTTCTAATATTTTATTAATATAGGAAAATCTGACAAACAGTCTCCCCAAGCAGTATCGCATTACCTAGTTACTGGAATGTGGAGGTCAGATAGGCAGTCGCTCCATGTCAAATACTGGTACGCAGCTGCATCCAGTTAGACTCGAAGCCAAACATAGTTTGAAAACAGGCTAGGTAGATTGATTAATTTCTTCAATACAGGCATAAAAGTTTTAGATTGATACGTAAAGGCGCTCCCAAACGCATTCGCCTGTAACAATCCAAGATTCGATTTTTTACAGAAACATGAATGTGAATTTGAACTGTTACATTACAGGCTCGCGTTGAGGGAGCATCGTAAGTCGTTAATCATTTTATAAATATATGGCCTCATTTAGGTAATTACGGTAGATACGCCTTCAACTGATCAATCAAACATTCTACCTTCAAAAAATAAGACGTAAGATCACAGATAAAAGCATTATTACAGCATTTCACTAATATGTACACGAAAACTTGAAGCATTTACAAGAAAAATAACAGATAAACACTAAACTAAGTATAAACATCTATATGTGTGCAAGTACTAAACGTTGAAAAACATTGAAAATCAATTCATTTTGTACTAAATAGCTGGGACAATATGAAAATTGTAACCAAGAGTCGTGTTAGCCAATAAGCAAGATCAAATATACTGTGAACGTGCGACTTCCAATAATTATGTTTGCATAAATCGTTAGAGCCGCCGCGGACGGCCATCTTGGACGATTCACGGACAAAACGCTGTGGAAAATCACAGACAAATCAAATACGTAATATGTACGACTAGGTTGTACTCGCGACTTTGACTAAAACCCTTTTAAAACTCAGTTGAGAAATGGGATTCTTTTGTTTTCGTGTCAATAATTATGCTGTTTTGGAGTACTATGGTGTATATTTAGTATTAACTCACTTATTATGTCCTTCCGAAAAGCACTAGGTGTGACCATATTGAAATCACCCTTCCGTATGTGTTTTAGTAAAGTATTTCCACCAGTAAGTGTGGCATCCATTGGTATTCTTCGCCGGAGTCAAAATCAGTTTTCAATCAAATTAATATTGAAAATGTACCATTACTAAGTAACTAATTACCAAAATTTTACAAAACCTTGTTTCAAATTTTCAATGATTAGGTTTATGTTGTGCGTTGAGTGCCAATCTCTCGTATGTGTATCCGAACGTCGGTGGCTTACTGTCTTTTCATTCTTATAACACGCTTTTATAACTTCACCTGTAAAAAAATCTTAGAAGTTAGATCCACTTCCCGGTTTCCAATTGAGCTGAAATTTTACAGATATGTAAAAATGTGTTTGGATGACAATGCATGGTTAGGTAAGTGACGTCATTCTAAATCCAATATGGCGGACTCCCAAAGATGGCGGACTAGTTATTTTTTATGCACCCCATGATATGGGTATCAAATGAAGGGGTTTGCTGAGAAAAATACGAGAAAGCTTGTTTTTTTTTTAAACTATGATTTTATTATTATCCTTATTCTCGTTGCCATAAGGCTTATGTCACAGGTAAAACGAATGTGAAGGGACTGTAGTCACTTCTGTTTGTTAGTCAATCAGTCAGTCACGGTATTATAAGTAAAGACAGTTTTTTCTAAACGAGTGCTGAAATGAAAACTACAAACAAAATAATTTATATGAATAGCTGAAACACGGAATGCTTCAATGTTGTGTGTGTGCATTCCACTTTGCGTCGTTTTTATTATTTGATGATTTTACCTATTGACTTGTGACAAATAGTGAAAAGCTGTCGTTGTTTGTCCTTTTGTATAAATAGACAATATTATGAGTCATAAGGCGACTTCATTAGATTCCAATCAAGTCCTTAGAATAACACCCAATTCATCGTCTGCCTAACCTTTTCCCAACTATGTTGAGGTCGGCTTGCAGTCTAAGTGAATGCAGCTGAATACCAGTACTTTGCATGGAGCCCAGCCCAATTAGTACTGGGTAATATTATACCCCCTGGTAAGACTGGTTGTCAGACTTTCAGGCCACTGACTGAAAGACTCTTGCGGTCGCTCTGTGTGAAGGTATGTCTGTCTGTTACCTTACGGCTGGCCGGATTTTGATGGAAATAGACGTACAAGTAGATCGTCATAATGGGCACATATTTTGAATAAGTAGTATGTTCTCGTAGGATAAATGCTGACGTCCACGCTGGCAAATATAAGTTCGTTGCCTGCCTACTTCAATTTTTTTTCAATTCATGATTTAAATAGTAGTTCTAGACGCAAATATAATTTAAAATTGGACTTATTTATTAAAAATTCCTTCCTAAATTCACGAACACACAGTCTGAACATGTATTTTTTTCAAGTAAGTACTGTATTCTTAAAAGTAATAGTGAAAGCAGGTTTCACACTTATCTCACGTTGTAGGAGGCGTGTTGAAGATAAATATTATAAAGCTAATAATAAATTGTACATTAACAGTAACTGCCATTCTACTTTATTATACCTTGTAAACTACACGATCTAAGATAGGCTAGTTAGTACCTACAATGCCAAATAGAAATGCGACAGATGAATTAAACTGAAATTACATTCTTCAAAGGTTTATTCTTATTTACATAACATCACGCCTGTAATCCCAGAAGGGTTAGGCAGAGGTGTACCTAATAGTACACCCTCGTTTCGCTAGTTATGTTTAAGTCCCATGTCATAGAGGGCGAGCCTATCGCCATCAGCCTGGCACAAATTCGGACTCCGTGAATGCTACTTAGAAATTCCTGATGGTAAAACCCAATAACTCTTTTCCCGACCCGGGAATCGAACCCAGGGCTCCTGGGTTCGATTCCCGGGTCCGCAGTCGCGTTTGCGACCACTAGACCAACGAGGCAGTGAGTCAGACAGTTATTCTTATTTAAGACTCTATGAACCGTTTTTTAAGAGGTTCCTGAGGATGGCCGGCACCACCAAGGCCGGCCTAGAAAGAGGTGGCGAGATGACCTGGACGCGCATAAGGCTGGCTCCAGGTAGCGCAGTAAAGGAGTACCTGAAAGAATATGGGGGAGTCCATTGACCAGCTGTGGGAAATAAAAAAATCCGTTTCAGACCCAAGATTTGCCATTTTTAGAGTCTAAAACCCGTTAATAGATTCTAGTTACCAGGATATTGGATCTTCCTAAATAGATTTCTATTTTTCTTTTTAATTTCTTCCTTAGAAATCGATCGATCGATCAATTAGTAAAATAATGTCTTCTTTGCTTGATATACGCCAATCAAACTCATCCAGTCAACGCTATGACAATAGTACTGCAAACAGTAAATATTTGTACCAACTAATATTATCATACCGTTACTGTATTCGCTTTAATTGTCTGTGCTCAATTCTGGCAACATTATAAATTAATTTGTCTTTAGACTAAGGAATTATTTCGCTTGTAAACATTGAGTTCTCGTTTATTGATGTAAATATTTAATATTTGATCCGTGTAATGTCTCATTATTAGGAATATTTTGTGTTGTCGAGTTTTTAGAATTTGACCGATAAGTTTTAGCAAATATTTGTGGGACGAAAATAGTTTTATGACGCTATGTTTGTTGCGGGGTATATAGACGTTGTTCTAGGAACGTAGGCCATACCTATGGAACTCAACGTATTCTTTTCGTAAATGACGTCAGGGTCTGCAACCGAGCACAGGCCTCATGTAGTCCTGACAAGGGATACTAAACAAAGACCTTTGTTTAGTACATTATTTCCAGGATCAAAGTCAGTGTCTGCAACCGAGCATAGGCCTCATGTAGTCCTGACAAGGGATACTAAACAAAGACCTTTGTTTAGTACATTATTTCCAGGATCAAAGTCAGTGTCTGCAACCGAGCATAGGCCTCATGTAGTCCTGACAAGGGATACTAAACAAAGACCTTTGTTTAGTACATTATTTCCAGGATCAAAGTCAGTCGTTCGGGTCGATCTTATAAGCGAATCAAACGCTTATAAGATCGACCCGAAACAACTTTTATTATTTAGTCATGAGCTCCTCAGTCCATCTATAGTTTCAAAATCGAAAATTGTTTTGAAATCGATCATGTCCAGACCTTTATGTCAGTATAACGTAAGGATATCGCAAGACAAATAACTGAACACTTTAAGAACCTCCATTCAACAACGCTTTATAAGCTCATTAAAAAATCCTTTTTATGATTTCTTATTCCTTTTAAGTGGGTGACAGAATGCATTTACATGCACTCCATAATTTCTTGTCTTCATTGACCTAGAGAAAAGGTTGGTGTGAAGTTGATAATTGCACATACCATACTCAATGTTGATGTTTACGATAACAAGTATTACGATTTCTCAAGCTCACCTCCATTTTGTCGAAAAAGAAGACTGGAATTTGTTTTCGACTAACCGATTCTTTCAACGTTGAGAAGTCATTGCGTTGATCGAAGAAAAAAGTGTCCGGTATTTTAATTTTTTTTATTTTGTGTGTCTTCCGAAAATCTGACAACCAGTCTTACCAAGGCGTATCGTATTATCCAGGACTAACTGGGCTGTGGAGGTCAGCTAAAATACTGGTACTCAGCTGCATCCGGTTAGACTGGAAGCCGACCAACATTGTTGGGAAAAGGCTAGGCAGATGATGGTTCTTCCTAAAGACATAATTTACACAAAATACATGCTAGTTATTACATAATTCAAACTTCTCGTCAAACTTTTCGACACAATTTCATCACTATTTTTATGATACAGTTTGCATGCCTTCAAACCTCCTTATTTACCTAAATCTTTGGACTTATCAAGCGGTGACAGATGGCTCACTGTAATGAGTAATTAAAAGAAAATTTTCCACTACCATATCAGCATCACGCACTGATAAGACATAGGTACCTGTCTGCCTTTATTTACCTTGATGAGTGACGGAGCAGTATGTTCTTTGTCTCATTATAATACCTGATAAGATGTGATTTCCTCTGTGTACGCAGAAAGAGTGGTAGAAGATTAAACAAATGTCAGTGTGTGATTGTTTTAGTGAACGCTCATTACTATTAATAGAACTTTTGTTTGCGCGTTAAAAGTTAGATGGAAATGGGTGTGTTCATCTTTATTTTTCAGACTTACGTCATAGTAATAATGACATTAGGAATAGTGATGTTTCTAAACTATACTTGCATAATCAAAGTCGACTTGAAGAAAGGAAATGGTCGGAAAACTAATGAATATTTATTTAAACGGTATTCTTAGCGTGTTCATTTTTATTTTTCAGTCTTTTTGCGTCAGGGTGATAATGTTATTAGGAAAGGTGATTTCACTAAACTTTCGTTTGGAAAAACCAATGAAGATCTATAAAATTATTCTTGCTTCTGAGACGATTGGAAGTGATTTTATTTTTTGGTTTGGTTATAAAATTATGCTAATTTAAGTTTTTAAATGTACTGTTTATGCACATAAGCATATCCTCTACTGCAAATCTCACAATCCAAGTAAGGTTTGCTGTAAGAAAACCCAATTCTAGGTTAAGCTCGCCTTTGTACATAAGCTATATGTTGTAATTATGTGTGTATTTCTCTTAATTTTGTGTGCAATGTGGAAATCTTAAAAAATACTATTAAATGCTATCTCTACAACATTAGTTTTAGTATATGCGAAACCTGAAACACGTGTCTAGTATTTTTATGTAAAGAATCTAAATACAAAATTTCAAAACTGTATCATAAAAATCACAAAGTTATAAGCTTGTTCTGTTACCTGGTTGTCCGCTCAAAAACGTGGTCACCACGCAGCACGCCCGCGCACGCGCCTCCAGCGTCGTCTTGAGCTCATTGATAATAATAATTTGTCATAATGGGTTAAAAATTATTGGAATCGATTCAGTTACTTATTATGAACAGACTATATTCAGGTTTCGCATATACTAAAAATAATGTTGTATATTAAGTACTAATTAGATACACAGTTCTATCTTCTTGAAACTATGCTGAAACATATTAGAGTGTGTGTTACAAGTATTCAAGTGTCCTCCCACGTGGAAGCGAATAACCCTTGCTTAAAAATTCCTCACTTCTAAAGGTAAAATTCCCGCCAAAACCTCACAAACTGTTTTACACAAGCTTCCCACCCACAGAGAGGAACAAATTCCACATTAGTACACACAAAATGCTAGTTTAAAGCCAAAGACGACATTATTTGATTAACACTAATTAGCTGAACCGGCTTTTTCTCATCCGCCGGCGATGTAAAGAAAGCGCGACGGTTAAAACAAACATATAAACCACATTTTTAAAAGACCTTTTGTCCCTGAAAATAAAACTCAAAATTCATTTTCAAAATCGCAAAATTATGTTGGTTTTGTAAACCCAATTCGTGTGATGGAGAAAGTAACTTTCTACAAGTCCGTAGTTTATCATAATTTTAATTCATTGCAGAAATATTGGCTGCTTTCGATTCGGTTTTGTGTTGATTGATTGTTTTAAGTTTTTAGGAATGACTAGCAGTGCCCGCGACTTTGTCCGCGTGGAAATTTTGATGAGTACGTGTGAGAAAAAAAAACCAGCCAAGTGCAATTTCAAAATTCGCAAAAACAGCAAACAATGTATCATATAACCAGTTTACGCACTTGACATTTGTGACCCGGAGCTCTGAAAAACTGAACAAAAAATACTGCAAGTATAAATAATATTATGTAAGTTACCCGACCACCGGAGCCAAAAGGGTTAGGCTTTGAGCTCATATGTACATAAGTATGTTCATCTGTTCCCGCATAACTCCTAAACTACTTATAATTAATCAACAAATAAGCTATAAGTGTTAGAAGCCTCTTGATCGTCCGCTGGTCAACACGGCGGCATTGAGAAAAAAAACATAGCGATTTATATTTAAACTGTAAAAACTATCACTAATAATAAAATAATCAATCTAAAAAAAAAAAAAAAAAACGTGTGAGTCGGACTCGCGGATGAAGGGTTCCGAACCATCGTAGTAGGGAAGCCAAATTTAATTTTTAATTTATTTTTATTATTTGTTGTTAAAGCGGCAACAGAAATACACATTCTGTGAAAATTTCAACTGTCTACCTATTACGGATTGCGAGATACAGCCCGCTGACAGGCAGACAGAGGTCCCGTTGGTTACCCTTCGGGTACGGAACTCTAGAAAGTATGTGCTATTCCTGACTATAATCTATCTCTGTGCCAAATTTCATCCAGATCCGTTCAGGCGTTCTAGCGTGATTGAGTAACAAGCATGCATCCATCCATCCAAACTTTCGCATTTATGATAATATTAATGTAGATAGGTTGGAGTGAAAAATATTATGAAAATATTACCTACTATTTTCATAATATTTTTGCTGAAAATTATTGTGAATTCTTTGACCGCCTAGTTGGTCTACTCATGGTCTTGGGTTCAATATACAGGTAAAACACATTGTTTTTTCTTTCAGTGATCTCTTAGTAGCAGGCCTTAGTCCGGATTGGAGCACGGTTGATGGCAATACGCTCGCCCCCTATGAAATTTAAACTACTTATTAACTGGCGAAGTTTGTGCGTACTATACCTAAGTATAATTCTGCCAAAGCCTTTTGGCATTACAGGCGAGGTGTTATCATTCTTAATTTATAACCATGACAACGATCTCGACAACGTCAGGGGCACCTTGAGCAGTCAGCCGTTCCACCAACTTTACTGACAGACTAATCTCTATGATAGGAGTTGAGCTCGCCTTTTGTTTAACAGCTCAGAAACGCAAGTCATCCCACCTTTGCATGGGTTATAGTCCTGATTTCGATTCGGAAAATCGTATGTCTATCTCGCTCGTTTTCGATATACCAAAAAAAGAAATAAGATATTTGTCTTGTCGAATCGAGATCGAATCGGAGCGTTTGTGAATACGGGGCTGTGCTCAGGGTCTAGACATTGTGGCATTTTATATGCGATAACGATCATGGTGAGTCAATGGTGTATTGGTCAGATGTATACACGGTCACACATGAAGCTGTACATTTCCAGTATAACTTGGCCTCGCTTTGTGTAGATTTTCTATACAATGCGAGATCCGCATAAACTAGTTTTGTATAAAAAGTTTAAATATCATAACATAACATAATAAAACATCACGCCTTTAATCCCTGAAGGGTTAGGCAGACGTGTAACTAACAGTACACCCACATTTCGCAAGTTATGTTTTAAGTCCCATGTAATAGGGGGCGCGCTTATTGCCATCAATCGGGGACAAATCCGGACTCCATAGCTGCTACTGAGAAATTCCCGATGGAAATACCCAATAACACTTTTACCGACCCAGGAATCGAAACCAGAACCTCATGCTCAGCAGTCACGCTTGTGACCACTACAGCAACGGAGCAGTCATATCAATCCAAAAATCCAATTAAAAGTTTAAGTAAATCATGTCAAAAATCGTTGTAGACACAAGAAACTCCTTGAAAGCGTCGCAACATGTCCAGGCCCTCTGGAACTTTCAAGAAACCTTCTAGAAAAAGTTCGTATCTCTTTACGTAGATACTTTTGTCTTCTTTTCTTCTTTATCATGTGGTTGGTGCCTAGCCTTTGGATGGGAAATCATCAAATGACCCCCCCCCCACTCTGGGCGGAGCGGAAGGGAGTGTCAGACTTGTACTGACTAAAACCCATCCATGTTCCTTCTTCGCCCTTTGTGTTCCAGGGCCGCGGTATCTCTTCGAACAGTCCCGCAGCCCTGGTGCCTCGCCTGGTGTCAGAGTTTTTATGCCGCCCATCATGGACCTCGGAGTTAGCTTTACATGCCGTCGAGAAATATCTCTCAGGCATGCTGGTTTCCTCACGTTTTCTTTCACCGAAACAAGTGATAATTAAACAAAACGCACATGAATTCGAAAAATCAGAGGTGCGTGTCTTGGGTTCGAACTTGAGGCCTTGGACTTAGCAATCACATCACCTCTTACCACTTATGCTACTTTGATACTTTTGTCTAAACGTAACATTCAGCAAAACTTAATCGAAGTCTGATACGATTCTAACAACAGCAATACATCACTAGCTAACAGATGACAAATGTACTACAATGAAAGGTTACAAAATTATTTTATTTACATTAATAAATTAAAATAACCTATATTCAAAAAATTCAAAAAAAATTCAAAAATATTTATTTTATCTTGAAACATTGTCATACACAAACTGAGGCAGCCCCAGTAAGTTACAATAGTACTTGTGTCGGGCCTGTCTCACTCTTCCCTTAGGTGGTATCTTTGCAATGATATTATAATATAATAATTATGTTGAAGCTACTGAGCGGGAAAAAAAAAAATACAAATAAAAATATAAAAAATTTAAATTAAAAATGAATTAATTAAGCAGCTCTCGCTGTTTGAGAAGTGAACGTATTTGTATGTGCAGGCGTGAGGTTCTTGTGTGTGCGTGTGCTTGTGTGTGCGTGTGTGTTTGTATGTATGTGCGTCTGTGAATGTATGTGTGTGTATATGTGTGGGTATCCAGCATGTTAGGTTACCCTGATTAGAATGTTTTCTGTTTCTTCGTATGTTAGAGGTCTCAACCAATCACTCACTTTTTTTTTACATTCGTATAGCAAGAGGGGATATATTTCACACTCTAGGTTCAGTTTGTTATAGATGTAGGAGGATTGTGTTACATATTGACGTCTGGCAAAAGCTGATCGAACCCCTGGAGAGTAAGCAACAATATCTCTGCGCCTTCTGCTCTGAGTATCTGGGTTAAAAGGGAGACATTTATGCAGGGTTAAGGTCACATTTAGTATATAAAGTTTTCTAATCGAAAGCAGGTTGCTGACTTTATAGAGGTCTGTTGTAGGGAACCTAAATGGTTTAAAATACATCACCTTGATAAGTGAACGCTGAGCTCTTTCCAGATCGCGGAATTTCATTTTGGAAGCTCCACCCCATATCGGAATGCAGTAAGTTATTATGGATTGCGCCAGAGCTATATATATTTTGTTCATAAGTTTCGCGGACATAACATGACGTAAAGTTTTGAAAACCCAAATGAGCTTCCTGATCCTTTTCATGAGGATCTCCATGTGAGGGTGCCATGACAGTCTTTGGTCAACAATTATGCCTAGATATTTTGTGGATCTGACTTGTTTAATATTCTGGCAGCTGCAGTTGTAGAGGGAATCATTTTGACAACAATGAATGGTAATGCCAAAATCAGTTCCAGGCTGTGATCTTTGACTTGGAGAAAAACAAATAAAATTAGTTTTATCGGTATTTAGGGTAAGGAGGTTTGCTCTAAGCCAGCCAGCTATTTTAATCAGACCCTGTTCAGCTACATTTTTCACATGTTTCCATGAGCTTCCCGAAAAAACAACCGCAGTGTCGTCTGCGTATGAGAATATCTTCCCTCCATTGACCTGCATATTGCATAGGCTGTTTATATAAATTAAAAACATTGGCGGACCCAAAACGCTCCCCTGTGGAACTCCGTAATAGACATTCCCCTCGACACTACATAAGTTATCTATCTTAACCATTTGCTGTCTATCTTTGAGATAGCTCTCAAAAAGGGAGAGAGCCGTGCCTCTTATACCTATGTCTTCTAGCCTGCGCAGAAGGATCGGGACGGAAACGGTGTCAAACGCTTTTTTAAGATCTAAGAAGACTGTTAAGCATTTATGACCCCTATCCACTCTATCAACAATTTCAGATGTCAAAGCCGAAATAGCGTCTTGAGTTGAACGTCCTCGTCTAAACCCATATTGTGCATTAGATAGAATATTGTATTTATGTAAATAGTTTATTAGTCTCTTATTAATTAGTTTTTCTAAAATTTTTGAAATTGCTGACAGAACAGATATGGGCCGATAGTTGTTGACATCATTTACGTCCCCACCCTTGTGTACAGGAGTGACCACTGATCGCTTTAAATCTTTCGGGAAAACACCAGTTTGGAAACATAAGTTAGCCAGCTGGCTTATTAGTGGAACCACAAAATCTCTGGATCGTTTTAAATATTTTGTAGAAATACCGTCCCAACCAGGTGCACTTTCAGAATCAAGACTCATCAGAATACAGTCCACTTCCTGCGGATCAGTCTCTAACAACACAAATGAGGAAGCCCTAGAATCACTGCAGCAGCTGGTCACAACTGGCATGCCAGTTTGAACTAAGATGTTTTCTGCTAAGGATTTGCCTATAGTGATAAAGAATAAGTTGACTCTATTTATAGAGTTTAGAGGGTGTGAGGTAATATTCAGGAGATGAGTATTAGAGGTTTTCGGTGGTTTATACTGTGTGAGTTCATTTATTGTAGACCAAAGATGTCTCGGGCTTTTTGTTGAATCTTCTATTTGTTTTTTATAATATTTTTTCTTTGTCTTTTTTATCAAATTGGAACAAAAGTTACGGAAGCGTTTAAAAGTTACTATTAAAATTAAGTTGAAGGGGTCTAATCTTGTTTGGTGCTGCATTTTGTTCCTAAGCCTTATGCACCGCAGTACTCCTGCAGTGATCCAGGGCTTCAGTGTTCTTTTGCTACAAGGAGAGCATATCGTTTTTGAATTGTTTATGAGGGACGATCTAATCACCTCCACAAGTTTATTGGCAAAGCTATCTGGGACCATGTAGGTATCAAAAATTGATATATCTATATTTATAAGGTAGTTATACGACTTTTCAAAATCTATAAAGGTTTTGGTTTTTGAACAAGTTCTTTGTACTTTACTTGAGCTCGTTAAATTTAGAAGAACCATAGCATGATCCGTAATTGTTGTATTAAGTACTGCCACAAATGCTGAGGTTTTAGTTTTATCAAGCTTCAGGACGGTATGGTCAAGGCAGTTTTGTTCTCTAGTGGGGAAGCAGTGTCCCGGAAGGAGGCCGTGCACAGATAACATATTTAGGTAATGTAGCCTATTTGATCTTTGTTGTGTTATTTCTGTGGATTTTTCGATTATATTAATATTTATGTCGCCCATGACAATAATATTTTTGTGTGTACTACAGGATTCAAGATGGCTGTTTAATGAGCTAATGAAACTGTCAGCACAAGCATTAGACGGGGAACGGTAGATACCTATAATAGTAAAATTAGACACGATGATTTGGAGAGCAGACGCATGTGTTAGGGTCAGTTCTGTAACGAGAGGCATATGTTTGTTGCTTACGTAGGCAACCACACCATCGTTTTGGTTTAGCTGAATTGACGTAAAATATGAGGTGTAGTTATTAAGGAGTGGTATTGGTTTATTATTATTTAATCTACACTCAGTAAGAATAAGGACATCCACGTCTAACTTCAAAAGAGCCAAATTCAACTGCAAATCGCCAAAATTACTGTAAATACTCCTTATGTTCTGAGTTACTACTGTCAAGCAAGTATTTTCTAGTTTTAACGACGTGGACAAATCTTCGATGTTTACTAAAGCTGAGTTCGCAATTTCAATCTCGTCTAATTCATCAAGTGTATGTAAGTTACTATCCATTTTCGTATGAGAGGTCTAATATACATAACTCACGGTATATCGTTAAAAATAAATGCCAAGGTAAATCAATATTGATCAGAATTCGTTCAAAAATATGCAGAAGTTTTGGTTCAAAGATTATGGGAGTATGTGTGAATGTGTGATGTAAGTGAGAGATAGTATTGTGGACCTTTGCTGATGAGTGTTTGGTAGGAAGTTTGAATGAGTTGTTGTGTGTTGATAGTTGATGAGCATGCTTTACAGTGAAAATGTTACTTGAAAAATTTGAAAAATTAAATCTACGGAGTTTTAACAAAAAATAGGAACTATAACATAATACAAACGTTATAAAGGCTAATAATAAAGCCAATAAAAATATACAAACAAATGAAATAACTAGAATTAGTCATGCACTTTGGAGTAAGCTTTGCACCTGTGATTCACTCTTCACGTGGATCACCTTAGCATCCACGTCCTTTTTCAGAAAAACTCTTCCAAATGTGGTCCAGCAGAATTTATACTGTTTTGATTTAGCTAGGTCCCGGGCTAAGAAAAATAGGCGGGCGTTCAGTGGAGTGAGTTGTTCCGAAATAAATACAGGAGCGTCCCCGTTACTAGTGATAGCAAGATGCTTAGCTTGAAGTTTCGTTTTGTTTTTTATGTTGAAGGACTTAGTGTATTTCAACAAATCCTGTTTTAGAATGGCAGAGTCTAGTTCCACTACGATGGGGGGGCTATTTACCCCCTCCTTCTTCCCCTGCGATCTAAAGATGTCCTTGACATCCCGCTTACTCATATCGAGATTGATATTCTTGGCCAAACTGAGTACCATATTTATCAAATCATCTCTGGTTTCCTGGTTTTTCCTAGGAACATTCTTTATTTCGATATTATTTTTGCGAGAGCAACGTTGCAGGTCCTCAATTCTATCCTCCAACACAATGATATAATCTTTGTCTTTCTTTGCCTGTAATTCTAACTGTGTTATCTTATTTTTAAACTCATCATTTTGATTAGTCAAAAACGCGATAGATGTTTCAATGTTTGTATTTGTAAGTTGAATCTCTTTCAGATTGGCAGTGATGTTTTTTAATTCAGTTTGCTGGGTTTTTATGAAGGACTGAAACAACTCTTTCATTTCCTCCTTAAATTTGCAAAATTCCGCGGGTAGGTCTTCTTCCCTCATTCTTTTATATTTGCGTTGGGCAACGTAGTTAGGAGGAGGGGTGACATCAATGCCCATTTCACAAATGTTTCCGTCAGAAATTGATTTGTTCATATTGTTGTTATTGTAGGTCCAAGTTACCAGGATATGATGAGTGTCAAAGGTTGACTGTTAATTAGCTAAAGATGCGCCGGGGCAGGTGGGAGGGCCCCACACGACCTATTTCGTTCAATAGCAATTAAGTGGGCGTATATCTAGGATAGGCCGGGGGAGTGACCTATGGTCATTCGACAAAATAGCGCAGGTGAAAGGTCGGAGTTCGCGTGCGCGTCCGCTGATTTGTTGAGAGCCGTCGTCAGGTACCAGGGTAGCACGTTTATTAGAAGTAAGTTTGACTCGGTATTTTGGTGGCACAGATAATGAGAGAATTGTACTCACGCAATTGTTTACGTACGAACACCTCCTCTGTGCTTATGCTGTCCTATTTTTTCACTTTTATTTATTTCGCCAAGAATTAAGATTTATTAAGTTATTTATTTAAAATATAAAACAATACAGTCTTCTACACGTCTGCACCATACGGTGGTCCGGGGGGAGAGGGGAATATTAACTAACTAACTTAAAAATAAACTTAAAAAATGGCGTCAAAAAACTCCTCCTCAACGTAGTCAACTAGTAATGTACCCAAAAGACTGGCGGCGTTGCCACGCTGTATGGCAACGATGAAATAACAAACCATCATCATCATTCTCTTGCCCTTATCCCAATTCATTTGGGGTCGGCGCAGCATGTCTTCTTCTTCCATGCTTCTCTATTACTCGTCATTTCATCCGACACCTCCTTTCTTGCCATATCATTCTTTATACAGTCCATCCATCGTTTCTTTGGTCTTCCTCTACTCATATACCCATCCACATTCATACTCAAAACTTTCCTCACAACATTTTCCTCATTCCTCCGCATCACATGCCCATACCACGACAACCGATTACCACACAACTTTTCAGTCACCGGCGCCACTTTCAGACTTAAATAAATAAATAACAAATAACAAACCCCACCCCTGTAATTAGTAAAATCATCAAACATTTAGCAAGACCGATTCCCACCGTTCATTGATACCCATACATCTCGACCGATTTCACGGACAATCCCATACAAAAGGTACAAGTCAAATGACGACAAAGCCCATTCATTTTAAACGGGACCCCTAACAACATTATACCGATGTAATACATATTTCATTATTAATTTCCACCTTTTATGGTGCTTAATTTTATTGCTGTGGCAACCCCGGACGTATTTTTTTTATAAGGCCACGGTACGATGTTACAATGCCAGTCCGTTTGACAATAGGGGGCGTTGTATTGTTGTACAATGTTTTTTTTTGTTGATAGATAGTTTTATAATCATGTGGGTACGGTTAGGCGAATAATTTTAAATATTTATTGCAAATTTGCAATTTTTTTTTTGTTTTGGTTGCATTTTCAGTGCTATAAAGTGCAATTATTTTTTATTACACTTTTCAATTGGAGACTTTTCTCTTTGCCATGCCATAGTAAAAGCTGCTAACGGAAACATTGTAAAACTACAATCGGAAAAATCGTCAAAACGCCCATCATTCAGTTCGATTCCAAAAGTTATCTAAAATTGTCCCATTCTTTTGCTGACTGTACTCGATCTAACGTTTCCACATCGTCCAACAGTTCCTGAACGAACCTCATCCCATTCATAAGGAGACACCGGCATTCGCTTCCGGTTCCCTTTATACAAGTCAGATCGCGCGCCGCCGGCCATTACAACAAAAGACCGATTCAAAAATCGAATTCGCGATTCAAAAGCGCATCGTTGAGGTTTATTGGCTTATCGCTTGATTGATTGTGCGAACGCCGACGCAATTTTTTTTTCTTTCTGTGTTGCCAGTTTGAAATAACTCGATAATATATTTTGATTTGGGCGTGTCGAATTCGCGATTTCCTTTGTCGGTTGCAGGAAGTTTTAAGCTACGTTTATGTCCTGTAACAGGTACATTTGTATGGAGTTCAGTACACTTGTGTTTGCGTTACGCCTATTAGGGCATCCATTTGAAGTAAAGAGGCAAGCATTGTGGACGTTAACTGTGCTGAAATGGTTAATATTTGTAAATAAATAATGTTCAATGTCGATTCGCTTCTGTTGCTGGTTTCTTTGCGTACTTGTTATAACTCTTCAATGGTATAAATACATTGTAAAGCAATGAAAAGTTGATTCTTCATAAAGGTTATAAGTAATATGACTATGAAATTAGTAATTGCAGGATGCAATTGGACTTACCTACTAAATGTCGACTCAAATAGAATGACAAATTAATTTAAAAAAGCATGCTGTTCTCATGTAATGTCATTGTTTTAAATGATTTTCATTTCGAAGCCAACAATCTGATCAAATCCCACATAAGGTACAGGCACCAGGCAGGGGCAAGGGGCAGTGGTAGGCACTTTGATGACAAGAGACATTGGTCTCTACTACCTAACTACAACCTTCTATATTGATAGAAGGTTGTAGTTGTGACATATTTCTGTCCTCGACCTTGTGAAAAACCATACTCATATTATTGCTTTGTATTTCAGGAGGCAAACACCTATTAAACCACACAACTGTTGCCAAAATACACGCATTTCATTGGCCCACACAAATTCTAGCGTAAATTAGCCACGTCTCATTTGTCACAATATCTAGTCATTCATAAACGGATCTTTTCATCCTTGAAACAATGTATCCAAAAACTATCTTAGTCAACGGGGTTTTCCATAAAAAATATATTTTATTATGACAAAGTATATTAACATAAGCGTCTCAAAGACAATACATTCAATTTCAAGTTTTCAACTCACGCGCGGGATGCCTATTGGGCAACGAAGTCTCCAGATCCGTGTATGGAGGACCACAACCTTAATTTTGCGTCCCAAAGAACGGTACAGTGCACTTCTGTTCTTATACATAAGGTACATTATTCAATGCATTTGTTGTTGGTCATGCGTATGAGTAATTCTGTCGTTCAAAGTACCGTGACGTATTTATGCTACCGTGGATAAACGGACAGACAGACAACACGTTGAATATGCACAGCGATAAAATACACAATCAGATGAAAACTACTTATTTTTTTACTCTTTTTCTGTTGCCCTACTTTATTGTGAGCCTGTGTTGCCAACGTGATGAATCATAACTAATTAAAAGAGGTTTGTTTGGTTCATAACAACTGTACAATGTAATTGATATTTTATAAAGACTGAACAAATGGACTGTTATCCTACACCCACATTTGATCAGTTATGTTTAAGTCCCATGTAATAGGGGGCGAGCCTATTCTCATCAACTGGGAACAAATCCAGGCTCCGGGCTGCTTCTAAGAAATTCGTAATGCAAAAACACTTTATCCGACCTGAGAATCGAACGCAGGACTTGACTCAGACACCACTAGAAGAAGAGAGTACAGCAGTGCACGTGTCCGGGATTACTAAAGAACATTTTAGTTCTGTTATAGTCGGGCACATAAACATGAAATAATGCGTATCTAGTAAGTCATTCATTATGCTTCATAAATTACAATGTAAATTAAATACAGTCTGTTATAAAACAATAAAATTATCTATGTATTTAACGAAAACGCAGCCCACGAAAGTATTCCACAGACAGACTGTCCATTCATCAAAAAGACCATTAGATAACCATTATGAATGTTATTTTACGTATGACAACACTCAACAATAGTATTTACATTCGATGTCAGTTTGTTTTACATCCGAAATACACATTGAATAAACGCGTAACATATTTCTTCCAACATTCTCAGTTCTTTTATGCTTTGAACATAATGTCACGCATTACAAGAGGGCCATAGTTCCGTGGACCCGTCTTTGTCCGCACAAAAAAAGGTGAATGAAGAACTGAATAATAATAACACATGTTGGCCGGTAGGAATTGAGAACAGAAAAAAAAACAGTTTTGAGATATGACAACACCGCCACGTGTTTAGAACACAATAGGATTTCAAATTTTGAAAAACGTATTCTTTCGACGTTTGTTTTTTTTTTCGTGTAATGTCATTAATACTTGCCATGTATAAAAATTAAAAGTAAAGCCTATAAATAGTAGGTGCGCGTAATTTGCCTGTTATCGTAGACGATATATCAAAAGGGTGCTGTGTTTTTAAGCGCGCGTGACATGTGATAATTTACGTATTATATGTACGTATGTGCTCAGCGGGCTCATAAATTCGCAAGCCCGTGATTTATATGGGGATTAGTATGCGTTATCATTACATAACTGTGCGGTGGCTTAAAGTTACATATTACAGGTATCTAAGTATAATAATCATTCATTATATATGGCTATATGGCCGTAAGCCTCTAATGGTTTGGTGATGCTATAATTTACTTGCATAAAACATTAATTATGGTAAATGGCTATAGGTATAAATGCTGGTGGGTGGTAACGGGTCTTTCTTTAAGCACTTAATTTAAATTTAAATAAAACAAAGTGTGTGTGAGATATAATCGCGGATTTGCTGGGTGGCGCGCAACCGAAATATCCAATTTTCCATGAAATCCACGCGAAATCGACTGCCTCGGATTCTCCTGCACACTCACGGCCAGCGGCGATGTTTTCGGCAGATCTTGCGTTTCGTCAACGTACGGGTGTTGGTTGATTGTTTACTGAACTTGTGGACTCAAATTTATCCACCACACTGCGAATAGTCTTCTTGGTAGTATTATGGCGACCATAAAATGGGCGAAGCGCACGGAACGTTGCCCGAACAAAACACCCATTTTGATAAAACAATTGTATCATTTGCACGTGTTATTGAACGCTATTTCCATCCATGGTGATTTGGAAAATCAGACCGAATAAATCAGACTCAATTTGACAGATGTAGCTTCAATAATGTGGCCGCTATCAACTGTTAAAGTTCGGAAGTCTCTATTAGAAGACCGTATAGATATCAATGTATGAAACGGTTGAAAAACTTCTACTGGAATTCTCAGTCGCCTAAATTATATTTCATGAAATATGCTTTTTAGTCAAAGGAGAAAAGGGTGTTGAACTGCTGATATCAACACTATAACCAAGCATGCATACATCCAGAATTTTCGAAATAACTTACAATCATACCTATAATATCACTCACAGCTTATGCCCTCGGTTTCACATCCGTGGTGTTCGGTAATTGTTCCACAAGATAAAAAGTATCCTATTCATGTTATAAACTATCAGTGTGAATAATTTCAACCGATTTGGTTCAAATTACGGAGATTTTGCATGAAAGAGTTACAAATCCATCTTTACAAATTTTACCATTTATATTAGTAGTAAGATATAGCCAAAGCTTTGTGTTTTATCAATAATAATTTGTATAATAACTGTTATTTACTTCCTATTTATGTATTAATATTTATAAATTAAGAAATAATACCAACTCACCCCACAAAAATGTCAGCTAGTAATAAGATCCTATAAAAATAAAGATACAAAAACATGCATTTAATATTCTCAGGCACAATCACTCGATGTCTTTGCCATGTCATGTGTTGCCAGCATCAAGGGCCCTTGAAAATGGCGCGCAAACTGACGGCTCCTAGCTAAATTAACAAACAAAATGGCGGGAGATTATACCTTAACCGCTTTTATTAAGTGTTCCCGCAATTTCAAGTAGGGATTTATATTTGCTTTGATTCTATTCATGTGACAACAACACATTTTGCGAATAATGAGGATTAAGTACAGCATTTTTTTTGCAACGGTAATGTTTTTTGCTATATATTCCGCCAAATAACGATTATTTTGATTGATTATTATTTCTGCTATTAATAAGAGAATCTTTCAGAATTATTTAAAAACTAAGTTATTTTAGACCGCCTCGATGGTCTAGTGGCCGCAACCGTGACTGCTGAGCATGAGGTCTTGGGTTCGATTTCCAGGTCGAGCAAAGTTATAATGGTTTTTTTCAGCAGGAATTCCTCAGTAGCAGTCATGGAGTCCGTGCCCGGTTAGTGGCAATAGGCTCGCCCCCTATTACATGGGTCTTAAACATTACTGGCGAAACGTGGGTATACTATTACGTACAACTCTGCCTATCCCTTCGAAGATTACAGGCGTGACGTTATGTTATATCATAACATTCTGAGAATTTTTCAGGGAAAAATAACAAATTAACTCCCAAAACGAATTACTTGGAAACCGCAAACACAATTTTAACGACCCACATGTTAATATTCTAAGAATTACTCAGTACTAGAAATACAAGGAAACCCACGCACGTCACAAAGGAAATTGCCAGACGAAAAAACAAAAAAATCTTACCTATCAAACTCAAATTACGTCCTCACGACAAAATTATACAAAAAAAAAACTTTCCTCGTTTCACAACTCCAAGTAAAATTCGCTAGCAATATTTCTACGAAGCGATTTAATTAATTAACGTACAAGAAAGTTCCGTCGGCCTTCGGAAAACGTTAATCTTGCTGCCAGAGGAAAATTCACAAAAACTTTAAGCCGGGAGCTCCAGCCAGTAGTTTGAGTAGAAAACTTGTAATAGGTTTAAACTCTGAATATTTAAATTGTCTACAATGTAATTTTGAAATCACAATCGGTCCACCGGTTATTAATGTTTGTGTTCCTTTTGTTTTAATTGAACTGGTATAGACGTTTAATTGAACGTCTGTAGACGTTTACTTTGTGCTGCGTGGGAGTATCTAATCGGGATATTAATTTTATTGGGTATAAATGTTGGAATATTAAATTGTTTTAGCTATCGTTGCCTAGTTTTAAATAACTGCTGTGATATAGCCATCTTGACTTGTTGTAAAGGAACTATCTCTTCTTTTATTACCATCGCTTTCGGAGTACTTTGTCATTCATCATTCTCCTGCCCTTATCCCAATTTTTTTGTTCAATCTCTATTCTTTCTTCCATACTACTCCATTACTCGTCATCTCAGCAGTCACCTCTTTTCTAGCCATGTCATATTTCACACAGTACTACAAAGACTGTGTAAACGATGACATGGCTAGAAAGTCTAAAAAGTCGTTTCTTTGTACTTCATACTCAACATTTAACCCACTACATTTTCCTCATTCCTCCGCATCACATGTCCATACCTTACTTTGTCATTATTCACAATATTCTGCCCATTTAAAGCAAGCTTCCTTCTCGTTTTATTCCAATCTCGTCCCTTAAGTGGGTCCCGGAAAACGACATGACTCGACGAATGGCGATACGAGCTTGACACCTACATGCGGGATTTCATCCTTACTAGCTCAGGATAGAGACAATTGGAAAGGAGAAAGGGACATCTTTGTCCTGCAGTGTGACGACACAGGCTGTAAATAAATAGTAAACTAAAGAAATAATGCATCATCCATCAGCTGCATTTATAACACTAGCCCAGTCCCACCCAGTGCTTATAAAAGAACCTATTTGTAAACTCATCGTTGTTGTCCTAAACATTGTTCTCGAGTAGTAAGACAACGTGGGGTGGGGAGATAAATATTTACAGTATTTTCCGTGTGGCAACACCGGGGCGGTTGTAAACAATATTTTTAATCGACTCGGCAAACTGTGTCGCTTACACTTAGCGAAACTCGACGCAAAATAAAAACAGACTAAGACAACCTGTAGCGAATAAGTCGATGTAAGTGTTTTTGTCGGTAAAAAAAGTTAGGTCTTTTTTTTCACAGTAATGCACCGTTTCATAAATGTAAAGAAAACTGTCTTCAGGCAACCGGTATGTCCTAGAACCAAAAGTTTGAAAACATGTGAGATCCACCAACCCGTACTGGGCTCGCGTGGTGGATTACAGCCCAAGGTGGGACAGAGGCCTAGGCCTCTGTCCCAGCAGAGGTAAGGTTATGCTATAATCTCAGTATAAAATATCCATGTAAGCTGCAGAATCGTCACTTTCATTAGGCTGAGGATGAAGACCCAAGTGAGAATTAACATTTAATGTCAGACACAAAAAAGAAGTTAGAAGCTCAGGCAGAAAGACACCACTCACTGTCCTTTTGATCCCTTAGTCGTTTTTTCAACACAGCCAAACACGTCCGAAAATAATATTAAAAAATAGCCGTATAATAAAAGTATAAGAAGTAATTAAACTTTTCGCGAAAATTGTCAACGTTTATTAAAAACATCTCTTTACCCGCTCTATTGACAAAGTACCAAAGGACCAAAGGTACTAAGCTAAGCGACATGCGACTAAATCCAAGTAATATAACATTTCATTTAATAATTCCCAAAAGCAATGCCCGTACTTACTCGTTTGCACAGTGTTTTAATTAAAATAATTTAAAATATAATCGCTTTAGAGCTGGAGTTCATAACAAGGGAAGTTGGCGAGTTTCCGAAACGGAGTAACAAGACAAAATAATAAAATATTAATAAACGCCCGTAGACGGTGGAAAAGTTTCATCGCCGGCAAATATTTGTGTTTTAAATAAGGCGCGCTTGCGATACGATGGGGTTACCCGCGCGGACTCGAACCCGCTACCCTTGTAGTCGGCACATTCAGTTTTGCTTACAGTACTTTTATGTTGGATTTTATTAGTAGGTTCTGATCGTTACTTTGTTGGTTATGGGGGTAACAAAATGGCGCTTATGCACATTTGAAAGGTTGGTTGTTTAGTTTTTGCGCAAAACATATAAATAAACTATTTACATCTAACCGTTCCGCTCTATCTGTATTAAAATAAATGGCCAACGAAACAATAGATGCACTAACAAAAATATTAGAAAAAAAAAACCTAATCAAATATTCATTTCAGGATACAACACACACAGTTGGCATTTACTAAAACGTGGGCGCATAACGAACTCGATTCAATATTTCACGTGCGGCTGGAACAAAAGCATTTAGCAAAATTGAACTGTTCAAAAACTCTAAAGTCAAATTGTGAGCGGCGGAGCTAACTACAATAAAAACCGAACATTGGAAGCTATTAGAGCGAGTGCCTAGATGTAATGTAATATTAAAATAGTTGGGCGCATGCCCCGGGCAGGTCGGGAAAATAAATCAAATAGAACTATGATTCTATGACTAACTAGTTAAAACATTGTCTATGCTAAAATGGCGTTTCCACAATCGACCACTGTGGGTACAATGGTCGATCGTGGAAACGCCATTTTATATGCATTTGTTTTTCTGCGTATGTCCGTCACTGAGGGCTATTTTCAGATTGTGTTCGCGGAATTTGAATGGGTGTTTGAAAGCTTGGGGTTGGTTGGTAAAGCTCAACTGAGTTGTACCACAGGGTGGACTCATGAAGACTGTGGGAATATGGGTGCGTAAATTGCAGGACCGGTCGATGTAGCAAGCAGTCAACGCGTTTAGGATAATATGATGATGATGAAATTCATACAAATAAATAGTGTGGACATTTGGCAAACGTAGCACTGCAGTAGAAGGAAGTGGAAATTATGTTTTTTCTACTCCTCCGCTATTCTTTTCTGATTAATTTCATTGAGGGATCCAGGACAATTAAATTGTGTCTCTGAGACTTCGTCGAGCTTCATTGTTTCGGCGCTTTTTTGGTGGTCACTGTTGATTCTGGCTGTCAGGAGTTGCAGTGGTTTGGAAATACTGTGGCGGAATTGTTCTAAAAAAAACGCAGCAGTGAGAGAATACTAACTTTAAATTAAAAGATACTTTTTCAAAGCTGAAATCTTTATCTGCTTAATCTTCATTATATTAATTATTAATTAATATCATAGACATATACTGTTGCTTATAAAAACTGTTTTTTTTACAAGAAACAGTTAGTTTCACAACCCTTTACGTGGGCAGGTAGTCATGTGTGGATATGCAAAAGCCTCGTAAGTACATATCCGACAATCAGTGAACTGAGTGATTGGCGGGAGGCGCGTGTGGCTTATCACGGATGTAACGGATTTACGGATGTAACAATAAGCTTGGGAAACACGTTTTATCTCATCAACATTCACGGCAGCCAAAACGGCTTGTATTGCAAAGATAATCCTCGAAGAAAAAGCTCTATAACTAGACTAAATAAAAGTCTTCAGAAAAATGTGTGTTTTATATTTTTTGATCATTTTGTCCGCATAAGAGGATCGCTTTGACATATTTTTTTTTTCAGCTTTTCTTTTATGAAAACTATGACGCTACTGGATGTGCCAAACTGTCCGCGAAATTATCAACGGGAAGTACCCACTGGTATTCCCTTGTGAAATCGCAAAATATGCGACATAACCGGTCATATCTTTTGATCGCGTTGACTTACAAGTTTGATTTTTTCACTGTTCCAAAGGGTAATAGACTTAAGTATTTTATATTAATTTCAGCTTGATACCTTTACGCGTTCCTGAGATAAAGGGGCTTGACAGGCGGGCAGACATACGAACAGACGGACAACAAAGTGATCCTATAAGGGTTCTGCCGACTGAGGTACAGAACTCTAAAAACGAATGCGAATGTAAAGCAGATTCTTTTCATTATTACATAAATATCAAAATTCATTTCCGGACCAAAAGACCAATATCCACGAAATCTGGTGCCATTAGTAGCACGACCACGTCATTATTGAAGGTCTCTATATCCCTGTTACCCATGTATTGGACGGCGAGGCGGGGTGTGTAATTGAATGTAAACAGGACATTGTTGCTGCCCGTATCAATCAGGGATGAACAGCTCGATAGTTTTCTGCGAATCAAACATTAGAGGGACGTGTCTGTGGACTGATTCTTTTTTTGTTTTTGAAACGTATTTGGTAATGGATTACCTGGATTTGTGAGTAAATATAGCTGGAGAATTTGGACTGGAAATAATACTTCTTTAATTCAGTTTTTTTACGTAATTGTATTTACAGTGATCAAGGTGGATTTGGTGAATTAAATGGAAAAAACGGCCTTGAAATAGGCTTCTTTTAGTGAAATAAATATTCTGGTCATGTTGCTTGCTAGGCAAAGCATACCCTGCCATGAAAAAAAACAACCGTCACAATAATATTGACAAAGTATTGTAGTTCTGTGGTGTTCCAGCTTTCTTGAAGACAGTTTGTCTTTTAAATCTCAGATCATGGTGCTCCTGTCAGCCAGCACATATTAAAACTCCGGAGTTTGCGAATATATTGTTCATGCAATTGCGAATATATTGTTCGGCAATTGCGAATATATTGTTCATGTACCTAAAAGGTGCTTTATTAAAAGTAATAAAATTATTGTATTCTGACTTTTCCCAACTATGTTGTGGTCGCTTTCCACTCTAACCGGATGCAGCTGAATACCAGTATTTTACCTAGAGCGACTGCCTATCTGACTTCCACAACCCAGTTAGTACTGGGTAATACTCCTTGGTAAAACAAGTTGCCAGTCTTTCGGGCCACTGACTACCTGTAACGACTGTCAAAGATCTACAAATGACAGCCGGGACCAACGGCTTAACGTGATTTCCAAGACACAGAAGAAAGTCTTTATGTAATGGATGGTCGGTGTGGTCACCCATCCATGAATCAACCTAGGCAAGCGCGGCTTAACCTAATGATCGACCCTAGTGGCTGTTAATATTTAGCCACGAGTGCCTCCAAAACAACCAATCATATATCTAACAATTAATCACACAAACCATTGAAAATTTAAATTCCAAATTAACAATAACCTACAATAATAAACTCGTCAGACCAAAAACCGGATCGAAATGAGCAAACGATTTCCACAATACAATGGCGCATGGTGTGACATCCACCCTCATTACTGGGGTTAGTTGAAATTAGTGTTGGTCCACACCCTTGAAAGAACGCGTGCGCAACGCGTGCGAAACGCGTGTTGCAAACACCAACGCGTGTGCACGCAACGTGGACTGATATTAAAAGGAATATGTTAATGTGTGATAGAGAGTGTTTTGGGAGAGATAGTAATGTGGAATTTTTGGCGCAATCGTTTTATGTTTTTCCTGTATTCGTCCATATGCTTTCCTGGTTTTCCATCTCTGTGTCTGTCTCTCTCTCTCTCCAAGAGTTAATAAAAAAACACATTTATTTCAGGCAAGATGCGCCCATACGAAAGTAAATAAAAAAAAAAAATACAGAATTGAATTGAATTTCAGAAGTTTTAATAATTAAAATTGCATTTAATATGATTAAAAATAAAATAAATTAAAATTGTTAGCAGGTATATTGACAGCCATATACAAAGAAATAGTTAGCTTCACATATGGCTCTCAATATTCCGTTGTCAGAATCATGCACTCGGCTCATAAAGGAGGCCCTCGCTTTTCGTAAAACAGCATAGGAATCATATACTGTGTTCTCCGCAAACATGCCGGACGCACTACACCTCCACGGTAGCCCAAATATACACCTAAATGCGTTGTTATATTGTACGCGTAAGGTGTTATAAGCGCATTAAAAGCGAACGCAAGACTTTTTGAAAATTTGTACCGGTTAATCATATTGCACGAGGTTATACGTGACAAGTTTTACTGGAATTTGGCCACTGTTTCTTACAATATTTTAACATTATCATAAATAACTTAGTAATCAAATATGATTTGGGTCCTTTCGCATAGGTTCTAAAACCTCTAAGATATAAGAAGCCTACAAGGCATATCTTAAAGAAAGTATTCCCAGCCACCATGTACACACTCTTACATGCTTTCATAGGAAAATAACATCAATCAATGCTTTTAAAATCACATGAACAGTCACAAATCGCAACAGCCTGTACAAAACTCCTTGAGTCCACAATTCCGTGGCTGCCTGCCCCAGATTTACTGCACATTGTTATTCGTGTAACATTGAAGCACTTAACGTCATGCAACAGACGTCATTCACTAGCGATCGTCACTTGTCATACACCCTTCTATAGCGTGCAACTGTCGCCATGACCGGTCAAAAACAAGTCGCCTTTCAATCATATTATGAGCACACTCTTGCCATCGGTAAATGACATTTTTTCTGTATTTTTGCATCACCATAACGTACTAAGTAATTGCAATTCCATCATTCACAGCTAACATGAATCCCATTTTCTTTTACAGTAGACTCAATGCTTTGCAAAAAATTCCAGGAATTTCCCTGGACGTTCTGTGTGTGTGAGCAGTGGGAACATTATTGGCTGATCATGCTCATCCTGTAACAAAACTCCTTGAGTCCCCAATCTCGTGGCTGCCTGCCACCAGATATACTCCGCATTGCTATTCGTGCAAGTGATAAAATTGTGTGTTTCACGGCTGCGCCAAATAATAGAAGAAATTGCATCTTTGTAGGCATAATTCATATTAGGGGTTAAAGTATGAAATTACCGATTTGTATGGATGATTTCGTGAAACGTTTTTTTATTTTTCTTGGAAATATCTGATTCGATTATGTCTGTTGCAATTGCAAACTCGTATAGATAGAGTGAAAAAAGCTGCGTATCTTAAATTCTTAAAATACATTCTATGTCAAAAATATACCTACTTGGAGTAGTGAAACCGACAGCACATTGAAACAGGTGTTTTGACACTACCCTCTGAGGTAATTTGCAAGTACTAGAACGGTTTTCAAGCTCTAAGAAGTACGAATTTTAACAATTAATTCAATAAAGATGAAATTAGGAAAAAATATAACTAACGACAAAATTACAAACAGGACAAAATGTGAGAAAAAAACGGCAATTTCATAGTTAAAGACCTATTATTTACAACAATAACAAATTACACTTTTCTAGTACCAAATCTCTGAGTGACACCGCGGACAGACAGACGACCTTGGCGAAACTATAAAGGTGCCTTTATTAGCTATAGCATAGTACCCTAAAGTGGGTAGTTTATGGACAAAGTTTTATAAGAAAAAGAAGATGCTTGAAGGAAGCGCTTGCAAACTGCTTAAAGCTTGAAATGGCTTAGAAAAAGAGGAGTACGAGCTTTATAAACAGCTTGGTTGCCTAAAGGCTTTATCAGATGTTTTGGCTGAGAAAATGAAGACTATGGTTATTCGGATAACAGTGCCAACATTGAACATTTATTCAGGTGCTATAGTAACAACGGTCAGACTTCCACGTGTCTTCTTCAAGGTTTCAGCCTTGGAGACGGTAACGTGTGATCCCTCTCTCTTAGACCTTTCTTTAAAATAATTTTAGTTTCATTTAAATGCAAGTTAAACACGTATACAATACCTAATATGTTGCTAAGTTTTCCAAAGAATATTACTAAACTTCTACATTAATCTGATTGTACTATTGTTTTCTTTTATGTACTTATATTTAATTTGTTATTTTTTTATGTAATTTATTACTTTTTTGTAAATATCTATTCAAATAAATAAAACTGAAGTGTCTGTTTTTAATATCGAAATAACAGCTTTTTACTGAATGCATAAATGAAAGTATATACGGTACTTATAACGAAAAAGCATTTTTTTTTAATTGTCTGTCTGTTTGTTCCGAATAATATCCGAAACGGCTAGACCGATTTTGACTGGACTTCACTGGCAGATAGCTCATATTATAAGGAGTAACTTAAGTTACTTTTATTTTAGAAAAAGAATTAGGGTACCGTGCAAAAAAAATTGCAACACTTGAAATTAGTAACAAAAACTATTTCTATAATAATTTCACGCACACGAAGGTCGCAGGCAACAGCTAGTTTAGACATATAGAACCACTTCATACCTACCTAACTTCCAAATACCTACCAACCACGGCCATTATAAATTAGAGATGTCCCGATATCTTGGGAACGTCACGCTCTTATAAAGTTGGGGTCTTGGCGCTGGGGTCCGGGGTCTAATCCGTCCGCTGGGCGGGACGGCACGGCTGCGCTATCGCCCGCACGCAGCCGCATCTTACTAGATATAAACCTACTTATACGTGTATTTGGTTATGTATGAGAGAATTGGGAAGAGAGTTTCGTAGCGGCGTAGTTTCTTGGTCCTTTGCTACGCGGACGGGACGTGCTACGGCGTAGGCGGTGGATGATTTAAAAAATTGTAAAATATATGCAAATATTTTTAGTTATTATAGATGTATTGTGGAATGACGGTGTGAAAGATGATATGGCTAGAAAAGAGGTGACTGCTGAGATGACGAGTAATAGAGAAGTATGGATGAAGACGTGCTGCGCCGACCTCAAATGAATTATGATAGTGGCAGAAGCATGATGTTTTTTTGTTATTATAGCAAGTACTGATCCTCACTAAAATATCTTGTTAATTATGTTTTCTGATAGATATTGCTATAAGCAATTATACTCGTCGTTGTACCCTGAGTATATTGCTTTTATAAATGAGCTTTGTTATAATGTTGGGTGTAGCATTTTCTGACGTTTTACTTTGTTTAGAAATATTTAAAAATGTAAATTATATGTATATAAAATAAATAAAGGAATTATAATATACAACTAAATTACAAGCCTCCACCGATAAAATTACAAAAATGTCGACCAAGAAAAAGCAACACAGTTTTACACTATCCTGAAGTTATTTACATTAATTTAAGTCGCCTTACAATTTTTCTTGAAATATATGAATAACTTTATAAATTTTGTGATATACATTATTTGTAGTAGGGGTATCATATTACCAGTACTAAGGAGGTCAGCCTCCACGACCCAGTTAGTACTAGCGACTGCCTATCTGAATAGGCAGTCGCTCCATGTAAAATACTGGTATTCAGCTGCATCCGGTTAGACTGAAAGCCAAACCCAACATAGTTGGGAAAAGGCTAGGCAGATGATGATGATGATGACACATTATTTGTAGTGTTATATTGTAATGAAGCTAACATAGCTCAGTTTTTACGATCTTTGACAAATATTTGTGTCAATTTCTCGTCATACCGCACACGGTCACATCTTCCACGGTATACCTTTTTATATAACCATTAATAATTGCAACCATATTTTTTCCGTGTACATATTGACATTTTTTTAAAACAAATATGTTACTTTCAGACGATGTAAAGACGACAACTGTACCAATAGGAAGATGTGGAACAATAAATGCAATTTAATAGTAACAATTAATTTTAAAATTTATCGTTTCCGGGTTTTTTAAATGCAGTTTACTTAAATTAAGGTTACGGAAACTAGGACAATAAACTTGAGAATGAAGACCTATTTACCTACATATTGTATTGTGATGAAATATTGTGAGAAAGAAATTAGGTGTGCGTTTGTGGGTTAGTGGTTAGTACTTACTTGAATTTAATTCTAAATTATTTCAACTTAAACTCTATGAGATGTTTTTAGTTTTTTGAGAATGTATTGTGTTTAAATCCATAATGTTTCTCTAACTCAAACAAACATATTATCACCATTATCTGTCTAGCCTTTTCCTAACTATGTCGGGATCGGCTTCCAGTCCAACCAGATGCAGCTGAATACCAGCATTTTAAATAGAGTGACAGCTTTTCTGGTCTCCACAACCCAGTTAGTACTGGGTTACACGAAACTTACTTACCAAGGGGGTAAGTCTGGTTGTCAGACTTTCAGGCCAGTGACTACCTGTAACGCAGTCGTTAAAGGTAGTCAGTGACCTGAAAGTCTGATTCATATAGTATGTTAACATGGAGCTGTTGTTCCTGACTGTCATTTATACACCTTTGAACTGTCAAAGGTGTACAAATGACAGTCAGGACCAACAGCTCCATGTTAACATACTATATTATGAATCCTAAATACACTGACAGACAACGAACATTATCATTAACACTAGAAACGGGATATTTACCATGTTTGCTTTTTGTTTTGAGTTCCCGATATTGCAGGGTAATATTCACAGTGTTAATGATAATGTTAGTGACCATGACAGTTTAAAAACTTAGACAACGAACAGTTTAAACTTTGATCAAGAAGTATGAAATTTTGCATGAGACGTTTGAGCGAGGATTTTTGGAAGTTCACCCCCTAAAGGGGTTAAATAGGGGACTAGAGTTCGTCATCTAGGCAGATGAGAAATTCAATCAGCCCCAGCTCGTAACAAATAATCACAAATGATATTATAAAGAAGATACGCTACGTTCATGCTGAACGGCGTTCAAATATCGTTGCGTTGTTACGACTGTGATAGATAATACGGAACGTATGATACAGAAAGAGACAGCAATTGCACTTGATGTACTTAAATTACGACAATTGTCTGAATTTTTCTGCAACAATGTGCCCGCGCTAGTGCGATATCTACCTCTCTTTATTTATAATATCATTGCACAAACACGACAAAATTCTATCTTCACTACCCAACATACAATTCCGTGAATAATTTATTTGTTTGCCGTTCTTAGAAAGAGGGTAATAAAAAATATAATTACAGTCCAAGTATTTGCCAAGAGCGAGTCGTAATTATGAAGAGGACTCTTTGCTAGCGACATCTACCGGCAGGGATAGCGTTTAATTTGCTCGCTGTTTTATTAGTGAAATTAACCCGTTTTTAGTAGGGGTGGTTTGTTAATAATTAAGGGTGGGAGGGATGTCTATGTAGCACGGAGATTAGTATGGTAATGAGAATATTAATGTAACACGTGCTATTTAAGTAGGTGCCTATTTCAAGTCGTATAAGGGAGGCTATATACTCGTACATAGATGCCTCGTGTGGCTAGGTTGCCATTGATGACACCTGAAATTAACTCTTGAGACTTAAGCTTTACTAATCCGTTGGTCGTATTGGACCTTTAAGAACGTTTATGACTTACGTTAGAGCGGATACATGGCTCTAAAAAGTTAGCAAAGAACATTTTCAAAATGTCTTTTTAAGAAAAAGATAATTCGATATTTCTGTTTCTCTGGAAAATCTAAAATTGGTCTAATTTAGCTGTAACACCAATTTTTCGATAATGTTCTCTGATAACTTTTTAGATCTATGTATCCTGCTTATGCGTATGAAGTTTCATTAAAATCGGTTCAGTCATTCCGGAAAAAAAGAACTTGAAAGTTTGTATGAAATGCCATAAGTCGTAAATTCTCTCAAGGAGTTTGTCTACTACACCGTATCAACAGCTTATCATACCCGTTTATAACGGTCATCATCGGTTATTGGAACTCCATATTCTTTGTATGGAAAGCTTTGTACGGAGGAGTTCGTGGCTAAATAATAACAGCCGCTCGGATCGATCTTTAGGTTAAGCCGTGCTTGCCTAGGTTGGTCTGTGGATGGGTAACCATCCATTGCATACCGAGTTTCCTCCGTGCCTCGGAAATCACGTTAAACCGTTGGTCCCGGCTGTCATTTATAGATCTTTGACAGTCGTTACAGGTAGCCAGTGGCCCAAAAAGTGACAACCAGTCTTACCAAGGGTTATCGTATTACAGTACTAACTGAGTTGAGGAGGTCAAATAGGCAGTCGCTCCATGTTAAATACTGGTATTCAGCTGCATCTGGTTAGACTGGAAGCCGACCCTAACATAGTTGGGAAAAGGCTAGGCAGATGATGATTCTTTGTATGAAAAAGTATGAGATTGTGCCGACTAACATCGTCATGTACCATGCGCGGAGCGTATCGACACCGGCAAAATGTTCGGTGTATTATACAGACTCCCTAAAGGAGTATTCTTTGTATTGAATAGTTTGGGACTATGCCCACTAGACCGTTCCGTCTCCGACCAACACCGTCGCGTGTCACGCAGGAAGCGTATCGTATCAAGCTATATCCAGTTAGAATATAATAATTATTATGATGTGACGACATAATTGGGAAAAAGGCTAGACAAATGATGACAGTCAACCGCACATCAGTGGTAACACCTTACACCCGGTTGATAGCAATAGGCCTACCCTATTAAGGAGCTAGCCTTTTAGATTGACTCATATAAGCAGGTATATACATAACTGCAAACCCTGGATGTATTATAAGTACACCTCTGCGGAACCCTACGGGGGTTACAGGCGTAATATTACTATTTGTAATTTAATAGAAGAATAACATCATCATCATCATCATCATTTCAGCCGAAAGACGTCCACTGCTGGACATAGGCCTTCCCAAGGGGGGTTTTGCCATAATCGCCACGCTTGGCAGGCGGGTTGGAGATCGTTGAAGAATAACATAGCTCCAAATAAACAATAATTATAATTAGGCGGCTGGGCGTGCGGGCGGGCGGTTTCCGCCCAGCGTCAGTAATTGCACCGCATCAAGGCTGTAGCGACCGCACGCACACATACATGCCCTGTTTATTTACCGACGTGGCCTAGTGAAAATACTCTAATTAGTATGATAATTAATTCTGTTACAATGATTTACTTGGTTTTGCAGATGCGTGAAGGCTCGTAGTCGGCAAATTTATTTATTTATTTATTTATTTATCGATTTACATTTACCTTTACAGAAAACCAATGCGGTAAATGTGCCTTAATGCATCCTTAACTTAATTTTTACTTATAACTAATATCTATAACTACATAATTACAAATAAAGCCTTTCTTGTGAATTCAATCAGAGAACAACTGAATATGTCCGTCTCACTCGCTATGAGGTTGAGCGTGCGGAGTGCACGCGTCAGCGGCGCCTCCTTTAAAAGGTTGGTCCGAGCACGCGGTTCCACTAGCAATCGTGGCTGTCGTCGTCGCCACACGTACCTGTCCGGAACACATAGACTCACTTGGCCTAAAATAATTGGATTATGCACCTTCCCTCTCAGCAATTTAAATATATACAAGGCGACTGCAAGCTCCCTCCTAACCCTTAGCTCATTGTATCCTACCATACCTAAAATAAATAAGGTTGGATACATTAACGGGTAAAAGGGATAGACTCCGTAATAACGCATATATAAATATCTTATAAATTTATTTTGTACCCTCTCCAGCATGAGACTATATTTAGCTTCATGCGGAGCCCAGATGACTGCATTACATTCAAATTGAACTGCTATGCGGTGCTATCAATAACCACATCAACATCGGCCTAGCCTTTTCCCAACTATGTTGGGGTCGGCTTCCAGTCTAACCGCAAGCAGCTGAAAACCAATATTTTACATGAAGCGCCTGCCTATCTGACCTCCACAACCCAGTTATTTCTGGGTAATACCTCTTGGTAAGACTGGTTGTCAGACTTTCGGGCCGCTGTAACGACTGTGAACGATCTACAAATGACAGCTGGGACCAACGCCTTAACATGCTTTTCGAGGCACGGAGGAAACTTGGGTGGGAACCAACCTAGGCAAGCACAGCTCAACCTGAAGATCGACTCGAGCGGTTGTTATTATTTAGCCAAATTACAGCCGGGACCAAGAGAGAGCAAATGATAATGAATTAAAACTTTCTTCAAAAAGATTTCCTGGTCTGAATCGGCCACCATTGCTCTAAATTACACTAGCTATTTGCCCTGACTATATTCCTTTGAAGAGAAAAATCCACATATAAAATTTAAAACAATTCATAACAACAAATCCCAGCTGATTCACCCATGTTCTACACTGCAATAAAATTAAAATGACCCAGTGATTAGCACCCCAACTATTTGTAACTTTAAATCGACACATTAGGATCAAACAGCTTGTCAAAAGAACACAACATGCATACTTTTGTCCGCCATCACAATTAATTGTTGTAAACTTTTAGTTTTACACTGTCGGGGGAGAAAAGGGCAATGTCGGAGGCACGTGCTAGGTCTATACGGCGTTTTGGTTTTGTGTTGATGACAGTTGAAGGCTATTTGGTAGGGTCACCATTAGCAAGTGAATATTTTTAGGATAAATTTCGTTAGAGAGAATCAGATAGGTCGACCAAGGGATAGACTCTTTTAGATCAAGTGCTGCTAACACATAATTATATTTGAGGTCACTCTAGCTTGATTTGCTTGTGCCGGATTCTTTTGGAGCCAACTATATCTAAGTGGACCACGCATCATCAGTTTCTTGTCTTTTACCCAATTTATTTGTCGACGGGGCATGTCTTCTTCTAAACGTCTCTATTAGTGGTTATCACATGAGTCATATATCCCAGTCATATCATCCTTCACACAGTCCCATCCATCGTTTCGGACTGGACCACTATCAAACCTAAAACCAAGCTTTTTTTTTGTGGTGGACGATATAGATCCGTTTCCGCCTAGAAGTAACCCATTCACTTGAAGCTTGAACACTCCTTATCAGGAAACGCAGACCCTGGCAGCGTTCCACTTATTCTTATTCAAATTAAGAATCAGGAATTATATCTAAAGAAAGAAATAAAGAAAAAATATTTATTTAGTAGTTTTGTTTGTTTTTCTTGGAGTTGTTTTTTTTATTTTTATTTTTTATTTTTTAGGTTTAAATTTTATATTTTTTGTTTTATTGTTAATTTTAATTTGGTTTTTTTGTGTTGTTTTTTTGTTTTTTTTTAATTTTAATTTTGTTTTGTCCTGTGCGAGACAAATAAATACTTTTTCTTTCTTTCTATATCTCACAAAACCATGTTCCCATATCCACACTACTCTCACCCCGCCTGTTAATCTTTATTAAGGGGTATTATATGTGCATTCGTCGATGCTCCACGATTTGCCTCCCGGGATTGGTACCGAGATTTATGTCGGGTACCATTCGTACCGATACGTGATACCGATTTATTGGTCAGTTATCGTTTTGGTGATAACGGCCGTTTGAGGTGATTATTGCAAATGGCGATGTTGATTTTAAATTGATGTTTCGGAAAAGGTTTAGTGTGAAATGTGTTGTTCTGTATGGTGTCCTGACGTAAAGAATAGCACCATCCCATATCTTCCCGTGGGTGTCGTAAGAGGCGACTAAGGGACTTACCAGTGTATGGGCAGCAGTGTTCTCTGTGATTTTTTTTTTTATAACAAACATACTGCGATCGCCAACCCGCCTGCCAAGCGTGGCGATTATGGCAAAACCCCCCTTGGGGAGGCCTATGTCCAGCAGTGGACGTCTTTCGGCTGAAATGATGATGATGATGATGTGTTGTTTGGTAAGTTACCATAATGATATGGCTTATTGGCTTATTTAAACCATTCGTTCCACTTGCTGAAAATTTCCCACTTGGACGAGAGTTGTAAATAGACTCCGGATCCAGGTTGGCTGCAGCAAGGAAAACCTGCTCAGGTGGAGATTCATTAATGACTCTGCCTGGAATGTATATGTGGTGTTGTTCCACAATCGATAGGGCACTACTATTGTGTCCTGCGTTTCCTGTTGTTTGTTGATTACAGGAACTGAAGAACGCTACTAAAGGTGCCAAACTAGTGGCTCAGTTCTGGGCCGACACAGCTTAGAGTCCCTTCGACATGAAGAAGAAGGTAATGATATTGAGGGTGGGCTCTGTTACCTATATTTTCAAGATATTAAGTGATGTTAGCTAATACTTAGTTATTAGCTGCAACTCTAATATGCAATGTTTATTTACTGTTCGGTCTATTTTCCACATAAATATTAACTTCAAGGGAATAAATAAGGTTGCTTTTATACGCTTTGTGTTTTTTGCAGCCCAATTTGTAATGCAGCCATTTATTGTTTTGTAATTAGAGCCTTTCCATGCTAAACAGTCTTGGTACTTGATTATCCTTAAATACATTGTGCTTTACATTCGCATCTGTACAAGATCTGGAATAATAAAAACGTTTTTTTTCGAATCCCACCGTTAAATTAATAAAACTCTAAAAATCTTTCTTCTATTCCAAAACATCTAAGTATCAACATTTTGTTACTGTATTGTACTTTGATTTCGCAACATAAACCACCCAACAACCTCTCCTCAAACGAAATTTTCACTTATTTCCTAGCCTTTAATTCTCAAATTCCCTCACACGAAATTCCCATGCATTGCAATGCTCAAATCGTAACAATCAAAGCCATAGTTAGGGGCTATGGGTTTATTTATTTTTTATGGTCGAACAAATTCGCGGGCTTAGGGGAGAGTAGGCGTAGGCGGCATCTTAATGAGATGCGGCGTAAACATTACCTACTATTCCTTAGGGTAAATCGGGGTACACACCCTCTTTTTGATTCTGATTATTTACACACTATCTAATGATTGTTATTTGTTTATGGGACCTATAAAAGAAACGTTTAATTGCAGTGAATAAATACTTTGAAGAAAAACAATTGGAATCAGCAAGAAAGTTTTTCTGGGAGTGACTACACTTAGCGACGAGGAATCGTCTTTGCTGCTCAGACAGAGCTGTTTGTCTATGCATCAGTCAAAAACGAATAGTCCGATGCAGAGGCGGTGTCGAGTCCCTACGTTTTGGAACCAAAACGAGATGATCGACTAGACTGGAAGGTCTTTCTTAGCTTCGAAGCCGATTCCGCGTCAATAAGAACAGTCACTATTTTAGCCAGCGTCTTCCTGAACTCCGAGGAACGCAACCATCATACGTATCTCTGTTGCTATAGCATGTTCCAATTTGGAATGTATAGGTGACGACATAACATCACGCCAGTAATTTTCGAAGGGTCCCGACCCTAGGCAGAGGTAACTTGCAGTACACACATATTTCGCCAATTATTATCTTTAAGTCTCATTTAGAAAGGGGCGAGCCTTCTGCCACTAACCAGGCACTAGTCAGACTCCGGACTGTCGCTGAAATTTTTTTTTTGAGAAAACCCAATTACATTTTGCCCAACCCGTGAATCGTACCCAGGACTTCATACTCAGCAGAAGCGCTTGAGATCACTAGACCAACGAGACAGCCGACAGCTGTGACCATCAAGTATAATCAAGTGCCCTCACTAGCCAACTAATTTATACCTTAAGGTAGCCCGCGACATTCAAATTTTAATGTTTTTTGCATTTTGGCCGGTCAGTGTCAGGTCGTATCCGTGCCTTTTCCCAATTATCTTGGGGTCGGCTTCCAGTCTAAGATGGAGCGACTGCCTATCTGACCTTCACAACCCAGTTCTTACTGGGTAATAAGATACCCTTTGGTAAGACTGGTTGTCAGACCTATAACGACTGTCAAAGATCTACAAATGACAGCCGGGACCAACGGCTTAACACACTTTCCGAGGCTCGGAGGAAACTCCGTATGTAATAGGCGGTCACCCATCCACGGACAAACCTAGGCAAGCGGCTGTTATTACTTAGCCACGAGTTCCTCAGCGTCAGGTCGTATGTTGATTAAAATATGATTCGCGACCCTAACAAATATGGCTTTACTCAGTTATAATCATTAAAATCATCAATACAACCCTCTAAGTTCATTTAACCCCATTGAATGACTTTTTCATGAAATTGTCGTAACACGTACCGAAGTTCCCGAGGTTATCAGCGACGCGTTGAATGTCGCCGGCGACACGCAACGTTGCGGTAATTCGTTTAATTATTCATTGGATATTTGTGCAGGTGTGTTCATGTGCTGTCAACCTAAATACCGAGTGCTGTCTGAAACTGTAAGAGATGAGTACGTTTATAATTGTTGCCTTTTTTGGGTAATTGCTATGGTTGTAGATGAGTGACTAATAGGGACATAGGGGGATTATAGGGGCAAGCCTATTGCCATCAATCGAGCTCAAATCCAGACTCCGTGACTGCTGCTTAGAAATTCCTGATGGAAAAATCCAATAACACTGCCCGACCTGGGGGATAATTAGGGAATTATAATTAGGGCTATTAGGCTCGCCCCCTATTACATGGGACTTATACATAACTGGCGAAATGTGGGTGTACTATTAGGTAAACCTCTGCCTAACCCTTCCGGGATTACAGGCGTGATGTTATGTTATTTAATTTCTAAGGCTGACTACAACCGGCAACGGGATACGGTGAGCGGGCGTATATAAGTTGAATATATTTTTGGATTCATCATGAAATTCTCTATCTTACGCCTTAGAAAAAAATTAAAAAAATCTCTTTTGTAGTTGTAGCAAGAGATACAGACTGTTAAAAATGAGACTATCGATAGTGCTAAACATTTCACTTCTGACAAATCTGACTGCTTGGCCTAAAGAGCCTATTCAAATCCATACGTCTGACAGTACTTGGGAAGTCACAGTTCCTATAACCTTACTGTCTGGCTAACCTAACCACACTATTGAGCAGCTCGTGTCACTGCGAGAATAAATAATTCATGGAAAATTCTGCCCATTACTCGACTGTGAAGACATGAATAATGAATAACTTAACGAACTAAATAAATACGAGATCTTTTCTATTTATCACCAACCCGTCACACGCTCATTGTATTTATTCGCCAGGTCACAGTTTACCCGCTAGCTAGCCAACTTGCGCCAGTATTTGCTCGCAACTCGCACTAGCATCTATTCGTTATCGCGCGACTCGGCAAACATCGGCAAACATCGCCCGTTCCATTAGTCCAGTTCTTTATTCAAATTCTGTTTGCTCATTGGTCGGCCGGCAGATAAAATCAACAGATAGGTACGGTACAATGTGTTTGCTTATAAATTTTAATTGTGACCTAATGACATAGTTGTAGGGCGGAATTGTTTTATAATGGATAGGTGGCGTTTTCATAGAAATCTGTACTGGTTTTTATAGGTTTACGTTGAGGTAAATGAAAGAGTATTTAATGGTGCATAAAAAAACTTTATTCACTTTTGCATTCAATTAATAATTTGTACTTTCTTATCGATTCCCATTTTGACCTTTGGATCCCAAAGTTGGTCTTTGACAAACATTCTAAAGTCCAAACTCAAGGTTTTCTAACGTGCAATGGAGTGCAGCATTCTAGGCGTCAAGCTAACTGACTATACAAGGTGTAAACGGACCCTTCACGAAGTCGTCAATCAAGCATTCTCTACGCAACAATGTTTGCTGTGAAACGACTTTTTTTTTGGGTGAAAAGTCACGTTTTACGGTAGGGCTCAATGTAACGCACTCAAAGCATTGTGCTGATGGATGAATTGAATAGTATGGGGGTCGTAGAATATGGTCTAGAACAAAAAGCAATGGCAGGGAGAACAAGTGCCTTTCGGCTACGTTTACACCCATTATACACCACATTGCACTATAAAAACACACATGACTGACTTTGCTCAAAAAGCCACTTAGCTGAAGAGGGACTTTGCTGGCCACGTCAGATCTGTAGGCCGGGTGCCTAGTGGCTCAAACTATCCCTGGGTTAGTCATGAGGAGAGACCTTTGTTCAGCAGTATAACGATGCAGGCTAGCCGTAACAGTTTTAGAATTCTACGTGATATAAAAAATGATCACGCCTGTTATCCAAGAAGGTTTAGGCAGAGGTGTACCTAATAGTAGACCTACATTTTACCACTTATGTTTAAAGTCCCAATGTAATAAGAGGCGAGCCTATTGCCATCAACCTGGTACAAATCCATACTCCGTGGCTACTACTGAGAAATTCATGAAGGAAAAACTCAATAAGAATTTGCTCCGGGAATCGAACCCCGGACCACTATGCCAACAAGGCCATTTTCTGAAAATTCGTAACAGAGGATCTACATTTTGTACAGATATCTTCAGACTCCAGAACAAAATTCATGATGAACATATATTTATTGCATTACTGTGTACATTAACTTCTTATTAATAAACATTACATTATTCGTTTCAACAGTTTATCCAAGTCAGATATGCAATGGTATTTTAAGAAATTAGGTGCTTACAAATATAATTTTTATCAAAAAACTCAAGCAAATTATAAAATACACTAACAATTAACATTTTTTTAAATTTATTTAAAAAAATAGTTCCATTTAATTGCTTAATTGCTAGCGGTAACTGATTGTACTCACGACACGAATAGCTGTAACATAGGTACTTTTATAACACATCAGGTAACAAACATCAGTATTTAAACAGACATCAAAGGTAAAATTACATCAAAGATAGTTCTTACTCCATTCAGTACTTCAGTAAACCTACTGTTCTTCCTAGGTACAGATAACAAATACAAGTACATACTTATACCGTAGGTACGTATACTTTCGCTTAAGCTAAAACTTTTATTACACGTCTTCCCGGCTTCAGAGGCAAGTCTCATCTCACGAAATTAAGTTTCAAATATTAAATTCGCTTCTTTATGAAAAAGACACACCCTTCCTCCTTGGAAGACTTATCCGACGCTGTAAAAATGAACTGAACATTGTACATTACAGTACATACAATTTTACATATACTTTATACAGGATTTTTATGTAAGGAGGAATATTAATATAACTATATAACTGATATCTATACTATAATATTATACAGATGAAGAGTTTGTTTGTTTGGTTGAACGCGCTAATCTCAGGAACTACTGGATCGATTTGAAAAATTCATTTAGTGTTGGATAGCTCATTTATCGAGGAAGGATATATAGACTATAAAATTTCATGCGGACGAAGGTCGCGGGTAACAGCTAGTAACAATAAAATACAAAAAAAAAAAATATATATATATATTTACTGGGACTTACCATAACGTATGTTGAAATGTAGGTGTACTTTAGACGGTGTAAACAGACCCTTCACGAAGCCGGGAACCAAGCACTCTGTACATCAAACTAAGTAACTATACGCAAAAATTATTGCTGGGAAACGACTTTTTTTTTTGATGAAAAATCACGTTTTACGGTAGTACTCAATGTAACGCACTCAAAACATTGTGCTGATGGATGTATTGAATAGCACGGGGGTCGTGTAGGTATCTTGTATTTTAAAAAAAACGTGAATACTTTTGAACTTGAAACTAAAATATCTCCGTAACTAGAAGGTTCCCAAGTATGGTCTATAACCAAAAATTATCGCAATAACGGGGAGAACAAGGGCCTTTCGGCTTCGTTAAGGGTACTTTTGTACCCATTAGGTTGTGACTGCTTAACCCTAAGTAGAAAACAGGCGTTATGTTATGTTATGAAAAATATTACTTTTTGTCGAATATGGTTGATATAGCAACGGTCTCTTTTATAAAGTGAATACCATTTAATTACACCTGTTATAACAATTTCATAAGCAAATACTCCCAGAGGCGCAGACCGAAGTATAATTTAAAGAAATGTCGGTCAGGTACAGTGGTGGGACTCGGTGGGAGGTAGTTTCCTCAGAGGAAATCTGAGCATCTTGCTCAGACGTATGGTCAGCACGACAACAGAAATAGGTCTTTCTGAGAAACTCGCAATATAAGACGCTGGAGGGAAGTGGAAATAATGTTTTTCCTATTCTTCCGCTATTCTTTTCTGATTAATTTCGTTGCGGAATCCAAGACAGTTAAATAGATTTCAAATTCAAAACATTTTATTTCACATAGGCCTAGATGGGCACTTATAAAACGTCGACAAAAAGGTGCACGGTTCAGGTTGGTCGTTTCCTATGGAGAAGAACCGGCAAGAAACTCCATGGTTACACTGGGACTTCGTCGAGTTTCATTGTCTCGACGCTTTTCTGGTGCTCGCCATTATCAATGATAATGGCTTTCAGGAGTTATAGTAGTTTGGGAATAGTGTGGCAGGCTGGTCCTAAAAAAAACACTATTAAGAGCGTGTAATGCTTGTTTTGTTTTTCCAGCTTTTCTATTTCAGTCAAGGTCTCCATTCAATCATTACCTAAAAAGTTACACACAATTTTCGCTTAAAACATTCCCAACAATCGTACCATTTATTTCCTCCAATTTTCACACCCAAAAACATTCCAAACTTTAATCTATCTGTCACAAAAGTCTAATTAAAACTGTAATCCACACCCTCAATTGAATGTAATTGTAACAGCACGTTTATGCAATAAAAACACAATGTTGTATAGAACCCTCGGTGCGCTGTCGGCGGGATCACTGCAATAGAAATCACGCCGAGTCCAGGGGAGACTTGGGGAGGCAGGTTACACTAGGTAGGAAAGCACAGAAGTACAATACCTTGCTGATGAGGAGATGGCTCTTCATTCTCACACCTAATTATTTTATTTTTGAATTATGTTTACTATAGACACTTTTAACGTGCACATCTTGCTACATCGCTCTCACATAATGTACCATCTCAACATAAATGATGTAACCAAGTTATTGTTAAAGTATTCTGATTTAAAAGAGTGTCCATGGAGTTTCTTGTCCGTTCTTCTCCATAGAGATCTACGTTAGGGAATGGGCAACTACACACACACACACACTACACTTTCACAATTTTTATGCCTTGTGACTGGGACTGTAGCTACTTTTCATTGTTGTCTTTGTTTCGACAATTCAAAAGTGCCTGTAACTGGCCTATTTGTAATAAATGCTTTGATTTTGATTTTAAGGGAAGTACCACCCTTACTACTTTTTCTTCGCCGAACTAAAGTATTAAGGTGGAAACGTCAGGGTCAGCCTGAACAAAATATGATTTGCGGGCTATGCGGATAAGAAAATTTTAATTTTGCGTGCCACATTGGCGCTGCCCCCTTAAAGACAGAGCAGTTGCAAAGGGTTGTAAAAACCACACAAAATCTGAAAAATGTCTAATGATCAACTTCTAACAAGTTCAAACATTGAAATATTTCCACTTGTTGGGCTGGGATGAAGAAGTCGTTATTCTCATCCATCGAGATTCTCATGTGACTAAAAGAGTGATGAATATAAATGATGATGGATGGAGAGGTAGAAGAAGACCAAGGAAACGATGGATGGATTGTGTGAGGATATGAAAGAAAAAAGTAGTAAATGCTAGCGTGACGGTTGACAGGGGAGAATGGAAGAAAAAAACGTGTTGCGCTGACCCCAAGTAACATGGGACAGAGTAGGAAGATGATGATGATGATGATGAGCTCTCCCGCATCAGCGCATTACCGCATTACCTGATTGTGATAAATTGTCTGATGATATAAACTTGGATAACCTTGCACTATCCTTGTACTTAGTACCAATAATTTCGTTTCATTCACTGTATTTTACCAACTGGTGCTACTGACCCTTCCTTCATTATGCAGGGAGGGTCTGCAACAGAAATCAAGGCTGAGTCCCGGGATTATCTCTCATTAGCACGAGGAGAGCTCGTCCGTGCGTGCCGAGCCTGGCGTGACAACCCTAGCGTGATGCTGTGGGCGCAGGCGCTGATTGTTCCTAATGTAGTTTTGTTTTGGACCAGGCTTACAGCATTGTGTAGGAGATATGATTGTAATGATACAAGTAATAGAGATGTATGGAAGAAGAGCGCTGACTAAAAAATAAAAGTTTGTATAATTGTGAAAAATAAAAGGTGTCAATTCAACTTGGATGAAAAACCGCGATTCTTTTCATAAAAAATAAATGTATGAAAGTGTGTGTATGTGTATTTTCTATTTTGTTTTCTGCTATTGCACCTATACTGTGTATAGTCTCTGCATCACCCTAAAGTAGACTGGTACGAAATGCCCAAGGCATTAAGGCCGCCTTTGTACAGTTTTTATTTTTGCATAAAGTTTTAATAAATAAATAAATGTCGTCCCTACTACCCTATTATCTAAAATTGTGTGCCGGGCCGTTTATCGGTATACCTACTACATTAATTTGTAACTTGCAGATAAAATAGACATGCATATGGTAATTGAAAAAATAAAACGTCATATTACTTGTACACACTCTACAAATGAGCATAAAACGGTAATACATCAATTTTCTACCGGCAATTTCAATCTCACAATAAATCACAATTATTCAGCCTCCGCATCACAATATCTATCATCTCAACACCCACACTACGAACACAGCCATAACATTTAACCCCACTATGAGCCCTCTAAGTATCCCCGCACACTTGCGCACATTTGTCGCAACAATACGCTACTAATCGCACGACAAAGGCTCGGTTTAGATATAAATACAAATCGTGTTGTTTTCGGTTGGCACCCCAGTGCGGACCCTCGCGATTTGACGCGGATTTTACATGCTGACGGCTGCGATTTTCAATTGCAGTTTTGCGATTTTAATTTGTAACTACGATTTGTTCTTTTAGATGATTTTCATCAAGTTTAAAGAACAATAAGAAGAGAATCTAGTGGCTAAATAACAACAGCCGCTCGGGTCGATCTTCAGGTTAAGCCGCGCTTGCCGAGGTTGGTCCGTAGATAGGTGACCACCTATTACATTCCTTCGAAGTTCCCTCCGAGCATCAGAAATCACGTTAAGCCTGTGGTCCCGGCTGTCATATATAGATTTTTGACAGTCGTACAGGTAGTTAGTGGCTGAAAGTATGACAACCAGTCTTACACAGTAGTAACTGGGTTGTGGGAGTCAGACAGGCAGTCAGTCCATGTAATATTCTGATATTCAGCTGAATCCGGTAAGACATTGAATCAATTTTACAAACGTGTATTATTATTTTATTTTATTAATAATACCTACAACATAATTTTCTTAATCACAGATTTTTTAGTAAAAAATTTGGTTGATGAAACCATCACACATGCAAGTTGTTCTTTTCAAGCAATGCGTAATATACAAAAAGTATCACCCCCCTACGTTAGCGATTATCCCAAATTAAAGTTTATCCTCCATTCCTCTATCCCTCCAAAGAGTGCAGAGGGCAGAGTGCCGAGATTTTTATTGTTCAAGGATTACAACGGAATATAATCATCGTTGTTTCATTGAATAAATTTATTCGGATTTCGTTGAATAAATGCTGCGTTTCGCTGAATAAATTTATTTATTTATTGGTGTTTTATTAGGGCGTTGTAACTGTTGATGTGTCGTAGGGGTGGTTTCCTTACGAGGGTTGGTTCATGGGTGCCATATGTGACAGATACCAACTGTTTATTTTTAATTTGATTGAGTTTTTTCGTTTTTCAGATTGCTGATCTGATTAGGTAGAGCTTAAAGTAATGAATTTGATATAAAATGTAAAAAAAAAAGAAATTGAAAAAAATACTTTATTTTTAATTTATGTTCTGCTGCTATGACATATCGTACGTATCGTGTTATCCAGTTACTGTGTTATGGAGGTCAGATAGGCAGTCCCTTCATGTAAAATACTGGTACTCAGCTGCATCCGGTTAGACTGCTCAACATAGTTTGGGAAAAAGGCTAGGCAGATGATGTTCTGCTTCTATGAGCCGGTGAAGACTTTGGGAATCCCATGGATACAACAAGCACATAACCTGACTATGTGGTGACGCTATATTGAGCAGTGGACGTTTTTGCAGTTATTTGATGACGCCGAACGGACCTGTATACCTCCTCGCAACCTCAGAATTAGCTTTGAATAAATCCCTCATCTCTTTCTCACCATTTTACTTCATATAAATCTTAAAACAACTGTAATCCTCTATCTATCTCTTTCGTTCAGCTTACAACAATCTCTAACCATCAGGTTAATCGACCTACCCTCTATTAGTATAACATTTTCTATTAGAAAATAAATAAAGGAATAATAACCTAAACAAATTTTTTACCTTATTTACCACTAAACACAATGAACGTTTCACATACTCCAACTCCACATCGCTGTACAAATATTTTACTTCAAAATTCATAAATAAATAATATTCATGAATAAATAATTATGAATAACAGCTCTATTACACGTGACGTCACTATTCATAGTCCACAAAATAACTTTATAATAATTAACCGAAGCGAATAAAATCAAAACAAACCGATAGATGCAGAATTTCCTGAACCCACAAATGCATTGCAATTTAAACCTTATTACTGTGACATAAAAGATAGATGATGCGAGCTAGTGATGTGCAATGAGTGTACTATGGAATTTCACGCGCAAGTAAATCAATTATTCGCGGGCACAACATTCGGGGTCGGTATCGACTCCCGCGCATGTTATAGTACGAACTGTTGGGGCGGGACAATGCATGTCAGCAGCTAAACGCCTGCGGTATTCCGGCTTATTGATGGTATACAGGGGGTGACTTTTATTAATAAAAATAAATATTTTGTACGCCAAAAACAAGATGTTTAAAAAAAATTCACCTATTGAATTGATAGACTTACTATAATAACTAATAAATAATATGTGTTTTTTTAAGTCTATCTTAGAGTTATCACTGACATCAGTGAAGGAAAACATCGTAAGGAATCCTAACTTGTCGTTTTTCTATGTCTTAAATCGTCAATCTGCAATAATGCATTGAGCATTTTTAACATTATTAATATATGGCTTTTTTAAGCTTTGCACAATGCTAATTGCAAAATGGTGGATGCAAGTTGAAGAAATATTTTTTTTTTCATCTCTTAATTTTGTATTTTTGAGACAGAATTATTACACACTCACTTACACAAACATAGACGTGTGAAAACATTACCGGATTTCTCATAACCAGTAACCGAAAATAGAAAAAAAAAAACTTGGAATTCCTTACATTTCTGAAGCTTTACTCGACGCGGCTGGAGTGCGAAGTACTTTAATTTTGCTAACGAAGTGTTATCGACCCGTGATTAGCGTCCATACGGGCGCGTTAGTGGGTTTAGCGGGAGTTAGTGGAAACTGGTGGCTGTTGGCACGTTTTTAAAAGATGTTTTCGAATTTTGAAAGTTTTTTTTTTTAATCGAGGAAATTGAGGTTTTGGAAACGCTTCATACTTTTTCTACAAATGTGTCGCTATCTAGGTGAAGATAACGAAAAGAAGAAAGCAACTGTGGAAGTAATGGCTAGCACAGATAGTTCCAAGCATCGTCATTAGTTAAAACTGACATTTTACATTTTTAAAATAGTTTGACCTGATTGGTCAGGTCGAAGCTAGCTGCGGTCACGACATCAACAAAGAATTTTGACAGTCCTTATCCATAGACGGTGAAAAGCTTTCTGAAAATAAACTCCTTTTTTTGAAGTCGGTTTTAAAGATGTTTTCGTAACGTTTATGAAAATTCTACCTACATTTTAACCGTAAAATCAATAAATTACTTAAAAATCCTATAAATGCATACCTGTGTACCGGTTTGAACCGCAAATAAATTACTCAGACTTTGACTAGATACTAACTTTGGTATTCTAAAAAAAAATCACTGCTATGAGTCAAAACAATCTAAAAGAAACAAACTAAAAGGACTTATTACAGTTCCACATCACCCTGTACATACATAAGCCGGCCCGCGGCGCGCTACACTGCTAATACTCCAAATTGAGTGACAGCCAAAGTTAATAAAAGCTGCCCATAATGTTGGCCATATGTCTGCACCCTTTGCTTGTGGCACAACTGTTTAGTCTGATTTTTGATGGACATTAAGTAAGATATTAAAAATCAGGGATAATGAATTAATGAATTTCCAGAAAAAAAAATAAACTACGAAAATCTAGCTCGATGTTGTTTTAGTTGGCCACTGATGCATTTATTTGCATTTTACAATTCCGACTGAAAATATGAGCATTCTTAGAGCATTCTAGTTTTACACAGTAATTTTAGAAGAAAAAACGATCATTACACAAAATAAGGACTGTTGTATTGCAAAATGATTTTTAAAGGTAAAGAATACTTAATTTCCATTCTTAAACCTGAAACTTATTTTACCGAAAACTTTCTTCGATATGTACTTAAACTACGGTTTAATATGCGAATGTATGGCCCTAAAAATTTTTTTTTGGTTGGCTATTCTAGTGTCCCACTGCTGGACAAAGGCCTCCCTTCTACTTCCAAACCTCTCTGTCCTGTGCAATATCTGGCCACGGTTGCCACGCTAACGAGATCAGATCTTCACACCACGTTCGCCGCGGTCTACCTCTACGGCGATTTCCTCCGACAGGCGGCAATCAGCAGTGACGATCGTGGCCCATCTCTCCGGGCGCATTTATGATATGTGGCCAGTCCACTCCCAGTTCAGCTTGGCCCTTATAATACAGTCGCATTTAAAACCGAAGTAAATTATTTCACAGAAGCAAATAAAAGAAGACATAACTTCCATCAAAATGAACTAAAACGTACCAATTTAAAATTAACAGACAATTTTTGGGCAAGTTTAAATTAATAAAATATTCAATTTGAGGGCTGTACCCGCGGGCCCCGTCGGCAATAACCAGGGAATCCTCTGGGGTATCCAATACCCCACGACCCCACGCTATGGGGTACACGCTACCCCGTGGGGAACACTTGAGCCCCGGTTAACCGGCAGGGTTAACTTTAAGTTGTGATTATTATGGCGATAAAAGTATTTTATGGATATGTTATCAAAGTATTTCTGGTTGAAATACACGCGAGGATAATAATGACATTAAAACAGTATGTTCTGTCGTATAGTTTCGTTTTCACCTTGACTTAGCTAGTAAAATTAATAATATTTATACAACATTCGTTTTAGTATATGCGAAACCTGATACACGTGTCTAGTATTTTTATGTAAAGAATCTATGTACAAAATTTCAAAACTGTATCATGAAAAATCACAAAGTTATAAGCTTGTTCTGTTACCTAGTTGTCCGCACAAAAATGTGGTCACCACGCAGCTCGCGCACGAGCTCATTGATAATAATAATTTGGCATTAGGTACCTAAATTATTGCGATAGGTACTCAAAGTCGCTCGGTGTCCAACATTTAACTTTTTTTAATATTTTTGGGAAAAAATATAACATGGTTTAAAAATTATTGGAATCGATTCAGTTACTTATTCTGAACAAACTATATTCAGGTTTCGCATATACTAACAATAATGTTGTAAATATAATATCGTACTGGGCACGTGCTACACGTGTATAAACTTATTCTAAGAACAGGAAAGTAATGAAGAAATAGAAAAACGAAAAGCAATAATGTACAAGGAAATCAATAGTATTTATCTTTCCTTTTCTAATGTTCCTAATAAAAAGTAAAACTCTTTCCTTATGTTCTCTCTTTGTGTGTACATAAAATAAATAAAAAAACAAAAAGATGACTGTCTACTTACTAAAGGCAACCTTAGGCAATGCTCTAATCCAGGGCTGCGGGACTGTTCGAAAGAGATACCGCGGCCCTGGAACACAAAGGGCAAAGAAGTCTGACACTCCCTTCCGCTCCGCCCAGAGCTGGTCATTTGATGATTTCCCACCCAAAAAAAAAACAAAAAAAAGCCGATGCTCTAATCAAAGCGATCTGTCTCTCGAATACGCGATCGGCGTTAGGACACGGGTTGGTTTTTCAACAGTCATTCCTCCGATTTGCAACTATCAAACAAAACCCCAAAACAAATAACTACGCCTACACTTGTACCTCTACAAAAGGAATAATTTAAACTTGCAATTAACACCACAACACCAGAATGAACCCTATCTATTCTGCCACAAGTGCAAGGTACACGGCCTATTGCTTGCACTGCACAAGTGGTTTGACAGCAATAAAAAATCGCCATGTTTTTGCACCAGCCGCTCCTTGTAGCTGTCAATTACTTCTCCCTCTGTAAGACAAGTATTGCACGCACTTGGTACTGTAACGCGACAGCTGTAGATAGAGCGTTAGGAGTTTAGTGTTATCGATGGGTGATGCATTCCTGTTGGATTGGAAGAAGGCTCGAGTCTAGCTGTAGTAATTCAATTCAATTCAATTTCAATTTATTGACACACACAAGTTAGGAAACATATAAACAAGTGACAACAGTGATAGTTAAAAGAGTGCATAAGTGGAAGTAGCCCTGGGCCCCAAACTAGGTATAGCCTGTATCTTGGTGGCCCAGTATAGACAGAAATGACAGATTGAGTTGTTGACTGTTCAGCGTGACAGCACAGCAAAACACAAGTAACAATTAATTAGAAAATAGTAATTAAAACATTCAGAAATCAAAAATAATCTTAACAATCAATAAAATGAATATAAAAAAAACAAAAACAAAATTAAATCAAAGTAAAGCTCAAAATGCGTAATTAATAAAATCAGTAAACATAACATTAGGGCATTATTGATTAGAAGGGTGGAAGTGTGCAGTGTGTGTGCGAGAGTGAGCGCGCATGTGTGTGTGTGTGTGTAATCTTATTTACACGATATTTTATTTAGAAAGGAAATAATAATTATACTAATTAATAATTAATCTATTGAGTGTTCAAAACAACAAAGAAACTCATGTTGATAAGATATCTATTTAGGTGCAGAAGTTTTTGGTTGCGTTATATTAAAATTCCTGTTACGATATTTAATATAAAGCAATCTTCAGTATGTGTTCTGTATGGTGTCCGGATGGTTCTGTATGGTGTCCGGACGTAAAGAATAGCACCATCCCATATCTTCCCGTGGGTGTCGTAAGAGGCGACTAAGGGACTTTCCAGAGAATGGGCAGCAGCGTTCTCTGTGTTTTATAACAACCATACTGCGATCGCCAACCCGCCTGCCAAGCGTGGCGATTATGGCAAAACCCCCCTTCTTGGGGGAGGCCTATGTCCAGCAGTGGACGTCTTTCGGCTGAAATGATGATGATGATGATGAATCTTCAGTAAGTTTATCCTTAGGCATTTCGTCGTCACATGCGTCAACGCAGTTATCTCACTTAACTTCATGATTTCTGTAACAAATGCAGCAATCAGTACTTTCTATTATTTTGAACCCCATTTCTATAAAAAAATAGGAGTCACATCGGAATTTGACTTCAACATTTTACCAACAGTCAATTAAACTTTTAAAAAACCTCACACGCCGTAACCGATGTAGTCACACAACACAGGGGACAAGACCCAACACTCTGACACTCCAAGTGCGCGAGTATTGGGCAAAGCCCGCCAGATGGCCTAGTGTTTACCGTACCCTGTTTGAGCACAACTTTGAAATTCCAACTATTAGCCGTACCCACACCTGTCGATGTTTGCTACCCTCAATAACTTGCAGATAAACTTCAGTGTGGAACAACGTTGACTCTGAATTTGTTTAGTGTATCCAGTAGTTCCGGTGTCATAGCGTAAATGTAACTATCGTCAAAACAGCGAATTCTGCTATAATAGGGCCCTTAATGAAGATAGCACTACATATTTTTTTTATTTATTTTTTTCGGATGGGAAATCATTGATTTGGGCGGAGTGGAAGGGAGTGTCTGACTTCTACTGACTAAAACACATTTATGTTCCTTCTTTGCCCTTTGTGTTCCAGGGCCGCGGTATCTCTTTCCAATAGTCCCGCAGCCCTGGCAGCGGATAGCACTACATCACGCCAGTAATATAAAGAGTTAGGTAGAGGTGCACGAACTGTTCATCCACATTTCCATCTAATTATATTTAAGACCCATGTAACGGGGGGGGGACGAGCTTATTACTATCAATCAGGCACAAATTAATATTCAATTACTCGTGTGCTTATTAACAGTGCCTTTGGTATATTAAGGAGCCTACGACGACTCAACTTTTAAATGGACCAACCAGCAATTGCTAGCTTTAAAGGTCATTTTTGTTTTTTCCTTTGATGATAGAAGGCCTTTTGCTAATCTTCAATAATTGGCTGTCTTTTATTTACCTACTAGTTGAGTAATTGTAGTGGTACAATTATAATCATACTACATTCGCTCCATGTGCTCCAACGGCATGTAATCTATAAGACTGGAAGCTGACCTCAACATGGTTGGGAGAAGGCAAGGTCGATGACGATAGTGTCACAGGGAGCAGCCATGACTTATAAATATATTTTTTGTTAGCCTATACTGTCCCACCGCTGGGCAAAGGACTCCCACAATTTCCTCCATGTGCTCTTTTCCCTTGTCTCCTCGGGCCAGCCATGATAATTATCAAAGCTTAATAAACGAAGATCAAATCAATATTACAAGCTTTCTTAAGAACTTATTACTACTTTTACTATAACCACTTTACAATTAGACTTACCTTGGTAACAATAACTACTTTACAGTTTTACCATGGCAACTAATATAGAATTCGTCTATACATAAACGGACCCATCACGAAGCCGTCAACCAAGCATTCTGTACATCAAACTAAGTAACCCTACGCTAAAATGATTGCTGGGAAACTACTTTTTTTTTGGGGGTGAAAAATCACGTTTTACGGTAAAACTCAATGCGCACTCAAAATATTGTGCTGATGGATGCATTGAATACTACGGGGGTGTTTAAGTAAAGTTATAACCTTAAAACCTAGTATTTAAAAAAAAGTTGTAACTTTGACCACCTATATCTCCGTAACTAGAAGGTTCCCAGGTATGGTATAGAACAAAAAAATGGTCGCATTGACGGATAGAACAAGTGCCTTTCGGCTTGGTTAAGGGTCTTTTTACACCCTTAACCAAGCCAACCCAGCCTTGCTATGGTAACAGTAACTACTTTACAACCCGTTTTAACATGGCAATTAATAGAGAATTCGTCTATATGCTTTAAATAGCACAGGGTAACGCCGAGCAACCTCTGGTAAACTTTGCACAACCCTTATAATTGACTTTGTTATATGCTGCCTGAGTTACTACTTATCATACTGTCCAAGTTACAGAAGCCTTCTTAATTTTTTTATTTTTTTATTAGGCTATATTGTGTCCCACTGCTGGGCAAAGGCCTCCCCTTTCTCCATCTAAACCTCTCTGTTCTGTGCAATTTCTGGCCAAGTTTGCCCCGCGAACACAATAACATGCCTTCTTAAATCATTTTCATTTTTTTCCTAATGTCTAACCTGGTGTCAGAGTGTGTCTTATATCTTATTTGAATTCCTTTTATTTTATATTGTGCTTGTTATTTAGTGATCCTAACATATCTACTACCTTTTCTGTGTTTACTCGTGAGAACCTGGCTCTGTGTTGCTTACAATTGTTATTCATTTGTTATAGCTGTTGGTTCTCCTATTTATAAATAAAAAAATAAGTAACTAAATGTTACCTTTATATGGGTGTAGCAACCTTTAAGTTTAAATTACGCTTGCCAAGGGCGAACTGGTAGATGGGTTCGAGACCTCAGTGGCCTTGAAAGTACGTTCCCGCTGTATTTCGAATCTCTTGTATCTTCGACAGTCGTTCGGGGTAGTCAGAATCCTTTAAGATTGACATTACAAATATACTACATTGTTATGTAGACAGTCGCTACATGTAAAATACTGGTACCCAGTTTCAGCCGATTAGACTGGAAGGCCCCAACATAATTGAGGTAATCAGTAAAAGCAATCCTCCTACTCGGCAGTACAGGAATCCTCTCTGTAAGATGGAGTGGGCCATAATCCACCACGCGAGCCCAGTTCGGGCTAGTCGGGCTGGCCTTATTGTATTTTCAATCCGCTTCCTCTCACAACTTAGGCCCTCACACTGCAGCATAGGACGCGCACGCGATGTCCAGCCAAACTGATAAGAATCGGCTGGACTCAGTAATTGTTCGGCCGAATGTTTGCTCGCACTGGTTGCACCACTGCAGTGTCTTCATCCAGCGCTTTACCAACAGCGCTGCAGCGATGATTTGTTTAATGTTTTGTAGATCTCCTATAGTAGCCTAACAGGCAACTAATATCAAATATCAAAATCAAAATATTTTATTTCACATAGGCCTAGATGGGCCACTTATAAAACGTCGACAAAAAGGTGCACAGTTCGGGTTGGTTGATTCCTATGGAGAAGAACCGGCAAGAAATTCCATGGTTACTCTTTTCAAATCATTTGGTGTTACAATATTATCATGGATACAGCATTTGTACTTAAGTATGGGGGGACAGCGTAGGCCCGACAATAAGTCGTTGCTTACTACACAAAAATAGTAGAACAAAATAAAAAGTTAACAAGCAGCTGGGAATCTACAAAGCCTACAATGTTCACACATTCACAAACAATCGATAAAAAAGAATCTATACAAGGGTAAAAAATAAAATTGTAAAGTACTAAATTAAACAAGTGACACAAATATTGTTATCAGTGCTGTAACTATTCTGAGCAAAAGATGTATAAATGATTTGAAAACTATTGTAAAAATCTGATTCGAAAGAAGAGAAATTAGGAGATTCAGAATAGTTAGAGACATCCACATGTTTGTGACGTTTATGAGCTACCAGGGAAGCCGCATGAGCAGAAGGAACTAAAGCCAAACTTCTTTATCTTCAACGTAGTCCTTGATTTTGTAATATGATTTTTTTAATAAGAACACGTTTGATGTAGTTTTTGAATTTTCAATTCTATAACTGACTTTGGCAACTTGTTATAAAAGCGTATACTGTTTATAAGAAAAGACTTGCTAGTTTTAGTTAATCTCAACTTAGGTATTACAATTTCGAGTTTACTGCGTGTATTTATATTAAGAAAGTAGCTTCTAATTTTGAAAAGCCCTCGATTTTTGTAGATAATTTCCGATGCTATCATCCGAAATTATATCAGGCTTCATTTGCAAAGGAAACAGACACATAAACTATCTTTATATGATTACAATAAAACTCATAAGAATTCATGTATTCTTGAATAGGTACAACTTTAGTCCTTTGCGATCAAAGATCAATGAAATGGAGGGGACATACACTCAGTCATGGGTGGATACGGGATGAAGAAGAAATCAAAGATCGTAGTTGTTCAGTAATTTGAGAACTAATCCAATATAACTTTATTCAGAATAATGTACATTATATAAAGGCTACAAAAAGAACTTAAATAATAATAAAAAATAAGATTAAAAGTAAGTAGGTAACTAAATATATAAAACGACAACAATAGAACACATAGGCGTCAAAGTACTCTTCCGAATCGCTGTCATAAAGAAGACTGGAAGCATTGCCATGTTGAATGGCAATGCTAATTCTTTGGCCAAAGAAAGAGCCAGCCCTCTGGTCACGTGCAGTGTCGACCACTCGGCGAGAAATTTCCCTAAAAAGGAGACGCGCACTAGGGCCCCATTGTCATTTGATATGTCGTGTCCAATGCTTCTTAGGTAAGAAGCATTGGACATCCTCCTTATTTGTCACTGGAAAACTTCTCCTAAAAATAATACCTGAAAAACAGCATTCTGTAATTACACACAGCAATAGAGTACACAACCGGATTCTAAGCGAAGTTCACTCTGAGCTATATACCGTGCAACTTCACAAAGTTGGGAATTACATAAACAGTTATTGCAAGAGTACATATTTCAGGCAGGAATAGATATGATGAAGAGTCTGCGTCTGAATCTCAATAATAGCTATGGAGGGCCCTCGCCGGCCTCCCTGTGAAGCGATGGTGCAGAGTAGCTCAGGGCAGAGGCGGCAGACCTTGTGTTCTGTTTTTGATAATTAGTATTTTATTTATTTCATAAACGTGATTATATTGTAGACACAACTTGTTGATTAGAAAAAAAAATAAAAAGACAATTAGGAGTTGGATATAATAATATTATCATCATTTTCCTGCCCTTGTCCCATTCTATTTGGGGTCGGCGCAACACGTTTTCTTCTCCAATTCTCCTGTCAGAAGTCACAGCATCATTTACTCCTTTCTCTTTCATATCAGTCTTCACACAATCCATCTATCTGTTCTTTGGCCTTCCTCTCTTTCTCCGTCCATGAACATTCATGTCCATTATTCTGATATAATAATATTATAATATTCGAAATAACAGTATTTAATTCGAAACTCATTGATCATTTAGTCGCCGAAATTTTATCTGTTTTGCCTTCATTTAATGAGCCATATTGTTTTCCTTTTATTCTGAGAGACTAGTACTTGGATGGAGCGGCTAATTTCGTAAGCACAAACATACATTTACACATTTTTTTTAATTTCTTTTTTTTTCTATACATTTTGACCGTGTAGGTATTGCAGTTTTGTGAGAAACAGCTGTTTTTTTAGTAACCGGTTCTGAATGATGTACTGAATGGAAACCGTTTTAGCGTTGGTATCCCTTCCACCCTGTATATGTAAAACATCACACTTTACGAAAGCAATCTCCGATTGCATTTCTAATCAAAAATTTTGTACCATTAATAAGTGCTACGAAAATTCGTAGCCCCTGCTACGAACTATTCGATTAGCTACAAATGTAATTCAGTGTGGAGAAACTGCTTACATTTCCAATTCCTTTTTTTCCAAATTCGAAATATTTCACATCAACCTATTTGGACATGTATGAATCGTGAGAAGAAGCGTGTGGTTCGACTTGGTGCTTTCTTGTTTGTTATGGAGAATAACCGAGAAAACACGGTTACTTTTAAAATCATGTTATTATTACACAGAAATACAGTCCGAAATACCTAAACACTTATTTAATTTGACTCTGTCCTCCACACTACTCTATACCACCGAGCAGTAGCCGGGGGGTTTAATATTAAAAATAAAATAGAAAAGAGCGATCTCAGTGTAGTGGCCGGGTATTGTGTGCTTTTTAATAAATGCCCAAATCACCGGGAGAGGGCGCTGTTTGCCGCTATTGCAACCAAGCTGCTGTTTCAATGTACCCTCAGTATTTTAAAGAGCCTTTACGGATTAGCTTGTGTAGGTATTTGCTTATGTGCTATTTTCTTTTTGTTGTATAGGTACTTTGTTCTATAGATGTTGTATATTACTTGGTGTTTTGTTCTGATATTCAGTGAATTGTAGCCTACTTCTCATATGGACTTCTTACAAGGAAGATTTTTGTTTACTACCAGCTATGACTGATACTGAAACACTTTTTGTTTTGTGTGGTAATCGGTTGGCTTGGTACGGGGGCATGTGATGCGGAGGAATAAGGAAAATTTAGGAAAAGTTTTGAGTATGAATGTGGATGGGTATAAGAGTAGAGGAAGTGCAAAGAAACGATGGATGGTCTGTGTGAAGGATGATATGGCAGGAAATGAGGTGTCTGATGAGATGACGAATAATAGAGAAGTATGGAAGAAGAGCATGCTGCGCCCACCCCAAATGAATTGGGATAAGGGCAGGAGAATGATGACTTTTATTTATTTGTCAGCAGTGAGAGCCTAGTGGTGTGACCGTCAGACTGCCAAGACATAGGTCTGGAGTTTGAACCCAAGACTTGCACCTCTGATTTTTCGGCTTCATGTGCGTAAATATCACTTGTTTTCGGTGAAGGAAAACATCGTGGGGAAACCAAACCAGCATGCCTGAGAGATATTTATCGACGGCATGTAAAGCCAAGTCAGTGGCCCATTGGTGGCACGAAAACTCTGACACCAGGTTAGGTACCTACCACACGAAAAAGAAAGAACCATATTTTTATATAAATGGGAGCTGCTTCTTCTTGTCTCAGGCACGACATACTTCTATGAGACTAAAACTTCGATATAGTATCGAAGTTTTGTCACGGAGTCATCGATGGCAGCACAGAGCTCACTTAGACTGGAAGTTTTGGGGTACATAGGGCAGGATTGAAGGAAGAACATAGTTGTATCATAGTAATGTGGGGGAGATCAGGATGATGTACTGAATACGTGGTAATCATTATTACTTAGACAGGAAACGGGATATTTACCATGTTTACTATTTTTGACGAGTTCCCGATATTTCGGCGCTGTTGCAAGCACCATGATCACGGATAAACTGAAGTTATTGCGGGTGGGTGTTTATGAGCAGACAAATCGGTCTACCCTCTTTCTTGTTCGTTTTTTGCACTCAGTACCGCTACCACTGTCACTCGCAACCCGATTCTGTTCAGTAGTTGTTGTGTTGTGTTGTGTGTTGTTGTTCTGTTCTGTTCTGTTTCTGTTCTGAAAATAGTAAACATGGTAAATATCCCGTTTCCTGTCTAAGTAATAATGTTAGTGACCATGATAGTTTAAAATCTTATATTACGTGGTAATCGTTTGTGTGTCGGTGTCCCTGCCACCCTGTATACTCTGCACCCGTAATTGCTCTTAAAGCTGCATGGCATACAAACTCCCACCAGTAAACAGGGCACTTGTTATAATATAATATAGGTACCTGCATAAATAAATTTGTTCCTAAGACCAATCACTTCTGGAAACAATTGTTTTGCCCAAATATTAAAAATCATATCTAAGTTATCAAATATATTTTTGCCCCATTTTAGGGTTCTGTAAACCTTGGGTAACCAACAGGACCCTATTACTATCTTATGATCCGTAATAAGAAGATAGTTAGATAACAACAAAAAATAAAAAAAATAAAGGGGGTTCCCCTACTACGATGGTACAGAACCCTTAATGCGCGAGTCTGACTCGCACTTGGCCGGTTTTTGTTTCTTCTCATACTTTTAACAAAACAAACAAACAAAGGAAACAACAGATAGCTCTAGATACCCTTACACAATATATTTGAAGCCCCATCTCTCCGCCAGCTTCCACATTATAATCACAAAGCTCAAGCGACGAACAAGATGGCGCCGAGTGGCGTATCAAAAACTGCATTACTGTGGACATTTCCCATCAAAGCAGCACATACGTAGCACTTTGTTGGGGCCGCAAGAGACAACGGTGATGTTGGAGAGGTGGACAGAAGTTTCATTGGTTCAACGTTCAATTTGCCTCAGGAAAACCTTGTTACCTACCACGCCCTAGCCTTGGTTAATTCTTCTTAACTATGAGTACGTAGTCATATAATTAAAAATCTCAGAGAGCTCCTGAATTTTCAGATTTTGAACTGTTAGTGAAGGCCTAGCGTAACAGGAGATTCGTTTACCCTAGAGCTATTTATACAACATTAGTCTTAGTATATGCGAAACCTGATACAAGTGTCTAGTATTTTCGTGTAAAGAATCTATGCTCAAAATTTCAAAACTGTATCATGTAAAATCACAAAGTTATAAGCTTGTTCTGTTACCTAGTTGTCCGCAGAAAAACGCGGTCACCACGCAGCGCGCGCCTCCAGCGTCGTCTTGAGCTCATTGATAATAATAATTTGGCATTAGGTACCTAAATTATTACGATAGGTACTCAAAGTCGCTCGGTATCCAACTTTTAACTTTTTTAAATATTTTTGGGAAAAAATATAACATAGTTTAAAAATTATTGGAATCGATTCAGTTACTTATTCTGAATAAACTATATTCAGGTTTCGCATATACTAAAAATAATGTTGTACTCACATTCATTCTTATTGATCGGTGTAATATCCTAAAAGCCTGTACATTTGAATTACTCTCAAGCTTCGTTCTCGATATTAGCATTAACACACATGTAGTTTCACCTACAGATTCGCCATTTCGCATTGAATTTAGGAGAAATTATTTAAAACTATAAATATGAATCCAATGTAAGGTAGATTCAAAACTTTGTTCTTGACTATGACATTCTCACCTACCCAGCCCATTCACGTATCAGTGCTTCGCTGTTTCGCATCATTTCTTTGTTTTCAAATGCGTTTTTATAATTTAGCAATAGAATGCCGAAAAGATGGAGTAATAAGCGCGATAAATATAGTTATTTAAATAAAAAACTTAAAAAATTAGAACGCGTAATAAAACGTGGGCGACGTACTCGCTATGACAGTGCATCGTCGTTGGATGGTGATTTTTCTACGCCTTATAACCTGCAGGGTGAGTCATTGACCTACTTATTTCGTGTTTATATTTCAATTGGTTACTTTTAGCATCGCAACCGCCTGGCGTTGCGACGAATGTTGTGGTTTTGAATTCATAACGGGTTACAAGTATAACTTATAATACGGAAAATCGGATTGTCCTATCGGGGCCTTCCACTTCCTAAATTAAGTACTTGCTGCTCGGATCTACCTGTGGGGTTTTTCCAAAGCATGTACCTACATTATTCCTCTAGGAATTTAAGCTGTTTCTCTAGAAACAAATAAGTACTAAGCCGCCTACTGGGACTGCGTGTTTCTCACAAGGAGTCTCACTTCCCACCAAATAAAGCAAAATACTTATTTTGCTTGCTGAGCGCGAACCAATCCCAATCGATGACGATTGTGCCACATATCACGGCGATACAGATCCACAACTTGGATGCTCGTACTGGCAACCAGCCCCAGCGGAATTTAGTGATGAGGAGGAGTACGGTCCGGAGTTCCGGTCGTCACAAAGTCGCCTACCGCCGCCAACAGCACGGCACAAGTAAACATACTGCCGCCGAGCTCCGCTACCGCCGCACTGCCATCCGCGCAAGTACTTACTGCGCCTGCCATGAAATCTACCGCCGTACCTCCGTAGAAGGCGAGTGAACCGGAGGCCCTTGATTCTCAACAAGACGTACCCGAGTGAGATCAAGATAAAATGGAAATATTAGTTGAAGACCTTCGAAATACTTTGGCATTTGTCAATTAGACTAAACCACATTGCGACCCCTGGCCTCTCTAAAGAGAACCGCAAGGAATTGAAACACAGATTGTTGGTACCGGTGAACTGCAAGTTTACAAAAAGCGCCTACCCTCAATTCGGAGATTCGAGTATCTTTATTAGAAACTTAAGCAAAGCGAGACAAGGGTATAGAAGGTAAGCAGGTACTAACATCCTGTGCTTTGTCCTCTATCAGCGAGGCCATTACTGCACTGCTTTCATCAGGTAGCAAAAACCCTGAGCTCCTCAAGCTGTTGATGGATACAGCTCGAATCCTAGGCGATATTCAGTATACGGAATCGATCTCACGAAATTCTTTCATTCTTTCAATTGTCAGCAAGGAGCTCAAAGATCAGTTGGTCAAAACCAAAATAGATAAAATGCTATTTGGTAATAGCTTAGCAGAAACATTAAAATCAGCTTAAACGATTATAAAATCTGGAGCTGATATAAGGTCATCTACAATGCAGTCTACGGCTAATAAACCGGCTAAGGCAGGCAGGCCTTTATACTACCGAGCCCACCCAGCGCGACACCGACAGTTCCCATCACCGCCGCCGGGGGGCGCGGGCGGCACCAGCAACTCGGACTCCAGAGGTAGCAGACGAGGACGACGCACGACAACGCTTCCAGAACATTGTCACGTCAGCCGCAAGCAGGTCACCGACGTTAAAGCCGGTAAGCCTCGCGGGTCGTCTTTTGTTTTTCTATGAACAGCGGTGTTTATTGACTACTAACCCTGTCATACATACTCTCTTGGATTTCTGGCTATAAAATTATGTTTTCTGACAATGTTCCATCAGAGCCTATTAATTCGCAATTCGAATACAAGGCCTTTAAAGCATTAATACAAGATCTTATTAGCACCGGGGCAGCGTCCTCATGTCAACCATGCGCAGGTCAATACGTATCCAGTATATTACTTGTTCCTGAGCCGAACGTTTCATATTAAATCCAAAACAATTAAATAAATTTATACTAACCCAACATTTTAAACAGCTTTAAAACTTTTATCAAACAACTGTTTTATGTCAACAATTGATTTATAAGATGCCTATTTTTTAACAAGCATACATCCCAACTCAAAAAATATTTACGTTTTAAATTTAATGGTAATCTGTACGAGTTTAGCGTGCTACCGTTCGACTTAAACAGTGCTTCGTATATTTTTACGAAAATTCTTAAACCAGTCGCAAAGTTACTGACGTTTTTGGGAAATTTATCTACATTAAAATGTAGATAAATTTGGATGATTTGTTTTTGGTTGGTCAATCGTATACTGACTGTTTACAAAATATGAATGACACAAAACAATTATTAAAATTGTTAGGATTCATTATCAACACAGAAAAAGTTCTGTTGTGCCCTACTAATTATTGAAATTTCTTATGAAATATTATAGATTCAAATAGATTTGAAGTAAGATTACCTGACGACAAAAGAAAGGAGATTGAAACAGAATTACTAAGAATTAGGAAGCTCAAACGATGTAAAATAAGAGATTTTTCTCGCTTTATCGGCCTTTTAACATCCGCGTGTCAGGCCGTAGACTACGGCTGGCTTTATACCAAAGACTTTGAGAGGTGTAAATATCTAAACCTCAAAGATGATGAAAACTAAGATAAGTTTATGAACTTACAACACAAATGCGACAAACGAGTTGTGGCAAATCTTTGACTGGTGGCTTAACGGGATAAAGGAATCATAGTGTAAAATTAAGGTTGACACATATTCCTTAGAGATATTTAGTAATGCCTCAACAACGGGGTGGGGCGCCGCCTGTGGTGATGAGACTGCCAATGGACCTTGGAGTCAACATGAGCAAACTCTTCATATTAATTATTTGGAAATACTTGCAGATTTTCTTGATATGAAAAACTTAAAAAAAAAAAAAAAAATTAAAGTTTTTGCACAAGATAAAAAAGAAAAATTTTGTAAAATTTTGTTATGTATTGACAATACAACAGCAATATCGTACGTTAATAGAATGGGTGGCATACAATTTCCCCATTTGACCTTTTGATTTTACGGAACAATTATGGAAATCGTGCGAAGCGCGTAAAATTGTGGTTCATACTGATTATATACGTTCTTCTGATAACATAGTTGCGGACACTGAATCAAGAAGGTTACACCCCGACATAGAGTGGGAAATTTCTGAAACTGCTTTTAGTAAAATAAAGCAACACTTCAGTGTCCCTTGCATTGACTTATTCGCGAGCAGAAAAAATCATAAATGCTATATCTATGTTTCTTGGCATAGGGAGACCCTGACGCTTATTTAATTAACGCGTTCACTATACGATGGACAAATTTTTACTTTCACGCGTTTCCACTAATTTCTATTATTTTAAAGACCGCGTAAAATTATTAACATAACACGATAAAGCTATTGGTATTGTCTTTGTGCCAAAATGGCCAACACAACCGCTGGTACACTAAAAAAAAAAAAAAAAAAACAGATGGTCTTTTTAAAAGACTCCTCACATCAAAACCACTCTTTTTAAAGTCTGGTTTAATTATTTCTCGTTATAGCGAACGTGCAATTCACGGGCAAATTACACTGGTTGTCGGGAGGTTGTCCGGGCATCTCTTCTCCGAAGAGAAATTCCACCGCCGTCCATAGTCATAATGCTAGCATCTTTGTCAGATAACACTGTCAAGCAATATGATACATGCCTTAAGAAGTGGTTTGCGTACTGTCACGAAAATAACATAAATCCCTAAAAAGCTGTGGCATCGAATATTCTTTATTTTCTAACGCTATTGTTTAATACCGGAGGTCGGTATGGTACCCTCTCGCGATCCGCTTTATCGTTGTTACTTGGACACGATATAGTAAACAATGAATTTATACAGAGATTCTTCAAGGGAATCTTTCGATTGCGGCCCATAGTTCAGTAATACTATTTAACGTGGAACACTGATCAAGTTTTAAATTATTTAGCGGAATTATATCCCAACGAAAATTTAAGTCTTGAAAAACTTAGTAAAAAGTTAGTGACAATTCTAGCCCTGCCCATAGAATGCAGACTTTATCAAAAATCCATGTTGAAAATATTACCAAAATATTATTCAGGGTTTATTAAAATAACTGATTTAATTAAAACTTCACGAGTAGGTTCTTTACAACCAGCGTTTTTTCCTTACCGTATTATTTACAAAAGCCGCAAAGCCCTGCTGGTACTCTTCAAGTTTATCTTGGTACGACCAATCAGATACGTCAAGACCATCAATCATTATTTATTTCATTGAGAAAACCATACCGAGCAGTAACATCGCAAACTTTGAGCAAATGGGTAAACAGAGTGTTACAAACCAGTGGCATTGATATCTCTTTGTTTACTGCGCATAGCACCAGGCACGCAACCACTTCTAAAGCCTTATAGTAAGAGTTAGCCTGGACGTTATACGTAAAACTGCCGGTGGAGTTCAAATTCTACTGTTTTTGCCAAATATTATAATAGAATAATATCAGACGATATGTCTACTCAAAGTGATTTTGTCACAAGTGTGTTAAATGAATAATGATAGATATCTTATTTATTATAGTATTGTTATCATTGAAAAGCTATTTAATTATGGGATTGACTTACATAAAGTTATAAAATATAGGTACTTAGTGAATATTTAATCCTTCTGTCAAATTTCTTAAGCATAGATACAATATGTAACTATGTAATTGATTATATTTCACAAATTAATACTATCTCTCAACATCTACATGTGTGTTAATGCTAATATCGAGAACGAAGCTTGAGAGTAATTGATGATTAAACGAACTTACCTGTACGTGAAGTTCAATCACAATTACTCGAAGAGCTTCGTTCGAAGATATTAGCATCCCTCCCTCCCAGTCACGCTGAATCCCTAGTTGTGAAATAATAATAAAAGTAAGACAGCTCAGCAAACCTCCAAACTAAATGAGCTGGGTAGGTGAGAATGTCATAGTCAAGAACAAAGTTTTGAATCTACCTTACATTGGATTCATATTTATAGTTTTAAATAATTTCTCCTAAATTCAATGCGAAATGGCGAATCTGTAGGTGAAACTACATGTGTGTTAATGCTAATATCTTCGAACGAAGCTCTTCGAGTAATTGTGATTGAACTTCACGTACAGGTAAGTTCGTTTAATCATCAATCATTTCTTTATTTCGTTTTTTTTTTCGTCAAACCGCAGTATACTCGCGAGAATAGGCCAGCACTTTGCTACAGAAGCAATAATACACATACAGGCTGATTATACCTGTTACTATTTTGGTATCGACCAGAAAGATTAGACTAAGGTATTTAGAAAGCTGATTTGAGTGGCAACGCCGGGAGGGAACGCCCTAGAAGGACATACACCTTATTGGTGAAATTATTCAGAAATGTGAGGTGCGTACTACTCGCAATCGACGTGCGTGTATGATCAGATGTATGAACGTGGACGAGGCAAAAGGAGCATGTAAGGAAAGGAAGCAGATGGCGCTCAGTGGTTTCTGCCTATTCCCATGAGAAAAAGGCGTGAGTTTATGCTTACGCTATTATGAAGATTTAACAACAGATTTTCTACGAGTAACTTAGTTTTATATAAGCCTTCTGTGATCGCCTTCATAACGCCATCGTAACAAGTGGCGCACGGCCGGGTCGTCGTGATCAAAGGCCACCGGCTCCAGCAACCGCGTTGTTTGTCCCGGCCGCTGTCGGCATATTGATCAATATGGCTCCTTGTGCATTTCGCTGTGTCCCTATGTCGTGTCGTACGGAATTAGGTTAATTGGTACAGCGAAATTGTTGATTTTTGGGTGTTATTTAGAGGAGGTATTTTTATCAATTGGATAAGTCGAGTCGCTTTGTAAGTTGGACCATTCTCGGAGCTTCTTTGAAAGATGAGATCCGAAATTAAATTATCTGGAAAAGAACTGGAGTTACCGACTTAGCTTGAAGAGTAAGCAAGCTGAAGAGGCAGTGGACTGGCCATGTCAAAGAAACTCTTACCATCTAAATACGTAAGAAATTAAATCGCAATTTCGACGAACGGCAAAAGTATACAACATTATTTTTAGTATATGCGAAACCTGAATATAGTTAACTAACTAGTTAAGTAACTGAATCGATTCCAATAATTTTTAAACCATGTTATATTTTTTCCTAAAATATTAAAAAAAGTTAAAAGTTGAACACCGAACGACTTTGAGTACCTATCGCAATAATTTAGGTACCTACTGTTAAATTATTATTATCAATGAGCTCAAGACGACGCTGGAGGCGCGCGCTGCGTGGTGACCGCGTTCTTGTGCGAACATAGTTGTTCGCACAAAAACGCGGTAACAGAACAAGCATAAAACTTTGTGATTTTTCATGATACAGTTTTGAAATTTTGTACATAGATTCTTTACATAAAAATACTAGACACGTGTATCAGGTTTCGCATATACTAAAACTAATGTCGTATACAACTGTTACTATTTTTATGCATTTGTAACTTTGACCCTATATTTAGGATTTCGTATTACCCAGTACTAACTGGATTGTGGAGGTCAGATAGGCAATCGCTCTGTGTAATATGTTGGTATTCAGCCGCATCCGGTTAGACTGAACGCTGACAATAACATTGTTGGTAGATGAAGTAGCTTTGTCAGTAATGGCTACAAATAGTTTCTCTTACGGTGCCCTTGAATCAAAACAACTGATTGGTGACGATAAGCTGGTTGGTACCAGGCTTCATAGCCTGGCCCATCGGCGCAAAGTTGCATGTTTGTCGGTCTTTTACAGATTGTACTTCGGTGAGTGTGCTCAAGAGCTCCACGAACTCATTCCACCATCAATTTCTTCCATCGGGAGTCCAGACGTACTGCAGGTTATCACCCATATCTTGCCGATGTTCCACACATACGCACGAAGCGCTTTGCTACATCATTTATTATACACACAGCCAAGGAGTGGAATTCCCTGCCTGCGTCGGTGTTCCCAAGTTAATATGACCCTAATATATTTAAATCACGAGTTAATAGGCTTCTTTTGGGTTAGCTCGTTCCATCGTCGACCTCATCTCTGCCCTGCCCTGCCCTAGATTGAGGTCAAGTTAAGCCCATAAAGAATAAAAAATAAAAAAAAAGTCACGTGGAGAGTAGGTCTTGGCCCAGCTGTGGGATGATGTAACAGTAACAGTAGTACCTTTGCCAAATTATTTGCAGAATATGACTCCAATTATGCAAATCATCCCTCAACTACCTTCCTCCACCCTGAAGACTCATCACCTGACAGCCTCTAATAAGCAATATCGGATGCAAAGTGTCTCAACGCAAGTGGGCCACTCACGCGCACTCACTTTGTCGACGATTAGCGTCGTCTCATTAGTGGGCCGCTTTAGCACCTCGTTGTACCTACTTAGTCACTCGACTTCGTGAGCGACTGATAAAGTCGCAAGGATATGCGCTGCGACTAAATTGACGCAAGGTTTACAGGGTACTGTCAATTGGAGATGCAATGGTTATGTAAAGGATAGTGTTGCAGTTGAATGTATTAGGATTGTTTTATTTATTACTAGCTGTTGCCCCCGACTTTCGTCCACATTTAATTATTAAAAAAATATGGTTTCATTATTTGAAAGGGTATTTGTTAAAAATTTCAATGGTTTTAACTTTTTTGCACGGAACTCTAATTATTTTTCTAAACTAAAAGTAACTTAGGCTAATTTACTCCGTCAAAATCAGTCCAGCCGTTTTGGAGATTACCGAAACAAACAGGACGACGGACAAAATATTTTTTTGTTATAAGTACCGTATATATTCAGTAGTAATAGTTTAGTATTCAGTACTAAGCTGTTATTTTTAAAAACTACAAACAGACACTTCAATTTTGTTTATTTATGTAAACAAAATTAAAGTGTCATTCAAAGCAAGTTAGTCCAACACTCTGCCCGACGCGGGAATCGAAGCTAGAACCTCATGCTCAGTAGATGGCAGTAACGATTGCGAACACTAGATCAACGAGGCAGTGTAAAGTTAAATAAGATTGGCTAACACATAGTGATGTAAGTAATTGATACTTCATTTCGAAACAGGTAAAGATTTTATGCGGTCGATATCACATGACCGTTGGCGAAGACCGTCACGTACCTAGTGAAATAGATCCGTCGGTACACTCGACCACACAATTACCTACACATAAGCTTTTCTTACAGAAAAATAAATACTAAGTTAAGTCAGGGACATTAAACGACTACTAACATAAATTGTAAAGTATAATTTTAATAAATAAAGCAAATTGCAAACTAAACCAATGATCTTAGAAAATTCTATTAAAGAGCGTTAATACAGAAAGTGGGCAACGTCGCAAATAGCTGTCAAATAATTCGCTGTTTTGATTAATTTGGCAATATTACTGTATGGAAATAGGTAATATGGCTAACTAGTGAACTAGAATATTAATAATGAATTGCAATTAAAACACTGAATTTCTTATTTCCAAATTAATAAAAACAGGTCAATATTTGACAGCTCTTTGCGACGTTGCCAACTTTTTGGATGAACTGTTTTAAAAATTTACCCATCCCTCTTCATCAATGATATCGTGAAAATAGACGGTATTCCTACCTGAAATGATTTCTGATTATCCCAGCCTACCTTTAACATGTTTTAAATACAGCCCTTTAAAATATTGTTTTCATTTCAAGATCCTCACTCACTGGACACGAAGAATGACACGGCTGTCGAAGTAGAATGAAGCGAAGTTAAGCACGCCTGTAATCCCCGAAGGGAGAGGACGACGTGTACCTGTGTAGTCCATCCACATTTCGCCAGTTATGTTTAACTCCCAAGTAATAGGGGGCGAGCCTATTGCCATCAACCGGGCACAAATTCAGACTCCGTGGCTGCTACTGAGAAAGTCCCAATGGAAAATACCCAATAACAATTTGTCCGACCCGGTGATCGAACCCAGGACCTCATGCCCAGCAGCCGCGATTGCGACGCAGGAGGCGGCGAAGTTAATGTATTTTGATCTTGTTTGCGAGACAATCACACATGATAGGGTTTGGAAGAGATAAGAATAAAACCCAAAGATCCCAATCCTCTGTCGCAGTAACATCAGTGCACTAACCGCACGGATGTACCTACCCGCCAATAACTGGCTTAAGTAAATATTGACAGCAGCGAGACAACGGCGAGTTTTTGAGAATTTCCAATGAAGGTCTGTCCGTGTTGTGTTTGTGTGTTTGTCCGGCCGGACGGTATCGTGTAATCTCGCTGTTTGTCCGGACAGGTCGCGCGCTGTCCGGTGTAATACCACACTATTGATATTGCCTCCCTCGTCGTTCGTTATGTTACATGCTTTTTGGTGTGTGAGATTTTGTGGTGCTGTTTTGGTCGACGGGATTTGGTGTAAGTTCAAGAGTTATGATGAGTAGTGAATGTTACCAAGGTTATCCCAGTGGCGACGACCTACGAGTTGTGAATCGTGGCTTCGAACCTGCTTGCACTTTCCTTCGTGCAATTTATTTAATTGCCATCGGCTCTTAAAATCTAGACTGAGGTCAAGAGTAGGCCCATTTCAAAAAGGGTGTCGGAAAACATCGTGAGGAAACCAGCAGATTTTCTCAACATGTTTTCCTAGAGCCAGCAGTTCGGTTTTTAAAAAAACTAACTCATACACACTCATAAGAAAACTTACATGTATGCTATCGGAACTGCCATATTATTGTAGTGCGTCCAGTATACGAATTTTAGACCAATATGCGTAATAAAAACTAATTCGACCATGTCAAGAACGCGGTCTAGTTCTAACGGCATCATAAGCACGTTAATGGAAACTAATTTGCTATGGCTGTTTTGGTCAGAAGACCTAACAGGTAACCTTGTTATATTCTTTTTTATTTATACATATGTACATAAACTCACGCCTTATTCCCATGGGAGTAGGCAGAAGCCACAGAACGCCACCTGTTATGATCCTTACATACTCCTTTTGCCTCATCCACGTTCATAACTGTTCTAGCCATACACGCACGCCGGGTTACGAGTACTGCTTTTTTAGTATTTTCTTATTTATGTTTTTGTTATTTTCTGATTTTGCATACTAACATGGTCTTTAAGAAAAATGTTACTAACAGTTGGGCCTAGTTGCCAATAGTAATAAATATTTATTTTACCAACCCACATTAGGCCCGCGTGGTGGATAGCCCACTCCCTCTCATAGAGTAGAGGCCTGTGTCCCAGACGTGGGAACATTATAGGCTGATTATGAAGTTGATGATTTATTTTTATTTTTTTATCTTGTATATTCTCATTACATAACATCGAGACAATGAAGGACCAAAAAGTTTGGACCACCATATCAGATTTAAACACCTACATATCAAAATCATGACAAGGTGAGAAATTCCTTAGTTTCCGTGCTAAGGTAAAATGCCATCTCCATTCTCAGTATATGGGGTATGTAAATACATGGTGTATGTATATTATGTATATGGTGTTCAAACAGACGCATCACGTAGGTTCCTCGAAGAGCCTGGCGCGTCGTTAGCATGTATGTGTGAGTCTGAGGACAATTTTAACTTAAAAATTATACAACTGTGCTTAGAATGGGATTAGGTTGGTGCTGGATGTGCTAGAGAATATTTTTAAAATTGTTATAATACCGTGGATGATGGATGGACAGCCTCATAGGCTGGCCTGCGCTGTGTGATGGATGGTATGGCAAGAAAGAAAGAGGAAGTCGTCCTTTGGAAGAACATGACATGCTGCGCCGTCCCGTCCAATTTATTTATTGGGATAAGGGTAGGAGAATGATGGTGATGATGTAATAATACCATAGTAGCTACTAAAATCGAGCCCAAATAAAACTATACTCTAAAGCATTTCCCTACTCTGTTTTTTTTTTAAATCGCACTGCAAACGTGTTGCGCCGACTCCAAGTAACATGAGACAAGGGCAGGAAGGCTATGATGATCTAAACTCTTGTGTGTTCATTCAACACATAACATCACGCCTGTAAACCCCGAAGGGTTAGGCAGAGGTATCCCTAATAGTACACCCACATTTCGCCAGTTATGTTTGTAAGTTCCATGTTATAGGGGGCGAGCCTATTGCCATCAACCAGGCACAAATCCAAATTCCGTGGCTGCTACTGAGAAATTCCTGATGGGAAAACCCAATTACTGATAAAGATAAAGAAGAATTGAAGATAAAGATGTTTGGCTTTAGTTCCTTCTGCACATGCGGCTTCCCTGGTAGCTCATAAACGGCACAAATATGTGGATGTCTCTAACTATTCTCAATCTCATTTTTTCTCTTCTTTCGAATCAGATTTTTACAATAGTTTTCAAATCATTTATACATCTTTTGCTTAGAATAGTTACAGCACTGATAACAATATTTGTGTCACTTGTTTAATTTAGTATTTTACAATATTTTCTTACCTTTGTATAGATTCTTTTTTATCGATTGTTTGTGAATGTGTGAACATTGTATGCTTTGTAGATTCCCAGCTGCTTATTAACATTTGTTAACTTTTTATTTTGTTCTACATTTTTTGTGTAGTAAGCAACGACTTATTGTCGGGCCTACGCTGTCCCCCCATACAAATGCTGTATCCATGATAATATTGTAATACCAAATGATTTGAAAAGAGTAACCATTGAGTTTCTTGCCGGTTCTTCTCCATAGGAAACGACCAACCCGAACCGTGCACCTTTTTTTTTCGTTTTATAAGTGCCCATCTAGGCCTATATGAAATAAAATATTTTGATTTTGATTTTTATACTTTTCGCGATCTGGGAATCGAACCCAGTACCTCAGCAGTCGCAATAGTTGTAGTAGTCGTGTGTTTATTCAATAGTAACTAAATATAACGTGTTGCAAGAAAGATTATTTATTCGAGTTTATACTGGGGCTTACATGCTTCTGATTGTACTGGAAGCCGATCCCAATCCCATAGTTGGATAAAATCTAGGCAGCAGATGATACTACAGATTTTTTTATGCGACACTTCTAGTCGTTAAAATCCGTGTACCTTGTTGCAACATTGTAAACTGTATGTAGATTAGCTCTAAGCGAAGAGGGCCTATGTCCAGCAGTGGACGTCTTTCGGCTGAAATGATGATGATGATGATGATGAAGAGGGCGAAAGGAAAACACGCCTCAAAAATTATGACACAAATAATACCAAGTTGCCATTTCATTTTATACTAGCTGTTGCCTGAGACCTTCGTCCACGTCCACAAATATTATATAGCCTTCCTCGATAAATGAGCTATCCAACACTAAAAGAATTATTCAAATCGAACCAGTGGTTCCTGAGATTAGCGCGTTCAACCAAACAAACAAACTCTTCAGCTTAATAATATTAATATATATAAGTATAGATAATACTTATTTAATGGTTGTCACACTGGGGTAGAATATAATGTAGGTATTTTTTTGTGTACCATGATATACTAGAAACAAATATTTACCCTAATACAAGATCAAAACTAACTTATAGAAAATAATACAAATCTCAAAAAAACGGTTTTCTAATCAAATTCTTAACATACCAAATATTAAGTATTTATCATCGTCATAACCTTTTCCCAACTATGATAGTGCCGGCTTATAGTCTAACCAGTTGTAGCTGAATACAAAAAACAAATAATTATGTACTTAATTGTTACAAATTTTTATTTTATTTGTAAATTTCAAATTAATACCATCACCAAACCTCAAAACCACTTAACAATCGGCCAGGTACACACGGCTCCTCAGTTCCCAGGTCCACTCCATCATTAACTATTCCAAAACTAGTCGGCATCAAAGCTCTATGCGGTTGTAATCTCGGCCTGGCCTGCTCTCGGCTCAGAATTGAGCTATCTAATATTCCCTGTGTCTGTGCGCCACCGTCTTGGGGGAGTATTCTGGGGGATGGTTGGGGGAGGCTATTTTTGTAGTTAGATGAATTAGTGTAACGTGTAGTTTGATTAAAATTATGTTTTTGATGATTGAAAATTTGGTCCTTCGAGCCGGATCTGTAAAAACAACAAGTCTATCAAATATTTAACTACTACTCTGTAAAACAAAGTAAATCAATAATTATTATGGTCCAGTGACAATTTCATCATTCACCTCAATAAAGTATTACCGAATAGGGCGCCAAAATGTCTTGTTTTTAAAGACTTACAACAAAACTAATTAAAACCTCGAAACGATGGTTAGTGTTAAAATTATACTGAGTTTAAAATTGACATTGTTTAAATTTGGAACTAAAATCTCCTAGAGACGAAAACATAGAAGAATAATGACGGCTGAATAGATGTATCTTCTACATAGAAACTAAGTAATACATAGTTAAATCAAGCTGTATCATATAGTACCACCCACAACCAAAAAAACCCATATGCATCGTTTCTCAACACCACATAATCACATAGGAAAACCTTTCCATAAAACCATTAAACTTTTTATATGTGGAACTTAGATAATAGGCTCCTATTACGGCGGTCAGTCGGTTCCTTTGATCCACCCCCGCTAGTCGCGCCGCGCGGCACCGCCCGCGCCCACTTAACGGAAATTAAAATTACATGTCTACAGACCGACTATTAACAGTTTTTTGTAAAAGTAAACACTGTTTGGAGTATTTAGTAACTTGTTTTTATGGTAAATAAGGATGAAACATTTAAAAGCAGCTTGTAGGCGAAAATAAGTCTAGTAGCTCTTCCATTCAAATCCCTAAAATATATAAGAAGTGCTTTTGCTGCAAGTTTTCGGCTTTTGTCATCATCTTCTTGCTCCTCTTCCATGCTACTTTGCGTTGGTGCAACACATTTTTTTCTTCCATTCTCGTCTGTCAACCGTCAAGCTATCATTTACTCCTTTTTCTCTCATATCATTCCTCACACAATCCATCCATCGTTTCCTTGGCCTTCCTCTCTCTCTCCATACATCAGTTTTCGGCTTTTGTTCAGAAAGATAATATCGTACCTGTTCTTCCCAAAGGATTAGTCAGTGGTATCTTAAAGTACACCCACATTTCAACACTTACACATAGATTTAGATCATAAATGGCAGCTTTAATCCTCCATTTAATAATTTTCCGTTGACAGTCCATCCATACACTTTACTGGTTTTGCTTCAGGATTCAGCCCCTCTAAACAAAACATGCTGATACTGTTAGCCTGCGTCATCCCACTGTTGGGCAAAGGCCTGTCCCCATGACTTCCAGTATTTTCGATCCAGGGAAAATTTGGACCACTGGTCGCTGGTCTTATCCAGCTCGTCCCGCCATCAGACAAAACCTATTAAGTGTGAAATACGGTAAGTAAGTAAGTAGGTACATGAGAGCAACATTTTGACACCTTGTAAGTTCTAATTTATGTTTGGTCAGGGTTCTTTCAGAGCGAAGTGTCAGATTTTAAGTCGTTGGCGATAAAAGCTAATTTTGAACATGGTTGGGTCTGAGAGTACACGTTGGTCTCAATATAAAGGGTGTAACAAGACCCTTAACCAAGCAAAAGAGTTTGTGCTTCCCGTTATTGCGATCATTTTTTTGTTCTAGACCATACCTGGGAGCCTTCTAGTTACGGAGATATTGGGGGTCAAAGTTCCAACTTTTTCAATACTTTTTTTTAAATTTATGTTTTTAATGTAAGATTTTTACTTTAAACACCTCCACGACCCTCGTACTGTTTAATCCATTCATCAGCACAATGTTTTGAGTGCGTAACATTGAGTCCTACCGTAAAACGTGATTTTCACCCCGTCACCCCAAAAAAAAATCGTCTCCCAGTAATAATTTTTGCGTAAAGATACTTAGTTTGGGGTACATAATGCTTGGTTGCCGGCTTCGTGAAGGGTCTGTTTACACCCTGTATTTTGGCAATTATTTCTAAGATGTCTATTTAGTTACTTAGTCAAACTCGCCTCGCCTCGTTGGTCTAGTGGTCGCAATCGCGACTGCTGAGCGTTATGTCCTGGATTCGATTCCCAGAATTGAAAACATCGTTCTATTTCTGAGAACTATTTGCAGGAATTATGTTAAGATACAGCGGTAAAAGCATTTGTAGTTTTGTGATGCAAGCTAATAAGAACGATATGAATAAATAAAAGCTTAGCAATATAGCCATAGCATTGAGCCTAGTGGTGTGACCGTCGGACTGCCAAGTCACAGGTCTCGAGTTCGAACCCAAGACACGCACTTCTGATTTTTCGGAATCATGTGCGTGTTGTATAATTATCACTTGCTTCGTTGAAGGGAAAGACATGAAACCAGCATGCCTGAGTGATATTTCTTGACGGCATGTAAAGCCAAGTCAGAAGCCCATGGCGGCATTATAACTCTGACACCAAATTAGAAGTATCAGCTAAAGCTTTTCCATCATACAAACCCGGAAATAATACGACGTATGTCGTCACAAATTGAGAGATAATTCCATAATTAAACATCTCCATATTAGCGGCAACATCAACCACTAACTACGTACTCTCCCCATTAATTTAAAAGCCCAAACACGTGAGCAGATAATTCGTAAAAAAACACAATCCAATCATATCAAAAAATAACCTGATAGAAGTCTGATACGGGTTTAAATTAGAACCGTAATTCAGTGTCACTGGTATCATTGTGCAATGGCTCTATCGGGCATCGAACCCGCGGTATCGACGAAGTTTACTACCAAGGCATCTACTGCACTTGAGCGATTATATCTGATACTTGAGTTATCTAGTTAGTAACGTATTTACGTTGCACTCTTGAGACAAATATGGCGAATTGTGCGTGTTACTGGAGGAAAGAGCTTTCGGGATTTTTCAGGATTGTCTTGGATTTGATTACTCTCTTCTGTATGGTTTTAGATCTTTTGATCTTGAGTCTATGTTTATCTTACATCTACCTATCATGGCAGATTCTAATAAACTTTTTGAAGAATTGAAGTTCAGGATACCCGGTGTAGGGCACGCCACCATAGTGGCGATAAATCCCCTCTTTGAGGAGTGGCTAGAGAGGCGCCACGGCGCCCTCACCTTCCGCCTGACGCAGGTCCTCACCGGAAAGGGTTGTTTCGGGAGGTTCCTGCACCGAATCGGGTGGGAGGAAACGCCCGGGTGTTTCCATTGTGAGGATCGTCCGGAGGACACGGTGCAGCACACTGTGGAGATCTGCCCCGCTTGGGCGGAACAGCGCTGAGTCCTCGTAGAGGCGATTGGCGGCGGCGACCTCTCGCGCCCGGCCCTGGTTCAAGCCATGGTCCGGAGCGAGAGGGAATGGAAAGCCGTCACCTCCTTCTGCGAAGCAGTCATGCTAGTGGAGGAGCTTTGATCGTGTAAAAAAATGAGCAATATTTGTACTATATATTTGTAATCACAGCCTAGAAAACGGCTCTAACAATTCCGATGATAATTGCAGTATGGGTGTTTACGTGGGCGAAAATCGATCTAGCCAGGTCTCAATAACTGGGAAAAACCATTTTTCTGTTTTTTGACCCAAGCAGAGCTCACTCGCCCAGGTACTATAGAATAAAACCGCGTGAATACCAACCTAAAACTTTTGTAAATGTCAACTTCAAAATATGAGTAAAATCCTTCCAACAATTTCATAACGATTTAAAAATTCCATTAAAATTAAACATACGTTTCGCATTTCGAAATTAACTCATGCTAAACCTTGTAATAAAGTTGGGGGCATGAAAACTGGAATCTCTCAGACGATTTTAGACCTTAAAACTAAAGCTTTAATGATGATTTAAAATTGATGTTTAATATAGGTAAGTTGGTATTGCTTTATACAGTAAAAGGCCATTTTCTGTATCTTGAAGCGTACACTTGGTTTGTTTGCTCAACTGCGATGGCGGGCGGAGACGAAAAAACGCCGAAACCGGCTCGACAGACGATTTCGAAAATATTTCTTATGATATACTGAGTACTGGGTGCAAAAACATCGCATTATGAACTTGGAATTTTAAAGGTACTCGTACAATTGACGCATGGTATAAAACCTTTTTTTCATTATCGTTTTAAGAATTGATTTGTTCTCCATTAAGAAGAGTCCGTCTCCTTATGTACTACATGTGGCGGTATCACACGTAAATGCAATGTTTATACTATATTTATCGGATGAGCGCTGAAAGTAAGTCCCACAACAAACATTCCTTACGCTACTTTACTATAAAACAATGTGTCAACGAATACACACACAACATCACGGATTAGACAGAGGTGTAGTAATATAGATCCACTGAAACCCCTTACTGATAAATTCCTGGTGGGAAAAACTCACACTTTACTCAACCCGGGAATCGAACCCAGGACCCCAAGCTCAGCATAGCACTTGATACTACTAGACCAACAAATTGCTCATAATTGAACAGTATTAGCAAAAACGAACTTTGCCATTATAAGAACGGTTTCTTCATCACAGTATCCACTACAGGCTACAACAGGAAAAAAACGACCTAAACTTAATAAAATTGTCGTCTTACGTTGCTATCGGTACCTATATATCCAAGATGGCGGCGATGCATCGGCGCGGAACCGCCGCTGACTGGTTACAGACATTCCCATCTGTTATATACCTACGAAAATGTTCATATGTGCTGTACAATAACTTGGTTATAAGGATATGTGAACACATTTGCATGCATACTAATGTGTACAACAATAAAATGGTAATGAATGTTCAAAGTCACTTAAGTATCTAATGTATTTATTTGCCTTTGGCAACATGATTATGCTTTATCTTAAATGAAGATCACCACAGAATATTTTGATACTTTTATGCTTTACATATGCAAAGTAATAGATGAAATAAAAAGTACTCTATTTTCGTAATTATAATCGACACTAAGACTTTTACGCAATATGATGATAAAATGCCGATCATGAAAACATAAGTTTCAGGCGGGTATCCGATTCACATAATATGCTATGCATCCGTGTTCATAAAATCATAATTCATACCGTTTGAGATAAATAACTTATAGAAGCGGTAAGAGAATTTATTTTCTTGCTATGTTATTTTAAATAAGTGTCATAGCAACTGCTTCGGTAAAGGAAAACATCGTGGGGAAACCACCATGCCTAAGAGACATTTCTCGACGGCATGTAAAGCTAAGTCAGAGGCCCATGGTCGGCATAAAAACTCTGACACCAGGTTAGGCACTAACCACACGATAAAGAAAGAAGAAGCAATTCCCTACTATAGAAATAATACCAAGACACAACGAATCTCAACACCACTGGCATTTTCGGTAGCTTGTCAAGCCTATACATTTTTGACTACCATCAACGTTATTTATTGCTGATAGAACGTCACTATGTCTACGGCCTCAGATCAGCAAAAAATTATTTAACATTACCCATCTACACAATTCCCTTAATATCTACGACACAGCTCACTAACTTATCCCTACGACCAAGCTGCGCCTGCGCCGTCCCTTTCCCCCAGATAAGCATGTTTGCTCGTCGGTTCCGGGATGTCGTCGGCCTTATCAAATGAGAACTGATAACAGGACTTGCAACCTCTAATGCACCGAGATACTGCTGCGATTTCCTTGTAACTTGTCAGTTATAAGGGGAATAATATGTGAATGAATTGGATGCGTTTTGCTGCTTTTTTTTGTGACACAGCTAACAATGCAGTGGTCTACTAGTAAATGCATAATAATCTTGTTGCTATTTATAATTTATTTATTTCATAACGTTTTTTAGATCGACACGGGAAGCTCACGGTACGGTTGGTTCATAAATTAAAGGTCTCTCAGCGAGCTATGGAACGGGCTATGCTTGGAGTCTCTTTGAGGGATCGCATCCAGAACGAGGTGATCCGACAAAGAACCAGACTTGACGACTTACCTCAAAGAATAAGTAACAAAAGTGACTATGGGCCGGCCATATTAGCCGTAGAACCGATGACCGTTGGGCTAGACGTGTTCTTGAGTGGAGATCGCAAATCGGCAAGCGTAAGCGTAGTGGGACGCCCTTAGGCTCGGTGGAGCGCGCCTTCACGAATGGCGCGCGGAGGCACTACGTCGTGGGGAAACTCCACTGTCGCGGCAAATCGCCGCTCAGCGGACAGACCTCCGGCGCGATCTCATGGTGACATGGAGAGAGCGACTGTCGCAACCCCGTGCAGGGCACGCCACCATAGTGGCGATAAGTCCCCTCTTTGAGGAGTGGCTAGAGAGGCGCCACGGCGCCCTCACCTTCCGCCTGACGCAGGTCCTCACCGGACACGGTTGTTTCGGGAGGTTCCTGCACCGAATCGGGCGGGAGGAAACGCCCGGGTGTTTCCATTGTGAGGATCGTCCGGAGGACACGGTGCAGCACACTGTGGAGGCCTGCCCCGCTTGGGCGGAGCAGCGCCGTGTCCTCGTAGAGGCGATTGGCGGCGGCGAACTCTCGCGCCCGGCCCTGGTTCAAGCCATGGTCAGGAGCGAGAGGGAATGGGAAGCCGTCACCTCCTTCTGCGAAGCAGTCATGCTAGTGAAGGAGGTGGCGGAACGTGAGAGGGAAAGAGCCTCACGTCCCAGCCGCCGCGGGAGACGCCCTGGGCGTCGGGGGTCACGTGGTGGCCCCCGGCCACCGTAGGCGCGGGCCTGTGGACGGCGAGTTATGGGCTAGCTCGCCGTCTGGCCGTCTTATGACGACAGGCCGTGTCGACAGCGCGTTCGTGTTCCACGCGCGCCTCAAAGAGATGTCAGCAACCACGTAGGGGTCCGCACGGGCCGATGCCTGCCAGGGCTGCGAGACTGTTCGAAAGAGATACCGCGGCCCTGGAACACAAAGGGCAAAGAAGGAACATGGATGGGTTTTAGTCAGTACAAGTCTGACACTCCCACCGCTCCGCCCAAATCAATGATGTCCCATCCGAAAAAAAAAATATGTAGTGCTATCTTCATTAAGGGCCCTATCATAGCAGAATTCGCTCATTCGATGATTTCCCATCCTAAAAAAAAAAAAAAAAAGGCTCGGTGGAGCGACAATCTTCGCAGGGTGACTGGTAGCAACTGGATGAGAATTGGCAAGAATCGAGTTAAGTGGCGTGCGATTGAAGAGGGCTATGTCCAGTAGTAGACTGTTGTAGGCTGATGATGATGACAGATCAACCCAAGATGTCTACAAACAAGTTACACATACAATTTAAATACACTTACAAAGCCCATACAACAGTTACAGCTTCGGATATTGCTGTGTACGATACCCTTTTACCAGAGAGCTTGTACCATGTACTTGTGAACGACTACTTTGCAAATAATTACAAAATGGAAAGTTACGAGTATATATTACAGATATACACCTACCCAAAGGTTGACTGGTAGAAAATGCCTATGGCATTAAGTCCACCTCTGTACTTTTGTGCTTGAAGTGTTAAATAAATAAATAAATATTAAGTTGATGATTTGTAAGCTTTTCATGCCGCCGGATTTATCTACTTTTGTTAGGTTATAGGATTGTGTCTATCTCAGTTGATACAGCCGATGATAACTAAAAACAGCTAAAAAAAATATCTTGCAACAATCTTTTATTCCAATCGAGAGGGATTGACATTTGAGAAAAAAATGGGTTTCTTAACGTTTTCTTCATGTTCATGAAATTTGTTGTAATATTTATCACACAAAACAAACACATCATGATTCCTCTCCCGTCTAATTAAAGATAAACACAGCTGAGATTGTCTGTACTCAGAACAATATAAAACTAAGTAACTGGATAATCATGTTCCCGGAAAAAAATTACAAAAAAATAACGTCAAAGTTATATTATTCATAAAGTAATTAAGAAAACAAAATTAGGAACTAATCTAATCATGTTACTTTGAACAATTCAATTGATTCCCAAAGTTAAAATAAACATAAGACGAAGCTACTCCATTAAACGGACATCGGGAAGAATTTAGAGAAAAAATTTGAACAAATTACCGATCTTCGACGCGCTCTTAAATAAAAGAGATTTTTTAAATTCAACCTTAATTGTTAGACGAAGAGGTTTCTACGAAAGAGAATCAAGAAATTAATAAAGAGAATATTATTTAACAAAAAAAAAGGTGTAGGACGTATATCATATTTTCTGGAAAATATTTTTGTTTAATTACTAGGTTTTATTATTTTCTAGCTATGCCCGCGGCTTCGCCCTCGTGGTGTTCGATAATTGTCCCACGTAAAATATTATTGGGATAAAAAGTATCCTATGTGTTAATCCAGGCTATAAACTATCTGTCCAAATTTCATCCAAATCCGTTCAGTAGTTTTTGCGTGAAAGAGTAACAAACATACATCCATACTCACAAACTTTCGCATTTATAATATTAGTAGGATAGGATAATAGGATATACGAAAGAGAATCAAGCAATTAATAAAGAGAATATTATCCATCGTTTTACAAAGGTTTTATAAGAATAAGATTTGAACTGCTAGTTGAGTGTTCATGGAGTTTCTTGCCCATTCTTCTCCATAGACATCTACGCCTTGGAATGGGCAATTACAGTACTTTCAAAAGTTATTATGCCTTGTGCCCGTGACTGTAGCTTCGCCTTCTTTGTTTTTCTGACATTCAAAAGTGCCTGTAATGGTCGAATTGAAATAAATGCTTTGAGTTTGAGTTCTTAAAAGAGAGTCTGTTGATTATGAGCACCGAATACTGATTTGGTCATAAATAAAATAATGATGACAATATTTGGACGTAAATTAGTAGATGGGACATTCTGAACGCAGAAAAATATCATCATAATCTGCCTAGCCTTTTCCCAACTATTTTAGGGTCGGCTTCCAGTCTAACCGGATGCAGCTGAAAACCTGTATTTTGCTTGGAGCGACTGCCTATCTGACGACGCCTGGGTTATACGGTACCTCTTGGAAAAAAATATCTTAACTATGTCGCTGAAAAATATTTACTACATAATATAAATCTAGTAGTAGACGTCGTTTCTGCCGGTGCGCAGTGGGGAAATCCCATCGATCTTTAAATAAGGTTAACAATATTTTGCTTCTTATATATATTATTTAACCTAATTACATTTACTCTAAAATAAGTGTGTAGGACGTATATCATATTTTCTGCCAAATATTTTTGTTTAATTACTAGGTTTTATTATTTATATAGCCTTTGGATAAGCGCAGTTGCTTTTAAAAACGGACTTTTTTGTAGAGTGAGCAATATTACCTATTGTTTTGTGTATTAATAATTTGCTTATTTATTTCCATGATACTTATTTATAGGTTTGAACGAGTTTATAAAAGTTACACTAACAATCTTTAGCAACCTAGGGGACAAACCAATATTTTTCTTATTTTTTTTTTTAATTATCCTTTTCCTGTCCCACTGCTGGGCAAAGGCTTCCCCTATTCCTTTCCAACTCTCCCAGTGTCCAGGTGTTTTGCCTTCTCTGGCCAATCAGTCAGAAACGAGTCCAAATCGTATTCTTAAATAGCTTCACTATCACTACATAGAATAAACCAAAGTCGCTTCCCGCTGTCTGTCCCTATGTATGCTTAGATCTTTTAAACTACGCAACGGATTTTGATGCGGTTTATTGCACCCGTGCGAAGCCGGGGCGGGTCGCTAGTGTTCATATAAACTAATACGATAAGTTCATCATTGCAAAGTTTTTCAACTTTATTTCAAGGAATGCTAGAAAATTTTCTTCAATCTCTTATCGGTCTTTACTTATAGAATTTAATATTTCACTCTCCCATTGTCCCGTTCAAGTACCGTAGTGATTAGTCTCCGGCGATTTCTTCCACTCAATTGAACTTATGAAAAGTGCCGGGCGTCGCGTCGCAGCGTCGTGTCGCAGTTTCCTCGTCTGTCCGTCTGGTAGGTGCTTAATCATTGTTTGATCTCATTATTGCGACGAATTTGTCGCTCGTCTGTACACTGGGATAATCAATTGGACGGTGTTTTTGTTGAAAATTGTATTTTTTGACGATTTTTCTTTAATTGAGTTATGACAACTTTTTGAAGTGCAAACGTATCTTACATGGCATGTAAAGGTTTTGTGATGTTCTAAATTAGGAATAAAGTATGTGGAATAAGTTAGTAAGCCTAAGATTTTTCTTGTTTCATCATCTGCCTAGCTTTTTAACAACTATGTCGGCTTCCAGTCTAACCGGAAGCAGCTGAATACCAGTATTTTACACGAAGCGACTGCCTATCTGACCTCAACCACCCAGGACTAGGTATTACGATACTCCTCGGTAAGACTGGTTGTCAGACTTTCAGTCACTGACTGTAGCTGTCAAAGATCTACAATCGACAGCCGGTACCAACGGCTTAACGTGCTTTCTGGGGCACAGAGGAAAATCGGTATGTAATGAGTGGTCATTCATCCACGGATCAACCTAGACAAGCGCGGCTTAACCTGAATATCAACCCAAGCGGCTGTTATAATTTAGCTATGAGTTCCTCTATGATTTTTCTTGTTAGTGTAATGTAATAAGCTTATAATGTTCCTTCGGCTTGGACACAGGCTCCTTCTCTGTCAGTACTGTTTCTGTAAGCGCCTCTTAAAATTACATTTCCATTTGTTAACAATTGTATATACTCGTACCTAAATATAGAAGCAGATTTTGTCTAACGTAAAAAAAAAGCAGCAGAAAATTCTGAAAATAAAAGCGAAAACGAATTTAAACTGCAAAAACACGATACTTGGCAAAAAATAGCTAATATTAAAGGCGAGTTAAGCTCGGACGGTCTTAAACAATAATGAGCCAACAAACCCTGTTAGCTTTGCGACGTCTACTAGCGGGGAGGGCTTATATGGCGACGGAATTAAGAGAGAGATAAGAGGAAAAATATTAGTAAAAAATATTTAAGATTTCTAAGAATTTTTAAGTAGTTGGTGAGTGGCTTTGCAACGTGTACCTACTAGCGAGGAAAATTTAAATGGCGACGGAATTAAGAGAAAGATGGAAGGTGAAAAATATGTTGTTTAGTTTAAAATTATATAAGATGGACGCTCGGACGGTTTTAAACAATAATGAGCCAATAAACCCTGTTGAATTTGCGACGTCTTCCTACTAGCTAAGAGGACTTATTATATGGCGTTGCAATTAAGAGATGGATAAGGAAATAATGGGGAAAATATCAATAAATGGATGACATTTACAGTTATGCTTAATTAAACTTGCATTAAAAGCATAAATTCTGCATAATTTCTGTTGTGGTACATCGGAAATTAGACTGAAACCCATTAAGTATCAAAATAAATGGCAAAACATTAATATAATGTGCACACAGCGACACCGATACTCAGCCACGTATTGGCATAGTAGTTGACTGTATTAGTTCAGCTAACTCTGTGAAAGTTGCTCCATGTAACCCCAGCTTAACAACCGTACCTACCTATAGGTAATTATAGTGCTAAGTTATATAGACTATACGTTCCAATGCTTTGAAATGTTATCCCGATTAATACTATTCTACGATTTGAATGTTAAATTACTTCAAAGCTTCTACAGAAGGAAATGTATGGATACGGAAGATTCTGTACCGTCAAACTACATATTTTCTATTTAAATACTCTTGAAAAAACTTATAAAAATGTAGATTATTTTATTTAACTATCAAATGTGAATAGCCTGCAGATTAAATGTACCAAACGACTGATTGATCTAATTCAGGAGCTTCGACATAATATGGATTTCAGAAATAATGGAGTGCTTTACTTCAACTTTCAGGAGTTACAAAATAAGAACGCGTTTTTTTTCTTTTTCTTTTTTAATTTTGCTTATGTCTCGACTATTTGGAGGTGGGCCTTAATGACTGCGACACAGTTTTATACGAATGCAGTTGTTATCGAACACAGAGTTTTTGTAAAATGAGTTTTTTCTTTCCAATAAATAAAAAATATTATTATTATTATTTGTTCTTGTATCTTTACACAAAGGATCTGGTTTACTTTAAGGTTCACCTTTGCTTAACCCCTCGGGGATTACAGGCGTGATGTTATGTGATGTCAAATCTTTACATTTTCATTTTTTCTTTCAGGTTCGTGTTAGTTTCGTTTATAATATGCGTATCTTTAGGTCAATCTTTTACCTTCAATTTCGTACACGTATCTAGCGTTATTTTTACCTTACCTTTCATTACAAAGACACCTCTACTCCACACATATCCGCATAAAACCAACTTACCCGCACAATATACCCTAATGATGAAACAATAGAGCAGTGAAAGCATATACCGCCCATCGGATATATCCACCGAGCAAATAAACAGCGCAGTATTGCGTTCCGTCGGCAGATGGCGACACTGGCACGTTTTGGCGTGATAAAAATAAATATACGCCCTTATACGTGACAGTAATACGTGTAGGGGTTCAGGTACGTGACGCGTCGTGTTAGAATGGGTATAACGTGTTTGTTGGTCAAGGAATTTAGAAGTGAAATCAGTAAATGTTCTGAAATCTGAGCGGTAGTTTACGGTATTGAAATACGAGGTGTAAACGGACCCTTCACAAAGCCGTCAACCAAGCATTCTGTACATCAAACTAAGTAACTCTACGTAAAAATTATTGCTGGGAAACGACATTTTTTGGGGTGAAAAATCACGTTTTAAGGTAGGACTCAATGTAGCGGACTCAAAACACTGTGCTGATGGATGCATTGAATAGTACGGGGGTCGTAGAGGTTTTTAAAATAACATTAATAACATATTGTATTTAAAAAAAATACTTGTGAAAAAGTTGGAACTTTGACCTAAATATCTCCGTAACTAGAAGGTTCCCAGGTATGGTCTAGAACAAAAAAAAATCGCAATGACGGGCGGAAAAGTTTCTTTCAGCTATGTTAAGGGTACTTCTATATCCATTTTTAGTCGATCTCTAAAAATTGTCTTTAAGTGGACCTGCGTTTGGTGAATAGAAAGCTAGTAACTACCAACATACAGAAATACGAACCTCTTTATGTCTCTCTTTGCTTAGGGGGGTGTGTGGTGTTACGCGAATGGATAAAATAAGAAATCAGTACATAAGAGGAAGTCTGAAAGTAGCGGCGTTGACTGAAAAGTTGTGTGGTAATCGGTTGTCGTGGTCTAGGCATATGATGCGGAGGAATGAGGAAAATGTCGTGAGGAAAGTTCTGCGTATGAATGTGGAAGACCAAAGAAACGATGATATGGCAAGGAAGAGGTGTCTGATAAGTTGACGAGTAATAGAGAAGTATGGAAGAAGAAGACATGCTGCGCCGACGAAAGGGCGAGAGAATGATGATGTCTGCAGACGGCTATAGTGTAGCAAACTATGGTATACATCAAACAGGAGTCATACGAATGATTGTCATTTGTTTTTAAATCGTTTGCAACATATACAAACTGGGCAGCTGTGAGTCTAGTTGTAGACAAAAGACTATCAGTTTCTAGTGCCTATAGAAACTACTTTGGGTATTTATGTGTATAACGTTGATCTACTATTAATCAATTGTGTATGCGTCATGTCTGTTGATGACCTACTCATTGAAGATGTATCAGTATCAAAGTAAATAGTAATAACAACACTAATTTGACATACCCAGGAAGACCAATGTACTGATTGAACAAAATACCCACCAAAATCAAAAATATAAAAACGGCCGGAATTATATTAGACAAGGTCTAGAGTTTTTTTTTCATTATTTTTTCAGGAAACCTTTGTTACGATTTCTATTATTCAATTAATGAATATTTAGAAGATTATACAGAATACTTACTACCACTACCACACTACTACACTTACTACTCTCTCTCTCTCTCTCTCTTCTTACTCTCTCTTACTTACTACACTTACTTTCTTTCTTTTACTTTATTTATTTCTTACCAAAGTACCTATACACCTAATTTATCTTTTCCTTTTTTTTTCAATGTATACCACGTGTAATTATGACCCAGCTACAACAACTATATATAATTTATAGAAAGATAAGCAAAACATATGGAAAATATCTTACCGTTTTGATAAATGGATGGCATTAACGGTACGGTTCATTAAAATATTATTCTCTTTTATAACATGAAAGATTACTTTTTTTCTGTTCACAGACTACATATCAACACAGATTCTAATCTACATTCAAGCTGCCACCCAAATTCCCTTCATCCCTCAAAAATCAAAGTAAAACGTGGTACGGGCTAGTGACTGTCGAGTAGCGAGTAGCTACCTACTAGCTAGTCGGCCGAGGCTACCCGTAGCGAGGGAGGCCAGCCTGGCACGCATAGTATTGACTGTGCCGATTGCGCATGCCTACCCAGGAACGGGTTTAGAACGGATGTTTGGGGACTGGATGTGGCTTCGTGGATGACGACTTTCATGAAGGGTTTTTCAATAGGCGCGGGTAGATTTTGGCGGCCCGTGGCGGCCAATTTGTTTTGGTGATATCTATCAAATCTTTTGTTTATTATTCAGTTACTTATGCCAAATCACCATGGAAAGTTACACGATTGCACAGCACGTTTAAATGATAAAACTTTATTATCAAAATGATTGTTCGTTAGTGCAAATGCGCGTATTGCGCCCATTTTACGGCAGACGTGGTGGCTCTTCACGATCGACTCTTCACGTTTGATGGCCAAATTTGAGACGACCGGTTCGGTAAATAATCAGCCAACACCCGTACGTTCAAGGAACTCAAGATCGGCCGAGAACATCGTCGCGGTTCGTGAAAGTGTACAGCAGAACCCGAGGCAGTCGATTCGATGCAGAAGAGACATTGAAAATTGGCCACTCGGATCCGTGCCACTGTAAGAAGCCGAGGCGGGCATTTGAACGATGTTATATTCCACACTTAATGGCTTATGTAGGCCTTTCAAATAAAAAAAAGGATTTTATTAATACCTCACTCACTCACTCACTCACTCACTTTTATAATGATCTTATCTTCTTTTTCGTGTGGTTAGTGTCTAAACTGGTGTCAGATTTTTTGGGTCTCTGACTTGGCTTTACATTGCCGTTGAGAACTATCTCTCAGGCATTCTGGTTACCTCACGATGTTTTCCTTCACCGAAGCCAGTGATAATTATACAATACGCACATGAATCCGAAAAAACAGAGGTGCGTGTCTTGGGACCGAACTTGAGGCCTATGACTTGGCAGTCCGACGGCCACACCGCTAGGCTATCACAGCTGCTGCTTGTTGCTGTGATTATGGTGTAAATAGATAGATAGAATATACTTCATAGTACACCAAAATTGATACATAGTTATTTTACATATTCCAAATTATATGGTACAGCGGCAGTCGTGTCTGATAGATATCTTCCAACCAACCTTTGGACGAACTCAAATAAATAGGTGTATGTGACAGTAGAAAAACTGGAAGCCTTTTCGTAAGGAGTCATATGCAGGTTGCAGGTTGGTAGACAGCCGACGTATTTTAGAAAAAAAAAACATGCGGCCATTTTGCTACAACGCAGCAGCTATTTCTATTAGAAGCGGTCACTGTCGTGGTATTTTCCCAAACAAATGAAATAAGCCATTCATAAGAATGTGTTTTTTACGGAACAATTCACAGTTCACAAAATCAGGGTAGATGCCAGTGATAAGAGAATCAATTACCTCAGCATCCGTGGCTTCGGGAGGAATCCTCTTGAACAGAGCCCATCCCGTGCTTAAGAAGCCTGCATAGCTTCTCGCCTGCTCCGACGTGTATTAGTGGCAGTACTTTAATTCAAGCCTAAAAGCTTAGCTTGCCCTCATAACCTACTATTCTTCATGATGTTAGGGTTTCTGAAGGCCCAATGGGATTGCCGTATTGTTGGCCCCTGGGCAGGCCACTGGTGTATATCATTATGATTAACTCTCTCTTTCTAGTAATAAATTTAAAACACTGGCTATAAACATTCCTTCACCACAATCTTAATCTAAAATTTATTAATTAATTCAAACTTTATAAGACAAAATAATCATTCCGTTCTTTATTTGTTCATTTACTAACCCGTGGACAACGGTGTGGGTTATATGTTTACCTATTTATGTAACGACTCATACTTTTAAACTTTAACATGTAACTGTTTTTTGTCCCTAATAAATAAAATAAAAATTAAACTTTTACTGTGGGACCAACGATGAAAATGCAAAAAAATTATTTGTCCCATATTTTTTGATTTCAGTGTTTATCCATAGTAAGAGTTGTTTATATTAATTAGTAGTGTACAATCACGTGTTCAACATCAATCACTAATAATTAATAATCAACTACACATGACCTCTATTCCATAACTCACTGTTTGACGGGACACTTCCAGAATCTTTACATCGTTGTCTGAACTCGGCATTCGGCACAGTACGAGACTAAACTGGGTTAAAATATAAACGTAAACTGAAAATAACAATATTGATGTTTCTATTGTATTTCCATTTAAGTATGTCTTTATATGTAGATATACCCATGGATCTGACACTCTCTCCTACCTACCTTCATAAGGATGACATACTAAAACTTAGACGAAAAACAAAACACTAGCTCGTAGGTATACCTACATCCAGTTCTAATCAAATTATAATATCACGCCGGTTTGTCCCGCAGGGTCAGGCAGATGTCTAGGTAGAAAAATGACATTTCGCCTCTTGCGTTTAACTCCCGTGTTTTATACATGGATGTTATCAGCATCTTTTTGTCCTTGTCTCATATAGGGGTCGGTGCATCACATTTTTTGTCTTTATCTCAACCGTAACGTAGTGTCATTTATTCCTTTTTCTTTCATATCATTCTTGTGACTCTCCCTCTCCATCCATCAACACATACATGGGTCGTTTATTTGCCACTAATAATAGCTACATAAAGGTAATAGTATTTTTACGTTAGTAGCCAGCAGGAGGAGCGGTGATGCCCAACTTTTTTGGAATATTTTTAAGAGTCGATCTTAAAAGGTTAAGCCGCACTTGCGAAGGTCGGTTCATGGATGGGTGAACATTCAAGACTTCAGTGCCTCGGACGGAAAGCACGCTAAGCAAGGTCCCGGCTGTCATTTGTAGATGGTTACAGGTAGTCATTAGCCCGAAAGTCTCATTACTAGTCTTACCAAGGGGTATCGTATTATCCAGTACTAACTGGGTTGTGGAGGTCAGATAAGCAATTCGTCCATGTAAAATAGTGGTATTCAGCTGCACCCGTTTATACTGGAAGCCGACCCCAACATAGTTGGGAAAAGGCTAGGCAGGTGATGATGTTATATTTACCAATTTTGCCATCCAAGAACCAAATGGTTTACCTACTTTACTTACCACGTATTTCGTTTACATACTTACTGACTGTTTGCAGGTTACAGGCCGAACCCGATGGCGCCAAACCCGTAGCCAAATTTGCGTTTGCCAAATTCTCGGCCGACTCTATAATCGGCCTAGAATTTGGCAATCTGCGAGGCTAGATTGCCTTTGACACGAATAAGGGTGTTGCTGCTCTTCCAACTTGGAGTCTACCGGTGATTGTGGAGCGAGGTATTTCACATCATCTTCTATATTATTTCATGAAACTTTTTTTCAGATCAAAGTGATCAAACCAGTGGTAAAAAAAAAATCTGAACACCAAAAAAAAAATCGATCTCACAGTTCACAATGCAATTTATTTCTATTATTATTTCACAAACTAAGATGATAAAATATCATAAACAGACTCACTTAGCTATCTATATTTTACCTTCCATAGACAAAGAAAACCACACAACATTTTTCTTTTCACATAGATATAAGCTTACTCATAATCTAACAAACACAAAACCGTAACAGCAGCAGTTAAAAACAACATGGAGCCAAAAAAAGAAACAATGCATAAATCAAAATGAAGAACAATCCATTAACTGGATCTACAATAAAAAAGAAAACAGCTCGCGTTCTGATTGGCTGGCGGGTTGGCGGGAGAATGTGATTGGCCGGCGCGCAGCCGCGGTGCGTTCCGAAACTCGATACTTTTTAATAATGGCTCCTTTGGATAATGCGATCGGCTTTTATATTACATGGAGGTATTTTATTACCAAAATGCGGTCTTGAGTGGCCGGGCCGGCGGGCCACCGGTGGGAAAGGGGGCCGGCCGCCACTTCTTGTTGCGGCTCGATTAGGATGGATAATGTGTGGAGATTTAGGCCTGTTTTATTGTTTCATTTGGTTTTGGTTTAGGATAATTTAGCTATCGAATAAATGTGGTGCTTTGTACGATTGTAGCTGCTTTATTGCTTTTTAATTGGTGTTATAAAGTTATATGTTATACACGCCGAATCTTTTGTAAATATGCTATCAACTTGTATGATCTAACCGTCTAAAATGTGAATATAGACATCAGAGATGAGACTACAAGCGTGATAGGCGAACGTGTTAACATTTTTATAGTTAAATCATCACCGATAACAGAGAACAAACATTACAAATCACCCGCAATCAAGTTCTAATAGATAGAACAAAAAAATCATGAACACAATCTAGAGGGCCGAGACTAATCACAGTGCAAGCACTGTAAAGCGTTATCAAACAAGTTATTGCTCAAATACGCAAGATACACTCGAACCTCTCTCATTGATGGACTTGTGCAAACAAATATATCGACTATTCGATAAGGGGCCACGGCGCGAATCGATACTGACCCGATACGGCGGCGATCAGCAAATAACGTGTGTGATAAAAACTGAACGCACCTCTCGCGGACTGTCGGAGACGACTGCATATTCTTATTTTGTGTTTTCAATGACGTTTGGGGCAAAAGGACGCCATAACTTTGTCGTGTGACTTGTTTGTCCTTCACTATTCCTTATTTGACTTTTATAGCCAACATGGAAACTTAAAATGTAAAAACTAGGTAGGTACCTACTTAGATTTCAGAATTATGTCCATACTAAATTATTTAAATCAACAACGTTACTAATTGCTATATCAGTATTTTCTCTGTGTTTAATGTTAGGCTCAGTTTAATTTGTACAGGAGTCTGTCAGTAAAATACTAATACTGTACTATTACTAGTTACTTAATTAGAAACAAATAAAGACTATTAATTGATTGATTGAAACAATAAGAGATGTCTGCCTAAATATGTATAGGAGCCGCTTTAAAAATGAAGAAAAACGTTTATTTTCTATTATGTGCAATTTGCTACTTACTTAGTTTATAAAGTTTATTTACTTTGATATTAATTAATATTAAAATAATCCTTAATATTTAATTTCTAAGAGATTAATTCATGAAACAGCGCTAAACAACAGCTCATTATGACAGCAACGTTTGCCGCCATTTTTACAGAAAAAGGCGCCAAAGTTCTTTCTCAATGAACGTTCGAAATACGAATCCGTACACACTTACAATCTTTATCAGCCAGTCTGTTTGCGATCGTTATCGATTCAAATGTTGTCTAACCGTCGATCGAGACTTTGTTGTGATGATTCGCGAAATTTTGTAGGTGTGTGATCGATACTAATCGGTAAAACAAATATTGGTGTTACAGGATGAGTTATTTGGAGCCAAATTGATGAGTTTTGATAACTATCTTGGACAATCTTGAGACGTAAAACGTAAAAATTAATAAAATTCTGTAATAAGTTATACTGACCTTTCTTTTTCTTTCTTTCTTTTACTTATCTTTCATTTTTCAGGGTAACAATTCAGGTCCTTTTAAAACCCTTGTCCTACCTTCTAAACTGATTTTTCACTTTGCTCATTTGTAGGTACAGGCGGCGACACACCAAGCTATACATTTCCAGTGTAACATGGCCTCGCTTTTTATAGATTTCCCGTAGAATGAGAGATCCGCATAAACTGGTTTTGTATAGCTTGATTGTTCGCCGTGTGGACCTATGGCTTGATTCAACTGCTGAACAAAGACCAGCCTTCACTTCATGTATTTCTCACGACGGCTGGCTATTGTGGTATAATCCATCATGAAGGTAACCAGTTCGTCTGGCCATTTTCGCCTTGGTGTTTCTGCCTAGAGATAGAATACCACAACACGGAATAGTCAAGTAAGTAATCATATTATTATACTTAGTACTCATAAAAGTTATCCATGTGTGAAACGATCACCCTTGAATCGTGCTAATCTAATCTGTTTAAGCTAACAAACTGCAGACAACTTTAACTCCAATTTATCTATCTAGCCTTCAACACCGATCAGGATAACTTGAGGAAAGTCACAAGCTGGACAAGTCGACAAAAAGTAGATTCAATATTTTGGCAATTATTTCTTAGATATCTACAGGGTGTAAACGGACCCATCACGAAGCCGTCAACCAAGCATTATGTACATCTAACTAACTAACTTTAAAAAAATGGGAAATGCCTTTTTTTTGGGGAGTAAAATCACGTTTTACGGGAGGACTCACTGTAACGCACTCAAAACATTGTGCTGATGAACGAATAGAATAACACGGCGGGGGTCATGGAGGTATTTAAAGGAAAAATCTTACATTAAATACATGTATTTAAAAAAAAAAAACTTTTGAAATAGTTGGAACTTTGACCCAAAATATCTCCGTAAATAGAAGGTTCCCAGGTATGATCCAGAAGAAAAAAATATTGCAATGACGTGGAGAACAAGCGCTTTTTGGCTACGTTAAGGGTCTATTGACACCCTATATTTAGTTTCTTAGTCAAACTCGCCTCGCCTCGTTGGTCTAGTGGTCGCAATTGCGACTGCTGCGCGTCATGTCCTGGTTTCGATTCTCAGGTCGGGCAAAGCGTTATTGGGTGTTTCCATTAGGAATTTCTCAGTAGCAGCCACGGAGTCTGGATGTGTGCTCGGTTGATGGCAGTAGGCTCGCCCTCTATTACATGGGAATTAAACATTAACTGGCGAAATGTGGGTGTACTGTACTATAAGGTACACCTCTGCCTAATAGGTACCCTGGGGATTACATATAGTATAATACCATCCACTCTTGGTTGATATCCCGACGAGTACGCACAGCCAAAGTGTGGAACTCTCTGTCGGCATCTGTGTTCTCTCTCGCATTTAACCCCCTGCCTTCAAAGCAAGAGTAAACAGGCATCTTCTGGACACGCTCGTTCCGTCATAGACCACATCCATCGCTTTCCTTCAGACGTGACCGAGATCAAGAGCAGGCCTATTTTGCAATAAAAAAGGTGATGTTATGTAAATTACAGATCAGCTGAGACCCTTCACGTTCCCAAGATGTGAGTCCGTAAATCTTCGAGGCACTGCGATGAAACAACAGCACTGACAAAATTAAATCAGTAAATCATTCAGCCAGTCAGTGCATCGTACGCTTAAATATTTGGCGTCTCATACACGTAGGTATTAATGAGTCTTTATTAGCAGGCATCCATTAAAACGCTTAGACCGGCCGCCATGATGCAATAATTAGAGATATCACAAAATGGCCGCCAGGTCAGTGCTCCCACGCCGTTTGTGATGAAGCTTACAATGTTACTGTACAGAGAACAATTGAATTAATCTGATTCATGAAGTATAATCTAGATAAATATGGGTTTTGTGACTTGAAAGCTTAAAGAGATCAGATACGTGACCAAACGTAACTAATTCCTGAAGAATTAGCCTAAGCTATAGAGGTCAAAAAATTGTTTATTTAATATTATAGTGTCTCGTCAACGATGAAGCTAGAGAATTAGAAAGCGCATCTAGCATATACTCTATCTATATGAGATTTTGCTATGGTAACTTCAACACAGCTGAACTAACTTACAGTCCTATACTTATGTGGACATACTCTTATGTGGAGGAAACTCTTAATAAAGAAACCAGAGCCTTACACTGTGTAGCTATAGACCGACCGCTTTAATGAGTCCTCGCGAAGGTATCAATTTAAATGGAATATTCTGAAGGTTGATCATGTATTGGTTCAATTAGTATCGTAATACCTACGTGGAGTATGGTTATTTTATAGCAAATCACCTGTTGGATATTGTTAGGACTTGGTGGACGCTAAATGTGCCTTTGATAGGGCAAGGCGGAGGACTCAATAAAGCGGTCGGTCTATAGTAGTCAAACGGAGCAACAAATTTTACAAATCATTTAAATGGAGTTTTATGAAGCCATTTCTCAAAAACTATTTATTACACGTGCCACAGTGATAAATCTAAAAATAAATTGCTGATAGGAATCAAAGATTCCATAGGCCTATCCCATACACGGCCTTGAACACCACAATGTGGGTGTAACTATGAGTCAAAAGTAACGCTCCATATACCTTGTTATCAATATTGTGTTTTGTCTGCGAAATACATTATTATAATGAAAACAAGTTACTTTAATCTTGCTTAAATTACTCTTTTATCTAAAACTTTTTTTTATCTATACATATAAAATTCAAACTGACTGATATATCAACGCACAGCCCAAACCACTGGTCCTAGAGACATGAAATTTGGAGCGTGTATTCTTTGTGAAGAGTAGGTATCCATTAAGAAAGGGTTTTTCAAAATTCCACCCTTAAGCGGGTGAAAAGGGGGTTGAATTTTCTGTGAAACTTTATATTCCCTGGGTAGTCTTGGGATATTTTCAGATCTTATATTCAATTACAGGGAATAAAAGTGTTTGTTTCATGTAGACCACGCGGGCGAAGCCGCTGGCAGAAGCTAGTCTTCGATAAATACTTGGGGACGATCTGATCTTGTTGGTTTGGAAAGAGAAAGGTAAAGCCTTGGCCCAGCAGTGGGACACTTGACAGACTAGGAAAAAATATAATAGGAGAAAAGGCCGGATTATTCGATATGCTTTGATTTAGCCAATAAATAGACAATCCTTTAACAACAAGACAAGACATTAACAATTTTAGTCCCATATTAACGTATAGGACTTATAAACATAACTGGCATGAAAAAGACTCATTCAAATCGGACATCCTTGTAAAAAGTTATGCGTGGTCGTACATAAAAAAAAAATATTCGTTTTGAAATAAGAACAGACGAAAAAAAAGGAGGCGGCCATTTTTATCACATCCTTGGTTCTTTAATTAAATTTTCTTCCTTCTTCAATTACAGATATTAGTAATGTTCTGGAATTAATAGATCCCTTTCACCTATTTTCATAGAAAAATTCAAAAAAGTTAGAAAGAACCAATCGTTTACCCTATGTAACTATCAAAAAGAAAAAGGATTGAGCGACCTTAATAGCGCCAAAGTTTTTGTGAAGCAATTCATCTTATGTTGGACGGGGGATGTTAAACTAGATATCTGGATGAAGCCATAAATCATGGCCGACCACGTCTCGCCATGATTGGAACTTGTAAAGCGTTGATACAGGGAAAAGTTTATTTGTGGTACATTATTTGGATTATTTTGTAGAAAGGTGAAGTTCGTGTATTAAAATTTTTAAAGGTTCCGCTGGGAAGTGTTATTAAGATACTTACTTAATCTAAGCAATTTTCGCAAGTACTCAAAAAAAATGTTTTTTTTATTTTTTTTTATTGTGGATTTTTTTAAGTTGCTTACAGTTAAGAGTACTACGATTGAAAAGGTGCCCATTTTGACGCTACCAAAATTTTGTGGCTAGTTTTTGTGTTCCTAAAATATTATGGATAGAGATTATGTTTTGAAAATCTCACCAACAAGCTTATTATGTACACAAAAAATATTAACCCCACATGAACTTTGCTCTAAGTTATAACAATCAAATAAACTGCCTAGCCTTTTCCCAACTATGTCGGGGTCGGCTTCGAGTCTAGCCCGATGCAGCTGAATACATGGAGCGACTATCTGACTTCCACAACCCAGTTAGTACTGAGTAATACGATACCCCTTGGTAATACTGATTGTCAGAATTTTGGGCCACTGACTAACGGTTAACGACTCTCAAAGATCTACAAATGAAAGTATATTAATGAAGTAAATAAATAATTTAGCCTGTGTTGTCCCACTGCTGGTTCAATTTTCTCTTACTTAAAATTATATAACCTAATGCAATAATCTGTAATTTCAATCAAACAAACACTTTCGTTTCCCAGCCTTGACTCGAGAACGCACTACCCAAAATTACACAAAAGCCATTACCAAAATTACTCAAAGGTACAGTGCAGACGAACGTCCACTTTCTTAGTCCTCGTCCGGGTAGGTTACTCCGGCAGTGTCCCATGATGGATGGTGTTTGTTCCGCAAATAGTTTTCAATTTTACGAAGGCGTGCCGCGCCCTTTTCGTCTGCGAACCGGACCGGCCGGCTGGGTTTCGCTTATGTTAGGGTTTTCATAAAATATTCTGTTTTATGTTTGGATTTTGTAGGCCTATGTGAATGGTGAATGAAGGTGAACATCTGAGATAATGATAAAAAATATAAATATGTCGACTTCGTCTTTGCAAGATTTTACAAAGTCTCAATTCGTGTAAAGGCTAACTGATTAGTTTTTTGTAGTTCTAGTAATTGATCCTTAGCCTAGTTTTATTATAACCAATCTAAACAAAGCGCTTGAAAATATCTAAAAATAACTTCATTATTAATTTCAAACATTCGACGGCAACCTTCTTACAAAGACACAATCATTCATAGCTCTGTTGGGTCTCATGTTATGTATACTATAAAAGGGTGTAACAAGATTACAAAACCTTTAACGACGCCGAAAGGTTCTCCCCGTCATTGCGATCATTTTTTTGTTCTAGGCCATACCTGGGAAACTTCTAGTTACGGAGATATTGCGGGTCAAAGTTCCAACTTTTTCACAAGTTTTATGGGGTACTTCCCGTTGACCGAGAATTATGAAATTTGGCAAGAAGCAATGTCTTACAGCAGATGTAAAGGAAAATATCTGAAAACCGTATAAATATGTAGTTTAATAACAAAATACCTACAACTTTAAACGGAACCTTCGGTGCGCGAGTCCAACTCGCACTTGGCCGGGTTTTTTGTTTTTGCGCCTAGTTGAAAATGGATGATAAAATATTTAGTGTAGCTTTCAAGCTACATCCATGAAAAGGACGTGCAATCTTGGCTCCATAAAAGCACATGGTCTCAATGATGCAAGTATTGCACATCTAAGGTTCTTGGTTACGTAAATCTCTGATATCTTCATCATAATGTATTTTATTTCAATGTATGCCTGTAAGGAAAAGACCAGCTGATCGTACGCACATAGCAACTAACAAAAGATATTCCAACGTCCGCTAAGGAACTTAGTATTGTTTGTTCAACTGCAATATTACTTCTGATGCGTCCAGCTGTAGGTATCCACGTAGGTAGGTATGTACAGTACAAACATTGTATACCAGGAAATGTGACTTTAATCAATTTATTTGTTTTGTTTCGCTCGCTACAGTCTTCACTCAAAACTCACTCAAGATGCACGAAAAAGATTTTGAAGGCTTTAACAAATTATTTTCAATGCGTCTTGGAGAGCTACATTGGAGAAGGAGTTACATTTAGGAGATACTACACATAGAATATCATCATTTCTGCCGAAAGACGTCCACTGCTGGACATAGGCCTCCCCCAAGTGTCGCCACAATGACCGGTCTCGCGCGACTCGCATCCAGCGGATCGCTGCAACCTTCACCAGGTCATCGGACATAATCAAATAGAGGAGGAGTTCGTGGTTAAATAATAACAGCCGCTCGGATCTATCTTCAGGTCAAGCCGCGCTTGCCTAGGTTGGTCTGTAGATGGGACCACCCATTACATACTGAGTTTCCTCCGTGCCTCGAAAACCCGTTGAGCCGTAAGTCCCGGCTGTCATTTGTAGATGGTCTAAATTTCGTAAGCGCGACTTTTGAGGTTGAGGTCCTGGGGTCTATTCCCAGATCGGACAAGTGTAATTGGGTTTTTTTATCAGGATTTTTGCAGTAGCAGGCTCAGGTACTGGATTTGTGCCCGGTTGATGGCAGTAGGCGCACACCCTATTACATGCAACTTAAAATATAACTAGCGAAATGTTGCTGTACTATTGGGTACACCTCTGCCTAACCCTTCGGGCATTACATGCGTGCTGTTGTGTATGTGTAATTTACATTTTGCTGTGCTTTATTTCAGTAGGTATTAAGATAACATATTGCTTATTGATAAGAAAACACCCACCGGAAAACGCCAATTTAGTGAAATATCTACATCCAGCAGATAGCTTTACTTAGGATTACATATTTACCTCACCGGATACACTTATCAGACACCTGTTAATCTTAAGTTTTCGAAAACATGTTTTTCATAAAAAGCATGCCAGTCTTCACATACATTTAAGGTTTAGGTTTAAAGGTATTCTCAAAAATACACAAAGACACTTACAATAAATTAAATTAAAAGTTCGTCAGAGATGTCACGATAGCAATTATTATTTGATGATATACCCATCAAATGAATTCAGATTTTAGGATTTGTGATCAAATATTCAGCTAATAGAGTTTAGAATGCATTGAATGAGTATTTTTTTGATACAATGTGCGCCTTCAAATGTTAACATATTTTTACCAAACTTAGTTCACATCTTCGGCAAAATCAGAAAACTAGCTCGCCGAATGCCGAAAGCATGCGAATGCGTTGGGTTACTCGTTTCACTTTTTTAAACGATACATTAATCTGTATACTTTTGTTGAGTGCCTTACGAATGAAAATACATATAAAGTTTTAATTCCATAGAACGTTGACATACCTAGGTTCAGATAAAAAGACGTTGCAACGTATCGTCGTACAATGTAGAATAGGATAAGTAGCTATTAGTATAAATTACAAAACTGATTAAGAAACTGAATACCAGTTTAATAGAACTATCAAGTCAATGCGACGATTCGACAATTCATAACCATTTAGTCTTCCCCCAAACGGGCCACTTGCGACCACAATCAGTGGTTAGCAACAGCAACTTTTTCCAAATTCTGCAACTACCTACTAAATGTTTAAAAGAGGACTGTCTCTATTGCTAACTACTGTTTGATAAGATCCAGCCTGTATTTTGTTGCCGTCCCCAGCCAGGCACTCAGCCGAGGTCCGTTCCCCACAGGGGGTACCCTTAGCGTGCAGTAGTAGCTTAGTTTATAGGCCTTAGTATAAAGGCATCCACAGGATTGCCCGGCTAAACCGACGACAACATTCTGCAATGAGATACCATTCATAAATATAAAAATAATGTCTCTGTTGCTGTTCGGACCACTAATAGTAGCCGAGAGTTGCCCGTGTGTAGCCTCAGGTGGCACTGTTACGAAATGTCGCGCATACGTCAAGGTATCTAAGAGCCAAATTGATTACGTAATTGTGGGTACTTGTGAGAGATTCGACTGTAGCTAAACAAACAACGTTGAGATGATCATGATGATATTAAATTCTCTATCGATGTTATTGAAATGAGAATGATCGCGTAACTTTATCTGGTGGTGTATGATTGACCTGATATTGAAAATTGCTGAATTTATTTTGGTTTGATTTTCAGATTTTGCAGCGCTGTTTAAATTGTGTATCTTTCTACCTACTTCATGAACACATAAACACAAATAGTCTGAGAAAGGCTAGTTAAGAACATTAAGAAATGTTGCTGAAATAGAATTTATAGAATAAGATAGAAGCTAGCTTTTAAGCGTAAGTAAATACAAGGAAACAAAATTATTAACCTTTAATTTATTAATTTAAAAGGGAGTTTATAAATTAATACTAAAAAGAACATCTGTCTATAGTTTTATGCCCTTCATACTTCCATACTAATTAATAAATGTATAAATGTGAAAGTAACTCTGTTTATAACCTTTTTACGACTAAACGGCTGATCGGATCGCTATGAAATTTGGCAAGGAGATAGATTATATCCCCGGAAAGGACGCAGGCTATCTATTTTTTTCGCACATACAATTTAAAATTTCCACGCAAACGAACTCGCGGGCAACAGCTACTTCCGTATAATTAAAAAAAAATTGCCTAAATAAAGTACGATTATAGTTAATTTAATCATGTAAAGTCTAACCATATAACCAACCATTTAATTAATAATCAAGTACATATCTACCTATCATATAAAACTAGTAAAGCGAGTTATCTCCTCTGAGGCGTTAACCGACAAACGAGCTTTTATCATTATCAGCGACAAATTAATGCGATGACGTCAGCTCCTCGTGATGCCGAGATAAAACCTCCTTGGAATTGAGGTTATTAAAAAATAGGAATAATATAAAACCTACAACTGGGTTATTGGAAATCGCGTTACGGAACTCAAATGGAGTTGGGCAGTAGCAAGTAGCAAGGCGCGGTGATGACAGTTGGACTAAGGCTGTCACCAAATGGCGACCAAGAACGGAGAAAAGAAATGTTGTCGTCGATGGGCAGACAAAATGGTTGACAATTGGGGGAACAATCTGGATGAGGCTGGCACAGGGCGAGGAGATTGGCAGAAGAAAAGAGAGGCCCATGCCCAGCAGTGGGTGAAGTAGGGATGATGAGGCATGCTAGGCTGTCCATGGGAAAATAGTAATCAACGAGTGATCTGAAGAACACATTAAAGTACACATAGTAGTAGCTAGGGGACAGAGAAATTAACAAACAGAAATAGTGTGCGAGAGATGGGTAAAGTACAGTCAATACAAAATTTGGGCCCTGACTCCTAAACTGGAAAGATCCTGTATCTTAGGAGACAGTATCTTCGCATAAATAGTGGACGAGCACATTAGGAGCGTACTAGCAGACTCGGATAGTCACATACAACATATATAACATTATTTTTAGTATATGCGAAACCTGAATATAGTTTGTTCAAATAAGTAACTGAATCGATTCCAATAATTTTTAAATCATGTTATACTTAGTCCCAAAAATATTTAAAAAATGTTACAAGTTGGACACCGAGCGACACTAAGTATCTATCGCAATAATTTAGGTACCTACTGTAAATTATTATTTTCAATGAGCTCAAGACGAAGCTGGAGGCGCGCGCTGCGTGGTGACCATGATTTTGTGCAGACAACTAGGTAACAGAACAAGCTTATAACTTTGAGATTTTTCATGATCCAGTTTTGAAATTTTGTACATAGTTTCTTTACATAACAATACTAGACACGTGTATCAGGTTTCGCATATACTAAAACTAATGTTGTATATATCTATTACAAGAAAAACGAACCACATGGGGATGAAAAATCGGTTCAATCTTTCAATTTTCGAACAGTTTTATGTACAAGCTGTATAAACTTAAGTAAATAGTTAACGTAATCACGTTTAACATAATCAGATATTGTTATAAATAATTAATTTTACAATACAAATAAGCAGCTTTTGACTTGGCGATTTGAAAACGAAAGTTTTAATCAAGAATGTTGAACAACAAAGATGATTTGATCGATGGGTTTCTTTTATTCAAGTAGGTACCTATGTTGTATCATTATCAGTGTTAGTCACATAGTAAAAACAAAAAAAAAAACATGAAAACTTAACATCACGCATGTAATTACGAAGGACTAGGCAGAGGGGCACCTAATAGTACACCCCACCCACATTTCGCCAGATATGTTAAAGTCCCATGTAATAGGGGCGAGCCTATTGCCATCAACCGGGCGCAGATCTAGTCTCCGTGGCTGCTGAGACTTCCTAATGGAAAAACACAATAACGCTTTGGCCGACCCGGGAATCGAACCCAGAACCTCTTACCCTGCAGTCCAGCTTGCGACCGCTAGTCCAACGAGATAGTAAGCAAAGGCAGGAAAAACAAACCTAGATAACGCAAGTATCACGATCCGTATCCAAGCGTGCTTTTTTTGACTACCTACTACTACCTATGGCTTTTTTTGACTACCTACTACTACCTATGGCTTTTATATGACTACCTACTACTACCTATGACGTCATAAGCACTATTTAGTTATACTATACAAACAAGTTACTATAAAAAAGACTACGTTATCGTTGCTTAAATGTCTAGACCTTCTTGGTTTGTAACGTTATTGTTTTAAACAAATTAGTAGTGTAGAAACAGCAGCAGCAGCAGTACAGTGTGTGTGTGTGTGTTGTGTGTGTGTGTGAATGTGTGTGTAGTGTGTGTGTGTGTGTGTGTGTGTGTGTGTGTGTGCGCGTTGTGTTTTGTGTGTGTGTGTGTGTGTGTAGTTTTAGTTATTAGTATTAGTTTGGTGCGACAGTGTTCAGCAAGTTAAGCATAAAATACTTAAGTCGGGTACGCGAAGTAGGTGCTCTTGCGTTATCTATGCCTGTGATACAAACCTATAGTTAAGTGCCTCGTTGGTCAAGTGATCACAAGCGCTACTGCTGAGCGCGAAGTCCTGGGTTCGATTCCCGGGTCGGTAAAAGTGTTATCGGGTTTTTCCAACAAGAATTTCCCAGTGGCAGCCACGGAATCTCAATTTGTGCCCGGTTGATGGCAATAGGCTCACCACCTATTACATGGGACTTAAAACATAACTGGCGAAATGTGGGAGTTCTATTAAGTACACTTCTGGGACTCTTCAAGAATTACAAGCGTGTTTTTATATGAATGTATTTCCCACAGAAATTCCTAACCACAAAATCTAGGAACATGCAGCTCGGAGCTCTTAGCACCTGTTCTTAGTATATACTTTTTGCTAAATACCTAAGTACAAGTTAAAAGAACACCTCTTGCTAAGTGCTTGTTCATAATTCTTAGAAGAGGCCAGCGAAAACATGTTTTGAATTAACACTTTCATGCAGTCTTCAGAAATAAAATATAATAATAAACTTATACTGTCACTTACGGGATATCTTCCGTGACTGTTCATAAAAAAATAAAGAAAAAAATATATAATATGCATTTTTAGATAACTAGGTACGTTAATCATCAGAGAATGAAATGATGTTAGTTGTTGAAAACTAAAAGCCTTGCCCCCGTAGCATGACCACGGTAGAAACAGGTTTTGTCGACGCAAGAATCGACAAAATGACAGATTGTGAAAAGAAATTTGTCATTTTTCTACGATGTTTAAGAAAGCGGAAGCCTATAGCCAACAGTGAAATGATAATGATGAAAAGCCTTGATAAACAAGTGGCAATCACCTTCAATTTAGTTTTTCTACAACAATTTTCGTCAGGACTGATAATGTTATACACTTCAGCCAACTCATCTGTGAGGCGGTAAAACACAGAACTATAAATAAATGCACCAAGTTTGACATAACGATGCATTTTTTATGACAAGCAGCGCCACCTTGAACTGCACACTTAAAGTGGTCATACTGTAGGCTTATTAAATGTCAAACCAATAAATTTTTGATTTTTTCGTCATAGTTATTGCTAATAGAATGGCACTCCAACATATTTAGGCCCATTTTGTCCAAAACCTCAATAAGTTAATGTCTATTCATGTCACATAGACAGATTTGAGGAAAAATCAACTTCCACTTTCGTTTTGTGGCTTTTGTGATTACAAATTCAATAATGGGCTCTCTTGTATTTAAAAAACCTGTTATCGGTACGAAACTTTCACTTTTGGGCAGCTTTTAACGTTTCGTAAACCGATTTTTCGAAAAAAAAACTCGCCACTTATAGTAATATCTACATAAAACTGTAATCTTATAAATAACTGCAATTTCCATTAACCAGAATCTATGTTGAAAATTAAAAGCAAGTAGACAATAAAGTTAATACAGCAATTATTAAAATATCTAGAAACCCGTTAGAAATGAATAAAGAAATAGTAGTGAAAATGGTGTCACAGATCATAAGAAGACAAGCAGAAACTCCAAAAGACACGACAATACCGAAAATATTACTCAACCATGAATCACATAAACCCAAAATCGACCGAGCTCCTCGATCCACCTCACAATCAAAAACAAACACCGTTAGCTGCACAATGAAGCTGTTTATTATCACTAAGACCACTGACATAATATCACACGTCTCCAAATAAATGTTACAACAAAACTAAAACGTCGACACACGCAAAAAAAACCTTTAAAAACTCAAGTGATTCACTATAAAACTTACAAATCGACCAAGTTATAAAAACACCCAAAAGAGTCCATCTCCCAATGAGATATAGAGCTTATACTCTTTGATATAAAGTTGTGAGTCATAATTAGGAAGGCAACAACGTGGTTAAAATTAAGTTGGTTTTAAGTGATGACTTGTAAAGACTTGGGAGGTGGGTAGCGCGGTAGCTTGGCAGTAACAAGATGAATGACAGACAAAATCAAAAGGTGGATAAATAAAAATGTATCGCCCACACATTGGGAGACGCGTGTCCATTCTGGATGTTTTTATTCTAAGTATTTAAAAAAGGGATAAATTCAGTTTCGATTTTGTAAGTTAATATCTGTAATGTCCATTAAATTACGCTACTTAAATCACTTTAAATTGTGAGTTATATCAATACTTGACGTAAAATCCATCCAAGTTTCAAGTTATAGGCCCATTATGTATGACCCACGGGTTTTTGTCAACCCGTCGGCTGCAGCTCGACTCTGTTAGCAAATCTTTTATCTTATGTAGTACATCATATTTTACAATATTAATATGCCTAGAACAAAAACGAATTAAATTAAACTCATAGCACATTTAAACTGCGTTGAAGAGCAGTCAGCACCATCATTCCTATGGAAAGTAAAATATACTGACAACTTTTAAACGCGGTTTAGATGCTTACTGATCACGTTCAGTTCATTGAATCCGCTCTTGTTATTCATAACCATTTCAGGTCTTTGTATTATTAGTTCTGTTCCTGAAAAAACATAATAAAAAGTGTAAAAAAAAGAACGATCAGTATCAAAAGTCAAATTAAGAAAAAAGTCCCCAAGGGTGCCTTCTTCTCAAAAAACAATGTTTCTTAAAGACCCAACATTCGTATCGTGCCACAATGGATACCTGTCCTTCATTCTTTGTCCACTCAGTGGGTCAGCAGTGCTGTGGTTAGGTTTATGACGGCAGTATACCACCCGCAGCGTCCCGCGTTCAAGTCCGGGGGCGCTAAATATTTGTGTAATATGAATGGAATGAATGGATTCACTAATTGAGTATGAAATTGTGATTGTTTTTTCTTTGAGAGATGAAAATATAAATGAAATATAGCGAAGAAAGAGAACATTCTTCTTAGCTATTAAATACAGGGTGTAAACAGACCCTTCACAAAGCCGTCAACCAAGCATTCTGTACATCAAACTAAGTAACTTTACGCAAAAATAATTGTTGGGACTCGATGGAAAGCACTCAAAGCATTGTGCTGATGGATGGATTGAATAGTAAGGGGGTCGTGGAGGTGTGTAAAGTAAAAATCTTACATTAAAAATATGTTTAAAAGAAAAAATTGTGAAAAAGTTGGAACTTTGACCCCCAATATCTCCGTAAATAGAAGGTTCCCAGCTATCGTCTAGAACAAAAGAATGATCGCAAAGACGGGGAAAACAAGTGTCTTTCAGATGTGTTAAGGGTCTATTTACACCCTATAAACACCAACACTAATTTCCACATTCTAAGTAAAAATGTTTAAATTTTAACGTGATTTAATGAGTTTAAGCAGTAAGTTTGACAGAAACTTTATTGAACTTTAAACAAAGGCAATGCCACGGGCATAGTTCAAATTAATATTCAACGTCTACGTCAAATGCTATTGGGCTGAAGCTGAAGTTGTAGTCAGATTATACCGTATTATAAAGTGAATATTTATTTAATAACGAGATTTAGAACCATATAATTGGTACAACATGACCTAGTAATAAGTAATATCATTGTATTGCTAAAAGCAAATACCACTTATCATTATTTTCTTAATCTTCCTATGATTATCATATTAGCACAAAATAATTCAGACATGAAAACATATAAAATGTTTTAAGAAATTTGCCATATACACCGTGTTCCGGCCGATATAGATAAACTTTGACCAGATGTTCAGACCACGGAAATAAGCATTTTACATTATGGACACATTAATGAATTCTTATTTTTTTATTTACTCTCTCTCGGGTTCCTCTCGTACGTGCAAATGAAATACAAATAGCATTTGATAATTTAATTGCACTAAGCGGCAACATAGGCCAAATTGAGACCCTTACTTACTCAATTAAATTTAATTAAATGAAATTACAAATATCTTTGTAACGAAGCCTTTTTAAGTACTACTTCCTTTGTAAGATTTGATTTGTAAAAGCTATAGAAGCGTTTGCCAAACTTTATGGATAACGTGAAGAACACGGTGTATTATGCGAAATTTTATTTAATGAAATCGTGTTGCACAATCTCAAGTGCAAAACAAACACAAAGTAAATCAATACTTTGTTTCATTGACAATTTTGTTTAACAAAAACGTTTTTTTCTCAATGCATTTTTGCCGATTTCTTAAACAAATTAACACCCAAGTCCACGTGTTAACCCTTTTATGTACTTTTATTACTTTATTGTTGCTCTTTGTCGTTCGTAGGAGATAACCCGTTGACGGCCGTACCTTGCGCAAGCCGACAAAAGTGAAAATGTCCAGCAGTAAAAGTCGCACGATAAGTATGTACACGTTTTTTTTAACAGTTGTATTGCGTTGTACCTTTGTTTGCAAAGAAATGGTTAAAGTTTTATTTTTATATCGACGATATAATTTTTTTTGTGTGGAATGAAAGCTGTCTGGAAAATCCTGCAGAAAGATTTTGTAGTTTTGGAAGTGTAACATTTTGTAGAACATGTGTTTTATCAATCAGCTTTTGTAGTGACTACAAGTAAAGTAATTATAAATCAAATATATTTTTTATAAAACTTTGCCCCTCACTAGGAATTTCTCCTGTATCGTGGGTACGTTTACAAATATTTAAAGTCACATACACAAACAGCAGTAAAAATATCATTCTGACAGCGTTTATTATGACTGCAAAGATTTATAACGATGAATGCGCCTGAATGACACAGCAAGTTAGGTAATTATTGAGATATATATAACGTAATATTATGTTCATATTATTTAGTAGTTCTTACAAACTGCTAGCCTGTATGTGTATGTATAAGAAACAGTTCAACCAGCCAAAAAATACCTTGGATAAATGAAAAAAAGAAAAACAAATGAGATTGTAAATACTTAATTTTATTAATTCTGAAACTAACAGATGATATATAAGTATCCTATCTAGATTCGAGTAGTACGACATAAATATTTATTTATAGCTACAAGAATGAATTTAGCACAATTATCAAATAAGTGCTTAAATCTCCAAGCTTTTGGTAAGCGTGTGAGGTTCAGATTTAAATGTGTACATTTTCAAAGTATCCATGAACCTAACTAATAATATAAACTTAAGTTGAGCAATGCATACAAAGGTTAAAGTAATATAATTCGAAAAAGTAATAAAAATATATTTTATACAAAAATAGATCAAGATCATAAATAAAAATATGTTTTATATAAAACTTCTGTTACATTCCTTTATTTTAGTTTTGTTATATAATTTAATTATTTATTGTTTTGTTGATGATAGATTATTTATAAACCAAGTATTTATACAAGTTTGTGTTTTATGCAACAAAATATATTATTTAAAATAATATCAAGATAAATAAATTGCCAACATTATTTTGAAAAAGAAAACCAACATCTAAAATTGACAAATAGAATTTTAACATTATATCGTGCCAGCAATATATAATTTCGTCAATTTCATTTTGTGATGCGCATTTTTAAATGAAGCGCATATATGGCGTTGGATAAACATTACTACTATTTACTCATTAGGTACCAATATACCACAGATAATGCGCAAGACCTCTATACGTCATCAAAGGTTGTTTTCAAGGTGTTTTCATCTAAATCGGTACGTCAAGGCAAACATGATTCTGTCAATTTCGGCAGCCTCCGGTCACTTCGAGTTATTTGACTATTGACAAAATCCTTGTCACGTTAAGTGTTAATAGAGAGGATTAATTTCTGGGTCAACTTTATTATGATATTTATTTTGATAAATTGAAGATTTTTTTGTATATATCTAGATATATATGTACCTAAGTATAACTGCAATTGCTTCTTGCAGTTTAATTCAAGGCTTTTGGTAATTTAAATCATTTATTTAAACCAGAAAAGAGCTTTTCTTAGGCCCGCTAACACCACAAATAACTAAATGCGATTGGTGCTAAAACAATATTTAAACCATCATTGTCTCTGCCGTCTTCAAACGATTGACGGAGACAGAGAGACATTTCAATATACGTTTAAAGCTAAACGCATTTTGTTATCTGTGGTACAAGTGGGCCTAAGAAAGAAAAAAGAAAAAAATGATTTGATGATTTAATTCTCTGCTGTTTCTTGGTCTTCTGCTGTTTGGTAATCCAATTTCAAATAACAACGAATATATGTAGATTAAAATATTAGAAAAAAAATAGAATAAAAAGAAATTAATCAGAAAACTCTACTTAACCCTGTAACCGCGACACCTCTTAATCAATTTCAAATTCTATCGCGTTTTTCAACAAATAAATCGTTTAAAAATCTATAACATTGAAATGAGGTATATATTTTAACGTTATTATGTATTAGTAAAGAAAATAAGGAAATAACTCACCCTCACGCGCTTGCCAATCGTCCCCGATGACTTTACATGCTAAATTGACGCTTGCGTATAAATATATATTCAAATTGGAATGTGCAGAAGCTGAGATAGGTACCTATCTTACACCGAACACCATTATTTAGACTCATACAATTAACTTACGAGTATATATACAAAACTTAGATATCTACACTTTCTATCCATGGTCGATGACAGAATTCAGATTCCATTTTCGCCTAGCTAGTTTTTTTTATCTTTAATATTTATATATATTTTATTTTTAAATTTTATACACAATTTTGATACACAGACATTGCACAGTTGAACCGTCCACGATATGACGTCACTTCAGGGTCCGTCGTATACCAACTCCTAACGTATTGTTTTTGGTGATTTGTTTGTTGTTTTAACCCGTTTTTTCATGGATAGGCCGATTCAAAAGACTTTTTGCTATGTTTTTTTGTAACATTAGCTGTGTGACATCAGTAACACAGTTTTTGTCTGAGGTTCTCATTTGAAATAATGTTGTATTCGTAAATGACTAGTAGTATTTTATTATGGTTTTCACTGGGCATCCTCTTCTTAAGCAAAGCATAAAGACGAGAAAGTAACAATTCAAAAAAATCCGTAGATATTTCTCCAAATTGAATAAAATGACTGTACATCGATTGAATAGTATTAAATTGAATCAATCACACAATTTAGGTAAGTAAAAGACATCAACGCGCTACACAAACAATTTATCTAAACAACAATAGATAAACAAAGCGATAACGTATTGATCGCGATATGTTCACGGTTTTATCTAACTAGAGTACGCTGAGTTAGGCGGGCAAAGCTTCCACTTAGCTCTCCATCAATTGCACACAAAACCGATCACCTACGAGTTGGTATACAAGGGGGAACCGGTCGTAATGACTATAAAGGACACTTTCTCTGAAGTTCCACAAAACAATTTTAGGCCTAACTTCGCGCAGCCGCCGCCCGCCCCGACACTTCCCACATCGTCCACCGTGCACTAAACATCTATACCTACTAATAAAACGCACACAAAATGGACTCGTTTAAAATAATCGCAAATATTTACACAATATACAACCGTCTGGGAGCCGGGGGGAACGGCAGGCGCGGTAATATCACCAGAACACGAAACGCTCACTTGGAGTCCATCAATATCAGGGGTTGAGATTAGCCATCGCTGAGCTGAGCGAGGGCGGCGCAGGCGGCACGCACCAGGCGCGCCGAGCCGCCTACGCCAGCGGGTACTGTCACAAGGGCGGCTGCGCGTGCGCGTGGTGGTGGTGGTACAGCGGCGACTGGTAGTACTGGTCAGCCGGCGAGTGCCCGTAGCCATAGTTCACGTCGTACATCTTCAGGTCGGCCTTGGTGTCGGCGCCTGGCAGCAGGCGCGTGATGCTGAAGGGATGCTGCGCTGGCGCGTAGCCCGTGGGCTCTTGCTTGAGCTGCGCGTAATGCTCCAGCGCCAGCGGCGTGTGCTCGGGCAGGCATAACTCGGGAGCCGCATGCAGCTGCGCCAGGAGCTCGTCACGCATCTCCTTGTCCTCGCCCGGCGCCGCGCCCGCGCCCTTCTCGTGCGAGTGCTCACTGCGCTTCTCGTGCCCGCCGTGGTGGCTGTGCCCGGTGTGCGCCTTCTGCGCTTGTCGTATCGACTCTTTCTTCTCGTCTTTAAATCGCTTCTGTCGCCGCAGGAAGCATCCGTTCTCGAACATGTTACCACTGTCAGGGTGTAGCGTCCAGAACGATCCCTTGCCCGGCTTGTCGGGCGTCCGCGGCACTTTGACGAAGCAGTCGTTGAAGGACAGCGAGTGTCGGATGGAGTTCTGCCAGCGCTGCTGGTTCTGTCGGTAGAACGGGAACAGGTCCATGATGAACTGGTAGATCTCGGAGAGCGTGAGCATGCGCGATGGGTTGTTCTGGATGGCCATCGTGATGAGCGAGATGTAGGAGTAGGGCGGCTTGGCGTGCGTGTAGGAGCGGCGGTAGGTCTTGTCGTTGCGCGCGCGCTGCAGCGCCGACGTAGGCGAAGCCGCTTCCTGCTCACGCGGCAGCGACCCGTAGGGCACGGCTCCGCCGCCGCCCATACAGGACGCCATGGTGCTGGGCGGGCTGTAGCCCACGCCCGGGGAGCCCATACACGAGCTGCCGGCCACCATGTTGTTGGAGTACAGGTTCGGGTAGGGCTGCGCCGGCATGCAGCCCATACCGTTGACGTACGGGGGCGCCAGGCCCGGTGACAGCGAGGACAGCGACGCGGACGTCGGCACGTCGCCGTACGACAGCTTCTGCGAGATCATGGCTAGCGCATCACCCGCGCGTGCACGCCGGCCAGGGGCAAACACTCGCACTGATTGAAAGAGTAAATAGAGGCCAGGGGCCCGCGATCCCCTCCACTGCGCCGCGGATTGGCGCGCGGCGGGGCGGGGCCACGCTGGCCCGCCCAGGTCCCCTCACCCCCCGCCCGGTTTGTCCCCCGCACCGCGCCCCGTGCGCCCCAGGCCCCCGCCCGCCCCGCTCCCCGCTCCGCTCGCTCCGTGCGCCGCCGCCGTGCGCGAGCCGCCGCTAATAATACCGCAGCTCCAAACGATAAAACCATGGAATTATCATAAGTGTTCGGCAGGAATGTGTGCTTGTGACGACGACACGGCGTCGGTTGAGACACGCCGTACATTCGTACAAGGCTCTACGAGTGTCCACACACGGTGCGGTGATATGCGTTTTCTTAGAAAATGTTTTTCAGAGATAAGTAATGCTCGTGAATTGTTTGCTGATATTTTCAGTTCGCGTACCTACAGTACCGTCCTTTGTTGTTGCTGTTGTGGTTATATGTTCAATGTATGTACGTTACTTCCTTGAGCCTTGGGCTGTTAATAAGGGCCTTATCTTACAGCAACTGATTGCTTCAGCTCACTGAAAGTAGATGTTTTATTTTGAAAGGATTTCCTCAAATTACTTTTACTGCCATTCTTCATAAATATATTGCACATGTATTAAATCCAAATATCTTATAAGGTTTCTTATCTTTTTATGATTAACTTTCTAATCTAATTAAAAATTCTCGTAGCGCTACGCTACGCGACGGCTACGCGCCAAAAAAAAAAAAAAAGATTAGACAATGTACCAATAATATGCTTTTCACAAAAACAGACAAACAAAATGTTTTAACTTTTATATTCATTGTAATAATATAATTATGTGCATTTTAAATCTGTAGGTATAGACATTGCAATACATTTTATGTAGATAGATAAAGCAGACCCGTAACTAGTTCATCTTCTTTATCGTGTGGTTAGTGCCTAATCTGGCGTCAGAGTTTGTATGCCGCCCATAGACCTCTGACTTAGCTTTACATGCCGTCGAAAAATATCTCTCAGGCATGCTGGTTTGGTTTCGTCAAATGTTTTCCTTCACCGAAGCAACTGATATTATTTATAAAATACGCACATAAATCCGAAAATCAGAGGTACGTGTCTTGGGTTTAAATTCGAGAACTGTGACTTGCCAGTCCGACGGTCACACCACTAGGCGTTTGTATCTTTTTAGTTATGGGGCACATATCAATTAATTTGATGTAGGTATTAAAATGGCGGAATTACTTACGATTAATACCTACCTTCTTTCTTTAAATATATAAGTTGGTAAGTAACTCACAATACACCATAGAATTACCCAGTAACTGAATCGCTCTCGCAATTAATTTGTTGTTGTCATTGATGGCGGATCGTCAACGAGTATGGCTATATGTCTCCATTAGTTAGTTTTAATAGGGAACGAAAAACCATGGCAATCAATTCGTATTTATACAACGATTTCATTATAAGCTTTTCGTTAGCTTAAATGTCAATCCAATATAATGGAAAAACCCAATAGCACTTTTTGCCCGACTCGGGAATCAAACCCAGGACACCAACGGGCCAGGCTTCTAAATTACTGAGTACATTTAGAAAAACCAACTACAGTCATATGTATGTATATTCAAAAAACATTAACGTATCTTTCTAATAAACAAATGCTAACAATTAATGAATATTTAGAAGATTTTATAGAATGACTAGCGACCCGCCCCGGCTTCGCACAGGTGCAATATATACATATAAACCTTCCTCTTGAATCACTCTATCTATTAAAAAAAACCGCATCAAAATCCGTTGCGAAGTTTCAAAGATTTAAGCATACAAAGGGACATAGGGACAGAGAAAGCGACTTTTTTTTATACTATGTAGTGATAGGCGTTTATTTTATTTATTTCTTACTAAATTTATAAGTATTTATACAACATTATTTTTAGTATATGCGAAACCTGAATATAGTTTGTTCAGAATACGTAACTGAATCGATTCCAATAATTTTTAAACCATGTTATATTTTTTCCCAAAAATATTTAAAAAAGTTAAAAGTTGGATACCGAGCGACTTTGAGTACCTATCGCAATAATTTAGGTACCTACTGCCAAATTATTATTACCAATGAGCTCAAGATGACCACGCGCTGCGTGGTGAGCGCGTTTTTGTGCGGACAACCAGGTAGCAGAACAAGCTTATAACTTTGTGATTTTTCATGATAGTTTTGAAATTTTGTACATAGATTCTTTACATAAAAATACTAGACACGTGTATCAGGTTTCGCATATACTAAAACTAATGTTGTGTAACTATTTCTACATTTTTCTAGAAAACGTATACTGGTTTTTGTTTAGTTTAGTTTGTCAATGTTAGTTTATACTTAATAATAACTGTTAGTTTTATTCTTTCGTTTATTTTCTTTCTTACTTTTATTGTACACCCTAATATGTTTTAGAGATAATTTTTAAATGTTTTCCACCTTTATTTGTGACTCACCTACAACAACAATAAATTATTATTATATTCTATTCTTGTAGCCATAAAGGGTCTTGGTCAAAATGGACGTGAGATCAACATAATTGAAATATATCTGAAATTGTTGCTCATAATTAGTACTTGAATTCATACTATTGCAACAAGTACCAACGTCGCCGGAGACCAGAACTGAAAATATTGGAAATTCCTGTATTTTGTCGAAGATTTGACTACAAGACTGACTGAATGAGATAAGACTGCCTCGATTGTTAAAACTAGATTTATTATTAGATTTAATATTAGGTGAAATCTTCGCCCAAATACAGGAAAAGGCAACATGTTTCAAGTGTCTCTATTTCTGTTCTCCGACGACTTAAGTACTTGTTGTTTTAGAATGAATTGAAGTCCTCACAATACGCTATTATTGAAGATATATTCTGTTGGTCCGTTTGGTATGACGCACAGAGTTCTTAGAAAAATGCCCATGGTCCTTTACATTTAGTCACTTGTATCTAAAAATGATTTAAAAAAGTTCTTCATTCTTAAATTTTTCCCGCGCTTTGTCATCCATTTAAGTCTATTTTAATGAGCCTTATCTAGTAACAAGACACTTTAAACTAGGTCCACAGCACCACTTACAACCACGCAAATTTACAGACAACCATTAACATCTAATACATCTATCGTGATCCAAATGACATTGTTTACAAATGCTAGACAAACATATTAGCAAATGCTAGTTATTACCTAAGTGACGCTCATGGTGTTTATTCTTTAATTAACGGGGGAAGATAAGTAGTTACATTTTAATTAGTTACGGTAATGACGGTAATGAGCATAGTAACAGATTAGCTATATTAATTGACTTCACGATTACCGGGTCGGGCAAAGTATTCTCGGGTTTTTCCATCAGGAAATTTTAAGTAGCAGTTACGGAGTCAGGATTGGTGCTCCGTTGATGGCAATAGGCTCACCCCTTATTACATGGGCCTAGTGTCCGACCGAAAGTTCGGTTTCGGTCGAGTTTAGGCAAAAAAACGGGATTCGGTTTAGTTTCGGTTTTGGCGGTAAATCTTCCGAAACTACGACCATAACCGAAACCCGTTTTTTTGCCGAAACTCGACCGAAACCGAAACCGAACCTTCGGTCGGACACTAGTCCCATGTTATAAGGGGCGAGCCTATTACCATCAACTGGGCACCAATCCTGACTCCGTAGCTGCTACTAAGAAATTCCATTCGGGAGTTCTCGCACTGTGATCGGTCATGTTCGGCGGCCGGTGCGTTGAATACCATCAAAGCAACGAAGACATTTTGCCGCGTCCACGTGCCTAATCATGTCGTGGCTTGTGTTTGCAGTTCGTTTTGTTTGTTGGGAGTTTTCGTGTGATTTATTTTGAACTCGGTAAGTTTTATCACGTGATATAGCATAAGAGTAGGAAGTAAACATCAAAAAATAATTCAATATAACAAAATAATACATAGATTATAGTGGAATCAAGTTTAACCTATCTAAATATTTTTTTGGTTAATTTAACTCTCTCGCTAATGCTGTACCTAAACAAACATTAGTTAGGTAATTGGTACTTACTTTAATGCATTAGCGGTGATAATATTACGGAGACAGAGTTTCCAAGTTCATTTTAATACTTATTACCGAGTGGTAAGTACAGTTTTAAGGTGCAATTAATATTTTTTTCTTAAACATAACCCCTATGTTAATTATAAATAAGTGAAAATGTCGAAGACTGCATAGTTATTCATTTATTCATCAAATATAAGCTAACAGTTTACACCAAATCGCTTATATCTATTCTTATACTACAAAATTACATAAATCATTTTAATTAAAACTTCTTAAAAAACAACCACCGAAAAAAAACATAAACAACCGGAGTAACATAAAATTTGTAAACAAAAAAAAAATTAATTATTTAATTATGTTTTATAATTTAAATTAATTAATTATGTGATTTAAAGATAAAAACTGACTGATTATAGTAACGTTTTCTTAATTTTACCCTCAAAACATGATCCTTGTAAAGAAGTCCCAGTTTCGGTTTCGGTTTCGGCCGAATCTGGGACCGTTGCCGAATTTCGGTTTTCGGTTTTGGTCGTAAAAACTAATTTCGGTAGGACACTACATGGGAGTTAAACATAACTGGCGAAAATTGGGTGTATGTACACAATGGGTACGCCTCTGCCTAACCCTTCGGAGATTACAGGTGTATTGTTATGTTACAATTTCAGTTAAAATAAAATGTTATTTGAAGGTATGTGTGCAGTTTGATCCACCCGATTGTTTATCGTCCCCACGTCGCCTACCAAAATTATTATTAACTTAAACGTTAGAAATTAGAATATTAAGATGTGTTTGTGTCTACATCTATTGGCTACTAGACCTATTCTTTTAATTGGGTAACCAGGTACCTGGCTTAATTTACTACATAGTATACATTTTTTTTTTGTTGTATTGGGTTTTTCCATCAAGAATTTCTCAGTAGCAGCCACGGAGTCTGGATTTGTGCCCGGTTGATGGCAATAGGCTCACCCCTTATTACATAGGACTTAAACATAACTGGCGAAGTGTGGGTGTACGATTAGGTACACCTCTGTCTAACTCTTCGGGGATTTCAGGTGTGATGTTATGTATACAAAATTGGTTTCAGTATGCTTTATATTCACTAACTATATATAACTTCGATGGATTTATTGACGTAGTTAGGTTTGGAACGAAATAAAAAATACAACTTAATGTACATCTTCAATTTACCCTTTACCTTCTAACACACCGAGGTCCAACATCCATCAAACCTGCTGATACTACATATGTTTTTCCGTGAACATATACCGCCATGTTTGTCCAGTCGTAAAACTGGAGTCAACGGCCATGGGCAGACCATGGACTATTAAACGATGGTTTTTGGTTTTATGACTTCATTACGTCATGGTGTTGATTTAAGCTCACAACAAACATACGTAACATCACGCTTGTAATCCCTGCAGGGTTAAGCAGAGGTGTACTTACCTAATACTAACGTCCCACGTAAAAGAGGACGAGCCTATTGCCATCAACCGTGACTTCGTGCTCCTACTGAGATATTCCTGATGGAAAAACCCAAAAGGTAATACTGTCCGACCCGTAAATCGAACCTAGGATCTCATGCACAGCAGTCGCGATTGCGACCACTAGACCAATGAGGCGGTCAGTGAGGTAGATTTCAGCTTAGGAGCGCTTGTACAGAAAGTGGGCAACGTAGCAAATAGCTATCAAATCAAAATCAAAATATTTTATTTCACATAGGCCTAGATGGGCACTTATAAATCGTCGAAAAAAAGGTGCACGGTTCGGGTTGGTCGTTTCCTATGGAGAAGAACCGGCAAGAAACTCCATGGTTACTCTTTTCAAATCATTTGGTATTACAATATTATCATGGATACAGCATTTGTACTTAAGTATTGGGGGGACAGCGTAGGCCCGACAATAAGTCGTTGCTTACTACTCAAAAAATGTAGAACAACATAAATATTTACCTATTCTAATGATTTGGCAATATTTCAGTATGGAAATAAGAAATATGGCTAACTAGTGAACCAAAGGATTGCATAAAATATCCGCTCTGCTCCAGTTTGCAATCTATTGGGCAATATATCGCAGTTTCTCTGCTCCGCAGCCACGCTTCGCTTACTAGTAGTACTGTAGTACTATTAAAATACATTTTTGAGTTAAGATTTATATTTCCATGATGATGACAACAACAGTATCTCCTGGACATACGCCATTTTGGAACATTTTTTAGGAATATCTTAACACTACAGTCTTATAAGACAACTTTCACTCTAAGACATTTCCTATAAGATTTAATTTTAAAAGCAGCAAACAGCTATGTATATGATGATCTACCAAAAACAGTGCGTTATTTTTCTCATCACAGCATTATGTTACATTTGAAAACAAAGAAGTTTCTATCTCAACTACCTACCTACATAACTCTAGCAACAAAAATAATACATTATTCTCTCAGCAAGAACCCCCATCACTAGACATATAGTTACATAAACGTACCCTACACAGCATCGTATGTGAATATGAATGCTAAGTAAATGGAAAGAGATAATGTTACGTCGACCGCGCGGCCGATGGAGGCAATAGACTGGCGCGTTCCTTGTGGGGCCGGGAGTATACACCCTGTGTTGTGTCAAAAGGGAAAAGATGCCTTTGCTCTGTAGTGGGAGGTATAGGCTCATAAAAAAATATTATTATTTTGTTTTGAATCAGATAAAAGGAACATCTACTACCTCGACTTCACTATGAATATATATAATGATATTTTTTTTCACTGGCATAATTTACATTTTTTGTGGGTGCTATAGGCTATAAGTTTAATTATATCATGCATATTAGCCGAGCTATCACAATTTTAGCATATACCTAAAGTCTCCATCTTTCCCCCTCTTAAATCAGCTGCTAGCCTATGTTAGCAACGGTTTTGAAACAAAAGATTATTTGTGTTATAATATGCAACAGGTAATTAATTGTCCAACCCTCTAGCATAATATGGGACAATTATGGGGCCTAGAATAAATACTCATATGTTTAAGAGTCACATTTTTTGTTCACAGCAACACTGCAAGCAGGAGACATGGACCAGAATTTCACCAAAGCTATAATAGCACTGTGAATTACAGCATCAGTAAAATTTCGTGTTTCAGCCTTCATAGTCAATTCCTTCGTAATTTTTACTTTGCAGTATAAGAAAAAGAAGGCAATCTTTCAGCAGTGTCTCGTCCATGTTATTATAAACTTACAGCGTAATTTTCTTGTACTGGCAATTAATTCTTTGTCTTTCTCTAACTTTTTCCCTAAAGGCCTCCCTAACTGGGAGCATTCGCCTAAAATGTAATGAATGCTCCCGGTAAGGTAGCGTCTTTACAGCGTGTATCACTAAAGTTACAAAAAGAACCAACCAAATGCGTGCAATTCGACACCGGATCTGAGTTAATGGTGGATGCGTGTCGCGCCCTCGCAGCAGCTCTAGTCGCGCCGTGTGTAGCCGGCCTTATAACCATATTGTATTAACTGTTTATGTGTTTAATATTAAGTATATTTTGTTTCTGTGTGTTCCAGTTAGGGTGAATGCAGATAAGGGAAGAGAAGGTGGGTCTTCTCTTAAGGGCACATTACATGGCTCAAATCCCAAAAACAGCGTATTTTCAAAGAAATTTGTTGATGAATCCCTTCGTGCGTTTTCCGTGTAAAAAAGTATGTTATAGTTAAGTTTATCACAAATAAATTGTATTGTTTAAAACTTTAATAAAACTTCTCAATTTTTTTTGGTTAATCGTAGAAAATAGGTACTTTTTCAACCTTAATTGTAAATTATCTCTGTAACGACTGAATAGATCGGCATGAATTTTGTAACAACAAATACGTAATGATATACTTAACAATCTGTATTGTTTTTTTCTGTTATTTTTTTTAATATTTTTAAATAATAAATAAAAACCGAAATTTTGCGAAATGTGCGGGGCAAGTCAACAAAAACCAGTACAGGGATCAAATCATCAAGGTCATCGAGCAATGTAATGCCCTTAAGTAGGTTTTAAATAAATGGAAAAAAAATATCTTCTTATCCGGATGGAAGGCAAATTACCTACTTAGTAGCTGCTCACTTACGTCCTACAATCTGTCTGGAGATCAGTTAAAGTCATCCTGATGGAACTAGTTTGTGTTTCAATGGTCATGGGAATAGACATTAACGACGACGAGTCTATTGAATATTCTTATGATCTTCATTAATCAGCCCATTTTTAATTATAGTTTTATTGTATAACTTAAATTCTGTAATGGTATCTCACTTGCCTTTTTTATTAATCTGCGAGTGCGCACTTGATGAGGAGGGATGAATCGCATGTGACTAAAAGAGTGATGAATATGAATGTTGATATTAAGGAAAAAGGTGTAAATTATTGCGTGACGGTTGACAGAGGAGAATGGAAGAAAAAAACGTGTTGCGCCGACCCCAAGTAACATGGGACAAGGTTAGGAAGGAGATGATGAGTGCTGTGCACTTCTATAGTTGAAGAACTTTTCTTTTTTTTCACTTTACCTAAAATTGTGTTTTATGTATTTTTTAGTAAGTCGCTGAAGTGCCATATAACTAAATAAATGCCGATGGATCTTGAAGCAAGTACTATGCACAAGAGTTCCTAATATATCAAACTTCAGCACTAAGGAAATATGAAAAACACCCAATTAAAGGGTAGATATATATTTTAGCCGATTGGAAACCCCATCGGTTTGTTCCCAAATATAATAAAAATATTTAATGATCGCAGAGTATTAACAGAACTTACTCGTTCAAGGATACCTAACTCTCAATCACATTGTCTTTAAAAGTTAGGTACGTTCTTATAGACTAAAGACATCAAAGTAGTAGCACATACCACGCATTCCAAGCCTGCTCATCCAATCTGCTAATTACTGAACAACTCAGCTGACAAGTGACCGACAGTCGATCTTTGTACCCCACGCTAGATTGTACGCAGTTCATTACATGCGCATAGATACTTCTACTTGGTGTTAATTGGCTAGTACTCCGCTCGACAATGAGCAATACACTATATAATGTCGTTAAAACTTGCGAGGTAGGATGACAGAGTGACGACTTATGCAGGTGGCGTAAAGGTACTTTGGTTATAATTAGAATAAGAATAATTATATTCTTTATTCATTATATCTCTTATCTAATTCATTTTTAAATATTTTTAAAAAACAAAAGTAAACAAAACATTTAAAAATATAAAAATAGATGGCCCATCGGCATCAGGAACAAGGTCCAGGCGGTGGTCAGGGCTCCAGAGAGAGGAACCGCCTCACAATGAGAGACCCAGCCGCGTAATGAGAGCCTCCGAAGGTGTTGGTCGAGGCTCTTTGCTATTAGTCCATTAACCGTAACGACTATCGGTACAATGATTGCAGAGTCCACGTTTATTATTTTTTGTTGAAGAAATTACATTCAATTTATTGGTTCCTGAAACTCACACTAAGATTCCCTGTGTCGTGAGTTCCAGGCTCCTTCGTTCCGTTTACATTTTTATTGTTACACAATGTAAATAAATTATGACCGTCACAATAATTTTTTAAACCTAATCTAATCTACTCGTAAGCTAAAAAAAGGAAAACTTAAAGAAAATAGTTGGTTACCTATGATATGTATCTCGGATCCGGTCATTAGTACGGACATAAAATGAATCGCAATTGCGCTGGTGGTGACGTCACGCAATCTACTTACAAGTCTACCCACACCCCAGCGTGACTTCTACAGAGCCTTCAAGGACAGTCAATGTCTGTGAGACGAGACGTCCTGGAACTGTACCCGATTCACTGTGCCCCGTGTTATTGTTTAAAATTGTAATGTCAAGTAATTTGTTAGTTTATTATAAACAGTGTATCGCAACTAGTGTGTTTTAATAGCACAAAACCCATCTTCTGCCCACATGATGTACGAGCCTAACGGAATAAATCCTGACATATCCGACATATAATTGTAAAATATATAAATGCATATGCACCTTTCAAGGTGAACTACGATAATTGCGATGCTACAAACATGCATGAGTACTATAAACGTTTTTTTTTATAACTAACCTACACTAGGAATGTCTCCTGTATCGTGGATGCGTATACATAATGAGTAACGACTTACTCTTCAACAGCATCATCATCTGCCTAGCCTTTTCCCAACTGTAATGGAGTCAGCTTCCAGTCTAACCGGATTAAACTGAATACCAGTATTTTACATGGAGCGACTGCCTATGTGACCTCCACAACCCAGTTAGAACTGAAAGAAAGAAGAAAAAAATGTCGCAGGGATACGACGTGTATACAAAGCAAAAAATAACAATAATCATACAACGCATAACAAATATTATAAATACAACAGGACAGAACCAAAAAAAAAGCTCACGGCTTGCATGTCGTGACAGTGACAAGCAGGTTACCACTCAGCATGATACTGTGCTATGAGGGGCCCACAGCACAGCGCTGGTTTTCAGTGGTCTCCCCACATTGCTAACACTGGTTGTCAGACTTTCGGGCCACTGACTACCTGTAACGACTGTCAAAGATCTATATGGGCAAAATTAAAATCAAAGCATTTATTTCAAGTAGGCCAAATATAAGCCCATGTGAATCTTGTACTCAGTGGGTCGTCTTCGAGGCGGATTTCTTGTTGTTTGAAATAAATAATATCTTGAAGAAGCTCCGGATGCAAATAAAAATAAAGAAACACCAAGCAGCAACAGTATCGAGCTATCAGTAATAAAGCAATGAACTTTGTTGTTTGCTCACGATTACGGCTCCCGGCTAATTAGCAGTGTTTGTTCCTGACTGTTTACTTTATAAATGTTTTGTTTATTACTGATAAATCAGGAAGGAGCTAGTTTACTGAGTCTTTCAAAAGGGTTATTCGCTTCCTTGGTATTATGATTTTCTATTTAAAACTGGACATCTCATCTAAGATATAAGATTTTAAACTATCATGGTCACTAACATTATTACTACAGGAAACGGGATATTTACCATGTTTACTATTTTTGTTGAGTTCCCGATATTAAAAAAAAAAAAAACAAATAAAAATAAACAAAAAAAAAAAAAAATATAAAACAAATAAAAAACATGGTAAAAAAAAAACATAAACACATCATCAAAAATCACATCACACATACAACATCACATAAACCACACACACACATACACACAAACACAACACACAACACATCACACAAACATCATACAAAACATCATTTAAATAGTAAACATGGTAAATATCCCGTTTCCTGTAGTAATAATCTCATCTAAGCTTTGCAGTAACGCAAGTTTAGACCTGGATAATGCATTGGTTTGGTGGATACTTAAATATATATTTTTTTTATAATAAAGAGTCGTTTTTCGGTGTGTCTGTGTGATTGCTTGTTTCTCCTAACTGCATAATGGACGATACTACTTTACTACTCACACATAATAAAGGAATCACGGTATTTAGAAAGTCCATGCGAAGCACATACTGTGAATCCAAATATAAATAAGAACCTACTTACTAACATAAACAAATTAACTTAAAATGAAAAGGAGGAACGTTCTAATAACTAATTCTCATTCAAAAACCCCTTTCAAATCCACACGCAATTTGGCAAAAAAAAAGTGACGTCTTTTACAAATCCTGACCAGCACCGATCCTTCCAATAAAAAAAAAACCGTAGATAATCTCACAAAGGCAAAGATAATAGAGATGATTGCATTAACGCTATACCTGATAAGGACAGGTATTTAAGCCAAGCCCATTCCAAACCATCACGTCTTAAAAACATCCTAACTAACATAAGTTGAGCCGTGGCGAAAATAGGAACTAACATAAAAATAATCAAACCTGACGTTTGTGTGAACAAGTGGCGCCATTTTGACAAGTTAAGATAAAATGGCGGGTCTATGGATTTCCTTTCTCTTACGTGTCACAAATGTGGTCTATTGTGGTTATGATCGAACTAAAATTGACGTGAGGATTTTGAGTGTAAGGTGCTGAGGGAATCCTTTGGAAACTGTGAATGGTGTATGGCGACCGCCCGTGGTTTAAGTACGTGGTGTTTAGAAGATAGCAGGCTGATAGTAAGGGTATTTAGTTATACATAACATCACGCGTGTAATCCCCAAAGAGTTAAACAGAGCTGTACTTTTAGTATGCCAACATTTTGCTTGTTATTTTTAAGTCAATTGTCTTTAAACGGGCACAAATCCAGATCCCAGGTTGTATTGCGAAATTCTTGATAAAAATATCCAATAAACACTTTTGCCGGCTCCGGGAATCGAAACCAGGACCTCGTGCACAACAGTCGCGCTTGCGGCCACTAGACCGCAGCGAGGTGAACGATGCAGTCTGCGAGGCTTCTGCTACTTCTGGCCCCCAAGATACAGGCGCAACCTAATTTGGGCACCTCTGTTTACCATGTTAAAATTTAACTTGTTACGATTATATCATAGTAGCTCTAAGTTAGATTAAGAAAATGTTTGTAACAATGGCTTAATATAGTTATTCTTCAATTTGTGGTGTTGTGTCGCATAACACACATAATTATGTTATGCGACACAACACAACAAATTGGTACCTACCTAGAACAGCAAGCTTGTAGGTACACCACAAATATTCTCTTTATCGTGAAGTTTTCTCACACAGCCGCGAAATGGAACTATTCTGACCAAACTACCACTAATAGCCTCGTGGGAGGACCGTGTTAATATAGTATACCATACCCATAGCAACCTTTTTGGAAAGGACCTACTGCGGATAGACACTAATTATTGTGAGTGGTTGGGGTAGGTGGGATAATCCTGACTAATGCAAGTGGATCTGAATTTCACACATACTAAAATATGTGTTAGTTATACAGGTACTTTTTGATATGTTTATGTGCGTGTGTGCATGAAGTTTTTAGTTAATATACATAGAGAAGACAGAGATATCGACGCAGTTTTTTTTTTATTACCGATGAAATTTCTTTATGTGGGGGGCCAGGTATGACGTACTGAACACGTGGTAGCTGTTTGTGCGTCTATGTCCCTTCCACCCTGTATAGAATGTTAAATTGTGTGTGTGTACAGTCGCCAGCACAACAAGCTTCTACAATCTGTCAAATTTCTTTAATAGTTTTTCAACTTTGTCGCTAAAGCATTAGGTTCAAGATGATTGGGAAAATTTGACAGTTTCGGGTAGCTTGATGTGTTGGCCTCTGAACTTAAAGTATAAGTGTAATTATACAAATAAATAAACATATCATATTATAGCATAATTTAGAATAAAACTGCTTAAAATATAAAACTTCTGCAGTCGTTTAAAAGTCGAATAAAATTGCTCCTGAACGAAGCTTCGGAAAGGCAAGCTTTGACTAGAATGAAAGGTCAAAGTCGAAAGAACTAGTGACCTAGCCTAACTACTTAAGACTGATATCAACAAGTGGTAACACGAATTTATTTGAACAAATTACCAACAAAAAAATGTATTGACAAGTGAAAAAAAAGATGAAATTATTTGGGTATCAAATATTGTTTAAATATATTATGTTAACATTGATTACAAAGAGAAGAGCGTTTAATAAGACACTTATTAAACTCTCTCAAACATATGTAATTAATAAACAAATTAATTACCGAATCAATGAGAAGCCTGGGCCAGCCCCACCCAGTAGCCATCTTAACATATTTACATACGTCTACACAGTGGCCCACTAGACTCGGTACATACTCCATTCGAGGACCATTCGCGTGAGAGAATCATAAAAAAAACCTTACAAACTACATCGTTGCGATATCAATGTTGTAATCATTAAAAAATATGTCTACATTATACTTGTAATTTAAAGATGATTATGTAATGTATCGGAGTTCTTAAAAGTAAACGATTGCTTCTTAGGTTTAAAGGAAAAGTATTTATAAGACTAACACAGGACAAAACAAAAACAAAAATGGATGAGGTTACAATAATACAAAAATTATATAAAAAAGTAAACATAAGAAAAAGATATAACAAATTAAATTGGTCCTGTACTAGGCCAAAAGGTCCCTATCTCAGTATGGTGCTGCAACATTTAAAAAAAAAGTCACAGCGCTGGTATTCTGATAGGGCCCAAAGAAATAATAAAAAATAGTATAAAATAAAGTTTGTAACGAATAAACAGATATAAAAAAGTAATGTTTAATAAATACGAACTAAAAAAGCAAAACAACAAACAAACAAGCAAGCAAAACCTTTGTACTATTTTCTGTTCCTTTCTTCTTTTCTGTAATTAGTGTGTACATAAATTGTTAAATAAATAAATAATGATAATTGCATCTACACCCGACGTAATTACAATGTTTGTCTATGCCATGATTAGGAGTATCTACTAACTGTTACACGGTTAGAGTTGGTTTTTAGCAGCCAATCAACTGTACAAGACAGAAAGTAATGTGCCGATGACATTGAAAGACAATACGTCAAAACCAAGAAAAATCAAGAGTCGATGTAAAGGGAATCGTAATAGCGGGAACGATAAATGGAACTAAGGGATCGGCACCCAGTTGTACCTATTGTTTTTTTCTGTAGCTTATTAAATAATTTAGGAAAAACTTAGTACCCTGGCTGATTACAGGTCAATTGTAAAACGCTAAAACACCCATTAAAAACATTTGGAAGTTTTCTGAGGACAAGCTATCTAAATTTACCTATAAGTGCATTAAAAAAACCTCTACGAAATGCAATACCTACATTAGATGTACGAGTATGGCCAGCAAACAGAGCAGTTGCTAACCCAACTGCCCCCTTGCTGTCTGCATCTTACCCAATTTTTTATCACAGCAATTAAAGTAGCCTCAATTGTGATACAAAACAAATATTTTTCTCTCAAAACATTATGTCATACATAAACTGAAGCAGCCCCAGTAAGTTACAATAGTACTTGTGGTGGTGGTGGGGGGGGGGTGGGTGATATTTACTTAATTTAATATTAATACAAGGTGGCTTGGGTACGCAGTTTTAAAAAGGCTTACTTTCAAAGATGAACCACATAACGACAAGAAATCATCATAGTACTGGATTATACTGGATCATAATATATGTACCTATGTACTCACATATATTATGATCAGTATTATCCAGTATACAAAAACCTTACAACTTCTGACAATACTAGCCTTGATTTAAGCACTCAAGTCTAGGCTATAAACTACGCACAAACTTTTTACAAACAACTCTATAAAACATCTAAGAAGGAAAGAAAAATAAATATTAAGTATTATTTTAAGTATACAAATACTACCGAGTGCACTGGGTTCAGCCACTTTTCACCCTTATTTCCTAAGTCATAAGGTTCAAGGTGGAAAAGTGGTCAACCGTCAGTTCATTAGGCTATCATTCTGCTCAAATATTGCAAAAGAAACTTGTACTGTCACTTACGGGATATCTTCCGTGATTGTTCATTATTTTGAGCTCCCGATATTTCGGCGCTGTCGCAAGCGCCATGATCGCGGGTTGACTGGAGAATGCGGTACATGGAAAATAAATTGTTAAGAGCAGACAAATCTATCTACCCTCTTTCTTTGTCTTTTGCTACGCGCACTACTGGAACTCGAAACTAAGTCACGGCAAAACACACTCACAGTATCACCAGGTTTTGGTTTTGTTTTTCAGTACAAGTTTAGTTGTAAACCGTGAAAGCTTAAAACAGTGATTGCAAAAGAAGTCCCAAAGCCTAGTGTGTATGTCGGAAAGACTTGGCGCAATTATCATCTACTATCTTTTGCGCGCGGCTTCGCTCCCGTTTTGTACGTAAATTAACCCACGGGAAAGTTTAAAATGTAGCCTATGACACTCGGGGATAATGTAGCTTCCCGTTAGTGAAAGATTCTTCGGAATCGGATCAGTAGTTCCGAATATTACTCCTTACATACATTACTCAAACTTTTTACAATATTAGTATAAAGGGTGGAACAAGACCCTTAACGAAGCCGAATGGCACTTGTTCTCCCCGTCGTCATTGCGATAATTTTTGTGCCCAGTTACGAAGAAATTGGGGGTCAAAGTTCCAACTTTTTCACAAGTTCTTTTTTTAAATACGTCTTTTTATTTTAAACACCTCCACGACCCCCGTACTATGCAATCCATCCATCAGCACAATGTTTTGAGTGTGTTACATTGAGTCCTACCGTAAAACGTGATTTTTCACCCTAAAAAAAACGTCGTTTCCCAGCAATAACTAATGCGTAATGTTACTTTTGTGTTTGATGTACATAATGCTTGGTTGACGGCTTCGTGAAGTGTCCGTTTACACCCTGTATACATTGATCTCTTGGCACAACATCAAAAGGTCGCCTTCTTGCCTCAAAAGGTCCAGCAGAGGTATACAGCCAGTTATTTAATAGAGGACGAGCCTAATTGCGTTCCAACCAGGCACAAATTCAGTCGCCAGTTCATTGAGAAATTCCTAACGAAAAACTTAACCACACCGACCTACCAGAGCATCAAAACCCTGGCCACACGCTCAGAAGTCGCGCTTATGACCACGAGTCCAAATAGACACTCTCTCTTCGCCCATGTTTAAAATAGAGGACGCCTTCAAATATCTCTAAATGCTTAACCTATACCTACTAAACATTTTATGATCAACCTGAAGGCTCTTCTGGTTTCCCTGGACACTGTGGGTGGTCCATATCACGGCACTTAGCGCGTCACACAAAAAATCACATAGAAAAAATATGAAAATATCACACTCATAACAGGTGAGGAATAAGGTGGATGTGACGAGAAAGGAATCGTATAGGAATCGTATTTCGAGGCCTGTAGATATATATTAATTGTGTTTTCAGTTAGATTGTCAAACAACCTCATCGTCATTACATCATAATTAGACCTTTGATTCCTGCAATGCATGGTGAGGCAAATCATAGTCCTGACTAGCATTTGGCCCGCGACTTCGTCCGCAAAAATAGTGATAGCTCGGTTAATATGCATAATATAAATATAATTTATAGTCTATAGCACTCACGAATAATGTAGCTTTCTGACAGTGAAAGAACTTTTAGAATTGGATCATGAGTTCCGGAGATTATTATTACATTCAAACTCACAAACAAATTTATAACATTATTAGTATAGACGTAACCATGTTCTCGTAAAATGTCGTCAGTATTATGTCACAGCACATGAGCACAGCCTTTATTACACAATTGCCCAAAAAGGAGTGTTATGTTTTTAAGGTTTATGTAAGTATATTTATTTTTTATTTAATTCTTCTATGTGTAAAGATTCGGGAAACTTAGAAACTACATAACTGTTCTAGGCACAGCAATATTTGTATAAGCTCATCACAGATAATGTCCACACTAATCCCACCCTCCGCCATGTTTGTTTTCCTAGGTCAGGTACGAAGCGCAGACGCACAGGTATGCCCCATCCGTCCCGGCTCAAGAGCTTGTTTCCTTTGCCTTTTCACACGACAAAGAAATAACAACTGCACTAAACTTACCTAAAACGTGATTTTAGATGAAGTTCGAGATTTTCGACCAAATCCTTTTTTGACAGCATCGTGTTATGATTAGATACGGGTACGAATCGTACGTAAGTAAATAAAAATACACTTCAGGTGTAGTAAAAGTTAAATAGATTTGTGTCCCGTTTTGGTTCGCAAGTGTTTTTGCTTATGTCGCGGTTTAAGAAAGTTTCTTTGTGTGTTAGTAGCAGATTCCCTGCACTCGGGGTAAACCCTTGGGCCAGGCTGCCATACTGCCTATTCCTCTAATACTGCCCTGTGGAACTCCAAAAGTCACTGGGACCTCTTCACTAGTTATGTTACCGATTTTATCACTTTTTTGGTTCTGTCGGTTAGGTAATCTTTAAAAAGTTTTAGTTGAAGACCCCAGATACCAAGGCTTTCGAGTTTTGTTAACAGAATAGGGACAGAGACTGTGTCAAAAGCCTTTGCTTAATCTAAGAATATTACAATGGTTTTCCTCTTCGAATCTAGAAGTCATATCAAGTCAAGTCATAAAAGACAGACAATGTGTATAAAGTCCTAAGTTGTTTCTTAGAATGTAGAAATAGGTACCTCGGTGGCAGACGATAGGTAGATCCCAAATTCCCAAGCACTATTGACGTCAATCAACTCCTATTAAAACCAAATTTCGCTGAATATTTAAACCACTTTGAAATCTATATTTCTAGTAACCTTACCTTGAACTCAAACCATCATCAACGCTTACAAAAAACGACTTTGACTACGCAGTAAATTCTTGAACAACCACAAACGACAGCCTATCCTAACAATTATTGATTACTCTTATCAAAACATTTAGTCTGTCTGTCGAAACTCCTCAAGGCTAGGCAGCGTTGTAATATGCTCGTCTCCTCACAAAAACTAGTAGCATAACCACTTGAAAGCAAATACTAAGAAGTTACCTAACGCAAAAACCTAACTACAAATTATTGTGATTCGTTTTTTTTTCTGATAGTAATTGAAATTGATGTACAGTACCTAATGAAAACATGATGTAGATACTTAATAAATGATCTATTGCGACATGGTTGTAGACAGCTACGCTTAACAGTACGGCAATATTTTTAAGCTGAAGTTAACATATTCTAATCTATGTAAAATATGTTCAAAAAAGGTCACTTGGGAAAGTACACTTAAGAAAGCATTCGAGATAGGCACACCATAATCATCATTCTCTCTCCCTTCATCATCATTCACACCCTGAATTCCCCAATTGCTGGGTATAAGCATCTCTTTTCTTGTGCCAGTCTCCACGTTCCTCGCCAGTCTCATCCAGTTTTTTCCCCCGATGGCAACTATGTCGTCTGCCCATCTCGCCCACGGATGACCTACATTTCTTTTCCCCGTTCTCTTGCCCTTAGCTAAATTCATTTGAGGTCGGCGCAGCATGTCTTCTTCCTCCATACTTATTACTCGTCATCTCATCAGACACCTAATTTCTTGCCATATCGTCCTTCAAAAAAAAAAGTATTTTATTACCTTAAATAATTGTACAAGAAACACTTATCTAAGCACTATGCAGCGTTACAACTAGGGAAAAGAGCAGTCCATCCATCGTTTCTTTGGTCTTCCTCTACTCTTATAAAGGGTTTTTCAATAGGCGCGTGTTGATTTTGGCGGCCCGTGGCGGCCAATTTGCTTTGGTGAAATCTATCAAATCTATTTTTATTATTCAGATACTTATGCCAAATCATCATTGAAAGTTACACGATTGCACAGCACGTTCAAATGATAAAATTTTATTATCAAAATGAGTGTTCGTTAGTGCAAATGCGCGCATTGCTCCCATCTTACGGCAGACGTGGTGGCTCTTCACAGTCGACTCTTCACGTTTGGTGGTCAAATTTGAGACGACCGGTTCTGTAAATAATCAGCCACCAACGTAAGGGACGTTCAAGGAACTCAAGATCGGCCGAGAACATCGTCGCGGTTCGTGAAAGTGTACAGCAGAACCCGAGGCAATCGATTCGATGCAGGAGACATTGAAAATTGGCCACTCGGATCCGTGCCACTGTAAGAAGCCGAGGCGAGCATTTGTACGATGTTATATTCCACACTTAATGGACCATGTGGGCTTTTCAAATAAAAAAAGAATTTTGTTAATACCTCAAACACAGCTTGCTTTATTTCATTTCAACATCTACCCGCCCTTATTGAAAAACCCTATACTATAATATCCGTCATAATAACCTCATGGCAACTGAATTGAACCGAGCAAGAGAGGGTCTTGCTAAAGGTCTCTTTTTCACTACGTTAGGCCGCAAGTCAGTGATAGCAGAACCAGTATGAGCTGACCTCTTATTTTACTGAAACTTTTACTACGTTAGGCCAGCTTAGGGTCAAAAAGTTACCACTGATTTTCGTCCTACTGTACGAACCATTAATTTAGATAAATTCATTCCAAAATTCACACATCTAATCACTATTCAAGTATTCTCAGTAATCGATCCCCCGCGAAAAATTACCAATATTTTTCTGTACCAAAAACTTAATATTCACAACTAGTGAAGCACCTCTTTGGCACCGTTTACAAGTGTACCATAGAACATAGAGTCTTAGATTCTCATGTCCCACGCTCCCCTTGCGTATGCGCTTTGCGCGCACTTAAAAAACAATTAAAGTTATGCCACAAACTAGACGTTGAGGGGGGCTTACATGGTGCAAGTTTTAGGGGATGTTTTGGGTGAATGTTTTATGAGTGAAGAATGATATTAAGGTAGACTAGTTTAAACTTATCTTTGTTTAATTTGTTAACAACCAGGCGGTACATACCTAACTTGCTTTTTGAGAATCCCATAGGAATTACTGATTTCGCTTATAGGCCCTGTTGCAGGACCTAACTCATAGGCTTAACGGGATTCCTACTTGAGTGCGAAAGCCGTATCATCGAATTTAGTTTCTTCGAAAACCTTTATTATTAACTTGTTAAAAAAGGACCGAAGCAACATCACGCCTGTAATTCCCAAAGCGTTAAGCAGATGTGCAGTGTAGGGACGGACGGTAGCTAATGATAGTTAGCTACATGTAAACCCACAACATCTCGATATCGCGAATCCCGGGCAACGCTCGCGGCCTAATGCCAGTCCATAATCCCGTACAAGTGGCCGCCTCAGGGGATAGCTGGGAACTTTATTACGGGACTTACGCATGTTCCCGCGGTTGAACGTCCCTGATTCTCTCGAATATTTAACAGTCGTTATAAGGAATTAATTTGACCGCCCCCGAAGCAAGATTATCTGCAGCATATTAAAAGTTGTAGTGGGAAGTAGGTACCCTTTTATTGTTTTGCGTTTGTCGTGGGACTTGGAGCTGTATATGTGGTTTTCTACTTGTTGTGTGTGAATATGTTATTAGAATTAAATCTGCTTATAAATTAATTTCGATAGTGAGAATGAGCGATGGAAAATTCGCATGATATCATGGCCAGGTCCGACAGGCACTCGGAAAAGAGGAAGACCTGTAACTAGGTGGACAGACAACATCACCTGAGTTGCGGGGAAAAATTGGCTGACAGAAGACAAAGACCGAGACTGCTGGGGTTCTCTAAAGGAGGTGAAGGCCACTACCTGAGGGGTTCACGCATGCATAACATTTTAGTTTAAATCTACATTTTAAACAATTAAAGCATGAAATAAAAATCTTTTTATTTTATAAATGAATTAGAAGTAGAGTCGAGCTCGTCGTGTTTTTTCGGCATTTCTTACGGTTTGACTACATCCTTTAGGATTGTTAAATTCGACCTGCAACAGTTGCAACCCTCCGCTCCGTTTGCGACTTAATAAGTCGTCAGCAGAGGACAGACAGTCCTGAAACTTGAAATTATAGTATTATAAACTCTAAGTATATAATATTAGAATTCTCTCTGAAGTCCTGAACTAACACACTCAAGTGCTTACATAAATATTATCTAATAGCACTTCGTCCGCGATTTCAAAAATTGTGATACCTCGGCTAATATGCATGATATAAATATCATGTTTAGCCTATAGCAACCACGAATAATGTATATTTCTATCAGTGAAATAAATCATAGATCATTAGTTCCGGAGATTACCCCTTACATACAAACAAAAAAACAAATTTTACCTCTTTATAATATTAGTATAGATAGAAGATTCCTTAAACAAACAACTAGTAAATAACTTAAGAAAACAGCACTATGTTACCACTTGCTCTACGAAACAAGTGAGCGTGGAATGAAACAAAAACGAACAGTCATACGAATGGACCATTCACTCGAGTTAAGCTTGCTACTATCATGTCATGACCGTCAGCTGTCACCAATGGCTTCAGTTCACAGCCAATTACGATCATTTGCTGTTGTAATTGGGCTTATAGTCTTGTGGTTTACCGCAACAACGCCCTTCCAATTCGAGGATACAGGTCAAATTAGGCGTTTGTCATACATGTCTATAAAACTACCTTCTTACTTAAATGCTAATATTAGTTACAATTTATAGTGTAAGGTACTATTCTGCATATAGAATCATCAATGATTCTTGGTCAGAATATTTAATAACTAGCTGTTGCCTCGCGTGAAATTATTGTAATAACACAATACAATTTAAAAAAAAAAACAATCAATTAATCATTTTTTTTTATATAATACTATTTTCAGTTATTGCAACATTTTTTATTGATGTTCCGCTCCAATTGGTCCTAGCGTGATGCTATCGCTAGCCTTCCTTGCTATCCAAGACTGAAAGAGTTTTTCAATTCGAACCAGCAGTTCATGAGATTAGTGCGTTCAACCAAACAAACAAACTCTCCAGCTTTATAATATTAGTATAGATTAACTAAACTATGGTCTCACACTCAATCAATTCTGCTGTTTGTTGTTTTGCAAAGGGGTTTAAGATAAATCCCCTCAATAAATATTTAACATCAAGAAACTCATCTATATCTAAATATCTCTACACATAACATCGCGCCTATAAAACCCGTATTAGGCAGAGGTGCCCCTAATAGTACACCCACATTTCGCCGGTTATATTTAAGTCCTATGTAATAGGGGACGAGCCTATTGCCTTAAAATGGGCCCAAAGGCAGACTCCGTGGCTGCTACTGAGATATTCCTAATAGAAAAGCCCAATAACACTTTGCTCGACCCGGAAATCGAACCCAGGACCTCATGCTCAGCAGTCCCACTTGCCACCACTAGACCATTGAGGCGAGTTCTCCACACTTTAGCCATGATTAGCCCAATCCTACAACCACTCCAAATCCATTATCCTAATCAACCAACACTGCCCATATGACTTCCCACTAATTGATACAAACCCACACAAATTCACACTGTCCCACGCATCTTAAACACCTTGTTAGACTACGGAATAAAAACATCGTGGAGGTGGTGCATCTAATTAAAGTGAGGGGGGTGGCGGGAGGCTGTGCTGCCAGGGAGGGGGAGGGGGTGTTGGTACACGGTAGCTATGGCGGGCGTTAAGTGGCTCTCGCAGTAAAACCATCATAAACTTGTGTCTTCGCCATAACCGGTACAGGGGAAGAGCATTGTGGATGCTGGTTGAATCGTGTGAGAATAAGGAAATTGTGAAATATTCTGTAGCTTCTACAGACCTTTGGCTGTTTGTAATTTGGTAGAAACTTCATGATTGACAGTGAATGTTAGAGAGTTGATAACGAATAACCTGTAGGTGAATTCAGGTGATTGATACATTTAAAGTCATTTTGTCAATCAATTACTCTTTATCTGGTGACACCAATCATTTACTTCAACTCACTTTATTGTCATGAACTCTAGAATTCATGTTTATTTATTTTTTCCAAAATCTCTCTCACGTCTGCATCCAGTTTGTCGTTCGGGTGTACAGGACCACCCGTGTTCAAGCACTCTCGAGCGACTAGTTGTATCCTCGGGATTCGCCCGCGCCTCCCATGCCGTTCTCCACTCATCCAGGCCCTCGGATAGATAGCCTAGGGCAGGACCCTAGGGTGTCTATCCGAGGTCAGGTCCTGTCTTGAATACCTAGGTGTTTCTGTGTTGTTTTAAATACTAGCGTCGTTAGACAGGATATTAAAATTATGTTCCGAGATGTTGACTGCAAATATTTCTAGTTGTGTTTAATATGTTTGTAGTATCTATACATTGTTTATTGGCAAGGCGCTTCTTCATATTCCCTGATAGGTGAGGTAAGTAGCGAAGAATTATGTTACTGATTATGAAGATATACATACATTTGTACCCAGGAGGTCTTACTAGGTTTAAAAGGTCATCTCATGTTCATCGGCTATGCTTTCGAAAAAATCTCATCTTAGCAGGCAATGAGATGTTTCATAAATATAATCTCATCATCTGCCTAGCGTCTTCCCAACTAGTTACGTAAGGGTCGATTTCGGGTGTACAAATTAGATAGAATTTTGGCCATTGCGTCCAATGTTGTCAGAAACTAGCCATCGACGCACGAACTAATAGACAGCACAAACACAGGTGCACACTCTCTTCCCTTACTCCCATAGTCCGATGGGACGCCATACCGCTGCGTCCGAAGAGACATCAAGCACAGGATCAACAGCAAAAACACTATATAGCAAAATATAACAAGTACCACATACGAGGTGTAGACGGGCCCTTCATGAAGCCGTCAACCAAGCATTCTGTACATCAAACTAAGTAACTCTACGCAAAAATTATTACTGGGTAACGACTTTTTTTTGAGCTGAAAAATCATGATGAATGCATTGAATAGTTCAGGGTCGTGGAGGTATTTCAAGTACATTAAATACTTGTTAAAAAAAAATAAACTTTGACCTCTAATATCTCCGTAAATAGAAGGTTTCCAGGTATGGTCTAGCTCTAGAACAATAAAATGATCGCAATGGCGGGGAGAACAGGTGCCTTTCGGCTTAGTCAAGTATTTTTTTTACACCCATTATAGTAGACCATTTTTCATTTTTACACCTATTATAACAGGCAAATACTACCTATATAGGCACCAGTGGCGAAGGTTCCATAGAACTCGATTCCTACCGGCTTCCCTTTGAAAAATCGCACAGTCAGTATTCTATTGACAAATAATATATGTACTCCGGCTTACCCCTTACAAAAATTGACCCTTCGCTACTTATAGACACATAACTTATAAGCAGTTAGGAAGGCCGGAGAGTAGCTAGGTCTATCAAAAACAGACAGCCCACGCACTATTAAAACTTAGCCCTAAGTTGAACCCCAGTACCCCCAGCCCACCTTATCAGCCTCCGCAAGTAGTCCAAGCGACCTGCCCCAACAGCATCCTAATAAATGTTTGCCCAGACAATTAAACAGGGGCTAAGACAAACATTCCGTGGGTGGGCTGGGTTGCCAGCTCAAAATCAAATGACATGGCGTATTCTTATGACCGTGTTATAAGTTTTTTTTTTTTTTCTAGTTGTTGAAAATAGTGAGTTGTGTCAATATTGTGGTTTTGGAAAAAAGGGTTTTTGGTCCGATGTTTTGGGATAGATTTTGATTTTTTTGTATCTGATCTTACTTTAGTTTTGGATGGTTAGATCTTCTGACGATAATCAAGGAAATATCTGTAAGAAAATTCTCATACATGGTTTTTAACAAAACACATCTTTATGCAACTACGGACTAAATCCTTGTACTGATTGTGCTCCTTCCTTGAGAACAAAGCAATGATAATGAAATAGACAGAAAAAAAAACAAAAGAAATTCCCACAGACCCAATAAAATAACCCACGCACTAAGTAAACTCTGCACTTCAAACCAAAAACAAATCCATTCAAAAAACAATATTTTCTCTCCTCAATAACCCCCAAGATTCGTCACAAGTATGATCAAATTAATTAAATATAAATAAAGGAAAAAAGCAACGCGTGTCGGACACTATGCACCCACTTCAATCGCCATGGATGACCGATTTCTGAACGAAAAGCGCGGGCAAAGTTCCCGCGCAAAATATTTTTTCGACATAACCTATCAAAATTTTACGAAGTAATTTTGTACTCTATGTATCGATCCTTAGGGTTAGTATCCCCCTGTTTAATTATATATTCACACGCTTAAAGCAATTGTGGTCGGTATAAAGTACGATGCTTTAAAAAATAACCTCAACAGGGTCACACACTCACTTCATGTAATTGAACAACCATTTTGTTTATATTGGGGTCTGGATAGATAATGATCTTTCGAACAATGTAAAATATCCGAGATTGAGTAATAGAGTTTTAGAAATAAGTGTTTTAGTCATAAAAATATATTTTACGCTACATTTATTTAGGATTTCGTTACAGAGAGTAGGTCTCTATATATTGATTTCGATGTTCCAAAATACGATAGATAGAATTGTCTGACCAAGGTGTGAGGGCTATAGATATCCTTGAAAAACTGCAAATTCAAAAATACATGTATGTAGGTAGGTATATCTTATTTGATCTACTTATAAATACAGAGTGCAAGGGATACCGACGTATAAACTATTCATTGGTAATTAAAAAAAACAGCTTTTCCATACATTTTGAGCGTGTAAGTATTGCACTTTTGTAGGAAACAGCAGATCTTTTTTTAAATTGCCGATGAATAATCTTTGTGTGGCCTCGTCAGAATGATGTACCATGAATGCGTGGTAACCGTTTGCGCGTAGGTGTCCTTTCCACCCTGTATATGTATGAATTCCTACTTACAATACACGACTGCCTGGTTTTATGAAATCATGTTTCTGGATTCTGTAATAATTGCAGATATAACAACAGAAGACTGAACACTCGTCTGATAAGTGTCGGCTTGGTCTGAATAGAAGTTAAAGCTACCAAAAGCATTCTTTCGTTTACTTCGTCCAGAATCGATGACACGTTCTAAATTCGTATTCATAGTTACGATTAATTTTCGCTGAGTAGGTTGATAGTTTGTCACATTGGTCGCAGCTTCAGTAGCGTTCTTTACGACCTCCAAAAAAACATTAAAATAAGTCTTACATTGAAATCCAGAACGGAAGCCAAAACTACCTCCATAAACTGAATAAAATAGAAGCCCCAAAAACAGTTAACAAGATAACGACCCTGACTTTACAACAGCTAAATAAACGTATCAAATACCATTGGTCACAGCTTTTATCATCCGAATCCTCACAATAGGCACCTGGTGTTCACGCATCAAACTGCCTCTAAGCCCATTACGGCACCATCCCTTTAAAAACACCCCTTTTCTACCTGGAGTGAAGCCCTCTTCCCTCTGGTCACACGGTGCCCTCCCTGTTAAATAATGCTTGTAAAAATATCATTATAATCATATGCGTATGTTCGGAGCTTCCGCTTTGTGATTGGTACATCACTAGTTTTTAGAGTTCCGTAGGGTGTGGGTAAAACTGATGTTGTGGTTGGACCCATGATACCTATCATTTGTTTGGTCAAGTTGGATGATAGACATATCCCATTTTTTTTCCAAAATTCACGGGTTAGACTCCTAGCTAGGAATATTGATTTTTCAAAAATTCAATGACGCAGTTTTAGTTTTCTTCAAATTCGGACTCGAGACTCGTTTGAGTATTTTTCGCTATTTCTCATAGTTTCGGATTTGGCCATCTGCGCCCACTTGAAAAGTTCACCCAACTTACTCTGCTCACCTTAGACTGCTGTATGCAGACACAGCAGTATAAAGTGCCTACTCCTAATGGTTATTAGTAGGTATTCTAAGAAAAAAAAAACGTACTAAGGCGTAGCATAAAGAAAACTCACAAAAAGTCCAAAAGGTTTCACAAATTCTCTTAAAAATATGTTTATTTTACTCGTATTTCAATGCCAAGTCAAACTAGAAAAAACGGAATAAAAAAAATAAGGTGATTGATTTCATATTTTTCCAATACAGAACCCACTGGAACAACTACCACCCCTAATCAAACGGCAATATTTTTTTAAACCAGAGAGGGTTAGAAACAATAACTGTCAGTTTGACAGCGCGCGCTTTTTTAGTGTTGCCATCGTACATAATATGTAATTTGTAGGGATGGGAAGCATGATAAGCATTAGGGGTGGCTGATTGATTAAATACGCGTGCGGCAGCGTGATAGCCACCAGTTAAACGTGTTTAAATGATAAGGGAGGAAATAATGCATGTAGACGTATAAAAAGATTGTAACACTGATAGTAATGAAATTAAGCGCGTCATAGGAGATTTACTCGTGTTGGCAGATTGGTAAGTATTAGTTGTAATCGCGAATAAGGTAAAACATCTGAACGCAAGCAGATTTTTTGGTGAAATATAACTAACCTTAAATAAAGATCTAGGGAGAACCAGTACTTACAGTAAGTTTCACCCAATTATTGACTACTTACTTAAACCAAGGTTTTTCTCCTGTAGACAATATCAAAATCTCGATTTCCACTTCGAAGTCACGAAGTACGGTACGGTACGGTACGTTAAGGTCTACTATTGTATTGATGTCTACTCCGACTTATAAAGTAGATCGAGGGGAATACTACGAGCACCCGACTTTGACGGCGATAATTTTTGACCATATTCGAATATTATAACAGCTTTGAATCATTGATATTTCACTAAAAGCCGGCAGGTGTGATAATAGCAACGGGCGCGTGGCATGTTGCACAAAATGCACTCTCACGTCCGACACACGGTAATTTAATAATATCCTACGAATCAAATTACTATTGCATTGGAAAGGTAAGAATTATTCATCCCTTATTATTGTTCGACTAATTGTAATTGGGAGCACGCCAAACTAATTTACCTATACCAAAATCGTCAGCTCATAGTTTATCATAGTTAGTATGCTGGCGGATACACAGTGATAATTATCCATCATAAACATGACTTCTATAGAAGCTCTAGAGATCTTAGAGAGGAAACTCCTGGGATTTTACTATAACTAAGTATTTCTACCAGCAAGCAAGAACTGTGTAAGCAGTTTTCCACATTGGAAGATAAGAGTGCCGCCGTTAAAATTACGAGTACCTAAGTATACGAGACATTTCAGTATCTGTGGTGGCAATGCAGCTATGTATAATTGTATACCTAATGTAGTTTTGCAAATTACTTAGACCGCAGTCAGTGGCGGTATTTTCATACAAGCCTAAAAGCTTGGCTTGCCCTTATAACCTTGTGTGTGATGTCAACGGATGCGATTCCTGGCTAGGAATATTGATTTCCCAAAAATCTAATTATGCAGTTTAAGTTTTCATCAAAATCGGGCTCGAGACTACTTTGAGTATTTTTCACTATTCCTCATAGTGTCAGATTTGGCCATCCACACCCAATTGAAAAATTCACCCTGTGTACTCTTCACAATGTTGGAGTTTCTGAACAGTCATCTTGCCTTATGAGCTTGCCGTAATGTTTGCACCTAGGCCACCTAGGCACGCTACTGGCGGCAGTGACTACGGCACTTACTGCCCCGAAAGTATTCAAAAGTCTAACCAACTGTATCTTACATCACACCTAAATTAAATTAAAACATTTTCTATGTTACTATTTCTCTTAGTAACAGAACTGGAAATTAAAAAATCTGTCATACCTACTGTAAGTTAAATTAAATAACGTTACCTATGTAAAAGGGGAACGTTTGGAAACTCCGAGCACAGGTGGAGCTTAATCAAATTATACAAATTGCAACATACAATATTCATTGCGATAGGGATGGGACGCCCGCACGGGCTGTGCGACGTCGCTTCGCGTCGTCTCACAATTTGTCGAGTTTCTATTAAATGTAGAATTGTCTATGTAGAAAGGGAATTCTTGAATATTTGAGTTTAGTTTTGGTTTTGTTAAAGGGTTTTTTTTCTGTCGGGAGTACTTATTACGATGAAGATGTTGATGATGCAATCTAGCCCATTAGTTCTATCATGAAACGTCCTACGATACGACATGATACGACACGCTAAGAAGAAGACCACATTGTTAGAATATAATTCCAGTATAAAATATAACTATGCTGTTACCATTATAATGTATAAGGGACATCCGACATTTATATAAATAATTTTATAAAAGCAAATATGTAGTGTACCGAAACAAACAGCGCACTTTACCTGTCGCGATGGTTGCAGTCGATATTGTAATAACTAACCATTTTATAACAAATTTTTCAAACTTTTATGCATTCCATATCTTACAGTCAAGTGAAGACTGCGTATTGGTAAGACCGAACCGAAGAACTTAAAAGGTGGCTGAGTTGATTGAATTTTCTGAACCTTTCCTTCGTCTACGTCCTTAACTTATCGATAATCATCACATCACTACAAACAATCGACAAGGTGTAATTAATTCATGATCAATAATGATGTGGAGGTTACATGCGATGCGGTGGCACGGTGGCAATTGATTTGTGCCCGATTTGTTGCCTCCATGTCGCTGCGGTGACGCTATTTGACCGCCCTGTCTGCTTACACCGCAACTCAAATATTCATTGTCATAATAGCGACCAATCATGCGTATATATTTTATTATTTATTTAAGAATTATTAATGGAAATTAAGGCTGGCGTACTGTTAATACATAAGTATATTTTATTGGGTTGACACATGTCATTCACTCTAAGTATGCCTTCACTAGAATTGCACGTGAATGATTTTCTAGACATCCAAATAACAGTTACCATCCTACCTGATTTAGAGCATCCATAAAAAGACTACTAGATTCTAGAATGTGAGTATTAAATTAAATTCGATTTTCCCAACCATAAAATAAAAAAAAAAACTTTAAAAAAGAGCTTTCCCACAGCCTGTCCTTTAAAACAATCAATCCATTTGATCACAATTACCGAAACATTAAAGTCTACTCCAGTACAAAATACTTTGAACCATATAATTAGAGTAACGAGCATCGCACCTCTGATTACATTTCCCACAACAAAGCATTCGATGACGCGTTCCGGCGGAAGTTCCCACCCATCGCGCAAGATGGCGCCGCCACGCGGCTGTCACGTGACCTGCGCGTGCGACGCACCCCGCACGCTTGCACTGTTTTTATTGGAAACGATCAAAAATAATAGAAACAATACTGTGTTGGTTCGCTCTCAAATAAATTAGTTCCGGAAGGCTGGGGTTAAAATGTAATTGAACTGCTCATTATTAACGCATAAAAACTTGAATGGAATTGATTTATATACGAAGAACTTTGGAATTTTGTGATAGATAGCGTAACCTCCTCATACAATTAAAATCGTTCATTGGTTGAAAATCTGGTAATGTCATTGTATATTCCAAAATAGCTTGACCTCATTGGTCAGATTGAGACCTAGCTATGGTCGCGCCATCTACATTGACTGAGTTTTGTGTGTATCAGCATCAGAATGTGTTGTCTCCTTGGATTTTATATAGATCAACCTACGACCAAGTTCCCGTTAACTTACTTGGCAGATAATTTCATACAAATTCTGTTCTATTTTTGAATTTATTCGGCGAGTAGTATACGGTAGCTATTCGGACATCGTGAAACAGGCCCAAGATCCATTAACAAACAGGCCTAAGAGTAGCTGTTAGCCTACATCACCCCACGGCTGGGCAAAGGCCTTGACCTTCCAGTTCTTTCGATCCAATGTTAGGGCCACTGGTCGTTTGTTTTATCCAGTTCGTTCAACAATCTTCCACGAAGTATCTGCCGCGTCGCCTTTTGGCTTTCTAAGGGCAGCACTGTAAGCTGAAAACAAGCTTGAATAGGCTTGAAAACTTGAATTTTTATTTTCATAACATATCATCACGCCTTTGATCCCCGAAGGGTTAGGCAAAGGTGTACCTAATAGTACACCCACATTTCGCCAGTTATGTTTAAGTCCCATGAAATAGAGAGCGAGCCTATTCCCATCAACCAGGCTCCCAGACTCCATGGCTTCTACTAAGAAATTCCTGATGGAAAACTCCAATGCCGCTATGCCCGACCCGGGAATCGAACCCAGGAGGGCATGATCAGCAGTTGCGCTTGCGATCGCTCAACCAACGAGCAGATTTTTACTCTCTTTTATTTATAAAAGAGGTAAAGGCATTACGCGTGTGCGCTTGACGTAAGAAGCATCGCCGAGGTTGAGCGGGGCGTCGAGTGTGATACACAAAAAATAAAAAAACAACAAAGTATTTGTATTATATAGTTTATTATAACCCCCATACTATAATCAATAACTATTATAAACATAGGCAATGTGTATGAAACAAAACATGAGTTCTATAGCACAATACGAGTATTTCCATGTATCACAACTGGCAGTGCGGTTTACGTTCTAGATACACTTAGGTGCAACATATGTAGTAACATGTCTTCTTGAAAAAAAATATTATGAAATTTTTTAATTAACTATTTTGTTTCGTCATATGTGTATGAAATAATGTAAAAACGTGTAAAATTACAGATAGGTATTTGGTTTAGTCATTTCAGTTGAGTAAGTATTTATTATACAATTATATTCTCATTGTAACATTTTTACATTTATATCTATTTTATTTAATGCACCTACTTGAGATATTACAATTCCCATTTAGCTCAACGTCTAATAGCACATAGATTTTACAATATACATTATTTCAGCAAGAAAACATGAATCTGTAAAATAGTCGATAATGTTCACAGCACTATGGGATATCGATAGTCGATAAGAAGCGGTGCGTAATGATGGCACTGTACAACAGTAATACAACAATATGCTTATATGGGCGGACAAAGTTTCGTATAAGGCACCATTGTTTATATTGTATGGCCCGTTTTGGAATTTTAAACAATAATTTGAAACATGGAGTTAGCGACCAAGAAGAAATCTGAGCTATTCAGTAGTAATTTTAGCATGCACATGGTTCATTGGCAAAATTTCATCATAATCTGCCTAGCCTTTTCGGCCGATCGGCTTCCAGTCTAAGCTATCGCCTGTCTGATCTCTACAACTCAGTTACTACTGGGTAATACGAAACCCCTTGGTAAGACTGGTTGACTTTCGGGCCACTGACTACCATTGGCAATATTTAAAATGTAAAAAGTACATGAATATAAACAGCTTACTGTATGGGACCAAGTTCGATAGCAACTTTTTCATACATTTTTGACTGTTAGTATTGCATTTTTGTATGAAACAGTAGAATTTTTCGTATACATCTCTCAAAAGGTTTTTTTTTAAACGGACATGCTTACAACTCCAAAACGAGCCATTTATATATTTCCTATTGTAAATAGCGTGATTAAATATGTACATAATGTAAGCTTCAAAATAAAATACACAAGCATCTCTATTGGAAATTCTGAACTACATGATACCTACATTTATGCAATGACATTAATTTGGGTACTATATTGCCCAAAATGTTCTTTAGTGTTATTTAATTATAAACTCTATTTTTATTGTTCGTATAGATATTGGTTCCTACATAGTTTTTTTTGCATCTAACTTAATATTTTCAATAGAATTTTCATTGTGATGTCATATTGGTCAATGTTGATTTTAACCTATATCAAAAGCGGGTTCTTTTATTCAAACTGAATACATGAAGGTATGTTTGTCCGGTCAATATGGCGACACTTGGGGGAGGCCTATGTCCAGCAGTGGACGTCTTTCGGCTGAAATGATGATGATGATGATGATGTTTGTCGCCGATTTTCTCAAAAAAGCCATCCCATTTTGAAAGTTTTCTTTCTTAATGCTTAAAAACAAAAATATTGAACAAGTATACTTAGTTAGATGCAATTAAAACCAACAGTAGTTAACTAGAAAACCTAAGTTTAAATAAATTAACCGTTCATAATTAATCTCCAATTTGGTATGTGTCTTACGTGTAGTTAATAAATTAGTTAAAATCAGTCTAATGCGATGACGTCGGTGGTTAGTGGGGTTGATCAGTGTTACAAGGGGTACAATTTTGGGGTACCTACCTATCTAGGTTGGTAGGCAGTTAAAAATAGTAGTTTTAAAGGCCTACATTTTTGCGATAGCGGTGAGAATAGTGTTGGAGAACTATCTTTTTTTTGACTGGCCTGTTGGTCTAGTGGTCAGTGACTCTGACTGCTATGCCGGAGGTCGTGGGTTCGATTCCCACCCAGGACAAATGTTTGTGTGATGAGCATGATCATTTGTTCTGTGTCTGGGTGTAATTTATCTATATATGTATGTATTTAGAAATATATAAGTATGTTTATCAGTTGTCTAGTACTCATAACACAAGCTCTGCTTAGCTTGAGACTAGACGGCGTTGTGTGATAGTTGTGGAATATTATATTATTATTATTATATTATCTTTAGGATGAATAACACAACATCACGCCTGTTATTCCTGAAGGGTAAAGCAAAAGTGTACCCATTAGTGCACTCACATTTCACCACTTATGTTTAAGTCCCATGAAATAAGGGGCCAGCCTATTGCCATCAACTGGGCACCAATCCTAGTCAGGATTATTATAGTTTGTCTGACCTGGTAATCGAACCCAGTGCCTCACGCTCAGCAGTCGCACTTGCGACCACTAGACCAACGAGTTAGTCAGGGGATTACAAGATTTATTGGTTTTTGTCGTGCTCGCAGTTGTGAGGCTTGATTTTGGTCAAGAATACTAATCATTTGAGTTGAAAACTATCTCACTGTTGTACTTATACCACGTCTCGAAATCTACAAAACACTGAGAGGCTTGGATTGTTGAGTAGCTCAAAAATTATTAATGAATGAATTACTCTGTTTTCATTTTATTAATCGATCGTACACCTAGACTTAAGTAGACAACAAGCGATAATCTGGCGTCTTTGTTGTGTTTACCTGTAATTGGCATATACATATAAGGTCTAACTTTACAAACACGAAATATTTTAAGAGTAACTTCTATAAGTCGTGAAGTCGCCATAGCAACGAAAAAAAAACCGAGTGTTTTTGTTTTTACGAAATTATTATAATCCTAAATTTTTTTGTGACATTTTGCATAAAAACTTTACTTTCCCTATTATATCAATGACAATAGGTTAATACGACGTAGTAAACTAGCGTAATGGATGTTGAAAAAATAAAGAGCCAGTATTTATTTTGTGGGTCAAGTAATTTTAAATTATTTTTTTTTATAAAAATATACTTAGATATTTTTTTCCCCTTGAAATGGCTTCGTTATAGCCGTTAGATGATTCTCTGAAAATATTTCGTGTATGAATAGTTAGACCTTATATATTAGAATATTACCGTATGATTGGTTGGTCGCAGCAAGGAAAACCTGTTCAGGTGGAGATTCATTAATGACTCTGTCCTGCAGTGTAAATGTGGTGCTGTTCTGCAAACGATGGGGCACTTAATATCGTGTCCTGCATGTCCTGTGTTTTGTTCACTACAGGAACTGATGGACGCTACCGAAAGCGCCAAACTAGTAGCTCAGTTTTGGGCTGATACAATTTATATTGCCATCGACACGCTAACAAGAAGAAGACCGTATGATAAAGTATATGTATGTATGTAAGTGCTGTGGGTGAAACTTAAGTAAATAAATAAATAAAATTTTAATGATGTGGTAGCCCCCTACCCGCACCGCTATCGCAAAAACTCAGCTTTATTAACATTATTCTAAGAGTATTTAGACAACTATGTCAGGAGATAATAAAACTTCTTTGTGATGTAAAATTACGTTTTAGTGACACATCTAAAACTGTACATAATTTAGTCATTTTTAGTTTCATCTAGCTAATTTTCTAACCTAATAATTTCGAATACAATTCCAAGTTTTGCAACGTTATTCTAATCTTTATTATTAAACAGAGCTTTAAACAGGGTTATATGACTGCACATAATACAGGGTGTAACAAGACCCTTAACGAAGCCGTCAACCAAGCATTCTGTACATCAAACTATACAACTTTACGCAAAAATTATTGCTGGGAAACGACTTTTTCTTATGCAGTGAAAAATCGCGTTTTACGGTAGGACTCAATGTAACGCATTCAAAACATTGTGCTGATGGATGCATTGAATAGAACGGGGGTCGTGGAGGTGTTTAAAGTAAAAATCTTACATTAAAAACATGTACTGATTAAAAAAAAAATCTAGCGAAAAATTTGGAACTTTGACCCCCTATATCTCCGTAACTAGAAGGTTCCGAGAAATGGTCTAGAACAAAAAAATGATCCCAATGATGGGGAGAACAAATGCCTTTCGGCTTCGTTAAGGGTCTTGTTACACCCTTTATAATTATTAACTTCGATTATTACAATATAAGTACAGGTTTATATTTAATCTAACTACAATATACAATTCCAGTAGGAAGGAGTAAATGCCCAGTTCCTGAGATATGACACTCAATTACTGTTAATTCGACAAGATTTTCAACAATTTTTAGCCGACTGTTCAGAAACGCAACTTATTTGTTTTGAATTGTTAAACAAATTGACACGTCAATTTGTCTGTAATAGTCATTACAGATAACTGTCAAACAATGATAGTAACAACCGTCAAATAAAGACAGTTATGATTTGAGTCAGTCAGCAGTCAATTTTATTAATAATCAATCCTGACTTTACCAATATACAAGTAACTATCGAATAGATGAACTCTAGTCAAAAATACCTCAGAAATCGGGCATTAACTAGTTTTAAACTAATATTAAATTTTAATCATAATTTCACTCGTGCTACATTTTAACGTAGCTAAGTAAACACAGAACGTAATGTTAGAGAGCAAACAAGTACAATCACACACAAAACACTTAACTACAGAATTAAATTCGATAAATAAAAATATTTTAACACAAACATCACAATCACAATATATGAGCCACTTGTTAATTTTCAAGACAAAACATTAAAAAATGAGCCTTTTCTATAAATTAATAAAGTTGGTTATTGTTCTTCTTACATGAGTATTTACCTATAAAACAGTATACTTTTATATCTGGTTAAATATTGTCAAATAATACGAATTAACTTTTCAATCGTTTGAGCAAAGCATTTAGTTCAAGATTCTCGTAATATAAATTGATCTAATTCCCAATATCAGCTTCGTAACAATTAATCAAAATTATCGCCATATTGAAAATGGTAGTTTGTTCGTCTAGTTAAACAGATAAAACAAACTTCACTGATTGATATAGACACAAAATATTCACAGAATACTGTAATCGATCAATTAATTAACAAACAAACAACAGAAATTAAGGAAACAAGGATATTTCAACTAAGTTTTAATTGCGAAGGCGAAAATTAAGGCCTGATTCACGGTTTTCTAAAAATGATTACCGTGTTTATGCAATGATGCTTTTTATGCCAGTAGTACGTTCCTGGTGGGATAATTTACGACATATACGCGGATGATGATTCGGGAAACAGATGGTTTGCTTTCCATCTCAAAATGTGAAACCATGGTAAAGGCAACTGTGAAATATTGGCGCTAGCCATGCTAGTTTCAAGCATCGCCATTGGTTGAAACGTCATTTTATTTTTCAAAATAGCTAGACCTTTGGTTATCTCGGGACTATGGTCACGCCATCTAGAATGAGCTTTGACATGCTTTCAATATTGCGTAGAAACTAAGAAAATAATTAGCACACAAATAGTGCTGACTTCTAGCAAACATCAAAGCGCTTATAATGTAAAGGTGTGAAAAGGCAATTGGTCGAAAATTGCAAACATCAACAGGCGTGCATCAAGTTTGTAAATAAGAGCTGATTGCTAGGTAAACGATAAGGTAATCATGTTATTGTGTTTGTAATCATTAAATGATCGCGACAATATTAGTCGGTAATCTGTTGGGCAAATTGACTAACTTCAGTTTATCCGTGATCATGGTGCTTGCAACAGCGCCGAAATATCGGGAACTCAAAAGAAACAGTAAACATGGTAAATATCCCGTTTCCAGTCTAAATAATAAATTGACTAAAATGACACAACGAATTTGTACTTAACAAATCGAATATGATATACTGCTTTGAGCTTAAAAGTCCGCAGACAACAATATCCTCATTTAAAATATTTCTAAGGCAATAATTAATAAAAAAAAATATGTAATGTACTAAACATTAATTTATTGTTGTTGTGATATGAAATGAGATATAATTATAACAGTTTTCTAAGCGACTGTACCTAGTTCAAATCAGTCAAATTTGCACAATTAAATACTGCATTTAATATCAATCAGTGAATAGAACTAATCATTTAAATTGTTTAGACAACTATGATTTAGCAAGATAAAATTAATATTAATTTCGAGCCCAAAATAACATAGGTAATGTTAAGCGTGAGCAAATATATTTTCATAACTATTATATATTATTTAAAACTTGTTTGTGATTTTATATTATTACAATGTGATAAAATTGTGAGCACCAATGTTAGTAAAAACATTTATTTATAATAAAGTATTGCAAGGCTGAAAAATAATTTCTTCTCTTTGAAAGTTTATGGAACTATGACTGTATTATTTTATTTTAGTTATGATTTTGTAGATATTTACTTTGAATCCTATCAGTGTTAATTTAAATTAAAAAGTAAGTTAAGTTCAAAATTGATAAATACTGAAATCTGATATCAATTTGCTACGTAAGTTTTTGGCATAAAAGGCGCAAAGTAAGTAAATTAATCAATTCCAATGGCTGAGATTCAACACAACAACAAACAAAAGTGCAGCAAAACACACTTACTCTAAAACCGAAACACTCTCCCACAGATTTGATAAAAACTGTATTATTTTTAAACGTGATCACAAAAACTACAGTTTATTCTGCTTTTTAAGTCTTTTTAAGAAAACTTATACATTATAGACCAGAATAAATCTGCGGCGATTCCGACGGCCGCATTCGCGAGTTCCATGTGCTACAAATCGGTAACAGGGCCAAAGACCACAGTGGCGTTGTTCGCCGAATTGACGCTCGTACGGCGCGCGCGCACGCTCGTGTCGTGTTCGGCATCGCTCGGCAACGAATCGGGGCCGTTCGTCAGTTGGAGCCCGTTGAAATTGGAACGTAGCTTTGTTACTAGACGTTCGAGTCTGCAACACGAGTTCAGTTTAGACTAGGTACCTGGAGGTGCAAGGCTAATTATTTTCTACTGAGCAGCGTGAATACCTACTTAGCCTAACTATGAGAAAAGAAATAAATAAGCTCTCGAACTGTAGTTAAAACAAGCCACCACACTAAATACAGGGTGTAAGGGATATCGACGAGCAAATTATTACCATTTATTCAGTCCCGAAGAAAAATTAACTGTTTTATACATTTTGACAGTGTATTGCACTTTTATATGAAATAGCAATTTATTTTAATTTGTTCAATTTACATTTAACGCTGACCCGCTGTTGGGTTGGTAACAATTTACAAGTCGGTGTTCCTTACACCCTATATGCATCTTTTTTAAACCAAACCAAACATGATAAGCAGTATGTACAGAATACATTACAAAAAAAAAAAAATCAGCAATAATAAACATACACATTAAATAATATATATTTTACTATCACCAAGGCCAACATACCCACATAGGCACCCTAAAATTTATATAGGTATTATGATAGAAAAAAGTAAATAAATATTCCTACTAGTAAATAATAAAAAGATTTTTATATTCAGAACTTTACCTCAGTCGGAATAAGAGTCAAAATAAAAGAGGTAACTAGCTCGATGCGTCAGACCAAAAAACCAATTCCCTCTATTGAAAATGTCCAATCACGTACTCTCATCTTAGCGACCACCAATGTCAAAAACTGGTAAAAAAATTAGGTATCCCTGAGTTTACTGACGGCCGACCACTTTTCAACCTTATAACTTAGGGCATAAGGGTGAAAAGTGGCAGACCGTCAGTGAATTCGGTAGTATATTAAGATGCTTAATTTTGACAGATGAAAGATGAACTTAGGACGTTCTTAATATAAGAGAATGGCAATTCTATTATTGGCAGGGTTTGTCTTTAAGCCAGAGAGGCATCTCTGGCTTAAAGACAAACCCTGTTCTGTAATAAGACATAGTGACTACAAACTTACTTATAAGAATGATCCTCAGCATTTTGCTTGGCTTTGCGCATGTCTGCGAGATCTCTGCGCAGGCGCATGCGTTCAGCGTCCACCTCCTCGGCGTTACCGTTCGATATTTTGTTCTCGTTCGACTCCAAACTGTTGGAAATACCAACATATGAATTAAAACTCTACAAATAATAATAGTCCTCGCGATTGATACTTTAGTGCACAAGACAGACTCGACTTCGTAAGGCGCATAACTGTTGGAAAATCACAATCAACATTTACGGGTACTAAAACACGAGTGAAAAATGGCAAATATATCTGCTTCCAGAGAAGTTTTTCAGAAAAAAATCTTAATTTCATAGTCAGAGATTCTGGCTCAAAATTATTATTATTATTTATTATAAGCCTATATTGTCCCACTGCAGGGCAAAGGCCTCCCTTCCCTCCTTCCACATTTCGCGATCTAGTGCGATTGTAGGCCAATCCTTTGCGAAAGAGTCCAGCTCAAAATAATGACAAAAATCCTCAAGCGGGAATATTGTTAACCAGGCGAAGCAGAAAAGATTAGCACTGGACTAATGTGTAAAGGTTTGGTCAAAATGAAACGAACACATAGCGGACTGGCTGCAGACACGACAGACAGATATTTTAGTACATTATCAGTCAGAGTCCGTTGTCCGTACCGATGCGACTGATACTTAAACAATTAGAACATGAAGAAGAGTTCACTAACCCATTAGTAACTCTAAGAACGCGCAATTCGTCTTCCAGTTTGACGATGCGATCCATCATACGACGCTTGTCTGCTTCCGAAGCTCGCAGAGAACTCTGAAACAACACAATACACGCTTCGTTACTAGATCAATTACTTAGCTTACTCACTTTACCACAGAATTACGTTGCCGAAGACAAAAGAATTTCTAGATTTTGTCATTGGATTTTTTTAGTGCACAAGTGTGTACTCAATCAGATGAGCCCTCCCTCTCATAGTCAGACGGGACGGCAATGGAACACGATTGGAGAGAGATCAGGCCCAGGATCAATGGCGAAAAAAACAAAGGAAATTCATATTGTTTACGTTTTTTTTTCAATTTGCTGGTCAGTGTCAGGTTGTATGTTGAATAAAATATGATTCGCGACGGTCATACGCATGTATTTACAGAATTATAATCATTAAAATCATCAATACAACCTTCCAAGTTCATTTAACCCCATTAAATTACTTTTTCATGAAATAGTCATTCAATGGGATTGAATGAACTTACTGAAACTGACCGGCAGATTGCGAAAAATGTAAGAAAATTTGAATTTCGTGCCTCGCATGTCAACCTGTGAGGCTGGCTTCTGCTTAACCGGACTATCCTGTGATCCTGGCGCTTCCCCGGTCAGTGAAATTGATCTAGATCACCCAAACGTCAATTACAAACTCCCTTAATCAATAATGCTGTCATAAAACGTCTTTATGTCTTTAAAATTTCGGACTTTTAACACATCATCATCATCATCATTCTCTTGCCCTTATCCCAATTCATTTGGGGTCGGCGCAGCATGTCTTCTTCTTCCATACTTCTCTATTACTCGTCATCTCATCAGACACCTCCTTTCTTGCCATATCATTCTTTATACAGTCCATCCATCGTTTCTTTGGTCTTCCTCTACTCATATACCCATCCACATTCATACACAATCTTCAGAAATACATCCCAGGGCCCCAGTCTGTACCGAGAGGCTGTATTTTACGTGGTACGTACAAGTGCAGTCGCCGTCGTTTGACTACGGGTAATGTATTCGGGGACACGACACGCTGACCACGCGGTTTTCAAATGGACAGTAAAATGCTGCTTTTTGGTGTTAAGGAGAAATTGTGAGTTTTTTTGGTAGCTGAACTTTTGTCAGGGTCTTTGAGGGTCAGATATGATATCAGTAGACTTGTCACGAGACTCAGAAAAGCATTTAGGTTAAGATGACAGTTGTAGCACAACAGAAAGTAAGTTCGGAAAGTAATTGCGTCTATTTGCCGTGTTAAAGACATTTTATACAACTTTCAAAGAACGAAAGTTGTGATTTTAAAACCGGACTATTTAAGATGAAGTCAATTTGCTTAACAAATTAATTTCTCTAACGTTACATCCTAAACTTTTCAATGGTTCAAAATTACTTTCGATTTACACGATCACGAGACGGGGTTTGTCCTTCAATCCTCCGAAAATATTCAGGGCTCCCAGCTCTTTATACCATGTAACATTTTAGCGCCACAACTTTCTCACCCCGCCGGGTATTCCGTGGGCGCTGTTAAAGCCGAAATTGCCTCTATCTCTTATACCGGAACCAGCCGTCCTAAGCTACATAGTGACATTAATAAGTGGCCAGAATGAGGATAAAATAGCACCGAGCAATAAAGTGCTTTTATAAGCGTTTTAGCAGCAAGGAAGCCTGTAGGGAGTACAGGCTTCAAAATCTAAAGAAGTATGTCATCGTCATCTGCCTAGCCTTTTCCCAACTATGTTGGGGTCGGCTTCCAGTCTAACCGGATGCAGCTGAGCAACAATATTCTACATGGAACGACTGCCTATCTGATCTTCACAACCCAGTTAGTACTGGGTAATACGATACCCCTTGGTAATACTGGTTGCCAGACCTACTTGGGCCACTGACTACCTAAACCCGATCGATCTACAAATGACAGCCGGGAACAACGGCTTAATGTGCTTTCCGAGGCACGGAGGAAACTCGGTATGTAATGGGTGATCACCCATCCACAGACCAACCTAGGCAAGCACGGCTTAACCTAAAGATTGACCCAAGCGGCTGTTATTATTTAGTAGGTATTGTTTGATATTTATTTTGAAAGTCGGGTTTTGCTCCAGTGGCTTTGCCCGTGTACTGGTTGCAAATTCATTCGACGAATTACCCAGTAATCGAAGCTCGGTGGAGCGAGGATCTTCGCAGGGTGGCTGGTAGCAACTGGATGACAGTTGCTGAGAATTGAGTTGAGTGGCGTATAATTGAGGAGGCCTATGTCCATCAGTGGACTGCTGTAGGCTGATGATGATGTGATAAGCCACGAATTGTCCAGGCCCAGATCACGGTCCATACGCAATCCGTTCGGTATTCAGGGTGTGAAAAGTTAACAGATTAGTTTGGATTCTCAAAAAGAAAAACGTCAAAGTCGATATTATTATTTGACTGGCCTGTTGGTCTAGTGGTCAGTGACTCTGACTGCTATGCCGGAGGTCGTGGGTTCGATTCCCACCCAGGACAAATGTTTGTGTGATGAGCATGATCATTTGTTCTGTGTCTGGGTGTAATTTATCTATATATGTATGTATTTAGAAATATATAAGTATGTTTATCAGTTGTCTAGTACTCATAACACAAGCTCTGCTTAGCTTGAGACTAGAGGGCGTTGTGTGATAGTTGTGGAATATTATTATTTTCCTTTATTCATTTTCTAAACATATAATTTATTATTTTTAAATATTTCTATATGAAAAAATAATAAAAAAAAAAGATTATATTATTATATTCAGATTCAAGAATAGTTTCAATAGCAGGTCCTTGGAGTCTTGTAGGAAGCTACTATTAACTGAAATAATGAACACTAAATGGTATTTGCAAGTGTAACGTTGTACCTGAATTTCTTTTCAATAATATTGGGTTGAGGGTAGATTGGTAATATACGAGCCGCGCGCCGCGCGCCGTTGTCCTTCGACGGAAACCGGTTGGTAAACTAGTAGTGGGGACTGGTAGTGGGGACTACGACGCGACACTGCCACGGCCGCGAGAATCGTCATACGCTCATTACCACGGAGCCGCGAGCCGAGATAATTCCTACCTATCATTCGTCTTCATCGGACATAAATATAATTCTGTACAATATTTCCTCACCAATATTAATATATTGTGCTATTACCCTGTAAACTCAGTGTCAACCCCAGATCGGGTGAGTGTTGCAAAATATTGCTTATTATGTGTACCCCAATTAGTTATACGTAACGTGTCGTAGAATGACTTGCAAAAATTATAGTGCGCTCATACTTTTATTTTATTGCCTGCTACGATCACGCTGTTGTGCTGTCTTTGTGGTGTATTAGATTTGCTAATCGCCTTAACGCTTATAGAACCACTATTTGGTAATTGACCTCATATGACCTGTTCATCTTGACCGTGTCATGAGGCTTACCCTACAAATATTTTCCTATATTCTTTCTTTCCAAGTCATTCTTATTCTGCCTATCTAATTATTAATTGTGTAACTGTTTCACTAATCTATGTTGTAGTTTTCAATTCATTTAATTACCTTCAAAATTTTTAATTCCATCTTTTAGCTGAATTATGATCTGTCACGCTGCCTAGACTGCCTCACCTCGATAGCTATTTGGTGCTAGTTCACTGCTTTCCATTTAGTTAGGTAGTTAGTAAGTGGCTATCGGGATGTTGCAGCCGTGGCTGGAATAGAACCGGACCGTTACTAAAACGGAACATAACGGACATTCCAGGGTTCGAGTACCGGGTTTTAATACCGGGTGAACACCTACGTAAGTGTGCCTACCTACGTGCCTGGGCCTATCTACGTGCCTGTGCCAACCTACGTGCCTGTGCCTATCTACGTGCCTGTGCCAACCTACGTGCCTGTGCCTATCTTCGTGCCTGTACCTGCGTGTTCGGCCCTTAGCTGCGCGTCCTGCACCTACCAGCGCGCTGCACATTTACCCGCCTGTCCGCTGCCGAGCTGCCTGACTACCCAGGATAGTGGTGTTCTGTAGGCGGGAAAGAACCAGACGCGCGCTCGATATCTTTTTAACTCACCCCCTGCTCTGCTGATACTTTACATAATTGTAAGATACACTCAGTAATATAAAAATAACTATCTTTTATTTTTACATCTACCTACAAATAACCAAACGTTTCAAGCTTTTATGCGAGCTTTTATGCGACACCAGTAGGGTCAGATGGTCAGTTCCATGAAGCTAAATTGACAAGTCTACGGCGCAACTAACAATGACGTATGAATGCAATCCTCTGCGAGATCTGGACACAGCATGAGATATTATCCGGCGATGGCCAGCGGTGATGAAGCTACTAAGCTGTGGTGCAAGTTATTGACTTCAGGGATGTAGTCAGAAAATATACACAAAATACGAGTAAAAAATTATTAGGGAGTGCTTATGGGAAGAACAATAGCAAACAGCCCTAATAGTTCACGTAAGGGTGGTGCAGTTTAAATCATTCGTTTTTTTTTCTGATAATTCTTGGTTTCAAATCAAATATGTTTATTTGCAAGAAAATACGTACAAAATTACAAGGAAAGATATCCCAAAAGTCAATGTATTCTGCCCGCAAGGTTGCTCCTCTCCGTGAAGGGAAGGTTGACAACCTACCTAAACCTACTCTTGGTGACGAAAACTACGAGGTGGAAAATATCTCTACTGCTCCTTGTATTGTGTTGGAGAAACCAGTCATTTTATAATGTCCTGTCAGCGGACACCTTTGTGTGGCATGACAGCAAACTAATGCTACATACGTTACGGCAATCCTCATCTTACAATTAGTTGCAGAAAAAAACCATGGCAGAAAAAGAGCTTCATAGAATTCCTTTACTGTCCATGACTATCCAAATTAAAGAGACAACGCGAGTATTAGTAATGTTCTTCAGAAGGATCAGGTGCCCAGTTCTCGTACCTGGCGTGCGTGTGATAACCACTTGAAATAACGTGGACGAATCGAAAGGAGTACGTAAGGATCGCAGCAGGTGGCGTTTTATAGTTTTGCCTTCTCCCTTCGGTGAAGACTGTAAGTAAGGAGTTACTATTTAAGTTTATCATCATCTGTCTTGTCGGCTTCCAGTCTAATCGGATGCAGCTGAATACCAGTATTTTACATGAAGCGACTGGCCTCCACAACCCAGTTAGTACAGGGTAATACGATAACCTTGGTAAGACTGTTTGTCAGACTTTAGGGCCACTGACTACCTGTAACAACTGTCAAAGATCTACATATGACAGCCGGGACCAAGCGCATAACGTGCTTTCCGGGGCATGGAAGAAACTAGGTACGTAATGAGTGGTGACCCATCACGGACCAATACAGGTGTCAGGTGTCCCGCTTCCCGAGAAGTTGCATTTAAAGTAACGTGAGACAAAAATTTTGAAAAGATCAACCTAGCCAAGCGCGACATAACCTAAAGATCGACCCGAGCTGCTCTTATTATCTAGCCACGAGTTCCTCGAGTTACTATCTAAGTTATTATACAACTTTATTTTTAGGATATGCGAAATCTGAATATAGTTTGTTCAGAACAAGTAACTGAATCGATTCCAATAATTTTTAAACCATGTTATATTTAGTCCCAAAAATATTTAAAAAAGCATACAAGTTGGACACCGAGCGACACTAAGTACCTATCGCAATCATTTAGGTACCTTCTGCCAAATAATTATTATCAATGAGCTCAAGACGACGCTGGAGGCGTGCGCGCGGGCTCGCCGCGTGGTAACCACGTTTTTGTGCGGACAACCAGGTAAAAGAACAAGCTTATTTTGATTTTTCATGATACAGTTTAGAAATTTTGTACATAAGATTCTTTACACAAAAATACTAGACACGTGTTTCAGGTTTCGCATATATTAAAACTAACGTTGTATAAAAAAAACAATTACAGCAATATCTTTCTCATCCCGCGTTCGCCCACCACTTTCGCCTGTAGGCGTTAAGTAAGATTACACTACTAAGTCTATATGCGCGCACAAACAGCCGGCCAGCCGGCGTACGGCTAATTTTGTTTGTTCCGACAGTTCCCTTGGCTGATACATTGTCGTCGCAGTTACATTGACAGGTGGCTTCATAGAAAAGCGAAGAGCTAGATGATTTAGGAAGTTATTAAACAGCTGAGCTGGTGTAGTTCTATTGAACAATTGCTCATAAGTGATTGATACCGTGGTATGGTTTGTGTGCCTATTATATTTGTATTTTGGCAATCTTTCAATAAATTAAAGCATCGTTTTCCTCAGGTAACGTATTTTTTAACACTTCTTGTCTTTGAGAAAACGGCAGCTACTAGAAAACTCTATACTGGCCTTCTGGGATTTGCACTACAGCTTGTGCAGTCCCATCTACTGTCCTGTTCTTTGTGCACCTCCATCTTGACGAGTCTGTCCGTAGCCACTAAAAACGCTGTTGATATGATAGACATCTGGTCGTTTTACGCAAATAAAAGTACCATCGACACAGAAAAAGATGCCAAAAAACTGTTTACCTTCTGGCCTGTCCATTTCCTGGAGAAAACCCAGAACTCACACAACAACGCTAGTTATTTTTAAGTGAAAACCAGTAGGTAACCAATGGTTATTTAGCGGTTACCAGTGACGCATTAACCCGTCCATGTTAATCGGGTGTTGCCGTTCGTTTTTGCACTTCAATCAACTTATTACGAGGTGAGTGCCGATGCTAATGAGACGGACAAACGTACAGACACCCACGCGTACAAGTTTGATGTATGTACTTGTTTCAGTAGGTGTTGTGGCCTGAGAATGTATAAAATCAGGTTCTCCTAACCTATCAGACAGACGTGTAGTTGGGAAGTTTGTTCCGCCACTTGTTACTAAATTTTTGACTTTCAAAAAGTTCTGAAAATCAGGCTGTTTTGAATAAATGAATTTGGGTTTAGAATCTGGTGACCAACTAAAAGGCGCAGTGAGGGTATTAGCCATCGTGGTGCCCATCTGCCCGCTCATGAATTAAAAAAATTTGCTGTGCAAGGTTGACAATTTCAAGCAATTGTCGTTCAATTATAAAAGTCATACTGATCCCTTGACAGATTTTTTTTCAACTTTATTCCACTGAATTATCTCTAGATCTAGTTTCTAGTTAATCTAGTTTTTATTTACCCTTCTTAAGGGGCCATTGATCAATGACCCCTTCGTACTTCGGTACATGGTCTCTGAACAAAAACTAAAGTTGCATAAAGACTTGTCTTGCGTAAATAGCTGTAGTTTTTTACGCTACACGCACCGTTATGGGGCTACTTCTAATGATAATTGACCAGTACCATCACAGTTATAACAATTACAACCATTACTATTAAAAATGACCGCGGCCGTGTCTGGTGACGTCACTCGCGTCACGTGACGACGCGCGAAGGGTGGCGGCGCCTCGCTGCACCGCCATCCACTTACATCTGCCAATATTTGCTCACCAGACCCCCTAACACACCCCACCTCAGCCCCCGCGAGCCCTCGCACGCACCACCCGTTCATATTTCAAATGCTATGATGTGGGGTGACACTAAACACTACAAAATACAAAGTTACAGGATTGTTGTTACACCGTCGTGTAATGTGTTCTGTAATGTAAGGGTTGCAGATTTTTATAAAATGAAATGCAATTTGATCATATTCAGTTGTTGCCAATCAAAGAGATATTATATTTTCTCAATCAAAGAAAATCACCTGTTTCAGTGAGGCGTTGAACCAAAATGACAAAATTGCCATTTCACACGTTACTCTTGAACTAGATGAGCGAGCAATGTCCAGATATGCTCTTGTGGTGTATTGTCCCGGCAATTGTTTTGTCAAATAAGAACAACAAACGTCTATCGTAAGTTTATTATAAAACCTTTGTTGCCAATTAATGAAACATTAGCATCGGATACAAGGACCATTTTTATGTAATATATCTAGCGATAAAATACATACTTGAGAGTGAATTGACACTTGTGTTAATAGTCATAATAGTACAAGGATATATATCTAAAATACTTGGATATTTTCGTGTGTCAATAATCAATTTTACATTAGTACGCTAATAAAAGACCGAAGGACGTTAGAAAACTCCGCCACAATTACCATGTCTAATATATACAGTCGTACTGAATGGTTATTATTAAATAGTAATATTATTTACATATATTGAAATATTCCATAAAGGTACTAATTGACACGATAAGTACTTTTCATTGACAACGTAAACTTATAAAAAAAATAAACTTTATTTCATAAAACTATTTGATCTACAATTAATTTAAATAAAAAATACGGTTGCTGCCTACCTCTATGGTAAAAAAGCGTGAGTTTCTGTATGTAATAGTTAGATAGCTGTTTGAGTTTTTAACTGTTTTAAATATCTACATAGCTCAATTGCGTAACGAAAGATTCATAAATAGATTTTTTTCGAAACCTTTCGCGAAGACTTTCGCTCTTGTATCCATTGTTTTTAACCACTTTTAAAATTATATTTTTGTCGAATAAAAATCATATTTATTAGACATCACTAATAGAAGGTGAAGTAAGAAATTAAATGAAAGGAAGCCTCTCTAAAATGTCCTTTTTTGTCTGACACCTCCCTGAACCATTCTATTTTCTCCGACTAAAACAATGTTACAGTTCGGTGTGACAGCACGCCGCGTCAAACCGTTGAATGTGGGAAGTCGCCACGTTTGAGCTAAATCGATGCGTTCCGTTTTATTCACTCGCGCTGATTTTATAATCTAACGCGTCCATACGGGTATGAAAATCAAACGCTATGTGGATATGCTCCCGCGTTCGCATTTGTAACTTGCTATAAGTTATTCCGGTTAGCGTTTCGTTTTAAATTAGATTTATCTATTTCTGAGTATATGGTGCATACATTAAGATCTTAATATTAAACAGTTTCACATAGTTTTTGGATGTTCGTGTTTGAATTTTACTTTTTGGAGGGAAAGATATACAAGATTATTTTTAGTATATACGAAACCTGTATATAGTTTGTTGAGAATAAGTAACTGAATCGTTTCCAATAATTTTTAAACCATGTTATATTTTTTCCCAAAAATATTTAAAAAAGTTAAAAGTTGGACACCGAGCGACTTTAAGTACCTATCGCAATAATTTAAATACCTACTGCCAAATTATTATTATCAATGAGCTCAAAACGACGCTGGAGGCGCGCGCTGCGTGGTGACCACGATTTTGTGCGGACAACTAGATAACAGAACAAGCTTATAACTTTGTGATTTTTCATGATACAGTTTTGAAATTTTGTACATAGATTCTTTACATAAAAATTCTAGACACGTGTATCACGGTTTCGCATAAACTAAAACTAATATTGTATAAAGATTCGTAAGTTAATGTTTTTAATTGCAACAAGTGTCACATTTTTTCACTGACACGTCACGTATTTAATAATCTAGTTTAATATTAGGAAAAGAAACCGATAACGAGACTGAAGAATTGCTTTTAACGGCATAAGCCATTGATGACTGGTATAATCAACCTGAAACATTCCTTCTGAGAAGACACGGGTGTTCTCCTCTGTCAGAAAGACAGTGCGGCTTGTTTGGTTGTCAAAAGTACGTATTTGAAGTAGCAATGTTCGTTAAAAAACACTTAAATTTATTTGAAACCCTAACTAGTAAACGTCACCGGGACAAAATTAACGCTATGCTCATAAGACAGCATTATATGCAAAAAGCTTTATGGGAATGGCTCCAAAAATCTATAATATGATACCCACGACTATAAGAGTTGAGAATGATGTTAACAAATTCAAAAGAATGCTAACGGACTTTATGATTAAAAAAGCGTACTATTCCATTGGTGAATTTTTAACAGACAATATAAATAAATAATAATTAGGTATGTCATTGTGTGGGTCAAATGTCCGATTTATTTAAGCTAAATTCTATCTAAGGTTGATTAATAGTCTTTTTTTATATATATTATGGTATTTAATTTAATTCGAATAATATTTTTTTTTTTTTTATTAGTTTTATAAGTAGGTATCCGAAATTTGTATACCTATTAGGTTAAACATAGCGATCCTGACATTCGAATTAGATCTTATTATATTGTACCTATGTTTCACAAATAAATAATTTGAATTTGAAGTCTTCAATTTTGATTCTAGGACATATCGTTTTCCTCACGATAAATGCTTTACCGTTTTAAAAGTAAGTAGGCAAATACCCGAGGAGGAGAAGAACTAAACAGTTATTGTTTGATAATGGTAAGCAATGTGGACAAAGTTATGTGTAGTGGTTACGCGAATGGATACAAAAAAGGAATTAGTAAATAAGACGAAGTCTGAAAGTGGTGCCGGTGACTGAAAAGTTGTGTGGTAATCGGTTGTCGTGGTATGGGCATGTGATACGAAGGAATGAGGAAACGTGAGGAAAGTTTTGAATATGAATGTGGATAGCTATAAGAGTAGAGGAAGACCAAAAAAACGGTGGATGGACTGTGTGAAGGATGATATGGCAGGAATTGAGGTGTCTGATGAGATGACGATTAATAGAGCAGTATGGAAAAAGACATGCTGCGCCGAACCTAAATACATTGGGATAAGCGCAGGAGAATGATGAATGATAAGCAATGTCGAGGTGAACTCTGCCGATATTTAGCAGCATAATGAATAACTATTATTCTAGACACAACAAACAGATACGAAAATAGATAACAGCGCGAAGGAATAATTCGCCGAGTCACACGGCACGCTCCGTAGGCGTTTCGCATCAACAACGTCGACTGGACGCAAGTATTCGATGCTAACACTAAGTGGTGCCACATAGAACTCAGTGATGAAAAGACCAAATGATAAGGGATTGGAAAAAAATAGGAATATGATTTTTTGAGCGTTTTTGGAGAAGGACGGACGCAGATCCTACTTTAGACCTATTCTATGTCCCTTTTCGCCACTCTATGGTACTTAGGTACCCAGCATCACAGAACGGATTTGCTCATAGTCCTTAGGGCTGATTGCAAACACAGGCAGAAAAAAAAGGTACTTATTAACATTTTGGACTTTTGGTAATGTGTAAGACTTTTACGACGAAGTGTTCTGTAAAGAAACCTGTAAATTTTCAGGAGACGGAGCAGTGACGTTCAGGATGACCGATGCAGTTCCAGAAAAAAGTCCGTAGCAGACTGACCTTTAATTTGAGTGCTTAATACACTGCAAAATCTATTCCAGATTCAGATGTAAGTCAACCAATAAAAAATAAAAAATATATGTATTTTCTTTCTTTCTTTCAATAGATTTTTCTTCGGAAACATTTTTTAATAAAAACCTCGTAAAATACTAACTGCAACAAGTGCTCCTTCTGTGTCTCTCTGCCGTGTCTCTACGTTAGTGCGTCAAGGCGTGAAGAGCCCTCGACGGGACCACCCAACTCGCTTCGCAAATAATGCTTAATAGCACCGAATTGAGGTGAAAAACCAAAAAACACAAACTCAAGGAAAAAAAACTTGTGAAATATGAAAAAATCATGTTGGTTTTAAAATTCCTTGAGGTTTTATGCAAAGAGTAGATAAGTGTTAGGTTTATGCCAATGTCATTCTAACTGGCGATGGCGTGGCATTGCATTTTTTTAAATTGCTCAAGTTATTAAAATTGAATAATTCTAAGTCAGGTATTTAGTTTAATTTTATATTTGTGTGCCTGAAGTGAATCAATAAATATCTGCGGTATTTACTGTACACAAGGACTAAAAACAGATTACCATAATAATTATGTGCTAATTCTAAAGCAGCTAAATTAAGAATGAGTTTGGGTCATAAGAGCCAAATTGACCATTCAGACCAAACTAAACCAACCCATTTTGAGGAAAAAAAAATGTTAAAAAGCAGATTAACTTTCTATAATATTAAAATAACATTATAAACCTCAACTTTCCTATCATAATTATTCTTCTGGTAATCTTTTTTCTTATTAAAAAAACAGCGTAGTAACTATTGTTTTGAATTTGAATGTTATAAAGCGCCATCTATGCACTGTACAATGAACTACAACCACCATGCACAATTTTTAGATTAAGCGCCATCTAGTAGCACCCCGCGAAAGCATTTCAAGATTACAATTACAAGTCGAACCCCTAGATGGCGCTACAAGTGGCGAAGCTAGTAACCATTCGTTCTATTTTTCTAATATTATCAAAATACAAATAACACAAACCCACCTTGATCTCTTCAAGAGCTTTTTCCGTGAACTTAGCTTCCGAAGATGTCAAACCGTTCTGTGAAAGAGAGAAAAACCGTTACTTAGTAATTAATTAAGAAAATATGTTTTGTTCTTGGTTATGGGCTAAATTCCTTGCACGCGTTGTGGCCGTATGTATGTTAGCGACCCAGATTCATTGATCGATGAACAATATGCTGTTAGTTTAATAATGCGTACTATAAAGTACATTATGAAGTGGACGGCTGTGGTGGACGGTCTGTATATTCTTGATTGTTATAGCATTGATTGAAAAAAGTTTGGTTGCGCCATTTGAGAGATGCCATAGAAGATGTGCTACCAGGGACGAAGGAGGACACTTTGTCAAAGGGAAGCGATTAAAATATCTTTACCTTTTGTCTTTTACATAGAAACATTTAGCTAGTACATTTTCATTTTAATTCATGTTTAGAAAGAAAATTGCGAGAAATAGTGTGAATTTTAGGCCAACGTACACACGCACAGTGACATAGTGCACAAGTGAAGTGTTACTAACATAGTTTTAAAGATCTATTTAATAACAGAATTTGTATTTTGTCAAAATCTAGGAATTTTAGTCTGTAAGGTATCTATGGGCCAAAATTGCCATAAATGAAAGTTATGTTATAATTTGAACTTTTTCCAATTGATACTCTAAAAAGAGGACTAGAGAAAAATGTAGATTCTTCACTTTTGGTGTTAAAGTAAAGAAGTCAATGTCAAATTAATATCTAAACGATCAAAAATTCTTACTAAATAGGTACTTAATTATGTTCAGTTAGGAAGGGATCACTTAGTAATTTAAAGGAAATATTAGGTCAGTTAACGGAACAAGAGGCTAGGTATTAATTTTGCCGCTCAGCCGTTCGCACTAAATGCTGCACGGTAGTAAGACAGACCAGTTTGGTAAGATTTCATTACAATTTTCAGTAGATTTATGTTAGCCTATATTAATTTGACTACCTCGTTGGTTTAGTGGTCGCAAGCGCGGCTGCTGAGCATGTCCTGGGTTCGGTTCCCAGGTCGGGAAAAGTGTTATTGGGTTTTTCCATTAGCAATTTCTCAGTAGCAGCCACGGAGTTTGGATTTGCGCCCCGTTGATGGCAATACGCTCGCCCCTATAATGTTATGTTTAAGTCCCATATAGGACCAAAACATAACTGGCGAAATGTGGGTGGTGCACCTCTACCTAACCCTGCGGGTATTACAGGGTGATGTTATGTTTGTTATCACTATTAAACGGATAGATTGCTCTGACTCTGTGATGTGTACAGTTTACCCGACTGCCCCAGAAAAAGAGTCATGTATTACGTATGCCTTCTTTTATCTGGGTTTTATACCGAGTCCTACCGTTTCTAGAAGCCACGGTCGGAGACATTTTAAATCTACCGTCAACTCTCACGTCAACTTATCAATGTTGGTATTTTGGTGAATCAATCTTAGCATTTGACAGCAGATTTACACTGATAAGAAATTGTAAAACCTTGGGTTACCACTGCAATATAACTAGCCGAAACATGTAGGTATCTAAGTTATTTTTAATATTAGACATTTACGCAATTTTCTCAACGAACTAACATAGATTCTAATTTTACTATCACGATAAAAATTTCATGCTACTGATAACTTATCGGCGATACATAAATATCGCTATCAGTAACTAGTGTAAATATCTATTACATATGCCTTATTTGGTTATTGGGAGATTATCTGCATCGTGTATCTTTAGCTTTGTATGTCATTGCCGCACTTATTTTTCCTTTGAGTCACACATTCATGAAGGATAATTTGCATAACATTTTGTTCAGCTAAAGGGCTTGTATGGTACCAAGCAGTAGCGAAGGGTCAATTTTTGTAAGAAGTAAGCCGGAGTACATATCTTTAATGGGATTATATTATTTGTCTATACAACATTAGTTTTAGTATATGCGAAACCTGATACACGTGTCTAGTATTTTTATGTAAAGAATCTATGTACAAAATTTCAAAACTGTATCATGAAAAATCTCAAAGTTATAAGCTTGTTCTGTTACCTAGTTGTCCGCACAAAAACGTTGTCACCAAGCAGCGCGCGGCTCCAGCGTCGTCTTGAGCTCATTGATAATAATGATTTGGCAGTAGGTACCTAAATTATTGCGATAGGTACTCAAAGTCGCTCGGTGTCCAGCTTTTAACTTTTTTAAATATTTTTGGGAAAAATATAACATGGTTTAAAAATTATTGGAATCGATTCAGTTACTTATTCTGAACTAACTATATTCAGGTTTCGCATATACTAAAAATAATGTTGTAGAATACTGACTGCCAATTTTCAAAGAGAATCCGGTAGGAATCGAGTTGTATGGAACCTTCGCCACTGGTACCAAGACCAGCCCAGAAAACGTAAAGCAATTTCGCCAAGTTATACGAATATAAATGTATGGACCAGTTAGTTATTTTATGCGATTTCAGGTTTGCTCTCATAGTTAAACCAGTTCAGTAGCAGCCACGAAGTCTGAGCTTGGGCCCGGTTGATGGTAATAGGCTCACCCCCTCTTACATGGGACTTAATAACTGACGAAATGTATGTGCACTATTATAGGGTAGACTCAGTGGCAGTACCTTCATACAAGCCTAAAACCTTGGCTTCCTCTTATAACCTACTACTCTTCATGACGTTAGGGTTTCTGAACCGTGTCCTTGCCTTATTACTGGCCTTTAGGCACGCCCCTGGGTAAACCTCTGCCTAACCGTTCGGTGATTAGAGGCGTGATGTTACACTAGATAAAATCTGTTCAATGACTCCTAAGGCGATTCTCCCACTGCACCGCGTTCCGTCGCGTATCGCGGGGCCGCAGATTTTAACATTGTAAGAAAGTATCTGAATTTGTATAGAAAACACGCCTAGGACAACACACTGACAACGCGTCGGCACGCGTCGGCACACGTCTGCGTAAAGCGCGCCTGTGTGCAGTGGTGACTTCACGCAACCTACTTGCCAGTCACAACACAGCGTGATTGTGCAGAGCCCTGATGTCCAACTCGAGGGAGGACGCCAGTCAATGTCTGATCGCGGAGGAGTTGACACGTCTTGGAACTGTACCCAATTCATTGTGCCCCGTGTTATTGTGTTGAGTTGTAGTCTCAAGTAATTCTTGGTTTTGCTAGAAACAGTATTGCTCCCAGTGTGTTTTCATAGCACGAAACCCATCGTCTGCCCACATGATGTACGAGCCTAACGGAATAAATCCTGACATATCCGACAGATATATAACCTCTTTGAAGTCTAGAACAGATTAATTATGTTCCAAAACAATAGGCCTATTAGCAGTGTATTGCATTTCCGACAATAGATGTAGAAAACTTCTGTCACTCAATAGGCGATTAAGTGTGTAATAGAACTGAAGCCTTACATAAGCAGACGCTTATTTGTCATTTAAAACTGAGAAACCGTAATACATGAATTCATACTGAGTGGTTCCACATCTGGCAACAGATAAGTACCTACTTCCAATCCCTAGAAAGCCATCGAATGCAGTCGCTGTGGCCGAAATTGGCTAGATGGCATCATCACCATCACCGACTTCCCGTGACACGTGTTGGTAAACTGTTTGCCAACTGAATATACTCTTTCTCTGGTCAGCCGTTTGTCAAGCGTGGTGTTTTTGCGATCTTCTTTTGCTCAGATAGCTCATGATTTACAGACCGAACCGCTTTAATGAGTCCTCGTGAAGGTCTCAATTTAAATGGAATATTCTGAACGTTGACCACGTATTGGTTCAGTTAGTATCGTGGATTATGGTTATTTTAAGGCAAATAACCTGTGGGATATTGTTATTACTTTGTGGACGCTTAATTTGCCTTTGATGGGGCAAGGCGGAGGACTCATTAAAGAGGGTCGGTCTATAGTTTAAAAACTGCCAACACCGCAAAGGCTAAGCAAAGCAGTGTGTTCCAGAACAAGGAGGCTCTTCTAATGGACACGTTAATTTATCAAAACAATATATGACTGGGTCTGATGTCCTTAAGCTCGTGGCTAAATAATAACAGACAGCCGCTCGGGTCAATCTTTAGGTTAAGTCACGCTTGCCTAGTTTGGTCCGTGGATGGGTGACCACCGATTACATACCGAGTTTCCTCCTTGCCTCGGAATTGACGTTAAGCCGTTGGGCGTTTCTGTCATTTGTAGATCTTTAACAGTCGTTACGGTATCGTATTACCCAGGTCTAACTGGGTTGTGGAGGTCCGATAGGCAGTCGCTCCATCTAAAATACTGGTATTTAGCTGCTTCCGGTTAGACTGGAAGCCAACATAGTTGGGAAAAGGCTAGGCAGATGATGACTTTGTACTGTTTGGCGTAGCAGAAATGTCAAGTACAGTAACGGGCATTTAAAATCCGATGATGATACATTTCTAGTACAAACCATCTTCAGTGAACCGTTCCAAAACCCGCTGTATTATTTAATTTTCAAACCCAATGCTATCACGGCACACTATCTACCAATAAGTATCATTGCTTCTTTTTAATATAGTTTTTCCATCGATATAATAATAAAGATATCTACCGCAAATGCCAAAGCCATAATGACCAATGTATTATGTATAGCATTATATAAGGTTATTGAACTGAAAGACGACACCGCCCCGATTTGAACATATTTGGAGACGAGCCAAGACGTTTTGGAAATGGCAAGTCCAGTCTGGACAGGCGTTTACACCTCTATTGTATGCCGAAGTCTAGTCTTTATTGTTTTGCACCTTGTATATTAGTATTTACGTGTGATTTTGTTCGCGAGGACTTTGCTGTGGGTGTCATCTGTGTTCTTGACCTTAATTGATCCTAATTTAGGTACTGGAACCTGGGAAGAATGCAGCAGTCATTACATGTGAAGACAGGCTTTTAACGATTGTTTTATACTTAGTCTGGAATTGTGCACGGTAACGGCAATAGGCGCGCCCCTATTACACGGGACATTATAACAGGGGAAATGTTGATTTAATAGGTACACCTTTACCGAATTCTTCGGGGTACACATGTGTGTTATGTTATGTTCCATAATGTCAATTTTATAAGATGCAGTACCTATGCATTTGGTCGTAACAGTGGGCCGAAACGTTTCAAGTATCAACACTAGACAGAGGTACACTGAAAAAAAAATGCTCACCTAATATTAACATTAATTATGTATATTTAAGAGTAGTGTTTTTATTTTATTGCGAGCAGAATAACTGAATGACCGACATAGAAGAAATTGTTGGCAGTCTGAGAGAATTTTCCGTCAAACTTGCACCCACAAAATAAAATTTTCAAACCAGTATATTTAGAAACGATGACGACCTTGAATTGTTTTAACTATTTACTTGGATTCTAATATCTGCAACGATACAGTTAAGGGATTTGTTAAATGTAGTGGAACTTAATAAAATCTGTTACGGATCGATGGCGGCGTTCCATAGCCAATCTAGTATTTGTCATGGCTTTCATGAAACCCGGTAGCGACTAAGAACTATGACGAGAAGACCGTTATTAATCTATCTTAGTGGCTTTATGACGCTGGGATTTGGAAAAGTAATATATTTACAGTTTTTTTTAATAATAAATAGTCTTGCGTTTGGCCGCAACTTGCCTGATGGGAAGCCATGATGCGGCCTAGGGTGGAGCATGCTTGCGTAGAAGAAACCGATCCACTCGAACTTTGAATAGATCCAGATGATAATGATCAGGGAACAGAGAAGCCGGCTTCTCTGTTCCCTGATCATCATCATCACATCAGTGAATTCCACAGACTGACGTGGCGGTTCGCACAATAAATGTGTAAGTATAGCGCTTTGTTCGGGTCTGTGAAACTTCAACCATATAACAGTGACGCTTCGCCGACTCTTTATGACGAGCCTAAGATTCTACAAGTCTTAGTCTGTGCCATAAAAGATCTATACATAATCAGCATCAAATGTGCCCACTTCTGGGACAAAGCTCAAAGCGTTCTGTGAGAGATAGAGTGGGCCTATTATAGGAGTATTCACCACATACACCCAGTGCAGGTTGGCGGATATCACATGCCTTCGATTTTCTAGGACATGCCAGTTAAAATATAGATGTAATACTATTGACAGTCGTTACAGGTAGTCAGTGGCCCGAAAGTCTGACAACCAGTCTTACCAGGGGGTATCGTATTACCCAGTACTAACTGGGCTGTGGAGGACAGATAGGCAGTCGCTTCATGTAAAATACTGGTATTCAGCTGCATCCGGTAAGACTGGAAGCCGACCCCAAAGAAGGGGAAAGGCTAGGCAGATGATAACTGTTTATTGCACATTTATTGAAGGAATTATCCTTTCCCAAACAAAAGAATTACGAATTAACCTACCACCTCTTTCCTGACTTTTGAGAGAATAAGATACATTATCATAACGGCAGGACTGTAATTAGATATCTTAAATTGATGAATTGTACTACCAATTTTCCAAGCCCATAGCAAGAGAATTTGGTAAAAAAAGAACCAACATGAAAGGGTGTAAAAAGACCCTTAACGAAGCCAAAAGGTACCACTTGTTCTCCCCGTCTTTGCGATATTTTTTTTTGTTCTAGACCATACCTGGGAACTTTCTAGTTACGGAGATATTGGGGGTCAAAGTTTCAACTTTTTCACACGTTTTTTTTTTTTAAATACACGTTTTTAATGTAAGATTTTTACTTTATGCACCTCCACGATCCCCGTACTATTCAATCCATCCATCAGCACAATGCTTTGAGTGCTTTCCATCGAGTGCTACCGTAAAACGTGATTTTTTACCCCAAAAAAAGTCGTTTCCTAGCAATATTTTTTGCGTACAGTTACTTAGAGTACATAATGCTTGGTTGACGGCTTCGTGAAGGGTCTGTTTACACCCTGAATAGTATTAGAGTGGCTCAAAATACTGCTGATGTCAATGCAGTTTCAAACACAACAATATAAGGATTTATTCATAACACAATCATAACATAACATCACGCTAGTAATCCTCATTGCATGTGAAACCCATGTAATATGGCAAGCCTATTGCCATCAACCAGGCACGAATCCAGCCTCCGTGTCTGCTACTGAGAAATTCATGATGGAAATCATATAACACTTTGTCCAACCCGGGAATCGAACCCAGGACCTCAAGCTCAGCAGTCGCCCTTGCGACCACTCAACCAACGAAGCAGTCTAGACAGCACAATCCTTAGCTGAAGGTCAAAAGCCAAACAAGCCATCTTACCATGTATTGACGTTGTGTCATTCAGCCGAACCATCAAGCCGGCAAGGCGTTAGTATCGATTTTGGTGAATAATTGAAGAAAAAATAATGCGGTTACGGACGAGTTTCATGGTCAAACTACCTTATTTAAACGGTTGCAGGAAATTAAAATTATTGCCTTGTGTAATTTCCATTGGATCTTTCTCTTTATTTTTTTTATAAGTAAAGGAGCCATCCCAGCATTTGCCGATCAGTCGAATGTTCCCGGCTAAAATAGTCAGACAGGTACACTAATCATGTCGCTCTTACAATACATATCAGTGGGATAACCCCTAAAATAAATATTTCCTGTGCTTGGAGTGGGTTTCCGTCAATATTTCGACGGGTAGCAACAGGGTTCACGACCTCTTGCTCGCCTGTCTGACGCCATAGAGGTAACTCTCGTTCTATTTGTTTATGTACTACTCCGTGGACAATTAAGAAAAGTAAGTTATTCTCACGCAAAACATGACGATCAAAGAGTGTCATACATAGCATATTCAACTAGGGACATAGGCCTCCTCTCTGTGTGACGAAGTGGTGCTAAGGCAGGAAAAATTGTGCCAAATCAACATAACACAATATATCGTCCATGGAGCTTATAACACTACTGAAAGGGCCAAATTAGTCGCTAAATTTTAGGTTGACTCAATTTGAATTGTCATCGAAACCAGGACTATTTGCCGGAGTGGTCATCACGTCCAAGGTCCTATAAGGTTCCTACTCCTGGGTCAAAGGAGCCTGGCCTCTTCTTTGTAAGACGATAGGGTCTTAAGCAAGACACATCCGACCATATCAATTGACAACAGATAACTTTCAGAAACCAGCGTTTGTAGCTTTGGTCTAGATAAAACAGACGGCGGCGTTCTAAGCGACATTCAATAGTTTAAATGTCAAAGTTTAACTCAGCTATTGAACCCGAGAGAAAGGACGGGATACGATCGATATGAAACGTTTAGAAAACGGACGGATTAGGAGGTTAAGATTTAGTAGCTACGAATGGTTTGTGTAAGAACGATGATGTGTTGTTGAGGAGTTAGTTCCACCATTTGTTCTTCCCAGCTCAAACAACGGAAGTGGCAAAGAGCGGGCGTTTTGGGGGACTGTCTCTTGTAAACTTGGACATTCAAAAACGGCTGATTATCAGCCAAATTTGAATAAATGACTTACGATTTTAATTCAGGATTTTGAAGACTTGGCTGTCAGAGTGGCATGTTGTGTAGTAATAGGAGGAAGGAAAAGAAGACCAAAGAATAGATAGATGGATGAATTGTGCGAGGAATGATATGGAAGAAAAGAAAGTGGAGGACCTGACGGCTGGTAGAAGAGAATAGAACGTATGCACCGACCTAAAGTAGTATGAGAAAAGGGCACGCAGATGATAATGGTTGTCAATGTCAGAGTGGCATCGGAAGTAAGAGACTTAAGATATCAAAAGGGGAAATAGATAAGGGCCTCGTATGTGCCAAGGGTGTATGGTGTCCATCTATCAACACGATTCCTCTCAAGACTTCTCTTTCTAAACGTCTATCAACTGCTACACACAACTTTGAAATAGCTTACATTTGCAAACCCTTCGCCACTGCTACATCACTAGGCAGAACACTTAGTATAAAAAAAGACGAAGATTCTACTTACATCGTTCCTCTCGACGACCATGGCACGCACGCGCGAGTACATGGCATCTTCACGCATGCGCGCCGCTTCCCTGATCTCGCGCACCAAGTCGGTCAGGAAGCCAGGTGCATACTGTCCTGCCAGGTACACTGCAAGGAGAAAGGGTTGATAAAATATGTGCAGTTGTTAGAAATCTTCTGCTTATTATTCAATCTAGTGCTAGGTCATTTTAACCAAATCTAGAAGACCTGCCAGTACTCCCACTGCTTCTTTAGGTCTTTGGATGCAATACTTCTACCTATCCTGTTTATCTAAAGTGTTGTCTGTTCTAGGACACATTTTTGTACCAGCCATTGACGGCCCTTGGTTTCGGCATGAGGTCCCGGCACAAAATTCTTAATTCCAGTGAAATAATATGGAATGGATCCTAAAATTATTTCATATAATTCAGATGATTTTAGACTTGGCAAAAAGAACTCATTTCCAGATCCTCATTGACTGAGGATTCGTTCTGAACTCCGTATCTAACTCCGATCGCTAAGCTAACTTGGCAAAAAACTCATTTCCAGATCCTCATTTACTGAGGATTCGTTCTGAACTCGGATCTAACTCCGATCGCTAAGCTAACTTGTATAAAAGAACTCATTTCCAGATCCTCATTTACTGAGGATTCGTTCTGAACTCGGATCTAACTCCGATCGCTAAGCTAACTTGTATAAAAGAACTCATTTCCAGATCCTCATTTACTGAGGATTCGTTCTGAACTCGGATCTAACTCCGATCGCTAAGCTAACTTGTATAAAAGAACTCATTTCCAGATCCTCATTTACTGAGGATTCGTTCTGAACTCGGATCTAACTCCGATCGCTAAGCTAACTTGTATAAAAGAACTCATTTCCAGATCCTCATTTACTGAGGATTCGTTCTGAACTCGGATCTAACTCCGATCGCTGAGCTAACTTGTATAAAAGAACTCATTTCCAGATCCTCATTGGCTGAGGATTCGTTCTGAACTCCGTATCTAACTCCGATCGCTAAGCTAACTTGTATAAAAGAACTCATTTCTAGATCCTCATTTACAGAGGATTCGTTCTGTTCGCTAATCTAGAATTTCACGAAACCTAACTAACCAGTAACTACAGTAATAAACCAAACTGGCTTTCTATTTAAGTACCGACAACCGAAATTCTTTCAGACTGCCTTTATGAGGTTTCAGTAATTTTACAAGGACATAATAACTAGCTCAGACGGGGTGAGTAATGCGAATGTTGGGGTGGCACGCAATGGTTACCAGTGCTGCTACATTGCGCGAAAATGGCTGTTACAATATCCGATGTTACGAAATTGGCGAAAAACAAACGAAAGTTAAGTATGGATGTTGGATGGACATGTCTTGTTTGCAGAAATTGCTTCATTAAATATTATTTTGCCGGAAACGCCTTTCTAAGGTGAGAATTCCCATGGATGCGAACCGAGTGTACGATGGGATTTCGCATAGGCAAACACGAGGAACTTCCTTAAAAACTTACATCCGCTTTTAGATGCTTTGAATTTTAGAAAAACTTTAGTGATATTCGTTGAACTTGTTTGCAAAATATCATTAGTCGAACAGCTAGCTAGATTCTAGACAGTCAATTATTTGTTATATTCTGTGGGACGAAACGTATGCACTTAAAGGTCGTGAGATCTAAACCGACTTTTTACGGTGAAATAGAAGTTGAAGACAAGAAGGAAATGCTGCTTATCTTACTTGCTCATTAATGTCTAGCTCAGATTGTATTGGTGAGTATCTCTATTTATTTTGAGCTTGGAACATTACAACGTCAGCCGAAATACACGGTAGGATATGTTTTTTTTCGTACACGGCCAATAAATATTTTTTCGAAAATAAAACCCAAATGCACCAAGATCATCCTCGTAACGTAATCCGTTCAAATGTCACGAACACCTGATGTAATGTACGCTCCCCTTTACAACAGTAACATACATACAGACATAACCATTACTTGGAATCAATTCTCAAAATAAATAAAGTTACCGAATCAAATCTAAATTACGGGTATACCTATATCCCGCAAATGCGAAAGAAGTTATAACAAAACAGCAAGCTATCTTGGGTCACGTAACGCACGCGATTTCGCCGCACTACGCCGGTGGCACTGTACAAATGTAAGACAGTAAGTCAACTAGGCTACGCTTTAAAGCTACACAGATCGTGTGGGTTGTCAACCATTATTATACATAATGTGACAGACTGTGAAACTGTGGCGGAGGTAAACATGAGTGCCGCTTCAGTTTTCGCAAAAGGAAGGCAGCCGTATATGATGAAATGTGTTCACTGACCGACTATGGATCTTCGCGATCCCATATGCCTGTAATTACAACGGCAACCACAGCCTCCAACTCCTTATTCAGGCATTTCATCATAGTTGGTCTACTGTTAAATAAGCAGACTGTGCCAATGGTTCGTTTCTACCGCTGTCTCATCTACGTCAGACACGAACGGGTTGAATACTTCGCTGATTGACGTTTAATATTCAACGCGAGCTATCCAAGTGTGTGAAGAAAACGTTGATGGCCAATGTCCAATATTGGCGTTCCATTCCTAGATGCTTTGGTGAATCATTGATATTGGATTGGTACTAAAGTTGGCTATTGATGTGTAGCTAATGCTAAATAGGAAATGGAACTATTACGAATTGATATGCATATATTTCAACGTTTTCCAACTTTCACGATTTGTAGATTCACTATAGAGGAAACTAACTCAATCCAGTGAAATGCGGCCGAAATTACAAGAAGCAAAAGAGACTGTGCTGCCAACCATTTGTGTCACATTTTCTTTTGTAGGTTTGCTGCTATCAAGTGAGTCATAGCAGCCAAACCCCTTGCGGTCGCAGGAACACCGATAACATCAACCAACGATTATATAAAGATAAAGAACCCATGCAAATATGGAGCATGACTTCTAGGGTGCGGCCACACTACAACAGGTCAACAGAGTCGACGAGAACATTCTCAATTTCTCACGCTGCATTTACAATGTCACACAGCTGTCATGTGAATATTTACATGCAGCGCATTTCTCAGACAGAATGAAGCTATTATAAACAAATGTCAACCTTGTCACATAAACCGCTAAACCGTCACACGTGTCCCGCTAAATGCTGTCTACTTTCTGATGGCAGCATCACTTTTAAGCCTTTATTCATTGCTGATACCAACCCGCACTGGGCTCGCGTGGTGTTTTATGGCTCACTCCCTCTTCTAGAGAATACCTGTGTCTTAGCAAAGGGGACGTTATAGGCTGATAATGAGGATCCTGTGTAAATTGGATACCTACATATTCAAGTTACGCTTATGGCTAGAATGGAGGAGACTGTTGAAATGACGAGTGATAGAGAAGTATGAAGAAGACATGCTGCGCCGACCCCAAATACATTGGGATAAAGGCAGGGGAATCAAGTTACGCCTAATCATCATAGGAGTACTTAGGTCTCGTTTTGTTTCTTTAATTATCTAACGTAATTTTTCACTTCTTCCAGGCGCGAATAGGTGAATCAAGGTATCCTGATAGTAAGATTTAAGAGACGAAACTATGAGTACCATGTTGGCTGTCTTTAGATCATTTTTAGGGAGGCATTCAGGGATTTAAACGCACCGCTACAACGACTTAGAAATCCTCGTCAGACAATTTACGTACTATCTATAAAGTAGGGTTTTCTACGAGTTAATTACCGTAGGACATGCACGCGCTGCTATTTAATTTGGACGTGATTCGAATCCTTGTTTGACCAATGTTTTCATGGCCTAAGTATTTTTGCGCACACAATGCCAAATAAAATGTGGCACATTCTTAATTTTGCAATTTTGGCTGTGTGACAATACTGTACCGGTTGTTCTTGACGCTTAAATTAAAGTTTTAATGCGCCAAAAACGTGTAGTAAAATATTTTATGCAAGCCGTGCGCCCAAAAGGATTTCCTAACTGTAAAAAATATTAACTAAAACCTTTCATTCCTTTTACACATTTAGCGGTTGAATTTTCAAAAGTTCTTCCAATTTTCAACCAGATATATTGATTATGGACCATACTGAGCTATTTGCGGTATAAAAATTACTAATTAGACTATACCGTAATGTATTATTGTACGGTTTCTTCAGGTATACTAACAACATGATCGCCAACGTAACAATTTATTACACGATGCCAACAGGTTTTAATTTGACACAATTTTGCGAAGTCCTGTCGTGATTAAGTGTTTTTTAAGCATTCTCATTGAATTCTAATTGAATTCTTAATGTTATTTTACATAGCGTGGTCAGTCCCACTCTTAGGAGTTCCTTCTTCCATCTTTCCATTTTTCTTATTTTAATTAGGTACTAACATAAGTAATCGGATGGACCTTTGAGTAAAATCTTATCCCATTGAATTTATAAGTTAAGATTTCATGGTTTTCCTTTCATTTAATTTATCCTGTTTGTTAGAGAGATTTGATCTTTATGATTGACCCAATCGATGGATGAAAGTACAGGGTGTTATTTTTTTAAATTTAGCCGGTTCGATTCCCAATTGTGAAAAGTAAATTTTAGAAAATCTTTGAATGCAGATTTATTTCTTTTTAAAAATAATGGAATGTTTTCTTTGAGTAAAATTTTCTATCTCCAGTATTTAGAGTACTTTCTCTCCGGGTGGCCTTGAAAAATTCCAGCCTGTATATTGGAGCTCAATATATGTTTTAGTATTCCTCAGTTTGATTAGTCTTACTCACATTATCTGATGTATTTGAATAAACTTCAAGTCCAGCTCGTTAGCTGTATATTTGATAACTGCGAAAGTTTGATCGTCGCCAGGGCAAAGTTTATCAACATGTACGAATAACAAACGATACGTAGTCACAATAAGTTCTTTATTTTATTTAATTAAATTTAATCTCCAGCTACTACAGCTGTTAAAACTGCAAATAATGGGAAGTCTCCTTGTCCGTTGGGACCTACCCCAACGGACACGCCTACGTGTTCTAGAGTTTTAGAGACCGCGAATTGGGAAGCAAAAGATGAGACGCCCTCAGGCTAGGTGGAGCGACGACCTTCGGAGGGTGGCTGGTAGCAGCTTGTTGAGAGGCCTATGCCCAGTAGTGGACTGCTGTAAGCTAAGCTCATGATGATGATGAACTAATCTGTCAGAGGGCGCGTTGAGCGAGTGAGTGAATCCAGCACTTCCAACGCATGGTAGATAGAAATCTGAAATGTATCGTGAGGATATCGACGGTTGGCTTGCTGTTATTTCCAGATGGAGGGGCATTGAAAGAATATGTTCAAGTGTACGCATATAAAATGTCAAGGTTGATCTTCCCAAAACTACTTAAAAACAACGTTGAAAAACTTGTTTATTACTACAGCTCTATCAATAACAAATTCTCTATAACTACGCATGAATTTCTGATAGTTCTTGACCAAAACAACCTATGCATAATTTATGAACTATGTGACACTACTGTCCCCTGCTACGTCTGGTCGAGGTCGGGTGATGACGTGCACAGTTTTATCTGCTCTAACACGTCGTACATAATGCTAACATTTGGATTATTGGATCGGAGGCACGATATGAGTGTAAGTGGGGCGATCTATCTACACTATCATGAGATTCATGACTATCAGCATTTGATTATCGACAGAATATGCGAAATGGAAGGGTGCTGGGATAAGGAAGCCGATAAATAGGAGCCTTTGACTCGAAATAGTGCCCAAAAATTCGGCATTTGGTCCTATCTTTTGGGAATTAGGTCTCCATATCCCTTAGGGTGAAATCTACGGTCTTGTTTTCTTATCGTTTCTGTGGTGCCTTGTTTCTCCAATGCTATGTGCTACGCTATATGATCACGGCAAGATTTCAAATCCTTCTCTTCACCTGATTTCACTTTCAGCAACATGCACGGCTTCCGAAGCTTTGGTCGATGGTACAAATACGCTGTTTAAATATTCAAGGCCAGTTGGTGGCCACGACAATTGAGCTATTCATGGGTTTATTGACGTCCTAAGGTGTACGGGCACAAGGGATTGAAGCAGATATGTCATTGTTTTTTTCGGATCAGGAACACGGCACTCGATGACACGACTGAGTTTCGAATATTAGATCGCTAAACTTTTAGGCTATGCTGTTAGGATTAACGCAAACAGGTTGACCCTAATAACAGCATAGCCTGGAGGACAGTCGGTTGTAAATATTCCTCTGGGGAAAGCTACAAGGAAGAATCTTCTTACTTACTGCAATTGAAGCAAGAACTGCCTTTAGGAAGTCGGTTATGTCATTGCGTAAAATGACGTTTGTGTTTGTTAGCACAGCGAAGACTCATTTATCTTATTACGAAATCAACGTAGAAACGCCCGTTCTTTTATTAGCAGAAAATAATACCATAATCAGCCTATAATGTTCCCACTGCTGGGACACAGGCCTTCTCTCTATGAGAGGGAATGGGCTATAATCCACCACGCGGGCCCAGTGCGGGTTGGTAGATGTCACATGTCTTCGAATTTTTGGTTCTACGACATGCCGGTTTCCTCACGATGTTTTCCTTCACCGTTTTTGAGAGCAGAAGCGATGAAATAAATTACACAAAGTAATGCGCCTGCCTGGATTCGAACCCCCGACTTACTGTTCGTAAGTCGGGGCCGCCACCACTGGGCCACCGCTGCTCTCAGAAAATAATGTTTAGACTTAATATCCGGGTACAAAAATGCAAAAGTAATGACGTCTGTCTGTCTGTTAACTTTGCAGCTGAACAGACCTGAATTATTATGGTAGTCCTGAGGGACGATTTATAACCTCCGTGCGAAGACGTGCGCAAAAGCTAGTAGACAAGTACATATTTATGCAAGCGAAAGAGTCGAATTGAATGCTTATCAATGAATTGCCGGATGATAAACACTTGACACGTTCTATCCGTCTCTCATTCATTCCATTCAGTGCAAATGTATGAGAACAAGTGTCACAATAAAGTTGTTGTTTCGACAATCTTGAATGGACAGCTTAGTCATTATTTCTGACTCAGAATCGTAGAAACCATCACTCAATTACACTGTTTAACTTTGACCTATATTTCTGTTAAGGTCAAGGTGAAATACAGCTTTTAGGGTTGAGCACAAACATGAGCATTGCGTGTTCGTGTTCAGAAGACGAGACACATAAATACGCAGCCTAATCTCGTTTGTTTTCGTTTCTTATCGATCGCCCTTTTTAGTACAAAATTAAAATATCATCCTGTATTTTTTATTGTATGATTTACTATTGTCACGCAAAAGTCGATTTAATGTCATTTAAAATCGACTTTTGATGACAATAGCTAACAAACAAGCAACTGGCTCACTTGATTGCAAGTGGTCACTGACACCCAGTATGAAGCATCTGCAGCAACAAAACCAAATACACCGCAGCTGCCACCCCAGAGACAAATATTGTTTTCTTCTATGCCTTTAGCGGAATCCAGATAGGATATACTCATTATGGAGCCCCGAGACTGATTGACCGCCTCCTTGGTCGAGTGAGCGCAAGCGCAACTGCTGATCATGAGGTCCTGGGTGCGATTCCCGTGTCGGGCAAAGTGTTATTGGGTTTATCCATGAAGAATTTTTCAGTAGCAGCCACTTAGTCTGGGTTTGTGCTCGGTTGATGGCAATAGGCTCGCCTGCTATTACATGCGACTTAAAACATAACTGGCGAAATGTGGACTATTACGTACACGTCTGCCTAACCTTTTGGGGATTACAGGCGTGATGTTATTTTGTGTTATAGAGTCCCGAGAGTGGAAAGGATTTCAAGGCCCGGAATCCACTAAAGTTGAGAGCGGAGCGGAGACATGTGCAAGAGTCGACCAATCACAGGAGTGACGAGATATACGATGTAGACTTCAACCAATGTGATTAGTACATTTTCGCACGTCTCCTCTCGTCTCTGCTTTGGTGCTTTCCAGGCCAAAACGTGACTTTACCAGTCCCGGTTCACTTCGGACCTTCTTCAATCGGGAGTTCAGTCGTACCCGAATTAATTTAAGTCGCGAGTTAATATGTTTTTTTTGGGTTAGCTCGATCCATCGTCGACCTCATCTCCGTCCTTTTTTTTTTCGGATGGAAAATCATCAACGGTATGACCCCTTCTGCTCTGGGCGGAGCGGACGGGTATGACAGACTTGTACAGACTAAAGCCCATCCAAGTTCCTTCTTTGCCCTTTGTGTTCCAGGGCCGCGGTATCTCTTTCGAACAAGCACACAGCCCCAGCAGGCACCTCATCTCTGTCTCCTCAGGACAAGATAGAGCTCAAGAGTACAGGCACAATTCATAAAAAAAAAAAATCGGCTCCTGTTCCTCAAACAACCGCCAAATAACTAAATTCTTTCTATCAATAGGTACTTACCATTATCATTAAGAGAATGATTAGGCGTAGCACCCATGCTAGAACTAGACCCCTTCAATATGGCATTGTGTTGTCGCAAGTTCTCCAGTTCCACTGCAAAAGGAAAACATAAATGAATATTAATGAGCGCATTGTAATCGTTAATTAGTGTAAAAACAGCCTGCTAACTGTTCTTGATAAGTATGTTGACGCAAAAACTTTATGGATTTTAATGAAGTCCGTTTATGATATTTACCTGTGTTGAATATTGACGAGGATTTATCAAACCTCCTCCTTTTTTGAACTTGGTTAAAATACCTACATAATTATGTACGACTCATTATGATAAAATGCAAATAATTAAGGTCATATTATTTTACCAGTCATCATAGTGTGTGAAAGAATGTGCAAAATACTAGATTCTTTTTTAAAATACTGTTTTAAGGAAAATTGTATCATTTGTTTGGGAAATAACAGACATGATATTTTGTTGTGTGTAACATTCTACTAACTAAACCTTAGTCCTAGTCATTAGTGGAATAATCAATGGAAAAAACCGTTGTGTCGCAGAAAACAAAAACCCTACATTTTATTTAGTAGGTCATCATTAAAGACCTAAAATATCATAATATCTTTGGATCAGCACATAGTTTTTAACCCCTGACCAACAAAGAGGGGAGATATAAATTTGAAGTATGTGTGTCTATCTATGACATCATAGCTCAAGGATTTAATTGACGGAAAAATCTACAAAATGACAGATTGTGTCTACACAATGACAGATTTCTTTGTACTATCTGTCATTTTGTCGACTCTTCCATTAAAGAAATCCTTGTCTACGGTGGTCATGCTATGGGGGCTGAATGGATGAACTTATTTTTTTAAATGATTAGTGTTCAAGAATTAGGGTAACAGACAACAAAAAAAACATTTGGGAACATTCAGATATTTCTCGACGGCATGTAAAGCCAAGTCAGAAGCCCATGGGCAGATTAAAAAATTCTGACACCAGGTAAGACACAAAACACATGAAAAAAATTGGGATCCACGTTATTTTGAGGCCAGTCTATTGTAAATTATCGGCTCCAACCAAAATCAATGTTTTCGGCTCATGTGAATAGAAACTAAGCAAGTTATAGGTTTGTGGAAGTTTCTAGTCCATTGACAGTCAATTCAAACATTCTTTGGAGATGTACCCTAGGCGTAAAACAATAGATTTGAAACTGTAAATATTAGAATAGAATAGACTCTTATTATTAATATTATGCTTGTTATAAGTGTAAGTCTAGGATGTTAAGTTATTATGTCTTATTTATAAAATATTTTTATCACACAACATTATGCCTGTAATCCCCAAAGGGTTGTGCATATGAGTACCTAATAGTACACCCAAATTGTGCCAGTTATGTGTTTTAGTCCCATGTAATAGGGGCGAGATTCTTGCCATCAACTGGACAAAAATCCAGACTAAGTCGCTGGTCCTGAGAAATTCCGGATAGAAAAACCCAGTAACAATTTTCTGACCCGGGAATCAAACTCTTCTATTTAATCAAATAATTATTGAGGAGATTAAAAGCTTCTCAAAACAACACACGAAAAAGCTGTAAAATATGGTTACTTTTTAAAAAAAATACAGGGCTAAAATACTTGTACTATTATGTATTCTGTGTGTAAAACTGACTTGTGAAATTCAAAAATTGGTGATTCCTAAACTACTTAATGAGAATAAACTGCTTCTGATTTGCTTCTTGTAAAGTACTGCTATTCAGCTGTATCAATTAAGACTAGAAAGTCCAGTCAGACCCCAACAAAGTTAATAAATGGTCAGGCAGATGAAGATGATGATTAATATGTCTCCAAAAGGCCCGTTTTCTTCATAAAAACCCCAGATTAAGTTAAACAGAGTCATTAGTATGAAAAACATGTTAAAGGCATGAAACATGTTAAAGGCATGTCTCATGTCCTTGAAACATAATGCATTGAGCGTGGGTGATTAAAATGTAGGAGTACTTGTTTGAAAGGATGACCTTATGCTTGTACCGTGGGCTGGTTTACCAAAAAGTTGGAAGGTTGCATATTATGCAGATTTAATGCACAAGGCTGTTTGAAGAATTGGGATTCGTCTTTGATAACAGACCTAAGAATTTGCTATGAATTTGTATGTGTATGTTAGGATGTTGATTGTTGAATATTCAAGCACTATTCTAATTTAATCATTTAGTGAATTCATTCTCTAAATTATTTTTAAACAAAATGGAACATTTAAAAAGCCAAGTCAAGAACAAGGTTTAAAGCCTTACCTTTGGTATCCATTAAGTCTTTATTCAGTCTTTCATTTGCCATTTTGAGGGAAGTTATTTGGTCAAGCAGACATGTCAGGAGTCTGCTGCCCACCTGACTTCCAGACATGTCTGAACTGGCTTCTGATCCTGACTCCACATCCCCATTAGCAGGTCTTGCTACATCAGGTAAACCTCTCACACAGGGGTCACTGAACCTCCTTGCATTACAACCTTCATCCTTGTCATTCAGGTTCATGTCGCTGTTGGAGTTCGTGTCGCCAACTGACGTCACTATAGGTGGCAAGCTAGCAAAGTCCTGGCTGTCAGTCAAATTCTTTGGTTGCAAGTAGTTGATGTGTTGTGTGTGCGTCGGAGTCCCGTGTCGAGGGGTGCTCAAGACTTCCTCAGCCTTGTTCTCACTCCGGCGCCGCAGTCTCGGCCTCTGCACCTGAATGCTTTTGTTTACACTCTGCACATAGCGATACTCAGGGCCGTAGAATGGCATCATAGGTGGGTTGCAGTAAGAAGGCAGCGTGGGCAGGGACAGAGGCTCAGGTGCACAGCCGTACATATGCCTGTAAGGATCAAAGCCCGGTGCGAACTGAGAACTACCCATCGCATAGTTCACATTCGGATTAACGTACGTATCATACGTGTCCATACTAGGCGTCGACTCTTGGATGTGGTGCATTGTCTTGTCCAACCATTTGGACAGGTACGAACCTCTGCTCCCACGAGATTTCTTCCGCTTTCCCAGGGAGCCGTTACTATTCGACGGTTTGCCGTTGCCGTTCACTTGTTTTGGTGTAGAAGCCATTTATGTCACTATAATACACTCGAACACAAGTATCAAACACTAGAACCACACTTCAGCTCCTTCTTCTAAAGATCAAGACACTAGTATTTTCCATTTACGCTGAATATTAAAATCGCGCACAAAAATAACTTCATTCAATTCGACCGACTTGGGCAATGAATTATAAATGACGTTTACTGTCATTTTCCTTTTTGTAATTTCTAATACAGATTAGAAAAAACTTTAATACTCCGACACAAGCAGAAAATGCAGCGACAAGAAAATTAACCAATACATAATAAATATCAATAAAGACAGTGATTTATAAAATTTTATTAAATAAAATTCTAGCTTGTATTTTGAACAGTTGGTTTGTGTTGTTTTTGTGTAATTTGAAATCTGACAGCGCCATCTGTTATTGAAACTTGTTACTATATCCAATTGTCACGTTGTCGTAATTCCAAACAGAAGACATAGATGGCTTATATTATCTTATCCTTATATTATCATAATAACCTTATTCTTTACTACTAAACTCATCGATTGCCTTTTTATAAGAATAATTATGGAAATGCGGCTTATGTTTTATGGACTTCATTTCAAAGCAGGTATTGAGGGCAAACAATGCATAACTGAACATGTCCTTTAAGCGCAGTTTTTCTGGCTCGATGCCATGGTCTGCTTTGCTTAATTAACTGGCTTTTGTGTTGCATACTCTCTGCTTATAAATACGGCGGAGCTGTTGCCCTAAAACTAATCAGAAATACTTTTAGTGGCCTCTTAGCTCTTACTCAGCAGGAGATGTCTAGGCTATGCTCGGTCGGTATCATATAGGTAAGTACTACCAGCTGTTGGCCTAAATACTTACGTAGTAGACTCGGTAGGATTTCATTTATTTTGGAAACTTACCTATACCAAATTATTATCTAACCTTGGCAGCAAACGTGAAGCAGCTGGTCTTGACATCTTGAGTTTTATTCCTAGGAAGAAATAATGTTTATGGCTAGATGGCTCAGCGTTGTATGGCGAATGGCGATCCATCAGAATATGGGTAGTTTTCGTATCACATGTTGCCTTACCCTTATCTTAGAATTGCGGGAACAATATCCCTCTAACAGGCGTAGGGCCTCCTTGCCAAACATTGATAAGGCCAATTTGCCCTTTTGTCTATCTGTAGTCCTTGGTAGGCTTGTTACACTTTGCTTTGTTGTGAATGCATACTATAGGATTTTTGGGCTGGCAAACCTGGTGTCGGCTCCATCCAGTGCTTATTTTTGTACAGGATTTTGTTGTGGGTACATATGTTAAAGTTACCTCCTTGACTTTAAAGGAAGTTCAGCCGGGAGCATGGGTTTCAACTGTCGAGAGCCTAGAATCCAGTTGTTCAGCTGTGTAAAAATCGAAAAAATTCGTGAGCGAACACAGTGAGTTTCATGTGTCGGGAACAGAATCGAGTTGCGAGTGACAGTGGTAACGGTACTGAGTGCAAAGAACGAACAAGAAAGAGGGTAGACCAATTTTTCTGCACATAAACACCCACCAGCAATAACTTCAGTTTATCCGTGATCATGGTGCTTGCAACAGCGCCGAAATATCGGGAACTCAAAGTAAACATGGTAAATGTCCCGTTTCTAGTGTTAATGATATCCTTGACTTTAGTTTAGCCATTAGGTACTATTTCTTCCAGAAGTATATGTCCAGTCTGTGTGCATGAACGTGGACGAGGCAAAAGGAATAGGTATGCAAGGATCGTAGCAGGTGGTGTTTTGTGGTTTCTGCCTATCCCCCTTGGGAAAAAGGCGTGAGTTCATGTATGTATGTCTGTGTCCCAGCAATGGGAACGGTCGGTGTGGACTGATTGTGCTATAGGAGATTTTCTAACTTGTTATTTAATCTCCTTACCGCGTTTAGTAGGCGGAGTAAGGTTAACTTACAATTATTATTAACTTCAGCATAGCTATTAACAAACGCTTCGATTCGGAAAGTCGTATGTCTGTCTTGCTCGCTTTCGTAATACCAAAAAAAGATAGACATACGACTTGTCGAATCGAAGCATCTGTGAATAGCTATGCAGGAGTACCCACCAGTAGCGAAGGGTCAATTTTTGTAAGAGGTAAGCCGGAGTATAGAATACTGACTGTGCCATTTTTCAAACGGAAGCCAGTAGGAATCGAGTTGTATGGAACCTTCGCCACTGGTAACCACACATTTGTCCTTTAAGTTTTACATAACTTTTCTCCATTTTCCGTTTGTTAATAAGAATTGTGTTTGTCTATCGACTAAACAGGTCTTCACAATTGAAACAAGTATAATATGACAGAAATTTATTCTCTAAATATATAAAACAATTTGATTTATATTTACATTTTTTTTTTCATCATTTATAAATTGTTGTGAATGGTTAACGAGATGAATTGGACGTACATAATAATATGTATGAAGAAACAGCTAAAGAATCTGTAAATACTTTACAAATTCTATGGCACATTGATTGAAGGAGAAACATTGTTACAGAAAAAACAACACAAATATTATGTGCAAACATATTATGAAAATTGGCAGTAAGTTCTTAAATCAGATTATTCTTACTAAAAAAAACAGTACAAACTAACTAGAATTACTGAAACTATATTATGGTCAAAACAATAAGGTAATATAACAATTTACATAATTATATAATAATTTTCTACATTTATAAACTTATTTATTTTGTAGAAATTCTATATTTCTTTATGATAAAAATCAAATTTAATTGATCAAGAATCGATCTATAACAATCCCGTCCTAAGATTACTTTAAACTAAATAATGTGTAAATAATCTATCGAGATTTAAATTAAAAGAAAATAATTGCATTAATTCATATGATAGAAGTTTTACTGATTGTACTTAATGTGTACCTACGGCATGTAATGCAAACGAGACGTTTGCTACAAACGTGTTACAAAAGATGTCTACCTAACGTTAGGTAAATTATTTACTTGAAAATCTAAGGTGAAATCTGTTCATCTATGAGCCTTACGCTATTTTTTGTCAGTTAAAACATCCTGTATAAACAAACGTCTTATCAATTCAATTAATTTCAATTTGTAATTGTTAAAACTAATACTGTAAGACACTGTTTTCTGGGGTATTCCTCAAAGCGCAACTTTTTTTAAGCGCAACTTACTAAACGCAACTAAATTATTCCTCGAAGCGCAACCATTAGTTGCGCTCACAAATTCAAATTAAAAATATTATATGTTTATTCCTCAAAGCGCAACCTTGATGAAAAATAGAGAAGGGTATGATGGATTCATTATTTTTTTTTCAATCATGGTTGCGCTTTGAGAAATAAACATTAACATTTTGAATTTGAATTTGTGAGCGCAACTAAGGGTTGCGCTTCGAGGAATAATTTAGTTGCGCTTTTAGTAATACCCCCTTTGAAGAATATTTTGTTGACAAAAAATAGGGTAGTGCTAAAGATTGTCTTACTTTAATTGTCATTAAACAAACATACAAAATACAGTTATTCGAGTGTGAATGGACCACTACTAGGCACCCGTCGAACGTCTTCAGACACGACGCGCCTCAACTGTGACACAATATAGGCAGTGATAGCGAATAAATAAATAGTACTAATATTTGTTGAATGATACGAGGGGAAACGGGAAGAAAACAAGTATTATAAGATTATGATCGCTTAATTCTAAATGAGTATACGATTTGATCATAAAATATAAATTAAAACTTACATAGCATCTTTTCTTAATTTTATCGTCGATACTCCGTTGAGAATTGTTTATTTTAAAATGATTTTTTAATGAATACCATGCCGATTAATACAAAATTATATGAAATTATATCGAATACCGTTATCCAATTTGCTTTTACATATACATAATCTACCATCAAATGTGCAAACTAAAACAAGACAGAACTAAAGTAAAACAACGAGTTAATTTTGAGACTTTTTCATATTATTACAAAATTTTCATATCAAAAATTCATAATCATTTCTGCCTTAAATCACCGACGTCAATCACAAATACAAGTCACATTTAATTCTGCCTTGCTCATCGCTGTCCCTCAAAGATGTAGTTAAGACTAAAACTATGATACTTAGGTTTACAGCCACTCACACGTTCAACAAAGATATCTAGAGACATACAAAATACATAATAGGTATCTAAATGTCGTACAGAATATAGAAAATCTGTTATAATCTAAGTCACATCTTTGCATTACCGGGGATTCCACGCAAACTACATAAAATTTACAAAGTTAATAACAATTCTTGTCTGTACATGAAAACTAACGGTTTTATGAACATATTTTTTTTACAAATGGCGAAGCGTTGTGACGGGTACAACAAAATATCGCATGGAATCCCTTTGGCTTATATTGTTTTTCACCCTTTGCGACCCTGCATTCATACGAGTGATTTCTACAAGAACTTTAAATGAAACAACATTTCTATTGGAATGTTTGTGTGAAACTGATTTCGAAATTGTAATAAATGATTTTCACCAGTTGAATATCAGTATTCAATAAATCCACAACTGTTCCAAGGGAAATATAGAAATCACTCCAGACCACAATCACGTCTTAACACGCGAGGGTTTCCTTAGAGGCTAAACTAACTTAACATCGTCTAATGCTGTCAGTAGGTCGCTGGTGTTCTGCAGCATGTCGGATTCGGTCCAGAAGTCTGTCGTGGTCATCTGGACGTTGGGCTCGAGCATGATCTCCGGGGTCTGAAGGAAGCCGGGGCTCGGCTGCATCTTGTTAGACAGGTATGGATCGCAGCCCTTCATCACGCCGACCGGTGACATCAGCCTGCTGCCTGGGCTGTACTGTTGGAACTTACCAACGGGAGATAGGGATTGAGGAGTGGAGTAGGGGCTCATGACGCGTTCGCGTTGAGCTGGGCTCATGGCCGGGCTGTGGGTGTAACTGTTTGGGCTGGAGGGTAAGGAGTACATGGGGCTTACATTCAGGCTCAGTGGAGACATAGGGCTGCTAATATTCGTGCGCATAGCAGTCATATTAGTGTTGTTTCGTATTAGTTGTGGCTTATTCTGCATTCCTTGTAATAAGTTGATTACGGGCAGGGGGATGTTGTTAATATTGGCGTTCTGTGGGATTGTCTGAGGGTTCCTGACCAGTTGGTAGTTGGGGTGGAGTTGGGGGTTTGGCTGTGGTAGTTGTTGCTGCAGGTCCTGGAAACACATAAAATAATATATTAGTACACAGAAATATTTCTTAACTTAAAACACACATTGGCTGGAGGACTTTTCCCTACAATGAGACAAAAAATAAGACTGGTCGGTCAATACCTATAGGAAAAACAAAAAAAGTTCCACATAAAAAGGTGCACATATAAAAAGAAGGATCGAGTATCAGCTTTAGCCTTGACATTGAAGCATTCCCAGCCGTAATAAATGTCCTACTTAACATTCACATAATCTTGGAAGCTGAGCAGATTTGGACAATCTACCATTGTTATGCAAACATTCTGCTTGTAAACACGGAGAGTAATTGGTGTTTTCTGACCACGTGAACGCAGAGACGTATTAAGAGATCTTGCAGTAACACGGGATTATTTATGATCTAGAACAGAGCTAGATCTTAATGCAGTAAGTATTTAAGTGGTTATAAACGTACATGCTTTATCGCAGGTGTTAAGCAATGCAATATTTAAAACTATTGTCTAAATGAATTTCGCCGTAGTGTTTTCAAGATTACGTTCTTATAAGCATTTCGACACTTGCATTGCTCAGAAAAATATAGCTACGATGCCACTATCTGTCAAATTAAACCTGCAACTATAAATGTTGAGATAAGGCCTCGATAAGGCTAGACTATTTCTGTAGCACGACAGCGGAATGAATGCATAGATGCTCTATATTCGCTGACGCTGAAATCTCTTAAACTTATTGTTCGTATCGTTCACCTCAATCAATAAAACTTCTACTTCGTCTAGCCAGCTAATCAACGACTTTCACATTTCATGTCAGCCTAATTTAAAGTGCTTTAATATAATTTGATGTTGTCAAGCCGTTGTGCTGCATTGCGGTCGAAGTTGCCTAGTAGATCGATAGTAATAATAACCCACTAGCATTATTAAAATGCATGCTACTAACTTCTATATGATTTTAATAAACGTGTTGAATGCGGGCTTCTGATTGGGTCTTCAGTTGCTTTTTCTGTTCTAATGTTGATAAGGGGTCTTTATTGCAGTGTCATTGATTTGATAGAAAATATTAGTGACGTGCAAGATTTTCTTACGGAGGGGAAAAAACCTGCAACTCTTCGTGAAATATGATTTTTTTTTATCGTTGTCATGTAGTCACTCATTAATCTAAAATTCCTAATATTGAATGTCTACCGTAGTTTAGGACAGATATTACATTTTTGGTCCACATCAAACATTAGTGATGTATGTTTTATTCTAGTCAGGTACTAACCCACTTTAATTAGTAGTAATAGTAATTAATCCGTTTATAGTTTTTACGCAAACCATATTTTGTCAAAATGATATCAGATCGTTCGTCTATATTTTGGCTTCGCCTTTCTTACTTAGATTCGTGTACTAAAATCCTGACATCATAAAAATGTTCCATTAGTTTTTATTTCGCGATTTAATGTTAGTTTTAACACCAAACGCCGCTGCTACTAAAATCTACTTTTATTATTACTGAGCACTCAACGTTGAAAAATGAAACGTGAAAAATTATTTGGGAGGATGATGAATTATGCACATAGCAACCTTTTTTATGTTTACTTTACAACTTTGCAGATAGATCATGAATCATAGTCAACAAACTTGCAGGTAATTTAAGAGAAAACAACGTCGACTAATTTTACTAATGGATATACTGGGTGGAAGGGAGACATAGACGCACAAACAGATAATGTCCTGTACATCAACATACCGAATGAAATTTACATAGTGCTTAAAAAAAACAGCTGTGTCCTACAAATGTGCAATACGACCTACACGGTCAAAATGTATGGAATAGTTCTTTTTGTTATTATCAATGAAAAATTTCTATGTGGCCCCCAATGATTCCGAATGATACGTAACCAAACATGTGGTAAGTGTGGTAGCCAATCGTGCGCCCTTTAACAAAAATGCATGACAAAAGACATACTTTGTCAACTGGTCTAAACTTCTAAATTGAACAACTAAGCCGCATCATTTGTTTCAATCAAACCCAGTACCATTGTATGTGGGTAAATCGGAGATTAAACCCCACTGCCCATAATTGTAGCATCCGTTACATGATCGGGCCTAGCGTATCTCTTGGAGATCTTACTATCCCTTGAGGTCGAACACGAGATCAAATTATTAACTAGTTTCTTACTACCACGTCATAATTTATAGACTGAGATGAGATAATAAGGGTTATCCTCCAGTTATCAGAATTAAACTTCGGATCATGACATCCCACATACATATCATGCAAAGATCCAAGCAAGAAGTTTCTAACGTCTTATCTCCAGTTTGTATCTATGACGCTCTTGAGTGGCCAAAGTCCTTGATCTTGGGAAAAGTTTCAGATGCGAATGGGACGGAAAGAAAATTACGAGATACACAAGTAGGGTTATCACCCGTCCGGCTTTTTCCGGACTTTACGACTGAGATTTCTTTAGGAATTAAAACGAGTTAAATGAAGACTGGAGAACCAAGTTTGAAAAGTAGAATATAACTTTTTTTTTTAAATCTCCGGCTGATTGCGGGCACTTTCTAGATTTAAAATTGGTAACCCTACACCACAGCCGAAGTTAACAGCCGTTTTATAGTAGAATGCTATCTGCGGACGCACTTAAGGCTCGAAGGGACGGCTTAGAGAGGATTTTTCCTTTTAGTTATTGCCCTTAAGACTTCCACAAACAATTTCGTCTGAAGAAAAAAGTTTTTCAGTAACAATTTAACTTGAAAGCTATACGTGTTTGCTAGTATTAAATTCCTGAGCCTGCAGGGAAATGAGGCCTCTATTAATAATTCTGTTAGGCTGATATTTGGGTAAATAGTTTTTTGGCTACGATGTTCGGTGATTATAAGAAAAACTCAGTTGTTTGAGGTAGAATAAAAACTATGTGTCGATCACATGCTACATCAATAGCTCATTTTATCTATAAAAACACGCTTGTTGTCTATAAAAATAAGATTTTCCTTTAGCTCCTAACACGGACTTTGGCTAGATACAAGTAATTAAGTTTGGAAGGACCGGTTACACATACAAAAGAAAGAAATATACCTATGTAGGTAGATAAATATTCGCATGGTCAAAATACTTGATTTGAAAGGACAAACTCGTGTCGAAAACGTGACCAGATCGTGTTTTTCGAACTTAATTTGGTCAAGTATGTGTAATTTTCTTTTTGTATGTTAATTTATTTTCGCACATGTTTAGTTCTTTAATTATTTATTTGATTTCTGGGTAAGTTTATTTTATTCAAAGACCTCATGTATTGCTCTTCATCAGGCGAGGTCTAGGTCGAGAGCAGACCAATTAATTCAAAGAAAAACAACACACTAGCCTGTTTATACTTGGTTTTTGCTCCTAATTTATCGTGAAATTATTAATAAGATGTCCTACACTGGTGTCGAAACGAATGTTTTTTTTGCATGTTTGTCTAAAGTCTGAGCATATGCCATGCCGTGTAAATGGTATCAAAACAAACAGTCAACGCTACTAAAATAGTCCCGAACGAACATCACAACATATTTTACTTCAGCATTGCATAAAATATCAGTAAGAATGTTTGACATGGCTAGAAAACTCAGAACTGCTGAATAACTTGAATTAGCGTCAAAAGCCAGCAAATAGCTGTTATTTGCACATTTTTTTCTGTTGTATTCCGAATGATTTCATTGCTGTTACTACGGACATTTGTCAATATGCAAATATCTCGCTATTAAATAAAATCTGTTTTGTCGTACCTACTCACAAACACGGAATTTTAAAATTCGCGTTTTTCGTATTTTTCATAGTTCAGCCTAGCCCAGCCCTCACTGGGGCGGATAGAGGATACTTTTGTCCCATCAGTGGGAACATTATACGCTGATGATGCTATACTTAGTTTGCTAAAGCCAATACTCGGTAAGGATGACAAGGATAGGTAACAGGGTAATAAAAATCAATGTGCACCTTTTTAACCAGAACAATTTTTTGTTTCTTTTATTTTTAGATATTTTCTGTCAACGTCACAATATTTATTTCTCTCCAGAAAAATAAATAATTATATATTCTCTAGATACACTTCATCCATATACACACTATAAATATATTAAAATAACAACGACGATTATGTATGATTTACCTACGTTTACGTCTTTTAAAATTTTGATTAATATTTATACTGCGATGTCAACTACCAAGCACATAATCTAAATTTATGATTGCTTATAATCTTATTAGTTCATCGTTGAATGACTCGTTTCGTAGATACATGCTCACTAGAAGTGTAAAGGCATACAAATGTTCTGTATAAGAGACGAACATAACAGTAATACAACATACTACTTTTTGTTTTAAGTTGTACTTTGTATCATTTGGCAGTGATAACAGTTGAGACATCGACCGTCGCATCGCACAACTGCCTGGGACATTAGGACAAAAACGAACTACAATAAACTCTGAATAAAATACATAACGATCGGAACCATACTACAACATGATCTGACTAAAGTCGTACTAAATCTATATCGATGTGAAAATAAGATTAGCAGTAGTCGACTAACATAACTTACAGTAACGAATAAATAGCGATAACCTCTGAGTACAGGGTTGATATTAAAACTATTAATATTGACTCGGTTCCAGCTATGGCTACGAACATAAGACGGAGTGCGCGGCGGGCTCTCGCGGTAACTAAGTAACCTAGGAACGATACCGATAACACACATAACCAACACGATATGCACGATCAACTTAACCACTAAACTCAACAATCGATTGCTCAAATATACACCATTAAAACTAAAGCGTAGTACACTAAACCTAGACATAAAACTAATTCTGGTACGCCTTGAGGCGCAAGCACGAGATTGCAAGACCGTGGAAGATTAACTAAACTAACCAGCCCTAGTACTAAGTCCCCCTCGACTGGTCGCCTCACGTTATAGCCCTGCCTTCAGACCTAATCTGGCTCGTACTGACGCTTATTGTCTCGTATAGGACTCCCATTACAACGCGACTTTCAGTCAGATACTGGTACATGTTTACGGTAATATCACAAGTATCGACGGCACTGTATTAACATTAATTCGTATTAAACCGACCAGAGTAAAGTTCTGTGAGAAAGCACTGGTTTACAGGCGTATAGTTTGAACACTGGACGCGTGTTATCACAGTTTATTTAGAGTAGTTGAGGTGATAGCCTCAGGCTTTTGCTTTGTGTCGTGGCCGGCATGTCACCATGCAGATGTAGCCGGCATCGACGTCGCAGCCGCTCACCAGGAGGTTCATGAGGACGCTTGAGGACTGCGCCGGCGTCGTCGACTGAACTGGGGACGGGCTACGCTTTATGCGCTTTGCACACGGCTCCTGTTCCTGCTTCAGTACTCTTTTGACACCCGTATCCCATGAGGCAACACTCCTGCTTGGTATTAGTCCTGTTGACAATGATTCTGTTTTAGTAAAGTCAAAAATACCAAATTAATATCATATTCGTTAAAACGGTGGGTTTGGGTACCTTGGTCAGAATATATGTTAGTTATGAGATCCTGTGGCTGTGGTCCCGTGGTGGTAGCCGTCAATAGGCGTTGTAGCGCGGGCGCCGGTGATGTGGTTTGCATCTCTGTGGGCTGTGGCCTTGCCATGCTTACGCTGTCGGGCAAGGCCCCCCACATCACCGCTGGCTCCAAGACTGGCAGCTCATCACTCGTTGGGATGAACGGGGAGTTGCCATCGTCAATGTCATTATCTGACCTGTTGCTGTCGAATGCGTCCAATGACAGCTCTGTTAATAATGAAGACTGTTCGCATGACGATTCGTTTTCCTGAAAACATATTTATGGTTAAAACTGAGAAGAAAACCAAAGCAATAAGACAAGCGAAGTGGTTGACTGATAGATGTTTTACCTGAGGCTCAGGCGAAGACAACAGCAACGAGTCTGGCGTTAAGGAGTCTACTGGTGATCCGTTAGCCAAGTCATCACCCAGTAGACTACAGTAGTTGTCGCTCAGAATGAAATCGTCGAACATGTCGAAAGGACTATTCTCTAGAGGTATACAAGCATCACCAGCGGTGGGTGCCAAGTGTGTCAGATCTTCCGGCTCGTCTTTAAGCACTGTAAACAACACCGACATTATATTGAAGGAAAAGTGGTCACAAGATAGAATTCTAATAAAGCAACAACTGATACCTAAGCTGTGGAAGTTGGAGTGCCACTCACTTGTGAGTCCCTCGTCTTGGGAGAACATGAGAAAGCCTTTGTTCATTTCTTTCTTTCGCGGAGCGAATATGAGCTCTGTGACAGGAATAGGGCGTTTCTCTTCGGGTGCTATGATTTGGACTATGGCACCGTTGGCTGTGGGGTCAGCCGAGAGGGCCGGCACAGGCGCGGGTACGGGCACCGCCGGGGCCAGCACGGGCTTCAGATCGGCGTGCTGCACCTGGTGTGCGGCAAACACCTCATCTTTGCACTCGATACCACTGTGGAAACAAGAAACATGATAACACAATGGTGCCACACAGGGCAAGATGGCTTATGCCATCATGTTAGGTGTCATGGTCTACCGCCAACACGTCAACGCATAAATTAGATGTACGTCATACAAGTGCCTCCGTATAATGGCCTATAAACTGAGCTGCACGGTCATTAGTTAAGAGAGAATAAAACATTCCAGTGTTAATCGCTTTTGTGTACGTTGTGTGAGAAGACGCGGGAAGTGTGAATAGCGTGCCACATAGAAATACTAGTTAGAACATATTGGCGTCGCGGTGTAAGATATACAATAGCGCGTAATCAGTCAACAATATTCAAGGTTGATGTAGGTCTACATGTACACTGTATGCGAGCTTATGTCACACGATATGGTACAGATGGATAAACACTAATTTGTTTCACGTCTAGACTAGTCTATTCCAATTGACATAAATACCGTGTGACTACAAGAAGTTTTTGCACAGCCACATGATTCAGAACACCAAACCAGGAAAGAGTCAGAGGGATAAAATTAAAATGAATTCAAACGTTAAAATCGTATTTGGTAAAATCAAATTATTGATTTACATGAAAGAGCAGAAAAATAATAACCGGTGGATATTACCAAAGATACACGGAAAATGTTACAATACATGAGCACAAAAGGCAAAAACCAATGACAATATGACTGCAATTGCGGTAAAGACTAATGAGAAAATACCGATGATAACAAATAATATTTCTAATTCGTACCTGACAAAGTAACGAGAAACCGTTCAAGCTATTACCATGTATTTGAGACTAAAGTATACAACGCTAGGAAAATGTCGAAGATATTTTTACTAGCACAACAAATAAAACAAACTGCACAGAGCAAATGACTGACAGAACTGAGAGGAGAGTCATCAATGAGCGCGTGCGCACGGCCCCACAGCTGACTCCCGTTTGACCAGACTGAAGCAATACCTGATAACGAGATCCCACCAAAACATTTGTTTATAAATGTGATGAAGACTAGATTATCTGTTGGCTTGGTCTAAAAAATAAATAAGATCTTGATTGTTAACAAAATGCGGCAATAGCAGAGTTAGTATTTTAGGAAGATTTGAAAGTAGCTAATTACGGTTTTACAAGAAGAAATAATCGGCTCTAATTCTGAGACATAAACAATATATTGGTAGATTTTATTATTTTTGTGAAGAGCAGAAGAAATTAAAAATACTTCTATAACTTTATCTAGATGATTTTTTTATACTCGTGCATATATCGGAACTAAATTGAAAAATCTGAAACTAAGATATTGCAACTTTTGGATCTATTATTATTGCCAAAATTAGGTTTCACGACAGTGCTGGTAGGCTAAGAGAGTAAATGTTGAAAAAAGAACTTTTTTTAAAATCATATAAATATCAGATGAGTAGAAAAAAGTTATGAATTTTTAAGGATAGGTACTGTTTCCAAAAATAAAATAACATAAGCTTTACTGCGAGAGGAAAATAACTAAATCCTTTATAAAGAAAATGTCCTATCAAACTTTTTCTGAAATTAATTACTCTGACCCTGATTCTTTTAAACGAATACTTCGTTACGCCGGAGATTAGAACTTTATTAGGATTAATTAATGAGCATCCCATTACTAGATAACCTAAGGATTGGCCCTGTGGGACCCATTTGCGTCAATGATATCAAAATCAACACTGATACTGATACGCAAATACATTTGAGATAAATTGTTGTTGACAATCGTTACGGTTCAAGTTTTCATTGACACTATATAAATAACAATTATGATGGAAAATTACATATACCTACACACAATGTGCACTAATTAGAGATGGAACACGACTGAAAAGTTGTAGGAAGCCGAAGAATTTTTCATCTTGACAAACCAAGCTACTACATATTTTTAAAGCACACTTTGTTTATTTTGAATTACGCAACTTTTGGTCGTTTATCTTGTCTCCACTAACCAAACAGTTATGTCTACTCCATAAACACTACACAATATCAAATTGCGTCGGAATCCAGACAATATAACGCAGGCTAGACGGAGACCGCTTGGGGAGTGTTTTTATTTTGGCCCTTGCATTTACGCAATGTTTTTGAAAGCGAATTTTGTGCGAGCGAGATGGGTGGATGGTCAATGTTAGAGATAGAAAGAGATGTAATGGTGGTAGTAAGTGCGGCCTTGCAAACGACCTTGCTCCTCGCACCCCACAATCAGACCCCTTGTTTTCTCCAGACCGGCCATTCACCAAGAGCGCGAGAAGGGATGGCTGCGCGCGCACGAGTGCCACGAGGTATCCCTATCGATTTAGGGCTTTCGGTTTGAATCCACACTTCCAGTCTAATGCCAATCAAACACCGACGAAATACTACCTCTTTGAGGTGACAGGGTTCTTAAAAAGGTCTAATGTGAAGACCCCTACAATAAAACCACCACCACAACAAATCAAAATCGTTTAAGAAACCTGACTAACACTTAATAGTTCAAACCAAATGTCAATATATATATGGTATTAAAAGCCACATATTAACAATGTTTTGGATCAATTTATAGCTAAGCGGGCAAAGTGTCAGACACAATATTTTATTGGAACTAATAAATCTGTCGTTAAATTTTATTGGATATAAAATCCTTGAATCTAACCCCTTGTGCATTACTGAAACTTTGTAAAAAAAACAGGCAGAACTACTGTTAGTTCATGCAGATAGTATTTTAGTAAATACAGGTAGATCAACTAATCATCTAGTATTTGCAGAAACACAATACCTATCATCTCAGACGAAGAATTCCATAAAACCAACCAATCATCTGATAACAAGATAACACACTGTAGCTTCGCATAAAACACCAAAATAAAACGAGATTAAAACGATAGCGATAACTCTAACGCTGCGCAACTAAAATATTTGAACACGAAAGAAATAGAGAACAGCTGTTCGGCAGGTAACCTTGGCCGTGATACCGTTCAATGGGCAACGCAATTCAACAATTACATGCTCCACGGTCGAGGTCGAGTCGTGACGCTAAACACATCAGCCTCATTGGATATCAATTGTCTTAAATACTGTACAGCATTGAAATATAATACAGATGACACCGTGGAAAATTCTGAGTTAGAATTTTATTATGTTGATGATTATTTTCCTCTACTTCCGTCATAGTCAGTCATACGAGTAATGATTAATTAGTAATTTTGTAGTAACTGGCTGACAAGAGTTCAATATTGAAAGCTTACGCATGCCAGACGTAGTAGACGCGACAATTGATAAATATTTGGTCATTACTTCAAGGCTGAAGAAGATAAGATTAGATTAATGCCCAAATTATAACCAACTTTCTAAGCGAGGGGACGCATAGAAGCGGCAGAAATTTTGAATGATAAATTGATAAGACCTGCTCACATAATAGTGTATCGAGCGACCGTGTCGTGAAGGGTCATAAAATTACTATAGCCCCCTGCGTTCAACTGTCGTGCTTCGAACAATGTGTACTAAAACCGCAAGTCATCAGCCGGGTGGCCACTCTACTTTGTTTAAGTCAACATAGAAACGCAAACAGAATTCCCAGCAACGATTACCGAAGAGTTGAAGGAGGTCCACAATGAATAAATTACAGTACAGCTAGCGGTTATGATTTAACAATGCATGTTATCAATCTTGTAATTCATAGATCTCGGTCGTTCAAATTAAATCAAGTAGAAGAATCAGCACATCGGTCTGCCAATAGAGTAGCGAGAAGTGCGGCGCGGGAGTCAAGGCCGGCTCGGTGGCGCGCTTATGTAACCGAGCTGACGGCAGCGGGGGGACGGGACCGCTAAAATTAGCGGGTCTCACACAAACAACACACTGACACGGCGCATCAGCGCAAACGCACTCGCCACACGCTCCGGGAATGCATTCACACAAAATAAAAAAAGACACGATGCAGTAACTAAACCAGACGACCACCATAAATAAACACTAGGCTATGCAGACCCACATACGTTTATCGGAATCAATCAAAACGAAGGTAAGAATCAATATTATGTAAGAATGTTGAGTTAGCACTGAATAAAAGAATATCGTTATTGTAGTTAATGGAAAAGTTTTGCATTAAACCAAATCGATCTAAGAGTCCGATATTACTTATTTATCGTACTGTCACAGGTTAAACCACAATCGTTTCAATCAGCGTAAAGATTTCTGCTACAATAATCGTTTTAGATAAAATCACGAAATAGTAAACAGGCACTAGTATGCGAGCACATCCACTATTTATGCACTATTCACATTCACTAATTCACACTGATCCTTACCATGATGTGATAGCTGTAACGATGTGTTGTCAAACAAGTTTGTCTATGTTGAGAGACGCCGGCGTGTTACTCAATGTACAGTGAACAGCTGATCGGGAGCGCGAGTTCGTCGGGGGCGGTAGGGTGGCCGCGTGGGGTGTACGTTTGCGTCGAAGTCTGTAGCACGAATGATACGCGCGGCGGCGGCGGCGGCGCACTCGTGACGCGGCCCACCTAAACACATACATTACACAGTCGCGCGATACCAACTGATGATAAATTTTTGAGGATAGCCGGTGCGTTCATTCGACAGCCACGCGAGTTTTAATCGAGTTCACGAACCATCGGTGGATCTAGCGACGCCGATCACGAACAGGTTAACGCGATATCACCTTACTTACGAGTGATACTCACGTAGCCAGGATGTTTAGAGCCCTGATAGCTGATCCCATTCATAAAACAACTGATAAGAACCGCGAAAAGATAACTGCATAACAACAAGAAAACCCCCTACAACAATCAGAGACAAGATCATTTTCAAATATAAAATAATTCAGAGAAAAAACTTGCCCTAGATTTCGAAGCTCAATTAAATGGCACCTTTAATATTGCCGATCGATTTCGTGGAATTGATGAAATAAGTTCAGTAGAACTTATTTTAAGAACAATGACTCCCGGACAGGCCAACGAACCACGACGTATTTAAACCAGGTACATTTCCTGTTTAAATGCTTAGTTATATATTTTCAATGATTTTATCCTGAATAACACTGCAGTGTGAAGTGTTGTCTTTAGTAAGATTATAGTTATATGCCACGAATCAGAAGACTTACATAGCTGTTAATTTTCCTGAAATTGCCATATGCACCAAAACTCGTGGAAGCTTATTGATTATTCAATTTAAACATGCCGTTTAATCCGGAGTTAGACAACAATGTTTAGAACGTAGTTGGCAAATAAGCGTATTTTCTGATTCAGCTTTCTTATCCTCCAAAGTTTTGACAATGGATAAGAATGTCCCAATAAAAGTCTTCCTAAAGTTATGGGCATTAAAATTTGCAGCTATTAAATTCAATTATCTACTTAGTGAGAAACATTTTCTCAAAAAAACATCGCAGATACTCGCCTAAATTGAACAACAACGTTTTAGGACAATTTTGATGTATACCACAATGTTATCATTTTATTAAATACCAGACAATCTGAATCAGTTAACAAAGACTAGGTACTTTCCCGCAAATATATATTGTAATTCATAACGATATTGAAGAAGAAATTGAAAAGGTAGAACATAATACAGAACATAATACAGAACATAAGATATATCAGAAGTAGAAAAGGCGTACAATGGGTTTGATGAAACACATGGAGAACTAGCCTCAATCAAGGTATTCGTTGATAATGAATAGGTTCAGTTTGCCAATCCATCAAGCGGTGCAGACGTGACACTGGATACGTTTGGACGATGAAGCCGCGTTGTTCCACAATTTAGCCGCGTAACACAACACCTCGCTCTAATGGACCCTGGCGATGCTAGCTATTGGGCCCCGGCGCGAGTATCGTGTGCAATATTATGATTTAATGCAATGTAAAATCGCGTTTTATGGAGCAATTAACACTGTTGATGATCTCGAATTGAATCCTCTTTATTGTCAATCTTCCAGTTAACGATATTAATCACTTCAATTGAGTTTATATTTTATCCGAAACTTGATAATTGTAGCAAATGTATAATTGCTTCTGCACTCTCTGAAGGATTTATGAGTTATGAGACTACTCCCCGTTGTACTTCCGTGAATTTGAATGGAAGAGCATGCGCGGCGATGACTAGACCATTTTGCAACTGCTCGCAATCATCTGATGTAATATGCGGAAATTAATTTATGGAAAAACTATATAATATTTTATGTTAAATCCATAGCAGTGCTAATTGGTATAATTTGGTCCAACTTTGGATATTTATTCGGACACAAAATAAATAAACTGTAGCATTGCGCTATTTGATTATAATTTACCTCAGCAACGTCTATTAATAAAACATAATTTAATAAGAACCGGTATTTTCCTGATGCTTAGCCCCTACTGCTAAAATAGTAGTAGCATTACGTCTAGCCGTAAGATTCGTCACATGTTATGAGAATTTAGTTGCCTACGTGATACGAGAAACGTTGCCCCTATCGATTCAGTGGCTCCTAACTTTTTTGGAGTGACTAGTCAAGTTTCGAGAGTTTGCGGTACGTGATAGAACGCGCAATCCTATCCCAGTTTTACTTTATGTCAAAGTTTACTCATATCCGATCTCAAAGTCAGGATACGAAAACATGGAAAACTTGTTTTATAGTATGTATTATGGGCTGACAATTATGGTGGTTAGCGTATTGTATTCAAGATGGCGATGCTAATTGCTTGGGCAGCGACAACGTAGCTGCATTTCGCTAAATTCATCGTGTATTTCGCGAGCTGCGAGCTATTGTGCAATTAGGGCCAAAGGAGACCGCACGTTGGCCGTCGACCCGGCCCCACCCCCTGGCTGGATCCGACGGACTACGTGACTCGGACGCCATTGCACACACCTTGCATCATCGTCTTTACGAGACATAACTGTCGCCGACGATTACGACAAGAGTACCAATAATTGGTACAAAAGTATAAAGAATTCAGTGTAAAATGTAGATTGAAAAATAAACAGGAAAGCGTATTCCACGGATTGATTATGCACACAAACAAGGTAAACATAAAACAATATTTCTAAATCTATAAATAACTTGAACAACCATAACTGCAAACACTTCAAAGCAAATGCATATAATTATAACTTCCATTTACAAGTGCACTTACATAATAAAGCAACTCGCAATCATCACGAAGTAAATGACAAACCAACGTCATGTAAGGATTTAGTTAAAACAATACTTGGAAGCAATACAAATTAAAATACAGATATCGAATGTCATATGATTGAGCGGCAATTTTCTGGAGTGAACAACGGTGCACTCCAAATCCGGCTGTCGATCAAGAATTTTAAAACGGTACAGAATGAGACCAGCCGCAATACGTACAGAGATGAATTCCAATACAAAGTCAACGATATTAACAACAACAACGAAACCTTCCATCCTATTGGGAATTCCTCTCCAATACTATCTTATCTACTCACGAACCCAACAGGAAGCTATATCTTGACATATCATCATAGACTTTCCAGGAACGGACAATGGAGTAAAATGTAATATCCGGACGCTACAAATATTTGTCAAAATAAATCAAACTTTTCGAACAAAACCTAGTAATCTATTCATATGATGAGATTTATGAAGGTTTTATGATTGAACAGAAAGCGAGTCGAAGAACATAAAATAAAATGATTCGCTAGATTCTGCTGATAGAGAAAATTTGGGACTGCATGAAAAAACTGCTTACAAATAACAAACGAATTGTCTAGAAGACGTAGAAGATAGCATCACATAAGTCTGTGAGTCATAGACATAAAAACAGTAACTATATGGAACTTTAGATAGTCTAGTTGAGGTGTGTTAAACCTGTAGTAATTACATGATAAGAACATTGTTACACAATGATATCAAAACTAGGCACATTTGTATGTGTTGTTTTCGAACATCTATTGCGTTCAAGGAGCAAATTAATTTTTTTGAGCATTTATCCAAAATATATGACAGGTCTGGCAGGCAAGACTGAATGATAAAATTTCTGTCTGACAGTGAGTTGAATACTGGATTTGAAGGCAAATTTCGAAACTGAAACAATTCTTCCTGTACAATGAGGATGTTAATCGACCCAGTCCTGAACAATGGTTTAACAGAAGTCAGTGACCCTGCTCATTAATATTGATAGCTTTATTTGAAGTAGCCAGGTGTTAGTTAGTAGAAATCAAAATATAAATCAATATTAGGCTAAATGACACGTGAGCTGCGTACGAAACTCTACACTTACTGGTGATTAATAAAACATCAAATCGCTCAGTAATTACGTATGGGTTCACCTACAATAAGTTGAGTTGTATTTTGGAACGGTGCTGTTTAAAGACGTCCCATAAGTTATAGATCTAGAACAAGTCGTGACACATGTTTCTTGTCATGCGCCATAATGGTAGAAGAATTATTGTTTTTGTAGTACTTACAAAAATTGTTGAAATGATGAAGTTTTGAATAATCAATATTTGAAGTGCTCACAACTACAATAAAAATTGATATGATTTAGATACTGTATATGCCCAGTATTGTCACGTAACATGTATCAAAGCGTGAGGATTAAGCAAATGAAGGTAAACAAAATATAGCTGGTGAAATAAATTAATATTTGAATTCGCAAATAGAATCACGCGACTGATTACTTCCTACAAAGACTACTAAACCGGTTATATCATAATTATACGTACACGTAATAGATAGATATATCATTTTGAATTACGCTGGCATGTAAGCACACATGCCCGTACTAAAATCAATATGCAGTATTTTTGAATTAGGCCAAGCAATCTGGATACGGGTCTACAAATTATATGGATGCATATGCTGATGGAAATTTTGTTTTATTACAATATACAGAAGATTGAGAATGCAACGACGAAAGACTGAAATGGTAGTATGAAACGATTAAGAAAGTTTACCGCAGCTGACGCGACTGAAATAAAATCGCGTTTTCGCGTAAGAAGGTAGAGTTACAGAATTACCACCCAAAGGTGAAGCCTTTTCTAAATAAATCTTGAAGGACGGTTGACACAAGTACGTCTATACAGGGCGAAGATGACGTCAAGCCGGCTGATCCTCTATCGAGACTACTTCCACTCGTCTAGCAATTTTCGGTTTAGGATCACCCTACGACAGTAATAAAATCGAAGCAAAAATGTGTAGGAGAGAATTCAATACAGAAACTCATTTAAGAAGTAGGCAAAGTAACACAAAAGAAAGTAAATGCGAGCTGGAAAACTAAAATCACGAAACATATGCTAAAAATACACGAATACAAAAAAAGGTTTTGAGAGGTTTCAGCTTATGTCAGAAATGAGAAACAAACGGCGCGCGGGAGCGGGACACCCACGCGCCTCATTCAAGCTTAACTAAAATTGCAACGTACCTATGTAGCTACCTCGGTAGTAGGAAGGTGGGGTGAACGACCCGGAGGGGGAGGAGGCGGTGCACTCGCCCGGAGTTGCATAAACCGTCCAACGACCGCAGAGCTGCGCATACTATCCAGGCAATATTGGTACAACGTGAAATTCACATGGAGAACGAAAACAACTCTAATAGGTGGACTCTTCCTTTTATATTTTTGCACTAAGCTAATGAAATATGAAGAGAAAGAATGAAAACAAACTTAAAACCCAGGATTGTTTTTCTTTATAACCGCAGACAATAACATTCTTGTGGCAGAAAAAGCAATTGGTTATTTGCTTAAACGTGCCACAGCTGCAAAAATATAAATAATTTTAAAAATCTTAGAACCAAACCGAAGATAAGCTTCGATCGTTAAAATGACTAAACCATTAACACTAAACAATGATGTAATGTTTGATATTGTATTCTGATTTAAGTAAATGCGTCTGTGTGGAGATGATGATAACGTGTGCAAAACAGTCGCTGTTTGTAATAGACATGATCATCTGTGTTCATTGTTCAAATCAATATAGATCTATCGGAATTCTACGGCAAAATTAGCATCTAGAAAGAAGTGTTGACATAAAATCCAATACTTCAAGTTTTAACGTGTAAGATTAGCTTGAATTATAGATTACGTCACTATCAAAGATATCACATGTTCCTGTTGCGTTTATTAAAGAGTTCGTTATAGGAATATTTTTTGCCATATATGCCCGTTTTGACAATCAGCTCATCGATCGTCCAAGACATAATTCAATTCTAATTATAGAAAAAAATCTAGGTGTGTCCCTTCATATGCAATGGATACAGTTACGTGTTCTAGCATTGACCTACATGCGGTGTGAAAATAAATTGCGGTGCAATGCAACACACGACAAAGATATTAAGTCATGTGAATGTCCAGGTGTTGCCATGTACTCGATCTCAATGATAAGGTCCTGTTTAAAGGCTTTATTATCTTGATCGTATAAACAACATTGCATTTTAAAACTTACAATCACCAGGCAATTAGTGTTGTTGTAAAGAGCACTTTAATGCTGATACCAATTGACTTTTATGTTGAAGATATAGGAACGTTTAGTGATGAAAATAACAAATTAAAAAAATAATAACTGCAAAGGTTGAAACAGATACTGAAGTATAATAAAATTTAATCAAAGAACTTGCTTGTAATGTAATGATCTAGCATTTACAAACGTAAGCACATGCAGTAAATCCTTAGACCCTGTACGAGTAAATGACTTAGTATAACATATTAGATCATGTCTAGCTAACAGGTGGACCATTCACTTCACCTCTAAGTCCGACTTGACACAATTTACCACATTAAATAATCCCTCTAAATGTATAACAAGATCATAATATTATCTAACAAAGGTAAATTCACTTAAAATAGCCGGATTAGCAAAGCCTTAACAAACAAAGGACGAAAATGTTTTGCTGAATAAAGCAACATGGATATTTTTTTTGACAAAGGGATTCTTGGTTATGAGTTCTCAAAGGGTGTTAATAATGTTGTAACTATGATAACACTATCATTAAATAGAAAATTAAACATGGAGGATAATATGGCATAGCAACCAACACCCGAGATAACCCCAAGCGCATCTGATGTTGATGCTACAACTGACGGTCCACTATCATCTGCAGTCAACACTGATAAGATAAATTTTCCATCGAAGTTGTTTAACATACCTAATAATAAGGCCGCCAATTTAATTAAATAGTATAAATAAGTAATTAATGAGCACGAATTAATTGACTCTTATATAATACACGTGATTAAAGGCATGTTAGTACCTTAGCACTTGAAGATAATAGTGCAAGAAATAGAAAATATTCAGATAGCAATTTCTAATCAGACGCGTAGGTCAAGTATGTTTAGAAAACTTGGGTTGGTAAGGAAACGTGAGTCGAGTGTGACATAAAACTTTACGACGTAGTAGAAACTGAGGTAAATTTATGTTCATTATGCGTGTTTGATTTTTCAATTGATAGGGCTGTAGTTAACATGATTGCAGATAGAAGTCCTGTCCTACTTAATTATCAATTGAAATCATGATTTTCGCGTAAATCCAGTAACGATATTGTGATTATGCTGTTGTTACCGTGTAAAATTATGATTGTGCTAAAATTCTTTGAAATTATATCGTCCATGACACAACAGTTGACTGATTCAATAATATACTATATTCCAATAAACATACATGAGTTTATGCAATTGACAAAGCGGAAGAGTTATGAATTTGCGAAAAAAAACAAGGAAAACGCCTTGCTATATCAAATGATTATGTATGAGTTCATCAAGACGCTACAGTGTTGATTTTGATATTGTACAAAAGCTGTATATATTATTATTTATCAAACCAAGTTAGGAAGAATGAAATAGCAGAAAACAAGTCATTAAACATACACCAAACGAATTACACATGCATCAATCTTGTACGTGATTTTGCATCTGACAGAGCTAAAGAATGACCATGCTAATATCGTCTCAGAAAATGCTTGATGACTAAACAAATAATTACAATATATTCAAGGATGGTGAATGATGGTAAAAAAGAGCAGTGTAAAAATTCAGGAAAACAAGAGACTAAAATACTTATGCACAAGTAGCACGCGATACAAAATAATGTAATATGTCTTAGGAGACTACTCTAGTGACTGTCAATTTAGAAACAATAGGGAGTTACAAGAAGGTTCTAGAAAGATACCTATCAAACTAGCATCACCAATAAAGACAGAGTATCCAATTAATCACTATGATGTTGTTAAAAGATATATTGTTAATTAAAACTGTTAATTGCATTCTCAAGAAGACTTGGTTAATTTAAATAGTGTTGAGAAAATTAAAATGCTTTCACATAGAAGCCACAATAGGGTAGTTGACAAACCAATCAATCGACATACTTTTTAAGAGCTGTCAAAACGTGATTCCCCCTTATATTTTGAATGGAAATAGCACGCTATGACGTCACTATTTAATCAACTCAAAGACTTAACTATTTATTGATTTCAAAGCAACTAAAAATCTAATTTTGCAATTAATTGAAAATTAATCGGGATTTCAGGTCTAAAATGAAGTATTTTTTTAGAATAGTTGTGTCTTGGAATTATTGTTTAATGGTGTCAACTATCCATTTAAGAAAATGGTAGAAATATTATTGTATTTTTTAGTTTATTTTACTTCTTTGAGACGAAAATAAACATCTTTAAATAAATTTTTCTTCGGTTTATCTCGAGGTATAATTTCAACTGTGACACGCCTACAAAAAGACACAAATATGAAAACAAACGTGATAAACACGGTTCTGAAGAGATAAGACTCTTTACAACAACATTATTTATAACTGAATGTTTTTTCACGGTCTACATTTTATAGACCACGCCACGCCACGCCATCATCTTCGAAATGAAAAGATAAAAACTGCTGACCTCTTAACATATTGAACAGCGAGAAACATTTTATAACAATTGTAATATTTCCACCGTTCAACATTATTGTACTATAATTGACTACCTAATCATTTAGGGTATATTCTTAAACAAAATACAAAGGTAGTTCTATCTCAAAGTTTATCTAGTCGTAAAGGTTCTTGAATGTAGATTCGTTGTTACTCAGTGAATAATTTATCGCCAGAGAATGAAGAGCTAACAGAAGATTTAAGTAGACATTTTGAAGGAAAATACTAAATCCGAATTGACCTTGAACGTTACCAGAAATGTTAATTTTACCATTACCATATCTATCTATAATACAATACCAATAATAGGTGTTTGCCAAAGACGAGTTTAAAATAGAATGTAATAAACATTCAGCAGCAAATCCTTCAGACGAATCTACAAAAATTAATGAAACGAAAAAAAGGTTCGTTGTTAAAGCGACGTGGAAAGCGGAAAGAGCGGAAAAGCCATTGCAATCTGCGTGACCTCAAAATGTTAACAGCTTTCAAGCGTTCGCGGAATGCGGCCCATAAACGCGACGGGATTCACTGAAATAATGGAGAAAATCAATTTAAAAAGATGCAAAATTGAAGCAGTAAAAGTACTGTAACAGAATTATGAAGTGATAGACCGTTGAGAAAAGGAAAAGTAAGCAATATTCAGAATTTCAGACAAAGTCCCATTAACAATAGCGGTAACATTTGGTGAAAATATTTTCTTGTTAGAAATGGGTCTGAGTTGAGTGACAAAGTTATAGCTAAGAGGAACGACATCGTAAAACCAGAATGAAATGTTCTCATCATTGACAGACGTTCGTAAATATAATTGGATTTTTATGCTGCCGTATTTTAAAAGAACTTGAACAAGATATTCAAAGCAACTGGATTTAAATGAAGAGATTGAATTTGCCAGATCAAATATCAGTCAGTCGTTGGAGTAGATATCGGAAAATTCTTTTTCACGGACGATTGATCAGTCCTGAAATACTTTCAAGATGGCATTTACGAGATTAAAGACGGGACAAAATAGACTGAGAAAATTAGGAACATCTATAAATGTCCATTGATAGAATATTGCGAATGTTTTGGCAGAAAATGTTTAAGCACTTGAATATACAATGCAAATATCCGGGACCGCAAGTACAGAGTACAGAAGAATTAAATGCCAAAACAGCCTTATTAAACGTTCAGGAAAATGCGACCACTTGAACAACAACATCAGGCTTTTAACCCTAAATATAACTCTGCGAACATTTATAAACAAAAACAAATGTATTTTTGGAGAATCCTTATTTCGCTTTCAATTCATAATTCCGAAACCAGGAATATTAATTGTATCAGAACTTCCTTAACCAAAGTTGTATTGAAAACCAATAAACGATCAACAAATTAACTGTTCACAAATAATATTACATCTATCGAGAATCTTTACGAGTCACAGATCAAGGGAAACTGATAAAAAGTAAGACTGATAAAGCTAACAAATTGTTTAAAGCTATTTGCAGAGGCAGTAAACAATAGAGCAGTTGAAATGTAGTCAACAATAGCTGAATATAGAACACCACAAACAAATACCTTTCCGTATTTATTTACAGATGAAGAAGAAGAGAAGTGTTGATACGTAATCAGTTAGTGGTGTGCCAAGTATCGTATGGGTGTGATAAAGCGATGTGGACGCCAAACTGTTGTCCCTGACACGCGGTAGAACAGCCAGGTGTTAGTCAAATGTGTATTATGAACATCTTCAAAACATTGACGGCAGTCAAAATTGGGTTACAGACGCAAAATTATGTATTGTTTGGCACAGGCTTGTAGAGAGAGTTATGAAAGAAGACTAAAACAAATTCATTGTTTCATAGCAGAATACCTTTTTCTACATAATCTATCTAGGTCTTAGCCTGATTATCATATATGTATTCATCATCTCAAAGACCTAGGCGAATTATCATAGCTAGACCATTCGGTCAACCAATAACATATTCAATCGGTTTTGTATTTAAAAGAAATAGAGACACGAAAGACACTTTTATTTTACGCAAATACGGGTAAAAAGATTTGTAAGTAACCTTATTTCTTACAAAAGTAACGCAATAAGACCTGGATAAGTCAAACCAATATTGGAATGTAAAAGTAAAAAAAAAAATGAGACTGAGGGGTTCACATTTCCTGGATCAGGACAGATGAGCCAGAATCGTCACACAGTCACACACCTGAAGATGGTCCGTCACCGAGGCAGACCCAAGAAACGCTGGCGTGACGATTTGGACTCGTTCCTGACTGATTGGCCAGAGGAGGCAAAACACCGAGAGAGTTGGAAAGGAATGGAGGAGGTCTTTGCCCAGCAGTGAGACAGAATAGACTAATAAAAAAAAAGTAACCAATACGAATAAGGGAATCATAGACACGACAAAGTAGAAAAAGAAGCATCTAATATTGAACTAAATTGCTTAGCAGCTTGAGTTGGTCAGTGAAATGGTACGGAAAATACGTGAGAGTGCGATCAAAGGATTTGCTCCTTGTGTTATCTGTCAGGCGTTATCGCAAAGATTCTGCATTTTATCCAAGATAAAGTATAAGTTGACAAGGATATTGGGTTTCGCAGAAATTCTTGTGTGTTGGTGGAAAAGTTTGCGTAAAATATTAAAAAAAGGATAGTAGAATGTTTGCAATTTAGTGTGATAGTTACCTACAGTTTATGTAATAATGATAAAATGAAACAAACTCGCTTATTCAAAGTTGTCGTGAATATTTTCACCGGAGTTATAACAGTAAACAGGAATATTAGTACTCTTTACGATGTTTTCAAGGAAAATTATAGTCCATTCTATTACGTCTCTTCTTTTATAGTCCAGACTCTAATTAACTTTGTTAATTCGCAAATTGATAGTTATTAAATTAACGAAAGTGCTCTAAACGAGGGTGAGCCGACGCGATAAGGCTTTTACGTGAAAGATATAGTCGCCTACGGATATTACACCCACAATTTTCTACGTAACAGGACGTAACTTACGTTGTTAACGTATACGGTAGACCAAACACAAATGAAAACCTTATAAAACAAATAGTATTACCAAAAATGTTACTTACCTTGAGAATACAAAATATTTGAGAAATCTCAAGTATTTTTTAATGATCATAAATAAAAATGTAGTTATTACTTCTGAAAACGGTGTTGAAAATCCAACAAAAACACAAGACAAGATGATCATAGAAGATAATTTCTTATATCTAGACCTACCTGATGACGTAGTTAACGCAGACGACGCTGATCGGCTTCTGTTGCTTGTCGGTGATGACCGTGGCCTGGGTTTGGACCCAGGCGTACCCGCCGGTCTTGGCGAGAAAGCGGTACCGCCCTGTCTCGCATTGCCCCTTCGAGAATACTGGAACAAGAAGGTTTGTTGTAGTAATGAAACGTAATATTTAAGTGATACCACTAATGAGGGGAAAAGTTTAATGATCACTTCTTGCATCACTGTATATGATGAAGAAGAGGATGAAGCTAACGATATACTTAAGAAACAATTCATTCTAAACGTCATCGAATTGTAATAAAATAGGTATTTATTAAATCAGTTTATAAATTGTTATATGTTAACTACTATGCGAGTACGCAATATGGCAATCAGTCAAGTACGTATTATACATGAGTGTCAAAGATAATCACTTCACAACTGACTAAATTAATAGATAAATGCGTTACAAACTTGACAAATATCTGCAGTAAATAGTTGACTCAATTTCAAGGACAGTTGTCATAAAAACAGGAAAAATATAAGAAGTATTTTAAGTATCGCGTATGGTGGAGATTCCAACACAACAAGACAAATCTATTTTAAAACAACGTCGTTCCAGGAAAATAAAAAAAACTGAAATATATAACGCTCTTGAATTTATTCACAATAAAGAACAAGTTGTCGAAAAGGAAAATGAGATAAACGAAAAGAACTTAAAAAGAAGAATCTCAAATCCACGAATTAAAAAATCTACGTTGAATATTCTCAGAACTACACATCGATACGAAAATAATATTGTTGTAAATTGTAATAGGGACGCCCGAAGACGCCATTAAATGCCGCGAGGTATAATAATCATGTGATTGTGCCAATAAGGTTTTAAATTGAATAAAATCACAGCAAAACACATCATCGCACAGCTATAATTGGGCATTGATAACTACGATCATAAATTGTCATAAATTGTAATACAATTACAAGATTCGAATCTGAATTAAACATGAATTCAAGTAGTAACTTATAAGTTTCAAAGTCCCGAAGGACAGCTACTTCAGCTCGACAGCCTTGTCACCACATATCCCTACGATATAGTATAAAATCAGGAGTTATGTAACGTTTCTACATAATTATATTCTAGTGGAACACGAATTCTGGCAGTGCAAAGTAAATACCTCTCACCCAAAGACAACAACGTTCGTTCAGCGATTCTGTTTTAATTCAGCACAAAACAAATTGCTTTGAACAATAATAAGATGAACAGTCGATTGGTTACTGATATTCAAGTGACAAAATTACGATATTACGCCAGCTGAAATATTTATTATGGCTTCGAAACCAAGCTTTGCTTTCCATACGGCACGAACGAAACCCTCTCAAAACAATTTCACCTTCGATTTACGTCGCGGCTCCTACTTGAACGGGATCAATACAACGGAACAAATTATTTCGATGAACGTACAATATTCGGCTGTTGGTCTCATATAGTGTTACTAATAAAGATTAATAGTGTCGACACCAGGCACAAGGATTGTAATAAAACCTCTCTCTCGGGTCCAGTTAATTCTCTCTTTGTGATATTAAGCCGAAAAATGTTTCGTGGATGTAGCTATTACTAGAGAGCTACACAGATTAATAGGTCGTTTAATATCCCGGAGCGTGCATTAAAATTATTGATGGTATGCCTTCTAAAACAGGAAATGCTGGACCTCTGGTTTATAATAACTTGACCACTGAATAATATTTCGACATTCCAGGGACGTATTACGAATGGATGAAACTTATTTCCAGACGAATTGACGATGTTTCATATAGTTTGAGTTTATTCTGGCGAATCAGTGACGAGATTCTCAAACAACATTCCGTTACAGTAATTTTCCCGGGCTGTCCTCCTCCAATTTCACAGAGCTTTTACATTATATTAAAGCGAAGCGTCTATCTATACTATTATGAATGCAAACTTCTGTCGACTCGTCTGCCACAGTTTTATTTATGCAACCACCAACGGTTGTTACTCGACGAATATATGGCATACCATACTCGATGTAATGTACCGCATAAAAGAAAGAGCATTTTTGAGACAGAAATAGTTTAAGTTGTTTTGAATATACGGAATTTGTTTTGCACAGATGGATAAACCCGCTATAATATTTGCAGGGATATAAAGTCAAAATATAGTAGATGATGCTATGGGGTTTCAAGTTTGATTTTCTAAAAGTGTTGTTTTCCAATATCACAATATTAATCTTATTCGTGACTTTAACTAATTCAATATAATAATCCTAAATTGTAATATGAGAAATTGAGATAAACAGCTATATGGAGTGTTTAGAACTTGCCGATGTAATTTTGATAAGTGTAACACGTGTAAAACAAATGTTGTTCTTCTACTGTGCATAGCATTGACAATATTTTCCTATAAAGATAAAACACTTATCAAATGTTATCGAAAAAGTTATAACAAATATTCCACTGTTATGTATGATGATGTAAGAAAGTCTAATTTCCAATAAATATAGAGTGGAGTCCATAACCGGGGTAAAAGAAAACCATTTCGGTCAAGAATATGTTACTGGGAACGGATATAGCGTGCGGTGCCAACGTAACCCCGAAAGAAAGGAAGTCACGCGAAATATACAGACAGATAAAAGAGCAACGGCTGATAGCACTATCGTAAAAGAAATTTTGTAATACTTAATCTTTTCTACAGTTCACATGTGCCTTGACTGCTGATAAGATAATTAAGTCGGGAATAGATATTCGAGCAAATTAATGAGTACAGTTTTGAAACTATCGCGTGATATGTTTAAGATAAGATTGGCATCTAATGAGACGGCGTAGAAACAGCTCAAAAGCCAATTACACCATAAAAGGTAATTGACCAGCAGAAACCTGGCTGTAGAAACTACCAAGTCCGAGCCACATCCAAGTAATTAAGAACTTAAGCCGAAGCTAGCCCATATTCACATGTTCAGTTAAACAAGAATACTTGGATGGACGCCAGTACACCACATAGCAACAGCACTTGTAAAAACAAACGATTGAATCCGAAAAGCGTAAGTGCATGATATAATTAACAATAGCAAATTGTTGCAATGTCCTCTATCAAATGCATTCCATTGGAGCCCCGCCTCTTTATTCATGATGCCAAGAGATTCAGAGAAAACGGTACTGCAACACGGCAATTTAAAGCAAAACATTTCTGAACAATTCTATTACGATGGAATAAAGGAATTTATTAAGAAGGACAAGAAAGTTAGACAATGTAATGACTCGACTGAGACGTTAAGCGTTTGTAATAAAATGTGGCAATGCACTCTAGACTTAGGCATTACAGGATTAGGCTAAGTAGCTAATTCGATAGTCACGACCTTTATAAAAGATTTAACCAGTGATAGTAAACACTTGGGACACGCAACTATACGAAAAATGTCGTTGAAACTAGTACAAATGTTTACTAGGTTAGCATATTATATTATTTATTGACGTAGTCTACATCGGTGAGCTACTGAAAATAGGCTGCGTTCCAAGAGAATCCTACTGTAGAAAATTCTACTACTCTACAGGGTGTAAGGGACAGCCCTCCACAAACTGATGGGGTGAATTCAGTAAATCATATTAAGATGACCGTTATAAGAAATTATTTCAGGAATGTTATGGGAATCCAATAAATTCTATTTGTTTTAATTCCTCATACTCAATGTATCGTTACCGTGGCAAAACGCACGTACCGAACGGCAAGCGCGACGACAAGTTCGATGAACTCTGTAGCTAGGCAGGAAGTGAACAGCTGATTTCAAGCGTCGTTCGTTAGAGTACTTCAACATCCATTGTTGGATTTTTGATTTTAGCCGTATTATTTACATAAATGGAGTGCTGTGTACAAGGAATGAAATTTTACATTGAAATAAAGGAATAGTGAATGCACTCTGTCAGTTTGTGGAGGGCTGTCCCTTACACCCTGTATATAAGGTCTAACTATTCATACACGAAATATTTTCAGAGTATCTTCTATAAGTCGTAAAGTCGCCATAGCAACGAAAAAAAAAATTATCTGAGTGTTTTTTTTTACGAAATTATTATAATTCTAAAAATTTTTGCGACTTTTTGCATAAAATCTTTACTCCCATATTCTAACAATGACACTAGGTAAATACGACGTAGTAAACTAGCGTAATGGATGTTCAAAAATAAGCTAGTATTTATTTTGTGGGTCCAGTAATTTTAAATTATTTATTTAATAAAAAAATACTCAGATAAAAAAAAATAATCCCTTGAAATGGCTTTGTTATAGCTGTTAGAAGATTCCCTGAAAATATTTCGTGTATAATAGTTAGACCTTATAGTGTATCAGATTTACTTAACAAGAAATAGCTTTTAAAACGTTAAGAGTCAAAAAGCATCCATTAAACTTTAACAGAAGCTGTGAAACTTTTATTGAGAAAAAATCTGATCAGCAAATCAGAGAGGTAAAAAAAAGATACGGTAAATAGAGATAGGATCTCGAAATGCTGAAATAAGTACAATATTAAGTGCCATTTTATTGTTCCAATAACTAGGGATTCGCGAAAAGCGAGGAGTTGGTATAAAGGATAGTGCGACGAACTCCGATGGAGCTATAAATTGCGAATACCAGACCAGGGTCGTCGAACTAAGGGCCGAGTAATGCGAGCCTGATAGTGACTCCGCTGACTTGAGGCTCTGCTGTTACTAGCTACCTACATTGTATAGCTGAGTATATTAGAGGACCTACAGTGTAGATGCTTAGGTTTTATGTTCTAGTCGCCGTTAGTCGCAGATTCGCTAGAGTGGTATTATTATTTTATGAGCAAGTTATATTTTTGTTATGTTTTTGGCCACTCGTTCGATTCGCTTTAATTAGCTTCTAAGAGATGCGTCTCTTTTTAGAATATTGTAGGAGAGGGACCTGAGGGGTATCGATGTTGCAAGTGATTGTATTACCGAACTGATTCAGGCTGTGAAAATCGAAACTTCAATTCAAAATAGCATTGATGCAGCGTTATTTGTTAACGATGCAAAATTCCACTCGAACAATCATCCAAAAATAAAAAGCTACACGACGTATTTGTGTCAACATAAACAAACTAAACACCGACTACTAATTACTCGTCGTTTTATTTTTTCTGACACAAAAAATATTGTATGCATGTATTACATCAGTCAGATTTCCATTTCTTTTTTCCTCAATCATTCATCACATTTGCAAGTTATCAAGTTTGCAAATCTGCAAGATCAGTTCATTATCCAGATTCAAACGAATTGGGAAGTAAAGCAAAGGGCTTATAGCCATAAGTGCCAGCACCAAGTGATTTAAAGGGTTTAGTATTACGTGCTTATCTGTCGTCGATAAACGATTAGATAATGAATTATACGCACCCGTAGAACGCTTCCATTGTAACTTAATACCAGTGTACATGAATCAACGGCACAGACAATATTTTGCAGTATTTTATGACCGTTATTGGTAATATATTATCCTGTTATGTCAGGACAGTCTAGAAAATATGTTTTGATTAATTTTAAAATCATTATTACTGCTGTTACTAGGGATAATCCCACTGCTAGTCAAAGATCTCTTACCATGACTTCCAGGTCTTTCGATCCAGGGCTAATGTGGACCTTGGTCGTTTGATTTGTGTGACTCGAACTGTCATCTTCTAAGGGGTCTGCGGCGACTACTTCTTGGTATGTCAGGGGTTCTCATAGCGAGTATTTTGGCCCACAGCTCTTTGGGCATACGGCAGTCATGGCCAGCCTATTACTGTTTCAGTTCAGCGATTTTTTGAGCAATGTCAGTAACTTGTATTTTGGAGCATAGTGTCACAATTTACTAAGTGAATATGATCTTATTGATATTAATGGAACTAATAATGTAGAAGTACACAAGTCTGTTTGTATAAAAATGTTCACACGCAAGTAACACGGAGGTGCAAATGAGTACGGAACTTCAAGGGCGTGTTATCATAGTCACAAGTCTAATCTAAACAGCAAACATATATCAATGTAAGAAAACAAAAATGTTTACGAGATCATAATTAAAAGATTAGCTATCGAACGTGCATGACCTGAGCATGGTAGCCGTGACACTTCCGTGAGTGATAACGTAAGATCTAGTGACAGGGTCAGTTTGTTTATAGAACCTTTCTTCAGATTTTCTAAACATTGAATTACAAAGTATAGTGAGAGAATCTGACCACACCATTTCGTCCCGTGGGTGTCGTAAGAGGCGACTAAGGGAGCTAAAGACCCAGTGCAAATCACAAAGCAAGCACTCTCGGCCACTCGCACTATGGCGGGTAAACCCTGGTGGTTTACCCGCCATCGTGCGAATCGCATTCCCAAGAAGGGTTAGTGTCTGGCAGGCGGCCGACTGTAAAATCCAAGCCAAAACCTTCTGCAATGAGTGAAAATGAGAATCGACTGTCTTGGTATGGACATGTGATGAAAAGGTACGAATCGCATGTGACCGGATCGCAAGAGTGATGAATATAAACGTCGATGGATGGAGAGGGAGAGAAAGACCAAAGAAACGATGGATGGATTGTGTGAGGAATGTTATGAAAGATAAAGGAGTACATGATAGCGTGACGGTTGACAGAGAAGAATGGAAGAAAAAAACGTGTTACGCCGACCCCAAGTACCATTGGACAAGAGCAGGAAGATCAGATGATGAGTGATAATCGCTTCACTATTAAGTTAGTACCTTGTTAATGGATTTTTCTTCTATAATTGGGTTCTCGATTTGTGTTAATATCATCATAATCCTAAGATTGACGTAAAATGGGTTTTAACATACTTGTTGTACATAAAATATTAGATATAAGGGCACATTATGGCGCACATTAAGCCAATGATTAAGCTTCTCATTAAAAAACACTAAAACGTATACAGAGAAAGGAGGTTGAATATGCTGTAAAAATGTTTTTGCTCCCAGACTGAATTATACTTCTTAATAACATGAGCACATTGAGAACTCTCCTCGCTTCCTAAGTGGGACAGGAAAATAAACCTGAGACAAGAGTCAACGCTCGGAGAATGAGAGAAGTAATGAAAATTTCAGTGAGTACCTCTGCATTATATTATTCATGAGTTAGCTAGTCCCTATCTGATTTCGTTTTATGTTGTCTTTACCGACGTATGTAGACGGGTCCCATAATGGTTTGCACGATTTGCATGATCATAATCATGGAGGAGATAGGAGAAAAATATTTTGTGACAAAATTGGTACAATGCCCGAGTAGTCCTGAGTAACTATTGCATAGCATAACATAGCTGTAGAAGAGGACAAACATGTCAGTACAATTTGTGAGACAGTAAAAGCCCTAGCAGGAAAGACTACAGAAGTAACTGAAAATACCACAAAATCTAATGCTATTGTCTATATCGACCGCAGGAAAATAACATAAGATAAAGCCCGACATAATGTTTGTGACAAACTTTGCGTAAATTCGTTGAAGTAAGACGCAAATAAACAATGTTTACTTCACGACATGGTGCCAGGCCATAACTTCGCGAAACCTTTACGACCACCAATCCTAACGATTACGCAGACGCGCATAAATTCACCCCAGACGTCGGGAATGCCTACGAAAACTTTGATAAGATCATTTAAGATTTTAGCATACCTATTCACAATCTATACTAATATTATAAAGCTGAAGAGTTTGTTTGTTTGCTTGAACGCGCTAATCTCAGAAACTACTGGTCCGAATTGAAAAAATATTTTAGCTCATTTATCGAGGAAGGCTATAGGCTACATAACATAAACGCAAAAACGGGGAAAATCCAAACGCAGACGAAGTTGCGCGGGTCAGCTAGTTACGAATATTGAATGACAACATGATATAAATATCACAATTCCCTGGCAACTTTGCATATCGCGGAAAATCACCGGTCAGGATGAAAAGGAAAGTTCATTTTGCTGAATTCGAGGGTTTCACCGGAGTTATTAAAGGGAACATTAAAAGCGACTTTAATGTCGCAAAATTAATGTATGACAATTAGTCTAACTGGAGTGTTTATAAGCCAATTACATTCATCAACGGTAAGTGAGTTATCTACAGCGAAAATGAGGTAATTGAGGACGATGTTATAGTTTTTGGCTTGGATGAGAAAAGGAAATTTAATTAACGCAGACTAAATTCGCATCATTTAGGAACCTAAATAACTTATTTCGAAAAACGAGTAAGGTGTAGGTACACAAACATATAGTGGAATCAATTAACTTTAGGAGAAAAGTAAACGAACAGACGATAGCAGTAATGGCAAGCTAGAATAATAAAATCCAATGAGTTCCAGAAAACAGTAATTGTCGCCATGTAATGGCTCACCGCAATACTCGTAACTATAAACGTTCAGAAACAATACTGGTAGCGATTAGAGTTGTTTTAACATTAAACAACGAAAGCTAAATATTATAAAAGCTAGAAAGCACTAAAAGCTAGAAATTATAACAAAAAATTACTATGATTTTATCTCGGTTTAATTTACAGCACGTAAATTCTGGAAGGTTAATGCCCCATGGCAATAAAACGGCAAAGGACGCAGTCGAATCAGAATAGTTCACAATTCACAACTAGATCACAGAAATATACATTTTATAAATACGACGTCATCTGGCGGTGTCTATTCTGCAATAAACTGGCAAGAAATCGACGAAGTCAGTCGTAAACTATCCAAGCTCGAGAAAAATCCAGAGAGTGGCGGTTGGACGTAAATATTCCCGAGGCGACAACACACTACGATTCTGGACACTCGTAAAATTTGCTGCCCCTTGTTATCTCACTCTGGACAGAAATGAGAAACTGCCAAATAGTCGCCCGCGGCTAGATAAATGATATCAACAAAGGATAACAATAAAATGAAAATATATGGTGCTGACCTGACCTTACTAGAGTGAATTTTGAGCTTAATTAACTTGAGCCACTAGATCGTAATATAGATGAAACCTCGTTGCCTACGCTCTTATTAAGCTTTTGCTCCCGTTTATTATTTAGAATATGTTCGGAATCTCCAGTGCATGTCATGTAATGAAATACACCCAATTCCATCTAAAACCTTTTCAATGCGGCCTGACAATTTCATGGGTCGATGGTTCAATTGTGAAGCCTGTAAGGACTGCAATTTACATTGTCCTCTGGATTCCCTGTGCCAAACGAGATTTGAAAACGATATGATCTACTATTATTGGAGCCCCAAGATAATGTCTGCTCTTCAAGTGTAAGTGAATTTATTTGTCTTTATAAATTCAGATTTTCTATTGATGATGTATTTACTTTGATTGACGACATGATAATCATGTTTTTCGAATATTTTTTTAAACTTATCTTACAATCTGGATAAAAGTAACCAAAATATATTTCATAATTTAAATAGAATCAATTGTGGTAGAAATGGTTGAAAACACGAATTTATATTTTGTGGTGAGGGTCAGGAATCCGCTGATTTGAATAATCCTAGCGTAACAAGAACGTGTATAATGCGGCATTTGTACGTCTGGGCACGTAATATAAGAATATTAAAACCCTATGGCCGATTTAATAGAGACAAATGGTAATAGAATGGGCCTTAACAAAACGGACTGCATAATCAAGGTACGTTCTTACATCAACCATTAAATTTAATTTGTAGAAATGAATCATGGAAAAGAAGATGGATTTAAATGGAAGATTAATGATAGATTCCCCTACAACTTTAAATGGAGAGCAATAAATAATTAATGTTACCCACACTGTTTTACATTGGAGGAGTAAAAAGTATAGTAAAGCATGCCTTTACACATTATATTCGAATGATATCGAAGCAACGTTATCTATTACCTAATTTATGACGTTGGAAGTTAATTTATTCCTGTATTTCTTTCCAAATTCTTTCCTTATCACGTTATTGTTAAGTGGCACGTTTTTGTGACGTACACGTTACGTCTGAACGGTATTTTTATCGCCGCCTCGACCTCTCACAGATGCCCGAAGGTCTGGTGGTTTCATTCTACAGATGCTTTTGGCTGACATCAGCCGAATGCCAACTTCTTGTTTTTTGAGGAGTGGAAGAAAAAACGTGAAAGATGCGAAATTTACTGGTTTCCTGGATTGTTTTTTGTTTTTTTTGGGAGATGCTGATGGGCAGCCAAAATTAAGTAGCGGGAGTATTGATCTTGAAGCAATTTTCTTGCTGAAGATTCATATAATATTTTTAATGCATATTGGCTACATTGTAGCCGCTAGCCGGTACGGGCATATCAGTACATTTTGCAAACAATAGATGTGCAATAGCATCAATTGAACCAAGGCAATATTAATTATAGTTCGTTACCGATATCCGTCACCTACCTCTGAGATCTCAAAAAGGAATAGACACGACACTTTTACAATAAAACACTGAAAGCACGTGTCATCTATCAATAGATACATTACATAAAAGTTGAAAAGAGAAAGTTGGCGGATGTGCCAATCTATACATCTATAAAAAAAATAAAATAGAAGTGTTTGTTTGTAATATCAAAATAACAGCTTTTTACTGAAGTATAAACGGTACTTATACGTATAATTTTAGTACCGTTTTGGTTTTTGTCTCTCTGTTTGTTCCGGCTAATCTCCGAAAGACTGGACCGATTTTGACAGGAGTTTTACTGGCAGATAGCTCATGTCATAACTTGATTTAGGCTACTTTTATTTTAGAAAAAAAATTAAAACCTTTGAAATTGTTAACCCAATCCGATTCAAATAGAAAAGTAATAAATTCACGCGGACGAAGGTCACGGGCAACAGCTAGTAAGTATTAAAAATGTTTCCCAAATGATTCATGTACAAGTTCAAGGCTAGATTCCGTCGAGTCGTGATTGACACGTGAAACAGTCGCGACTGCATCATTATCGGTCCATTGTTGTTCGTTTATCACTATATTACTTGATAGTAACAACTGCACACCAGATAAAACTAGAATTTGCAATGATTTACGATGTATCTTTGGAAGTAAAAATACACGCAACATGTAACGTGAGGTGTTTTCTGCTCGGCTTTTTGCATCTTGTAATAAACAAACGTTGGTTTGTTGGTGCTGGTCCAGATGTACAGTGTATGTATATTTGTGTGTCGTCATAACGCGTCTATTTCAACTTCATCATGTGACTGGGGTCCAATAGGAGGGGGAGTTATCTAGGATCATTTTGTTATTGTCCACTTAGAGGAAGGTTTAAGATTTATATGCGTTCAATTGGATAAGCTCCTTAGTTTTATCTAGACAATTACTGTTGCAAGTTTTTTTGTTGCTTGTGACTAAGTGTTTACACGATTGTGTGTAGTTGTAGGTGGGTTATTATCTGTCACGCGCTGAGCATGAGTTGAGTTCGTGTTAGCTGCTTTTTTTATCATTTGTATTGATCAGCTGTTACCGCGGTGCGAATACATGACGGACGGCCATGAACCGTCGGATCGTGGCGCTCGCGGAATAATTCGCGCTAATTGTTATTTAAGACTCTTGAAATGCTATCACTTCATCAACGTCAAAGGCAGCGATTTAAAGGCTTTGTATACAACTTTATAAATATTGAAGGCTTGTAAAACTTGACGTTACTTTATTATACAGGGTGTAAACAGACCCTTCACGAAGCCGTCAACTAAGCATTCTGTACATCAAACTAAGTAACTTTGAGAAAAAAATATTGCTGGGAAACGACTTTTTTTTTGAGGTGAAAAATCACGTTTCACGGTAGTACTGGATGGAACGCATTCAAAACATAGTGCTTATGGATGGATTGAATAGTACGGGGGTCGTGGAGATGTTTAAAATAAAAATCTCACATTAAAAACATGTATTTAAGAAAACTATGGTCTCGAACAAAAAAAATATCGCAAAGACGACGAGAACAAGTGCCTTTCGGCTTCGTTAAGGGTCTATTTACACCCTTTATTTTAAATTGAAGTCGACTAAATAAGGAAATGTATCTATACTAAAAGCATCCCAGTTCCTGCCATTGCTTTCTCTTCAATATTTCACTTTAAGCAGTTATTTTCAGTGTTATTATTATTATATTCTACCCAAATCGATGATTATATTTGCAATCCATCCATCCTTTCTCGAACCTGTTTCTATTCTTAATTAAATTCACAGGCGATATAATAAAGACTAAACCCACTACTCCTTCTAGGTATTATCGTCGGGGCCTTTTCAATTTAGTTTAAAGTTTATTACATCCAAGATAAAGCACTAATTGCATTAAAAGCTTTATTTAATAATGCCTGGATGAGATAACATAAAAACGTTTTGGTTCTATTTTAAGAACGCGTTTTCTAGACGCAGGCGTAGGTGTTTAGGTAGTCTTTTATGATTTGAGTAGCTTGTATCTGGGCTTGTAAAAAAAAAACCATTGGTGTAAGCAGTAAGCCCTATTCTCTCTCTCACTCGGATATGTACAAAATTCTTGTTTTTTTTTAATTTCTATCAGCCATCATCAGCATCTCTCATTTCAGCCATAACCCACAATCCATCCATCGTTTCTTTCGTCTTCCTCTCAAACTTCAGTAGTAGGTAAATAACTCATCTCCCTACTTTAAAGAGTTCATAGATGTTCTTTTGTGTTTATTTTGCAGAATATGTTGTGTGCCATTGAATGTATTTTCTTTTTTATACTGTCAATAAAGGGTGTAAATAGACCCTTAACATATGCGAAAGGCACTTGTTTTCCCCGTCTTTGCGATCATTTTTTTGTTCTAGACCCTACCTGGAAACCTTCTAGTTACGGAGATATTGGGGGTCAAAGTTCCAACTTTTTCACAAGTTTTTTTTAAATTACATGTTTTTAATGTAAGATATTTACTTTACACACCTCCACGACCCCCGTACTATTCAACCCATCCATCAGCACAATGCTTTGAGTGCTTTCCATCGAGTCCTACCGTAAAACGTGATTATTCACCCAAAAAAAAAAAAGTCGATTCCCAGCAATAATTTTTACGTAAAGTTACTTAGTTTGATGTACGTGTGTGTTTACACTCTGTATACATAATCTAACAGATTTCTGGCCCACTCAAAACTTTATGAGGTTAGTAGTATACATCGTAGGTATAATAGATGACATAACCGCATTATTAGAGTCTAAACCCGTCTCCTAGGTCAGCCATTCGACCTTCGTCAGTGTCAACCAAAACGAGCGTGATGAACTGGCGCCCCAAATAAAATGTATTTTTATTTCCCCAGCACGTGCTAATACACGCCGATTTGACGCTTGTTTACGTAAAAAATAGATAGGTATGTTATATTACGTAAATAGGAACTGAATTAGAATTTTATTATGAACAACAATTTGTGGCTTTGTGTAGTGTTGTGATAGAAAGGCGGTGTTTGAGTGATTTGTGTTTCAATTGTTTTAATTCTACAACATTTTTTGGGAACTAACTGTCAGTAACTTTAGAAGGAATTGAGGCGACATGGACATCTGGTGGTTACAAAACCTTCAAAAACAATAAGGGGTTTTTACTGTTGGATCCTTTGGCTTTTCAGCCATTCTGCAGTTTTAGGAGAAAGTAAGTAGGTAACGCGACATCAGATGGTTCTAAGACACAAAAATACGTACAGGCTACTCAATGGATATTTTCTAAAATCAAGATTAAGACTGACTGTATAGGTACCTATTAGGACAGGAAGCCGACCCCAACATACATATACTTACCTGCCCCCGTAGCATGACCACCGTAGACAAGGATGACATGATGATGACAATGACAAATTGTGTCGACACAATGACAGATTTCTTTACACTATGTGTAATTTTGTCGATTCTTCCGTTAAAGAAATCCTTGTCTACGGTGGTCATGCTACGGGGGCTAGGAAAGGGCTAGGCAGATAATGAATAGCTTTAAGCCCTTTGAAACATATTTTTTACAATATAGAATGTAAAATAAATGAATATTACATAGTAGAATATGAACAAAACAACAACGCAGCTATAAATAATAAAAATCACACGAAAAAGGTTTACTGCCCCTTTGAGTGTACTGAAAGTCTGAAACTCCATACATTTAATTTAATTTTTACCAACCAAGTTCGGGCAACATTACAAAACAATATCCTACAGGCTGGCAACACGAATACTTATTAAAATGAATGAGTTCTACGTGCGGACTGCGGACGCATCCATAATGTAAGTGGTTCTTAGTACTGATAAAATGTTTCAATTTTAGTACCTACATAAATAAAGGTAAATTAAAAGGAAAATATGTGGAGGAAAACAGTACCTATGTTGTTTTGCGGTAGGTAATACTTTAGGAAAATACAATACAGGTATGATTTCATAAAGTAAACAATTAAAATGTAAGTATTGTTTAATTTAATTGATACAATTTTACAGCGAAAATAAATTATGACACCTTTCACTGAACACGCAATTTGTAATCGAGAAATTCCAGCGATTTGATTATTTGCAAATAGCAATCGATTCTTTGAAATTTTAATATTTATTCCAGTTGCAATGGAGTTCGACGAAATGGAACTGTCGTTTGGTACTTTGAAAATGGTGACACAAATACGAATATACTTGCGACCTTGCGCCGATTATAAATCGAAAAAACATAGGTATGGGGTGCTTGTCATGTTAGGCATGGCTTTGACATGTTAGGGGTGGCCTGATTCAATACAGCCTTGTGACAAAATATTGGTACCTACATTCGTTTCTGTCGCCCAGCCCGCGACCCTAAAAAACGAATTTAACAATTTGCATAGTTTGTTAATGTTTAGTCACTGTCATTCATTTCTCTATTTCATCTTTGACGTTAAAAAAATGACGTTTCGTACTTTCGTTCAACAGCTGACAATCTAAGATGGCCGATGGTCATAAATATTCAATGCACGGCATGCGATAAGGTCTCGTTTGAATGCATCATTATAGTCTCCCGTTGGCGACCGTAACAAATGACTATTATTTCATCTCCGCGGGGCGATCTATGAGATAATCTACTTCAGATTTTAATAGTGGTAAGTGAATGGTATTTGGTGATGAATCAGCTGGATGCGAGAAGCGTAAGACAGGTCTACGTTGGCGATACTTGGAGGAGGCCTGTGTCCAGCCCCCGTAGCATGACCACCGTAGACAAGGATTTTGTCGACACAATGTCAGATTTTTTTGCACTATCTGTCATTTTGTCGATTCTTTCGTCAAAGAAATCCTTGTCTACGGTGGTCATGCTACGGGGGCAGCAGTGGATTTATTTTCGTTGATGATGATAATAGGAGAATTTCTGTTCAATGTAGGAATAGATTTCACATTTAAAAACTATTGTTATTGTGAAGTAAAAATTTCGAACCCTGATTTCAGTATAAACGTTTTATAAACCATTACTATTAAATGGTCTAATGAATCAATGAAAATGGTTGTGCGGAAAGATAAACGCACAATTAATTGGCAACGCTTATTGAAGTTTGATTTAAGACTGAAGGCATTATGTCATTGCCAAATGCCAATTAATCAAGTCGGAATCATCAAAGAAAACTACGATAGTAGGGCGACCTTCAAATTGAAGAAGCTCCAATAAATAAAAAGAAAAAAAAAATATGATAGTTAACACATCATTGTTCAAGTGACTCAGTGAATACGTACCTACCTAGTTAATTATTAAACAAAAGCTTTGAAACACAAACAGTTATAGTACATAGGTACATATATGTAGGTATTTACATGTCCTATAAGGCACGCAAGGCTTCAATCTTGCTTAAAAGAGACGTTTGAAGTTTCTCAAGTAAATCTCAGACAAACTACAACTTTTGTGATTCGGCTGAAGACACAGCAAACTTGAAAAGACTAGGACAACATAACATCACGTGTCTGTATTCTCCCAAAAGGTAAGGGGGAGATGTACCTACACTGACATATCAGTCAGTTATTTCTAAAAAAGGAAGAGGTTATGTATTCCACCAACATCAACGACTTCCGAAAGTGAAGAAGTCCCATGTAATAGGAGGGGAGAGCGACAATCCTACGCACTATCAGCCCACAATTCCCCCCCATCGCTGGGACACCGGCCTCCTCTTAATGAGAGGGAATGGGCGAGCGACATAAGCGAGAAAATTAATACATAAGCCTAGGTACCTACGTAACTAGGTAACACAATTGAACTCATTTTTTTTTAAGTATAGTAGTAATAGTTTATAGTAAATCATCGCGGAACCACAACGAGACACCGTTTGTATTTCGAATTGGGTGCTCCATACCTACGTAGTTACAAAAAAAAAAAAGATAAACCCCAGAAAGTTGCTTACAACTCACTCCTCCTTGATAACAAGGCCATACAGGTGCCACACATAAAATAAACATCAAACAGGAATCGACCATCTTCCTACCTAGGTACCTACGTACTGTTTACTCCTCGTAAAGAAAACGATCGACATCGTCGGCCGACTGCCATTTCCTCGTCTTTACGACTTAATAATTAACACGTGTACGATCGTACGTCGTACGGATACAATGATGGTGATTCAATGAAAATCCTGTTGTAATAAACAGGTTCGTTTGCGAGATATAAAGTTGATTTAAGGAGGACCGAAGTTGCGAACGCCAGGCGTAAACTTAACGTAAATTTGAACGATTTAATCGTGCATTTCCATGGACATAATTTGACAGTTGGACATTATAATTTCAGAATGTGCTAGAGTTGGAAGAAGCCCATTTATGTAAATAAGTAATTGCTAAATAAATACAAAAAAAAAATCGCTTAGTGACAAAACTGTAGGTAAGAGATTTATCACTGGAATGTTTATTAACTATTATATTAAACAAGCCACTGTGAAGGTTTTTATACCATTTTCATAAAATCTCTTGAATCCTCATCACAAAACAAAGTCTCGACAATATAAGTAGGTGAGTAGGTACTTACAGGATAGCAATAAAATTAACATGTTATAAAACAACCTAATAAACAGCTATATGTAGATAATTATCTCTCGCAAAAAAATAAAAATAATAGATAATAAAAAGTCCACGTGTATATTCAGTTCAGTAGGTACGTTAGTAGTTGCTCAATTATGTTAGAAAACAATAATAATGAGAGTTTGTTATCATCACGACGACAAAGACGACGGTTCGGTCTGTTAACGAGCGGTTGTCGACTTGGTAACAGAAAAACATCTCAAAACAAAACATCAAAGTCTTTTTGAAAAGATTGCTTGTAATGCGAAAAATAAAACAAGATTTTGATTATATTAATCAAGAGTACACATCTACTAAGGCACTAGCAGTAGCAGTTTCTGTCAACCATCTCCTCATAGCAACAGAGAACAAAATATGAATTGGTTAATAGCGACTACAACCGCTTAGAACCGGTTGGCGTCCCCTATCATAACAAGTTCAAGGACAGGTATTCTACACCACAAAGCCCAACCCAAGTGACAGTATCTGTACTTACAACATGAAAGCGTTTTTAGCCAGACAGTACGTTACGCAACTTATGTAAAGATGAATAAGCAATTCAAAGTAAATCGCCCCTTACAAATGGCCTTCATATTGTGTTTTTAGCGAAAATTTTTAATACAATTTAAACTAAGTGCAATGTTATAAAGTTCAAATCATGAAACAAACCAACAACAGCTGTTATTCTATTGCAATAAAAACAACAATGTTGAATCGTAGTCTTATCGCAGATCGGTGTTGACAACTTTTTATACGTTCAGTAGATGGCGCGGAGCTAAACGATGCCGCACAAAATGGCGCCGATCGAATGAACGGGAAGGCACCGTTTTGACCGCTAGCAACCGGCGCCGCCACAACAGCGTGGCGTCATTTAGTTCAGTTGTGCGCGCGTGAGGTGAGCTGCTTGTTATTTAGCCAAACAAAAGGTTATAATAATGGTACAGTGTGCAGTCGAGGGCTGCAGTTCGAGATCCGATACTGTGTCTATTGCACCTCGTATGGAACATGCTGTTCACTTTCACAGGTTAGCAAACATTTGGATTTTTATCCGCCGATATTAAACGAGTGTTATGCTCGACTGCGAACAAACATGGCGGACGCCAGGGTAATACACAGGGCCGCACTCGAAATTGCTTTTATTTCTGTTATTGTTTATTAACTTACTCGATGTTTTGTGCGTAAAGTCTACCTAGTTTATTTTAGCATTTGAAACAAGTTTTTAGGTTATTTTAGAGTAGGTATTTAATTTTACAGTTACCCTACAGGCAATAAACAATAGTGTAACTACCTAAAACACAGTTACCCTGTGTTTTAGGTAGTTACACTATTGTTTATTGCCTGTTTATTAACACTACACACAAACAGCTTTTTTCATTTGTTAATATTTTCGCCTTTTTCCCAGGTAGGTTTTGGGGGTAGGCAGAAACCACAGAATGCCACATCCACGTATTTTTATCGTTCTCATGTAATTTATTTTACTTTAAATATATTTCATAAGAGAAGAATAACTTTAAACCAAACTTTATTTCTTTCACAGAGCTCCACAAGACCTTTATGTTAGGGAAAAATGGATGCAGATACTTAATAAACAGGAATTAAGCAAAAGCGCAAGAGTTTGCTCATTACATTTTAAAAAAGAAAATTTCTACTCAACTAAACTAGGTTTCCAGAAATTATTACACGGTTCTGTCCCGGAATTAAAATTGGTAAGAATTTTTATTTTGTCAAAATGTGATTTTATATTGTTTAAATTTCTACAGCCTATACAAGAGGTCTATTCGGATTTTAGCTAAGATAAACACATGCCATAAGTGCAATCTTCTGAGCAACATTATTAGTTTCCTAAGCCAATCTTAACAAACTAGTCCAAAAACTATTACATTAGTAATTGAAAAAGCATTAAATGTTTTGAGAGTATCAAATGTGAATGGACTGCTGCTTCGGACATATTTCTCATCTAACTGTTTATTAATATAATTTTGTATTTCAATAGACTAAAGAAACCAACAAAGACGATACAACAGATTCCAGTGACGATGACACAATTTCAAATGTGCAACCTGCTAAGCAAAATATTTGTTACCCGAGTCATTCTAAACAAAGTAGTTCAAAAGAAAAATCTCCGAAAACTAGAACAGTAATTAATGTTTTGGGATCATCAAGTGTAAAGGCAAAATCAAAGGTTTGAAAATGTTGTATTATTGGAAGATGAAAACTTTTTTTACACATGTTATGTGAATTGGGATATATTTTGCTAATATTTTTAGGGGAATATAACCAGTCTAGTAAATTGGTAATAAAGTAGAATCTTTTGTGTAAGATTTATTTAGTATATTTTTTTTTTCTCTAGCCTAAAGACCTAACCACAGATTCCAGTGAAGATGAAGAGATGTCATATGTGCCACCTCAAGAACAAAATATTCATCTCGCCAACAATTTTCATCAAAATTCAAAACAAAGTACAACAAATAATGTTAAGGAATCAACAATAATAAAGGTAAATTGAAAATCCTACAAGTGTATCAGGTCTTATAGGAAAAATAGATTTAATTCTTTGAATTCAATTGATTTTTTTAATTTTATTAAATTAATTACGTTCTTTACAGCCTGGTGTCCAAAAACACAGACTCAAAACAGAATTAGAGAGAAAATTATATAAACAAGTAACAAGATTACAAGAATCGAGCAAAAAAAAAATGGAAGCCATACATTGTTTGTTAGAACAAAATAAACGGCTCCTAGAGAGAAATAGTTTTCTTGAAAAAGCACTAGATAACAAAAAAAAAAATGCAAAAATGCGAGTAAATAACGCTCAACAAGAATCTATATTTTTTAAATTTCCTTCAGTTACACAATGATTATTACTAAAATGTGAGAATTATAATTAATAAACAAGGTAAACAAGTTATTCGTTATCCCAATATTTTAATTATGATTTAATTTTTTTTATGTACTAATAAACTTATTATGTTATTATTAATTAAACAAAATAACACAACATCACTCCCGTATTTCCTAAGAGTTGGAAGTTTTTCTTTTGTGTATTGTTTTTCAGCATGCAAGAGTAAACCAATGTGAAGTTTTTTTTTAGTTACATTTATTGAAATATGAAGAAGCATTCCACATAATATTCTAGGCAAGTAAAAATTGTTTCCATTTATATAGGGATATAGTGTAACTTAAAGTCTTGGATAAATAAATAATAAGTTGGGACTTTACTGATATTGTTTGAAATAAAAATTTAGTTTGAATAATGTTTTACAATAAGTCTTTTGCTGAAAACGAATGTTTTTTTTTTAAATTATTATATGTACATATTTTTAAATATTTTGAAATAAAGTCTGACCAGTAAAGTATTTTTAAATTACATCAAATTGTGTGTCTATTATACCCCTTAAAAAATACGTCCCTGTTTTATCAGGCCAATAATTTTTGACTACTACCTCTATGGTGTTACGAATTTATGATTCTATTACCCTATCTAGTTGAAGCGTTTTGAAAGATACTTTGTAAAGACACATACGTAGAGACTTAAGAGTCATGAGATACGTTTAATAGTGCCGCTATCTGAATTTAATTTTTTATCGTAGTGATTTTCAAACCGTGTGCTGCCATCTACGTTCCACAAGCCCAACTACGTTATAATATGTAGGTTTGGAACGACAATATGGTAGTGCTGTCCAGAGAGGGCGCTGTTTTAAACTTCAATTCTTTGTGAAGTTTGAAGTTTATATTTTCTTAAAATTTTATAACTTACGTGATTTGAATTGCTGGACCAGGGAGCCGGTATCGGCAGCGTGATGATACTCGTACACGGAACGGCCGACGAGCTCGTCTGGCTCGAAACCGAGCGTATTCATCAACCTGCAAAGAAAACATAGTATTAGGTATTATTTCGTGAAATAAAGTTTTTATTTTCGGATTGAAGGACCACCTACTTAAATGTTATTGAATGACAGTTTTTCCGGACCACTAGATTTAATTCTTTTGTGTTAATTAAATAACGGAAATGTCCTAAAAGTTCCAAGTTCGACAAGCATAAAAGACAGTAAATATTCTTCAAGTTAATATAATTTATTCTTTTTCTAAATTCTGCAATATTTCATAATTTTTGGTCGTAACGAACTATGTGAGCGATAACTTAAACGGCCACTTGTGCGTCCACCTTCAAAAATAAGGCACAGGAAACCATGACGTTCCAAAGGTCACCTCCAATGTGACCTGCAATCCCCATGCTTAGGTCGTGCTTGCCGGTACACCTACATAGATAACCTTGAATGACCTACCGCCACTCCCATCGTCGCCCCTTGCTCAAAATTAATATTTTATCAACAAAACGTGCCCCAACCAATAAATCTTAACATATTGATTGTTGAAAATCATCCTATTCTTTTAAAAAACTACTTACAGAGCTATTTAAATATCCCGCCATTCTCACAATCCAACACCAGAAACACTCAAATTATGAACTTTTTAAAGGCACAAACACACTAATTGTTATCACAAAAACTAGCACACATCACCACACATAGAAACATCGAGTACTGAACTATTTCCACGTAAGTTTATCGCGGACTGTGTACAAAACCGCGAAATCGCATCATGTTTAACCTACAAAATACATTTGAAGGTGATATTTTTGTTGATATTACACGGCTGGATGAAGTTGCGCGTCGTAAATACTAGAATACAATAGACGACGCGCAACCTAAATTCGGTCAGGTAATACGGGCTGCCTTGTTGGTAACAGCGCCATCTTTCGAAGTTTGCCAAAATGATGACAAGTCCATAGGTAGTTTGTACTTGGATGAAATGTGACCGTAACCCAAATTTTCTTGACCATGAGACTGCTGTATATTTACAGAGTAAAGTAATAAAATTGAGCTGTTGTTATAAGTGTTGGTAGCACAGACTAAAATGATTTACGCTACTTAAAACCTTAACAATTCTAATAGAACTAAATAAACCACATGCATTTGTTTCTGGTCCTGACACTGAGGTACAATAAAATCAGCCTACAGCGTTCCCACTGCTGGGCACAGGCCTCCTCTCTGTGTGCGGTTTGGTGGGGTCACATACGTATCAGTTTTTTTTTTTCGAGGACATGCTGGTTTTCTAGAGGTTTTTATCACCATTCTGAAAGCTGGATTCGAACCTATCTTTCAGGTCGTGGATCATGACCTCCGATGGCCGTTACCACTGAGCCACCACTACTCTTGAACTGACATTGCATTCATTTGTTTCTTTCGGTCCTTAGACAATAACATTTTATTGAGGTAGGTTTTGTCTATCTACTCGTACATTGAAGTGCTAACTGTGATAATGGCGGGACGAGCATGGCTCCTACTGAAAGGACTAAGAGTGTGTGGAAAAGGGAAAAGGATGCCTTTATCTCGCAGTGGGACAACACAGCCTTGTTGAGCCTGGAGCCCCAGCACGCGTAACATCCTGACAGAATGACAGATTTCTTTTGTTGATCTGTCATTTTTTCGATTCTTCCGTCAACAAAACCCGTTTCTACGGTGGTCATGCTACGCGTGCAGTACGAAAACGCGCCAATTCAAACAATATTTGAATAGAAAATATGAAAATATTGAGGATACTAATATTTCCTATTTAAATACCAGGATGGATAAACAGGATAGTATCTTGTAATAATTTGGTTTAAAAATTTACAAAAAACACGATTAGATTATTTTATGTGCGAATTAAGGATTATTCAACATTAAAATCGTTCGAACTTACGCTACGTTTACTCAACGCATTTGTGCCAGACACAGACGCAAATAAATAAATAGAGTACGGTAACAAACTATATTTAACCTCCTATCCAGCCTTCAGTACCCCAAAACGGTAGTCAAACTGACCTTTGCAGTGTGGGGTATGCGGAACCGGGGTTGGTTTAGTAAAACCCGGGTTTTACAATGCACCAAACCGGGTAGTAGGGCACTGTGGTGCCACCAACGACGTTGTGGTATTGGCGCAATTTTGGACCAACAATATTTATTATACTTTCGACGAAAGACAGAAGGAATACGTGAATTACAGATAGCAGGTGGCCAAATAATAGTCTGAGTAAAACTGACTCGTAAAGAAGAAGATTACTTACGCTTCATCCACATAAGTGAACTTCATATCCAGGCTGTGTTTGGACAGGAAAGTCTTGCTGTCCAACGGTATCTCGATGTTCGAGGGATGCGGTATAGGCCTGCCAACCGCCACGAGAGTGCCAGTTTTAGTGGCCTTCTTGTCTTCAACATCTGGCTTCTTCTCATCATTGTTGTTGCGTTCTATTTTTTCGTCAGCTGGCATTAGCATGTGGCCTGTTATGTGGATCACCTGTGAAGGAATAAATTGGTTTTTATTATTTCGGTTATTATAAACTTTTGGGTGGGATTCAAGTTCTTGTTTTTGGATATCAAATTGGGGGCTTTTCGCAATCTTCAACATTGAGAGAACAATCAAGAATATTTCTTAGTCTGCATACATGAGGAGAAAATAAGTTCTATATTGAACAATGAATTTATTGATTTCTAAAACCGAAAAATCAGAGGTATCTGCCCAGGTGAAGTTTTTAAAAAAGTTTATTTAATGCGTTTCAGTGGTATGTTTGTACTAATGTCCATCAATGACAATACATTTAGAGCAAATTATAGACACTGTTAACGAAAGTTTTATGAAACTGCTTGTTTATTTTTAAACACTTTATTTCCCAAGTATCATTTCTAGTTACACCTGATCTTTCGTGCCATTAGTAGCATAAGTCTTACCAGCCCAGTATATTACAGGAATTAAGGTCTTGCAAACACTTTACCTGAATTTTAGGATAAAAAGCCTTCTTATCACTTATATTATGGTAAAGTTTGCAGAAAGCTAATTTGCCTGAAATCCACTTTTAAAACCAACTATGATAATAATATGGCGACTTGATAGTTTGAACAAATTGTTGTGTTTTTCTGCCATGTACGTTTTGTAGACCGTGATCTAGATTAGGTCATAGTATAACTTTTGTCCCGGTAGAACGTTCTCGTGGGATCATTTTTGAACTCCATGCGGATGAAAACCGCTATTTTGCAATATTGATTTCTAGAGTCTTCGGTTCTTACTTTCGCGTCATTGCCAAATCTTGGCGCACAAAGTTTAGGTGTAAAAGATTACCTAAGTCTATCTAGGACCTAAATTCTAGGTTGTACAAACATGGCTATTTACAGAGTACGATACGGTGAGTAATAGAATAGTGTAAGTGAAAGTCCTTTTACAGTTAAGTTTTAAGGCAAAGAACAGTAGCATATCCAGCACCCGTAGCATGACCACCGTAGAAACGGGTTTTGTCGACGGTAGCATCGACAAAATGACAGATTTCTTTTGTTGATCAGCCCCCGTAGCATGACCACCGTAGACAAGGATTTCTTTGACGGAAGAATCGACAAAATGACAGATAGAGTCGACAAAATGACAGATAGTGTCGACAAAATGACAGATTTCTTTGCACTATCTGTCATTTTGTCGATTCTTCCGTCAAGGAAATCCTTGTCTACGGTGGTCATGCTACGGGGGCTGTCATTTCGTAGATTCTTCCGTCGACAAAACCCGTTTCTACGGTGTTCATGCTACGAGTGCAGGTACAGGGGAATAGAAAAGTTGGAGATCTCACAGGAATCCTGTATAGATGTGTCTGCCAAGATGTGTGAAGTCTTTTTACTTAGTTTCTTCTTGAGTTGGTACGATATTTACAAGAATGCAAGCCCAAGCAATGTTACAAAGATTGGTCTGTCTGAAAGTTGGTAGCGTAGCTGTCTGCACAAGGAGTGCCAGACAACTGCTTAAGGGACTAACTACACTTATTCAGCTCTGTTCAACTTTTGTCCATAGCAAACAACGATTTTGTTTGGAGACGTGTACGCATCTGAATAGACGCGGAAAGCTGAACGGATGCGTACGCATCTCCATACAAAATCGTTGTTATCTATGGAGAAAAGCTGAATAAGTGTGGTTAGTCCCTAAAATGGAAGCGCCAGGGTAGCCCGCGAAATTTAAATTTTCTTACATTTTTGCAATTTGCAGATCAGTGTCAGGTTGTATGTTGATGAAAAATGAGTCGCGCTAGTAACACGTATGTAATTTTAAAATTACAATCATTAAAATCATTAATACAACCCTCTAAGTTCATCAATATAACACAAATTCAATAACTGTTACCATACGTTGTCGATGTTCCACACATTCGCACGAAGTACTTTGCTACATCATTTATTATGCGCACAGCCAAGGAGTGGAATTCCCTGCCTGAGTCGGTGTTCCCAAGTTCATATGACCCCAATCTATTTAAATCGCGAGTTAATAGGCTTCTTTTGGGTTAGCTCGTTCCATCGTCGACCTCATCTCTGTCCTCAGGACTAGATTGAGGGCAAGAGTAAGCCCATAAAGAATAAAAAATATAAAAAAAACTTTCATGTAAAAGTCATTCAATGGGGTTAAATGACCTAGTGGGTTGATTCATGATTTTAATGATTATATTTCTGTGACTGTAAACATACGTACACACGTGCGTGCGTGCGTTATACATACGTGTTAATTGCGCGACTAATTTTTCATTAACATACAATATGACACTGGCCTTTGTTTTTGACCCCCCCCCCTCCCCCGCTCTGGGCGGAGCGGAAGGGAGTGTCAGACTTGTACTGACTAAAACCCATCCATGTTCCTTCTTTGCCCTTTGTGTTCCAGGGCCGCGGTATCTCTTTCGAACAGTCCCGCAGCCCTGACATGACACTGGCCTACAACTTGCAAAAAACTTAAGTAATATTGAATTTCGCGGCTCACCCTAGCTCTTCCTCCTTATGTTGGCACTTATGGAGACTCTTTGTACTAGGTCAGACCTTATGTTAGAGTGACAATAATGAATTCAAGTTAATATCTTTATTTTTGTAATTTTATAATACTTGTAGACAAACTAATTACTTTACTAACATGTGGTTGAGTACTGAATTATCCGCCATATGCCCTTGGAGACAACTGGACTTAAAATTCAATTGTACCTACAATCTTAAATCCGGTTTTAAATCATGCCGAGAAGGCGTGGTTCATAAACAAAATAATCTTTTTATTAATAAAAATTATTTCTTTACGTTATCTAATTAATAAATCTATACCTAGGCATTAGTTAAGTAGGTACCTAACTATCAACTAGTTATAGGTACCTACCGTTTTAGGAGAACCTATTGCTATGTCAGACTTCCCAGAAAAAATGTGTTTTTAACACAGAAAAATAAAATTTTTGCGTAGTAACATAAACTTTGTTATTTAACGTAAATTCGTAATACACTTGGAATGATATTCACATGTTAGTGACTTATTCAACAATTTAAGTTATGTAGGTAGGTATAGGCAGTTTGACATCGTACGATATTTTGTTCCTTACATGTTATTGAATTCAGTCGTAATTAGTCATTGTTTCATAATAAATAAAACATCTATTCTATTAATTAATAAGTAATTTAAAATAATACCTACCTAACGTAACAAAATACGTACCTACCAAGGCCTAGCCTGTAAACATTTTAATGAAGGAACTGAGAAGTGCTCAGCAAAACCCTTACCCCAATTCATTTGGGGTCGGCGCAGCATGTCTACTTCTTCCATACTTCTATATTACTCGTCATCTCAACAGACACCTCCTTTCTTGCCATATCATCCTTTACACAGTCCATCCATCGTTTCTTTGCTCTTCCTCTACTCTTATAGCCATCCACAGTCATACTCAAAACTTTCCTCACGACATTTTCCTCATTCCCCCGCATCAGATGCCCATACCAAGACAACCGATTACAACACAACTTTACAGTTACCGGCGCCATTTTCAGACTTCCTCTTAATATGTTGTTGTCTGTGTATGTGTGTGTGTTGTGTGTGTTGTGTGTGTGTGTGTGTATGTCTTGTTATGTATGTGTGTCTTATTTTATCCATTCGTATTCTCATCTTAGCCGCATGCAAATGCCTTTCATTCATCCCTTTTGTGGCCCAACATTTTAATTTTAAGTTACCACATTTGAGAGTATGTAATGTTGTGTATGTATTCGTTCTAGGACCTAGGAGAATATTTCTAAAGTAGGTAAATAATGCGTTCAGCAGCTTAATTATGTTCAATAGCAGTAGTTTTGAATTCGACAATTCAACAACGTAACTATTAATGCTTGTGTTAAAATGAAAGTTATAATGTTTTTGTGAGTGTTAAATTCTTTTGCTATCTTTGAAGTTTTCGTACATCTTTCTAGAACTCGATGACGAAGTTTGGGAAAACAACGTAAGTATTCAGGTACTTACTTTAAATTTATTCAGATATTTCACGAGCTGGACTTTTGACAAAATGATTGGTCCCAAATAGCCAAAGACAGAGATAAATGACAAGCGGGAAAGGAGGCCTTTGTCCTGCAGTGGGACACATCAGGCTCATAATAATAATAATATTTAGAGCCTCGACCAATACCTGAGGAGGCTCTCGTTAGGCAGCTGGATCAAGGGCTTGATTCAGAAAGCGGTACTCCTGGACACGGCTCGTATTGTTAGGAGGTTACTCTCTCTGGAGCCCTGACCGCCTAGCTTGGACCCTATTCCCGATAGCGGTGGGCTACTATTATTTTTTATATTTTTAAATGTTTTTATATTACTTTGTATAGGAATATTTAAAAATGTAATTTATTTGTGTAAATACGAATAAAGGAAATAATATTTCACAACCACTTGCAATTTGATAGATATTATGTAATTTTATTCACTGCATTTTTAGTTGAAGTTACCCAAGTGTTTGTTGCTAAAGTATCTAGCTAAGTATTTTGTTAAACAAATTTATATCTTATAACCTATTTATTTAATGTTAGTTTCTAATAAACAATTCATAGTTCAAGGCTAATTAATAAACGCAATTAATTCTACATTAACGATTGTAGAAGTACCTTTTTGACATTACACAATATTGTTTAATAAATATTCATGAATTTTTGTTTTGACTGAACATATTCTTTCGGTTGATTTAATTTGACCTAAGATTCCTTCAATTTATGTTTTGTTTTGTTATTTGTTTTTTTTTTTGTTATGTTTTCTGTAGCATATATCTAATAAAATCGTATGATGAAATGGTTTGAAGAACTTTTGTTAATTATGTACTTATACGATTTGATTTTTGATTTGATTCGCCAACAATTTAAATGATTTTTACGTTAAGTAATTTTATTACTATCATCGCAAATAGAACAATACGTCAGCGAACACGTCAGGGATTAAATCCCAATAACTCATTAGAGTATAGTTGCTTATTTAATGCAATAATTATACAGATTACTTCTGCTAAACCTTATTTGTCAAACTTTTACGACAGTGCTGAATAAATGAGTCATCGAAACTGAGGGTTTGACGTCTATAGTCCAAGGTACATATTACCGTGACAGGGAAACGCGTATTTTAGCAACGCAATTTTAGTGTAAGTAATTGACACCTATTTGGTGACTGATAGCCGACCTACGTATTTGCAATACAGTCGCAATGAATTCAATTTTGTCACTTCAAACGTTCGCTGAACTCGTTTTAAATTTTCGTCTTGTTAACGGCTTGACGTGGTAATCGGTTGTTGTGGTATGGGCATGTGATGCGAAGGAATGAGGAAAATGTCGTGAGGAAAGTTTTGAGTATGAATGTAGATGGGTATAAGAGTAGAGGAAGACCAAAGAAACGATGGATGGACTGTGTGAAGGATGATATGGCACGAAAAGGAGGTGTCTGAGGAGATGACGAGTAATAGAGAAGTATGGAAGAAGAAGACATGCTGCGCCGATCCCAAATCAATTGGGACAAAGACTGTGTCAGTATTGCACTTTTGTAGGAAACAGCTGATTTTTTCGACTTTTTGACTCAGAATGATGTACTGAATACGTGGTAACCGTTTTCACGTCGGTGTCCCTTCCACCCCGTATGTGAAACGAGTATTTTTAATTTAATATCGACGTATTTACGTTAAGTTTACACCGCACGCTCGTGCTTGCCTCTGGTTAATCATCAGGAAGGCTGGAATCTGACTATAACCTAGTTAGAAACAGGTATTGGAAATCGCGTTATGGAACTCAAATGGAATAGGGCAGGACACCCAGCAAGGCGCGGTAATGGCAGGTGGAGTGAAGCTGTGACCGAGTGGCGTCCAAGGACTGGAAGGAGAAGTGTTGGTCGTCCGGCGGCGAGATGGGCAGACGACATTGTTGCCATTGCGGGAATATCCTGGATGAGGCTGGCACAAGAGCGTGGAGCTTGGCACAAGCAAAGAGAGGCCTATAACCAGCAGTGGATGATGATGATGAAGCAAGGCTGGATGTTGATCAATGAGATTATAGTTGAGATGATAACCATACCTTATAAGAAGCGGATTTAAGATGCACGTTCCTGCCTTTACTGGTGAGGGTGCATTTGAGACGTAGCAGCAGATCTCGACGGCCGGAGCTGGTCGAGCGCAATGCTTCGCGAATCTCGTCATGATCGCAAGGATGGCTGAACTCGAATACGCTCTGGCCCATTATCTCCATCTGAAGTTTAAAAAAAGAGAATATTTTATAACTTGGGTAAAATAATTACGCTGGTGTAGTGATCGCAAGCGCGACTGCTGAGCATGAGGTCCTGGGTTCGATTTCCAAGTCGGGCAAAGTGTTTTTGGGTTTTTCCGTCAAGAATTTGTCAGTGGCAGCCACGGAGACCGGATTTGTGATCGGTTGATGGCAATAGGCTCGTCCCCTATTACATGGGACTAAAACATCATCAACTGGCGAAATGTGGGTGTACTATTAGGTAAGCCTGCAAGGACTACAGGCGTGATGTTATGTAATTATTATTTAGATGCTTAATTATTTTCTTATAACTAGGCAAATCACAATCGAAGTATCCACCAGCACGCACTCGGCCTGCGTGGTGTACTAAGGCCCATCTTTCTCATAGAGAGGAGGTTAGTCCCCAGTGGGAACTTTAATAGGCTGATTTTGCTACAGGCAAAGACACAAAATTCTATGTATAAACAAGTATATTGCATTTAGAAAAATACTAGCGCGGTTTCAATTTATCTAAGAAAATTTTGTGTGGTTATGTATGGCGTGATGTTTCGTAGAATTTGGGTTATGGGCAACGACCACATTACAGACTGCATTTTTCCAGTATTTTTTTTTGCCACAGCACCTTGGTGCCTAAGTATTGATTTCCTCATAAAGCTGCGGTGAATTAAATTATTCAAAACAAACTAAGTTCCACGAATTGCAACCAATACTTCAATAGTCGCCATGCGTACAAATCTGGGCGCCTCTGCGTCATCAAAAAAGTAATTGTATGCTAATGTAATGTGTTATTAAATATGTGTAATAAATACACTTACATTGTTGAACATATGAGTGAAAATGCAATGAGAAAAAATATAATAATTATACATCATCAAGCAAATTCAATATTTTTAACTGATTAAAACAGAGAATCTGTAATGGTCTGGGAAGTAATTTATGTCATTACTTCTCAAAATTTGATCTTTATTCACACTATCGAATGGTGTATAATAGTGTGTTTTTCTTCCGAAATTGATGGGTACGATTCCTGGCTAGGAATATTGATTTTTCAAAAATCCAATGATGCAGTTTAGTTTTAATTAAAATCGGGCTCGAGACTCCTTTTAAGTATTTTTCCATCCATGCCTACTTGCATAATTCAGTCTGTATATAAAATCTTCCATTCGCGCGCGATCTCTATTGACGTATTTCGTTCGACGACCTACATGTTAGCGACTATGCGCCAACGCGTCTCTGAAGAAAACTCGTGTAGCACCATGTGCTTCTAACCTAAACATAATATAGCCTTTATAGCTCCAATCTTAAGGATCAATTCAATTGCATCACTGTCTCCGATAAAGGTGATAGATAAGACATCGCTTATTGACGACTGTAAGTTTTCTATTGATAAATACAGATAATCAGCGAATGAAGCTTGCTTTAATCTTGTTTTATATATTTTTAATAATTATTACTCATTTCACTATTGTATTAATAAGTCATTATTAAAAACAAGGCCACACCTATGCAAAGGACACTAAAATTCATCCATACCAAAACAAATACTGTATGTCTGTTCTGTTATCATTGCACGCCTTAACGGCTGAACATACTTAAATGAAATTTAGCACAGGGATACACCATGTCCTGGGTATATAGAATCATCATCATCATATCAACCCGGAATTACCCACTGCTGATAGGTCTCCCCTTTTTTCTGCCACACTTCCAGGTTCTGTACGTCTCTTATCCAGGTGTTTCCCGCGACCTTGACGATATCGTCTACCCAACGAGCTCTAGAACGGCCTTGGTTTGTTATGATATAGAATACCCGGTGTTGTCGATTCTTCCGTCGACAAAATCCGTTTCTACGGTAGTCATGCTACGCGTGCTGGTCCACTACGTTTCTGAGGGATAATTCCCAACCACTACACGAACGAAGCCGCGGGCAAAAGCAATAGAAAATTCATAATCGTCCTTTACCGACTCATGCGCATAAAAAGAGGGTAAAGTTTTTATACAATGCACATTACTTTGTGGCGCAACAAAAACGTCAGAGCTAATCTGTTATGGTATTGTAGACGTAGATACGGATTAAAATGTTTGTTGAGACAAATATAAATGGAGGTTGTAACAAAACAGGTTTTACTCGTTTGAAAGACAGGCACTTGAACCATGACATTGGTTTGTTGACTAGTTGGACTTTTGTTTTGGTTATTTAAAAGGTCTAACTATTCATACACGAAATATTTTCAGGGAATCATCTAACGGCTATAACGAAGCCATTTCAAGGGATTTTTTTTTATCTGAGTATATTTTTATAAAAAATAAATAATTTAAAAATTACTTGACCCACAAAATAAATACTAACTCCTTATTTTTGAACATCCATTACGCTAGTTTACTACGTCGTATTTACCTACTGTCATTGTTAGAATATGGGAGTAAAGGTTTTATGCAAAAAGTCTCAAAAAATTTTAGAATTATAATAATTTCGTAAAAAAAAACACTCAGATAATTTTTTTTTTAGTTGCTATGGCGACTTTACGACTAATAGAAGTTAATCTTAAAATATTTCGTGTATGAAAAGATAAACCTTTTATATAAGGTTTATCTTTTCGTAAAAGAGCTACTCATGGTCACATGGTCGCTCACAATGGGCCTTATCAGAAGGCTTAAAGTCACCCAAAGGGCAATGGAGAGGGCTATGCTCGGAGTTTCTTTGCGTGATAAAATCAGAAATGAGGACATCCGCAAGAGAACCAAGGTTACCGACGTAGCCCGAAGAATAGCCAAACTGAAGTGGCAGTGGGCAGGGCACATTGCTCGCAGAACGGATGGCCGATGGGGCCGAAAAGTTCTGGAGTGGCGACCGCGAACCGGAAGACGCTGCGTTGGAAGGCCTCCCACTAGGTGGACCGACGACCTGGTGAAGGCTGCAGGGATCCGCTGGATGCGAGTCGCACGGGACCGGTCAATGTGGCGACACTTGGGGGAGGCCTATGTCCAGCAGTGGACGTCTTTCGGCTGAAATGATGATGATGATGATGATGAAAAGAGCTACTTCACTATCACTACATAGTATAAAACAAAGTCGCTTTCTCTGTCCCTATGTCCCTTTGTATGCTTAAATCTTTGAAACTACGCAACGGATTTTGATGCGGTTTTTTTTAATAGATAGAGTGATTCATGAGGAAGGTTTATATGTATATATTGCACCTGTGCGAAGCCGGGGCGGGTCGCTAGTGTGTTATAAAATACCCAGTAGCTTCAAGTTTGCTTGATATTACTTGGAACTGTTTAAACATAACTGGTGTTAATATGGGTTTACTACATTTACAAAGACTCGGTACAACTACCTGTAGGCCATACAAATATTTGTTCCGTGCGGGGATCGAAGCCGAACACGCAGCGCAGCATTCAATCGTTCAGCCACTGCGCCGACCGTGCCGTCAAAATGTTATGTTCTTCTTCTTTATCGTGTGGTTAGCTAACCTAACCTGGTGTCAGAGTTTGTATGCCGCCCATAGGCCTCTGACTTGGCTTTACATGCCGTCGAGATGTTTCTCTCAGGCTCCGGTTTCCTCACGATGTATTCCTTCACCGAAGCAAGTGATAATTATACAATATGCGAAAAATCAGAGGTGCGTGTCTTGGATGCGAACTCGAGACTTATGACTTGGCAGACCGACGGTCACACCACTAGACTATCACTGCTTACTGTTATTATTCGAAACGCTAGCTATGTTAATGATACTGTTATGTTATGGACCACAATATGTTTGATTTAGTCGAGTTTTTTTATTTAAAGATTCATGAAAACTATTTCTTCTTCTTTTAACAATATTGATAAACACACAAAACTGATCCGTCATTGTGATACTACTAGAAAATATTCCGCGATTGTGCGGAATATTTCTTCAATAAAACAAAAATAGAACGCGATAAGTCTAAAATATTTCGTGCGTCTCATTTATTAAGTAGTTCAAAGAGATATTTATACGCATTCTAGATGAATTGCTAATCAATTCCTTACAAAAGATAAAGCTTTTCCGTACTTTAATCAACCACAAACCCCAGAAGGCTTTTACTTTTACCAATACTTAAATTCAATCAATTTTGAAGTACTCCAATCCAATCAGGGATCCGCATCATAATTGCGTAACACACTTTCAATCAACATCACCATTCTCTTGCCCTTATCCCAATTCATTTGGGGTCGGCGCATCATGCCTTCTTCTTCTATACCTACTTCTCTATCACTCGTCATTTCATCAGACACCTTTTCAATCATTATAGCTTTGAACTACGCCTTTGCAATACACAATGCGTTGAAAAGAGTGATTTCTTTGGTATAAGGTGCGATGAACTGTATAAATTGTTATCTAAAGCCGATTGCGAGTGAGTTACAGAATAAGGCTGCCAGTTCTTTAATTTGATGAATTTCGTTTCAAATTTCGATAGACGAAGAAAAAAAGAAAATGTAGCATCATGATGATCTTATACAAGCTAAAAGACAAGTAGTCTCAAAAATAGCTAGATCATAGTTACTAAGCATTGTATGGGATTATGTTTTGTAGAATAAATCGCACAATTCGAGGTAATATGCGTCAAATAGTACTAATTGCACGTTGCTGGTTTAAATCCCGCTGATAACACTAAGGAAGTACTTCAGAATGATAGTAGCTATAAGTAGTTGTTACTTAGGGAGTCCTATATTACTCAGACGCATTTACGCACTGTTTAGATTTCAAGATGTTTGATATAAATGTTATGATTTTTAGATAGATAAAGAAGTGATAAGATATGCATCAATGCAAATAATTGTTAGCTAAACACAATCACTGTAGTAACACGTGGCGTTGAGCAAATAGTAAATATCCGTCAGACTCTTTGCAAACATAGCTAAAACAGACAGCTATTATTAAAATCAAATGTCTCAAGACGCCACTGTTACAAATTCAAGGGTTTAGAATTCTAGACAAAGCGATATCTCTGCATATGTGTGGTCCACAGTCTTCAAATTGATAAATTAACATCAAGCCCGTAAGGATTAGGCAGAGGTGTACCTAATAGTATACCCACACTTCGCCAGTTATGTTTAAGTCCCATGTAATTGATGAATTATTAGTTACTAATCGTAGACCTGGGGTTAGTTTTCGGCGTAAGGAAGAGCTCTTTACGCTAAATTAAGATTAAAGTAATAGGTACTGGTGGTGTTATATGGCCGCTGGTTACGAATATCGGAAAGGTATTTTTGAAAGCATCCTAAAATATGTTATGTTGTGCGAACAGTAGTTTGGCACCCTAATTGCCAAGAAATAAATGTCCAGTCCCTGTCTGGTATCATAAAGAAATGCCATCTCAAAATCCGTTACCAGTAAGGTGACGTTGACTTGAAATTGCTTCATCAAACCAATGATGCAGGAGTTCCAGTATAAGGCATCAGGACTAATATCCGTCTCCATTTTAGTAACATTAGACGTTTCAACATTTAGATTATGTCTAGCCCATAGAAGTGTGCCTACAGGATTGCCATTTAATATGATAATTCAATTAAATACGGCAGACAGCTCATTATGCTTTAAATATAAAATTATTGCCGTATCGATTTCCTTATGGGGTTTTCCTTTTACAGATCATCATCGTTTTATTTTGTATTCAATAACCCATTATTTATAACTGAGAGCTATGGTAGTCTGCAACAAGTGTTTATATACAGGGTGAAACGGTTTAGGCGCAGAAGACCTAATTTTCAAAATGGCAACAGAGTCGCAAAAGGACTAGTTCTCAAAATGGCAAATACTCAAAAAGCCTATTTCTCTGAATGGCCGCTTCTATAAAAGCCTAATTCTCTGAATGACCAATTATCTACTGAGATAACTAAATGCATCAGTAATATTTTCCATGTATATTAAATCATTATTTATTAACCATATTCATCATTAATACGCATCACATCGCCTTTCTTATTAATCCAGGCAAAAAAAAAAAATTGGTTGTGAAAAAAATGCGATGATTCGTGGTGTCCACCACTGGTGGACAGCGACTCTATTTTAAGCATTGCATGCTGCATGGTAATCGAAATATAGGATGTATATAGATTTGATTGTGAGATTCCTATTAACAATATACAATACCTCATTCATGGTTCTGGCCGCCTGATTGTTTGTGAGACTTTACTATCCTTATTTCTCATCACCTACTTGACCCTGTCAATTTCCTACTCCGTAATCTTCGAGTTTAAACTCGCACAGTTACCTGAGGCATACACTACTAGCAAATCCGAAGCGGGAATTCACGTTCGTGTGCGAGTTTTGCAGTGTGAATGAATGAACTACGCCAAAACATAGTACTAGTAATTGCCCATTCAGTGAATTAGGCCTTCAGAGAATGTGCCATTTTGAGAACTAGTCCTTTTGCGACTCTGTTGCTATTTTGAGAATTGGGCCTTCTTAAACCCGTGAAACGGATCCTTCACGAAGCCGTCAACCAAGCATTCTGTACATCACAGTACCTCAAAAATGATTGCAGGGAAACAACTTTTTTAAGGGTAAATCACGCTTTTTGGGATTGCGTGTGCTGATGGATGCATTGAACAGTACGGTCGTGAAGGTATTTAAAGTAAAGTTATAACATTAAAAACTTGTGAATTTGGAACTTTGACCCCCAATATCTCCGTAATTAGAAGGTTACAGGTATAATCCTGAACAAAAAAAATATCGCAATGACGGGGAGAAGTGCCTTTCGTCTACGTTAAGGGTACTTTTACACCCATTATATGGGTGTGATGATCCTAGTTCGGAGTAGTCTGTTGGTTTTAAGTAGTTTTAAGATCTAAGCTTTCCTTTCCTTGCTCTACTTCTGGTGTGCTTTTCTTCAAGACATGTAAGGCTGTCATTAAAAGTGTTCGTGGAGTTCCTTGCCCATTCTTCTCCATAGAGATTTACACTGGAATGGGCAACTACAGTACTTTCACAGTTATTATGCCTTGTGACCGGGACAATGAAAAAGAGCCTGCTGACTGTAATGGTCTATTTGAAATAAATTATTTGAATTTGAGTTTGAGAATCGATAAACTTTTGTTTGCATGCCAGTAATTTTGCATACGTATTTCTCGTTTCACTAAAGTTTTTACAAGCCTTAAAACTGAAGAGAGCAGAATTTCTTAGCAATTCTGCTCTCTTCAGTTTTAAGGCTTGTCTGTTTCAGCCTCTGTTATCAGATAGACAGATATGTTAACGTATTGTATAAGGTCAAGATAGCTTACCAAGATCTTTATCGGACAATACCTAACCTCTTGATTTTGACTGACGTTGCCTAACACGGGACTTCTAGACTACCTAATGTCTCGTCATGTAGCATATGTTTATCTAATGACATTTTTATCAATTGATTTCTTATCTTAGTCTATGTTGTGATAAAATAAGCCCTATGATCGGAAAATCTTCCTGAGAATCTGTCATGCGAAAAAAAAGTCGTAGCAGTACCTACAACAGCGTTAATGCGGCCACATAGTTTCTATGAACCAAGGCTCTAAGAGGCTATGTGGTCTCGTTAGCATTGAGGCAATTCTCAGTCATCAAAGACCGCTGTTCCAATGTCACTTAAACGTAGGAAGAATCTACAGACGTCGACCCGGTATCAACCAAGGCGGAGAAGAAAGGAGGAATCATTCCCCCATGTACGAGTAGATTCGCGCTATTTCGATTCAAATTCAATTTGCGAAACAAATGACATCTATTTTAAAAAGTTTACACTTGACCTCGAGGTTGATCAAGTACACTTACAAAAAGGGAAATGCTTTTTTTACAAACAAATTCATTTCTCCATTTTGGTGGAAACCAGGCTTTTCGGAAATTATCTCTTACCTGTGAGACACCAAGATGGTCGGCGATGTTTTCGCTGCAGTAAACGATGTCCCCTTGCTGGGACAGCGCCAACACGAAACCGTCCAAAGCCTTCATGTAGGAGAGCTCTGTGGACACCTCTTCCATACCCTCGGGGTTCTGCATCTTGGGATGTTCTGATTCCGGCTCTGGGACTGGAATAGTAGGTTACAGTTAGTTACGAACTTATTTCGGGAGGACGTAAATATTTTTTGGTTTTAAAAATTGGTCGTAAGTAGTTGTCTTGATAGTGATGAACAATTAGATAGCACACGAACTTAAAATAACAGTATTAGGTCCCTTATGTTACATAATAACAAAGAAAAGAAAAGAGAGAGAGTGAGTGAGTGAGTGAGTTAATAAGAATAGTGTCAAGGATTGCAAAAAAGACGTACGCTTTAACATTTCGGTACGCAACTAGCCCTAAAATACGGTCAGACATCATGGTGGATGAGGTCTTTTATTGGCGCATATCAGCGCTCTCCTGTATAAACACATCTTACATCCGCAGTAAAAGATGTGTCATAGCAAAAATATGAGCAATGAACGAAAGGATATCATAGACAACAACCACAGAAGCATAAGATTACGACAGCATCACTGGAGCGGAAGATTTCCATGAGGATTTATATAACCCTGTACCTACAAAGTTTCCCATGAACGTCATTCAATCCTTATCAATTAAAGGACAAACTATATGTAAGCAATGCTGCAATTACAACGTTTATAAATCACGTTCGTGAGTATGGCCGCACAGCAATTTACTTAAACCCGCCATATTCCGCACATGCTGGATGATGATGATGAATAAGCTCTTTGCATATTTAAATAGTATTGTTCGTTGCATAAACTAACAAACTGGCTTAATTTAAATGGCGGCCGTTAATCCGAACGTAAATAGTAACAGTTCACGGCCCGTTTATTTCTGGATACATTTCAGGCAATAAAACGTTTTCGGGTAACGTAGACTTTTGTTTAGAAAAGTGTGTGCGTTTCAAGCCGAAATTAAAAAGATAAGAAAGTATCAGTCATAGGGGCTGCAGTATCTTTTTGTAATAATGTAATTGAAACAGCCAGTACGCACGACGGCCAATCAAGCTATACAAAACCAGTTTATGCGGATATCTCATTGTATAGAAAATGTATACAAAGTAAGGCCAAGTTATACTGAAAATGTACAGCTTCATGTGCCGCCGTGTGTATCAATGACTTTTTAAAAGGCATTTCTAAGTAGTTTCTACATTTAGACACCACTGACAAACGGTGAAGAGAATCATCGTGAGGAAACCCTGGACTTCGGTCTGAAATCGCCATCCCGCATTGAGCAAGCGTGGTGATCAAGCTCATTCCTTCTCCTCTGCATGAGAAGTGGCCTTTGCCCGATATTCGGGAAATTATAGGCTTCAATGTAATTGAAACACAGGATGCTTAGATCATCAACATTATTATTGTAGTTGTCTCTGGAACCGGGAGCGCTTTTTTATATTAGGAAAAAAACCATGGGATAAACCTATTACGTAAAACATTGTTGATATGACGCAGCACTGATCTGAATATCAGCGAACGCGTCTCGGTTTTCGATGTTTCCATGGAGACCTTGAACAAGTATTGTAAAAATTCGATACATGCAGATGCAAAACCAAACTTAGCAATTCAAATTGCACAAGTAAAAATAAGTGATGAAAAAATCAAGGATGCAGATCAATTTGTATGGACAGTTCTAAGTTCGGATGTTACTGACGTCAATGTGGTTTTGAAGCGCGTGGCAGTGCAATGAAAAATCAAATCCGCGCGTGCCGAACTTGCTAACAAGTCTGCTTGCGGTTAGCGCAGGCACATAATGATTTTATTATTCTATCCTTAGAGGAAACTAGCACATATAAACTGTTTAATATTAACAAGCGTGTCGATATTGTCTGCCTATTGTTCGTTTTGATGAGCTGCAAATTATTTATTACATATTTTATATATGACGATCCATAATTCTAATTAGTGTTCATGTTTCCTTTAAGCGCCTAGTACTGAAAACTGATTATTACATGTTACAGTCATGACATCATTTCATATTGAAAGAATCCTTTTTCGCATAAGTTTAACAAATTTTGTTGGGATTTAAAGGTTTTAGTTTTTTCATAATGAGTGCATCTTCAAGGTAAATTCCTAATCATTACATCAAAAGCATATTCCTCTTGAATCCGGATAGTGGCGCGCCTTGGCTGTTGTCCAGCAATGTACTCCGATTGTTTAATTTGATTAGCATTGTGTCTAAGCCAACAAAGTTCAACGCTCTAGACCTATGAAGTATAAACAATTGAGAATTCTGCTGAAAACTTTGTTTCAAAACATAAAAGCGGTAAAGATCCCAACATTTCTCAAGTTTTGAGGAAGAATTTAGTCTTAAATCCACCACCAGACGCGATGAGACATTGACCAGATGAGCGAGAAATAGAGGGAAAGAATGATAGAAAACATGAAAGAGCAGAACATAATAAAAAATGAGTATTTGAACTAAATGCAACATTAAAAAACGATGAAGAAGAAGCAGCACAAGAAATACATATCATCAATGATTAATACGTGTTTAATCGTCAAGTTATTCTAATTAGGGACGTCATCTGATGGCCTGGGCAAAGTACAGGTCCAAACTGATAATAAATCTTAGTCAATAAGCAAGCATACTTAGAAAGAGTGAACTCGAACTAAAATATGGATCTACTTAACGTTATTATGAGAACGTATTTCTTTCTACATATTCTGTTAAGTTTCACAGTCGTTACAGGTAGTCAGTAGCCAGAAAGTCCGACATCCAATCTTTTCAAGGGGTTACACTAGTACTGTGTACTAACTGGGTTGTGGAGGTCAGATAGAGAGCTCCATGCAAACTGGTATTCAGCTTTTGCTGCATCCGGTTAGACTGAAAGCCGACCCCAACATAGTCAGGAAAAGGCTAGGCAGATGATGATGAAACTAAATATGCTATCACAGTGCTCTGATATTTCTATACACAGTCGATAGATGAGAAGATAACCGATAAACCGCCATTGTAAACATAGATAACAATAATATAAAAGACTTGCGTAACAATTTTGGTGATACTGCACAGTAAAGTATTCTCTATCTATCTGTAACTGTACATACTATTTCGATTGATATTTTTGCTATTAATAAGTCCCATAATTGGAAGTGTGATATCTTGCTCACCTGCCACAATATAATTCCTTATCTCTTAAGATATTGAATCAATGCATTATTATTTATTTGTGATCGTATCGGTCTTCGACAGGAGCTTTCTTATTTGCCTCCTGGATAACAAATGCATTAAAAGATCTGGGTAGGTAATTGATTGATTGCTTGTGATTCTTACATGGTTTAGATAAAAAGTCATGAATATTATGTTTGTTATCGATAGGTAGCAACAAATTAATAAAGTTGGAAAAGGTAGGAAATAAACAACCAATTCCGATATAGGCGGGCCGTTTAACATTACTTTCGTACATTTTGTATGATGAACTGTCGCGCACTTTTTTGTATTGAAATGCGGTGTGGCCATACACGGCTGTAAGTTATGTGCGCTTAGCTTTAGGCAGGAGAATTCGGAGACGACACAGAGCTAAACCAGTTATGTGTTACATCAGATATTGACACAAAAGCAAATCTATCTTCTGTAGACGTGATACATCATCAAGACGGTTGAACAGAAAATGTTATTGGTTTTAAGAATTTTAAAATTACTGTTTTTGCCATCATTGAAGGTTTTGAAGCAGCCTATGTTTAGTAATGGAACTTTCGAACTGATATATTTATTAGGTTGTAGCTTTAGCTACACGAAAAGGTGCTGAGGTGGCATAGCTCGGATAGGTCCACTAACATGAGAAAGGTTAATTTTGTAACTTCGAAGAAAAAAAGGAGAAGGTCAAAATTTCTAACAGCTACCTAAGCCACGAAACGAGACTACTAATGAGCGATTATGCCGAATAAAAGAAAATCAACTGCATGTGTTTATACTAAGGTTCATTATTCTGTTACTACTGAACAAAGGTTGATTGTTTAGGTACCTATAAGTAGGGCATCAGAGGAACCTTCGGCTGTACGCATTACTAATATTAATAAGTAAAACACACTTACGCAAGCCCACAACATCCCGCACTTTCAGATAGGATATCGCCAGGCGCATGACTGAGGCCTTGTCAAGCTGTTCTACATCTTCTTTCCTAGCGGGTAAGGCTGCTGTTAGCTCGGCGAAGATTTGCATCTCCTTTGTGCGTCGACATCGCGCTGCCACCCGCGACTTCTCCTTCCGTTTCTCATTATTCCTGGGAAAAAATAAAGGGATGTTAGAAATATATAGTGTTACTGATTTTGGTCTGAAATTATGCGGATGAATACTGGCAACAAATAATCAAGAAAATAGAGTATAATCGTGGATTACTTTAATTCTTCACGAGTGACGATATTTAGGGACAAGCACAAATTTGTTTAGACGAAGGCCAGTACAGTTAGAAACCATACTTTTACTGAGGCGAAGTGGTTGTAAAGAAAGACCATTAGGGTAGCACTAACAAATTACATTTAGGACACTTGTCAGTAGACAAATAAAACTATCTTGTTGTGTCACTAATTTTCTAAACTTATTAATATCTATGCCTTTCTGCAAATAGACGGCTGACAGCAATATTATTTAACAATTTATTGACACGTCACAGATATATCAATTTCTGATCTGATAAAATCATGGTGTAATTTCAACCATTGTTGGTAAGTAGCCTTTAACTGAATGTTGAAGCAAAAATGTGTGACAGAAAAAAATAGAGCAAATCAGAAACCATTGTTCTCAATCAAGGCAAAAAACGTCACGCCATAGCAGAAGACTGCACGCAGCCATTTAACAAAGAAATTAATTACGAAATTATCTGCATGCACCTAAATTAATTAAATATTGAAGATATTCTTTGAGAATTTTAGCAGTTAACAAAATGGTGTCGCAATATTTTTAAAGTAGCAGTATTTTTTATTTTATTTAGCTTTTCTCTAGAGCTATTTAACAAAGAAATTAATAAGGAAATTATCTGCATGCATCTAAATTAATAAAAAACTGAAGATATTCTTTAAGAATTTTAGCAGTTAACAAAATGGTGTCGCAGTATTTTTTATTTTATTTAGCTCTTCTCTAGAGCTAAATAAAATAAAAAATACTGCTACTGACTTAAAATTATGATAGTACCTCTTTTTTATAGAACACAATTTTTCTTTATCCTTCACAACGTGATTAGCATCTGGTATACACATTTTTGCTCAAACGTCACTCAGTTTGTTAAACGAAATTGCGGAGACAGTGCAATACAAGACAGTGCTATACCAACTCACTAACTACTATGATCGATAATTTTTAAGTTTATTCCATTAATTTGTCATTAGGCCCAACGGCCGGCCATATTATCGCTGTTCCAAATAGCGTATTTAAGAAATGCGTCACAAATGCATTTTTGTTGTGGTTGTTTGTTCGTTACTTTTAACGAGAACTGCGGTTTGGGATCTAGCAGTATTTGTTTCAACATAATATGTTTCTAGTTTCAGAAAAATACAGGGCGATAAAAAGCTTTTTTTTTGGATCAAACATAATTTGGAAGACGTTACACCATTTTTCGGGTATTCCTTTTTATCCGTTTAAGCCCGCCTATCATTAAAAACGGATTAAGTATAAAGAAACCATCAACGGCATTACAAAAACTCAGGTAGCCAAAACTAAAATGGGTTGGACACCCAAATCGATTCAATCTACAAAGACCAGAGTAGTAACCACGTGAATCAAAGATTGTAGTTGATTGATGAAGATGCTGACGACACAATAACATACCAGCCGATAGCTGTTACCAAGACAAGTAATTCAACTATACCAATTGACAGTTTATCGGTACTACTACCGAAGATTAGATAGGAATAGAATCGAAAGAAATGCAAGTCGGCGTCGGAATATTCTGTTCTCACAAATACGTGCCATATTTTGTGGCTTCAGCATCAGCAATTTAACACTATAAATAAAACCGCAAATCACCTAATAGTTATACTTTACACGTAAACAATACTAAGAAAATAATCACACCACAGTAGTGGTGTCACATGCATGAGGAATGTTTTTGAACAACTGCAACGACGAGCAAAACATGATCATATTACTTAGTTTAAAATCATCACTTTTTTAATGAAAAATGCGTAAGTATGACAAAGAACTAAGGCAAACCTTACCAAACTTAGGCAAAAAAGGAAACTAACATAAATAAAATCTAGGTTGATTGGAGCTACCGTAGAATTTTTTCACAGACTTTGGTAGGAAGGAGACGGAGACGAAGGTATGAAAAATAATAAACGATTGGGCTACTAACTTCGAACACAACCGTCGTCTTTGCATGGAAAATGCCGTGGAAGTCGAGCGACTAATCATCTTCCTCAGATTATCCTAGAACCTGGACTTTGTCCAGGTAGTAAATTCGTGGTTACTTGCATTATCGCCACTATCAAGCACGTTTAATAACATACCGTGTAATAATCTACATTATAAATATACTAGACAGCCCATTTGCTACGTGAAATAGGAACAGAAGACTATAAGCCGAACGCCGAAAGAACATGCTTTTCTCATTATCCCACGCCACACAAGCAGAAAGTCAGGATGCAAACCGTTTCTAGTAATTTATGTCGTTTCATAAAACTCAAGAATATGGATCGACAACGCTTACTCCTCTGCTTGCGATAAGAACTCTTTTATTGAATTGAATACTCCATTGACGCAAGTTAAGTCTCCGTACGTGTCCAGACTTGATGAAGACGTTTGAAATGTACGACACAAACTAGACACAATTTATTTATGAAATGAACTCGTGTGAAGTTTTGGAGTCTCCTTCGTTACACAATGGAGGTTTACTCGTAATTTGCAGTGGCTACAACACTTTCTTATCCATGATTGTTGTGTCTGCAACTCTGCATTGATACTCCATATCATGCAATTTAGTGCAATCTACAGTGGTGTGGTTGATATTAAGTTTTATATCTTTGCTGTTTATCTCTTTTTCGATATGTAGGAAAGTTTTGGCAATTTCAATAGATTATGTAAGAGCCATTATTGTTTTATTGAAGTGCCGATTAGGCGCCACTTCGGCTAAGGTATAATCCAGAAGACAATCCAAGGGCACAGGAGTTTTACAACGTTTAGATTTTAGAACGACGATAACTAAGCTGTGCACAATTTAAAGATAAAACAGTTAATGCACATATTTCCTATGCAGGTTGAATTGACAAACAGTACAGTATAGAACAAAGTTGTGCTAACTTCAAATGAAACCATAGAAAGAATTAAATGTTTGGAGCTATGCCTATCGCATACATATTCCGTACTTTACTACTAATTCAATTATATTTACCCACTGTTACAAAATGTGATGATTGGAAGTAAATTAGGTACCAAACATGTTTTCTTGCCTTGATAACCTTTTATTTCATGAGTTTATTTTTGTGCAAAAAGTGAAAAGAACCTTTATTTTTGTTTCAATGTTTTATTAGTCCATACGAATTTAAAATTCAATACATATTAATATGTATTAGTAACGTGATGTAAATTTAAAATTACAATTTCAGTCTTCGTACAGTTTGGAAAATGAGGGAGTGCCTTATGGAAATGGAGCGGAAAAATCCCAGCCGCCAGGAATCTGCTTAAAATCTATCTATTGGTGAAGTCTGATAACAAATAACAGCAACCCATAGAACTTGTAACAAAGTAAAGAGTTGACGAAGGATCCTTCGATCGATATCTTCAACCCAGTATTTTAAATAAATTTGTAGAACGCTGAAGGGGAGTTAAAGATCCAATTTAAAATTCAGGTCGCCACAAGCAGACTGCGGAATGTATTTAAGGAAAAACGAAATACCTTCGCGGTTTATACTTTAAACTCTGCAGCAATACATATGTATAGTAGAAAACAAATATGGCGACGATAAACCAAGTTTTGGTGTTACGACTGATAACGTAACCACATGGTAGAGTGCAACAGATTGAGGAAAAATATGAGAAGCACTGGAATTTAGGAGCAACAAGCCGTAAACAATTGCTAACAGAGTATTAATAAACGTTATTCTCGGAAACGCGATCGAAGAATAAATCAGTGGCAGTAAAACCTCTAAGAAAAAACTTGTTTGTTCTGATTGAGATGCATGATTGACTGATGCTAATGAATTCATACTTAATAATAACAACAACGAAGTAAAAACTAAAATGTTTAAAGGAAACGAAGATATGAAAGCCGCATTATGATAATTTAAGAGTTGAAATCTTCAATTTGTTACTACGGGAAGATAATATTAGTGTGACTGACAGCTTAACACGGACGCAGTCCTGAATAGTGGAAATTCCCAACGAATGGAGATTTTGATACCTTTGCATGCTCATCTAAAAATTAAGACATTATTAAATTGCGATAAATAAATAAAGTGCGTCTAGACATGCTATATTTAATTTACTTCATATTAATTAAATTTTATTGTTTACAAGAGAAAGCTGACCTTGACGTGGAATAAGTGACGCCATACCTTTGTACATTAATTAAAATCTCTTCCAGAGCCAGTTTCAAAAAAACACGAATTCTACTTTATGTAATTATAAACGTCAAGCTAGACAACAATAACATTCGAGTGCGATACTTAATTAAGTCTTACTTAGCCGAATGAGTACTGTATCAATGATACAGTATCATGAATCACCGTTTATCAAATCCATTGATTCGGGGAGAACGATAACTTCGCCAACATACGCAATTATCACCTGAATCATATTTAGCTGGGCGCCATCTTACTTAGAGCGAATTTCATCAATGAAACTGAACGCGATTAGCACATATGAACGGCGATTAAGAACTGTTAGCGGCATTATGCCATAGAAATGATACCTCTGACCACTCTTGAACACGGGTTAGATGATCCTGATTGTGTCAAGTGTCATTGGAGGAATTTGCCCTTAGAGAATGTTAAACTCTACAAAAACAAAACAGTTTTTAGGCCAATGTCAGCAACACGACGAGCGTGGAACAAACCGCCCGTCCGTTCCTCAGCTAATGGAGGTACAAACCTCGCAACAGTCAGACAATTGGCGGTGATTGCAAAAATAATCGCGTTCCTGTCTACCAATTGAGGGTTTCTTGTTCTGACGTACGTTCAGCATTAAATGGCGGAGACTATTTGTTTCTAGTCACGCACGCAGGCTAGACAGACTGATAAATATGGATGTAGTTATCGATATTATAGAATATGTCGTTGAGGATATTGTGTCTACAATTACAACATGACGAACAAATTGTAATTGAATCATAATTATTGTGAGACGATCGAGAAGATAAAGACGCTTGATTCGATTGGAACTCTAAGTTTGAGCGGGGAAGTTTACTTCAGCAGACGATTTACATCAAAGATTTTTGCAGAACATTGGTTAGCCACATTTTCCAAGAACTGCTGTAAGTGCATACCCATAAGATTAAAATGAACCTGAAGGAAGACGCATAGAGACAATATTAAATTAATTAACGATTGCAAAACCAAAATTGAGGTATATTTATTTTAGTCTAATTGATAGTTCGACATCTTTCATGCGTTCTAAATTGAACTTTGGCCAGATGAAGTTCTAATCTATTAGGTATTTTGTAGCTTTAATTAAGTCATAAGACAAAGAAGTGTGATGTATGTGTTATAGTCAAAGATCGATATGTAGCCTCTTCGTGGAATGACTGGTTAATCTTAAGTTTGACGAACGCCTTTTGGCAAACCCAAAAATATATTCTAATTTCTGCCTTTGACTTATGTATTTTTAGGTAAACCTAGAAGTACCTTACTTTTTACAAATTAGCTGCCACCGCTGTTTGTTGGAATTGCGCTGACTTTGAAAAAAAAAGCAGAAAACGGTGTTGGCAATTTGGCATACGGAGTAGATAATTAATAACACAAGAAAAACAGGATGCAAGAGCGAGCGAAGCGAGCTCAGGTCTTGGCCACCCCGACTCGGACACGTTGGGTTCGAAGGGGACGGCGGGGTCTAATGAGCGAACTAAGACGTCGCCATCCCCTTCGTGTTAGGTTACTTTAAATCCTGCAAACAGATATAGGAGCCCCGCGCAGACTTAAATTCATTAGCCAAAGCCCGAAACGCGCTATTGGTTTGGACTTTGACTAAGACTTCTTGACAAACCTGAGATTTGGCTAGCCAAACCTAGAAGCGCCGGAGCTTCGAAATTTGACTATAATATATGAAATATCGTATTTGTCATTATCTATTGACTGTTTCTGCATTGTATATTTTAACGCCTTCTTCATGACCTCACATTACACAACTTGCTTTAAGCGACAAGCACGTACTTCACTTGTTCAGTAATTTCTATTTTTTTTCAGTCACTGTCACAAAACGAGTGTGGCTTGTGCGTGTAGTTCGTGGCCAAGTGGTGAAGCTATAGAAATATAAGGACTACTCAAAACATTATGGTTGTAATTTTAATTAACTGAAGGGTCAGTGACCACTGCAGTTTTATAATTAGAACATCAAATGCTGTTAGGGAAAATAACATGTTTGTTTCGCGATAGCCTGGAGAGTGGAGTCTCACTTGTAACATTACGATCTTTAGTAATTACTTTTTAATATACTCTGCTAAAAGTCTTGCTTCATAAGAACAGCCAGTGTCTCGCATTACCGGGCCCGTCTACTCCTCTTCTTTATAGGAGGGACCTTAAGTAATGCAGATAAGTGACTGTTTATAATTTTATTACGCCCTAGCGCCCCACCCCTGCTTCGCACGGCCCCACCTATCAGGTCTAAGACTGTCCTATCTTTCAAACATGAACCAACCACATCATGGTGGGGTCGGCTTCCAGTCTAACCGGACGCAGGTGAATACCAGTATTTTACATAGAGCTGCCTTTACTGCCTATCTGACCTCCACAACCCAGTTAGTACTGGGTAATACGATACCCCTGGATAAGACTGGTTGTCAGACTTTCAGGACATTAACTGCCGGTAACGACTGTCAAAGATCTACAAATGACAGCCGGGACCAACGGCTTAAAGTGCTTTCCGAGTCACGGAGTAAACTCGGTATGTAATGGGTGGTCACCCATCCACGGACGAACCTTGGCAAGCATGGCTTAACCTAAAGATCGACCCGAGTGGCTGTTTATATTTAGCCACGAGCTCCTTCCAATCATACACATTCTCAAAATTTCATTGGTATCGGTTAGATAGTTTCGCAGATTAGCGTGTGCGAACTTAGTGACACGTGATTTTTATATATTAAGAAGATTATTATGTTCCCTGCATCTTGCACCTGTAGACTATATCTTTTCCTCAATATATCAGCAATACAATATAAAGATAAAAGTAAAACATTGATAATTAAAGTATGAATTGACCCATTCAATGATACATTCGAATAAGTTGAAAACTTGTAAGTAAATATTGTTATTAAATAACAACAACAATATTATGTTGATGTTTTTGATAATATAAGCGATAAATTAGGACAGTTCCGTAATAAATAAATAAACAGGTTACTACAGGAAATATCCATTCGCCTACAGATTAAGTGACATTAATTAAACTATAAAATCGAAAGTTTCTATCCTAATTTAGGGATGAAAGTCAAACAAGGTGTAATATGTTAAGATAATTATTATGATTATTGATATGTCCACCAGTCGAACACGGTCCAAAATCCAATAGTCTTTACAGTGAATATTGACGACATACTAAGGGTGTTACCACACCAATCGATCGATCGTCGATCGAGGCCATCGATTGATGGTGGAATGGATAAGTCGACGTCGATCGACAATTTCTACTACACCAATTGATCGATCGACGTCATTTCTTCCATCGATCGATTGGTGATAGGCGATCAAGTGATTGGTGTGGTAACAACCTAATCAAGATGCACCGATTTGTAGCAATGATAAAGCTTTTTGGGAAAGTGAAGTGGGCTTCACAGAAGTGAGGATAAAAGAAGGCCCTAGATGACTAGAAAATCATACAAAGCTAGCATACAGCGTGCTGTTTTTTATTAATGTGATGCTGACGCCATAAATAAAGTTAATTATTCTACTAAGAAACAAGATGATAGATAAAGGACAACACTCGTAAACAAACACAATCACGACATAATTGATCAATTAAATGTAAACAATTCCGGTTTAATAAATCAAGTACCAAAACATATTGTGCGACACAATTTAAACCAGTTTACAACAAACAACTATAAGTTACATGTCTTGTAAACAGTCAAAAATAACAAAAAAAAAATATTTTACAACATTTTCCTCAATCAGATTTATATTATGTGCTTATAAAACTATTATAATACGATTAAAAAGGAATTAATCTCATTGGGAAAAGTGACGTGTCGGCCCCGCGTGGGCGCCATTTTGTGAGGCGATCAAATCAACATGGCGGCGATAATTAGGAGACGATAGATCATATTTATTTTATTGTAAGTACCAAATAAAAATAAAGATTAATTTTATTGACACATAATGGTTTGCTAAGGCTTCCTTAAAGTCTAAAGATTATTTGAAGTGCAGTATCATGCGATAAACAAAGCATTTGTTGATGCGGCTGATGTCTTTCATTTTGTTTCCGCATGGATATACAATGTAGATTGATTGACAGATGATAGTGTCAATTCTGACAACATTAATGCATTAAATTGGCTCAACAGGGATTCCCAGAATACTGAGGTCAGGAACAAGACATCATACATTACAATTTCAATTAAAATGTTTGTCACGCCGGTGTTTTGCCGTCGAAATATCAGCAGCAATCGACGGTAAGTCTTGTTTATAAAGTACGTGACAAAGTTTATCGTAAAGACGAGTTATCACATAAACACGCTGTTGATACCTTGCTGTAGGGGTCACACGGAGAGAGGTTACGTTATCGACACTATCGGACAACAGGCCCGTGTCTTCACCACGTCTGAGTTTCAAGTTTTTATCCAATTGCAAGCTATTTCTGTGGCAGACTAATTCGGTAGCCAATGATAACCATTTATAGACAATTCAAAGTTCAATTGTAAAAAAAAACTAGACGGAATTCTTTGTCAGTGTGTTTTTATGATTCATTCGACATTTTTTCATTCGTCAATGGTTATGCTTCTCAAAAATGAAGTGGGACACACTGACACACCGTAAAACATATTCATGTGACTTCTGAATACCAGCAGCAGATATTTTTAGTTCACAAGATCACGAGTTTTAGAATCTGAGAAAGCTATATTACTGAGAAAGTAGTGTCTAACACATCACGCGGTCAAATCAGCTGATACGTTATTTGGCGTACTTCCATGGATAGCGAAACCAATAAAAATGAAACCTGCAGGTAAACCACGTGGTGATCGCCATATACCACATCACTATCTTGTCTACCCTTGCATCATCTAACCAACATTTTCAACCTTATGCACAAGGCAATAAGATTAAATATTCCGTTCACGATTAGATAACAATCCAAACACTAAAAGTGGGCCATTAAAATTAAGTGGAATAACTCTCTTTTTGTGCAAGTTTATACCAAGAATAGTGGTTCTAAGATCTAAGTAAAGTAAAAGCGGAATTACCGCTTTGCTAGCCGTCATCAGCTAGGAAGTATTTCTAAGAATCATTAATTTGGTAGACGTTAAAATAGCCGTTTATTTTCATGGCAATAAATCAAAGGAATACAGAACTAGTCAAAACAGCGTTTGAAACATGTTTAGAACTATAAACAAGTTGAATGAACGCTGCGACCAACTTCGCAGTTAACACGTTCAAAGAGTTTCAATCGAGTGATTAATTCATAGTTTTCACACTAATTAGGGCTCTTTGTAACTCTACACATGCCAGACGTGCTTCAGGATGAAAGATTTGAATTCTATTTGGGCAGAACTTAAAGGAAGCTTAATAAAGGAACCGTTCAGTTAGTTGGTAGAAAAAAACTATTTCAGTGTTTATCTTGCAAAATAATTCACGATACAGCTGTAAAACTAGAAAAAACAGTAATAAACGGCTCTAAAATTGTAGATTAAAAGGTTTGTTGTAAACTTACATAAAATCTTCCAAATCAACAACATTCGTGTATTGACACGCTTGGCCATCAACATTAAAGCACATGCTATTATAATCCCAGATCTGCTGCTGATGGCATGGCAGGTTCTGGATCATAGGTCGATGCGGGACGTAACTCACTGGCTGCTGAAACACTTCCTGAACAGGATAATATGGATGCACATTCTCGTGTCCATACGGCACGAACGGCACATTTCTATAACACTGTACTGAAGGACTTCGAAGGTTCGAATTATAATCACCATAACTACACTGAGCGTTAACCGCCTGCCTAGACCACTGACCAGCCATCGGGCACTGCAAATTCCATCCCGCATCCTCGAAGGCCCCTACCACAGGGCACTCCTGAGGATACTGTTCGCCAAAACCGTTTACGAGCATTTTGGTATCCGAAATCTCGCATTCGTTTTACAGGGAACAGCAAAACAGTCCATCGAGGTACAAAAACAGCGAGCAACTGATAGCAGCAAAGATGTTCTTATCTACACTGAGGATAAAAGCCATACCATAGTAGCAAAAACTTGATAATAACAAAATTATTAGATAACATTGAATTATTCGACCCTGGCAAGTCTGGCTAGCAGTTGATATCGAATGTCTTATCTAGTTTTTTTGTGGATTTCAGAATGGCATATTATTTTTAATTGTTTCGAGACGTGAGGGGAAAATCGATATTAACGTCATTTATTGATTTTTCCACGATCATGACACCTTATCTTTAATAGACCAAAGGTGATGAAAGATTACGAGTTCCACTTAACTGCGAAGTGTCTAGAGTCTAGAAGTACTACAACAATGTTGAAAATAACTTTCGTGACGTGGAATCGACAACAATGGTGTGATATAAAAATCGATTTCGTAATCTGTTTTTACCCAATCACTAAACAAACAACGACCAATGTCCGATTAACGATAATGTAAGTAAAGTAGCTTTTCCCAATTCCACATGGATACCAATCACTGTATCATAAATAGATAAAATGTCGAATAAACGACAATTACAAACTCAATTATAAATACTAGATAATTATTATTGTTAATTAAGCATGACATAGTGCAATTGAAGTCTCCAGTAGCTTATTAGAGGGGTATATGCGGTGCGACAAACAAGGATTGCTGACGAGCGGTATAAAACCAGTTGGAAAAGTCGACACCGACAGGATGGAGTTCTTTGGTTAATGAGACGAGACACTGGATTCCCTTCAAATAACAACATAAATAAGCATTTCATATCACAGAATACAGAATAATTAACTCAAATGGACAATTAACTGCTAATTGCCAAGCATATTTTACCAAGAATCTTACACTACTTGACCAAAAGGTTGAAGATGATGCAGTTCTCAATTTGAAGAGCAAAAGGCACGCAGAAGTCAAATGCAATAATTTAAAACGAATTTAAATATATGTCACACGTGGAGTCAACCGAAGCTGACCTAAATGTGCAAATTGTTGAGTGCATCGTAATTGTTCAACATGGTCAGACATTCTGTTATGAAACTCCAAGGTCCAAATTAAATAATATACTCAAAGAATGAGTTTCCTTTAAATGTATTGCTTAATCGAAGTAATATGACTAATGGACTTTCACCGATCGATCAGTCGCTCCCGACGATACCATCGAATCGACGTCGGCACCAACTATTGTCCTATAGTTATTGGAGTAAGGAGATCGGGAGCAATGTAGGTTATGCGTGTAGTCGTTGCATACAACGCATCCCACGCAAATTGGAGAGTTCAGTTGCGAGCGCGATGAGGAGTGAAAACATAATAGCTTCAGTAAATTGTTCTGTTTGGATCTGAGAACAACGCTGTAGATCTATACCGTCTGCACACTGTTCTCAATTGGCTACACTTCAACGCCCATTATTCGCATGCAATGCTGTATGTTTTGCTTACATCGATTCGTAAAACCTCTACTGGAGGAAAAAAGTGGAAAGTTTATCCTTGACTTGTTGCAACACGAGTTTTCAATTTGTATTTCGTCTGACTTTCTTTTCTTTCTTCGAGTTCACCAGAAGAGCCGCATATCATAAATATGTAACGCAGCGTTTGGCTTATTGTGTCAGCTGACAAAACTCATAGATATTCAACCCAACGCGTTTGTGGGCCGCCGGGCGCCTCATTCGAAACAAAGGTTTAATTTAAACATGTTTATCTGTGTGTACTCACAGTATTATATGTAAGTATTTAATAATATGTATATTCAGATAGCGGTCATCATTGGCTGTTTACAGAATTAACCTTATACAAAAAAAAAACATACAGTCTTCTGTTAACTATTATTTTACGAGTCTGAGATCTCTATGTAAACCACAGTTAGTAGTAGTTTGTTTTAACAAGCATGAAAATTCAATGTTTACTCAAGAAGCAATTACATACTCTTTATGACTCAAGTGGCTTTGATGTTTAACTGACAAAATTAAAACTAGGATGATAAAATATAGTACAAGGAAAACAGGTAGACATTGAGGCTGATAAGTTAGAAACATTGAGATCTTGTGGCTTACGCTTAAAAAAATGTAATTGGCTAGATTTAGTCGTGGGGTTCTATCAGATCCCCGTCGCGGCCCTTTAATAATGATAAACGTCAAAAAAAAAGCAGAATCAATTTGTTATATCGATTGGAGTACCAAAATAACAAATCCGATAGAGTATAGAAATTTTTCGAGCGCTTCAATCACTGATAGCAGACTATCTTTTACGTCAATGCAATCGATGCATTCTTATTATTTTATATGCGTTGTTGCGAGGAACAAGCTTTGGTACCAAGTCTGATAAAGAATTATGTATTAGTCGTATTATATATATTTGGAATCTATTCTGGCTATGATTTGTCGATGCAGATGAATTCTCAACACTGTCACAATAAAAATGAGCTCAAGTTATTTTTTAGGTTTCAAAAAGGATAAAAACGGCCAATGCAAACGGGCCTCTCGAGATTTTTCGGACCAAACCACCACAATATCTCCAGCCATGAGTAGAAAAAATTTTAGAGGATCATCTTGTGAGACTCTTGAAATTCAACTTGATGAATAGCAAAAGACTGGGTAACAGCATTCACCTGCAATCTAGCTAGAACATTGGAATCTGGAAACTTGGCAGGCGATTTTGGTATCATGAATATTAAAATCCGAAGAATGATGTTGATGATAAAGGTGGTTTCCCCACTTATAACGAATTCATTGAAGCAGCCATTTGCACATATGGTGAAAAACGAAATGCTGACCAAAATATTAATCTTGGCAATAACTTTCACTTCTTAAGTAATTCCAAAATTAGTACAGTACCACAGGGTATTATTAGAACTCATGATTACGAAGTGTTGGTGCAGTTTAGGTCGTCCAGTTTGCTGCAAACACTGGCACTACAATCGAACCAACGTTTAGGTGAAGTAGTTCAATTTTGGCTGGCCGTGACAAATCAAGAGCTAAAAGTCTGCGAGCCTCAACTACAAAGGTTTTCTGATTCAGAATGTGGCATTAAATGGTTTATGCCGTTCCCGGTCATTCTAAATAGCGGTTGTTAAATATCCTGCAAGCATGGTTTTAAAATATTTTAATAAATGATGAAACTAAAAACTTTTAGATGTTTTGAAAAATCCACGTGGATTTTATGTCTTCACAATACAGTTGTTTAAGTCTGATTTATGTCTACGGCCACAATGTTAAAATGACACGCACAAAGTAAGCCATTTTAGATTACTTTCAAGGTATAAAGATACCATTATAAAATATCAGTTATTATTACACAATTGTGTCATACTTTTTTTTGCTCTAAACTTCATTAGATAGAGGCTATCAGCCTTATCATTGACGTCACTCCGAATGATAAAAGTAACAAATAAGTTTTTAACTAAGCTGGGCTGGATAACGGAGCCTCCGTTCTTAGTCCTGAAATAAAAAAAACTTCATACCATGCCATAAAGTTACTAGAGCATCTTCAGATTTAATTCTGTCTTCACTTCTGCAGATAAAATCTTAAAATTTAGACAACAATGATGTCAGTGCCTGCAATCAGTGCTCTCGAAGAGACCAAATCTTCATTGTTATTTCGAACTTTTAGAAGATCGGCAATTCTGATAAGAAAAGATAAGTTTATCAGTGATATCACGTGCCCTAATAACTTCCAAGTTGTTTTGGATGATAAGCAAGTGATTTCATTATCAATTGCCATTTTGGATAAAGGAACTGATTCTTGTAACAAAAATAGTTTGAGTTCAGCCGGAAGTCATTTTACTTGACTCATTGATTGCTATACACTGCCGCCATCATTGCTCGCAAACATGGGTGAATATGTTGTGGTTTTAACAAATTCCAATAAGCTATATTGATAGATAAAAGACAGTTGCTAGGGAATCTGGAATAGGTAACTATAGTACTTTCACAAGTTATTATGCCTTGTGTTTGGGACTGTAGCTTCGACTTCTTTTTTTTCTGATATTCAAAAGTGCCTATTATGGTCTAATTGAAATAAATGCTTTGAGTATGACTATGATCTTGCACACATCACCACATTTGGTTCTTTAGTGGAGTTGATAGGTCTTAATGCTGGATGGGAAATAATGAGGATGCTGTATCCACCATATTTTTGACAAAACTTTTTGTGCGTTTTAATGACTGCGACCCACACAGAGGGCAACAGGTTTACACATTTTTTTGAGTACTTCTTCTGAGCGTGTCGATGGTTATCTAAATTGTATCAGCCCAGAACTGAGTTACTAGTTTGGCGCTTTCGGTAGCGTCCATCAGTTCCTGTAGTGAACAAACAACAGGACACGCGGGACACGACATTAAGTGCCCCATCGTTTGTGGAAAAGCACCACATTTACACTCCAGGGCAGAGCCATCAATCAATCCGAGCACTAAGAATATACTAATGGTAGGATAATCTTAAATAAGTTAATAAGGCTACATCACATGGAACACATTATAATTTACGTTTCCTAACCATTACAGTACTTAAGAACAATAAAAGAACGCATTTGATACCTCCACAATTGCGTTCGCATGCAGTAACATATTATTAGAGTAAATTAGTGCTATAGACCAGTAGGCAGTAATATCAGTGTATCTACTTCAGTTGGATAATTTGCCACACATCCTTTGATACAAGTACCTATGGAATTTGCAAGTTGTTGGTACATAATAAATAACAACGTGTCAATTTAGATTTTCCGTGAGGGTTAGTTTTTCTTTTTGCTAGCTTTGTTCTTATTTGAACGCTTGGCCTAATGCATGGATTTCTTCTGTCGAACCGTTTATGTAACACTTTCTTGATTCAAATTTCAGAAACCATTGCACAGACAACCTAGTTTTTAGTCATCACGAAGATGTGTTTTTTTATGGTTGTGACGAAATTAACAACTGTACTATTTCTTATAACTTCACAAAACAGATAACATGATTCATTTTATTAAGAACCAAATTCAATATTCTTTTATAAATAGTTGTTCAATTTTATCAAATTATCAGTTCCAAATATGGCATTGGACTTCACAACGCAGCCAGAAAAACAAGTAGCGTCGTAACTGAGTTCATGGACGCGTGTGCTTGCGCAGCACGTTAACCAAATGAAATAGATCATTGTGATAAATTCGGCGCGAGTTTACGCGTCCACCTTCTTTTGTTGTTTTTTCACGCGAATAAAATAGTAACTAAAAGACAAAGCGCAGTGTAAACCACTGTAGATAGTAAAAATGAGGAAATGCACTTTGAGAAAAAATTTCTTCGCACCTGGGGGCCTACCATCACTGAATTAAGATTGAAGTAATACTATAAGAGATGGTGGTACAGTACCTGTACGGGGTGGAAGGGAATACCGACGCCAAAACGGTTACCACGTATTCAGGACATCATTCTGAGCCCCCTTAAATAGGATTTTTTCATCAGTTATTAAAAAAAATCAGCTGTTCCATACATTTTGACCGTGTAGGTATTGCACTTTTGTAGGAAACAGCTGGTTTTTTATTTAATAACCGATCAACAATTTCTATGTGGGGGGGGGGGGGGGGCTCGTAATAAATAATAAATGTACAGAGTACGTGGTAATTAACCATTTTCGCTTCGGTGCCATCCCTTATATTATTACTAAAGAGGTGGGGCAGTGGTGAATAAGTTTGTATACCAGAAAGCAATCGCGAAAAAGTTTAGCAAATATTAATTAGCTACTGTTATTTGCTACAAAAATAATAAGAGGAAATGCTTTTGGAGACACGTCACGAGGAAAATGAGAAAAAACCTATTTCTGCATATTGACCTGTTTATTATTGGATGCTGGCTAGAGAATGTATTGTGTAATAGAAACGGTAGTTAAACGGTGTTTATGTTTACAGTTAGCCGACCTACTTGGACAATATAATTATTGCATTTGATAAATTCCAGAATTTATAATGGGAGTCGGAAACTTTCCAGATGTAACTCTTTTCGAAGACACGGGATTATTGCAGAAAATTTAAAAAAAAAAAAAAAAAAACTTTACTTTTGGAAGTCTGTGGCAAAAAAGTTAATGAAATAAACAAAGTCACCGATTTACCGTTTTTAGTACCCCAAACGAATTCTTGTCATGAATTAATTTTACATAGTAGTTCTAGAACTTATTAAGGGAGGAACCAACAAGGCCAAGAAGAAAAACCAAATTACTGAACCGATTTTGATGAAATTTGAGAGATGAGACAAATCGGAAAAAGTATCTTTTTACATAAAAAAAGAGAAATTTTAAATTGGTTCATGAATGGGAGTTATAAGGTAACAAACATAAAAAAATACAAACGAATTGAGAACCTCCTTCTATTTTGAAGTCGGATAAAAATAGGATTATTCACTGTAGGTATGTATGTATAACATTAACAGATTTGTGTTGTTTTTATTTATTTAATGGTAGTTATATGGTATTTGTGAGAGAATAGGGGAAGGCGAAGGAGAAGAGGGGATGGGGAGACCTTTGACCAGCAGAGAGCAATTAAAGCAGAATAAAAATTAGGCTAAATAGCCCGATAAAAGTGAATGACGTACTTTTGTAGCATCCTAAAAGAACAAATAAATAAATAAATTTTGAAGGTCTTCCAATCATGTTTATTTCTTATTCCACGCGTAGTTCTAAAATTAAATTTTCGAGTTTCGATTGATTGCATCCGTTATAAGTTCAGTGTAAAACCACAAAATAAGAAGAAGCTTTTATAAATGCATAAGAAATATAGAGGAGTTTGGGATTGCCTTATGCACGGGATTTACCTGTTCCATAGCGTAATGACGTTTTACAAAACAATTAATATTTCCTCGAATTCGGGTGACGATTACTTTAAATATTATTGACCTCGCATATTATCTATTTTCCAACTATTCAAGTTTAAACAAAGCACACATCCATTTGTAAGATAAGTAAATAAAAAGTCACTACTGCTTTGTCTTGAAGAAATCTGCACGCAATTAAAATCTCTTTCTGGAAACTGCAATAAAATCATCGCAAAGATGAACCGAACGATGGCCTAGAAATCGAGTAATTCACCGAAAAGATAATTTATCTCGCTTCGCGCAAATTGACTTGAGGAGATAGAAAGAGAGCCTTGTACTTAAATGCTGTCGAACGATAAAATTGGAAATCGTTTGGTCCGTGACTAAAATACATCATTGTCATGACAACTTCACGAATAAAAGAATTTCAGTAGATCGTTAGTCGGAATGTTAAACTGCTTTGAAAGGAAAGTAGGTGCATGGCTAAAGTTAAACAAAAATCATAGTTAATGCAGTAATATTTCAGGTGTAACATTTTTACTCCTGGACTAAGGCCTCCCCCATTCTTTCTACTGCTTACGATGTTGTTTCTTCTAGCTAGATGTGAAGAGAGATGATGATGATGATGTGATGTCATGTGTGTGTGTGTGTGTGTGCGATGTGTGTGTGTGTTGTGATGTGTGTGTGTGATGTGTGTGCGTGTGTGTTTTGTGTGTGTGTGGCGTGTAAAATGTATCAAGACGTAATAAAACATCGCATTTCGGTAATTCTCTATGATATCGACCGCTAATGTACGTATTCTAGAGTGATTTCAGTACGTATTCTTGAGTGTTTTCAAAATTAAACCGCTGGTTTTACCACAGCTATTGTTTAATAAGCACTATGTTGGCCCTTATCAAAACCAGCATATTATTGGTCTTATTTTAGTATGCTTTTATTACTATCAATCAACATCAAGCAGACCATGGCGAACGGTAGCTTTTGTTGCTTTTGCGTAGAATCTGCTAACCCTTTTAAAATAAGAACTGTCATGATTAATCTAAAGCCTCGACATGACGTCACGTATTTCAAGTATCGTGTCTTTCAACAACTTAAGTTCATGTTAATCTTGGTTTATATGCAAACTGTTTACATTATCAATATCCTGAATGTTATTTTATTTCGGAAGCCGGAAGTAGGCAATTAGTAAGTACCTGTTACAAAGCACCTTTAAGAAAATTTAAAAGCTTTTATCATTTTACAGTCGGAACAATAATATCTTAATAGTTTTCGAGAGGAACAACCTTCACAATTTTCGAGGAGGAATTGGCAGGAGAGTGTGAGATCTGTTCTCGCGAAAACAGCTTTAGCGCAACAAAAATTAAGAGAGGACTTGGCCTCGAAGGATGCAAATGGCGCAGAGGCAACAACTGGGTCCAAAGACACTTTGAGTGAATGAAGACCTGTACGAGATAGACCTTCTCACACACCATCCCATCCCCAAAGTCACAGTAACACGTGACACTGTATTTTAGAACGTTTCTAAAGGATCAAACTGACTCCCATAATGCCAACCACTTTGTTTGATTGATGATTGAAATGTTGCAAGTCATAGTCAAGTTATCATTATAATCTGGATCTATTCAAAGTTCGCGTGAATCGGTTTCTTCTAGGCAAGGATGCTCCATCCTAGGCAGCATCATCGCTTCACATCAGGCGAGTTGCGGCCAAACGCAAGCCTATTTAAAAAAAATGTTTAAAACTATTGCGGGAGAGTACACCGCCATCCGTTGCCTGGCATGGTGCAATGTGGTGATAGGGGTTCATGGACGGCTCAGATCTCAAATGTGTATGCGGCGTGTCTCCACAGACAATGGCCCATCTTCCATCTTGCGCTGCATGCCCTAACACCTGCGCACTTGACGATCTTATGACTGCTACAGCGAGCGGAGTTCGCATAGCAGAATTTTGGGCCAAACATATTTAATTAAAAATTTGCCATCGACACGCTAAGAAGAAGTATTTGCTTTTTCAGAAGTCTAGTCCTGAGAAGATTGCTGTTACAATGGATACGTTCTCATGGCATATTTGCAACTGATTAAGGTTCGTAATGATGATGGCGATATCACGTCCTATCATTAATTCTACGTCTAAACAGGTAGTCATTGTTACGTCAGGATGTGCAACAGAATTCATCCATCTTTCTATTAAAATCCAATTTGCGAACTTGCAAGATTGGTAATTGCGAATGATCGCCCCACGGTCGTTTGTGATGACCTGAGGGGAGAGGATGTTATACATTGCAGAGCTAATAGGTAAATCTGACGTTCTAATGTTGTACTGGGAAATCATGCCAAAAAGCTATAGATGCCAAAAGGGGCAAAAGGATTACGTTTACGCAAAGGAAATCATGCCTATGACTTCCTTTGCGAAAACGTGATCTTCAGAAAATCATCGATCAACTTCCTTCTCTCGTAGGTACTTAATGTACTTTTTATAAGGATAGTTCATGACCAACGCTATCAGCGCTGATTGCCACATCCATATGACCACTGGTGGTGACTGTTCGTTTGGATTCCCGACGGAAGAATCGACATAACGATAGATTTCTTTTGTTAATCTGTCATTTTGTCGATTCTTCCGTCGACAAAACCTGTTTTTACGGTGGTCATGCTACGCGTGCTGGGATGAATGAAACCCTGTATCAAAATTGAATCCCCTATACCCCATTTTTTTGTTTGTCCTGTGCGAGACTAATAAATATTTTTGCTTTCTTATCTTTTTTTTCTTTCTTTCTTTTATTCCAGAGCAATTTTAGCAGTTCTAATAAGTGTATCCAACTTGTTTGTTAAGCCGTTTCGAAGTGATTCTTAGTACCTAACAATCATCCTACTTTTAAATTACCAATATGTGTTTGGACTACTTACAAAGTGCGAATTGTTCTGATTGAAATTATTTATATTGAAATTATATATTAATTGAGCCTATTTATTAGTGATAAAGGCTCTAGGTCGCCGGTTCTTTGACCCTATAGAACCATTTTTGTTTAACAGGGAGTTTCCTAGAAGGAATTAATTACCCTAAGGCTTGGCTGGGACTATAAGTGGGATACTAGAATAATTAAAATGAAACGCTTGTGAATTCGAAATTGAAGTACTAATAAAATAAGTTTTGTTAATTACGCAGATCGTAAATGAAGTTATTAATTTCAAGTTAATTTTAGTTTTAATAACATTTATTAGTTCTTATCTATCAAAAGCAAGTCAGAAATGAAGAAAAATCGTAATTGATATGGTCAAGTTATCAAAGTGCAACTTTATTGAATAAACAATGATCATAAATTATTTAATACTGAGAAGTCTTGATTTATTTCTTGGTAAACAAGTAAAAAATGAGGAAACTCGTGCTTGAATAGAAATTCGTGCAGCATTTTAGAGCATCGCAATAATGTTTGCTTAGTTTTGTTTAAATAAGTAAGTACTCAAGTAGTTATTAGAAAAAAAGATCTCATTCATACATATTATAGGCAGATCAAATTTTTTTTGGGTCTTTGACTTGACTAAAAATTAAATTGGATACCAAGGGGACATAACCTTGAATGTATACAGGATGGATGGGACACCGATGCACAAACGGTTACCACATTTTCAGAACATTATACCATATTGCAATTTTTCATCAACAATTAAAAAAAGCTTCTGATGTATCCTACAAAACTGCCATACCTACACATCAAAATGTATGGAACAGTTGACTTTTCAGTGTCCTTTCCACCAATATAATCCACTTATTAGCTGTATTATAAAACTTTAGAGCATATTCGGAGAACTTTTTGAAGATTTTTTTTTTTATCGGTTAGTGTACTGTGAAATGTGGAGGGAGGGAAGGGAGGCCTTTGCCCTGCAGTGGGAAAATATAGGCTTATAATAATAATATAATAATAGTGTACTGCCGCACCTAGCAAGAGGCAGTGATGACAGCTGGTCTAAGGCTGTGACCAGATGGAGTCCAAGAACTGGGTGAGACGTCTGACGTCGAGATGGGCAGACAACATAGTTGTCATCAAGAGAAAAACCTAGATGAGGCTGGCACAGAAACAAGATAAGAGAATTATAAAAGAATTCAGGTTGTGGATGATCATGATATAACTGTTATTTGTGATTCCTGACAAAAGTTCTTCAATTTAGAAAAAAAAAAATTTTTCTTTACACCATTGGACAAAGGCTGCCTCATGGCTCACAGCCAGGATTTTTTATTAGATACTTATCATAAGAGTACCAGTTTAAAATTGTGACAACAAACCTGTAACAAAATTTGTTCACAATTCATGAGAATATTTCTGATGAACGACATCAAGTAGGATAATTATCTGGGTATATAACATAACGATTGATCGTTTGGATTGCTTGTTCCAGACAGGAGGCTACGGTTGGGACAGAGGTAGGGTCTTTTTAAAGTCCGGCAACCCATACGAACTTATTAAAGTTTGCACCAGTATTTTGTGCATTAAAAATACTAAATAGTGTCTCTCGGCGATTGGACATATTTTCTTGCTCTTTGGCGGAATTCCAGAGGGTATGTTGTCTATTTGCACTTGGTATGTTGTCTACTGTATAACTTATGCTTCTACCCTTACTTGGGACTAGATAATTTGTAACTTATGACTACTTTGTTAGCTTGGGTCTTACCTGTAAAAACAAATGTATGTGTTAAGGAATAATAAATAAATCAGCATTATGCCTGTAATCCCTAAAGGATTAGGCAGAGGTGTACCTAATAGTACACCCACATTTCTCCAGTTAAGTTTAAGTCCCATGTAGTAAGTGGCTAGCCTATTGCCATCAACCGGGCGCAATTTCAGACTGGCTGCTACTGAGAAATACCTGATGGATAAACCCAATGACACATAGCCCAACCTGGGAATCGAACCCAGGACCTCATGCTCAGCAGTCGTGCTTGTGACTGCCAGGCCAACAAGTCAGTCAAGTTGATCTTGTTCTAGTGTGTGTATATTACATTAAATATTGGATTAATTTAAGGAAAAATAAGGCTTGTACAAAAACAATAGGTACACCATAGATTTACCCTACTAAGATAGCTCGGTATGACATTACTCTAGTCATTTCAATTCAAGTTAGACGTACCTACTGGTGCAGTAGTATTGGCGCTCGCTATGTTAGGTTACACCACACCCACCAAAAAAAGTAGTTTTGGCATTGTATTAGTACCCAAGTAAATGTTTATCTTATAAATTCAAGATGGTATCTCATGAAGATATCTGGGGTTACTATTTCATTATTTCAAAAGCCCAGAAAGAAACCGGACATTTGAAAGAAAATCTTACTTTTTTTCTTTTTACATCAGATATTCTAGCTTATTGTATTATGGCAAGAACCAACACCAAAAGAATGGGGAAGGGAAGGAGAAGGCCTTTGCCCCGTTGGACAGATCAGGCTAACAAAAGAAAATGTATTCAATGTAGACATAAATTCTTTGCTGCTGTTTAAGGCTAAAGACAGGAAGAAAAGTCACAAATGACTTAGTGACACACCTGTCTGTGGATTATGTAAGTAGGTAAGGTATTCATAAATGAAAAAAATATTGTTTTACTTTGACACATATCTATTACAATAAATAAATAAATTAAAGTATGATAAAAGATAGTTTGAACACGAAGGACCATAATTTAAAGGTTTTTTTCTATTAAATAATATCATCCCGCATGGACCTTTTTTCAACTCCTATACCTACATCATTTGGGTTCTAAGAATCTGATTTGAATTGCACTCCGCACTAACAATTTTTTATCTTAGGAAATCTGTAATCTCAGCAGGACTAAGTAAAAATAAATGATGATGCAATAAAAAAATTACATTGTAAATTCCCAAATATCTTTTCAGTTCCTGAGAGTTTAAGCTTAAACAGTTTTAATCTAGTAAATGGTATTGTGTAACATGCTTTGTTTGTCATTAATTTAGCAAAGAATTAGTTTTACAGATATCTTTGTTGGTCTTTGCACTGTGTTGCTAGAGCAAATTTTTGTGAGCAGTATTTTAGTTTTTATTCTCAAACATGCAACAGGCACATGTAACATGTTATCAAGTCACCCAGAATCTTTGTTATGGTCTACTGATAAGTGAGGATGGGGAAATAACTCATAACCAGTTATATCAACCTAATATGTTTACAACATAGTCAATTTTTTATCATTAACCTTCAAGTAATCACAGGAAACGTTAAACGCAAACAAATATTATAAAAAGAAACCGAAGAATAGAATGGGCCTTTGGGTCCCGTTACACTACCTGCGCCGTAGTAAAACGCCATAAGATTTGTTTTTGGAATTGCTAATTGCCTTTACAAGGGTAATTTACCTTCTGTGTATGATATAATCTCGTCAAATAACCAAATATTGAAGAGAAAGTTGAATGATTATGGTGACACTTGGCAATCATGCTAACAGGAAAAAATTGAAATCATACATTACGATCACATTACTATAATCCATTGAACTTAAGTCATAGGTTATGTTATCAAAAACATCCAAATAATTATAAACACATACCTCCTTTTCTGATTAGCTGGTTTCGAAGACATCTCTGATTTTATCATACAGGCACTATTGGGAAACTTCACGATACGAACACAATCTTAGAACACTGCCAAGGAGAGTATCATATCGCTTTCGACGTTATGCTTTTTGGTTTGTTTGATCATTCACCACTAATTAGTTTCACTAATCACAATTTAGGTCATTTTACAATGCACTACACATAAAAATGCACTTTGTTATCGTGAACTTGCACAGTAGAAACACGAGATCGAAAACGAAGTTTGTACAGAAGTTGGTTCTATGGACGAATTGATATTTTTGTGATGAACACGGAATGTGACAGGGATCTCATTGGTTGAAAGTACGCGCTAACATGGTAAACACCAATCGTATTTTTCGTACGGTCACAGACAAACATTTTTACGTGTCATTTTTGCTTACCAGACAGCATCAAGAGATGGCACTAGCTCAGGAATTGTTAATCCTTCAGTGACACCGAAAGATGTCACTAGTGGAAGTGTCTGTCAAATATCTTACATTTGCATTGTCCTTTGTTTAAAATATTTAATCTTTTCAAAATAAACGAAGTCATTTATTAGAAGCAGTTGTATGTTTTTCTACACATTTTAAATCATGTTGCAAAAATAAATGACGTTTCGTTATGCTCATGCAGTACTTTGGTAACATAACAGATGGCAGCACTGCCCTCAAAGATTATCAATATTTTTATCAATGGTCCCTAATGGTGATAAATAGCCACCAGTGTGATTACCTGTTTAGCCTTCTTCTTATCTTTTTTTGTATTTTGATGATAAACTTTATGGGACAAAAAATAACTGGTCTTAATAATCTTATAAGGACTCAGTTGAAGTAAACATAATTTTGACCTGGGCAATGCACATCAGGTCCTACCTGGTCTACGTGTATTATTTTCCTCGACACCTGTCACCCCTATCGGTACGGTCTACCTACCCAAAGGGTTTCTAAAGCAATTTTCACGGGCTCTTAGAGAGAAACAAATAGTATTTGATTACCTAACCTACTTGAAACTCAATAAGCACAATGCAAACATGACTACCTATCGCAACTAGTTCCCAGGATTTGAATCGGGGAGAGAAAACAAACAAACACGGTTTTGATTCCTGGTTCACAGCCCCCACTCAATAAATGTAGTTAGGGAAGTGCCTATGTACATCTATGGTATGTATGTTCACATATTGACACTGTCTAGGAATATTTTTATATGAACGGTAATTTGTTGCTGGCACATTTATTTACTGAATTCCAAATTTTAAAAATAAATTTTACTGTAGTACACCGATACATTTTCTTAATTATGTGTCCTAAATAACAGCTAACTGAATGCCAAATGGCCGTTTTCACCAACATTATGTAACAGTTAACTAAATGCGTAATGTCCATTTTCACCAAAAAAAAGTTTTCACCAAAAATAAGAAACATCTAGAACTGAATGTCAAATGTCTGTTTTCACAAACAGTAAGTGACAGGTAACTGAAAGCCTAAATGCCGAATGAAATGGGTGATACTAGACCTAATTTCAACCTGCCTTTGGAAATTAAGCGCCTAAAAGGTCATGTTCTGTCTCGAAACAATTTTGGCCCCCATAAGTTGAGATCCACCCCAAGTTATCGGGGTCAAAATTGTCGCAAATTGGGTCTAGTATTACCCATTTCAAGGAATGCACCCAATTACCAGTCATAATGTATAATAAAATGTACATACATTCAATGTTTCTAATTTCAGAAGCGTTTAACGCTTCTGGAATTAGAAGGACGGACAATGCCAGTCTTCATTCAGGCGTTTAACTTCTGGAGTACGAGTTTCAAACGTTCGTACTTCGAAAGTTTACAGAGTTATCTCTCCACGTCAATTAGGTTGATTTTTACTATCAATGAGAACAAAAAAACACGAAAGTTCATGAAGATAGGATTATCCGACACCAATGCATCGTTTCGGGGCTCATTACTTATCCGATTGAGATCTCTATGGTCCATTTGTGGGACGGGACGTCGGACGGAACATTGATCAACCAACCGTCCGAAACTCCGAACTGGCCAGTGACAAATAGGTGATTCCAATGAGAATATCGGCCTTATTATTTTTGACGTATCTAGTGGTGGCCATCTTGGAAATTAAGATTTGGTTTCGTGATTGTAGAAAACAATTAATCAATAATTAGGACTGTATTGGTGGGGTTTCAGAATTTAACAAATGGACTGGATATAAATTAGAAAAAAAATACAGCTGGCAGGCACATCTCGAAGGCGTACCTAACAAAAAATTGTACAAATCTTGTATAAGTAGAACACTCACATTTCGTCCCAATGTCTTTGTTGATATTTATAAACACAGAAAATGAAAACAAAAGTGATATTCGTACCAAAACCTACTGCTATTTTCATTATCATTCAGTCAGATTGCATAAAAATTCAAATAAATTAACTCAATTATTTATTTTAATTAACAAATTGCACTGATGAGGTAGATAAATCACGGTATAATTGCATTGGTGCGAGAAACACTCGGGTTCTAATGAATGCCATTAATTTTATCTTTGAAGGGGCTTGCATAGAGCCAGAGAGGCGTGAATGAGTGAAAAAAATGTTTTAAATAACTTCCTTTTGTAAGGGTCATTCATTCTAGAATTGACTGTGGAAATTTGGTTATTCTGAGTTTGTTGTTACACAAATTCTAGTAATATACACCAGATGGCCTACCATGTCGTCTTAAAGCAGGAGTAATTCCAGTGTGGAAAAGAGAAGGCGCTAGACGACCTGTATAGCTCTGTCACTTTCCCACTCTGGAATAACTCCTGCCCCAACCTAACACCCCAGGTATGTGTTAGTACTTAATATACCTAGGTAATTAATATCTTAGGTAGCCTAGGGCTCAGAGGTGAAATCAGTAAAAACTGCGAGGGAACTAAAGCCAGGAATCGTAAACAGGATTCGTACTCAGCAGTGTACACGCGAGCACTAGACCAATCGAGTACCTAACTAATGCAAAATGAAGTGGCGGAAATAAACCCACTATAATGATACCTATGAAATTCCATGAAATCTACATTCAGTGCCTTGCCGTAACATGCAAGCAATCTATCATTCATTCACAAAATGACAAGCGTGCCACACGGTTTGCGGTTGACCATACTATCGTGTATTATAAATAGAAATTCTACAAACTTGCTATTTATTCCTTTACAGGCCGTACATTTACAACCGAACGATTATTAGGTACGTAGCATGCCAGCTTTATTTCATTTAGGTTCTGTCGGTACATTTTACTGCAAAACCCCTACTATATCTTGACCCACGGTTAAATTTCGAACTAAGTACAAACGTTCTCAATTCGTCCATTTCAGAAAGTTCGATCTTGCGATGGGCGAACGTCTAATACATACCGGGTTTTCTTTGTGCTTCGGAAAGCACGTCAAGTCTCGTTTGTCATTTATAGATGTTTGACCGGCGTTACAATGTAACGATGTAGTCAGTGCGCCGAAAGTCTGACAACCAGTCTAATAGGGGTATCGTATTACCCAGTTAGGTACTAGGTTGTGGAGGTCAGATAGGCAGTCGCTCCATGTAAAATACTGGTACCATCTGATGATAATGAACTTATTTCTTAATTTTACATCAATTGTCTTGACTAACAGCGCTGGCACGAAGTGTCAAGCGATACTGGACACAAATCTAGACTTCAGACGAGAATATCTTCCATCATACTTAACAAACGGGTCGGCTCTTTGGCGCCTGCTAATAATTCCAATCCTACAATATATTGTTATAGTCCTAAGTTCCGTTTTCTACTCCTGGTTTATATTCTAGTACAATTTAGTTCTTAATTGGAATAATATTCATGATGACAATGACGTGTGGTCCCGTATTTCTTCATGAGTAGGTTACAAAAGGGGCACTAGGTGGCAAGCAGAGCAACCACACATCCTCATCACGGTTGACAGCAATGACGCCCGGTTAATTCCAATAGGTCATCATCATCATCTCAGCCGAAAGACGTCCACTGCTGGACATAGGCCTCCCCCAAGAAGGGGGGTTTTGCCATAATCGCCACGCTTGGCAGGCGGGTTGGCGATCGCAGTATGGTTGTTGTAGAATCAGAGAACGCTGCTGCCCATTCTCTGGTAAGTCCCTTAGTCGCCTCTTACGACACCCACGGGAAGATATGGGATGGTGCTATTCTTTACGTCCGGACTCCATACAGAACAATCCATCCATTCCAATAGGTACCTATAAATATTGTTGTCAGTTATTCCAGGACTAGGGTTTCCAGGGTTTTGACCTCTATTAAATTTACATAAGACATTTGCTCGACTATAGTATAGGTACGCATTTCTAGAACAATCCACTGTTTTTCGGTATATGTTTCTAAAACAAACTGCCTCGTAAGTTGACTGCTGAGCATGAGGTCCTGGGTTCTATTCCCGGGTCGGGCAAAGTGTTTTTGGGTTTTTCCATCAGGAATTTCTCAAGGCAGCCACGGAGTCTGGCTTTGCGCCCGGATGATGGCAATAGGCTCACACCCTATTACATGGGACTTAATAAACTTAACTGCCAAAAAAAAATGTGGTTGTACTTGTTATGTACACCTTTGCCTAACCCTTATTGGGATTACAAGGCGTGATGTTATGTTATGTTTCTAAAACAATCATCATCATGATTTAGCAGCTTTGTTTACTCACTGATAATTAATTTTGGGTCTCCTCCCTGTTGTTTTCTACTTGCCTAGTCTTTCCGAGTCCCATCCCAATGAAACTACGTTATTATGCAATGAGGTAAGTACCTATGTAACTACACTGTAGCTGTAGGTAGTCTGTCGATACCTATCCATCCAGAGCTACAAAGTACAAACAACATATCAGAGCATTACTTCTTGATCTCTGCCTTATTGAGACATAATGCTATCTAGTACCTACCTACATCTACACAAATCTTCTGATATAAAAATCAAGTGTCACTATGTTCATTCACGCTAATCTCCGAAACGACCCAACCGAATTCAATGAAATTTTGTGAGTCGATGGCGGTTCTTTTATACAAGCCTGAAAGCTTGGCTTGCCCTTATAACCTACACTCTTCATGATGTTGGCGGAACAGTCTGCTTGCCTTATTGCGGTCTCTAGACATGGCACTATATCAGCTGATGATATTTAAAGCGTCAATTAAAAGTAATAACTCTATCATAAAGGATCGTTCATTAGAAGTCTTGTTTAAACGATTCGAGGTACAAACTCAGTTATTATGTGTTATTTTACATAAAATAAGTGTGCAATTACTGAAGATTACCCAGACAGGTACTTTATAATCTTGTCGTAATAACTCTGTACTTAAAAGCAAGCAGTATCTACCATGCACTTCGATACAAAATCCTTTTAAAATCCTACTAATGTTGTATTGTATGTTTGTTTATTTATCTAAACATGCAAAAACAGCTGAACGAATTGGCACACAGATAGTTTATAACATATTTTTTTTAAACTCTTTTCCCCGAATACACACGAAGTCACGGGCAGAAGCGTGTATGAAGTCTTAAGAGGGAACAGGGCCTGAAATTTTTACGAGATCGATGTTTCGTACTCCTTTTTTTGTCCCTGAAAAACTGAGCCGATTCAATTATTTTTGACATAAAAAATTTAAGAAAGAGTATGTCTAGGTTCCTATCAATTTCAATTATGTTATAACCTTTTCGAATTTGTCTGCTAGTCCTCTAATCACGGACGTAAAAATGGGGCATTTCTTGTAATTTTTAGAAGGTCATGTTTTCTTTACTTATTAATTGCTAAAAAAGGAAATGACCGGGACGTGTCGACAGTAGGGAAAAAAAAATTGCTCCTGAGGCATTATTCAAGAAATAACAAGGGGAATACATTTGTATGGAGAATCGCAGCCATGTTCCCTCTTAACTAAACACATGCCAGTATAAGTGATATGGATATTTCAACAGTTAGCCTAAGAGCCCTGACTGGTAAAACAGGTTTCCTACTTAGTTGGTTATCAACAGGTACAAACTAGGTACCTACTAATCCATGTACATAAAATTAACACAAGTGCTTGTCCTCAGATTCTATTTCAGTCTACACACTGGCTGATCAACAGAAGCACCTTTAGCCCTACTTGTTGTTTTACTAGATGCTTCTAAAAGATATCAGACAGACATCCACTCTTTCAATAATTGTGTTGATTTACAAGGCGTAAGGTTAAGCGAAGTAGATACTATGTATAAAGGAGTGTTCGTGTGTATTAGTAACTATGCGACTACCCCTTTTTTTTCGGATGGGAAACCATCAAATGACCCCCTCCCGCTCTGGGCGGAGCGGAGAGGAGTGTCAGACTTCTACTGACTAAAACCCATCCATGTTCCTTCTTTGCACTTTGTGTTCTAGGGCCACGGTATCTCTTTCGAACAGTCCCGCAGCCCTGGCAGGAATCGGCTCATGCGGACCCCTACTTGGTTGCTGACATCTCTTTGAGGCGCGCGTGGAACACAAACGCGCCGTCCACAGGCCCGCGCCTACGGGAGCCACCACGTGACCCCCGACGCCCGGGGCGTCTCCCACGGCATGCGACTACCCCTGAAATATGACAAAAAAAATTTTCACTGGACTGCCTTTGACTTTTGGAATGCCTCGTTGGTCTAGTGGTCGCAATCGCGACTGCTGAGCATGAGGGTTTTCCATCAGGAATTTCTCAGTAGCAACAAGGAGTCTGGCTCGCCCCCTGTTACACGGGAACTGGAGTTAAACATAACTGGCGAAATGTGAGTGTACTTTTAGGTACACCTCTGCCTGACACTTCGGGGATTACAGGCGTGATGTTAAGTTCTTCCCTTTCCTTTCCTACTTATGTACCGTATGTGACAGACAATTAATGAAATTAGCGAATGTTAAGATGGAGTATGTCAACATCGCCAAATTCCATTATGAGTCTAGAGTACCTCATTGTGTGTACCTAAGTCAGAATGATTTTATTATTTTACTTGAATTGGACTGAATTGTCTTTGTGATTGATAGATAACATCACTAAAGTATCTTGAGATAAACTGCGCTTCGGGCATTCACAGAAACATACATTTACGTAGCAAAGCATTATCTATTTGTCGGATCCGGTTATTGGTACGGACATAAAATGAATCGCAAGTACGCCAGTGGTCGCATCACGTGACCTACTTACGAGTCTACCCAAACAACAGCGTGCTTCTACAGAGCCATGATGTTTACAGCTCGAGGCAAGGACGACATTTAGGGTCTTATCGCAGCGGGGTTGAGATGTCCTGGAACTGAACCCAATTCATTGTGCCCCGTGTTATTGTGTTAAATTGTAATTTCAAGTAATATGTTAGTTTATTAGAAACAGTGTATCGCACTTAGTATATTTTCATTGCACGACCCATCTTCTACCCACATGATGTACGAGCCTAAAAGCATAAATCCTGACAATCCGACATATTAATCAACTCTGAAGTTCATCTTTCCACATGCTCTCTCCCAAGTTGCGCCATGCATGACCATATTATCGTGGCCATATCACTCTCGCTATAAAAAAAGAAGACTAACACCAATTTATCTCTAAGTAATTCAATTAACTACCTGCCACAATCGTAACATCAGTACAAACTCGCTCTAATTACTTGTCCGACATATTTATGGCGATATAACTCGATCAGATGCGTATCATCTAAGTTTTATTATTTCCGGTGCCACATTACTTTTTAATAATCGTTTGTGATGAGTTTCGAGGTGGAAGTGCAAGCATGTTGTCAGTCAGGGCTGCGGGACTGTTCGAAAGAAATACCGCGGCCCTGGAACACAAAGGGCAAAGAAGGAACATGGATGGGTTTTAGTCAGTACAAGTCTGACACTCCCTTCCGCTCCGCCCAGAGCGGGGGGGGTCATTTGATGATTTCCCATCCTAAAAAAAAAAAAAAAAGCATGTTGTCGGTGTTAGTCAGTTAGTTAAAATTGGACTTTATTGCGGTGTATTGTTGCCTAGATTTTAGGATGGGGTGTTTGACATACATTCTATTAGTTATTAAGCACCGAATCGGAATCACGGCATCGCTTTAACACTTTAACCGACTTCTTAAAAGGAGGAGGTTATGTAAATGTACCAGCATCTTTATTTTCAAGTATGCTCACCGATTTCTCTGTGATTATATAACACAACATCACACCTGTAATCTCCGAAGGGTTAGGCAGACCGCAGACAGAGGTGTACCTAATAGTACATCCACATTCAGATATGTTTAAGTCCCATGTAATAGGGGGCGAGCCTACTGCCATCATCATCATTTCAGCCGAAAGACGTCCACTGCTGGACATAGGCCTCCCCCAAGTGTCGCCACATTGACCGGTCCCGTGCGACTCGCATCCAGCGGATCCCTGCAGCCTTCACCAGGTCATCGGTCCACCTAGTGGGGGGCCTTCCAACGCAGCGTCTTCCGGTTCGCGGTCGCCACTCCAGAACTTTACTGCCATCAACCGTGCACAAATCCAGTCTCCGTGGCTGCTACTGAGAAATTCCAGATGGAAAAACCCAATAACACTTTGCTCTACCTGGGAATCGAACCCAAGACCTCATGCTTAGAAGTCGCGCTTGCAACCACTAGACCAAGGTATTCTCTGTGATTACTGATCCGAATTTCTTGATTCTTTTTTTTTAACTAGCTGATTCCGATTCGAATTATTTTTTTTCATGTATGTTCACTCAATTCTCCGTGATTACTGGTCCGATTTAAGTGATTCTTTTTTCATTAGGTAGAAAAAGCTAGCGCGGTGGTCCCGTATAAATTTTACTAACTTTACTTCGGCACTTTATGAGTTATTCTCTATAATATGATTTTTTTCTCCTTCGTCTATGTGGATGATGTGAACTTCTAGTTACAATGTAATTTGTGTGCAATGTGACCACATGAAACCACAACTAAAAAGGGGGAAAAAGTTTTAACGTCTGCAACTCTTCGCAGATATCTTGTTTGTTAGATAAAAATCTATTCAATAGTAACGCCCGGTATCGCCTAACCCTCAAAGGGCGTGAAAAGGCTCAACGTAACCCTTTAAGGGTAAGACTTGAGGCTAACAAGGGTGAGCTAATTCATCAATGACAGTGAGTATCTACCAAGTAATATAGATTGGTAGGTATGTAACTATGTATGTAACTAAGTAATCCCTGTATACTAGGTACGGATACTTCGCAAGTGGAGCTTAAGTTTCTGACGCTATTCAGAACTAGTAATACCGTGCTCACTGACGGTCGACCACTTTTTAACCTTACTAACTTTTAGCCGCGGCTTCGCCCGCGTGGATGTCGATAAAAAACCGACGGGAACGTACCGAACAAACATAGTTACTTACCTTCATCCCCCTTTTTAACCCTTAGGGGGTAGAATTATCCAAATACGCTAAGAAGCTGACGGACTTTGATATAAATTTTCATCCCCTATTTTACCCCTTTAGGGGTGAAATTCCCAGAAGTCCTTTCTTAGTGAATACTTACTCTTCACAAAGAACACACCCTCCAAGTTTCAAGTCTCTAGGATCAGCGGTTTGGGCTGTGTGTTGATATATCACCCAGTCAGTCAGTCAGTTTACCATTTTATATTAACCTTATTAGTCAGGGCATAAGAGTGAAAAGTGGTCGACCGCCAGGGAACTCTGTAATACAGTCGCTAGCACATCAAGTTACCACAAACTGTCAAATTTCTCCGAATAATTTTAAACCGTACAATGTTGACCGTAAAGTTTAAAATCGAGTGAGAAAATTTGACAGTTTGTGGTAACTTGATGCCCTAGCGACTTCATCCGAAATTTAGCCAAGACATAAACCAAAAGTTCGAAGCCATATGACATCCTCCAATCCACACTGAGCCCACGGGTGAATCATGGATGGAGGGCCCACTCCCTCGCACAGAGAGGAGGCCTGTGCCTCAGCCAGTTCCAGCAGTGGGAAGGTTGTCGGCTGATTATGAAAACATCATCATCATCATCATCATTTCAGCCGAAAAGTCCACTGCAGGACATAGGCCTCCCCCAAGAAGGGGGGCTTTGCCATAATCGCCACGCTTGGCAGGCGGGTTGGCGATCGCAGTATGGTTGTTGTAGAATCAGAGAAAAATGAAAACACACAGGTAATAAGATGAAATTTCTAGCTGAATATTCTCTATCTATTCTTAGAGATCTAGAGACACGTTACCAATTAATAAAATATTCATACAAATCGATATAACTTGCAAACAAACCTGCAAACGGGAAATAACATTTGCTATAAGTATAACTTGTTTCTCGGAATTCATTTCAAATTCGTATTCATTCATAAATATAAAGGCCTTTGCAGACTGCTACTTTTTGCATCGACGACGTTGTAGTTCATAGCGTTGTGGCTACTTCCAGCCTTCGGTCGCAAATCATCCTGGTATAATCGAGCGCTTGAAAATAAATTATTCAAATACGCCTTTAAATTATATAATTGCTTCGATCACTGCGTTTGAGGACTGTATTAAAATTGCGTGTTTTCTATTTTCGACTTGATCTAAGGTCGATTTGCGGAAAAATCTGCTGATCAGCTGGTGCATTAAGCTTCTGAAGAAGGACCAAATCATCATTTGCCTAGCCTTTTCCCAACTATGTTGGGATTGGCTTCCAGTCTAACCGGATGCAGTTGAATACGAGTGTTTTACATGGAGCGACTACCTGTGTGACCTCCACAACCCAGTAAGTACTGGGTAATATGATACCCCTTGGTAAGACTGGTTGTCAGACTTTCGGGCCACTGACTACCTGTAACGACTGTCAAAGATCTACAAATTACAGCCGGGACCAACGGCTCAACATGCTTTCCAAGGCATGGAGGAAACTCGGTATGTAAAGGATGGTCACCCATCCACAGACCAACCTAGGCAAGCGCGGCTTAACCTGAAGATTGATCCGAGCGGCTGTTATTATTTAGCCACGAGCTCCTGAAGCAGCACCAAATTGGTAACGATAAAAGTGGCATGTCTGCCAAGACCCTAACGAGGATGTAGAAACCGCATACTTTGCAATGCTTATGGCAATCATGTGGCGATTCAGGCATGTATTAATCGGTTTAATTGAAATGCAATGCTGGTATCCCAAGGCTTTGTAAAACACCCATATACTGCAAGAATAATATAAAGTAGATACCTATCTTAGATCTTGTTTCTAAGTCAGATATTTCACTTGAAGTTCAAGTATAAACTTGAACTTCAAGTGAAATATCGAAAATAGATTTTATTGTTAGTTAACTGTGAGTGCTACGTAGTGGGAGGTTATTTAGTTGAAGGAGTGTATTTTATATATATAAATTCACCGCCTACATTTCAAATTACAACAAGAAGTAAGGTTTTTGCTGGAACTTTAGTCTTGTTCTTTTCTGCACAATTTTATCCGACTTGGACTGCTAATTACAGTTCTTACTGAACACTTTTTATTTCTTTTGAAAGATGAAAGATGATTAGGTATCATTCAGACCAAAGCGGTGGTCTTAGGCTGTTATTTACTTTGTCTTCATCATCCACAGCTCGACTTCACCCATTGCTGGGTATGGGCCTCTCTTTGTTTGTGCTAATCTCCATGCTCCTGTGGTAGTTTCATCCAGGTTTTACCTGCAAGGGCAACAATGTCGTCTACTCATCGGTCTACCCAGCCGGATGACCCACATTTCTCTTAAATTCCTTAGTTATAGATTGTCACTGGTGACAATGTTAGTCGTCTATGATAGGAGGCCGCACCCGCCACCGCGTTGGTCTGAATGGAGCTGGCACTAGCACACTCGATATCATAATGATAAAGGTACCTTCTTTAATAAAAAAAGTTCCCCTAAACAATACACTTTCCCAAAAATAAAATAAATAGCCCACTTCGAAACAAACGAGCAATATTTTGATAAGGAAGGGACAGACGATCAATACTTGAGAGCAAATTGAACTGTTACGATGAAAAATAATAGAAACAATGACAAAGAATGGTTTTGCGTGTGGCGTGCTCGTCACGCGACTAGGCAACCATTTTGTGAACGTGTTCCCGCGTAAAGGGGACTCTTATTACGCAATAAATTACTGTCGGAATGTCACGCGCTTTATCGACGTGTCTAAACAAACTGTCGTTCAGTTATGGCTGGTGATCTGTGCTTGCCATTACCAGAATAACTTTTGAGACTTTTTACCACAGTCCGCAATGGTATCTAGTTACCTATTATGTCTGGGTTTTGCAGTTCAGATATGTTTGCTTCATGTTAAAGCAGAAGCTGCTTTTGGTTGGACTGGAAGCTGACCTCAACATAGTTGAGAAAAGGCTATGCTGATGCTGAACCGGCCACGAAGTCTTTTTGTCCATCCTACAGGTTCAATTTAGTGAGATGGGTATATTCTGATGAGTTCCACGCAATGCAACTGTGGATTGTGAAGCCTAGGTGCTATGAAAACACATGGGTCGCCGCACGTTAAGTTTGGTCAGATGGGGATAGTCTGATGAATCACAAGGCGACTGTGGAAGTATGAAAGAAGTAGAACTGGAGGAGAGTCAGCATCTACTCTGTCAGAGATCTGTACGAAGAACAGACCAGAACGATGTGCTTGAGTTTTGGGCAAAGAAAATATACATCGTAGCTTTTAAAATCATCGACATTTGAAATAACGATGTGATTAATTTGTGTTTGCTCCGGGACTGACGGCATCTGTGTCTTGATCAGCCTTGCCAAGAGGGCATTGAAATACCAGCACGAGTAGCATGACCACCGTAGATACGGGTTTTGTCGACGGAAGAATCGACAACATGACAGACTTCTTTTGTTGATCGATCATTTTATCGATTCTAACGTCGACAAAACCCGTTTCTACGGTAGTCATGCTACGCGTGCAATATTGTCGCTGCAAACATACAACAAACATGCGGAAGGAAACACCCAGTTCAGCAACGTACCGCCATACAATAATAGTGTTTGTTCTATTCGGGAATAGAAACCGGGTTTCACAGCTTCAGTAAGTCAATTGCGTTAGATTGGTATAAACAAGTTTGCATTCCGCTTTTGTCCGGGACTGCCTCATTGCTCAGGATCGCAAGCACAACTAGAGACCGTTGAGGGTCTTCGTCTTGAGTTTCATTCCCGGATAACTGGCATAATGTTAATGGTTCTTTTTTCATTTTTTTATTAGCCTACTCTGTCCCACTGCTGGGCTAAGGCCTCCCCCATGACTTTCCCAGTTTGTTTATAATTTGCCTTCTCCGACCAATCCGTCAAGAACGAGTCCAGAATTCCAGATAATGGGATTACCTGACAAAAAACTTAGGACCTCTTCGGAAGAGACCTCGATGTAACCAATGCAAATGATCTTGAGTTCTTGACGCATCATTAACATGTACAAAGGTAAACATGTCCTTTCGCTCACAAAGGACATTGGCCTCATTTAATATTAAAATGCAGGTGCAAAACGACGATAATCCTCTGCAGTGATGATACTGAATTACTGATTTATGAGACACATCATTATCCATAAAGTAGGCTTTGCTTGCCAAAACATTTGCTTAATTTTTATTAATAAGTCCATTAAAATTTAATATTCCCAGTTCGAATTATTTTTAGGGTGTGTCGTACTGGAGCTTATGAATAATAATTAAATACTTTACACTTGAAACATTAGTTGGAGGACAAACAGGAATAAAATTATTTTCACCTATGAATATTAAAATAGAATTCTAATCGTCGTTTACTAGTTCTTAGGCCCGCTTGCACGACACGCCACTAAACGGTAATGGATTTAATACATCGTTCTTTGTCAGACAATTGTTTGAATATGTGAGGAACAATATTTTAAAATCATTTAGAGTTAAAGATATTTAGGACCAATGTAAACTAAACTGAGATGACGAGTAAAAGAAAAGTATGGAAGAAGAAGACGTTTAAGAGCCGTGTCATAATTGCTTTAGAATAGTGACACTGACAGCTTTTGAACGTCCGTTTAGATTTGTTAATCGCTGTTCATTTTCATTAGTGGAATCCGCTCAATGCTTTGTGGTGCAAGTGGGCTTTCAAGTTCAAATACGAGTGCTCTAGTGTCCTTCACTAAACAAAAAGGTCGACAAGATAAATGAATAGGGTACTTAAAATAGCCCAGTTTGCTTTGTCACCCTATTATCGTCGCCAACCCTAAGAGTATTAGGAGTGTAGTTAAATATTCCCCAGTGCTTAGACAAAATTACCCGAAACAATAGTTTTTACTAAGCGAAAATAGGTTTCGTAATTGTAAAGGTAAATGAAAAAGAAAAATAACAAGATGGAAAATAATGGAGTGTTTTCGTTCCATATATGAAAGCTTTATATTCTTTTTTTTTCTTGGTAGTAGTTATAAATAATGAGGCGCTAAAATGATGTAGACAACTATTTTATTGCCCGCTGAGTACAATTTATTGAGGGTTGAATACAAATATTGTATAAAGGCCTACGGTTCTCGATATTTCTTTATGTAGGCGTTCTCTATTTTGTCAAGCTTTATTGTGATAAATTCTAGAAGTGTGTGTACACCTACAACTTATATTTTTGCCTCAATTATTTTATTTGAAGTAGGATGCGTCTCGCTGCTAACATTCATGGAAAATAGAAAATTATAAAGAACGAAAAAGGAGTGAAAATTAATGAGAATCTCTTTGAAACAACGAAAAAAACTTCCTCTAACGGACATCGTATCCAAATCGTACTTTTAGGACGGAGCTCCTAAAAAATACAAAAATATTCCAGTACTAAAACAACATTAAGTAAAGAGATCGTTCACTCCGCTCGCTCTGTCGAAACTTCGTCTAAAATCCGAAGCGTAATGTACCGAATAAATTACAAAATCTTTTTATCTGTAGATCTGGACTCGACAGCAATCCATCTGGGAGGGCTTAAGAAGTTAGAGGAATATTCAAGTCGTTTGTACTATTAATGGTTTGAAATCGGAATGTTAATACTGGCCGTTGATCTTCCAAGTTCGGAGTTTGAATCATGAGGTTGCTGCTGCTGGCCAGTTGTTGGCAAAACTAGGCTGTGAATTGTGTTACCTTTGCAAGCGTTTACTGTCAAAAGTAAAAAAGCGCAAGAGCGCGCGTAAATTAAATATTTTGTGAAGTAAATATTAATTTAATTGCAAGTGTACCTACGACAATTATTTTGACTATTATTGTCTACAAAGTGTTGCATAATCATTCTATTACTATCCCACATCTGGGACACAGGCCTCCTCCCAGTGAGAGGGAATACTATTTAATGTACTACGCGGTCCCAGTGGTAGAAAGGCTTGAATAAAATTGGCTCCATCTAACCCATTTTCTGTTCTTGACTGACACATATCTTGTCACTCATATCAAAAGACCCTCTGCATTGTATCGACCGCATTTTGTGGAATGCGAGTCTAAACAAAGCGTAAACGTTATGGTTGAAAGGTTTACACAATAAAGTGTTGCTGTACGGACCGACAAACAAAATTGAATCAACACTCAATAGGACGCGGAGAAAGTTTATCATCCCACATCTTCGTTGCGTGAATTATGTGATAAGAGTATTCATAAGATATAGAGTGTCTAGCATAATCAGCGTATAATGTTCCCACTGCTGGGATGTGTCCCAGTGAGATGAGGCCTCCTCTCTGTGAGAGGGAATGGGCTATAATCCACCACGCGGCGCAGTGCGGTTGGTAGATGTCACATGTCATGGACATGCCGGTTTCCTCACGATGTTTTCCTTCACCGTTTTGAGAGCAGTGGTGATGAAATATATTACACAAAGTAACGCGTCTGCCTGGGTTCGAATCCACGACATCCTAAGTCGGGGCCGCCACTACTGGGCCACCGCTACTCTCTAGTGTCTAAAAAGTGTAATTAGAGTAGAAGTTTTGTGAATGAAGTGCGTGACTTGTGAGAAAAGTAGGGTGGATGAAGTGGTTGTTGTTTTAATATTGGTGTGATAACCTTTCTCTGTCTGCGACCAAGGCAAACATCTAGAAAAATCAAAATATCATTCCTTTTAACTAAGTAATGCAAACTTATTCTGTATTTTGAAACAGTAAGTGTAACCATATAATCATAATTGTAAACCAATAACTACGATTTTTTAAAGAAAACGTCGAAATGTGTTCTTGTCGCGAATATATTGGTCAACTTTCCTCCTAAGCAACTTTTGTCCAACTCTGTTAAGATTTTTATTTTATTTTTGCCTACTGTTATTAGGGCAATATGAAAAAAGAAAAATACTTGCTTCATTAGTCGTGTTCTTTTAAAAACAGTCGCTATTTTTACGAACCGTTTAACGTGGGAGTAGCTTTAAAAAATATCGTCATACTATTTACATTTTGCGCGCAAACGACTGTTAAAGACTCCATTAGCAGCACTCTATAGCTTATTCATACTCAAAAAGGAATCTATTCTGTTGTCTGTTTGTTATACCAATGAGAGTTATGTCTCTATTTCATAAGTGTTGGTTATAAATTTAATTGTATGAGTTTTATCATCTGCCCCTTGACGTATGATGATGAATGTACAAAGGATTTCGGTCGAACACCATAATAAATCATGGTGAAATAAACAACACAGCTATGTACACCTACTTTTTCCTTTTGCCATGGCTGAAAAGATTAATAGGTTATGGGAAAGAAAATTTTATCTACTTTTTTGAACAATAGTCAGCTTAATAAAAGCTACTGCATTTATGTTTCATCATTTCAGCCGAAAAGTCCACTGCTGGACATAGGCCTCCCCTAAGAAGGGGGGTTTTGCCATAATCGCCACGCTTGGCAGGCGGGTTGGCGATCGCAGTATGGTTGTTGTAGAATCAGAGAACGCTGCTGCCCATTCTCTGGTAAGTCCCTTAGTCGCCTCTTACGACACCCACGGGAAGATATGGGATGGTGCTATTCTTTACGTCCGGACACCATACAGAACAAACATTTATGTTTATTTTCATAATTTCTTTATAAATTACGGTTTTAGCAATAAGAAAAAAATACCACCTAGTTTGTTTCATGTGGTTTAATTTAAAACGTGTTGACATTTAAAACTGTAGCAACACTGCTTTTTACTCTGCCATTGAGTTGAGCCGACTGCCTTATAGGTTTATCACTACATAGTATAAAACAAAGTTGATTCCCGCTGTCGGTCCCTATGTATGCTTAGATCTTTAAAACTACCCAACGGATTTTGATGCAGTTTTTTTAATATATAAGGTCTATCTTTTCATACACGAAATATTTTAAAGGTAACTTCTATAAGTCGTAAAGTCGCCAAAGCAACGAAAAAAATAAATATCGGAGTGTTTTTTTTTACGAAATTATTATAATTCTAAATTTTTTTGAAACTTTTTGCATAAAACCTTTACTCCCATATTCTAACAATGACAGTAGGTAAATACGACGTACTAAACTAGCGTAATGGATCCATCCATTCTTTTTGTTTTTGAACAAAAATAAGGAGCTAGTATTTATTTTGTGGGTCAAGTAATTTTAAATTATTTATTTTTTATAAAATATACACAGATAAAAAAAAAATCCCTTGAAATGGCTTCGTTATAACCGTTAGATGATTCCCTGAAAATATTTCGTGTATGAATAGTTAGACCTTATATAGAGTGATTCAAGAGGAAGGTTTATATGTATATATTGCACCCGTGCAAAGCCGGGGCGGGTTGCTAGTATTTTCGTAATTAACTCGCTGTCTCGAAGCGCCATGCCTGGCACTCCGTTTAGGCGGAAGTCGCCTGATACCAAATAATAGGAACTTCGATTGTAGTCAAACTGTTGAGCCTCTGGATGTATTTTTAATATTAATTTAGATTAGATGTCGTCAGCCCATCTGACGATTTCACGACCCTTTGATCAAACGATTCTCAAAGTGGTTACCTTAGTGACTATTCATAAATTTTGTATCACGGGACTCTCAGTTGCTAATTTACCATCAACAATAATATTTCTATAGCGCACAAAATATCTTGTAATTCATATTGAGATTTAACTAAACAATTTTCTGTTTAATATCGCTATAGCTTTATTTTCACTCAAAATAATTGTAAAGATTTAAATTCAAAAGGCTCAATTTTATGAAAGGGTTCATTGTTTCTTTGCAATGAATATTTTAACGTTATCAGATCGTTATTAAACTTAATCGAAGTATTTTAATTAAGTGCTTGAAAGTGCTTAAAATATAAAATCTGCATAATGTCTGTATTCAGGCTCTCGGCATAATAATGTCAAACTCATTACATTGACAGTTAAAAAAAAAAGTTGTTAACACAGAAAGCCGCCAGAGGGCAGGTGTGCAAATGGCGGCAGTAAAATTAAATAATTTTCATTCGTCACAGAGACCGCATTTCATTGCACGTGTAATATTTTTATACCTTTTTGACATCTTTAATTGCCTACGTGCTGTTGATTCGTGTTTTAAATTGCAAATTGTATAATTATGACCCATTTTACGGCTGTATTTGCTTTGCATTGTGCATCATTGGCATCCGTGCGTGTTCTTGTTTTTCGATACAATCTTGTTGATTTTATCTTTGGATACAAAGGGAGAATTTTACAAGTTAAGAAGTATCTCAACTTTTAAGATGTAAAAGATAAGATTGATTTTATATAGGGTGTAAATAGACCCTTAACGAAGCCGAAAGGCAGTTGTTCTCCCCGTCTTTTCGATCATTTTTTTTACCATACCTTCTAATTACGGAGATATTGGAGGTCAAAATTCCAACTTTTTCACAAGTTTTTTTTTTTAAATAGGTACTTGTTTTTAATGTAAGATTTTTACTTTAAACACCTACACGACCCCCGTATTTTTTAACCCATTCATCAGCACAATGCTTTGAATGCGTTCCATCGAGTCCTACCGTAAAACGTGATATTTACCCCAAAAAAAAAATCGTTTCCCAGTAATATGTTTTGCGTTAAGTTACTTAGTTTGATGTAGAGAATGCTTGGTTGACGGCTTCATGAAGGGTCTGTTTATTTACTGTATAGGATACTTACAAGTTGTTGTGGTACCTAGTAGTTCTCAATGTAACCATACTAACTTACGATTTTTGTTTTACAAACCACGTTTTACTTCTTTACAACTTTAAAGGACCTCGGTTCAAAACTTCAAAATCACGAGCTACAGATTAAATTACAGTAACAGATAGTTAAATAAACCATAATGATTATCTAAGAACAGATCAGGAGCAACTATCCTCTTGTGCACATGTAACAACACCTCTTTCCCCATAATCACCATTAAAGTGGTGATTCGAAACAATTTTAACTTAACTGTACCGTGTATTGGATGGGTCAGTTATAAGAGGAGAGTTTCTCGCCTCGGTCAGATGAAAGTTGATAGTGTTAACCACGTAAACAGTAGTTATGGTACTCGTATGCTAAAAGTCGAGAAGCGCATTGTAAAATGTATCTTAACAACACGCCTGTAATCCCCGAAGGGTTAGGCCGAAGAGTAGTACCTACCTATAGGTAAAGTACAGTGACATTTCGCCCGTATCTGAGTGTAAGTGCCTTGTAATAGGGCGCAAGGCTATTGACATTAACCAGGCACAAATTCTGACTGTGGGCTGCAAATGAGAAATTCCTGATAGGAAACCCATTAGCACTTTGCCCGACTTGGCAATCGAGCCCAGGACGTCAATCTCAGAAGTAGCGTTGGCGGCCACAAAACCAACGAGGGAGTAAGGTAATACTTAGCATTTAAACACGTATGGTAAAACACACGTCAGTAAAATACTTACACTTGTCTTTATTGTGGGGAGTTTTTGTTTATTCTCGCTTCAGTGTAAACAAAAATGACCGTGATAATCACCTTGCAAACTCTCGCACGGTAATTCTCGCCTCACTACAGTCTACTACAAATTCTCCCCGTGTAAAAGAGCCTTTTCTCGTGTCAAAATATTAACCTTTATAACAATCGGAGGGGCTTATATTTAACCGGCCTTTACACCAAGACTCGTTACGATAAAATATCGCTATAATGAGCCCTCGCCGACAGGTTAACAAGCTCTTTCATCTGGCATCGCCCGTGAAATGCTGTCTTTTTAATTATATTGACAGGTGATGATGTTTTGTACAATCGGTTATAGAAAAACTTAACCAACCTATTTAGTCAACTCAAGATACGACTTTAAGTTTCTTAAATTAAAGTTTATTTTCGGTTTTTGGTACATTCCGGGATATCAACACGTACTTTTCATTATAGCTATCTGTTAACGTGTTTTCTCTTTTTTAAAGAATACCACACAGTAATAGAGCCGTATCATTGCATCATTTTGTATAAATATTTAGATACCTTGTTGCTACACGGGTTTTTGTAGTATCTATTTGAAATTAGACGTTCTATTTCGGCTAGAGTTCCCGACAGGCTAAAAACGGGCTGACTACAGCTGTCACACAGCATGATAGGCGGCAAAAACTGACTTGACAGGTAGCCCGTATCAAGAGACAGCCAGAAATAGCTAGAATGAAATATTTAATTCTTAAATTTACTGTTCCAAATTCAAACTGCATTGATTTTCACGTTTTATTGAAACTGACGTGTTTGACTGTACCCGCCTGTTTTATGTTGAAAATAAAACAAAAGGGCGATAGTTGCAGCCGTTATGGCCGACGTAATTGAAATAATAACTGATCCTGTAGCCTCTGTAGGGGTTAACGATCGCTCACTAATGGGGGGTCCGGGAGAAATTGACTGGTGTGCGATAAGCGTCTTTTTAAAGGCAGATGGTCATTAACCAAGTAGTAACGTGTAATGTAAAGGTTTAACTGAATGCTTGTTATCCTACGTTACCCATCTTTTTGGGGAGTTTAATTAATTTGGCGTTCCAGGTATGGTGGAGCTGGGAAGATGGTGCGATACAGCCTTAAAAAGGTTTATGAAACTTTTATGATCAAGAAAAGTATATACGCTAAAATACAACGCAGTATAAATTGCGGTAAGTATACATATACTTTGAATATAAAATATGAAGACTCTTAAGTAAAGGCGTTGGTCTAGTGGTTGCAATCACGACTGGTGAGCATGAGGTCCTGGGTTCGATTCCCGGATCGGGCAAATTGTTATTGGGGTTTTTCATCAGGAATTTCTCAGTAGCAGCCCCGGAATCTTGATTTGTGACCGGTTGATGGCAATAGGCTCGCCCCTATTACATGGGAATTAAAATATAACTGGTGAAATGTGGGTGCTTTATGAAGTACACATCTGCCTAACCCTTCCGAAATTACAGGCGTGATGTTTATGCTTAAAGGTGATTGGAGCGAAAAGTGGAGACAAGTGGTTCTCTTAGTACCACTCGTGACTTCTTAGTTGATGGCCATGTTTTCACAGAATTCAAACATGAAATGATGAGGCCGCATTCGGTTGATTGCAATAATGAACGCAATGCAAGTCATTAGGACACTGATGGACATAGCCCCTATACAACATTATTTTTAGTATATGCGAAACCTGAATATAGTTTGTTCAGAATAAGTAACTAGATCGATTCCAATAATTTTTAAACCATGTTATATATTTTCCCAAAAATATTTAAAAAAGTTAAAAGTTGGACACATAGCAATAATTTAGTTACCTACTGCCAAATTATGTTTATCAATGACCTCAAGACGACGTTAGAGCGCGCGCTGCGTGGTGGCCACGATTTTGTGCGGACAACCAGGTTACAGAACAAGCTTATAACTTTGTGATTTTTCATGATACAGTTTTGATATTTTGTACATAGATTCTTTACATAAAAATACTCGACACGTGTTTCAGGTTTTGCATATACTAAAACTAATGTTGTATAAGTGCTTAGTTGGCATTTGTATCCTATCAAGTGAGTGATTGACCTGTTTGTATATCTCCGGTCGCTGAGACAGTGAAGATTCTTCACTATCTCTCTATGTATAAGGTCCCAATTAAAATAGATGGACAAATTTTAACACAGAGTTCAGTACGTCTAACCAAAGATAACTAAGCAAAAAAAACACTGATTAAAGATATTTAGACCTAAAATAATAAATTGCCGGCACTCTAGAATAAACACATCCATTTTGGGTAGGTACTTGCACTCGTACATTTTTTAGTATCAGAATTAGATAACAAAGACATGGATGTGTTTATGCATTGGGAACCAACATTTTTAGTGTATTTTCTTTTGCTGTTTTTTTTTTATAAGTTTCTAATGACTTTTTCTTATTTTTTTTTTACCATTGTCCTTATTTTGGTGGTCTGAATGATTTCTAAAAGTTTGTCCATCTATTTAAATGGGACCTAATATATTCTAAAAACGATCGGCATGTAATGTCGTGAGGAAATTTTCGATTACGAATGCGGATGGAAGAACAGGTGGAGGTAAAGGAAACGATTGATGGACTGTGTGATAGATAATATGGCTAGAAAGGGGTGAATACTGAGATAGAATAGAGAAATATGAAAGACTAAGACATGCTCTAGTGACCTCAAATAAAATGATTCTAAATGAAATTGCAGGTGAATGATGACGTGTTTTTGCCAGCTGTAGATAAAAGGTGATAATTACTTACATCATCTGCCTAGCCTTTTCTCAACTACGTTGGGGTCGGCTTCCAGGCTAACCGGATGCACCTGAATACCAGTATTTTACATGAAGCAACTACCTATCTGACCTCCACAACCCAGTATACGATACATGGAGCATTGGACAAAACTCCATGCACAAGTAATGCGGTCCTAATCCAATGTTTCCATTGTTTTGTATCTATTTGTTGTCATTGTTGTGCTGTTTGTTCGTATTATATTATTTAAAAACGTGCCTGGATGATTATAATGTAATTTTTCTGAAATAAAAATTAATTCAATTGAATTGATAGGTACCCCTTGGTTGTCAGACTTTCGGGCCACTGACTACCTGTAACGACTGTCAAAGATCTACAAATGACAGCCGGGACCAACGCGCAATGGCTTAACATGCCTTTCTAAGGCACGGAGGAAAGTCGGTATGTCGTCAAACACGGCTTAATCTAAAGATCGACCCGAGCGGCTGTCATCTACAGCCAAGAGCTCCTACAAAAAAGGTTATAACTATTTCTAGATATATCGACACAGTAATTGTTAAAGACACTTAACACGAATATGAAAACTTTCCCTCATTATAGTCTTAAAGTAATGCTTTCAATTGAAGAGCTTTCCCTGAAGTTTCATTTATCTGAACAATAACGTTCACCCGAAACTTAGAACTTTGTTACAAGGCCCCAACTTCGATATTAGGAGCAGCACTTTAGTGGGAAGAAAGTGTTAACTGATTGTTATGGCTTCAATTATTTTCGTGATCGGTGCCTTCTATAGTAGTTTAGTCTTGTTTGTTTGGGACAGTTAGAAAATGTTGTACCTGTTTCTTTCTACATTGACAATACATAACATAACATCACGCAGATGTACCTATTAGTACACCCACATTTTGTTAGTTATGTTTAAGTCCCATGTAATCCGAGCCCATTACCATCAACCGGGCACAAATCCAGACTCCATGGCTGCTACTGAGAAATTCCTGATGGAAAAACTCAATAACACTTTTCCCGACCTGGGAATCGAATCAAGGCCTCATGCTCAGCAGTCGCGCTTGCGATCACTAGACCAACGAGGCAGTCACATTGACAATGACAGTTTGGTCCGTACCGTTCGTTGAGATACCTTCCTTTGTTTTGTGCAAACCTGGCCCAGGTTTCCTGACAAACTTGACAGTGTCATCGACACATTGCTGTCAGCGTCTTTCTTCTACCCATTCCCAGGCCGAGATCCATAAATGTTGCTTAGCACTTACTTATGCAAAGCGTTTTTGTTGTCACTGTCACACGACTATAGAACTATAAGTATAACACAATAGGGTCCTGCGCAGACGAGGGACTATTGTCTGCCGGATAGAAATTACGGTTCCTGTTCATTGGTTGATGTGTTGTTTTTTCATCTAGGTAGGTTGACGTCACAGATATAGATAGACCTAGATAACGCGAGAGCAACTACTTCGCGTGCCATATTATTATGTAGCTTACGTACAAAAATCGTAAGTGGGCAATTTCGAACTCAGTCTGCATCGGAGCATAGCGCTAGTCGGACGTCAGTGAGCGTCATGGCAGGGGGTAGGACGAGGGGGGCGCCGTCCGCGGCGGCGTCTTTGAATCGGTTTGATTTTCCCATCACTAAGTGCTTGTGACGTCATAATAGGTAGTCAAAAAATGGCACGCTTGGTTTTCATACAGATCGTGATACTTGCGTTATCTAGGTCTATCTATATCTGTGGTTGACGTCCATTGGTTGTTGCAAATTGTTCGCGGACAAATAGTCCCTCCTCTGCACAGGCCTTAGACGCGAACATAAGTAAGTCAAAGTCCGTGCTATATAATTTTTATGGATCTCAGCCTCGGTCTCCGTTCCATCAATGAACCTACTGCAGGCTTCGCTTCATCATGATTGTAAACGTTTGTGGGGGGAAAGGTTCAGAAGAAATAAAAAATCAAATCAAAATCAAAAATGTTTTATTTAATATTACACGTTGTACATTATTGTTAGTTGGTGGCGTCTCCTTTTAAGCATATATATGCCTGTGCCAGGAGGCGCCGCTCTTTTATATATCACAATTAGTGCAACATGTTACTGAAAAAGAAAAAAAAAAAAAGTAAAAAAAAAGAAAGTTTAAAAGGAGAAATACCAAGAACATTAAGAGTATTTTTCATTGATGGCAGATGACTGGCGTACCGGACATGACGTAGATTTGTAGCACCAGCATCCAACAATGTGTGAGTTGTAGCAGAAGAAAAACGGCTTTTACAGTAAAAGTTAAATAACAGATATAACACGCTAAACACGTAGTTCTAGATTGAAACTCTGACCGATATACAGTAAACGAACAAACCACAATAAATCATTCAGTATAGCAAGCACTTTTGTAATTAATTTCAAAATATCTATCTAAAATCGGCGTCAGTAATGAAAGGGTTAACCATTTATTGATTTAAATGTCCGTTATTCAGACAGTTTGTTATTTAGGATTGATTATAACATTCTCTACTCGATCAGTGGTTTGTGCTCGTGTTAATCAAAATCAAACAAATGAATTAGAGGTTTTTGTTAGGGCTGTTCCATTTTATGTAAAGTAAAAAAAGTATAATGAATCTAAAGCATTTTTTTAGTTTTTTTGATCTGTTGAATGTTAAAGGTCAACGTGCTCCGTTTCAATTTAAAAACGAGGCCAATTAGGAGTATTTTTTTGTGATCTTCTGTTTAGTTCGAGATATTATAGAGCCTTCTTGCCCTGTTAGTTGCAAGAACGACTGTTGAGAATGAAGTCCTGAGTTCGATTACAAAATCGGACTGCCATTATGTCTGGAAATTTTTAACAGCTGTTCGAAAGTCAGTTATTATGTCCCGTTAGTCGAGACAAGATCGCCGCTAATAACAAGGGACTTAAGGCACTTAAGGGGTAAGATCCAGGGTGCCTATTGCAAAATTATTTTTTTCCTACAATGGGATTAAATGAACTTAGAGGGTAGTATGGATAATTTTAATGATTATAATTCTGTAAATACATACATACGTGATACGGTCGCGAATCATACTTAATTCAACATACAACCTGACACTGACCTGTAAATTGCAAAAAACTTGAGAAAATTTGAATTTCGCGGGCTAACTTAGCGTAAAACCTCCTTAAACATAACTGGCGTAATAACATAACCCTTCCAGAATAAATATGATTTTGCCGACGTTCCGCAAATGGCGCCTAGTGTCTTGAAGTTTGAAAGACAGCTTCCTTGAATAAGACATTTCTTACGCAAGAATGTTTGTGAAATATTTATCGCGTGGCTCCTAGTTAAACTATACGGAAATGGTATTCAAGAGATCAGTAACGTCAAGGGAAATGTATTGCTATTGACAACGGTCAATTCCCGTGACAGTTAAGTTCTTTTTTTTATACGTAGACATGTCAGGTATCTGGCAGCTGTCCCAACTGTTGTAAAGCGACTATCTCGGTCCATTGAAACTGCAGGAGATCGTAAATATCGTACATGTAGGATGTTACATATGCGTCGCTTTGCATTGAATTCTGCCTGTTACCTTTAGAAAAAGGAGACAGACTCGTGTGCTTGTAAATTCACTTGCAGGCAGAGCAATGTTCTATCAAAGAACTTTTCGCTGAGAGTCTACTGCTAAAAGATGAAAGGTGTCCATTGCAGGACATTAGCCTCCGCTAAACTTGATTAATTAATTGTATGTAATGTCGATTTTAAATTCTTTTATTGTTAAATTGTGTATGCTCTGATAATATAATTACTAATATTCATATCTTGAGCAAAGTTAATTGGCGACAAGAGGCGCAACATCCAGAAAAGTGAGAGGAATAAGAGGAGGCCTGGCCCCAGGAGTGGTACAGTTAAGGTGAACAAAAAAAAAATATCTTGGGGTGTCTAGAATCATGGTCTGATTTCGTGGCTACAATTTGAACGTCGATATTTCTTACATACTTTATAGTTCATAACGTCTTCACTTGTACCTAATACTTAGTTAGTTCTTACTACTAATTATTTTAATTTCAAGTCCATCACTTTCCCTACATACAACGTCAACGTCGTAGTCCACAACTCAATTACAAATACGACCGTACCAAATTATGATGTGGTTATGGCTGTGCAACCACAACATATTTGCGCACTGTCAGAGAGTGTGACGACAACACAAATATGGCGGGTTAGGGCTGGCTACTAGTTTATAGTAGGTATATATTGAGGGAGAGAAAAAACGATAGATTATGGGTGTAAAAATAGCCTTAACGAAGCCGAAATGCTCTTGTTTTCCCGGTCATTAAGATATTTTTTTTGTTCTAGACCGTACTTGGGAACCTTCTAGTTACGGAGATATTTAAGGTCAAAATTTCAATTTTATCACAAGTTTTTAATGTTATAACTTTACTTTGTATACCTCTATTGCCCCTATAATAATAATAAAAAAAGTCGTTTCCAAGCAATTATTTTTGCGTGGAGTAACTTAGATTGATATACAGAATGCTTGGTTGACGGTTTCGTGAAGGGTCCTTTTATATATTGACCGAATTTTGATCATGACTGTGAGTCTCAGCGGAGACGCGAGAGATAATTTAGTGCACAAGCATCAAGCATGTGCATTGTGCGCAGACATTATGTGTACCAGTAGCGAAGGGTCAATTTTTGTATGAGGTGAGCCGGAGTACATATCTTCAATGTGATTATATTATTTGTCCCTATATAGAATTCTGACCACCCATTACATACAGTTTCCTCCGTGCCTCGGAAAGCACGTTAAGCCGTTGCCCAAAGAGTCTGACAATCAGTCTTACCAAGAGGTATCATCTTACCTAGTACTAACTGGGTTGTGGAGGTCAGATAGGCAGTCGCTCCATTCAAAATACTGGTATTCAGCTGCATCCGGTTAGACTGGAAGCCGATGCTAACATAATTGCGAAAAGGCTAGGCAAATGATGATATAGAATACTGACTGTGCCATTTTTCAAAGGGAATTCGGTAGGAATCGAGTTGTATGGAACCTTTCCCACTGAGGTGTACTCTCTCTTTTCCCGTACAGAAATCAAGCGTCCTAAGCCTTATCAACGGTAAATAGTAATACTGACATGACATCTAAAATATTATGCAACGACCCAACCTTTTCTGGGTCTAAAGGATCTTATTATCTAGGAGAAGCCCTAGAGATCAGGCTGGCATCATAATAAGAACTGTGATCTATGCTTCTCTATTTGAGAGGAAGGCTTCGCCCCAGTTATGGAACTAAATACTAGGTTAGTATATGTAATTATTTCTTAATCTATATCTACATTAAGTTTCAATCAACCCTAAACGAAGACTATTAGCACTCGTCCTTCATGTCGAGCAATAAGAACAAATATAATGATGGAGGCATATTTAATGATCTGACGGTTTCTCAGTAAAAAATAATTGCAAATATTTATTCGAATCGTACATATGTAATGGACGTACACAATCACGGAATATTTGAAGACGAACATAAGACATCGCATATTTGAACTAAATTAACAAATAATCTTATTGTAATGTCTACTGCAAGATTTTTTACAAACCTTCAAAAGATTTTTAAACTTATGTGCATTAAGTTAAAGTGGAAATTCAAATGCAACTTTATATGCCCAATTACATGTTGGTATGATAATCAAAGTCTATTTTATTTGACATTTGATATTTCAGAATCAACAAAATTACATGCAACTTTGATGGTAATCGGGAATTCTGTTTGAATAAAATTGTGTCAAGAAATCGGTTTTGAATATTAAACAAGTAATAGAGAATATAAAATAGGAAACCAATTAAGCCATATTGACCTGTCGATAGCCAAACGGTATAAATATTAAATGTATGGAAACTTGAAGCAATAACGTAGACTTAGCTTACGTTTTCTCAAAGCAATCGAAAAATATTTGACATAGAAGAATATGGAATGGCATACCATGGTGTATACATACGAGTAGATCTATTAGTATCAGTATGATTGGTGTATCAGTTTGATCTGACGGCACGGTTGGCGCAGTGGCTCAGTGATAGGTGAGTGTCTGGCTGCTGCGCTGCGTGTGTGGGTTTGATCTCCACACAAAACAAATATTTGTATGGCCTACAGATAGTTATTCCGGGTCTGGCTGTTTGTGAGTTTGAATGTTTGTAAACGCACCCACGATACAGGAGAAATTCCCGAATAAGCGATAGGTATCCCTAGTGATATACCTATGTCACGGCTATAACTAATATAATAATATAAATTAATCTTTATTTATATAAAAATAGATTGCAGTACATGGAACAGATGTCACAAAGTAGGTAGTATTAAATCTCTGGCAATCAGGTGGGTGACGTGCTGTTCTCCTTGCTAGGCTATGAAATAGGCTATGAAATATTAAGAAGTAATAATGCCGATTCCCTCTATTTGTACTACGACAACTTATTTTTTTGTTTTTTTGTACTCTTTAATAACTATCTTACTGCGACAAGGCATCAAACGTAGTGAGGTCGCGGCATTTCCCCTTAGTTACGAAGTTACAACGAATTGGAAAGTGTCCGATTTAGATTTGAACCTCAAATTACAACCCTACGGGCCTAAAGCAACTATCGATCAACACCCAAGAACACATTAAACTTCACACATCACAGGCACCTTCTATTTTCTACTTCCCTATTAACGCGGCTTGCCCCATTCATCCTCATTCCTCAATCTTCGATTATTAAGTGGTTAGTGGCCAATAGCCATTCTTCATCATCTCCACATTGGCCCATAAACATGGCCGCTAAATTGGCCGCTTTTTAAGAGGCCCTACTAAATGGTATCATACGATCTAATTGCTGTATTCCGCCCGGCTTCTCGATTACTGCATACAATGGCCGTACACTTTATTTTTCTTATTTTGTAATAAACTTTCATGCTTGCAACTTGCTGGGGTTTATTAGTATTTTTTACTGCTGGATTCAAATAATAAGCTTGCAGTAAAGTTTTGTTTTTAATCAGTTTTATGTGTGAATTTATTGGAAATGTTTTGATGCCATTTATTGAATTATGTATCTAATATTACACGACTGTCAAATTGAAAAGAGTGTAATGCTTACAGGGTTCATGTGTGTGAGAATTTATTTATTCCACGATAGCTCGTTCTGATAGGCACTTAAAAATTCAACCGCTGCCAAAGTGAGGCATTTCTGAAGAAATAGACCTTATTTTTACGATGGACAAGACAAGGCACTCAAGGCCGAAATCAGAGCGCTGCTAAGCTTTGAATGTCCATAAAAAAACCACCTTCATCTAGTTTTAAATAGAGAATCATGACTGCGTATCTTTACGGTCCAAACACGACTATAAACTTCAAAAGTGTTTATAGGTAATTTCTTAGCGATCATCATTGCCGGCTCAAATCATTTCGAGTAAGTAGTCATCTCGTGGACCACATTGCTCCTCCTTTTACGATCTGTTCAAGAGTCAGTGGCCATAAATATTCTTTTTCCTCTACTTTGAACACGATTTTGTCCCTCATCATAGTTTTTATGTTACATAATATCGCTACCGACGTTTATGGGACAGAAACAATTTATGGTCACTAGGAACATCCCTTTATAATACGTTTTACATACAAAGAACATATGAATAACTCCAAAATTCAAGTTAAAGGCTTCATTAAGCCGTTATCTGAGAGATATTTATTAGTAGATTCTTTAACAACTGTAACTTTAAAATTCAAATTAAATTCAATCATGAAACAGGTTCGTAATTACTGTAAGAATTGAAAAACGCGAAACGAATCGCAATTGACTTTCAACCGTCACGAGCTAGGCCACAACTGTTGGCTATGAACGAATAAATAGTGTAAACTACATCTCTTCATTCCTTTTTCTTTTTCTTTTTTTTCTTCATTTCTTCTTCTTTTTTTTCTTCTTCCTGTTTCTTTCTTTTTTATTCTCTTCTTTCTTTTTCTTCTCTTTTTCTTCTTTCTTTTTCTTCTTTTCTTCTTCTTCTCTTCTTGCATGCATGCACTTCCTGAAAAATCTAGGTTTATTAATAACCAGTTATGGCTTCATGGCTTAAGGCATGCTGTTGACCTCGATCACGCCTGATAGAAGGCGGTAAATGAGGTCTGCGATGGAACGAGCGTCTTCAAAGGATGTCTGTTTACTTACTTATAGTTCTGTTCAAACTCTATGGCAGCTCGGAAGTTGGCTGCGAGTGACAGTCTGCGCAGGTATTACGGCTACAAATGGCGGCTCGGACACCTAACGTAAAGCTGCGCAGAATACAATTTTAGAAATCAGCGGGGCGCACAGGACGCATCGTCTTGACTGTAAAGTTCGCAGAACGTCACTCGCAGCTAACTTCCGAGCCGCCATAAAGTTTGAACAGAACTATACTTTTGCTTTGAAAGTTGACTGGTTGTAGTATTGGGTGGAGGGAATAAACGCGATGGCAGAATGTTCCAGACTTTGGTCTTTGTTAGCGTGAAGCGTTGATTACTCTTCTCTCTCTCACTTGTATCTTGTTTTCGTCTAGGTCGATTAGGCGATAATGTACGAAGTTCATAAAATGCCCATTCTGTACAACCACCTGCACGAGGATTTAAAAGAGGCCAACGGTAGAGACGTGCTGGTGGCTACATACTGGTCGGACATAATTTGAGTCCATCGACACGCAGCGAAGAAGTTCATAAAAAAATGTATCGTCGAACTGTGGCTGACACTAGCCGCCTAGCGTGTTTTGCTATACTCATAATTGAGTTCATCTTTACCACAAGTCTCGAGACCTGCAATGGTAAAAAATACAATCAAAGTTGCATTTATGCTGTCAATTAGTGGTCTCAAATTATGCTCGATTGTAATAACTGTTATTATTCGTGTGAACATCGTGTGAGTCGGATTTGTGACTCATTGATTGATTTGAAATCTTTCTGATGCAATAAAAGATTTACCTCGTTTCCATGATCCTCCACCACCCCATATCCGACTCGATCGACCAGGACCTACCTCGTTTGTCTAGTGGTCACACATCCTACTGTTAAACATGAAAGCCTGGGTTCGATTCCCAGATCAAACAATGTGTTATTAGGTTATTCCACCAGGAATGTCTCATTAGTAGCCTGAAATCTGGATTAGTGTTCCGTTGATGGCAATAGGCTCGCCCCATATTAGATTGTACTTAAACATAACTGGCGAATTGTGTGTTCATTATGGGGTACACTTTTGCCTAACACTTCGGGGAAAATCTGGCGTGATATTATTTTATTTTGAAAGATTTTCGCGCGAGAACTCGCGGCACGGGCATAGTGTAGACGAAGAATCTCTGCAAGGAGGTATCAGATTAAATTCTCTTCTTCTGTATTTAAAGGCGAGACTAAGGATTAGTGCTCCATTCTATTCATAAATCTTCATATTTAATTCAAGAACATCTATGAATAACGCTGTGTAAAATTAGATCCCTATAAATAAGTACCAAAATAAATGTTTATAAATATATTTCGCCCATCATGTAAATTAAGCTGGGCTATAAGTTATGGGATAAATAAATTGAGTTCCAAATAGGAGCAATATTATATTGCTCGTAGTGAATTTATGGGTTTTGGCAGCAAACCATATCTGTCTCGTGAAATATATGAAAGCTTATAATATTTTTCGTTCTGGATTTGGAAATTGCAACTCTGCTTTGCAGACTGCAATTTAAACTCGTACATGCACGATAGTCTCAGTAGTTGTAGTAGTAGTATAATGTGCCTTATAATGATAAGTTATATTATACTGGGTGTAACAGAAAGGGTATAGTCATATAAAAGGATATGCTGCAGACCATCAAACTGAACAACTTCCTCCGTAGGTCCAATATCGTAAATGCGAAAAAAATATCAGCTGTCCCATACATTTGGGTCGAGTAGGTATTGAAATTTAGTCCCATACTAAATTGATACAGCTGATAATTTCATATGACTATACCCTTTCTGTTACACCCTGTATACGGGGTGGAAGGGACACCGACGCGAAAACGGTTACCACGTATTCAGTACATCATTCTGACCCCCCCACAGAAAATTATCATCGGTTATTAAAAAAAACTGCTAGTCCATTCATTTTGACCGTGTAGGTATTGCACTTTTGAAGAAAAAAAATCTCAGCAGCTCAGAATTATGTACTGAATACGTGGTAACCGGTTTCGCATCGGTGTTCCTTCCACCTTGTATAATGAATTATAGGTGTTATAGGTACTTTGTAATCATCCTAATCAACTGATAAGGATGGTGACAAGATAAGGAGCTCGTAATCATGCAAGGCTTCTATGAGTTGAGATTTTAACAGTAGCTGCATTATCAAAAACTGGCAAGAGGTAGTATGGGAACAGCTCTTTTCAAAAGGAGCGCGTCCGAAGAAGTCCACATGGCGGCACACCAAGCTATACATAACCAGTATAACCTGACTTCGCTTTGTATGAGAATCCCGTACGATGAGAGATCAGCTTAATTTGGATATGCATAGCTTGATTGGCCGCCGTGCGTACTTCCACCAAACTGTATCATTTCAGCTTTGACCCTGTGATGATGGCAATGCATCTGCTATGTTCCCGGTGTTGCAGATGTCTACAGGCGGCGGGGACCACTTTCCACCAGATGGGCCGCCGACCCACTTGAAAACCTTAAAAAAACACATACTAGGCAGATCGCCCGTTAACCGTAAAAACGAAAGGAGTAAGGACAGAATGTGGAAATTGGCATACCTAATCTTCACACTTGACAAAGGCATTGGTAACTTTTGTAACAGTTATTCTTTGAAAATTTTGTTCTTCACAATCTTTTATAACTTATGTTAATACGCACAAACTATCCTTTCAGGGGTCTGCAACAGTTTATCCAACACGAACTTTTTGTGGGTATTTTTATTGATATGAAAATGTTTACTCCTACTTGAATAGAATAGAATAGAATAGAATATTTATTTGCGTAAAACATGGTATACAGGGTGTTAAATACAAATTGAGGCACAAGCATGTTTAGCTAGGATAAAACATAGCATGCAAAATTTTAAAGACAAGTAATCGTTTTTTTAAAAACATCAACATTTTTTATCTTCAAATTCTACGCAGAATGAAAAGACGGGGCAAGTGTGTGTGTGTGTTCTTTAAATCCATTCATAGGTTGTCTGAAAGATCTCAAGACCGCCGTTGTAGGTAACCTTAAAATAAACAATAAAGTAAAATAGATGTGGAACAATTTTGGTAAGCTACACGTCGAGGCCACCCCAGGAAGAGGTGGCGAGGTGACCTAGACGCGCATCACGAAGGCTGGCTGGAGGTGGCGCAGGAAAAAAGTACGTACCTGGAAGGAGGTCCCCTCATCACCAGCCCCCGTAGCATGACCACCGTAGACAAGGATTTCTTTGTGTCGACACAATCTGTCATTTTGTCGATTCTTCCGTCAAAGAAATCCTTGTCTACGGTGGTCATGCTACGGCGGCTGGAATGATATTGGGGAGGCCTTTGATCAACAATGGGACATTCAAGGCAATACAAAAAAAAGCAAAGTAATCTATTTATCTATGGGCAATTGGCCATGCGTCATCTGTATTACCTACCTACTTTACCCAGTAAAAACTAACGGAAGTTAAAAAGGTAGGAGTCCACTTACCGTACTTAATGATGGCAAAATATTGTAATTATTTTACGCAGACCCATTAATTACAAAAACACAAGCAGGATTTAGTCGTCTTTTAATTTTGCAAGACGGCTTTAAAATATCTAATTAAAAACTCGTTGTATTTCGCGTAAAATTATATTACAAGGGCATAATTAAACACACATAAAATGAAACAGCCCTTATTTTATCGGAATTTCATTCATATCTAGACCAATTTCAAAAGGGTTTTGAAATTTTAGTATGGAGCTTGGCTTCCCTACCTTCCGCCATTATATTTTATTTTCAAAAAAGAAGCCGCGCATTCAAATGTCTCGTTGGTCTAGTGGTCGCAAGCGCGACTGCTGAGCTTGAGGTCGTGGATTCGATTTCCAGGTCGGGTAAAGTGTTATTGAGTTTTTCATCAGGAATTTCTCATTACGGAGTCTGGATTTGTGCCCGATTGATGGCAATAGGCTCTCTCCCATTAAATGGGATTTAAACATAACTGGCGAAATGTGGGTGTACTTTTAGGTGCACCTCTGATTAAACCCTTCGCGGATAACAGGCGTGATGTTGTTCATAAACCCTGTAGGCCTGTATTAACCAATAGCTAGATTTAGTCTTCAGTACAACTTTGATAGCTTATATTTCGAAAACGTGACGTTTTAGAAGATTTTATCTCATACAACACTGGTTTGTATTGATGCCAGCTATTCCTTTAAAGGAAAAATAAAATTTTTAAACCCGATTCATTAAAAAGGAACACTTTTTGGAGGTTTATTTATTTGAATTCAATATGTACAGTCGCGTTTAAGGTTTATAATCATCTGGAGTTTCACAGTTTATGGTAACTTGATGTGCTGGCGACTGTACATTATTAACACGCTACAAATCGAACTTAAATAATTATAAAATGGGAAAAGAATGGAACACTAAAATAATATAGGTAGATATTATATTTTATTTAATAACAAAAATTGTGTACCAAAGTCTCGAAGCCCCAAACCATTATTGATAATAAAAATATTCATTAAGTATGTCATCGGCTTATATTCCCTAAAGATAGAAGGTAGATGTAGAAAGTCAGATGTTTACCTGCTGTCAGCCACCGATAGTAGACCGATGACAGAGGTTTCTATTAATTGGCCCCATGGGGTTCGCCCGCTCGATCGGACAGACACAATCCCAAACTTCGGGCTGTAACAGAAATGGTTTGTACAAAAAATAATCGTTTTGTTCTATTTTGTTGAGCCACCTCAACAAAATATAACAAAACGATTATTTTATCTGTTTACTCCGTTGATTTGAGGATCTTTATAATTAATGTTATTTTAAATTGACATCATCATCTGCCTAGCCTTTTCCCAACTATCTTGGGGTCGGCTTCCAGTCTAACCGGAAGCAGCTGAACACCAGTATTTTACATGGAGCGACTGCCTATCTGACCTCCACAACCCAGCTAGTACTGGGTAATACGATACCCCTTGGTAAGACTGGTTGTCAGACTTTTTGGGCCACTGACTACCTAACGACTGTCAAAGATCTACAAATGACACCCGGGACCAACGGCTTAACGTCATTTCCGAGGCACGGAGGACACTCGGTATGTAATGGGTGCTCACCCACCCACAGACCAACCTAACAAGTAAAACCATAAACTTTTAACCATAAACCGATTTCATAATACGATCTATTTACTACATATAGATCACGCCTGTAATACCAGAAGGGCTGCCCAACTCTCCTGATCACTTTAGACAGTCTGGACTACACACTAAATTGTTGTGATTAGGCACAGACTACAACTGTGTTTCCTCGCAATGTCTGTCAGTATTTATGTACAGATTTGATTTATTTTTAGTACACCCACATTTCGCCAGCTGTATTACAGTTCCATGTTATTACATGGAACTTTGATTTGCCATGGCTATTGGGGGCGAACCTATTGCCAACAACCGGGCACGGATCCAGACTCCGTGAAATTCCTTAAATTCCCTAAAAAACATTTTGCCCGACCTGGGAATCTAACCCAGGACCTCTTGTTTAGCAGTCACGCTTGCGTCCACTACACCAACGAGCCAGTCCTCCATTTTTTACATAAACTCACCCAATAATCGCTCCTGTTCGAATGTTATTGCGTATATTGTTATTCTTTAAACATAAAACAGTGTTAGGGTCTTGAATAAAGGAGTTTGATTCTTACATTATAATGAAAACAATCTAGAAGAACCTCCTAGTTCATGGAACTTAAACATATCTGGCGAATTGTGGGTGTGGGTGGGAGATCCGCCTATCCTTTCGAGGAAATGCAAGCGTGATGTTATGTAATAAAGTAGAATAACAAAGTTTCAATCACTCAAAAACAATACTCAACAAACTTTTGTACTTGAACCTGTTAACAAAGTATAAGTACGGTAAGATGTTTGCTTCAGAACGAAATTTTTGCTAAACATTTTCTCGAAAAATAACTCATGCACGAACAAAACCTTGGGGTATTCCTCAAAGCGCAACTATTTTTAAGCGCAACTAAATTATTCCTCAAAGCGCAATCATGACGAAAAATAGAGAGGGTTATGATGGATTCATTATTTTTTTTTTCAATCGTGGTTGCGCTTCGAGGAATAAATTTAGTTCCGCTTAGTTGGTTGCGCTTAAAAATAGTTGCGCTTTGAGAAATACCCCAAAACCTTTGCACAAAAAGGATAATACACCCACATATAAGCATTTAAAAAAAATCCATACACAATCACAAACATAAAAAACTATGAATACGTCTAGACTTATTTATTTTTTGTAGATATTATTTTCCAACTGTATGGAGTTGGAAAATAATAGCTTGATATTTGCTACTATATTATTAATGGCTACCATGTAAAGACCTTGGGAGATCTGACACCAACAAGACAGCCAATACACACTTAACCTTTTAATAAAAAAAGATCAAAAATAAAAAACATCTCTTCAAGTATATTTTATGAATACACACCTGTGCCCATCACCCTTTTTGTTAAGCATAAAAAGGGCATTTCGTAATGTAGATCTCTCAGCTGCCGTTACGATCGACTGTTTACCTGCAATTCTTGTTTACGAGTTTCGAGAGAAACGTATACGTTGAATGTGGCACACATTTTGATCTAAAACTGTAGGCGCTTTTGAAATATTTGGATAACTACTCGTGTGGAAAAAGTGTTCTTTCTGTGCAGGGAAAGCTTCTTCTTTCTTTATAATTAGTGCCTAGCCTGGTGTCAGAGTTTTTATGCCACCCATGGGCCTCTGACTTGGCTTAACATGCCGTCGGGAAATATCTCTCAGGCATCCTGATTTCTTCTCGATGATTTCCTTCACCGAAGCAAGTAATAATTATGCAATACGCACATGAATCCGGAAAACCAGAGGTTTTGGGTTCGAACTCGAGACTCCGACGGTCACACCACTAGACTATTACGGCTAAAGGCAAAGGAAAAGTTGTAAGCTGCCGATCGGTCGGTGGTGCTAAGACCTCCTAAATATTGGAATTTAAAAGTTTTCTTCTTCGCGTGATATAGGTATCAAATATATTCAAATATTTACGAGCGATAGACGGGACAAGACGAAGAAAATCATAAAGTTTTTTTTTTTTTACCGATTAAATAATTCTATGTGACTCAGAATAATGTACTAAATACGTGGTAACCGTCGGTGTCCCTTCCACCCTGTATAAGTCTTTTAAATCTCTTTGGTATCAAGTAAGTCACTAGGTACTAGATTCTTTACATTGAAAAAAGTGTGCACTATCTCATCTTCGTCTGCTTGACAATAATAATTTATCAGGGTATTGTAAAAAAAGATTATAAAGGTTTTATTTACATTGCTTTTCATCGCCACACATCAGATGTAAACCGGTCAACACCTGATATGATACAAAACAATAAAGGTAAGTAGACACGAGTTTTCTGTTTTTCCGAAACGTTAGCAAAATTACAAAAGTTTAAAACCATGTGAACAGGCTTTTATGTTTTAATTTTCGGAGGGAACCATGAAAGTTTACCGCATCGGTCCGACGTCCGTTGTTTCTTTAGGATCGCAACGAAAATGATTTGTTTAATTAAAAGCCGTACAAAAATAAGGGATCCATGACCTTGGAACAGGCCGTATTTACTTATGTTATCATAATAAAATTGAATTGTCTTCCTGTAATAATATGATGTTGAATTTGTTCAATGATAATTAAATTTCCTTCCGGAACTTTCCATGGCTCATATTAATAACCGCCGCTCGGGTCGATCTTCAGGTTAAGCCGTCCTGCCTGGGTTGGTCCGTGGATGCGTGACCACCCATTAAATACCGAGTTTCCTCTATGCCCAGGAAAGCACGGTCTCGGCTGTCAATTGTCGATCTTTGACAGTTATTACAGGTAAAGCCCAAAAGCCCGAAAGTCTGACATTTAGTCTAACCAAGGTGTATTGTATTACTTAGTACTAACTGGGTTGTGGAGGTCAGATATGCAGTCCGGTTAGACTGGAAGCCGACCCCAAAACAAAAAAGGCTAGGCAGATAATGTTGACTAATTATCACCTTTTATCTACGGCTGGCAAAAAGACGTCAATATTCTCCATAAAAATATTTTATTTGGGGTGACCACAGCATGTCTTTCATTCTGCTCTATTGGTTTCATCTCGTAATCACCCCCTTTCTAGCCATATTATATTTCACACAGTCCATCAATCGTTTCCTTGACCTTCACCTGTTCCTTCATCCACATTCGTACTCGAAAATTTCCTCACGACATTACATGCCGACCGTTTTTAGAATATTAAGGTCCTTCACTCTCTCAGCGACCGGAGATACACAAATAGGTCAATCACTCACTTGATAGTATACAAATGGCAGGCTAAGGACTTAGGGTCTATGTACATCTGTGTCCTAAGAGAGCGTTCAAGTATTACGTAACGCAATTTTTGAAGATTTTTGACCCTCCCTCCCTCCCATATAACGCGCCGTAACGTTTTTCTGTACCCCCCCTCCCCCCTCCCAAAACGTTACGTAACATCCAGTCACAAATATGTTGCCCAAAGTACCGGAAAGTCGCTAAAATAACTTTGTTATGGCTTTAATCCGCTCGCGCGCTGCTGCTGCGTGCCGCTGCTAGCTTCTGCAACGTTTACAATACAATCGAGGGATGCACCGTAAGGCATAAACGAAAAGGATTGCCAACTTAGGCGATTTTAATTCCCTAGTTTTTTTTTATTAAAAAAACAATGTTACGTAACGCGTTCTTGGAGCCGTCCTCCCGCCTCTGTAACGCATAGTAACGTTTTACAAGACCTCCAATTTGCGTTACCTAATACTTGAACGCTCCCTAATGACTTGCACTGCGTTCATTATTGCTGTCAACAGCAATGCGGCTTGATCGTTTCATGTTCGGATTCTGTGAAAACCTAGTCATCAACTAAGTTGTAATTTGTGTTACAATAAGAGACATAGTTGAGAAAAGGCTAGCTAGAGATGAATTTGGTAGAAACTTATTTGTTTTCTAGAATCAATCTTCCTCCATTACGGGGCAACGAAAGAAGGTTGCGTGTAAGCTATCAATTTTAATATAAAACATCGACAAGCATGTGGACAACCAAACCTATAAATAAAATTTATTCAGAATATTAATTAAAAATAACTAATTTCCCTGCTTTATTAATTGCCCCTTATTAATATGCCACAATTAAATTTTATTTTATTTTCCAAACCTGAACAGCTGGCCTCGAATGCATACGGTCGGACGGCCATAAAATCAGTCGGACAAAATACCAAAATATGTGTACTACTTATGCGTGAGTCTGTCGGAGTTATCCACACACATGAGCTAAAATGATTTGTAGTCCCATAAAACGCCTCAACTTACGTAGCGAGATGGGAAGTCGCGGCTACTGTACAGGAACAATCCTGCCTACAAAATTTACATCGCCGTCGTTCTTTGAAACGCAAGTGCGCACGTTCAGTAACTTTATGATTTTCAAAACCGTACAGCGTTATTTTCATACAATAATACACAGTTTATGTTCGACAATTGGACGTTTTGATTTATTGCTAACGCCTGTACTTGCACTCGATAAATAACAGCTTATTTTGTTCGCAACGAGTTTGTATTGACTGGCAAATTGTATTCAGGTATTTTAGCACGAACTGGCTGAGATATTAGAATTGCGGGTCTGTTTAAGTATAGAGAAGGTAATGATAATGGCTTATAGCTTACTTCCATTATCGTTCAATTTTACGGTTTCGGGCCCTGCCTGGAGGTTTTTCCTTATTAACGGGCGGAGATGTTATTATATACGTAAATAGGCCCACACAATTATGTCTGTAACGAATAAAAGATATACTTATCTCTCATTTGTGTAGCTGCAATAAAAGAATCGTTAAAGTTAATACGGAGCTGTTAACTTGGGGCCGTGAATCAACTTGATGGCGTTAAGTAGAGTATTATGAACTAGTGTTTGCGAAGTTGTGTATTGTTTGTAACTTTAATGCCTGAAGAGAAAACTGCTGCATTTCAGTTATAAATTGGTATTGTTACTTAAAGGAGTTTTTGCTTATCCTCATGGTAAAAAGCGTGAGTTAATGTAGAACGCATTTTATACAATTTAATTAGTTAATACTAATGATAACCGTTGGGGTAGTGGAAACCGCGAATCGGTAAGCGTAACATGGAACGCCTTCAGGCTCGTTGGAGCGACGATCTTCGCAGTGTGGCTGGTAGCAAGTGGATGAGATTTGCTGAGAATCGAGTTGAGTGGCATGCGTTTGAAGAGGCCTATGTCCAGCAGTGGACTGCTGATGATGATGATGAGTTAATACAAACATTCTGTCAAAAAAAAGTGTTAACGTTAGTATGCGAGGTCCCAAGAATCTAGAATTCTTTTTTTTTTTTACACTTTCCGCCTCTCTAGGAATTTTTCCTGTGTCGTGGGTGCGTTTACAAACATTTAAACTCACATACACAAACAGCCAGACCCGGAACAACTACTTGTAGGCCATACAAATATTTGTTCCGTGCGGGGATTGAACCCGCAACACGTAGCGCAGCGGCCAATCGCTCAGCCACTGCGCCAACCGTGCCGTCAAGAATTGAAGGTTTCAAGTAATGTAGGTACATATTTACCTACAAATGATGATTTTATTTCCTTATAGCAATTTTTTCGTGCATGGAATACCAAAACACATAGTATTTAACATGAATGGAATTCAAAATAAATACATAACATGGATCCTTGACATCGCCTCCAACAAGATGTCAAATTATTTGCTCTATCAAAACAAATAACATAGGACATTATTCTTCGAAGAACAGACACCAGCAAATCAAGCTACTACAATTTGCCAAATTTCTTTAATAGATTTTCAACTTTATCACAAAAGTATTAGGTTTAAGGTTGATTCCGCAAATTTGACTAATTCGGGTAGCTTGATGTGCGCCGTCTGTACATATCTCGCGGTAACTCAAGTCAGTACGTACCTCGAGGTCTACCCCGAGGTATGCTGCGTGCGCGATTTATTTTCCAAAAATTGAAAATAAATATGTGTTTTTGGCAAAATGACTAATTTCAAGACCCACCAAGTTTAACTTGTGCTACAAGTTCAGGTCTTTTTACAAGCTTTTACCATAATTTTTTCACTATTACTAGTAATTAAAAATTCAGCTTAATTTACACTACCACACAGTTGATATTAATTTAACTGGAATTAACATCGATTGAAAACGAATAATTGAATAGACCATAGCATGCGCGTGCGCAGGTCAAGTGCGCCGCCCATGTTTGTCGTCACAGCTGACTGACTGCGGAGAATTTGACGCCCCACACGTAAAATAGCGGGTGTTCACACGTCGTATTAGTTCTTAAATGATGCTAATGTCGTTTGCTTACAGGTAATTAATAAGATGTATAAAGAAATAGTGAAAATGTGGAGAATTACAATCTTTTTCAATGACATCACCATTTAAAAATTAGGGAAAAGGCCACGAGAATACTGCCGAAAAACTGTTCTGCAGTTTGGCAGGAGTTTTGTGTTGTTATATTTGTGAAATTTCTATGAATCAATTTACAAAAAAAAAAAACAAAAATCATTTCTCTCTAAGGCGAGAAGAGAATCTTGTTAATTGCCAAACAATTTGTCGACATTTTAGGTTGAGCTGTCTACGACGACAGATAATTTATGAACCTATGTTTTTCTAGCTGTGCCGTACAATAGTACCCATTAATTACCGAGTTTTCTGCGTGCCTCGGAAGCTATTGGTCCCGGCTGTCATTTGTAGATTTTTGACAGTCCTTTCAGGTAGTCAATGGCCCGAAAGTCTGACAACCGGTTTTACCAAGGGGTATCGTATTACCTAGTACTAACTGGGTTGTGGAGGTCAGATAGGCAGTCACTGCATGTAAAATACTGGTATTCAGCTGGAACTGGTTAGACTGGAAGCCGACTGACCGATTATGAATCAGACTGTAACGTTGCCACTGCTGGGACACAGGCCTCCTCTCTAAAAGAGACAGTGGGCCATAATCTACCACGTGGGCCCAGTGTAGGTTGGCCTTGTAAAACCTCATCGATTTTAATAGGTACTTATATGTTACTAGTATCAATTAACAAATAATCTACCCCTTGGAGTCCCTAACTTTGTCAAAGCTTTTGCTAGCCTCCTTTGGAGGTATGTTAGTAAACTTTAATATGTAGCCGGGCAGCCAAGATTCGAAGATTCCCAAACTTTTTACGACACTTCACAAGTTCTCACTTCTTGCCAGGACCCAAATCTCAGGCATTTGTACAGATCGCCTACTATTACTGACTACAATCTTACAAACTATAAATTCTTGGGATTTTGTGTTCATTTTATCACTCGCAGACGTTTTAATATTAATGAAAAGTCGAGTAATCTTCATGGTTTATGAGTTGAGTTATTTTCGAAAGGATTGTTGGTAAGTATATAAAATTTGAAATATGTTCGAAGTAAAGCGAACTTTAAGCTTGCATTATTTTATACAATAGGTTCATTAATGGGAAATGTCGATTGTACGTTGTTGATGACAACACCTTGAGCTGGCCTGGCTTAGTACGGAGTTTACTATATACAGGGTGTAAACAGGCCCTTCACGAAGCCGTCAACCAAGCATTCTATACATCAAATTAAGTAACTTTACGCAAAAATTATTGCTGGGAAACGACCTTTTTTTTTAGGTGAAAAATTACGTTTTACGGCAAGACTCGATGGAACGCACTCAAACCTTTGTGCTGATGGATGGATTGAATAGTACTGGGGTAGTAGAAGTGTTTAAAGTAAAAATCTTACATTAGAAACATTATTAAAAAAAAAAACTTGTGAAAAAGTGGGAACTTTGACACAATATCTCCGTAACTAAAAGGTTCCCAGGTATGGTCTAGAACAAACAAATGATCATAAAGACGGGGAGAACACTGAACAAGTGCCTTTCGGCTTCGTTAAGGGTCTATTTACACCCTTTAGAATAAGAGGCCATCTTGTACTGGTTTTGTTATCACTGAAATGCGACCTACCGTACATATCGATACATACAGGATGGAAGGGACATTGACGAACAAATGATTACCATGTTTTCTATACATCATTCCCCCCCCCCCCCTCCATACTAATATTTTTTTTTCATCTGTAATTGATAAAAAATCAGCTGTTCCATATACTGATGAAAAATTTCCATGTGGAAGGTCAGAATGATGTACTGAATACCGTGGTAACCGTTTGTGCTTCGAAGTCTGCTCCACCCTGTATAATCCCTATTGAATATTTAATTTATCTCGTATATTATTTATTATATTATCTATCAAAGGTCTCAAACACGATGGGTGCCTGAGGATGGACAGCGCCGCCAAGGCCGGCCCAGAAAACGGTGGCGAGATGATTTAGACGCGCATCATGAAGGCTGGTTCGATGTGGCGCAGGAGAAGAGTACATGGAAGGATATGGGGGAGGCCTTTGCCCAGCAGTGGGACATACAAGGATATTAAAAAACAAAAAAAAAATATTCTAAATAGGACCGAAAGTTTTTGTCGAGGCACTGATAGGAAGTGGCGAAGGACGAGCGTTGTTGGGGGACGATCTTATGTCTGACTGTCGTCTGTGTGTAAAATAGCGCTGATCTCAGCCTAATTTGAATAAATCACTTTTGAATATTTTTTTGTTAAAGTATCGATGTTTCCTGAAGTAACGAGTACAAAATCGATACTTAACAAGTATTTTCAGATCCGTATTCGAATGTATTTCTGTAACCAATAAACAAAGTCGTGTTGTTCGACTGAGAACTGTAAACAAATTCCTTTGCAGAATATTTATAGGTTTCGATGGCTGCGCGTGCGCAGGGAGCGGGCATTGTAGCGGCATTATGAAAGAGACTGTTGTTCTTTCAAAGCTTTATGACACTAAGTATGCGTTTCGAAAATGTAAATAGAAATATGTACCGAAGCAATAAAATACCCAAGTGCTGTATTCTTTAAGTTTCAATATCTGTTCAAAAGTAGATATTCTAACTAGCATAGATAACTTTATCAGCATTTAATGTTGGGAACGTTGCTGGTGGGACACAAGAATAAAAAAAATATATAATGTTTATTTCAGACAAAAAGCCTATTGGCAAGGCAAGGTATTTGTATCTATCAAAAATGTTGCTTATAACTAATGTTAGTATAGTCTCTTTCTTCCGATTGTCCATTTTAGATTGGTGGAAGCCATAGGTCTTCGAATATAGGCTGGCTAGTAAGTAATATGAAGAGTTATTTAAAATGTCTATCACCTACCTATAAAAGGGTGTAACAGAAAGGGTATAGTCATATGAAAGGATATGCTGCAGACCATCAAACTGAACCACTTCCTCCATGGGTTCAATATCGTAAATGCGAATAAATTATCAGCTGCGTGCCATACATTTGTGTCGAGTAGGTATTGAAATTTTGTATGGGACAGCTGATAATTTTTTCGCATTTACGACTTAAAAGACGTGAATTTGATTACTGACCATCATTCAGTTTTACCGAATTTTCATGACCGTCGAATAAGTAGGTCAAAATTAACCAGAAAATTCGGCAGCCAATAAAAGTAACGGGAAGGTTTATTCTCAGATAAAATCAAACAGCACACTTACACATACCTACCTACATAATCATATACATTACCGTAAACTGCGGACTAAAAGGATAACCCAATCAGGCCACTACGTGTTAATTAATTTGTGAAATGTATACAATAGCTAGGTATATACTTGGAAGGTCAGTTTAAAATTTTATGCAGGGTGTAAATAGACTTCACGTTTTACGGTAGGAATCGACGGAACGCACTCAAAGCATTGTGCTGATGGATGAATTGAATAGTACGAGGGTCGTGGAGGTGTTTAAAGTAAAAATATTACATTAAAAACAGGTATTTAAAAAAAAACTTGTGAAAAAGTTGGAACTTTGACCCCCAATATCTCCGTAACTAGAAGGTTCCCAGGTACGGTCTAGAAGAAAAAAATGATCGCAAAGACTGGGAGTACAAATGCTTTTCGGCTTCGTTAAGGATCTATTAAAACCCTTTATATTTCGCTTTGATTCTCATCTGCCTCGTTGATGTAGGGCCGAAATCGCGACTGCTGAGCTGTTCTGAGTTCGATTCCCAGGTCGAGCAAAGTGTTATTAAGTTTACCATCAAGAATTTATCAGTAACAGCCACAGAGTCTGGATTTGTGTCCATTTGATGGCAATAGGCTCGCCTTCTATTACACGGGACTTAAACATAACTGGCAAAAGAAACGTGGGTCGACCGGCGGCGAGATGGCCATATGACATAGTTGTCATCGGGAGAACAAAACTTGGATGAGGCTGAGCACAAGAAAAGAGAGGGCTATACCCAGCACTGCGTGAGTTCGGGCTGTGCATGATGATGAATGAAATGTAAGTTCCTACATACACCTCTGCCTAACCCTTCGGGGATCCATGTAATAGCGGTTACATGGGTCTTAAACATAACTGGCGAGATGTCGGTGTAGGTACCATTTGGGAATGCATAAAAAATAAACAAGTCCACCAACTTTGGGGGCCCGCCATTTTGGATTTAGAATGACGTCACTTAGCTTACCCTACATTGTCATTCAAACTAAACATGTATGCAAAATTTCAGCTCAATCGAAAACCGGGAAGTGGATCAAATTTAACTTTTAAGATTTTTTACATAGTTACAGGTGAAGTTAATAAAAGAGGAGCTAGTGGCTAAATAATAACAGCCCCTCGGGTCGATCTTTAGGTTAAGCCGCGCTTGCCTAGGTTGGTCCGTGGATGGGTGACCACCCATTTCATACCGAGTTTCCTCCGTGCCTCGGAAAGCACGTTAAGCTGTTGGTCCCGGGTATCATTTATAGGTCTTTGACAGTCGTTAGGTAGTCAGTGGCCTAAAAAGTCTGACAACCAGTCTTACCAAAGGGTATCGTATTACCCAATACTGACTGGGTTGTGGAGGTCAGATAGGCAGTCGCTCCATGTAAAGACTGGTATTCAGCTGCATCCGGTTAGACTGGAAGCCGACCCCAACATAGTTGGGAAAAGGCGAGGCAGATGATGAGTTGAAGTTAATAAAAGCGTGTTGAAAACAAATGAGTTCGCTTTCGAATTTGTTGTGTGCTGATCCTCAAGTGACGTTCAATACGAAGTTTACAGAATAGCATACAGCACTACCGGAAAGTACCTAGAAGAGGTTTGCTCAATTACCAATGAGTACCTACTTACTATGAGGGCTATACGAGTACCATCACAACTTGTTTTCTTAATTGAATTTTTACACGTCTGACCGTGGGAATATACGCAGATGCTGCATTCTTTTGTCTTTCATTCCGTTTGAACTCTAAAATGACTGAAGTCTAATTTTCTCTAATATTTTTTCAGTATTTTTCTGTTTTTAACCCCCGACGCAAAAATAGGGGTGTTATAAGTTTGACCGCAATGTGTGTGTGTCTGTCTCTGGCACCGTAGCTCCTAAACGAGTAAACCGATATGGATGAAGTTTTTTTATTTGAAAGCTAGTTTCTTGGCGATGGTTCTTAGATACGTTTTATCAAAATTGGTGCAGCCATTTACTAGTTATGGGGGATTAAAGTGGGTATAAAAAATCGAATATTTTCAAATATACCCAAGTGGGGTACCAAATGAAAGTGCATATTACAATTAGACCGGCATGTCGTAGAACCAAAAATTCGAAGACATGTGACATCTACCAACCCGCACTGGGCCCGCGTAATGGATTATAGCCCATTCCCTCTCATAGAGAGGAGGCCTGTGTCCCAGCAGTGGGAACATTATAGGCTGATTATGGTTATGGTTATGTTTTATCAAAATCGGTGTAGCCATTTTCTAGATTTGGGGGATGAAAAATCGAATATTTTCAAATATACCCAAGTGGGGTATCAAATGAAAGGGATATTACAATTAGATGTGTATATTACAATTAGACGTGTTTTATCAAAACCGGCTCAGCTATTTTATTGACTTTTCAAATGTTTGTTGCGATGGGGGTTTTTAAATTTTAAATTATTTTTTTTACTATCGGTGGAGTTTTTATTTTGAGGTTTTCTTTGCTTTGTGCAAACTGCAAACAATGATAAAACGCCCGACCCTTGTCAATGACAACCCCTGCTGAGCCAGTGAAGTAGCTAGGTACTTTTATTTCCGTCATGAATGTAAACAATCAAAATCTGGTTGAACTCTGGTTGATCTATTTTAGAATATATAAACATTTAATTTGCTATATTTTATGTTTACAGATAAGATGGATTTTATACTACATAGCGCCACCTATCGGGTCCAAAACTATACCTAATGTAGCCTATATTTTAAGTTAAGCATCTAGCAGTAGAGCGGAGAAAACTATGTTCAAATACATGCAGTAGTTTTTGCGTGATGCGCGTACAAACATACAGACAGACTGACAGACAAAAATTCTCAAAACTGTTGTTTTGGCTTTTGTTTGCTCTAAATAAAGAGCCCATATATATTTTTTCAATATCTTCAATGTACAGACATCGGCCTGTTACAATTTTATTATATGTAAGTGTAGATTTTTATCTAACCACACGATAAAGAAAGAAGATGAAACGGCAAAATATTAAGATATTTAAATTTCCGAAAAACTCCCGTTTAATTTTTCCTTCAGACTGAGAATTAAAACCATAACGTAAAATTTATAACTTATTCAAAACCATGACAAAAATATTACGAAGACATTCCATAAAACCGTCAAAAGTCGACTTATGGTCATAACTACCCATGGCCCGACAACATAATAAAACAAACTGGGGTCTTTGGACCCCATGGTGTCCTACACCCATTAGTTCCACCTCCAAACGCAACGAAACATGAACTGATAACACTGACTTTATCACCTTGTTAAGTTTACTTATCAATGATTTTCGAGTAATTAGGAATAATTAACTAAACATCGCCTTATTACGAAGGCGATAAGGTTGAAATTGCGAGGCTAAAATTTGTGTTGTATGGGCCAGTAAACATCGTCTTATTACAAAGGTGTTAAGGTTGAAATTGCATGAGTAATAGTGGTGTAGTATAAGCCAGTAAGTGCGTATGCCAGTTGCGTGTCATGGCGATAAGTGGTGGACAGTGGCTTCCCGTTCTAGTTGTAATTAATTGTGGGAATGGCGTGAAAATTATGGAAGAATATTCTGGAATTCTGGATAGTTTATCTAGACTAGCTTTTATCTTGGTTAAGATGCAAAATAGGGTGGAAGGTACACCGTACAAACGTTAAAAAAAAATCTGTTCCATATATTTTGACCATGAAAGTATTGCACTTCTGTAGGAAATAGTAATATTTTAAAATTACTGATAAAAATTTTCTATGTGCCCATTCGATATGATGTACAGAATATGTGGTAACTTTTTGTGCGTCGACGTCCCTTCCACGCTGTATATGGATATTATATTACCAATACCTGTCTAATAAATATGTAAAGACTGCTTGGATCACGCCTTAATAAAAACTATAAGTACTGCCACTGCAATAGTCCCATTTTCAACGTTAACAGACCACTATCCGGTTTTACTATGCCTACAGCTAAAAAAAACTTGGCATTATACAACTAAAACTATAACTAAAGTTAACAATGAGGGAATAGTACAAGACCTATTACAACTTGATCTTGATCCCATTTATCAGTCGGCAGATCCTAACCTCACATTAAATTATTTGATGCAGTCCCTTCAAAGTATTATTAAAAAAAATACACAAACAAAAACCTTACCAAGACGGTCAAAAATCATAAAGCCTTGGATAACTCCGGGTTTACTGAGGTGCATGCGAAACAGGGACAAGTTACATAGAAAAGCTAAACTATCACCGAAAAACGAAAATTTTCAAATTACATACAGACGTTACAGGAATTTTTGTAACGCGCTGTTACGAAAAATAAAGAGAGAGTACGAAAAAAACTTAATTCAAAGTGCACAAAAAGACAGTAAAAAATTATGGAAAGCCATTCGAAACATCGCTAACACAACAAAACCAATGCAACGCACAAAAGAACTCCTAACATTCTCCACTTCTCCGGAGCAATCTCTAAATAAAATAAATAGTTATTTCATTAATGTTGGAGCCTCTCTGGCTGATAAAATTTATCAAAAAACAAACACACCAGATGCACATTCTCAATATCGTATGGACGAGTGTAACCGGCAGAGTAATTCATTTGTTTTGATAGACACGGATGAGCAAGAAGTTGAACAAGTTCTAAATGGTCTAAAAACAGATTGTACATCAGGAGGTGATAAGATTAGTACTAAATTTCTAAAATTGCATAAAAATATTCTTATACCACCTATTACAAAAATTATCAATGATAGCCTACAGTCGGGCTTATTCCCTGATTCCCTGAAAAGGTCGGAAGTGTGCCCAATCTATAAGAGCGGAGACAGAAACCACATCAATAATTATAGGCCAATATCCATACTACCGGCATTATCGAAAATATTGGAAAAAATCATTAACACTCGCTTGGTAATATATCTGGAAAAAAATAATCTACTGTCCAAAAATCAGTATGGTTTTCGGCATGGTAAGTCCACAGAACAAGCAGTGAACAATCTCATCAGGTCTATTAGCACAAATTTGGACAAAGGAAAAAAATGCATTTCAATATTTCTCGATCTCGCCAAGGCATTTGATACGATTTCTGTTTCCCTCTTATTGTCTAAGCTCGAGAAGATAGGAATCAGAGGTACCCAGCTAGAACTCTTTAAAAGTTACTTTCTGGGCGTAATCAGTGTGTCCGTGTGAGTAAATACAATAGTACCTACCTTCCAGTTACACATGGCATACCACAGGGCAGCATCTTAGGACCTACATTATTTCTTGTTTATATTAATCAACTCACGAGTCTTAAACTCACCCAAGGCGAAATCATATCCTTCGCAGATGACACTGCTCTAGTTTTTGCCGCCAGTACTTGGGATGAGGTATTTGATGCTGCTCAGCAGGGCTATAATATCGCTAGAAGCTGGCTTCAGGCGAACATTCTGACATTAAATGTGGAAAAAACCAAGTACATTTCGTTCAGCATCAAAAATTATGCAAGTCTCAGTGACAGCCACAAAATTATCTCTCATGAGTGTAATCTGGAAGTCAACTGCGCGTGTTCTTCTCTGGAACGTGTTCACACTATCAGGTACTTAGGTGTTACCATAGATAGAAATCTAAATTTCAAAGAGCATATCAAGCTGCTTGGTGCACGAGTACGCAAACTCATATATGTTTTTAAAAATTTGCGGCACGCTGCTGAACCTTATCTCCTAAAACAAATTTACTATGCCTTAGGTCAGTCATTATTAAATTATTGCATCTCATCCTGGGGCGGTACTTTTAAAACCACCATGAAGTCCATTGAAATCGCACAGCGCGCAATTCTCAAGGTGTGTATTTTTAAACCTATCCTTTTTCCTACTGTCTCTCTATATCAGATTTGTGGGGTTCTGACCGTAAGACAACTTTTCATCCTCAACGTCATTCTGAAACAACACACAATTCTACCTTATGACCCACTCGCGCAAAAACGAAGAAATAAAACGGTATGTATGGAACGAATCACGTCTAAAACCAAATTTAGCGAAAGATTCAATGAATTTCTTGGTCCGTTCCTGTACAGCAAAATTAATACAAAATTAAATATTTACCCGCTTACTAAATCTAAATGTAAACAAATTGTAAGTGAATATTTGCAACAACTAAATTATGAAGAAACAGAGCTATTACTGAACGTTCAACAGTAAATTGGAATGTTAGGTACGAATCAAAATCGAATTAGTTAAAATAATCTTAGATACAATCATGCTCAAGCACTTCAATCTCACACAATCACCCCTCCACTCACACACACTCACCCTCACATATCTACATACACCAACACACACATGCACCCACATCACTTACACTCCACATAAATCACCTACTGGTCCACACGCACTCATAAACACTTCTCACTCACGTATAGATCCTATTTAATTTTAAACAATGTAGCATTTAAGTTAGTTATAAGTCATGCAAAATTTAATTAGTAGTTAGAACCAACCATATTTCCTCTGTTGGCATTTTATTGCTAAAATATCCAGGGAAAAGGCGCTGAAAACTGAAATACAGGCATTGCCTAGTTCGGTTGCAGTAGCTACTTCCACTTATTAGAAATAAATACTGCCAAATTATTTTTCTGTGAAATATTACTAAGCTTTTTTGAGAAATAAATTATTATTATTTCCTTTATTTATTTTCTAACACACTTAATACATTTTTAAATATTTCTTAACAAAAACTATAATTATAAAAAACATTTAAAAATATAAAAAATAGTGGTCCGCCGGTAGCGGGAGCAGGGTCCAAGCTACCGGTGGTTAGGGCTCCAGAGACAAGAACCTCCTCACAATACGAGCCGTATCGAGGAGTACTGCCTTCTGAATCAGGCCCTTGATCCAACCGCCTAAGGAGAGCTTCGAAAGATGGTCGTCGAGGCTCTTGGCTATAAGGCCATTGGCCGTCACGACGATCGGCACAATGATAGCCGAGTTCACATTCCACATGTCGACAACCTCGTGGGCCAAGTCGAGATATTTTATTTGTTTCTCTTTCTCAGCTTTCACGAGGTTCTCGTCATGCGGGATGGTAACATCGACTATCATTACGCGGCGCGCTGATCGGTCTATCACTACTATGTCAGGCTTATTGGCGACAATAGTCCTGTCAGTAATAATAGACTGATCCCAGTACAGCGTGACATGGTCTTTTTCGAGAACTGGGTCGGGCACATACTTGTAGTACGGTACCTCAGATTCCACAAGTTTATATTTCAAGGCAAGTTGCTGGTGAATAATCCTGGCTACTTGGTTGTGCCTGTGCAAGTACTCGCCGTTAGCCAGACGAGAACAACCAGAAATAATATGTCTGATGGACTCACCCGGGCGGTGGCATGCCCGACACACGTCAACCGTCCCGTCCTTCATGATATATTTCCGGTAGTTGTTCGTCAACATAACTTCGTCCATAATCGCACAGACAAAACCTTCAGTTTCTCCAAAGAGATCGCCGAAACGTAACCAGGACACGGACGCTAGAAAATCTACATCGGGCCTATGAAGAGCTCGGTAGAAGCGCCCGTGAAGCTCCTTGCCTTGCCATACTTCCTTGCGGTCATCGGTAGTAAGTACTTCAGGTTTGCGCCAGTTCTCTTTAGCCATGGACAGCGGGGTGAGTCCCTTGTCCACTGCGACCACATCTCGGTGCATACCCACCTCGACTTTTAAAAAATATTCTCTGAGACTGCACATCTCGCGGTTGTGAAGGGACTTCGCGTTTAAAAACCCTCGACCCCCGCACTTCCGCGGTATGTACAGCCTCATCACCGATGATCGTGGGTGATGCATCCGGTTTGCGGTAAGCAGTGTACGAACTCTCCTATCCAGGGCATCGAGTTCGGTCTGAGTCCATTTGAGTACGCCGAAAGAGTACATTAAAACCGGCATGACCCAACCGTTGAAGGCGCGCACCTTGTTTCCGCCTGAAAGAAGGCTATGTAATACCTTGTTCAGGCGTCCAAAGAAGCGCTCCTTCAACGATTGCTTCATGTCAGTTACGTTAATGCCTAACGCTTCCGACATACCCAAATACTTATAGCTTTCGGTTGAGGAAAGGGTTCTCAGGTGTATGGAATCCGAGAGCTGAATTCCCTCGGATTCCATAATCTCCCCTTGCTTTACATACATGACTGCACATTTGTCCACACCAAATTCCATCCTGATGGCGCTACTGAAAGTTTCAGTTACTTTCAGTAGCTCCATCAGTCGCAATTTGTTGGGGGCAAAGAGTTTCAGATCATCCATGTAAAGAAGGTGAGATATGACCTGACCACCTCTCCTCAACCGGTAGCCTAGACCTGAATCCTCCAGCAATGTGCTCAGAGGATTCAGGGCTAGACAGAACCAAAGGGGGCTCAGACTGTCGCCCTGGAATATTCCCCGTTTAATCCATACAGGCTCATCGTTCCCCTGGATCTGCCGACATCCTGGATATCGAAGGACCGTCCTCCATTGCCCCATACACGACTCAAGGAAGGCGCGTAGAGTTGCATCTATCTTGTACAACTCCAGCACCCTCATGAGCCATGTATGTGGCACCGAGTCGTAGGCCTTCTTATAATCTATCCAGCATGTAGACAGATCCTTGCGGGATCGACGAACCTGTTGGCTAATGGCCATGTCGATGAGGAGTAGCTCCTTAGTGCCGCGGGACCCATTCCTACATCCATTTTGAGAGGCAGACATAATGGAGTTTTTGTCAATGTGTGTATTAATTTTAGCTCTCAAAATGGATGTAAGAAGTTTATAGACCGTAGACAAACACGTGATCGGTCTATAATTTTTGGGTTCCGCGGGACTACCTGACTTATGGAGCAGGTGGGTAACGCCTGTTGTTAAAAACTGCGGTAAGGACCCAGACTCTAAGGATGACTGGAATTGGGATGCCAGGCAAGTGTGTGAACTACTAAGCCATTTGAGCCAAAAGTTGTGCAGTCCGTCCGGTCCCGGTGACTTCCAGTTCGGTAACGGACGAACTGCTCTGGCTATATCTAAAGGTGTTATCAAAATTGGCTCCATTTCTGGGATAGGTTCACACACTCGTTCGACATCACGCATCCAGTCAGCCTCAGTATGACAGACGGGCACCGACCAGATGCTGCGCCAGAAAGAACTCGTAGCAGCATCATCCGGGCGGCACACGTCTGTCATATTTAGCTCGGGTCGCTCCCAAGCTCTGTATACCCACCTCTCATCGCTCTGGAACATGCGATTCTGTGAGTATCGATCAACCCGCCGCTTATACCTCCGAATACGGTTCGCCCATGCATAAACTTTCTGCTTCAGGAAGTCGATGCGCTCTGTGACACAGGACATGTATTCTTGAGGACTGATTCCAGTCCCCGAGAATGCCCGCCTCACAAAGCGCATCACACGTGGTCGTGTATTGCCCTCCCTGAAGCAGTGTAGTTTGCCGATGAGTACCCTGGCCCCGTCGATGCGGCGCTCGATCCTGCGCTGCCAGGCTGGTACGGCTGGTTTTGGTCGAGTAACTACGTCACAATTTGGGAACTTGACGTTAGCTAAACGACATGCCGCAACAGCCCCACAGTACAGGATCGAGTGTGTATCAACGAGGTTCTCGCTACTCTCGAATATATTCTCTAGTTGCGAGTCCAAGGCACACACCAGCGCCCTATTTTTATTATGCATGGGTAACCGTGGTAATCGGGGCCTAAGTTCGGTAGGAGTGGATCGATATTCACGAAGCGCATCTTCCAGAGCGCTCCTCAATCGGTCGTTGCACTGGCTACTTACCACAGCAACCCTATCATCTTCCTCTACAACAGCTGGGTTGAACCGCGGCGGGGTTGCGTCAATAACTGACGCTTGCACCGCGGTTTGTGCCGGAGTTAAAACGATACGGTTGCTCAGTACCTCTGAGCGCAGCCTATCAAGTACGGCGTCGTCCAACATGTGATTGCGTTGGATGACCCGCACCTGATCCGACAGTCGTTGGGCCGAAACGTTGACGGTTGGTTCAAGTACCTGGAAATATTATTATTATTATTATAAAGGGTCCAGACATAGTGTCATAAAAGCAGCGTTAAGAATGACGGAATAAAGCCAAAAATGTATTCGATTGACATAAGCTATCAAGAAGTTCATTTCATGAATATGAAACGATTTAAAAATTTAATTTAAAAATTTAAAAATTTAAGAACCCCTATCGCAACATAGAAAAGCGAAAAAACATTTTAAACGTCAATAAAATGGCTGAGCCGGTTTTGATAAAACATGTCTAATTGTAATATACACATCACGCCCTTTCATTTGATACCCCACTAGGGTATATTTGAAAATAATCGATTTTTCGTACCCACTTTCATCACCCATATCTAGTAAATGGCTGCACCGATTTGTATCCAAGAACAATCGCCAAGAAACTATTTATTATTATTATCAGCCATTTGTGTCCCACTGCAGGGCAAAGGCCTCCCTTCCCTCCTTCCACTTATCCCTATCCAGTGCTGTTGTTTGCCAATCTTTTTTAAAAGAGTCGAGTTCGTCCCGTCATCTCCTTCTGGGCCTGCCGCGTTGCCAAGAAACTAGCTTTCAAATAAATAAAAAAACTCCATCCAAATCGGTTCACTCGTTTACGAGCTACGGTGCAAGAGACAGACACACACACACAAACGGTCAAACTTATAACACTCCTCTTTTTGCGTCGGGGGTTAAAAAGCGTTTGTTAGTTGTCATGCCAGTCAGGGCTCGATTTCTGTCAAATATTTTTTCCTAATTAATAAAAAACTTAGACTACTTACTTATCTGTTCATATCTCTATCGATAACAGTCAAAAACTCAAGTAAACAGCATCTTACAAGTTTCCACACTAATCTTTTCAACTAAATCCAATTCCCACACTTTAAATTCGGTGTCAAAAGCACTTCCTCTTTGCTACTGTCTTCGCGGCATACCTCGCCGTGCTCGTGGCCCTACCTATCGGTTTCCATGAGCTAATAAAGCTCTTTAACAGTTCCTATCTTATCATTTGGCCATAAAGTTCAAATTCCGTAAAACGAGTAGGTTATCTCTAAGGAGGAGAACACACATGGACGTAGCTCGCACTGCCTACCCTTTCTAATCTGTTTATCGAGTGACTAGATTGGTTTCATAGTTATTTTTATGCACGTCATCATCATCATCATCATCAAAATCAAAATCAATCAAAATCAAAGCATTTATTTCAAATAGGCCAGTTACAGGCACTTTTGAATTGTCGAAACAAAGACAACAATGAAAAGTAGCTACAGTCCCAGTCACAAGGCATAAAAACTATGAAAGTACTGTAGATGCCCATTCCCTAACGTAGATTTCTATGGAGAAGAACGGGCAAGAAACTCCATGGACACTTTTTTAAATCAGAATACTTTTACAATAACATCATCATATCAGCCCGGAATCATAGGTCCCCTTTCTTATGCCACACTTCCCGTTTCCGTGCGACCTTTATCCGGGTGTTAATGTACGTGAATATCCAGTATTCCGTATTCATACAGTTGGTCAGAAAAGACAAGTAGTTATCAAACTATAACCAAGGCTTCGAGTACTGTGAAACTTCCACCATAGACAGCAAAATATTACCACAATGTTAAAGTTATAGATGCATCTAGTCCATCTAGTCTAGATACTGACTCACCATCACCACCATCATCGCTGCTCTCATCTTGAACGTTTGTGGAAGAAGTTCAACCCGCGATCATGGCGCTTGCAACAGCGTCGAAATATCGGGAGCTCAAAATAAAGAACTTTTGATTTGATTTGATTAATCAAATCAAAATATTTTATTTCATATAGGCCTAGATGGGCACTTATAAAACATCGACAAAAAGGTGCACGGTTCGGGTTGGTCGTTTCCTATGGAGAAGAACCGGCAAGAAACTCCATGGTTACTCTTTTCAACAAAATAATCCTGGTTGACATTTTCTAATCACGGAAGATGATGATGATGATGCCATCTAGCCGACTTCGGCCACAGCGACTGCATTCGATGGCTTTCTAAGGAGGTTGTCGAGATCTTTGGTGTGCTGCTCTATCATATCCTCTCAAGTGGCTAGCATACCCAACTGAAGAAGACCACGGAACCACATACCCCTTAAGTGACAGTATGAGTTTAGATACTGACTGATATTTAGTTTTTTTGTTTAAAAATATTGTAACGTTTACAAACTTTTCTAACATCAATATTTCCCAGCTTCACTACCACGTGTATCCCCACCTTTAAGCTGTCTAATCCCTCTATCTACCCGGCCCTTACGGCAGCTTCGGACCCGATAATGAATTGCTCATCATATCACTGGAAATCATCCGTATATCGTAGAGCTGCTTCATTTCGGCGGTAATTGGATAGCCCATCGTTAATTATGTAATTAACATACCGCTTTAAGTATTCGTGTATATGGTACTTAATTGACGTCATAAAAAATCTGGTACTATCTCCTCTCGTAAATACTTGAAACCATAGAAAAAACTAATTAACTCGGCATTCAGAGGTTCACAGCTAGTCATAGGCCTTCCCCTGTCAAGTCGTGTGAGCCTCAACCTCCAGTTCTACACCTTCGGCGTACAGTATGCCCTGGTCATATTGAATTTACACCTTTACTACGAGACTGTAGTGTCAGCAAAATGGTAGTGGACTCTGCCTGTCTTGAGTGCGCTGGACATACACTAAGGCCTCCGAAAGCGACGCAGAGACAACGTCGCTCAATCGCAATGACAGACTGCAGGATTCTATGTTACACTATAAAACTTCTGTAGATGGTGGCATTGCCGCCTATCATCGTTTCTTTGGAAGTACTTTTTCAATACACTTCCTCGAAAAATGTGTTAAGCAGTTCTCGACTCCATGAAACTCTCGCCTTTGGCTTGGGTGTCAATTCCGCCTCGGCTGCAATGACAAAGTTTGCCCACTTTTATCAATATTTACTATTAATTTATTTTAGTACAGGGTGTATTAAAATACACGTACGAGTGCCAGTGTTATTGTAAAAATCTGTGTCAAAAGAGAATATTCGATTTGCTGCGTGAGTTAGTTTTGATAGTCATCAAAAGGGCGACATTTTTTGGCAAAGTAATAGGACGCTCAAAAATGGTAGTATTATTTTCAACCGAATATTGCCTAGAAAATTGATTTTTCACGCCATTTTCATGACTACATAGTATCACGTTTGTGACACGTATTGTATATTTTAGTTGATGAATAATGTAGCAAAAACATAACGTAAAATTACATTTGTGCGTCCCCGAAGGGTTAGCCAGAGGTGTATTTACAGCACTCCCACTTTTCGCCAGTTATGTTTAAGTCCCATGTAATAGAGGGCGAGCCTACTGCCATCAACCGAGCACAAATCCAGACTTCTAACTGCGACTGAGAAGTTCCTGTTACAAAACCCACTAACGACTTGCGAATCGTAACTAGGACCTCATGTTCAGCAGCAGCACTTATGGCAGCTAGGCCGATAATCATACGTAAATCTTCTCAGTTCAAGTGATTATTAGTCACTACAACGAGTCATTTTTACCAATGATATAAACCTTATGAAAACGAGAATAAAGTCACTGTACCTTCAAAATATAGCGGGTGCGAGTCGCGCGCGGGTCGGGTCACACACAGGCACCACCCGACCAGCGCCCGACCCGCGCTCGCTGTCTGTGTCTGGCTGTCCATATGTCGCAGTAAGATAGTTATAGCCATGATATTGTTGTATCCCCCTAGGGATATAGCTATACTAGGATTATAACTATGATACGAGCACGATCTAGTAATAACTATCTACGATCTAGTTATCTAGTATTATCTTACTGCGACCGGCACCCGCTCTCTGTGTGCTTCACGCTTAAAGTGCTGTTTGGGCCAAGTCTAGTGAGGGGTGGTCAGGAATCCTGGTGAAACCAGTAATAAATGTCCACTTAAACATTATTATGACATAAATAAGCAGATGTTTACTGACGCGCATCTTTTACGACGCGACGTTAAGTAAAGGGTAAGGACAGAAAACCAGTTAAGCACACGCATCAAGATAAACGAGCATTTCATTTGTACTCAATAAGACCCCATTTATGAATCCGACACTTCATATTTCATATGAAGAAACTAGGTTTGACCGTGGCTTTGCTCGCGTTAATCTCGGAAATAATTATCCAACTCTCTATCTGTACTAATCCAGATCATGTAGATCATGCGCTTTTCGTATGTCAAAAATTGTATTCAAATTCGTTGAGCCGTCTTCTTCTTTTTCGTGTCGCTGGCACGACAACTTTTATATTTTGTTAGCCCAGAACTTCGCCACTTCCGATGCGTCGTCGGTGGTAGCGCAAAGGTCACTTCGGCTGCATGTTTTTGGGCTAAGAGGGCAGGATAGGAGGTGGAGCATATTAAAGCCGTTTGGTGGAGCCCTTATACCGTAAAAAAGTAGAAGACAGACAGACGAAGTTTTTTGTGCAGTTATAATGGATTATAATGATAAATGTATATACATTAAGTATTCATTTGTTATGTAATTAAACGTAGATCACATTAAGTTTGGTTTCTTCATTACAATATTTCTTAGGCCAGGGCTGTAATGAAGTAATATCTTAGTAGGAACATGGATGAAAGGCCAATGACTTAGATGTTACAAGGTAGAAAATAGATATTTACTTTGGAGATAGAACGCAATGCCCGGCTTAACTATGAGTTGGTAACACATAAATGAAAGCCTTTATTTTCTAAATATAAAACCGCAAATAATACCCTTTTTAAAGTTTGAATATGCACTGGGTATATCTTAAATAACGTTTAATGTAGTGACGAATTTATCATTTTTAATATAGGCATATGGTTCTCTGTTCTCATGTGATGATGTGACTTTGTGTCTTTTTTGAGTATAAATATCTTTAAACCTTATTTTCAAGTGTCGCTCAGTGCCGAGAGCTGAAAATCGAACAGTGATTTTTTAAGCCTTTATTTAACTTGCCTTGTTAGTTGATTAGTTAGTATGTATTGGTCAAATCTTGCAACGGAATTTTAAACCAGTTCCCCTCCACCGATTGAGCTGAAATTTTGCACACACTTTTGGGGCTGGTGACAATACATTTTTATGAGATATGACTTGATCTTTTAGCCAGGATCACCTCCTCACGAGAGAACTCCTCAAGGGTTTATAGCACGGACACGAAACTTTTTATATGCGTTCAATGTTGATGGCTAAACCTAATTTACTTCTTTTTATTTTAATAAAAGTTTGTTTAAAAAAATATATATTTACAACATTATTTTTAGTATATGCGAAACCTGAATATAGTTTGTTCAGAATAAGTAACTGAATCGATTCCAATAATTTTTAAACCATGTTATATTTTTTTCCTAAAAATATTAAAAAAAAGTTAATAGTTGGATGCCGAGCGACTTTGAGTACCTATCGCAATAATTTAGGTACCTACTGCTAAATTATTATTATCAATGAGCTCAAGACGACGCTGGAGGCACGCGCTGTTTGGTGACCGCGTTTTTGTGCGGGCAACTAGGTAACAGAACAAGCTTATAACTTTGTGATTTTTCATGATACAGTTTTGAAATTTTGTACATAGATTCTTAACACAAAAATACTAGACACGTGTTTCGCATATACTAAAAATAATGTTGTATATTTGGAGTCTTTTTATATTACGGACATTAGTTAGATAGGTATGTTGCTTTCGTTGTTATGAATCTATTGCATTCTCCAAACACAATTTGTACCCAGTAGGCCGTTTTTCTTCGGATACCCTAACGTTTTTGAGCATCGCCTCCAGTAATAGAGAAGTATCCTCTCTCCTAACCATATTACGATCCCGGTCAAATATAACATTTTCTTTTTTACTAACATCCCCAAAAAAGGGAACTCTTTTATTGTAACTGGGCAAACAAAACCCAAATGGAATCAATCCTTGACGCGTCAGCATTATTTGAACTTATAGGTGCCCGGGGCCGAAGGGGGTAAAGAGGGGATCAAGGGGGTGTAGACAACACCCCTGAAATTTTGTTGAGGCGTAAAAAGTGTTGTATTTAATCATGAGCTTTATGGGACGCTGGGTTTTGTAAATAAAGCGTGATTAGGTGAATGCAGAGAGTAAAATAGTACCAGGGTTTGTTATTTTAACAGAGTAAGTTTTTTTTTTTACTTACTGGCATAAGTAATGTAAAACTTCAAACGAAATCTGGTCCCCGTTGGACGGTTTTTGGTAAGTTTTATTGTAAGTAAACTGAATTTTTAATCTTCGATGCATCGTGATTTGTGACTGAGTTCAAAATGCAAGTCTGTTTAAAGCACATCTACAACATAATATCACGCCTGTAATCCCCGAAGGGTTAGGCAGAGGTGTACTTAATAGTTCTCTCACGTTTCGCCAATTATGTTTAAGTCCCATTTAATAGGGGGCGAGAGTATTGCCATCAACCGGGCACAAGTCCAGACTGCTACTGAGAAATTCCTGATGCAAAAACCAAAGAATACTTTGGCCGACCTGGGAATCGAACCCGGGACGTCATACTCAACAGCCGCGCTTGTGACCACTAGACCAAGGAGGCAGTCGAAGCAGTTTGAGCTAAAATGATTACATTTTTCACATTTACCAAAAAGTTCAAGTGTGACATGACTCATGGCAGAGTATAATAGCCAGCGAGAGGGTATATTGACACGATGAAAATTACGTCAAAACTAAGTTTAAATGTTTCTACTTCTACGATTTGATACTGCAAAACAGGTGAACATGGCTAGTGTCTTTCATACAAATAATGAAGGCTTTTCCGACTGGCAGATTAGCGTTAGTAGCAGTTAGTGAGCAAGATGCAGCCATCCCCTTAATGATCATGTTCCGGGTACCAGCTGTGTTTATACAGTAATAGGATAAAAAGAAAGACTGTGGTCTTAAATAACTTTTTCTGAATAAGTCCGTAGTTTTATCCTATTTATTCAACGCTTCCTAGGAATTATGAATGAAGGATAAAACCACCTTTTTATGAAGTTATCCAAAGACTGAGATAACGTCGTTAAAGTTCTAACACTACGTAAGACAAAAATAGTAACTTTGCAGGAGAGTGAACAAACTGCATAATTATTCCTAGGTAATAGTATTTTTTTTTTATTAGGCTACTAGGTCCCACTGCTGGGCAAAGGCGGGAGGCCCAGCAGTGGGACAATAGCCTTTCACTCTTCTCTACGTGCGGATGTCTCAGGCCAATCTCTCGCAAACGCCTCTAAGTCGTCACTCCAGCGTTTTCTAGGCCTCTTCCGGCGACGACGCCCGTTTTCTGGCACCCACTGGGTGACGACTCTGGCCCTTCAGTCTTGATTCATTCTACAGACATGGCCCGCCCAATCTCACTTCAACACAGCAGTCTTATTGCCACACGAATTCTGTCGCTGAGCTTAATACCCAATACACTAAAATGGGACAATACCATTTTTAATTTGGGTGAACTTCAAAATAGATAGAGTTGTTGCTTGTTTCTGATTGACTGAAACAACGCGCTTTCGATTCTTCAGCAAACGGTAGCAAAAATCGAAATGTCAAAACTGCCAAAAAGATGAGTAAGATTTCTAGTTAAAAATACTAAGTAATAAAAAGCCCGGGGCCTGGACTGCCCAGTTAATCGTAATAACTTCGCCCATGGCTCGCCCCTTATTACATGGGACTTAGGTAAACATAACTGGCGAAATGTAGGATACTAAAGGTACACCTCTGCCTGTGCCTAATTGATGATGGTTTTGGATGTTTGGGTCACAAGTAGACCATTTTCCCAACTATGTTGGGATTGGGGTCCAGTCTAACCAGGTGCAGTTGAATACCAGTATTTTACATGAAGCGACTGCCTATCTGACCTCCACAACCCAGTAACTGGGTAATACGATACCCCTTGGTAAGACTAGATGTCAGACTTTCGTATTCTGACTACTCGTACGTAACGACTGTCAAAGATCTACAAATGGCAGACAGGAGCTTAACGTGCTTTCCGAAATAAAGAGGAAACTTGGTATTTAATGGTGGTCACCCATCCACGGACCAACCTCGGCAAGCACGGCTTCACCTTGTAGATTCACCCGTGCGGCTGTTATTATTTAGGGACGACCTCCTCTTTATCCACGAGCTACATGGGTGCTTAACATAGGTCATCATCATCATCATCATCCACAGCCCGAATTCACCCACTGCTGGGTATAGGCCTCTCTTTTCTCGTGCCAATCCCCACGGTAAATTATCTTTTGTTAACATAGGTAACAAAAGATAATTTCTGACCTCAGCGCGAACGAAGCTTCTGGAAAAAGTAAGTGCTAAATATTTCTGTTTCCTTTTTTCTCACGTTTTTATGAAACATAATATTCCCGCTAAAGTTTAATGGAAATATTTTATCCCTGCTAATACTGGTCGTGTCCTAGAGGTCTGCTTCAGTTGTTCGCTGTTCGACAAGCGTTCGTGTAGAAAGTTTTGTAAAATTGCTACTCAAACCTCTCTATGTTTTCAAGTTGTTTGGGAGAACAGTTTTTGGTACATAAATGAGATATTTTTAGTTATTGAAAGGGATTAGGATGAGTTTAGTATTTGTTAGTATCAATTAATTTATAAACTTTTCTTAACTTAGATATCATTCATTCATCATTCATCATTTCAGCCGAAAGACGTCCACTGCTGGACATAGGCCTCCCCAAGGGGGGTTTTGCCATAATCGCCACGCTTGGCAGGCGGGTTGGCGATCGCAGTATGTTTGTTATAAAAAACACAGAGAACGCTGCTGCCCATTCTCTGGTAAGTCCCTTAGTCGCCTCTTACGACACCCACGAGAAGATATGGGATGGTGCTATTCTTTACGTCCGGACACCATACAGAACAACTTAGATATGGCTATAATTAATTAAATACTTGTCAGATTGTCAGGATTTATTCCGTTAGGCTCGTACATCATGTGAGCAGAAGATGGGTTTCGTGCAATGAAAATACACTGGGTTCTTACTTGAAATTACAGTTTAACACAACAACACGGGGCACAATGAATCGGGTACAGTTTCGGGAGGTCTCAACTCCGCTGCGATCAGACCCTCAATGTCGTTCTCAGTGCGAGTTCAAAATATCACGACTCTGTAGAAGCACGCTGTGGTGTGGGTAGACTTGTAAGTTGGTCGCGTGATGTTACCACTGGCACGCTTGCGATTCATTCCATGTCCGTACTAATGACAGGATCCGACATACTTAATTATAATTATCATACAGAGTACATACATTACAAATTACAGTAAAAAATTACTATTGGCACTAATTTTCCTAAAAGAATAAAAGTTTATATGAAACATTTATTCATTCTCCTTGTATTGCCTTTTCGAGCTAGCAAGAAGAAAGACGAATCCTAGAAAAGATAAAAAATCACTTATTACCTTACTAATTACTAGACCACACACTACGCTACATAATCTAGCATTAATCACGACACAAAAAAGCAGATATCGCGACACATTATCATCCCACAGGCGCCAAGTAAATGAGCCTTTTTATAATGAACTTTAAGACAGGATAGAAAAGGAATGAAACCGTCATGTAGCCACATACTTGAGGAAAGGGCAACTGGATGACGAAAACAACATGTACAGGCTGACTGGGTAAACAAGGGACATAATGTATACAACATTATTTTTAGTATATGCGAAACCTGAATATAGTTTGTACAGAATAAGTAACTGAATCGATTCCAATAATTTTTAAACCATGTTATATTTTGTCCCAAAAATATTTAAAAAAGGTTACAAGTTGGACACCGAACGACACTAAGTACTTTAGGTACCTACTGCCAATGAGCTCAAGACGACGCTGAAGGCGCGCGCGCGGTCGCGCCGCGTGGTGACCACGTTTTTGTGCGGACAACTAGGTAATAGAACAAGCTTATAATTTTGTTATTTTTCATGATACAGTTTTGAAATTTTGTACATACATTCTTTACATAAAAATACTAGACACGTGTTTCAGGTTTCGCATATACTAAAACTAATGTTGTATACTCCCTCGACTCGACTGCTTCGTAGGTCGAGTGATCGCAAGCGCGACTGCTGAGCATGAAGTCCTGGATTCGATTCCCGGGTCGGGCAAAGTGTTATTGTATTTTGTCCATCAGGAATTTCTCAGTAGCAGCCATGGAGTCTGGATTTAAGCCCGGTTGATGGCAACAGGCTCATCCCCTATTACTTAAACATATCTGGCGAAATGTGGGTGTACTATTAGGTTCACTAACCCTTCGGGGATTGCAGGCCTGATATTATGTAATTTATTATTGTAGAAAAGTATTTAGTATTCGATTCTCTTTCCAAAAGTGTAAATCTGTTCTTCTCGTGTTTTCTCATCTCAAGCCTAATTAAAGTCTCCTTCTGCCGACGTCTGTCCCATATCCTGCTTGGGGTTGGAGAAAATATTTGCTCATTCTCCTTATTAGCTGTTACGTACTGCGAAATGGATGCAGAAGGCGGAGACAGGGTATTGTGGCCTGGGAGAGGCCTATGTCAACAGAGGACTGCAATAGGCTGAGTTGATTGCCTCACGTCCCAGCCGCCGCGGGAGACGCCCTGGGTGTCGGGGGTCACGTGGTGGCCCCCGGCCACCGTAGGCGCGGGCCTGTGGACGGCGAGTTATGGGCTAGCTCGCCGTCCGGCCGTCTTATGACGACAGGCCGTGTCGACGGCGCGTTCGTGTTCCACGCGCGCCTCAAAGAGATGTCTGCAACCACGTAGGGGTCCGCATAGGCCGATGCCTGCCAGGGCTGCGGGACTGTTCGAAAGAGATACCGCGGCCCTGGAACACAAAGGGCAAAGAAGGAACATGGATGGGTTTTAGTCAGTACGAGTCTGACACTCCCTCCGCTCCGCCCAGAGCGAGGGAGGGTCATTTGATGATTTGCAGATTTGACATCCTAAAAAAAAAAAAAACAAAACAAAAAAAAGGCTGAGTTGATTAAGTCTCACGATCCTGAATGGATTGTCTTTTCTTTGGTCTCCCTTTTTCTCTCCTTTCATAAACATTTAAAGTTGCAAGCAGCATGAAGAATTTTCAATTCCGCCTGCCTTGTTAGAGCCCGTTGCAGTCGCCTGCGCAAGTGTCCACACTTAGTGAATCTTGTCACAACATTTTCTTTTTCATACCATCGACTAAGTCCCTCGTTTTACAAGTCTTACTGTACAAACAAGTACCTACACAGATCCGTAATTACGCAGCCTCAGTACAATCAAGTGCAATAAACGTAATAAATACAGCTGCGCGCGCGCACCGATACGAGCGTATTATTACGCAGATTGCGCTTATTTATGCCCAAGGAATGGCTAGATGTGTATCGCTATATGTCGAGACCAAATGACTAGGTCTGATGTATGTTTGAGTAAATGTTTAATCATGAAATAATTGTAGTGAGTGTCAGGTAGGATTCTAGAGATGATTAGCACTAGTAACGACTGCCCTAGGCTTTATACCACAGATATACAACATTATTTTTAGTATATGCGAAACCTGAATATAGTTTGTTCAGAATAAGTAACAGAATCGATTCCAATAATTTTTAAACCATGTTATATTTTGTCCCAAAAATATTTAAAAAAGGTTAAAAGTTGAACACCGAGCGACACTAAGTACCTATCGCAATTATTTAGGTACCTACTACCAAATTATTATTATCAATGAGCTCAAGACGACGATGGAAGCGCGCTCGCGGCGGAACCGCGTGGTGACCACGTTTTAGTGCGGACAACTAGGTAACAGAACAGGCTTATAACTTTGTGATTTTTCATGATACAGTTTTGAAATTTTGTACATAGATTCTTTACATAAAAATACTAGTCACGTGTTTCAGGTTTCGCATTTACTAAAACTAATGTTGTAGATATACCCTAGATAACGCAAGTATCACGATCCGTATGAAAACATGGTGGCCCATTTTTTGACTACCTACTATGACGTCATACGCATTTATTTATAAGAAGTTACTGCACAAAATAGACTACGTTTTTGTTCTTTAAATCTCTAGAATTAAATTCTTGAGTTGTAACGTTGCGCAACGCAACGCTGTCGTCGACAGTAGGCAGGTTAAGCATAAAATGCTTAAGCAGGGCTCGTGAAGTAGGTGCTCTTGCGTTATCTAGGTATATCTACAGGATGAATTTTTGAAGTGGGTGTGGATGGCCAAATCCGAAAGTATGAGGAATAGCGAAAAATACTCAAAGGAGTCTCGTCATTAGATTTTTGAAAAATCAATTTTCCTAACCAAGAATCGGACCCATTGATTTCGGAAGAAAAACACACTGTATAATTACACCATTCGATAGTGTCGCTAATAAGGATCACAGCCTACCCTTCTAGAACCTTGTGGGCCATAATTCATTTCTTGTGCCCAGTGTTGGTTGGTAATGATGACATATGTCTGTCTTTTTTTTTGCAAAATGTTTTTTAAACTTGTACTGTCACTTACGGGATATCTTCCGTGATTGTTCATTGTTTTGAGCTCCCGATATTCATGGTGCTTGCAACAGCACCAAAATATCGGGAGCTCAAAACAATGAACAATCACGGAAGATATCCCGTAAGTGACAGTACAAGTTTAGTTGTAAACCGTGAAAGCTTAATACAGTGTTTAAAATGTTTTTTTATTTTACCGTTTTTACATAATAACACTTGGTCATGTGTGACCCAATTTCGGCGCTTGCCAGAAATTAACCTTCGTCTTCGAAGCCGAAGGTGTTTTTTTGCCGAAGGTAGCCGAAGCTGAAGTCGAACGTTGGTCGGACACTATACCTCTAATAAAAGTCCCGAGCGATGAATTTATGACTTCTCTAAGGATTCCAAGAAAATAGACGAGAGAAAAGTAATTCCACTACTTTCTTTCATAAATAATCTTTGTACCTCGGAACTGAATCCATACAAACGTAATTAAGTTTATTTCATCAAGTAAATAAGACGTTATTTCATTTTGTTCCAGGAAACTTTGCAAGTTCTCGATTAATTGTTACCGGAGAGTAAATAAAATAGTTTTGCTTAAATAAAAACTGTTTGCTTAGGTTACTTGTGAAGTTACCGCGATTAAATATTTGATTGCTTGTTTGAGGAACAAATCTGCGGGTAACGGGTTCTATTTATATAAATTCTCGACATGTAATGGGCTCTACACACCAACGCTGAAGACCCACGGACACAGCGGTCTTGAAACCTTCTTGAGAGTTTTAGGTTACTATTGAATACTTTCGCATAGTTCTGTTATATTGCAAAAGAAAACGAGGTGTTTCCGCTGCTCGGGCCTTCTCAGTTTTTAAACACTGAATTTATTTTTTATTTCTTTTTACTCAAATCTTTACCCATGCCTTCTTTTACGTTCTTGAGAGTTCACGGTTGGCGCAGTGACTGAGCGAATGATTGCTGCGCTGCGTGTCGCGGGATCGATCCCCGCACGGAACAAATATTTGTATGATCTACAGGTAGTTCTTCCGGGTCTGACTGTTTGTGTATGTGAGTTTAAATGTTTGTAAACGCACCCACGATAAAGGGGAAATTCCTAGGTGTGTAGTTTTCAACCTGTAGTGTAAAAAAAGTTGCACAAAGAACATTTCGTAAAGCCGACAAAGATTTTCGAACTTGTAATAATTTCAAGCCGCCTACTCGCCCGGTGGCAATGAAGTTGCCGACATCATGTTGGCGGCTTTAGTGTGTAGAGCCCTTTAGTGCATATTATGTACTTATTTGCGGGTAGTTCGCGTTTTACTAGTGGTGGGGGGAAAGCGCAATGTTTAAAATTATCATTAACGTCTAAAATGGAGCAGCGGGTGGTTGTGTGTGTGGGCTGTGGGGCAGAAATATATGCCGTATGTAATTGCTATGGTGCGTGAAATATGAATAGGTAATAATAAAGTTATTTGTTATGCACCAACTGTAGTGCGTGCCAACATGTTTATTTGTAAAGTATTTTGTAATTAGCTTTTGATCATAACATGCCAGTCGTGTTGAATTTGTTGGTCGGGATATTATTTTAGTACTATTGGAGGGTTAGGTATGTCCCTATTTTATTGTATTGAGATTCTTAGGGCCGGCGCTCACTGCCGGCACGGCACGGCGTGTCATGGCAAAGGATTTTATTACTAATCAAGTTATTTTGAGTCTTATTTCAATGATTAAAATTCATGTTACTTTACATGCCGCGGGATACTGCGGCATGACGTGTCATGCCGTTTCATTCCACGGGTTGCCACGGCGCACCATTGCATCCCGCGAGACATATGGGTCACTTTGTGTCGAGGAATTATGATTACTAATTGAAATAAGGTTCAAACTTCCAACTTCGAATCCGCGCGTAGCAAAACTGATTGATGCCAGAGTGGCTGGGCTTTCAGCAGGATACCAGGGGATGCCACGGAACGCCGCGGGATGCCGCAGCACAACCATACCAGGCAGTCAGTGAGCGCCGGCCCTTACAGGACACCACGCGGTCGGGAGGTGATCCAGATCTCATGTCGCATGTACTTGTATGAAATCCATTGATGCCTAACACGTACAGTCGTACACCGTCCGACCGCGCGGACGAGCGGCGCTCACCGCCTCTCCGCGCGGCCGACCGCCAATGCATTTGCTTCACGTTCGACCTTGGTGTCGTGTGAGAATCGCCTACGACTTATAAAATCACAATATCTTCTGTGAGGAAGCTTTGAGTTAACTCCTGAGCGAAGCGAGGGCGTTAAGACTAGAATCCTGAGAGAAGTGAGAGATTTAAGCTAGCCTTTACCCCCCGAGGCGCATACTGTTGGTAGTGTAGCAAAAATACACTAAGTGCTACTTTCACCAATACAACTAAACGAGATCAACCGACCTAAACCTCGTTCAAGAGCTATCACTGTCAATATTCCACAACAATGATGACTCTAACAGTTCATGATCGCCATTTAGATCCGCTGATCGCCATGTTTCTTTGGGGAAATTCGCCCTAAACTGAGAAAGAATTCGCAAAAGAATGTTGGCATGGTACCTACCCACCAAATAAGTTCTGAAAGTAATCTCTTAACAAAATTACAATATGATAAAGCCTCCTCCAATGACGCGTAACCCTTATCTCGCGACATAACTTGTAAGGGCGTAGCATGACGTAAGCGTTCCACAAAGGGTTCCCAACTTCCACCCCAAGGGGATGGTGGTACAGTCACTAACACTAATATGTATGTATACACTTAACGACTTATTAAGTTAAGCGATTTTCTGCCTTTGTCCAACTATGATGAGGTTGGCAATCAGTTTAAACGAACCCTGAATGCCAGTATTTTACATGAAGCCACTGCCTATCTGACCTCGTTGTGGAAGTCAGATAGCTCTACAGCCCAGCAACTGGGTTATACGGTAAGCCTTTGTAAGACTGGTTGTCAGACATATTAAGTGAAATAATTTTCAGTATTTTGGAACCCATACTATTCAGAAATAGTTTTAGTGTAATAGTAGTCTAGTACTGAAAGTGGTAGTTCAATCCACCAGTCCACAAGAAAATAACTTTTGAGTTTTACTAAGTCATCACATTCTGCCTAGCCTTTTCCCAACTATGTTAGGGTCGGCTTCCAGTCTAACCAGATGCAGCTGAATATCAGTATTTATTTTACTAAGTTAAGCATAAATATTAATGCTCGCGAGTGTACTTAAGTGCTCACCACACCGTGAACATGTAATTCTTAAGTTACCGATTTGGAAAATTATAGAGATTAATGGTTTAATTGGCTTGTAATTCCGGTTTTTCAAAGTTGTGATCTTTGTGCGTACTGCTATGAAGGGGAACTTACTGGAGTCTGTGTTTCCCAAAAGATGTAACCAGTAAATTTCCAAGTCAACAGGAATACACAGAACAGAAACAGATAGTATGTATGCATGTACTAGCTGTTGTCCGCGACCCTTGTCCACGTAAAATTATTATAAAAAAACGTTACATCCCTATTTCAATTCGGATTTTGTTAACAATTTCATGTGATTTATTTTTTTTGAACAAAAGTCTTATCATCATCATCTGCTTAGCCTTTTCCCAACTATGCTGGGGTCGGCTTCCAGTCTCACCGGATGCAGCTGAATACCAGTATTTTACATGGAGCAACAGCCCATCTGACCTTCACAACCCAGTTAGTACTGGGTAATATATATAGATACCCCTTGGTAAGACTGGTTGTCAGACTTTTTGGGCCACTGACTACTTAACGACTTCGAGGCACGGAGGAAATTCGGTATGTAATAGGTGGTCACCCATCCACAGACCAACCTAGGCAAGCACAGCTTAACCTAAAGATCGACCCGAGCGGCGGTTATTATTTAGCCACGAGCTCATAACAAAACTCTTATCTGTTTTCTAAATTAAAATTGCATGAGTAAGTTACAACATCAACTGGCCACCAGTAAAGTCCCATCAACATCGGTACTGCCGTTTCGGAGATTAGCCGGAACAAACAGACAAAAATTAAAAAAAAAATGGTTTTTTGAAATTACAAACAGACACTTCAACTTTTATTTATTTTTATAGATGTGTTGTAGCTCTGTATGTATGGCGGATCTTGATGAGTATGCAAAGCGCCTTTGTTTGGCTTTGTGCGAGCTCTAGAAGTATGGTGTCCAATAATAACCATAGTCCCATGGATCGACAGTGATCGTTCGGGCGTGGTCGCAACACATAGCCTAGGAACTGCTCTGTGTTTCCTTTTAAGTTCAGCGTATGAGTTAGTACATTAGTGCTACTGTGTTAGTAACTGACTCTGTAATAATAAACTGTGTACCATTATTTCTGGGTGTTCTCGTCTGGCTAACGGAGAGTACTTGCATAGACACAATCTCGTTGCCATGATTATCCACCAGCAACTTTCTTTGAAGTACAACCTTGTGGAATCAGAAGTGCCATACTATAAGTATGCGCCCGACCCAGTTCTCGATGATGGTAATATCACGTTGTATTGGGATCGATCTATCGTCACTGACAGGACTATTGTTGCCAATAAACCTGACATTGTGGTGATAGATCGATTGGAGCGTCGCGTAATGATTGTGGATATAACGGTTCCGCATGACGACAACCTCGTGAAAGCAGAGAAAGATAAACAATTCAAATATCTAGATCTGGCTCGCAGGTTGTCGACATGTGGGACGTGAGTACAGCAGTCATTGTGCCGATAGTCGTGTCAGCCTCGACCAACATTTGAGGAGGCTCTCGCTTGGCAGCTGGATCAAGGGCTTGATTCAGAAAGCAGTACTTCTGGACACGGCGCGTATCGTTAGGAGGTTCCTCTCTCAAGAGCCCTGACCACCGGTAGCTCAGACCCTGTTCCCGATGCCGGTGGGCTACTATTTTTTATATTTTTAAATGTTTTTGTTTATATTACTTTGTATAGAAATATTTAAATATGTAAATTATATGTGTAAATACGAATAAAGGAATTAATAACTGTGTACAAGTTAAAGGAGCTATTTCTCTTGTTTATCCGTATCTCATTCCGCGCCCACAACTGTTTGACATTATGTATATCTCTTAGTACATCCTGACCAGGGTCCTATGTCCCAGGACGTGACATGTTTAGCTCTAATACTAAATAGTTACTATAGATTAGATAACTTTGAAACATTTTAATCCTTATATAAATGCCGCCGGGCCTAAAGCCTACATAAATTAGCATCGACGGTGGCCTAGCAATATTAATGTTCACATAAACTTATTAATTACACTAAATTAATATACAACATTGTTGTACGTCGGTAAATTTATTAAAACAGCAACTACAAGGACTTTGTAACACATCGTTAATAGTTAGCTGAGATTATTGACTTGAAACTTGTAGTTAAAATTGTAAATTAACTGTGATTTTATGTAGGTGTAAGGTTACAAAGTAGGAAAATGTTCACCCACGGTGGTAGGCATGCAAAAACTACAGAACGATGCCTGCTAGTGCTACGATCCTTATATACTCCTTTTGCTTCGTCTACCTTCATACATGTGGTCACAGGGTTCCCCCTGTCTGGCAGAGCCTTGATGCTCCGAAATTTATTCGGCTTAATGACACTTTGCATAATCTTCTTTCAACGAATATTATTTTTAGTATATGCGAAACCTGAAACACGTGTCTAGTATTTTTATGTAAAGAATCCATATACAAAATTTCAAAACTGTATCATGAAAATTCACAAACTTATAAGCATGTTCTGTTACCTGATTGTCCGTACAAAATTGTGGTCACCACGCAGCGCCCGCCTCCAGCGTCGTCTTGAGCTCATTAATAATAATAATTTGCAGTAGGTACCTAAATTATTGCGATAAGTACTTAAAGGCGCTCGGTGTCCAACTTTTAACTTTTTTAAATATTTTTGGGAAAAAATATAACATAAATACAAAATAATGTTGTATATAATTATATTATACTTTACATAAAAATACTAGACACGTGTTTCAGGTTTCGCATAATATACTAAAACTAATGTTGTATATATATAATTATCCTAGCATATTTTTAAGATGGCAGAAATTTATTTGGCATATTTACCACATTACCGCTGCAAAACCGACTCCACGTAGTCTTGTCTGCCCTACCCCTAGAGTGTAATTTAAACGGGGACGAGGGGGGAGGGGCGATGTGGCCCGCTGAGGAACAGGTGGTTTTAATACCCGCCGCCGCGGCTGATGCTGGCTGAAGCCGGCCAGTAAGCCGAAGCTGCGGTGGTGAGCGTTAAACACATCTGCGACAATAAGCTCGCGTGGCACCGCCGGAGCCCAGCAGCACCGGAGCCGTGACAGCTGCTGCATGTTCGCTTGCATGCAGCATGCATGGCGTATGCTTGTTTGCATACTTGCTGCATGCATGGTGGTAATATGCGATCTGATGGATGGCACATGTTTGCAAAGTCATTTGACTACTGGCCGTAAGATCACCAATGTATAATCGCAACGACATTGCCCTTAATTAAAAAAATCTATATTCAGCAGAGGACATTGACGGCTCTTTCAAATAAGGTCCTTTAAGAAAACAAATGAACTCTAGTCTGTCTGGAATTCTAGATTCTAGACACGAGCGAGATGAAACCAAGTTTCATTTTAAGCTTAATTCGCCTTAATTCTTAATTCAATGCCTGTGAGAGCAAAGAATAACTAAAAGAAAATACTAATCTATTTAAAAATTATGCTGAAATGTCAATTAAATTGAAATGTATTTATATGAGTAGGTAGTTGTATAATAAAGCCATCAAATAAAAAACTTTACTGTAACATGTATAAGGTTCAATTTGTAGCATACTTAATGCGGCTTCACTATGTAACCAATGTTAGTATGGCCTTAATGAATGCGGAGTTCAAAATAATCACTTTATAGTATTGAGGGCAGCATAATAACAAGTGACAAAATAATAACATATCTATCGTAAATAACTGCTTAATACTAGCAAGACTTAAATAGTCCATACTAATAGAATTGTATCCATACTAATATAAAGCTGAAGAGTTTGTTTGGTTGAACGCTCTAATCTCAGAAAATACTGGTTCGAAATGAAAAATCCTTTTAGTGTTGGATAGCAGCCCATTCATCGATGAAAGCTATAAGCTATAAAACATTATTTTTAGTATATGCGAAACCTGAATATAGTTTGTTCAGAATAGGTAGTAGGTACCTACTGCCAAATTATTATTTTCGATGAGCTCAAGATGACGCTGGAGGCGCGCGCTGCGTGGTGACCACGATTTTGTGCGGACAACTTACAACTTTGACAAGCTTATAACTTTGTGATTTTTCATGATACAGTTTTGATATTTTGTACGTAGATTCTTTACATAACTTACTAGACACGTGTATCAGGTTTCGCATATACTAAAACTAATGTTGTATAACATCACGCTACGAAAAATGTTCCAAAAAACTGAGAAAATAATATTTTTATAATAATTTCACGCGGATGAAGGTTGTAGGCAACATCTAGTTATTATAATATAAATAATAAATTGCGAAAGTAACTCTTTCTGCCTGTCTGTTACCTTTTCAAGTCGTAACGGATTTGGATATTTGTAACACTGGTTGAGTATGACCTGAGTTAGAATATACATAGTTTTTTATCTCGGTAGTGGGCCCCCATAGAATAGTTTCCGAGTTCCAAGCGGGCGCAGCCGCAGTCAAAAGCTAATTCCACTAAACTACTATCATAAACACAATATTTGTAAGCTATTTACTTCAAATTGGTGAACTATAAACAAACAAACAAATGTGTTTCCCATAGAAATCGTCAGACAGTTTACATATTACAATAAAATCTTTTATTTAGCAATAAAAGAAAAGTTTTTCTTGAAATAGACGAGAGCGTCCATAATTATGATAATTTAATTCAGAAACCATTTATTTTCCACTGCATATATTGTGAGACTATTAAGTTTAGTATCTTAAACAGAGTTTTTATCATAAAGATTAATATCTTGCTGAAAGTGAAAGATTGCGTTGGTTTGGGTCTCACAGTAAGCGAGCATTTATGATGTCTTCTTCGTTGATCTAGCTGGGAGTTAACGTGGGTCTTGAGTTCGATTTCCTGATCGGTCAGAGTGTTATTGAGATTTTCGGTTATTCAGAAGTAACCCAAAGTAATGAACAAGCCCGCCACACTATTCCCAAACCATTGCAACTCCTGAAATCCAGAATCAACAGTAGCGACCACCAGAAAAGCGTCGAGACAATGAAACTCGTCAAAGTCCCAGAGAAACAATTTAACTGAATCGGATCACGCAACGAAATTAATCGGAAAAGAATAGCAGAGGAGTAGGACAAACATATTTTCCACTTCCCTCCATAGCAGTAGAAGACAGAGCACAAAGGGACGTTTATAACTGGGATAAGCCCAGTTGCCTAGCACCACGGATAAATACCAAAGTCAGTCAGGAAATTGGCCTTGGAAAACATTTAAAGTGGTTGGTCTGGCGGAAGCCGTCGATTTCCGTCCCATCAAAGTATGAGAGCACAGGAACAGAGAGTGCATTTATGTCTGCGCACGCTCTTGTGGACTCTAATAATAATATATCCTGTATACGGCTGGTCTACGTTGAGACTGACTGCCGTAATGTACCTAAGCGAAGTGAACAGCAGAAAAACAGTTACCAACAGCATGCAACTAAATTCACGTCAAAGTGAATAAAGTGGCAATGTTGTACGTCTCCGTTCCATGTAATGGACAGGCTGCTTTAGATAGTTATCGGCAATAATATATCTTGTCCGATATTATCGCAATGGGATCCGACGATGCACTGGCCCGATAATATCGCCAGTATTGGTCTTGCATTTTTATTTTCTCTCGCAACTTAATGCTAGCAATGTTCTCCATAAATAATGCACATACATACTTGGTTTCAATGTACAGTAATCGTCACCTTTATAACATGTTTATTTCGTACCACCTATTGTCATTGTCTTGCTGAATTTTGGTTTGTGGTTACTAAGTTAGCAGTTTTAGCGCTACTTATAAAATTTTACTAGAGAAATCGTTATTTTACTTGTCGACAAGAAGCATGGCTGACTAGCAGTACGCCCTTGTACTTTCGTCCTTTTAAATTTCTTAGTGTATGACCATCAGCTTCAGAAACACGTCCATGAACTTATTGATTATTTATAAAATTGTGTTAGGTGTTTCACATTTTATTCCAACGAAATGTGTACCTATAGCTTGGTGCTTGTTAACTTACAATGAACAGTACCTAAAATAAAAATCTAAATATATATGCGTACTTTACGGAGGTCGTTTGGTGTCTCTAAACATACTTGTTCTTTCAAAGTTCTCAAGTTTAACTTAGGTACGAAACTGGTTCAAGTTACGGAGCAAGTAAAGAACTAAAGTATCGCTACTTGTGTCAGCTATTTACATGTACTATACATAATGTCGCAAAAGATAGTAAAGAAGTGTATCGTAGTAGGATCAATATCACAAGTGTCCCCTTGTTTCTCTTCAGTTAGAGATGTGCCATCCGATCCGATACTTAATTAGTATCGATACAACATGATGCGACATACTCCTAGATTTTGGATCGAAACAAACAAATGCGATAAATGATAAGACCGATACAAATGGATGGATCTTATCGCACAAAAATGAACTTAATTCCATGTTCAGTTAAATAATTCAAAAGAATATCAAAGGGGGAAAAGAATTCCAAGAATTTTTCCTAATAAGTTCGATTCGATATTATTATTTGTATCGATCCAAGTACACGATACTTGTTTTCACAACAACATTCCAGTGGACGATACAATACGATTCGATATTTGGAGAAGCAGAGTTCCTAGCACGACCGCGTGGTGTAAACGTAACGTAAATACTACACGCTACAGATAATATTTTTATAATTTTAAGAATGTACTCATACAGGGTGTAAACAGACCCTTCACATAGCCGTCAACCAAGCATTCTGTACATCAAACTAAGTACCTTCACGCAAAAATTATTGCTGGGAATCGACTTTTTTTTGGGGTGAAAAATCACGTTCTAAGGTAGGACTCGATGGAAAGCACTCAAAGCATTGTGCTGATGGATGGAATGAATAGTACGGGGGTCGTAGAGGTGTATAAAGTAAAAATCTTACATTAAAACATGTATTTAAATAAAACTTGTGAAAAGGTTGGAACTTTGACCCCCAATATCTCCGTAACTAGAAGGTTCCCAGGTATGGTCTAGAACAAAAAAATGATCGCAAATACGGGGAGAATAAGTGCCTTTCGGCTATGTTAAAGGTCTATTTACAGCCTTTATATTTCCACATTGGCCCCGGATCGAAAAATTTGGAAGTCATGGGGAGAGGTCTTTACCCAGCAGTGGGATGACACAGGCTAACAGTAACAGTAACTCATATCTATGGATGTTACTAATTGTGCTTGTTGCAAACAATTTCACTAAATTGCTAAAGTAAATAATTATATTTTTGATTAAAAAATACGTACGACGTATTTATGCTTAGTTTACACCGTGCGCTCGTGCTACTGAAAGAATGAAAGAAAGAAAGAAAGAAAACATATTTATATATACTGGAATGCACCGCATCATAAAGTTCCAATCCGGATCGATCTAAACTACCGATACCACATCAACGTGCATCCCTATCGTCAGCCAATATTTTACCTGAACGAGGACACGGCAAAGCGATAACGGTCCTAATTAAGCCTAAGAGCTTTTATACGAACACTGTTACAAAGGCTAATTTACATAGTTTCACTTACAAAGCTAATTAGTACGGTAAGGATTTTTTGTTCAAGAGAACGCCGAGCCGAATCTTAACGGAAGAAAATCAAAGTGGATGTTCAAACTTTAGTGTTTAATTAAATGTCGTTGAAGTTCTAACACCAAGTAAGTCAATAATAGCAATTTTACAGGAGAGTGAAAAAACTGTATAATTATTGTTGAAATAGTAAATTAATAAATATTTATTAGTAAAGATTTATTTAGTAGCTATGGTGCTAGTGTGTCTTTTCTTTATGATTCTGCGTAGTGCATTGTCATTCTAATACTTTACCGTTCAATAAATTTTGTTAAATTCTTCAATCTCGAGTTATTAATTTCTACAATTATGCCTAGGTTACAGTACAAAATCACTTTTTAATTTGTGTTCACCTCAAATTAGATGAGACGGTGCTTGTTTCTGATTGACTGAAACAACGCGTCTTCCGATTCTCTAGCAAACGGCATCAAAATGTCAAAACCGCCAAAAATAGACTTACGTGGTGTTAGAACTGCAACGACGAAAATCTGAGGAGTTTGGCTGGTTTTTTGTAAACAAATGTACGTAATATTGGATCGATGAGGAATCGCTACTATGAAAACAAAAATTTTTGAAACAGTTGTGAATCGTGATCTTTTGTTTTTCGTTGACGAGTTGGAACAGTGACGAGTTGGGCATAAGCCGTTGAATTGTGGTGATCAGTTAGGTTAGTGTCTTGAGAAAATGTCTCTTCGAAATTCTAAGGCACTCAGTATACAGGGTGTAACATAATAAACGCAACACCCCCTGTGTGATGTCTCAGACCATAAAACTGAACACCTTTTATTCTATGGCTTTGGGAAATTCATAACTTTTTTGTTTTTGTTTTACTGTACATGTTGATCAGCTGATCGCGTCAGTTCCTATCGAAAGACGTTTTTGCCAATTTCTAGAAGTCGTAGAACTAAAGTTGTGCAGTTTCATGGTCCGGCAGACCACACGGGGAGTCTTGCGTTTATTATGTTACTCCTTGTATAGTATTATATTGTAGTATAATTTGGTATCAAAACCAACCACATCAACATGTTTTCCGAAAAGATATCAATTCAATCTACACTACAGTAAAGTTTATAAGTTAGGGTGTAGTAGTAATCTTAGTAACGACTGATTTGATATCGAAAATTCTTTCACTAATGGGAACTGCATTATCCCCGAGTCTATGAGGTGTCCGAGGCTATGTTTAAAAGTCCCCGTAGGATAATTTCCGACTACAACGCGAGCGAAGCCACGGACAAAAGCCGTTATAAAATCTATATCAACAAAAACAATACTTTGTTCAATGTTCTTTCATCAATCACATGACAGTTGACAGCGGATTTACAAATCAAAGGCTTACTCAAAGCCTGCAAAGCGGGGGTTGAAGATTACTTCGTTTTTACTACACATGGGGTAGGGTTAAACTTTTCTTTTCCAAGAACCACACAATGTACTGCAAAAATGTTCTTAAATCTCGGTCCATGCTTCGTTCACTCGGCACAGCGAACAAGCGCGAGTAACTAGCACACTTCTCGTAGTGATATACGATTGTATGCAAATTTTTAATTCTATAATGTGTCACTCAGTATTTATAACCTACGCGTGCATTGGCATTTTTTTTTTGATTAATGGTTACATTCATAATGGACGTTTATAGTCCCATTGTCAATTAATCACTGTGACTGTAGTGGTGTTTTTTATTTCATTAAGTTACTTTCCTTTTCTGCTTTGTTTGTGGTTTCACTCTTGTTTAGTGTTGTATCTATGAAATGCATGGTCTGGTATGTCACTGTAGACATAACATAACATCACGCTTGTAATACCCGAAGGCTAGGTTAGGCTACATAATTTCGTCAATTGAAATATTGTAATCAACTTAGGTTAGGCTACATAATTGTGTCAATTAATTTTAAATTTAAGCAGGTTTTCTACTAGTGACGAAGTAACTAACCAGAATAAAAAAATCTGTACTACTTATAATTAATTCGTACAGTACACAGTATTGTGTCAGTTAATAATTTGTAATCATTCTTACAGATTTCTTTTGGACGTTTCAATTTTACTTTTTTTTAAAGTAAGTCACATTGTTTGATAGATTAAAAGGCTAGTAAATACTTCTAATAAACGGGCAATAAAGTGGAGAAATACGAGAAAACTTTATAACCTCTGATTTCAAATAAATATGCTTTAATTTAATTTCAGTACAAATGTACTCTTTGCACTGGTGAACACGAAATCTAAATCTAATTCTAGTTAACTTTAACTCGAGCAAAACAACAGTAGAATCTTCTAATACAAACACCGACTCCCAAATTATCTCCTCTAAACCAACAGAATCCAATTCCAATTAAAACTAAAAATAAATTATTCCCAAAGCAAAGCACTCACGACCGGAACATAAATATAAAAACACAGCAATTCCCTTAATTGTGCGCTAGTCATAACATTTAAAACCATAATGAAATGGTTCAAGAAACAATATTAATGTTTGTATAACGAGCTTTCATTGAGGATTACATAACTGTAATTACTAGTAATTTATAGTTAAACAAATATTTTGTTGGCTATATATTAATTGGAAACGTTGTTAGATGTGTTTGTTTGTGACTTGTGCGCGTTAGATTTATGCTCTGTTTGGATTTGGTAGTGGCAAGTATTAAAGGAGAGTTGACTTTAGTTGTTTGTAGGTTTTTGTGAAAACTGTGTTTAAGACTGGTCTAGTGGTTGCAAGCGCTACAGCCAAGTATGAGGTCCTGGGTTTGATTTCCATGTCGGGAAAAGTTTTATTCCTCAGTAGTCTCTCTGCCTAATCCTCCGGAGATGGATTGACAGGCGTGATGATGTTATGTATTTTGACCGCGCCGTGAACTTGCTAACGTAACGTAACCAGGTTTCGTTAAGCTTCAGGTAAATACCTAAATAGGTACTATTCCTTTTTTTGCGTTACTCAACCAGCAGCGGTGGCCCTGTGGTAGCGGCCCCGATATTCGAGTTGTAGGTCTGTGTCTCTTTGTGTAATATTTTTTAATCGCCATCATTGCTCTCTAAGCTATGAAGAAAAAAAACGTGAGGGAACTAGCAAGTCCTAGAAAAAAAAAAACGTAGGCATGTGATTACTACCAACCCGTATTGAGCCCACTGTCTCCCATAGACGGGAGGCCTGTGTCCCAGCTGTGGGAACATTAGCTGATTATGTAACCCACACATCCAATTCTAAGAGAATTACTCCACAGAGTAGTGGTTTTGAACGTGCGCAGAATTAAAAGAAACACATTACATTATGGTTCCAGAGACAATCGAAGCTACAGATTGACCTAGTTAAATAAAATTATACAAATTGTACAAAGAATTTTAACATTTCTTTACAACAAGGAGAAAGGTAATCATATGACAATTATATTCCCAGCTTACCAGTTTGCAGTAATACAATATCTCTGCATATTATGCATCATCCCGCATCATCATATTGATTGGCTTCAGATAGAACACGTCATAGCTAATTGGATATCAATTATCAATCGTAGCTAATGATTGGTATAGCATCGGCGTTTGAAATTGATACGGATCCGTTTGATGGATATTCCAGGAATATATTATTGTGTTCAGGAGGTGCGTTATGAAATAGGAGATCTACTTAGTATCGATATAGTTATAAAGGGTGTAAATAGACCCTTAAAGTATCCGAAAGGCACGTGTTCTCCCCGTCTTTGCGATCATTTTTTTGTTCTACCTTCTAGTTACGGAGATATTGGGGGTCAAAGTTCCAACTTTTTCAAAAGGTTTTTTTTTAATACGTGTTTTAAATGTAAGATTTTTACTTTACACACCTCCACGCCCCCCGTACTATTCAATCCATCCATCAGCACAATGCTTTGAGTGATTTCCATCGAGTCCTATCGTAAAACGAGATTTTTCACGCAAAAAAAAAGTCGATTCCCAGCAATAATTTTTGCGTAAAGTTACTTATTTTGATGTACAGAATGCTTGGTTGACGGCTATGTGAAGGGTCTGTTTACACCCTGTAGATATATCATCATCATCAACTGCCTAGCCTTTTCCCAACTATGTTAGGGTCGGCTTTCAGTCTAACCGGCAAATATCTATATGCATCACGTTCACGTTCGTCGTTTTTTTCACTTGCACGAAAAACATTTACGCTAAGGACATTTACGTTGGGTGCATGGACACTTGCGCGACTTCATCATGGGTGTCGTTTTCGTGGTTTTCGGGGTCGCTGATAGTGAAAATGAGGTTTGTGAATTTTTTGGTTTTTCCTTCATGGGTGTTGTTTTTTTCGTTACCTATCCATGATGAAAAAACCAAAATTTTCCTCGACGCCATCTTAGATTTTGATTTTGACCTCATTAAAAAGTTCATGCGGGCCTATTTTTTTTTCCGCGCATGTGGGTTGGCGCAAGCGTCCTTCGGACAAATGTCCCAGATCTCTATATTCATAATTACGCGACGCAGTCAAAGTTTATTTGCACTCCCGAAGTTAATATCAACTTTGAGTTTCGTTCAGTTTGCAACAAACCTCAATTGAAAACCATTGTTGACTTAATCCTGCTGTTAAGGCCACGATGACTTACCTACCTACTTTAATATTTAAAGAGGATATATAAATGTCGGATCCGGTCGTTAGTATGGACATAAAATGAATTGGAAAGCGCGCCTGTGTGCAGTGGTGACATCACGTGACCTACTTACCAGTCTACCCACCACACAGCGTGCTTCTACAGAGTCCTGATGTTCAGCTTGAGGCGAGGGCGACAGTCAATGTCTGATCGCGGCGGAGTTGAGACGTCCTGGAACTGTACCAGATTCATTGTGCCCCGTTATTGTGTTAAGTTGTAATCGCAAGTAATTCGTTAGTTTTGCTAGAAATAGTGTATCGCACCCAGTGTGTTTTCATAGCCCGAAACCCATCGTCTGTCCACATGATGTACGAGCCTAACGGAATAAATCCTGACATATCCGACATATACTATATCGAGGAGCTCGTGGCTCAATAATAACAGCCACTCGGATCAATCTTCAGGTTAAGCCACGCTTGCCTAGGTTGGTCCTTAGATGGGCGACCAACCATTCCATACCAAGTTCCCTCCGTGCCTCAGAATTTGTCCCGGCTATCATTTATAGATCTTTGACAGTCAGTGGCCCGAAAGTCTGACGACAGCCAGTCTTACCAAGGGGTATTGTATTACCCAGTAATAACTGGGTTGTGGAGGTCAGATAGGCAGTCGCTCCACGTAAAATACTGGTATTCAGCTGCATATGGTTCGACTGGAAGCCGACCCCAACATAGTTGGGAAAAAGCTAGACAGATGTTGATGGAATGGCTACATTGCTGCCTGTGGCTGTTTTCTTAGTGACCAGAAACCAGTACTGCTGATGCTGTCTGTAATATCGATGTAAGCTTCTAAGCTAAGGTTGACGGTTTCGTTCACCTTCGGGATTTGGCTTCATCCTACACAACAAACAACTCGACTGCTTCGTTGGTCTAGTGGCCGCAATCGCGACTGTTGAGCATGAGGTCCTGGATTCAGTTCCCAGAGCGGGCAAATTGTTATTGGGTTTTTCTGTCAGGAATTTCGCAGTAGCAGACACGGAGTCTGGATTTGTGCCCGGCTGATGGCAATAGGCTCGCCCCCTATTACATGGGACTTAAACATAACCTCTGCCTAACCCTTCGGGGATTACAGGCGTTATGTTATGTTACAACAATCAAGGCAGAAACTTGTTGATAGTTATCTAGTAATTCCCCTAAAGAAGCTACCTTTCTCAATACCCAGTACCAAAAGGCCTTCTACCACTAACAGCACAACAGACAATAACGTAAGTACTACACAAGATTAATGGCTCACCCAAAGGGTTCCCACAATCGCTCCTAATCCCTGTCATACCTTGTTAGTTTTTAATTTAATTACGTTTACATTCTAATACATTAGATGTAATGCTTCCTTTACCTGAGAACTGGACTGGACAACGTACTCGTATTTCATTAACTAAATTAATTCATACTTTAATTCCATGAGTTGCTCGTCGACGTATCTTTACACAGTTTTTAATTTAATTAATGTGGTAATACATGGAATAACTATTACATACTTGTTTTTTTTTATTTCAGTGTAGTACATGCAGTGATTGACAGGGCGCTTTGTTCTACCATATACAACATTATTTTTAGTATATGCGAAACCTGATACACGTGTCTAGTATTTTATGTAAAGAATCTATGTACAAAATTTCAAAACTGTATCATGAAAAATCACAAAGTTATAAGCTTGTTCTGTTACCTGGCTGTCCGCACAAAGACGTGGTCACCACGCGGCGCGCCCGCGAACGCTCCTCCAGCGTCGTCTTGAGCTCATTAAATGATTGCGATAGGTACTTAGTATCGCTCGATATCCTACTTGTAGCCTTTTTTAAATATTTTTGGGACAACATATAACATGGTTTAAAAATTATTGGAATCGATTCAGTTACTTATTCTGAACAGGTTTCGTTTATACTAAAAATAATGTTGTATATAGTAGTCTATGGTTCTACTTTAAAGCAACACACACTTCAACCAACTTATCTATGCGGGCAGGAAAACACAGAACTAAAATAAATGTACCATATTTGACATTTCGATGCATTTTTTTTCTCGACAAGCAGCGCCACCTTAAACTGCACATTTAAAGTGGTCATACTGTAGCGCCTCCTTTGAAGATATCTCTGGATGACAGATCTTATAAAAATATTTTAATTTAAAAGAGTGTCCATGGAGTTTCTTGCCCATTCTTCACCATAGAGATCTACGCTTTGGAATGTACAACTACAGTACTTTCACAAGTTATTATGCCTTGTAACTGGGACTGTAGCTTCATCCTTTTGTTTTTGACATTAAAAAGTAATGGTCTAATTGAAATAAAATGCTTTGAGTTTGAGTTTTTCCAATGTTACATATCTTTGTGGTATTGTATCTATTGTGAATGCACTCGATGAGATTTCACACTGTTCAAATTATGAATTTCCATAAAACTTTCGATCCCTATTTGACCCGTTCAGAGGACGATTTCAAGCCTCTAGACCTAGACCATACAAGGATCTTCCAATCTAACATAACATAACGTAACATCACGCCTGTAATCCCCGAAGGGTTAGGGAGAGGTGTACTGAATAGTACTCTCACGTTTCGCCAATTATGTTTCAGTCCCATGTAATAGGGGGCTAGCCTATTGCCATCAAACGGGCACAAATACAGACTCCGTGGCTGCTACATGGTAATGCTTGATGGAAAAACCCAATAACCCTTTGCCCGAACCTAAAACAAGAAGTCTCTCCTCTTTTTTTAAATCTTTACATTATACAAGGTGTAAACAGACCCTTCACGTAGCCATCAACCAAGCATTCTGTACATCAAACTAAGCAACTTTACGCAAAAATCACGTTTTACGGTAGGACTCGATGGAAAGCACTCAAAGCATTGTGCTGATGGAGGGATTGAATAGTACGGGGGTCGTGGAGGTGTGTAAAGTAAAAATCTTACATTAAAAAGATGTATTTAAAAAAAAAACTTACGAAAAAGTTGGAACTTTGACCCCCAATATCTCTGTAACTAGAAGGTTCCCAGGTATGGTCTAGAACAAAAAAATGATCGCAAAGACCCCTTGTACCCTTTATATACTTTTAGACCAATTGGATGGGTCTGTTTCTCTTCTCCTATTTAAATATTGTTTGGGGTTCTGCAAGCATACATGCAGATAATGTTTAGTCGTCACCACCGTTATCCCTTTGTGTGAAACAAAAAGTTTTCACATAGCGAAAGGAAAAGTGTCTTTTGCACGCAACAGGTGGGCAATCCGCTGTACCGTTTCACTCATATTGTGAAAAAATCTACAAAAAAACTTTTTGGTAACGCCATTGTTTTTATTTTATTACTCTCTCTGCTTTGCACGGTTTTCATGATGATTTCGTCGTAACTTGATTATACATGGCCACCCTGTATAACTCAAAAACTATCAAGAACATTCGCGAACATACATGGGTCATTTTCTGATACTCATGAAGTCCTCCTTACCGATTTCGGTAACGGCGACTTCCTTGCGTGTGCCCTTATATGGCTGGACAGACCGAATTTGCTCTTAAATACCCGGCCACAACTAAAGCAGTAGAGTTGACCGGTGTAGGTGTAGGAGGGCTTAGGTCTCTCTTTCCGTATTTGGCGCTTTTCGTTCAATGTATCGAGTCGCTGGTTTTCGAAGGTTTTTACATTATTTTCATGCACAAATCTTTCACAAAAATCTCGAAAATCATGGAGAAATTTAAATCAAAACCCGTTGCGTAGATTGAGGACCAATGCGGTAATATTAACAAACAAGTATCTGAGAACCGACTGCCTCGTTGGTCTAGTAATCGCAAACGCTACTGCTGAGCAGGAGGTCCGGGGTTCGATGCCCAGGTCGGGCAAAGTGTTATTGGGTTTTTCCATCAGGAACTTCTCAGTAGCAGCCATGGGGTCTGGATTTATGCCCGGTTGGTGGCAATAAGCTCGCCCCTATTACTTAGGACTTAAACATAACTGGCAAAAATAGGTGTAATACTAAGTTCATCTCTGCCTAACTCAAGTATTTCAGGCGTAATGTTATGTTTAGCAAGTATCGGAAAATCTCTCAAAGTATGCGTTGGCGAAGTTTAGTTGGAACCAGGAACAATTGCCTTCAATTGAGATATACAGATGCCCTGAATCTCTCATTTCTTGGGATGATCTGATACCATCATTCTCTATTAGAGCAAATTAACTGATGGGATTGTAATGGTCTTACTTTTTATCATACAGTAGTAATCATTGTGTTGTATAAACTAATATACACACCCACACATATACACAGCCACACAGAGGTATGTAAATAGGCCACATCTTGGTTGCATTAGCTAGTTATTAAATAATATTGTAATTTAATGATGATAAACTATGTTCGACTTATAACTAATGTTACATGTCCAAACCATAGGTGAGGACGCTGGCACCCTAAACACAAGTTAAATCTTACATTGGGTGCCAGAGCCCATCGAAACCACTCTTTTCCCTAGTAGTAACGCTGCATAGTGTTTAGATAAGTGTTTCTTGTACAATTATTTAAGGTAATAAAATACTTTTTTTATTTTTTATTTTATATTATTACAAAGTAAAGTTTGTGAGTTTGCATCTTCAGAACTAATTCGGAAAATTCTTTGACTAATGGGAAGGTACATTATCCCCGAGTATTATAGGCTATATTAAAACATTTTCGAGCGAAAAAACAAGGTGGAAGGGACATCGACGCTAAAACGGTTACCACGTATCCAGTACATCGTTTGGAGCCATAGAAATTTTTCATCGGCATTTCCTTTTTAAATCAGCTGTTACTGTGTTTGGCAGCTAAATACAAAGAGCGGTTAATCCATCACCCTAACGCACTTGCTCGCCAACTCACCATGGACCAGTATGTGAGACGACTAAAAGGTCATAATATCCTAGAGCTAGAAGACCGGCAGTAGCTCTGGGTAGCAGATGAGTAGATGCTTCCATTGGGAAGCCACTCCGCATGCCAGCATCACAGAGCGGATTTGCTCATACTCCTTAGGGCTGATTGTAATTGCAGGCAGACAAAAAAAAAAACAGCTGTTCCATACATTTTGACCGTGTAGTTATGCCATATAACAGCTGTTTTAATAACCGCTGAAAATTTTCTATGTGGGGCCTCAGAATGATGTACTACTGAATACGTGGTAAGGGTTTTCGCGTCGGTGTCCCTTTCACCCCGTATAATGTAATGGGTGGTCACCCATCCACGGACCAACCTAGGTAAGCACGGTTTAACCTAAAAATCATCCCGAGCGGCTGTTTTTATTTAACCACAATCACTTACTTCTTATTTAAAGATATATTTGGACTAAGTTAAACAGTTTATAAACTTGATCTAAATATAAAATTGTAAGCTGCTAAATAGGTATTTTGATATTTTAGAATTAAACAACAAAGCTCTTGACGTCGGTCGGCGTCGTTTTCATCATAAAATAATAATGATCTAAAATTAACTTTTGTTGGAAGAAATTCGATAATTTGTAAAGGTTACGGGTAGTATTGCTCTCCAATTTTTAAAGAGATTTTAATATGGTTGACCTTTTACATAATAAACAGTATCCTATGTATATAATAGGTATCTAGTACCTACACCACTATTTTTTAATTAGTGCAAAAAAATGGAGCTCTATCCGTACCCGTTACTGATCATATTTGTGTAATCAAAAGTCAAAAAAACGAAATCCCAAAATTGTCCACGAAAATTTGTCATAACTGGTAAATTCATAATTGAATCAATGATTCATAACAATTACCACTAGAAAATACTACGCGCGGTGCTTTTCCATTCCTGTCGCCATTCATAGGTCCCGGCAAACTATATTTCCATAAATTGAGTGACATTTTGGGATATAAACAAACGCTTATAACTTTGCTGTTTATGAATATTATTTATTGAAACTTTACATATATAATAACAAGACCTTCTCTAATAAGCCCTTTAAGTATTTGTACTAATTAAAAAATTGTGGTGTATACTGGGTGTTTTTTTAAACGTGGGCAATACTTTAGGGGCGTGTAGTACTCATGAAAATAAGTAACTTTTACTATGGAACCGACCATGAAATCGCGAAAAAAATATCATCTGCTCCATATATTATTGGTAGCGTAACTCGAAAAAATGTAGGCAACAGCAGTTTTTTTAATCATATTTCATAGTTAGCCTCTTAGTAAGAGTTGATCATATTTATGAGTACTTTAGTCTATTAAAGTATTGCCCACGTTTAACCAAACACCCTGTATACAAATATCCTAATTAAAAATGTAGCAAATAAGGTCATAGATGGATTAAGAAGTAATTGGTGCGGTTCATAAGATTCCATGATTCGATTCTCAAGACGCAAAAAGATAATTGAATTGTCCGCTAGAAAATAAATGTCAAATAACTTTATTGGAAATGGTCTCCTCCCGACCCAATTACTTGGGACTTATCATATTGTAATTGGCAAGTGATAGATGAAAATGTTAATAGTAATTTTATTGGAAAACCGCTTTACGAATATCGTGTTTGTCTGAAGAAAATTAATTGTTTTCTAGAAAAAATATGTATTATCGGACAGCAACTCGGGTGTTCGTTCACTTGAAAGACTTGACAGAGACAATATATCTTTCTTGTACGGTCTTCTATACTCTGTGCAAGTTTGAACGGCATGGATACAGTTTCCATAGGCAATTTACGTCAATAAATAAGTCTAGTCCAGTCCTACTCCAGTCTGGAGCTAGACACAGACACGATAAATTTGACATATAGCCAGACTGGAGCTGTCAACAATACAAGGGATAAGTTAAATAAACTTAGGACTCTTTTGTCATGGGACAGGCGGAAACTACAGAACCGTGGCCTCACGTCACCACCTACGACCCTTACTTGCTCCAAACTTGTAGCGGACAGTACAAAAAATAGGTACTATAGCAATTCAGTACAAAAAGTGCTACAGCGCCATCTATGAGACAAATGAAGAACTAATATCAACATTCTGAATTCCCACCAGACACAACACCCGTCTGGTCGGAGGATCCTCCCTTTTCTATATGGATGAAGAAATTTACGCACTGTTCTTCGTACCCCTGTAACCTCGTTAAGTTATCGACTTCTTAGCCTGCCCTCTTGTGGCGAGACGTGAGAGGGAAAGAGCCTCACGTCCCAGCCGCTGCGGGAGACGCCCCGGGCGTCGAGGGTCACGTGGTGGCCCCCGGCCACCGTAGGCGCGGGCCTGTGGACGGCGAGTTATGGGCTAGCTCGCCGTCCGGCCGTCTTGTGACGACAGGCCGTGTCGACGGCGCGTTCGTGTTCCACGCGCGCCTCAAAGAGATGTCAGCAACCAAGTAGGGGTCCGCATGGAACGATGCCTGCCGGGGGTGCGGGACTGTTCGAAAGAGATACCGCGGCCCACTCCCTTCCGCTCCGCCCAGAGCGGGGAGGGGGGTCATTTGATGAATTACCATGCGAAAAAAAAAGCCTGCCCTCTTAGCCCAAAAACATACAGAAGAAGTGGCCATTGCATTGCCACCGACGACGTCGTCGAAGTGTCAAAGTTTTAATACTGTCGTACCAGCGATACGAAGAAGAAGACTTACTTACTCCTTTGGCTCCGTCCACGTTCAGACATCTGGTCAAACACACACCTTCCTTTTCCGAAGAACATCACCGTAGACGCTCTAAATTCTATTCTTTATAAATAGAGGCATGTTTTTCAAGTCGTTTCTTTAAAAAAAAAACGGATATGAACCCAACAAGGTAGGTGTACCTAATAGTTCACACACATTTTTCCAGTTATGGTTTTAAGTTCCATGTAATAGGGGACAAGCCTATTGCCATCAATGTTATAATTAAAAAAAAACACGATTTAAAACCCTTTCTTTAACCTATACCATGGGAATGCATAAAAAAAATAACTAGTCCACCATCTTTGTGAGACCGACATATTGTATTTAGAATGACATTACTTAGCTAATCATGCATTCTCATCACAAACTAAATATATATGCAACATCATCATCATGATCATCATTTCAGCCGAAAGACGTCCACTGCTGGACACAGTGTCCCCCCCCCAAGTGTCGCCACATTGACCGGTCCCGTGCGACTCGCATCCAGCGGATTCCTGCAACCTTCACCAGGTCATCGGTCCACCTAGTGGGACAGATGTATGCAACATTTCAGCTCAATCGAAAACCGGGAAGTGGATCAAATTTAACTTTTAACATTGTTTTACATAGTTACGGATGAAGCTAATAAAATCGTGTTAATAAAAGAAAGGTGCTATCTGTTTCGTGTCTTCTCAATCTCGCAATAGAAAACGAAATAGGGGACAAGCCTATAGCCATCAACCGTGCACAAATTCAGTGGCTGCTACTGAGAAATTCCTGATGGAAAAACCCAATAACACCATACCCGATCTGGAAGAAAACAAAAATCGATTAATATACTTCCCAAAAAAGATTTACGATATTATTTCTTTATTAATATTGTAATAAATTCAGTAGATATAGTAGAAAGTTAATGCAGATGTTTAAAGCTATTAATAAATAAACCGTTTAATAAATTGAGTCGATAACTGTCTGACCATGTCACGAATAGTTAACCTGTAGAGAGGCGTGACTTCCCGCCAAGTTTCCACATAACAAGTTTATGTGAACGATTCGATACAGACTTCGGTATAATCTACAATGCACGCATTACGACTTTATCAGGCTATTATTTTCAAATACTGCCTCGGTCTAGTGGTTGCAAGCGCGACTACTTAGCATGAGGTTCTGGGTTCGATTACCATGTCGAGCAAAGTGGTGTTGGGTTTCTCAGTACCAGCCAGAGCGAAGGTTTATTTTTTGTAAGAGGTAAGCCGAAGTCGTCGGATATCTTTAATGTGATTATATTATTTTAGAATACTGACTGTGCCATTTTTCAAAGGGAAGCCGGTAGGAAACGAGTTGTATGGAACCTTCGCCACTGGTAGCAGCCATGGAGTCTGGATTCGTGCCTGGTTGATGGCAACAGGCGCGACGCGTAATACATGGGACTCAAACTTAACTGGCGAACTTTGGGTGTATTATTGGGTACACCTCTGCCTAACTCCTCGGGGATTACAGGCGTGACGTGATGCTCTAAACTGACCTATCATTGTTCCTCAGCACTGTCTGAGTTTAGCCCCTTTTTATACTGGCAATAAATGTAGCTTCTATTTATGAATGCAATCCGTTCCCAATGCTGGGACACAGACTTCTCTAAGAGATCCTAGTAAACCATAATCCATCAAGCAGGTCCAGTGCCAGTCGGTGGTGGGAATTTTTGGTTGTAGGATATGTTTCTTCACGAAGTTTTTATGGCAATGGTGATGAAATATATGAAGTAAAGTGCCTGCATAGGTTCGAATTCTGGACCTATAGCTCGTAAGCCGGGATCCTCACCACTATGCCACACATGCTCATATAAATATGAAGTTATATATTGTAATAAGAACAGAGGGATACCTCCGGCTGCTCATCAACCTGACAAAAAACTGTTCGTCGCTTTTATGATACCCGAATACGTGCGAATTTACTATTTTTCCCAAGGAATCTTATAGCTTTAGGAGCTTTAGGCATCTATACAGCCACTGAGAACAGGGCTTCACGCATCAGATGGCTTAGGGCCCAAAGACAAGGAATAATGGAAACTTTTTGAAACCTGATAGATGTTTTCCGCTCTGAGGCAGACTTTTGCGAACTCTTCCTGACTAAGTTCAGACTGTAATATCTGTCTATTTTAAGGCCTAGGAGGAGAAGGAAGTAGTGTTTTTGGTACATACATCACATCACGCTTTGTAATCTCCGAAGGGTTAGGCAGAGTTGTACCTAAGAAGGACACCCACATTTCGCCAGTTATGTTTTTAAGTTCCAAGTAAAAGACGAGCCTATTGCCATCAACCGGGCACAAATCCAGAATCCGTGGCTGCTACTGAGAAACTCCTGATGGAAAAACTCAATAACACTTTGCCCGTCCCGGGAATCGAACCCAGGACCTCATGCTCAGCAGTCGAGCTTGCCACATATGTAATTATAGTTAATTTTGTTTCTGTCAGTCGGTATCCCAAATTCATCTAAATGGAATAATTCTAGCCATAAAATGTTTCCATTATTATCAGATTTTTAAATAAAAACAAACCCCATTACTCTTTTCTTCCATAATTAATATGTAACTTGATGGTTGACAGTTCGTTATTACTCACAAATTGCCGTGTAAAGGCGTGACCATAACTAAATGTTGGGTGCGGACGAACCAACAGTTGGTATCAAGACCAGTATAAGGTGGCCTCGCATTCTATTGAGTCTCTGTACTACGCTAGGCCAGCTCAATGTAATGTTTCCATTGCTGTGCAATCAGCTGTACGTACAATGTCGGGGTAGTGGGTGTGATTACCAAAATAAACAACATGAAAAATTAAAACGTTGTAAAAAATGTTCTCCTATTTATAATGTTTGTAGTGACCTAGTGAGCAAGGTCTTCTGTAGTTAAGCTATTTCAGGTTAAATGATTTAAACTATTTAAAATTAAAATACATTTAAAAAAAGTTAAGCTGACTTAGCGAATCGATTAACGGCCCAATCGGATTTTCTCATTAGCTCGAAATAGGGGGTATTCCTCAGAGCGCAACCATTTTTAAGCGCAACCAACTAAGTGCAACTAAATTAGTCCTCGTAGCGCAAACATTAGTTGCGCTCACAAATTAAAATTAAAAATATTAAATGTAAATTCCTCAAAGCGCAACCATGATGAAAAATAGAGAGGGGTATGATGGATTTATTAATGATATGTGTTTTATTAATGTATGCGTTTTGAGGAATAAACATATAATATTTTGAATTTGAATTTATCGCTAATTTATTACTACCCAGGAAAATTTCAAACGTATGCTTATTAAAAATTTACAATAAACTAGAGTTAACTAACCAAATCAGTAACTACAATTAATTCTTAAGTTGGGAGAAATTTCGATGTGGGTTATTAACATTTTGGTAGAACTTAGCCCAGTTAACGCCTTAAACAAAATGATCCATGGATCAATGTCTGTTAATTAAACTCAAACTCATTTTTCTATTATTTTTTATTGAAAAAATATTGACATCCTTACTATCGACATTCTTATTTTTGACATTCTTATTATTATAACATACCAATTATATTAGATTCACTTATTGTATTAATCAATAGATTAATACAATAAGTGAATCTAATATAAGACGAGTATTATTTTGCATGCTAGTTTTAGTGAATTGTGCAAGCAAATGTAATAAAACTCTACCGTCAACAACATTATTTTTAGTATATGCGAAACCTGAATATAGTTTGTTCAGAATAAGTAACTGAATCGATTCCAATAATTTTTAAACCATGTTATATTTTGTCCCAAAAATATTTTAAAAAGTTATAAGTTGGATACCGAGCGAGTTTGAGTACCTATCGCAATAATTTAGGTACCTACTGCCAAATTATTATTATCAATGAGCTCAAGACGACCCTGGAGGCATGCGCGCGGCGACGCATCGTGGTGACCACGTTTTTGTGCGGACAGCCAGATAATAGAACAAGCTTATTAGTTTGTGATTTTTCATGACACAGTTTTGAAATTTTGTACATAGATTGTTTTCTTAAAAATACTAGACACGTGTAAACACTACACTACATTCTAGCAAATAAATTTCATTTCATTTCATTTCATAGTAATCAAAGATACTCCACAATCCAAACATCGGTGTTCACTTCAGTTGAAATGCTCTTAAGTATTAATCTCAATCAATTAACTCAATCGATTTCGAACCTCATTGGTAACCCATTGACTTGAAATTAAGCTACCGTTACATTCAGTATGTTTTCAATGACTGAATAATAATATCCTTTAGAGTTTGCATTTTTTTGTAACACGATGATATAGTTTTGGACACCGCTCGTCGACGCGTCGCAGACGAGCGGCGCTCACCGCCTATTCGCGCGGTTGCGGCGTAATGCCATAAAATTCGCCGCCGCCACCCGACGGAACGGAAGAGCGTTGTCCTGTGAGAATCGCCTGAATTTCAAATCACTACTACTTTTTTAGTAGTTTTCAGTAGTTTTGGAAATCCTCTCTTGCCTCTTTAATTGTAATACACACAATCTTGTGATGAATCAATTTTACATTGTAATTAGAAGTAGTTCATGAACCATCATGGCGTCAACACAAGCCAAGAACTAAAAAACTCATAAAATACTCAAGTAAAGTTAATAAAACTTATACGGGCCCACCGCGCGGGTTTCCTCTACCAAATGAAAAAAGAATCTCGTAAATCGGCCTAGCAATCATGGAGTAATCGGTGAACATACATGAAAAAAAAGATGCCTGTGGAATACAAAACCTCCTATTTTTTTAGAAGTCGGTTTAAAAATATCTTTTGCATGATAAAGCAGATGATGATTATGATGTTGTCCGAAATAAAGAATTTATTATTATTATAAAACCAGAAGCTACAATAAATTCCATCTGTGTTCAATTCAACACAACAAAATCGAAAGTACCGTATCTATTATAAAAGCACTCTCCAAAAATACTGTCTGTCTCAACAATAACTTAAAAGGGCGCAGTAGCAACATATTCGTGCAACAATAACTTGGAGATTTATCATCTACTCTAAGTGAAAGTAACTTGTACTTATGTGAGTATACTCAAGGGACTTGACACTGGCCCTTGTGTTGCGATCATAACTGTATCTTTATTAACGTTATTATAAATGCCGTAGTGTTTCTGTCTGTCTGTAAGTCTCACGTCTTAACTGTTGAACAGATTTTGATGACATTCGTACCAATATTATTAATTTTGTCTATCTGTCACGTTGTTACGGCTAAATTGCTGAGTTTCAAAACGATTTAGCAATCAATTTTGATGCAAAACCATAGTCATATCTGCCATAGTCTCATCTGCCTAACCTTTTCCTTTCCTTTTCTTTTCTTTCCTTTTCCCAGGTCGGGTCGGCTTCCAGTTTAACCGGACTGGAAGCCGCAGCATGCAGCTGAGTATTTTACATGGAGTGACTGGGTTGTAGAAGTCAGATAGGCATATCTGACCTCTACAACCCAGTTAATACTGGTACGATACCCCTTGGTAAGACTGATTGTCAGAGCTTCTGCCCACTGATTACCTGTAACGACTATGCTTTCCGAGGCACGATACAAAACCACACTAAACTTATGAAATGTCCGATTATGTATATTTTACTTTGTTAATTTTCGCGGATAAACTACTGCATTGATTTTGATGAAATTTTGGTGAAATCGTAGTTTGGGCCACAACTGAGGATTTAAGTAGTTATTGGATACTTAAAAACGGTACCAAAGAGGTGAAAATGGAGTGTTGAAGTTTATAAAGAGAAAATCCGAAATCCACACGGACAAAGTCGCAGGCACAGCTTAAGATATTAATAAAACTATGATATGTGAACGTTTGATAGCTCACGACGAAAGTAGCTGTCGTTAATGTAGTAATAAAACATGAAGTTACTTTGTAAGTAGGTAATTACATAGCAATTAATGTTCTGTTATGTTCCTCATTAGATATTGTTAGAAAACTTGTGGAGCCCTCCTGATGAGCTGTGACCTTTCATATTTATTGTACAGCTGTATTACCTCGTATAGTCGTTAGTCATGGCTATCTATAAAAGAAAATTATCTTTTATTAACTTGCTATACTTTCCCCGCGGCATCGCCCGTTGTAAGTCGAAAATTATCCCAGGTCAACGTACATTCACGAGCACAAATATGTAAACACTTTCCTAAATTTTAAAAGCGCGAGAAATAACGATTGTAACTTGGAGATGGATCTTTTTCATAAAAATATGAGTTCCGGAATACTATGTTCGTAACAACATGAAATTTTAGACAGAACAGTAGTAGAAAAACACTTTTAAAAGTTGTTAAGTGTTTACATATTTTTGCTCGTGCCCGGGGTAAAAAGTATTATATGGACTTACCCAGGTCATAATTCAGCTGTGTGCCAAATTTCATAGAAATGCGATAAGACATGAAACGATGGCAGACAGAATAACTTTCGAATTTATTTTATTAGTGTGGATTAGGTGCCTCGTAAACTCGTTAGTCACTACTATCTCAGAAATGGTCTTTTATTAACATCTGGAAATCTTACTAATAATATTATAATCTTAAGATCTATTATAGTTTGTGAGGATGGATGGATTGTATGGCTGGATGTTTGTTACTCTCCCGCTCTTCACAAAAACTAGTGAACAGGACAAATTCCCCGGTGCAGAAGCAGAGTCTGGGTGTGGAGCTATGCGCAAACTATGCTCAACCTCCTTATACTGCCTTCTGAACTCCCAAAACATGCAGCCACAGTGACTTCTGCGCTGCCATCGACGACGCCGTTTGAAAATATAAAATACTGCTGTGCCAGCGACACGAACAAGAAGAAGTACTCGCAGCACCGTGAGAATTACATGCTGTTGTTTTTCCTGGGGAACCTGGGACCTTGCCCATTATAACAATTGAAAGTAAAAAAATGCGAGCAGGAGTAAACAAGCACCTTTAGGACACGCTGATTCCATCGTAGACCAAATCATCGCTTTCCATCATGCGACATCGTAGTCAAGAGCAAAACCCATTTTTTTTTTAGTTAGCCCGTATTGTCCTACTCCTGGGCATATTTTTCGATGGTGTGCTTCTTCTCGCCAATTCGCGAGGAAACCATCAAAGGCATTCCGCCATCTTCTCCTCGGTCTGCCGCAACCCCGTCTAGCTGTCTCAGGGCTCCAGTCTTGCGATATTCGGGTCCACAGCTGTGCAGAGTCCGGCAGAGTCAGGGCAGGCCATATCTGACATCATCATGGCCTACCCAGTCCCTTTTTAGTCGGCAATTTGCGTTCTGGAGTTCATTAGGATATTAAAAAATAAACTATCGGACTAACTAACGGTACAAGAAAACGCAATTTCCAGCCATCAACATTTGGATTCAAAACTAGAAGCATAGATAAATTTGTCAACACGGAAACGCGTAACAAGATGACCAATTAATTCAATACTACCCACAGTCAAGATAAAGAAGTTCTTTATCTCTCATAGTTATGTTATTTTTCACAACTTTTACGTTCCGGAAAATTGATCATCAAACGAATTAATGCTTGTACTTATCTCAACAGCATCTGGTATTATATAACATGTTGGGACATGGTCGTTTGTTATATAAATATGAAATATGCCCGTTAAGTGCGGGGGCACGGTCGCACTATCGGTAAAGTGTGGTTCCGTAGCAGATCATACTAAATTTATTGTCATTTCAAGGTCTAATTTTCATTTTAATAATAAAAAGTAAAATATATCCTCAGAACTGACCATGTAGGCTACCCTCACTCCGCTCCAAAACACAAATTATTGACGTTGCTCAAAAAGCCGCAAAGCTCAAGAGGTCTTGAGCTGGCCACGATTGCCATAATTAACTGTGGGCTAAAATACCCACTTTCTGAAGCTCTTATATTACCAGAAGGCATCACAGTTGACCTCGTAGAAGTAAGGGGGATGAGCTGCACAAACCCAACGGCCATTGGCCCTGGATTTAAAAAGCTGGAAGTCATAGAGAGAGGCCTTTGCCGAGCAGTGGGATGAAGCCAACAAAAAATATCGCTATATTAATTTTTATAAATTCTTTTAACTAACGCTACTGACATAAGTTCCTTCTAGACTTCGTTCATTTTATATTGAGAGTCTTCTGAACTTACAAAAACTTTGAACCTACGAGTAAGTCAAGTTTTCAGACACATTTTGTTTTTATTATTTACATTGAGCCAGTTAAAAACTCGGTACGCTAGGATAAGCCTCAAGTTTAGTGTTTTTTTTTTGATGCTGCAAAAAGAAAATTAATTAACGGAATGACATTCATTTATATCCAGGTTGATGGAAATAGGCACGCCCCTAGACGACTTAACATAACTGGAGGAATGTGGATTTGAGAAAAAAACAACGTGCTTTTTTTAGATAGGACGTTTTGCCACCGACTTCTAAAAGTAAGTTATTTTAGACTTTTTTATTGTTTTTTGGAAGTCGGTTTTTTTTGCAAAAAGTTTTTTATTTCATTAGAAGTTATTAAGAACCATCATCATATCAACATATGCCAAGAAGAAGAAAAACTAAACTACTGAACCGATTTTGATGAAATTTCTATGGGACCAATCGGAAAGTATTTACCTAAGCTTAAAAAAATAAATCAAATCGGTTCATAAATGACGGAGTTATGAGGTAACAAACATAAAAATATACAACCGTATTGAAAACCTCGTCCTTTTATTGAAGTCGATTAAAAACCAGTTTATGTGGATCTCTCATTGTATGGAAAATCTGTACAAAGCGAGGCCATGTTATACTGGAAATTTACAGCTTTATGTGTCGCCGTTTGTTCAGTTAAAACGTCACGAAACACATTCTTGTGACATACAAACAAATAGCCGAAACTAAGCTTCAGCATTTCTCAACGGTACCCTAAAATATGGTAGTCATTTCCACTTGTGTCCAATGACATTTCATAGATATTTCGAGTGGTACTCGAAACACGTGGCCAACGTGTCTGATGTTTAACATGGGCAAAGAATAAATAATAATACCCATCATCCATTGTTCACCAGTTTTGTGGGTGCTTAATCAAATAGCTGTATGAGAGCATTCCATTATTTTATACATATCTTTTGGCTTGGTAATTTTTTACCGATTATTTTATCGGTAAGAGCCGGTAATGACCCGGAAGCTACATGGTTACGGGTTCAAATATAGCAAGTGAATATTACTTATACATCGGTGAGTGATGCGGACGGTAAAGGAAACCATCGCGGCGTCTTGACGAAGATTTTACAACCGACAACCAATATTATGTCTAATGTTCCACGCTTTCTCTGAAATCGGCAACAGTATAAAGGGTGTAACAAAAGGCATTTGTTCTTCTTGTCATTGCAATATTTTTTTTATTCTTGACCATACCTGGGAACCTTCTAGTTGGTGAGATATTGGGGGCAAAGTTCCAACTTTTTCACAAGCTTTTTTTTTAAATACATCGGTACATGTAAGATTTTTACTTTAAACACCTCCACGACCCTACTATTCAATCCACCCATCAGCACAACGTTTTGAGTGCGTTATATTTATTGAGACCTACCGTAAATCGTGATTTTTCACCATAAAAAAAATGTCGTTTCCTAGCAATAATTTTTGCGTAGTTACTTAGTTTGATGTACATAATGTTGGTTGACGGCTTCGTGAAGGGTCCGTTTACACTCTGATAAATGTACTTCCCTTCTCTAATTAAGAAGAGACTATACTAAAGAAGACTTGGCTGCCTCGTTGCAATAGTGGTCCCAATCGCGACTGATGAGCAGCATGAGGTCCTGGGTTCGATTCCCGAGTCGGGCAAATTGTTATTGGGTTTTTCTATCGAAAATTTCTCAGTTGTATCCACGGACTCTAGATTTGTGCCCGGTTGATGGCAATAGGCTCGCCCCTAATTACGTGAGACAAACAAAACTGTCGAAATATTAGGTACACCTCTGCCTCTCATTTCAAGGATTACGACGTGATGTTATGACACTTGTCTATTATCTACTTAGTACTTGCTTAATTTTCTTAACTAATTTCAACTTTCTGACTATCAGACCATCTCCTTTCACTGATGTCTTCTTGACAGTTCAAACGTGCGATGCTGCAAAACATGCTGATCAGATTTATTCAGAACTTTCCATTTCTAAAAAAATCGATCGAACACATTTCGAAAGATTACAACACTTGTGCAAGCATGACATCAGACACATCATCCAACGCGGTTGAGTCAAAGCCAAGTTAACCAGCAAGCAGTGGGTCAACAGTTCCCAGATTTATGGCTCAAGCTCTTTTAGCACCGACTATCAATTTGTTTCAATCGAAACAACATCATTGCTTACATTTTATTCCCTTCGACGACGAGTTGCGAGGAATCATTACTTTGGCGGTTGTTTTATGTATTTTCTGTGAAATCAGGATAGTAATGTGTAAATGCCTTCACTGGGAATCGCCTTGACGTGGTGATTGTTGAAAGGAGTAAAAGACTAGTAGCCGTACGATACGTATGTCGAATCTTGGAAGGCAAGAACCGCTTTGACATTTGAAATTGGAAGTCACAGTTTTAAGACGAAAGGCTAACGGCGCGAATGATCACATAGACATTCATTTATATCCAGGTTGATGGAAATAAGCACGCCCCTTTACGACTTAACATAACTGGAGGAATGTGGATTTGAGGAAAAACCGACGTTTTTTTAGATATAACGTTTTGCCACCGAATTACAAAAGTAAGTAATTTTAGACTTTTTAGTGTTTTTTTGGAAGTCAGATTTATTTGCAAAAGTTTTTTACTTTGTTTAGAAGTTATTAAGAACCGTAGCCTTACGATACGCATGTCGAATCTTGGAAAGCAAGAACCGCTTTGACATTTGAAATTGGAAGTTTAAGTCACAGTTTTAAGAGGAAAGGCTAACGGCGCTTAGCCCATACAAATGTATGCCCCTGATTTCCCTGAAAAATGAAACAAGAGCGATTTTTTTTTTACTTTTTAACCTATACTCATATCCACCATGTTTCGAAAGAAACCAAAAAAAAAATATCGTCTCGCGAATCTCGTAACACATCACAATAGAAGAATAGACAAGTAGACCTTCATAGCGAGCAGGCCTCTGTCCCAGCAGTGGGAATATTATAGGCTTTATTTGTAATACTCACGCTTATTAATTCCTATACGTACTGCTGCCTTTTCTACCGCTAAACAACGTTGCTGATCGAGGCTAAGAGTAGACGAGACCACACACATGAGACAATTTATCTTAGTCTGTAGGATGGCGTTGCAACAGCATTGCGTCTAGTATTGCAGATATTCGTAGGTGGCCAGTACCAATATCAGGTGGGCCGCCGCTTTCCGCCATCTATATTAAATTAAGTCGTCTGGCGAGTGTCGCCAACGAGTCTTGCATGGACATTCTCGTGTCCCGGCGGTCGAGATACTTACCGTTAAAACAACTTCGGTAATCTTCGTGTTACCGAATTGGCACCACAATGTAATGTAAAATATATTTTAAATTTGGAATTGCGTCGTTTTTTTTTGTAAATCTATAATTTTCTAATCATTGTAACAGAGTAGGCAAGTACTCCTATGGATGTATCAGCTCTTTAATGTTAGATCTCAGCATTCCGCGTTCGTATTTCCGAATTTAGACGATCATTGCGCAAACGCATACTTTTCCTGGGAGATCTGTACTCTTCACGTGTAAGCGGCGCCTTATTCCTTATTTCCTTTTATTTAATCTATGACAGGTTACTCATAGGCGAGCCCTTAAGTACGCGGGAGACAGTAGCTGTCGGTGCCTCGTTTACATGGGCGAGTTAAACTTAATGGATCGTTAAACACGGGATGTAATTAAGATTTTTCTACCGGTTAACCTCAATCGCACTTTAGTTGCAATTGGGATTTAATGAAGACAGAAGTCTTTTTGATGGTCTTTTTTATGAGGTAAGTACTGATGTGTTAATTTGCTTTCAACTACCACATAGGTTTTATGTGGTTGAAGCAGTCTCAGCTGTCTCCAAGTTTGGATTGGCCAAGGCATCTCTAGGTGAGGCTTATTGTTTGATTTTATATCCAGGATTTTTAGTAGATATCCGGGTTTTGTATTTATGTTTTATATGTCAGCTCAATGCCAAAGCTGAGTCCCTTTGACATGCAACTTTAAACATACTTAACTGGTGTACAATACCCTTTCACGTACACATTAAGGGGTTTACTTACAAAGCTGGTTATACAACATTATTTTTAGTATATGTGAAACCTGAATATAGTTTGTTCAGAATAAGTAACTGAATCGATTCCAATAATTTTTAAACCATGTTATTTTTTTTCCCAAAACTATTAAAAAAAGTTAAAAGTTGGATACCGAGCGACTTTGAGTACCTATCGCAATAATTTAGGTACCTACTGCCAAATTATTATTATCAATGAGCTCAAGACGACGCTGGAGGCGCGCGCTGCGTGGTGACCGCGTTTTTGTGCGGACAACTAGGTAACAGAACAAGCTTATAACTTTGTGATATTTCATGATGCAGTTTTGAACTTTTGTACATAGATTCTTTACATAAAAATACTAGACACGTGTATCAGGTTTCGCATATACTAAAACTAATGTTGTAGTTAAGAGAAGTTTAAATGATAAAAAAGGTGTGGTTAAACAGTCCATAATCATTGCTTAACTAGCTAGCTAAGCAGTAATAAATTAATAAAGCCCTCTGAGTCTCCTGTTTGTCAATTATGATAAAACATCTATACTCTGTACAAATAAATAAAATTGAAGTGTCTGTTTGTAATGTCAAAATAACAGCTTTTTACTGAATGCATATGAAATTATATGTCTATATGTGTGTCGGTCTGTCTGTTTGTCCTCCGAAAAGGCTGGACCAATTTTGATAGAATTGGCAGATAACTGATGTTCAGGAGTAAGTTACACTACTTTTAATTTAGACTAGCATTTCGCCCGCGACCTCGTCCTACTAATTTGCATCATATAAATATAATTTATAGCCTATGTTACTTCCTGATACTGAAAACTGGTTAAAGTCGATCCAGTAGTTTCGGAGTTTATTCGTTACAAACATGCAAAAATACAAAATTTTCCTCTTACATACTACAGTATAGAAAAAACATTAGGGGTCCGTGCAACATAATTATAACCCTTGAAATTGTTAGCCAAATCCGATTAAAATAGGAAAGTTATATTTTTATAATAATTTCATGTCGATGAAGGTAGTGGACTACAGCTAGTTCTCAATAAAAAAAAAACTTCAGGGACTAGTTTTTACATAAAAATATGCCACATTTTAACAGCTGCAAATAACCCATATTTCAGAAGCCACTGCCAATAAAACAGTAGTGTTTGTATAAAAACGTAGTTCTTTTTAAACATCGTTTTAAACTGGAACTGTGCCAAACTTGACGTTTTATTACAGCCAGCAATTTGTCATGTTATCAAGCGAGCCGCGAGTTATGACGGTCGGCTGTTCACTGATAACACTTTGAACCCTTCCTAAACTTTTGTTTTAAATGTTAAGTTTGCTTTACATAATTAGTGGGCTATGGTTTAATTTAATAGTTTACGTATGGGCTACTTATATTTGTATGCTAAAGTGAAGATATGACGTATTATTATAACCTACGGACAGCGGCATTTTTCATTTAAAATAAAACAAAATAACATCGCGCCTGTATATCTCCGAGACCCTGTAACGTCAAACGGGGTGTATAGGAACGCAAAGGGTGAATCAAGATAAAACTTTAAAAGGGATTAAAATTTTGATTTGATTTGATATGTTACCAAAAAGTACTTTGTTTTACTACTTAGTTATAGTTGTGGGAAAACGCGCCTGTGTGCAGTGCTGACATCACGCGACCTACTTACTAGTCTACCCACAACAACACAGCGTGCTTCTACAGAGCCCTGATGTTCAACTCGAGGGAGGACGACATTCATCTGATCGCGGCGGAGTTGAGACGTCTTGGAACTGTAACCGATTTATTGTGCCGCGTGTTATTGTGTTAAGCTGTAATTTCAAGTAATTCGTTAGTTTTGCTAGAAACAGTGTATCGCACCCAGCGTGTTTTCATAGCACGAAACCCATAGTCTGCCCACATGATGTACGAGCCTAACGGAGTAAATTCTGACATACCCGACATACTTAATTATTAACTTGTTGGCGATATAACATATTAATTCAACGTTAAAATCCCTTTCAAAGTTTGGTCTCGATTCACCCCTGCTTTCCTATTCACCCCGTTTTACCCGGTATATCACCGAAAAGTAGGTGAATGAAGACCCTGCTGATAGCCACTATTGGTACCTATAGTGGGTAGTAACATGAGCATCACCCACATTTCGCTAGGTAAGGTGTGCAGGTAGTCCCATGAAATAGCGAGACGAAACTATTGTCGTCAACCGATGTCTCAGTAGGTATCAGTAGCAGTTGATAAGCAGTGATGGCCTAGTGGTGTGAGCGTCGGACTGTCAAGTCATAGGTCTCAAGTTCGCACCCAAGACACGTACCTCTGATTTAGGATTCATGTGCGTATTGTGTAATTATCACTTGCTTCGGTAAAGGAAAATATCGTGAGGAAACCAAACCAGCATGCTTGAGAGATAGTATTGTATAACGGGCTGGTGTCCGCAACTCCACGTCAAAGCGCGTATTTTGTGTGAGATATTTCTCGACGGCATGTAAAGCCAAGTCAGAGGAACATGGGCGGCATTATAAGAACTCTGACACCAGGTCAGGCACTAACCATACGAGAAAGAAGTAGCAGCCCATAGTCTAGATTTATATCTAGACATACTGCTATAAAAACTAAGATATAGTGTTGGAAATCCCAATAACACTTTGCCTGACCTGGGAATCGAACCCACGAAACTCAAGTTCAGCCCTAGAGGTTTAAACCACTAGATCAACGAGGTAGTTAAAATTAACTCGTTTTTATTAACTACTACCGTTTACTTACTAAAATGCGGTAGGTAAATTAGATAGACATAATTAACCTCATAAATCATTATGTTTTAACATCAGATCGATCATCCAACTCATCAATCGATTAACAGAAAACTTAAAACTCGAATAAAATTTTAATTACTTAATTCGGCTTCTGACAAACGAAACCCATGTGAAAGTTAACAAAGTAAACTAAGTCGTATTTGAAGTAAATTAGAAATCAATTACAAGTTCTATACAAAACGAGTTAATGACGCTTCTGCATGTAATGCTTGGCCGTGGTTGATGTACTAATGGAAAGTGGTGTCCGATGCCACAGTCAATTGTGAACAGTAGCGCAACTTAGGATCGACGCACGCGCTTTAAGACATGAAGGGGTCCAGATCTAGAACGCTAAATGCCTGCTGGTCCGTTCGGCCCCATGAAACTTTGTTAGGGTGGGGTGTCTTCTTTTCTCCCAATATTATATTTAAACTGTCTCGTTGGTCTAGTGGTCGCAAGCGCGACTACTTAGCATGACGCTGGGTTCGATTCTTGAGTCAGGAAAAATGTTGTTGGGTTTTTCCATCATCAATTTCTCAGTAGCAGCCAAGCAATCTGGATTTGTTCCCGGTTGATGGCAATAGGCTGACCCCCTATTACATGGGACTTAAACATAACTGGCGAATTGTGGGTCTACTGTTGGGTACACATCTGCCTAACTCTTCGGAGATTATAGGCGTGTTGTTATCTTATAATATTTAGAAGCACTAGCAAGCAGGAAGCTTATGCCCACAACGATACCATATAATCACATTCTTAGCACAAAACACTTTTCTAATCTTTGTTGCAGTAGATTTTTCATTAACCTAACAGCCTCCATCTCATTTTTTAGTATCAGCCAGTTGCATTATTTAAAACGATTGTCAAGAGTGCTCCGATATAAGCCGATAATTCGAGAAACCTTCCGAGTTGACCCACTGTATACAGCCACACGCACTCCCAATATTCAGTACGACAACCATGTTAATACCGAATAAAGTTTGTTTAGTCTGTCTTGCCTATTGGAATAGCCGACGGGCGTTAAAAAACTTGAAACGCCGCTCGAGTCATTAAAATGTCATTAGGTACAAAGGTCCATGAAATAAAAGTGTTGTACTGTGACATACGGACGTTTAAAAAGAATAGAGAATGATGATCTGACTGTGATTTTTGTTTCAAGGATGTAATGTCATCTGACATCTGAGGAGCTCGTGTCTAAATAATAACAGCCGCTCGGGTCGATCTTTAGGTTAAGCCGTGCTTGCCTAGGTTGGTCTGTGGATGGGTGACCGCCCACTACATACCGAGTTTCCTCCGTGCCTCGGAAAGCACGTTAAGCCGTTGGTACCGGCTGTCATTTGCAGATCTTTGACAGTCGTTAGGTAGTCAGAGGCCCAAAAAAAAGTCTGATAACCAGTCTTACCAAGGGGTATCGTATAACCCAGTATTAACTGGGTTGTGGAGGTCAGATAGGCAGTCGCTCCATGTAAAATACTGGTATTCAGCTGCATCCGGTTAGACTGGAAGCCGACCCCAATATAGTTGGGAAAAGGCTATGCAGATGATGAGATGATGATAAGGTCAGATAACTTTAGAGTGGTACTGGTATATTTTGGTCTCAAAACCAATAAGTTTTTATAGGCAACTGTGGATTGAATAAGGAATAAAAAGCCTTATTCAATCCACAATTGCATATGGCCAGCAGCTGTGGCCCAATGGTAACGAGCTACGTCCCGGGTGGTACCTTTCCCGTTTCGCCAACTAAACAAAATACCATCACAAAAGTGACGTTTCGTAACTATTTTGATCTTCATATATTGAGACTCCTTTCTTCAACTTTTGAGTATGCGTATATTCATTCCCGCGGCCCCTAATTACGAGTTCACATGTTCGAGAATTAAAAATTGGTTGTCATGGGGCCCAACCCGCACTGGGCCCACATGGTAGATAACAGCCCACTTCCTCTAATAGACAGGAGGCCTGAGTCCCAGCAGTGGACATTATAGGCTGATTATGTGTATACAATATAGAAGACGCAGCATTAGCAGACCATCCACAAGGTAGGCCGACGACCTGCTGAAGGTTGCGGGAATCCGCTGGATGAGAGCAGCGCAGATCCATTCGTTGTTGAGATCTTAGGTGGAGGCCTATGTCCAGCAGTGCACGTTTTTCGGCCAAAATATCGCTACATAGTATAAAACAAAGTCGCTTCCCGATGTCTGTCCCTATGTATGCTTAGATCTTTAAAACTACGCAACGGATTTTGATGCGGTTTTTTTTAATAGAGAGAGTGATTGAAGAGGAAGGTTTATATGTATATATTGCACCCGTGCGAAGCCAGGGCGGGTCGCTAGTTATAATTATTAAGATGTTTAAAGCACAATAAACGTAACATTGTACAGGGTAAAATTTTATTGATCAGTCCATGTAAACAGCATTCATACTACAGAAACGTGCGTTAAGAACGATTGTCAGAATCCCACAACAAGAGTCATGTAAAGAATATTTTAAAAAATTAGCTTTTTTGACGGTACCAAGTTTATATGTTTTAGTAATACTCAGCCACTTTGCGAAATACATACACGAGCACGAATCACAAGAAGAACGTGAACTTAGAGAGAAAACTAGAAGAAACATTATAAAAAATAAAATTGCACCGAAACTTAATATTACTAAACATTGTTCTAAATACCAAGCAGTAGAATTATTTAATAAGTTGCCTACTGACCTACGATCATTGATTTACAAAGGTACTCTATTCAAAGCCAAACTTAAAGCGTTCCTGTTGAATAAATGTTTATATTCTTTAACTGAATTGGTGACAAATGATGGTGAATAGTTTTTATATTTAGTAATTTACCTTTTGACATTAAATATTTATTCAAGACATTATTCGATTTTTTACATTTTAGAGAATAGATTTATAAATATATGACATAATAATATTTACAATAATTTATATAATTACTATTTACATTCTATTGACACAATATTTATCATTTATGTTATTTTAGATTTTAAATTGAGTAGACTTTACTGTTTTTTCATATTCATAATTTGTTGTTATAACTATAAATAATTAATTAATGTACAAACCAATTCAAACACAATGCGAATTGTTATATGAATAAATAATAAAATAAATAAATAAACAATCGCTCGTTTAGCATCAGGCGGAAAACAAAAAGAGTGCCAAGCAATTATTTTTTCAAAACGTGACACCGCAAATCTGAATATTGGTAACCACTAGCAATAAAATGGTTTGTCCGTGTTCATTTCGATTAAATAAATACTCGGTGGTTTGAAAAACGTATGACAGGTTCTATAATTACCAGTTACCCGTTGAATCTAAATACAGAATACCTCCTGTTACTAAAAATAATGAATTTCATGGTCAATTCGAGGTTCCTATATTGATATTTTTCCTACGTTGAAGGGCACTTATAAGTCTCGACACTAAGTACTTATCGTAAATGTATCGCAGTTTTTCTTGAGTAGATACTAACCGCAAAGGGTCCCAATGTGGTCATCATCGATATTTCTGAGCAAAATTAATACTTAGATAGAAAAAATAATACGTTCTTAGTTCTTACGAAGCTTAACGAAGACTCGGTACAATATTTACTTAATATCACAAGTTTGTTATACCATTTATTAAGGTTTTATTACTTATATCACAAGTTTCGTAAACAATTATACTATTAGTACTTATCTAAGTGATCAGTTCATCTTGCACCTCATCCCCGCGCTGCTGTTTTGACAGCTGTCATAGAACTGTCAAAATAGGTAGATTTGAATTTAAAGTCCATCCACAGTGATTTTGCCTCCGATTTGGCATTTCTGTCAAAGTGACACTGATCTTTATGCTCGTAACAGTAACCTTGTTGTCAGGTTGCTATCACTTACAAGTCTATCAAAATATAGTCATCTTTATCAACGTAATTATAGTTGCTATTGGACTGCAGCTGTCACAGGTAAAATTACTTATTATGAAATAACTAGGTTGGAGTGTAGCCTTAGTGACTTAGAAATTAAAAAAAAAAAGTTTTACCACGAGCTCCTAAGTTCTGGAGTGGCGACCGCGAACCAGAAAACGTTGCGTTGGAAGGCCTCCCACTAGGTGAACCGAAGACCTGGTGAAGGTTGCAGGGATGCGCTGGATGCGAGTCGCAAAGGACCGGTCAATGTGGCGACACTTGGGGGAGGCCTAAGTCCAGCAGCGGACGTCTTTCGGATGAAATGATGATGATGATGATGATCAGGTTGAACTTGATCATAAAAACCATTTAGGTTCTGAGAAGCATGGCCCTACGACGCACCGTTTCCGAACTATGGGCTTCTGAATTTTATTTATTTTATATAAAACGCTCTATATTTCCAAAATGGTAGCTCAGATAAAAATGTTTTCTGGAAAGAAATTGTTCGCCCCTAAAGCGACCCACTGACCAATGACTATAGTTCGTTTATTCGCGATGTTCCAAGTTATATTGAAGAGTTTAATAACTGTAATTACGTGTGGCATCTGTACTATGAGCTTACCATCAGATTAACCAACAAAATACCTTCGTTGCAACCTAATTAAACACGAATTAATGGACAAAAAATCAATTACTATGGGAAGTATTCATGAAATGCTGTTCATTAACGATATCAGTAACTTGAATTCAGAGATATTTACTACAGATAATTGAGTGAACGAATGCAGAGCACGATGGAAGTATGCCACTGGTTATTTGAAGGTAGTTATATAAAAGTGATCATGCTTTCACATCGAACTATGGACTGGAATACATCGGTTATCTGAATGGACCATAAAAAAGTTAAGATATGGGAAAGAAATTCAGACTCGAACCATTTTAGATGGGTTTAAAGATTGTTTTACTAATACCAATGTAACTACGTAAAACGAATAGTTTATCTTTACAGACAAATAAAATTAAAGCGTCCATTTGTAATTTAAAAATAACAGCATTTTACTGAATGTACGTACGTAAGAGTATATACGGAACCTATAACATAAAATTATTTTATTTTTGTCTGTCTGTCTGTTCCAGATAATCTCTGAAACGGTTGAACCGATTTTGACGGGTATACTAGCAGATAGCTAATGTTATAAGGAGTAACTAAGGCTACTTTTATTTTAGAAAAAGGATTTAGGTTCCGTGCAAAAAAATAAAACCCTTGAAATAGTTAACAAAATGTGATTCAAATACTGAAGTAGTTTTATAATAAATTCAAGCGGATGAAGGTTGCAGGCTGGAGTTGCTTTTTATTTGCTTCTATGTTAACAAATATAGGAATCGTAGTCATATCCAGTTATAGTAGAAAGACCCACCTGATCTTCATTTAGTACTAATTTACTGTATGTTTATTTAATTTTTTGTACACATCTATTATTCATATTTAAGTACCATTTCACCACCACCATTGACACAACACATAAAACTGTTTTACATCCGTGACCTCTCTAATCCAGCCCCCGTAGCATGACCACCGTACACAAGGATTTCTTTGACGAAAGAATCGACAAAATGACAGATTGTGTCGACACAATGACAGATTTCTTTGCACTATCTGTCATTTTGTCGATTCTTCCGTCAAAGAAATTCTCATTTTGTCTACGGTGGTCATGCTACGGGGGCAGGTCCAGTTGAAAACCAGCGTCGGGCACTAGTTGCCCGGCATTTTGCTGAACTGATCCTATTTGGCGCAGCTATGAGGCACACAGTGTTGCCTACATTTTTTGTGTAGTCTTAAGTTTTTTTTTTTCTTGTATTATTTTTGTTTTATATTGTGTGCACTTGTGGCATGCGGCAAATAAATGTATTTCTTTCTGTCTTTCTTCTTTCTGATCACTTTAGTCTGACACAATCATAACAATTGTACTAAAACCCAAATAGTTAGCACAAACTGTTTATTAAAGCATTCTATCACCAAACTGTCTGGTCAGAATTAATTATACACCGTAATGTTTAAACATAACCACAGAGCCCACAGAAATATATTTGTAACCACATTAAATACTCGAAATTCTAAATAACGTTTCATGAAATAATATTATTTGAACAGCGAGTTAGTGAGATTAAATTCCGGGAATGTATGAGCGTACCTGAGTAGCCGACATCCTAGAAAGCAATTATTCAGCAGAATGATTAAGTTATTCGTGGAGAAGCCTTCATAAGTGACAGTCAGTTTTAACACAAAACGTGTATAAAATCACAACACGTCACATAACATCACGCCTGTAATCCCCGAAGGCTTAGAGATGTACACGCACATGTCGCCAGTTATGTTTAAGTCCCATGTAATAGGGGGAAAGCCTATTGCCATCAACTGGGCACAAATCCAGACTCCGTGGTTGCTCCTGAGAAATTCCTGATGGAAAAACTCAATAACACTTTGCCCGACCTGGGAATCGACCCAGGACCTCATGCTCAGCACTCGCGCTTGCGACCACTAGACCAGCGAGGCAGTCACAACAGAATCAGCCTATAATATATCCTACTTCTAATACTCAGGCTTCCTCGCTGTAAGATAAAGTGGGTAAGTGGTAAGTGGGTAATACCTACTCGGAATCCACCACGCTGGCGCAGTGCTGGTTGATAGAGGTCTCATGTCCGCGAATTTTGTGTTCTACATAGGTCATGCCAGCCGTCTCCACAGAGAGGAGGCCTGTGTCCCAGCTGTGGAAACATTATTAGTTCAATATGGGGCCATAAGGGCATAAAGTTCATTTTGTAACACACTATAACAATGCCTTTTATTTTTATGCCAATATTCATTTATTATTTAGGTAATCAGTCGCCCGAAACTCTGACAACCAGTATTACCAACGGGTATCGTATTACCCAGTACTAACTGGGCTGTGGAGGTCAGATAGGCAGTCGCTCCATGTAAAATACTGGTATTTAGCTGCATCCGGTTAGACTGGAAGACGACTCCAACATAGTTGGGAAAATGCTAGGCAGATAATGATTCATTGCACTATTGGCGTTGTTGAGTAGACGAAGTTTTGTCAACATCCTTTGGATGTAATTGATAGCATTTAGCACAATTGGGATGCTGGTCTCTTTACGATGTTTTCCTTCACCCTAATAGATCACTAATTGCACCTACTTCTAACTCATTGGTAAAACAAAACTTGCTGTCGTGACCTGGTCGAGAAAACGGTGGCCAGATGACCAAGATGAAGAGAAGTATGGAAGAAGAAGACATGCTGCGCCGACCCCAAATGAATTGGGATAAGGGCAAGAGAATGATGATGATGACCAAGATGCATACCTCAAAGGCTGGTTCGAGGTGGCGCGAGAAGGAAGAAGGGAGAAGGTGGGGGAGTACTTGGAAGGAATTGGAGGAGGCCTTAGCCACGCAGTAGGTCAGTATAGGCTAACCATAAAAAAGTGACCTGTTGAAGTCATAAGTACGTACCTACCTAGCTCGTAGCTGGAGGCAAATTCCGATGATCATATGAGTGATCATTATCGCCTATAAAACCTCCAAAATTTGGTCGGAGGTGCCAATTATATAATTGGACACAATGCGGTGGGAAGGTAATTGAATAAACCAGCTTCATGCAATCATGGAGGTATTTCATGTCGGCAGTAATATATGAACCGTTCCTATAGTCCTATTATTTTAAAAGCCAAAGTTCAAACCCATCCGCGCTTATTATTTTGGTTTGGTTGTTTGTTTGTTAGTCGATCACGCGTTAACGACTCAACGAATTTGGATGAATTTTTGTACACATATAAACTATGTTCTGGACATATGTTATTTTTGTTGGCCTCTTTTTTATCCTAAATAGGCTTGCGTTTGGCCGCAACTCGCCTGATGGGAAGCCATGATGCTGCCTAGGGTGGAGCACGCTTGCCTAGAAGAAACCGATCCACTAGAACTTTGATTACATCCAGATTATAATGATCAGGGAACAGACCAGACTCCCTCTCCTCCACTTGTCAGTAGACTGAGAAAGAGGCAAATGAAACCGCGGAGAACAGCTAGTCCTACTAATATTATAAATGCGAAATTTTGTGAGGATGGACGTATGGCTGGATGGATGTTTGTTACTCTTTCACGCAAAAACAACTGAACGGATTTGGATGAAATTTAGCACACAGATAGTTTATAACCTGGACTAACACATAGGATACTTTTTATCCCGGTATGGTCCCGTGGGACAATTATCGAAATCCACGCGTTCTAAGCTAGTATTTTCTATAAGCCAAAGTTAGTAATATCAAACCGTTTTGTTTGGTAAGTTTTCTTAGACTATAGTTAGTTACCATGGTTTTTAATTCAGTACCGAGTTTTAGATATTCTAATACTTTTGTCTGTGATAACGGAAAACATTTTGTTCTTTTGATAACTTTTATAAAAAATCTAAGAAAATGACAAAGTTATATTCACGTGTAAACAGCTATCAGACTATTTCAAATAAATCTCCACTTTGTGACTCTTACCATATTCATGTTGAAAAAAATACAGCACAAACATTAGATTTAATATCTACAAAATTATGTCCTACCTCAGTAGCGTCTAATATAAATTAAGCAATTTAAAACACACCAGTTGTTCAACTAAGTATCTCGATCGTGCAGCAAAACATGCAATAATAAATTGACACGAAAATTACTGGCGGGCGGCCTTTCAAAACCTTGAGAAAGACAAGTATTTAGATCGCTAGACGTCACCATACTTAGGTCACGCGAAAAAATGCCCATACTGTGAGATCAGCTCACGCATTCACCCAGTATCCAGCACCCAGACCTCGATTTTCAGTAGATATTCTTCGTGGAGACCAAACCGGGCTTGTTTGCCGATAAATGAAAGAGTGAAAGGATCAACTTTAGTATGAATGGCTTGTGCTTGGCAATCTAAATTGAATCGGTCCAGAATTTGGCGACGAGCTTAACACCTTTAGTAGCGTCCATCAGTTCCAGTAACGTGCCGATAACAGGACAGGCAGGAAATAATGGTAGTGTGTCGAACAATACCACAAATAGGTAGAGTCCTCTCACACATTTATACTATTTTCAGTATAGATGAGCGAGGCACACAACTGCTTAGCCTTTTCTCAACTATGTTGGGATCGGCTTCAGTCCGGATGCAGCTGAATACCAGTATTTTACATGGAGCGACTGCCTGTCTGACCTCCACAATCTAGTAAGTACTGGGATATACGATACCAGTGAATAAAACTGGTTGTCAGACTTACAGGCCAGTGACTTTTAAGACTATCAAAATTATAAAAAGATTAGCGTTCGAGAAATTTGAACTACATATTTTAATTTCTGGAGAAAACCGCTAAGACAGTGTGTCAGAACAGCTTAAAACTTGTTAATGATGCAACAAAACAACTTGGAATTAAGTGTCAACTATCACGAATGTCCTGAAAGGTACTAAAGTCAAGCGCTTTAATTAGACCCCTGTATTCTGAAGCGCTTTTATGACTCGCCGGTAGCGCTTTATTGCTTTCCGATTACAATTGCCTTCTGGGTGTGGAAGTTATGTCGATTATTCTCGGTCCCCAAATGATTTTAAACTCTGGTTTCTGATATATAAAGCTTACATTTAGTTGTGTATGGGTTATTAAAGAGTGAACATGTATAGCAGCTCCAGACTGTGCCAAGATCATGTGTGGTCTAAATATGATAGTATTGCGACATCATTGTCTAATTTGAATTGAATGTCTGCGTCTGGCTTGAATGGCAGCTTAGCCAAGTTCATTAAGCGATTAGAATTTGATTCTAAATACGTAACCCAATTTGGGTAAGGCCCTTTGCGCACATTCGACTAAATTGTTTTTATTAGGTTAGTCCTATTGATAACTTTTAGTAAGATATTACGGCTAATGTCAAAAATTCATGGTGGTTTACAGGGTAGTGGCGGGAAGGGAAGGTCAGCTGCTTAAAAGGTTTGTAGTTGAAAGAGCACCTAAAATAAAATCTCAACTACATTTTAGGGTTCCAACGGGACCCTATAACTAAACCTCTGCTGTCCATCCGTCCGTCCGTCTGTCTGTCAGCGGGTTGTATCTCATAAACCATAATAGGTAGACAGTAATTTTTTTAACAGAATCTGTATTTCTGTTGCCGCTATAACAAAAAATAATAAAGTAAATTAAAAGTTAAAGGGGGCTCCTTTTAACTTTTAGTTTATAAGTACCCGTATAAGTATCGGAATACGCGACTCCGACTTATACTTGGTCGGTTTTTTTATTCAAAATAAATAAATTCACAAAAATGGTACACACATCCAGCTAGAAAAAGGCCCGTATATTGCAGAATACGTTACAAGATTGGACCAACTGAGGTGTATTGGAAATGTCAGAAATTGTAAGAAACGTTTCCGTTCGTTTCACAAGGAAAATCAACTCAACCCTTTTATACACACAAAACGTTACATCGACTTATATTGTTTCACGCACACTGAATTGTACCTAACTTCCTATATCCCAAAAACTACTGACCTTCATATAAAAAAAACGGGCCAAGTATGTGTCGGAATGTGCAGGGTTCCGTAGCCAGAATGAATATTTACGCATGCACAATATTGACCCAACAGGGTAAAAAACAAAATTGCACAATATTTACCTTTTTTTTAATTTTTTTTTTTGTTTTTTTCCTTTCTGGGACCCAAAAAGAAGTCACTATTTTATAGTCTATGTCGAAAACACGACGAAAAGCGAAGTTATTTCCGCGGTTGTTGCCCAATAATATGCCATGTACCTATTTCAAAACTATTGACTTTAATTGCTTTTTTTATACTAAATGGGCTTACACTTGACCTCAATCTAGTCCTGACTAGGTCGACGATGGAACAAGCTAACCCAAAAGAAGCCTATTATCTCGCGACTTAAATAGATTGGGGTCATATGAACTTTGGAACACCGACGCAGGCAGGGAATTCCACTCCTTGGCTGTGCGCATAATAAAAAATGTAGCAAAGCGCTTCGTGCGAATGTGTGGAACATCGACAAGTTATTGGTGATAACCTGCAGTACGTCTAGACTCCCACTGTAACCCACCAATTGTAAAAACACTTAAAAATCATCATAGCCTCTTTTGAATTAAAGGATTCTTTGTGCATATTTTTTTTATAATCTTGATATTTTTTGATATTTCACTACACCATTGTAGAGCGATGGCCATAACACATAATAACCTATTAAAATGGCTGCGTGACATCCGAAAAGACGAAGAGACAGCCCTGACGAAATTAAACGGGTTTTTTCCATAGATATGGTTACGGTACCCTAAAAATTCATCCGTAAAAGAAATGCAACGGGGTGTAATAAGAAATAAAGAACATTATAAATAATACGAAAACTTAGATAAGCATAACCATGTATTACTTTCGTATCTTATGCTCGAAGAAACATAACGTATTTTCCATGTGACCCTTTAAGGCGACATTAAGTGCCAGCGACCTTGAGCGAGTAGTCGAGCCGTCGCCCGCAAGGGCTCTCGCTTTCAACGCGCAAGAAGTTTATTTGAAAAAACAACCCCCCTTGATTTATCACACCCAATACAAATTAAAGCCGTATACTAAAATATGGGCCATTAAATTGTCTTTTAGATGGTTAAATTTTCACGCAAATACGCCCAATAGTTTTTGCGTGATTATCGTGTTTTTTCCCGCGTTAGACATTACTTTACAAGTTAATTACACGATGTTATAAAAATATAATTTAACATTTTCACATATCAAATTATGAAGTAAATAGTCTAGCATAACATATATTTTTTTCAAAGAAATAAGACCACAAGTTTAGACGTGATGTTCAATTTCAAATCATTAAAAGTCGTATATCTGCGCCTTAAGATTATATTCGTCAAAGTGTCCGCTCTTTTACGACTGTGTATATCTAAGATACGATGGCTGATATATTTAGAAATAATTTTGTTTAGAAAGTCGTTCGATACCTCGTTGAATAGTTCTTGGATGGTTGGCATTCGGTAAGTTGGGCTGGCCATACTTTGGCGTTTTGTGGGATAAAAGTTTTCGAAAATACAAAATGGTGAGCTTAAGTTTTAGTATAAATAAATTATCGTTCCACAAATTAGAAATTAGTAAGTAATATTGTAAAAAAATGTGTTTAATACTTAGGTACTACTACTAAAACTTATTTGTTGAATAACTTACTATTCTAAAAGTAAAATTGTTAATAGGTGAACACGGTGGCACATGAAGCTGTACATTTCCAGTATAACTTGGTGTCGTTTTGTATAGATTTTTAGACAATGAGAGATCCGCATAAACTTGATTGGCCGTCGTGTGTACTACCGCGCTCACTGATGGCCGACCACATTTCGACCTTATCACTTACCTATATCATCTTAGGGCATAAGGGTGAAAATCGGTTCACAATAAAATATTACTTAGGTACCTACTTGATTTTTTAGAGACCAATATGTAAGCAAAAACAACGTTTTAAATTTGTGTTGACTTTAAAACAATAAACCAACTCAAATGTACTCACTAAAATAATAAGTCCATTTAAATATTGTTATTTATTAAATATCAAATAATACATCAATCTCAGTTATTACAAACACAGTCTATTATTTCAACGTCTATCAAAAATAAAACAATTATTTTATCAAAATTTTATATTTACATAAAAGAAACAATGTGAAGAACACAAAAGATTAATATTGTGAAGAAACAATAGAAATAGGTAAATACCTAAAGCTGTCTAGGTATCTTTTGACGCATGCCCGAAATATTAACTAACACCACCATTTTGTTTTTTCAATACACTTCACAAAATGGCGTCTCTCTGTCAACGTCAGTCGAACGCCAAAAGATCATTGTAGGTACCACCGTACTTGCTCGTATTGTGTATCACAAATCGAAATGTGCCTGAAAAACAAATGTGCTAAGTTTGGAAAATAGTACTGCAGTGCTGAATTTCATCGGGTCCTATAACTCTTTATGCCTCGAGCATTTTGTGTTCACTCTTTGAAATGCTATTTGAAAGCTTTAGTGTGAATGGGATACGTTTCACAGATGAATTTTTCATTAATAGACACCCGAATACTGCATAGGAGACAAACTTTTCGTTCTCTGAAAACTAGAACCTCGCAAAAGGAAATGTATCTTCCCTAAAATACAGAAATTCATGAAGTCATTTTCCTAAGCGGTAGTTACATTTAACTCACTGCGATATTATCAGCTCCACAAAAAAATAATTGCGTCTTTCCAGTGGAAAAAATTTGCATATTTTTGGACCGTCGGTCGGTAAAAAGGCTTATTTCGTTACACTAGGAGACACCTTCAGGGTTCTTAGAATAGGACAGATTGTAGTGCACTGAAAAATGGTTGGGTATATCGAAGACTAGCAAATCGCCCGCGACTTCGTTCGCAAAAATTTTTATAGCTCGGCTAATATGCATGATATAGCTATAATGTATAGCATATAGCACCCACGAATAATGTATCTTTATAACAGTGAATTTTTTTTAGAATTGGATTCTTAGTTTCGAACCCTACATACCAACTTACAAAACCATTTTTACCTCTTTATTATATGAATAATGATCTAAGATGTAGTAAAATAAAGAAAGCCTGAGCCCATCAACTTGGGGTCAGTTTAGTACTTATATGAGATCGAGAAATATATATAGTATGGTTAATAAGATCAATTCAAAGACGGGCCGCAAAGGGCTATCTTTTATTTTTTCCATGTAGATGAAACTAATAATTCTACTAAACTATGGCTATCCCAAGAAACCACCCAAAAATCATGGCACCTCTTCAATGGAAGTCATCGAAACTTAATAGCTTTATCTATCCGATATAACTGTGTGACCAGTACAACATTCGTGTTTAACTGTTAGCATCATAATGTAACACCGGCTATGAGAACATAGCATGGCCGGTGCACGGTGTTAACCGCCATAAGTGACGGTAGGGATGCACTACAATTGCATTTGTATCGATACTTTGAATTGCGATACGATCCTAGGACCGTATCGAATGGCTTTGATCCGATTTTACAAATATTGAATAATATCGTATCGTTATCTGGGATGTGCGATACTTGCATAATTTGTATATCAATACTTTGAATCGATGCAAGTACTTATCTTACTTAACTCTTTAACACCCGTATCTATAAACAAGTCAAAGTGATTACTTCAGTAATATTGAGATCTTTTGATACGATTTTTATTCTGTGGTTTAGTAATTGCTTGAAGTTAGAACTGTCAAAAGCTGGAATTCTTAGCTTTGACGGTTCTTAATTCGTTCAAATCCTTATCTATTGCATAAAAATGGTTGGTTTAACTTATCTATAGATACGAGTACTCCTTTTGTATTTTTTTTATTGACAGATTCTGATCATGCAAATAAAGAACATTACGATCCATTCATTTCGATATTTTTGTATCTCAATCATTTATCGTATTAGTTTGTGCCGATTTAAAATATCGGACTATCGCATATTGTAGTATCGATACTGTAAAGTATCGGATCACAACGTGCAACACTAGTGGCCAGTGTTAGCCGCCAAAGGTGACGGTGTTATCAGCCATTTCATTACATCCCCGTGAGATATTAACCATTGGGTTCATTGACGGTTGATAACGATATCAAAGAGGAATTTCTTCCGAATTAAACGCGGCCACGTTTAGTTTTTGATTGATATTTAATTTGGGTTTATCTGTTTTTTAGATAAAGTGTTAATGGGCTCGCAGTATAGTGTATATGGTGATTTTGTAAAAGAGTTTTGAATAATTAAAATAGAGAAGCAGAAAGGTGAAAATAAAAGTAGGTAACTATGAATATTTAAATGTACAGACGCCAGCACATCAAGCTACTACAATCTGTCAAATTTCTTTAAGAGATTTTCAACTTTATCGCTGCAGCATTAGGTTGAAGGTTGATTGGGAAAATTTGACAGTACATTGATGGGTGCACTACAAAAAATCTGGCTTACAAAATATTACTGCTGTTTTGCTGGAGATTTCTTTGCTCATGCACTTATTTGTCAACAAACACAACAACGAAACGGAAGAATCATTACTTCCTTATCCTTACTAATATTATAAATGCGTAATTAAGTTTGTTTGTTTGTTACCTTTTCACGCCTAAACCACAGAACCGATCATCCTGAAATTTTGAATATACGTTGTCAGGTATACAGAAACGGACATAGGGTACCTTTCATCCCGAAAAAAAATACTGTTCCCGAGATAAACAACAATAACATTCTTATGGTAATAGATGGCTCCACGTGTACAACCCGAATTGATTGTCAAATTCTAAATTAACGCGAGCGAGGCCGTGGGCAAAATCTAGTAGGAAATAATTTTGTAATATTTAATTTTAAAATGAAGTATATTTTTATTTTATTTTATACTATTCGGGAAACTTACAGCTAATATAAACAATGATCTTAAACAATAGGAATTCGAAGGCCATTTACTAATTTCCACAGATAAACTATCATTAACACTAGAAACGGGATTTTACCATGTTTATTGATTTGTTTGATTCCTGATATTTCGGCGCTGTTGCAAGCACCATGATCACTGAAGAAAACTGAACGAACTGAACTGTTGAAACTGAAGTTATTGCGGGTGGAACAGCGGTGCAGTGTTTATTGTGGTGGGTGGTTACTGCGGGTGATTATCGGGAACTCAAACATATCAGTAAACATGGTAAATATCCCGTTTCTAGTGTTAATGATAATGTCAGTGACCATGGAAGTAAAAATTACCTTTTCAGCCTATTTTGTCAAAAATAATGGAACACCGGATTTCAAATTGATTCCAACGTTCGTGGCACCATCTTTAAAGTACCAAAGTAGGTACAAAGTTCCGTCCCTCAGCTTCAAAATTCTATTACGTATAACATCATCCCATTTCTCCCGTCTAATTTCGTACGGAATCATTATAAGACTTAGGCCGCATTTTACAGTTAACGGTAGGCAGAAAAAAATACTCTTTTTTTACGATATTACCATTACCCCTCATTAACCAAATAACGTAGTAAAAGCGAAAAATGGTAACGTAATCAAAATCCCAGTCAGATCACTGGTAAATTGAAATATGACACAATCATAATTATTATATTTAAGGCCGAGGTTTGTAAACGTTACTTAGCACGGGCTTTGGGCGTTCACATGTTCCCGTCTTTAACATTCACTCTTGTAGTTTGCTAGTTGTGAGACAGTGACTGAAAGAATGCCTAGCCAAACTACGTGCTAAGTAAAGTTTATAAATGTTGGTCTTAGTATACCAAACATTTTATGCAGATTCCTTTTACAACTGCTCGTTGAGTTGAAGCTATTAAAATATCTAATGATGGCGTTTAGTGACATAATTTTTACGACTATCTTTTAGATTAACTGTAATTAACTGTCATAAATCCAACTAATCGTACAGATATTAAAAGTAATAAACCTACATTGTGATATTAAAACATTTCTACAATTCTGTGTACATTTATTCCATCCTATATAATTATATTCATTAGTAGAAGGATCCTCGCAACACGGCTGGGTTGCCAGTAAAAATAAATAAGACCACAAATTGAGATGACTCGGAGGTTCGATGTGCCCTTTAAACAGGGTTGCCAGGGTCGAGGAAATAAGAAAATATCCCCGTCCAGTCTGACTTCTAAATAAACTGAATAAGACATAGTAATAACATTAGAAGAAATATGTCTGAGTAGGCTTGTATTGAAAATAAACATAGTAACAAAGTGACTTTGTACCGTCGTATGTTAGCGAATTCGTACAAGCTCTTTTCCGTGGGTTTGCCCGCGGTGGACGGAAATTATGTCAGGGGAATGTAAATACTACCGAAATAAAAAGTGTCCTGTGTCAAAACGCAATTCATGGTGTACCTGTGCCTGTGTGATTTTCATCGAATTCCGATCAGCCTTTTAAGTGTCAAAGAGTAGCAGACAGACCATTTTCACGTTTAAGTGAGGTTACTTTTTATAAGCTTTCATTTAACATACCTTATTAGTTTGTTAGTATGTATTGGTCAAATCTAGCAACTGAATTTCAGACCAGTTCCCCCCACTTGATTGAGCTGAAATTTTGCACACACTTTTGGTTCTGGTGACAATAGATTTTTAGGACAGATATGACTTGATTTTCCAGCCAGGATCGTCTCCTCACAAGGAAGCTCCTCAACGGTTAATAGCACGGACACGAAACTTTGTACACGCGTTCAATGTTTGTAGATAAAATAAATTTTTAAACAAAAATGTAATTAAACTTTTATAAAGAAAGCATAGGTAGGACTTTTACAAAAAAAATACATATTAATTAACAGCCATTTATTTTTTCTACCACTACATTTACTTCTAAAAAACCAACTTTTAAGTACATGTTTTTATCCCTATACTTATGGTAAAAAAGCAGCTTTTCACACACATTATTTTCAATTTTCTTTTACAATTTCTTTAAACTGACGTGCAATATGGTAATTAAGTCACACCTGGCAACCCTGCGTGCAAGCATCTATAATTATACTGTTCGTCTACACAGGCCTTTATAATTAAATTTCGAAGCATCTGCACTTATCATCACTTATAATAATTAAAAATTAATTATGACCCACTGGGGCGAGTGTACGCTTCTTCTTTTGATAATGTGCCTTACCTGTTATTATTAATATTTACTCATTCATCTGTTTGGTTGATGTTAGTATAGAAAACAGTGTTTGATTAGAGCTTTTAGGCCTTTTCATTATTTGGGCCTAATTCCAATTTATTTAGATTCCGTGCAGCATGACTTCTGTTTTGCCATTCTTCTTTATTAGTTCTAGAATTTCTGGTTTCTTGACATAATAGGGTATGCTACTAATCATCATCTGCCTAGCCTTTTCCCAACTATGTTGGGGTCGGCTTTTAGTCTAACCAATACCAGTACTTTACATGGTACAGTACTCCACTACCCAGTTAGTACTGAGTAATACGATACCCTTTGGTAAGACTGGTTGTCAGACTTTCGGGCCCCTGACTACCTGTAACGACTGTCAAAGATCTACAAATGACAGCCGGGACTAACGGCTTAACGTGCTTTTCGAGGCACGGAGAAATCTTTATGTAATGGTTGGTTACCCATCCACGGACCAACCTAGGCAAGCGCGGCTTAACCTGAAGATCGACCGGAGTGGCTGTTGTTATGTAGCCACGAGCTCCTAAGTTCTGGAGTGGCTACTGCGAACCGGAACACGTTGCGTTGGAAGGCGTCCCATTAGGTGGACCGAAGACCTGGTGGATGCGAGTCGCACGGGACCAGTCAATGTGGCGACACTTGGAAGGCCTATGTCCGTCTTTCGTCTGAAAAGATGATGATGATGACCTCCTAAAAATAGCCCATCTAAAACGTTCTGAATATTCTAGAACATTACTGTAAATAAGGCAAATAATACCTACATTTCTATTTCTTACCTCTGAGACTCAAGTGCCAAGCCATCCTTTATTTCTTGTGCAAGTTTACCTAAGTTAAGCCAAGAGTCTCTCGCAGCAGTCCATCTAAGTAATCCAATTGCCACAATTTACTTACTTACACCTTGGTGCTGATAAGCGACTGTTTTTCTTCCATCTATACCGGCTGAATTACATTAAAGTTAACTTAGTCGACTTCCGGTAGGTTCTTGGTCACTTATGTAGTAGTTGGTTAGTGCTATTTTGCAATGACTAAACGCAGCGTTTAGGATAAAGGGCCTTAGGTGAGAAGACGGGGTATTTCTTAAAGCGCAATTATTTTTAAGCGCAACCAACCAGAGAAGATAAATCCATCATACCCCTCTCTATTTTTCATAAACATAAATAATATTTTTAATTTGAATTTGTGAACGCAACTAATCGTTGCGCTTCGAGGAATAATTTAGTTGCGCTTAGTCAGTTGCGCTTAGTCAGTTGCGCTTAGTCAGTTGCGCTTAGTCAGTTGCGCTTAGTCAGTTGCGCTTAAAAATAGTTGCGCTTTGAGGAATACCCCGAGAAGACGACTACATAATACTTTTAAAAAAAGATTGAGGTGTACTTAAAAAATATATGTAGTTAAGGTACCTCCCTCTGTCCTTATTTTTATGTAAATTATCGTTAGGAAGGAATGTAATAGAATAAAAGGTTTTTTTACTTTTATTTCATTTTATTTAAACGAAAAATTTTAAATACCGTTTTGAGCTATCGAGCGAAAAAATACATACTTTTTATTATTTCAGTTCACTGAAACATTCAGCACCTTGAAATAGATTGTTTTTGTTTTATTCGCGTGTTCGTTGGGTACTTCAATCTGATATGGAATACGGTGCCTCCCAAAGACAAAATTGCAGGCTTTGGTCTCGCCCTCAATTAGGGATTAGGTGCACTTAACGTAAAATTAAGCATGTACATCGGCCCAGAAATTCCTGAACTAGAATGTAGGTATTTTAGATTAAATGAAATAGTTGGTAAATATTTAGACTACCTGTAACGACTGTTAAAGATCTACAAATGACAGCCTGAACTAAAGGCTTACCGTGTTTTCCGAGGCACGGAGGAAACTTGGTATGTAATGGGTGGTCACCCATCCACTGGCCAACGGACCTAGGCAAGCGCGGCTTAACCTGTAGATCGACCCGAGCGAACGATCTCTTCCCGTATCTAAAAATCCTATATAGTAATTCTATCGTTTCAAAAAATACTGTTTATAATATTAAAATTTTTGTTTAATGGAATGTTAAAAAAAAGTCCAATCTAAACTAAAACCAAAGTAACAAAGAATGGAATTAAAATGTCTTATATTTTTGGTAACGACTAACATTAAACATTCTGGTCTAGGCCTTTATTTCATTTCAAATCAAATACTATTTTCTAGACAGGAATTTAATTATAGTCTCTTTGTAAACTTATTTTAAAATAAAACGAATGAACTGGCTATACTAGGTAACAAAATATTCCAAACTAAATATTTACTAGACACAGAAAGAACTCAAGCAATATTTATTTACGTAAAGGAAAAATATTTAATAAATTGTAGGTACCCAGTTCCCCAGACATCTACCATTCTCGATTTGGGTAAATGATAAAATAAGTTGATTTTGTAAATTCGGTTTTGACAAACACTTTTACGTGAAAGGTTATGGTTAAGTACAAAGAGGCTGAAGGCTAAATCAAAGACGGTATGATGAGTTCTAAGAAATATCCTAAATACTTTTATAATATCCTAAATTCTGCTGATTGCTTTAGCAATACATCATTACGTTTATAAACATTTGATCACGAACTCATTATTTTGATCAAAGGAACCTTCCACTTCCCACGCTTAGGGAAACCACAACAATTACTGAATTTCCAAAACAGTCGTCCAATTTATATGTACCGAGGTCACACCCAATCTGCTGACAGATCTTGTGGGAACCCCTTATCGGTGAGAACGGGGAACTTGAATAAAGGTCGCCGTAAAATAAAACTTTGCAAAAATTGTTGAGTTTTGAGAAGATTTTTAAAGAAAATTGTAGAATTTTTAAAGCTGACTGTACATTATTACAATCACTCATAATAATCATATCTCTTGATATTTTACGTCTAGTGGTTGAATTCTCTGTTCAGATTACAAAAAGTATTGAATAAAAGTTAGTTCTTCATTAAACGAGTCAACAAGGTTGGTCGGTTTTCAGTTTTTACGATACATTTTTTTTTAATAAAAAACTTTGGCATACAAGAAATTCTCCTGAATCGCGGGTGCGTTTACAAACATTTAAACTCACATACACAAACAGCCAGACCCGAAACAACTACCTGTAGGCCATACAAATATTTGTTCCGTCACATCTAAATATCAGTTGAAGTCTACTTTAGCTATATGAATAACTGTCATAATCTAACTAATTTGCTGGAGACCTACAAGGATACCCGTGGATATTGTTATGATAACCCAGAGGATGCATTGAATATGGTCATCTATACCACCGAAACAGCAGGTCCACCCTACGGGTTGATGGGTTCCTATTGCTCTAGGGCCATAGCACACACCAAATACTGAGTGGCTTTTCGGAAGCTCGAGACTGAGACTGCCAAAAATGATGGATAGAAAACATCTTATTGAAGCAGTTAGAAAACATCGATGTTTAAGAGCGTTAACGACTTACGGCATTTCATACAAACTTTCAAGTCCTTTTTTTTCGAAATGACTGAACCGATTTTAATGAAACTTCATACGCATAAGCAAGAGACATAAGTCTAAAAAGTTATCAGAGAACATTTTCAAAATTTCTGTTTCTATAGAAAATCGGTCTAATTTAGCTGTAACACTATTTTTCGAAAATGTTCTCTGATAACTTTTTAGACCCATGTATCCTGCTTATGCGTATGAAGATTCATCAAAATCGGTTCAGTCATTTCGAAAAAAAAGGACTTAAAAATTTTTATGAAATGCCGTAAGTCGTATACGCTCATAAAGTAGCATGCTTGCTAAAGCCCTTAGGTATTACGCCAAGAGCTTTTCCAATTATAGATATAACTGCTTAGTAATTATCTTAACAGTACAGTGATAGAATATTAATAGGTATCTACTCCTCAGGTGACGTATATGATTTGTCTACTGTCCGTAACTGTTGCGAGAGGAACCCGGCTATGATTTATGTATCCCGCAAGCAGAGTTAAATGCGGAAGAAATAACTATTAACGTTAATATCGTTTAAAATATTAATATTGGTGCAGTGGTTATCGTCTTACTTTCTGTTGCATCATAAGGCGTTTAAACGGACCCGTCGTTCGAGATTAAAAAAAAATAAAAAAAAAATTGACACTGGCCTTCAATATCTTCAAAACCTGTGGTTTTCCACGTATTGTTTACAATAAGAAAAAAAATATCATGTTTATACTTTGACTAACCACCACGTATATTTATAAGTCACTTTAAGGAAGGTGAAATTAGACGCTCTACGGAATTCCACAATGTTTTTATTCCACGAAAACCTAGATCCAGGCTTGCAACACCCTTCCTATCTAAACTTAAACTCAAAGTATTTGTTTCCATAGACCAATTAGAGACACTTCAGAATCGTCGTAAATAAAAAGATCAAGCTACACTCCGGTCACATCACAGGCATAATAACTGTGTAATCACTGAAGTAGTCGTACGTAAAAATATGCACATACAGCATGAAGGTGTGTCAATTATCATCATCATCTGCTTAGCCTTCCGACTTCCAGTCTAACCGGATGCAGCTGAATACCAGTATTTTACATGGAGCGCCTGCCTATCTGACCTCCACAACCCAGTTAGTACTGGGTAATACGATACCCCTTGGGAAGACTGGTTGTCAGAATTTCGGACCACTGACTACCTGTAACGACTGCCACAGATCTACAAATGACGGCCGGGGACAACGGCTTAAGGTGTGGTAATTATAATTCAACATATTAATGCTGCTAGCTCCATCAATCTTTCAATCCGTCCCCTCTGAATAAATACCAATTTCAAATACCAGAAAGTCAGTTAAGCAAACAAAACCGGGAACTACTCCAGTGAGTCATAATTATTATTTAATTACAGCGCGCTATGATAAGTGTTGATTGTTTTGAACATAATTACTGGCCCCTGTAGTAGGCCCCTGTGGGTCGATGAGCATTATAATTATACGCTATTTGGTTGTAAGCGGTAAACTTGATGATTTTTCGAGATCCCCCACCCAGTGTTGAGAGTGAAATTGTTATGATAATAAAAAGTTAAAGGTAAACTGGGAAACATGCAATAAATTCAGCTGATCTCTCATCCTACGGGAAGCTCGTACAAAGCGAACTCAGGTTATACCGGCCGTGAGCACACGGTCAAAATGTAAGGACCAGTTGATTTAAAAAATAAACACCGATGAAAAAGTTCGATGTATTCAAAATTATGTACTTGAATACGTGGTAACTGGTAGTGCCTCGGTATCCCTTCCACCCTGTATATATTTTAACATAACTAAACTAACAACAAACTATTATAGGGCATCACAAAACTCCTCAACGCTGTCACTGACTACCGGCGTTGCCGCTTTGTATGGCAACACTAAGCCTGTGGTCAAGGTGAAAACCAGCCCTAAAAGTCAGATAGATCTATTTATTATGTATATTTTCTTTGAAATAGAGCAGTTTCAATTCCCTTTTACTAAGAAGCGAGACAACGTTAAATAATCTTTCTAAGAAAACTACAGCCTCAGTAAGATAAGCTTAGTTGATTAAAAAGACCTAAATCCTCTTGCCACACCGTATTAAATTATTGACCGAATGATTTTGATTCTTTTTTCTTATTTTTATCCTATCCGCGGAAGTTAGAGGTTCTCAACCCAACCACGTATAAATGCTTGAGAAAGTATAACTTAATTCGCTCAATGAATTTTATTTCTCAATCAATCGTGACTACTGCCCACGAACTCAACGGGTTCAAGCGTAATCCCTCAAAATATTATCCCAGATTAATTTATCTAATTCACTTTAACTCCATTATTCAATAATTAAAGCAATCATGATTGATGTCAATGGCTGGATTTGACTCCAAGCCGCCATCTTTAAATATTTTAATGTTTCATTCATTACTTTGTGACTGGTTTATTGTTGTTATATTTTAAACATAATAATGGATGAAAGGTATGTTTTGTCGGTGTAGCTTGAATTGGGTTAATATGGCAGGTTCTTGATGCAATAACCTGTCTTTTTCCGTGAAGTTATGGTCTATAATTTGATTGGTAACATCTCACTTAATCGACAACATCGAATATTAAGTTCCTATATGATGGAAAATTAAGCTCTGCCGAGAGCATATAGACATTAGATAACCACGTAAAAAAGTACAGCATTCTCCTAGCCATATACTTACATTCATACAAAAACATGTCTGCAATATATTGTATTTGTATTTATTTTGGTTAGCCTGCACACAAACTTGTATATTTTTGTAGTGTTTATTATATTTCCTAGAGGTAGTTGTTTTATATTATAAGTATAACCCAAGTACTGTTTATTTTATTATCATATTTATGTAAAAATATTTATGCTGTCTTGGCTTCCGTACGTTTTTTCACGGGTGACCACTGAAAACCAGCGTTGTGTTGTGGGCCCCCCATAGCACAGCATCATGCTGAGTGGTAACCTGCTTGTCGCAGTCACGACGTGCAAGCTGTTATTTTTTTTTTCTTTTTTGTTCCGTCCTGTTGTATTTATTTGTGTTTTGTTATTATTTTTTTTTTGTAATTTTGTGTGATGCACGTCATGTACCTGCGGTAAATAAATATATTTTCTTTCTTTCTTTCTTTCTTTCATACGTTGAGTTTAAGTATGATTTACATTAATATATATTTTGATTTATATATTTATAGAATTGTATGTAGTTACCACTGCTTGTCTCTGCATCACCCAAAGGTTGACTTGTAGAAAATGCCTAAGGCATTAAGTCCGCCTCTGTACTTTGTGCTTGAAGTATTAAATAAATAAATTGTAAGTATACCTTTTCTATACATACAAATAAATAAAAAGTGTCTGTTTGTAATTTTAAAATAACATCTTTTTCTGTATGCTTAAAACAATATTACATTATGCATGTACAACAATTTTTTTTTTTTTAAATTTGTTGTCTGTCTGTCTGTTTGTTCCGGTTAATGTCCGAATAGGCTGGATATATTTTGACGAGACTTACTACAAAAAAGGCGATTAAATAAACAAATGTTTTTTAAAATTATATTCCACGCGGACGAAGTCGGGTGTAACAGCTAGTTTCTAATAGTATCTAATTGGGTACGTGCAGACGATAGCTACTTTTTCACAAGACTACGTGCAGGCAAATAATGTATAATGTAGGCATTTGGAAGAAAGCCTACGCCAGACGTAGCGCTATGTTATTAAGATTGCAGATAGGTACACACAGCGACATATCAAGCTATACATTTCCAGTGGCCTCGCTCTGTAAAAAAAATCAGTACAATGAGATCCACATATCAATCAAAAATCAAAACAAAAAATCAAAGCATTTATTTCAAATAGGCCAGTTACAGGCACTTTTGAATTGTCGAAACAAAGACAATAATGAAAAGTAGCTACATTCCCAGTAACAAGGCATAAAAACTGTGAAAGTACTGTAGATGCCCATTTCCTAACGTAGATCTCTATGGAGAAGAACGGGCAAGAAACTCCATGGACAATCTTTATAATCAGAATACTTTAATAAACTGGTTATGTATAGCTTAATTGGTTGTTTTGGAAATTTTCGCTTGCAATGAGTACCAACTGAAATATAATTTATTCTGGGAATATAAATAAAACTTCATTATTAAAAACCCACCTACTATTATATTAGCGGACGCTAAAAGCCATATGGAAATCGGCATATTTATTTTTTAATATTTATTTTGCCGTTTGGATTCTTTTTTTACAGAAAAACCTCGATCCTTATATGCGTACTTTGTGAATAATAAATTGTGAAAATGAATATCATGAAACATACGGAAAACAACATCAAATAGCTTTCAGGTTTACGTTTCACAGAATCCATCACATATGTAAGTTTTGTAAATTCCGGGATGATGGGTTTCAACTGTCGAGAGCTTGGAATCCAGTGGTCCAGCTGTGTAAAAAGCGTACAAGTGCGGAACACAGTGAGTTTCGTGTGTCGGGAACAGAATCGAGTTGCGAGTGACAGTGGTAGCGGTACTGAGTGCAAAAAACGAACAAGAAAGAGGGTAGACCGATTTGTCTGCTCATAAACACCCACCAGCAATAACTTCAGTTTATCCGTGATCATGGTGCTTGCAACAGCGCCGAAATATCGGGAACTCAACAAAAACAGTAAACATGGTAAATATCCCGTTTCTAGTCTATATAATATTGGAAATTCCATTCGGGAGAACTGCGAAGCTGAACTCACACCAAGGTGAAGCCCGCCCGGGATGCAGTGCCCGTCATAATATACGTACGACTGTCTTTACTAACATTACGCGAAACTTAAATATGATGCTAAAAACAAGAGCAGTATTGGATTTTCAAAGCTCAGTTCAGTGTCGACTGTTGAAAATCCAACAATACGATAACATGTCGGCATTAATTTAATGTTGCGTACTGTTTCCTCCGTGCCTCGGAAAGCACGTTAAGCCGTTGGCTTGCCATTTGTAGATCTTTGACGGTCGTTTCAAGAAGTCAGTGGCCCGAAAGTCTGAAGACCAGTCTTACCAAGGAGTATCGTATTACCCAGTAGTAACTGGGTTGTGGAGGTCAGACAGGCAGTCGCTCTATGTAAAATACTGGTATTCAGCTGCATCCGGTTAGACTGGAAGGATCATTCCCTCATTCCCGCTATGTCGATTCGTAGACAAATGACATCTGTTTTATAAAGATTACGCTTGGCCTCGAGGTTGGAGTACACTTAAAACAAAAAGTGAAACGGTTTTATTTACAAACAAAAAAAAGACTACGCAGATGATAATGTTTATTTATTGTTGTCTAATGTTACTGAAAACGGGCGTAAAGGATTGTTTGGTGCGAATTCGCACAAGTTCCTTTTAGGTATAAGTTAGCCGTTCCAGAACTTTTCTCTTTCAATCAATGTATGCTAGACAAAAACAGTCCCTCATACCCGCCATTTTTTTCATTTCAGACTCAGTAATGTCCGCTATTCAATACCAGTGGAATTAAAACAAAAGCTGCATTTTCAATTAATATCGCACAGAATAGACATTTCTATTATTGAAACTTCTATTGAATTGAAAACGTATATTTATTAGCGATTCTGCAAGCTATTCGAGCATGTTTGAGTTATTCATATTAGTCTTTGCTAATATTAACTAGATTCGATGTACGTGGTAATTAAATGTAGCTGGCAGAGTATTGTTTCGATAATTATTATTAGTACTAACTTGAGAGAAATCGAATATAATTATTATTGTTTGTAAATGTGTTAAAGACTATAAGTTATGTTAAGAAAACAATAATTAGGTATTGTAGACATTAATTGGTAAGAACATCTGAATTGATTGATTTATTGAAATTTTGTTGATACATAATTGTAATAAATAGTACGACACATTAAGGCCCGTTTGCACCGCAAATCACAAATAACAACAAACAAAATAACAACTAAACTACTTATTATAAACAACCTAACCAATTTACAACCCCACTTAATACAAAAATGACTTCATCCCCTAATCAAATCCCATTCGTTACAATTAAGAATATTAAACAAATTGTAACAATGACGTTAACACTGCAGTCAGCTGTTCTCGAATTCGCCTAATGCATGCTGCAGTTTGCAGCTAAAATCCTGGCTAAGGAAAATGTCATTCCTGCGGGGTTTTATCCCACGTCGGATAACAGCGGCATCTGGCGGGATAATTCGAAAACCACAGGGACTAAGGATCTTCGTATTGGCCGAATAGGCTGTCAGCTGCACGCGTTGATTCAAGGAGGTTAGGGGACTTACATATTGTTGGTTGTGCTGCTATGCTGGGTCGTTTAGTGTCGTTTTGGAAGTTAATGCGTGAAAGGTGCCGCATAAAACTGGTCATGTTTCTGAGAACTAGGGTTTTGATAAAGATGAAAATTAATAGCAACGTGTAGCAAGCATCGTCATTAAGGTGGGAGCTCCAGGGTAGCCCGTGAAATTCAAATTTTCCTACGCTTTTGGCAATTTGCAGGTCGTGACCGTAACAAATATGGCTTTACTGAGTTACAATTTAAAATCATCAATACAACCCTCTAAGTTCATTTAACCCTATTGAATGACTTTTTCATGAAATAGTCATTCAATAGGATACAGCCTGACTGCTGGCTCCTGACACAGTCTGGTGTTCGGAGCCGGTCCGTACTAATTTCACTGATCCCTATAGGGTTGGCCTTGGCTCGCGTAGCTCATCGAGACCACCAAACAACGGCGAAAAAAAAAAACTATTTATTGACACTAATGTTACCTTTACAACCATTTTACGTTATACAAAATAGTAAGCTAGTAATGATGTAACAACACAACATATGAGCAACTGCAGCCAAACTATGTGTAAAACCTGTATCTCGGAATACAGCGCCAAGCCACTTAGAATGGCTTACTTTATATTTTTACTAAATAGTAAAGCTCTTGGCTACACTTTTATAATTTTGTTAAATCTTAGAGACTATTTATCCAATGCGAAATCGTCGTTGAAATTAACAAGTAAGTACAACGTAAGTCAAAAAAACAATTTTACAGGAGAGTGACTAAACTGCATAATTATATCTAGGTAATGGTACAGTACAATACCTCCCACTAGGTGGACCGATGACCTGGTGAAGGTTGCAGGGATCCGCTGGATGCGAGTCGCACGGGACCAGTCAATGTGGCGACACTTGGGGGAGGCCTATGTACAGCAGTGGACGTCTTTCGGCTGAAATGATGATGATAATGATAATGACAATACCATTTTATAATTTGTGTTCACTTCTAATAAGATAGAGACGTTGCTTGTTTCTGTGATTAGCTGAAACGACGCGTCTTCCGATTCTCTGGCAAACGGCATCAAAAATCAAAATGTGAAAGCATAGCATAGCATAATCAGCCTATAATGTTGCCACTGCTGGGACACAGGCCTCCCCTCTATGAGAGGGAATGGGCTATAATTACTACGCGGGCCCAGTGCGGGTTGGTAGATGTCACATGTCTTTGAATTTTGATTCTAGGACATGCTGGTTTCCTCACGATGTTTTCCTTCACCGTTTTGAGAGCAGTGGTAAAAAAATGTGAAAACCGCCAAAAATTGACTTACGTGGTGTTAGAACTTCAACGACAAAAATGGCAATTAATAAAAATTTCAGACGAATCCTCTCAATTCCAAAGTTCCTACCTAGGTACTCTTTAATGAACACACAACAAAATAATAAACAGTTGTTTACGGACTTTACAAATTATTACACTTGATGGTCTTCATTCACGTAGCATAAGGATCTTCCTACTTCAAAATAAAAATATCTTCGTCTCTAAAACGCCATCGGCTATCTCCCTAATGGAGAGGGGCCTTAAGAGATGTTGGCTCAGTAGTATTCATGAATAGGTATATGCAACTACTTGTTCTTGTTGATTGCTTTGTTAGACTAGTAAGCGCAATTTACCCTTTTTTTTTTTAGGGTTGGAAATCATCAAATGAACCCCCCTGCTCTGGGCGGAGCGGCGGAAGGGAATGTCAGACTTGTACTGACTAAAACCCATCCATGTTCCTTCTTTGCCCTTTGTGTTCCAGGGCCGCGGTATCTCTTTCGAACAGTCCCGCAGCCCTGGCAGGCATCGGCCCGTGCGGACCCCTACGTGGTTGCTGACATCTCTTTGAGGCGCGCGTGGAACACGAACGCGCCGTCGACACGGCCTGTCGACATAAGACGGCCGGACGGCGAGCTAGCCCGTAACTCGCCGTCCACAGGCCCGCGCTACTGATTTACCCTGGGTTTGATTCCCAGGTCGAACAAAGAATTGTTGGGTGATTTCCATCAGGAATTTCTCAGTAGCAGCAACGGATTCTGGATTTGTGCCCGGTTGATGGCAAAAGGCTCGCCCCCCTATTACATAAGACTTAAACATGGCGAAACGAGGGTGTTCTATTAGGTACACCTTTGCCTAGCCCTTCGGGGATTACAGGCTTGATGTTATGTGTTTCCAACATTGTCTCAGTAGCAGCAGTAATGGTCTGGATTTGTGTCCGGGTGATGGCAGTACGCTCACCCCCTATTACATGGAACTTAACACAACTGAAACTCAAAATGAAGATTCAGTATTAGGTACACTTCTGCCTTACCGTTAGCAGATTACAGGCGTGATATAATATACTAGCTGTTGCCCGCGACCTTCGTACGTGAAATGATTATAAAAATACAATTATCTCCGTGTATATATAATATAAATAATAATAATAAATTCTTTATTCGGACAAAATAATACCTCAAACTTTAAAACTAATTATTTGATTTTTTTTTATAGACTTCCTCAATAATTGGGCTATCCAATACTAAAAGAAATTTTCAATTCGAACCAGTATTTCCTGAGATTAGAGTGTTCTACCAAACAAACACTACAGCTTTATAATATAGTCTAGATATAGATACCGGGTGGAAGGGACACTGACGCGAAAATGGTTACCTGGACCTACAAGGTCAAAATGTATAGGGCGGTGGTGGCCCAGTGGTGGCGGTCCCGACTTACGAGTATTAAGTCGTGGGTTCGAACCTAGGCAGGCGCCTTACTTTGTGTAATTTATTTCATCACCACTGCTCTCAAAACGGTGAAGGAAAACATCGTGAGGAAACCGGCATGTCCTAGAACCAAAAATTCGAAGACATGTGACATCTACCAACCCGTACTGGGCCCGCGTGGTGGATTATAGCCCATTCCCTCTCATAGAGAGCAGGCCTGTGTCCCAGCAGTGGGAACATTATAGGCTGACTATGCAGCTGATTTATTTTTAAATTACCGATGTAAAATTTCTATGTGGGAAGATTGAGTCAAACTGTCTACCAGTGGCGAAGGTTCTATATGAGATCTATCTTTTCATACACGAAATATTTTAAGAGTAACTTCTATAAGTCGTAAAGTCGCCATAGCAAGGGAAAAAAAAAATATCAGACTGTTTTTTTTTTTCGAAATTATTATAATTCAAAATTTTTTTGAGACTTTTTGCATTAAACCTTTACTCCCATATTCTAACAATGATAGTAGGTAAATACGACGCAGTAAACTAGCGTAATGGATGTTCAAAAATAAGGAGCCAATATTTATTTTGTGGGTTAAGTAATTTTAAATTGTTTATTTTTATTAAAAAAAACACTCATAAAAAAAATCCTTGAAAAGGCTTCGTTATAGCCTTTACATGATTCTCTGAAAAAATGAATATTTGGTGTATGAATAGTTAGACCTTATATATAATTAAATATTATTATTTATTTTACAATATTTTGACCTACAAGGTAACAATGTATAGAACAGCTGATTTATTTTTAAATTACCGATGAAAAATTTCTATGTGAGGGGGGGGGTCTGAATGATATACTGAATCCGTGGTAACCGTTTTCGTGTCGATGTCCCTTCCACCCCTTAAATACCTACCTACTTGTACTCCACAATAATTTTCCTTCTAACAAAAGTTCGGTTACATCATTTATCTGTGCACAGCTATCATTAATCAGCTTCATTTGTGGATGATCATCTCTCTGTCAATTACGAAACTTTCTGCCAGGGGCTTCTGTACAATTTCCTGACTACTTTTACTTTCTTACGTCTACCAAATGAAGGGTCCTCTTTGGCAACGAAATGCTCTTGTTGTTTCCGAGTTCGTGGCTCATTTACATTTTAAGTGAGCGTAAGGGAGACGGTATTCTTTCCGGAGTCTGTACATTAAGAGTTATGACATATTCAAAGACTGTTTTAAGCTTTCACGGTTTACAACTAAACTTATTCTGTCACTTACGGGATATCTTCCGTGATGGCCGCCAGTGTCGCCGTGTTTCAGCGCCGAAATATCGGGAGCTCAAAACAATGAACAATTTTATTTTGTAACTTTCAATATTTTTAAAATATCTGCGGTAACGCTTATTTTTATTAGGGTATGATAAAGTGGAATAACCAAACATGGAAAATTGTCGTGTATATAACATACTCGTATAAAACTAAGGATTGTTTTATCAAGCCGACAAACTAACAGATTATCGTTATTTTTTATATTCAACGGATCTTTTATTTCAAAACAAACCTTTTAAGGTATTCCTCCAATATGTCACTAAGACATTTACAATTTAAGCATTACAATATAAATACAAATACATTACATAAACTAAATAAGTATTCCATAAAGATTTGACACACAAAATATAGTACGCGATTAATATAAATCCTACGACACGACATCATCTTAATCGAGTGCCATTTTTGTGTCAAACCGTAAACCTATAAGGAATATAACGTACCTATAAAGAATATAACATATACAGGGTGTTTGGTAGAAAAATCGACACAATTGTTTGAGGGATTGAGGGTTATTTGTTGGCACAAAAAAAGAATTTTTTTAACGTTTTAACTTAACATAACAGGACGCCTGTAATCCCCGAACGGTTAGGCAGAGGTATTAGTTCACATTTCGCCAGTTATGTTAAAGTCCCATGTAATAGGGGTATTCAGCTGCATCCGGTGAGACTGGAAGCTGACCCAACATAGTTGGGAAAAGGCTAGGCAGATGATGTAATAGGGCGAGCCTATTGGCAACAATTGGGCACAAATCCAGGCTCAGTGGTTGCTACTGAGAAATTCCTGTAGGAAAAACCCAATAACAGTTTGCCCGACCTGGGAATGGAACGCAGGACCTCATTCATTCTTTAACGTTTTATTAATTTCAAATCGTACGGAACGTAACATCAGCGATAATGACCAATCGGAGTGTTTCAGTCCACCCCACCACTGGGGCTTAACTCAGTTGTATTGTAATATTTAAGAAACACATACTTTCATCATTTTCCTCAGACATTATAGTACATTTTTGCACACTGTAACAACAAACATTAATGAGTTCTATTACAAACTAAAACAAAAAGTTTTGTTGATTCCATTCTTCGGATAATAAAGGAACTAATATCTCAATCACCATTACACTAAGGAAAGATGGATGGATTGTGTGAGGAATGATATGAAAGAAAAATGAATAAATGATAGCGTAACGATTGACAGGTGAGAATGGGAGAAAAAAACGTGTTGCACCGACTCCAACTAACATGGGACAAGGCCAGGAGGATTATGAATTACTATTTCTCTAAGGACACAGGTTCTGTGGGTGAAAACTAGGAAGTGACCTCCCTATCCTTTAAACTCATAGACAATTTAGTCTGCCCATTTTCCAAACACGCTGTATAACGTAAGACAAATATTTTTTCTTCGCAATCATTTCATACATTATGAGAAAACAAATATTATTTATGTACATATAATAAAACAGTCCCACGAATAAGGTAAAGGAAGGGTTCTCGAAATAATCCTAAATGTCATAAGGTGACTACGCAATACTGCCAAAACAATTGTTGTAAAAATATCTTTTTTTTTGTAAACGAAGGTTGAGGATGAGGTTTACATTTGGTAGACTTAATGATAAGTGTACCAAATGTAAACTTCATAACAAAATCACAAAAAAATCAATCAATCGATCTCAAATCTTTCTCTCTTGTTAATGATAACACTAGAAACGGAATATTTACTGATTTGATTGATTTGATTTTTTGTTTGATTTGTTTTGTTTCTCAAACAAATCAGTAAACATGGTAAATATCCCGTTTCTAGTGTTAATGATAATGTAAGTGACCATGATAGTTTAAAATCTTATATTTAGTAGACTTGTTTACGCTGGTCTATAGGCCGAGATTTACATGTAAATTACTAGTCTTACCTCCATCTTGCACTTATAATTTGATAGTTGTGCAACAGTAATAATGCTCACCGAAATACGTGCTAAGTAAGTGGCACTTCCTGAGGGTGGGGGTCCCAGACTTGGAATTCGCGTTCACATTCGCTGGTCGGAGTTTGGAAGCCTCGGAAAGCACGTGGTGCCGTTAGTCCTGCGCCTAATTTCGTCCCGGTAGTGTAGGATTGCCGTTCCATAGGATAATGGGAGTAAAAGAACAGAGTGTGCACTTGTACATCTAACATCTCCTGTGTAGAAGGCATCGTGGCATACCTCGTAGAAGATGGCGGGACGATCTGAACGAGACCAGCGACTAGTGGTCTACATTGGCCCTGGATCGAAACAACTGGAAGTATCAGTATCTGTGTACTTGTTGAGATTAGTAGGACCTAGCAGAAAATCGGTCAGGACGATATTAATTTTGATCTCGATCTTAGAGATTTTTACTGATAGTATATCATTTAGGTACATGCCATTCACTGAAAATAATATAGGGTAACTGGTAATTAGTGACCGATACTTAAACACGTGATTGTACTCATGATAACAAACAACTTTCCCAAAGAAACACTTTTTTTAATACTGATTCACTTTTATCTCAATAACACAACAGCGGAGCATTACGGAGCGGACTTGCGAGCCGCGCTGGTTTTCTGCCTACCCACTGTTGCACTGTACGATAGTAATGAGACAGAACGGTGTTACGCGGCTAACAGCTGATAGGTCACAGGCGCGCGCGTGAATGTATTATTGTGATAAAATTGAATGAGAATTAAAAAAAATGTTTCTTTGGGAAAGTTGTTTGTTATCATGAGTACAATCACGTGTATAAGTATCGGTCACTAATTACCAGTCACCCTATATAACACAAAAAGCTCAAACAAGGTAGTAGGCTATTATGTAAATACTGCCACAGTTTCTACTAGGTCTAAATGAGGCCCCCTTTTCTTACCTTTTTCACTGTTAGGCAGTGAAACCACTCATTAACTACTGTCAATGTAAATTGGCCCTCATTAGTAGACCGATTCATTAGTAGTTAAAACGCGTGTCGGTCGAACGGAGAAGTCTTTAAAAATATTTACCATCTTGGAGTACTGTCAACAAATTAGTGAGTTTCGTCGTGAACGTTGATGGACGGGTTCCAAAAATACTTGGTTTTACCCATGGACCCGGGGAACAAGACTGCTATTTTCAATGATTGATCATTAATAAAATTAGTAGGTGTTCTATGGAACGCTTGTTTGCGACAATAATGACACAACTCGAAAAATAAGAAATACCGGACAGCGTTTTTTTTAAGTTAGGTTAAAACCTTTTATCAAAAGATGGAAGGTTTATTTTACGTATTTCGTTACTTAATTTAATACATACTTTCGTTAATTTTATATTCAACTACAAACAAAATTTTTGAGTTATTACATCCTTGTTGCATGCGAACAAATTATTTACAAGGCTGATGTGAGGAGAAACATCTTGAGGTGACGCTCTAGAAGGATATACTGACCTTTTTGGTGATTTTGAATCTGGAAGAAGCAAAAGGGTCATTGCAAGTAAAGTTGGGTTATTATGACAACCATACCAAGACAACTCCATTACCTTTGTGTCAAAAGTTCCTAGTCTATTAAATTGATAATACTCGCTTGAGAGCGTTGAGTTGAAATTGTAAGTGTAATTAAGAATGAAGCAAGTGTAAAAGTCATTAATGTAAAACGCGTGTCAATGGTGCGACCGACAACACGCGTTTGACAAAAATGTCAAAACAGGCAGATTTTCGAAAAATAATGCCTTATTTGACAACGCTCTATTGATTTTGATAAAACTGTCAATGATCAGCCATACTTTACTAAAATACTGTAACGAAGCTGAAAGGCACTTGTTCATCCCGTCGTCATTGCGATATTTTTTTTTGTTCTAGACCATACTTTGGAACCTTCTAGTTACGGAGATATTGGGGGTCAAAGTATAAATATTTTCAATACTAGTTTTAATGATATTATTTACTTTAAATACCTCCACGATCTCCATACTATTCAATGCATCCATCAGCACAATGTGTTGAGTGCGTTACATTGAGTCCTACCGTAAAACGTGATTTTTCAGCTCAAAAAAAAAAAGTAATTTCCCAGCATAATATTTGCGTAGAGTTACTTGAAGGCCGAGGTGACTTCGTGTAGGGTCCGTTAAACCTTGTATTTGCAGATTTGGACCCCGGATTGTCTAACCTAAAAACAGAAATTAATCAATTATACCGCATCCAATTTAATAGAAACGCACGTGAAATACTGTCAAAAAGTTTCTAGCATACCCATGGGAGCTTTTAGCCTAAATTTTGCAGCAGTTCCGGAAATAATGTGATGTTAAGAAAAGTTTTTTAATTTGATCCTGTTACAAGTTTTCGCTGTTCTTGATATGTAGGTGCTTACTGCGATTTTTCTCAGAAGGATACTGGGATTAACTACATACCGCCTTTTAGATTTATTTTACTGGCTGTTGCTTGCGACCTTCGTTCGCGTGAAATTATTATAAAAAAAAATATGACTTCCCTTTTTGAATCGGATTTAGTTACCAATTGGTAACAAAATCCAAAAAAAACCCCTTGATTTTGTTACCAATTGGTAACAAAATCAACGGATTTTTTTTTTTGCACGGAACCTAATCTTATTCTAAAATACACCGGACCAGACCTTATGAGATCAGCTATCTGCCTATGCCTAATATGACTTCCCTTTTTGAATCTAATGTTGTTACCTATAGGTAACAAAAATCAAGGGTTTTCATTTTTTTGCATGGAACCCTAATTCTTATTCTAAAATACACCGGACCAGACCTTATAACATCAGCTATCTGCCAGTAAAAGTCCCGTTAAAATCGGTCCAGCCGTTTCGGAGATTAGCCGGAACAAACAGACTGACAGACAAAAAATGAAATAAAATGTGTTTTTGTTAAAAGTGCCGTAATTATTTTCACATACATTCAGTACAAAGCTGTTATTACGATATTACAAACAGACACTTCAATTTTATTTATTTGTATAGAAGTATAATCGACTCTTCGAAATGCAATGTACAGATCAGATGTCTCAGATATCTGTGCTATATTCTCGTTAAATAATAATATTGCTGGACCGCCTCGTTGGTCTAATGACCGCAAGCGCGACTGCTAAGCATGAGATCCTGGGTTCGATTCCCGGGTCGGGCAAAGTATTGTTGGGTTTTTCTTCAGCCTACTTATTCTGTGAGCTAGACAAGGTACCTATTCCAAATTGTGTCCCACTCACTAATGATCAGGTGCTTGTTACAATTGTCGGCATAACAAAAACAGTGGGGGTACCACGATTAATTAATGTAATGTTACCAAGTTAATTAATGATACGATGCACTCTGTTTCATTTAGTCTTTTGTATTTATTTGTATTTTTATATTGTAGGTAACCAAAGAGATTAAAAAAAATCGTAAATATTTGAATGTCTTTGTAGGTAACCTTAGTCGGTTAGTGAACTTGAGTTATATTTAGAATCTCCGAACATTATGACAAACAAAAAATGTTATCCTTTTTTTAAAATAGAATTGTTTTTACAGTCGGTATCGAAGATTAAAATCGATATAACTAAACCACATACAAAGTACCTTAAAAGCATATTTATTAACAAGGTATTGTGACTTCCATTTGATTGAAAAGTTATTACTCGTTAATCACTCGTACTATTTTCAGATCAAGTTTCGGGGTACTCCTCAAAGCGCAACTATTTTTAAGCGCAACCAACTAAGCGCAACTTAATTATTCCTACTATTAACAACCATGATGAAAAATAGAGAGGGGTATGATGGATTCATTAAATTTTGTTCAATCATGGTTGCGCTTTGAGGAATAAACATATAATATTTTAAAATTTTAATTTGTGAGCGCAACTAATGGTTGCGCTTCGAGGAATAATTTAGTTGCGCTTAAAATAGTTGCGCTTTGAGGAATACCCCCTAGTTTCAGAAAATGTTTTGTAAAACTCTTACACATATAGTTGTAATAATCAATCAAGATGAGGTAGGGTAGGTAATCTAGGTTGTTTCACGGTAGGGCAAAGGCCTCGATTCCCTCTTTCCACTTTTCGCGATCGATGGCCAATCCTTTATAAATGAGTTCAGCTCAAAAGCTCAATATGCTATATCTCTATTTATTTATTTACTAGCCTGTTGCCCGCGACTTCGTTCACGTGGAAATTTCGATGAGTTATTCCGGGATCAAAAGTAGCCTATGTGCTTTTCCAGACTATAATCTTGTTCTGTGCTAAATTTCATCCAGATCCGTTCAGTTGTTCTGGCGTGATTGAGTAACAAACATCCACCAATCCATACTTTCACATCTATAATAGTAGTAAGATTGTACAATGTATCTTAGCAACAGTCGCAATTTATTGGTGAACCAACGTTCCCAAAAACAAGTGACAAAATAAAAATGAGAGAACAACTCAGAGGTTAATCATGAACAATTTAAACACAAATAAACTTACATACATTTATAACAACGTGAATAAAGACATTTTTTAATGACATTCTTGTACCTTCTTTATCATTCAAGATATATACAAAGTGCTTCCTCAAGCAACGTTTGTCACTTACTCCTGTTCCACAGCTTTACTTTAGTGTTGTGCCACAACATCTAGATATCGATTATCGATTGAACGTCGCAGCGAGTCGATAATATATCGCAGGTCAGACTCCCAGCATTAACCTATCAGTTTCGTGCCGCGGCTATTAGGGTTCAGGTGTAGTGAAAGCTAGGCTATCTGTAGCTAGGCTATGTTTAGATTAGTAGTTTGAATTCTGAAACTATGGTTCTGAAAATATTCGGTTTTATGTACATTTATGTCATGAGATGCTAAGAAGCGCGTGAAATATTAGTACGCCCTAAGAGGTGTGTAGTACTCGCAATGTTCGTGAGTGTATGACTAAATGAATCAAGCAAAGGTATATGTAAGGGCCGTAGCAGGTGACGTTATTTAGTGTATGTCAATACCCGTGAGAAAGAGGCGTCATTTTATGTATGTGTTACCCAAACACTCAGCAGTATAATAGATAGCCTAGTGGTGTGACCGTCGGATTGCTAAGTCTCGAGTTCGAACCCAAAACACGCACTTCTGATTTTTGGGATCCACGTGCGTATTTATAATTATCACTTGCTTCGGTGAGAGAAAACATCGTGAGGAAACCAAACCAACAAGAGATATTTCTCGACGGCATCAGAGGCCCATGGGCGGCATAAACTCTGACACCAGGTTGGGCACTAACCACACGAAACAGGAAGAAGAGGACCCAAGTAAACAAATAATATTTAATTTACAATCCTACTAATAATAAAAATGCCAAAGTTTGTGAAGATGCATGGATGAATGGATATTTTTTCCTCTTTTTCTAACTTTTAACTATTGATCGAATTTGGATGAAATTTGGCACAATGCACACAGGTAGTTTATAACCTGGATAAACACGTAGGATACTTTTTATCCCGGTAGTACGATCCCGTGGGATAATTACCGAATTACACGCGGGCGAAACCGCAGGCATAAGCTAGTAGTATTTGAAAAAACTACGCCAAAAGTAGCACAGCTAAATAAAATTATAGCTACGCTTCCCATAGTGTGGGTACCTTACAGGAGTAGTTTATTACGGCTCATACACGCTACGTAATTTGAATGGGGGCTGTGTGAGAGTTATTTATAGCTTTATTTTATCCTCCATTCAGCTCTATTTGTTACATACAATAGTATTTTAAGCCTCACTAACTGGTGGAGTTAATATAGAGGTCTTAATTTGTCGCTGAGAAGTTGCTGTTTTTGTGGACGTTTATTTTGTTTTAAAATCAAACTTATAGGTGGCCCTGTTTTATTATGAAGTACAAAATGAGACAGATATTTATTTTTTTCACTCTCTTACCATCATTACTAACTCTACAATGTGTCCGGTCATGGACTAGCGATATTCTAGGTACCTACTTATACAATATTATTTTTAGTATATGCGAAACCTGAATATAGTTTGATCAGAATAAGTAAATGAATCGATTCCAATAATTTTTAAACCATGTTATATTTTGTCCCAAAAATATTTTTAAATAGTTACAAGTTGGACACCGAGCGACACTAAGCACATAGCAATCATTTAGGTACCTACTGCCATATTATTATTATCAATGGACTCAAGACCACGCTGGAGGCACGCGCGCGCCCGAGCCGCGTGGTGACCACGTTTTTGTGTGGACAACAAGGTAATAGAACAAGCTTATAACTTTGTGATTTTTCATGATACAGTTTTGAAATTTTGTACACAGATTCTTTACATAAAAATACTAGACACGTGATTCAGGTTTCGCATATACTAAAACTAATGTTGTATGTATAACAACTACTCTAATACGTGTTTTTTTTATTTGCAAAGTAATTGTTGTCAAATAAATTGTTTGTTTGTACCTTACGACACACAAAACTTGTTCGGATTATTTTTATCTATTGACAAACTATCACATTCGTTCACATTAACATTGTAAATTATAAGTTTAGTAAAATACCATTTTGCATAAACAAACTTGGCAATATCGGTTTACGACTAACGGCATTGCAATAAAATGGTTACAAATGGGAATATTTTTCATGCACAAAATTGTTATTTTTCATGTTCTTCTGCCTGGTTTATTTTGTGACATACATAAGCTCACGCCTCGTTGGTCTAATGATTGCAAGCGCGACCGCTGAGCATGGGGTCCCGGGTTCGATTCCCAGATCGGGCAAAGTGTTATTGGGGTTTTCCACCAGGAATTTATCAGTAGCAGTCACAGAGTCTGAATTTGTGCCCGGTTTATAGCAACATGCTCACCCTCTATTACATGGGACTCAAAAAACATAACTGGTGAAATGTGGGTGTTCTATTAGGGACACATCTGTCTTACCCTTCGGGGATTACAGTCGTGATGTTATGTTATAAACTCACGCCTTTTTCCCATGGGGGTAGGCAGTAACCACAGAACGCCACCTGCTGCGATCCTTACATCCTCATTTGGCCTCGTCCATGTTTATTTTATGAATACATGTTTATTTCCCAGATCAAACCCATTGAATAGTAGGAAGGTACTTCAAGGTTCTCTTTCTAGAAAAATCTACACGTATTTTCCGAAGAAATTCATACATTTATTTCCTCTTTTTGTAGACAGCATCTGCAACAACTCAAGCACATTTAATGTTCAGAAAACACGGCAACGTCTTAGAGCTCACATTTTATAGCAATTTTAAAGCATTATAAAAACCGTCTGTGGTAAGACTTCAAAGAAATAGAAAATTTCACACATTTAGTGGAGTATTTCTTTCTTTATCGTGTGGTTAGTGCCTAACCTGGTGTCAGAGTTTTATGCCGCCCATGGGCCTCTGACTTGACTTTACATGCCGTCGAGAAATACCTCTTAGGCATGCTGGTTTCTACACGCTATTTTCCTTCACCGAAGCAAGTTATAATTATACAATTCGCAAATGAATCCGAAAAACCAGAGATGCGTGTCTTGGGTTCGAACTCGAGATCTATGACTTGGCAGTCCGGCAACGGCCACAGCTGGGCAGCACTGGGACAGTAATAGAATAGACTGGGGTTATTATTTTTAAGGTACTAACCTAACCCGTCTGAAACCTAACCGTATTCCTAGCAAAAACCTCAAGAATTTTGCAATTCACGTTTTAATTCCTCACTCGATTTCCCATATTGCCTAAATCATATCCACGTGTAGGCATTGCTCAGTTATCCAGCTCAGAATTCAAGCATTCTAAAGCTAAACTCATGGGACAAAGGCTGTCTGGATTGGCTTAGACCTCAACAAAGCTGTTTGTGCCTCCATTGGCATCAAATATTCTGACAAAGACACGACTGTGGAGGTTTTGCTAACTGACAAGATAAATACAGGATTAAGCTGCAAAGGCATGTGGCTTTGGATAATAGGAAACGTTTTGTCAATGGAAACTTACGCCAGTTTTTTAATCTTTATCTCTGAACTTTTTGACCGACTTCTAAAAAGGAGGAGGTTATGCATTCACCGGCATTTTTTTTTGTCATGTTTTACACCGATTCCTCCGTGATTATTGGGCTGATGTACGAGATTCTTTTTTCATTTGGTAGAGGAAGCCCGCGGCTCCGACCCATATTTTATTGACTTTGCTCGAGTAGTTTATGAGTAAGCTCCTTTAATACGTATTTTTTCTTCTTGGGCTATGTTGACGACATCATGGTCCCTTAATAACTTCTAGTTACAATGCAAAATTGATTCATGACAGGTATTTGAGTGGATAAAAAACTTTTTGCAAAAAAAAAACGACTTCCAAAAAGCACTACAAAAGTCTAAAATAACTTTTCTTTCGGAAGTCCGAAAATAAACAAATGCATTGTAGACTTTTTTGTGGTTTTTAGAAGTCGTTTTTTTTTTAAGTAAGAGGTTGTTGTGAAACGTTTAATCTACTTTAACTTAGCAAATCCTTTGGTTGTTTTTTATTTCTCAACTCAACATGTCTAGTCTCTGCCTTGTACAAGTTGTGCAACACTGGCAGGAATAATGCGTTGTTGAGACGAACATGTTGACTGAGTCAATTAAGTGACGCTTAATTTTTGTTCGTTGATGATGCTAGGAATTTAATTTAAAACCGTACTCACCAACTTGCAGTTAAAATTAAAAAAAAACGGGGTTATCCCTAAAATACATAGGTATGTGCATACACTTGATTCTAAATTTAAAGAAGTATAAAACGCTTTAATTGATTTTCTAAAATACTAACATATCGTCTCCATCCAATGGGAAATTCCAACAAAATAACGATGCATTACGTAAGTATGAGAATTCACACGTGTTTAATTAGTGTTTTAGCGCTAACAATACCTTCACAAACTTCCAGCGGATTACAAAACTAAGTACATACGACGTACGTAGATATTACCCCGATCCAACCCATTCCCACCCACACCTTCATATACACACGTGGGTGGTGTTTGTTAACCCACTCGCTACTTAGCATCAATCCTCGATCGATATTCAAAGTTTAACCGTTCCATTAACAATCCGGCAAGTTGGCCATACTGCCAATATGACGTCACGAATAGGTACACAGTTAACAAACTTGCGACAAAGATTATGGAAGGTGTAGAAGCGATACACTGATTTTTATTTTCCGTTTTAACATACAACTTTTAAAATCGGTTACAATTGGTGTAACGTAAGTCGTAACATGAAATGTAACACAAAACAGCCGTCCAAATCTATACAACGCAACATGAAATGTAACATTAGGCAAAACAGTTTCAACTTATGTAACATTTCACCAATCAGTACTAGGCATCAAAGTTTGTTCGGTAAAATTTGTCAAACACGATAACTTTTCAACTTGTGCGATTGGGGGTAAATAAACTCAAGCACTCAGGTAATAATACAGGGTCAAGTAAGTTTAATGACCCGTGAGGGGAACGAAAATAAGCATTGCTGTTACCAGTTTTTGATTTTCTATTGAGAACAAAACTTACAAGTTCGATAGACGGCCAGGAACTGATGATCTAGAGAGTAGCTATCGCGAAAAAAGAACTTTAAAAGCCTGCCAGCGTAGGCCCGTCAAACCTTTGTGCATGTTATGGTGGCGCTGCTTGTAAAACGAACATGTCAACTCCAGAAAAGTGGCAGTCGCTATGGAAGAGTTTCATAGTAGATTGACAATGCTTTTCAGTAGTTTTTCCATCGTTGAAAAATTTCACTTAAAGGTGAAAGGGATATCGACGCAGAAACAGTTACAACGTGTTCAGTACATCATACATAACCCCCACATAGAAATACAGGGTGTAAACAGACCCTTCACGAAGCCGTCAACCAAGCATTATGTACATCAAACCAAGTAACTTTACGCAAAAAATATTGCTGTGAAACGATTTTTTTTTGGGATGAAAACTCACGTTTTACGGTAGGACTCAATGTAACGCACTCAAAATATTGTGCTGATGGATGGATTGAATAGTACGGAGGTCATGGAGGTGTTTAAAGTAAAAATCTTACATTAAAAACATGTAATTATTAAAACAAAAAAATTGCGAAAAAGTTGAAACTTTGACCCCCAATATCTCCGTAACTAGAAGGTTCCCAGGTATGGTCTAGAACAAAAAAAATATCGCAATGACGGGGAGAACAAGTCCCTTTCGGTTTCGTTACGGGTAGTTTTACGCCCTTTTTTTCATCACCATTTTTTTTAATGTACTATTGCCTACAAAAGTGCACATTTTTTTTTACATTGTCGATGAAAAATTCTCTACGTGGTAATCGTTTGTGCGTTCCACCCCGTGTAGTTATTCCTTTTCTATTTCCTACGTTACTGCCACATAATTGTCGCCGTTAGTCTTTATGCATTACAAATTCAAATATATTTATTTGTGACACATCGGTAAAAGTAAGTCATGGTGTTATAAAAAAGTTATGTCTCATTATGTGCTGCCTTGCAAGGCATACAAAAGATATTTACACATTAATTAGTGCAGTTTGCAGTTTTAATGTGTCTAAAAATGTTAACTGAAACTTAAATAAATACTAGAAATACTGTTGGAACAGTTAATTACCTAATATTTAGAAGTCCAAAGCAAAGTTTGTGTGTGTGTGTGTGTGTGTTTTGCAAAAAGTTTCGTGTCCATACGAAGTACTTAATTTTCTTATTCTATGCTACCATTTCCTGAACTTTTACATTGTTTAAGTTCACGTTGCAAAATGGAGTCGGTGAGTTTGAACTCAAGCCTTTTGACATTCTTTGTGATTGTAATTACGATTTGTTTGCGAAACAAATTGAAATTTTCCGCGAAACAAAAGACTGTCGGATTATATTGAGAATTGGGGATAAAACCTTTGAATCGTTCTAATTTTACGGCTGATTTTGTTGTAATTTAGAAGCCCTTTTTCAATTAAAACAATAGCTGATTTTCCGTGAATAAGTATTTTTGGAAGATTATTCAGGCCGTCTGTCGTGTTTCCTATTAATCAAAGAGTGATTTTTTGGGCTATCTCTCCCGTTTTAACACTATCTTACCTAGTTGAAAGCTATAGTAGAAGTAGATAACATAACCTCTTGACTGAAAACTTGAATACCTACCTAAAATCATCATCTGTCTAGCCTTTTCCTAACTATGTTGGGGTCGGCTTCCAGTCTCACCTTATGTAGCTGAATACCAGTATTTTACATGAAGCGACTGCCTATCTGACCTCCACAACCCAGTTAGTACCGGGTAATACGATTCCCTTTGGCAATGCTGGTTTTCAGACTTTCGGGCCACTGATTTCCTAAATAATACAACGAATATTGATAAAATAATAAAAGGCATAGTAGTGTGTTACGCAATTAAGCTACTAAAATGAACTTTATTCCCTTAGGGCCCCATATTGAACCAATAATGTTCTCACTGCTGGGACAAAGGCCTCCTCTCAACCTCAGGCCTGTCTGACCTAGACAACGCAATTAGTAACGGGTAATACAATACCCCACCAACAGCTTAACGTGCCTCCGAGGCGCGGAAGAAACTCGGCATGTAGTGGGTTGTCACCCATCCACAGACCACCCTAGCAAGCGCGGCTTAACCTGAAGATTGATTTGAGCGGCTACCTAAAATCGAGGAAAAATAATCAATTGTTCCCTACATTTTGTTCAATAAATAAATGTAAAAAGTAGCAGGTAGTACAAGTTTTCAGTTTCCAACCAACCCACACACACAACTCTTTGTATGAACGAACAGACTAACAAAGGATACTACGGTAACCGTATCTATTCTTAATATAATAATGAGGTAAAGTTTATAAGCTTTCCCGCGTAATAATTTCCGATAACAACCCGAGCGAAGACGCGGGCAAAACTTTTGCACAATAAACGCGTCAAACTACGAAATGTCACATTATCTAGTGAAAACCTCACTATCATCTGTGCTATCATCATCAGAATTCACTTGCCCTTATTCCAATTTATTTTTGGTCGGCTTTGCATATCTTCTTTTCCTACTATTACAACTTTTTTGGAAAATATAAAGTAAATAGTTTTCGAAAAGCTATTTTAAAGTTAGATGGTTAACTTACTTTTTTGCCCTATCGGAATACCAGCGCTGTGACATTTTTTAAATGTTACAGCGCCATGCTGAGATAGGAGCCTTTTGGGCTCGTACAGAACCAATTTAGTTTAATGTATGTCTTATTTTAAATTTAATTTTAATCTTTTGCCCGCAGCTTCGCACGCGTTAATTTAGAATTCAACAATTAAACTCTTAACACACTACTAAAGATTCTATAATAATATAATTCAATCTGGATTCGAAAGACATGTGGCGCACTCTATTATCATAAGAACGTTATTGTTGTTTTCCTCGGGAACGGTACTTTTGTTTTGGGATGAAAGGTACCTTATGTCTGTTTCTGTACACCATTTTTTTTTTTTTAGGATGGGAAATCATCAAATGACCCCCTCCCGCTCTGGGCGGAGCGGAAAGGAGTGTCAGACTGATACTGACTAAAACCCATCCATGTTCCTTCTTTGCCCTTTGTATTCCAGGGCTGCGGTATCTCTTTCGAACAGTCCCGCAGCCCTGGCAGGCATCGGCCCGTGCGGACCCCTACGTGTTTCTGTACACCTGACAACGTATATGCAAAATTTCAGGATAATCAGGTGAAAAGGTAACAAACAAAGAAACAAACTTACTTTCGTAGTTATAATATTAGTTAGGATTTTATCGAGTTTGGTCCTGTGCGGTACAAATAAATACTTTTTCTCTCTTTATCTGCAGAATTTCTTTGTTTTATTTTCTTATTCGTATAAAGCTAAGGCTTATTAGTATTGTACTCGTGCATGTATCTTCCGATTTTAATATTAATGATGTGGATAATGTAGTTAGTTGCACACTGGATGTTTTATTCATTTTTTTTTAAACCAAGTATAGTGTGTATTGTTTTGTTTTTTCTAATAAATAAAATACTGACTGCTCAGTCGAGTGGTCGCGACTGTTGGGCATGAGGTCCTGGGTTCGCTATATTGGGTTTTCCCAACAGAAATTTTCTTAATAGCAGCCACGGAGTCTGGATTTATGCTCGGTTGATGACAATGACCCAATGACCCTCTATTACATGGGACTTAATCATAACTTGCAAAATGTGGGTGTACTATAATTTGGTACACCACCGTGATGTTATGTTATAAAATTACTCGTCAACTCAGTAGTCTCATCATCTCGCCAAAAAATAAGCACTAATTGTCCAATTTAAAGTGACATTTCTCATTAACCACAAACCAATAATTCAAGTTCAACTTGACAGATGGATCTCGACGGTCCCCTTTCGCAGCCATTACACACTTTACTTTAGAATTCATTAGGAAGCGTGCTGTTCGCAATGTTTTCCTTGCTCGCTTGTCAGGCTGTTTTATTGTCAGACTGTGGCGTTTAAATTGTATTGGAAAATATAGGTTAAGTAGTTGTATTTAGGTCGAAATACTTGTTGATATTAAATATCTTCTTGTACAGAAGAAATTGCTGATCCTCTTTTGTTTATGGTAATAACTTCGAATTCTCGATTCCGAATCGAGAACTTGAAGTTCTTAAAGAATTTGTCAATGTCTACGTTTTTATTACATTTTCCTGTTTTGCCGATTTATTTGGCGATGGCGCAGCATGTCTTTTTCTTCCATGCTTCTTTATTACTTAACATGTAATGAAATTTTGTCAAATTTTAACTTACTTTTTTAACTTTGTTAGTTTAGATATAAATTTTATTATGTAAGCTGTGATTTTCTGTAAGTGAAGGAGTACACCTATGTGATACTTTTGTCATCCATTATTTATTTCGTATGATCTGTGTAGGTACATCCTTTGTTGGAGATCTATATACATATAATAAAATTGTAACAGGCCGATGTCTGTACATTGAAGATTTTGAAAAAGAATATATATGGGGGGTCGTTATTAGAGCAACAGAAGCCAAAACAACAGCTTTTAGAATTTTTGTCTGTCTGTCTGTGTTTCTGTCTGTATGTTTGTACACGCATCACGCAAAAACTACTGCATGGATTTGATCGCAGTTTTCACCGTTCTACTACTAGATGCTTAACTTAAAATATAGGCTACTTTAGATATAGTTTTGGACCAGATAGATGGCGCTGTGCGAAGCAAGGGCGGGTGGCTAGTCTAAATAAATAATTTGTCAATTCAGAAACTGGATTTTATCATCATCATGTATGCAGTGACTACAATTGTTTTTTTTTCGCATGTATTTAATTTAATTTTATTTATTTATTTGCATCAGACACAACGATCCATAATTTAGTTAGTAAGTACATTTTAAATTAATGTTAGTTGGAGATCAAATAATCAGAGACAAATACACACCACACAAAATATTTTTTTATTAAATAAATATAAAATAAATAATAATAATAAATATAACGTGAGTAATGACATGGTTACTAATGTAAGTACCCAGTGCAATGAGGAAATGAGGAGTGCTTTGGAGGGTGCGATTCGGGAATATCGATTCATGCAACCCGACCTTAGACCACGCATACCTCGTTTGCCCATGCATAACAAAAATAGGGCGCTGGTGGCTGTTCTGGATTCGCAGTTGTCAAACTATTTTGATAACTGCGAAGACCTCACCGATGCTCACTCAATCCTGTATTGTACGGCTGTAGCGGCATGTCGTGTAGCTCATGTCAAATTTTCTGATGACAGAGCTACACGACCTAAACCAACCGTACCGCCATGGCAGTACAGGATTGAACGACGTATTGGTGGGGCCAGAGCACTCATCGGCAAACTGATCTGCTTCAGAGAGAGCAATACTCGCCCTAGAGTGATGCGTTTTGTGAGGACTGATATCAGTCCTCGAGACTACATGTCCCGAATCACAGAGCGCATCGACTTCCTGAAGCAGAAAGTGTATACATGGGCAAACCGTATTCGTAGGTATAACAGGCGGGTGGACCGATACACTCAGAATCGCACATTCCAAAGAGATGAAAGGTGGGTTTATAGGGCTTGGGAGCGATCGGACCAAGGTGTGGCTGACATGCGTCTACCGGATGATCATGCCATGTATTCATTCTGGCGCAGCATCTGGTCGGTGCCTGTTAGCCATACCGAGGGTGAATGGACTCGGGAGGTCGAGCGAGCGTGCGATCTAGTACCAGAAATTGGGGCAGTCACTATCAGCCCCCAAGACGTAGTTCGTGCAGTCCGTCCGTTGTATAACTGGAAATCTCCAGGGCCGGATGGGCTGCACTACTTCTGGATTAAATGGTTTACAAGGTGACACGCTCGCCTAGCGTTCCTGTTCCAGTCAGCCTTAGAGTCAGGGTCGCTGCCAGAGTTCCTGACTACAAGTATAACCCACCTGCTCCATAAATCGGGTAGTACTGCGGAGCCGAAAAATTATAGACCGATTACCTCTCTTCCAACGGTCTATAAAGTTCTTACATCCATTTTGAGAGCTAAAATTAACAAACACATTGATGACAATTCTGTCATGTCCGCTTCTCAAAATGGATGTAGGAACGGGTCCCGCGGTACTAAGGAGCTACTCCTCATTGATATGGCTATTAGTCAACAGGTTCGCCGTTCCCGAAGGGATCTGTCGACATGTTGGATAGACTATAAGAAGGCCTATGACTCGGTGCCACATACATGGCTCGTGAGGGTGCTAGAGTTGTATAAAGTTGATACAACTCTGCGCACCTTCCTGATGTCATGTATGGGGCAACGGAGGACAGTCCTTCGCTATCCAGGATGTCGGCAAATCCAGAGGAATAGCGAGCCTATAAGAATAGAGCGAGGTATATTTCAGGGCGATAGTTTGAGTCCACTTTGGTTCTGCTTAGCCTTGAATCCTCTTAGCACGCTGCTGGAGGATTCAGGTCTAGGTTATCGGTTGAGGTGGTCAAGTTATATCTCACCTCCTTTACATGGATGACCTAAAACTCTTTGCCCCCAACGATTTGCAACTGATAGAGCTACTGAAGGTAACTGAAACTTTCAGTAGCGCCATCAGGATGGAATTTGGTGTGAACAAATGTGCGGTCATGCATGTAAAACGAGGGGAGATTGTGGAATCTGTGGGAACCCAGCTCTCGGATTCCATATATCTTAAATCCCTCTCAGCAACCGAAACCTATAAGTATTTGGGTATGTCGGAAGCGCTGGGCATCAATGTTGCTGACATGAAGTAATCGTTGAAGGAGCGCTTCTTTGGCCGCCTGAAAAAAGTATTTAATAGTCTTTTATCAGGCGGAAATAAGGTGCGTGCCTTCAACGGTTGGATCATGCCGGTTTTGATGTACTCTTTCGGCATACTCAAATGGACTCAAACAGAACTAGACGCTCTGGATAGGAGGGTCCGTACGTTGTTGACGGCATATCGAATGCATCACCCGCGTTCTTCTGTTATGAGACTGTATATCCCGCGGAGGTGTGGCGGTCGCGGCTTTTTAAACGCTAAGACTCTCCACAATCGCGAGATATGCAGTCTCAGGGAATATTTCCTTGAAACCGACGTGGGGATGCATCGAGATGTGGTCGCGGTGGACAAGGGCCTCACCCCACTCTCCTTGGCTAAAGAGAACTGGCGCAAACCTGTAGTGCTTGACACTAACGACCGCATGGAGGTATGGCAGAGTAAGGAGCTTCACGGACGTTTTTTCCGGGCCCTGCATGGGCCCAATGTAGACCTACCAGCGTCCGTAGCCTGGCTACATTCCGGGGACCTCTTCGGAAAAACCGAAGGTGTTGTCTGTGCAATTATGGATGAAGTTATGATGACGAATAACTACCGGAGATTTATTGTGCAGGACGGTACGGTTGACATATGTCGGGCATGCCACCGTCCAGGCGAATCAATCTGTCACATTATCTCCGGGTTCGCCAACCCGCCTGCCAAGCGTGGCGATTATGGCAAAACCCCCCTTCTTGGGGGAGGCCTATGTCCAGCAGTGGACGTCTTTCGGCTGAAATGATGATGATGATGATGATCTCCGGGTGTTCTCATCTGGCTAACGGAGAGTACTTGCATAGACACAACCTTGTAGCCAGGATTATCCATCAGCAACTTGCTGTAAAATACAACCTTGTGGAATCGGAAGTGCCGTACTATAAGTATGTGCCCGACCCAGTTCTCGAAAATGGCAGTATCACATTGTACTGGGATCAATCCATCATCACTGACAGGACTATTGTAGCCAATAAGCCTGTTATAGTGGTGGTGGATAAGAGAGAAAATCAAGTATCTTGACTTGGCTCGCGAGGTTGTCGACATGTGGGATGTGGACTCAGCGATCATTGTGCCGATAGTCGTCTCAGCCCATGGCTTAATTGCCAAGAGCCTCGACCAATACCTGAGGAGGCTCTCGTTAGAGAGCTGGATCAAGGGCTTGATTCAGAAAGCGGTACTTCTGGACACGGCTCGCATTGTTAGGAGGTTCCTCTCTCTGGAGCCCTGACCGCCGGTAGCTTGGACCCTGTTCCCGATACCGGTGGGCTACAATTTTTTTATATTTTTAAATGTTTTTTATATATTTTTTTTAAGGAATATTTAAAAATGTAAATAATTTGTAAAAATATAAATAAAGGAAATAAATATATTAATTATAATAATTATATAATAATATTTTTTTTTTTCTTTTTTGGTATATACCTTTTCAAAAAAAAAAAAATTCCTGATGAATTTCATCCATTTATTAATTATTATTTACAATCGACATGCTTGCGGCTTTCAGCATTTTAATGTTAATATTTTTGGTTTGACGTCTCCAGCTAATTAGTTGACTGGTGCAGTTCCTTTTGCAAAACAAAACTTTGGACTACCTTTTAAACCAACCAAGGGGAAAACAAATGAACCTACCTACTTGTACCCCATTTCTTACATAAAATGTCACACTTAAAAACTTCACACACCATTAAACTACGCTCATAAACCGTGCTTCGAGCATATAAATAAAAAGAAACAAAACATATTCCCGATGTTCAGAGACAATAAAAAAATAAAACATTAAGTAAGTGGCTCTAAAGTGTATTCAAATCTTTGTTTCCAGTTGACGTTACTTACACATAAAGAAAAATCAACTTTATTTTAGTGTAAATTATGGCCATTTCAGAATGACTAGTAAGTACTATTAAAATAGTCATAAAAATGTTTTGAAGTTGTAGTGCAAGCTGAGGTTTATGCGTGTGTAATGAAATACATTTTTCTAAATCAGATATTTGTTTACGAGTTTGGAAACATAGTCATGAACACAGTATACCTGAGGTGGTTCTACTCGCGTTAGGTGGTCACTGAGTAAAAAAATTAATGAAACGCGACCTTACTTCCGTCGGCTCCCCCAAAACTAATGGGAATTAACTTTATGGGTAACGGGTATGTTTTGGGCATGTCGTTTTAATTTAAACCCCTAGGGATATTGTTTTTTCGAAATTATGATAAGTTTTCGAAATTAATTATTGAGGTAGAGCCATTTGGTTTTCGATGGTAAATATTAGTTAATCATTCAACTAGCGACCCACTCAAGCTTCCCATGGTTTTTGCATTCTCACAAAAAATCAGGATTTCTTTAATAAATGTTTTTACAAACATAAACCTTCCGAAATAAGGAGGAGCGTAGCTAAATAATAACAGCTGCTCGCGTCAGGTTAAGCCGCGCTTGCCTAGGTAGGTCCGTGGACGGGTGACCACCCATTACATACCGAGTGTCCTCCGTGTCTCGGAAAAGGACGTTAAGCCGTTTGTCAGTGGCCTTATTACTGGGTTGTGGAGGTCAGATAGGCAGCTGACCTCCAATATCTCCGTAAATAGAAGGATCCCAGGTATGGATCAGAACAAACTAAATATCGCAATGTCGGGGGGAACAAGTGTCTTTCGGCTTCGTATTTTTACACCCATCAGGTTGAATAATCATCATCATCATCATCATCATTCATCATTTCAGCCGAAAGACGTCCACTGCTGGACATAGGCCTCCCCAAGGGGGGTTTTGCCATAATCGCCACGCTTGGCAGGCGGGTTGGCGATCACAGTATGTTTGTTATAAAAATCACAGAGAACGCTGCTGCCCATTCTCTGGTAAGTCCCTTAGTCGCCTCTTACGACACCCACGGGAAGATATGGGATGGTGCTATTCTTTACGTCTGGACACCATACAGAGCATCATCTTCATTCATTCATCATCATCTCAATCATCATCATCATCATCATTTTAGCCGAAAGACGTCCACTGCTGGACATAGGCCTCCCCCAAGGGTCGCCACATTGACCGGTCCCGTCCGTTTCTCATCCAGTGGAACCCCGCAAACTTCACCAGGTCTTCGGCCCACCTAGTGGGAAGCCTTCCAACGCAACGTCTTCCGGTTCGCGGTCGCCACTCCAGAACTTTTCGGCCTCATCGGCCATCCGTTCTGCGAGCAATGTGCCCTGCCCACAGCCACTTAAGTTTAATAATATAGCTATTTAAATACATCAGTTATCCCCGAAGGTCATTGAGAAACCCTTTACGGTTATCGAACAGTGTAATTTCACAACACGATATTGACCATTACAGGGGGAAGTCCCAAAGTTCTGAACAAATAGTTCTCTAATAGTATTGTTGATGTTGTTATACAGTTAGTCATTTATCAATGGAAACAAATTGGCAATTGAAGTCAATGGAATCGATAAAGTTGGTAACAGCATCAAAATTGTATTTCAATACCCAACTCAATGTGGAATTCCCTGCTTGCGTCGCTATTCATTAATTCCATGTTCTTAGAACCTGTTACAGAAAAAGAGATATTTGACATTATTCAGAACCTCCCTAATAAACACAGTTATGGCATCGAAGAGATACCCCCAACACCAATAAAAGCATGTATCCAAGAACTCACCGCCCCCCTAACATACCTTGTAAATCAATCCTTTGAGGAAAAAACATTCCCGTCCCGACTAAAAATAGCAATAATTAAACCAATACCAAAAAAAGGTGGCAATTCCAACGATCCTAGTCAATACAGACCAATAGCACTTCTTCCAGCATTCTCAAAGATCTTTGAAAAAGTAGTTACTAAACGTATGTGTAAATTCTTAGAAAAATACGACATACTCGACAACAACCAATTTGGATTCCGGACAAACAGATCGACGACCCTAGCAGTATATAAATACACACAAGAAATACTTACATATATCAAAGACAAAAACTATGCAATAGGCCTCCTGCTCGACATGACCAAAGCGTACGACAAAGTATCACACTCTATCCTATTAACGAAATTAAATGGAGTTGGCATCAGGGGCGACGCACTTGACTGGTTAAAATCGTATCTCGCCGATAGGAAACAGTACGTACAGATAGAACACCTAGATGACGACACGTGCGAGCTACAAAACGTGCGCTCGAATATACTAACCACAAACTGGTCTATTCCACAAGGTAGTGTAATAGGATGTATACTTTTCCTCATCTACATCAATGACCTGCCAAAAATATGTGACCATCTATGTGTGTTATTCGCTGATGACATCTCCGTACTCTTTAAAAGTCCTACTAACAACCTACAATATAACTCCCAAATTATCGAAACTTTTAACCTAATAAAACGTTGGCTGCAGAATCACAATCTCGAAGTAAACAACAAAAAAACTAAAATCATACAATTTAAACCCTATCAAAAACAAAAAATTAACTTAAAAAATATAACAAACGCTATCCAAATTGAAGAAGTTGAAGAATTCAAATTACTAGGCATTACATTAGACTCTCACTTAAACTGGAAAAAACATGTCGAAAAAACTAAAATGAAACTGTCACAATTTTCATATGGACGTAGTGTGCTAAAATCGAATACAAAAACTCACTGTGCCCTCACTGCATACTACGCATATGCCTACGCGTGGCTACGCTACGGTATCATCATGTCGGGACACAGTGTAGATGCGAATGACTTATTCATAGCACAAAAGAAATGCATGCGAATATTATTTCATATAAAACCTAGAGATAGCTGCAAACCCCATTTTATAAAAGAAAAAATGTTAACTCTGCCGTCCATTTATATATTAGAAGTAGCCACTTTTGTTAAGAAAAACATAAAAATGTTTAATTTTGATAAAAACGAGCGCCGCAAAACTAAGTTAATACTTCCAGCACCAAGACTACAAATGTACAAAAATAGCCCAGAATATCGAAGCATACAGATATACAACAAATTACCTGAAAATATACGGTCCACGAGAACACTATGTGTATTTAAAGCTAGACTAAAGTCATTGCTCTTAGAAAAGTGTTATTATACTATCCAAGAATTTATGGAAGATAAAATGTTAAAATAAAGTTCAAATATATTTATGTATGTGTTCCTTTTAATACAGGTTCTTTTTTATGTCAAAAGCTATTTGTATTTATTATTCTATGTGATATGTTTATTGATTTTGTTGTGATTTTAATTTTATTAAGTAAATGAAACGAAATGCTAGACTGGAATTTTCAAACTTATAGTTTAATTAACATAATGTTTAAATGTGAAAGTTCCTAATGATCTCTGTAAGTCATAATTATTAGATAATACATACTCTGCAATATTAGTTTTAAGTTATCTTGCTGCGCCCTAACAGGGTCATGTACTCACTAGTTTAAGCCTAGCGTGTAAAATTGGTTGTGTACATTGTGCATTAAATAAATAAATAAATAAATATTCCCAAGTTCATATGACCCTAATCTATTTAAGTCGCGAGTTAATAGGCTTCTTTTGGGTTAGCTCGTTCCATCATCTACCTCATATCTGTCCTCAGGACTAGATTGAGGTCAAGAGTAAGTCCATCCAGTACAAAAAAAAAACTGATTTCATTTCCAGTTATATAAATACTAGCTGTTGCCCACGACTTCGTTCGTATGGAAATTTTGATACGTATGTGTGAGAAAAAACAAATTAAATATCCTAAAAGTTCGTTGGTGAACCCGATTTTCAAACCCAATATTAACGGAGATACAGCCGATCAAAGTTAGACAAAGTTTCTTAAAATGCTAAAAATTCATATTACAATGGAATACTTTGCAGGTAAAAGTACATAAGTGCTGGACGAGGGTAGATATTTTTTTTTATGGAACAATCGCAATTGAACTTAGAACAAAAAAAAAGAGGAGCTCGTGGCTAAATAATAACAGCCGCTCGAGCCGATCTTTAGGTTAAGCCGTGCTTGCCTAGGTTGGTCTGTGGATGGGTGACCGCCCATTACATACCGAGTTTCCTCCGTGCCTCGGAAAGCACGTTAAGCCGTTGGTCCCGGCTGTCATTTGTAGATCTTTGACAGTCTTTAGGTAGTCATAGGCCCAAAGTCTGACAACCAGTCTTACCAAGGGGTATCGTAATACCTAGTACTAACTGGGTTGTGGAGGTCAGATAGGCAGTCGCTACATGTAAAATACTGGTATTCAGCTGCATCCGGTTAGACCGGAAGCCGACCCCAATATAGTTGGGAAAAGGCTAGGCAGATGATGAACAAAATTTCCAAAATGCTTGCACCCGAAAACTATGTGTCGGCAGACTTCTGACACTTATTTAAAAATCTGGTGCCACAGGGTGGTGCACAACTTCGATGCTTTCCTAACTTTATTATCGATAAAATAGCCTGGCCGACGCGCTACGTTCGAGTTCACAGAAAATAAAATAAATCGATTACGGGACCTGCGGGATGATTTTCGAAAGCAATACCTCTATTCGCAGTTTAACCCACCGCTCCCATATACAACATTATTTTTAGTATATGCGAAACCTGAATATAGTTTGTTCAGAATAAGTAACTGAATCGATTCCAATCATTTTTAAACCATATTATATCGCAAAAATATTTTTAAAAAGTTACAAGTTGGACACCGAGCGACACTAAGTACCTATCGCAATAATTTTGGTACCTACTGCCAAATTATTATTATCAAGAAGACGCTGGAGATGCGCGCTGCGTGGGGACCACGATTTTGTGCGGACAACTAGGTAACAGAACAAGCTTATACCTTTGTGAATTTTCATGATGCAGTTTTGAAATTTTGTGCATAGATTCTTTACATAAAAATACTAGATACGTGTATCAGGTTTCGCATATACTAAAACTAATGTTGTATAATATTGATGGTTCAGAATGAGTGCTAAGAGGTATAATCGGTCCTGTTAAACGACATTAAAATCTCTAGACTGTATCCTGCAACAATTTTTTTTCATTATTTCTGACCACCGAGCAATTTTTGAATTGAAAAAAAACTAATCAGAAATGACGAGATGTGGGTGTAAGTACAGACGCCAGCACATCAAGCTACCCGAAACTATCAAATTTTCCCAAACAACCTTGAACCTAATGCTTTAGCGATAAAGTTGAAATTTGACAGATTGTAGTAGCTTGACGTGCTGGCGTCTGTACTATGGTACACTTCTCTGCCTAGCCCTACGGGGAAGTACATGCGTGATATTATGATTTTCGGCGTAGGCGTTGTATGTTTGATTGACTGGTGAAAGTGTATAACAAAATTACCAAATTAGATATCATTAAAAAAGCATCTTTAAAAAAAATACAAGAAACTTGCTTCTACTTCTCAAATATTTTGGATTCTAGAAGGGTGTAGCTTATGCTATGAAGCCACTTATTTTACAGGCGAAAGCTACGCCATAAATCTTATACCACTAAATAATATTTAGCTCTAAACATCCAAGCTCAGACCTAATAAAACAACCCACAAGAGCACGTGAAAAAAAAAATCACTTCACCTAACATCGTCGGCCACCCACAAATTCAATTACGCCACGAAAATAAACTTGTAACAAAACTTTATAGGTCTCCATTACTCGTCATAAGACCGTCCCAGATTACTAGGCTATTATTATACTATGACTGGGACAGTAGGTACCCTTCGAGACATCACTCAAGCTCAAACATGTTCAACATATCTCACGAAAGCCAGACGAGATCAATATGAAGCATTTGTAAAATGTAGTTTTTTCTCCGGCTGGAGTCTGAAATAAATGGCAGGCTTTAGCATACCTTATCTCTGGGCTGGTAAACCAAGATGGCGGATTGCGGAAAAACTGGGTACGAATAAGTAATTGGTAGTCATGCTAGTTTTATGAGACCTACTTACAACTGACCTTGTTTGTGGCTTTCAATTTTTCTCAGTCGAACTTAAACCGACGTTTTCAGTCATTTAGGGAATTCATCTATACTAATATATAAAACAGAAATGTCTGTTTGTAATTTCAAAATAACAGCTTTTTACTGGATACTTATGAAAGTATACAATATGTTAAAAAAAACCCGGTCCGATACGAAAGTGGCATATAGGTATACCAATGACATTGCCAAATAGATTATAAAACATAAAATATTCATGATAGTAAAAATATTAATGAATTTTAAAATGAATGATTTTTGTCCCCAAATAACACCGTTTCCCTAAATTCAAATAAACTTTTAAAACGTGGCAACACCATCTTCGGCATAAAAGTGTGTTCGATCGTCAATTGTTTTTTTATGACGTCGCTATCCGAGAAGCGACCGCTCGCCCCCGTGTGTTGCCATAGAAGTTTCCTCAATTTAGTACATTTTATTTAATTTTCAGCGGGGTATTTTTTTTACTTTTTCTCCAAAAAGTATTACACAAATAGAATCTAATCTCAATACCTAACAATACCCTCACGGGTCGGATGAATACCTCAGGGTTTTTTTTTAACATATTGTATACGGTAAAATTTTTGTTTGTCTTTCTGTTTGTTCCGGCTAATCCCAGAAACGGCTGGACTGATTTTGACGCGACTTTTACTGGCAGATAAAAAATTTAGATTTATTTGAGAAAAAAGATTAGGGTTCCGTGAAAAAAGAAAATCAAATAGGGATTTATAAAATAATTTCACCCAGACGACACGGGCAACAGCTACTTTATTCATAGATTAGTTTTTGCCAATGGCTTCGTTCGCGTTCATCATCATTCATCATCATTTCAGCCGAAAAGTCCACTGCTGGACATAGGCCTCCCCCAAGAAGGGGGGGGTTTTGCCATAATCGCCACGCTTGGCAGGCGGGTTGGCGATCGCAGTATGGTTGTTGTAGAATCAGAGAACGCTGCTGCCCATTCTCTGGTAAGTCCCTTAGTCGCCTCTTACGACACCCACGGGAAGATATGGGATGGTGCTATTCTTTACGTCCGGACACCATACAGAACAACAACGTTCGCGTTATGGTCGGATATTATACTAAATGTAGCTTAATATTACTGAAATAATTTTTAGAATCGGATCTGTAGTCCCGAAGATTACCCCCTGTATCCAAACTTATAAACTGTACCTCTTTATAATATTGGTATTAAAATTGATGGCTGCCAATATCGTCCCTCAAGTTTCAAGCCATCTTCATACAAAATTTCATAAAAATCGGTTAAATTGTTTAGCTAATTGCTTTTTTTCGCTCTTATTCTGGTGATCGATAAGTCAATTAAAACGTTGTGCGATATTTCGGGGAATGTATAATCCATACCTTTTTTTTATAATTAGATAGGTACTTAAAGAAAAAATGGTCGCTGTTACTTAACTAAATATCAAAAGTACGTGATAAGAAAATCTCACGCCCACGGGGGTTGAAACAATAGTACGCCACGTGACTTACCTTATTTATATACTCTCTTGAATTTCGTTCATTTTCAGTCTGACACTAGATACAGTTGACCTCAGGTCAGCAACACTTCTATATGTCACGCGACCTACTTACAAGTCTACCCATACCACAGCGTGCTTCTACAGAGCCTTGATGTTCAGCTCGAGGCGATGGTGATATTCCATGTCTGATCGCAGCGAAGTTAAGACGTCTTGGAACTGTATCCCATTCATTGTGCCCCGTGTTATTGTGTTAAGTTGTAATCTCAAGTAATTTGTTAGTTTGCTAAAAACGGTGTATACGGTGCGCACCCAGTGTGTTTTCATTGGAAGAAACCCATCTGCTGCTCACATGATGTACGAGCCTAACGGAATAAATCCTGACATATCAGACATATACCTAAAAAGTGGTAAAGTTTGTAAGTTTCTATGTAGGAGCTTATCTCCGAATATATTCATAGGTATGAAGAACAGGGTGTAAAGTTTTTCATCCCCCATAGCAAAGGGAGGATCCTCCGACCAGACGGGTGTTGTGCCTGGTGGGCTCATCATCACCATCCACAGCCCGAACTCACCCACTGCTTTGTAAAGGCCTCTCTTTTCTTATGCCAATCTCCACGATCCTGTGCCAGCCTCATCCAGGTTTTTCCCCCGATGACAACTATGTCGTCTGCCCATCTCGCCGGCGAACGGCCTTGGTGGTCTATATAGTCTTAAGTCGCGGATAACTTTATTGGCGCCATTCAGAATGTTGATTTTGGTTCTTTATTTGTGTCATAGATGGCGCTATAGTACTTTTTGTACTGTGTTGCTGTAGTACTTTATAGAAGTGCCGCTACATACTTCTCCTATTCCAAAAAATATTTCACTAAAGGAAATATACACTGTAACCAAGCGTCATAAGATATTTTATGTTTCTTCGTTAGAAAGAGTCGAGTTGTGTCGTGGGCAAAAGCTAGTTAGTTGATAACAAAACCAGCACAAGCTGGCCTAGCATTCCATTGAAGCACTGTACTACGTTAGGCCACATTATAGTCAAAGTGACCCACTGAAATGCGACTCGACTGCACAAAAAAATTCATTGCAACTGCTCGACAGTAAAATAGCGCAATGAATATTGTTGAATTGTCACAATGAAAGGGACCAAAGTGGCTTAATGATAACAACCACCCGGGTCGATCTTCAGGTTAAGCCGCGCTTTGCTTTGGTCCGTGTATGGGTGACCACCCATAACATACCGAGTTTCCTCCGTGCCTCGAAAAGCACGTTAAGCCGTTGGTCCCGGCAGTCATTTGTAGATCTTTGACAGTCATTGCCCGAAAGTCTGACAACTAGTCTTACCAAAGGGTTTCGTATTACCCAATACTAACTGGGTTGTGGAGACCAGATACGCAGTCGCTCCATGTAAAATATTGGTATTCAGCTGTATCTGGTTACACTGGAAGCCGACCCCACATAGTTGGGACAAGGCTAGGCTGGTGGTGGTGTCACAATCCAAGGGATTATAATTCGGAGTATGTGACGCAATTGGGGTGCTATTTTTACTCACGAGTAGGTACTTACGTATAGATATTTCACATTTGACCTTTCAGAAGGACATTTACACATAAGGCCAGTCATAATTAAACAGCACATATGTCCGTTACTGATAATTTATTAATACCTAAATCAAATAATGGTGGGTACTACGAATAAAGCCTTTTAAGTTAAAGATCAAGTAGTCGCAAGCGTGACTACTGCGCATGAGGTCCTGGATTCGATTTCCAGATTGGGTTAAGTATTATTGGATGTTTCCATCAGAATTTGGCTCATTCTTTGAGAGTTCTATGGAATGGCTATAGGACGGCAAAGAGACGTATTGTGTCAATTTGATGAACAATAAGTTACCCTGAGATTATACAGGGTGTAAACGGACCTTTTACGAAGTTGTTAACCAAGCATTCTGTACAACAAATTAAGTAACACTGCAAAAAAAATTGCTGGGACACGAATTTTTGAAAGGAGACGACTGGTTGACTACCTATCGGGGTAATAGAGGCATTTAAAGTAAGATTACCACGTTAAATATCTCTAGAAAGAAAGTTCCTCCGTAATAAAAAGAAAGTTCCCAGACATGGTTCAGAACAAAAAAAAAATATCGAAATGACGGGAAGAACAAGTGGCTCTCGGCTTCGTTAACGTTGTTTTACACACTTTATGCTAATATTTTCGGAAGTACTGATCCAATTTCGAAAATTATTTGCGTAATGGCAAGCTTCATTATCCCGGAGTATGATAGGCTATATTTAAAAAGATCCCGTGGGACTATGACGCGGGGGATGCCGGGGACAAATGCTATGAACAATATTATGGAACACTATTTATTTATTTTAACTTCATGTACAATAGTGGTACTTAGGCGGACTTAATGCCACAGGGTATTCTCTACCAGTCAATCTTTGGGTTTATTTTGTATAAAATATATATTATATTTTAATTTTTCGGGAAACTTACAGCTAATATAAACAATGTTTTTAAACAATAAGAATTTGAAGATATTTTATTTTTATTTTTAATTTGGCAACATTGTGATAGGGTACAAAATAATATCTAAAATGTAAATACTCGTTTTCAAAAATGTATTTTAGATACTAATACACATTACAAATAAAATAAATTAATAAATATTTTAACAAAAATACCAAAATAAAAACCGGCCTATTGCGAGTCGGGGTCGCGCATGAAAGGGTCCGTAGTAGGGGAGCCCACTTTAATTTTTAATTTATTATTTGTTGTTATAGCGGCAACGGTACACATTCTGTGAAAATTTCAACGAGATGCAGGAGGAGGCTTAGTAATAGGGTCCCGTTAAAACGTCAATTTAATAATAACTACTATAACTATACTTCTAATTGAGAACTATTTAGTCTGACTTAAATAGTGGTTAAGAACTTTTCTTTTAAAAGCGAATTTTCTTTCACCATTGTATGTTTTATGAAAATAAGTCTCCTTTCAAGCTGGCTCGTGGAAAAATAGACACCCATTTCCATACCGAAAACTAAAGTCAATTAATTTACAGTGAGAAACTGTAAATGGCCTCTTTAATGTTAAATGGTAATTTCCTTCATAATAATAAGGTGTTTCGCCTGTTGAAATTACAACAAATTACCACTGAAATTACGGGGAACAACTATCTCATGAAATGTTACACCTTTATTGTTTACAAAGACATTTTGGAGTACCTAGTTATATGTTTACTCTTTGTCATAGAATATTAGAAAATTCATTTATTTTTCAGTCATTTATTTCAGTAACAATTTTACATTTTTTTTTTCTTTTTTTGATCCTGTTGAATTTATAGTTTATTGTTTTATTTGTGTTTTATTGTTATTTTTGTAATTTTGTGAGATGCACGTCATGACCCTGCGGCAAATAAATATATTTTCTTTCTTTATTTCTTTTTGTCGAAATTTAACACTAAATTATAAAATTAAAAGAATTACAATAAAAAGCATTATTAACAGTGACCAAATGATTTAATTTAAAAGTAAAACCCTTTATGTTAAATAGCAAAATAAAAAAATACAAAGACAAATTAAGATTCCACCATTACAATTGAAAAGATATATGCCTGTCTCAGTTTTGAATTTTACTTTTATATCCTTTGTTTTCTTCTTCATATTTTATTGTTTTGCCCTGTGTGAGTCTAATAAATCCTTTTATTTTATTTATTTGTTTATTACCAAAATTCCAAATAAAATTATATACAAACACTTGTGTTTTAGATGTGTATGTATGTACTAATAAATTGGATTTTAAGATCTGTTAAATAAAAGAATTGATTTTTTTGATTAAGTACTTAAAATATAAATCTTTACCTAACACGATGAGTTCATTCTCCTGCTCTTATCCCAATTTATTTGAGGTCGGCGCAGCATGTCTTCTTCTTTCATTCGTCCCTAGTACTTGTCATCTCATCAGATACCTTTAACTTTCTTGTCGTTTCTGCCTACCCCCATGGGATAAAGGTGTTAGTTTACGTATGAATGTATGGTTTTAACTTTCTAGCTTACAGTAGCGAAGGGTCAATTTTTGTAAGAGGGAAGCCGGAGTACATATCTTTAATGTGATTATATAATTTATCTATAGAATACTCACTGTGCCATTTTTCAAAGGGAAGCCGGTAGGAATCGAGTTGTACGGAACCTTCGCCACGGCTAGCTTATCCATATTTTTCTAACCTCAACATTCTTGATATTGTTACACATTAACCTCACATAATCCCAAAAAAAAGAAACGAGCTTATTCCTTTTAGGGCCTATCCTTAATAGCTGCTTATAAAAAAGGCTGAGGTTACATGAATATTAAGAAAACCTTCTCTCCAGTCAGTGTGTTCATCGGATTATTAATACATATATTAGTTCTGAAAGGAATTTGTTGAAATAATGTAGTCCACATTAGCTCTTACTTTATATTCTGTTTCGAGTACATGCTTAATAATCTAACAAGCAAGTATTCATCTTGTTCGTGTATTCAAGCTGAGATTTTAAATTGAATATTTTCATACAGAAGATTAATAAACTATTAGACTAACTACTAACTATTAGATTTTAGTTAAATATAATGTGACGACTGCCTCTTTGGTCTAGTGGGCTTAAGCGCAACTGCTGAGCATTAAGTCCTAGATTTGATTCCCAGGTTAGGCAAAGTGTTATTGGGTTTTCCTTCAGGAATTGAAATATGCTCGCCCGTTACATGGGGTTTAAACATAACTGGCCAAATGCGGGTGTATTTACTCGTTACCTACTGTTATGTACAGTCGCTAGCGCACCAAGTTACCACAAACTGTCGAATTTTCTCATTGGATTTTGAATTTAACTTGCAACGTTTTATGGTTTAAAATCATTTGGAGAAATTTGACAGTTGCTTGAACTTGCTGTGCTGGCGACTGTACACTTAGAAACCTCTGCCTGACGTGCCCTTTAGTGATTAAAGTCGTGATATTATGTTAATGTCTACATAAAAGTAATCGAAAGTTTTAGGTTGATTACTTACAATTCATTAAATTAATGCATAGTGGACATCAGCATCAAATGTACATACTTAAAACAAAACACGACCGTCAAGGGTCATTTAGTACACGATTTGTTTATTTTCTTCATTAAACATTAACATATCCACTTGTCAGAGCGTTTTATTTGACTTTTTTTATGGCAACATTGTAATTACGAGAGGTCCTCATTAACCATATGTTTTTTTTTTGTAATGGTGGTAGCGTCCAATATAAGACACGCTATAAAAAAGTTTCCAATAACGTAATGTGTGAATTGTACTGTAAACTCAGTTCTAACAAACTTTAATTAAGTTAAAACTTTGTGGAATTTACCTTATTAATGAAAGAGGAGAAATTAGGGTTGCCTACGAGATAAGGAAAATTGAAAGGAGTTTTAAACTTCGATTATATGGTACAGTAAGTACCTACCTAAATGTTTTTTTTTTCTTTTTCTTAAAAGCCATGATTTTCTCTTTTTAAATTTTGTCCAGGTCAATGAAAACTAGGCTAACTTTCTAGAATCCAAGTTGTCCTGGCCCTGGCCATCTTAGCAGAATCATAATTGAATAGATACTTATTAATTGATTATTGTTTTTTTTTTATATTTTGTTTTAGCACTAAGTTAATTTCATGTCATGGTCTTGTTTTGAATATTTATTTATGTAATAAACCTGTTACGAATAATACATAGTTGATGGCCACACCATCGAATTAGGTTTAAGAATACCTTTAATGATAGTTGTATTTTTTTTTTTGTTTTAAATTGAAAAAATAAATAAATCATACGATAATAATAAATTCAAGGGCCTGATTCAGAAGGCAGTACTCCTCGATACGGCTCGCATTATGAGGAGGTTCCTGTCTCTGGAGCCCCCCCACCGGTAGCTTGGACCCTGCTCCCGATACCGGCGGACTACTATTTTTTATATTTTTAAATGTTTTTATGTTTTTTTTAAGAAATTTCATAATAACTGCGTCTGTGACCATTTTAAGAATTTTGTGATTCATATTATTATCCTATTAAGATACTGCTAAAGCGGCTATTTTAGGCCCGCAACATAGAAAAGAGATTCCGATTCGGAAAGTCGTATGTCTATCTCGCTCGCTTTCGTAATGCCAAAAAAAGATAGACATACGACTTTTCGAATCGAAATCGAATCGAAGCGTTTGTGAATAGCTATGCTGAAGCGTATTCATACATTAATGTAGTAAAAAGTACTTTCCTAAATATTTTTTTCACTAAATAAGATATTCTTTTTGCATATTTGCCCAGTTCAATAAAATCTAAGCTTTCTACAATCTAACTTGTCCTGAACTTTATTCCTATACTAAATGGTTTAAACAAAGTTTAAAATAATTTTAACTAGTTGGGTAATACTTGTTCTACGTAGGTACGTGTTTCAAAGTTCTAGCAATGCTATTCAAGTCATGTTGGCTTTCAGTTGGAGTTTTCTCTATTTCAGAAAGAAATGAAAGTTTCTTATTAAATACGACTTTTGTCGAGGGATAAGTTTTGTCTGAATTATTTAGATATTATTAAAAATAAACGTATATGACTGCCTCGTTGGTCTAGCGGTCGCAATCGCGACTGCTGAGCATGAGGTCCTGGGTTCGATTCTCGGGTCGAGCAAAATGTTGTTGGGTTTTTAGGAATTTCTCAGTAGCAGCCGCGGAGTCTGGATTTTTGTGTCCGATTAACATCATCACGCCTGTAATCACTGAAGGGTTAGGCTAGAACTAATAGTACACGCACTTTTCACCAGTTAAGTTTTAAGTCCCATGTAATAGAGGGCGAGCCTATTGCCATCAATCGGGCACGGATCCAGACTCCGTGGCTGGTACTGAGAAATTCGTAAAATCCTAACAATATTTTGCTCGACCCGGGAATCGAACGCCCTCTCATTCAGCAGTCGCGCTTGCGACCACTAAACCAACGAGGTAATTAATGAAGATCAATTGATGGTTACCTTGTTTAGTAGGCTTGTCATAGAGGTGATTTGAGAAAAAGAACGCAGATTGCCAAATTATAGAGCGAAGTAAAAAAAAATTAAGGCAATCAAGGCGGCTTATATGAACCTTATCTTAAATTACAATTAGGTCCAAATTCAAAACCGCAACCTACGCCATTTTTGACACAATCTAATTTACTCTAAAACTGTTATTAAATTCATAAAAAATAATGGCAACCCTGAGATTGATTGAAGTAGGCGACCCCAGTTTGGGTGAAGTTGAAATGTGTGAAATAATCGAATTGTACCTTGATTACAAAGTGATTTTAAGCACCTAACTTTAGTTTCTTGTGGACCAGTAGATTATGTTCACTTCGAAAGATTCGTAAAGGAAAATTACGATTACTAGTCGGTATGTCAAGAATGGTTCTGCATATTTTTTTCTTTAATAATTATGATGATAATTATCCAAAATGATCTGATAATTATCATGATAAGTTATTCCACGCTACAAATTAAACAACTTACAAATGATAATTTTATGTCTAAAATGTGATGTGAAGAAATACATAATTACTAATTGTTTTATTCTTTAGTTTTAACACAAATGTACCAAAATTGTGTTTATTGTACTTTTTTTTTAAGTTGAAATACCTAACGTTGTCATCATTAGATATATCAACTTGTGTGGAAGCGGAAAATCGCATTCGGAAGTTTGTTTATTACAGTTATATGATTTTTGTTATTATCAAGATAATTATCAATAATAATTATTCCCTCGAACCCTGATAAAAAAGCACTGTGTTATGTCCAAATCTCGGCTCAGCGAGGCGAGTCGCAATTAAAAAAGAACATTTATAGGCATTTATTCAATGTTAAAAAAATATTAAATACGTAAGACTTTCTTTAGTGTTGAAAACACAACCCATCCCATTTTTACTTTTACCATTTTTATTTTATTTTTTTCTACGGCGTAGCCAAAAGGAAGGGTTATGATTTTAGCAGTCTATGTTTGTTTGTATTTACGTATGTTTTTCCGTAGCGCCTAAACTATTCATCCGATTTTGATGAATAAGGTGTCAATCGATTCGTTATTGTAGCCCGGGTAACGTAGGCTACATTTTAACCAACTTCAACAATAGGAGGAGTCGAATTTAACTTGTAAACCCCGATTTTAATTAGACCGTGATTTTTCAGTACTCTGGTTGTTTAGTTGTAGTATACCACACAAATTCTTGTTGAATGATTAGGTCTAGACTTAGAGAAATCTGGGACAATAAAGACAATTCCTCTCTTAAATTAAAAATAAATAAAGCCTACCTACCTACCCCAATCCGTTCTGATTACCCTTCATATATCGATCATCACGAATCACATTTTTTCCGCCAACAGTCGAAAATATCACACAGAAAATGATATTACATTTTTGAGCGACATAAAATAACAAATAGGCAATCTGTTGAAATAAAAACGAACATAGTCGGGAGTCTCAGGGGGCGTGTGGAGACGAGGGGGGAAATCTTGAGGAAAAATACATATTGTTTGCGATCGAGGCCCTATTAGTTGTCTGATGTGGTCATCACATATTATTTGTCAGTAATTTTGTACATTCTTATTTGTGGATTGGGAATTTGTGACCCTCTTATTATGACTGTCGAGACATGTCTGGAAAATTGTGTAGCTAACTTCTAATATGGACCAGTGGGAATATGAAGCTATATTTATAAGTTAACTTTATTGGCGTAGTTATGTTTTGCTTTTCAAAGTTTTTTTAGACATTGATGAAGAGAAATCTTAGACAAAATGATAACTATAGGCCCTAGGCAACAATGATATCATCATCTGCCTAGCCTTTTCCCAACTATCTTGGGGTCGGCTTCCAGTCTAACCGGATGCAGCTGAATACCAGTATTTTACATAGAGTGACTGCAGACTTTTTGGGTCACTGACTGCCAAACAACTGTCAAAGATCTACTAATGACAGCCGGGACCAACGGCTTAACGTGCTTTCGTAGGCACGGAGAAAACTCGGTATGTAATGGGCGGATCCACCCATCCTCAGACCAACCTAGGCAAGCACGGCTTAACCTAAAGATCGAACCGAGCGGCTGTTATTATTTAGCCACGAGCTCCTCCCTAGGCAACAATGATAAAAAGTTAATAACAATATATTGGATAAGTTTGTTAATGTTGATGAAAGTCGTTTCTGTGTAGAATTATGAAACACTTTGAAAGCAATTGCTACTTTTGTAGGCAATTTAGAGCTAAATCACATGACTCTAAAATGAGACAGCGTTAACTAATGTCTATATACACGACTGCCTGCCATGACCGCTAGGTTCGTCTAGTGGTCGCAAGCGCCACTGCTGAGCGTGAGGTCCTGGGTTCGGTTTCCGGGTCTGGCAAAGTGTCATTGGGTTTTCCTTCAGGAATTTCACAGTAGCAGCCACCAGTACGGAGTCTATATTTGTGCCCGGTTGATGGCAATATGCTCGCCCCCTATTACATAGGACTTAAACATAACTGGCGAAATGTTGGTGTTCTATCAGGTACACCTCTGCCTTACCCATCGGGGATTGCAGGCGTCATGTTATGTTATGTCTATAAACACAAAACTTATGACTGCTAGGTAGCCTTAATACACCTACACTAATACTAGATCGACCTAGAGTCTACGTAGCTACCTTTTCGTCCTACAAAACCACTAATAGCCAGTTCTTAAGCTTGATTGTAAATGTCTTTAGTCTGAAGCAAACTACACCTTGGTGTAACTCTATTAACCCGTGTTTACATGTTGAGAACAAAAATTTAAATCAACAACGTGTAAACGGACCCTTCACGAAGCCGTCTACCAAGCATTATGTACATCAAACTAAGTAACTCTACGCAAAAATTATTACTGGGAATTGACTTTTTTTTGGTGATTTTACGATTTACGGTAAGACTCAATGTAACGCAATCAAAACATTGTGCTGATGGATGCATTGAATAGTACGAGGGTCGTGGAGGTATTTAAAGAAAAGTCATAACATTAAAAAATTGTATTTAAAAAAAAAACTTGTAAAAAAGTTGGAACTTCGACCCTCTATATATGGTCTATCTTTACATACACGAAATATTTTAAGAGTAACTTCTATAAGTCGTAAAGTGGCCACAGCAACGAAAAAAAAATTATCTGACTGTTTTTTTTTTACGAAATTATTATAATTCTAAAAATTTTTGAGACTTTTTGCATAACACCTTTACTCCCATATTCTAAGAATGACAGTAGGTAAATACGACGAAGTATTTATTTTGTGGGTCAAGTAATTTTAAATTATTAATTTTTTATAAAAATATACTCAGATAATAAAAAAAAATCCCTTGAAATGGCTTCGTTATAGCCGTTAGATGATTCCCTGAAAATATTTCGTGTATGAATAGTTAGAACTTATATATCCGTAACTAGAAGGTTCCCAAGTATGGTCCAGAACAAGCGGCTTCATTAAGAGTATTGTTACACCCATTATAGTTGATCCCTTACCTCACCCAGTAGGAAGGTCTAGAAAATATATTTGCTCTGAGAAGATTGAGCTTCCACATCCCAATAGTAGGAGGTAGACTGAATCTCATCATCTTCCTGCCCTAGTCGGATTATGTTAGAGATCAGTTCTACACGTTTCTTCTTCCATTCTCCACTGTCATACGTCACGGCATCATTTACTCCTTTTTCGGTCATTTCATTCCTCACACAATCAATCCATCTTTTCTTTGGCTTTCCTCCGCCTCTCCATCGATCAACATTCTTATTCATCACCCTTTTAGTCACATGCGCTTCATCGCGGTATTGTGAATCTAAAGATTTTAATCACTATGAGGAACATCGTTATTTGTGGTAGGGAAAAAAACTTATAACTTGTTGAAAAATCAATTTTTTGAACCCGATTTCTCTTGTGAAACACAATTACGTGTGTATTTAAAAACCTTCTCTTTAATAACTTCCAAACAAACTGTAATTGATATCATCATAACATTCATAATCGATTCTGTTTAAAAAACTTTCCGTTTAACGGGAACCGTGAAAACGGAAAAATAAACCGATAAATATTATTATCGGACAAAAAGTCCATTTAAATGTCGGGTTGTCAGGCTTTACTCTTTACTTTAGCAAACTATCAAATATTACAATTTAACACAATAATACGGGGCACAATGAATCGGATACAGTTTCGGGAAATCTCAACTCCGCCGCGATCAGATACTCCCTCTCGTCCTTGCCGCGAGCTCGCCCAACTCTGTATAAGCACGCTGTGTTGTGGGTAGACTGGTAAGTAAGGTCGCGTGACACCACTGTGCACTGGCGTACTTCTGATTCATTTTATGTCCATACTAACGACCGGATCCGACATATATATACGTACATACTATGTGTTCAAATATCGTGCGTTAATTCATATTAGCCTAGAATGCTACATAAATATTCATTTAGTTCAATTGAGGAATTTATTATGAAGCAAGGTTATTTCGGCGCCACTCGAATTCAGGGAAACATGGCTTCTGTATACCAAACTTCAGCTTACTGCTGCATCTAGTACCACCTAATAGCTTTGAATATGGATGAGATGGAACACCAGTGAAGCACGATTCCAATCTCTTGCAGTTATCGGTTACAGCTAATATACGCAGGGTAATATCCTATTATGTCTATGCTTATCATCATCTGCCTAGCCTATTTTCAACTATATTGGGGTCGGATTCCAGTTTAACCGAATGCAGCTGAATACTAGTATTTTACCTAGAGCGACAGCCTGTCTGACCTTCACAGCTCCTTTAGTACTCGGTGATACCATACTCTCCGTAAGACAGGTTGTCAGACTTTTAGGCCACTGACTACCTGTAACGACTGTCAAAGATCAACAAATGACAGGCTGGACTAATGGCTTAACGTGCTTTCCGAGGCGTGGAGGAAACTCGGTATGTAATGGATAGTTACCAATCCACGAACCGACATTAGCAACTGCTGTTAAGCCTGGAGATCGAACCGCGCGATTGTTATTATTTAGCTACGAGCTCTTCTAATGCTAGACTTATAACGATTGCAAATCAGACTTAAGTAAAAGTGGCTCGGAATAAATTTGAAGAGCGAAAAAAAACATTCTGCATAAAATGGCTAGAAATCTCAAAATGGATACTGTCCGTGACCCAAGGGCTGGTTTTTACTTTGACCAGAGGGTAAGCTTAGCCATACAACGTGGCAATGCTGTCAGTCTCTTAAGCACTTTAAAAGTTGACACCGACGTGGAGAGAAATATTTCGACGCTATTGACATTAATTGTATGAAAGTAATTTGTTTTGCTTCACAAGGACCAAAACCTTGACTAGCTTTCTGTCCCACCCACATTAGTTATGCCTACCATTGTTAAGCAAGAATAACCGTTCGTTTCTATTCTAGATGCAGAAACTGAGCGATAGTACCTTAGGTATCGCATTCTGATTCTAAAATACACCATTAAAATACGATCAGTGCATTTAAGGCCCAGGATTTTATATGAAGACTGCTATACAATAGGGTTGTCAAGCGGCACGTTTCAATCGAATCGAGAATGAACTATATTAGGTTATCAACCTTTTAGAATCCTTAGATTGTCATTGGAATAAATGGTTTATAAAATACTCTTAAAAGGTCAACCTACGTGAAATCCGTACTAATACATACAAACATAACATCACGCCTGTAATCCCCGAAGGGTAAGACAGAGATGTAGTACTACCAGCCCGGCCAGCTCAGTCCCACCTCAGCCTAGCGGATTTTTGAGCAACGTCAGTAACTGTCAAAAGATAGTAGAGGATAAAAGTAAATAATCTAGTAACTTAGAAGACGCTACTAAGTATTCCCCGAAGGGTAGGTAGAAGTGAATAGTACACCCACGTCTCGCCAGATAATAAGTCTCTCCCATGATGAAGATCACAATAGGAATTGTAGCAAAGTACTGATAATACCTAAGGGCCTATTCACACGGCGTATTTTTTCGGCGCAGATGACGCGCGTTGCGCTTTTTTAACGAGATTCAGTCTCAGCTAATAAACCTTACCGCTTAGCTTTCGTGAAACGGGCGCCATCTGCGCGTATAAAATAATACATCGTATGTACGGACAGATGTTACGATGCAGACGCGATGCGAACGCGCTTTTCGCGCACATTTGTATCGCTTCGTACGCGCGTATGAATCGATACAAACTCAACAATCAGCTTTTACGGCCCGTTGGCGGCGCGTATAAAAATCCACCGTGTGAATGCGGTCTAAGTGCTAAGAATATTTTCTAAGAATAAGAATCTTATTTACTTGCAAGAATACGAGTACAATAAGTTGACTATACATAGTTAGTTTCTGCCAGCGTTTTCCCAAGTATGTTGGGCTCGGCTTCCTGTCTAACCGGATGCAGCTGGATATCAAATTTACATGGAGCGTCTAATTGACCTCCGCAACCCAGTTATTGGTACCACGATACCCCTTAGCAAGTTACATGGTGTGCAGTTACAATTCGGACGCTATAGAGTTTCTAACATCCGGCTCGAAGGACCAATGTGCACGATGGGTCGCACAGAGTTCTGGATTACGTTGCGCGTCTGTTGAGTATGTCGTCTTGGGTCCGGTCCGTTGTTTTTACCCTGTTCCTAATTTCTTAGTTGCAGCCACGGAGTCCGGATTAATGCCCGGGTGATAGCATTAGGCTCGCCCCCTAGTACATGGGACTTAAACGTAACTGGCGAATTGTGGGTGTTATTAGGTACATCTCTGCTCGACTCTTCGGGGATTACAAGCGGTATGTTACGTTTTAGTGAATAATTTGTTAAACATGGGCAATACTTTAGAGGCGAGTGTGGTACTCATGAAAATTAAAAACTTATACTTTGGGACCGAACATTAAAAAGCAAAAAAACTTCAGTTGCTCCATACATAATTGCTCGCGTTAGAGTGAAGTTACAGTGCTCCGTTGCGTTGCGTTGCGACGTCGCAGCGTAAGATTTTCGTTCGACAACGCAACGGAGAAGTGTGACATGTTTTAAAATTTATACGTAAAATGACGCCGGCGTCAACGCTGCGACGACGCAAGAGCAGAGCAACGGAGCAGTGTGGCTCCGCTCTAACTCGAAAAAAAATCGGCAACAGCAGATTTTTTTTAATAACTATTTTAACAGAATTATCAAAGTTGGTCATATTTATGATTACTTCACTACCTTAAACTATTGCCCTCGTTTAACAAATCATTCTGTATATACGAAGTCCAGTACCTACAAAAATCGCCAGCAAAATTCTATACGAAATGTATGCGACAAGTGCCAAAGCTTTCACTGCGGTAACTGACTCTAGATTAACTATCTTGTAACTAAAATGGCGCAGTTCAGGTGTAACTGCTTTCAGTAGAGTTACTGTGCTCTCAATATTTGACAGGGAACCGAGAAGCCTCAAAGAATTTTGAACCTTGTGTCGGTATAACTAAGTTTTACTGTCTAATCTTGCTCTGCGCTTAAACTGCAAAGCAAATAATGTTCCGGCATAGTCTGCAATTTCAACTTCTTAACCATTCTGAAAGCAATACACAATGAAATTGATTGACAGATATAGTAAATATTGAATATCCAGCAAGATAGACAAAACAGGAAAAGGAAACAAATAACTTTTTCGAAAGTAAATGTTTTCCTGGGTGTCAAGATGACACTCTTGTACTATTTATACAGGGTGGAACAACGACGCTAAAATGGTTACCCCGTATTCAGTACATCATTCTAACCTTTCCCCCCCCACCCCCTCTCACATGGAAATTTTTCGTCGGGTATTAAAAAACACTGGCACTGTTTTACTCTCACAAAAGTGCAATACTTACACTGTCAAAATTTCGCATAAAAACTGCTCAATAACACCATTGACTGCCCACAATTAGTACGTAAGTTCAATTTTAGAGTACCCCGAGGACCACCTCGTAAACCTATAACACCCTTAGCTCCACCTCTTCGCCGTACAGTGTTTGGTGCTAATTCGCCTATACCCCGCATGTGCAAACTCATAAACGAACGCAGCGACCTGGTTGACGTCCACGCAGACTCTATGTCGACGTTTGTCAGACGTAATTAGTATGAGTATTTAGTATAAATAACTAGAATTTAAGTAGGTACATTAGTAGGTATTTAAAATTAAATTTATAATTAAACGAGCATTTTGCATGTGGTGTTTGCCTGTAATTGGTTGTGCAGTTAGATTTAAGACACAATTACTTATATGTTCCTATCTGTGTTATATCTGTAACAACTGTTGGTGAACCTTAATTAAATAAATAAAAAAATGTAAGAAACAACAGATTTTTTTTTAAATACCGATGAAAAATTTCTGTGTGGAGGGGTTCAGAATGATGTACTGAATACGTGGTAACCATTTTCGCGTCGGTGTCCCTTCCACCTTGTATAGTGTAGTGGTAAGTATTGATATACCTTGTAGTGTATTAGTATACAGGGTGTAACGGAATAAGCGAAATACCATCTTAGGTGGTGAGTCAGACCATCAAACTGGACAACTTTCCCAAAGAACGAAAAATAAAAAATAATGTGGGTGTACTAGGTAAAAATCTTTTAAATGTATAAAGGTGCGACGTATTTTTTTTTAGTATTGTTCTCAGCAAACCCTTATAATTAATAAAATAAATAATAACAGCCACTCGGGTCGATCTTCACGTTAAGCCGCGCTTGCCTCGGTACTACGCACACCTCTGCCTAACCCATTCGGAGATTACAGGCGTGATGTTTTATGAAATAAAAGTTATGTAGTATAACAGTTTTTGCCTGCGACTTCGTTCGCGTGGAAATTCTGAAATATAAGTGTGAAAAAAAAAAGTTATCTGTTTGCTATTTTCCAATTTTATCCAGAACCGTTCAGCCGTTTTGACGTGATTGAGTAACAAACATCCATCCATCCGAACTTTCGCATTTGTAATGGAAGTACGATGGTGGCAGTAACTTGCAGCGATAGTGCAGTAGTTAAATGTATATCAGGGTCAAATACTAAGGAAGCTATGAAGCCGAGCTAAAATCTACATAAATCTTTGTAGTCGGTGCAGAATTGCGGATCTGCAATCGATAGGACACTACTTAATAGCATGTCTTGCGCTGCGAGCCGTTATACCTGCACGCTGAAGTAACTAAGGGATGTTACTGAAGACTAACAGACTGCCGAGAGAGCGTGGCAGTCTATCAGAGATACCATTGGAAGAAAAAACAAGCACAAAGAAAAATCTTTTAAATGTATAAAGGTGCGACGTATTTTTGTTAGTATTCTTCTCAGCAAACCCTTATAATTAATAAATAACAGCCATTTGGGTCGATCTTCAGGTTAAGCCGCGCTTGCCTCGGTTGGTCCGTGGATGGGTGACAACTCATTACATACCGAGTTTCCTCCGTGCCTCGGAAAGCACGTTAAGCCGTTGGTCCCGGCTGTCATTTGTAGATCTTTGACAGTCGTTACGGGTAGTCAGTGGCCCCAAAAGTCTGACAACCAGTCTAACCGACGGGTATCGTATCACCCAGTACTAACTGGGATGTGGAGGTCAGATAGGCAAACGCTCCATGTAAAATATTGGTATTTAGCTGCATCCGGTTACCGATAAGCCGACCCCAACATAGTTGGGAGAAGGCTAGGCAGATGACCTATAATGGGGGTGAGTAAAAAAATATCAAGACCGTCATCTTTGGGAGTCCGCCATATTGGATTAAGAATGACGTCACCTAGCTAACCATGCTTTGTCATCCAAACTAAACGTGTATGCAAAATTTCAGCTCAATCATTTGGGGATAACTGTGTTAAAATTCAGTTGTTAGATTTGATCTAAAAAAAAAATACAATATGTCAAAATAATCGTCGAAATCGGCCCAAACATGACGGAAAAATCTGTGTATATAGAAGAAAGAAGAAAGACAAAATATTTATTTGTCTCAGGGACATGACGTGCATAAAAACTAAATAACTTAACAATAATCATACAACGCATAACAAATATTATAAATACAAAAGGACAGAAACAAAATAAAAAAAAAACAAGTTAACAGCTTACACGTCGTGACTGCGGCAAGCAGATTACCATTCAGCATGATCCCATACATTAAAAAAAATACATAAACACGAACACAGAACCTCCTCCTTTTTTGAAGTCGGTTAAAAATTACAACAGAGAAAAGTGCAGTAGAAATACGAAAAACTTTGATAGCTTTTATCACCTCGGACCTCAGGTACTGCTTAAATTCGAAAAAAAGACGAATCTTCTCCAAAGACAAAACAATGTCTTCCTGGAATATCGTAAAAGCAGACGATACTTAAATTCAAGAGCACAACAAAGAAATTAGATACACAATTAAACCATTTTCCTTAATAGAATTCCGTGTATAAATAATTAATTTTAGATTGTTATTCCCCGAAGTAAAGGGTCCGACCACAAATTGCCTTCACACGGAAAATAAGATAAAGCCATTATTTCAATTGAGCCTTGTTATCGGAATTGCTAGAAGATATTGCACCATCAAGTGTGGTATATAAATTACTGCAATATATAGATGGGCTATTTTCATTAGAGGATGATTCTCACTTAATAGGGTCACGTTCGATTAGGCATAACATCACGCCTGTAATCCCCAAAGCGTGAGGCAGAGGTGTACGTACCCTGGTTCAACCTATGGTCCGGAGCGAGAGGGAATGGGAAGCCGTCACCTCCTTCTGCGAAGCAGTCATGCTAGTGAAGGAGGTGGCGGGATGTGAGAGAGAAAGAGCCTCACGTCCCAGCCGCCGCGGAAGACGCCCTGGGCGTCGGGGGTCACGTGGTGGCCCCCGGCCACCGTAGGTGAGGGCCTGTGGACGGCGAGTTATGGGTTAGGTCGACGGCGCGTTCGTGTTCCACGCGCGCCTCAATGAGATGTCAGCAACCACGTAGGGGTCCGCATGGGCCGATGCCTGCCATGGCTGCGGGACTGTTCGAAAGAGATACCGCGGCCCTGGAACACAAAGGGCAGAGCGTCATTTGATGATTTCCCAAACTAAAAAAAAAGGGGTGTTCCTAATAGTACACCATTTCGCCAGTTATGTTCAAGCCCCATGTAACACTTACAAATCTAGACTCCGTGGCTGGTAGTGAGAAGGACGAGGCGGGAATCGAATTCAGAACCTCAGGATGCTCAGCAGTCGCGATTGCGACAACTAGACCAACGAGGCAGATGAAGTGTTAAGTATTTTGTTAGTACATAAATACATAAATAAACCACCTTTTAACAACTGACCTAGTATCTGCTTATTACTGAATTTAAAACTCTTAGCGCCTTTTAACTCGTGGTAAGCTATCTGACCTTTGTCTCTTTTAGATCTACTAAGACAATTTACAAATGCTAAAGCACCTATAACTCTGTGTGTCTGTTGCCTTTTGACGCCTTAACGGCTGAACGTATGTCAATGAAAATTGGCCCTCAGCCGACCCGTGTGGCAAGACATAAAATACTTAGGATATCGGTAGGTAGTATGTTCACGTGGGTCAATTTTAGCCCTCCACACAGTCGAAGCCGCAGTCAAAATAATAGGAATATAAAAAATAAAGAGGAATGGAGAAGAGCATGATGAATCTAAGACTGACAAGACAAGACAAATGGAAAGCTACGAGAATTAGGAAAATCACTAAAGCGGCAGACTTTAGGGTTAAAATCAAAATACTAAAATGGAAATGGACAGGTCATATGATGAGAGCAAAGACGGAAAATGCACCAAAAAAGTCATAGAATGGTATCAAAAAAATGGATGGAAAAAAATGGAAATCACGTAGAGGAAGGAAGACAGGTGAAAAGGTGGAAGGATGAGCTGATCTGAAACGGTTGGCGAAGAACTGCTTTGGACAGGAATAAGTCGAGGGAAATAGACGAGGCCTATGTCGCAAAACAGACTGACCTGGTAACTGATTAATGGTAATGACGGGATAAAAACCATTTGAAAATGTTATTAGTTTTAAGTGGCAGTTTATTAACAAGTTCTACAGTTAAAAATTAGCAGTAAAGTAAACAAAAATGAGTCATAAAAAATAATGAAACAGGTAATTGAATAAATATTGAGCAGGAAAATAGTAAAACAGGCAGTCACGTGTGGGCAGTTAACAAATCGGAATTAGTCGTTAATAAATCTCATTCTAAGCATTTTTGTAACAGGGCGTAGCCGACGTAGCCCCGCTACGCGAGGCTCCGTTTTCTATCTGCAGGGTTTAAAGTAACCTAACACGAAGGGGATGGCGGGTTCTTAGTTCGCTCGCTCTCTAGACCCTTGGAACCTAACCTGTCCGAGTCAAGGTGATCCAAATTCCGAGCTCGCTTCGCTCGCTCTATTATTACCGAATTATTTATCTAACTGCCCATTCCAAAATGTTTACTGGTCATTTATTTATTAGACTGGTTACGTATATTTTGTACTGCTATTGTAGGATGAAATAACCGGTTAATTGTTTTTTTTATTACTGTTCATGTTTTACTGTCGCACTAATTTACCAACCGCCGAAAAAATAAAATAAGTACCCATTATTTTTTTCAACTGATCATAATAACCCCCCGAATGTTTTAAAAATTACTTCCCGTTTTAAGTTAATGTTACTACTTGATTATGTATTGAGAAGGTCAGAGTAAATAAAGGCTATTTTTGTTTTATTTTATACAACATTATTTTTAGTATATGCGAACCTGAATGTAGTTTGTTCAGAATAAGTAACTGAATCGGTTCCAATAATTTTTAAACCATGTTATATTTTGACCCAAAAATACAGGGTGTAAACAGACCCTTCACACAGTCGTCAACCAAGCATTCTGTACATCAAACTAAGTAACTTTAAAAATCTTACATTAAAAACATGTATTTAAAAAAAAACTTGTGAAAAAGTTGGAACTTTGACCCCCAATATTTATGTAACTAGAAGGTTCCCAAGTATGATCTAGAACAAAAAAATGATCACAAAGACGGGGAAAACAAGTGCCTTTCGGTTATGTTAAGGGTATATTTACTTAAAAAAGGCTACAAGTTGGACACCGAGCGACACTAAGTACCTATCGCAATCATTTAGGTACCTACTGCCACATTATTATTATCAATGAGCACCACGCACACGCGGGCGCGCCGCGTGGTGACCACGTTTTTGTGCGGATAGCCAGGTAACAGAACAAGCTTATAACTTTGTGATTTTTCATGATACAGTTTTGAAATTTTGTACATAGTTTCTTTACATAAAAATACTAGACACGTGTTTCAGGTTTCGCATACTAATGTTGTATATAAATAAATCTCTACGCTTCAGAAATAAAGAATATTATTTCTAACACCTAGATTTTCTTTAATAAATACTGGGTCTTGAATACTGAAACTTAAAACGGTTTACGTGTTCTGTTACTGTTTTTATTCTAATCAGGCTTCTAAGGTTTTTTTTAGACCGAATGAATAATTCAGATTTAGAGTAGCTGCATTTCCCATCAGAATCTATAATTTAGAATTGTTTTAAAAGGAAACATTAGGTGATATTTGCTTAACCTCGTTTCTACTTTTGTACTTTGTTTTTTCTCTAAATTGGACATGGACTTCAGGGTCTTCAAGTAACCAATCTGTCTGTAAATGTTTGTTGCTATACCGGGTGTAAGAATACCCTTAACGAAGCCGAGAGACACTTGTTCTTCCAGTCATTGCGATATTTTTTTTTTGTTATGTACCATATCCGGGAGCGTAAATACAAAGGCGACTGCAACACAAACACTGGCTGTTCTGTAACGCAGCAGCGTCCTTATGAATAAACTATTACAATAACGACTATACCACAGACATTTGTCAAGTGTCTGTATCTACTACGATCGCGTTCGGAATGGCAACGGCGCACGAATGTGCTGAAATTAAACATCTGGCTTCTTAATTCCCTCAGAAACACAATTATTTTAATTTTTTCTTTCCTTGCTACCTGAAAACCACCTCCTTCTTTAAAAGTCGGTTTATAAAACGTAATTTTACTTAATTTTTCAATTTTATTGCACTTTTCAAATAAAAATACGATCAAAACTTATACCGTCACTCACGGGATATCTTCCGTCACACAATCACGGAAGATATCCCGTAAGTAGTTTAGTTGTAAACAGTGAAAGCTTAAAACAGTGTTTAAAAATATGATCATACTACTATAAAAATTACTGTACTGAAGAAGGATTCAGACGAACTAATAATGTTGCAAGTGATTCACAACATAATGCAATAGATTAGGGGTGTCTATGTTGCAAGCTTTTCAATGCCTTATACAAACAAATGCGTGAGCACTACAAGCCTCTGTATAGCAGCTGGGTTCGGACGCACTATTACTGCTTCAAGCCATACGCAAGATAATGTAGCACAGACTATGGCTGAGTTGCAGAAGCCTTTGTATTTACGCTACCCGGGAACTTTCAACCGTATTGTATCATATATGAGTGTCGCTTATTAGCTCTACGTTGATATCGATTTCTGGGTGACGCTAAACGCCGCGGTACCATTCTGGAACATCTGGTTTTATCTTTATCGTATTTGCGAAATAAAGTGAGGAGCTCGGTCAATATTCAAGGTTGACCAGCGTTTGCTGGAGTCGGTCCATGGATGCGTGATCATCCATTACATAAGAGTTTTCTCCGTGCCTCAGTTTTAGCCATTTGTGCCGTGTTTGACAATCGTTACAGGTACTCAGTGGTCCGAAAGTTTGACAACCAGACTTACCATTATAACCCAGTACTAATTGGGTCGTGGAGGTCACATAGGCAGTCGTTCCACGTCAAATACTGGTATGCTGATGGTGTAATAGTTTTGTGTCTGCTATGGCCCTAGAGCAATAGGAACCCATCAATCCGCAGGGTTGACTTGCATTTTTGGTGGTATAGATGACCATATTCAATGCATCCTCTGGATTCATAAAAATATCCACGGGTATCCTCCTGGCTAAATAATACCAGCCGCTCGGGTCGATCTTTAGGTTAAGCCGTGCTTACCTAGGTTGGTAGGTAGATGGATGACCAACCATTACATACCGAGTTTCCTCCGTGTCCCGGAAATCACGTTAAGCCGTTGGTCCCGGGTGTCATTTGTAGATCTTTGACAGTGTTAGGTAGTCAGTGGCCCAAAAAGTCTGACAACCAGTCTTACCAAGGGGTATCGTTTTACCCAGTACCAACTGGGTTGGGGAGGTCAAATAGGCAGTCGCTCCATGTAAAATACTGGTGTTCAACTGCTTTCGGTTAGACTGGAAGCCGACCCCAACATACTTGGGAAAAGGCTAGGCAGATGTATTTGTTAAATATCTTCATTTCATCAGTTTAAGCAGAACCGTCTGTTCCAAAATTCTAACAATCGTTAAGACTTTAGAGAAAGTTCCGAACCACTAACAAGATGTGACGTTATTAGATCGACAAACCAAGTTCAAGTACAAGCAACTAAACTTAGTTCAGAATCACGCTATTACAATGCGCAATCACGTCGTTTTGACTTTTTACAACCAAATGCCGCAGTTATGTAAAACGCCTAGCCGTTTTTGCAGCGTCCGAATTAAAATTCTGACTGCGACATAGATGTAATGTTTTAAAAAAGGTATCTGTGTTGCTTGCTCGCCGTTTTTAATATCCTAAATGTAGCAAACGGCCACATTTGTAATGGTTACTGTGTACTGTAAACATTTATGACATATTACTGAGTTGTAGTTTTATTTTATTTTACAACACATTTTATGAGCTGAAGTCGGGGAATTTTCTTCGCCGAAAGTACTACGAACTGTCGTAGTAAGTACTTTTACAGATTTCTACCATAAACACTCCTGCTACCCTGCCTGCCTTTCAGGGATTACTGGTGCGATGTTTTCATGGGTGGATCACGACCCTCAGTAATGAGGAGCGACTTGAGGAGGGAGGGGGGTGATGGTCTGCCAGAAATCCTCGAGAGGTTAGATAGAGGTCTATCTAACCCCACGAGGATTTCTGGCGTGATGTTATGTATCTGAGGTACACGTCTACCCAACCTTTCGGGTTTTACGAGTGTGATGTTCTGTAGCTGAGGTACAACTATGTTTAGCCTTTCGAGTATTACAGGATTGATGTTATATTCCAGAGGTACGCCTCTGTATTACCTTTCCGATATTACAGGAGTGTGATGTTATGTTATGTTACCACAAAATAAAAGTGGCGAAAATCATTTACTTCATAAGTAGCCATAATTGTTTACCTACATCGACGTAAAATAAAAGCAAGGTTTTCACTAATTCCGATTATTCAGCCAATATAAATTCTTCGACTGTAGTGGAGTAAAACATGCGCAAAACGAAATCCAGTTCACAATGGATAGAAATGGTTTAAATGCCATCTAGATATTTAAAGTCCACTTTTTTCTATTTTCCGTTTGAAAGGTGAAACTATTTGAGCTTTTGCTCTAGTATAGCTACTTCTCCAGATGTCCAAAGGCGTCAAATGGCTAATCACATAACGCCTGCTTACCATTAAACAATATTAATGAAACAACAGCATCATAACATAACATCACGCCTGTAATCCCGGAAGGGTTTAGCTAGAGGTGTACCTAATAGTACACCCATGGCATATTATTTATTATATATTTTTAAATCCTAATAGGGGGCGAGCCTATTGCCATCAACCGTGCACAAATCCAGCCTCCGTGGTTGCTACTGAGAAATTCCTAATGGAAAAACCCAAGTCGGCCGGAGCAAAGACAATCTCTGCAGATGGGGGTTCATGGACGGCTCAGATCTCAAGTGCGTATGCGGCGTCTCCCCACAGACAGTGGCCCACCTTCCATCTTGCACCGCATGCCCTACCTGAGCACCTGATGACCTTACTCACTGCATCAGTGAGCGGAGTTCGCGTGGCTGAGTTTTGGGCTGAACACATTTGAACTTTTTGTCATCGACACGCTAAGAAGAAGAATAACACTTTGCCCGACCCGGGAACCAAACCCAAAACCTCATGCTCAGCAGTGGCGCTTACAACCACAAGACCACCGAGCAACAATTTTCGGATAAATTGGTAAGTAGGTGTTTATTAAGAAGCTGTAAACTTGTATACATTTCAAAGTTAGGTAAGTACCATACATTTAATTATGCGCCAAAAGAGAAGGTGCGGAAAAAACTTTGCAATAATTTTCAAGCAAATCTCACAAAACCCACAGAAACTAACGAGACAAGAATATTCTTCGCCAAAAAACAACAGAAACGCCTCCGACGGAAAATGGCAATATACATAACAAAACAAGTGCGCCATTTGAGAAACTTCTGACACAAATATTGCTGAACGAAATATTCTTTCGCGAAGTTCAAAGAAATTAGGTATTCTGTGGAAACCGTGCGGGTTATTTGTACTCATGTGTTCAGGGGCATTAACATTCAGAAAACAACGTCTTTCGCGTCTTGGCACAAGGTACTGTTGTCTTTTAAAAGGACTACACCTATTTATCACCCTGTGTACTTAGGGCGAGATCTATAACTGTTACTTAGACAGATAGAGACTCTTTATTATGTACACCATACAAATTACAAGTATAAAATAATAGACATTTTACACAAGGAAGAGAGCAGCGGTGGCGAAATGGTAGCGGCCCTGTCTTACGAGCAGTAAGTCGTGGGTTGGAACCCAGCATTACTTTGTGTAATTTATTACATCACCACTGCTCTCAAACCGGTGAAGGATAACATCGTGAGTAAACCGGCATGTCCTAGAATCAAAAATTCGAAGACATGTGACATCTACCAACCCGCACTGGGCCCATGTGATGGATTATAGCCCATTCCCTCCCATAGACATAAGGCTTTTGCCCAGCAGTGGGAATATTATAGGCTGATTATGAAACAAATTCGAAATGTTCCAGTCACTATCTTGCAATCATAACCAAAAATATATTTTTCAAATAATGCTAATATCAGGTCATTTTGGGACACAAAATTAAACAATGTAACCACTAAAATGCTTACCTTCCACCACTACCCAATGTTTTAGCTAGAAAGAAGAAGTGTCGGAAGTAACTCCCCAGCAACACATCGCACTTGTAGTTAGACAGTTGTGCGAAAGTGCCTACGTGCTAAGTATCGTTTATAGATCTCGCCTCAGTACCTAACCACCTAAGCTTTAAGTATTTATCTTAAATATTGAGGAAACATTACATGAAATTGAATATTCCATATAATATAGTATTTACAGCTTTAAGATTTATTTGCAAAGGAGTTTTAGATGTGCTGTATAGATAGGTATCTTTGAAGATAGCATTTATGTTCAGTAAGAATTTTAATGTAAATATTCCTTATCAAAACCTTGTGATCCATGAAACATAATTCCTGGAATTAGTAATTTAATATTTCGAACTCTGTACCGTGTAGAAAGGGTAGATTTTAAATAAATAGTGGAAAGATATATAAATCATTTATATCTCCGACCATTTAACAGCCGAATATAAAATGTTTTTCACAGGCCTCGGGCTGGCTCTTATCGCAGGGATTCAATTTCTATATATTCAATTTATACCAAAAAAAGCTTGAAATATATTTGAAATTTTATCGCTCTATACAAGCCTGGTGCTAAAAATTCAATCTGACTCCAAAATCTCGTAAAATCTACGCGAGAAATAACTAGAGACCTTTTGGTATACAGGTTAAGCTCGTGAAAATATTTGCTAGAATATTTACAACATATTCAATATCTAGTTTTACAGCATTGTCTCGTTGGCCTAGGATTTACAAGAGTTACTACTGAGAAAGAGGTCTTGGATTCAATTCTCAGATTGGACGAAGTATTATTTGGTTTTTCTATCGGGAGCTCCTCAGTAGCCTGGAGTCAGGGCACATGCCCTGTTGATGGTTATACGACATACGCTCGCCCCCTGTTATGAGGATCTTGAACATAATTAGCGAAGTGTGGGTGTTCTAATATACCCGTTTGCTTATCTGTAAGAAATAGTTACACTAGTCTATAAGTCGAATGAACAGATGCACATCAAGCTACCCGAAACTGTCCAATTTTCCAAATCGACCTTGTACCTAATGCTTTAGTGATAAAGTTGAAAATCTTTTAAAGAAATTTGACAGATTGTAATACACAACACAGGTAAATAGCTTGTCATGTCTACGGCGCGCTAAAACCGACCAAGATTCCTTTCAGATGTAGGTTTAATTTTTCTAAAGCCAACCCCCGTAGCATGACAACCGTAGATAAGGATTTCTTTGACGGAAGAATCGACAAAACGACAGATAGTGCAAAGAAATCTGTCATTGTGTCGACACAAACTGTAATTTTTTCGTTTCTTCCGTCAAAGAAATCCTTGTCTACGGTGGTCATGCTACGGGGGCTGGACTAGCTTTTGGCAAGAATTGAACAATGAGTTGTGTGACATTGAGCCGATACTAGAAAATTACGACCAGTTTGTGGAAAAGGTCTGGTCAGTTTCACGCCGACATATTCTAAAGGTTTGCCATTCTCGTTACGTTCCTGGCTTGGACGCGGACTCGTCGAAATTGCTGGCACGAATCTCTGTATTCTAATAATGCCTTTTCTGAGGAAACTGTCACAGCCGGAGAGGAACTCCTATCCAAGGTCAGCAAAAGCCACAAACAACAGTGACTGAAAACAGTGGAGAACATCGACATGACGAAATAGAAAAAGACAGATTCTAGCAGCTTGATGTATCTCAATTCTTTGTATCAGTGTATTCAATTGTTAGTGAGTCAAATCGTCATCATCATCATCATTTCAGCCGAAAGACGTCCACTGCTGGACATAGGCCTCCCCCAAGCGTAACCACATTGAGCGGTCCCGTGCGACTCGCATCCAGCGGATCCCTGCAACCTTCACCAGGTCATCGGTCCACCTAGTGGGAGGCCTTCCAACGCAGCGTCTTCCGGTTCGCGGTCGCCACTCCAGAACTTTTCGGCCTCATCGGCCATCCGTTCTGCGAGCAATATACCCTGCCCACTGCCACTTAAGTTTGGCTATTCTTCGGGCTACGTCGGTTACCTTGGTTCTCTTGCGGATATCCTCATTTCTGATTTGATCACGCAAGGAAACTCCGAGCATAGAATATGATGATGATGATCAATGATAGTCAAATAGATCAAATAAAATAACCGTTCACGAGTAAAAATTGCGATGCAAATGTTATTTTATAGCAATATCCCGCTGAAGATAGTTCAAATATATATTGTAACTCAAACGGCTTCCATCATAGGAAGTATAACATCGCACCAAAGTTGTGAAGACTAAGTTATTCCAGTATTGTGCGACACAGTACAAACTCCTGGCTTAACACTAAACCAGGTTTTATTATTAAACTTTTTTCTAAATATTACACAAGTTAAAACATTAAAACGAAAACTTGTATAATACCCCGAAAACAACTATTCCCCAGCAGGTGGCGCATCATTTATTCAGATCCGGGAATCTAATAAAACCTGCTGTCTTCCCGGCATTAACTTACCTTTATAAAGGTATAAATTGGTAAAATAGGTCTGTAAAGCTGTCAGGGACTCATTTCATCAGTTTATTCTTCCCAGCTGTCCCCGTAGGAATCCCTGAAGTGATCGTTTCAGTAGCACTTCATTCATTACGGCCACCCTCTTTTGTCTTTAACTTGTACACTGATGTACAGAATATGGATGCGATAAAGTTCGATGTTCTGTTGGAACGGTGCGCGGTCAGCTTGCAGTTGGAATATTAAATGAACATGGAAGTTTTGGTAACTTAAATGGGTTTCCACATTATGAGTTAGCTTACAATGTTCTTCTTGAGTCAATTCTAGACTGAAATATAACTTTTACTATGCTTTTGTATGAGTTTTTATGAAAGAATATCAAATCGTGATACCATATCGTTAAAAGAGTCATGTTTCATATATAGACAAAGTTTTTAACCTTGAGTAAGTAAAACAAAGCACCATAAAGGCTTCTACATACATTTCAGCTACTTTTACAGGCAAGACACACAGTAAACCCCTCGGAATCGCGACAGACGATCGTAAATTGGAATCATACAGTCAAAACATATTTTATTATATTTTTATGAGTTCTTATTATTTTAAATAGCAGCATAGACAAATATAAAGAAAACTTACTATTTCATGGCGACCTACTGAAAAAAAAAGCTTTGAAACTGCGACACAAAATTATGTTACACCATTAAACTTATCATTTTAGCTAGTATTTGCTTGCCGCTTTACCCGCTAGAAGGTCAAAAGTTCACACGAGATAAAAATTATCCCATGTCAACCTGCTAAACATCTAAAAATTATAGTAAAAAGTATAGTAATACATTAATTTTAAAATAAATGTTACGGGTTCGTGACGTTCATTTACAATTCATTTTTACGTCAAATAAGTAGATCGTAAATCGGAAAGCGCGTTAAGCCGTTGTTCCCGGCTGCCATTTGTAAATCTTTGACAGTCGTTACAGGTAGTCAGTGGGCCGAAAGTCTGACAACCAGTCTTACCAAGGGGTATCGTAATACCTAGTACTAACTGGGTTGTGGAGGTCAGATAGGCAGTCGCTCCATGTAAAATACTGATATTCAGCTGCATCCGGTTAGACTGGATGCCGACCATAACATAGTTGGGAATAGGCTAGGCAGATGATGAGATGATGAAGTAGATCGTAAATGCATTTAGTGATAACAATATATTTAGTATTCTAGCTTTGGGGGCGTTCAAGTATTACGTAACGCAATTTGGGGAAGGGGAAGGGTTTTTAAAAACGTTACTATGCGTTACAGGGACGGGAGGGGGATTCAAGAACACGTTACGTAACATTGTTTTTTTTTTAATTTAAATAAAAACTAGGAAATTAAAATCGCCCAAACTGGCAACCCTTTTCGTTTATGCCTTACGGAGAATCCCTCGATTGTATTGTACACGTAGCAGAAGCTAGCAGCGGCACGCAGCAGAGGCGCGAGAACGGATTACAGCCATAGCAAAGGTATTTAAAAAAAAAAGGTAAAGGTATTTTAGCGACTTTGTGGTACTTTACGCAACATAATTGTGACTTTATGGTCATTTTGGATGTTACGTAACGTTTTGGGAGGAGAACATAAAAACGTTACGGCGCGTTACATGAGGGGAGGGAGGCTCAAAAATCTTCAAAAATTGCGTTACGTAATACTTGAACGCTCCGTATGTGATTGGTTGGTTCCTCACACATCCCTTGCTACTCATCCTCGCTCATCTCTGATGGAAACGCAGCCTTTAACTTGACAACTTGTGAAAGTGAAATAATAACACATCTTTAATCACTCCGTTTAATAAGCTCACTACCGCGTTCTATGAAACGTATTTGTTTACCAAAATAATTAAATGCATCGTTCAATCAATAATTCTGGTTTGCAAATGTAATTGGGTATATGTACACATGTATTAAGTATGAATAAAATAATTATAATAATTACTGGTTTTACTTTATAACCTAAACGTATTACAGCTGAAACCGCATCATATTGTAGAAATTAATTGAAGTGGTTTTTGTGATTAGTTATGTAATGAAGAAATTAATAACTTTGTCGGATTGTCAGGATTTATTCCGTGAGGCTCGTACATCATGTGGGCAGAAGAGGGGTTTCATGCAATGAAAACACACTGGGTGGTGGGTGCGATATACTGTTTCTATTAAGCCAACAAATTACTTGAAATTGCAATTTAACACAATAACACGGGGCTTAATGAATCGAGTACAGTTTCAGGACTTCTCAACTCCGTTGCAATCAGACATTGAATGTCGTCCTCGCCACGAGCTTAAAACATCTCAGCTCTGTAGAAGCACGCTGTGGTGTGGGTAGACTTGTAAGTAGGTCGCGTAATGTCACCACTGGCGTACTTGCGATTCCGTATTCTGTAAAAAACAATTTAATAAACAATAAAAAATAAAAAAAATTGTAGCCCACCGGTATCGGGAACCTCCTAACAATATGAGCCGTGTCCAGGAGTACCGTTACTGTTACTCGCACTGCTGGGCAAAGGCCTATTATCTTATCACACATATTATTATTAATATCACAGTTTAAAATAAAATTATAAAAGGAGAAAAAAAACCATTTCCCGCTTAACATTATCAACCCCTCTCTCCACATAAAAAGTAAGTGGTCTTCCAGTCACCGAAGATCATTAATAAAAGTATCCTTCCATGGCGAGGACTAAATCCCCATCAATCTTGGCACTGAGCTAGATATGAGCGGCCCTAAACCCAGGATACGTTATCGAGAATGTTCAGGAGACTAATAGTTGAAACTTAGTCGGGCAACGCGGATATGGACTGTCAGGATCTTCATTACTCATCATAGGATTTATGTCCTGAAGCTATCTATGTTATTTTAAAGGACTACTGAGGGGAGTACTGGCCAATTTCTAGTATGGCATTATTTCATATTAACCATTTAAATTACGCAATAACGACCGACAACTTTCTTTGTTTAAATTATTTCATCATCATCTGCCTAACCTGATGCAGCTGAATACCAGTATTTTACATGGAGCGACTGCGTACCTGATCTCCACAACCCAGTTAGTACTGGATAATACGATGATACCCTTTGGTGAGACTGGCTTTCGGGAAACTGACTACCTGTAACGACTGTCAAAGATCTACAAATGCTCCGGGACAGCCGGGACCTACAGATTAACATGCTTTGCGAGGTACGGAGGAAACTCGGTTTATAATAGGTGGTCACCCATCCACGGACCAGAATAGGCAAACGTGGCTAACTTGAAGGTCGACCCCAGCGGCTGTTATTATTTAGCCACTACCTTCTCTTCAAATTATTTCATCATGACTCCTCTCAAGACATCGAAGCAAAAAATGTACTAAAACAAAAAAAAAAGACTTGTAACAGTCATCGTGAAAATGACTCCAGGCGTTCTCGCAGACAAAACTGTGTCCCAGTAGTGGGAACGGTAAGGGCTGATTGTGTGTTGTTATATAATATACTATTCCTTTTTTGTTAGCCTAAACTGTCCCACTCCTGAACAAAGCCTCCCCCACTCCTTCAACTTTTCTCGATGTTGAGCCTCTTTTCGCTAATTAACAGAACACTATTAGAGTACCTAATTAAAATCAACTATCTACTCAAGGAAAACGCAGATATATTTTATAAGGGTAACTATAAGATAATAATTAATTCTTATTATACTACAAATCTTGTAAGGGATTAACCTTTCGCCTCCGTTCAATAACCCAATTTTCTTGCCAAGCGCGAGACGTCATCTAAGTAGGTAGTAGTTAACTTTCTTATTAGATTAGCTGAAAACTATTTAGGATTTATCCTGTTGTAATAATGAGGGTACAACATTAATAATGGAGAGGAGATCGTGGCTTATAACAGCCGGTCGGGTCGATCTTTAGGTTAAGCCGTGCTTGCCTAGTCTTCTTCTTAGCGTGTCGATGTCAATCTAAATTGTGTCAGCCCAGAACTGAGCTACTAGTTTGGCGCTTTTGATAGCGTCCATCAGTTCCTTTAATGAACAAACAACAGGACACAATATTAAGTGCCCCATCGTTTGTAGAACAGCACCACATTTACACTGCAGGGCAGAGTCATCAATGAATCTCCACCTGGGCAGGTTTTCATTGCTGCAGCCAACCTGGGTCCAGAGTCTATTTAAAGACTTCCAGGTCAGCCATGGCAACTCATGCCTAGTTTGGTCTGTGGATGCGTGACCACCCATTACATACCGAGTTTCCCCAGTGCCTCAGAAAGCACGTTAAGCCGTGGGGCCCGGGTTTCATTTGTAAATCTTTGACAGTTGTTAGGTAGTCACTGGCCCAAAAAGTCTGACAACCAGTCTTACCAAGGGGTATCGTATTACCCAGTACTAACTGGGTTGTGGAGGTCAGATAGGCAGTCGCTTCATGTAAAATACTGGTATTCAGCTACATCCGGTTAGACTGGAAGCCGACCCCGACATAGTTGGGAAAAGGCTAGGCAGATGATGAACATTAATAATAGATTATTGTAATATAGCATTATTTAGATATTATATAATCACATTAATAAACATCACAGTGTTATTTGATGAACTGAAAACCTTGAAAAAGGGTCATTGTACAGTCGCCAGCGCATAAAGTTACTAAAAACTGTCAAATTTTCTCATTCGATTTTGAACTTAACCGTCAACATTTTATAAGACAGTTTGTGGTAATTTGATATGCTGGCGCGACTGTACTCATTATTATGAAAAACTTTTACTATTGGACAAACCAAATCCTAAAAAGAAAAAACATGTTCTCCATACATTTATATTCGCTTAGTTTCAGAAATTAATGTATAGAGCTAATTTATTTCAGGATAAGTCTCATGCTAAAAAATATTTCCCTTAATGTCCAGGGTTCCGTACCCGACGGGACCCTATTACTAAGCCTCCGCTGTCCGTCCGTCTGTCTGTCAGCGGGCTCTATCTCATGATCCGTAATAGGTAGACAGTTGAAATTTTCACAGAATGTGTATTTCTGTTGCCGCTATAACAACAAATAATAACTTTAAAATTAAAGGGAGCTCCCCTACTACGATGATATGGAACCCTTCATGCGCGATTGCGACTCGCACTTGACCGGTTTTTTACACCTTGTGAATCACAAAATGGTAATGCTCTCATTCTTTGACTGACAGCGTTCCAATTCAAATAAAATCCTAAATTATTGAATTGTCAATCATCCTAAACTTAGGTTTATAAAGATTGATTTTATTTTTAACCAGTGACGACCTTCATGGTATTTAGCTTAGTGGTAGGTTTATTTGTATTTTAATAGTTGTACCTAGAAATAAATAAATCGATCATGACTTGGCATACCGAAAAAGGGTGTTCATTCATTCGCGAACAGTGAATTTAATGATCCGTTGTGAACTATAAAAAGAAAAACTTGTTCAGTCATCATCCCAAGTAAAGCCTTTAGGCGAAATCATACCTATGCTCAGTAGCATTACAACGCATTTTTGACTGCGTCGTAAAAAAACGCAATGCATTTGAGTGTGCGTCGCAGAACAGCGCATAACAAAAAGACGTTCTTTGGGACGCAACAAAATTAGCGTTGCGCTTTTCTTCTACACTACTCGATGTCTAGTCTTTTCATGAATCTATTTAAGTGTAGTTCCAGAATTTGCAGTTTGCATTATAACTTACTAGCTTTTGCTCGCGGCTCCGCTCCCGTTATTTACGGTAATTTGCCCACGGGAACGTTTTAAATGCCTAAAGCACTCGGGGATAATGCGGCTTCCTATTAGTTAAAGAATTTTCGGAATCGGATCAGTAGTTCCGGAGATTACCTACATACAAACTAACAAACTTACAAACAAATTTTATCTCTTTAGAATAGAAGTATAGATAACACAACAGCGAACGAAATACTTATAGTACCTAATTTGCAAGTGTGCTGCGTCAAAACGCAATCATGGACCTTTCAAACTCTTTAAGTGACGCATTCGACAAAACCGATATCGCAATGCTTTCACGTGTGTCAGCCCTTTTACAGTAACTTTTTGTATTTTTTATGCCCTGTGGCGCATGACCATCATAATTGATGAACGGCACACTTGACCGAGAGCTACTCGTGAAAATTGACCGATTTTTAATTGGTTTCGCTTACCGCTTTTACTTAACACTGTGATCGTTTATTCTTTTTATTTTTCTTTAAAAGGAGGTTGTACTCGTGATCTATCTGAGGCTCGAACGTGAAGTAAACGTACCGTTAATTCAAACGATTTGAAAATTCACATCTATGCGATAATTGTGATTTTCTATACTATTTTAATAAAAACCGATCAATTGCGAGTCCGACTCGCGCACGAGAGGTTCCGTAATCCGTAGCCCCCTTTAATTTTTAATTTATTTTTATTATTTGTTGTTATACCTGCAACAGAAGTACACATTAGGTGAAAAATCAACTGTCTAGTAATAGGGTGCCGTTGGTTACCGAAGGGTAAACTTGTGTACTTCTTCTAATTATTCACCCGATTAAAAATAAAATAATACTGATAGAATTCTACTGTATTACCAAATAATAAGGATGTTTCTTCGACGCAGACGATGTTGCAATGTGAACAGAACACCAAATACCAAAACCATAAAAGGTTTTCGATTCAAAATCTACGTTACCAATTTATGTTACATTTTCGTAATGCGCTCGTGTTCGCTTCTCTGTTGTTGTCGGAATTACAAGCGTTAAACTAAAGTGTAGTAACATTTTAACTAAGGTTGTAACTATCAGATGAATCTGTTGTTCCGCGAAACTGTCAAAACAACGTGAATCCGTGCCAGGCATGTAAAACGCCGGATTATAAGTTTCATATTTGTTGTGTCGAGTTTCTAGACCGTATGTGTAGCGAAGCTAACTTATGTTTAGATCAAATTGTCTTTCACTTGCCAAAATACTATCTGGCTGTACGATTATCTAGCTCAGGGGTGTCCAACATAATTTTATGAAGGGCCAAGTTTAGTATTTTTGTAACTGTGACCTCTAAATTTAAATAAAAACAAGCTTTGTCGAACTCTTTAAACTTCACTGTCTCTCAGGATACAGGTTACCTAGTTTGAGAGGCAGGGTTTTCCTTATTGTGTACAGATTTTAGTTTCTAGATTGTAGTGTATTGTGTTACTACCAAAGCTCTTTTAAATTGTTTTAAATTGTCTTATTTTACTTTGTGAAATCTGTATTTTTTTTTTTGTGAAATAAAGATTATTTATTTATATAAAAAAAAAAAAAAAAAAAACTAGGCTGCAACGATGTGGTCTGCAGTCGCGGGTAGGTGAGGTTGGCGGGGCGGAGTTGGTAAATAGGTATGGCGCGAGAATAACTGACTTAGGGACATTTTTAAATAATGTTCGCGCAATATTTATTTGTCGGATATGTCAGGATTTACTCCGTTAGGCTTGTACATCATGTGGGCAGCAGATGAGTTTCGTACAATGAAAACACACTGGGTGCGATACAGTTTATGGCAAAACTAACGAATTACTTGAGATTACAACCTAACACAACAACACGGGTCACAATGAATCGGGTACATTTACAAGACGTCTCAACTCCGCCGTGATCAGACATTGACTGTCGCCTTCGCCTCGACCTGAACATCAGGGCTCTGTAGAAGCACGCTGTGGTGTGGGTAGAGTTGTAAGTAGGTCGCGTGAGGTCATCACCGGCGTACTTGCAATTAATTTTAAGTCCATACTAACGACTGGATCCGACATATTGATGTCCTATAAAGTTTTAAATAGTTCGCGGCCCGGATGAAAGACCTATGCGGGCCACTAGGTGGCCCGGGGGCCGTATGTTGGACAGGCCTAATCTAGCTGATTCCAGCTGTTCCTTTATACTTCCGAGTCTAGGATATCGTGCGAGAAACCTACATTTATTAACAAAGCGTGTTTATTCTTCTGTATTAGCTTCACCTGTAACTGTGTAAAAAAAATCTTGGAAGTTAAATTTGACACACTTCCCAGTTATCGGTTGAGCTGAAATTATGTAAACATGTTTAGTTTGGATGACAATGCATGGTTAGTTAAGCAACGTCATTCTAAATCCAATATGGCAGACTCCCAAAGATGGCGGACAAGTTATTTTTTATGCATTCCCATAAAATCAAATGAAAAAAAAAATGACGTCTCTATAAAGCGTGTTTTTAAACTATAGTGTTATCTTACTTCTATTATGTCTGATAAAGTTCCTGAGGATGTTTTCTTGTTACTCTTTCACTCAAAAACTACTAAACAGATTTGGATGAAATTTACACACAGCTCACAGATAGTTTAAAACCTTTTTTTTCGAATGGGAAATCATCAAATGACGCTCTGGGCGGAGCGGAACGGAGTGTTAGACTTGTACTGACTAAAACCCATCCATGTTCCTTCTTAGCTCTTTGTGTTCCAGGGCCGCGGCTACAGGACTATTCGAAAAGATACTTTCCAACAGTTAGCATCGGCCCTTGCGGACCCCTCCCGGTTTGCTGACATTTCTTTGAGGCGCGTGGTTATGGGTAGCAAAAGACTAAGAAAGAGAGTAGACAGATTTGTCTCCACCTAATCATTTATTTACCATCTACCCGCATTCTCCAGTCATCAAGCGATCATGGCGCTTGGGACAAAGTCGAAATATCGGGAGCTCATTATATTTGAAAATCACGGAAGATAAGTAAGCTATAGTGTAAGTTTAGTTATAAACCGTGAAAACTTAAAACAATTATTAACCTAATAAAATATGAAACACTTTGAAACCGATTATCACTTCTTAAAGCCCTCTGGTACTAGAGATGTGACGTCATAAGTCTCCTCGCACAATCATTATTATTAATCCTTAACTCAGTTCAACATTAAGTTTCGCGCTCCAGTTAATCAATCACGCGAATATAGTAATACCAGAAACCGCGACAAACACTAATCCTGTAATCCTATTGGCTAACAATATCCTAATTACAATCTACCGCTTCCAGTGCGCATGAATCCACAACACCTGATTAGGGTGACAATGAGCCACACTGACAAGAGACAATTCCGGTTCCCGAACGATAAATAACTTCGCGTAAATTCGTTCACACTGCGTGGTTACTGCGCGCCGTGTCATTTATCGTCGAACGAAACTTATTGGATGTTTATTTTATTGCCATATTTGCCATTATTTTGATTGTTATGTGATGTTGTGTAATAGAATGTGACATAACGGCAACTGTCACTTTGTAACTTCAAGGCGTGGTAGACATAATTCACCAATAACTTGGCCACTCTCACATACTTACGAACGTCTCTCAATTTTAGTCGACCCAATCATCATTTGTCGGGCACAGTTCCAATCCCGGGCGGCAACTAAGTTTTTTTACACAAAGACCTAATTAGCCACACTTTAGTTGTTAAATCCTAGACAGTGGAAATAAAGATAGTTACAGTCAGTCCAATGAGGTGAACGACGATATGCTAATTGGAACTGTTGTTACTATTTAATACGAATACCCAATTTAGGGCGATTGGTTATTATTTGAATAGGACTTTGCAGGTTGATTACTCTTTAACAAACGAATCCCAAAGGGTTTTGAAAGGGTTCGCGTTTAGTGTATTTACGCTTTTCTCTTTGCCGTTTATTTTGAATAGAAAATTAAATACTCTTCGGATGTTGTTCCAATTAATATAAGTATCTAGTACGTTCCTTGTGAACGGAGGGAGAAAAAAAATTCCATTTTATAATTGAATTCGAATTTCGAAGCCCGCGAACACTAACAACGCTTGGCACTTGATCACGTTTCCATTGCTTTTAAAAAGAGAAGCACTTTAATTAAATCTGACAGTTGACCATTTATAATCTTGCATTTTGTTCTAAGGAGGTTTTAATGTTAATCTACCTCTGGCCCTCAGCTCCGCTGGCTTTGAATAAGAATTATGCAACTACTAATGTAGCTACATTATGATGTAAGTACTCTAATTACTTATTAATGATTTACAACATACTAACATGGCACAAAATAAACTACTCGTTTATTGATTATCCAATTAAAACAATGTTTTATAAACAAAAACTCTAAACCAACACGGAAAAATCGCATTATATTCCTAGCTACCAAAGTTGTTAACAAGCCGAAAATCAGCTTTATATTAGAGAATACATTAAAGATTACCTTGAAAAGCTATTAGCTAGTTATTTTTAATGTGTATTCCCTCGATATGCCCTTCACCTGGCACCATTTAAAACAACTCAATTAAATATACATTTATCAATATGAGAATCTTTAAACGAAAAGTAATAATATTTTTATCCACATATTTATGAATGGTGTCAAATGTCATTTTTATAATTAATTCTTGGTAAAAGCATTAAAATATGTTTTAGAATTGAAGTAACAAATATAAAGAACTGAAAATAGAACCTAATTAGATTAAGCTTTATTTATACTAATGAGAATAATGAAATTACTAACTAATTGAAAACGGCTACTTTGGTCAGAATCTTTCTTCTTTTATATTTCGTGGATATCAAATTTATTTTAAAAAGAAAGTTAAGAAAATTAAAACTTTCCGCGCCGTGAAAAGAAAATTGGATGAAAAAATTTAAAATTAACATAGGATATTTTCCTTTGCCGTAATAGCTTGTGGTTTCAGAGCCCTGGATTATTGTAACATTATATTTTCCTCAATTTTTGCGAGCTTTTAGAGGAGGCATACTTACGTCTAAAAAAATCCTTTCAGGTCTTGAAGTGCTCATAGTGACTAAGAAGATTTACTTAAAAGACGACATATCTTGTGTATGTTTTTAGGGCGTACGTGAGTCCAATATTAAGCTCAGAAATATTAGCTCACTCAAACAGAAAACGTGACAGTTTCAAAAACATAAATAACATTAGCGCTGAAGCTGACACAACAAAGTCAATAAATATTCACCAGATATTTGTGAATAACTTTTGGCCAAACACAATTCAAGTATATCACGAGACCCTTGTTTCCGTACGATAGCGTTATTTATGCCGCAGTCACTTTCCGGTATGCAAATAACTCACATAACTGACACGCCTGCGGACAGGTTTCCACCAGCCTACCCGAACACTCAGCTGGACCACAAATCTATTAAAATAATAGCCGTCTCATTCAATTCTCTAGTTCTCATCCTGTAATGACTCAGTTGAACAGGTCTCGCTTCAAAGCCGGACAGTCCGAAACCGACGGCGCAGTGAGACGCACGCGTGCCCCGCTGTGTGAATCCGAACGTGGTTTACGAAATTCGAACGCCGCGTTCTGAATTTAAATTAAAAACAGATACGAAATATTTTCAGTGCGCTATTTGATGTGTATTCAAACAATTAAGTTTGTAGTGAATGTGAATAATTTGGAATTAAAACTTGTTTTTAAATATGAATGAATTTTGTGTCGATATTTTCATCGTATTTTGAATAAACTGTGTGAATTATTGGTGTGGTTTACCTTGGTTCGTGTCAAATTTTTCAACAAACTACTTGTGAGTTATTTGATTTTTTTACGGCCGTTGATTAATATTATGCAGTGTAGTAATTATTATAATTATATCGATTTGTGTTCGGAATATTTCATGAATTAGAATTTGTGTTTCGGAAGATTAATATTGCTTAACATAGTAGGCGCTTATTGATAGACGTATGATATTAATTAATTATATCTTTACGAAATTTCTTGTGTTAGTTTGGGGAGAATAATAAATGAAAAAGTTCCAATTACGCGTTATTTTCCTCAAACAAAAATACTATGTGTTATTGGAGCTAGAATTGGTGATTAAACGAACATTTCCCGCGTTAAAGTTTATGGAGTGAATGCAACTGAAAGCTAAATTAATTGCATCCCCGAACATCCTGCTGATCTATGGACATGTACGCTGATCTAAATTATGGGTACGTTTATTAGGTAACCCACGTACAATCGGCGTACGAAAACATTAGCCGCTTTTGGAATTTGGACTATACAGGCTGTAACAGAAAGTGTATAGTCATATGAAAAAAAAAACAAAATTTCATAAACTACTCGACCCAAATGTCCCATACATTTGGGTCGAGTAGGTATTGAAATTTTGTATGGGACAGCTGATAATTTTTTCGCATTTACGATATTGAACCCAAGGAGAAAGTTGTTCAGTTTGATGGTCTGCAGCATATCCTTTCATATGACTATATCCTTTCTGTAAATTCATCTCATACTTGCCAACTTAAGGGGTATTTTATTACCCAGTACTGGGTTGTGGAGGTCACATAGGCAGTCGCTCCATGTAAAATACTGGTATACAGCTGCATTCGGAAGATTGGAAGCCGACCCCATTGACCCCGACGACATTGAGAAAAGGCTAGGCAGATGATAATGATGACGACTTGTCAATTGTCATATTTACAAGTATCGATGACAGTTTTGAAATTTTCTTTTTATTAGCCAGTTGTACCTATCTACCTAATTTATATTAGGTTGGTAGTTGTCTAAATCCCCCGTACCTACTAAAACAAAGTTCAGTTTACGCTCAAAGTTACAAAACACATACTGTTTATGTAGTAGAAATTCCGACATATTTGTAAGGTCGTAAATAATAGTGTTGGGGCTACTATATTACTACACGTTAAAACCATTTTACGCCCTTATCGATAAATATAAAGTACCTAGGTCAATTTTTTGTGTTAATTGTTCTTTTATTTATTTTACTGTCGTCGCGGTCATTATAAAGGGTGTCGAAAGACCCTTAACGAAGCCGAAAGGCACTTGTTCTCCCCGTCATTACGATAATTTATTTTGTTCTAGACCATACTTGGGAACCTTCTAGTTACGGAGATATTGGGGGTCAATTTCAACTTTCTCACAAGTTTTTATTTTTAATACATTTCTAATGTTAGATTTTTCCTTTAAACACCTTCACGACCCCCGTACTATTCAATCCATCCATCAGCACAATGTTTTGAGTGCGTTACATTGAGTCCTACCGTAAAACGTGATTTTTCACCCCAAAAAAAAAAGTCGTTTCCCAGCAAAAAAATTTGCATAAACTTACTTAGCTTGATGTGCTTGGTTGACGGTTTCGTGAAGGGTCTGTTTACACCCTGTGAGTAATATGAATTAATTATAGAAAAAAATATAATTCGTATTACCTTTTTTCATTTTCTATACTAGAAAATTTTATGTTGGGTTTTCTAGACGAAACATGTCAATCATGGTACGGGCAAACAAATTCGATAATCCTCTTCACTATAATATGTCACCTATTGAAACTGTCATTTTTGTTCAAACTGTCGAGTTGAATCCATACTTCCATACTAATATTATAAATGCAAAAGTAAGTTTGTTTGTTACCTTTTCACGCCTAAACCACTGAAACTGAACCGGTAATCCTGAAAATTTGCATATACGTTGTCAGGTGTACAGAAACGGACCTTTCATCCCGAAAAAAAGTACTGTTTTCATGCGTTGACTGTACACTATAGTTAGGTATTCTTAAGCTCCACAGACATAGGTGTTATCTCCGTAGGCACAGAGCTTGTAAGCATGACATTGAATTTCTCCGAGTTCCTAAAAGCTTTATTGTGTTAATACTAAACTTGAAGATCGAAATTATGTTCGTACTCATACATAGTTACATGGAAGCGAGATAAGCTTGTTCTTTTGAACCACAAGAAGATTTTGATAACACAAAGACGAAATGATTTATTTACCAGATAGTTGGTGCAATATAAATACATAGAGGCTCTAAAATATACACAGTAGTTAAAGAAACGTAATCTAAGAAAATCAAACAAAGTTAATACCTACATTTAAATATACTCCAGATAGACGAGAGAAGGCACTAATCTTAATCCACTGCAAGTGCTAACTGGCTCCTGGTGTAGTGATGTTTGACGTTACACTTGTGGCAAGTCCAAGTGAATCAATTAGGTGTTGAGACAATAATGACATAACTCAAAAAATAAGAATTACAGGACAGCTTTTTTAAGTTTGACTATAATTATTTTCATTATTTTTGGCATTTTGTTTTTGCATTGAAACCTTTTATCAAAAGGTCAAAGATTTTATATAACGTATTGCTTTACTTAGTTTTATAATAAACTTACTTTCGTTGATTTTATATTCAACTACAAACACGATCGTAAAATCTAATGTTTTGAGTCATATCATCCTTTTTGCAAACGAACGAGTCGTGTTACACTTGGCAACTAGGTATGTCATTTTACTTAAGGTGTCACTGAGGCAGACATAGAATGACAGTTGGTATAGCCTCTCGGAAGTGTTTCAAATCTCGTTGAAGTTGACGTAACCCAATTTTCGATCATTCTTCCTTGAATACGCTGTCATTTATGAGGTTCACAATTTTCGTCCTCACGTTCTATATGATAATTCATACATTTATGACACATAGGTAGTATTTAGGTACTGCCAATGATCATCTAGTTGGCCATGAACCTATGTGGACTTTTGGATCCACTATAAGTGCCTTGGTGTTGCATAAATTTACATATTGGTGGCGTATCTTATTATCCTAAAACACATTTTTATGTCAAGAATAGGGCCATTCAAAATTATCTCTTTGTCAAATCTGAAATGATGGGGCCATCAAAATATTATATCAGTTTGACAGATCTCGAATAATCTGTCATTTAAAATCACAGCGGCGGTTTTCCGCAAATTCAAAATTGGTTTTGATATGTTGTTTCAAGGTCAGCTACATGTCTGAGATTTCCTTGGTTTTGCAAGTATCTATATCAAATGCGGAATAGAAGATATAACTTATGGTATCGTAAATTTGGTGTCTGTTACACCTCTTAGTATCTATACCTCTGTAGGTAGTTGAGACTAAAAATGCCTTAAAATAAAATGGAAGCAGACTAGGGAGTACCTATGTCAGATTCAAAGTGTGTGTGATTTGTTGCGGTATGTATGCGTTATAAATGATTATTTAACAGACATAACATCACGCCTGTAATCCCCGAAGGATTAGACAGAGGTGTACCCAATAACCTTATAGTACACCCACATTTCGCCAGTAATGTTTAAGTTCCATGTAATAGGGGGCGAGCCTACTGCCATCAACCGGGCAAAAATTCAGACTCCGTGGCCGCTACTGAGAAATTCCTGATGGAAAAACCCAATAACACTTTGACCGGGCCGGGAATCGAACCCAGGACCTCATGCTCACAGTCGCGCTTGCGACCACTCGACCAACGAGGTAGTCAATGATTTTTTCTTAAGTAACATAATATTTAATCATCAAACCTGTGCTCTCTGAACTTCAGAAAATACAGGGTAACTAACGTAACCTAAACTAACATCCCCTCAGGGTCTGAAGGGATAGGCAGAGTTGTACCTATAATACTTTTGTGTTCAAAATTCCTTCGGGTGCGTACGCCTTTACAACGCCTTGTATGTGAGAAAAAATATGAAATGTATACTTAAATAAAATATAAGGAGCTTGCCCTGAAGCTATCGTTTATACTTTGATGACCAACCTCAGGGGATCCAAACCCTTATAAATAAAATAAAAACAAAAGCAACCCGCTTTGTTTTTGTTTCTTTGACGCTTGAAAGAAAACAGTTGCCGATAAGCTGGAAAATATCCAAAAAAAAAAAACAATTGATAAATATACTGGGTGTAAAAGAAAGGGTATAGTCATATGAAAGGATATGCTGCAGACCATCAAACTGAACAACTTTCTCTATGGGTTCAATATTGTAAATGCGAAAAAAATATCAGCTGTCCCATACAAAATTTCAATTTCAACTCGACCCAATGTATGGGACAGCTGATATTTTTTTCGCATTTACGATATTGGACTAAGTTGTTCAGTTTGATGGTCTGTAGCATATCCTTTCATATGACTATACCCTTTCTGTTACACCCTGTATATATTGCTTCTATCGTACTTACGTTCTTTTTATATGGTTTAACGACTTATTGAATATTTTTCAGGTTTTACAAGAATGATGATTTTCTTGATAGGTATAGGTTCAAGCGCGTAGGAGGATGCGCATGGGCAGTTGTAGCCTACTGTCTACTGATAATCATTTTGACCTGGGGAAGTCTAAACAGACTCCGGACACAGGTTGGCCGAATCAAGAAAAACTTAGGCAGGTGGAAATTGTGATGTCCTGGAGTGTAAACTTAGTGTTGTGACACAAACGAAGGTACACTTGATAACGTGTCCTGCCTGCTGTTTGCACATTACTATTTGACAAGACAAAATCATTTTGACAGCCAAGCATGGTGATTATTCTAGCAATGTCCTTAACACCTACGTTTTGTAACAATAGAACTGGATGAGAACCAAAGTTCAGCATTGTAAATCCGCAGAATAAAATGTCGAAAATAATTTCACTTTGAGTAAAATAAATGAAAATACATAGCTATCCGTCCGTATTTGAACAAATGGCAGAGATTTTCACCATTTCAAGATAAAGTTTTATCTTTTATTCAGAGGGGCGTTATCTCGCTCCTGCTATGCCTCCATTCAGTCAGACTATGACCCACAGACTGGCGACCAACTTTAAATTTTCCACTTTATTATTTTTATCAAACTTCCGAGTCTTTATTTAATATATTTTTCACTAGAGACCGGGTGTAGTTAATTACTTAGGTACTTTTTTGTGTGTGCCTCTGTCTTTCATTTGATTTTAGGTTATTTTATTAATGAGTCAGACTTGCATTTTTGTATACTGTTGAAAGCTTTTCTGGTTACGGACGCTGTTTTTAATTTTCATTCCAGTCTTGCTTATCTACCGTAGTGCTGTTCCATAGATTTTGAATAATTTTATACGGTTTTATGCTACGGTAGATTTTAATATTTAAAGCCGTTAATAGTGTTGGGCGAACATTTTCATATTCTCTCGATATTCAGATAGGGGTGAGATTTTGGGGTGTATTACTTTCTGGCGAGGTCGGGGGTTGGGGTAAAAAGTCGGATGTATCAGCTGCCGTCTTCCCTCGCTGTCGTAAAACAATTGCTGGAATTGGGTCACTGTCTGAAGGCAATGGCCTATTGGCGCTGCAGTTATGCATAATTTGTTGTCTTTGAGGCTTATGATTGTATGGGCTGAGTACATTGGTATTGATCTTTAATAGTTCTATATGTATGAGAGTTGAGTTTGTAATATCTTGATTCAGAATAGTCATCACTTCAGTAGAGTGATACAAAATGTGACAGACCATTGTTTATTTCTGTATAAAAAATAATCAAATCAACAAACATAGTTAGTAGTTGGATTTTTTCACGCGAAAACTACCTTTCAATCTGGGGCACAACGACGAAAATATTCAAAGCATTCAATTGACTAATATCACGCGTATTTTCAGTTATACAAACATGTCGCGAGTACGAACTGGCTATTCAAACAGACGGAGTTTCCGATTCAAAACTACTAACTGGGAAATGCATTGAATATCCCCTCAGCGAGTGGATATGGCGTCTATTCACAACTGACTTTTACAAAAACGGGCCAAAAATTGAGTTCGTGGCTGAAAAATGTACCGACGTGACAGTTAAAAATTGTCCTGCCGCGCCTCTGTATCCAATTTTCCTTGACAACAACTTAGAAAAAACCACTCAGATATTCTCCAAGCGTTAAAATCAACACGTAGACCCAATTCGTCATTTTGTAACGTGACATAAAACATTATGCGTACCCTGAATTTTTGTAAGTAAAGAAACTTACCTGATAACTATCTAAAGTAATCTAAGTACTATGAACTCCATAATTACCGTGCCATTAATGGTCACGTGTAACAATATACCTACGGTACAGTCAGTCGTTCATACAATATGTAAGTTTAATGTTGTCGCCAGTTGATTAGCTAGAAACTCGCCGCCGGAATAAATTATTCAATACAAATCGCTCTGTGCACCTAATTAACTAATTAAGGACAAAAGCTGGGACACAATGAACTGAAACTATGCGTATAAAACATTAATGTACGTCCGCCCTTTGACTTCGTTAGTTAGTAGTTATGTACGCTTGCAGAATGAAAAGGTTAGGCGATTTTCTAAAACATGCCTTTCGTGGCTGGCACATGTCGCCTTGACGAACTATCATTAATTTATAATGTTGCCAGTAGGTGGGTATACGTATTTGGAAAAATAATTAATGTGACACACGGTGTAAGTCAAAATTGAAAACTCTAAAACCTTTTCTCAAGTTAGAAAACCTGTTCAGGTGGAGATTCATAGATAACTCTGCCCTAGAGTGTAAATGTGGTGTTGCCCTAGAAACGATGGAACACTTCGTATCGTGTCCTGCCTGTCCTGTTGCTTGCACAGCACAGGACCTGATGGCAGCTACTGAAAGTGCCAAACTCGTAGCCTAATTTTGGGCTGACTCAATTTAAATTGTCATCGACACGCTAAGAAAAAATACTTTAAGATACTAGTATTTCCCCGCGGGGATAATGTAGCTTCTTAATACAGAAAGAATTTAGGAATCGTAACAGTAGTTCCGAAGATTACGACCTGCATCCAAACATACAAACTTGACCTCTTCATAATTAAATCCTTTTCATTTCTCGACTACTTATGCCTGGCTGCTAACATACTTGGAACTTACACCAAAAGTTTAAATAATATACTGTGAAACTGAAAGGTGTAAAAATACCAGGAAGTGTTATTTACAGTAAGTACTTAAGGCGCAACGTTTCATGAGCAAAATTATATTTGGAATATTCCAATCTCAGTACGTGGTTTGAACCATTTTCTGAAATGAATGCTTATTGGATTCATCAATATATTTTATGAATAAATCGCTTACGAATGCCAGTTATTGTATCTTTATGAATGTTAAAAAACACATTGACACATAAATGAAATACATTACTTTTCAGTTATTTTGCGTGAATAAAATTCAATTATATAATTTGAAAAGCTGTCATTGAATTTTTTTATAGAAATGTTTAACAATATATTTATTGAGGCAGTGTCGACGTAACACCCACCTTAACTAAGTCTGCATTTACGAGAATATGTTTTTAAAAGTTTTGAGTGTGGCGTGATGCATTATAATAGCCCTCCCTCTCTCCTTGCCGTCTTCAGCTCAGTGCACATGCACAACCACTGCACCAGCTCGGCGTCACCTCCCCGCATTTTTACTAACTGATGGCGATCAGAGGCGATGCCGTTTCAATGCTATAAGTTGTGTGTGTTAGCCGCACGCATTAGAGTAGAGAGTAGAGATGGCAAATACATAAAACGGAGTGTTTTATTCGACAAAGTTCTCGCTTGTGTATTTATGTATCACTAGCATCTCTTTTATTCATTTACATAAACATAACATCACGCCTGTAATCCCCGAAGGGTTCGGCAGAGGTTTATCTAATACTACACCCACATTTCGCCATACTTTTAAATCCACTGTAATAGAGGGCGAGCATATTGCCATCAACCGGGCTCAAATGCTAACTCCGTGCCTGCTACGGAGAAATACCTGATGGAAAAACCCAATAAAAAATTGCTCGACCTGGGAATCGAACCCAGGACCTCTTGGATGACTCATCAGTCGCGCTTATGATCACTAGACCAACGAGGCCGATTGATCGAGAAAATCGTCGATAGCTAGTCGTTTCTTCGTCATGGGTTGGACAGAGGCCGAAGTGTGCATTACAGTATGTAGTTTCATTAAATTAATGGTTAAAGTCTCGAATTGCTAATGCTCTGCTGGGAATTCGGAAAATGATTCATTTTTGGAGGAATTGCTTAATGGGGCTCAAAAAAGCCCCATTAGGCTTTTTTGGACACCAGTGCTCATACTTGTGCGTTGCAGTCTGGAGTCATAGGGCCTGCCCAGATGCGAGACTTTTGTCCACCGGATAGAAATGACCGTTCCTGGTTCATTTATTGTTTTTCATCTATTGGTTGACGTCCATTGGTTGTTGCCAATTGTTATAGCAAGAATAGCAAACAGCTTTTTTTTTCGGATGGGGAATCATCAAAAGACTCCTTCCGCTCTGGGCGGAGTGGAAGGGAGTGTCAGACCTTTACTGACTAAAACCCATCCATGTTCCTTCTTTGCCCTTTGTGTTCCAGGGCCGCGGTATCTCTAACAGTCGCGCAGCCCCGACAGGCATCGGCCCTTGCGGACCCCTTCCTTGTTGCTGACATTTCGACATCTCTTTAAGGCGCGCGTGGAACACGCACGCGCCGGCTTGTCGTCATAAGATGGCTGGACGGCAAGCTAGCCCATTACTCACCGTCCACAGTATTGTAAGAACTTCAACTTCAAATTGTATTGTCGTAATTGACGTTCGTCGTATCCGGAGGTGTGTTTGGCTACAGTGTTTGGTGTGATAGCAAACAGCTCAATGTGAGACGTGGCTAATCCGGTCCAGCGCTTATACGTATGCGTTCAGCTTTAGGTTGCCTGTCCACCGGAGCGGAGCGAGGCTGCGGAGCGGAGAAACGGAGATATATTAACCAATAGGATTGCATACTGGAGCGGAGCGGAAATTTTATGCAATTCTATTGGTTAATATTTCTCCGTTTCTCCGCTCCGCAGCCTCGCTCCGCTCCGGTGGACAGGCAGCCTAAGACTTCTAACTAAAGTACTCGAAGGAGTTAAGTCCGCAGCGAACCGACTCAAAGTTTCCGATCAAGATCACAATGAAGCTACTTTATCTTTAGAACTTATATTGAAAATTTCTTCGTAATATGGACTCAGTTTAAAGAGCTACTTAGGTCTTAGTAGGAAATATAAGATTATAAAGTATTTTCCTATAAAGGGTGCTTCGTTACTGATAGGAGTTTCTGCTTGGTTCTCGTCTTGTCCGATGAATTAAATCTACGTTAATGTCTTGTTTGCAATAACGGAACAGGGTGCCGTAAATTGTAGAAACGATTTAGTATTGATTTGTTTTCGGTTTAGCAGAGTGCTTGTGGATTTCTTGTCGTCCAAAGTTTTTGTGTAAAATATCTTTATCATCATTAGAGTCAGCTTGTTTCACCTTGGACTATGTACAGGCTTTATCCCTTTGAGCTATGCTTCTCTGTTCATTATTATTGCGAGTCTCATCCAGGTCTGACAAACGGCCTTTTGTGGGCACAGACGACATGTTGGTCTGCCAACTCCTACCTTCTATATGTAACCAATCTGTTTGGGCTCTGCTCTACCTACATACGGCATATATAGCCCTGTAAGGCTGCGTTCACACAAAGAGTAAAGCCGGCCGATACTCGTGAAAATGTATGTATGAAAACAAAGGACTGTCAATCGGTTGCTGAAGTTGTTTTTTCATACATTTTGTGCTGGACGCTCGCAGTCGGCGACTATACGCTTTGGTGCGACCGCGGCTTTGCTTTTAGGTAGCACATGTACGATGTGGATCATCTTGTGAGTGAAAACTTCTATAAAATATGTCTTTACACCTAAAATCCCATATATTTTACTAGTCTTCAGATAAAGTGGTAGCAATACTTTAAAGTGGTGGTTCCTGGGAATAATATTAATAAGTTGTGTCACTGTCTGCCATTGGTGGACAAAGAGAATACTCGTGTTTAAAATTGTGTCGCTGTCAACCGTGGTGCTTATAGGAAGTATTAAAAAAATGTGTCACTGTCCGCCAGTGTAAAAAGAAAATTTATCAAATTTAAAATTCAAAGATTGTGTCTCTGTCTTATTGAAGGATGATATAGCAAGAAAGGAGGTGTCTGATGAGATGACATGAAAGGGAGGATGAAGTAATAGGGTTATGGAAGAAGAAGACATGCTGCACCGACCCCAAATAAATTGGGATAAGGGCAAGAGAATCATGATGATGCCTCTGTCCACCAGTGGCGAAGGTTCCATAAAACTCGATTCCTACTGGCTTCCCTTTGAAAAATGACAGTCATCCTAATAATCCTCACAAACAGGATCCCAAACGACAATCCATCAGCTTTTTATCACAAACAATACTAGTGAGGAAATTGTTAAAATACCAACAGTGGTTTTATGAAACAAAAACTACATGGAATACTAGCATTAATTGCAATGTGAATAATTATATGCCGCCCTCTATGCTTGAGACGTGTTTTTGTATCACACCTAAGGCCGAGAATCCGATAATTGCTGCTCGTTAGTATTCTATGGACAAATAATATAATCACATTAAAGATTTGTACTCCGGCTTACCTCTTACAAAAATTGACCCTTCGCTACTGCTGTCCACCATCTGGTAGACAGCGAGAATTAATTAAAAAAAAAGGGGTAAAGTCGGTGGTGGACATCGGGAATCATCGGTGATTATAATAATAATAATTTTATTTCTCAAAAAAATTGCGGCCTTACAAGTCTTACATACTAACCATATAAATACTTTAATTAAGTATCAACTTGCTCAACATATTGCAGAAGATTATTAAATACTAGATGAACACCATAAAACTTTATTGTTTACTGTATTTAATACGATAAGTATTACCTCTCAATATACTCCCCTCACACACGTTTTACCTGTCACATGACAAATGACATTTACACGTCCATAGAGTGAAGCCTCTACCTCGGTGTATATTATAATCCGTAACTTATTACATGCATGGCTATACAGCGTAATGTAATATCATGGTCTACTTACATAAACATAATCTTTATGACGACATTACGGTTTATAAGGTGAACAAATTATATTCGCCTACGTTTTCTTCGTAATTACTGCGCCAATGAGTCCAAACGAGATTTAATCTCAACATGTCAAACTTTGGCATACAAATTGGTGATTTGAAAATACTTGGAAAATGATAAGGTCCGCCAAGGATCACAGGTGTAGGTAGGGACCACTCTTATCGACACATGCGCTTGAGTTGGTCAGAAAAAAACTGTATGTACGAGTACGTATTTTATCTAGCTTATGCCAGCGGCTTCGCCCGAGTGGAGTTCGGTAATATTCCTACAGGATCTTAGTTCCGAACGAGAAACAATCCTATTTGTTAATCCAGGTTATAAATTATCTGTGTGCCAAATTTATCCCAGTTAGTTCAGTGTTTTTTTAACAAACACCAATCCATCCATACTCACAAACTTTCGCATTTGTAATAGTTGTCTCAAAAGCGAATATTCGTCATTCGACTGACACCTCGCCGAATCAAACGCGTCAAATGTGAACTGTGTCACTTCCTAAGGGCCGGACTCCACCGAAGCGGACACGACACGAGAGGAGATGTGTTGTAAACCAGTAATAGAATTTCGTTATTTACGTGGAAACGGTTGAGCAGAAAGGAGAGAAGTTGTCTCGCAATTGTTTAGTCCAGTGGAGACGAAGCGAGACGCGTGTTGTGAGCGGCGGCGTGCGGTGTGCGGTGTGCTTTGAGCGGCGTGCCGCTTTGCACATCATCTTCACCGTTTTTTACATCTAGGCACTGCTTCAGTGGATACATCCTAGCTTTTACGCATCTCCCCTCCTCTCCGTTTCGCACATCTGCGCTCGTCTCCGCTAAGGTACGCAGCGTGATACTACGCGAACGAGGCGCTTACGTAGTTTTGCTAAAATCATGACGCCTACGCAGCGTAGCAGACGTACTACGTAGGCGTCTACGTGAGGTCTACGTGGCGTCTACGCTAATTGCGATGTTTATTTTACACTAAAACCACGGGGTGATTAACCCTTGTTTGTTTTCCCTCGCAAGCTGAATGTATAATAACCTACACATTTAGTAAAAAGAGAGCATATCATGTCACCTTTAAACAACTTTATTTTTAGTATATGCTAAATCTGAATATAGTTTGTTCTGAATAAGTAACTGAATCGATTCCAATTATTTTTAAACCATGTTATATTATGTCCCGATATTAAGTACCTATCGCAATCATTTAGGTACCTACTGCCAAATAATCATTATCAATGAGCTCAAGACGACGCTGGAGGCGCGTGCGCGGGTGCGCTGCGTGGTGACCACGCTTGTGTTCGGACAACCAGGTAACAGAACAAGCTTATAACTTTGTGATTTTTCATGATACAGTTTTGAAATTTTGTACATAGATTCTTTACATAAAAATACTAGACACGTGTTTCAGGTTTCGTATATACTAAAACTAATGTTGTATAACTGGACAAATCTACACTCCATTCTGAGAATTTTGTTTTGCAAATCGGTTACCAGGAATCTAACATTAATTAATATCTGTCACTCGAAAATAGATACGGGATGGAAGGGAATTAGGTACTGATTTAAAGCAGTAATTAATATAATATCTATTAATGTATTTACTACCAAAGAATAATTAACACAAGCAAACAGGTAAATCAGGTGTCCGTTGATAGATTCTCCAAACATAAATTCGAAATTGGAAAATGTTCTGCGAAAGATTTTTTTCAAAAACAAATGAGTTCTCTTTCGAATCATGGGACCATTTGAGTGAAGTTCGAAAATACACACGCCAGTACTTGCACAAAAGTAATCCAAGTAGCTGGCATGTCATTGAGCCATAATATGTTTTGATTGGTGAATGTTACACGGGCGTGCCTTCTACTTGCAAGTTCTGTACAAGTTACTGGCTTTCATCCTTAAGAAAGCCGAGAGACACTGTTCTTATTTATTTATTTAACAATTTATGTACACACTAAATACAGAAAAGAAGAAAGGAACAGAAAATAGTACAAAGGTGATGCTTATTTCTAAAGAAATTTCTTCCAGCATACCTGCGAAAGGAGATACTAAAAAAAAAGAGATAGTGTGTAAAAAAGAAGAGAAAATTGCCAATTTTTTTTTTGTTCTATACCATACCTGGAAACCTTCTAATTACGGAGATATAGAAAACAAGCTACTTTATCACAATGTTTTGAGTCCTACTGAAAACCGTGATTTTTCACACAAAAAAGTCATTTCAATCAATATAATCGTCGTGCAATAATTTTTGTGCAGAGATAATGAGATGTACAGAATACTTGGTTGACGGCTTTGTGAAGGGTTCGTTTACACTGTACCGATCAGACCTTTTGACAATTGTGTAGCACGCCTTACTTGATAATGCCTTTCAAAAGAACAGTTCGGAAGTACTATTTAAAATCAGGCTAAACTGCTCACAAGCTAGATATTAGTAGTCATAGTAATTATTATAAGGTTTCTCGTATTTTGGACTATTTGTATGTATTATAATATATATTAGTTTATTTCATTTTACTGTATATATGTGTATTAGTATGTACCTATTTATGTATATCAATTTATGTTAACAAAACGGTATTTTTCTTATTTATTTTTTGTACTTTATCCCAATGCTGTCCTATTTGACAAAGGTTGACTGTTAGAGAATGCCTTGTGGCATTAAGTTCACCTACATGAAGTTTAAATAAATAAATAAATAATAAGACTGCTGACCTACTAGGTCTAATGAACGATGTTACAATTAATAGGTTGTCACAAGATACTGAGGCCGTGGTTTGTGGTCAACCAGTGTCTGCTCTGTCTAGTCCTGCATGCGGTTTAATTGTTATATCACTCACGATCAAATGCATCTCTTATTACTTTTGACAGCTTAATTGAGATTTGAAACCTCAGAGATGAATGCAGTTAGCAAATTATACTGTGACGTCATATTCGAATTGTTTTGTCATTTTTATTTTAAGGATCTGTATTATATGTTTCCATTAAATGGGTGTGCAATTGTGCATACATAACATAACATAACTTCACGCCTGTAATCCCGAAGGATTAGGCAGACGTGTACCTAATAGTACACCCGCATTTCGCCAGTTATGTTTAAGTCCCATGTAATAGGGGGCGAGCCTATTGCCAACAACCGGGCACAAATGCCAGACTCCGTGGCTGCTACTGAGAAATTCCTGATGGAAAAACCCAATCACACTTTGCCCGACCCGGGAATCGATCCCAGGACTCCATGCTCAGCAGTCGCACTTACGAGCACTAGACCAACGAGGCAGAAAGTTTGGCATACATGAACGCAATTTAACTGTTTGCTAAACTAATAATTGAAAAATTGTTAAATAGTTTACGTACGAAGCACCATTCTATGTTAACAATTTACTATTAGAGTGAAATATTATCTATACTAATATTATAAAGCTGAAGAGTTTGTTTGTTCGGTTGAACGCGCTGATCTCAGGAACTACTGGCTCGAATTTGAAAATTCTTTTAGCGTTGGATAGTCCAATTATCAAGGAAGGCTATAGGCTATATAACATCACGCTATGACCAATAGGAGCCGATCAAAAAAAAAACAAGTCAGAAGCAGCGGATGAAACCGCGAGCACAGCTAGTTTTATATATTTCCGATGGAATGTGACTGAAAAAGTTGTTTATTTGCCCTACATATCTTTTTGAATTAACACTTAAATGCGTTATGTATGATGTCAATTAGGAGTATGTAACCACGACGACCAATCAAGCTATGCTAAACCAGTATGAGTGCATCTCTAATTGTTTGGGAAATCTATACAAAGCGGGGCCATGTTATACTGGAAATGTTTAACTTGATATGTCACCTTGAGTACAGTTGTATAGCATTCTAATATAGTTACTAGAATGCTACATTATCCTTGAATAACATAGGATATATTAAAAAAAAAAACATTTATAAAATGACACAAATGTTTGCTCTATATTTATAGAGCAAGCATTTATGTCATTTTATAAACCAGACTTCTAATTGGTACCAATCATAAATATATTATACAACTGTACTCAAGGCGACATATCAAGTTAAATATTTCCAGTATAACATGGCCTCGCTTTGTATAGATTTCCCAAGCAATTAGAGATGCACTCATACTGGTTTAGCATAGCTTGATTGGTCGTTGTAGTTACATACTCCTAATTGGCATCAAACATAACGCATTTAAGTGTTAATTCGAAAAGATATGTAGTTTTTGAGTTTATTCGTTACAAACATTAAAAAAAAAAATCAAATCTTTTATTTATTTGTTTAAATAGATACTTGCCGCTCTTACAGTTTACATCAAAACGTGCAGCAAGCCAACAGCACAACATATTAACTAACTAAACTACTACCACTAAACAATTGTATGCAATAATATTCGTGTTATGTTGTGTGTTGTGTGGGTGTTGTTGTGTGTGTTGTGTTGTATTGTGTGTGTGTTTAGTGTTTATAATATTAGTGTATAGAATAGAGATACAAATAAAGCCACCTAGACGGTCTAGAAAAGTGGCAATCACTTTGAAAACATTTCGTATTTCTTGACTTTAAATAGTATTTATATAAGCTTGTCGGTAGCATGTATGCATTTGCATGTTTGCATATGCAAAAATATAAACTCTAATTTTATATCCTGTATTTCACTCTGTATATTTCGTGAAAATAAACTTAAATTTAAATATAAATTTCATTTTGATTGTGTATATTTTGTGCATTCCTTCTTTAGTGCATACTTGCATGCATAGTTTGGCATTTTGAAAGAGCATATAATCTGATGTCTATAATTATTAGTAACTAAAGACTCAAACAAAATCAGAATATACAATTTCATATCTAGAAATACAAGATGGCGCGTTTGCATCTCCGCCGTCTGTCTTCGAACTCTTATAAGACGAGAACCGCGATCAAAAATGTATTAAGGAATCGACACTGTTATAGAAAAGTGTAATCCTTGGGGAATGAGGCGAGCTTACAGCACACCTGCACCTCGCCACTTGAGAGATGGTACAGAGCAAGAAGATAAATCCTATACTTAGTGAAATTTGAAAGCGATTTTCGGGGGTAGCGATTGAAATGATGAGATTTTGTTTATAAAGTAATCTGCGAATACATAGAACACAAAAATCTAAAATAAGAATATTTAGCACAAGTACTTAACCCGCGACTTCGTCCGCAAAATGTGTGATAGCTCGACTAATATGCATATAAGATCCACGAATAATGTAGCTTACTCTCAGTGAAAAAATTTTTAGAATTGGATCATTCGTTCCGGAGATTACCCCCTACATACAAACTTACAAACAAATTTTACCTCTTTATAATATTAGTATAGATAATACGGTAGAGCAGCGGTGGCCCAGTGGTGGCGGTCCCGATTTACGAGCCGAAAGTCGTGGGTTCGAACCCAGGCAGGCGCATTACTTTGTGTAATTTATTTCATCACCACTGCTCTCAAAACGGTGAAGGAATACATCGTGAGGAAACCGGCATGTCCTAGAACCAAAAATTCGAAGACATGTGTCATCTACCAACCCGCACTGGGCCCGCGAGGTGGATTATAGCCCATTCCCTCTCATAGAGAGGAGGTCTGTGTCTCAGCAGTGGGAACATTATAGGCTGATTATGGTATAGATAAATCATACCCAATGGTGGGACACAGGATTACTCTTGGAGACCTCTCGGAGAACAACTGATTGATGAATGTATTCGAATTGTATGGTTCTAAGCCTCGATCATAGGCTCTATGCTGGATTCGCTCGACTGCTGACCGCCTCAAACCCGCGATGTCTTGTCGCAACATAATTAAGCTTAAAACTTCACCCTTCCCTCCATGCATTTATATCAAAACCGCGTAATGCAATTGTCTCCAAAACGAAGCAATCAATCGCTCAGCTTGTATACCATTCAGTACACGGTACAGCCACCATAACCTGAATACATGCTCACTAGTAAATGCATACAACCTCAAACTCGCGTCAATAATATAGCATACTGTCATAAACAGTCCCACGGCTGGGACTTAAGCTTCCTCTCGGTGAGAGGTAGTAGACCGTAATCCACCACGTTTAAACTAACTTATACCAGCGGCTTCGCCCGCACCGAGTTCGGTAGTTATCCCACTGAATCGTATTCATCATCTGCCTAGCCTTTTCCCAACTATTTTGGGGTCAGCTTCCAGTCTAACCGGATGTAGCTGAATACCAGTATTTTACATGGAACGACTGCCTATCTGACCTCCACAGCCCAGTTAGTACTGGGTAATACGATACCTCTTGGTAAGGCTGGTTGTCAGACTTTTTGGGCCACTGACTACCTAACGACTGTCAAAGATCTACAAATGACACCCGGGACCAACGGCTTAACGTGCTTTCCGAGGCACGGAAGAAACTCGGTATGTAATGGGTGGTCACCCATCCACAGACCAACCTAGGCAAGCACGGCTTAATCTAAAGATCGATCCGAGCGGCTGTTATTATTTAGCCACGAGCTCCTCCTATGGGAATAAAAAGTATCCTATATGTTAATCCAGGTTATAAAGTATCTGTGTGTCAAATTTCACCCAAATCCGTTGAACCGTTTTTGAAAAAGGAACAAACATCTATAAATCCTCAAAAACTTTCGCATTTATAATAGTAATAAGATTCTCTACGATTCATTCATTAATCAAAACCGCGGAATGCAATTACCTCCGTAACGAAGCAAAACAATTGACAATCACTCGCTCAGTTGTTTCACGGCCAGCCGCTCCCACAGCCTCATAACATGCAGTACACCACCACAGCATGAATGTATCACCACCAGTCAATCCATACAACCGCAAACTCGCAGAATAATCGCGTCAATAATATAGCGCTCTGTATTATTGAATCTGTGGCGTCGATGCATTGAATGCGGAATTTATCACAATACTTGATAATAACGACCGACGCGGATATTTAAATATTTTAACGATATTTGCGAGTATGTCCCACTACAGGGAAATGAAAAAGAATATTGATCACCTCTGTTGCTCTTTGTGTTTCGTCATTTGTGATTCCAGGGGGTCGAGGCTGCTGTTTTCAATGATTTATTATGACGACTATACCACAGACTATACCAAGAAAATGTCACTGCAATTGTGGCAAAAATTCGTTTTCTCCTAAACTCATAATATTCCTTGATAGTTTTTTTTATTAGAATACAATTCTAATAAAAAAAACCTACATACAAATAAATCAAAAAAGCCAAAAAAAAAATCTTGTTATAATGCAATGAATGCACACTCACAATGACTATGAAATAATAAGAGAATATCCAAAAATCACGCCTAGACCAGACCACAGACCCATGTAATGACTTGTCAATGACAATAACGCCTTTCAAACAGGAGATTAACAAAACCGTCAACAATAAAGGTGCGATTCTGGCACGATTTCAATAACAGACTTGGTGTTTTTTCTGACACATTTTCGTCACCTAGAAGCAGATAAGTAAACCACCTCATAAAGTACGCCAAGCGCACACCATACACGTATTTACCATTCATATAAATCCTTAAGCTCCTTACTCAGCTATAAGTAGGTCATAGGAGTACATTGCGCTCAGCACACCTAATGCTGTTGTCACCAGACCGCGCGTTACAGTGCGACACGAACTCGCAATCAATCGCACGGTTCGCTCCCTGTAAGACAACCAGTTGCTGCCACAGCCTGGTGAGATATCGCTGGTAAACTGTAAATGCATGAGTAGTAACTACCAGAGAGCTAGCTTCATCAATCAATCAATACCGAAGGTACACTAGTGTAGGTCTGTGTAAATAACTCGCAGAGACCTAGCTTCACACATTTTTTTTTTAAACTTTGTCCCCCACTAGGAATTTCTGCTGTATCATAGGTGCGTTTACAAACATTTAAATTCACATACACAAATAGGCAGACCCGGAACAACTACCTGTAGGCCATACAAATATTTGTTTCGTGCAGGAATCGCTCCGCCACTGCGTCAACCGTGCCGTCAAAGATACATCAGTCAATCAGCTCAGCCTAACGCATTCCACTTCAGGACATATGCCACTCCTAAGCTGCACCATAACACCCTGTTCGCGGCCTTCCGCCCAGCCACCTTTTTCGCCAGTCCACGGAGCTGGGGATCCAGCGCTGCGTTTCATACATTCCTGTAATGTTAGGTACGGTCGCAGTATGGGACGGTTAAATTTATTCTTCCGACTATCGAGAAACAGACACATCCACGATTTGGAGAGTTTATTTGGAAAATACACAACTTTTTCCTTCTGCAAGTGTACTCTCATGGCGCTGCTACGTGTACGTTACGTATCGTCTCTAGCACCAACGTACATGAATACGTGCCACGATTAGAGAATGCGGATGTATTGGCTTAGCAAGTGAATAATTTCATTTAACACACATATGCTCGAGTTTCACAGAATGATTGAGTTAAGTCTCTGTAGGATATGTTACTCTGTGCCCCAAAACGTAACCACAGAACTATCTGTACAGTCGCGAGCTAATCACGGTAATGTGAACTAAACAATTAGTAAACCACTAAAACTCATTTTAATTAGCGATGACGAAATTTGTATTTTAAAGCAACAGCTGCAAGTTTCAACTCGCCAACCAATGAATTTTGAATATAACAGTCGTGTAAATCGGTAAATGAAAATATGAAAACAATGTTAAGAAATGACTTTATTGTTTTAAATTGTAAACATGCTAAACGGGTTGTAAACAATGTTTCGGATGCACAGTTAATAAAACATCACGTAAATCTTTACAGAAACAATGTTTTGGCGATTTTGGTTTCCACATTATGTTCGCACCAAATAATCGTGTTTCTAAAATATGATTATTGTTTCACAAACTCGTAGATTTGTATTTTCCTGAAATAATGTTAAACAAATGTTCGGAGATAATACTTAAAGGTTTCATCGATGTAATAAACCTGTGTAATCGAACTACAAAAACTCGTATACAACATTAGTTTTAGTATATGCGAAACCTGAAACAAGTGTCTAGTATTTTTATGTAAAGAATCTATGTACAAAATTTCAAAACTGTATCATTAAAATCACAAAGTTATAAGCTTGCTCTGTTACCTGGTTGTTCGCACAAAAACGTGGTCTGCACGCGGCGTAGCCGCTCGCGCGCCTCCAGCGTCGTCTTGAGCTCATTGATAATAATAATGGCAGTAGATACCTAAATGATTGCGATAGGTACTAACCAACTTTAAAAAAAAAATTGGGACAAAATATAACATGGTTAAAAATAATTGGAATCGATTCAGTTACTTATTCTGAACAAACTATATTCAGGTTTCGCATGTACTAAAAATAATGTTGTATAAAGTATCTAATAGATTGCTATTACTAGTTTTTTTGTCACTCCATTCACAAGTCATTAAATGTGCTTGACCCTGCTGTCAATTTTTGCACGAGTTTATTTAAACTTGAGTGTCTTGTTAAAAAGATTTGGCCGATGGCACTTCAAACTTGTGTCGTTCTAGCTTTAGGCCATATTTACATCAAAGTGGAAACAAACAGAGCGGAATGGAGACGTGCAAGATTTGACCAATCTCAGGAGAGACGAAAAATGCGATATGAAAGAGAGAAAGAAAAAGTATTTATTAGACTCACACAAGACAAAACAAAAGAAAAATGTTTGAATTAACAATAAAACTAAGATTATATAAAAAGTAAACATAAGAAAAAGATAAAACAAATTAAATTGGTCCTGTACGAGGCCAAAAGGTCCCTATCTCAGCATGGTGCTGCAACATTTAAAAAAAAGTCACAGCGCTGGTATTCTTATTTATTATTACATGGAATTCGATCAATGTGATTGGTATATTCCTGTACAATTCCTGTCCGCTCCGCTAGTCTCCTTTTTGGTAGAAACCAGGCCTGAAACAAATGGTAAACGAACATAAAGTCAAAAAACTACTGCCACACGAAACCTTGTAAGTTCTTTATTTCTTAGAAAATATTAAAAATAATTCGTTTACTAAGCTCCAAGATTCGCGAAAATTTCATTAACGGGAGTCCTTTTTATGAAAACTGGAAAATACATTCGTACATTTCCCGAGTTAATGCTGGAGGAAAGTTTCTTATTTAATAATCACTTTCGGGAATAAGTTGCAAACTTTTGTTCACGTTAGTCCTCAGGATTTATACTTGTACAGTCGGGAGCACTAATATGTACACACTTAGCAAAATGCATAAGCAATTCTCTCGAAAGGGGTCGTCCTTTAATTACGTGAGGTTCGAAAGGGGAAATCACGTTAGAAGGGGGGGGGATCAGGTGATAATCGCGTGTATTTTTCCAATAATTAATTAAAAATCCAAGCAAGCGAAATTATGTCGAAAAAAGTGATGCTAGGCGGGGGGAGGAGGGGTGGCCTAAAACCACACCACGTATCAACAAGGGGGTAGAGGGGCTTTAAAAGTGGCCTAAAAATCCTCTCGTGATTAAAAGATGGCCTCTAAACTAACTACTTTGAACTAAAACCTATTTCGTAATAGTATAGCTTCCAAAATACTATGTGCGTGAAACCATAAAACGTTAATCAATACAGTAAGAGAAAATCATATTTAAAAGTTGCTGCGTGTATACATATTAAAAGCGTTAATAGACGTTAGATAACATTTTAGAAAAATAGTGTTACAGCTAAATTAGACCGATTTTAGATTTTCCATAGAAACAGAAATTTCCAGCTATCTTTTTTTTAAAAAGACATTTCGGAAAGTTCTCTGTCAAGTTTTTAGACTTACGTATCCTGCTTATGCGTACGAAGTTTCATTAAAATCGTTTCAGTAATTTCGAAAAAAAATCACTTGAGAGTTTGTATGAAATGCCGTAAGACGTTAACGCTTTTAATGCTCGTGACTGTACCACCAGGTATTATTATTGGACTTGCCCGTCACTTGCTTGATCAATTTGTTTAATTTAGTGAAGGCTTGATTTTATTACTGTCACTTTAAGACGAGTTTCTTCTAATAACACGAAAGGTTAACTTTGTAAAGGTGTTTTATTAAAACACTACTGAACTTTTGAAATAATATTAGGTTTCTAGGTATAATTAGTAAGTAGTAGAATTTTTAATAAAACGTTTTTTTTATGGTCCGCTCGACAACGCAAATAACGCAATTAAAATGATTGAAGATTCATCTATACTATATAGAAATACTATTATTAATAATTATTAATATTATAAATCTGAAGAGTTTGTTTGGTTGAACGCGCTAATCTCAGGAACTACTGAACGAAACGAAAAATTGTTTCAGTGTTAGATATTTCAATTATCGAGTAAGGCTATAGGCTATATAACGTCACCAAACCGACCAATAGGAGCCGAGCAAAAAGAAAACAAGCCAGAAGCGGCCGGTGAAACCGCAGGGCACAGCTAGTAACGAATAAAATAAATAAATTATTCATTTCTCCAAAAGCCATCACATTACAATATTCATAAAACTAAAAAACATATAAGGCTTGTTACTAGGTCACAATAATTTAGATCCTCTGACTGATAAACTAGGCGAAGGTGTGACTTAGGAGTCAGTGAAATAGCATTGGTATTGCGATTGAGTTACACATTTACCCTACTTTTAAATCCTTGTAACAATCCAAAGGCAGCCCGCCACCTAACAATTATAATCATGAACGAAAGCAAACGCTGCTACCAAAAGATGACATGACGTAAAGCGCGGAGTCCCGCGATCAAACAACACGGGGATCAATGGATTAACATTGTCAACAGTATGTAATTATTACAGGTTCATCCCTGACTGACATTATCCCGGATAAACTGGTTATTAATATAAATATGGGTTTGTGTGTCGTAGGTACACGTTGAGTTGATTAATTTACGGTGTGCGACGTGTTAGTGTGGAGTATCAATGATCATTTTGTCTTTGAATAAGAAGAGGCGATATTAACTCAAACTCAAAGCATTTATTTCAATTAGACCATTACAGGCACTTTTGAATGTCAAAAAAACAAAAAAAAGCGAAGCTACAGTCATAGTCACAAGGCATAATAACTTGAGAAAGTACTATAGTTGCACATTCCAAAGTGTAGATCTCTATGGAGAAGAATGGGCAAGAAACTCCATGGACGAGTGTTTTAAATCAAAATATTGTTACAAAATCATGGTTACATCATTTATATTGAGATTATACATATATGTAAGAACGATGTAGAAAGACGTGCACATTAAGAGATCTCCCATCACCGATCATCCACATGTAGTTCACCCATCATCCACAGCCTAAATTCATTCACTGCTGGTTCTAGGCCTCCCTTTTCTTGTGCCTATTTCTTCGTTCCATCCAGGTTTTTTCCCCGATGCCAACTATATCTTCTGCCCATCTCACCGCTGGACGACGACAAGAAATGTGGGTACAATTCTTGCCCCAGTTCATGGACGCAATTCGGTGACAGCCTTAGTCCATCTGTCATGCATCAAAACTTGATAAAATAATACCCTACCGTAATCTACACTAGGCAAACGAATTGATAATTAATTTTAAATCGAAATTATGTCGTAGTGATTACATTTTATACGTACAGTCCGCAAAAGAAAACCTTATAGTGATGAACGTTTCTGTAGTGATTTAACTTACAATTATAGAAACATAAAACTATAATTTTAATATGTGAACTTTAAAAAGTACGTGCTGAACGTTTTTAGGGTCCGTCTGTCTGTCCGCAGCTTAGCTCAAAGACTCTTAGTACTAGAAATCTGTAATTTGGCATGAATATACAGATTAGTTACGTCGACAAAGTGGTACAATACAATCTCGAAAGGATTTTTTTTTTCTCGCGTACCCCATAGTGTGGTATGTCGTTGGATAGTTCTTTAACCTATTGACCGCCACGGACGTCTTTGGACGTCAAATCGTTAGCGCTTTAAAAAAATATTATTTTCGACGTGCCATGCCGTCCAAGGCGTCGTGAGCACTTTTTGATTTGTCGTCCATAGACGACCGTGGCGGTCAATAGGTTAAAAATACTACGAATTTATTCCTTTAATTTTTCGATTAAGGGATTCGTTTGTGAAATATTAAGCTTTAAGAAGCTAATTTTTGTTAGACTCAAGTGTGTCCCGCCTCTACCAGCTAAACGGTCGTGTTTGGGTGTGTGAAAAAATTCACGGTGGTAGTATATATTATGAAATAAAAATGTAAAACTATCACAACTAAGTAGGCTTTACAAGTTTACGAGTAATAGTCGACCAACTTATAAAATGTACTTAGATAACATATTTTCTAAACATAATGTATGGGTGCACAGGTTTTTCAACTGCAAATATAAGTTTTATTATTACTATAATAATAAAAAAAGCGGATGAGGCAAATCCGCATATGGGTAACTGCGCAACCCTACATTGTGCGTGGCCCGACACGCACTTGGCCGGTTGTTAGTGTTTATTCAATGTAGCATACAGTATGTACAAAATTTAATAAAGCGTACGTAAACAAACGAAAGTAAAGTTAGGCACAGAAATGAACCACCCTTTATTATGTCCACAACTAAAAGCAAGGTTGACATTTTTTCACAACATTATTCCATGCGATGAAATATGTAGTACTAGCTTATGGCCCCGGCTTCGCCCACGTGGAGTTCGATAATTGCCCCACAGGTTCATACTACAGGGATAAAAAATATACTTTGTGTTAATCCTGGTTACTAACTATCTGTGTGCTACATTTCATCAAAATCTGTTCAGTAGTTTTTGCGTGAAAGAATAACAAACACAAACTTTCGTATTTATAATATTACTAGCTGTACTCGGCAATTGCCGTTGCAATGTAGCTTTTTACCTACTACCTACCTACTGCTTACCTTCTGCCTACCTACTAACTACTATTTCTGGGATCAAAAGTAGCCTATGTGTTAATCCAGAATATAAGCTATCTTGATACCAAATTTCATCCAAATCCGTTAAGCCGTTTGAGCGTGATGGAGTAAGAAACATACACACATAAAAACTTTCGCCTTTATAATATTAATGTGATTATATACAACATTAGTTTTAGTATATGCGAAACCTGAAACACGTGTCTAGTATTTTTATGTAAAGAATCTATGTACAAAATTTCAAAACTATATCATGAAAAATCATAAAGTTATAGCTTGTTCTCTTACCTGGTTGTCCGCACAAAAACGTGTCACCAAGCAGCACGCGCCTCCAGCGTCGTCTTGAGCTCATTGATAATAATATTTTGGCAGTAGGTACCTAAATTATTGCGATAAGTACTCAAAGTCGCTCGGTATCCAACTTTTAACTTTTTTAAATATTTTTGGGAAAAAATATAACATGGTTTAAAAATTATTGGAATCGATTCAGTTACTTATTCTGAACAAACTATATTCAGGTTTCGCATATACTAAAAATAATGTTGTATATAGTAAGACTAGGACTAAAGTGAAGTATTCTATGAAGCCATCAAAAACTTAATCCTATTGCCTAATAATTCGTAGAACATTGAGTTCGATTAAAAACAAATCGATTTCACGCTTTCGTTCAAAGGCGCTTACATTTTGAGGGCTGTCGGAAAGTTTTCAACGTCGTTTAGAATTACAAATTGCCCAATAACGGTACTTTCCAAGGTTTTGTGAGCAAAAAGAGTTTATCTACTTATTGCTTTTTATGGATGATTGAAAGAAAACCCTGCGAGAATTGGGTTTGAAGATCAGATAGGCAGTCGCTCCATGAAAAATACTGGTATTCAGCTGCATGCGGTTAGACTGGAAGCCGAACCCAACAATATTGGGAAAAGGCTAGTAGATACATAACATAACGTGGTCGCAAGCGAAGGTCCTGAGTTCGAATCCCAGGTCGAGCAAAGTGTTATTGAGTTTTTCCACCAGGAATTTCTCAGTAGCAGCCACGGAGTCTAGATTTGTGCCAGTTGATGGCAATAGGTTCGCCCCCTAATAACATGGGACTTAAAACATAACTGACAAAATGTGAGTGTACTATTAGGTGCCTCTGCCAAACCCTTTGAAGATTACAGGCGTGATGTTTTGTTATGTACATATACATAATCATAGTTTGAGTTTCCGAGTTCAAACACTACGAACATAATATAAAAGGTTTGCCAACCTTTTTTTCGGGAGGATGTCTTCAGTTTAAAAAGTGCAGATTAGTTTCTGTAATCAATAACAAATATCCAAGTTTAAGAGTACAGTCCTTTCACTGTTATTGTACCTCTAGCTATTAAGTTACAACAAACCGCCACCGTACGGCCGTCACACAATTACCAACACACCCACACAACTGAGCCTACCAGACACTACATGATAGGTACAATTTGGCGCGTAAACAAAACGGCCAGGCTTCATGGCAGGTTCAACACCACTTTACCTGTCTGACGTGCTGGCTGGAGAGACAGCACTATTTATAGTCCGCCACGTTTAGTCCGCAAACTGTCCGACTGAGATTTTACTGGATTTTGATGAATATTTTATTCTACTGGATATTACGGAAATTTACTATTTTTAATTCGTTCTCTGCGCCATCAATTATTTTTTTTAGCACTATCTTCTGTGCGCAGCTTCATGTTTAAAAATTGCATGTTGCATGTTGCATGTTTAAAAAACTTATCAGAGGTATAATTGGTCCGACTTTCCATCTGTGAATCAATTTTTGAAATCGAATTATTGCGTGTTTTAACGTATACATCGTGACTTTTTAGTAGTCTTACAACGGCAGCCCACTTCATATATCCATAGACTACTAAACATTCATTAAAAAAAAGATGACTATATACGAGATTTGAATAATTTAAAAATAAAAATATTAAGTTATACTGTTACACTGTGTGTTACTTGTATTGTCTATGTTGTAACTTGTACTGTCTGTCTGTGTGTGTGTGTTGTGTATGTGTGTTTAAGTTTAGTTGTAAACCGTGAAAGCTTAAAATAGTGTTTAATAAAAATATTATTCATTATTATGACGCATGACGAAGTTTGAAACACCCTGTTGCGAGCGTGGTCCGTATTTATTTTTTATTTGTACCTATTATCTTCTATTATCTGTAATTGGTACCTACCTATGAACTAACCTAACCTGTATACCTTTATTGTATAAATAAATAAGTGATCTTAATTAATGGTAAATTAATTAATGGTGCCTAGAGCTATTTTATGTCGGATACATGAAGCGGACCACCTTTTTAAGACGACTAAAAAGTCACGGTGTATAGTTGGTAGGGAAATAAATAAACAGGGTGTAAACAGACCCTTCACATAGCCCTCAACCAAACATTCTGTACATCATAATAAGTAACTTTACGCAAAAATTATTGCTGGGAATCGACTTTTTTTTTGGGGTGAAAAATCACGTTTTATTATTGTTTTTTTTTTAGGATGGGAAATCATCAAATGACCCCCCACCCCCTGGCTCTGGGCGGAGCGGAAGGGAGTGTCAGACTTGTACTGACTAAAACCCATCCATGTTCCTTCTTTGCTCTTTGTGTTCCAGGACCGCGGTATCTCTTTCGAACAGTCCCGCAGCCCTGGCAGGCATCGGCCCATGTGGACCCCTACGTTTATGCTGACATTTCTTTGAGGCGTGCGCGTGGTGTTATTTATACCTGAGCTTTTGGACAACCTTCCACGTGACCCGAGGCCTGGGCTGACAGCCGATGCAGAAGAATGTTTTGCTGCCTAATATTAACTCAAGGAGTCAATCCAATCCTATTATTTTATTAATTAATTATTTCTCATCAGTAATCAAGTTTTTGTACAGAAATATATAGGAAAATCCGACATTGAATCATTATAATAAGATTTTGTTGATTATTTTAAATTAACTATGGTATGAGCTTAACGTGTTTCGCCGGAGGGCAGAGATCAAGCAAAAAAATAACACTGTTTTTGACACGAGCACTTACGAGTAGAACTATGTACGGGGTTTTATAAAGGTGTCCATGAACTGCTAAATTGAACTTAGATCACAGATTTCAGATAACTATATGTGTACAGTAAGCCAAACGTCAGTGGTTATATCTTGACCTTTCAGCTGGCCTAGCTTAGTACAGCTTTTCAATAGAAAAAACCGGCCAAGTGCGAGTTGGACTTGCGCACCGAGGGTTCCGTACAAATTTCATAATTCAGGCCGGTTTTTTTGTTATTAAACTACATATTTTGCGGTTTTCAGATTGTTCCCTTTACATGTGCTGTAAGACATTGATTCTTGCAAAATTTCATGATTCTAGGTCAACGGGAAGCACCCTCTAGGTTTTGATTCCCTTGTGAAATCGCAAAGTATGCGACATAAACGGCCATATCTTTTGATCGCGTTGACGTACAAATTTGATTTTTACACATGTAAAAGAAATCGTAGACCCGAGTATTTGATATTATAAATTTCAACTTGATACCTTTACTTGTTTCTGGAGTCTTGACAGACAGAAAACGAAGTGATCCTATATGGGTTCCTTTTTTCCTTTTGAGTTACGGAACTTGACAGAAAGACAAACGGACAACAAAGTGATCCTATATGGGTTCTTGTTTTCCTTTTGAGGTAAAGAACCCTAAAAAAAGGCCAGCTTATAGTCAAACAAATCTCAAATTTCAATTTCACCAGTTACGGACACTTTTGAATTGTCAAAAAATAAGTCAGTCAAAAATAAAAAATGAACCTACAGTCAATTCACAGCCACTCCACCAGATACTAGTTTGTTTGTTTACAATGGATGTACTACAGCCTGCTGTCCTAAATAATTTTATTTGCATACATAACAACTAACTCAAACATTTATCGATAACATTTCAAATAGTTTCGACCGTTCAATTAATAAATGGTTGCTGTTCAATTGTCGATAGTGCGAAGTTAATAAAGACAGAGTGGTGTTTTAATTAGATTTTAGGCTGGTTGAATCAATATGTTGCCAACTCTGAAGAGCGGAGGCTGGCGGAGACTGACCGGCGGAGCTGAAAGTCCTGTTTGTACCACACGGCGACGCAAAATGCGTCTTTAGTATGAAACCGAATATAGCGTAAATTGCGCGACTCATTTTACACGACTCACAGCTCTAAAAATTATGCTCGTTTGGCCTCAGCCTAACACCTACGAGACTTCAACTAAAATAACACCTTTATACCACGAAGAGAAAGCAGAGGTCCAGGACAAAGTGACGTTCTGTCAACGATAACGAAGATCCCTCATCTGCCTAGTCTTTTCCAAAACTCTATAATAATCTCAGTATTTCAAATGGAGCGACTGCCTGCCTAACCTCCACAACCCAGTTAGTACTGGGTAATACAATACCCCTTGGTAAGACTGGTTGTCAGACTTTCGTGCCACTGACTATCTATAACGACTGTCAAAGATCTACAATTGACAGCCGGTACCAACGGCTTGACGAGCATGTCTTATTCTTCCATACTTCTATATTACTCGTCATCTCAGCAGTCACCTCCTTTCTAGCCCTATCATCCTTCACACAGGTTTCCTTCTTTGGTGTTCCTCTACTCATATAGCCACTTACTTATGTAGGCGTCGAACTTAACGGCTACCAATTCAGACTACGGACTACTGACAATTTTCTAAAGGAAAATTCAATACTATTCAACTCGAAGATCGCGAGAACTAGTCCAGCGAGACACTTCAAAATAGTACCAAATATTTGTTTTCGTCTCCAGCGAGCCAAATAATTGAAACACATTTCGTACTCATTCCAAGTTTTAATGACACTTTCTCTATTACGAATACCATTATTATTTCCGGCAACTTTAAATATCTTGCCAAGAGCAGTTACAATTCAACAAAACTCGTTTCCATTCAAAAATCTACTGAGTTACTAACATAAGCAATCTAAAGGTAAAACTTGTTGCTAGTAAACCAATGACTTGTAAAATTCAAATTAATATTATAAATGCAAAGGTCTGTCTGTGTGTTTTTCTGCATACCTATAACCTTTTTACTCCTGAAGTTGGCACATAGGATATTTTTTACCTCGGTACTTTTCGCGTCATCATCTGCCTAGCCTTTTCCCAACTATGTTGGGATCGGCTTCCAGTCTAACCAGCTGAATATTTTGTATGGAGCGGTAGTACGACCGTGTAGTAATTTCCTGTCTTCATGCGGGTGAAGTCTCGGGCAAAAGAGCAGTCAATCATACACATAGACTACCTGCTCTAAACGATGGTCATAATCACATCAAAATCAATCGTGTAGATTAGTCAAACAGACAGACACTCAAAGCTACTTTACTTCATACTATTTATAAATTCATTATGTAACTTACCTTGGCCTTAAATCAAAAGTTTTTTGACAAACTTTTTGTTAGCACCAATCAAGGGGTCAAGTACGTCCACTGGCTACAACAAGCCTCCAAAGTGACTTAACAAACTTAAAGTTTGAATGTTCGGTTCATTATCATGTCAAAGCGATTTTATTCGCCTTCACACCCGTGTAATAATGGACGACAGTTAAATAGTGATCGATTTTTTTACCTACTTCCTGTAATTACACGCTTTGATAGAAATACAACATTACGGCTAACAATAGTATCTAAGCATTAAATATTTGTTGGGTGATAGTTAATTACTACCTCACGAATATGTCTATAAATAGGACAAACTAACATTCTGTCGTGATTATGATGTAAAAGGTCAGGGGGTCTAAAAAGGTAGCAGAATCATAATAGGAATTGTGCGAAAGTAAGTTTGTTTGTTACCTTTTCACGCCTAAACCACTGAACTGATCATCCTGATATTTTGCATATACGTTGTCAGGTGTACAGAATCGGACATAGGGTACCTTTCATCACGAAAAAAACATTGAGTTCCCGAGGAAAACAACAATAACGTTCTTATGATAATAGATGGCGCCACGTGTCTTTCGAATCATGATTGAATAATATTATTACAAGCAAAATATAACCCGAACTGATTGTCAAATTTTAAATTAACACGAGCGAAGCCGGCGAAAGCTGCCGGATAATAGGTAATATGAATTACGTTACAAGTCGTACAATGGTCACACAGTGACAAATCATAATTTTCTCTATGTCTGTTGCCATTTTAGGCCCCCAGATGCGTAACAAAGGTTTCTATGAACGTGGACAAAGCATAATTAAGAAATTGGTATGTAAGGATCGTAGCAGGTGATGTCTGCAGTGCTATTGACAGTGGCGCGCCTAGGGACCAACTATACCAGTAAGGCAAGCAGACTGTTCAGAAACTCTAACATCATGAATGTTACAGGGGCAAGCCAAGCTTGTATGCTTGTCTGAAAGCCGCCACTAGCCATTGGCAGAATGTGCCTAACCCTTCGGGGACTACAGTCGTGATGTAATGTAAAATGCACATGTGACACTCTGAAACAGATTGTCAAATCGCTTTCCTTGAAATTTTCGCCTTACCAAATACAGGATTTCCAAATGTTTAAAGAATTTGTTCTAAGCAGGAATCCAAGCTTCCTTGCTCCAGGAATCCTGCACGTTCAAACGACGTGACGCAGCAGTTCCTATCATACCTACCTACCCCTAAAGTTGTGACACACAGCAACCCCTGACCTCTATAAGTCCGAACTACCCCCAAGGGAACAAGCCTTTGTCAGGTAACTAAAAGAGACTTTCCACCGACATTAAAACACATAATAAACACGGTCACGTATAAATTCATTCGTTGTGAACATTTTCTGAATGAAACGTCAAATAAAATCGTGAGTTCACTGCAACCATGAATTTCGTGGCGGAATTCGGTGTGACGCGCGGCTACAATATGTAATAACTCCTCAGATAGCTCGGTGGAATCCCTTTAACATTCCACCTAGATCCCCAATACTACTGGAATAACCCTCTTTTTGGGCTTCGCCGAAGTCGGGTAAAAATAGAAGTCTTCAATAAACCTTTTGTTTAGACGGCAGACAAAATCTAAAGTCATTACGTCTAGTAAAGTATTTTGCTGTCGAATGGAAGCATTTCGATCGCAATACTTTTGTAGCTAAGGCAATAAAAATAACATAAAATGACGCCCTTGTGTGATATGGTTAGGCTGAAGTATACTGTAAATGTAGTACAGTACGGCCCACATTTCACCAGTTTGTTTTATGTCCTATGTGATAGGAGGCGAGCCTATTATATTTTTTTTTGGGACAGGCCCGCCACACTATTCCCAAACCCATGCAACTCCTGCAAGCCAGAATCAACAGTGGCGCCACCAGAAAAGCGCCGAGATAAACAAAAGAGTAACAATTTAACTGTCTTGGATCCCGCAATGAAATTAATCAGAAAAGAAAGTCTATTATCATTAGACGCGCATATTCAGAGTCCGGGCTGCTCTTAAGAAAATTCCTTATGGAAAAACTCATTAACACTTTGCCCAACCTAGTAATCAAACCCTAGACCTCAACCTCAACAGTAGTGCTTACGGCCACTAAACCATCGAGGAAGTAATAAAGTCTACTAAAGTATCTCGCCGCCAAAACGATCCGATAGCAACAGTGTCGAAACTCAGTCAATAATGTTTATATAATACCTGACCTGAGATGAATTAATTAGAAATTTGGAAGCTCATCGTAAAAAAGGGCCACGGGTGCTTTGAATCGGGCCCGGTATCTTTGATCTCAAATCGGGGCGTCAGCTTCGAGATTAATAACCAACTGCGCCTTATAAATCACTTAACGCATTTTTAACTCAAATAAAATGTCTTAACTAAAATTTAATGTTATCGATTATCTATAGACACAACTTGGAGAACGCAAAGCAGCTTTCTGTCTCGTTTGCCGACTAATTTCTTGAGTATATTGGATTATTTTTCTCCGGGCGGTCGTTTAGATAAGATCAATAGATCACTGTAGTTAAGCAATGTTTGCCGCGGTTTGTACTAAATTGATGTTCCTCTAGACTAGAATGGCCTTCGTTTGAAGTTGTGTAAGTTGTAGCATAACAACCTCAATACATTAAATTGTCTTTAGTTAAACTATATTGAGGTACTATTGGCAAAACAGAAATGTTAACAGGTCTTTTTTTTTATTTTTATCTTTTTAAATCATCGAATGACCCCCCCCCCCATGAGTGGAGCGGAAGGGAGTCTCAGACTTGTACTGACTAAAACCCATCCATGTTCCTTCTTTGCCCTTTGTGTTCCAGGGCCGCGGTATCTCTTTCGAACAGTCCCGCAGCCCCGGCAGGCATGTCCCTTGCGAAGTAACACGCTTTAGAGTGACGTCATTTTATTTCTCGTATTCTTCTCAGCAAACCCTTTCATTTGAAATCCATATAATTGAAATGCATAAATAACAACAAGTCTAATTAACAGTTTAGTTAACAGGTCTAATTATATAACTTTATAATAGACATATGCGTGTCGAGTAAATTTTGACGCTGCTGACTTAAATATGTCAAGTGCATAACAAGTATATCGTAACAATAGGTACCTGCAATATTTTAATTTCGCTAAGGTTATATAATCAAGGTTACCCAGAGCACATATTATTATACTTACCACAGGATTAAGGACATTGAGGCTTGATTTACATAACGTTCTGGGGTTTAAACCCGTTAGGTAATTAAAAAAGGAAAAATGGCTTATTTTAAATTTTGAGCATGATTGTACCTACCTAGTAGCTTTGCTTTATTTCTAAACACTTAAAGGAAAATTTCTTAGAGAAACGTGAAATTAGTCGTTCGGTAACGGGAAACATGCAGTTATAAGCAAACAGCATGCATATTCAAATGAGACCTTTGCTTTGAAATGCACATCAATAATAACTAATGACATTTACTGACCAAGCGAATAGCTGTTTATTAAGCTCGACCACTTACCTCGTTTTCCTTGTGTACTTAGGGTTACCATTTCGAAATACGAAAAGTCCCGACGAAAATAAAAACATTTTACATTTTTTTTTTATTCGTAACTTTATTTTTCAAAGTATAACCTTTTTTTTATTAGGCCATATAAAGGTACTTTTGAACGTGGAACATTAGAACAAGAAAAATAGAATTGATTTTAACTGCTCATTCGAAACGGTAGTTTCGTACTGAGAGCTATGAGCAAGAATCTCTTACTTACATAAAAGATGGGGGTTCCAAAACACAAAAAGTGTGACATCACGGTTGGCGCAGTGGCTGAGCGATTGGCTGCTGCGCTGCGTGTTTCGAGTTCGACTCCCGCACGGAACAAACATTTGTATAGTCTACACTGTCTACAGGCAATAGTTCCGATTGTTTGTGTATGTATGTTTACATGTTTGTAAACACACCCACGACACAGGAGACATTCCTAGTATGCAGCAACATTTTTTTTTTTTTAAAGAGAAAATGTCCAAATTCAAATACGTCCGAACGCCCAGGTAACCCTATTCGTTCCTAAATAACACGTGCGTACTAAGACTGTAAACACATAATTACATTGTAGTTCCAACCAGTATTATGGATGCATTTTTCGAGTTGTTTCTCCCATCATTAAGTCCCATAGAATGGATTGTACGCCACGGAATTGTGGTCATTAACGTAAAACACTCGCACTATAATTTTCTTTCATTGTGTTTTAACGTCAAGCATCAACGTACTTAAGTCAGGGCTAAATGAATTAAAATCTAGACTTAAATTGTGATTTGTATGGTAAATTACCTATACTTAATTATGTATCAGCCTTAACTGTGTATAAGTCTACAGTATGTATATGAAAGATTTGGTCATATTCCCTTGAATACATACTAATGAAACTGATCAACATTCTCCATGGGACATACATGGTAATCGCGAAAAAATAATCAACTGTCTCATCCAAAACCTACCTATTCGACCCAAATGTATGGGACTGCTGATTGTTTTAAAACTCTTTTATTAGCATTACCTGTAACTACGTAAATAAATCTTAGAAGTTAAATTTGACCCACTTCCCGGATTTCGATTATGCTTAAATTTTGCACACACGTTTAATTTAGATGACAGTATACAGTTGATAAGTGACGATATTCTAAATCCATTTGGCGGACAACCATAATATGGTAGACTATACAACATTAGGTTTAGTACATGCGAAACCTGAAACACGTGGCTAGTATTTTTATGTAAAGAATCTATGTACAAAATTTCAAAAACGTATCATGAAAAATCACAAAGTTATAAGCTTATTCTTTTACCTAGTTGTCCGCACAAAAACGTGGTCACCATATTGCGCGCCCGCGCGCGCGCCTCCAGTGCAGTCTTGAGCTCATTGATAATAATAATTTGGCAGTAGGTAGCTAAATGATTGCGATAGGTACTTAGTGTCGCTCGGTATCCAACTTGTAGCTTTTTTTTTTTGTTTTTCTAGGTAACTGTATATTCATAATAACAGGTTTTTTATTCCAAGTATTTACATTAAATTTTCATTTATATCTACAACTTTATATAAAATAAGCTTTTTTTAAATATTTTTGGGACAAAATATAACATGATTTAAAAATTATTGGAATCGATTCAGTTACTTATTCTGAACAAACTAAATATATTCAGGTTTCGCATATACTAAAAATATTTTTATGCATTCCCATGATATCGGTATTAAATGAAAGGGTTTACTGAGAAGAATACGAGAAATAAAATGACGCCACTTTAAAGCGTCTGTTTCATTTTGTTTAAACTTTAATATTATTTCACGATAACGATGTTTGTCATATGGATGGAGAAAGTTCCTCAGTTTGGTCTGTACTACATACATCTTCTTCTTCTCCGTGTCGCTCGTACGACACTATATTTTATAACCCCATAACTTCGCCACTTCCAGACCCAGGTCAGTGCCAGCGCAGAGGTCGCTTTGGCTGCATGTGTAGGGGTCATCGGGCAGGATGGAAGAGGTGGAGCATAGCTTTCGAACGGCTTTACACCCACACCCCGCCGCTGATCCATCGAGGTAGACTTTACTAGGTTGGAGTTACATCTCCACTTGGGTCTTCAGATGGTTCAGGGATTTCCAGTTTGATCACTGAAGGTAGACCCTGCAGGGAGATTAAACCCTTAATTATGGCTATTTCTTTTGATACATGCTGTATTTAACTACGTATGTATATTTCAGACTATGATTAGTAAATGATCTTTAACTATGTATCATCAAGCATTCAATGTCTCCGTTGATTGACAAATGGATGGAATCAAAAGGTCAATTAGTGTCTCACTTAATACCAAGAGATTGATTGTCGTTAAATTAATTAAAAAACGATAAATTCACACCTTATCAGGAAACCGGTTTTTGTATTTATTCGTTTCTCTTCTCTTCACTCAGACAGGTGCTGATAACATTGGTAATAAAATCAGGAAGAGTTATTTATTTTTCGTCACACAATATTTAACACTTTTCACACCACATGAATTTTTTTGTAGTTGAATTAACAAAACATGAATAACACATGACTGGCAGCAAAACAAACAAAAACATATGACAGACGGTCATTAAAAAAAAACACGCAACCTCCAACTTAGGCCCTTACGTAACTAGCACTACTCATAAAATTGGAGTGTAGTTCCACAAAGTTACGAAAACATGAACTTTCGATGGCGGTTACATCATTCTTATCTTACGGCGAAAAGGTTAACATGGAGATACCAAAAACGAATACCGAGTTTCAATTGGAATAACATTTATCAAATAATTGTACGCATTCCTGACATTTGGAAACATCATTACTAGAGATGGGCCGACTATGACCGGCCGACCTTTTGAAGGCATACTGTCAAGTGTTTTCATACTCGTGTAGCCTGTGGTATAACTTCACTCAAAAAGCTGTTAATGCTCTTCGCGGCCAATATAACAATGCATTCAGGATGCTGTTGGGGTTCCCACGCTTCTGCCGTGTCTCGGGAGTGTTCGCGGACGCGCATACTGATGGCTTACCTTCAATCAGACACAAACATGCAGCATCCCTGTTGCGCAGAGTGCGTGCTAGCTCCAATAATTTCCTGTGTGTAATTGCTAACAAACAGGGTTGTCCTATCTTGTATATTTTAATTAATAAATGTCAGCTGCAAGCACCAGCTCATACTTATTTGTATAACACTACTAAAATACTACTAGCATATTTTTGTAAGTAAATTGCTGCTATAACGTTATGAATCCATGTTACTTGAAAACAAATGTTTTATTATTATAAAACGGGCAAGCCGATCATTGTTTTTGGTGGAGTTCTAGTGGTATAGCCAATGTCCGTGGTGCTTTCTGTACAGCTGAGGCACTCCCATTGAATAAATTATACAAAACGCCCGCTCACACCCGCCGTTCGATCATAGAAATTCGAAATTTATATTTCTGGTAAAAGACAAAGATGTTTTTGTCGATTTTAGTTCAATTATTGACTACTAAATCAAGAATTCCGATTGCTAGATTAGAAACAACCTTTAAGGCTGATAATAAAACAAAAGTTATTTACAATATAAATAGGTTACAATTTCTCTTGAATCGGGACCATAAATATGGCCTAATATTGACGGCTGATTGCCGACGATTCGGCATCTAGACGGTACATCTCTAACCATTACTGTGGTGAAAGCATAACAAAGGTACGTAATATTTTTGTCACAACCAGACACGCGATGGGGTGTCTACGTAACATTTAATATATTATCTTTACATTACTAGAACGTATATAGTTGTAGTTCACACGATTTCTCGCTTAGGGAAACTCAAAGGGTATACATTCCATATGAAAGGTGTGATGTATCCTTATTCGAGATACACCGGGATGTTTAAAGCTTTCAAGAAAGCTTTCCATTCATATTCTTTACCTTGAAGAAACATTCATCTATAGAGGCTTTCATTTCATTGATAATGGAAGAATTTGTATAGGCAAAGCATTACTCGGAGCCCACAAAAAGTAAATTAAACATCAATCACTAAGAACATGATTATTAAAATAAGAATCTTCATCTATACAGACGAACGGAGTATAAAACAGAGTCGTTTTCGTGTCTGTATGTGTGACTGCTTAAATCTTCTAAAAAACACGATGGATTTTAATGTGTTTTAACATAATTTATTCATCATTCACCCATCATCATTATTCCGGAAGGTTCATGTCTATAACATATCATCACGTCACGCTTGTGATCCCCGAAGCATTAGGCAGAGCTGTACCAATAGTACACCCACATTTCGCCAGTTATGTTCAACACATTCGTGTCCACCCCGTTTCATAGAGCACATGGCCGTCCCACCATACATATTGCAAGTGAGTAATGGACCCTCCAGGTGGGTTCCCGGCATCGCAAGTGCGACTTGAGAGAACCCTGCTGGGTTTCCGGCACTGAAGGTGTTAAGTTCCATTTAATAGGGAGCTAGTCTATTGCCATTAACAGGGCACAAATCCATAATCCACGGCTGCTACTGATGGAAAAAAACCCAATAATAATTAGCCCGACCCGGGAATCGAACCCAGGACAACATGCTCAGCAGTCGCGTGTATAATACATTAACATATAACTTAGATATAGCACAAAAAAAATGATATTTCAATTCGAATTAGCTGTCCGTGGGAAGCAGGGCAGGTCACTAGTTATACACATACTAATTATTTATTCGAATCAAAAAACCAACAGAAAAAGATATTGTCCATCACAAAAATAATGAGGTCATCAGTGATTGACATATCAGCCATTATTTAATGTCAGTCCCACACAACCGTATAATTATTATAAAAATATAATGCTTTAGTTTTAAAAATAGCTCTAACATAAAGGCCCTTCGCCCACGTCGTATTTTCGCGCGACAGCAACGATGCTATCGCGGGATAGACGCATTTGCAATGCGCGATAGTACCGATGCGAACGCGCGTCAGCAATTCAGCATCGCTAATGTTATAATTTATTTTTCTCGACGGTGTCCATCTTACAACTGTACCTAGCGTTCACAGGCATTTCTGTATCGCGTTTACATCACGACTGAAGCGTGACAACGCGGTAGAAGCAGTAGTAGATACTATATCGTGGTAAATGGTCGAAGGTACAACCGAAATCCCTAACGGTCGATCACTTTTCACTATTCGACTGTCGAAAGTGAAAACGTTTTACTTTACAGGACAGCGATTTGAAGTTCATTTTATAGATAACTTTTTTATTAAAGACTATATTTGTAGTAAATTGGGTTCCCTACAGTATGAAATAATTTTAGGGACAGTCGTATTATACCCTGAGTAATAAGGTTGTAAAGTGGTCCACCGTCAGTGAGCGCATGTAGTACACAACCAGCGACAGCATCGCGACTGTATCGCGGCCGTTTTGCGTTTGCATTGCTGTAACAGTCGCGATGGGCGCGGGCCCTAACGCCTGCCTTAACTTAAGACCAAGTTTAGACTAACAAGTTAATGCTAACCTGATTACGTCTAGAATTCATGGCAGACAATCCTGAAGGAATAGAGTTGTGCTCCATTGAGACTGGGGACTTGACACGTAACGATCGATTTATGTAAGTACAGTCGACAAAATAGTTTGGTGTCTTAGGACTTTGTGCACTTGAGCTTTGTACGGAATGCTTAGGCAATTTTTAAATCTTTCTTGCTAATATAATAAACGCGGTGACGATGGATGGATGGTTGGATGTCTGTTACTCTTTCACGAAAAAATGTTGAACTTATTTTGATAAAACTGCACAGTAATATAGCTAATACATCAGAATAAAACATAGGCTATAATTTATGAAGATATTGTATAAAAAATTAATCATAGATGAATTTTTGCAGGCGGAAGCTCGTATTATATCATTTTTGGTTCTTCCAGACTAAAAAACTAAATTTTAACGTGTTTAATAAATAAAATGTGCTCCCGTAAAAAGAGATATTCTACAAGCTTATCTTCAATTGAAATAGCTTTGAGAAACATGTTATTTAAAGAAATAACATGTTTACATCTATCTAAACAGACGTTACTCTTACCAACAACATATGTAAAAGACATATAGAATTGTTGATGTAAGACTATACAAAACACAAGCACAACAAAGTTTAGAACGTAGTGGCAATTAGTCTAGATAGGAAAATAAAACTTTATTTAAAGCTGTCCCTGCGAACTAAACACTAAACTGTCATAGACGACCAATTCCCCAGAAATATAGACAAAAGACCACTAAACATAAACACTAGTTGTCTAGCCTGGATACTAATCCCCTTTCTTGACTGTACTTTTGAAAAGCATGCAAAAATCAACCTTGAAAACGTCAGTTTATACAAAAATATGTTCGACATAAAGTATAAATACATATTGTTCTTTGCCCATATTGATAAGGCAGGTGGGAGTTCTAATTAATACGCGTTCCCGGGACAATTTTCTTCACTCAATGTATACTTATTCCCCCCTTTTAGCTCCCCAGGCCGTTTCCACGCAATATTTCAACCATAATAAATGCCTTTGCACTATATTTTACATTGTAACAATACATAGACAGGGTTCCATTCATTTTTATGAGTCAGACGTGACTTGGGCCATTAAAAAAATATTGGAATAATTATTTGGATAGAAAACATCGAATGGCAATTTTGTTTTCGTTTGGTGCTCTTGTATTTCTTTGTATTTTATGTGTTTTCATTTGGATGTAAAAATAACATGTTTCTCAAAGCGACTTCAATTGAAGTTATCTTCAATTGAGATAGAGATGAAAAAGAGATATTCTACAGAATATCTATTTATAAAAAAAATAATAATATGGATTTCTATTTTATTTTTTCTCTGTTTACAGGAGGACATTTTATTTATTAAAAATTGTGCAAAATAAAAATAAAAACTACTAAAGAGGTCTCTTCGTATCAGTGCCTTGTCTTCAAAGTCTTTTGAGGTCAAATTATTGTCTTTGAGCACTAGTGTGGGCCTGGGGTATTGCGTAACACACTGATAATCCTCATGTCATTAATTTTGACAACTACTACATTCATGTACGTTGTGAAACAGACCTTCTCGAACCTCCGCGAATCGTTTTAACATCTTCATCATTAATTACTTCAATCCTACTAATTGTTAAATAGAATTAGCCGTATCGTCGGGGATAGTGCAAATCCGCGAATCTACCATACGTTAAGTCCGCGTATCTGCACTACATGTAGGTTTACAGGGGAAGGTTATAATTTTTTTTTTCAACGATTTTTGACCTCATTTTTACATGAATAGTAACAATTCATGTGTATAGAACACATGAATTGTTACTATTCATGTAAAAATATGCATGTATTGTTAACAGTAGAAATCTACTAAAGTCATTAATTTAGTCGCTACGACAATACGTAATTGAAATTGGCTACGTTTGTCAGATATTCGGAATTATCCAATGCTAGTTCTGCGGATTTGCACTATCCCCGACGGTATGTCATTACTTCCCAGAATTTGATCCTTATTAACGAAACTATCGAATGGTGTAAATAGTACAGTGTGTGTGTGTTTTTTTCCAAAATCAACGGGACCGAATCTTGGCTAGGAATATTGATTTTTCAAAAATCTAAATATGATGCTGTTTAATTTTTCATCAAAACTAGGCCCTTTAAGTATATTTCACTACATACATACCTACTGTATGTAAACTAAGTGATTTTACGAGATCAAACAAACTCAAAGAATTGATTAAATTACACCATTGCAGGCACTTTTGAATGTAATAAAAAAAAACAAAAATATGAACCAGCCAGTCACAAGGCATAATAACTGGTGAAAGTACTGCTATTGCCCATTCCAAAGGGTAGATCTCTATGGAGAAGAATGGGAAGAGACTCCATAGACACTTTTTAATATTGTTATAAATCTTGGTTACATCATTAATCTTGAGATTAAACATAAGTATATGATTATAACAACATAGCACTTTTTTCTTTTTCTTTAAAATGTTCTTGTTCTTTAAATAAACACTCAAGTCTTTTTTTCTCTGGATATAAAATATCTATAGAACAATCAGTCATAAAAGAAGTAATATTTCTCATAAAACTTTCTTAATCTCTTCCGTAAACAAATGAAGCAACAAAACGGCACTTCGTAGTCTCAAACCCGCCATTGCGCGCGTCTTAGTTTAAATTTTTAATTTGTCAACTCCTGCAACTAATTGTTCCATGTCAACGACACTGCAAGCCAGATGCGCATAGGGTTACCAGACGACAAATTCGTGACATGTTCCGATTTTTGGTAGCAATTGTAACGAAAAAAAATTGACCTTTTTGTCTGATGTAGAATAATTACTACTACTAAATTGGTAATTATAAAAATCTGTATTGTTTAAAAGTGAAATTATCCTCCGTAATTATTTTATAAAATCTGCTTGAATTTTTGTAAAAGGAAAATGTTTAGTAATTGAAAATATCCTCGCAAAACTTTGAAAGGTAAACCGGGGATTTTGGTAGAAAATCGTATTTTATATCTGGCAACCCTTAAGTTTCGTTTAATTAGATGTTGAGCCCTCAGCTACAGAACATATCTGAGCATTACTGAACTTTGAACAAGCTGCTCAAAGTTCGTTATATTTTGTTCACATGTAACCCCCATTCAACTGCACATGTATGTGAAATGTTTTGTAAATACAGGTCGTATTTATCGCTGGAACCTTTTAGATAATTGTTTTTCCCAGAATTCATTCGATTGCAATAACTTTTCGACGTAGCTTGTTTATTTTTCGAAAGCAAACCAAATATTTTTACAGCGACGGTCACAAGAGCTACAGCCAAACGAAATAGAACAACAAACACGATGAAACTACTTGAACTGAACCTTTGAATTCTAAACTAGCTGGCTGGAGTAAAAAGTTTTCTGATTTGCCTACCACATGACCCCAGAGGGTCCTCGTACGGTCTTAAATCTGTCTTAAAGTCGGATTTCACTTCTAATTTTGAGTTATTCATGTTCAATACCTTACCCACATCCCTTTTCGTGATCAATGAAAAATTCTGGGGACCCAGAGCGAAAGAAAATTTGTGGGAAACAATTTACGGTTGCTGTACATTTCTCTCTTTGTAGAATATTTGTCGGTGAATGAAGTTGAATACGTTGCTGGGATCCGAGGTTAGGTTACTGTAGAATTTAAAGTTACTTGTAGGACATTCAGGATACCTTTACTGCGATACACACATCCTCTAAAAAACTGTCATAACACAAAATATGTAGATTTTTAGATAATACCCTACTCGACGTCAATTGTCCTTCACTACATAGTATAAAACAAAGTCGCTTCCCGCTGTCTGTCTGTCCCTATGTATGCTTAGATCTTTAAAACTACGCAACGGATTTTGAAGCGGTTTTTTTTAATAGATAGAGTGATTCAAGAGGAAGGTTTATATGTATGAGCGAACTACAAATAATGTCGTGCGTTTTAGTAGCCTTTATTGCTCTGAGTTAAGGTTTCAATTTCCTTGAATTCAAGATTGTATTAATTTGTCATGATACTGTGTAAAAGATTTTTCCGTCAAAATTTAACACCTATTTTTTATGACGGAAATCGATTCAGAAGCCGATTCTGAACCAACTACTTTCAGGAATTGCGTTTATTCTGTTATACGTTGTATATATTGCACCCGTGCGAAGCCGTGGCGGGTCGCTGGTGCTCTATAATTGAAAAAAAAACGCCATAAGTATACAAAAATAAGTCGCCGAATGGCACAAGCGAAAGTTTTTGGCGAAAAGCATCGTTAAGAAAACTTTAAATGCGTCTATCTCAAAACTCCTATTTTTGAGTTATGACAGTTTTGTAGAGGACGTGCAATATGCTGACATTGAATTTTTATGAATTCGAGATCGCTTCGTTTAATATTACGCTATATTTTAGACAGTACAGTTCTGCTAGGACCTTTTCGCACTCCAGTTAAGTTGAGAGAGTAAGCATTTGTGGAATGTATTGAAAAAAAAAGCAAATAAGAGAGCGGTGTTAGTTCCGCTTTTAGCCGCGCCGCAAAAGATCCTAACATAACATGACGCCTGTAATCCCCAAAGGATTAGGCAGAGGTGTACCTAATAGTACACTCACATTTCGGTAGTTTGTTCAAGTCCCATTTAGGTAATAGCACGCGAGCCTATATTGTCATCAACCGGATACAAATCCAGTCTCCGTGGCTACTACTGAAAAACCAATAACACTTTGCCCTACCTAGGAATCGAACCCAGAACCTCATGCTCAGCAGTCGCGCTTGCGACTACTAGACCAACGAGGCAAAGATCCTTGTAGAGCAAAATTGTTATTTTTTTTTAAAGTAAATTTTACCAGACCCTGGGTATTTCTCCAATTTCGTGGTTGCGTTTACAAAAATTTAAACTCACATTCACAAACAGCCAGACCCGGAAAAACTATCAGTAGGCCATACTAATATTTGTTCAGTGCGGGAATCGAACCCGCGACACGAAGAGCAGCAGTAAATCGCAATTGTATTTATATTTCAGTTTGTATATTGTTACAATTGAGCCTAGTCAATTGGGTCTAGTGGTCGGATGGACTGCTGGGCATGAGGTCCTGGGTTCGATTCCCGGGTCGAGCAAAGACTTATTGGATTTCGCCCTCAGGAATTTATCAGTAGCAGCCACGGAGTCTTGAATTGTGCCCGGTTGATGGCAATAGTCTCGACCCCTATTATATGGGACTTAAAACAAAACTGGCGAAACGTGAGTGTACTTTTAGGTACACCTCTGCTTAACCCTCCAGAGGTTACATGCGTGATATTATGTTATTATGTTTAATTTCTTTGCTTCTACAGTTTCATTTATCTCACGCTTAGGTGCGACTTTATACAACTAATGAAGATAGTTTGAAACTGGTGTTTATGGTCTATCTTTTCATACACGAAATATTTTAAGAGTAACTTCTTTATGTGGTAAAGTCGCCATAGCAAGGAAAAAAAAAATTATCCGAGTGTTTTCTTTTTTCGAAATTATTATAATTCTAAAATTTTTTGAGACTTTTTGCATAAAACCTTTACTCCCATATTCTAACAATGACAGTAGGTAAATACGACGTAGTAATGGATGTTCAAAAATAAGGAGCTAGTATTAATTTTGTGGGTCAAGTAATTTTAAATTATTTATTTTTTATAAAAATAAACTCAGTTTAAAAAAAAATCCTTTGAAATGGCTTCGTTATAGCCGTTACATGATTCCCTGAAAATATTTCGTGTATGAATAGTTAGACCTTATATAGGTTTAGAGACCAGAAGCGAAATAGGACGTTATGTTTCTTACAATTTCTCTTCAATCAACAACTAGCACATAAGTAAATAATAAGTAGGTACATCAGAATTATATAACACGACCCGAACCAAAATTATTACCTCCCCTGGCACCTGTCAGTTGCCAGTAACCAAAAACCAAAGAGAACCAAAAAGCACAGAGCATCATCCAAAGAGGCCGTGTACAACGCGCTATGCCTTTTTACACCCTTCCTCTCGGACCGGGTAGGTTGGAAAGGGAATTATCTAAGAATAGTAATAAGGTACTACGACCCAGGGCTGATATACTCTAGATAAAATAACAAACAAGTCGTTTCATATTATTCTTTTATTTCCAAAACAAAATGTTCACCATCCGATTGTATTTTCAATCTTTTTTTGTTATGAATAGCAACAGAGTGCTAGACAATTTATTTTATATTAGAAATGTTTTTATCTTTTATAAGTAACACAAACAGAAAACACTTCAAAGTGAAAATTAAGGAAAGATAGTACAGTCACGAGCACCAATATGTATACAGTTTCTAAAATTTAAAAGCTATTTTCGCATCATTCATAAAAATATGAGTTTCAGAATACTATGTTCGCAACAACATGAAATTTAAATCAGAACAGTACGAGAAAAGAGATGTTTCCAAAAGAATCGAAAACCCAAAACAATTACTAGTACCGGCCCAAAGACTTCCATTGTATATTCGGAATGCCTACTGTATGGTGATAAAGATTTTCAATAACCTGCCATCACAAATCAGACAGCTACCTATAAATAAATTTAAATATGCAGTATTTTCTTGGCTTCTGGACATGTGTTTCTACTCTGTTAGCGAATTCATTGATCATAAGTTTTAATAATTCATTTATAATTCCATTAATAACATAAATTACCTATGTATTGTAAATGTATTTTTTTTTCTCTCTAAATAATTAATTAATATGAGTATAATAATTATATTAAAATTCTAATATTTTTACACCGGCAACGGTAGTATATGTGAACTAATATAAATATTTATGTACCTACTGTATACTCAGAAATAAATGAAATTATATTCTAAAAAAAACACTTTTAAAAGTTATTTAGTGTTTACATAATATTGGTGTTCGTGACTGTACCAGCATAAAGGTTAGATACCTTTCGCTACCTTTTTTCTTTTTTTTTCTTTTAAAAGATGTTTCATTCAAAACCTTTTTGTACACAAAAATCATACAGTTTTCTTTAGGTTTCGTGAAATACCGTGAACCTATCCAATCAAAAGCACTCAAGGCTGACTTCAACCCGTTTTTTTCTCTTTACCTAATCCATCATAGGTATAAAGGGTGTCCTAGCCTGTCAGGGCATAATTTTTCAACCACGATGATACATGGTGCTTTATTTATTTTCATGCATGAATGATCTGTTTTGTATTAAATAACAATGTATTATGCTGATATCTGAGTTTTTCATGTGAATTTATTAATGTTTTGTGAGGAACAATAACGTAATATTACGCTTGAATTATGGAATGGTAGATAGAGGTGTGAATCACCAACATTTAGCCGGTAATGTTACGGAATGAATAGTGTACTGAAATTTTATTAAAATAAATAATATAAGTTTTACAATGTTAAAAGTTTTTACAATACACATATTTATTTATCTAAACATATAAAATTCTAAGTCCTGACTGACTGACTTGCTGACTGATATATCAACGCACAGCCCAAGCCGCTGGTCCTAGAGACATGCAATTTGGAGGGTGTATTCTTTGTGAAGAGTAGGTATCTACTAAGAAAGGGTTTTTCGTAATTCCAGCCTTAAGAGGGTGAAATGGGGTGTTGAATTTTCTGTGAAACTAATTATTCTCGGGGTCGATTGACTTAAAAATTTGTGTACGCGAATTGAACACGTATAACAAAACTACGATTCTTCCATAGAAGTTTCCAAGAAAATAAATATGACACAGAAACTGAACCCAAGCTGAGTACACCCACAAGATAGTCTTCCGTCAATATCATGATTTTATTTATCAACTGTGAATAAATACACGCCCGGAAGGCTCTGCCATTAACCGGACATGACCCCTTATCAAGGGTTGCCAGTATCAATTTCCGCAATCAAAATCCCCATAACACTTCTCAACCTTTGAAACGAATTTAGGACCTTCCAATAAACAACAAAATATGTAAGCTACCTACTTTTTAACACTAGAAAAATGTATTTTCTTTTAGTACACCTATGGTATTTTATATAAATAATAACAGCCGCTCGGATCAATCTTCAGGTTAAGCCGTACTTGCTTAGGCTGGTCTGTGGATGGGTGACCATACCGAGTTTCATCCCTGCCTCGGAAAGCACGTTAAGCCGTTTGGTCCCGGCTGTCATTTGTAGATCTTTGACAGTCGACATAGGTAGTCATTGGCCCGAAAGTCTAACAACCAGTCTTACCAAGCGGTATCGTATTTACCAGTACTAATTCGGTTGTGGAGGTCAGATAGACAGTCGCTCCATCTAAAATATTGGTATTCAGCTGCATCCGGTTAGACTGGAAGCCGACCCCAACATAGTTGGGAAAAGGCTAGACAGATTATGATGATGGTATTTTATAGGTATGCCAAACAAAAAACACCAATAAACATGTCGAATAGTCACACTTATAAAATCTTTATAGATTCTCTCTAACAATAAAATTTAAACAAAATAGGCACACCTTTGAAATACTATAATTTTAGCTACAATTTTAAATAACTGACTCGTTGGCGTAGTGGTCGCAAGCGCAACTACTGAGCATGAGGTCCTGGGTTCGATACGCAGGTTGACAAAGTGTTATAGGGTTTTTCCATCACGAAAATCTCAGTAGCAGCCACGGAGATTATAGACGATATATTATATTATGTAATTTTAAATAGATAACTAAGGGCCATCGACGTGCAACTGATATACAGAAAATCTAACTATCTAAACCCACCAATGACGAAATTATTCGTCGGTTATTAAAATATAAATCCGTGTACACAAAACTAGATGATAACCAATAAAAACATATCTTCACTAAAACACGCCTCAAAGCTTTAAAGAAACTCTTTTCCTACAAAAAAATCAACCAAAGAGATCGCATGCAAGCTTGTATACTCAGGCACAATACATTATGTACTTACGAAGACAGTTCCTAAGTTTTAGCAAGTAGGGCGAGAAATAGCGTGAAATCGATCATCGAGCCGAGGTGGAAACTTTAAAATCCATTTAACTTGGTCACGTCCACACCTAGAGGAAGGTTATACGTTATACGAAAATTTTATTCGAATTATTCGATAGTTGGCCCGGTATTATACAGGGTGTAAACAGACCCTTCACATAGCCGTCAAACAAGCATTCTGTACATTAAACTAAGTAACTTTACGCAAAAATTGTTGCTGGGAATCGACTTTTTTTTTGGGGTGAAAAATCACGTTTTACGGTAGGACTCGATGGAAAGCACTCCAAGCATTGTGTTGATGGATGGATTGAATAGTACGGGGGTCGTGGAGGTGTGTAAAGTTAAAAACATATTAATTAAAAAAAAACTTGTGAAAAAGTTGGAACTTTGACCCTCAATATCTCCGTAACTAGAAGGTTCCCAGGTATGGTCTAGAACAAAAAAATGATTGCAAAGACGGGAAGAACAAGTGCCTTTCGGATATGTTAAGGGTCTTTTTACACACTTAATGTTTAAAACATTATTGTCTGAGTTTCGTCAGTGTTAGATCGCTTCCATCCCACAGCGAGATATGTAGGTACTTTATTAGACTTAATGGCTATCTCGTTAGTCAAGTGGTCACAGAAGCTACTGATGAGCATGAAGCTTAGGTTCGATTACCAGGTCGGGCAAAGTGTTATTGGGTTTTCTATTAAAATTCTCAGCATGGACTCAGGATTTGTGCCCGATTTATGGGAATAGCCCTCGCCCCATATATGTTGTTTTTCAGTCCCGTGTAACAATGGGACTGAAAAACAACGTATTGTGGTACACCTCAGCCTAATCCTTCGGGGCAAGCAGGCGTGATGTAATGTTATTCGAAGATCCAAACAAACATTATGTAGACAACGTGGCAGTGCAATGCAACTGTGTTTTCCGTGCATAGATCTCGAGGGACACCCAAAGCCAGGCAATATCTCTGTGCACTACATCTATCCAAGATGTAGATTTAAGGCAACGTGCAGTGTTTACGATGTGGATATCCAGGTGTCGCACTACAGGTAGGTATTCTGCATAACCCTTCAGGGATTACCGGCGTGATGTTATGGACATCAACGACAGAACGAAGAAAAGAAGTTATCTACAGAAATAATGTTTGATTAATATGTAACTAGATTTTGAAGCAGCTTTGCGCGCGTTGTGGTCGAAAATTTACTACGGGGATGAAAATGCTATGTCCTAACCCGGGTGAACCGTGCCCGGTGTGGCCTGTGCGACCGACGTAGTCCATCTAGCAGTTTTAGAGTGAAAAGGTAACAGACAGACCATCACAGTTACTTTCGAATTTATATTAGAATGAATTATTTCACATTTATTTGTATAAATATGGATTTGTGCCAGACAGTAATAAATTAGAGGTTTCACGAAATACGTTAATGAGTATTTTATTAATCGAATAACGCCCTTTATTCAGAAGTTGATTTGCTTTGACACCGTTCTTTCATAACTTAAGTACCTACCTAGTTACTTTACCAAAATAAATGTGTTGAATAAAACTCCTGCGGGCAAATCGTTGCTGTTTTAAAATATAACTTCATACCTTACCTATGTTATTATGACAGAAACTCGTTATTGAAAAATGTCTTACCACCATATATATACAATGTACTCTGCTTACCACTAATTTGGAATAGCCGCAGGCATACGGTACAGTCAGCTGATTCGAATAACAATCGATCAGTACAAGACCATTCGAATAGAAAAAGACAATGATTATTCGATTGCTAAAACATGTCGGAATCGCGCTTCACTAGTCCGTTCTATTCAAGCGACTGTCCCAATATATCGAAGGTAAAAGTTCAAATAAATAACATTTTTGACTGACAGAAATCATTAATCATTGACGAAAGATTGTACAATGTATTCGGGGTAATTAAGTGTAAAGCGGCGTTCACACGTCTTTAGTGCGTTAGTGGTTTTGTTGACAAATGACACAATATAAATGTTAGACAGCTGCATTAAATATTACACTAGCGACCCTCCCCGGCTTTGCACGGGTGCAATAAACCTTCCTCTTGAATCACTCTATGTATTTCTGAAAACTACATTCAAATCCGTTCCGTAGTTTAAAAGATCTAAGCGTACAAACAGCGGGAGCGACTTTGTTTTATACTATGTAAAGATTACATTCAAGCCTGGATCTGGTACATAAAGAAGGATGCTCAAAGAAGCCCTAACCTCTTTCTGGACAGTCGGGTAAAAAGAGCTGACTAAGATCCACCTTCTCTACACATACACCTGTTCATCAATTTCTTCCGCACCTCGGAAAGCACGTCAAGCCCGGCCGTCATTTGTAGATCTTTGACAGTAGTTACACGTACTCAGTGGCCCGAAATTCTCACAACCAGTTTTACCAAGAGATATCGGATATCTATCTGGGTTGTGGAGATCAGATAGGCAGTCGCTCCTTGTAAAATAGTGGTATTCAGCTGCATGCGATTAGATTGGAAGCCGAAACTAACATAGTTGGGATAGGGCTAGGCAGATGATAACCCCCGGCCACCGTAGGCGCGGGCCTGTGGACGGCGAGTTATGGGCTAGCTCGCAGTCTGGCCGTCTTATGACGACAGGCCGTGTCGACGGCGCGTTCGTGTTCCACGCGCGCCTCAAAGAGATGTCAGCAACCACGTAGGGGTCCGCACGGGCCGATGCCTGCCAGGGCTGCGGGACTGTTCGAAAGAGATACCGCGGCCCTGGAACACAAAGGGCAAAGAAGGAACATGGATGGGTTTTAGTCAGTACAAGTCTGACACTCCCTTCCGCTCCGCCCAGAGCGGGGGGGGGGGGGTCATTTGATGATTTCCCATACTAAAAAAAAAAAAAAAGAAAAGGCAGATGATAATGAAATTCCATTAATTTTTTAAACATTCGGCTCTTTTAACCACGTGACGTTACGTACGGTAGATAATTTTAAATTAGAATTCTGAAAGAATTCAGCTCTATTCTAGTGACAGCTTCGTTTAAAATACAGTTCTCTAGTTCTCATTTTACATGCTGTCGCATCCAGTGATATATGATATTAGATACAGATTGTAGGTATTTCGTTCACTTAAAGTATTTAACATAACATTATACCACGTTTGTAATTCCCGAAGGGTTAGGCAGAGGTCTACCTAATAGTACAACCACATTTCGCCAGATAGGTCAAGTCCCATGTAATAGGGGGCGAGCCTATTGTCATCATCCGTGCACAATTCTAAACTCCGTGGCTGATATTGAGCAATTCCTGATAGAACCACCCGACACAGTGCCTGACCTGGGAATCAAACCAGGGACCTCATGCTCGGCAGTTACGTTTGCGACCACAAGACTTAAAAAGTATTATAAATACTAACAACAAACTCGACTAAACACTGGCGCGGTGTAAATAAGCCTTGAGTTACAAAGTCGAGGACAAGTACGAATTAATGGTTTCCAGCGAAGCATTGAGTCAGTTATTAAATATAATTTTGTTGAGTATTATGCTAATATTGACGGTTTTTGTAAACGTTTATTATAATGAAATCTCTATTAGCATACTGCTTGGAATGGTCATTGTACTGCTTCAAATTTACGGTTCCGTAGTTCAATGAGGTTCTTTGGCTGATTTTAAATAACAGTAAATGTAATTTGGGAACTTTATCAAAAGTTTAACTTAAAATAATCTTTTAGAGACAATGATTAATGTATCAAAAGTTTAAGCAATGGATTACCGTTTGTTTAGTAGTTACAAAACGTTTCTGGAAAGGACATTGGGACCTTTCTGACCCGCTTTGCAAACATTAATGAAACATATGGTAGTTTTTAAATATCATAACGTACATCCTAAATGTGTTGTTTTTTTTTTAAATATCTAATGGGAATGTTGAGAAATACAACATCGCTCTAACAAGAAATAGTTTGCTGACTCTTTAAATCACTAAAGTCAGTGAAAGCATGATGACTACTTCAGAGCCTTAAATGCAATTGGTAGCCCGAACATACCTGACAGTTCATCTGCCTAGCCTTTTCCCAACTATGTTGGGGTCGGCTTCCAGTCTAACCGGATGCAGCTGAATACCAGTATTTTACATGGAGCGCCTATCTGACCTCCACAATTCAGTTAAAACTGGATAATACGATGAGACTGGTTGTCAGACTTCATGGGCCACTGACTACCTAACGACTGTCAAAGATCTACAAATGACACCCGGGACCAACGACTTAACATGCTTTCCGAGGCACGGAGGAAACTCGGTTCGTCATGGGTGGTCACCCATCCACAGACCAACCTAGGCAAGCACGGCTTGACCTAAAGATCGACCCGAGCGGCTGTTATTCTTTAGCCACGAGCTCCAAATACTTGACAGTTGTGAATCAAAATAAATAAGAGTTAGATAACCAAAGCTAAGTTAGATCATATCAAAAGTTAATAATTCATCGTTCGACGAACACGTTTCAGTGTTATAACTCCGCTGGCATACTTCAATATTTTCATTGAGCTAAGTCTAGTCGTTTTTATTAAAAATAGTTTGTTCAATGAGAGCATTGAATCAATATTTTTTTAGCAGCACAATTTTCTGTTTGGAGTTATATAAATTTTTACTTGAGCGCTTTAAACAGTGAGCTGAGCAGCTCGTAGCTAAATAATAACATCCGCTCGGGTCGATCTTCAGGTTAAGCCGCGCTTGTCTAGGTTGATCTGTGGATGGGTGACCACCTATTACATACCGAGTTTCTTCCGTGCCTCGGAAAGCACGTAAAGCCGTTGGCCTCGGTTGTCATTTGAATGTATAAAACAGTCGTTACACGTAGTCAGTGGCCCGAAAATCTGACAGTTTTATTAAGGGGTATCGTATTACCCAGTACTAACTGGGTTGTGGAGGTCAGATAGGCACTCCATATAGAAAAACCCGATAACAACTGTCAGGTGGTAGCCCACCAGACATAATACCTGTCTGGTCGGCGGATCCAGCCTTTTCTATGAGAGATGAAGAACTATACACCCTATTTTTCATACCTCATTCGTCTATATCCTACTAGCTTACGCCACGTGAAGTTCGATAATTATCCCAGGGGATCCATAATACCGGGATAAAAAGTATCCTATGTGTTAATCCAGGCTATAAACTATCTGTGTTCAAAATTTCATCCAAATCCGTTCAGTAGTTTTTGCGTGAAAGAGTAACAAACATCCATCCATCCTCATAAACTTTTGCATTTATAATATTAGTAGGATAGACCCAGTATACTATTGTATTGTAGTACACGACACCCTTCACTACCACCTGTATTATATTATTATTGAAACAAACTCATAGCTTGTGTATAAAAAAAAATCCATTAGATTGTAAGCAAACGTGAAATTCCGGAGTTATTCATTTTTATACAGTCGGCCTAAATCGGCAACCTTCGTCGAATTGAAAAATCCCTAATGTATGCCTTCCGCTTCATTTTAACAAACCCGTTTCAATTTTAATAAAATATATTTCACAAGTCATGATGGACTGATACTAAAATGTTCTTTAATCACCAAACTGCCTCGTTGGTCAAGTAATCGTCTGGAGTGGCTGATGAACTTGGAGTTTTGGGTTCAGTACCCGAGTCGGGCAAAGTGTTATTGGGTTTTTCTATCAGACATCTCTCCGTAGTAGCCTGGGGTTTGGATCTGTCTCCGGTTAATAGAATAAGGCTTAAAACACTTGGATTAAACACAATAGTACTCATACAAAGAGGACTGTTCCTCCTGACCGCTTTCGGTCACAGGTGCCAATTTTAGCGGAGATTAGCCATCGGCGCGGGAAATATTATTTATTTTATTTGGTTCTTCAACAATGAGTACACTATTACATACAATATGGTAAAATATTACAAACTTAAGTCTAAGTGCTACAATGAAAAAAAAAAACGATTAAAAACACAAATTAAAAAAAAAAAACAGCAGCATTGATAATTAAAACTATAGTGCACAAGTGTGGGCGCAGGCACAGGTGCTCTCTGTTTCTTTACTCTCATAGTCCGATGGGACGGTAGTCTGACATGACCAGGGAGAGATCAGGCGCAGGACCAACGGCTTAGCGTGCATTTCGAGACACGGGGTATCATACCGCCAACTTCCAAACCCCAGGCCACTACTGAGCAACTAATGAAAAAACCCAGGACCCCACGCTCAGAAGTCGCGTTTGCGACCACGAGACCAACGGGGCACCAATGAAATAAAAGTGTACTGAACAAATCTCGCAATAGGCTGGAAATTACTTATTTGACGGTTATCAATAAGATATCAATAACAGATAAAATGCTCCATATTGATGCAGCAATTTCGATATTAACTCTGCCACTAGCGAAAATATCGTATCAATAAAAGATGGAAGTTCCGATAGTAATTACATGAATACTTGATATAGAGGGAGGAAGCAATCAGCTTGCCGATAAGGATTCATTTTATTGCAAGGGTGATCAATATTCAGAGTGGTTGAAAAAGTGATGACGATTGCTGAAGATTTTTTTCGTGAAATTGGTATTTTTAAATATAGTGGAAGTGATATCGTGATACAAACTACTACTTTTTACCATGAAATCAGTATACGACACTAGAGCATTGATTACTTTAGTTCGGTTCAAAATAAAATCAACTGTTTCGAGTAACAGTTTAGCCATTCTATATGTACGCGGTCAAAATGCATGAAGTAATCTCTTCTGTGATACAAGATACTGGCATGCCTAATGAGATATATACGGTCTAACTATTCATACACGAAATATTTTAAGAGTAACTTCTATAAGTCGTAAAGTCGCCATAGCAACGGAAAAAAAAAATTAAGTGATTTTTTTTTTAAGAATTTATTATAATTCAAAAAAAATTTGAGACTTTTTGCATAAAATCTTTACTCCCATATTCTAACAATGACACTAGGTAAAAACGACGTAGTAAACTAGCGTAATGGATGTTCAAAAATAAGGAGTTAGTATTTATTTTGTGGGTCAAGTAATTTTTATTTATTTATTTTTTTATAAAAAAATACTCAGATAAAAAAAATAATCCCTTGAAATGGCTTCGTTATAGCCGTTAGATGATTCCCTGAAAATATTTCGTGTATGAATAGTTAGACCTTATATAGTCTTTCTCATACTTACTTACTGTTAGCCTATGTCATCCCACTGCTGGGCAAAGGCCTCTCCCCATGACTTCTAAATCCTTCGATCCAGGACCAATATGGACTTTGGTTTTGTCCAGCTCGTCGAAAATTATAATAATCGTCTAAGTAACCCTGTACCTATTCTTCTGCTTTCTTTGTCGTTCGTGTTCTTCTTTGTTATTACTTATACTAGCATATCGAATAATTGAATAATCTTTTGTGTTGAAATGAATGAAATCGATTTTCTACATACCTGCATCTTGCTTTTCAATGATACAATCAACCAATCCATCACCACCCCAGTCTATTGATAGACAAAGCCGTCAGTTGCGTCATGTTAATCAATCCTAATGCACCACCACAGACCGCAGTGTAATTAACTATAATACCTAGCTACTATTCCATGCCAAAGCACGGATATTGTCCAGACAACAATGTAAATTAAAAAAACAATTCAGTGAAACTTAGTTCGTGCCAGTTTCCACGGTCGGACTTGCCAACCAATATGGCAGAAAGCAAAACCTTTAGCGAAACGGATAAAACTTCAAGAAACTCTTTTTACAACAACGCTGGAAACTTCTTATACGATCTTCCATTAGAAAATGGAAGCCAATTTAAGTTGTAAGTTTAACCTAAAAATACACTAAGAAATAACCTTTACTCTGGCCTTGGAAAAAAAATTGATTCATCTTTAATTACAAACATATACCTTCATATAAGGTAATTATCTTTCAATTATTAGTAACGCTAATCCAACGGAAATACCGTTCTTTGATTGAGAACACTATTTAATCACTGACAAGATGGCTGCCATATTTGGCGCGCAAAAAATACCGTTAATTCAAGTGTTTTGGCTCATCACTACTCACACGGAACTACTGCCACCCACAAGGATAGACATTAGCTGTTAAAAAACGGCCAAGTGCGAGTTGGACTCGCGTACCGAGGGTTCCGTACGTAGATATTTTGTTATTAAGCTACATACTTACGGTTTTCATAATTTTTCCTTTATGTGCTGTGATATTGGCAAATTTTATGATTCTAGGTCAACGGGAAGTACCCTAAAGGTTTTGATTCCCTTGAGAAATCGCAAAATATGCGACATAAACGGTTATATATTTTGATCGTGTTGACTTACAAGATTTTTTCACAGCTGAAAGAGACCGTAGACCCGAGTATTAGATTTAAATTTCAACTTGATACCTTTCCTGAGAAAAAGGGTCTTGTCAGACAGACATACAGACAGACGGACAACAAAGTCCTTTTAGCTATTGAGTTATGGAACCCTAAAAATGGAAGATTATGTCATTATAATTTTACCAAGCTATGCGTCATATATGTTAATCCCCATAACGTGTTATTAAGGCATTGTAGGTACCTAAGTGGTTTACGGATCCGGGTATTTTCCTTCATCTTGACAAAAGTCCAACTAGCGAACGATATGTCGATCTCCATGCGTTACATATTGTCTCAGACCATCATCATCTGTAAGCCTTTACCTACTATATTAAGGTCGGCTTCCAGTCTAACCTGATGCAGCTGAACACCTGTATTTTCATGGAGCGACTGTCTATCTGACCTCCAGAATTCAGTTAGTACTGGGTAATACGATACTCCTTGGTAAGACTGGTTGTCAGACTTTCGGGCCATTGACTACCTATATAGTCTGTCAAAAATCTTCAAATGATAGCTGGGACCAACGGCTTAAGGTGCGTACTACGTGCGACTGGTTGTCAGATATTGTCTCTGGCCAATCAAACATTAAATTATCAGCCTACCTCAGTTTATTGCTGGACATAGGCCGGGCCCAAGTAACGCCAAAACCCGCTCCGTCCTAAGTCTGCCACACCCAATCTATTTGCGCCATCTTTTTAAGGTCTCTCTGTTTTCAAGGATCCCAAAATATTATGCACGAAAACGAGTTAAGTACAGGAAGGTCTGCCGTTAATTAAAATTGGCTGAAATTGTAGTCATTATGAAAATGTCGAGACTCTATAGTGCATTTTCCTAGAAGCAATTAGTCTTTGAGTATGAAGTCTTACGGGTTAAGTCATTGATGAAGTTCTGGAAATCGTGCAAATAAACTAGTAAACTGCTTTTCAAATATGGTTTGTGCTTTGCTCCAGAAGGTTCGTGGAATTTAGCTGCATCTGGTAAGACTGAAAGTCGACGGAAACTTGGCGATGATGGAGCTTCATTTTATAAGGAATGTAAAAAAACCCTTAACGAAGCCGAAGGTAGCTTGTTTTTTCCGTCATTGCGATATCTATTTTTTTATACTGGACCATACTTGGAAACCTTCCGATTACAGAGATATTGAAGGTCAAACTTCTAGCATTTTTTACAAATACAAGTTTTTACATGTTATTTCTGAACTTTAAATACCTGAATGACCTCTGTACTGTTGCATGCACCCATGACCACAATGTTTGCGTGCGTATAACATTTTGCGCTACCGTAAACAGCGATTTACACCAAAAATAAAAGTAATTTTCCAGTAATAATTTTTGCTCAGTGTTACTTTGTTTGATTAAACAGAATGCCTTACAGATGACGGGTTTGTGATGGCAAAATCTTTTTACTTATGGCTAAAACGTTAGCACATACACATAGACCTGATTAAATACGCTTGGTACATACATTTGCTATGTACACATTGAGTGAGTTCTTAAAAGGTATTCCTTCAGGTACCAAAAATTATTTACGTAAACATTACATACAAAAAGCCGATTGCTTTTAACAATAGAACCCCTTTTCCGAATATTGGTAGATAGAAACCTTTGACATTACTGTTTTGAACAACGATACCTAACAAGACAATATAGGTATAACGTGAAATATACAGGGTGTAAACAGACCCTTCACAAAGCCGTCAACCAAGCATTGTGTACATCAAACTAAGTAATTTTACGCAAAAATTATTGCTGGGAAACAACTTTTTTTTTTGGAGTGATAATTCACGTTTTATGGTATGACTCGATGGAACGCACTCAAAGCATTGTGCTGATGGATGGATTGAATAGTACGGGGGTCGTGGAAATGTTTAAAGTAAAAATCTTAGATTAAAAACATGTATTAAAAAAAAAACTTGTGGAAAAGTTGGCACTTTGACCCTCTACATCTCCGTAACTAGAAGATTCCTAGGTATGGTCTAAAAAAAAATATGATCGCAAAGACGGGGAGAACAAGTGCCTTTCAGCTTCGTTAACTTCAGAACATCATCATCATTCTCCTGCCTGTATCCCAGCTTATTTTAGGGCGGCGCAGCATTTCTTCTTCTTTCATATTTCTATATTACTCGTCATCTCATCAAACACCTCCTTTTTTGCCATATCATCCTTCAAACAATCCACCGTGAAATAAAGAGAGCTCGTAACACTAGTTTATATTTTAAACATCGTTAATTTAAAAGTATCACGTTCGTAAATGGTCTTCGAAAGATCTCACCGCTTCATTGCTTTGGAGAATCCATTTACAGCTTGTCTTAAATTTTAATTGTGGCTTACATAGATTATTCTAGATCCATACTTCAATACTAATGATACTGATACTGCTAGCCTGCGTCATCCCACTGCTGGGCAAAGGCCTCTCCCCATGATTTCCAGTTGCTACGATCCAGGGCTAATGTGGGCCACTGGTCGTTTGTTTTGTCAATACTACTACTAAAAAATAATATTACTACCGAGCAAACTATTGGTATACGATGCACTTCTTCCTACTCTTTCGGAGACAGCCGTCATAATCATTATCAGTGCAATCGAAGGAAGCCCACACTGCTATAGGTACCCTCCAGGTTCGCCACATTCATCATCTGCATAGCCTTTTCCCAACTTTGTTAGGTTCGGTTACTGAATCCGTCTTACCGGATTCAGCTGAGTACCAGTAACTTACATGAAGCGACTGCCTATCTGACGTCCACAACCCAGTTAGCACTGCGTAATACGATACCCCTTGGTAAGATTGTTTGTCAGATTTTCGGGTCACTGACTACCTGTAACGACTGTCAAAGATTTACAAATGACAGCGGGGACCATCGGCTTAACGTGCTTTCCGATGCACGGGGGAAGCTCGGTTTGTAATGGGTGGTCACCCATCCACGGACCAACCAAGGCAAACGTGGCTTAACCTGAAGATAGACCCCGAGCGGCTGTTGTTATTTATCTACATTGACTGTAGGCTTATGCTCTGTCTTTGGCCATACCATGTATCGTCTATCTATCTAAGATCAGCGGGGTAATTACGTAACACACTTACAGTGGCAATACCATTCATTTTTACAGTTCAACGACTTTTATTGCGTCATTATGTCAAGGTGACGACTTTTTCAAAATTATGAAGCAACTAGATTTGTCCGCGACTTTGTCTGCATGGACTTCGAAGTTAATCCAAGTTATAAACTCTCTGTATGCCAATTTCATCCATATCGGTTCAGCCGTTTTTGCGTGACTGAGTAACAAACTTTCTCATTTATAATAGTATGGTAAGACTAGCTTATGCGGCTTCGCCCGCGCCGAGTTCGGTAATAATCCCATGGGATAGTACTACCGGGATAAAAACCATCCTAGTTAATCCGCGTTATAAAGTATCTGTGCGCCAAATTTCACCCAAATCCGTTCAACTGTTTTTGCATGACAGAGGAACAAATATTTATTTATTTTTATTACGAAATGGGCCTGCTCTTGACCTCGATCACGCCTGATGGAAAGCGATAGATGAGGTCTATGATGGGACGAGCGTGCCCAGAAGATGCCTGTTCAGTCTTGCTTTGAAGGCTGACGGGTTAAATGTGGGAGGGGGGAACACAGATGCCGACAGACAGTTCCACACTTTGGTTGTGCGCATTATAAACGTGGATGAGAAGCGCTGAGTACAACTCGTCGGGATATCAACCAACATTCATCCATCCATCAATCCTCACAAACGTTCGCATTTATAATATTACAGTAAGATTAGGAATTTCCTTCACAATCTTTCGGATTGCCATTGAAAGTCTGTTGCGCAATTGGGTGCAATGTAACGACTAAAATTGGTACTTAGGTATATCTATGTCTGCAATTCAACGCATCTTAACTACATCCATAGGATTGCCCCTAAAGCCTAACTGTCTGAAGCCTCGTCTCCTTTAACGACACAAGTAGCGAGACATTTGCATTTGGAGTTACATTTGAGACATTATTGTTACCCCGTGTATACGCTAAGGTATTAAACATGTATTCTACATGTTGTATCTACTAGTTGTGTTCATCGTTTGAAACTAAAACAAGTTGCAAAGACTTGTTGTATGTTTATAGAACTTGTTGAAAAGATAAACAAAATAGAACACAATGTGACACAACCAATGTCTGAATTGAACGTGTATTGAACGTTTTATACATATACGACTTGTTTTAGACAAGTACTAGCTTTTGCCTGTGGCTTCGCTTGCGTTAATTTAGAATTTTTCAATCAATTCGGGCTGTACTCTGCTTATTATAATATAATTCAATCATGATTCGAAAGACACGTGGCGCCATCTATTATCATAAAAACGTTATTGATGTTTTCCTCGGGAACAGTACTTGTTTTCGGGATGAAAGGTACCCGTTGTCCGTTTCTGTACACCTGACCTGTCGTTGTATCATAATTTGTGTATGGATGTCAACATCGGGTTAATTATACTTTTGAAAATATTGAAATATTCCTCCGAACACAAACACAAAAAGTACCACGACTGCGGACGTTGCTTATTCTTTTTATCAGCCTTATTTGCCAGTTACGACCCCCATGGGGACCAATGGGATGACCTATTCTTTGGAGGGGTCTACACGGCTTCATGTAATGTCATATCCGATAGATTAAACTACCCTGAAACTGTAACTAGCTAGTAATAGGAAACAAGATAATACTTGGTTTAATCTGATCGGAGTTTAAGGACATTAACAGAGATACACAATATTATTTTGTATGACTGTTGACAACATAGGCGTTTCTATTAACGATGACTGTTCCCCGACTACATCATCATCTGCCTAGCCTTTATCCAACTAAATTGAGGTCGAATTCCAAGCTTACTGAATGAATCTGAATACTAGAATTTAACATGGAGCGACTGCCTATCTGACCTACACAACCGAGTCACGGGTAATACGATCCCCTTGGTAAAACTGGATATCAGACTGTCAGGCTTGTAAATACCCGTAACGACTGTTTTACGACTAATTATAATTATTTATTTTTCTTTCTTACAGGTATCTTAAGAGCTACGACTCTTGTCAGTGACCTTCAAGTTTTGGCTCTTGATAGCTAGAACGTTGTCGTATTTCTACGCTAGCATCTTCATATTTTTTGTAAGTATATACGTTATAATATATTAGTATTCTATTGTGTTTTAGTATAAGTGACAAGCTAGATAGCATCTAGTAATTAAGGATATTGGATATCGATTTCGTGAACATCGATACCCAGCACAGGTATAGAAATACCTAGATAAAGCAAGTATCACGATTTGTATGAAAATCAATCGTGCCCTTATTTTGACTGCCTGCTATGACGTCATAAGCACTATTTAGTTCTATACAAACAAGTTACTATACAAAATAGACTACGTTTTTGTTATAAGTTTTTAAACTATCATAGTCACTAACATTATCATTAACACCAGAAACGGGATATTTACCATGTTTACTGATTCTTTGAGTTCCGTACATATCCCGTTTCTAGTGTTAATGATTACATTTTTGTTCTTTAAATGACTAGAAGTCTTGTTTTAAACAAATTAGCTTGCTGAGAGAGTAACCACGTTGAGCATAAAATGCTTAGCCGGGCTCGCGAAGTAGGTACTCTTGCAATATCTAGGTATGTCTATATCTCTGATACACAGTAAAAAATGACTTACCTACTTGTTTTTGTTATCTCTGTGTCAGGATATGCCACGCATTTGACGTTTTCTTTTTCATTTGATGATTTCTCTTATTTTATTTTTTATTTATTATGGATGGACTGTGTAAAGAATGATATGGCAAGAAAAGAGGTGTCTGATGAGATGACGAGTAATAGAGAAGTATGGAAGAAGACATGCTGCGCCGACCCCAAATGAATTGGGATAAGGGCAAGAGAATGAAGATGTTTTCTCTTATTTTGTTTGACTAACTAAGAGGAAAGTTAGATAAATACTTCTATTGAAACATATCGCGTGAAAATATGAATAGTGTAATGCATATTGCAATAGTGTAGCCATCTCCAGTTTAGTTTTAATTTATCGAACATCAGCGATGTCTTCAGCGACAATGCCCACAGCTAAGACACAGACCTCCTCTCTATTAGAGGGGGTGGTCACATGTCTTAGATTTTTTCATTCTAGGATATGTCGGTTTCCTTACGATGTTTTCAACAACAACAACATTCATTTACTTCTAGTCAACTTTGGCCCATAGATATATACCGTACAGACTAACATACATTTCGTCGGGGATAGTGCAAATCCGCGAATCTACCATACGTAAAGTGCGCGTATCTGCACTATGTGTAGGTTTACAGGGGAAGGTTACAAGTTATTATTATTTTTCATCTATTTTTGACTTTATTTTTACATGAATAGTAACAATTCATGTGTTCTATGTATTGTTAACAGTAGAAATCTATTAAATTCATTAATTTAGTCGCTACGACAATGCGTAATTGAAATTGGCTACATTTTTCAGATACACGGAATTATCCAATGCTAGTTCCGCGGATTTGCACCATCCCGACGATATGATAAAATACAAATTGTGTTAGTAAAAAGAATCTTAAAACTACGTTAGTAACACTTCACTTGTGCACTATGTCACTGAGCGTTCATTTAGCACTTGCCCGTGGAAGCGACAGAAAACTACCACCGTTTTCCTCCATCCTTTGTGAAGTCCGACATCTCCTTATCAACCTCATTTCGCGCCATAAATTCTACAAACAAATCGATGTTTGTTTCTTCGATATCCCCAATAGCTCTTCAATATCAATTACTAATGTATTTGATTATTTACAACGAAAACGGTTTAATTTCGCTTGTCGGTGGATATAATTACACTGACGAAAGCTACACTGAATACTGATATTACACAAATACATTCCAATTGATCCGATACCTCTGTTTGAAGGCTTTAGGTGTATTATTTAGTCCTAGCTGGAGGACAACAATGTACTTTCATGTGTGTATTTGAAGTATTTCCATTGTGTTTCCTTGTGAATTTCCATCGTCAAAGTTGAGCTATTTTAGAGCTACTGTAATCAACTCTGGTAATTTAATATTGGATACTATATTGACCACTTAGTCTAATAAATTTGTGAACTTAGTTTTGAAGAATTTTTTGTTTACAAAAGAATGTATATCGGCAATAAGATCGCCCTTATTACAAGGATCTTAAACATGACTAACGATATATAAATGCACTATAGGGTACACCTAAGCCTAAACCTTCGATGATTACAAGTCGTCATTCTCCATTCAATTTATTTGGGGTCGGGGCAGCATGTCTTCTTCCATACTTCTTTAACACACACCTCCTTTCTTGGCATATTATATCCTTCACACAGTCTCTCCTTCGTTTCTTTGGTCTTCCTCTACTCTAATACCCATCCACATTCATACTCAAAACTTTCCTCATGACACATTCCTCATTGCTCCTCATCACATGCCCACACCAAGCCAACCGATTACCACACAACTTTTCAATCACCGGTGCCACTTTCTGACTTCCTCTAACATACTTATTTCTTACTTTATCCATTCGCGTAACTCCACACATCTCTCTCAGCTATTCCATTTTCAGCCAAATGCAATTGGTCTGTGACATCGGTGATTACAAGTGTGATATTATATGACAGATGTTATATTATGTGTCGTTCACGCTATTTACTTTTTCGCTCGTCTCTCGTTCAGTTTTATGTAGTACTTTACTTCTGTACAACTTTATATTTGTCCTATATGTAGTACACACTTGATACCGAATCACGTTAACGTTACAGAAAATCAATATGAACACAAACAAACTCTGGCGAACAGAATGGAAACGCTGTACGTTTGTTTATTTATTTATTAAGCTATGTAAGTAATCGTTGTTTCTGTATCTTATTCTCTTGTGCGTATAAATTCGTATGACAACAACTGAGTTTATTTTTGAACATCAAAGAATAGTATTTTAAAGAAAAATCTCGAAGAATCTTTTCATTTCGAAAAATCTTTTGCAATTTTCGTCTAATAAGCAGTCGACCTAGACAGGCTTCAGAACTGAAATAAAGAATTCCAAGCAAGATAGACCTACAAAATGTAGGTAAGCTCATTTTAAAACTCATAAATACAAAGTAAGCTCGGGTTTTGAATTATGTTCCTCCACATAATCCTCTTGTATGCCAAGTACACTTTACTTTATTAGACAGCAATAATGAATACAAAGTGTTGCTCTTGAAAAAGGTCAATGTACTACAGCTTCACACCTGAAAACGAATTAAATGACAACAGACAACACAATTCCGAGATCTCCACAAAAAACACATTTCCACACAAGGTGGGCACATCGGCCTAAACTAACATTAAAAAACTGAATTAAAAATGGCGGCGTAAAAGGTACAGGTGAGCACAAACGCCATTGTACGCTCCCTACGTATTGTAGCGAAAAATCGTTTGTACCTTCGCGATCAAAAAGCAGGAAATACTTCAAATGACTTACCAAGTTTTTGACGTATTTTTTTTCCCCTAAATCGAAATTAGGAGCGACAATGTCCTAATCAGGCATGATATTGTTTGGCACAAAAACCTTAAAATATGCTCGGGGCATCCGGTTCCAATCATGGGGACGAAAAAAAAGGTGCAAAAAAGTAGCACAACAATTTTCATGTAATTGGCGTAGGAGATTTCGTTGAATACGATTATGCCGAAAAGTCTGAGGTATTATTTTTTTTAATTAGACTTTTCAGTCCCACCGCTGGGCAAAGGCCTCCCCATTCCTTTCCAACTCTCCCGGTGGTTTGCCTCCTCTGGCCAATCAGTCAGGAACTAGTCCAAATCGTCACGCCAGCGTTTCTTGGGCCTGCCTCGGTGACGACGACCGTCTTTAGGCACCCACTGTGTGATGATTCTGGCCCACCTGTCCTGACCCATTCTGGAAATGTGACCCGTCCAGTCCCATTTTAACCTCGCAGACTTATCGCCAACATCAGCGATGCCTGTCTTGGAGCGTATTGTGGTGTTACGTATTCGATCGGTGATTTTGATGTTCAAAATGCTACACTCCATCGTTCTTTGGCAAACCTTGAGTTTTGACTTCTGAGCCGGAGTCAAAGACCAAATCTGGGTCAAGGAGGTCATCATTGCAACTAAATAAATGAGGGGTATATGTGGGACACCGAAATGACTAATGATGAGAAACAATCTCTGAACTTAATTCGCTACTAATGTGTAGACCGTGTTTTGTTTTCGAGTGTAATTTCCGTCGTTCAAAATGAGTCGAGAAGGAAAAAATTTGGTCGAAAATAATTCGACGAAATTTTCAAATGTTGTTGGACTAATTTTGCGTCGACTATGGCGCAACGACAGCCGCAATATTGTTTAAAACCGGATGCAACGTAATTTCGGAGACTTTAATATCAGGATTGGTCCGGGTGAAGCTCATCTGCTCGCACCCTTGTTCACAAGTGCCTTGTTCTCAGAGTAAATGTAATACTCACCAGTAATATTAACTAATATCTTATCTTTAATGTCTCCTTTCATAATTTCACCATTCAAAATTAGGGCGGAAGGTCCTTAAAGGGGAGAATGAAAAGGACTTAATTCAAAATCTTTTCAATTTATTACCCCCTTAATTAATTAAATCTATTTTGTATTTAAATTAATGTGCGGTAGACTATAAACGTGAAATTGAGGTTTGATTCGATTGAAATAATTTCAAAGCGTGTTTTAACTTTGACTAAGTTACAAAGACGCGGTTTGCCGCTTGTTAATCCTATTTTTTGTTACAACTGTTTTTGCAATTTAATCACAACATGTCTTGTTAAGATCATTGACAAGTTCAAAAAAACTATGGTTTTACTGAGTCATCTTCAACAGGATATTTTTTAAGCACAGATCGGATGACTAAAAGCCTCAACCGTTCGTAGAACCCAGAGGAAAACAAACCAAGAGTACCTTCAAACACAGCCTTTGTATATTCAACTTCAAGTGTTTGTCAATTATGCTTAAAAATATAAAAATTTCATACACAAATGTGTGTTAATGAGCGGGCTGTAGGCGACGGGCACAATTTGCGTGAACAAACACGCACGGCTAGGTACCAGGGGCCCATATATTAGCAGAGCTAAAGCAAATTGATTCATATTACTACTATGAAATTACTAATCTCTATCTCTTATTTTTTTATTCTTATTACTATTTTATTTTTTTATTTTTTTATTACTGGCCTGTTGGTCTAGTGGTCAGTGACTCTGACTGCTATGCCGGAGGTCGTGGGTTCGATTCCCACCCAGGACAAATGTTTGTGTGATGAGCATGATCATTTGTTCTGTGTCTGGGTGTAATTTATCTATATATGTATGTATTTAGAAATATATAAGTATGTTTATCAGTTGTCTAGTACTCATAACACAAGCTCTGCTTAGCTTGAGACTAGACGGCGTTGAGTGATAGTTGTGGAATATTATTATTTTTGGGATGTGCTTTTGCTTCTCAGCTTACTGGTATTTCCAACTACATTTACGGGTCGAAACCAAAGTAAATGCAGCGTGTGGTGTGTTATCTTTAGGGTGTGTTGTGGTGAGGCCCTATTTCATTTTCATCTATTTGCATGAACTTTCTGACAATTCGACATGTATTTAAAATTGCAGCTTTTTGTAGGGTGATATAGAGCGTTTCTTTAAGACTTAGTAATTTGAGGCTATGGAGTAGGTGATTTGGGATAACACCTGTTGTAGAGAGGACTATCGGGACCACATAAACTTTTTCCTGGCGCCATATTCTTGTTACTTCCTGTTTGAGTTCTGCGTATTTACTAATTTTTTCGGTGATTGTTTTTTGTATGTTGTGTGTGTTGGGAACTGCGATATCTATTAAGTAAGTGACTTTATTTATTTTATCTTGTAATATTATATCCGGTCTATTATAGTGAATTGTCCTGTCGGTGAGAATGGCGCGGTCGTAGTAAAGTTTATGAGTATCATTTTCGAGGGTAACTTGTGGTGTGTAATTGTAGTATGGAGTGTTAGTGTCTTGTATGAGTGAGTATTGGACTGCCAATCTTTGGTGAATAACATTTGCCACCTGATTGTGCCTGTGTGTGTAGTCGGTCTGCGTGAGAGTGGTGCATGCTCCTGTTATGTGCTGGATGGTTTCGGGTTGCGTGTGACACTTGCGACATTTATCATTTGTTACTGAAGGATCTTTGATAATAAATTTTCTATAGTTTTTGGTGTTAATAATCTGGTCTTGTATAGCAATGATAAATCCTTCAGTTTCTGGGAATAAATTACCTATTTTAAGCCATTTATTTGAGGCAATTTTGTTGACGTGTGATTGTTCTAGGTCATGAGGATGTCGGCCATGAAGAACTTTTTTCTTCCAGTCATCAATTTTTTGTGTCTGCGGGTCTTCAGTAGCAATGTGTGAGGTATCTGATTGTTCATTTAAGTTAAGTGGGGTGTAATTGTGATCATTTTGAACTATGGCTTTATGGATGTTACTAGAGTGGGATTTTGTATGAAAGAATGTTTTTAATCTACAAACTTGTTTCCGCCATAGGTGTTTGATGTCTATTAGGCCTCTCCCTCCGTTTTGTCTTTTAATGGTGAGTCTCTCTATGGCAGATTTAGGATGTAAGTTATTATGTTTTGTAAGAGTGGTGCGTGTAGTTCGTTCTAATTGTTCTGTGTCTGTTTTTGTCCATTTAATCACTCCGAATGAATAAGTTAATATGGGGATAGCAAATGTATTCAAGGCCTTGATGAGATTTTTGCCAGACAATTGGGTTTTACATACAGCGTTAAGTCTCCTCTTGAACTCTGCAGTAAGCGTTTCTTTAATTCTAACGTGATCTAGTCCCTTCAATTGTGTGTACCCTAAATATTTGTACAAGTCAGACGGTTCCATCGCTGTTATGGTGTCTGTGTTATTTACTAAATAGTTGCCGGGTCGTATCTTGCCGCGTATGATGTGAAGTGTTTTACATTTATCCAGACCAAATTGCATATTTATATCTTGGCTGAACTCTGTTGTAGCTTCTACTAGTTTCTTCATATCTTTTTCAGTTTGTGCATATAGTTTAATATCGTCCATGTAAATGAGATGTGAAATTGTTGTTTGTTCTTGTAGTTGTTCTTGTGATGTAGTGTGTTTGAGACAATATCCGGCTCGGCAGCTCTGCAGCAGATTAGACAGGGGGTTTAGTGCTAGACAGAACCACAGGGGACTTAGAGAGTCACCTTGATAGATACCTTTCTTGATATATATTTCTCGCGTAGTAACATTATTGCGATTACAATTTAAGTGAAGTGTGGTTTTCCACTGTGACATTATGTTGCATAAGAAGTCTATTATTTTTGAATTTACTTTATAAATTTTTAGTATCTGAATCAACCAAGAGTGAGGAACACTGTCAAAGGCTTTTTTGTAGTCGATATAGGTGCAATGAAGATTTCTATTCTTTGTGGTGGCATGTTTATGAATAGTGGAGTCTATTATTAACTGTTCTTTGCATCCCATGTGGCCCCGTCTGCATCCCTTCTGCTCCTCTGCCATGATGTTGTGGTGTTCAATGTGTTTGTTGATTTTCGTTGTTATTGCTGATGTTAATATTTTATATATTGTAGGTAAGCATGTGATTGGTCTGTATTGGGAAGGGTGTGGTGAATTTTTAGTTATAGGCAGCATGTATGTTATGCCCGTTGCAATAAATTCTGGTATATTTTGTTGCCCTAATATGATTTGTGTTAAATTTCTTGCTATTGGTTTGTATAATGAAGTTAACTTTTTGAACCAAAAATTGTGTACTTTGTCTATACCAGGAGATTTCTATTATTATTATTATTATTCTCGCAGCCCACCTCTTTGCGCTCAGTTACCTTCTACAACATGCCAGGAATGATAAGCAGACAATACATTAGCTTTTATCTTGTATTTTCCAAAATCGAAATGGAGAAATAGAAGAAATATTTTCTGTTTTTTTTCGTGAAAATAATAAATTCTCCGCGGCACTTGGGCTACCAAGTAGCACGACTCAATAAATAAATAACGCTACAATTATGCCGTAGGCCGTAGCAGGGCTACGGAAATTGCTACGCTAACACACTAAGCGTAATAGTCGTTGGAATTTTTGAACGTTTATTTACAACTGTTCAGCCACCTAGTGCGTTAGGCTACTCGTGTTTCGACCCCGAGTAAGAGGATTATTAAGGTCATACATATTAAAATAACTGCATTGTCTTGCAAGACTAATATTTGGCAACGTTCAGAATAGTTCTGTTTAAACTTAAGAAACTGCGTCGTAGATACAATTTGTGTGTACTATTTGATCAAATTACGGTCATTTGTCAGCAGTTGGGGCTAATGCTCGTTAGTGCATATTTGTTCATATTATGACACATGTAAAAACAACCTTTAAAGTATATTTACATAGAGTAGGTACGACATTACAGAAAAATCTATTAAGTTTTTATTAGATCTGTTATATAATTAAATATCTCGTGGCTAAATAATAACAGCCGCTCGAATCAATCTTCAGGTTAAGCCGCGCTTGCCAAGGTTACTCCGTGGATGGGTGACCACCCATACATACCGAGTTTTCTGCGTGCCTCGGAAAACACGTTAAGCCGTTGGTCCCGGCTGTCATTTGTAAATCTTTGACAGTCGTTACGGGTAGTCAGTGGCTCCAAAAGTCTGACAACCAGTCTTACCAATGGGTATCGTATCACCCAGTACTAACTGGGTTGTGGTCAGATAGGCAGTCGCTCCATGTAAAATACTGGTATTCAGCTGCGTCCGGTTAGACTGGAAGCCGACCCCAACATAGTTGGGAAAAGCTTAGGCAGATGATGATATAATTAAATATCCAAGTTTTGGTTTTAGTAATGGAGTAACTGCCTATCTGACCTCCACGACCCAGTTACTAGCTAATACAAGTACGATACCCCTTGATTAGACTGGTAGTCAGACTTCAAAGATCAAATGACAGCCGGGACCACCGGCTTAACGTGCTTTTCGAGGCACGGAGGAAACTCGGTATGTAATGGGTGGTCACCGATGCACAAACCTAGCAAAAATCCGAGTGGCTGTTATTATTTAGTCACGAGCTAACAGACGTTACTTCGCATTTATAGTATCGAAGTCAGAATGGATTCTAGGTTCGGACACTTTCGCACCAAAAACATTGTCGGACAACGAAGGCGCATTTAAACGATGCTTTTTGACTTGCCAAGTAACTAGACTGGCGGCACGACTGAAAGCATAATGTTTACATAACAAGCGTTTTGCGGAAGCAAAGTGATATATTTTTATAGCTAGCTGCAATATCGCGTATGGTAGGATAACCTAGAAAAATATCGCGAAAATGGGACGGAAAGATGTTTGTCATTCATAACGTCTGATAACTACTCAGGAAGAAAGATGTTTATGACATGATAGTGGAAAAAAGTACTTGTGGTAGAGTTACTGGTATATTAGCTATACAGATATTGAGCGCAGATTGTAACTAGGTTGTCGAGTTCAGGGGTTTACTATGAAGTCTTAAAGCAGGATTGATTCCAGTGTGGGAAAGAGACAGAGCTATGCAGGTCGTCTAGCCATCAGATGGTAGGCCATCAGATGATATAACAATTTGTGGATTTCAAAGTAAATTCCTTATTCATTGCTTCATACGCGTATGTTAGAGGAGATCGTGGCTAAATAATAACAGCCAGTGCTGGTTGGTGCGTGCATGTGTGCTCACCCATTATATACGGAGTTCTCATCGTGTCCATCGTGGTCACACGGATGGGTGACCACCAATTACATACCGAATTTCCTCCGTGCCTCGGAAAGCACGTTAAGCAGTTTGACCCGGCTGTCAATTGTAGATCTTTGACATTCGTTACGGGTAGTCTAAGATCCTAATGTTGGACAACCAGTCTTACCAAAGGGTATCGTATCACCAAGTACTAACTGGGTTGTCGAGGTCAGATAGGCAGTCGCTCCATGTAAATTACTGGTTTGGAGCAGTATCCAGATGGACTAGAAGCCGACCCTTAAATCCTTGGCAAAAGAAAAGGCATAATATTGAATGCAAGTTGCCCTGGGACGCACGGAGATGTTTTTCAGATTCTTACATACCTTATTTATTTATGTACACACAAAAATACTTAACAAGACACCCCCTAACCCCCCTAAACCCCAAGACCCCCAAGACCCCAAGACCCCAAGACCCCCAAGACCCCAAGACCCCAAGACCTTCTGACTTAAATGCTCGGTATTTTTCCAGCTACCTTTGGCCTGGTTTAGGATTCTGAGATCCTTCCCATCTCACAAAGCTTACCCGGAATACGTTGAAACAACAATAAATCCACCCACTTACACTGTTTCTGGAATTATTGAGAGCACTAGGGATGTTTTGGTAACGTCACAGTCGTAACGTAATTCCAGGAACTGCACATCCTTATTCAACCTCCACACCAAGTATTTCGTAGAACACACCCAGAAATCCGTTCCAAAAACTTCGATATCTGTTTATATGTGCATACCACTTCACATAGAACAATGGCTTCAAAGGGAATTTAAATTAGCTACACAAACATCGACCCAATACGGTTTAATACTGACATGTAGGTACACAATATCGATCAAAGTTGCCAGTCTCATCGAACGTCTTGCAGAACATATTGGACCCAACAAACCAATACACGCCATATTGGGCCAATATGTGGCCGCCAACATTACCATAATGTCCAGAAAGATTTATTGTCCTTGCCAGACGCTGACCTTTGAGAAGTTTATTCGTTATATTAAGGTAATACTTATAGAAGTTATAAATATGATTTGTGGTAAGCAAGTCTTGTATCTTTTATAGACCTGAGTAAAATATTTTTACGCGCCAAAACTTACAAGAAGGATTGTTTGTGAGATGAAACTACTTTCGGTGGCCATTTTGTTTAACTGTTTTTTTTTATTTCTTGCCGTTTCAAGCCCTTCATTATACCTCTGTCGTGGGTGGAAACTTGGAAAGTGGGTAGTCCTTAGGGAACTGGCTACTTGAGTTAAAATGAGTAAATATACATTTCGTGGAATAAATTACAAAAGGGATTAAGTATTGAATTACTCTTAAATATAATTATTTAAGTGTCTATTTAATATTGAGAAACGATCCCTTTCAGCTTCCATTATTACTTATTACACGTGCCTTCGTATGTCCTAGAAATTAACGAGAATTTCTTTAATTATTTTAATTTTTTGGGATCCGTAAGTCAGTTGGCAAAAACGGCATCCTTATAGGATCACTTTATTGTCCGTATGTCCGTCTTTTCGGCTGCCTGACCGTCGGTCAAGACGATTTTGGTCAGGAACGCGTGGAGGTATCTAGCTGAAATTAATATCAAATACTCAAGTCTGCTATTCCTTGGAGTTGTGAAAAAATCAAACTTGTAAGTCACCGCGATCAAAAGACATGACCATGTTTATCGTATGTTTTGCGATTTCACAAGGGAACCAAAACCGGGTACTTCCGTTGCACTAGAATCATTAAATTTGGCAAGAAGCAATGTCTTACAGCACGTGTAAAGGAAAAATCTGAAAACTGTAAATATGTAGTTTATTAACAAAGTACAAGTTTCCGCACGCAAAATACGCGCTTTGGACGTGGAGTTGCGGACATCAGCCCGTTATACAATACAATACAATACAATACCTACAAGTTTGTACGGTACCCTGGGTGCGTGAGTCCAACTCGCACTAAGACCTGGCCGGTTTTTTCTACAAAAAATAGCTCAAAATTAATTAAAAAAGTACGGTGTTAAGAGAAAAAACTCGTAACCTAAATAAAGACGTTTTTCATCAACAATTCTTAAGACAAAAAGCTTAATTACACAAACTAAAAATATTAATTAGTATGCGATGGTGTTACTTGAGGAAGTCAGGTTAAGTTAATAAAATATAACTTTTGTTAGTACGCTCATAAATATCGAAACTTTGTGGAAACATGCCAAGCTTTAAGAAAACAAAGCTTTTCATACATTTCTGTGTATGAAAGAGAAAATACTCAAATGTTTGGAACTAGCTGTTTTGCCGCGGTTGCACCCGCATAGTTGGAAAACTACTTTATGTACTGGAATAAAAAATATCATATATTTTAAAGCAAGACATGATCTATATCATCATCTGCTTAGCCTTTTCCTAAACTAACTAACTATGTTGAGGTCGGCTTCCAGTCTAACCGGATGCAGCTGAATACCAGTATTTTACATGGAGCGACTGCCTATCTGACCTCCACAACCCAGTTAGTACGGGGTAATACGATACCCCTTGGTAAGACTACCACTGACTACCTAACGACTGTCAAAGATCTACAAATGACACCCGGGATCAACGGCTTAACGTGAATGTAATGGGCGGTCCGGTCACCCATCCACAGACCAGCCTAGACAAGCGCGGCTTAACCTGAAGATCGACCCGAGCGGCTGTTATTATTTAGCCACGAGCTCCCCAAGACATGATCTATCTACATACAAAATTACATCGACATCCATTCAACCGTTACAGCGTTATTGAGTAACAAACACGCAAATTTGTTACAAAAACATTAAATTGTAGGATAATTTTTTGCATGACAAAATAACAAAAGACAACACCCATAGATCCGACAAATTATGTATTTTATTATTTGGTCGAAGCAAAAAGTTTGTATAAAATTAATATAAATTATATAATTATTAATAGTCACGTGAAATCCGCATTAACAGCCCGTAAATAATGATTAGCATTTACAAAAAGCCAGATTTTTTTGTTATAAAAACATGGCTATGTTAATTGTTGTCGAAGGCATAACAAAGATTAGATAAAAAATAACAGCTAGGCTGGCATTATAAAACTTATAAGTATACTAATCATCTTATTTAAAGTTTTCTAACTACAGGACCAATATTTGCCTTGCTAAAATCAACTCTAATTGCATACATACGTAAACTCACGCCTTTTCCATGGGGGTTGGCCAGAAACCACAGAAAGCCACCTACTCCTTACGTACTCCATTCGCCTCGTCCACGTCCATACATCTGGTCATACACGCACGCCGGTTGCGAGTACTACATACCTGACATTTCTGAAGAACCTCACGCATAAGGTCAGTGTGTGTCCTTCTAGGGCGTCCCCTCCCTGCGTTGCGACTCATATCTACCTTGTAAATACCTTTTGTTAGTCGCCTTTTATTCATTCTCTCAATACGACCAAACCTCCATCTTCGCAATTTTTGTCATTACATCTTCTTATAAACTGCAACGTCTTTAGATTTTAAACTATCATGGTCACTAACATTATCAAAAACAGAAAGAAATCAGTAAACATGGTAAATATCCCGTTTCTAGTGTTAATGATAACGCAACGTTATTTTGGCAGACAGAAATAAAATCATTGTACAGAAGGGAAACTGCCCAAAATGTGTCTTGACACCACAGTTTTGAGCGCGTTCAGACCGTGTGATGCGTTTGAACAGTCTGAATTGCCACCGGAATAAGTCTGACTTGTTGGAAGTTGTACACGGCCCGAAAGCTTGAAACAATAACCAATTGGTCACAAACTACACGCCCAAGTAAAACGCGGTTTGCGACAGCCATTGTGGAGAAAACAATTTTTAATGGAAGACATTGCTTGGACTGCCTCGTTGGTCGCAAGCGCGACTGCTGAACATGAGGTCTTGGGTACGATTCCCAGGTCGGGCAAAGTGTTATTGGGTTTTTCCATCAGGAATTTCTTAGTAGCAGCCGCGGAGTCTGGATTTGCGCCCAGTTGATGGCAACAGGCTCGCCCCCTATTACATTGGGACTTAAACAAATGTAGGTGTACTATTAGGTGCACCTCTGCCTAACCTTTCGGGGATTACAGGCGTGATGTTATGTTATGAAATTGCTTAGAGCCTGCTGCGACTACCGACGCGATAAAAACAAGTAAGGCACGCACATGCCTTTTGAATGATTTCGAGTGTAAATTAAAAATTGACCTATGCAGATTCCTTCATTCAGATTAGGTTTTAGATACTCTATTTTGATATTTTGAGCTCTTCGGCCTGATCTCTGACGTCAACACGAGTAAAAGTTGGAAATTTATAAAAATTTGAAACAGTTCGGAATACAAAAATACTGAAATCAGTTGCTAATAGTGACCCAAATGTACAAAATAAGAATATAAAAAAAATACCCGAAAAAATCGTAAAGTATTTGGGTATTTTTTTTAGGTAGGCTAGTAAACGATTTTGAAAGCTATGTGAAGTAGTCTTAATATCGTCCTCCAAATTAAGCAATATCCGCTTCTCCATCTACGCCTAGACTGGACATAGACCTCTCCCAAATTCCGTAATATCCGGTCTCCATGTCCTCACCTGCGCCCATCCTCAGGTAGAAATGGAAGGAGGGGTCCACCCACGCTAGCCAGTTTGCAAATATCTACTATTGTTAGCGGTTGGAAAATAAATTCTATGAATACGGATTCTTCGGTCAAAAATCCAATACTTATCGAGAGTCTTCATATCTTTTGTCGTTTTAAAAATAGAATTCCCTGATCAGCATATTAAAGAAATAAAATATTAACGACCATATAAAATAGTCTTGTTTTATCAGTTTTATGTAGAATAAGTGTAAATAAGATCAGCCTAAATCTAGATTTTAAGTATTAGTGATGTCTGATGTCCTATAATAAATTAATTATATTATATAACTCAAAGACAACTTTGGCTTGAACTATAAATTATTATTGTATTTTGACACTAATACTAATTTACTAATTTGAGGTGTTCGTGGCTATATAATGACAGCCGCACGGGTCGATGTTCAGGTTAAACTGCGCGTGCCTAGGTAGGTTCGTGGATGGGTGACCACCAATTACATACCGAATTTCCTCCGTGCTTCGGAAAGCACATTAAGCCGTTGGTCCCGGCTGTCTGTTGTAGATCTTTGACAGTCGTTACAGGTATTCAGTGGCCCGAAAGTCTGACAACCAGTCTTACCAAGGGGTATAGTATCACCCAGTACTGACTGGGTTGTGGAAGTCAGATAGGCAGTCGCTCCATGTAAAATACTGGTATACAGCTGAATCCAGTTAGACTGGAAGCCGACCAAAACATAGTTGGGAAAAGGCTAGATGTACACTGTATGATGTATGATGTGTACTGTGTATTTATGCCTCGAACCTCACCCAAGTGAACAGTGGTGGATTCACACGTGAGGACGTTAGTGACACAAATACACGATCCTAAATGCGATGAAGGAATAGTTCAAAATATATTGTACAGACATTTGCTACCGAAATGCTAATAATATTAAAACATAACATCACGCCTGTAATCCTCGAACGATTAGGCAGAAAGAAAGGGAGCGAGCCTGCCATCAACCGGGAACAAGTCCAGACTTCGTGGCTCCTACTGAGAAATTCTAGATGAAAAACTCAACAACACTTTGCTCCACCTGGGAATCGAACCCAGGACCTAATGTTCAGCAGTCGCGCTTGCGACCACAAGACCAACGAGGCAGTCAAAATCTCATAATGTCGCATTGTCAATCTTGTTGAAAGTCACTGTATATAAATATAAAACGATTCGAAATCGATCGTCACTTGTCAATGGGCTGTGGACACCGTTCGAAATTCGAAATCAAACAGAATAAATAGTACCAACTGCAATTTAAATCGTACTCAAAAGATTCTTTCAGCATATTGGTAGTTACGCCGGACATATGTATTTATGTCATCACTCCAAAGGCTTTTAATGCACCCTAACATTAATATAAGTACTCCACCAAGGCTATTTTGCGAGTAAAACCGCAGTAAAAACGGACAGGGTATAAAATAAGCTCACGTTCTCCGTCTCCATAGCTTGTTGTGCGTATAATATCCAATTTCCACGTGTGTTAGCCTTGTGTGCTTCTGCCAGGCTATTAGGCGATGTATGACTGTATCGGGTTACTGAACTAGCACTGGGCTGCTTCCTTTATTACAGGAGCCATTAATGGATAAATTATTGTGCTGTTATCGCTCCTTGTTGAGAAACTACATAGGGTGCTTAGTTTACGGGCTTACCTACGTATTTTACTTTCGCGTGCTATTAATCTTGATGTACCGTAAAGGATGGTGAGTTTCTGACTATAGAACAGGAATACAGGGAGAATCGATTGGTTTTTTTCTCTCTCATATCGCTATACGAACTTTGTACAGACCAGTACATCGAGCTACCCGAAACTGTCAAATTTTTCCAATTAACCTTGAACCTAATGCTTTAGCGATAAAGTTGATAATCTATTAAAGAAATTTGATGGATTGTAGTAGCTTGATGTGCTGGCGTCTGTACATATAAGAATAGCCAGTCAGCAATATATCAAAGAGGTTGACAGGTGGACTGCCCACGCCCGGCCCAGGGTATGGGTACATCTTGGCAGACTACTTAACACACCTTTGCCCGTAGCATCTGCCTAGCCTTTTCTCAACTATGTTGTGGTCGGCTTCCAGTCTAACCGGGTGCTGCTGAATACCAGTATTTTACATGGAGAGACTGCCTATCTGACCTCCACAGCCCAGTTAGTACCGGGAAATACGATAACCTTTGGTAAGACTGGTTGTCAGACTTTCGGGCCACTGACTACTTATAACGACTGTCAAAGATCTACAATTAACAACCGGGACCTTCCGAGGCACGAAGGAAACTCGGTATGCCATTGGTGGTCACCCATCCACGGCCCAACCTTTTGCAAACTACATAAAAGAACGAAATCTTTACCTATTCAAATGAAAAAAAGTGTTGCACGATCCTTAAACTTTTTCAACGTTATAGTTTTACATAAAGCGACTGATATCTAACTTTGCCTACAAGAAAAGACTGTGTAAATAAATAACCTTTTACGCGACATAAAATCCCTAAGGAAGGAATAGGAAGGCATATTTTGTAGCTGGCAACCGGAAAAAATACAAGCCCACTGCGCCGTTTACACTTTCCAGTCCATAATGGATTATTAGGAAAATTACTTGCAACAGGAAACTACAATTTTAACGACGCCGTTTTCTTGTAAAACCGGGTAGTAATGACAATGTTGTCTTCATAAAAATCGGTAAAGTTAAAACGAAGAAAGCATTTCGCGTTAAAGTATTAATAAAACCAGCTGTACATTTGCACATTACACGAAATCGCTGTCACGAAGTATGCATAAATATGTTGTGCTTGCAGTGATGTTTCATAACTGCATAATAGAAGGAGAGGAAACGCCAAAAGCGAGTGGAAATTCGGTCATCAGAATTTCATTATGAAAAGATTAGGTTTCCGTAATTTCTGTATACAAAACCTTGGGGCCTTTTGACACGTGTTTTGCGTATCGTGTTTCAAGGAAATGTGACTATATTTGATTGCGTATCGTCTTCCGTACTTCCATTAAAGCAGATCATGTTCACAATATCGTTATCGATATCAATCTTTTATCGTTTAAAATTAAAGTTCGCGAGTACATTCAAAAAAAGCTGGCAGTTTCGTCACAACGTTAATGTTTTCTTCATTGTTTGTCTTATTATTTTAGTATATCCATGTAAATTTATATTTACATATGTATAATATATTGATATATATTTATAGTATTTTGATATATCGTTATAGTATTTTATATATCCTTGTAGTTTATCTTAGTAATAAATTAATTTTTTGCAGATATATTTACACCTACCACTGTTTGTCTCTGCATCACCCAAAGGTTGACTGGTAGAAAATGCCTATGGCATTAAGTCCGCCTCTGTACTTTGTGCTTGAAGTGTTAAATAAATAGATAAATATTGATTTTTGTTACTACTTGTAAATTGATAAGCCACCTATTTTTCGTACACACAAAAATCTATGAATTGTGCAGTACGTTACGTCCTCAGGTTAAGGACTCCTCAAGTTTTAGTAAATTGCACAAATGCTCCTTCTTAGCTATGCCTGAGGCACCTTGGCGTAGGCGTAGGACGTGCACGTTTCTGTGACGACGTGTAGTCTAGATACGCGGACGTCCGTATAATCTTTACTGATTTCTTTAAACAAATTTGGTGTACTACCCAATATCGATTTACACACAAACCCCTTTTTATTTCGCCCGCGACCTTGACAGACATCCCACCTGTAAATACACTGTGGCAATATTTGTGTCACTTGTTTTATTTTGTACTTTGAAAAATATTTTATTACCTTTGTATAGATACTTTTTTATCGATTGTTTGCGAATGTGTGAACATTCTAGGCTTTGTAGATTTCCATCTTTTGTGTAGTATTAAGCAACGACCTATTGTCGGGGCTACGCTGTCCATACTTCAGTACAAATGCTGTAACCATTCTATTCTATTCTTATTCTTTATTGCACACAAAATAACAAATATACATACAAATTGCAATAATATAGCTTATGTACAATGGCGAGCTTAATCCAGAATTGGGTTTTCTTACAGCAAACTAAAATCAACCATGATAATATTGTAATACCAAATGATTTGAAAAGAGTAACCATGGAGTTTCTTGCCGGTTCTTCTCCACAGGAAACGACCAACCCGAACCATGCATCCTTTTGTCGACATTTTATAAGTGCCCATCTAGGCCTATGTGAAATAAAATATTTTGATTATTTTTGACTGCGCAAAATGCGCTCTACACCTAACAATTCATACTTTAAGTGTAATACGGAGTAAAACATACCGTCGAACTTCTAAGGGACGGCAACAGTCTTGAGTAAGTCCGTCGGTGAAATACAAAGCTATGCTGTTTACAGTTTACGAGCTTCCGACCATAATGCCGGGCTAACATGACCACTAAACCTTAACTTCAAACATTAATATTGCGTATTTTCTACGCTTACCTATTTGTTTGTAGCTAGTTAGTTGATTTGTGAGTGTGAAATGCTTGTTTTCTTTGCGTTCTGTTATTTTTTATTTATACATCATAAATATGTCGGATCCGGTCGTCAGAACGGACATAAAATTAATTGGAAAGCGCGCCTGTGTGCAGTGGTGACATCACGCGACCTACTTACCAGTCTACCCTCAACACAGCGTGCGTTTACTGAGCCCTGATGTTCAACTCGAGGAAGGGCGACAGTCAATGTCTGATCGCAGCGGAGTTGAGACGTCTTGGAACTGTACCCGGTTCATTGTGCCCCGTGTTATTGTGTTAAGTTGTAATCTCAAGTAATTAGTTAGTTTTGCTAGAAACAGTGTATCGCACCTAGTGTGTTTTGATAGCACGAAACCCATCGTCTGCCCACATGATGTATGAATAAATCCTGACTTATCCGACAAATAAATAAAATTAAAAAGTCTGTTTGTAATTTCAAAATAACAGCTCTTTGCTGAATGCATATGAAAGTATAAATATACGATACTTATCATTTTAAACAAAACATTTAATAAATAAGCTAGCTAGCTAATCTCCGAACCAGCCGGACCTAATTTGACGGAAATTTCACTGGATCACTGATACTGAGTAACTTAGGCCACTTTTGTTTTATAAAAAGGATTAGGGTTGCGTGTAACAAAATTAAAACCCTTGAAGTGGTTAACTAAATCCGATTCAAATAGGGAAGTCATATTTTTATAATAACGCGGACGACGGTGTTCAACAGCTAGTTTTATAATAAGAATATTGAAATTTATAAGCTATTAATGTACAGATCTCGTAGTAAAACTATGTGCTTCGGCAATCATCGTCTATCTTATAGAGCTGTTACAGTATGCCTACTAACTGGGTTGTGGAGGTCAGATATGCAGTCGCTCCATGTAAAATACTGGTATTCAGCTGCATCCGGCTAGACTGGAAGCCGACCCCAACATAGTTGGGAAAAGGCTAGGTAGATGATGATGACAGTATACCTACTTGTAATTTTATATACCTTTCCTGGCGTACCTGTCATCTTCCTCGAAATACACTGTGACTAAACCAACATCGTTTATTAAAAGATTTAAGTTGACTTTTTTCACAATTTTTTTTTTACGGTAACGGTAAATTATTTAAATGTCAAAAATTAAATGTATCATATTAATAAACAAAATGAGCGGTCACATTTTAAATAGCAGTGGTGGATAACAAACAGCCTAGACATGGATTTTATTGAATTTTTATGGCTTTATTATAATTGATATTATATGGTATTAATTTTATCTTAGACAGATAAATCCTCTTAAGGAGATACTTAATATTGTCAAACTTGTTTGAATTATAACTTCAAAATAAGAATGATAGTAGACTTGAAGTAAAGCGTTAACTAAAACTCTCTTAGTACAGTTAGCTCCAAAAAGATGTAAACATCGACAAGAATTCAATTGACTGTCTACAATAATATTTTTTCCCAAAAATATTTAAAAAAGTTAAAAGTTTGATACCAAGCGACTTTGAGTACCTATCGCAAAAATTTAGGTACCTACTGCCAAATTATTATTATCAATGAGCTCAAGACGACGCTGGAGGCGCGCGCTGCGTGGTGACCGCGTTTTTGTGCGGACAACTAGGTAACAGAACAAGCTTATAACTTTGTGATTTTTCATGATACTGTTTTGAAATTTTGTACAAAAACAACTTACTTTCTTTACATAAAAATCTAGACACGTGTATCAATCAGGTTTCGCATATACTAAAACTAATGTTGTATAACTTAAAACCGTTTAAGATAATAAATTCTGATAATTACTTAGTTTGAAATGATATGTATCACATGTCACACGTTATCAGCCGTCCCGGCTCTATCTCACTTTTTTTCTATTTTTCTTCAATTACGAAATCAGAGTTTTTTTGCTTTTAATAATAGTGCGCCAGTCAATTCTGAAATACCCATACAGGTTACCTCCCTACAGTACTTAATTTTTTTGAAGGCTGTGTCTCGACGTACCAAAATAAACGAGAAAACTCAGCGTACATCTTCATTAACGCGACTAAGCTGGATCTAGACAGCGGGGACGTAATATGGCGGTAAATCCCATGTCACTTTTATCGTGTGGGCTACACCTAAATAATATGAGATTAGTTCAAGCCCTAGTAAAATATTAGCCAGTCCACTAGGAAGCGAAACTGATATTACCTGCGTCCGTGAAGCTCCACCGCTTAGCCACTACACGCTCAGACGACACGTGTCTTGCGACAGTGGCAAAAAAAAAAAAAAAGCTGCTTAAAGCATGCGACGAGTCCCTGCGACTTAAAATGTCGCTGTATGAGAGAATTGGTTTAATAAACCCATTCAAAAATGATTATTTGCGACCCTACAATTGATCTGGCTGCTTACAATGAGTATTAAAATAAATCTCTAAGAATCAATAAAAATAGACCCTGACGTGATCTTTTTCCGAGTTTTAAAGCGTCTGGCAGAAATTTCCGTCAACGGAAAGTGTCAGGCAGTGTTTATTATAAATTATTAACATGTATGAAAATCAGCACTCAGGCTTAAAGAAAAAATAGTATTATTTTTACGCAACTTTAGCAACGAATATAAAAAAAAATTGTCTTCGGCACAAGTTAGCAGATATGCATACGTTCACAGTACATAGTACTAACACTATTCGATGCCACTCATTTTGTTAATAAGAAAATATGAACGGGAGGCCTTTGTCCTGTAGTGGGACAATATAGGCCTATAATAATGATGATGATGCCATCTAGCCGGTTTCGGCCACAGCGACTGCATTCGATGGCTTTCTAGGGAGGTTGTCGAAAGCTTTGGTATGCTGCTCTATCATGTGCTCTCAAGAGGCTAGCATACTTAACTTTGGCCGAAAAACTCCGAGCACAAAGCGGACATGTCAGAACACCATTGACGAAATTGTAGGGTATAGCTGCAGGTGGCCTAGTTTTAAGGTTATCACGCTTTAAGTCTATCTGCGACTTTCTTCTCTCTTCGAAGGCGTTGACCTGCACACGACGTCTCCACTCAGGCTTATAATAACAAGTAAGGTCTGGCGGCCCTGGGATCTTGGACTAGCTGTACTTATTCATGCGAAGGGAGACAAGTAATACAAGCGTAACGCGAGGAGTCATATAACACAAGCATCTCCTTGCATAAAAGGTGAACCCCAAATCATGTTTATTAAGCCTTATGTAATTGAAATAAACATTTTTTAATTTATTTTTTAAAACGCTTCACACAATTCGTATCTTCTGAGGTCAGGAACATGGCGTAACTGTGTTCCACTTTCAAGGGTATTAGTGCCGCTGGAATAATAGACAAATGAGCCATTTCATCTCTGTCTCTGCAAAGACAACGCACCTGAGATTCTTGTAGCTTGGCCTTGGGTCTGTATCCAGTTATGAGAAGAGGCTGGACAGTTCCTCGTCCTCTGTTGAAAAGGGAGGATCTTTCGACCAGACGCATGTATTGTCCTGGGCTAAGGCCTGACGGTTTTTGACAGATGTCTATACAGGGTGTAAACAGACCCCTCACATAGCCGTCAACCAAGCATTCTGTACATCAAACTAAGTAACTTTACGCAAAAATTTTTGCTGGGAATCGGCTTTTTTTTTTGGGGTGCAAAATCACGTTTTAAGGTAGGACTCGATGGAAAGCACTCAAAACATTGTGCTGATGGATGGATTGAATAGTACGGGGGTCGTGGAGGTGTGTAAAGTACAAATCTTACATTAAAAACATGTATTTAAAAAAACTTGTGAAAAAGTTGGAACTTTGACCCCTAATATCTGAGTAGAAGGTTCCCAGGTATGGTCTAGAACAAAAAAAATATTGCAAAGATGGGGAGAACAATTGCCTTTCGACTACGTTAAGGGTCTATTTACACCCTTTATAATATACTCTAATTACGCGAAAACCTCTTCTTGTACGATGTAAGATTTAATTGACGTCAGATTTCTGTATTATGTGGCGGTATGGATGTAGCGACATCCATAAGGCACGTCCTCGGGTGATGTGACTTGCTATTCACTTACGTCAAGAAACGCGCGCGTCAGTTGTTTCCATCGCGTGTCTGTGATTCGTGGCAGGTCAGGTCCAATACAACTTTAATCATTTGTTTCCTCCATAGTCGCAAGACGCGTGTAGCGATGAACCCTTTTGGTATCATCAAGTGCTTGTTTGCCCACTAATCAATACGAAAAATACCTTACAAGAACAATTTAATTAAACCAAGACCTCCTTCACCCTCTCCTAAGGTCACCAGTACCACAAATTCTCAATACTCCACCATCAATCGTATAACTTACATTCAATGTGCGCTTCTAGTGAGAGATGGCATTGCCTTGCGCCCTACTATTTATTATTCAGAGGTTTTCCGTCCTCTTCTGGCTGTTACGGAGGATATGTGAATACTTATAAGACTTCTAATATATTGCATTCGCTTTTCTACTTGACGGTAAGGTCTTACATACAGTAGTCTTCTAAAAAAAAAACCAGCGTAAGTTGACCTCTTATTCTATTGGAACTCCGTACTACACTAGGCCAACTCAAGGGTACTGTGTGACAGACTACATTTGGCGCTATTTTTTTATCTGTGGAAGGACAATGTTCAGTTAAATGAAGTGAGACACCCGGAGTGGCAAAAGGCGGTGACAAAAAATATGGAAACCTCTCGCAGATTTTTTGTGCAGCCAGACTTGGTGGAACAGCAAGCTAGCTGGGCCCTCGCTAATGTAACTTCAAAATGCTTAAGTATATATGTAGGTAAGATTGGTACAGAGAAACTTACACCTTATTTTGAGAATAGATCTTATATTGCGTATACAACATTATTTTTAGTATTTGCGAAACCTGAATATAGTTTGTTCAGAATAAGTAACTGAATCGATTCCAATCATTTTTAAACCATGTTATATTTTTTCAGAAAAATATTTAAAAAAGTTAAAAGTTGGACACCGAGCGACTTTGAGTACCTACCGCAATAATTTAGGTACCTACTGCCAAATTATTATTATCAATGAGCTCAAGAGGACGCTGGAGGCGCGCGCTGCGTAGTGACCATGTTTTTGAGCGGACAACTAGGTAACAGAACAAGCTTATAACTTTGTGATTTTTCATGATACAGTTTTGAAATTTTGTACATAGATTCTTTACATAAAATTACTAGACACGTGTATCAGGTTTCGCATATACTAAAACTAATGTTTTATAATGGTATATACCAGTGGCGAAGGTTCCATACAACTCGATTCCTACCAGATTTCCTTTGTAAAATATCACAGTCAGTATTCTATAGACAAATAATATAATCAAAGTCAAAACTAAGCGTATAATGTGGTAATTATATTAAAGATATGCACTCCGGCTGACCTCTTCCAAAAATTGACCCTTCGCTACTGGTATATACTCATACCACGTAACTAACTACTAACTGACATATTTTAAATAGAATGGTATTTTTTTTTTTCTTTAATGTAATCCATTGACATACCACCTTAATTGTAATTGCTTGTTTGTGTTAATTTAAACATAGTGCACATATTTTAGACAATATACTATGGATAACCATACCTATGTTTATAAAAATAAATGATTGATTGATTGATAACAGCACGCCTTTAAGCCCCGAAGGGTTAGACAGAGGTGTACCTAATAGTACACTCAGATTTCGCAAGTTATGTTTTAAATCCCAAGTAATAGGGGGCGAGCCTATTGTCACCAACCGGGCACAAATCCAGACTCCGTGGCTGCTACTAATAAATTCCCGATGGAAAAACCCTGTAACACTTGCCCGACCTGGGAATCGAACCAAGGACCTCATGCTCAGCAGTCGCGCTTGCGACCACTAGACATTTAATACAGCAATTATTTTTAATGGAGCCGAAGAAATTTAAACTGAAATAAAATCCTTGCAAAACTAAGAAACTGCTACTAAAAAGGTTGTGTTAGCTAACAGTTGCCTAACAATAAAACTTTGTACAGCAACAAACTTATTTAATTAAAATTGTGTAGTACTTCTAGAAATTTTAGTAGTTAAAAAGATCATATTGCTTTAGGCGTACCTGTATGGTCTAGACAGCTTGTAGCCTCGACCTTTTCACTCACAATTTTACAAATTCAACCTTTTATATTTAAGGCCCTTTCACGTCCTCAGGTGACACGACTTGCGTTAAGACACACGTGCGTCCGTCACTTGTTTCCATTGTTCTGCAAGTCGCTTCGCGGTGACAAGACATCTTCTGCCTAGCCTTTTCTCAACATTTTGGGGTCGACCTCCAGTCTAACCGGATGCAGTTGAATACCAGTATTTTACATAGAGCGACTACCTATCTGACCACGACAACCCAGTTAGTACTGGGTAATACCATTCACCTTGGTTAAGACTGTTTGTCAGACTTTCGGGCCACTGACTACCAGTAACGACTGTCAAAGATCTACAAAAGACAGCCGGGACCAACGGCTTAACGTGCTTTTCGAGGCACTGAGGAAATTTTGCATGTAAGGGGTGGTCACCCATCCACGGACCAACCTAGCCAAGCGCGGCTTAACCTGAAGATCGACCGGAGCGGCTGTTAATATTTAGCCACGAGGACCTCGGTGACACGTGGCATGCTCAAAGCTATCTCTCATTTGTTTTCCCCGCAGTTGCTATCACCACATGCGTGTCACTTGAGCGTGTGAGCGTGCGTGAGTAGGTAGGTATACTTCTAAACTGACAGTGATCTGTATTTACATTCCTATAAGTTTGCTTATCGGTTGCTGCCTTTGACAGGTCTGTCAAATAACAGTGATTTTTAATCACATTACTATAACGTTTATTGTTGGGTTGCTGATCTCAGACAGACGTAAACAAATTTTGAAAGGACTGTAGTTTGTGGCCAAGCGGTTACATTTTCACACAATTTTCAACCTATATACTCTGATGAGGATAAACTCAGATATTGACCCACAATTCTAGGAATTCTCTCAACGATCCTCCAATTCTGCATAGTTTGAAAAAAAATGGCTTATTTCACATAGCTTCTATTCCATAGCTGAATTTCTCAAACAATCTAATTGTCAAGCCCACCATTACCGGAATGCATTGTAGAGAATTACCTAAATTATAATAATATGATGTGATTGTATATTTAAAATATTTTATTATTCTTATGTTATCAATTTCTTGTTTGGTTTTTAGTTATTATCAGCAAAATTTAGTTTTTCATTGAGTATATTAAACTTACAAACACACTTAGTTACCTAATTTAATGTTTGTTTCACGAAGGTATTGTGTCTTATTCATTAATGTTTGCAAGTCAATTTTATCGCGAAATGTGTCAATAAAATAGAATAGAAGAAATTTAATATAATATATGAATCACGTTAAAATTCTTAAAATAGTCACAGACGGAGTATTATTAATTGTCACTTTTTGTGACCATTTCACGAATTATTACTTAGACAGGAAACGGGATATTTACCATGTTTACTATTGTTGTCGAGTTCCCGATATTAGTTGTTGTTGTTTGTTGTTGTTGTGTGTCGGTGTTGTTGTTGTTGTTGTTGTTGTTTTGTGTTGTTGTTGTTGTTGTTAGTTGTTGTTTATGTTCCCGAGTTTATCCGTGATCATGGTGCTTGCAACAGCGCCGAAATATCGGGAACTCGACAACAATAGTAAACATGGTAAATATCCCGTTTCCTATCTAAGTAATAATGTTAGTGACCATGATAGTTTATAATCTTATATTTTACGAATTGTAACGTAATTCATATTATTTTTCTATTTGATTCTGCTAAAGCTGTTATTTAAGGCCCCCAGTCAACTGAATGAAACATAATGTTACAGTCAATTCCCCGAAGGAGACGGCAGAGGTGTCAATAGTACCTAAACCCACATATTACAAGTTATGTTTATCTAAATCCCATATAAACGTAAGTGAGCCTACAATACCATTATTACTAGAATCCAATAACACTGCCAAATATGGTCTAACTCGAAACCCCGTACTACGAGCAAAGCAGTCATACTTATAAGTAACAGTGAGTTCACTGAGGGTCTCCCCTTATGTCCTAAATAATAAGGTTGTAAAGTGATCAACCGTTAGTAAATTCGGAAGTACCTTGTACAAAGTACCAGGTAGTTTCGGATACTAGTGCTGGTCAATGATCGCTGAAAAATTGAACTTATCTACTTGAAATTACGAATTTATATACTGGGTGAAGGGACATCGAGGCATAAATGGTTACGACGTATCCAGTACATCAATCCGAACTGCCCCACATACAGGGTGTAACAAGACCCTTAACGAAGCCGTCAACCAAGCATTCTGTGCATCAAACGTCAATCTTTTTTGGGGGGAAAAATCACGTTTTACGGTAGGACTCAATGTAACGCACTCTAAACATTGTGCTGATGGATGGATTGAATAGTACGGGGATCGTGGAGGTGTCTAAAGTAAAAATCTTACATTAAAAACATTTATTTTAAAAAAAAGTTGGAACTTTGACCCCCAATATCTCCGTAACTAGAAGGTTCCCAGGTATGGTCTAGAAAAAAAAATGATCGCAATGACGGGGAGAACCAGTGCCTTTCGGCTTCGTTAAGGGTCTTGTTACACCCTTTATATTTTTTTCTACGGTAATTAAAAAAAACAGCTGTTCCATACACTTTGACCGTGTAGGTGTTGCACTTTTGTAGGAAACAAAGTTTATTTTTTTTAAATGACCTTTGAAACATTTCTATATGTCCATTCGGTATGATGTACTAAATCCGTGGTTGTTTTATTAACAATTTAATTATGAAGTTTCGGAAGCTAATTTAATTTTACGTTACATTTCAGAGTTTATGTAAAAATCAACTCAAACATTGATCCACAGTTCCATGAATTCTTGCTTATCCAAATTCTATATCGAACACAAACATTGTTTAAACAAAAGTTAATATTTACACAATCGAGTTTACTTTTTAGATAATAATATCTACCACACACACATCTGTACTGTCAAACACAGCTGGGCTTCTGTTGTTTACAAAATCTATATTTGATACTAAAATATTAAACGGATGAACAAAAGCGCCAAAGGTTAATGGAACCCGTTTTAGGCACAGCATTAATTTATACGTTTTTGAATTGTGGCATTAATCATTTTGAGAATTGACATAAATATTGAATTTAAATATGGCCGGTACCGAAGTTGGACCTCTCTCTGTAAAAGCAAAAAAATGCTGATTGAAAAGGTCACAATCACACAATTAATCTCGATCATACTGAACTGATATGGACAAATTGCAAATGCGGCTCCGGGAATGGACATCTCCATAATAAATACTTACAGAAATATCTGTCAATGTCCGAGTGGAATATGTCCGTATCAGATTGAACAATCTTTTATTAAATCTGAACGACTAATGCAATGTCATCATCCGAATAGCCTTTTCCCAACTATGTATGTTGGAGTCGGCTTCCAGTCTAACCGGATGCCGCTGAATAAAAGTATTTTACATGCAGCGACTGCCTATCTGGCCTCCACAGCCCAGTTAGTACTGGGTAATACGATACCCCTTGGTAAGACTGGTTGTCAGACTTTCAGGCCACTTACTACCTGTAACGACTGTCAAAGATCTACAAATGGTACTACACGTAGGAAACTCGGTATGTAACGGGTGGTCCTCCATCCACAGATCAACCTAGGCTAGTACGGCTTAAACTAAAGATCGACCCGAGCGTCTGTTTTTATTTAAGCCACGTTGACACGATCATAGTATCCTCGGACCGAGTGGACTCTGATACCTACTCGGACGCAACTCGTATTGCGGCAACCCATACCAACCCATCCGAGTGCGCTCCGATTATGGGAGCGTACTCCGATCGTGTCAACTCGGCTTTAGCCACGGGCTCCTCAAAAAATGCCACCTCACTATTACTGACAAAAAATCATGCCATTAAAATCTAAAGGGCAACACATCCTCAATGTTGATGTCATCACATCGTTCAACTACAACAAGAAACAAATTAATTATCTTAATTTGTTTGTCCTCTCGAACGGTACCGTCTCAGCAGTATTTGCTAATCATTATTAAGACAGTTCGTTAATTTATTTTCAAACATCCGCAACTTTTATCCCAGTTCGCAAGTTCGATTACTTTGAAACACAATTTGGGATGCTGCCGGTACTTTATCTTCTTAACATTGTGATAAGAAGATCTGTTGTGCAAATTATTTAGATATTTATCTTGGAAAGGGTGCGTACATAGTAGAGAAAAGCGGAGCGGAGAGGTGCTGAGCAAGGAAAACCTAATAATAGATTCATCTTCTAAATCTGACGCAGAGTATCTTCAAACACTGTCAATTTTGGTTGGCTTTAAAACAGGATGCATAGCTCCGTTTAACGAATGAAGATCAATAGAATTTCGCAAAATTGTAGCACTGTTCGCTTCTGTAGACATGGGTGCTCTGGAGCGGAGAATTGATTAAACTTCAAATCAAATCAACCGGCATTTATTCATATCGGGCTTATAGTCCTCTCCTTTTGAACGGCAAAATGACATAAAAGAGTCCCACGAAACGACCAGGGGCCCAAGTCTGCTATTTTTATAAATTCCTCATTCCAGCACGATCCTATTGTCATCTTGCTAAAAGTTCGTAATCTGCTAAATTCATAATGGTCGATCATTGGTCGATCAATGGTCTCGTAATAGAATTGTGTTATAATGACATTGTCGTATTGCCATTATTATAAAACCCGTTAGTAGAAATGATTTTCGAAAAACTACTAGGTACTAAAGAACATTTATTCATGCCAGATTTCATTTATATATATTTTTACATATTATTTATCAGATTACCATTCTATGCCATTTCTTTCAATGGAGTGTCAGTGGTTGACCATTGGATAGTCATAATGACGCCATTATATTAGTAGATTACCAAACTTAAATTATGAAATCAAATACCACCACCATACCACCATCCACCACGACCACCACCACCGTCAACCGTCTTCCTTTTTACCAATTTAAACACGATTATCATAGCAGACTTGAGGCCCAGCAGTAACTACTTCCTCCTATTGTTTTAGCTGAAGAAGTCATGCGTCAAACTCCCCAGCAATACACCTTTCTGATCTGTAAATCGTGGAAACATTCCTCGATTATGTCTTCTCACTTTATCCACATCAAACGCCTTGTCTACTCCATCTCAGTTTACAGTGGCATTCCGCTACATGTAATCCGTACAGTTTCCTAGCTCATCTCCACTTTACTCGCTCCGTTTCCTTAAGCAGACAGCCTTAGTCATAGATCGAAGCCACAGATAAACCGAGGTGATGGCTTGCGCTGGCGAAGCTTGTCTAATCAAAGTTTTTGTTGGGCAAGATGTAATACCGACACAAATTGCAAAAGTCAGATCGATATGTTTGTTTTAAAGAAGAGTTCATGATTTATGCCGATTATTCGAACTTTAAACTATAAATGTACTACTACTACTAGCTTGTTGACAGTGTTCGTGGAGATACAGTCTTCTTGCATAACAGCTGAGTCACAAGGGATTTCCCATCGGCTACTTGAAACCAGGATGAGTTTGCAAAAACCAATGATATAAGATACACCTAACTTTTACTTAAAAACATAAGTCTAACACCCGTTTCTAGTCTAGTCACTCTGACATGTTTATAGATAAGGGTGTAAGTACCAGTTTTCCCGACTAACTTCAAAAATAACGAACTTCCATACAAACTTATCCCCACCACCTCCACCTTCGTTATACAGGGTGTAACAGAAAGGGAAATGAAAGGATATATGCTGCAGACCATCAAACTGAACAACTTTCTCCTTGGGTCCAATATCGTAAATGCGACAAAATTATCAGCTGTCCCGTACAAAATTTCAATACCTACTCGACCCAAATGTATGAGCAGCTGATAATTTTCACTCTGTACAGGGAACTCATGTAAAAAAAAAACATTCTGTTGGACCCAGCGTTACCTGTCAGTGATTTTGAGTTTTTTTTAATTAAATATAAAATCTAGACACTCACCCGTATCTGATAAACTACAATGATCATCGAAATAAAAGTTAAAAAATACTTCATTTTAGAAACAATGACTTCGCAGTTCAAGACATTCTATAAAAACTACGATAGTAAAAACAACGGGACAAAATGTCTGTCTTAATTTTAACTGCTAACCGGTCTAGACTAACAATTAGTCCCAACTATTAATAGGAAAAATGTCTTAAAACGAACGACTGTTATCGACAAGAATTAATTGTTCTAGCATCGGCTCTTTTTAACTCACAAAACTGGTAGAATTTTACTTTACTATACTTTTTTTAAGCAATAATATAGTGACCATTCTTATGGGATAGGCTTGTACCGTATGTCATCATCTGCCTAGCCCTTTCCCAACTATGTTGGGGTCGGCTTCCAGATGACACGGATGCAGCTGAATACCAGTATTTCTCATGGAGTGGACTGCCTATCTCACCTTCACAACCCAGGTAGTACTGGGTAATATGATACCCCTTGGTAAGACTGGTTGTCAGATTTTCGGGCCACTGACTACCTGTAACGACTGTCATAGATCTACAAATGACAGCCGGGACGAACAGCTTGACGTGTTTGCCGAGGTATGGAGGAAACTTGGAATTTAATGTGTGGTCACCAATCCACGAGCCGACCTTGGCAAACGCTGCTACCTTGAAGATCGACCCATAATATTAAATCATCATCATCATCATTTCAGCCGAAAGACGTCCACTGCTGGACATAGGCCGCCAGATTCACTGGTCCCGTGCGACTCGCATCCAGCGGATCCCCGCATCCTTCACCAGGTCATCAGTCCACCTAGTGGGAGGCCTTCAAACGCAACGTCTTCCGGTTTACGGTCGCCACTCCAGAACCTTTCGGCCCCATCGGCCATCTGTTCTGCAAGCAATGTGCCCTACCCACTGTCACTTTAAGTTTGGCAATTCTTCGAGCCACATCGGTAACCACTATAATTTTATTTAACTAAATAATACGAATATAGTACGTGATCGGTCCACGCCAATTCCACGTCGCTAAACGTGTTCTCTAATGATACAATTTCCTCGTACCATAATAACGGTAATTTCGCAAATAATATAATCATTCCGTGGGTATATAATTCAAGAAGCTGATAACCTAAGTATACAAAGTTATTAAGCATAAAAAGGGTACTGTTTGACCAGTACGATTCGGTAGATCACGTACACGGTGGGGCCACGAAACGGGCGGTGATGAAATATTCCAACCAGTAGTTGTCAATTTCATATTTTTTGTTTAAATGTCAAATTTAATTTTAAGCACTTGTTTACCTACTTCCAATTTTAACTCTAGAATCTTGATTTAAATTTTTGCTGTAAATAAAATAGTATATCTAAGCCGGAGAGGCGATCTGTACCTCAGAACCTACCTACTTCAGACAAGTTTCTCTATTTAAGCTTGTGCATATACCTGCCTGTGCCTGTTACTTCTGATGTTAAGATAAATAAAGATTTATGATTATGATTACGATTATTAAAAAGATTATCGGTTTTGAAGGTGGCTAAAATATGTCGAGTTGAAAAAAAGTGGTATGTACTTTTTTTGGTCATACATTTTTAATAGAGATCGCCAATAACGAGACAGCCAATAAATATCCTGTCAAAACACTGTGAAGATAAAGAATAGTAACAACTTTGTCATTTTTATCAAAATTTTTCACACCATCTTAGTTAGTACCTGCTCACTGTGTGCATGTAGTAGTACTTAGTTTTTAATTGAATAACATATAATAAATTGTTATTGTATGTTATTTAATTGAACTATTTATTTAAATTATGTTTGAGTAAAAATTAATTAATTATTACTAACACTAGTCTGTAAGCTCGCAATTTTACTAACAAATATATATAAACGATTTATTATTATTCCTTTATTTATTTTCTATACAAATAATTTTCATTTTTAAATATTTCCATACAAAGTAATATAAAAAAACAAAAAAAAAATATTATTATTATGTTTTATATAAACGATTTGACATACACTGATGTTATTGGTAAGGTTCTTCACAAAGGTCACAAGTGCGTACGCGCAACCGGCGTGCGTCTGTGACCAGATGTATACACGTGGACGAGGCGCAAGAAATGCGTAGGGATCGTAGCGGGTGGTATACTTTAGTTTCTGCCTACCCCCTTGGGAAAAAAGGCGTTTATGTATCCTTTCGACCAAATGGATTAGGTGAGAACTGTGACCAAACGCGCTACATCCAAATTCGTTGCATGTTCTAACCGAAGATAAGTAGGATACATCTATGTTTAACCGGCCGCTCCTAGGTTTAGCCGGCTAAAACTAGATTTGGCCGCACTTCAGCTATTAGCCATAACATATCCATCGATTGAGTCGCAATTATGGGATCAAAATCTTACTTAATTTTCTAAAAACTAAACTCAAAATTACTCCTCCAAAACCGAGCTTCACTCAACAATCAACGGCTAAAACTAATTTTCGTCTACGTCTACGATTTAATCAACAATATCAACGGGGTTTAATGGCGAACCGCTGAAATTACAAACACTACATACGCACTCAAGTTCGTGGGTCTCTCACAAGAATGCTAATGTACCTTTACTTAAATGTGGTGTTACCCACTGAACCATTTCACACACAATCCAATATTGTTTTTGAATGTGTGGAGAAAATTTGATGGTTTTAGGAGTTTATTTAGGGCTTAAAAATGTGATTTCATTAAAACGTTTGTTTACTCATTTGGTGAGTAAAACAATTTCTTTTGTAGCTAAGTTTATCTTGATTTTGCAAAATATTTTGATAAGCAAATTTTATGAGATCAGCTTTTTACTGTTGGTAGACAGTAATAAATACTGGTAATTTATTTAGGTAGATGCTGTCAGTCTTCTGGGCACGTTCCCGGATGACAGCAATGCGGAGGAGTACTTTGAAGCCTAAGTGTCCTATTGTCGTCGTTGTATATAATATGTTACTTTACTTACTTTTAGTCTTCATTTTTTATTATTATTTTAGTTATATTTGTAGTTGGTATATAATGTAATAATAAATAAATAAATAAAAATAAGTTTATTTCATATCATTTTGGCTTACATTGCATGTCGAGGAGTCTCCATTTAGTCATAGAAAATGCCTAAATGTAATAATAACCAACATAAATAAATATGTTAAGATACCCTTAAAACAGTAGATACATAGAAAGTTTACAATAAATAGTAGCAAGCTTTAAAGCTACAGAGTAAATACAGAATTTAACCAAAATTACAGTAACAAAACCAAGATCTATGAAATATTCTTATTCCAATACACTTACCATTTATTGTCAAAGAGCTAGACCAAGTAGCTCAAGAGCAAGACTTTTTTAAGTTATTAAAGTCTGATATTTCTAAAACTTAATAACGATGCATTCTCAAGGTAGGTATTCACTTTTAATATCTTTTGATAACTTTCGCGTTCCTTTGTACAAGTTGTTAACAGTTAATATCAAAGATCCTTTATGTTCCTTTATTTCATGTAAAGAATAGTTTTCAATTGGAACTAACAAAGCTTCAATGCTTTTCTTTACTTTGAAGTTAGTTTCATTTAATACACGCTGGTTTTACAAACTAAAATTAAGTCTCGAAATTAGTTTTGTTAAGAATTTATGATAGAGACCGGTGTTTTGGAATGAAAACCTTGTTTGAGTATAAAATATAATTTATCGTAATATTCTATTTCTCCGGAATAAATGGCGATTGGTTTCAACAATTGAAGCTTGTGCTGCCTATCCACAAGTACAGTTTACAAACAATTATAATGTTCCAAAACTAACTTCAGCAATTAATAACTTAGGTAGGTATATACCTCCCGATCTTTGAATTTGGGTGGGATCTTTGAATTTAGTGGTATGATTTTATTTTTCTAGAATTTTTTTGTTGTTTCACTGGGTTCCACTGATTTCTATGTAAATCTATGAAAATGCTTCCGTGGATTTCCGTAGTTTTTGCCGCATTTTGTGGTTTTGATAGAGTAACAAAGAAACAAGCAGTATTGGTTGGCTTTGCTGCTACAGTTTGTGATTTTCGTCATCATCTTTCTGTCCTTGTCTTGTATTTGTGCTTCCTGTCCATCGTCACGTTATCATTTACTATTTTTTCCTTCATATAATTAATCAATCCATCCTATGAATTAATCATTCAATCCAGGTTTTCCTATTAGTAACTATCCTTTAATGAAAAAACAAAAAGATAAAATACCAATTCTTAACCCCGCTGCTTTCGCAGCCCCACCATGAATAATACACCGTGAAACCACAAGACGATCCGGAACCTCAGTGACCCTTGGCCCTGCCTGGCATTTCCGTTCAATTACCTGAATCTTGTTCGATGCTAATCTCATGATTAATTCTGTTTGTTTAAGGGTGGCCCGACCACTATTACCTCTTTTATCTTCCTTTATTATCAAAATAATGGAATAGAAAAGCTTTTTCTTTGTGGGGATTCATTTGATTTGATATACAACCTTCGTGTCTTTGTGTTGGCTTGGCTTTAATGAAGGATGAGGAAATTGGGCTTGAAGGGAAAATGTTAGTGATGATGATTATGACGAAACAAAGTGCAAATATGAGTTAATGAGACGGCCATGAGCATTGGGCCTATTTGGCGCAGACATGAGGCACACAGTGTCACGTTATTTTATTTTTTGTTTGTTATTTTCGTTTTCTTTTATTATTATTCTTTTACTGGCATGTGCCAAATAAATGTATATTTTTTTCTTTCTTTCTTTCATTGGCAGTTAAGATAATTGCATAAGAGTGGTGTTACAAGAAAAAACGAGAAGTTGCAAGGTTTTTCGTTCGTTGCTTGAAATAACAAATTTTTGTTAAAAATAAATCATTTCCTCTACTACAATAAGAATAAAGGTACTTAATTTGTGATAACTTATTTATTTATTTAGTTATAATTATTCTCCCGATGCATTTTTACACAAAAACTCACGAAGACCTGATTTGGGATCAATTTCATTTTCATCTCACAAAATTTTCATATGGATCATGATATTTGCGTTATCTAGGTATTTCTATGTCTATCATAGATATAGAAACACCTGGATAACGGAAGTATTAGTCAGTTATCTTCAATTCCTATGTAATTTTGAATGAGACTATTGCCATCAACAGAAATTACTGATGAAAAACCCAATAACTCCTGGCCTAACCTGGTAATCGAACCCATGACAGAAATAAAGTGGCGCTTGAGACCACTAGACCAAATAAACAGTAATATATTTCTCAGCTTTATTTATTGTACCTATCAGTGGCGAAGGTTCCATAGAACTCGATTCCTACCGGCTTCACTTCGAAAAATGGCACAGTCAGTATTCTATAGACAAATAATATAATCACATTAAAGATATGTACTACAGCTTGCCTCTTACAAACAAAAATTGACTCTTCACTACTGGTAGCTATGATGAGCACTAACAACAAAGTAGCGATTTATTTAGACCTACAATCTAACAGAAGAATTTGATAGTTTTTGCACAAAAACAAAGTTGCTCCACTAGAGCAGTAAATAATTTGCCGCTAGAAAACCCATCTGCGGCTGATAGGCAATTTTTTCATACATTTATGGAGACTATAGTTACAAAGACAATAGAGATACAACTTGTTATATTTTATCGAGCATTGAGCTGAATTTTTCATCTGAAATCCTAACAATATTACACCTACCCTGAAAGTCAAACAAGCCTAAACAAAGTCACATTCGATCAGAGAAACGGATGATCTAAAAGTCATAAATGTAAAGGATTGACTAGCTTTTTGGTAGCCTAAGAGTGATGCCACACGGGCGTTGTTACCAATGCGTTATCGGCGCATCGACGCCTAAGCTGTGATGTGATGCTACATACAAATCTAAACGTCATACCACACGGTGCAATGAAACGAAGCGGCGACAAAAAGTGCGCATCGGATAAAAAGCCAGGGAGACGAAGCTCCGTACACCCTTCGTGCTGTGACAAGCAACGCAGCGCAGTATTTTTTTGAATAATTATGGAAGATTTTTTAACGCTGCTGCGAAGTGCCACTCGTGCGTTGCGTTGCTCGTGTGGCTCAATGCGTTGAAGTTACAACGTCAACGCAACGTATCGGCGACGCCCGTGTGACTTCGCTCTAAGTCAATCTTATTGAAAACTGTGCCCCGCAGCTGCACCAGCAGTTTTCCCGTTCTAAGGGTCCTATCATGATGTTAGTTTATGACCTTCGTCAAGAATTGGACTATCAAATTTTTCAACCCCGACTGATAGTTTCTAAGATTAGCGCGTTCAAATAAACAAACTCTTCAGGTTCATTATACTAGTTTAGATATTATGTAACGATTTGAAAACTATGACGACTTGTCTAGGCTCTCTGTTTTCTCAATGCGAGTTCTGAAAGTATTTCAATAGGACCTTTTGACTCAAAACTTCTCACAAATGGTAGTTAATTCATGTATTGCATCAAGACGGTAACTGAGTCGTTCCAGTAGTTCTCCTGCAACTTGATTGGAGGCGCCACCGTCGCAGCAGTACTCTACATTCATTATTTAGCTTTGAATCTCATTACGCTTTCAAAGGCCGAAAGTGGTGATATTTCAAAATGACTGTCTTACTGTTTTACTAAACGAAAAATAATTGCTTTTGGTGAATTGTTCTGGTGAAGGACGTCATGACGAATCTTGGATTAATGGTCTGAAACCAACAATACATTGCTAGTTGTTTGAGCCGTTTGGGGTTGAAACACTAGGGCCATGGGGTCCGAGTGCCCAGTAACCCGCCTAGCCTTTCAGGACATTACCAAGCGGTTGGTTCACTCTTCCCGTGACCAGAGGGCTGGTCTGTTTTTTGGTCAAAGAATGAGCATTGCCATCCAACGACCCAACGTGGCAATGCTGCCAGTCTTTTGGACACTATTGCTGTTGAAAGCGTTGCGGACGAATTTTTTGACGCCCTATAATTCTTTTCTAAATGTACATATATTTGTTATTATTTTAAGTTTGGTTGTGTTAGTTGGAAAAATAAAAACTTATCATAATGGCAACAGTCTTCAATTATTCCTGCACACTTTCTTCGATAGTCAGACCTGACCATGTATGTAATCTTTGACTCTACCCATCTCATCTTTTCTCCAATCAGCAACTTTCCATGTCCACATGACGCCGCAGATAATCTTCGTACAAATTTTCATAACGACAAAACAAACAACAAGAAAATTATATCAAACATCCAACTCTAGCCCGACAAACAGCAAATTACAAAAAGCCCAAATAGTTCACGTAATAACTTCATCAGCCGCGAACACACAAGAAAAGCTAATAAACATCCACGATAAGGAAGAAGTTCCCCAACTTCTCAGGCAACGAAAATTAATATTCTCCCGGCCCTCTCTTAAGAACGTTATTAAAAAAGTATCAGCCGTTTTCGCGCAATGTGCATGATAATATACAAACACTACTTATTCTTAAGAACTTTGCCGGTGTGAATTACATTATGCCTAAAGAATTTATCGTCAAGTTTTTTACTTAGCACTCTTTTGATGGTTTTAACTTTTGTAATAATTTTGTTACTGGCAACATTAATGGTAATGTCACATTAACTGAAGTTGGGAAGTTGTGAGCTATTTCAGACACCATAAAAGCAAATGAGGTAGTAACACTAACAACACTGATTTCGTTGAAAAACAATTTGGTTGATAGCTAAAAGATACTAAAATTGATGACTTAGACATTACTATTGATTTGATCTAAACGGCTGATGACGTATTTAAAATAAAACAGTCAATCCAAAACAAGTCACCGGAAAATTGAAGTACGAATAGATAAAAAATCGATCTGTCATATTGCTGGAAGCAAAAATCCTTTTAATGCATTCAAAGTACTTGATAAAGTTCATCAAAGTGGTCACAACTTAACAGTTAAGAGGATTACAATCTATAAGCAATGGCCAAACAAGCCGCAGAGTCTTTGACCTGATTAAAGTTTTAAACAAAGATTTTTCCAATGTGTCTGTCCCTCTCAGTAAAAAGTGAAAAGTTGCGATGCTGTCTAGTTTCTCTGAAGTTTTAGATTTTGCATACTAGCACGGACGGGCTGTGAAAAAGTAACGTGAATTGGTACGATTTTGAAATTGAAAATACTTACTCGTTGCGTACATGATATTTATTTAGCTTTAGGACTTTATAAATATCCGTGGGTGATACTTATTGTGCTTGTCGCAAAAAAAAAAAATGCTGTTTGGAATAGTGGGATTTTCAATTCAAAAATAATTCGAATTCAAGTTACGTCACGCGTTCGTACTGCGGCAAATATCATTGGAAGTGGAAACAATAAGATAAATAAATAAGTAGGTTACACACAAATAGAACCAATGAAGGAAATAAACGCGATATTGATACTTCAATAGACATTGAAGTATCCGAACTATGAAACGAAACCGAGCTGCGAAGTCGAATGCTGGAATGACAACCTAACTTCCTTCATGACATCAATATTCTTGGAATATTATCGATATTTGATGCTTGAATTGTCATTGTTGTCTCATAGCACTGTTGTTTCTCGAATTCAGTAACATCAATCCTTAGAATTCTTCATTTACATGCGTATTTCCACTCCCTAAAGTTTTATATTGTCTTTCTGTTATCTTGTTCAGCCTATAGGTATTCGAACCTCATTTCATTCACTGTTTACGTTCTCAGGATTCCCCTCTTCGATAAACAAGTGTGTATTACGTTTATCTTTCATGTTTATGTTCTACAGCCTGATATTTTCTCGATTACAGCCGTACGGCGCACAGCATCTCCATCTCTGTCGTTTATTCTGGTTTTATTTCCTACATAAAACAAAGGTTGTTTTGCGTATATATTTCGTGTTACTCCATGTGATATATCGGCCATTTTCCAATTGTTTGTTCTTGGTACACAGGGACTCGGGGAACGAACGAACCTCCCTTAGATATTTGTTTGGTAACTACAAATATTTTCGCATCAGTTCATTCGTTAGGGAAAGCTGCGTTCAGGTAAACCTTGACTTTGATCAGAACATTATATGGCGGAAACTTGAACGTGGCTTTTTAGTGAAGGCGAACCTTTTTTGTTACATTGTTTGAACAGAGAATGTGAGAAACTTACTATGTTTACGGAAAACAGAACTCGTTGTAGTAAAAAAATTGATGGTTTTAATACCATCAAGATCGCAATGGTTTTGGTCTTGGTGGTGTTTTATTTTTATTTTATTCATGTCATTTTAATTCATTTATAATGTAGATATCAAATGACTTACCTACTTATTTATTATTTAATAAAACTTATGTTTATTTTTAAAGATTGTGAACATTTTATATTTTATTTGACATGAAAAATAATTGTATTTTTTTTTTTATGTAGGTATTATTTTAATGTCAAAAGTTATAACATTATTTTTAAGTGTAGCTACCTACTAACAAAATTTATGGATCGTTGTGTCTGAAATAAATGAATTGAATTGATTGAATACTTCGTTCCTAGATATCATTTAGATTATCTAACATAATCCAGGTTTAATTCATAAATGCTTTCCGATAATACATGATCCCTAATTAATCCAAAACCCGGTTCCAACAAACGCGAATTCGTTAAATTAACTTAGGTTCAATATTCAGCTTTGGATTTAATTAAACCAATAACGCAAATGAAGCAACAAAACAATATAATAGGGTCATTAATCACCAACTAATCAGCGTTGATTGAGAGTTAAAGGAGAAAATATCAAGTAATTTTATGAGAAAATGATCAAAGAAAATCCTTGGAAAAGTCAAACCTTGAAGCCAGCCCTTTTGTCTTAGATTTAATTTAACATTTCACGGGATTCAATTGTGCTTACAAATCAGTATAATTATTCTACTGTATTATAATTATGAAATTATATGCTTATAATTAACTTGTTTTGACATGCTAATGTCAGACTGTTACGTGTTGACGTGTGGTTAATTCGTATACGATTTCACGTTAATTAGTGATATATTATGGCGTTATAAAAAGCTAATAGGGATTATATGACGTGAAGCTCGTCAGCGTTCACTTGTACACTTTTAATTATATCATTACATTTACATTTTATTAGAAGGAATATATAAAGGTGTGGTACCCGTAGGTACATAATACAAGGTGTAAATGGACACTTTACGAAGCCGTCAACCAAGCATGTATGTACATCAAACTAAGTAACCCTACGCAAAAATTATTGCTGGGAAACGACTTTTTTTTTGGGTGAAAAATCATTGTTTACGGTAAAACCCAAAGTAGCACACTCAAAACATTGTGCTGATGGATGCTTTGAATAGTAAACGGGTGGAGGTAATTTAAGTAAATTAGTATTTAAAAATATCTCCGTAAGCAGAAGGTTCTCATCGAGAATAAGAATAAGCCTTTCGGCTTCGTTACGGGTATTTTTACACCCTTTATATTCACTTCTTCAGCATCTACTTACAAAATCAAAGATGGACGCTACTAAAGTTAATTTTCAATGTCATTTTCATATAAAATTACCTCTTTCACCTCTTACGTTGAAGGAATGAACTTGATCTTCCTTGGTAGGTGACGAGTGATCAATTCTTCTCCAATGACAAGAGGTCTTTAATAAGCCGTTGGCCAATTACAGGCAAGTATTTTGGTTTGTAATGAAATTTCCATTTGCCTAGACAGTTGTAATGTTTCTTGACTGCGTTTACCATCATCATCATCAGCCTACAGCAGTCCACTGCTGGACATAGGCCTCCTCAATCGCACGCTACTCAACTCGATTCTCGGCAACTCTCATCCAGTTGCTACCAGCCACTCTGCGAAGATCGTCGCTCTACCGAGCCTGAGGGCGTCTTACCTTACGCTTGCCGATTCGCGGTCTCCACTCAAGAACAAGTCTTCACGTTGGGGTAGACGTGTTCTTGAGTTGAGCCCGGTCATCGGTTCTACGACTAATATGGCCGGCCCATTCCCACTTCAGCTTACTTGTTCTGTAAGCTATGTCGACAACTCTGGTTCTCTGTATTGAATGCATTATCTCCAAACTAATGTTATCCACAGCAAATGTCGAGCTGAATAAAGCCTTGGAACAGTCAATATATATGTGTAAGTGTCGGATCCGGTCGTTAGTATGGACATAAAATGAATCGCAAGTACGACGGTTGTGACGCGACCTACTTATAAGTATACCCACACAACAGCGTGCTTCAGAGCCCTGATGTTCAGCTCGAGCCAAGGGCGACCTTCAATATCTGAACGCGGCGGAGTTGGGATGTCTTGGAACTGTACCCGATTCATTGTGCCCCGTGTTATTGTGTTAAATCGTAATATCAAGTAATTTGTTATGTTGCTAGAAACAGTATTTCGCACCCAGGGTGTTTTCATTGCACGAAACCCATCGTCTGCCCCAGGATGTACGAGCCTAACGGAGCAAATCCTGACATATCCGACACATTATGGTTAACAAATATATTTCTTTACAAAACAATGCAATACATTCACATTCTACGGAAGTCTATATCATGTTAAATTAATGACCCCTACACATATTTAAGCACATTAAACAATTTACCGAACTACATGTCGAGAAATTAAAATTGATGGAACAAATTCAGGCCTAATTGGGTAATAAATATAGTATCGGCCGTTATAGGTAAAATATACTGTTTTAGGCCGAATAAATATCTAACGTTAGTAATAAAAAGAAATAGACAGGTTCGGATATAATGAATAGCAAGATGTTTTTGTGAATGAAAATTAACATAGCACCTTATATTTCTCCGAAGATTAGATAGGCTTCTTTTGGGTTAGCTCGTTCCATCGTCGACCTCATCTCTGTCATCAGGACTAGATTGAGGTCAAGAATAAGCCCATTTAGAATTTATAAAAAAAAAATGGTTTTAGCAGACTTATTCTTGTAGAACACACACTGTAGCAAATTATATTCAAGTCCCATGTAATAAGGGACGAGCCTATTAACAACTACCGAGCAAAATTCCAGCATCCGGGCCGCTACTGAGTAATTCCTGATCATCATGATGGAATGATTCCCAGATTCCATACTCAGTAATAGAGCTGGCGACCACTAGACCAACGAAGCAGTAAAAAACCGGTCAAGTGCGAGTCGGAGTCGCGCATACAGGGTTCTGTACCATAGTAGTAGGGAAGACCCCTTTAATTTTGTGCTTTTATTATTTGTTGTTATAGCGGCAACAGAAATACACATTCTGTGAAAATTTCAACTGTCTACCTATTATGAAACATGAGATACAGCCCGCTGACAGACAGACGGACAGCGGAGGTTTAGTAATAGGGTCCTGTTGGTTACCCTTCGGGTACCTAAAAAGTATGAATATGTCGGATCCATTGTGCCCCGTGTTAAGTTGTAATCTCGAGTAATTCGTTAGTTTTGCTAGAAATTGTGTTTTCATAGCACGAAACCCATTGTCTGCCCACATGATGTACACACGGCGGCACATGAAGCTGTACATTTCCAGTATAACTTAGCCTCGCTTCGTTTAGATTTCCTACACAATGAGAGATCCACATAAACTGGTTTTGTATAGCTTGATTGGCCGTCGTGCGTACGAGCCTAACGGAGTAAATCCTGACATTTCCAACAAATAAATATTGTTATTTAAAAGTAAATACCGACATTTTCTTTACGACAACGTTTACACTTTTCAGAGATTTATGGTGTCTTCTAATCCTCACGATAATCCGTTTAGCGAATCAAGAGCGGCAATATTTCTCGTTTTTTTATTATTTGTTAAGAGATAAATCTTAGTGCTAAAATAAATGTTTTATTCAAAAAAGGTAAGTAATTAAAAATAGTCCATTAATTTCGAAGCAAAGTGTAGTGTAGAAGCAATCGAGAGATTATCCTTAATGACTATAGATTCGCAATTTAAAGATTTTAATCTTGGCAATTTAACGTGTAGGTAGATTTATCTATCGGTAATCTAGGTGTGCATAGACATAACATAACATCACGCCTGTAATCCTCGAAGGATTAGGCAGAGGTGTACCGAATAGTACACACGCATTTCGTCAGTTATGTTTAAGTCCCATGTAATAGGGGGCAAGCCTATCGCCATCGGGCACAAATCCAGACTCCATGACTGATACGAAGAAATTCCTGATGGAAAATCCCAATAACACTGCCCGACCTTGGAATCGAACCCAGGACCTCATACTCAGCAGTCTCGCTTGCGACTACTAGACCAACGAAGCCGTCAAACATAATAACACACAAGTATTACACACACATACATAATATTCACAAAGTATATATATATATACATATATATTCACAAAGTAAAATGTAAAGATAGGTACAATCACCTATAACAGGATATTTTTTAATGAGTTTAAAAATAAATGCCCCCTCGCGGTATTTATGTAATCTGAGAAACACGCCATAATAATTCGCGATCTTATACCACGCAAAACTTGTTATGGAATTCGATGATATCAAAGAACCTTTCCATTTTAATAGAGTGCACACGCTAGAAGGAAAATAGTTTTATTAAATAGCCTTGACATAAAATATACCGAAAAACATGATATTTTCAAAATTTTCTTGATATTTTCGATTTTGTACAGTCAATTCGCGGTTAGTTTACCTACTTTTGACGTTGCATCACAGTGTGGACAACTAGATGCAAGTAAATATACGTATTACCCAGTGGTAACTGGGTTGTGGAGGTCAGATAGGCAGAAGCTCCATTTAATACTGGTATGTAGCTGCATCCGGTTAGACTGGAAGCCGACCCCAACATAGTAGCGAAAAGGCTAGGCAGTAATGGCAGTACTTTTTTACAAGCCTTAAAGCTAGGGTTTCTGAACAGTCTGCTTGCCTTATGGACTTGCCGTATTGTTGGCCCCTCACGCCAGTGGTGGGCACGTTGCGAAATGGTCTTTTACCAGACTCATTCTACCCACAGCCTTAGTTTTATAGTTCGCCGCATTTTTACGGCTATCTGAACCATTGATCCGTCATTATGATATAGAGACATTTGTAAGGTCAACTGTCATCTTTATATAAATGATAATTTCCAAACAAACCGCAAATAAGTACATTATTATGGTGATTGATGGGTCTGCGGCTTTATAATCTGACAAATACGTACGTTTGTTTTTATTTTAAAATCAAATTAGTGTGAAGCAAATCATGTAGGTAGCTTTAAAACCATTTTAAACGTTGATTATGGGGAAGTACTTAGTTAATTAGGTAGGTATTTCCAAAAACTAGAAAACTTTTTGATTATCAAATTTCTTTTAGAAGGGTCCGTTCGATAATCCATTCACTAGTTCATTAAAAAAAGCGTTTTGTTTCAAATCTATATTCTTAATTGCTGTTTGCCACTTTAATAAAATTGTGCTATTTTTTCAAAAAATATCGCATGAAAGTGTAAACAAACCCTATTTAAATTAAAATGTTCACACAATCACTCACTAAAAGGAATTAATAACACATTCAACTGTATTTAAAAGGTTTCAACATTTTATCCCACTACTTTTAATCGCGGCTTCGCTCCCGTTTTGCACGGAAACTAACCCATGGGAACGTTTTAAATGTAGCCTATGACACTCGGGGATAATGTAGCTTTGTGTTAGTGAAAGAATTTTCGAAATTGGATCAGCAGTTCCGAAGATTACCCCCTACATTTTACAAACAAATACCTCTTTATAATATTAGAATAGACTACCTTTTACAACAATAATGTTAATTGTTATTTGAAAGGAATGTTTCAAAATCCTTGACCAAAATTGAGGTTATAAAATTAGCTTCAACTATCAAACGTTTTTAAACTGATCCAAATTTAAAAATTCTCTTTTAAGTTTTCAAATAATCAAATCAAAGCACTCAATTTTTAAGTGGCATTACAAATTGGCATCTACGAGTACGTATTCTGAATTCTGATTCAATTGTTTACATCGGATACTTTTTGATGATACCATAGAGTTTAGAGTGGGTAGAAGACAGGGTATAACACTCTATAACCTGAGCGATTGTTAATTTGTTATTCTGCCGCTTTTGTCAATTTTATGATAATATGTAGGTAAATCTGTTATGTCTAGCTGTCACTATTACCGATCTTAATCATGTTTTACAACAATGAACTGTCAAATATTCATGCCAAAAGAATTAAAACAAGCTCCGAAAACGTTTTATTGCTTCAATTCATTAGATATTAAATAGGTACCTACCTTTGTTTGAAATAGGAAAACCCAACCAAACGGATTAGCTCAACGGGTTTAGTACAAAAACCTGACTAATTTACTAGGAATTCTAATACACACTCTATTTTATGGGCGAATCGAAATATCTCGGCATTTCCATAAAGAATGAGCAAAATATGAACAACTTTTATGACTCACAGAAAATTTAATCTTAAAAGCATCCAATGAGAGTTGATTATTGAAGAAACAGTCGTCCCGATCATGATTATAGGATTAGACTAAACGGATTAACACTTCAAGCATCAGTTAAAGTTAAAAACAGTCAGATACCGCAAAAGTTGATGATGTTTTTAAATTAAAGGACACACACAAAGCAATTTTATTAATTAATATTGTTCGTTCTTAATACGTCGTAATGAATTATCATCAATCTTATTTAATTTGAACACATGACAAGGACAACACTTGACAAATTATTCATAACACCAGTTAAACCGTAGTTAAATAACACAATAATTTTGTACAAAAGACGTCCTCGTATTGACAGGTTACGCAAAAAAATTGATTGTGAAAATTGTAGGTAGTATTTAATACTATTATTGAGACTGACATGAAGCACTTTTGTGAGGTGTTACGTAGTTCCTGTGTTAAAAATAAATCATTATCGACCTCCCACGCGTCACCTTGCCTCACCATTTAACGGCCATTTTAGTTCAGTCAGCCTCAAAATGACACATCAACAAAATTCATTTGATTGCTGTCAATCTTTATGCTATAGTACAAAAAGTACTATAGCGAGATAGTACAAAAAAGTGCTACAGCACCATCTGCTGCCGTCACCTCCACCACCACCACCAAACCATTTGCTCACCATTTTGCTGTTAGTTCTTCACACAAATGAAGAACTAACAGCAAAATCCTGAATGGCGATTTTAAAGTTCTTCGCGAGTTAAGACCATATTATATAGAAAACGACAACAACTGTCGGGCTGTAGGCCACCAGACATAATCCCCGTCTGGTCCTCCATGTTCTACGGGGGATGAAGAACTTTATACCCTGTTTTTGTTCCCCTAAAATGCCATAATATTGAATCAAGTTCTAGCCACAATACATTTTATTTAACATTAAACATTGGGTACTTAATTGTAGCTACATCTTGATACAATATTATGGAACTTAAATTGTTTACAATCATATAAATTCTTGTGGGTGCTTTCATTTTTATGAGGCTAACTGTACTAGTGTTGTAAAACTTTGGCTTAAGTACCAACAAACACCATATCGATGAGCTATTCTACATCGTTGCCTCGAGGGTCTAGTGGTCGACTGCGGGTTCGATTCCCAGATTGGTCAAAGTAGATTTTCTACCAATAATTTCTCCGTAGCAGCTACGGAGTCTGAATTTGTGGCCAGTTGATGGCAATAGGCTTGGCCTCTACGTCATGAGACTTTAAAATAACTGCCGAATATACTACTAGGTACGCCTCTGCCAAAACATTCGCGGGTTACAAGCGTGATGTTATGTTGTAAAACCAAAGCATAAGAACCATCCACACCACATCATTGGGTAATTCTATACGTCGAAAGCGCGTAATGACTCAGTTAAGTTCGCCGGTTGGACTGATGACCATCCATTTATCTTGTTGTCTGTAAAATATCCGCTTGATGAGCTCACAACAAACGGTAATGAAGTGTGGCAACCCTGACGTTTGACAATTAACGTCGTTTAGACCCGCAGCGGTGTTGCTACATGCAAATATGTTTGTGGAGTTAGCAGTGGGAATCAGTGATTGATCGTGTTGGGTTTAAAATTATTGCCAGATTGAAAATTTTATGGAGAATTTGTGGGTTCAATTGTCAGTGACGTCATCAGTTACTTTATTAACATAATATAACATTACACCCAGTAATCCCCGAAGGGTTAGGCAGAGATGTACCTTATAGTACACCCAAATTTCGCCAGTTATGTTTTTAAATCCCATTTTATAGGGGGCAAGCCTATTACCATCAACCAGGCTCAAGACAAGACTCCGCGTACTACTAAGAAATTCCTGAAAAAAAACCCAATAACACTTTACCCGACCTGGGAATTAAACCCAGAACCTCATGCTCAGCAGTCACTCTTGCAACCACTAGAATTACGAGGCAGGCCCAGTTACTTCATTAATTATTTCTCAATACCATTTAGAAAACCATGTACACCAGTGGTGATGGTTCCATAGAACCCGATTCCTACCGGCTTCCCTTTGCAAAATGGCACAGTCAGTATTCTATAGACAAATAATAGAATCACATTAAAGATATGTACTCCATCTTACCTCTGACAAAAATTGACCCTTCGCTACTGGTGTACACATATTTCGTATGCTCGGTGTGAACCTTTAAAAACTTTTGTATCCATAGTTTCACCAGAACCTGTTAAAGCCCGAGGCTAGCCCCGAAAACAGTATCCAATTTCCTGCGAGTGTAGGTAAATATCCAAATCAAACATAATATATTCTACCTCTTTTAGAAAATTTAATTTAAACTCACACACTCGTTCCTCCATGACGTGACCCACAATTGTTTTTTCCATAATCACTTTTCTGAATGACATTCATTTTTATAAAAACGTACGGCTCAACTCGAGGATAATTTGAGCACCCCGACCTCGGTGTAAAGAGCTCATGAATAAGGGTTCAGTAGGAGTCCGTATTAGGGTGGTTCCATAAATATACAGGTTCTCGGTACAGACAAGTCGGGAGGTAGGCGATTGCACGTAAAGATAATATAGGTGCATACTATATCTACCCGTTGCTTAGTATGCGATTGCATTTTACTGGAACCGATCGGTACGGATCCGTACTGACTTGTAAACCTGTATATTTATAACATTACATTGCAGTTTGGTGGGTGTATATAATGTCGCGCCGTGTCCTCGTAGAGGCGATTGGCGGCGGCGACCTCTCGCGCCCGGCCCTGGTTCAAGCCATGGTCCGGAGCGAGAGGGAATCCGTCACCTCCTCCTGCGAAGCAGTCTTGCTAGTGAAGGAGGTGGCGGAACGTGAGAGGGAAAGAGCCTCACGTCCCAGCCGCCGCGGGAGACGCCCTGGGCGTCGGGGGTCACGTGGTGGCCCCCGGCCACCGTAGGCGCGGGCCTGTGGACGGCGAGTTATGGGCTAGCTCGCCGTCCGGGCGTCTTATGATGACAGGCCGTGTCGACGGCGCGTTCGTGTTCCACGCGCGCCTCAAAGAGATGTCAGCAACCACGTAGGGGTCCGCACGGGCCGATGCCTGCCAGGGCTGCGGGACTGTTCGAAAGAGATACTGCGGCCCTGGAACACAAAGGGCAAAGAAGGAACATGGATGGGTTTTAGTCAGTACAAGTCTGACACTCCCTTCCGCTCCGCCCAGAGCGGGGGGGGGGGGGGTCATTTGATGACATCCCATCTTAAAAAAAAAAAAAAAAAAGGGTGTATCAAAATGTTTGGTCCAGAATAAATGATTTATTGATGTAAGTAACACTTCTCTTGTGTACTATGACACTGTGCGTTCATGTGACACTGTCCGTGGAAGCGACTGAACACAAACACAAAAGTCCTTTTCCAAGACGAGTTGTAGAAAACACGATGATTCTCGCGCCACAAGCGCATGAAAGTTAAAATTTACGAAGCACCCTTAGGCAGGTATCCCTGACATACACGTGGCGCGAAGTTGTGCGCTCCAGTGACCCTTCAAGTGGGATCTACCAATCTGGTGTAAATTTACATGGATATTACTTAGGGCAATCCGGATCGGCAGCCAATACATATTTCTGGAACCTACTTTATCAATATTATTTTTTCTGCCGGGCGATATGTCTTCAAAACCAACTATACCAACAGGATGAGTTTCTGTCTGATAAAACAGAAAACTTCGTTCGTCAATCTGTCTGATATTAAAAGAGGAGATTAAGGTAGAAGCGCCAGGGATCAGCGACAAATTTTCTTAAGTTTTTCGCAACTTTCAGATCATTGTCAGGTAGTACGATGATTAAAATATAATTCCCTACCGTAACAACAACAAATATGGCTTTACTGAGTTAATTAATTAATTTAATCCCATGCAATAATTATTTCATGAAAAGGTTTTATTGATTTTAATTAATATGTCGGATACGTCAGGATTTATTCCGTTAGGTTCGTACATCATGTGGGCAGACGATGGGTTTCGCGCTATGAAAACACTCTGGGTGCGATACACTGTTTCTAGCAAAACGAACGAATTACTTGAGATTACAACTTAACACAATAACACGGGGGACAAAGAATCGGGTACAGTTCCAAGACGTCTCAACTCCGCCGCGATCAGACATTGAATGTCGCCCTCACCTCGAGCTGAACATCAGGGCTCTTTAGAAGCACGCTGTGGTGTGGGTAGACTTGTAAGTAAGTCGCGTGATGTCACCATCGGCGTACTTGCGATTCATTTTATGTCCATACTAACCGGATCCGAGATATATATAACTGACCAGCAAATTGCAAAAAAAAAATACGGGCTACCCTGACGCTTCCACCTTAATCAATCGCTATAAACCATGATGCAGAATGCAGTATAGATTATGAAACATTAATGATTATAATTAGTAACTATACTAAAATCCTCGATAGTTTCGAAGTGTTGTTCAGAGATAACACAACTGGTATGCCTCTTATCCTAAAATTAAGAAGAATTCAAACATTTATTGTTCACCATTTGGTCCAGACCCGATGAACACACTTAATAGGGGACCAGCTGATTGCTATTTATTGGAACTGCTCCAATTTCGAACAATAGATATTCGACTGTTTTTTTTTTGTATTCTTATTCCCATTTTTGTAAGCTTTCCAGTAACAAAGGAATAATCTAGCATTTACGACTAGCGATATTTCAGTATACTTACTACATTTTACAACAATTCCCAAAAAACAGAAACTTAATTTGTTGAAAGTATCTAAATGTCGCATGGACAAATAGATCTTGTTGTTTTGTGACGTGCAACCAACTTTCAACTTTATGGTATGATTACGAGGTAGACCATACGTTTTCCGTACCATAGCGACTCAGCTACCCACTACCTCTCTGACTGATTTATTAACAGGTGTAAAAATTGCGATATTTTCTTTGGACTGAACCATATTATCTGGGAACCGTAAGGGTTACGGAGATATTGAAGGTTCAAAATTTCCTCCACGTTTTTAAAAATATAAGTTTAAAAAGTTATTACTTAACTATAAATACCGCCATGAACCTTGTACTGTTGCATGTATGCATTACATTGCGCGCTACCGCAAACAATTGATTTTGAACACCAAAAAAAAAGTCGTTTCCCAGCAATAATTTATGTAATGTTTCAATGTTTGATGTACAGATTGCTTAGATGAGGGCTAGGTGATGGGTACTTTTACTCCCTGTATTTTCAAAGTATGAGCTATTTCTGTACATACTCGTATTTCATGTCGATACGAGAGCAGACAAAGGACGTTAACAGACGAGCTACGAAGATAATTAATTTTCGACCAATTACCGACCCATTTTGGAGTGCATGTGTCGCTTGTCTGTTAACAGCTTTACACTCTTTGTCGAAATTCTCATTAGTGAAATTCGTCACCTACACAAATTTGGTACTTATTTTGAGAGTAGTAAATCAAAGAACGTTGGGCCAAGGTGGAGGCGAGTGGTTCAGGACAGACCGCAGTGGTAATTGTTAGAGGAGGCCTATGCCAAGAGGCACACTGAGATTAGGATTACCTTTATGAGTTGTGAAGATGTGTTTTTTGTTTTCAGGGTGGAAGGGACACCGATGCACAAATGATTACCACGTATTCAGTATCTAGATGATTCTGAACCATCGGTAATTAGAAAAAAAGTCAGCTGTTCCATTTTGACCGTTTAGATACTTTTTTAGGAAACAGTTGACTTTTTTTTTAAATTAACTGATGAAACATTTCAATGTTCACAGGGTATGTGGGGGGTTTAGAATAATGTACTGAATACATGGTTACTGTTTACGTCGGTGTGATTCCACACTGTATATCTTTAATTTCAGAATAAAGGGATTTATTATTATAAATCTAAGAATCTAGTGTATCCTCAAATGTAGCGTTAAAAGTCTTCAAGCCAACAATAAAAAGGTAGCTGGGTCAGAAGGCAGAGGTAGAGCAGGGTCGAGCAATTTTGGGTTTTTCCATCAGGAATTTCTCAGTAGCAGCCACGGAGTCTGGATTTGTGCCCGGTTGATGGCAATAGGCTCGCCCCCTATTACATGGGACTTAAACATAACTGGCGAAATGTGGGTACTAATGGGTATACCTCTGCCTAACCCTTCGGGTATTACAGGCGTGATGTTATGTATACTGAAATATGTGACTTGATTGAAATAAAAAAAACCCGAAAATACAAAATAACTCGGTTTTAAATCCTTAGATATGTATCCAAAAGTAAACACCCCTTAGCTCAGTTTAATGGGGCATTCCTCGAAGCGCAACAATAAGCGCAACTAAATTATTCCTCGAAGCGCAACCATTAGTTGCGCTCACAAATGAAAAATAGAGAGGGGTATGATGAATGCATTCATAATTTTCTTTTCAATCATAGTTGCACTTTGAGGTATAAACATATAATATTTTGAATTTGAATTTGTGAGCTCTACTAATGGTTGCTCTTCGAGGAATAATTTAGTTGCGCTTAAAGATAGTTGCGCTTTGAGGAAAACCCTAGTTTAAATGGGCTTGTTTATTGCGTTCCTATTTCGGATAAGCACTATCTACTACAGAAATGACCAAGTACTTATCCGGTGGTCGTGAATCGGGCCATTAATCAACGAAATATGAGATATAGTTCATTACAACACACGTTAAAACAATTACAGATATCTTACAGACAAGATTACACTAGATTCTACAGTCACGAACTATTGTTTGTAAAACAATACATTAACATAATCAGATAGATTTAGATACGGACAGCCATATTTACGAGCTTATCACTTCTTATTTTTAATTTCTGCATACAATGGAACGCGTATCTTGATGTAAAGTGTATCGGAATTTGAGTGGAGCCCTTTGTTGTGTAGATAAGTTATGTTAGCTATGGAGGCAATTTGTAACATGTTAGAATGTGTATAATAAGAGGAGAGAAAATTGTGCTTGTTAGATGTTTCACATAAACTTATTCAGGGCTACAATTTTATTGATAATGGAACTTTTTGGCGCGTGGATGGAACTTCTTTGGTTCGGGAGCCATGGGAATTAAGTTACAATTTATAGGGAAATGGAGTATAAGAAACTAACCACACTTATTCAGCTCTGTTCAGCTTTTGTCCATTGAAAACAACGATTTTGTATGGAGATGCGTACGCAGCTGAATAGACGCGGAAAGCTGAACGGATTCGTATGCATTTCCATACAAAATCGTTGTTTTGTAGTTAGTACCTAACTTGGAACATCATGGAGGATAATAGTTCCAGTCGAAGGAGATTATTGCTTCCAGGAACGTTATTAAAGCTATACTGTGTACACAAGTGCTGATCGAGCATAAAGTAATTTTAAAAAAGTAACCATGAAGTTTTTTTTGTTAGTTTTTCTTCATAGAAAACGATGAACCCGAACCGTGCACCTTTTCTCGATATTATAAGTGCCCATGTAGAGTGCCTATGAGAAAAAAAAACAAGTTTTTAAGAATACCCTGTATTTGCGTGTAGTTTGCGCTTAGATAGGGATTATAAGGATCACACCGTGTATATCTGTAAACACTGAAAAGCCCGCTTCAATCTTGCAGACTAGTAGTCCTCCGCCTTGCCCTATCAAACGCACTTTAAGTCGCCGCAAAGTCCTAACAATATCCCACAGGTTATTTGCTTTAAAAAAACATAGTCCACGTATGTGTTACGATACTAATTGAACCAATACGTGATCAACCTTCAGAATATTCCATTTCAATTGATACTTTTGCGAGGACTTATTAAAGCGGTCGGTCTATAGCTTATATTTTTATCACGACGTAAATGATTTGTGCCACTGAAGATGGACGCGCAGCTAGACGCGCTACAGGAGCCGTACGCGTCTAGGTGCGCGTCCAGCATTAGATGGACCTGCCAGGGCTGCGGGACTGTTCGAAAGAGATACCACAGCCCTGGAACACAAAGGGCAAAGAAGGAACATGGATGGGTTTTAGTCAGTATAAGTCTGACACTCCCTTCCGCTCCGCCTAGAGCGGGGGTCATTTGATGATATCCCACACTAAAAAAAAAAAAAAAAAAGAATCATTAGATGGAAACTGAAGCTGTGTTAAACTTGTTCAAAGACTTCATAGATACACGAATGACTTTGAAAGCGATCTTCACTTGTTCAGGCCCTGAGAAGCTTTTAAATAAAGAGTTTATTCTCAAATGAATTCATTCTCAAATTATGTACAGTAACGTAAGTAAGGTTCAAAGCCTTACATACAACACACTACTACATTAATTATGTCACATTAATTTACAAAGTACGCTACAGTTTCGCAAAGTAGGCGAACCCGCTAACGTGGTCGCAACAAGTTTATCCTACACATAAGTTTAACACCCAGTTGTGACACTTTTAGAACATACCCGGCTGGTTGCTGGATAACCGGTTATTAAGTCAGTGTCAGCCTTTGCTACGGGATTTATGTCGAAGTTTAGATCTGCATAGGTTTCGTTTTATTTTATAAATAAGTCTTGAGTCCGAAGGGATTTCTCAGCAAAAATATCGTGCTTTCGTTTAAACGTTCATTACTATTTTACCAATTTATCTCCTTTATCGAATAAATTTAAAAAAAATATTGTGCTCACCTTCGAAATACAAAATCGGTTTAAGATATGCATTGTGGAATAAATTGAAAGATTTTTATTAAGTATTAATAGGATTCTTTCATGGTAATTATGAGCGAAGGGTCTTCTGATACCCAGGTGAAACAACGTTTACAGGGTTTTTCATAATGAGGTTTTAAGCAGCTGTCTAGATTTGTACCAGTATATTTATGGCAAATGGACGGCCCCTTCAACTCATAGCGCTTGAAAATATAGCCGGCAAAATGTAGATATCACCTCTGGCTACCTCTCACGGAAATACGCAGTGGCGTGCCTAGGGGCCAACAATACGGCAAGCCCATAAGGCAAGCAGACTGTTCAGAAACCCTAACATCATGAAGAGAAGTAAGTTATAAGGGCAAACCAAGTTGGGCTTGTCTGAAAGTGCCGCCAGTGTGAACCGGTTCTCCCGGTTCTTAATTACTGAACCAGAACCAGTACTGCATGCTAATTGCGCCCCTTCATCACAAGCCCAACAAAATAAACACTCCGTATAATAGTTACAAAACACTACGCGTTCGTTCACCTTTTTTTGCGTGTCGAAAACTTTGCTCATGAGCCTATGACCGACCACGCCCAAACCGGTTAGTTATAGTAATTTACATCAATTAATATGTCCAATAGACCCCGCCAATTTGGCACCTATTGAGATTTATCTATCCATACTAATAGGTACTTATAATATTATAAATGCGAAAGTAACACTGTTGTTACCTTTTCACGACTAAACGGCTGAGTAGATCGTTATAAAATTTGGCAAGGAGATAGATTATATCCTGTGGAAGGGCTACTTTATATCCTTGAAAAAGTATCTAACATAATATAAATTTGCATCAATTAGCACACATGGTGCTTGGTCTGAAATTAATATTTTCAATTTCAAAAACACATCAAAATTTCCACGCGAACGACGCCGCGGGCATTGGCTAGTTAACTATAATCTACGCATTAGAAAATTAACATCGTTTATTAATAAGGCTGTGTACTTTTTCTTTTGTAATTTTTAATGTGGAATTATTATTTGCTGTACTTTTTAGGACTATTATATACATAATTTATTTTTAAACATAGAACGCAGTTTTTTTTTAATACAGAATTTACTTTATACCTAGCATAAAATCCTGTTGGACTCTGTGGTAATGTTAAGATACCAAAAAATATTCTATTTTTTCTTCAGCGCCTTCAGAAGCATAGCTTACCTAATGCATAAAGCAACAGCCAGTAAAATATCTGTGAAAATAAAGAGCCTTTCAAAATCGGAACATGTCAACATGTGTGTGCCTCCAGGCAACAATTATTTCAGATCCTGAAACAACATTCTCGTATAGCAAAACACAAAAATTTTAACCGTAGTACTCAGCATTATCGGCAGATAAATAAAAACGATTCTAAATATACATTTAAAGGGACAACGGTTTTTAGAATTGATGAGTTGAACCAATATTTTGAGGTCAGACCAATTGCCAGAATTTCGAGCTTCTGACGGTTGTCATAGAAATTCTGACTACAATTGCCTATCTTTCAGACTTCCTGTTTGAGGTCACAGTATGTTTAGTATCACCCATCCTTGCACTGGCCACTGCAAATGCAGCTTTACCTTTTCGATTTCTCTCTTAATAAAATTCCATCGCAAATATCAGCCAAAATGAATATTTGTTTCGACGACGCGTAATATGAATGTTACAACAATTAATACGCTTTTCATTGTGGTCCATTATATCATACAAAAGCACAAATTATGTCCAATTTAATTTCACTACAGTTTTTAGTAATCACCCGCGAATGACAGCTATAGCTACCATCATCATTCTCTTGCCCTTATCCCAATTCATTTGGGGTCGGCGCAGCATGTCTTCTTCTTCCATACTTCTCTATTACTCGTTATCTCAGCAGTCACCTCCTTTCTAGCCATAATATCATCTTTCACACTGTCCATCCATCGCTTCTTTGGTCTACCTCTACTCATTTAGTCATCCACTTTCAGGACCCTATCAGAATATCAGAGCTGTGATATTTTTAAATGTTACAACACCATGCTGAGATACCACCTTTTGGCCTCGTACATTACCAATTTCGTTTACTGTGTGTTATATATTTTTTTTTTTTTTGTTTTCTTTTTATTTAATACTAGCTGACGCAACTTCGTCTGCGTCACATAAGAGAGAGACATTTTTCATTGATGCTCCGCTCTTATTGGTCGTAGCGTAATGTTATATAGCCTATAGCCTTCCTCGATAAATGGGCTTTTCAACATTAAAAGATTTTTTTTATTCGAACCAGAAGTTCCTGAGATTAGCGCGTTCAACCAAACAACTCTTCAGCTTTATAATATTACTAGCGACCTGCCCCGGCTTCGCACAGGTGCAATATATACATATAAACCTTCCTCTTGAATCACTCTATCTATTAAAAAAACCGCATCAAAATCCGTTGCGTAGTTTCAAAGATTTAAGCATACAAAGGGACATAGGGACAGAGAAAGCGACTTTGTTTTATACTATGTAGTGATATATAGTATAGATTGTTTTATTGTTTTGTCTTGCGCGGGTCTAATAAATACTTTTTCTTACTGTCTTTCTCGTTCTAGTCATACTCAAAACTTTCCTTACTACATTTCCCACATTAAATCCAATATCGGGAGCTCAAAATAATGAACAATCACGGAAGATATCCCGTAAGTGACAGTACAAGTTTACTTCCCACATTCATCCGCATCACATACCCAAAACAGTTTCGGTAATCAAAGCGTAGAATTATATCCAGCTACCAGCTACCTTCGTATAAATTAATTACACATAATTTGACATATTAATTTGAGTGTGACATCCTCTATTGCCAGTGAATGCTAATTATTGGCTTTGATGACTTCCTGTTGTCTAATTAAGTACACTTATGTAGCTTTCGTTCTGGCAGTAGGACAGTAGATATTAATTGCCTTCGCCCAATTCGTTGCGCTAGTAAAAATGTTATTGCGTTGTATAAAAACATTGTTGATAAAACATAATTGTTCTGTAACGTTAGTTTTAGTATATGCGAAACCTGAAACACGTGTCTAGTATTTTTATGTTAAAATCTATGTACAAAATGTCAAAACTGTATCATGAAAATACACAAAGTTATAAGTTTGTTCTGTTTGTGTGTTGCAAAAACGTGGTCACCAAGCAGCGCCGTCGCGCGCGCCTCTCCAGCGTCGTATTGCGCTCATTGAAATAATTTGGCAGTAGGTACCTAAATGATGACGATAGGTACTTAGTGTCGCTCGGTGTCCAGCTTGTAACCTTTTTTAAATAATTTTGGGACTAAATATACATGGTTTAAAAATTATTGGAATCGATTCTACTTCGGCTACCCGAATTCGAGTAGTCTTTCGAGCACCCAGATACAGGCTAAATCGGCCAAATGTGCATTTCTGTGCCATAAATCATCGGGGATTCACACCTCTATACAGCCACAGTTTGAATTTCGAAGTGATGTTTTGAGAATAATACTAGGCACTGATTACTATTGATTCAGTTAATTATTATCAAACCGCACTACGTAAGCGTGGTGGTTAGGGGATGTTACAATTGCTCCGCACAAATTTTCAAGTAAATATTCAGTCAGGTCATGATTATACAGGCTGTAAACAGACCCTTCACGAAGCCGTCAAGCATTCTGTACATCAAACTAAGTAACTTTAAGCAAAAATTATTGCTGGGAAACGACTTTTTTTTAGGGTTGAAAAATCACGTTTTACGGTAGGACTCGATGGAACGCACTCAAAGCATTGTGCTGATGGATGGATTGAATAGTACGGAGGAGTTTAAAGTAAAAATATTACATGTGAAAAAGTTGGAACTTTGACCCCCAATATCTCCGTAAGTAGAAGGTTCCTAGGTATGGTCTAGAACAAAAAAATGATCGTAAAGACGGGGAGAACAAGTGCCTTTCGGCTTCGTTAAGGGTCTATTAACACCCTTTATTAGATATGCATAACGTTCAGTAAAAAAGCACTCGACTTATATCGAATTAAGCCGAACATAATTCAGCGATGGTACCTAGATGCCAAACGGAATTTGCCGAACAGCACGAGACATATGAATGCGCAGTGATTGCTTCACTTTTCATATTCTAGAAGTATTGCCGAATCGAAGATTGTGGGTAGCACCCCTGACTCTACTAATTAACTTCATTATGGCCAAACCACACTGTGTTAGCGTGGTTAATGATCGTTCAGTTTCTTTAGAAAATACGCCTTTGTGACATATTTCCACAAATACTGGCTGAATAAGGGAACCTATAAAAGTACTGGCTGTTTTTCGCTATAAAAGTACTGGCTGTTTTTCGCTCCATCATTACCACAAAGTTCATTAATAAAAAAGAGTTCCAAAGCTATGACCTGCGGCCGCCACATACGGTTTACGAACAAACTTACTCAGGCACAAATAACTATGCTTTTATGAATGCTGTCATATGAATGTCACCTTTTCAGTTTTCAGCTTGTTTCAAAACAAACTTTTGCATTTGAAACGAACTGAAATACCTGTGTCCACTGTTTTTGTGCAAAATAACTGTGGATGACACCATTTGCTTTTATGTCGTCGTAGTTAATTATAACATCATTTACCTTCTAGTTTTATATGGCCGTAAAAAAGATCTCACCTGCCGTAATTAGGAAAGAAAACAGGTGAAAAGTTTTGTTTATTTCGTTGCTTGTGGGCCTGAGATTCTCACTTCATTTTAATTCTATGTTATCTTAGTATTAAAAGAACTTGAGAGCTTACTTAAATACCCCTAACTTTAACTGGACAAAACAAGTATAAACGACCACGTAATTGCCTTATCACCATTAAATTTAATGTTACTTGCGAGTCATAAATCGCGAAGACACTTGTCTATGACAGTTAGATAGTTTTAACCTTAGTAAAGTTTAAATTGAAACTTCACTAAGCACAACACACGCTGAAACAAATTCGTTTTGTTGTTGGGTTGCATTTCACGTTGCAAGTCTGGACGGCTCATTCGTATTACATTTCACTTTACGTTACACCAATTTGTGGCATTGGAATTTGGGAAATACTAGGTTTTACCAATGACAGTTGTTAAACGTTGATTTTGGGAATAAACCACAAGGTACAAGGTATTTCTTCAATATCTGAGAGTACGTAGCTATTATCATCGCGAGAATCGTTCCTAACGTTATCTAACGCCGTCTCGGCCTACTCGTCACTACTTTCATTTAGCTACTTAAACGCCCATCCGGGGCACCGCCCGTACATCTCTACTCTATCTCCAAATAAAGGCTTTTACAATAACATAGATAAAGCACCTACGAAATCGACTATACATAGAAAAATATACATCTACCATTGTTTGTCTCCGCATCACCCAAAGGTCAAAAATGGCTATGGAAATAAGTCCGCCTCTGTACTTTGTAGTTGAAGTGTTAAATAAATAAACATATCATCATAACTCATGTTATTTTCTTCTTTTTCAGAAATCCCCTTCAAATACCATGAGCCCAAGTCGGTCGCACAGATGATGCGGCGCAAGTCGTGACGAATGCGCGACACCAGCGCTTGGCTCGACCAATGAGAGCGCAGCGCAGGAGCATGGATGGGCCGTAGAATGCGCCTCACTCCGGCGCCGATATACGTATTCCTTCTCATCTGTACCGGTGGCTATGCTTTTATACCTGGAGTTGATGGTAAGTTGTCCAAATAAAACAAGCAATATTTAGGTATTCATTGAAACTGTTTCAGCCCCTTTCCAATGTCAATGTTATTACTTTTATCCACACTAGTTATTAAGCGTGTCTATAGGTATACCCCGACTGCCTCGTTGGTCTAGTGGTCGCAAGCGCGACTACTGAGCACGAAGTCCTGGGTTCGATTCCCGGGTTGGGCACTTTGCCCTTTGTTTAGAATAATGTACTGAATACATGGTTACTGTTTACGTCGGTGTGATTCCACACTGTATATCTTTAATTTCAGAATAAAGGGATTTATTATTATAAATCTAAGAATCTAGTGTATCATCAAATGTAGCGTTAAAAGTCTTCAAGCCAACAATAAAAAGGTAGCTGGGTCAGAAGGCAGAGGTAGAGCAGTTTTTCCATCAGTAATGTCCCAGTATTGGCCACGTAGTCTGAACTTGTGCCCGGTTAATGGGAATAGGCTTGCTCCCTATTACATGAGACTTAAACATAACTGGCGAATTATAGGCGTGATGTTATGCTATTATACATAGGGTGACACAATGGGCGATCTTATAAATCTCAAAAATCGATCTTTTGAAGACCACGTTTGGATGGATTACAGAGAGGAAAAAGAGACAATTACTACTGCAGATAATTAAGTGAAAGCCCCCCCCCCCCCTTTTTTTCGACAATTATTTTTTCTGATATTAGACAGACCAAAACTATAACTAATCATTTAAATAATAAACCAACAAAACACAACAACAACAATAACTAATTGTATAAACTAACAAAACACATTAAATAAAACAACAAATTATCCGACGAACCCAACAACTAACTAAAATATGTCATCGAACATTTTCTCCACATCACTGTCGTCTGGTAATGTGGCCAAGAAACTGGCGACATTGTCCTTTGGTCACGGGAAGTGTCAACTATCCATTTCGAGATTTCTTTGAAGGGACTGTGAGCACTCGGGTCCCACGGACCAAGGGTTCCGCCGACCCTTTTTTAGATGTCACTTTGGTCATTAACCGCACATAAATAATATTGGTAACAATACTATCGAGTCGAATAGAACGCGGCCTTAGAGGCCTATTTTCAGCAGTGGCCTGAAGTAGACTGATGATATTTATTTATCGAATTCTTTTCCACCAGTCATTTTCTACCAGCTAACTTTTGGGTGATGAGAGTAGTTCGTAGCTAAATAATAACAGCCGCTCGGGTTGATCTTCAGGTTAAGCCACGCTTGCCTAGGTTGGTCCGTGGATGGGTGACCACCCATTATATACCGAGTTTCACCCGTGCCTCGGAAAGCACGTTAAGCCGTTGGTCCCGACTGTCATTTGTAGATCTTTGACAGTCGTTACAGGTAGTCAGTGGCCCGAAAAGTCTAACAACGAGTCTTACCGAGGGGTTTCGTATTATCCAGTACTAATTGGATTGTGGAGGGCAGATAGGCAGTCGCTCCATATAAAATACGGTTACGGTTAGACTAGAAGCCGACCCCAACATAGTTGGGAAAAGGCTAGGCAGATGATGAACCTTTTAGTGATGAAGAGACCAACTGTGGTAGGTGCAATGCTGAAAATTATAATGATGCTACACCAGCCCACCCAGGTCCACGCGCCTCTAAAACTAAGTTAGAGACCACAATTTATATAAATAACTTAACACATCTCTATTGATCTCTCATCTTAATCATTTTGAGTTATATTTAACTATAAGGTCAACAACAGTAGTACTTACCCGGTCCTCAAAAGAAAAACAAGAAAATATTTTCAAAAAGATCGAGAGCTCGCCGTATTCCTCCCTCCCTTAATTTCCAAGTCAAGTTTTCGAGTCCCATTTGGGCGCCCTTATCGGATGACAGCTAAGAACCGCAAACGTCAGATAAAACAACAATAGAAAATTCTGTCTGGTTCAAAATAAATCTTTAACAATTCAAACTGTAGTCTAGCAGATTTATTGGCTAATATATCTTCTGTGTGTCAACACAATTCAGGTTGTAATGTCTGATGCTTACTTAGATTTATTAGGCGAGCCCGAAATTTACGATTTCTGCTAAAATTACAGTAAATTCAATATTATATTATTACTAGCTTTCGCCCGCGGCTTCGCTCGCGTTAATTTAGAATTTGACAATCTATTCGGGTTGTACTCTGCTTGTAATAATATAATTCAATCATGATTCGAAAGACACGTGGCGCCATCTGTTATCATAAGAATTTTATTGTTGTTTTCCTCGGGAACAGTACTTTTTTTCGGGATGAAAGGTACCCTATGTCCGTTTCTTTACACCTGACAAGGTATATGCAAAATTTCAGGATGATCGGTTCAGTGGTTTAGGCGTGAAAAGGATACAAACAAACAAACTTACTTTCGCATTTATAATATTAGTAAGAAAGTAAGGATTTCAAACAAATTATAACAGGATTTGTGACTTGCCAAGACTGATCATCGTCATCAGCTTGTTCTAGTGCTTGTTCCATAAGATTAACCATATTTTTTAGAATTCCATAAATTATTCTTTAAATACTCATGATATATGATATAATGGGTGTAAAAAGCCCCTTAACGAAGCCGAAAGGCACTTCTTTTCCTGTAAAAACATATAGCAAAGGCGGGCCTTTGCTATATTTTTTTTGTTCTGGACAATACCTGGGAAACCTTCTAGCTAATGAGATACTGGAGGTCAAAGTTCCAACTTTTTCACAAGCTTTTTTTTTTAATACAAGCTTATAATGTTATAACTGAACATAAAATATCTCCATGGCCACTGTACTATTCAATGCATCCATCACCACAAAGTTTTGAGTGAACACATTGAGTCTGAAACCGTGATTTTACATCCTAAAAAAAAATCAATTCCCAACAATAGTTTTTGCGTAGAGTTACTTAGTTTGATGTACAGAAAGGATCCATTGACACCTTGTATTAAGGAGATGGTCTCCTGGAATTCTGAGTTATAGCTACGCGTTATAAATAAAATATAAACCTAATTGAGAGTGGGTCAATTTGAAAGCGAATCGCCTAGTAGGCCCTCAGCGAGGTTACTATGACGTCTTAATGAAGAAGTAATTCCGGTGTGGGAAAGAGACAGAGCTATACAGGTCGTCTAGAGCCATGTCTTTGCCATACTGGAATTACTCCTGCCTAAGACGTCACGGTAGGCCACCAGGTCGGGCAAAGTGTCATATAGGGCTTTTCCATTACCTACATGCATGGGACTTTTACCGCAAGAAGCTGTTTGAAACTGTTCCCGCGAAATTATGTATCATAAAATAATGCTTCCCTATTTGCATCGGATTTTGTTAACAATTTCAAGGGTTTCTTTTTTTTTGCACGGAACCCTAATCTTTTTATAAAATAAAATTAGCCTTAGTTAGTCCTTATAACATCAGCTATCTGCCAGTAAAAGTCCCGTCAAAATCTGTCCCGCCGTTTTGGTGATTAGCCGGAACAAACAGACAGACAATTTTTTTTTGTTTTTTTGTTACAGCTCCCGTATACTTGCATTCAATAAAAAGCTGTTATTTTGAAATTACAAACAGACACTTCAATTTTATTTATTTGTATAAATACGAAATGTGATTGTTTTACAGAACACTGTCTTTCTCAACATGCCGAACACATGCTTGATAATATTTTCTAATTGGGCTTAATAGAATATTTTCGACTTTTATTAAAGGTGGGCCTTATTTGCCAGGTCCCGTGTCCAACGTGGAGGCTCTGGAGGGCGGCGACGTTACCTTGCTCTGCGACTCGACCCCCGACTCCTCTGACGACGAGTTCATGATCCTTGTGTGGTACAAGAATAATATGCCCATATACAGGTAAGATAACTATACCATTGTTTTATTTTCTTACTATTACAGTACAGTAAATTGAACCAAAATGGAGGTCGTTCGCGCAGGTACAATTATTGACAAAAGTCGATGGAGACCCGAAAATGTATTAGAGCGCATTCATGGTCATAATTCAACTTACAGGCCGCGATATGTAAACACATTTTCGCCTAAATTTATTCAGTTTCATTTTCTCTGAAAAATTAGGATACTTTGCTTAGCAAATATGCATAACCCACCCTTCCCATAGTCCTAACCAAGGCGATCGTTAAAAAAATAGAACACCGCTCGGCGACCACGCGCTCCTTTTCGGGGACAAAATTATCGTGATGTTCGCGTGTTCGCGCGACAATGGCTTTGGTTAGAATTTTGTAATTCTAACCAAAGCCATTCTTCGCGGCTATAGAACCAGAAGAAACGAACGACATGTGACATATTGTAGATTTATACGGTGCGATGTCATTAATGAAGGAAAAAAGAGGACTTCTCTGTCCAACAGTAGTTGCTACAAGTGCTTTAGCACGAAATCGCAAAAACAAGGATTGTGAGAGATTTTTAAAAATCCAGATAATTTTGACATGACACGGGCAGGCTAGCGAGATAATATGATTCTGTTTTTTTTTTTAAATAGAAATTCATCGGTAAGTTCTCGATGGTCTTGAATAAAAACAAATGAATTCGCTTTCGAATTGTGTAGGTACGGTCACTTTAAGGCAATTTCATTTATCACAATCATCCACACCCGACTCTACCCACCACTGTGTATAAGCTATTCTTTGCTGATCTCTACGTCCTTATGAATATACCAGCCTCAACCAGATGTTACATATGATGCTAGCATTGGCTTGTACTTCTTTATCGTCACAGATTAATCCCACCTGCCATGACCTCGCCTTTCTAGATGTCTTACTCAATAGCTCAACCCTATTTGAGTTCAACGAAGCCATTAAATAAGCCGCAATAAATCACACGACAGCAGCAGGAAGCTCCCTGAATGGGGTTCAAAGTGAACTTCACGGAATAGCACTAAGCGTACTGCTATTGACTCAAATCGCGGAATACGAGAACTTAGTCAATCATAAGCCATACTACCTACCTACACAAATTCACACAGTTCTAATTCAACAGCTTTACAACACTAAGGCGTGTATAAATTCTCCATATTCGCCACTCGTCAACGCCTTATTGATCATTCAACAGCATAAATTAAAAGCTAAACCATCAGATCAATGAACTCACACCCACCGTTTAAATCCCACAAACAATCTATTCAAAATGTAGTATTATTTATTCTGCGCCGAGACTAAGCAGAAACGCAAACAAAAATACGGAATGGGAACGAACGAAACAAAAATAGGAATCGAACAAGTCCTGATTTGCACGAACGCATTTTTTTTCACGTTACAAAAAAGTTCCGACGAATTGAAAACCAACTCCTTTTTTGAAGTCGTTTGAAATCGAGGATATCGAAAGACTTGTGGTGAAAACTAGCACGCGCGGATCTTGCTCAATTGCGGGATGTATTCCCATTTTTACTACACTAAAGAGAACCTAGACGAGTAATTGAATAAAGCGCAGTGTTGGATTTCCAACGCTTAGTTCTCTCTCGGGTTTAAATTCTATCAGTGCAATAATACCTATTAAGGCATTGTTTGTTGCCAGAAATACACAATAGATATAACAGTATTTGGCAAACTACAAAACAGTTCTCCGGAAATGAGTTCTCATAACTTAATATTAGCTTATGTATGAATTAGTCTACCTGTAGCTTTGGTCAAAAGCTTCACTACCTAATTCAAAAGGAGCATTCAAATGTGAACAGCCTTGTGGTTTCGTAAACCTAACTGCCTAAAACGAGATGTGCTACTATCCTCATGCGAAGTACACAAGTACCTTAGAAATAACACAGTTTTGGGAATTAAGCAAAGGCACAAACGCGTTCATAAGCGGGTAGCCATCTGCTCAGCTCTGCTCATTCTATGTTTGTACGCCGAAAAAGCACTCATGTGAACGTTTTGGCAGCATTCAATCTTACGAAAAAGTGACGCTCGGAGAAACTCCATGTATAGAGTAACACCTTTTTTTTTTAATTAAAGACATTCGCGGTTGTTGACGTAACAATAGTCAGCCTTGTTTTCGCCAAAACTAGACATATAGGTAGTCCGAATATAGTAGTTGTTCTACCGAAGTGAAAAAGTGTGGAGGAGGAGGATAATCGACCCCATCTTGAATTCTCGATCACAATGTTAGTGTGAAGCCCCGAACCCCGATACAGGATATGCCTCACCTTCTGTCTTGCCCGTCGTTCATAATTACCTGCACCCTCCAGGGCTCCAGGGCTTGGGTATCCAAGATAGTTATGCCCTGGAGCCCTGAAGTTGGTGGATCCGCGAACTAACCCCTGAAAAAATCCCGTGAGGTCGTTTTGTCGTGAATCTTCATTCCGGCAGTATAACGGAATTACGCGGACCCACGTTCCAACCCAATACATGGATGTTTGATGCTTAGGAGGTCACCACGGATAAACGCTTTTTCATTTTTTTTTTACTTATTTTTTACCAAAGTTTAAATATGAGCCAAATAACAGCTGGCCAGGGCGTCATGAACTGGTCAAGAAACATCCCCAATTCGAGGAGAAGAAGAGTACCTGCAGTCGAAATAGAGTGACTAGGCTAAACATTCCGACTTTTCCACAGCTTCGAGATCCCAGACAAACAATGGTCGGAGCCATCGTTCAACACCAGCTCCCGGCTTCGTGCCGACATCCACTCGCAGCCGACTTCAGTCACCATATCTTCACTGTCGGAGGAAGACCAGGCCATGTACCACTGCCGGGTCGACTTTCGACTGTCCCCCACCAGGAATGTTGGCATCAATGTTACTGTTGTTGGTAAGTTTATAAAAACTTTGATTTATTAGGTGCTAGACATAAAGCTAACAAGTTGCTGTGATTGGCTGAATTGTCAATAGCCAATCAGCAGCCCAATTTGAGTAACAAATTTCCTATTATACTCGTCACGTGAACTGGGCAAAGGTCTCAACACGATGGGTGCCTGAGGATGGACAGCGCCTCCGAGTCCGGCCCAGAAAACAGTGGCGAGATGATTTAGACGCGCATCACGAAGGCTGGTTCGAGGTTTCGCAGGAGTACCTGGAAGGATATGGGGGAGGCCTTTGCCCAGCAGTGGGACATACAAGGCAAATAAAAAAATAGATGGATTTTGAAAGAATCCATTGCTCCTCTTCCTATATCTACAGTTTTATTAGAAAAATGTAAAGTTTGGATGTAGGAAATAATCTTCGGAAATGTAGCAGCACTACAAAAAGCACTACAGCAACAAAGTACAAAAAGCGCTACAGCGACATAGTACAAAATGCACTACAGCGACATAGTACAAAAAGCACTACAGCAACAAAGTACAAAAAGCACTACAGCGACATAGTACAAAATGCACTACAGCGACATAGTACAAAAAGCACTACAGCAACAAAGTACAAAAAGCACTACAGCAACAAAGTACAAAAAGCACTACAGCGACATAGTACAAAAAGCACTACAGCGACATAGTACAAAAAGCACTACAGCAACAAAGTACAAAATGCACTACAGCGACATAGTACATAAAGTACTACAGCGATATAGTACAAAATGCACTACAGCGACATAGTACAAAAAGCACTACAGCAACAAAGTACAAAAAGCACTACAGCAACAAAGTACAAAAAGCACTACAGCGACATAGTACAAAATGCACTACAGCGACATAGTACAAAAAGCACTACAGCAACAAAGTACAAAAAGCACTACAGCAACAAAGTACAAAATGCACTACAGCGACATAGTACATAAAGTACTACAGCGATATAGTACAAAATGCACTACAGGGACATAGTACAAAATGCACTACAGCGACATAGTACAAAATGCACTACAGCGACATAGTACAAAAAGTACTACAGCGACATAGTACAAAAAGCACTACAGCAACAAAGTACAAAAAGCAGTACAGCGACATAGTACAAAAAGCACTACAGTGACATAGTACAAAATGCACTACAGCAACATAGTACAAAAAGCACTACAGCAACAAAGTACAAAAAGCACTACAGCAACAAAGTACAAAAAGCACTACAGCGACATAGTACAAAAAGCACTACAGCAACAAAGTACAAAAAGCACTACAGCGACATAGTACAAAATGCACTACAGCGACATAGTACAAAAAGTACTACAGTGACATAGTACAAAAAGCACTACAGCAACAAAGTACAAAAAGCACTACAGCAACAAAGTACAAAAAGCACTACAGCAACAAAGTACAAAAAGCACTACAGCAACAAAGTACAAAAAGCACTACAGCAACAAAGTACAAAAAGCACTACAGCAACAAAGTACAAAAAGCACTACAGCAACAAAGTACAAAATGCACTACAGCGACATAGTACATAAAGTACTACAACGATATAGTACAAAATGCACTACAGCGACATAGTACAAAATGCACTACAGCGACATAGTACAAAATGCACTACAGCGACATAGTACAAAAAGTACTACAGCGACATAGTACAAAAAGCACTACAGCAACAAAGTACAAAAAGCAGTACAGCGACATAGTACAAAAAGCACTACAGTGACATAGTACAAAATGCACTACAGCAACATAGTACAAAAAGCACTACAGCAACAAAGTACAAAAAGCACTACAGCAACAAAGTACAAAAAGCACTACAGCGACATAGTACAAAAAGCACTACAGCAACAAAGTACAAAAAGCACTACAGCGACATAGTACAAAATGCACTACAGCGACATAGTACATAAAGTACTACAGTGACATAGTACAAAATGCACTACAGCGACATAGTACAAAAAGCACTACAGCAACAAAGTACAAAAAGCACTACAGCAACAAAGTACAAAAAGCACTACAGCGACATAGTAAAAGATGCACTACAGCGACATAGTACACAAAGTACTACAGTGACATAGTACAAAATGCACTACAGCGACATAGTACACAAAGCACTACACAGCAACAAAGTACAAAAAGCACTACAGCAACAAAGTACAAAAAGTACTACAGAAACATAGTACAAAATGCACTACAGCGACATCTATGCCACAAATGAAGAGCTAACATAAAATTCCTTCCAGTTTGTCGGCTTGCAATATTATCACAATCATGCAAGACAACTTTCTTCTCTATCCTACCCACACAGGCGGTTTTGCACATCATTTTAGTCAAAATGTAAATATTTTTTGTTTCTTGTGTTGTTCTAAGTTAAAAAGAAATGAGTGTAAATTTTGTATAGGGTGGAAAAAAGGCATGGATGGAAAGCACGTTAAATATTCAATATTCTCATTTTCTTTAGATTTGGTGCTCTTTTTTGATCCTGTGTATACATATTTTTTCTTCACATTGAAGTATTTTCTAGATGTTTATTTTTTCTTGCCTTCTTACTTCTTGTTTATGGTTAGCAAAAGTCAATGTTTAAAAAAATGATTTTCTACCACCACATAGAAGCTATATATACAACATTATTTTTAGTATATGCGAAACCTGAATATAGTTAGTTCAGAATAAGTAACTGAATCGATTCCAATCATTTTTATATCAGGTTATATTTTGTTCCAAAAATATTTAAAAAAGTTAAGAGTTGGACACCGAGCGACTTTAAGTACCTATCGCAATAATTTAGGTACCTACTGCCAAATTATTATTATCAATGAGCTCAAGACGACGCTGGAGGCGGGCGCTGCGCGGTGACAACGTTTTTGTTAGGACAACTAGGTTATAACTTTGCGATTTTTCATGATACAGTTTTGAAATTTTGTACATAGATTCTTTACATAAAAATACTAGACACGTGTTTCAGGTTTCGCATATACTAAAACTAATGTTGTATAGCCACATATTTATATACATTTAACACATATTTTGTAAAGTTTTACCTATGCCCAATTTTAGAAAGAATGTTCATGCTCGATAATTATACCAATGCTTATTACAAATTCAATTAAGTAGATAATATTATAGTCGAAAAGTTTCTTTAACTTCGTATGGGTCACGGTATTAGGTCATGTACACAGACACGAACCTTCGCCCACTAAAACATTTAAATAATCCAAGGCTACACTGATGGCAAAGAAATTAATTATCGCCGTAGACAAATATAACGATAAAAAACGTCATTTTTTATTAATAGGCATTTATATTCATCAAAGAATAGACAGGGAAAAGATTGATAAAAAACAGCACTAAAAAAAATATTTTATATACAAATTGCAAATATTGCCATCAATAAAAAAAATAATCCGTGTGAGAAACTCGAACGTGAATATCGATATTTCTTTTATCGAAAATCATTTCCATAAATTAACATCAAGAAATCGGATAGCTACCAAATTAAAATTATAGTTCCATAAAAAGCTGCGTAAAAATGCTAGTAAAAAACATATAGCGGTGTTGAATCATAATTTGGCTAACAACTTACCGAATTTCGAACACTAAAGTAAAGTGGAATGAAGAGTAAATAAAAGTGGTCCGAATGTAGGAATGAATAACGCCTAATGACCCACAGTTTGACCACCTGCGCCACATACTGCTCACTTCACACCACTAAGTTAGTGGGTGGAAAACATCGAGTTTCATTACTAGTATAGCGCTATTTATCCTGTGGATTCAGCGGTTTTTTTGTTTGGTTAATTTACGAAGACCCAGATAAAATTCGGCAATTCGGGAAAAAATACACATTTTGAATAACTACGCATACATAACATCACGCCTGTAATCCCCAAAAGGTAAAGCATAGGTGTACCTAATAGTACCTACACCCACATTTCCCCAGTTGTGTTGAAGTCCCATGTAAAAGGGGGCGAGCCTATTGCCATCTACCGGGCACAAATCAAGACTCCGTAGCTGCTACTGTGAAATTCCTGATGGAAAAACTCAATAACACTTTGCCCGATCCGGGAATCGAACCCAGGACCTCATGCTCGGCAGCAATAACTACGCATTCATTGATAAAACATCAAGAAGTAGAGCTTTAAACACTAAACAAACTTACCACGAGTAGATTGAGACATCATAAGAAAGCTTGATGATTCCTAATCGCAAACAATTGCTCAATCAAGTTTAGGAACCGCCTATTTCCGGGCGAATGACGTTGATGGTTCTGCATTTCTTAATTAGGAGTCAGTTTGATGTTTGTGTAATTTGATTCAAACTTCGGATATATGTTTTGAGTTCGCTAATTAAGAATTATAGTCTATGAACGCTTTATTTCCTTCTAAACAAAATTTCGTATTTAAATTGTTTACAAGGTTTGTATTAATAAATTATAATAAAGTTCAGTTTGCGCTAGGTACTTCATAATTATTTACGACTTTTTCAATAGTACTTCTTGTCATTTCATAAATATTTGCGCTACCATCTTCTTCTTTAACATGTGGTTAGTGCCTAACCTGGAGTTTTTATGCCGCCAATGGACCTCTGACTGGGCTTTACATGCCGTCGAGAAATATCGAAGCAAGTGATAATAATTATACAATATGCACATGGATCCGAAAAACGAGATAAGCGTGCCATGGGTTCCGCCAAAAAAAAAACGCCGCACGCTCCCATAAAAATTGTATGTTTAAGTAAAATTAACAGCAACGGGAAGCAAGAATTTTAGTAGACCTTAATACTTCATGTATGTAAACCAAACAAACTAAATAAAAGCCACACAAAGCCCTCGAACTTCGAGCCAAGTGTTGACATTAAAATCTGACCAATTAAGTTTCATTAACGCTTGTATCAACATTCAAGGGCAAACAAATTAATTGCGCTGTTGTACCAACATATTATACTCATTAAGTATTTTCTTGGCCCTTTGATGTTTCGGGCAGATGTTTCCTCTAAGTAATTAAATTCTGTTAACATTTATCTCTAGAAATTACTCTAAGTTCATCATGCTTTTGTAATCTTACTTCTAGTATACAGGGTGGTCCAAATACTGACGTCATAAAAAAATTGATTCCACATGCCCAGGGGTATATGAAAATAATTGAAAAAAATAGAAAAATATTCCGCGATTCTCTAAAGAAGTTTCCATACAATTGTCAAGAAGCTTTAACTCGAAAACTATCAAGAATCACGGAACATACACTGAGTATTTTCGGATACCCCTGGGAATCTAATATTTTATTAATGACGTCACTATTTGACCACCTTGTATTCAGCCTATAAAGTTCCCATTGATGGGACCAGCAGGCCTCGTCTTTATGATAGGGAGTGAGCCGTAATCCACCACACGGGCCTGTGGATGAATGTCAAATATTATCTTTCAATTTTCGAAAACGGTTAATAACTAAACTTACACTGTCACTTACGGGATATCTTCCGTGATTTTCAATTATTGTGAGCTCCCGATATTTCGACACTGTTGCGAGCGCCGTAATCGATAGGTAAATATATTATTAGGTGCAGACAAATCTGTCTACCCTCTTTCTTAGGCTTTTGCTACGCGCACTACTGGAACTCGATATGATAGTTGTTATATCGAGTTTATTATTCAGGGTGTAACAGAAAGGGTATAGTCATATGAAAGGATATGCTGATATACAACTTCCTCCATGGATCCAATATCGTAAATGCGATAAAATTATCAGTTGTCCCATACAAAATTTCAATACCTACTCGACTCAAATGTATGGGACATCAAATAATTTTTTCGCATTTACGATATTGGACCCAAGGAGAAAATTGTTCAGTTTGATGGTCTGCAGCATATCCTTTCATATGACTATACCCTTTCTGTTACACCCTGTATAGCTCACAATAGTTAATTACTTAATGTAAAGTAAAAATATTGGTTTGAACCCATTACTAACTCGAAAGTCGACGGCGATAACACAGAGCCACAGTAAGCTTACTTATTCGAAGCTTAATACAATTTAACATCAGAATCTGATCAGAAAATCAAAACAAAAATCCTGCCCTAATTTATTAGCAAACTCAGATTGAATTTTAAAGAAAACAGCTTTGAATTTAATCTTCCGTTCCAGTTTTAATCAATCTTTAAAGGATCCAATAAAGATCGCGGCTTTATCTTCCTACCACATACTTACGATAAAAAATTACTTCAAAAGTAAAGCAATCATTTATCTAGTGACGTGTGTTCGCGAGTGTTGCCACGATATTGAATACTTGAGGGCTTTTTGTTTTCACTGTGGCAACCCTGCATTACTTTTTTATTGTGAAAGAGATTTATTTTACTTTTCTTTTGTGCTGTGTTCTGCCACGATGTGTGCAAATGAATCGTGCTTGAAAACATGTTTTTCAGATTTAAAATGTAATGAGGGCTGACTAGAATACACGTACAATGAATTGAATATACTTAGCACCGTGTTAGGTTGTCTATGGGTGATTTTAGCGATGACATTAGTAACTTTGGTAATGCAATGTCACGACTGAACGTGACCTGCCGGGTAATTGTTAATACACTCACAATCTGAATTCAATTGATTTTGAGAATTAAACCATTTCCAATACGTTATTTAAGTTGTCGAATAGACGCATTTTTCAAACTTAGAAGGCAATGGTTTGTGAATTTTCTTCGAAAACATTCGGATTTTACTTTTCTTTTGGTTTCATTTGACTGCCTCGTTGGTCTAGTGATCGCAAGCGCAACTACTGCGCATTAGGTCATGGGTTCGATTCCCAGGTCGGGCAAAAGTGTTATTGGGTTTTGCCATCAGCAATTTGGATCAGGAGTGTGGATTTGCGCCCGGTTGATGGCAATAGGCTCGCCTCCTGTTACATGGGGCTTTAACATAACTGGCGAAATGTGGGTGTACTATTAGGTGCACCTCTGCCTAACCCTTCGGGGATTACAGGCGTGATATTATGTGTCTTTCGGATTGTGATAGACAGTAGGTGTTACGCAATTAGATTGACAAACATATTTAATGTATATAGAGATAGACGTCCAAAAATACAATCAGGATTAACAGAGAAAGAATGCATCATTTATAAATGCGATGTTAGTCAAACAAATGTTGGAAATATCACAGGCGGACATGTTTATTTTGACGCATGCGTACTACAGACAAACGATGAATGAACGTTTCTCACAGCATTAGCAAAGGAAAAAACTTCGCCTTGTAACTTTAATCGGCCGTGAACGAATACATTATGTAGGGACCCCATTCGTCTAGATCTTCTCGGATTTATCTCAGACTTCAAAAGTTTGGAAGTCGTTACGAAAAATTATTTACGACTAAAGTTTATACGAATTTACGATTGGTGAACAACAAATTAATATTCGGATATCATGAATATTCATTTCTAGTGCGGTATAAAATACCTGTTATTTTGACACACATTGTAAACGGTTTCGTAATTGAGTTGAATTGTTAATTCAGTTATTCATTCATACTTGATTTGTAAATGTAAATTCAAGTGATATTAAGTCAGTTCTAGTTGTTTACAAATATAATTAAGATTAGAATATTGATCAATTTGGAGATCGCAAAGATAGCTGAATGATTTGCCCACGTTGATTATTTTTGTCTCCCAGCACTGGACTACCAGTAACGACTGTCAGAGATCTACTAATGACCCGTGACTAACGGCTTAACGTGCTCACCGAAGCATCCGTGCTTCGGTGAGCACTCGGTGGAAACTCGAGATGTAATGGATGGTCACCCATCTGCTGACCAAGCCTAGTAAGCGCTGCTTAACCTTGAAGATCGAATTAAGCGGCTGTTATTACCTATAGCGATAGATGTTCACAGTTTTTAAAAACATCTACTGTTTACGGGAAATATTACAAAAAAATATATTTATACCTCTACTGCCTCATTGGTCTAGTGGTCGCAATCGAGACTGAGGTCCTGGGTTTGATACCCGAGTCGGGCAAATTGTTATTGGATTTTTCCATCAGGAACTTCTCATTAGCAGCCACGGAGTCTGGATCTGTACCCGATTGATGGCAATATCCTAGCCTTCTATTACATGGGCATAACTGGCGAACTGTGGGTATTCTATAAGGTACCGACACCTCTGCCTAACCCTACAGAATTACAAGCGTGATGTTATGTTTAATTTATACTAACTCCCACAATGTTTCTTAGATCACAAACAACTATCCTTTATTCCTTTCCAAATATTACTATATCCCGGATCAAAATTAAATCGGGTTACCCTACAGAATAGAACAATGAGATACATTAGTCCTGTTTATAAAAAAGCTTTCAAATTTATCCCCTGCTCTAAATGTACAAAGAAAAAGGAATAAACCATCAGATGACAGGATAAACCTGTGTTTCCGGAGAGTGTAGGTGTACTCTTCTACAGGATATGTCATATTGGATGTTAATAATAAATGCTTGTATTGTGACGAGAATCTCGTGAAAGCAGAGAAAGATAAGCAAATCAAGTATATTGACTTGGTTCGTGAGGTTGTCGACATGTGGGATGTGAACTCAGCGATCATTGTGCCGATAGTCGTATCAGCCAATGGCTTAATTGCCAAGAGTTCTCTAACCCTGTTAGTTCGTTAAATTCCATTGAATTACTATTTCATGAAAAACATAAGAAAAAAGGAACTTACCCTAAGCAGTTGTAGGTATAGTACTCGTAAGTTAAAAACTTTGTAGGTACCTACATATGCAAAACTAGACTTTCTTCTTCATTAGAGGTCGGTGTATCTAACTTATTAACCCAAATCTACACGGCTAGATCATTAAATAATTAAGATTCCAAAATATTAAAACAATTCTTATAACAAAACGCAAAATCGTAAATATTTCGTTGGTAAACATAAAATACTTGAGATACGAAAATGGTAATTATATGCCGAGAGTTCCACATCCGGAGTACAAATTAAGATCTGCAAATACAGAGGTAGCTCCATTCCAGAGGTCAGAAATGCGATATTTAAAGTAGCTGAAATTATTCTGAAGCTAAAACGTGCTAGACAAGACAAGATATTATAGTTTTACGCCAATACTATATTTCTTAGTAGCAGCCACGGAGTCCGAATTCATGCCCGGTTGATGGCAATAGGATCGCCTGCTATTAAATGGGACTTAAACATAACTGGCGTGATGTGGGAGTACTATTAGGTACACTTCTACCCAACCCTTCGGGGATTACAGGCGTGATGTTCTGTTATGTTACTATCAGGGATTTTACTTGTATATAAAGTCAATAACACTACAGCAATTGCAAATTAACCTTCGAAAAATGTGGAGGCATATTAGAGTAGGGGAAGACCAAAGAAACGATGGAAGGACTGTCTGAAAGATTATGTGGCTAGAAAGGGGGTGAATACTGAGTTGACAACAAATATTGAAGAAGAAACATACATGCTGCGACCCTGACACCAAATAAAAAGGGATAAGGGCATGAGAATAATGGGGCAAAGTGTTATTGAGTTTTTCCATCAGGAATTTCTCAGCCACAGTCATAAGTCTGAATTTAAGCCCGGTTGATGGCAATAGGCTCGCCCCCAATTATATGGAACTCTTTTTTATTTGTAGAAGTAAATATTATATACATTAATAAATTAAAATAACCTATATTAACTAACTAACTTAAAAATAAACTTAAAAAATGGCGTCAAAAAACTCCTCCTCAACGCTGTCAACAGGTAATGTACACAAAAGACTGGCGGCGTTGCCACGTTGTATGGCAAAATTTGAACATGGAACTTAAACATAACTGACGAAATGTGGGTGTACTATTAGGTACACCTCTGCCCAACCCGTCGGGGACAAAGGCGTGATGTTATGTGAATAATGAGTCAATTCGGTGAACAATAAATTTCCCCGACTTTACATACAAAGTCAGGTAAAAGCCTAATTGGTACCTGTTAAGCCCTAAATTATTAGGTATCCTAAAAGTCTCCATAGTTTCCCGAAGTTTGGAAATAATATGTCCGATTGATGTCATTAAGGCCCGGCTTTTATTACACGATAGGGGCTGAATATCGCCGTACCTGTAAAATATTTGAATAGATAAAATAGCAAAGGGATACTTCGCTGTCGCTAGGCCACCAGATAAACAGTAAGCTAACCAAATTAATTAAAAAAACTAAAACGGTATTTCTACTTAGATGTATTTGCGGATTGCCTCATTGATCTAATAGTCGCAATCCCCACTGCTGAGCGCAAGGTCTTGGGTTCAATTCCCAGGTCTGGCAAAGTGTTATTGGGTTTATTCATTCGAAATCCTCACCAGCAGGACGGAGTCTAGATTGGGCTAGCCCCTTATTACATGAATTCATAACAGGCCTACCTGTAACTCTGCCTAACTCTTCAGGGATTATCACGCGGCGTGATGTTTGAGTTTTCTGGCTTGTTTGTACGTGGCAACACTTACCATTAAGTTAAAAAATAACTTTAGAAATTACTGTTAATCTTAATACACAAGGGCATGTAGATGGAGATGTGTTCCCTAAAATAGAAGGAATGGATCCATTTCATTGGTTCCCATGGGCGTCGTCAGCTTCAGACGCGAGGGTAATTCAAAAAATTACTCATGTCTGTTTTCGATTTAGGCTACGTTCACGGCCTCGGGTGATGCTACTTGACTCGCGCGCTAGTTAACTGTGTGTGGCCGTCGTCGGACGCTCCCCAAGTCGCGTCTCGATGACTTGTAGCATGCTCCAGGGGCGATTTCAAATTAGCGTATTTTCGGCGCGTTTACGCTCGCTTTTTGCCATACACGCAACTTGTACGAGCCGCGAGAGACGCCTCCTTGCGCACCCACTCACCTCGTGATCACACTGGAATAACCGCTTGAGCAAATGTGGCGCGCGTTTACGAGTGTAAGCCGATACGAGCTCATACGTGCAGAAAAATACGACAGTCTAAAACTGCTCTAAGAACTGTTTTCATTTGTTTTTTTTATCGTGTAGTTTCGTAGTTTCTGTTGGATGATATGTATCGCTTGAGTGTGTGGCTCATGGCCGAGGCGTTAGAATTGTAAATGACAATATTTGGCTGTCATGTCTTGAAATAAACTTCAATTACATACGTCTACAGAGTTTATTGTTATGACGTGTTTCTTGTTTCATGCCTTTCAAAATAAGAACATTCTTTGATATCAAATGCTGTATGAAGGTTTCGAATGTGACACAGAATATATAACCAGTTTATTTTCCATTATGAACAACTGAAGGTTTTATATGCTGTTTTTTCAGCCTAGATCACTAAGCTGGATAAACACCGTACTTGCCAAAGAATCTCCTCATCAAATATTTCGTTTATTTTCCAGTGCTCCCAAGCCCTCCATTCTTCATGGACGAGATGAGCAACAAGGTGGTGGGCAGAGTGGGGCCCTACCACGACGGAGACACCCTGGTGCTGCGCTGTCTCGTCATAGGAGGTAAGGACACACTTCACTTAAAAACTCATAACATACAGGGTGTAAACAGACCAAAGCCGTCAACCAAGCATTCTGTACATCAAACTAAGTAACTTTACGCAAAAATTATTGCTGGGAATAGACTTTTTTTTTGGGGTGAAAAATCACGTTTTACGGTAGGACTCAATGGAAAGCAGTCAAAGCATTGTGCTGATGAATGGATTGAATAGTACGGGGGTCGTGGAGGTGTGTAAAGTAAAAATCTTACATTAAAAACATGTATTTAAAAAAAAACTTGTGAAAAAGTTGGAACTTTGACCCCCATTATCTCCGTAACTAGGAGGTTCCCAGGTATGGTCTAAAACAAAAAAAATATCGCAAAGACGGGGAGAATAAGTGCCTTTCGGATATGTTAAGGGTCTATTTACACCCTTTATATCAAGCCAACATTCACACAAATATTGGCCAGGCAACTCAACTTTATCAGAGCCTACCAGGCCAATTTTGAATCAATTATTGGCCAAGTTGTTACGATTGGAGTTGCTAGGTACATAATAGGTCCTCCTAACGCAAACTTCAATGGTTGTGGTAACAAAAAATAGAATCTAGGAGAAATAATATCCAGAATGAAATAGGTAGTTGAAGGACACTAGCATAATTATCTAACTGAATGTTAGGGAAAAGAAAATCTGAAAAGATTTCGAACGAGGGGCAAAAAAAGGTTGAAAAAAATGTGGAATTCGTTCCTTTCATAGCGGTCATTAGCGACAAATGAGCTACCGCACTAACACAATTATATGAATGGAAGACCACCATATGCCTAGCCTTTTCCCAACTATCTTGGGGTCGGCTTTCAGTGTAACCGAGTGCAGCTGACCTCCAGTTTGAGTAACACGATAACCCTTGGCAGTTCTGGTTGTCACCTTTTCGGGAATCTGACTTCACGTAACGACAAAAGTCAAAGATCTACGAATGACAGTCGAGACCAACAGCGCGAGGGGTCCCGGTATATTAGAAGTGGTCACTCATCCACGGACTGACCTCAACAACAGTGACTTAACCTTCAAGATCGACCCGTGCAACTGTTATTATACAGGGTATAAACAGACCCTTCACATAGCCGTCAACCAAGCAATCTGTACATCAAACTAAGTAACTCTACGCAAAAAAAAATGCTGGGAAACGACTTTTTTTTTGGGGTGAAAAATCACGTTTTATTACCATACCTGACTCAATATAACGCACTCAAAACATTGTGCTGATGGATGCAATGTACAGGGGTCGTAGAGGTATTTGAAGTAAAGTAATAACCTTAAAAATTGTATTTTTTTTTTTAACTTGTGGTAATTTGGAACTTTGACCCCCAATATCTCCCGTAAAGAAGGTTCCTAGGTATGGTCTAGAACAAAAAAATGATCGCAATGACGGGGAAAACAAGTGCCTTTCGACTTTTACACCCGTTATAGCCACTAGACCAAGAATAGAAGACCTAACTTACCCGCAATAGTCCGACAAGATAGATTATTTGTTACCAACTGCTTGTTTGCCTACAATATGTCCGTATATCTGTAGCGTGCGCAAATACCCGTGAGGTATGGAGGAACTAATTAAAGTGTAGGCTTAATTAGTGCTAGTCTTTGAACTCTAGCTCAAAGCTAGCATTTACCCGCCAGACAGGAGCCTTCGCGTTTTTTTTAATGGCAACAAACGACGCGAATTTTCTGCCATTTTTTCCTCATGTGTCATGGAATAATCTACATTGTGTGACTAATCATTTATCACTTTATAAATTGCACTGTCTTCATTACTAATTACGCAACTATTAACGTTTGAATAGCTGTCTATTGTTCTGACACGCCAACTTCTTTCTTTTAAAGTTTCGAAGGCAAAGGAATACATGACCTACAAGGTGTAAACAGACCCATCACGAAACCGTCAACCAAGCATTCTGTACATCAAACTAAGTAACTCGACGCTGAAATTCTTGCTGGGAAACGACTTTTTTTGTTGGGCGAAAAGTCTCAGTTTACGGTAGGGCTCAATGTAACGCACTCAAAACATTTTACCGATGGATGCATTGAGTAATACGGGAGTCGTGGAAGTGTTTAAGTAAAGTTATAACAACAAAAAAATAGTATTGAAAAAAAAGTTGTAAGTATGACCTTCAATATCTCCGTAACTGGAAGGTTTCCAGGTATGGTCCAGAACAAAAAACTGATCCCAATGACGGGGAGAACAAGTGCCTTTTGCCTTCGTTAAGAGTAACACCCATTATAATAGCAGTTGACGTTCTGTTATTTCTGCATACCCTCATGGAAAAAGGCGTGAGTCTCATGTATGGTCTCATGTATACACAGCACCACTATCAATAGCATCCATAAATTCCTCCAAGCAGGTAATAGGGCAGGCAGGATACGACATTAAGTGTCTCATCGACAGCGAGACCACACGACATTTGCACTCCACTTCGAAATCTCATGCCAACTGATTTAATCAGCAAATACAAGCAGAATCCTTCCTTTATTAGCACACGGGTAAATTCAATTTCAGTTATTATATTATGTACCGTCTATCGTTCCTTATTAATGTTATAATCATACGGCAGCGAATGTCAAGCTATATGAAGTCAATTCGCTAATTGATATTAAGGATTTATAGGGACGTGTTTCGAGTAATTAGCTCAGTTTATTAGTAGCAGGAGAGTTAATAGGTACTTAATTATTTATACCTAAGACTTAGAGGAAATGACTAGCAGTAATGGCGACATATAAAGGGTCAAATTAAATTAGCTAACAGAACTCCACAGATTTGTTGGATATCTAAAGAGAAAACAAAAAATAAATGTATTTAGTGATTTCTTTGTGGTCGTTGACCGCACATATTCTAGTTACTATAAGTATGAGTTTATAATTTTCTGTCATGTTTAGACATCAATACCAACCACACCTGTGAACATTACACAAAAAAACGTGATTTTTGAACTGTTTCAAGTCGCCAGCGCCGCGCCGGCGCGGCCATTAACTATTTTAAATAATACCCTCACAGATTTCAAACATACAGGGTGTATATATACAGATGTCCTGCTTTGAGACGTCTTGGTGACCCCCAAGTTGTTTACTAGATTATTTGTTTACCATTTTTGTATGTAAAAACAAGCGCTTCTCGCCATCAAAGTAAAAAGTTTGGCGAGTAAATTGTATTAAAAAAAATATGCATGTTTTTGTGAAAAATAAATTAAAAAATTAAAAATAAGTAACACTAAACAAGATTATTGCTGGGAAACGACTTTTTTTTTAGGTGAAAAATCACGTTTCACAGTAGGATTCAACTTCACTCAAAACATTGTGCTGATGGATGGATTGAATAGTACCGGGGTCATGGTGGTGTTTAAAAATCAAGTAAAATCTTACATAAAAAACATGCATTTAAAATAAAAAAAAGTGGAAAAAGTTGGAACTTTGACCCCCAATACCTCCGTAACTAGAAGGTTCTCAGGTAGGGTCTAGAACAAAAAAAATATCGCAATGACGGGGAGAATAAGTGCCTTTCGGCTTCGTTAAGAGTCTTTTTACACCCTTTATTTTTTTAAACTAATTTATTATAAATCTGTTTCATCATCATTCTCTTGCCCTTATCCCAATTCATTTGGGGTCGGCGCAGCATGTCTTCTTCTTCCATACTTCTCTATTACTCGTCATCTCATCCGACACCTCCTTTCTTGCCATATCATTCTTTATACAGTCCATCCATCGTTTCTTTGGTCTTCCTCTACTCATATACCCATCCACATTCATACTCAAAACTTATTATAAATCTGTATCAATAACATGTAAAGTGTCTGCCAAACTGCAAAAAAAATATGGCGTTATATCGCCCGCGCAGCACCTTGCACTTAGATATTCTGCCGTTTTAATTTACACGGTACAAGAACACCGTATTCGTTTTCTCTTGTTAAATTCGTGTACTTCTCATTAATTACAAGTACCAAGTACACTTTTAATTAATTTCAAATAACGACATCCGATTCTTAATTAACGATGTTCTTTTACTAAGCAATGTCCCCGATGTTAGCAATGTACACACGGCGGCACATGAAGCTGTACATTTCCAGTAAACTTGGCCTCGCTTCGTATAGATTTCCTATACAATGAGAGATCCGCATAAACTGGTGTTGTATAGCTTGATTGGCCGTCGTGCTTACTACCGAGCACACTGGCGGTCGACCACTTTTCAACCTTATTACATAGAGCATAAGGGTGAAAAGTGGTAGACCTTCAGTGGAGCGGTAGTACGTATTTCAGGACGTTTTCTAAAAGTTCGACGTTCCAAAGAACCACGGTAAAAGATCAATTAAATACAACTATTTCACTTACATTTTACTTGCTTTTAACTTTTTCGGAAGTATTTCTTTTAAAACTGTCATTAGAACCAGCTGGCTTCGGGAGTTTAGTTTTTTTTTTGCAGATTCAGATTTCGTTTTTAGTAAATACGTTGGCTGAATTTAAACCGTCGTCGATACGCAATAAAGCAAGGATTTTCAAGACTGCAAGTGGACCGTTTATTGGAGAAACAAATTGATAAATATAAATTGATTAGCCTACGTTAATTTCCCATGTTATAGCCATTTCATGCAACTTTACTGCCACGAATAAAGGCGCAAACCCACTGCAGTGCACGCTGTGCACGCGGCGTATTTTAGCTGCGTGAATTCATTTGTTTCACAACGTGGGTCTATGTTTCCACAGCAGTACACGTTACACAAGTACACACTGTAGCGTGCGTGGCCCACCGCGGCATAGTCGTGGGTTAATATTCGTGTATAGCGTATACCGCGTGCACAGCGTGTGCAGCGTTGAGCTATGTGAGTGCCTTATTCGAGCAAGCCACGCATGTACTAATGACGTCTTTTGATGCAAAGCGAGTTCGTGGTTTGTAGTGGACACAATCACATACATTTTCTTACAAAGCGAAGCGTAACACATGTGCGTAGCCTATCCGTGTGCCGCGGTGGGTTTGCGCCTTAACATTTATGGTTTCAATATACGGACAATTTAAGTTGGTAGGCACAACAATATTTTCCTTTTTTTACATACCTGGTAGAACTTCATGTTAAAGTTTCCCAACGTAGATTAGGCTTTTTTATAAAAGTATCCATAACATCATAACATCACGCCTGTAGGTAATCCCCGAAGGGTTAGGCAGAGGTGTACCTAACAAGTACACCCACATTTCGCCAGTTATGTTTAAATCCCATGTAATAGGGGGCAGGCCTATTGCCATCAACCGGGCACAAATCCAGACTCCGTGGCTGCTGCTGAGAAATTTCTGATGGAAAAACCCAATAACACTTTGCCCGACCTGGGAATCGAACCCAGGACCTCGTGCTCAGCAGTCGCGCTTGCGACCACTAGACCAATGAAGCAGTCAGCTGTAGGCAGGCAGGAAGTATTCAGTCTTCAAAATCATAATAATCACTATAATCAGCATTGGTCGCTTTTGTTGCTGGGGCGTCAAGCTCTGTTCGTTCGTAAACTTATGGCACAGTTTAAATATAATGGTTCAATCCTACTATTATTTAATCTTCTTCTTCTCATATTATAAATGTTGTCGATGTTTGTTACTCTTTCACGCAAAAACTCCTGCACGAATTTGGATGAAATTTTGCAGACAGATAGTTTATAACCTGGATTAACACATAGGATACTTTTTATCTCGATAATATGATCCGTGGGACAAATATCTAACATGACGGGCGAAGCCGCGGGCATATTATCATTTAGTTGTAATCATCGAATGCTATTCAAACGCCCCTAACATTTCATCCACTAACAGCTCAGTCACCCCAAACCTTGAAATGTCTACATATCAACCGTGCGTTCATTAACAACATTCTTTCTAGACTGTTCCACCAAATAAATAAGGTCGGGTCGTCACTATAATTCAGAGGGTAGGTCGAACTAACTTCGCCAGTACCCACATTCCAACATTTCCAACTGCTAGAAGGCCGCTGGCCGGTTATCGCTTAATTTTTGCGAACTACCCTCGTTTCTGCGGCGTTCGCCCTGAATAAATGTTTGTATGAGTTTGTGAGCGATAGTTTGTTAGTTGGATGTTAGTTTGTGCTTTCTCCCGGAATTCTATCAATTTCAGAACACAGGTATTCTGATCACTAATCAGAGACGTTATTGTTTACGTGTTTCCGGGTATGGGTGTTTACAAAAAGAAGCGGGTTTCCGGTACAGACACATATATGCGGGTCGGTACCGATCGGTGCAGGGTTAACTTGCATATAGAAACCTGTTTCTTAAACCTGTTTCTTTATAAGTGAGCGCATAAGATAACAGAAATTAAAAACGGAAACCTGTTTGTTTATGTAAGCACCCTTAATCACTACACTGATATAATTGCAACGAAATAAGGATGTAATTAATGGTGCTGTATAGAGCAGTACGGAAATCTGCACTAATATTATAATGAAGTAGTGTTTCTAAGTTCGATAAAGGAGGTAATCTCCTAAAACTTCTCATCATCTGCCTACCCTTTTTCTAACTATGTTGGGGTCGACTTCCAGTCTAACCAAATGCAGCTGAATACCAGTACTTTACACGCAGCGACTGAATATCTGACCTCCACAACCCAGTTAGTACTGGGTTATACTGATACCCCTTGGTAAGACTGGTTGTCGCACTATCAGGACACTGACTACCTGTAAAGACTGTCAAAGATCTACAATTGACAGCGGAGATCAACGGCTTAACGTGCTTTCCGAGGCACGCAGGAAACTCAATTTCAAGGGTTTTAGTTTCTTTGCACGGAACCCTAATGCTTTTTCTAAAATAAAAGTAGCCGTAGTTACTCCTTATAATCTCTCTGCCAACCCCGCCAGCCCCGTCAAAATCAGTCCAGCCGAGTCGGAAATTAGCCGGAACAAACAGACAGACACAAAAATTGAAAAAAATGTTTTTTTGATTTTTTTTTTTAATTACACTAATTTTTTCTGTTTATTTAGATTGCAGATTTGTATTGATTCCACTTTTGCAAACCTACAGCAATGACCATCATCTAAAGACCTTATCATAACAATTTGATGCATTTGAGCACTTTGAGCAGTTTGAGCACTAATTATGTTTTTTAATCTACAGGTCGCCCACCACCTCGCATAAGCTGGTACTCCGGCGACACCCTGGTGGATGCTTCGGACGGGGACAGCGAGATCCCAGCAGTGCGGGAGAACGAGCTGTACCTGCCTTTGACGAGGGACAATGCTGCAGCACTTTCCTGTAGAGCTTCTAACACACACCTCCATCCACCTATAGTCGCCAGTTTGGGGATTGAGTTGTATTGTAAGTAAAGTAAAAGTAAAAAAGTTTATTGACAATATAAAAGAACAAACCCTACATACATATCCCAACAATCCTGTGATTTGTGTCTGCTAATGCAAATACAGGGTGGAAGGGACACCTACGCGAAAACCGTTACCACATATTAAGTACATCATTCTGAGCCACCGCCCCCCCCACATTGAAATTTGTCATCGGTTATTAAAAAAAATGCAATAGCTACACGGTCAAAATGGGAACAGCTGATTTTTTTTATGATGTACTGAATACGTGGTAACCGTTTGCGCGTCCACCCACCGTGTATAATCACGTAATTGTATGTCTTGTTTGAGCTTGATTCACACTGACCCCCGAACTAGTGAAAACTGTGTCACAGCAGGTCAGTCTTCCTCGTTCACAAACACTCACACACTTCCACAAGTATTTTAATATACTGATACTGTTACCTTTGATCTGAGAAAAGAACTTTAATTTGGAAGGAACTGGAAATCATGAGGAGATCCTTTGGTCAATATAGCGGGAATTAAAATTTAAAAAAAAAAAATGTTGCCTCATTGGTCTAGTGGTCGCTAGCGCTATTGCTGAGCATGAGGCCCTGGGTTCGATTCCCAGATCGGGCAAAGTTTTATTGGGTCTGGTGGCCTACCATGACGTCTTAAAGCAGGAGTAATTCATGTGTGGGAAAGAGATGGCGCTAGATGACCTGTATAGCTCTGTCTCTTTCCCACACTGGAATTACTCCTGCTTTAAGACGTCATAGTAACCCCCCTGGATTAGTGTCCAGTTAATAGGAATGATCGCCCCTATTCCTTGGGAATTCATTAAACAAAACAATCGGCCTCTCCGTGTACTAGACGCCTCTGAATATTCCTTTAGGGATTCAACATTGTCTTTAACTAAACGTTAGCTGTAACTCATAATTAGTCCCCACTAAATTCACCATGATTTGGCATACTTCCATTATAATGTCTTTGAATCCACCTCTCACCTCCATCTCATATGTTAAGAATTCACAATTGAATCCATCACATAAGGAAAACATAAAGGCACCAGTAAATCTGTTACATGTAGACTCTAAAAAGATACTTCTTGTTGTCAGTACCCGCATACAACGTGTCGATCCACTGGGTGCGTGGCACGGTCGGGGACGCCCTGCGCGCAGGCGGCATTGCGCTGGCGCAGTGCACGGCGCGCGGCTCCTACCCGCAGCCCGAGCTGTCCTGGTGGCTCGACCATAAGCACCTTACGCATCATAGCAACCAGGTATGCCACTAAAATCTTTGTAGTGTTCTCTTACCGTCCCTATGAATAGGTACGTACGTAGTGGTGTCGCGGGACTTGTAAGTAAAGACTATGTTATTATACAAAACGTCTTAACGGTCGAGAACTGGCAAAGAGTAAGGCTACGTGCCTTACTCTTTGACAACAACTGACTTAGTAGTGCATAACCGAGACAGCAGCTGATATCGATACCATATCAATGAACTTCAATTCTATAGTATGCTAGTTACGCATTATGATTCGACACCCAAAACCTTATTCAGCCCAACTAATTCAATAGCTATCTAAGTATCTACTCTACCCTCGTAACTGGAAATACAAAACAGTGTTCAATTTCTGTTAAGGTGAAGTTACTGCGTTTTCAGTTACGAGAGCTATATTAGTCTCATTCTACATTGAAACAACAATCACTAAAATAACAATTTCAAATCAAAGTTACATTATTGAACTCTTTCTGAGCAATCGGGTCAGAAGACATAACGAGCTTACTCTAGAAAAAGATTTTTTTTATCTTTTCTTATTTCAATTAGACCAAAACACAAACCTATTATAAAAACAGCAACCCAATCTTAATGAAGCGACTCACGATCCGTTCATAATGACTTACAAAAAATCGCAACCCCCGGAAGCGAAGAGAGAGGAAATCAATTAACTAACGAGGAAACCAGGTAATTATCTCGCGTCAATCATCGAAAACGTTGAGCTAGCTACTAACTATGAAGGTGCTCGTTCGACAAAATTATGATTTGTGTCGTGTACATAGACGTAACCGCATAAAGGGTCTTTGGAGACGAGGGTAGTTGGCAGCTGTTGTATTCGCAAATATTGTTATTACGCGGGTAGTAGGTACCTATACCACTTTTGCTGAAAGGTTTTTTGGCAGTGTCAAGTTTGGTCAGTATTGTGTTTTAATTTATGTAGACAAAGTAATTAAATACGAATACAGGATTGTTATGTCAGCCTGTGCACAATAAGTATTAATTTTAATAAAAAAATCAACATGTACTTAAGAAACGTCAGAAGATAGGTACACACGGCGGCACATGAAGCTGTACATTTCCAGTATAACGTGGCCTCGCTTTGTATTGATTTCCTTTAAAATGGGAGATCCGCATAAACTGGTTTTGTATAGCTTGATTGGCGGTCGTGCGTATAAGTTTCGATTAGTAATAGAGAATAACGGACAAGAAACTGAATGATTTTTTTACTTGTATTACATAGAGGGTGGAAGGGACACCGAGGCTAAAACGGTGACCACGTATCCAGTATATCATTCTGAGTCGCCTCACATCAAAAATTTTAGTCGGTTATTAAAAAAAAACAGCTGTTTAGTATAAAACTGTATTATCTACACGGTCAAAATGTATGAAACAGCAGATTTTTTGATGAAATTCAATTGGGGCTCCCGAATGATGTACTAATTACGTGGCGTGGTTATAACCGTTTTAGCATCGAAGTCCATTCCAACCTGTGAAACATACATGTCATTACTTAATATCTGAATATTAAATTTACTTATGATTTTATATTCAAGTTGGATATGTGTATGTGCATTGTTAAACCCAATAGTAATCCAATCTTATTTTCAATTATGAAACTAATCCCGCTATGTTCTCTGAGTAAAATATCATTCGTGTTGTCAAGTAAACTTGTAATTTTATTTTATCTTGAACTCAAGGGAATTTTCCTAAACCTTATGCAAAGAAAGTTCTTAGGCAATCATATGAAATGGCTCGATAATCGACGGTCAAATTATGTTATTACATTTTCTACCCATATACGCGTTATTAAACAAATTATGTTTGTTCGAGTACTACCTATAAAGTGTAATTTCAGAATATTACTTTTCTAAGTGGTTGGAAAATTCTAGACTAGTGAATTCATGACTGTATGGTTTATGATTATATTTCAATATATATTTTCTTCTCTTACAGACATGGTTCAACTCATCCCTCACGGCGATTTCATACCTAGAGCTAAGTCCCGCGGTTGGTGACAATGGCGCAACTCTGGCTTGTGTCGCTACCAACCCAGTAATGGCGCCCAACAGGGGCTCCAAAGCTGATGTCATAACGCTTAATGTAACATGTGAGTTATTATACCTGTGTGTTAAGTAGACCTAAGTAGTATTGCAGAGTTCAATAATATGATTTTTAACTTCCAAGTAATCAAACTTGTGATGGCGCCCAACAGATGTCCCAACTGGGTGCCATTAGAATTGATGTCTTAAACTGAAATGTTAGAACAGTGAAATCTTAACTGGACCTGAGTAGTAAGTACTGAAGATGACAAAAATAAGATTTTACCTCCCTTTAAGAATTACAAGCTGTACGAGTGCCAAAATACCCCACTGCAGAGCCGAATTCATAAAGCTTAATGTAATATGTGACTTATCTGAACGATATCTTAACCGGACCTAAATGTGACTATTGCCTACAAAAATGCAAATTTAACTTTTTACCAGAGTTGTAACCTAACTTGTAATGGCGCCCAACAGATGTCCCATTCGGGCTCCATTAGCGACTGTATTTTTAACTTAAATGTTAAATGTAATTCATCACGAAAATGTCTTACCATAAACAATACTCAACTCTGAGTTTAACTGTACAGCTACCGCTCATTGGTACTAGTAACGCCAGTGGCAATTATTTTTAACGTAATAGCGTTACACTTAATGACAAAAATTTATTGAGGTTCACTTGTAATGACAACAAATTTTTACACTTTTTTAGGTATTGACTCGAAATAGATTTACAAAACGCTTTAGAAAAGTATCAAATAGAGCATGTTTCGTAATGGCGCCCAACATAAATTTCGGAGATAATACGTTTATTGCCTTAATATTACCGGCTGTTAGGCACCAAAGCGACAACAAAACTGTGGCAATTTAGTGGTACTCAATTGAGGTTCCAAGTCCCAACGTTACTAAACAATTAAATTACATTCAATTTTGCTCAAAATGTGTCATATCTAGAACTAAGTCCCGCAATAACACGATTCTGCGTTACTACACACTCGGTACTGGCGCCCAACAGGGACTCCAAGGTTAATATCATTACGCTTGCCATTACATGAAAGTTATCTAAATAGTTCATCTAGTAATTTGGAGTACTGTATTTAAGGTTTCATTTTCTAAGTACTTTTTGTAAATTAGTTTTATCCAATCCTCCAGGGAAATTTGTTTTGTTACGAAAATAATTATGTGCTCTTTCCTATGAAACAATTGAATTGGAGATTTTAATTAGTGTAATTTTACACAGTACCCTTTAGTAAAAGCCGACTACCAATTTAAGCAGTGATTAGATTGGTAAATATTTAGAATAACAGAGTATTGTCAGATTCGTGTTTCTGATGAAAATTTTTAAACAACCTTATTACCCCCTAATTAGATTGTTAAATTGAATTGCCTTCTTCCTCTCTCCTACTTTGCTGTGCCCGACAGAGTCTACAATGATCAAATATTGTCTTTATATCTTAACACCTAAGTGCAAATAGTTTAATGCAATAAATATAAAAAATGTTTATGTTTTCAGATAGTCCAATGGTAGACGTGATAAAACTGGGCGACGGCAATCTGAATGATGTGGTTGAGTTAGACTCACTGCAGTTAGAGTGTGACGTCAGAGCCAACCCGCCCGTTGAGCAGTTCATGTGGTACTTCAATGTAAGTAAACATAACATAACGTGAAGTTACTAACAGTTTCAATGTTAGAATTGACTTTATGTTAACGGGATAAGTTCTACTGTTTCTTGTCGTTTTAAAGTAGAACGTCTACTGGCTTAAGATTTCCCTGAAACCATTCTCAGTGTAAATAAGAAATAATAAAATCTTAGGTTTGTTGAAAACCACTTTCCCGACGAAAAACACTTAGACTAAACAACTTTACTTACATACCTACTCACATTACAGGATATAGAAATAAGACCCGGCGGCATCTGGGGCGACGCGACGTCCTCGCACCAGCTGCTTCTGGAGGAGGCGACACGTGCTCATGCTGGCCGGTATGCGTGCGCAGCTGCTAATGCGATAGGCGAAACAAGATCAGATACTATTGTCATTACTGTTTTCTGTAAGTACTTCGATGCTTCTCCAGTAGCAATTTCTCCACACTACACTATAAGTGTAAGTTGAAAATTGTTTCCAAAATGAAGTTGGCAGTTTTAATCAACATTATTTTGTGTAGCGTAACGTAAATACTTTTGTCCTCTGCTGGAAATCTTTATTGACTGCAAAAAGGGCAGTTCTAAACAAAATAGCAATCACTACATCAGGCAGTGTTTTAAAGCAACATTGTCTTAGAAATTGACCTTCCCTCTTACCTTTATTTCAGACCCACCCGAATGCACAGGCTACGGCATCAGACTCGTCAAAGAAACAATACACTGCGTCGTCAAAGCCCTACCAGCTCCCGACACTTACTTCTGGCACCTCCAGGCTGCTGGCTTCGAAATTCAACACCTAACAACAGGGTCTCCGCTATTACCGCTGGATCAAATCACAGGACCTTTAGCGGAGACCTTGAAAGCTAGCTGTGAGGCCAGCAATGGGGTTGCGTCGCAAGAGGAGCCTTGTGATAGACTGTTCACCTTTGAGCATCTGAGGCCGCCACAGCCACAACAGTGCGATATTGCGTACGAGTTTGGGGAGTTTCAGATGAGGTGTATACCAGGTAGAGTGAAAGTATACTTACTAAGCTTTAAATACTTTCTTAACATATCAGATTGAAAAAATATCTGTTTAGAATTGTATAGAAGAAAAAAAAATAGAAATTTGTAAAAAATATTTTACTTGGTACCTAGTTCCATAACATAAAAGAAAAGGCTCTCACAACTAACCTAATAAGCATTATTAGCATCTAACTGATAATTAACCTAATACTTTACTTTTTTCCAGTGGAGAACGCAACATACTACGAAGTATCAGTCTGGCGAATGTCAGAGAGCAACTCCACATTAGTCCTGGAACGTCGCGCCAGCATGGGCTTCGGGAGCGGCCGGGCCCTAGCCGCCGCCGGGCCGGGCGCCGCCGGGGCCGCGGCCGGCGGGCTGGCCGTGCGGGCCCCGCTCGGGGCCGTGCGCAGAGGAGACGAAGCCGGGGCTAGAGCGTGCAATAGATATGGATGCTCGACGCCGCTACTGCTGAGGCCAACGGATACGTTACTACATGCTGCGGATCCGCCGTGGTGGCATTGTGAGTACCCGTCTTTATTATTTCGTCAAAACTGTTTTAGTTACAAAAATTAAGGTTGACAAAACGTGATAACTAAATGTTTTCATCACCTTATCTCAACAACTAACGACATCTACTTAGTGGGATTCATAAACACTAAAAGTAAATGCTGTGAAGCTCAAAACCACAAACAAAAAAGCTACATAAAGTTCACCCCTAGGTAAAAGCTAGCGACATCTAGCGGGTGGTGCGATAACTACTTTCAATTTGAATTTACTACTGTTCTCGATTGGTAGCAAAGATGGCGTTAAAAGCCTCTTGTCTATGGAAGGTTCCAATTTCAAATGAGACGTTTTGTCCTTTTTCTTCGTCCAATATAGAGGGCCTTGTTTGCACTTTGCGAATCAGTCAGAATTATTTCAAAATTAGTGTGTAATGTACTAAACATTACAGACTAATTTTGAAAACAGATTGTAAAGGCGCTCCCTGACCGGGAGCATTCGCCTGTAATGTAACAATCCAAGATTGGATTTTGTACGGAATTAACTGAATCCAAATTGTTACAATACAAACAAATCCCAGTGAGGGAGCGCCATTACAGACAGCCTCATTAGTGCTCTATGACTAGCTTAATCAAAAAACACTCTTTTATTACTGTTTTTAGTTTTCCTAGAAAGAGACGTGGGCATATCAATAGGAGCCGTCGTACTGGTGGCCGTGTTCATCATATCCTCTGTACTACTGGTGCGGCTGGCCAGGAGGCCGCGCTCCAAACCGCAGCCCGTCATACAGGTGCTGCAGCTTGATGATGTGGCGAGAAACTATTTGGATAATATTGGTGGTAAGTTTGCGTTTACATATTTTGTTTCTAGCCCGCACTGATTCATTGCATTTCTGGTTGAAAATAGAAAAAAAAAGTTTGCTCCATGATTTACCTTACTCAAAAAAAATTAAGATTGTTGATGGATGTGGCAATTTATCTGTTTTTGCTGTTAAAATTAGCTTTTGCCTTTATATTTTCGATACTGTGGCAAAAGATGGATACGAAGTAAAGCAGTAGATCTGGTTTAACAGAGCAGTGTATCATGACGTGAAGATCTAGACAATGATGCATAAAGCATTTGAACCATCTTTCTTATTCCAGAGCACAAAGTGCACGCGTCCTGCAGCCTGCGCTCGTGCAGTAGCGGCTACTCCGACGCGTCGGGCGACTCGGCCCCCGCCGCCCCCGCCCTCCGCCGCAAGCCGCCCCCCGCGTGGGAGCGCTGGGAGCCCCCCCCGCCTGACGTCACGCTCACGCTACATAGAGAGAGTGCTGTTTAGACTACGACTGATTTTAAGACATGGCTTTTTGTAAACCCCTTGGAGCCTACTACCACAGAAGTATTATGTTATCTTACTTCAGTGCGGGAAAGAGATGGAGCTATGTATCCAGCATAGCTGTCTCTTTCCCACACTGACTGTTATAAAAGGTAGTGATAGGACCCCAAACATGAGGACTTAACCGTAACAGTTCAGTGAATTTGAATTACCGGTCGGAACTGCTCTTATGATTATGAAGACACTATTCGATTGCTGTAAATTAGGTTACTAATTATTATTTCATTTATTATTCGACTGATTCTAGATATTTTTATAAAAATTACCTTTCAAATAATATGTTCAAGGCAGGAGACAACTAAGACAAGTTTTCAAAGACATCAGTTGACAGTTTTACAGAAACTAGGATCTGGCTGGTCTTATTATGATTCAATGAAATTCTGCGAGTTCGTGTGTCTGTGTACTTACCGATATATCTACCAGATAAAGCGGCCATTTTGGGACGCTTTAACAGAATCTTCTTAGGATAACAATAAGAATCAAGTTAAAATGGTCACAAACGCAGTAAATATTATCTATTGCCATTTTGTGACCATTTTACGAATTGTAAGGTAATTCATATTATTGTCCTATTCTGATTCTACTAAAGCTCCCATTTGAGGGCCCCAGATGTTATAAAGGGCCTAAGAGCAAAACTCAGGTGTTGCGTTGAATTCTCTTTCTATAGGTACAGTGAAGAATTTTATTTAAATACTTATTTCCGACACTCTTGCCATTAACATATTATGAACACTTGTGACTTTTCGACTGAAAATGAATCGTTTAAACAAAATCTTTGCTGCGTTCGAAACTGGACTACTGAAGTAATATTTTTAGACTTAAGACCTTGCGTGTGGTCTCTCGGACCATGAAATTGAACAAATTGTGTTCTACGAATCATTAAAACTCGCAAAAAAAAAGTTGAGCTTTCAATAAGAATTGACGCGATCAGTTGATCAACATTTATGATAAAACTAAAAAAAAAATTTGGAATTTCCAAAAGTCATAGAAAAAAAGCTGTTCAGTTTCATGGTCTGGGACACCACACAAGAGGTCTTGCGTTTATTATGTAACACGCTGTATTTCTGTAATTATGTCTATGGCAAGAGATTACTATAGACAAAAAAGTAAATCAAGTGAATTTGACGGATTAGGTATCTGGTAAGATGACAAAAATCTTTGAAATAAATTTAATAACATAGAAATCTAAATACACTGCCATATTGTACAGTTTTAAAAATAAATCATGAGATTAAATCTACAGAGTCTAGAATAGAATAAAAGTTACTGTTGCGCGTCTATTGTTAGATTTTCAGAACCCTTACAGCTATTGTTAAAATTTTATGACTTTTTAAAAGTGTCTGTTATGATTGACTGAAAGATTTAAATGGCATTATAAATATTATTGAGATTTCAAATATCTGTCTAAATAATTTTGAAAAGTGACAAAAACACACTACCAAAAAAAAAAATTGTATGTTAGTGGAAGCAGGGCCCAGTTTTCATTATATTGTTGACGCGCCAGCACGTCAAGCTACTACAATCTGTCAAATTTCTTTAATAGATTTTCAACTTTATCGCTAAAGCATTAGGTTTAAGGTTGATTGGGAAAATTTGACAGTTTCGGGTAGCTTGATATGCTGACGTCTGTTCTACGGAGTTCACTGACGGTCAACCACTTTTCAACCTTATTATTTAGGTAATAAGGGTCAGAACTTTTGCAGCAGTACCTACATGAGTTAATGAAAATATTTTAATAATGCGTCCTAAACAAGCATACTAAACAGTGCAAAAAAACTCGATATTCATATGAGTACCTACTATGCCAATTTAAAATGATTTCAATTGCATGTGATGCAACATTAATCTGAAAATCTATCCTTCAGCCTTGTTAAAAGCAAAAAGTGTCTTTACAAATAGTTTAAAAATGCATTTATTAATTTATGGATAACGCTACATCTTATCGTTGAACCATCCATATCACTTTATATCTGTGCCATGACCCCTGAAAGGTTCCAACGAAAAAAAAACAGGCTTTAAATTATTAAATATATTTGTTTATTACAAGCTTATATTATATTTAGAAATATTATATAATTAAGTAAGTCTAATATTAAATAAATATTTAAAACTATTGTTGTCTATTATTGATCTGGAATATCTCCTCTACCTCTTTCATTGTCTTTTACATTCACCGAGACGCCATGTTTGTTACCGTTGATATTTAACGAAGAACCATCAGCATTCTTCTGTTGATAAGTATAGCTCTTAGCCTCTGTTGTAACTATTTGTTTGTTTATAGGAGTAGTTTGTATAAACTCTCTCAGTGAATTAATTTTGGGAGCATTTACGCTAGGTATTACCACTGGCCTTGCGATAGTTTGGGGATTTGCTGTCACTTTGTTTGTGTAAACTACATTTGTTACTTGAGCAGTATCCTTTTCTGCTGCTACATCAGGCGCCATAGCAGATCCGTTAGTATTTGTTTTCACATTGGTCCTTAGAACGCTATTTTCTTTTAACATTTTCCCTGTATTAGGATTAACCTGTGATCTATATACATTACTGGGTATCTTTGCATTAGAAACATTATCTTTCGAACCTACAATTGGAACAGCCTTCATTTCTTCCATCTTATCTTTTGATACTGCGTCATTCCCTCCCTTATTGTTCCCTTGTGTAATGTATTGAGGTGGAATAGGCCCCAAAGTCTTAGCGATGTTAACTTTTTCACCCAAATCAGTAAAAGCTTGCACTTTCTTAGTCTGCGAATTGTCTTTAACATTGTCTTTCGTGGCAGTAATATCTTCCTCGAAATGGAGAGATTTGTGCGAATGTAAAGGTATCAGACGAGGATTAATAGCTTTAGTCTTCGTTGGTCTTAAATTATAACGTACAGGCATATCTGGAAACGACGGTCTGAACTTTTGCGGCGCCAATCTAATACCAGAAATGGTGTCAAAATTTTCTTTTAAAGCTTCCCTACGGTTTGAATTCTGTTCGTACAAATTGGCTTCAACTCTTGGGTAAGAGAAGTCGTAAACTGGAGGATTCTGATACTGAATCACTTCTTGTACCGGAGCGAACCGACTCGGGTAAGCTCCCAACACTATAGCTTCATCAACTCTTTTTTTGACACACATCGGCAGTTCAGTCTTCATGTTAATAGTTTCCAGTACTTCCAATTCAGGGTTAGTATGAGCTGTATAAGTCATCACAGGCTCATTGTTCATCATTTCTTTGTACGAATATGTCGGTTCAAATGGTTCTTTTAGTTCGATTCTTTCTTCGACTGGTCTGACTACCTCTGGTCTGCTGTCGATTAGCTCTGTAAAACGCGGCCTGGTTTCAATAACCTCTGAAACAACTGGTCTAGGTCCAGTTTCAAATACTTCTTTAAAAACTGGTTTAGTTTCAACAACTTCTGTAAGAACCGGTCTAGATTGAGTGATCTCTTGAAAAACAGGTCTAGTTTCAATCACCTCTGTAAAAGCTGGTCTTGTTTCAATTACTGGAGCTGTCATGATCTTTTCTTCTACAACATAATTACCAGAGCTTATAGAGGGAAACATCGGTACGATATTCTCTTTCATCGCATTGTTATGTCTGCCATACAAAATTCCTGTTGAAAGCAAATTGTTCACTCCTTGGACGGCGACAAGAGTATCGCCTTTAGATTTCGTGCCCACAACTGTTCCGAAAGCATTTAAGTTTACCTTTTCTACTGGTGGGGGATACACAAATTCTTCAACTACAGATTTCTTAGGTGTAACTTTGATCATAATGTCTTCATACCCTGGTAGTCGAAACAGTTTGTATCCGCTTTCTTCCGTGAAAACTGGTGATGGCTGGGTGTTAATTTGGCTTCGTCCGAAGAAGGCTGATGTGATCAAATTCTTGAGGTGTGCTAGGTGTCTTTTGGGACGTCCATTTGGAGATGCTGCGGCGACACTTGCCAGTAGCAGACACTGAAATGTGAAGGAGAAACTTGGTAAGCCTCTGGAGGAATACATTCGTACAAATTGTGAGAACACAAGGAATTTAAGGATTAAAATAGGCAGCTGAATAGATTTAGGGAAGTTATTCGCCCTTTCCTTTGCTCCACTAACCTCCTGTATAAATCTTGTGAAGTACTAACAGCTCGACAGTTATTTATTATGAGCACTGTACTAAAACAAAACGCAGCACTTCCGTGCACTGAATTTACTTTAAAAAAGACGGAAGATATAGTTTGCCCTTAAAAAAGTTACAAAACATGCTTTTACAGCCAAGTTTTATATGTACCTTGGACCGCTACTATATAACAAGCTAAATGAAAAACGAAACATCTACTCTTTAAATCACAGTAACTGCAAGAAAATTCTTAAGGAAGCTCTTCAAACTATGTCCTATAAAGATACAAAGCTTTTAAGTTTACCTTTCCTTTTAAGTTTACCTTATCCCCTTTTTTTCAAAGGTTTTATTTGTTAAACATAGGTGTAAAAGATGTAAATAAATGTAAAGAGATCGCTATGTCTTGCTGACAATGGCGTACAAATATTAAAACAAAAATATTAAAAGAATTATTTTTTTTAAAAGGTGATAGCAGCTATCTACCATACATTATTTCTTAATAATATTTCTTATTTCTAGGTAAGTTCCTAAGTTTTAAATTATTTTTAAAAACAATGTTAACAATGTTAATTGTTTTAAACACAAAAACTGTTAGGAAAAAAAATAAAAAATGTAACATTTCTTATTAGCTTTTTTTTTTTTAATTATCATCTAATCTACTTAGCTTGCATTATCGTCTAGGTATTCTTTATTAGAGTAGAATGCCTTTTGAGTTAAATATTTGTTTAAGTACTTTTTACAATCATTTAACAATTTTTTTTCTCTTATAGCCTTCGCAATTTTGTTGTATATTCTGGGTGTACCTTTAAAACTTTTGAAAACAAACAAACTAACATTTTTAACTTTTTTTTTGTATAAAGTGCTGTGTTGTGTGCATTGCCACAAATCTCATTATTACGGTGTTTCAACTTCAATGTTTCAAACTAATGTAAGTTACATTTAACACTGCCGTCTCATAAATATAAGGTCTAACTAAACTTCTTAAAATATTTCGTGTATACACGAAATATTTTAAGAGTAACTTCTATAAGTCGTAAAGTCGCTATAGCAACGAAAAAAAAAATATCTGAGTGTTTTTTTTTTTACAAAATTATTATAATAATTTTTGCATAAAATCTTTTCTCCCATATTCTAACAATGACACTAGGTAAATACGACGTAGTAAACTAGCGTAATGGATGTTCAAAAATAAGGAGCTAGTATTTAGTTTGTGGATCAAGTAATTTTAAATTATTTAATTTTTATAAAAATATACATAAAAAAAAATCCCTTGAAATGGCTTCGTTATAGCCGTTAGATGATTCCCTGAAAATATTTCGTGTATGAATAGTTAGACCTTATATACATACACGGTAGAGTAAATAACTTATACTTTTTGAACAATGGCAAGTAACTATCAGTTGATTTCAGCTTGAAAACAGATCTTAAGCATTTTTTCTGCGCTTTGAAAGCGATAAATCTATCTGTAGAATTTCCTCAGTATAGTAGTACTCCGAAACGTAAAGTGGATGTTACGTAAGCATTATTAATACAGAGAAGTTATTACTTGTGCTAAAGTAAATATTGTTCGTAATATTGTTATTTTTTAAATTAGTAAGCTGAGATAATATAATTTTATATACCTTTTTTACAAAGGTACCAATAAGAATAATATGATATGTGATTATTTAATCAATTAATGTTACCTCCAGTCGCCTGAAACAGGATTACCTAGTTCAGGCACAAATCATGGGTGAACTTGACATAGATTTAAGAAAAACTTTAAATGTTGTACCTTATATTTTATTTATTTATTTTATTATTTAAAACAAACTGAAACATCGAAACCAAGAGTACGAGAACATGAAAGGTTGCTTTGAAGAAGAAACCATGAATAAACGAGCAAACAAAGGAGCATTCAAAAGTAACAAAGTTATCAACAGTTCCAATATTGAAAACGACCAACCCGAACCGTGCACCTTTTTGTCGACGTTTTATAAGTGCCCATCTAGGCCTATGTGAAATAAAATATTTTGATATTATAGGAGGATCGTTTCGTCTAAGGAGGACAGACAACGTAAGTAGGTAAATATATCAATACTCACATTAAAAACACACAGACGCATATTTAAAACTCACTTCACTACCGGTAAACTTCACTTACGCACAACAATTTAAAACTGAACTAAAAATCGACCTGTCTCTTATTTATATATTTAGCAATGTATGGAGAAAGTCCTCATTATTGGATTATTATTATAGGATATGAGTCAACTGAGGTCATTAGTTCAAATATCCATAGAACATGCAGCCCTAATGGGTACAGGTATTTTACAACTGCACATTTTGTACTAAACTGCTCAATTAGATAATCGAGTTGCATTAATGTGTAATTTAATGTTTATTAATTATTTTAATCATGTGTTTAATGTGATTTTAATGTTTATATAATGTATGGACTACGTCTGAAATAAATGAATTAATAATTAAGGATAAGGTGACCAGTTTGGATTTAATAATTAAATTATTTATTCTAGTTACATAACTCATAGTGTTAGTTACAATTTGACTTATATCTATTTTAGTAAACTTAATTATACAAAAATAATGAACAAATACCAAACAATAACGAGGTGAACCATGGCACATCGTTATTATGCTGCAGGTCCAGCAGAAATCTTGCAACACCTGTTAATGATCGCGCAATCCAGTCGGCCTAAGATCATTTTTAGGATGCTATTGGTGCTGCCCTGCACCCTGCGTACCAGGGATGCGCATCTCTTACGCATGACTGTATAAAAGCAATCTACGCGGGCTTCTGCAAACATCCCTGAAGAACTACAGAAATAAAAAAACGAAATGCGAGGAGTGAAAGCTCTTCGGCAAAAAGCAGAGGACGACCGTCCAAAAAGCTTGACCTAGACAGCGACATCACAACGATAACTGTGGCCGAAAATCTTATGTCAATCCCATAAACAATCCTAGTAATTGTAGAATTTATTACTTGGAAAATGATTGCCACTTGTCTAGGCCCGGTCTAAAATCAAATATAAACATCAGAAAAAAAGGTTCATTCTGAAAAATTCGTTATTAACAAACCTAACTCAAAGTACATTTTCACTTACGCGTACGGCGCAAGTTGATTTCTGTGAACGGCTAAAATGATAAACTGTCATCCAGTTGATTCGCTCACTTTTGAAAAAAAAAATATTTAGTATAAAAAAAAAGGATAAATAAACTAACTTACTTACTAAATAACAGGAGGCTTCTAAGGCTTCTAAGTACTTCTCCACAGTGTTTTCTTCCGGAAACCGCCCGAAGACTGGCAGGATTGCCACTTTGTATCATCATCATCATCTGCCTAGCCTTTTCCCAAACTATGTTGGGTTCAGCTTCCAGTCTAACCAGGATGCAGCTGTGTACTAGTATTTTAATTAATTAATAAATAACATGAAGCGATTGAGGATTGCCACGTTGAATGGCAATACTAATTCTTTGGCTAAAGAAAGAGCCAGCCCTCTGGACACGCGAAGTCTCGACCAATCGCGAGTACCTAAAGGAGACGCGCAATTATGCCCCATGACCCGAACGTTTCGACCCAAGCTACTTTTGTAGTTACTTGAATTATAAAAAAAAAACAACACTCATTTTAATATAATGTTTATTCATTATACTAATGGAAGACAAAAATTACATTCACTTGAGACTAACGAGAGCCACATGATCATTTCCACTTTCAATACCAATATCTCCTTATTATGTGTAAGGTGATAAAATTTCTAAAACATACAAGGTGTCAACGGACCCCTAACGAAGCCGTCAACCAAGCACATCAAACTAAGTAACTCTATGCAAAAATTATTGCTGGGAAAGGACTTTTTTTTGGGGCGAAAAATCACGTTTTACGGTAGGACTCGTTTTGAGTTACAACTCACTCAAAACATTTTGCTGATAGCCGCATTGAATAGTACGGGGGTCGTGGAGGTATTTAAAGTAAAGTTATAACATTAAAAACTTACAAAAAAAGTTTGTTGGTGTCCAGAACAAAAAAAAAATTATCGCAATGACGGGGAGCACAAGTGCGGCTTCATTAAGGGTACTTTTAGACCCATTATAATGACGATATAGTTACAAAATTATGTAATACTTAATACTTATTTTAATAGTTTCATTCGAAAAAGGTTTTAATGACCATATTATGTTTATGACTCTTGTTTGACTAGAATAATTTTAAACTTAGTATATAAAACAGTGTCCAATGATGACACCGAAAACAAGTACAAGTAACTAAAATCCAGGAAATTAAATAAAAATAACTTTCAATAGGTACATATCTAAAATTAAATTAAATGCGAAACATTCACAAACCGTAGTTAAATAATTAACTCAGTTTCTATAAGTTTAAGTTCCTAGCTTATAATATTTTTTTTATTGGATGTGAATACGGCAGAAAAGAGGACGAATACGGCCGAAAAGAGGACTCTTTGGCTTTGATACCACCTCCAGATTTTCCATAGCAACTTATAGATCTACTGTAGGAGTAAATGAACATAACAAATCATGCTTTTGAAGTAGTTACACAGAGGATACTCTATTTGACCAAAGTTTTCGCATAACTTTATGCGCCATATTTACGGCTGTTTCCTGTTGATGAGTATTTTCTAGTACCAGAACCGAGAGTAAAGACTTAGAATAAGAATAAATTATGAGATCACTCGTTTATATTAAAATCGGGTTGAAACCCTACTAAATACATTCACACCTCTGGAACCTTCTGGAACTTTCCAAAACCTGGTGCGCGTAGACGGAACTACGCGCACCAGGGCACCTCAGCATCGAACACGTGTCTCGGAGGATGGATGGCGTGCGGCGCGTGATGGGGCTGTGGGGAGCCATGGAGCAGCTCGCACATGAAGCTGATGTAGGTGATGGCCAGCCTCAGGGTCTCGATGCGGGAAAGACGCTTCTCGTAGGCGAAGGTCGGGACCTGGGGGATATTGATTTGGTTAGAAATTTCAGAGTTATGCTTGTTTTAGTGTTTTCTCTAAGGGAGATACGGACCAAAGGCACAATGATTATAGAACCAATTTTGCATTGACCCCTAGGAAATTGGAACAAGAATCATCGAAAAGAAGAATCATCAGCTCGATTGGAGTTTTTTAGATGTTTATAATAAAAATATACAAGATTAGATTACATATTCGATGGCTTTTTATGGCTTTTGTTGGCATTGCTGGATTTTGCCCATTAAAACTTTAGTTGAGGGTTAGTAGACCACAAACACATATTTACGATACCTTGTAATCCGGTTAGGTGTTGTTGCACCTACATATGGCAACATACATACATGCCATTCGAAATGTTTCGCGTCTGAAGAAACATAGTTGTAGACCATACCGCCTGGATAAACTGGCCTTTAATTTAGGTGGAGCATCACTCTTGATTTCGCTACTCGTGTATGTTGAGACGTCATGGCTCCCTTTATTTTAAGCTTGATCATAAATGGTGAAAACAAATCTTCTAGCAAAGATTTCACAGTGAGCTGTACTTTGCAAAGACATCATACTTATCACTCGTGTATGTTCATGGAACATCGTTGTTGTTGTCATCACCTCCCGAAGCTGAGGTGTTGATGCTAACATGACTTGGAATATGAATCAAGTACGAACCTTCATGCAGGTTTTCAAGCTGCAGCAATATGGCGTAACGCCACTGCGGCAACGCCTTACCAAACTTTGTTGTTACTGAAGATGGACCTAACAATGATTTAAAGTAAACATCAAGAACAAACCTTCCTCCGCAACCTATCGAAGCCCTCATTAAGGTTGAAGGTGCGTCGCTGCTCGCGAATGTTGGCCGCGCGACGTTGCGCGACGGAGGCGACGCGATGCCTCGACTTCTTGCCACCTGACGACGGACACGCATGGTTTTAGCTTAAGTACTCAATACCAACCTTCCTACGCAACTTATCGAAGGCTTCATTGAGATTGAACATGCGGCGTCGCTCACGAATGTTGGCGGCGCGACGTTGCGCGACCGACGCGACGCGGCGTCGCGGCTTCTTGCCCCCGGACGGGACGCGAGCGCCGGCGCGGCCGCCGCAACCCGCCGCCGACCACACTGGTCAGGCCAATTTGTTATATAATAGGAATATAAAGGGCCTGATGATCACTGAACCCCTAGCGAACTTTACCGCAGTCTTATTGGCTCTCCGGTAAACCTCGCTGGTAGATTGCGCTCGGTGCTGAATAAAACCGCAAGGAAAGGGCTCTCTTCAGACGCTTAAATACAGTGTATTACCAATTGCTACTCATTAATTTGTAGTGCTTTCGAAGTCAATGTCCAATTAGGTATACATATGGTATCTAAGGTACAAACATAAGAAAAGATTATCTACAGCTATAATCAATTAAATCAAAGTAAATAATATGGTTAGTTACCCAGGTCGGCCGGCGGGAACGCCAGGATGTCGGGGTAGGGCACGGGTGCCGGTGGCGCGTCCCACAGAGGCCCGTACGGAGACACCTCGCTGCCCTGCACAACAGATAATCTATCAAGCTGATTTTTTTAAATAAAAACTGAAAAGAACGCAGAATGTCAAAGTGAGCTGGAATATTTTAGCTCTACATCGGGTTGGTTAGATTTTGTTTCTTTCAATCAATAATGTTCTTCCACCTAACTGCGTTTGATCACGATATTCTTAGACAGCTTAGAGATCCAGCGTCTGATCCATCCCCCGTTCGTGTTGGAATGCTGGAGGGGACCGCAGTCCCGTCGAAACTTCGAGACAGTTGAGAGTTAAGGAAGAGAGATTGGCCCTGTGTTAGTGCAAACACTTGTGCACTAGGATTTAATAATACTTACTCTGTCGATGGCTAGTCTCCAAAAAAGGCGGACTACAGTTATTGCTACCATGATTTTAATAAATATGTTTTGTTGTAGGCTATGGAAGCCAAGGAATTCGTTAGGACTCCTCACTGCAGTACTGAGCTGGTTATCAGATCATCTAAAGCTTTGTCAGATTGGATATAAGAGTAGAGGAAGTCCAAAGAAACGATGAATGGACTGTGTCAAGAATGATATGACAGGAAAGGAGATGTCTAACGAGATGACGAGTAAAAGAGAAGTATGGAAAAAGAAGACATGCTGCGCTGACCCCAAATAAATTGGGATAAGGGCAGGGGAATGATGATGATGATGTCAGAGAGGGTAGCCGTAAGCTTCCTTCCAAACTTTCGGCACTTTTCAGTCTCATATAAGATTGCAATAGGCGTGCCGAAGTTATAAGACGTTGTGACGATGCACAAAAGTTCTAAGAAAATTGCTGGAGTTTCGTCAGAACCACTTTACCTTTATGATACGTCTCGAAACCACTAACATAAAACACGGTATTACTTTTTCATGAAACACCACAGATTATCTTATGATTATGTATGTATCTGACAAGTATTGGCACTACGATTAACCTACATTTAAGCCATCATTCTGGGAAGCCAATGGTCCATATGATAGAGCAGAATATGGATTAATGAGTGAAATAGCAAAAAAATAAGACCAGGTACATACTGCTGAGCTGCTCCAGACGTGCGGCGTCTCGCTGCCGTATGACATCAGCGGGAAATGAATCTTGATACCTTTGCACAGACTCCCGGACGAAACTACCACCACCAGCACTCACTGAGCTCCAGGAACCACCGCACTGACAATCAAGGACCGACCAGAAGCTCCCAAGCATCAAAATGGACTAAATCAAATTATATCTTCACGCTATACCCGGGAGCTTCGTAGTTTTATTAATTTCACTTGCTTGACAAAAACCAACCCAAACATTTCCGTCCTAAAGTTGAAATTGAGTCTGTATAGTCTCAAATTCACCCCTAACCATGGTAACGACAGTCTTCTCGTTCCTGGTTGGCTGAATGTAGGGTGAGATGAGGGTGGTGGTCTGTGATTGGTCGCAGCAGGCGCAGGAGGCGGACTGTATCGACCTCTTGGTCCTGAATTTTGCTGTAAAACTGTTTAAATGTATGAAAAAGAAGGTTTCCCTTGACTAGTACGAAGTGAATTTAACGTTGATTCTTTTAATTTACAATCAGGTAGTCAATGTTTTGTGAGTAGATAATAAATTTGTATTTGAACAAAACATACCTATTGGTGCTAATTTTCCAAAAATTAACAGCCATGTTTTATTTGATCCGAGCGAACAAATTTTACTTTTAACAACGACTTTGCAATGTTCTACAAGAGATTTATTCTTTATTCCTGTAATTTTAACTTTTTCCCGGCTGTTTGTCAACGTATATGAGTTTAAATGTTTGTAGACACACATACGAAACAGGAGAAATTCCAAGTGAGGAAAGAATTAAAAAAAAAAATGTATTTATTACCATGTTTCCATCTGCGTTTTTCTTTTATATAATATTTCTTAATCTACTACTTTCGCTATCGTGTAAAGAAATTCCTCATTTCTTTGCTGTGATGAATATCTAATCTTTATGTGTATACCTACTTATTCTAAACTGCGTCGATTGGCAACATAAAAGTGAAATCTTTCCAGCTGCCTCTACCATTTTTCTACAGTCTCCTTAGAACTTCTGGAGCTACCACTTACGGTTGGTTAGTGGAAATACCCTGAAATCATGAAAATCTATCAGCTTGTTTTTGATCATGAAACTTTTTTTTCGCAATTTCAAGTTTGGTCGTCTCTTAGTAAATGTTATTCATAATGATTGATGAGCACAATGACCCCTCAATTGTGTTTTGATTATTTCAGTTACTTCGATTTTGCTGTAATTATCTTACGTAACTTGTATTTTTGTACCTAACTACAGCATTCGTATGAATGTGCTCAATGAAGAAACGTACAACCTTTACAGGAAATGCGGTCGTAGAAACTTTTGAAAATTAGGTATTTGAAGATACTATCGCTGTCGCACTGCGAGCGCGATTTCGACATTGGTGCAATAAGGACAACTGCAGGTCCGACTGAATAGCCTAAGTAAAAAGTCATAATTCGAGGTTTGTCTCTCGACTGTTTCCTCTTCCAATATTCGACCAATTTAAAAGATATTTCATAAACTGAATAAGAAGGGTATATCCTGTGTCCCTAACTTTTTCTTTTTTCATTAATAGTAGTCAAATTTGTACACTAAACCTCTATCGACAGCGGTCTAAATAGGCAATTTTGAGCATTTTGTAAAGGTTCTAGTGCTTATAAAGATTATGTATCATCAAAAAGGAAAACATAGGGACATAGAAGAAGTTGATATTTATTTTACTGTAAAAAATCATTGCTTTAAATTCGTAAACCAGAACGAAAACAGGCGAGAGCGTTTGTATGGAGAAAAGACCAACCGCATTTCCTCTTAAGCCTCGAACATAGACAATTCATTACCTATTTGATGTGAAAGTTCATTAGATATTCTAATCTAGGTAGTATTCGTATAATCATGTTTTCTAACTACACTGACTCACCAACCCAACTTGTCGCAATGCACCTGCACCCAGTAAACCCAATTCGAAGCACATCAGCTAATCTGTTATTGATCATAACGCATTACCCAGATAGGCGTGACCCTGACAGATGGCAGATTGGTCACGCATGCATTGTCCAATATAGAACACTGAAGAATTGACGATATTTGTCAAATCTGACGCGAAATTAGTGCGCATAGAGTAAAGTAGGGTAAAGCTGTATTCATGCTTTTATCGAGGGTTATATTGAAATGTTAATTTTGGTATTTTTGGGTTGACAACTGTGGTAGTGTTCGTCCGTCGATAATTTGATTTTTAGTGATTTGGGTTTTGACGAGACGGCGCAGATTCTAAAGGTTTCCATGCTCCGGTCGGGAGATCAACTATACTGCCATCATTTGAAACCCAACCTGTGAGCTCCTGCCGAGTGCATGATTCACTTAGAGGAATGTCTCAAGTCTCCAGACATGTCAATTTTGAGGATCTCATTTACGCCACTGATGCTACAGTGATGCGTTCACTCACCGGGCCTAATCGCAGAGTTCAGTAGTTACTGGGACCTAATTGGTGTAGGTGTTACACATAGAAGAAGAGTAATTAGATAGATTTTAATCTTGGTATTGACTCAAGACTGCTTGCTCGGCTGTCACGCTGCTGACCCTCAGACGAACAAGAAGGGCCATCTATCTATTTTATAACATGGTTCGTCAACTTAATAATTACTTGGGTTCTTCCTGTCCTAAGTTCTATTTAACATAACATATCATCACGCCTGTAATCCCCGAAAGGAACTAGACAGTCTTTTACCTAATAGTAGGTACACCCACATTTCTCCAGTTCTCTTTAAGTCTAATGTAGCAGTCACGGAGTCTGGATTTGGCAGTAGGGTGGGCACCCTACTGCCAAATCCAGACTCCGTGATTGCTACAAAGAAATGCCTAATGGAAAAACCCAATAACACATTGCCTGACCTGGGATTCGAACCCCCTATCGACCTTATGCTCGTCAGTCCGCGTTTGCGAGCACTAGGCCAACGTTGCAGCTCCTATACAATTACTTTTTCTTCTTCTTTATATTCAGTCTCATAGTGCTGATATTTTTGTCCCATCTAGGCGGTCATATCCAAAACTACACCAAAATAAAAATCTCAAATCCTCAGAACTCAATCCTAACAAGAGTATCTTTATCCGTGTCAAATTATGAGATTTAGCAAAACATGTCAACGAATTACACGCTTCAATTACGCTTACAATAGAAAAGGGGGCTGTTATTAAAAGTCAGGGGCGTCGGCCGCACGTGGCGTCGGGGGACAAAATATGTTTTGATATGATAACTAATGCTGCGCATTGTGATCTAATTGTTTTGAGGGCTTCTTGTTATGCAAGTGTTCTGTTTTATAGTGGTTTGTGTTTTGAATTGGGTATTTGAAACTAATTTTAGATTTTTAACTATTTCTATTTTATTTTAATGAATGTTGTTACCTTACATTAGTCGTTTTGTACACAGAATATATTAATTAAATCCCCAGGTCTATATTACAGACTACCCGACCCGAACACTTCTTGAAAACTGGCGTTCTCGTTTTGGGTTCCGCAGGTCACGTTCTCGCATTATCTTAGATCATGTAAACATAGGTTTGTTGCGAATAGAATATTCTAGAAGTTCGTCATTCGATTCGAATTGTAATCACCTCGTCCAATCTACTGCTGTCTCAGTAATGGTTCTGTCAAACGGGTACAGGCTCTGCTCCGGACCCTGACTCGGACAGATAATGTATCTAAACTTAAGTACCGTCGGTCGGCGTCCGGTAGACCTACACAGCAGGTGAGGTGTTATGCAATTTTCATTCATCATTCCCTTGCCCTTATCCCAATTCATTTGGGGTCGGCGCAGCATGTCTTCTTCTTCAATACTTCTCTATTACTGGTCATCTCATCAGACACCTCCTTTCTTGCCATATCATTATTTACACAGTCCATTCATCGTTTCTTTGGTCTTCCTCTACTCTTATACCTATCCACATTCATACTCAAAACTTTCCTCACAACATTTTCCTCATTCCTCCGCATCACATGCCCATACCAATACAACAGATTATCAAACAAATTTTCAGTCACCGGCGCCACTTTCAGACTTCCTCTTATATTATATTGTGAAATACGATACACGAGGCTCAAATCTAAAACGTGTTTTTAAATTCAATAATGTAATTGCCACACGAGCATACAATCGCCTTTTCTACGCAAATGCTCTAATATGTTTTTAATAAGTTGAAACCGAAGATAATTTAATTCGGCTTTTGGACACACTTTCACACAATGCGGGGATGACGCAGGGTGACTTCGTGAAGGGTAGCAACAACTTAGGGGATGATAATATTGATGCTGTGGGATGATAGTTTTAATATTCCGTTCTGTTTCTGTTATTTTCGTTTTTAAACAAATTAATCGTACTTGGTCACGAATTTTGGTTTGAATTTCAAGCATGGCAGTGGTGCAGTTTAAGGTTTTTTTCTTTCATTCCATTTTCATAAATTTATATTCAAGTGAGTCCCGCCTGCTTCCAACTTTTTTATAATTTAAAATGTGCTGGTTCTTTGCTTTTCAGCTTTTTTTGGAAGCAGGCGACACCCATTCCATTTTCATAAATTTATATTCAAATGGGTCCTACCTGCTTCCAACTTTTATTTAATTTAAAATGTGCTGGTTCTTTTTTTTCAGTTTTTTCAGCCTAGTTTTTTAGTAACTTTTTTCTTTTTTGCTGTTGGTGTACTAAATAAGTAGACTACGAGCTCTCGGACGCTTACCGTTACTATTAGGACCAAAAAGGGAAAAATGGTAGAAGGACCACCCATAAAAAACACCAGTTTAATCAAATACATTTATTACTCTATCTTACACAATATATTATCGCTCTTTTCTATTCCCTAGTCGCCGAGTCTGAGTGTTCGGAGGTGATCGGCGTGTCGCTATGTCAGGAGCCCTCCTTGGCGGACACTTTGCCGTTCTCCGTCGCTTTGGTTGTGATACGCTCCATCACCTCGTGGTTGTAGGTCGAGTGTAGCATTAGACCTAGGACTCCAGCTCTATAGAGAGAAAATGGATTATTTAGAAGGTGGATTTATAAAACAGCTGTGGTTAGGGTGATTCTGCCATGAGATTTAATTTATGGGTATTATATGGATAGTCTGACGAAATTTTAGGATATCGGTGCTTGCAAGTCATAAGGATCAAAAGGCAATAGTTATCAGTATCACCATCTATTTCGACAGCTTGAATGAGTATATCTGATAAAACAACCAAATACATGGTGAGCCGGCATCATTATCAGCAAACGAAAAATGTCTAGGCTTAGAATGACGTACTGAATACATGGTAGCCGTTTGCGCGGTTTGCGTGGTGTCGCTTTCACCCTATATAATAATTGCTGATTCCAGTATTTTTATAATTAATGCAAATCACGACGCATTGACGTACACGGGTGATACTAGTTCATTTCACCATTTGTGCAGTCAACCGCCTGCTGACGCCTTGACAGTGCCTTTATTTCGTAAGAGTGTTCAAGTTCGATTTCATAGTTCACACAGCGACACATCAAGCTATACATTTCCAGTATAACATGGCCTCATTTTGTACAGAAATCCCGTATAATGAGAGATACGCATAAACTGGTTTAGTAGTTCGAGTGGTGTTGAAGCCGATGTAAGCTACTTTTTATAAACCATTCCTTACCTAGAAGCCATAGCCAGTCTAATGCTCCTCTCCTGTTCGACCAACTCATCCAACTTCAGCCACTGCCGGACCCTCTCCATGTCGATCTCAGCTCGTCTCAGTTTCTCCCATTGGTAGTGTTTCAAGCACGCCTTCTTGGGGGCTCGGCAGAATTCTCCTGTAGGTTTGAACACGTTGCGGACGAGGGGGCAGCCGCAGACGTCGTGGTCGCCCACTTTAGGGTCTTTGAAGTGTTCTGGGCACATTACCTGGTGAGGAAATAGTGAATTAGAGAGCGGAAGAAGCTTTGACCATTTAAGAGCAATTGGACTTGACAATTACAGGTAGTCAGTGACGCAAAGGCTGACAACCAGTCTTACCAAGGGGTATCGTATTACCCAGTACTAACTGGGTTGTGGAGTATAATACTGGTATTCAACTGCATCCAGTTAGACTGGAAGCCGACTCCAACACAGTAGGGAAAAGGCTAGACAGATGATGATGAGTACTTAATCTTCCTACCCTTGTCCAATGTTACTTGGAGTCGACGCAACACCTTTTTTTCCTTCCATTCTCCCCTGTCAACCGTCACGCAGTCATTTACACCTTTTTCCTTCATATCATTCCTCAAACAATCCATCCATCGTTTCCTTGGTCTTCCTACTTGCGCCTTGAACTACCATAGACTCTTAAATTCTAAATAATATGATATCCAATATACAGTGACTGGACTTTCAGCAAGAAACTCCATGACAGATGAATGAAAACACTTAGCGCCATCTATGCAGAACTAATTTGACAGTTTTCAAAAAATAACGGTCAAAAATACTTATGAAATACGACCTACCCTCAATCTCTTACAATAGGTAGCGTTAATAGGGTTGTAGTAGTCGCAGAACATGCTCTGTCCGTCGATGCGCGTGCGATGCCGGCTGCCGAACGACGCCTGCGCCTCGTACTTCACGAAACACTTCTCCATGTGCTTCACTGCGGTGCGCGAGTGGATCTCGTGGCCGCATGTTATGCAGTACATTGAGGTTTCGTCGTCTGCGTCCTAAGAAAAAATCAATACATTTGAGTCCCGTCGTCCTAGCAGTAAGGGTGGTTTTCGTAGTTCAAGTTATACTAGTGATGTGCGATTTACTGTACGAGAATTATTAAGTTTTTGACAGAATCATTCTCGTGACTATAGCAGATAGCATATTACTAGAACAAAGCCAATGCACCTTATTACGCAGACGCTTTCAGATTAGCAATTAATTAGTTTCTTTATCTTTTTCTCAAGAAGAATTAAACCACGATAGCTGTGATAAAATTGATCTTTAGAAGTGGATACCCAGTCTTGGTTAGTTTAAGCCTGTTTTATCCTACACTTGAGCTTCGAAGTCGTTTCAAAATGATCAGTGGTGTGCTGTTCCATTTATTACAATACGGCACTTACGGACTGTCAAAATTATCAAGGGATATTGACTGATTCTATTATATATTCCTCACCTTATCATCCGTATAAACTATAGTAGCGTTCTTAGCCCTGGCCACGATGGCATCTAGATCGGAATGCTGCGTGTCCAAGGCCCTAAGCGCAGCCTGCGCACGCGCCAGTCCGCCGCGCACCACCTCCAGAGCCTTGCGGTTCTTCTGCTCCGCCACGCAGGAGGACAGGGACCACTCTTGGATGCGTTGGGGTAGCACCTGGAAAAGTTTAGTTATTAGTAGAGGAATAGTTTAATGAGCCTACAAGGTATGTGTCTAACGGGATTGCCGATGAACTTTCATTGTCTATTAACCCATTCAGGAGATGAATTTTGAAAAATCCCTATTCACCTTCGTTAAACGGAAATTATTTGTTGCATCCAACAAATTGTTGTAAAGTCTATAGACAGTAGTTGCCAGCCAGGGACATTTTTATCTAACTATGAAAAGCACAAAAAAAAAAGTGCGTAAATTTTTCATCGCGCATTTATTTCAACGCACTTCTGTTCGATTTTTAGGTCCCTTTAGGACCTAAAAATCAAACAGTGAACTTATTTGATGCCCTGGGGTGCGCTTTGTTGGATTCTCAATGTCCACCGAGTTGGAAATCCAGTACGCGATGATAAATCATCTGTGCAAACGTGCCTGATAAATCGTAGCTGTGGCGAGCCTCATGCCGCACGGCGCTGAGCAGTACTTGGAGCCATCCTGGGCTGGCCGTGTACACTGTGGGCTATAGCACTGCCAAGGCTTTGTTGTCTGTAGGTAGTCTCTGGTCTCTTACAAACTAACACTTGCCTGATATATCCTAGCTGTGGCGAGCCTCATGCCGCACGGCGCTGAACAGTACTTGGAGCCATACAGGGCCGGGCGAGTACACTGTGGACCATAGCACTGGCGGGGTTCTGTCGTTTGTAGATGGGATATGGACTCTTCTGGCTCATGCTGCTCTCGTTCATGGTGCTTCTTCTTTATTCTATTACTGCTACTGAAATTGGAACTAGACTTTATATTATTTTTTATTTTTTTTAATTGGTGTTTGTTGTATGGTTAAGTAATGATGAGACACGTAGTGTCTAAATCAGACAAAGAAAGCATTCATTCATCATTCTAGCCTAATTCTGATCATCACCTAATTCCGCACACTGCAAGTTAGCAGTAACTTATTTGAAAGAAAGGAAATCATAGAAACCATTTCAACTGCCAACTCCCAAACTAGTGCAACTCCAAAAGCGCCGAGACAATGAAGCTAGACGAAGTCCCAGAGAAACAATTTAACTGTCTTGGACCCCGCAACGAAATTAATCAGAAAAGAATAGCGGAGCAGTAGGAAAAACATACATTTCCGCCGCTATATAAGCTAGCCTCGGTTTTTTTTAGGGAACTTAATAGCCAGTATTTCCTTTGGTTATAGATGAGTCATCATCAGCCTGGCCTTACTATGTTGGGATTGATTCCAGACTAACAAACATTGTTCATCAATGAGCACAACATTGAACAGCACTGATACAAACCACTTTTAAAAGACGAAACTTAGAGTCTATGATTGATAGAGGAAGCATAAAGAAAACTGTACATTTTAATTATAAATATACCTTGATTGTCTTGAAGGCTTTTTATTAGTACCACTATTCTTGATACACAACCGCATTTTGCACTTGAGCTTCAACTTGTTACTGTTTCCATACTTGTACATATCCTCACAGGCATCACAGCTGAAAGACAATATTTCTTTAATATCTGTTCAGAACAAAAGTATTGTAGTTAAAGTATTAATAATATTATGTGAGTTAACTAAATATTTATGATAACAGCAGGAAAGGATAATTGAATGATTCTGATTGTTTTGAGTACTTGAGAATCAACATTCATAAGGAAATTCTTCTTGATTATTAAAGTTTATAACTTCATAAAAATCGAAACACCAAAAAGCCTCCTTAAAATTAAAATCATGGCTACTCAAATTGCAAACTGGCTTTCCTAATATTGAATGTGTGGCGCAGTGGCTAAGCGATTGGCTGCTACGCCGCGTGTCGCGCCTTCGATGCACGCACGGAACAAATATTTGTATGACCTGCAGGTAGTTGTTGCGGGTCTGGCTGTTTGTGTATGTGAGTTTAAATGTTTCTTCTCTTGTACTTACGTGCTTATCCTATCTTAGGAACTATTCATTAGTGGAACTTATCAACATATTGTGTGCACTACATATAATATACCATATGTATAATATACCTATGAACTTAACATATTTTGTGTACAATATCATTGAGCCACTGTGTATCCTAGGCACCTGTCAGTGGGTTTTATGTGGATGTCTCTAACTATTCTCAATCTCATTTTTTCTCTTCTTTCGAATCAGATTTTTACAATAGTTTTCAAATCTTTGTAAATAGCAATATTTGTGTCACTTGTTTAATTTAGTATTTTACCATTTTTTTACCTTTGTATAGATTCTTTTTTATCAATTGTTTGTGAATGTGTGAACATTGTAGGCTTTGTAGATTTCCAGCTACTTGTTAACTTTTGTTAACTTTTTATTTTGTTCTTCCTTTTTTGTGTAGTAAGCAACAACTTATTGTTGGGCCTACCTTGTCCCCCCATACTTAAGTACAAATGCTGTATCCATGATAATATGGTAAGACCAAATGATTTGAAAAGAGTAACCATGGAGTTTCTTTCCGGTTCTTCTCCATAGGAAACAACCAACCCGAACTGTGCACCTTTTTGTCAACGTTTTATAAGTGCCCATCCAGGCCTATGTGAAATAAATATTTTGATTTATTTTTTTATTTTTGAGCCATAGTGATTGAGCAACTTTCATGCTGAGGTGTGTAGTCGAGGTCACCGTAACTTGATAATGCATGATACTCACTGCCCACAGTCATTCATCTGCAGACATCCCGGACAGTCTCCACATCCATCTTTAGTGCTTGGTCTCTTTGATGATTTGTTCTCAGAGTGATCTTTTTCTTTGCGTTTCTTTTTTCTGTCATCACGGGGGGCTAAAACATAATCAAATCAAATCATTTATTTCTTTACAAACATGGGTAATAGGTACACACATAGATGTTACCTTATAATAAGGTTCTCCACATTTTGTCGTCACATGGGCATGCAAATACTTGGTTTACAATTATTATAAACTAGCTGTTGCCCGCGACCTTCGTCCGCGTAAAATTTTATAGCCTATAACCTTCCTCAATAAATGGGCTATCCAACACTAAAAGATTTTTTCAAATCGAACCAGTAGTTCCTGAGATTAGCGCGTTTAAGCAAACAAACAAACAAACTATTCAGCTTTATAATATTAGTATAGATTTAAAATAAGTGGCATATTTATACGTGTAATTTATATGTAGATGATAATTTAGTACAATAACTTAACCCGGTATAGTGGAGGATAGTCTTTTTAGTTGTTGTTCTTTTAATAACACTTTCTAAAAAACATCACTATCATCTTCTGTCGATGTAGTGGGATTCTGGTCGAAGCTCATTTGTCTAACCTTCTTCATAACTATTGGGATCAGCTTCCAGTCTAACATAATGCAGCTGAATACCAGTATTTTAAATGGAGCAACTACCTTTCTGACCTCCACAACCCACATTCTAAAAAGATAATAACTGATATTTGAATTAATAATTGACTTTCTCTACTGAAAGTGAATGGGTCTCTCTGGGCCTTTAAAAGAGTAACCATGGAGTTTCTTGCCCATTCTTCTCCATACGATGCCTTTGCGAATCGCCAATAGACTCAATTTTATTTTTGTATTCAATTCTAGTTCAAGAGTGCCTTTTAATGTCTTAATTGAAAGTAATAGTTTGACTTTGACTTTTTTTTCACAGATCCTAGAAAACTTGCAAAAAAAAAGGGTAACATACCAATATCACCATCATTCTCTCTTTTTTGTGGTCTAAACCTGGTCTTAAGAGTTGGATCTTCTTCTCGGCAGCGGTCACAGAAATAATTTTTAATGTACTTTGCTTCTCTCTCTGATATGTTTATGCAATCTCCATGATACCACTCCTCACAGGAGTCGCAAGCTCTGTAATCAATAACAAGTATTAACTAACATTAATCTAACAACAAAAATACCTATGGTGGTACAAAATCATACAATTTTGCAGTCAAATGTAGGTAGGTCAACATTCGGTCCATTTTTATAGTTATATACAATTTTTGATGATATTGGTAATTAAACAGTAGCATATTCTGTATGCACTTCTGTTGTAAATTTAGAGTGTATGATTAAACATAATTATGAAAGCATTCTAAAAAATCAAACAGTTTCAATAGTCTCTCACATCATAAAACGGGAACTGTCGGACGATCGGCATATGCAGTACGCTTGGCCAGCCTGATTTAGCAAGGTCGTGATTTTAGACTGCCGCTCAGGCAAGTTAAATTGCTTCGCTATTTCTGCTTTCTGCAAAAAAAAAAACTTAGTGTGAGCCACAAATGCTTACAAAAATTACTCAGTACTTGTTATTATACTTTAAACTTACGCTCTGCTTATATTTCTTGTCACCCATCTTGTTTAAATTATTTATTTAAATTTATTTAATTTTGCTTTTAGGCAGCTAATGAGACAAATTGCGGAAATAAAAACAATCTAATAGGTTTTCACGAAATTACCATCGACAAAGACAACTGACAGTTGAATGACAGTACAATACAACTACAAACTACACAACAGCACCGATAAGAAAACTATTGGTATGTCAACGAGAACCATAAAGAATATTTTTTTTACTTTAACTTACACGATTAGATAATTTGGATACACAGATAAGTAAATCCGTGTTCGGTTTAGTTGTGTTGGAAACGACACGCATTATAGACCATTATTTTATGTAAAATGTGGGATTTTTACACTTTTGAGGAAAGGTTCCGACTCGTGTCTTTTTTTTATATTAAATGGGCCTACTCTTGACCTCAATCTAGTCCTGAGGACAGACGAGCCGACGACAACGGAACGACGACAGAACGAGCCAACCCAAAAGAAACCTATTAACTCGTGATTTAAATAGATTGCAGTCATTTGAACTTGGGAACACCAACGCAGGCAGGGAATTCCACTACGTACCTCTGCGCATATTAAACGACGTAGCAAAGAGCTTCGTGCGAATGTGTGGAACATCGAGAAGGTATGGGTGATAACCTACGGTACGTCTGGACTCCCGATAAAAGAAGGGAGAAATAAGTTTTGTATTGATGTTATTTGGGACTGGCCAGATCACAACAGTATATAACAGTAAAAAAATACCATCCAAGTGCGAGTCGGACCCACACACAAGGGGTTACAAACATGCCACCGTAAAATATTTATAAAGACTAAATATTTATTTAAACACCACAGGTTGTTTGTTACAATGTTATTTTCATTTGTTGCAGTCATAGTGTTAAGTGTAATACACTCTGTGAAAATTTAAATGTCAACCTACTACAGTTTAAAAGATACAGCCCTGTGACAGACGGACAGACAGCGGAGTCACTAGAAATGGGTCCTGATCCCGACTCCCCTTGGGAATGGAATCATCATCATTCTCCTGCCCTAATCCCAATTTATTTAGGATCGGCGCAGCATGTTTTATTCTTCCATACTTCTCTATTACTCTTGGGCACGGAACCCTAAAAACTAAACGTGATGTTAAACAGTGTCAAGTTTGTCAACTGTCATCTGTTGCCATAGCAACAATGATTGTTTACTCGTAGAGGTTATAAAGTTTCGATAACTTTCTGTAAAATAAAAGAAGAGAATAGAAGTTTATCAAACATGGAATCATTAGATAGTCCTCAAATCATAACGCACGTTGAACATAACGTTAACCATTGCATATTCGATTGTAAATGGATTCCATGTTCCGCTAAGTTTGTTGTGATCGGTTCCTTGCCGAAAGGAAGTGGTATGTTAGAGGTGTATGAGATCACGTCTGGCGAAATCCGCAAGATAAAAGAGATAGAAAGGCCGAACTCATTCAAATGTGGAACGTTTGGGGCCAGCAGCGACGTTGAAAGAAAATTAGCAACTGGGGACTTCAAAGGCACTTTAGAAATATGGTGAGTTGCTATTAAAAACATTTGTTTTATATTAATAAGTTCACACTACTCATGAGAAAGGTCATAATACAGCTGTGAAGTAACTTGATCTAACTTTGGCTAAAGAATAAGAAGATATGTGTATTTTTATACATAGGTACTTCTTTTCTTTTATGTACAGGGACTTGGAGAAAAGTTGCCAGATGTACATCACGAAGGAGCACACGGATATTATAAATTCCATCGATGCAATGGGAGGGAATACAACAAACTGTGGTGCTCCTGAAATTGTCACTGGCAGTCGAGATGGTAACAATAATATTTCTAACTGTACATTCTATACCTGGCACTCAACTATACAGCCGTCGTAAGAAAAAAGGGCACAACTAACATTTTTGTCAAAATTGAGTTATATACATATTTAAAATCAGAAAAAAAAGGCACATCTACTCAATTTTTTATAGAATTTTATCTTCAAGGAATTCGGAGATACAGTAGGCTCAAAAGGCACAAATGAGACTAATATTCATGTTTTATAGAATGAAAAGGCACATTTATTTATCATTATATTGAAAAGGCACAAATACGTAAATGTGACTATTACTACATACAGATTTTTACTAAAATCTACTTTGAAAAGGCACACTTAATATTTTTCGCCAAAAACCAATAAAAACTTTAAAGTCGATTTTCTCCATATTTATAAAATGTTAGTTGTGCCTTTTTTCATTATGACGGCAGTATAGTGTAGCTTACCACCAATACCAATCACAATATCCATAGTTCCAGAGATTATCTTCTACATTCAAACTTCACCTCATTGTTATATTTGTGTAGAGTATAAAATTATTAGAACATCACAACAAAGCTCTCAACAACCACCCGAGAAAGCCGTCAAATGCAGTTGCTGTGGGTGAATGGCAGCTAAATGGCATGATCATAATATTATTTAAATATAAAAAATATTTTATTACTTTTTTTCTGGGTAACTTCTAGCTAGAATTCATAAAACAGTGCTTCTTCAAAACGATTAATGAATGTTAAAGTAAGTAAAATTTTATTTGTTTAAACATGGTGTACATACATAAACATGGTCAAGATGTGTTAATTATTATATAGGCATTATTTCAGGTACATTAAATATCTGGTTTCACTTCCAAATATAAGTTATTTTCCAACGTAAGTCTTTCGTTTTTTTTTCAGGTACAGTGAAAGTATGGGACCCTCGTCAAAGAGGTAAACCCGTGGCAAACATGCAGCCTATGAAAGGAGAGACGAAACGTGACTGCTGGGCTGTTTCCTTTGGCAACTCCTTCAATGATGCAGAGAGGATTGTAGTCGCTGGTTATGATAATGGTGACCTTAAGATGTTCGACTTAAGGACCATGTCACTGAGATGGGAATGTAATTTGAAGAATGGGGTAAAAGAAAAATATAATGAAAAAAAAATACTGTATCTCTAAAACAATATGTTGTCCATCACTACAACTATACACTTCTTAGTAGCACCAATATTCTTCAAGACTCCATTGAACCGCCAATATCCTAATAATATTTTTTACAGGTATGCTCAACTGAATTTGATCGCAAGGACATTCCAATGAATAAGCTGGTTGCAACAACTTTGGAAGGAAAGTTCCATGTTTTTGATGTTAGAACACAGAATCCTAGCAAAGGTTTTGCTCAAGTAAGTAATTAATTTAAAAAAGTCTTATTTAATAAAAAGGTAGAAAATCGCTGAAGGGCCAAGCACTGGATTAAATTAATTATATATTTATTTTATTTTAGGTGTTAGACAATACTAGCAAAAGTGGGACAATATGGGTGGCGCGTCATGTCCCACAGAATCGGGACATTTTCATATCGTGTGCTGGTACTGGTCAAGTCTCCTTGTGGAAATAGTAAGAACAAAACGTTTAATTACTGTTTTAACCTGGATAATAATATGTCAAAAGACCGGTAGAACAAATGAGATTGGAGACCGCGTAACAGCTGCAAGCGCAGTGTTGGGCTCCCCCAGCTAGATGGATTTGGCTTGGTCAGATTGCAGGCGGCAGGCGGAGAACTGAGTGTTGTGACACATCTTGGGAGACAAGCCCGCCACACGATAACTAAACCACTGCAACTCTTGATAGCCAGAATCAACAGTGGCGACCACCAGAAAAGCGCCGAGACAATGAAGCATATAAGAAATGACTTGAATCCTGCAACGAAATTAATCGGAAAAGAATAGCGGAGGAGTAGGAAAAACAATTTCCATTTCCCTCCATATCAGCAGGAGATATAACAAAACAAGGCCAAGGCCAACAGCTTGGGAGAGGCCAATATTCAGCAGTGAACTGCAATAGACTGAGTCGACTATTAATTGAAGGATAGATTCCCCTGTCCTGCTAGGGAAGCCATCTCTATCTTGTGTAGGTCAAGTGATGATATCTTGTGTAACTTATTTTATATTTCCCTTTCAGTGAGTACCCCGAGCACAGATACCACGTGGACGCTCAAGGCGTCTCCAGCGGCGTGCCCGGCAAGCTGAAGCGGCTCCAGCGCATGATCATCAGCACCCAGCCAATAAACGCGTGGGAGTGGAACCGGGACCACCTCGGATTGGCCGTTGCCACTGCCTACGACCAATATGTCAGGATTCTGGTTACAACTAAACTTAATTTGCAATAGTTTGACAAAAGTAGGTACTCATTTTGTTGTGTGATTGTGTGTTGTATAATACAAATATACTTGTGTTTAAGTTACCCAGTTGCATTTTGAATTTATTCCGTCATAAACAGAAAGGATGGTGTAAAGGTAGCAGGCGGTGTTACGTAGTTTCTGCCCACCCCCACGGAAAAAGACGTGAGGGCCTTGTTTGCAATAAAATACTATAAATAAGAATATGATAGTATAAATTAATTACCTACAATGTTGTTATCAAACGATAAATTGCTGCAGGAAATCAATAACAATTATGAGCTGTGTAAATTCATTATGTTGTTTGACAAGATTATAATGAGCCTTTTGTTTGTAGGGTTTTTCCATTCAATTGATTGCGGTTTGATTTCTAGTAGGTAATGTTGAAGTAAATACTGTTACTGCAAGTAGTCCCGGCTTCATTCGTAGATCTTTGTCTGTCGCTACAGGTAGTCAAAAATACGAAATTCGGAAAACCAGTCTTTCCAAAGGGTATCATATTAGCCAGTAGCTGGGGTTGTAGAAGTCAGAGAAGCAGTCGATGTAGAAATACTAGCATTCAGCTGCATGCAAGGGGCATAAAATTGCCGTTTTAACAGAATTATAATAGGGTAATAATATAAATTACGTTACAATTTTACGAATTGTAACGTTAATTATAAATGGTCCCAAAGTGACAACTTATAATATTAACTGCGTCTGTGACCATTTTAGACCCCCAGTTCGACTGGAGGCCGAGCCCAAAATAATAGGCAAAAGGCTAGGCAGGTGATAAATAAATGTTGAAGTAAATAAAACAACATGTAAATTTTCTAACTAAAAGAGCGATTTATTGTTAGCCCTAGTACTTGTACACATTATAAATAAAAATTAAGGCTAGCATTCAGTTCTTATGACCACTAATAAATTTCAAGTTGAGTGATCGTTCGCTACACACTAAAGTCGTGTCGAGCTTATTGTATCATGAACAGGAGCTTTAAATGTAAGCTTTATAGGTATTTTACGTTACTATTTCATTTTTAATTTCTTTCTATAGAAGGTTGTAGATAGAAAGTACGCAGTCGTAGTGTAAACTACGTATATAACTTACACTTTGGTCTTTGAACACAATCACTCGTATTGATAGGTGAGAATTTTCTGATCTCGTCTTTACCCACGACTTTAGAATGTCGTGACGATCAAGTCGACAAAAAAGCGTGACTGACTACATTCTCCACCCTAACGAAAATAATGCTAATTAATTCATATCTTATTAAACGCAACTTTAATATAACACAGACATTACCATCGCTACTAAGTTAAATCGTATGGTCCAATATTTCCGTAGCATTCATGGTTCTTAATTATGCAACCATACTAATAAAATTAATTAAAAAAATCATCCTTCATATCATAGCTGATAACATTTCTACGCTGATTTAAACGACTACATTATATCGACTCTTTAAATAAGCATTCATTTTTTTACCAAAATTCTTACAATTAAATTCTAAAACAATTGATGTGCAATCCAACTTGCATTTTGTAGTTCACAATTTCATCTGGACAACACATTAGTTTTCTTGTCTTGTAATTTATCACTCGAAGGCAATAATGTTACGTGTAACCCCTAACTAGTGAATTGTACAAAAACTAAATTTTCATACTCCGTAAGCTAATGTTTGCTACTTCTATAAAACTTACATTATTTTTACACTCTCATGAATGATGGCCATAATTAAATTTCGATCAGCTTGTTGTAAAGCCAGTTTTTGTGTTTTCAAATAATTTGAGATAGTTTCGAGCAAGCGATTGCATTTTGCATTTGAGACCTTTTTCTCGATGATAATTCACAATCAATTGCATGTTGGACTGAATGATGCTCAACATACAATTTATAGGAACTGTTCTGCAGAGGTAAGACAGATGACGCACTAAAAAGTGAGACAGTAGCTTCAAACGTAACGTAATGAAGGTACTATGAGCTATCTAACGCTCAGGTTGTAGCCTCCGGGGCGTTTGCGCCGAGTTTTGTTGTTTAGTGCGTCACTTGCTAAGGCCTCTTCGCATGAGTTGTGTAGTCAACTGCGAAATCGTAACCAATATAACTATCCGACCGTCCGATACGCTAATGTATATTTAGTCATGGTGTCTAGTCATCTTTGCATTTTTGTCGAGATTTTTCTGCCTAGGACTACACCAATATTCACAGCTTGTAACATCGATCAATATCATAGACATTGACTTCTATATTTAGACATAACAGCCAGTTACACATAGAACATTTCACTCAAATACAAATCGTCTCTAAGTATATATATAATATAATCCACTGTATATTCTTATAATAGTTGATGCTTATAACTGATTATCAAATTGAAAAAAATAACTGCTTACGCTCTATTTTATTTATGTGTATATTTTACTTTAAATATTATCCCAATATGTTGATTGTCAAATAAGAAATGAGACCATATCGAAAAGTAAATTGAATCTTATTAAAAACGTATATCAACTTATTGATTGTAGCTTATGTCAGTAGTCTATAATTCTACCGCTAAAAGGCTGGCTCATACTTAATATTAAACATCTCACACGCTACGGAAAAACCAACATAAGTTACGTACCTACCATGTATAGAAATGAACGTACATTGAATATTTACATTTGATTAGCTTACAATAATAGGGATGGTACTACACTATCAACGTGGTGCATAGGTTTGATGTTTGATTGTCACGTATGTACGGTGTTTGTGCGATTTATTTCAATCTCACGTCATTGACATTATTTATGAGAGAACAAGTTTTAAACTCCTGAATAAAATGATCATCATTAATATACTTTTCCGGAAGTCTTCATATTGTTTCCGCATAAGGAACGGAACGACTGTGTCATGTATACGACCATCAATACAACATTGTCTCGTAAACATAGAGGTCGAACACAGTTTGACCTCTATGTATACGCGACAATGTTGCCAGTGCAGTACAGTTCCGAATAAACAACTTGTCTGATAATGTAGTACCGAATAATAAGCACAGACAGGTGGATCCATAAAAATATTGAGAGGCATGTGCAATCAAAATTATTATATTCTAGATAGGTTTCAAACGAAACATCTATTAATTAAATAATTCAGTTCATTCATAATTACAACAATTATTAATTCTAGCAATAAAATCAGCATAGCAATTTACAAAGCATTAAATATTTTTTGTTATTTCCTGAATTTTCTCTTCGCCCTATCGTATCTTACATGTTGTGTTCAACAAATAAATATGTAATATTTTATCGCGAATTTATAATGAGCCTTAACATACAGACACCAAAAACATGGAATTATGAACGTAACATATTTGCAGACAATTCATAAACTAGGAGTAATTCATATTCGATGATAAAACATTTGATTTGTAATTAATTTCTATTGCGAAATTAATATAATAAATAGGTTTTATAATCAGGAAAGTTGAATATAATTTTTATAAATAATAAAATGTATTGTCTATCGGTCTAGTGTAGTCATTGACTTCAGTAAGTAAGCCACAGTGTCCACTGTGTGTGCAGTAGTCAGTGTACGGAGTCATGTGCGCGCCTCACGGGGTGAGGTAGCCATGGCCGGTACTGTCGCATGTCGCGTGGGACGGAGGAGTGTTAGTCGTCACGTGGGCTACGTGGCCTGCCGTCTTGTTTCACGTCCGTTAATGCACTTTGTACGCACACGTCATATAGCCGCTGGCGACCTGAAAAAAAAATTCGCTTTAATTTAAAATTCATAAAATAATAAATAGAATGAGTTTTGCAGGATTAAACTGCCCAGACTTTAACCTTTTGATAGACAGAGCATAAAGGCACGCGCGTGCCCCCCACGCCAAGCCACAATTTCGCCTACCATTTTGTCACACATTTGTGTCGTTTGGCGTGAAGGGCACGCGCTTGCTTGTCACTTATACATATGTGACTATGGTGGTCAAAAGGTTATGAAATAAAAATAAAATTGAATTTGTTTATACTGTGGGTTCTACTAGGCACTTGGATGGATGGAAGTTCCATTTGGAGCGTAGGCAAGTGAGCAAAGTAGATTCCGCGCCAATAAGTGTGACCACTGTAATTAAAAGGAGTCATCATCTGCCTAGCCTTTTCCCAACTATGTTAAGGTCGGCTTCCAGTGTAACCGGATGCAGCTAAATACCAGAATTTTACATGGAGTGACTGCCTATCTGACCTCCACAACCCAGTTAGTACTAGGTAATACGATACCCCTTGGTAAAACTGGCTGCCAGACTTTTTGGGCCACTGACTACCTGTAACGACTGTCAAAGATCTACAGATGACAGCCGGGACCAACGGCTTAACGTGCTTTCCGAGGCACGGAGGAAACTTGGTATGTAATGGGTGGTCACCCATCCACAGACCAACCTAGGCAAGCAAAGCTTAACCTAAAGATCGATCCGAGCGGCTGTTATTATTTAGCCACGAGTACAAATAAAAAACTTAGGCGGAAAATTGAGATAGGAAAACGTAGTATTCATGTAAATGAATTAAAATAAATAAACATGTATACAAACAGTTGTGAAACCTGTTGTGTTATTGAATATGGTTAGATAATGTTTTCAATTAGCGCGATAACATCTGCTTCCGTTAGTATGCGTATACGACCTTTATGAATTATTTATTAAGTTCAATGACGACTTGTTTGTTCATCTAAATTGTATCCTGAAGCCTATGGATGAGAACAATAACATCCTTCCATATGACTTATCTTCATTTGTAATCATTTTGTATAATTATATTTTTATAGTCGCAATCGCTCATCCAGCTCGCTGCGGATTTCCTTAATTTTTCATGCCGTAACGCGTTAAAGCTATCCGTAACAAACTTTCAAGTTCTTTTTTTTTAAATTTCTGAACCGATTTTAATGAAACTTCATACACATAAGAAGGATACATAAGTCTAAAAAGTTGACAGTACATTTTCGAAAAATAGTGTAATGTCTGTTTTCACGGCTCCATCGCAGAATGTGCACTTCTCAAAACAGGTACATCTCAAAATGAGCACTTGACAAAATGTTGTGCACAATTTATTGAAAATAGTTAAAATATTTTTTTTTGCTTTTTCAGTATGAATATCAGGAACTCGTTGACCTCATGCAGAAACAAAAATCATATAAAAGAAATGTATATGCAATGCACGTGTTTTGTCCAGTGCACATTTTGAAAAGCCCACATTCTGCGACCGAGCTTTTTTCACCATCATTGAGCCAGAATGAAAGTGCACTATTGGACTTTCAAAGCTCGGTTCAGCGCCGGGAGTTGAAACAGCACACAACATGCTGAGTACCAAAATGCCGTGGTCACTAGGCATACCGATCTTTCTAAAAGCTGAAGTATCTTATTAGAACATACCTGTGCTCGTGTAGCGAGATTCAGTCGAGGTTGTCCTGGAAGATGAGGCGCACGTAGCCCGGCGAGCCCTGCAGCGGCGCCGCGCAGAACGGGCAGATCGCGTGGAAGCCGTTCGTGCCGTGCGGGATGTCCACGCTGGCCCAGTATCTGATGATTTAATAGCAAATGTTATAGTGAGAGGATTTAATTTGTAAAGGAATTATTTAAAGCCTAGGATAGCGCACAGGAACTCCCTCCATGAGCGTATGGTAGTTTAAGTAACGTAAGATTCCCACAACTCCAGTTTTATCTCTTGAAGGTTTCCCATAAAAAACAAAAAAGGACAGAACTGAAAAATCTTGTGTGCCAGACTTTACACTGGCTTCTATAATCTTCGGAACACAGCACCGCTCCTTGGCTGCACATATGAGCATCTTCGTAACATAACTCACTTGACAGTCCTCTCGGAGGCCATGTGTCCGCAGGGGTTGAAGGCGTAGGTGGGCGGGCCGGCGTCCACGTAGAAGGCGGGCTCGATGCCCATGCACACGCGCACCACGGAGCCCGCCGTCAGGCACATGGGGCAGCGCCGGGACCCCGACTCGCTGCCTTCGGCGCCCCACGAGTGCTCACCTGAGGGGGAAGAGGATAGGTTAGACGGTGATACTAATTTTTTTGCCGGTTTATGGTAATGAGGTTCAAAACTTGGGTTTGAGGCGAAATCTATACCACTATACAACATTATTTTTAGTATATGCGAAACCTGAATGTAGTTTGTTCATAATAAGTGACTGAATCGGTTCCAATAATTTTTAAACGATGTTATATTTTGTCTCAAATATACTACTCAAAACAAAATAGGGCCCACCTCGAATCAGTCACTATTTTGGTCCAAATAAAGTTATCTAAGTAGTTGGTGACAAAGTTATGCATTGAACACACACAACATGAATAACTGGAGGCATGTGCTTTTTACGGACGAGTGTAAGGTGAGGTTTTACAGTGTCGACGGACGGATACGCGTGTGGAGAAGAGAAGGGGAACGTTTTTCTGAATCATGCGTCCATGGAACAGACCGATTTGGGGGTCCCAGTGTTATGGTATGGGGTGGAATTAGCTTACACGGCAAAACAGAGCTGGTAATTCTGAATGAAGGTACCGTAACCGCCGCCAGTTATATCGAGCAAGTAATCGGGCCACATATCATCCCATTTTCACAAAGAGTAGGCAATAACTTTGTCTTTATGCATGACAATGCTCGCCCACACACAGCCCGCACTACACAAAAAGCACTCTCTGAAGCCAATATCTCCGTTTTGCCATGGCCAGTCATGAGTCCCGACCTCAACCCCATCGAACATTTATGGGATCAGCTCAAAAAACGCCTAAAAGAACATTACAGTGAAGTGAACAGCCAGCAGGAGCTCATTAACGCCCTGAAAGTCTGTTGGGAACAAATACCGGAAATAAACGTGACTCACTTAATTGAAGGTGTCCCAGATAGGCTCAGAGGGTGCATACGGAGCAGAGGAGGACCCACTCGTTATTAAAAAATAACAAGCACCATATTTTTTACCAGAATAGTTGTGCTTTTCAAGATTATGTTTTTCCTTTATGTTGTGTAATTTTTCCTAAAAACGGTTATTTTGTGTTTTTATTAAACGAGATAAACAAATGTTTCTATTGTTTATGTTTACACTATTCCTGAATGCTCACTTGAAACTTGTATATTCATAAAAACTCAATAGTAAGGTTCAATTTTAAGTTGCAGCAAAAAAACATAGTGGGCCCTATTTAGTTTTGAGTAGTTTATATTCAAATAAAGGCTATAAGTTGGACACCGAGCGACACTAAGTACCCATCGCAATCATTTAGGTACCTACTGCCAAATTATTATTATCAATGAGCTCAAGACGACGCTGGAGGCGCACACGCGAGCGCCCCGCGTGGTGACCACATTTTTGTGCGAACAGCCAGGTAACAGAACAAGCTTTTAACTTTGTGATTTTTAATGATAGTTTAAACTATCATTAAAAATCGTTTTCGCATATACTAAAACTAATATTGTATAAGATCTACATGGACATTAATATGCTACATTGTGGTATCAAAGTTATCCGCGGGAAAATATATGCAGAAAACCAAACAAGACAGTCGGGCAGAAGCCAAACACAAAACACGGTCGAAGGAGCTATGAAGGTTGATGAACTTTCCTCACTGTTTCTCATACCATTGATCTTCATTGATGAAATTTGCCCTTAATGTTATTGTAGCTGACAAATTGATTAAATTAAGCTTAAATTTATTTTTAGCTGCCTCGTTGGTCCAGTGGTCGCAAGTGCTTTTGCTGAGCATGAGGGTTCGATTCAGGTCAGGTCGACCAAATTGATATTGGGTTTTTTGGGAATTTCTCAGTAGCACCCAGGGAGTCTGGATTTGTGCCCAGTTGATGGCAGCAGGCTCACCCCCTATTACATGAGACTTAACACAGCTGGCGAAATGTGGGTGTACTATCCCTGCCTAACCCTTTAGAAATGACAGGCGTGACGTTACGTATGTGTTATATGTGATTAATTTAACTACTCTAGAATTTCGTTCCAACCGAACTTTATTAACTATAACATTCTCTTGCCCTTATTATACCAATTTATTTGGGGTCGGCGCAGCATGTCATCTAGAAGTCAAAAAGAAAGTCTGGGGACTTTCTTTTTGACTTCACACTTTTCTTCTCATCTCAGCAGTCACCTCCTTTCAAGCCATATCATCCCTCACACAGTCCATCAATATTTTATTTGGTCTTCTTCTACTATTAGAGCCATTACAACTATGTTAATTAACAGCACAACATTAATTATGACCATTCATGTTCCAACACAGAACATCGTCATCATTTCACCAAATCAAAAAGTCCCATAAAACGGAAAAACCCTCTACACTACACTCCAATATTGGGAAAGGCCTATACCTATTCTAAAGAGATAAGCTTCACACATTGGCTTCTAATGACAAAGATATAGCTGGCTTATCAGACATATAAGTCGCAATACACATATATCTCATACTTCCCTAAATCTACACAAACCAATAAAATTGAAGTGTCTGTTTGTAATTCATACAGAGTATAAATATGAAAGTATACATGGTACTTTTAACAAGAATTTGTGTGGTATTCTACAACAAAAAAAACCCGACTATTGGAAAATCACGCTCTAATTAAATTCGGGGTTTACAAGGTAAAATCGACCCTCCTATGGTTGAAGTCGGTTAAAATGTAGTCTATGTTACCCGGGCTATAATAACGAATCGATTGACACCTTATTCATCAAAATCGGATGAATAGTTTAAGCGCTACGTAGGAACATACGTAAATACATACATGGACTGCTAAAATCATAACCCTTCCCTTTGGCTTCGCCGTAGTCGGGTAACAAAAAACATTTTTTTAAATGTTTGTTTGTTCCGGAAAATCTCTGAAACGGCTGGACCGATTTTTACTGGTAGAAAACTAATTTTATAAGGAGTAACTAAAGCTACTTTTATTTTAGAAAAGGATTAAGAAATGTTAAAAAAATCCAATTCAAATAAGGAAGTATTTTTTTTTATAATAATTACACGCGGACGAAGGTCGCGGGCATCAGCTAGCCACTTAATATTTTGCATGTCATTAAAACTAAATCTAGAATACCTAATATCCACTATAATCTTGTATAAAATGGCCTATTTACCGTATTATTTTAGCTGTTGGCCTTTGTTTAAAGTAGTATTGAGGATTGCTTTAAATTTAATTAACTTCTACCTACAAAGATTTTTTTAAATATAAAATCATGAATAATATGGAAATTACAGTTTATGGATTTTCCACCTAATTTGCATTTTGAGTAGTTTTTAGAAACATTAAATTTAAATTATTATATAATCTCTGAAATCGAGCATGTTTGATCGCAATTTTTCTATGCAATTCCGTGTCTCCCAAACTAACGTTTTATCTTCACTCATTCGCGGAACTGATGATATACCTTATCCTATGATGAATTCAAACTTTGATGATGAACCCTATCCTGTGATAACGAACCCGATATGAGTATGACCCTTATTGTACCTTTTTTTTTTCGTGTGGTTAGTGCTTAACCTGGTGTCCGAGTTTTTATGCCACCCGGGACTTGGCTTTATATGCCGTCGAAAAATATGTCTCAGGCTTGCTGGTTTCCTCACGATGTTTTCCTTCACCGAAGCAAGTGATAATTATACAATACGCACATGAATCCGAAAAATCAAAAGTGCATGTCTTGGGTTCGAACTCGAGACCTATGACTTGACAGTCCGACGGTCACACCACTAGGCTATCAGTACTTGTTACCCTTATTGTATGATGAGAGTGCACCAGTGTTTGCGCACACACTTGTGCACTATAATAATCCCTGCGTCGATGGCTATTCTCTGCTGAGCTTGGCTATCATGACCAAAGACAGTCAGGACTATTGAGATGGTGTTCCCTATCCTATGACGATGACGTTTACCTTGCACATGTCCACAGTTGAGGTAGACGTAAGGCTGGTTCAGGTCCTGATGTGCAGTGGACAGTTTGCGTGGTATGACGAGCGTGTTCAGTCCCACGGGACACTGCGGCCGCCCCGCGTTCAGCTCGTCCACTAGTTGTTCGAGATCGCGTTTTGTCTGTGGAGATTGAATGAAGAAAATTAACATAACTGCTACAAAAACACATTTTTATAAAGAAAAAATGCCTTTGCTAATATTAGAACAAATGCGTCTTAAATCTATAGAAACAGATAGGAAACGATGCTTATAGATATGCCACAGCATAATATCGGATGGCAACACAAGGTACTACTGATTTATAGACCAAAAACGTCACATCAAATCAGTTATCAATTGATTTCGCAACAGATAACTGATTCAGAAATCTGGGTTAATGACATTTTAATCAGTATTACGTGCAAAAATTCATCACGACGTATTTCCAGTTCCATAGCGTCAGAAAATACCCAAATTTTGTATCTTAATCATATTTATTTTCCGTTAGTGACGTCATAAACTTACCGGTGAGTTTTTAAGTCCTTCAGCACTCCTCCACAATAACGTAGCGCCACATAAATCTATCATCGTTCCGTCTCTGAGGACGTTTGTCTCTGCTTGACAGGGTAGGCCCTACAAAAGAAAGAATAAAACATTTATTTGAAGCGTACATAGAATAAATAAATATCAGCAACTCAATCGGCAAGTTTGAACGTTGTAGGAATATCTCAAGGGTTTCCCACGCGTGTTTCAAATTCTTAACGAATTCTTGGAACAATTTGTCGCCACCTGTTTCAACAATTTAGAAGATTCCAGAATTCCAGATGCATTGCATCCGGTTCCCTTGAATCAGCACGCGATTAAACAGCTGTTAAGTTTTTGTGACTATTATACTTTTTTGTTCAGTCAGGTTTCAACTGGTTCTTTGTAAGACTTCTTTGTACCACATGGCCCTCTATCTACCATGTATTATGCGAACATAGTGCCTCCTTTAAACAGAAAGGATTCCATCAAGCGACATCCTGACAAAAAGTTCACACAAATCTGTGTGAAGTTTTTATCGTAGAATTAGGGACGGTTTTTTATCGGAAACCGGTGACCCTCAGACCATTAAAATTAGCTGACCTAACGGAATTCCCAAGCAGCTGTCCATTATTATGACTTGATATTTGACCACCAGCTATTTTTTTATACGTCTTTTTTATAGCACGTGCATCAAGACTAATCAAAACAATGGTATAGACAGACCAAATTAGGCTGCAATTGGCTGTTCTATGCACGAATGCACAAGGAGAGCGGCCGTCAGAGAGGAATGGCGCCGCTTCACTACAGTCCTTTCCTATTTATTTATGTGAATGTTTCTGAATAGCTGTCAAAAAGCACAGTGGTCCTTAATCTCGTTGAAATAAGGTTGCGTTAAATTACTGCCATTGACAAGACTGATAAAATTAAAATGATCTTTGTTTTTTCAAAAATAAGATTGCTGCTTTCTTGAAGTGCCGTTGTCATAGGTAAAAGAACTATAAAAGAACTGTAATCGATTCACACTTCCAAGATACGTCAAAACTACCACGAGCGCTCTGCCAAGAGAGCACCAACTACGAGCGAATTTTACCTACGAGACTGCACGCCATCAGCTCATCCTAAACTACGTTTATGAGTTGCCAGTACCATAATTGCTATAGAAACTTGACGCTTACAGCTCTTGGACGTCGTCATTTCGTGCTGAACGCGTTTAGTGGAATATGCATTAAGAAAAAAGGATCCTTTCTTCCTATTTACCTTCTGTTGTGCAGAGCGACTCTCCCTGAGCGAGAACACGGCGCCTCCGACGGAAGTCTCGCGCCAAGGCCCACAGGTGGCGCTGCCGCCGCAGAAGTCACCGCGCGGATGCATGATCAAGACACCATTTGTCGTAAGCCCATCTATTTCGTGGTTCTCTGTCCATTTTGTCGCTTTTTCCTGGAAATTATTATATTGTGTAATAATATTGGTACTATATTTTCTGGTAAAATAAGGAATATGACTAATTAACCAATACTGAAACTAAGCTAATAAGACCAACAATGGTATTGTGACGCAACCCATTGGATGGCCAGAATTGAATGTTGAGACTGAAAGCCAATATTAGTGGTATGATATCGGTTCAGGAAAATGAATATACTTTCTGGTAAAATAAGGAACATGACATAATCAAGACTTAAAGATGAACTAATAAGACCGAGAATTATATTGACACAAGCAACGCATGGATTGAATATTGATTGTTGAGACTTTGAAAGCCAATAATGACATGTCTAACTGTGCATTGCGACAGACAAAGTTGATAAATGAGAAACTACTCTTCTATACAACGTACACCCACGTTCTAGTTTAAAAATAACAGTACCTGTCCACTCAAATCATCATCTATTCATGCTCACATCAAATCCGCCAACATAACAAAAAAAATGCTTCAAAAGTTTGTCTGAAATGCTGAATGTCTGACATTAAAAGATCGCTGAATCTGAGTGGAGGCTCATTGCGAGTAAATGGCGACTAAATTGTTGGCATTAGCCGTTCATTTACGTGAAGCGACTACGTCACAGACGCCTACGGATGACGTCATGAGCGTCAAATCTGTACTTACTAGGATCGTACTCAGTTCGTACTTGCGATAACAGACTATGGAAGATTCTCAGTAGTTGTCTGCTTTTTACTCATGTTACAAAACATCCTTTGAATGCGTTATCGTCCTCCTATGCCTAATAGATAAATTCAAAGACTGTATGATGGATCAGTTACCACACAGAACCTACAATGAACCATATTGAAAGCCACAGTACTAATTTATAAAGAGGTTTATATTGTGTGTTAGTTTGGATGTGGGAGGTAATTTACGAAACTACTGATCTGATTTCAAAAATTCTTGCACTGACAGAATGCTTTCTATTGTCGGGTATCATCATCATTCTGTTGCCCTTATCCCAATTCATTTGAGGTCAGTGCAGCATGTCTTCTTCCTCCATACCTCTCTATTAGTCGTCATAGACATAGGATATATAACATAAAAATGTTAAAAAAAAGAAACTTAGCGCAGACAAAGTCGGGAGTAGAAGCTACTAAATGTCCGACCCACGTTTAAATTCGTTGACATTACAAAAATACTCGCAATCTTACGGTAAAAGTATCGGTCACTTACCCCTAAAAATATATTTCTGGAGGAGTCAAAACCGGCTGCGTAAATGCGGCAGTTGTTCACATCGTTGCGGTCGGCTATGATGCGGCACGCGAACCGTGATATTGTGCTCTGCAGCACTTTTGTGTCGCCACTCTTGTCGCCGGCCACTGTGTCCATCACCACGAAGTCGATCGGCGATTCTGAAGATCTACCGATCTGGGAACAAAGAAAAAAAAAACTGTCAATTCAAATGGTTCAGGTTTTGAAAGAAATTTTCTACACCACTCAATAAATAACACGTTGTTTGCTCCGCGTGTCATGACTGACTGGCTAGCGTTTTCCCAATTTGGTCGGTCCGCTTCCAGTCTAACCAGATAGATGCAGCTGAATACCAGTATTTTACATGGAAGCAATAGCAATTGCTTATTGCCTATGTGACTTCCACAGCCCAGTTACTGTGTACAAAAAGACAGATCATTTAGCAGAATAAAAATTACAAAATTTTGCACCTACCATTAATTTAATCTGAATTAAATTCCTGCAAATCTTAATTGGCTTTTATTGGGATTTTTGCATAATCTGCATTATCCTTATTTTTTTTAATTCAGCTAAAGGTTATCGGGAAGCTAATCCCACATTTATGGAATTTACATTCCACATATGTTTCAGAATACTTAGTTTCCTTTTCAAATATGGGCCCGGGGAAGTACAGAGATGTCATAAAAATCCAGAGCATAAACCTATATAAAAACAATTGTACTGATAAAAGATTTGCTTGCGAGAGTGGAATTCCCGAAGTTTGAAACATAGGACGATAAAATCAAACGATAAATAAGAAGTCATGGCCTATTATATAAACATAAATGGGAAATTTTAGACGTGATAAGATAAGACATAGTTTACCTAAATTAATAAACCGCTTAGCAACGACATTTTGTAATTACATTTGATTACCGAGCTCCGATTTCTTCATGATTAAAAAAAGGTTTGTCTGAGGAAATTGGACGTGACAAAGGGTTTTTTTGTTGGTGATGAACGAGTGAACCCCAAGTAACTGCCTGCAGCCATCAGCCGAAGAGTGTGAAGGCTGCGTTACGTCACCCGTTCCAAAGACTGACTGCAGCGCTCTGATTGGCAATGCCGAGAAGCATTCGCGAAGCCTCCTGTCAAATGCTCCTCAAAGTGCATCGCAGAGGCCAAAGGAAGTTGTGAATGTAAATGCTATTAATATTTGTACAATATAATTGGTAGCAAGATAAAGCGATTCGTAACACAGGATTAACCGCTTCATCTAAAATTGAACACCACGACTTTCCTCTAAGCACGCTAACTAATTGGTGGTTGGTACAACAACAAATTCCACTCTGTATTTCGACGAATATATCCTGAACAACAATTTCGAAAATTCAATAGTGTGTTAACTATTTTTGGGTCTCTGCGTTCTATATCAGTGGTGCTATGATTTTGTTAAAATATTTAACAATTTCGTCAACGTTGTCCCATTTGTCGTTTGGCAATCACGCACCTTATTTCTTGAGCCAACTGGGACGTCAGCATCATCATTTTATTTTTGTACCTCCACCAGGCATTGTATTTACACATTTTAAAGTATTTTATGTGCAACGTATTTATAAGGTTACCTTCAGAGCTGAAAACGCTCCAGTAATCCCTAATTAATGCTTGTTTACACGAATCGTTCTCGAAGCAACCTTTTAATTCCCAATTACGAGAAATTCGAAATTCAATTTCACTCGATGTTGGGTAAATCGTATTTCGTAAGATGGAGTTCAATTAACTTATAATAACTTTAGGAGTTTACGAGCATAACGATTTGATGGAAATACGCATTTGAACCGTGGCATCCATTTAGATTAGGTACTCGGCAACGTACAAATCGGTGAAGATAAGCGTTGAAGTGTAATAATTTAAATTACAGAACGATCGGGTTAGTTCACACGCGTGATCACGCACATAGTGTTCAATAAGTCCGTGGTGTAAAGACAATGGATGAAGGCGTTGATCCGTCAACATCGGAATTCGTTGCGTTAAATGGCAATGTTTGCAATAGTGCAGTTGAGGGGGGCATATCGTACTGGGGTATAAGAATGCAGATTAGCGTGATCGACGCCGCATTGCCGCTGTTGGGTAACTTGAGGCAGCGACGAGGCGTTTGCGTCACGAGCCCGGCGCGGCACCGGCGCGTCGCCGCATATATTACGAGTACACGAGGCCCTGCATTATGCACTTGTGAAATTAACTATATGACAATCGATCGACCGACCTAAGCCGACCTTTACTCAAGGCTGAATAAGAAATAAAGACTTCTTCGTACTTTTACAGTAATTGTCTTGTTCTTGAGAATACGTAATATAATCCAATGAGACCCGTTATATTCATAGTTCAGTGAGGCAACATGTAGTATGCACTCTCAAAACTAATCTAAAACGAGCACGAATCTGTTCCTCGTAATATCATAAACGGCTCCGAGTATTCTATGCGAGCTAGTAACTGGCTAGAACATCATTACTCCAATTTGTCTAGTCTAAATTCTATCGGAGTGGTACTACCCATTGCACAACGACAGCTGCGTCTAGGTTTCAATTGAGCAACTCTGAATTATATTTTTTTCCCTCAACCACAGAATTGGTTCAGCAGGCGTGACGAGAGAATAAAGATGGTGGAGATTACTTGCTATCCAGTTACCATCCCGTTATGTACCGCGTTGCGTCCAGTGCGTCTGTGCCTTAACACCGAGGCTAATCCAATCTAGCCACGGTTAAATATTAACCAAAACAATCGATAATTACATCTTGTGCAAAGAGATAAGAGCCGTCTCACGCACGGGTATTGGTCGTGTTTCGAATGTGTTTTGTTCTCAAAGTCAGTAATTGCGTAGCTATTTCTAATAATATTTCACCGTTGGTCGCTATTAATCGTCCCACAATAACACGGCGTAAAATTGTACAATAAATAACGTTTAACGAGAAAAACTCAATGCTATTGTTCCTGAATCTAAATCATTCCGTCCGATTGTCTTTTTACCATTATCCAAGGTTAAATGTCGGTCAAGGTTTAGCGGGTGCTGAATCGTTGTATTATGTAAATTGAAGCATTACATGAACATGATAAACAATGCACATAAACGCACATAAAACTAACATAATATAATGTAAACAGGTATTAGAGTGCTGTGATTTGTCAGGAAACTTACGTTAGTAGACACAGGCATTTATTTATTACAAAGACATTCAAATATTTACGAGCGATAGACGGGACCAGACGAAGCAAATCGTAATCCAATACTTGTTACCAAAGAGTAGAAAACTCTAGTTACTGTTTAGTAACAAGTCGGTATGTTGTATATTATGCTAGCTAGTGTCATACGCCCGCTCGTCAGGTAGCATTCGTGTTAAAAAATTTGTAAGACAATATTCCCAATATCCGCTCATTAATTTATTAGAATCAGCTGTAATATTAGGTGTCACGCTGCGCCATTTTGTGCCCACTATCGGTAAGGTAATGCAGAGGCCGCTTGTAACTGATATCATCTGACCGCAGCCAGATAAGTAAGACTTTACCTACATAACAAAACCACAACTGAGCGATAGAATAATTAGAAAAACAAGAAATAAATTTCGTTTCGTAGGTAAATTGTTAGCCTTCAAACGTCGGAATCGGAAGTCGAATTAAAATAGTACGTGGTTCTATTGGCCCCGTAAGAAAGACTTCTTTGAACCATTAGTCCTTTAAGGTCCATTGTGTCTCGACGCGCGCTGCATCTTCAAAATTGCCATTTGAAAAGGAAATTCGATTTAGTTCTCTTCTAGATATTTCCTCCTTATTATTCTTGTCTGGCTTCGGAGATAGTTTATGCCATGGAGCATTACATAGAACTTCAATATTCAAACTGGCCGAATTTAAATTGGCTTCGTTGAATATACTCGCAGTATTGCTATAAATAATTGAATTTATTGTTTTCAATAATGAAGCCGTGTAAGAGACAATAAATATTCCCCTTCTTGCAAACAAATTCATAGCAACCGCAGGTGTAAGCGGTTAAGGCAGGGGCTGTGCTTCGACCCGGCAAGCAATGAAGCCTCTACTCGAAGGCAATTTCCTTTCCATAAATTTGATACTGGCGTTATCACCACGCTTCGCTTGGTTTATAATCTAATTTGAGAACGGGGAAGTGGTGTCATGTTCACCATTTGACTAGCTCACTAGCATTGTCATTCAAGTAGACATTTGTTAGAAAAAAACTTCACTAGACGGATTTTGATGTATGATGGTACTGCAGTCAATGGAATCCCTTAATAAAATTTTTATGAAGTTGCCCCCTACTGGTGTCTATTGAAACCGTTTATCATAGATCTCAATACCAAACACAAAATTCCACAACAAAAGTGAAATCTTTTCAGCCTTCAAATCCGCTGCAAAAAATCCTAGACAGAACATAATTGCATTTCTCAAAAATACCCTCTTTCTTTAGAAAGTGCCGTCTGTCTGCCGGCGCCGTTTACCTGGCTAGTGGCTATACATTCAGCAGCTTCCTGTTATTCGACTCTCGGCACTCAACATGGCGACAAAAACTCAGGTACAGAACAAACACTATTAAACGCATTGTTCGTATAAAATTCACTATAATTTTTCGGTAAATAACGGAGAAACTGAACATTCCGCTTCGCCAGGTTTCTGAGACCTCTTTTCTTTGCTGGTGTACAGTGTCGTGGTAAACCGTATTGATATTTTGTAAAGCCTTAATTTTGTTGAAAGTGGATCCTATAGATTCACGTGTATACCGTACAATCTACACATACTTTTGTTTCGATTATTGAATATACTTCACTGATCAACCCGTTTACGCAATGCTCAGTTAGGCTCGATTTAATTTCGATTAAACAAAGTAATGTTATGAGCTCGTTGAGAATTTAATACGCCTACAATCGAGTGCTATGCGAATATTACAATATCGACTAGGGTTGCCAGATGTTCGGAAAACATAAAACAAAGTTACTCACATTTTCAGAATTTCCAATCCATCTTGCGATTGTAACAATATCATTAATTTTCCAAAAGCTTTTTCCAATACCATTTATTTGTACAGTAATTACGGTATGGCAACGAAAACAAATGCGTAATTGAGTACGAAATATATCAAGTGGATCCCTGGCTTGACAGCGATTGAAGAAAGAGCATTTCGATAGGTTCGTGTAGGCGGCAACGTAGGCGGAGATACGGGGGCTCCACACGACTATCTCCAAAACATTCAGTATACATAATTAAGCCACATTATCTGAACAATGAACCTACATAATTTGGCTTATTCTAATCCCATCTACATAATTAGGTTCGTGCTAAAAAGGAAAGAGCCATTGCATGATCCAGATTTTTATCGGCCGTTATAAGCATAGTTGGTAATCTGCCTTAACAAAGAGATTCAATTACTTAGCGTATGTAGAATGTTTGCTCGCATTCACACTCTGTATTTTACAAACGTCCTGTATCTTCAAAAATAACAAAGAAAAAGTCAGAGCCCTATTGAACAAATACAGCGAAGCTGTTTATATTACCAAATGTAGTTTTGCAAACTCCTGAGTCTCATATCCTCGCATGTCATAAGCATGTTACGCTCATGCTGCTCATGTCGATATGCGGATACAACATTTCATTTGGCTACCTGGATTTTCACGAAATACACTGCAAGCTATTGTGGGTTCTGTAACTCTTTCAATACAGCTCACATTAGATGCACGTATGTTTATATTAAGTAGGTTATGAAAACGTAAATGTAGGGAAATTGTGTGGAGTTCCAGTTGTTCGCGACATGCCGCTGGCTGTCAACTGTCTATAGGCAGTTTCCCCTACGAGAGGACGTCTCAACGGAAGGTCTTTTGAAAAGGTCGAAAGTGATTGACGTGAAATGAACGAGATGGTTGAATTGGCCGGTAAATTGGGACCTCGATGACTAACACAAAGGTTTTCATGTTTTATTTATCGTGTCATGTCACCCCAGATTTCTATGCTATTCTTGTATTCACAGTCATAAGCATTCATTACACAGCTTCTATAATAGTTGAACTGGAAACGAAGAATCTTCGACTGAAGTCTCGATCGCGGGTTGCTGACTAAAACTTGTGGCATTTGTTTTTGTTGGTGCTGACATGGTAAAACCAATTCGTCAAACAGGGCTAATTCTTGTAACAGTTTTATTAAGTGTACGGTTGAACGAAAAAAATCACGTTCTTCTATATACATATCCTTGACCTAAACGTATACCTACATAGTTTCACATACGTTACAAAACTGCGAAGTTCCGTTCAATTTTGAACCTGTAAGGCTAATGCCAATTGTATGCTACCTACACAGATATTACGCTGCATTGGCTTGGAACATTCACCACCAAAGCAACCAATAATCAAGTAGCTGTATGTAAAGTAGTGTGTGCCTCAAGGTATTGTGTGGTAGCTAGTTAAACTTGGTTTGTTGGCTTCTATGGTGAAATTGGCCGTGGGATTTCCAGAAAAGAATTAAAACTGTCTCAGGACCAGCAACCTCTTTTGCATCAACAGGGAGAATATTGAACGTGATTCCTTACAATTGTTTTCTTACGTATAGGACGAGATTCGCCAAAATACGGAGTGAAAGTGCTGAACAAGACCACGGCAAAGAAGGTCCGTGTGGTTTTAATAATTCTAAGTCTGAATTAATTATTTTCTGCAAAAGCAAATGGAAGCTTAAAGAAAAAAAAACGCAGAATAACAGGAATGGCCGAATGGTACAAGTGAGCGGACCACTAACTATATTTGACAAACTTGGAAACTATCACTTCCAATTTGGACCATCTAAGGCCTGCAACAGAGCGCAATCTGCAAAATATTCCAAGAATGCACCAGCACTAGTCAAAAGCCAGTGACGCTGCTGCAGTAGCAATACCAGGTATAGATAGATATTGGACGAATTCCGGCGCACAATGAGGTCGGCCCACGCAAATGGCGCGAAATGGGACATCCTTCGTTCTAGTTGCATGAGCTGCATTGTTGTGTCGCAAGCTAGCGTACTAGAGCATTAATTTTATTAATTTGTTTACACAATCATCGGTCGGTACTAGCGGCTCCTTGAATTATTTTCCAATTAAAACGTGATTAACGAGGCGTTTAGGAATATAAATTTTGTTTGAATTTTTAACCTAGAAAATGCTCAAGACTTATGTTCGTTTTTCTATTTTTATCTGATCCTAACTATGAAATTATATCGTTATTTATTGTACATACATATTTTATACCGCTTCTTACTTACACATAAAATTATAACCGTTTTTACATGTAAACCACAATGATGTATGGCTTATTTAAAACTGCATTCAATAACCGTTGAATGAAATATGTATAGTTATAACTATTCATCCATGCACGTTTCCTAGCACGGTATTAGTGAAATATATAATACATTTCACTGCACACGAAATTATACTCTAAAAAGCATTAGCAATGCACGTTTTCCCCAATCAAAAAAATGTGACAAAACTGGGGGAATACTAAATTATCACGCGCCTTGGGGGAAACTCTAAAAAAACGTGGTATAATGCTGAGTCACGGAGTTTACGAGATGATTCACCTAAATACAGTAAAATAAATAATTTAAAAAAGGAAGAATCGCATTCGCGGTTTAATCTGATCTTAATTAACGATTGCATTCGTTTCTTTGTGACTTAGCTTTTAACTTCAATGCAAAGTAATGCTTAACGTACAATTTAACAATCGGCAAACCAGATTCGATATCAAATATATCGGGAATTGAAACTGTAAAATGTCGGTATTCGTATTTTGCCTGCGGGATGCCGTTGGGGGAATTCCGATGCGTCTGGCGTTTTCTGATATTATTACCGAATCGCATAACTTTCGAGGAAAGCCACAGAGCGCAGCCCGGGGCGAATTCTTTTAATGTGCTTTTTGCTACAGGTCCAAAATACGTTTTCGTTAGTGATATGTTCACTGGCAATTCTACAGGAAAATAAAGACCTTCATATTATTTCATCAAAATTCAACAACATCGGATTTTACAATGCTGAACTCAAGGTTAGTCAATTACTGCGACAATACCATTTGATACGCCACACACTGCACATACATTATCTCAAAAGTGTGTGTAATTTATGTCTCGTTGTAAGACATTAGATGCTGTCGTATTCACATAATTGTTTTCTACTGCATGACCTTAGCTACTGACGGTCAGTGCGTAAATTACCGAATACTATCCATTGAGTAGAAAAACATACAACGGCAAAACAATACGACAAAACAAATGTCCTATACAAACTAAAATTATTACTACAATGATTCTTAATGAGTAGCCGATTGTTTGCCATTGTCCACATATTCGCACATGTTCTCGACAGGCCATCCCAATTCTCGGCACCATTGTCCTACGAACAAAGGCCATATTCCAAGATGGCTGGCGGCAAGTACAATCATATCCACGTCCTTACTTGGTCTTTAAAAAAAATGGAATGGCCTGATGGACGCCGGCGGTTCTACAGATGACCCAATTTGGAGCGTCCCCAAGGTACGATATTGCGCCTTTTACGAATCAAGTGCTGCGTTTGAAGCCGTGAAAAGTACTTTGATTGCGTCTAAGTTCCGGTATACTCGTGGACGTTTTGCTTTTAGTGAAATTAAAACGAAGATTCGTCGCCCAATAAATTCTTGCGGTGACGGTTCCATCGCTTTCAAGTATGTTCCTTTAAAAGCCTGGACAGCTATACATAGTAATAAATTAACCAAATCTTGTTATTTAGTGACAGCTTACTAGCTAACGTTAAACTGATTTAAAGTCGTTCCGACTTTACCGAATAAATAGTCCTGAGAATTGGAAAGTTGTAGACTAAAATACACCGGATTTTATAGAACATGCTGTAAGAGGACTTAAACTAAGTATGTCGACACAATTGAAACATTCAGATTGGGAAAGGTCGAAACTGAGCAAGAAAATCTAGATAGTCCCGTTGATAATAGAAAACATTACCACGTGCTGCCGACGAACGACATCGAATCAACAAGAATAGGTTTTTCTCGCGCTTCTGTAGTGTCGTTTACAGCTAAGTTTGTTTTTTATTTAATTTAACAAATTACAATTATTGTTAGTATATTATATTACGTGTCTATTGTATGTGTATCAAATTTGTCAATATTTTGTTCATTGTTCGCTAAATGATTCACTATTTCATCGGTAGCGTCTGTTCGTGGATAGGCAATCAGGAAGTAAGAGTACCACAAGGAACTGTGTAGATGGATTTTTTACGGAAGAAATATAAAGATGGAAGATAATAAGTGCATTAATAACCCATAGGTGAAGTCGATTAGGGAAGTGTATTCAAGTGTCAAGCGGTTTTACAGCCGACCCACAAGGAGGTCAAATGCACAAACTTAACGGTACTCCTATAATAGTCTTCGTGTGGTGAATGAATTATGGACTATGAACTGTTCCGTTTTTCACGCTATGTCATCCTTTAACAAAACGACCGTCTTTGGAACCGATATGAATTTAAAATTCAGCTTGAATACCATTTACACGATTGCCCTTTTAAAGGCTTCATGGAAGCGATTTAGGGATTCGAATTTTAAAGATCTCGATAAAAATCGATAATGAGTTTCCAAAAACTGGTATCAGCATGTAAAGTTTTAAGGAATAACAATTTTGACCTTTGCAGTACCATATCATTAACGTCATGAACTTCTTCAAAACATGTTTTCTTGACATTCAATAACGGCATGTTAATAGATACTTATATGAAAGAAAAAAATAACCGTTACATCATGATTATAAACAAAAAAGCTTGTGTATTCAATAGAAAAAAAATTGGTAGTTAAAATAAATAAGTGAGTAATATCAATCCAAGTGAACTGATCAATGAGTTCACTTCACCTACTACATTAACCCGACTAGTGTTTAATACGAAGACAATAGAAAGGCAGTTCTTTTTCCAGTAGGTGCCTAGTGACCTAGAAGACGACGATAACAAAGAAACAATTTGCTCGGCCATGTTAATAAAGGAAACTGTGATAACGAGACAAGATCAAGACGTAGTTAACTTGTTAGCTAGCTAAATCTTTTATTTGTTACACCTTTTCTTCAGCGCTTTCGCTTCAATTCATTCGGTATTTTCTCCAATATCCATGGTTATCTTTCGTAATTTCTCTATTACGGCTTTGGAATCATTTCAATCATCGTTTTTCTAATTGGTTTTACACGAAGCGATTACTATTTGATGATTTCCATCTTGATTACCAAAATGAATATTTCAAGGCAAGTCAAGCATTTACTACGAGTTATTTCTGGCAAATATCCAACGTCCCTACCTCTTACCAAAGAGAATGGACAATAATATGATATTGTCAGAGATAAGCGTTGAGCTACACATGTCACACAATATTCACCAAGATAATGACGCCCACACACGTAGTTAGAAAGTATATACAAGGGCTTGAGATTGGGTCCACCCTATTCATGTCATTTCTAACAATCCCAATTACAAATATGAGCTAGGCGAGTATGTTCAGTCAGATCAACAGCATCCTTCGTCTAGACGATAATGAGCGTTGAGCGTCGCGTCTCATCCCAGGGTCCGATGAACCGTCTCGCGACTGCCCCCTAAGGTACCCTTCCACCGGGCCTCCCCAACCCATTGAGGCATCTAGGTGAATAATCTCCGAAATATTGAAGTTCACATTGTCTGCGAATCCGATACAAAGGTTGAACATATTTATATTAAATTCCACGTGTATTTGTATGGTTTGAGTGAATACTGTTGAGATCTCTTTGAAATTTTTGAAATGTAAGCAGCTACTTGATTATTCAAACGATCGCGTATCTTTCATAACGAGCTCAATATGGTATTTATAAATCCAATTCAAAGAAAATTAACAGAACAAATCTATGTGAATAGAATTGTTAAAATTCTACACAAACAAGGTGTGAAAGCGTGAATTCATGACTGTATGTAACAGTCATTTGTATAAACGTTAAACTTCTAAAACAAACAGATTACTAAAACATATTTGATTAAGACGTGTATTGTTTGTTCAAACAACAACTTGTTTACACAACCTGGCGACTTCGATGGTAATTTAAAAAGTTTCCAATTTTAAAGCCGTATAAATAGTCTGTTGTGAACGTTTCGGGAGCTTTCTGGGGTGAAACACTTCATTAAAAGATAAAAGGGAAACTTAGGCTCAAAGCACTTTGTTATAAAGAAAGTTCAGTTCTTAGAACAATATTGAAACAACCTTCTAACTTCCAGTGAGTGAAGTATTGCTTTAATTTTAGTCTGGTGGAGAGTAAGTTGTGCGGCTGCCTGCGAATAGTAGGACATCATTAGACTTGAGGTATAATGGAAAAAGTTTCACCTATACCAAGTGTGCCGCAAACGATGATAAGCATGAACTCGACGCCAGCGCTGCTATATTGCAGTTCCACGTTATTTGATTTGCTTTGTAATTTAAAGACCCCTTTGATTAGTTTGCACATGAGAAACGAAACGTGCGGTTCCTATCGTGTGACTTTGCGCAGTTTACGCACTGTTGGTGGAAATATGGAAAATCCTATGAGTTTTTAGCGCACAGATATTATTGCAGCTGTAAAAGCTATCCAAAAGGAATACTTTCACCAGTAAAAGCGGGGTGTTTCCTGGCCAGCGGCCAAGGCTGCACTCTCAACGATAACGGTCGAGATTTCCGCAGAGGGTTATTTTGAACTGTGATAAAGGTTTTATTAAAGTATGCGTTAGTCGCTGATGATAATATCAAATGCAATATTACTACCTCAATTAATTAGGAATTCGTCAATTGAGTCCCTTGAACTACATGGGCTGACTTTGACAAAAGGAATCGATTAAACATTTTAGTAACTGCAGATATAATACAGTCATATTTATCCTCATAATAATAGTAGACTTTTACGTGACATAATCTAGAGTAAATCCATGAGAACTAAAACCAGTTCTCTTCGTGATCTTGAAGGTTGCACTAAGATAAAACACGAGTGAAAGTAAGTTAACCGGGGCGGGGTGAACACGTAGCAAATATACTTTTGCTAAATAAAAGAGACGGTGAGCAACTGTTAGATGAATATCCCAACCGCAACATGATTTTCTAGGGAACCGTAATAAACCTTAGCGTGGTATACTGACATAATTCAACCAGAATGTACGAGCTAAAAGAAAACCCTTCCATCTGATATGCATAAGATCGCAATTTCGTTCGGATTTACTACGAAAATGCAAATGAGCACATTCGTTGTAAACCAACCGGTTAAGAGACCTCGAAAATTAAAAAAAAAAATGTTTGCTGAAGAACAAATTCATTGACGGGGGGAGCTGTCCGCTGTCACTGTCACGTATCACTCACGACGGCCTCAGGAGGCCTCCTTGGACCACTAGAAGGTTCCTGGAAGGAGGATAGCGCAGTGCTTGTCTAGACACTAGATCATCTAGATGCGAGCATAGGCAGTCGATTGCAGATCGCGGTTGTCGAGCCACGGTATCGATTGCGGCGGGTGTTGCGCGCCGGTCGGCCCGGCGACGTCCTTGGCCCGACCACGCCGTCTCTTACTCCCACCCCAGGTCTGACGTCACAGCTCACGCCCCACCCTCGTTGACATGCGGATCGGGTCATCCGTGACGTCACGTGTCACCCCGTTAGCGCCACCAAACGTGATGCATCACTGAATTTTTATGAGTACCGGCGTTGCCAATCACCGAGGCAGAGTTACGTACGTAAAATATTTGAGGAATGCCTTTTACCTCGGCACGGGAATCCATTTAACGGTATCGGAATGTTTAATTTATTCGGTATTCAGGCAGCTGGGATAATGGATTTCGAAATTAAATCAAAGACAAACTGCTTAATGCTTCACCCCTTTTATGAAACGAAACAAATTACATTGTCTGGCGTTAAGAGGATGAAAATTATGTATTTATCATCGTAAGCCTGAATTTATAGCGTTGGCAACTCATCGCTGGTTCGTTTGTTGGTATTAATTTCATTCGTGCTGTGCTCTTTTTTAACATTGTACAAAGAACCAAACAATTTTTATTGAAGTTAAGAGTGCTTTGCAGTTATTTTTGTAGAGGAAAGCATTCCGTTGCACAGCTACATTAATTGTTGTACTGACTTTGTTTTACAGTATTCTTGGCGGAAAACTACGAGAGACTGTATGTCCTCTGACAATATTATTTAACGATTTATCAATGAATATACTATTTCAATTGTATATTTATTTCCTTTATTTATCTGTAAAAATGATTTAAATATTCCTTTAAAAAAAAAGCAGTATAAAAACATTTGAAAATATAAAAAATTGCAGCCCACCGGTATTGGGAATAGGGTCCAAGCTACCGGCGTTCAGGGCTCCAGAGAGAGGAACCTCCTAACAATACGAGCCGTGTCCAGGAATACCGCTTTCTGAATCAAGCCCTTGATCCAGCTGCCTAACGAGAGCTTCCTCAAGTATTGATCGAGGCTCTTGGCAATTAAGCCATGGGCTGATACGACTATCGGCACAATGATCGCTGTATCAACATCCTACATGTTAACAACCTCGCGAGCCAAGTCAAGATATACTTGATTGATATACTATTATTATGAAAGTGCTGACATTTTCAATTTCCCCAAGAGAATAAATCCTGGGGAAATGAACATTTATGCTCATAAAATGTAAGTATAGCTTGGTATTTTTCCTTGAAACGCATTACAACAATAAATGAGTCTTGTGGGTCATTGGGTCATTAAACCTGTATGATATGTTGCAGAGGTGTGGCACAAAATCCATCGCAAGAAGATCGCCGTCGTGCACCGTTCACCTCGACCATTATATTATGAACGAGCATTAGCATATTTACAAAAACTAGCTAGACCCAGATCTTAGGCCAACGACCTGTGGAATAGAAATATATGCTGCAAATAGCAGTATTTGTGGAAAAAAGCCAATGACCGATTAACCATAATTATCAGCAACCCCGGTAGAGATTGTACGAGATGATAATTTTAATGATGTGACTGTCTGTACCCTTGGCATAATGATGGTAACTTCTGAAAATAATATAAACAATAGAAAAGATTGCATCGCCATGATTTAAACAGACACCAAGACCTTGTACAAATCGGTTAATGCTTACAACAGTGTAGAGTGCAGATAATAACAAAAGCCTAGACAGCAAAACGATTCTATAGACGCAAAAACACTCTGTAATGCTAACAATTTATTTTTTACAGTCGTAAACAAGTTTCGATCGATGTATTCTGTTGAAGAAATAATCCAGATGGAATACGACGTAGAAAAATATTTATGATAATAAGACTTGCGCTCTTATTGAATATGAATGACTTTTTTCCGGAAAATGAAGGATATCATTCGTGAATGTGTTTCTACAAGTAAACAATGACGCGATATAATATGCTAATGTTTGGAACATTTCCGGTGCCCACTGTGCCACTCCAAGCGAAATAAATATTTATTTGGGTGCTCGTATATGATTTTACGGCAAGTTTGCGATGTGTAAGTGTTGGCAACAATGGAAATGGCGTTCAATCAAATGAACAGGATGTGGAACAGTGCGTCGACCGCGGCGGCAACGAACTTCGACGCTCCATAGAAATTAGCAAGTGCGGCTGCGTCAAGTGCCCACTTGGATTAAGGTTGTAAAACAAGAATTTACAACAAACAAACTCGTTCATATTCCAGTGGAGGTGAACGCTTTTAAACTGTTAAAGGCTTGAAGCCTTACAATAACAAGAAGATCCGCAAACAAAGGACAAAACTATTAAACGACACTTAATTTAACTACAGACAATCTTACTTCGTGTATTTACTTAACCGAGCTGATACTGTTTAGTTTAAATGAAGAGGCAGTCCTTAATTCCGAAGAAGGCAATCGTCACGATCTACGCAACATAAATTTGTAAGCAAATAACATTATCACAGTGTATTGTATCGTTTTGACTGGACGTTATCATGGGCTGAGTGTTTGTAACACGATCTGATAATGTGATTGTGGCTCCGCATGGGCTCAGTCCATCAATGCCGCTCGTAGGGACCAACGCATTGTTCTCCCGGGGGGCACTAACCCATATGCGCCGATTAGATATGAGAGACGCCACGACATGCCGGCGACGGGTAAACACTGGCTCATGCGCAACGCAAAACGTAAACAACAAGATTTATAACAACAAACACTCTGACACTTTGCGACTCATTTTATATTAAAAAGGTGGGACCCTTCGTGATTCGGTGGCCCAATTTCAATTATTCAAAAACGTTACAGCATTAGACTGTCGGCGGCTCCATTAGAGACACATGTTTGTAACATTTTTTTGGCACGAAACCAACGTTTTTTCCTTTGTTTAATCTTGTTTTAATCGAAGCATGCCTCGTGGCAAGGCGTCGTGCTTCTATTTGCGCATTGCGAAATTTCGAAAGCGTTTCCGAACCGAGGGTTGTTATCCATACCGGTGTGGATGAAATACGCGTCCCCATTTAGCAATCGTGTATCAAGGCCCATTGTTTGTGCTCGTGTAGCACATTGTTAAGATGTTTTGTAGTGCAAACAGACAACGTCTGGTGCTCGATAAGAGGACCCATTGCGAGGGGATCTTGTGATATCATTTCGAAACCATAAGGCTGTTTTGTTCCCCATGATGTGGCAATGTCTCGTACGTGTGAGAATATGTAGGTGTGTCTCCATACTCCAAGGTGGTAGAAAGTATTTACGACCAAGTATAGCCTGTATTATAAACACGACGGCTCAATTAAAATGTTTTGTGCGTAGTAGTGGCTCTCAGCCTACTCCATTGAGTAAGCGTGCGCCGTTTACCTCAAGATTAGCTTGGAAAAACCAGCACTTGGAAACCGGACAAAAGTAAATCCTGTTGATATGTCTTTAGTCACGTGTGTCAAGACGTGTGTGACAAGGTATAGAGATCATTATTTTTACTTTTAAACTCAAACCAAACCGAATTAATTCGGTTTTTCCAACTTATTTTAATGAGACGGGGAAGGTCAAACGGAAAATCATAATTATGTCCGACGCGAAAATTAAAAAAAAAAGGCGTCCTTTAAAAAAAGCTATTCAAGACCAGCCTAATGCTGAGTTAAATTACAATCTAAAATTATTAGCACGTTCAACTATGCTTCAGATGAGGTTGAAAGTAGATGACTTTCTTCCAAAAGTAGCAATACTGGGCCACAAGTTCTCCAGATTAATTACATACAGTAATTATACTGATTTTGATTTCATGTATCACGCACGGGACGTTTTGACAACGGAAAACCTTAGTCACGAGTACAATTTCTATCCAAAAGGTAAAAATGAGCTCAAGAACCTTTACAAAATCTACCCTAAACATACCTGGAACATATCCGTATCTGGGTCTTCCGTGTATTCGACGATGACCGCCTGACTGCGGCTGAGTGTATACGATATAGAGTGTTGGCTGGCATCGAGGATTGCCTTGCTGCTGTGCGGTGTCTTGACCACATAGTGCTTTGAGCGCCTCACACCGTTCGCCGAAGGTCGTCGATACAGCACAAACTTGCTGCGGCGCCGACCTCGCTCTCCTGCTGGCAGGTATCCGTTGTAACTGGAACAAAAGCACCTTTATAACTTTGAGACTTACTTGATGGACGTTAAGTCAAAGTGTTGAATTTTGGCAACATCTGGAAGTCAAAGTTTGAGCGAGGTATTTTCATCATAGAAAAACAGCTGAACATTTTAATTTTGTGATCATCAATCAACTTCTTATCGATATCCACAGAAGCGTTGGTAATTAATTAGGCACAAAAATATTACAAGACGATTTATTTTCAGACTACTGAAAATAATATTTCGGAAAAATTGTCTGTCGTCAAGATTGTATAGAGTATCGACCAAATGATATGATATGTCAATGACATTGACACGGCGACCTCCAAAAATTTACTGTGAGAAACGTATTTTTGAAAGGAAAATTCAACTCGGTCGATCGACCTTCCATTCGTGAAAGATTCCTCAGGTCAGTGTTAGCTCTCAACGTTTATAATTACAACAATAAGTGCTTATTGTGGTGTTTAGTTCTAGCCATTATATGCATTAATCGTCGATGGGAAAGGTTAAACTTCCGTGAGAATTTAAATCGAACAATCGACAAGAACTTTGTATCTTTGACTTTACATTTCCCACAGCTAAAGTAAATAAGTACCTATTTGAATAAAAATTGCATTTGTGGATTCTAGACGAATGTGTTTTAAATACTAAAGAAGTTATTTGTATGCAGTTATTATTTTTGATTGCTTTTATTTATGAGCTCCGAGAGTGAAATCGCCGATGCAGATCAAGTTCACTTCATATGAAGATGAGAATGACGTCAAAATTTGCGTTAAAATGCATAAGTTACACTCGTCAGTTATTCAATTCGAGTAGTTCACATTGGTGTAGTATTTTAATGAAACGGCAAGAAATCAGACAATGTTGACAGCTCGAGGCATGGGAAGCTGAACAAGTGCAAACCTTTTGTGTGCCGTTATATAAGTCGGCGTAACACACTGTCTGACATAAGATGTTTTTGTTAAAAAGTTTATCTCGCGAATTCCCATCAGATAAACCCCGTTTCCGCACGTTGAGCGAGTTATTTTCACCTTTGAACACATTCTGCGATTCATTTACGATTCTGTTCATTTTTTATATGATTATTTGGCTATTAGAATTGGGTATATCCCACCAGTAAATATGAAAAACATCATTATGCAAAGAATGTGCCTAATCAAAATTATCCTCAATACATCATTGGTTAAATCGGGTTCTTATTGAACGACCAAATTTTCTCATTTAATAAAATATTCAAGAAAGGCTAATGAAAGGAAATCTCGGAATCTAATAGTCGTTTAACCTTGGCGTTCGGAATAGAGTCAATCAAAACTTCTCCGACCTTTGGTTTCACCCCGGGCAGCCATTGTAAAGGAAAATTCAACTCGTATTCAATATAATTAACCACATTAAGTCCAATAAAGGTCCCCGGGTCTACAATTTGTGGTTACTTGGTCACCGAATACGGAATAGAGAGACGGCTCAGATCGTTACAAATATAGCTAGATGGGTACTTATTATATTAACGCGTACAGGAAAAACAAGAAACAGCACGAGAGAAAGCAATGAATTATGTCCGAGCAATAAAACGGTTAAATTGAGTAAAAGCACCATTGTTTCCGTTAACAACATTGGCCGGCTATAAATCTATTCGCTTACACAATACCTAAAAGATTGAGGATATGTTTGTACTATCTTCCTTACACGTGTCTATTACATATTTATAAACGATACATGAAGAAAATCAAAGCAATTCTATTTTAAACAAGTGAATGGTAATTCACTTGTTTAAAATAGAATTGTTTTCACATCGGTAGAGGGCCTCGCACATCGTTGGAAAATCTTATTACGAATAAAACGATCATGACGGTCATACGAGTCCCGGGCACCCCCTGTAGGTAACTGATTACATTACTTAAAGAAAATAGGAATAGCATTTCAGTGTAATGGTATTAGTGCGGTTGCATGCTTGCATAGTTGCTCAACTCGCAACTAGGGGCGAAAGTATTGAATAATATTATCTTAATCATAGACAAATTTGCAGCTCAGAATAGACTTCATAATATAAATATAGTACTGCACCTCGGGTTTATGCAAGTACTGACGTATTGCGTGTTTGGAACGCGTGGAGTTTGCAGCCAGAAAAACGTTTGACATAATACTATTACGCATTTAGGTCTTAATGAGCCAAACGAGCATTGCAAGAAATAACGTCATTACACGCATTATTAACTAAAACACGATAAGAAAGTAATATGGTACGTCTCCTACGTAAACTTTATGGTAATGGACGCCTTATTTTAGATAGAGGATAAAATCAGCATTGATTCGGAAAATTACGGCCGACTTGACGGATTACTTATTATGATGTATCGTTCGCAAGACTCATCCCTACCCTGGATATCAACCCGAGTTATGAAAATTTTATTACAAGGAATCTGTGGGATATTATGAGCCCGGAAGGGGAATGATATATTGAAGCATTTGCTTCATTTCATTCACTTGAGATTGCTATTATTTTGAAGGATGATTTCGAGAAAGATAATATTGATTTCAGTCGGTGCTTCCGAGTTCTTTCGCCCTTAAAAGTTTTAAAGGGTTTAATAACATCAAACCATAATTAATTTTAACCTTACTTTTCTCCACATATTATAGAGTAATAGAGAAGCATGGAAGAAGACATGTTGCGCCGACCCCCAATAAATTGAATTATGGGCAGGAGAATGAAGATGTTCGCCACTCATCGCGAACTAATATACTTTCAGGAACTGACAAGGTGGCAATCGCGAAGAGAAGAAGAGCTTTGGATTTGAATTTTAATAAGAATAATAAAGATATCCACAGCTAGCTAGCAGCTAATGAAAAGTTGCGTTAATTTAGAATTTGACAATCAAGTCGGGTTGTACTCTGCTTGTAATAACATAATTCAATCATGATTCGAAAGACACATGGCGCCATCTATTATCATAAGAACGTTATTGTTGTTTTCCTCGGGAACAGTACATTTTTTCGGGATGAAAGGTACCCTATGTCCGTTTCTGGCCACCTGACAACGTATATGCAAAATTTCGGGATGATCGGTTTATTCGTAAAAAGGTAACAAACAAACAAACTTACTTTCGCATTTATAATAATATTAAGTATGTATAGTATGGAAGTGTGGATAGCAACTAATATTCTACATGGCAGCTACTACAACATTTTTGGCTACTGAACAATTTGGTTTTCCCAGATAGCATGCAGCGATTTAAGAGAAGTCGCCTCCGCAAATAATTAATGGTTGTAAATTTTAATTGTTTGGGTTTTTACCACACAGGAGTGTAATAGGAAGTACCGCTTCCGCCGAAGGGAACGTCGTCAGTCAGCTGTTCAACATTGTGGAAAACGGGTTATGGTGGGTTGGTGTAAGTGGTGTTCCGGTTACCACCTGTGATGACGCCATGTATACGCCAGCCTGGATATGCCATTCATTTTGGCGAATAGTGAGTGTGTAGAACTGCATCAGACTTGAGTATGGCGAGATTAAGTATGTCTGTTTTTCAAATAAAGACATACCCAGTCAATTATTTAACCAAAATTATTTTATTCTCAGAAATAATATTTCAGAATATTTGACGGGGACAAAGTCTTTTTTCCTTTCATCAAAACGATCGATCCAATTAAACTCAATTGTATCTTCTGTAAAAGCCAATGTCATGGGTCAAAGAGCAGAGCGCACCACATTGATTTCATAAATATTTGGTTTTTCCGAATCCGACACGGAACAGCTGTAGGTAAAGTGTTTTACCGCTGTTGCGGAAAGTGATTTCACGCTCGCGTTATTACATTTTAGGTAAGACAGCACTTTCCAATTTTTCCTTTAATACATATTTGGATACAGAACCCTTCTTTTGATGGCTTTGGAAATACGATACGAGAGCAATACCGATTAGGAGGCTAAGGGTGTTACCACACCAATCGATCGATCGCCGATCACCAATCGATCGATGGTAGAAATGACGACGATCGATCAATTGGTGTAGTAGAAACTGTCGATCGACGTAGATTTATCCATTCTACCATCGATTGATTGGTGTGGTAATACCCAAACGGGCGGCAACAAATAACCTGAGAAAACCTCGGATGTCTATCGATATTTTATGACGACTTTTTACATTTGAACTCGCAAAGTGTTTACTTTTTCTTCCACAGTATTAACCTTGATTAATAAATCAATTTTAATTCGAACCACATCCACCCACTGATAAACCAAGAATGTAGAACTTGCCTACATTCTTCAATATAAATATTTTTATTACATTTCAAATAGCAGACCAAATAGTCCGCACGTTTCAGATTACGTGAAAACTTGTGCTTCACGCACGTGAGCGTTCGTAACTGTATCCAAATAACTGAAAACAAAGGCCACATTAGCACACTCCATGTAAATTTGTTCGACCTCTGTGTTCAATTAAACGTAAATCAAAACAAGCGAACTTCTACAACTTGCTCGAAAGTACAAACAATTAGTACGAAAGGCTTAGAAACGAGAATTTACGAAGTACGATCAATAATAGAAATCTGGAATTCGGTCGAGGTTTACGAATACTTTTTCGTCAAAGAAGTAATTGAACATCCGTTAGCCGAAAAACGAATTAGAAAACGTATTTTTTGCGTCTGAACTGAGTATGTATGTACATGCCAGCTGAATATTAATAGCTCAACGTGTTAACGGTTATCCACCTGAATACAAGTTAAAATAAATTAAGATTTTCGGTACGCGTGACGGGACGGCCCGCTAAGTGGAGATACCGATTAGACATCTTCACCGCTGACGAATATTATTTTTGGAATATGGGGATTCCGTGAAGATTAAGGCGTCAATAATTCAGCATTCAAATATGCTGTTTACAATATTTAATTGACCTTAACGACACCCACGAAAGCGGACGATGTATTTTTGGACGAGGACCGCACACAGCCCCATGATGTAATAAATAACTATGCAAGAAACAATTTTAGCTTGTTATGATTTTAACGCATAGATGGAGAGCTATTTTGGCAGCATCGCCCGTCTCCCGTCTCGCAGACTTACTTCCGCCCCGTGCATCTCGTCTGATACAAAGAAATAAGGAACGCATTAAAAAAAACGGCGTAAACCCATGAGCCTACTGTAAAACATCTCGTAATTTCATTTTACTACTATACGGAAACTCCTAGTTGCGCCGTTTTAACAGATACACATTAAATCTGACATAGTAACCTATTAATCAGATAATTTAGTTGCATTTAATTGCTGATATTCTAGAGACGTTGCTCGGTGATGTAATGGTTTAATTCAAATTCTGAATACGCTAGCGGCATAATTTGACCGGTAGCATGGAGAAGCATATAATTAACATTGAAAATTAGCAATGACTTTGGCAGTGGGCAGTAAGAAAACCTCAGTAGCTTACGTAACGAAATGCGTAACCATTTTAATTGTTTCTACATAATCTAACAAACACAACACTAGCTTTTCAACCGAAAGTTCGTGATAAAAGGATAAAATAAAGTCAGCACCATATTCGTTCGTACATAATTAAAGACCGGAGTTACGTTTCAGTAATGCGAGTCTCGCTATTTCCACTCTTCCTCTCACATCATATTTAAATCACACATGCTTTGTATATCTGGCTCGAATTTGTACGTGTATTTGGGTCAAAACGAGTCGCAAGAAACCTGGAGGTAAATCGCTAGAACGTGATGTTGGAGCAAAGAGATGTTCCATGTTCATGACCTCTACGCAATGAGAAACCAAGTTTTGCGGTCAGCTGGTCTTGAACTCGATATACTGTGATTATTATGAATTCATATCATGACCGTGATTATGAGAATCCACATGCGTGCCGTAGATTACAGAAACTAAGTACGCTGTTTGTGTTTGTTATGATCACGCCGCGGTAATTTATATCGTTTGGTAAATAAAGGTGTTAATATTAGAGCTAAAACTAGGTCTCAATCCGTGAGCCTTGTAATTCTTGGCGAAGAATACGCAAACACTGAAATTGTATGGTCGACGAGTAAAGAAGTCCTCGTTCTATCGCTTCAATATTAAAATAATAGCCTAAATGATTACAGTCCATCAGCATAATCCCAGCGTGGAATACTAATTAAATGCACCTCAAGAAGTCAAATCTACGGCAATACCCAAGGCAATGGGGATTTTTCTGAGCGCTTATAGCCCATCACTAATCATTTTACCAAGTCAAAACAACGGCTACATCAAAGTACTGTCTATTACGGTGCGGGCGGGGCTTTAGAGGTCATTATATGATGATTGCGATAAAAAAGAAAGTGTGGCATTGTACAGTCGTGGAAGATAAGTGTAAATAGTCCTCAAAAGGCATGGCATGCACGATAAGCGTTGACCATAAAGATTAAACAAGACAACTTTGTCTCATTGATGACATCAGTGAGCTAGCCATCCGCACATTTACTTAGTGGGGTGTTTGATTGGTTTAGCCAGATCAAACTTGAAATGCAAACTTGTCGTGTTTTTGTATAAAACTGGCGGAAGACTATCTAAATGTTAGGACCAAACAGAATGTTAAATAAATCAGTTTTGAAAAGACGCTGAAGTAATCGGAAGCCCTCAAAAAGTTAGGGATACTTGTAGCAGGTTTGGGAATTCTAGTCTTTGTCTATGATCCGGAAATCTTTTGTGATAAGTTTTCTATGCAACCCTTTGCAGGGGTTGTCTACTCTCGAGTGTGAAAGTGTCAATCATAGTTTGTTTGCTACTCGGTGAACCCCCTTTGCTTTAAGTGGCTGATAGAATAAGGCCTCTTCAGCCAAAACCTCTTCACTAACAATAAAACATTAAAGTTGTTTAACATTTTATCGTTCAATGACTGATTGCATATTTTAAAGTGTCTCTTTAACCCGACTTGAAAGAAAGTTACAAACACGCAATGTGCAAGAGTGCTTATCAATGTCCCTTAGAAGGCCTCTTCTCAGAGGAGGTTCCCTCGAGCTGTAGGAAGACAAGCCTTTATCCTGCAGTGAGACACTAATTGGTATGAAACTTGTACAGAATTAAGAAAATCACGAAATATTGTTTGGCACGTGTCGTGTGTTTAGCGGCAAAGAAACAGTCTGTCCAGGAATCTACTCATTAGAAGACAAAGGGCTGTCCACTGTCCACTCTAGATCATTAGAAACAGGATACTCTTATGTATTTTACTAATAACAAGATTATTAAGCTTTGTGAACATTGCAAGATTATTGAAGACTGATTTTTGCCCACGGCTTGGCACGCCTGGATGTCCGAAATTATCACGTCCGCACTTACGGAACCGGGCTTAAAAATGTTGTACTAAGTTTTGTCGATGTTCCGCCGTAAAGATGTGAATAGGCACAAACAGTATGGATTTATTGTTTTTTTTTTTAATTAATAAATCGGACGAAGGTGACATGTATAACACCTGATATATGGAACAAAAGAGACCGGTGTCGCATTATTATGACATACAAAGATGAAAGCTTTATTATAATTAACAACAATGGAATGTTAATACAATAAATAATTTTGTTTCCACAACACGGAAAAAAATAAAGATAAAATGTCAACAACAGTGATTATTGTTTTCTTGGTTATTAATTACTATGTGGAACAAGAAGAACAATAAGCCATAGTACAAACACTATGATAATGTATCTCAAGACTAAGCTATTATCTAGCTATTCCGTTGTTGTTTCTGTAAGTCAAACGTTAATTTCTAAGAAATTATTTGGTTATTATAATTAGTCATGGCTTGACGAGTCATTAGGTGGCAGAACAAAGGAGTATTAGTACTTTTTTATCAACTCACTAGCTTTTCTCGCGGCTTCACCCGCGTGTACTCGGAACTTATCCCACGTTAAAAAAGTATCCTAAGTCATTCTCTACGATGGATCCAGGTGCCGTAAAATTTTAACAGACAGATAGATACTTTTGTATTCATGATATTAGTATGGATTCCCTTTTATATCAAACAAGCTGTTGCCCACGACCTCCGTCAGCGTAAAATTATTATAAAAACATTACACTTCCCTGAATCGAATTTTGTTAATAATTTCAAGGGTTTTAATTTTTTTGCAAGGAACCCTAATCCTTTTCTAAAATAAGCGTCTGACAGATCAGCTATCTGCCAGTAAAAGTCCAGTCAAAATCGGTCCAGACGTTTCGGATATTGACCAGAACAAACAGACAGACAAAAAATTAAAATAATGTTTTTTTTTGTTATACGAGTAAATACAGTATACTTTTATATTTATGCATTCAACAAACAGACACTACAATTTAATTTATTTGTATAGATATTGGCAACACAGTACTTAATCAACTAATGAATAGTCACGTTTAACTTCACGTCTAACATAACCGTAAAGAATCAAACTTTCATTATGAGATTACTTTTTTACAGTCAACTTCCATTTTGATTCGAAATTGGCAAACCGTTTTACAAGACAATCTGCGCAGTGTCGTAAAATTAATGTTTATTTGCTTTGTTTCTGTTTTATTGTAGGAACAGAGCTTCACTTTCCCCCGTTCGTCTCAGGAGAGACCGTAAAACGTTTTACGGGACAATGCAAGTGGCATTATTACCATTACTGGCTATTAAATGTACCTGTAACGAAAGACTTCAAGTATATTCTTTCGTGTGGTTTCAGTTCTATCCTTAATGCTTGGGTTGCACTTTTGTGGGTTCGGTCAAGACTAGCAGACACCGAATAAGAAATGTTTGTGACGTTCAAAATATATAGGGTGACTGGTAATTACTAATTAGTGACCGATACTTAAACACGTGATTGTAGTCATGATAACAAACAACTTTCCCAAAGAAACATTTTTTTTATACACAGACTTTTATCACAATAACACAACAGCAGCCGTATGAAATTCGCACGCGCGCGCCTGTGACCTATCTGCTGTTAGTCGTTTAAAAAAATGTTTCTTTGGCAAATTTGTTTGTTATCATGAGTACAATCATGTTCAAGTATCGGTTACTAATTACCGGTCACCCTATATATAATGACCATACTTAAGGAAACAAGAGCAATTTTCTTCGTAGCACAGTAAATGTGGCCCTAGGCTAAAGCCCTGGGGAACACCACACACAAAGAACAAGAAAATAAACGGCTACAAAAGAGAATAAGACAAACAAAGGAAACGTCTTGGATACACAATAATATTTATTACTTTTATCTGGCTAGCTGTTATCTTATCACAGACACCTCAAGCCAATAAATCCAGATGTATAGACGGAAATCAAATCAAATTGAGACCGGAAACGGCTGTAGGCTGGCAATAAAATTCGTTCAAGTGATGTAATGTTGCCAAGATTCATGCATATAATATAGGGAACTATTTACGGTATACCATTACTGCAATTAATCACGATATGTGATTGATACTGCCTGTCGCGTAATGTAATGCTTTTAGAGGGTGAAATTCACAAAAACGGTGTACGTTTCGAGGTCAGGAGGAAAATTACGACGAATGTATCTTTGGTACCATATGTTTAATGGTTAATATCGCTTAGATTTATTGCTCGCGTGAAATATGGCACTGATGTGAGATGTCACATCAATAAATCACCTTTGTGGTATTATTTTAGGGGTGACTTTCTATTTCTAAGAAACATGAGACTTTTGTGGAAGTCATGGAAAGCACATTTATTGTGTCATGCCAATTCATGACATACAATTTGGAAATCAGTAATGTTTAAATTATAGGAATGCTTAAACAAAAGCTCATGCTTCAATTTAGTTTTTACATAAAATATCTTGAATCAAATAAACGACCTTTACAAGCGTAAAAACTATTGCTCAGAAAAAAATCTCGTTTGAACTTGCATTGTGATTTCTGACTGTGTTATAGACTTGAGAATGTGCAGAGTGCAAACTACGGAGTAGAAATAAATGGAGTAGCAATAAAGTAACCTGTTTGGACGCTGTAATCTAGTCTCATGGACCTTCTGTTTTCTACGCAAGCAGTTGAATGGCACATTCAAGATTCCAGCGTTACACTACCGCGATGTTGAATTTTTGTTTTTGTTTTTGCCAATTGGAGAGAAGCGCGTTACACTAACACGAGCATTTGATTTTGTCTTTGAAGTCTTTGAAAGTGCGAGTGAGGGTGCAAAAATCGAGAAAACGAATGGCGTGGCTGATATCGGACGTTCAAAAAGCATATACATAGCATTCGTACAGTTTAACACGTTGTGTATCCAGAGTTACTAGTATCAGCATAGATCGAGTGACAGGGAGACACCAATTTCTACACATTCGCACTCCATTTAGTCCTACTCTGTGGCAAGACGAACTAACCTACCACTACTGCGTATCTACGCAGACATGTACTAGGTATATACCGGTCGCATCTTCTGCCTTGCACTCGCATTCTAACCTTGTTATTCTACAAGTAGATTACCGGACAAAGGATAATGAGCAAGTACTGACTAGAGACTACGAACCAGCTAAATCAGTTATTTAATCATGTTTCCAATTAGTTTTATGAGTGCATGATATCGAGCTAAGTTTAGAATTTTATCGAATAACAGAGTGACCCAAATAATATAGATTTGATAAAGTGGCACTTGAAAATAGACTATAGCAAGTCTATTTTCAAATGCCAAAATGGTGAATTGGTCAGCAGTGAACAGTAAGCAGTGTGGCTAAAATTCTATCTTTCGAATTGCTTATCTTGATGCAACAATCCTTCCTTTGGTTGAGTTTCGTCAAGTTTAACAATTCTACGTCCCAGTTAGAGCTACACAGTTGTACATAGTTCTTGAAACAGTTGAAACCGTTGAGAAGCTAGAATTAAATTGAATCGAAAAGACCCTTCTCTTTACATACAAGGACCACGCTTTCAACGGATCGTACCATATTCTAAGCAAGATAATTGGAAGGCGATTGAACAGGCTTCTTCCTGTATTGTATTCTGATTTGTGTGATGTGATTAGTTGCCTTATTCAGTGTGCAACCAGCTGAATGTTGCGACACGACAATTTATCTTTTCCTTATCAAGCGGCTCTTTTGCTAGACGGAGACTCAAAGAGCTCACTATGCTTACAATAAAGTTATAAACAAGAGTTCGTTGCCTCTTACGATCTGATTAGCATCTCACAATATTATTGCCTCCTTATAAATGTTCGGACTTTCTTCCTTTGAAGCCGGCTTTTAAGAGGCGTGGAGACATGGGTTCGACACGCAGAGCCTCTCTGGGGAATTTTAATATTGAATGGAACGGGACATTGCCAGATGTTTTCACGGAAGTACTATAGAAATACAATCTGGGTTTGTCCCCAGGGGCTGCGAGGCTATTGTCAGGCCAGTTACTAAATTGATTGGGTCTGAGGAGGAAACAATACAACAACTTTTATCAAATAAGTTTCTCGGCCGTCAAAAGTATCAAGTTTTTTCTTACAACGCACTCAAGTGTCAAGCATCTACAGTGGACAGACGAAGGTCGTAAAACAAAAGAAAACAATGCTCACCCGAGTATAACGAGTTCTCCATATTTGATGAGAGGTTTTGGCTTCTGTTCCGAGCCGCTCTCGCCAGCTTCCTCCAGTATTGGTGAGTCCGCACTGTCCGCAGCACTGGAACAATACAAGAAATAATTTAAACAAACACTTACGAAGATCCTTTAATAAAAGAACAAAAGGAAGTGTACAAAGTGTTCTTAATATTGTGTACGTTCATAATGAACTAACAGCTGCATTAAAAACGTAAACAATCAGATAGCTAAGAGGGGATCATGTTTTAATAAGCCAAGCTTTGTCGGGATAGTCATCAACAGGATTACCACCCACAAGTTTTATTCAGTGTGCATGTACTTCCGCCCAACAGATCTTATTGATATGACGGGTCAAGCCTTTGCATCAAGCCGAGAAACTGGTTCGAGACAGCTGTGGGTCAAGATTAGTGGTAAATTATAACCACGCCCGTCAGAACCGGTTGCGTTCGATGCACCGACACTTACGCAAGCCACACAAACCTAGAACTATTAAGACAATAAAACGTTAGTAACCTTCTATTTACGTCTATGAAGCAATTAAGCGACGACTAATGTTTTGCAATCATAGGTTCTCCGGCCTAAAGGCAACTTAGTGCTTTGAGTGCTTTATCGATCGCATCCACGATAACTTATCGGCTGCCTGCGAACTAGGGCACTCTATCTCTAAACACATACTTTCAGTCGAAGTACCTGCCGATGGCACAGTTCAACTATCGCTTTTGTTATGAGCTCTGACCGATTATATACTAATTGTATCAGAGTTGTTGAACAAAACAAAAGAATTGATATCTAATAATGGCGTTGTTCATAAAAAAATACAAATTGAACGAGACGGAGGAGAGCAAGGACAGCGCCGACCACAGCGTCCCTGATTACGGGCACGGGGTCAAAGCCCTCAGCCTCCCGCCGCCACCCCCTTCTCTCCTGGCTCCGCGATAGGACACTCATCTAATGCCGACCCACAATTACCGAGGGCCAACATTTAAATAATAACACTCTCTGGACGGTCCATTGTCGATTTGGAATATTAAATCATTTGAAACAAAGGCGGCGAGATTTTCTATTGCTTTAAAAAAATACAATCACCGCTTTTAACCACCCACAGCCAGATAATCTAGATTGTAATAATTGTTCCTTGTTTCAAGTATTACATAAAAACGTGTGGCTGTTGATTCCGTGACACTAGCAATTAACTTCATTTGCATGTCGGGCTATATTTTTTCCGCATGATTCTTCCGCTTGTCTCACGTTTGTCTGTTACGATTTTTGATCTGATTCCATTTTGATTTGATGGTTTGATTGAGGAAAACAATTAAGAAGCAAACACGTCGAACAGAATAGGTTTGTAAGTGTTATCGTAGTGATATTTCTAAGAATTACTACGGAGGTGATTCACGTCACAGGGGTGACGATGGCCTATAGTACCGACTGTTCGGCACACTAAGCACGTGGCGATAAAAGGCTACGTTGCATCCGGTTTTGCCGCAACACACCAAATGCGGCGAATGTGGGAACGCCGGAAGTTTACGAAGAATCACTCCTACACGACAAGAATTTCGTTGACTCATTTCTTATAAAAGACAAACGCATAGTATGGCAATATTATATAGTACCTACACCTACTCAATATGGACGCGTCTTGATCCCGGGGCCTAAACCAGTTCTGAATGTACTCACGTTTTCAATGAAGATACTCTCGAAACAGAATGAAAATAACATCTTTTTGTGTATTGAATCCCTTATTGTGCTTGTACGTATACTTTCACCATCCGTAGTCACGATCTCAAGACTAAGCTCTCGAGTATCCAGATACTAACACTTTTAGCCCGACCACCTGCTAGGCTGTCCCACTCCCGCTGTTTGATTGAATATCTAATTTAATTTGAGTCATATCGAATGAATTAGATTTATTTTCGTTTCTCCTACCTTGCGTGCAGCAAGTGCATCATTTAATGGATTCATACTTTTCTTTTAGTGCACCTCAATTCAGTTTAAAATGATCCTTTAGTGCCGTTGAAGTGAACAAAAGAGCAGTCATAAAAGTACAATATAAACCTTTGTGCAACGCTCTGCAGAGCTGATTGTGGCACAAAGGACATTAAATTGACAAGAGTCCTTTATGGGAATGGAGACTGTAATGCAAAAGGTATGTCTATAACTCGACTCGACGGATAAAAACATAGGCAATGGTATAAGTGTAGTCGTAAAGTGTAATCAACTGCCAATGGGCAACGGTCGATGATCCAACGGTCATTTTTTTTTACAAGAGGCGGAAATTACTTTGATCGACGCTCTATCCGGACACGAAGCGATTTATGTCTGCTTCTCATTTGATGACACACCTGAACGTTGAGTATATCTGATGATATAGCACGTGGCTTAACGGGTTCGATTTTATTCGCCGTAGGACCCTCAGCTTGCTATGAAATAGGTTATATATTGCAATTGAAGGTTTTCTTAGTAATTGTGGGCAAAACACGTTGAATCATAAGGCTTGGGCGTGAGAACTGGCTACCAATGACTCCATAACTCTTGAGTCATCATCATCATCATTTCAGCCGAAAGACGTCCACTGCTTGACATAGGCCTCCCCCAAGTGTCGCCACATTAACCGGTCCCGTGCGACTCGCATCATCGACTCTTGAGTCATACACGAAGTTAATTAATAGACAAGTAAGAAATTGGCCTTCCAGGCAACCTCTAAAATTGTTCCCAATAAAATCCAAGTGTGCGGTTCTCTCGTAACTTGAACCGATGGAATGAATTGGATCGGAAGAATTCAAAAGGGATCGATTTTCAAGCAGGGTCATTGTCCGTTTATGATTTAATTCTACACCTGCACCGAAGCATGTAACTAGGTCAAGCCATAAGACAAAAGGAAAAGAAACAGTTACGGAGTATTGAAACGCAACAACATTAATGAATACGATAGGTCTACGAAAATTAAACAGTCAGTCGGAAGACAGGGATGAATAATACGAATTCAGTAAACATTGCATTCAAATGAAAAACATCTGTAGGAAATCCAAGCGTTTATATCATAACGTGTAATGCTCGGAGGACGGAAGTGGGTAATGGTTCCAATCATCTTGAAGATAAATTATCAGCGCAGCGGGGATTTCGATGTCAAGATCGATACGATTATACTCCATCCGATATTAATTTTAACCGGTTCTTGGAAACAAATTATAGATCTAGTCAAGTTCTAAGTAGGTAGAATACAATTCGTTATTGATTTTTTTGTCAGTTGGAGTCAAAAAATCAATAACTTAATTTTTTATTTGAAGTCGTTTGTCTTGGTATGGACATGTAATGATGAGGGATGAAACGCATGTGGCTAAAAGAGTGATAGACATGAATGTTGATATATGAGAGGGATAGGAAGGCCAAAGAAAATATGGATGGATTGAGCCAGGAATGATATGAAAGAGAAAGGAGTAAATGATGCCGTGACGTCTGACGGGGGAGAATGGAAGCAGAAAACGTGTTGCGCCGACCCCAACTAGAATGGGACAAGGGCAGGAAGATGATGGTGATTCTATATTTTGTATCAACAATGAGAATCCATCATGTGGCAATACTCTTGATGGTAAATTGTGACAAAGTTACTTGCCAAAAACAAACTGCAATTACCGACCCGTTTGCTAAAACTGGTAAACCGTTTCTTAGCGGTTTATGAGGAGGTCAACGGTCAGGACTTGACGTTTGAAGCCTGATAATTTGATGATGACGATGCGCATTTCTAGTATAAAATGACGCAAAGTGCGATTAGGAAAAGCAATCTGTTGGAGTATAAGATGCCGATTTTTTTCTGAATGCTATACATGATGACGAGACGTTAACAGATCTTGAGTTCTTGACGGATGGCATGTCCACCAAAATGTTTTAAATCTTCGAAACACAGCCTGTCAAAATTTTGCGAGTACTATGTATACTATCCATAGTACTCGCAAAATTTTGCGAAGCTAATAGATCAATAAATCTGTCAAATATAACAGTATGGTCGTAAATACAGCAATTGCTTGTAGGTGCTGACTCTTGCGATATATTGGCTGTCAATGAACGCGTGATTAACGTTGCGATTGTTACGTAGTGGTTAAATTTCTTACCTAAAATCGGTACAAAGTATCTCACCAAATAGGGATTTGGAGCAGTTGTAAGATGTAGAAATAAAAGAATCTCTGGCTATAATGCAAGGAAACTCGTTTACAAAGCCGAAGGAACTGCTTGGTTGCATCAAAGTGGAAAACCGCAAAACCAAGTCTGGCAATAAGCCGGAAGGATGGGCGGTTGAATGCACATGACACCAACGTGTGAATTCGTGTCCAATCAGTTTCGGGCCAAGAGTTTATACTATGACGAATTCTCGATGTTGATGACTTGCCTGTGTTAGTAGTAAAAGTTTTAGTTATGCAAATGTTAACATAGCCAGATGTAATTACATTCTCATCGAATTTAATACCGCCATGGGACTAGGTAATAAAATATATTTATCGCCTTTCAACAGCCTCATAATTTGACACATCTTAAATTACCGGAAGAAATTGGCAATTCTATGCAATGAACGAGGCCAAGTGATGCCATGCGGTCAGCGAACCGTAACATGTCGGCACTCGCATGCGGAGCATGCACGCAGCATTTGGAGGGGTGACCTTCCGAATAAACGACCAAATTCAATCGATTGACTGGCCATTAAATATAATCGTTGAAACCGACTCTTTTATTCCATAGTATTAACATAAGCGCATGGCACGTGCCCGGTCTAAGTTCCAAAAGAAGGGTGCATTAATTTAATCAGCTATTTAAGAATTCAATGCCGACCTTTGCAAATGGCAGCTTTTAACTGCACCTTCTTGTTTCTAAGCCCAGAAATAGCACTTTTCTTGTAGGAAATGGGTATAGGGGGTCTCTTTCTATGGCAAGATAAACACATCTGTCGCGCAGGTGTGAGCCAACACGCCAACTACCCCAAAGTTGGCGTGTTGGCTCTATCTAAGGCAGGTGCCGAAGAACGGTCGCCCGTATAGGAGGACCATTAGTTTTTTTGAATTAGAAAAAAAAGATCGTATCTTTTGTAATGTTTATCGGTTAAAGTTTTCTTTACTCTTAGTTTCTTACATCACAGTTCACACTGAGTTTGGTCCGTAATAAAAAAGCGAAATTATGTTTTATATGTATTTTTTATGGGTTTCCAATAAAAGTATACTAAAAAAAACATAACAGTTATGCATACAATTCTTACACAAAAACATGACCCTATTTTTGTATGATTTACAGTTTTCCTTTTCTTATTGAATCATTGGAACCGTTATCTCGGCCGTGACAGGCTAACCGAGGGTTTTACGCGTTCAAATTTCATGAGTAAGCTTTTAGCGTAAAACCGCATTTTTTTATAAAAAATCTATTTTCATAAATGTTTTTATGATACATATTCGGTCAATTCGGATGTCATTCTAAAGTATTTTTTTTTCCTTAAGCCTTAGTAAAGTAGATAATGTAACTTATGAATATGATGCATAAGTTGTAGCTTAGAGCGACATCATACATTAGCTGTACGCTTGCAAAACGTACATTAGTTTGATAAATATAATGACGTCTAGACATGGCTTTAACTCGGCTCAGCTTGCTAAGTAGCTCCCATTCCATCCATCGCGCCTCTGATTTTATAGTGCGCCAACAAAATGGCATAAGTGGAATTCCGCTCTAGTACATTTCCCCTAGGAAATTGTATCTTTTTGCCATGGATGGGTAATTCGCAAGTCATTTATGGAGAGGACGTGTAAATTCGTGTGAGGTAAGGATCAGTGAACAGCGGTACCGGGTAAACCTGTGGGGTTTGTGAACGTGACACAGGTAGCTACCTGTACCAGCCTTCTCGTTCTCGGAAATGCTCTCAATTTATCACCATACAAAGCAAAGTTACGAAATAATTTCTGCTGAATTGAGATTACTCAGAGGTACTTAGGTACATCCACAACTGATATTGCAAAAAGTTAAGTAATGCACTATGAAGTCGGAATGAATGACTAATTTATTTATTCCTCGTGTCATTTCCGATTGGATTCTAATTTCTTAGGAACTTGGATGTACTCCCGGGAATTAGATCTTGCGTAAACTAAAGGAAAGATCCATTCATTCGATGATAAGCGAATTCTTGCGAAGTAATGTTTTATGACGTTTGAGACAAATTTACCATAGGTTCTAAACATTGTACAGAGTCGTTTTGCGACACATATTTCGCACAATCAGCCAAGCGAGGGGGAGGTGGCCCGTCCAAGATGAAACTTTAATGAGCGAGGGTTAGAAGAGGGCTCCACGCAAACGCGCCAGGGCTTTGTTCCACGCACAAGTTTCGTTAAAAATAAAACGTCAAGTGTAAACGTCATACTTCGAGTACCTAAACGGGCTTAAATGTTTGTTTGTAGTCAATAAAAGTAAACAACGATTGACTATACTTGTTTCAATCCTCTTGACAGGAGTCTGTGGATTCCTTTGTCTGGATGAACCGTAAAGTGGACTCACAGGCAGAGGTCGTCGACAGGCTGAGATAACAACGTAAGAAAAACATTAATGGCGGTCTGTACTTGAATACTAGCGACGCAATAGAGGCATGCAAGGCCACGACAGATACAAGGATCGGCACGTAATTTAATAAGTTCCTAAATAACTATTGTTATTAAGGAAGCCGTACAAACGATCGTTATCTTGTACCTAATGAGTTTACAAGTCATTTAAAAATTGTAAGAACTTTGGAGTCTAATTGGAAACAATGTAAGCGTTAAACAAAGAAGGCCATTACAATGTGAAGGTTTTAAAGGTCAAACAAATAAAATTCACCTAGGTGAATGGTCGCTTCTCGCGAGGTCCTAGGTTTAAGCCGGATGGAGAAGGATGGCGAAAGTGTGTGCTTAAATTAGATAAATTCGCGGTAAGGGATTAACTTTGCCGCCGATAAATCGTCATAGCCTCGCCAGCTATACAATACATTGATGTCTAAGTAGATCCCTTTGTTGTAGGTACATAGGTACAAGATAATTATGATGGTTGCCATATTTACAAAACATCATACGACGAAAGATAATGCGTACTATGGACATCATCTTGAAGACGTATTTTGAATAATTTCTAGCCATACGCAGCTTTGATTGATAAGTAAGGAATGATTGACATTGATTAGATAGCAACCTCGACCCCGTAGTGACGAAATACCTATCAATGTAGTAATTATAATTATAAATCTTGCGGTTAAAAAGTTTAAAGGCAGTTTTAAATACAGGTTTTTAATTTTATTTAATACTTTAAGCTCTTTGCCCATTTGGGACAGAGATGGATTTAATGCCACAAGCATTTTCAACTAGTGAAGCTTTAAGTTCATACCAAAATGCATACAATGGGTGCCTGGTGATGGATGGTACCCTGAAGAGGTAGTGAGATGACCTGGATTCGTACCGCAAGAGCTGGTTAGAAATTAGCGCAAAAAAAAAGGTAGTTGTGTAAGAACTTATGGGGACATCTTAGCCCAGCAGTGAGACAGTATAGACAAAACAAGAAAAAAATATCATAAAGTAAAATAAATGTTTCGTGTTAAATTCAGCTGGGTGGTTTAAATAGTCTTGGACAGTGGCCAGTGGGAAAAAAAAACACGAAATGTTTTTTTTATTATTCAAGAATATCCCAGCAATTTTTATACAATAGCCAGGGTAATGACTTGAAAATTGAGGTTGTTAATTTGAATGTTTATTTTTAAACTGATTTGAAAGGATGTTCTTTCCAATTAGCTGGTTGCTGGTTATCTGTTTTATCACTGCCTTGATCTCATTCTTGAACTACTTAATTGTTTTTAACAAATATGTTTCCTGTTTTAAACTCATTACTATAAGGATTTCCTTTATCCAAATAAAAGAATAATATAAAAAAATATCATTATTTGTAGGGTTTTTTTTTTTTAAATACCTCTTGTCTCCTTTTTAAAATGTGGGTGTACTATTAGGTACAACTCTGGCTAACCCTTTGGGGATTGTTATCCCCAAAGTTAGTTATATTCTAAAAAAAGTAATATAAAAGTAGAACACCACTTTTATATTACTTTTTTTTTATATTTATATTTTCTAGGTCTACAAAGGCTTATGTCACAGACTATAGGCAATTAATATTTTCTAGATAGTTTTAGGATAAATTGTTTTTACATTATTATTTCAAATATTAAAGTTGACCATTGTGCGTGAATGCATTCTGCATTCACGCACAACTTTAAGGACTATGTGCGGAAACCAAAACCCTTAACATAGAACATGCTGCATCACAAGAACCAGAAAAAAAGGAAAGACTCAAAATATCATAGAATTTCTGAATCAGTAAACAGGCTGTAAAATCACATGTCATGTTATGTGTTGTGACTGGCTGGCTGTAATTTACATGACATTTGCTAACAGGTTGAAATAATTAGGCTTTCAAAAACAGAACAGTAAATTTTTTTTTCAGCTTTTATATTATTTACAGCTTTACATTTTTTTTTTCCACATTGATGACCAGTATCATAACTTTTCATTAAAACAATTTCTTTTATATATGTTTACATCAATGCAACACAGAAATAAGTTGGGGTAAGGGCAAGAGAATGATGATGTTTACATCAATGACACATTGTAAACAGACTACATAAATAAAAGAAAAAATAAATTCAATAGAAATGAGAAAAAATGTAGGATGTTTGTTCTTGTAGGTAGAACTGATTCATTGTCTGATCTGCATGTTAATTGACATACAAACCTGAATAACTTGTGTACTACTGTTATTTGTGTTAATTTCCTGCTGTGTGTATTTTATCATATAAATTAATGAAATAGACTTGTATTATAATCACAATAGAGACCAAATACAGGGTAGTAGAACTAAATGAAAATAAAAGGGTAGTTTAGTTATTACTGTTACATGGATGTTTCAAGATTTTTTAAGCATCTGAAGTGCTTTTGGCTGTATTGTAAAGATTCTGTTTTATTTTCAAAGAGGTATGGAACAGAAATAACAAAATCCTTCAGGATTTTGACGATTTCTTTTGATCGATAATTTAGACAAAAACGCATCTCAATCAAGCTTCGCATTTCAATACGTGCAACAAAACGGATGGTCCGTCAAATTACGAAACAATTACATACTGAAAATAGAAGAATCCCTTCATAATCTGCGAATTGCTACAAAACATAAACAAACAAAAATATCTATCTATGCGACTAGAATTGCCTATACCACACATTCGGTCTACTTTGTAGAACATAACATCCACCCATGAAACAAAGCATTTTACTTTTACGCATATCTTACCGATATATACCCACTAATAAACACAATGTAAAAGGCACCACGTTGTAGATAAAAACTTACCGTTTTACGACCATGATAGAATCCGTCTCCTCGTTTGTGGACCCTATGATTCGAATTATACTTTACAAACGGCACTAACAATATCGGAAACACCATGAATTTTATTATATCACCAGCAATTCAATTTACGAAATTCACACATCGCTACAAAGCGATAAACACACTTTTCTTCATTATTTCACTAACTTCGAATAATTCGCACTCCACTTTGATGAACATCAAATCTCATAAACACAAACTAAAACTAAAATGTGTGTTTTTAGATTACAACAGCGCGAACTTCACTACAGTGTGTACCGACGACGAAAACATTACACTGTTGCCAACATTCCGTAAAGAAAGGTAAATAAAGTTCTTAATATTTTACATCTTACTTTTTGAATCTAAAAATATTGGTTTGATCAAGATATAACAAAAATTGAATTAATCTTAAAGTTTTGTTTTTCAAGTTCACTTCCGAGAAATTAACGTCCACATGAAAACTTGGTTTCAAAGTTAGTGTCAATTTAGCCAACCTAACGTTACAATTTTGCTGGGACTCAACTGATATTCTCACCGCTCTGCTGTAGATAAATAAATGTTGGACGCCCGATGTATTGATTTCCAAAGCCTGCCCCACACTCTTGACACTAGCGGACGATAACAAACTCAAAAATGTGTAGATGTTACGCAATCATGCAGGCTTCATTTGATGTGTGTCTTAGGGGCGGAGTTTTAGGAGTTGGAGTATACGCTTAAAGGCACTAAGAGCAGAACAGAAAACAAAAAAAAAATTTTTTCGGACTTCGTGAAAAATATACAAATATGTCGACTTGTCGTGACAATTTGGCATATTTCTGTTTAATAAACAGTTTCGCTTGACAGGCGAAAGGTAACAATTTATCCGGAAAAATTGTCTTTGTTTTATTAAACACTAAATTGTCATGACAAGTGGACATTTTTTTGACATTAATATTAATAATTAAAAAAATGGCAGTAGTAGTAAAGATGAGTATTTGTTGTAAACTGAACCAAACTGAACTAAATTTAAAGGAAGAATAAACTTTTCTTTCAATTTAAGTGAAATAGAAAATTCCTAGAACGATTTCGAGTGTCCAAAACTACCGTCGAATACTTGATAAACAGTAAAAACAGAAACGAAGTTCAATTGAAAAACATACAAAAAATTGTTAATTTTTTAATATAACTCTCATGTTCTCATATGAAACCCTCGATATTGTATTGTGACAAAAATATGTCAGAAAAAGTGCCAAATTTGTCATTTACTAGTAAGTAGGAGAATATTTTCTTAGATACTCGGCAGGTAAAACCTGACAATTGTCAATTGTGACTTTATTAAAAGGGTTTTTAGTTTGACAATTTTGTCAGTATTTACCTGTCGCATATGGACATAATTGTCATCTTTATTAAACGGCACTTGTTGCGACAATTCTACTTATATGTCAAAAACTGACAAATTGTCGGTTTGTCACGTTTATTAAATAGGCCCCTGGGGCTTTCACCTTAAATGATTTGTGAAGATGTTTCGAAAACAAAATGGCGGCGTTAGTTTTAATTTTGGCCACGCGCCAAATGATCCTTATACAACTATACAGATTGTTACAAAAGGTCTGGAAAATGGACTCAACACACCAAAGTTAACTCAACCCCATTGCCTCGTTTGCTTTGGTGTGCACCGTGTGTAGGTAGAGAGGTAGAGTCAGTTATACGTGAATTGATCGCTGTGGTTTGTGGTCATAGAATATGCCGTGGTTTCACTGCCTTAATCTTTGCAGTAGGAATCGTGCATTTTTGTAGGTTAAAAAAGTAATGTGTGCAATTCTTCGGACCTAAACTTAACTAAATCTAAGAAAATTGGCAATGGCGCCGAAAACAATTTTTTGCGTTATCTGGTAAACCCCTATAAAATTAACTTCGTTGTACACACGTTTGCATAAATGTGATATTTTGTACAAGTTACGCTACGTGTGTACCCGGCATTATAAGTGATTGATTGATCGTCGAGAATATCAGGCCAAAGAATATTAATTTTGAAAGCGCTGATTCGCATCCGGCGCGGGTAATTTAAGTGACGCGGACGTTCAGTTATATTATAATTTTATGTATTTCATATCGAATTTTGAACAAATCAAAGAAATACATATGTAGAAGAAAGTTTTTTGGCTTAAACAAGTTTAGTCCAGTCAAAACGTAGTTTTTTTATTAGATTAACATTATTTGTGAGTCAACGGGAGATTGATTATTATTTAATCAACTATAAAATAATAATCAAGCTGCTACTACATACATAGCAATGGATTAGTTTTTCATAAAACCTTCGATTTCGTCAGACACAACAACAATTCCTTCAAATCTAAATCCATAACCTCTATGTACTCGACGAATGTTAGAGATTTTTTAATAATGTTTTCGAAATCAGTTTCAGCTCTATCTGCTCGCTGGACTTAGTAAAACCAATATATAAATAACATCACGCCTGTTTTCTAGAAGAGTTAGGCAGAGGTAGTGAAAATTATATCAGCAGTAATCTACATAAGCGGTTTTTTTCTGATACTATCCCTGTATCAGAAAAAAACATTTCATTTGTTGATTTACTGTATTTATTTTAGGAACTGATATTATTCGGAAATGAGTGAGATCATCATCATCGTATCAACTGAAACAGATCCACAGCTAGCCATAACAGAGCGATCCAGAACTGACTTTACCGCCTAAATAATAAAATACACCAAAACACAAATCTAAATATTAAAACAAACGATAACTTACCGTTTCAAACGTGACCTAATACTTGCGTCCATCAAAAGACGCAAATAAACCGAATTTATTATAACACTCCCCTTATTTGTTTTTACGCAAACATATTTTTTTTCCGACTTGACCCTTTCAACGAGTTTACTCTTTGAAAACTTTCTTATTTTTCGCTCCTGAGATTTGCAATAGAAACCCATAATAAGTATAAATAATTTGATTGAATATATTAATTTGTATCACTTTAAATATTGACTAGAATGTATTGTTAAGTCTTATGTACACTGCACTCTGATCGGCGCGAAATAAATTTGATAGTGATAAACTTGCTTCGACTTTACATCGTAGTGTAGGTTGGGTGTTCGTGTAGCGACATGTCGGTCGCCGTAGTGCTGCGCTGTTCAGTTTCGAGCACTATTACGTCTATATGTGCCAATCAGAGGCTCAATAAATCAAACTTATCCTGTACCACTTAGAGATAGCCAACAATAAATGGACACAAGCATTTACAGGTTTTGTTAGTATTTTCCTGTTTTTTTTTCAAGCCTTCTCTGCATTCTGGTTCTTTGCGATTGCGCGGAATAATAAATCAAGATAAAAGTTTTATCATATTAATCATCATAAAAGGTGAAAAATAGGTAGGTATACAGTTTATCAAGTTGGACAGGTCAAGACACCTCCAAGCTTGTAAAAACATGATTGTCATGGTCGAATAAAATAACTAGAAAGTTTATCTAATACGCGAATAGAATATCTAATTCTAGATAGAATGTTTGACGTAGCTAGTAGGTAGCTACGTGACCATAAATTCCCGCCAATTGCACCAAGTGGAGCAAATTGAAAGCAAAGGAACGTCTGTCTAGGCAATTAACGGCGCCGACCTCCTATCTCTCTGCCTATACCATTACAAATAACGCTACCTATGTATTCATAAGCAAGACTTCGATTAAAATAGATTGCCCCAAGGCATAAAGCCTCAAAACATGAAGAACAGCACTAATGTTTGCTTTGTTAGATGCACTTTTCCATACTTGTAAATGTTATTCAAAGCTAGACACAGAGTAGCACTGTGTACATAGCGCTAACACTCTGACGCATCGAGCTTAGTCATTAGGAAGGCAGTCAGACACGGTGCGACACGAATGCGCGGCAGGAAAACGGCAATCTATGCAGGTTTGAACTTGTCTGTAACTCTGTATGTTTGTATTATCATTGCGGTGGCGTGGCGGACTTGTGATGTAATCAGATGACAGTTGTAAAACGTTTACGACCGCAGACCGCGCCACATTCCGGTATTGATTTGCGAGTTTCGTTTACTGACATGTTCTTGGGAGCAATATCTTTGTTATAGCTTATACCTCTCTCTGTATATCTTTTGTATTGTTTATTCAACATGTACCGAACGATGATAACATTGTGAACTTACGCACTTGTCCAATTTGATGGTCTGGAGCATATCCTTTCATATCACTATACCCTTTCTGTTACACCCTGTATACTTCTATGTCTCTTTTATGTGCATCCAAAACAGTATATGTATATCCAAAACAGTATATTCTTTTTTTAATATTATTAAAAAGAAAACAAATAAATTAATAAACATTTCCTTTATTGCTTTAGGTATTTAAATATACAATGTAAGATATATCTCGGAACTTATCAACAATATTATTTTGTCAGATTACAACCAAATTTCTGGTCTAAGGCAGATCATAACACTATTGGTGTACAATTGTTTCTCTAAAATATAATACATCTCTTACAAATAAACAGTAAAATGATGTACAGAAGTACACTCAAAGCTAATAATTAATAGAAGTTACGCGTTCATTAAGGTACTTAAGTCAATTAGTCACCGACTCTAGGAACAGCGGGTTAAAAATGATCTGCAAGGCGTTCTTTTGAATATGTTTTGGGCGTCATACAACGATAAGAGTTATTTTGGCTTGTATTTAACTGGTTTCATTAATATACCACCAAAAGTGACTACATCATTATGTCGTAATTTGTTGTTGGTATTTATAATTCGCTACGACATAAAGGTGGGTTTGATTCCAATGATAACACTCTGACGTGCATTATATGAACGCGCGTTACTTGTGAAATATTTCCGCGCGTGAAGGCGCGCTTATTGTCGTTTTGAAGTATAAGATCTTTCAGAACACCGAGAACACGCTTCAATGATACAGTCTCTGTTGTAACTCATCGTAGCTGTGTATTCTCTTTTGAACACAAACACTGGACTTCACATTTAACTCATCACAGCGCGTTCGTATTTCCGAAAAGACACGATGATTGCCGAACCGCATACTTAACCTGCCCCCGTAGCATGACCACCGTAGACAAGGATTTCTTTGACGGAAGAATCGACAAAATGACAGATTGTGTCGACATAATGACAGATTTCTTTGCACTATCTGTCATTTTGTCGATTCTTCCGTCAAAGAAATCCTTGTCTACGGTGGTCATGCTACGGGGGCTGGATTATCTGTAAACCAATTTTAACCCACTGTATGTCACTACAACAAACATTTTCTACATCACATAACAACACTCAAACTACATCTAAACTATTGTAAACATGCTAGTTTACAATAGTTCTTTCTACACTAGTTTTCCTTTAAGAGCAAAGCTTATTAAAATATATCAATTTCTATTATCTAGAAATGAGTTGAAATACGATATTCGTTAGGCCCGCTTTTGACCATACCGGAGACGTGCTGGTATCGATCAAATGCATAAACATGACGCATGTAATCCCTGAAGGCTTAAGCAGAGGTGTACATATAGGTCACCCACATTCCGTCTGTTATAATTTTAAATTCTTTTGTAACAGGGGGCGAGCCTATTGCCATCAACCGGGCACAAATCTAGATTCCGCGGCTGCTACTGAGAGATTTCTAATGGAAACATCCAATAACACTTGGCCCGACCCGGAAATTCAACCCAGCACCTCTTGCTCAGCAGTCGCGTCTCTCGTATACCTCTGATTGGTCGAATCTTGCACGTCCCCACTTTGGTGAAAACTGGGCCTTACTGTATCGTGTTCTAGTAACTGAATACACACACTAGCTTTCTCTAAACATCGCTATAATTTCAATAAATTAAATCAGTCAACAAACCTTCATGTTCCTATTGCTTTTCAACATTCCAAACAATAATTCACTGACATTCGGTATGTATTGGCAAAATGGATCCAAATACTAAGGCCTAGTTAGAGAGTTACCACACTTACCGATGCGGAATTGGCTTCAGCCAATCACATATCACTACATTTGTCAAGAGTAAGTTCAGCGCGGTGTCGATTTAACTCTCTAAAGAGTAGACTTACACGCGTAGCATGACCACCGTAGAAACGGGTTTTGTCGACGAAAGAATCGACAATATGACAGATTTATTTTGTTCATCTGTCATTTTATCGATTCTTCCGTCGACAAAACCCGTTTCTACGGTGGTCATGATACGCGTGCTTAAGCTTTATGTTCACAGACAGGCCAATTCGAAAGTAGCACGAAACTTCGAAGTGAACTCTACTCCCAATTATTTTCGTTCATTTTGAAAAGACTGGGAATAGGCGATATCTGTCCAATCGTTTTCATTTCATCTTTTGCTCTGGACGCTCTCAATGTCATGTCTTTGTACATCGTTCTCGCATATATGTATTATCTCAACATGAATGATGTAACCAAGACCTTGTAAAAATATTTTGATTGAAAAGCTTGCTCATTCTTCTCCATATCTACGCTTTGGAATGGGCAACTACAGTACTTTCACAAGTTATCATGCCTTGTGTCTGGGACTGTAGCTTCGCCTTCTTTGTTTTTCTGACATTCAAAAGTAGCTGTCATGGTCTAATTGAAATAAATGCTTTGAATTTGAGTTTACTTAGTTTCATGCTTACTTTAGTCCTGAACGAATCTTACATCCGTGGGCGATACGGAGTAGGAAATGCCCGTAACTTCGGCCGGAACTACGGGTTTCGTGTTTACAGAGCAGACCTCCATGTTTTGCTCTTTCTGACGAGCTCAAGCCGATTCTGCCTTGATAAGTATAGCCACTCTCTTAGACGACGCGGGACTTTTGACTTGGCGTGATTTTGTTCGCCACCCTACGTGTGAGGCTTAGTATACATTACAAGTAGCGATATACAGTTACTCGCCAAGTCAAATATACCGTTTCGTTACATAATTACACAATATTATACAACAATAAAAAAACACCGGAAATACAGGGTGGCGTTTTATGGCCAGCTCACACCAGAGAGTTAGTTCCACACACATCCCTCGCTACGCAGCTTCGCTCATAACTGGTGGAAACGCAGCCTAAATCGCCATCCTGTATTTATAACAAAAACAACAAAATAGAATTGAGATCTAAAATTTGAATTTCACGTATCGATTTTTACCTAAATTTTTTTTTCTTATTAAAAGATATTAAAAGATCTTTTTTGTTCACGGTAAACAACAAATAAAATGAAATCGGAACTAAAATACATAATCTTATATTAATTACGTAAACCATTAATGTGATGACATTGACAACTTAAGAAACTATAAAATAATCAGTATTAACATAACATCACGCCTGTAATCCCCGAAGGGTTAGCCAGAGGTGTACCTAATACATAATACACCCACATTTCGCCAGTTATGTTTAAGTCCCATTAGGGGTGAGCCAATTGCCATCAACCGGGCCAATAACACTATTAATTAAAATAAACTCCCATTAACCAGAATACAGGGTGGAAGGGACACCGATAAACGGTTATATTCAGTACATCAGTATATCATTCTGAACAGCCCCAAATTTCAATGTTCAGAATCACGGGCCTGTGGACGGTGAGTAATGGGCTAGCTCGCCGTCCAGCCGTGTCGACGGCGCGTTCGTGTTCCACGCGCGCCTCAAAGAGATGTCAGCAACCACGTAGGGGTCCGCACGGGTCGATGCCTGCCAGGGCTGCGGGACTGTTCGAAAGAGATACCGCGGCCCTGGAACACAAAGGGCAAAGAAGGAACATGGATGGGTTTTAGTCAGTACAAGTCTGACACTCCCTTCCGCTGCGCCCAGAGCGGGAGGGGTCATTTGATGATTTCCCATCCTAAAAAAAGGGGGGGTTTCAGAATGATGTACTGAATACGTGTTAACCGTTTTAGCGTCGGTATACCTTCCACCTTGCATATTATTATTCAGGAAGTAAGTAGGTCTGTAATAGATTAAGTCACAACAATTCCATTGTATATAACGGCCACGTCACTGGTGTTTTATTTTAAATTATGGAAGAACAATGATACAGATTTTTTTTTTCAATATTTTCGCCCTTTTTATGCTACTAGTGAAATAACAAAAAGTGTATATCCTGCAAAACGTGGCAAAAACGCTCACTAGCTTGTCTATCTTTATAATTATAGTTTTGCTAGTTATCTTATTAAGTATCTTAATTAAAATTATCGCATTTGGAATCACTATTGTTTATCTTAGTAGTAAAATAGTTCGTCAATACTAACTCATTTGTCCCATTATGATTTGCGAGGTTACATTTTAGCTTCAATAATAGCTAACATATAGGGTGTAAACAGACCCTTCACGAAGCCGTCAACCAAGCATTATGTATATCAAACTAAGTAAAGTTACCCAAAAATTATTGCTGGGAAACGACATTTTTTTTTGGGGTGAAATATCAAAGTAACACACTCAAAACATTGTTCTAATAGATGCATTGAATAGTACGGGGGTCGTGGAGGTGTTTAAAGTAAAATTCTTACATTTAAACACATATTTAAAAAAATCGTGAAAAAGTTAAAACTTTTACTCCCAATATCTCCGTCACTAGAAGGTTCCCAGGTATGGTCTAGAACAAAAATATGATGGCAATGACGGGGAGAACCATTGCCTTTTGGCTTCGTTAAGGGTCTTGTTACACCCTTTATTAAATTTAATCTTTTTTTTTTAACTTTCAATAAGGCATTCTTCCAGTCACTAAGAGTATTGTGTTAAAATAATTTTAAAGATCGTTCTTTATTTGTCCCTTGTTTTAAGATGACAAAGACAGAATGAGGTTTTAATGCATTTAGTGGTGATGTGGTGCATGCCCTTATGTTCAGTAGAGTTTTGTCCGATTGGATGCAAAGTTGCAATGCAGTAGTTTAATGAAAACTATACATTATAATATGTAGTCTGCTGTTGTTCATTAGACTGTATCTGTTTAGATTCCCCTTCTTTAATTGCGGCTATTGTTTGTTAACCTTTAAATATGTTATCAGTAGACTTGTCTTCAAGCTGCAGATCTGAAACCTAGTTAGTTACATAACTTCCCAAGCTTATGTATCTTAATATATACTTTCAGAATCCATCTAACAAAATTAGCGGCCATTTTGGCAACATTCAATGATATTACAGTGCTGTCAACAACTTCGTAGTTTTTTTTTAGTCTATAGTCATGTATTGCAATGATTTTTTTACCTTGATTTGCTTTTAATGCAAAACTCGATTTGAAAGGTACCTAGTTGTTTTCAATAATACCTGAATAAGTTTGGGCCTGCCGACGTCTTGTCTTGTTTCGGAAAAGCACAATATATGTTTCGTAATATCCCAATGCGTTTCGGAATATCCCAAAGCGTTTCGGAATATCCCAATGCATTCGGAATATCCCAGTGTGTTTCGGAATATCCCAATGCGTTTCGGAATATCTCAATGCGTTTCGGAATATCTCAATGCGTTTCGGAATACCCCAGTGTGTTTCGGAATATCCCAATGCGTTTCGGAATATCTCAATGCGTTTCGAAATATCCCAATGCGTTTCGGAATATCTCAATGCGTTTCGGAATACCCCAATGAGTTTCGGAATATCTCAATGCGTTTCGGAATATCTCATTGCGTTTCGGAATATCCCAATGCGTTTCGGAATATCTCAATGCGTTTCGGAATATGTCAATGCGTTTCGGAATATCCCAATGCGTTTTGGAATATCTCAAAGCGTTTCGGAATATCCTAATTCGTTTCGGAATATCAAAATTCGTTTCGGAATATCAAAATTCGTTTCGGAATATTCCAATGCGTTTCGGAATATCCCAATGTGTTTCGGCATATCCCGATGTGTTTTAGAATATCTGTAGCTACGTATGTTGGAATATCCCAATAAAATTCGGAATACCCCTAAAGTGTCCGAATAACCCAATTTGTTTCGGAATATCCCTTTTATGTCATTATAGCCTTTTAAGTTTCGAAAAACCCGATGTATATCGGCACAGCCCAATACAAATTTCGGTTTCACAAGTAACAGCTCTTTTATACGAACAAAATGTTTTGTTGGATATAACTTCTCTATATTCCCTGATATTGCTAGTGAATCCTAAGCGGCAAGCTATCGTTATCATCCAATACTCCTGAGCTTATATCAATATTCCTCATAGTCGTAGTAGTCATCGTCCTGTCCGTTCTGCAGCATCGCCGCTAGGGACATCTCGTCGCCAAGGTCTACTGGATCCGGTTCTATTTCCTCCTCGTAGTCATCCACAATTTCTGAAACGAGAAAAAAGAACAATATAAAAAACAGCTGTTTCATACAAAAATGCAATACAAAACACGGTCAAAATGTATGGAACAGTTGATTTTTTTTGTAATAACCGATGAAAAATAATAATAAGGTGTCCCTTCCACCGTGTACTTTTTATTGCTTAAATGATTAACTTTATTTTAATTTTAAAGGGTTATTTGTATTCAGGTCTTAGGCACATTTTTAACCGACGTAAAGAAAACGAGGAGGTTCTCAATTCTGTTGAATTTTTTTCTTGCTCCCTTTGTTTCAGTCCACTACTCGACAACGGCAGTCTAATGATCTTCCTGCCCTTGTCCCATGTTATTTGGGGTCGGCTCAACACGTTTTTTTCATCCATTCTCCCCTGTCAATCGTCACGCTATCATTTACACCTTTTTCCTTCATATCATTCCTCACACAATCCATCCATCTTTTCTTTGGTCTTCCTCTCTCTCTCGATCCATGAACATTTATATTTATTACTCTTTTAGTCAGACGCCATTCATGCGAACTGCAGTACAGTATGACCACTTTAAATGTGCAGCTCAAGATGGCGTTGTTTGTCAAGTAAATTTGCATCGATATGTCAAACTTGGTACCTTTATTTTAATTCTGTGTTTACCCGCCTGTACAGTTAAGTTGGTTGAAGTGTAAAGTGCTTCATGGATTTATTAGCACTTGAATGACATTAACAAGGGGAATATATAAATCAATATTTTATTGAAGAAAGAAGAAGGCAGCGTTAGTTCTGATTTTAACCACGCGCCAAAACATCCTTGTGCAAATATGCTTACCAGTAACAGCTTGCGGTGTGGGCGGTACAGGCGGGCCGGGTGTGCGTGGGCCGGGTGCGGGGGAAGCGGGGGGTGCGGGGTTCTTCTTCTTGCGTTTGCGCGGCACGGGCGACGCTGGCACCACTACCGCTGGCGGCGCTGGCGTTGCTGGTTTGTTTCTGAAACAGATGAGGATAGAAAATTAAGCGATTGGATATAAAGGGGGTGACATATGAAATCACAATGAATAGAGAAGTCTGGAAGGCCAAGATGCTTATCGCAAATTAATCAGGATAAGGGCAGGTGGAGAATTATACAGGTGGTCAATTTAATGAGAGCGAACGTAGGCATTCCGCGAACCGGAAGACGTTGCGTTGGAAGGCCTCCCACTAGGTGACCGATGACCTGGTGAAGGTTGCGGGGATTCGCTGGATGCGAGTCACTTGGGGGGAGGCCTATGTCCAGCAGTGGACATCATTCGGCTGAAATGACGATGATGATGATGAACGTAACCATTGCAAATCGTACCACAACAAAAAGCCGCGACAAAAATTGGACCGGAGCGTAGTCTTTCATCTCATTTCTTCGGCTGTTTACGCCGGAACTGTTGAACGAACTCACTTAGGGGTAGACCATGGCTCGGATTATGACGTAGAATACGTTCCCGTGGAATGACTTCCAATCACCACGTGGACGAAACCGCAGGCTTAGCGTAGTTAAACATGAAGACAAGAAAGGAACTATAGTACATACTCGACAACAACAGAAGCCTTCGGCGTCGCAGGCGGCAGCGTCGTCCCCGGATGATCCAAACTCTTCAGAATGTCATAATTAATCTTGGAGCTGATCTTCTTCTCCGCTAGCATCTTCTCGATGGCCTCGCCCGCCGTCGCAGCGTTACAAGGAGTCCTCTTCTTGTAAGAACCTCGTAATTTCTTCTTTTTGTCCTTATTTTCTTCACGTTCTTTCGCGCGAAGATCTTCTTTTACTTAAACATGTATGACTACAAATTAAGATTTTATGGTAAACGCTAGCCACTGGTTCGACGTAGCACATTTTTTTTTATACTGTATATAAACGCGTGGATAAAAAACGAATCGTACACGCACAAATCTTGTATACAGGGTGGAGGGGCACCGACGCGGAAACGGTTTCCACGTATTCAGTACATCATTCTGAGCACCCCAGATAGAAATTTTTCAACGGTTATTAAAAAAAATCAGCTGTTTCCTACAAAAGTGCAACCTACACGATCAAAATGTATGGAACAGCCGATATTTTTTTAATAACCGATGAAAAATTTATATGTGGGGGGAGGGGGGGTGTCAGAATGATGTACTGAATAAGTAAATAATATAATGTTATTTATCAATACAAACAAATATTGTGTGAGAGAAGTTGTTGATAGCGTATATTTCGGATATGTGATGCTTGAAAAAATTTTGTCTGAAACAAAACTTGTTTGTATTGATGCAAGCTATTGACTGATAAAGGTTTTACACGTGGCTAATTAAATCAAACTTTTTTTTTTTAGGATGGGAAACCCCCCCCCGCGGAAGGGAGTGTCAGACTTGTACTGACTAAAACCCATCCATGTTCCTTCTTTGCCCTTTGTGTTCCAGGGGCGCGGTATCTCTTTCGAACAGTCCCGCAGCCCTGGAATTAAATCAAACTTGTTGTATGAAACAGTACAAGTTTCTTTTTTTTGTTTGTTTGATTCTTAGCCCATATCTTGGAAACGTGACGCATTAGAAGATTTTATCTCAGACAAAACTTATTTGTTTTGATACCAGCTATTGATTAATACAGGTTTTATGCGTGGCCATTATTTTGAAAATAAAATAGGTCTTGGGTTAAGGTCGGTTTCAAGCTTAACCGGATGCAGCTGCCAGTATTAGACATTGACCTATCTGACATTCACGACCTAGGACTGTGTAACCACATAGTTAGCAGACAGACGACAGACAGACAGACTAGACAGACGCAGACGGCAGACGGCAGACTTTTGGGCATCTAACTCCCCGTAAAGGTAACACAGTAACACCCCCAATGGTAAGTCACATAACATCACGCCTATAATCGTTGAAGGGTTAGACAGAAATGTACCCATTAGTACACCCAAATTTCGCAAAACAGGGGGCGAGCCTATTGCCATCAACCGGGCACAAATCAGACTCCATGGCTGCTACTGAGAAATTCTTGATGGAAAAGTCCAATAACACTTTTGCCCTGCTGTGGGAATGTGGGACCATACAGCCGAGCCGCACCGCGCTTTTTTGTACTGATATGCGATGCGCTGCGGTCCCGTGCGGCTGTACTATGCGCTAAGCAGTTCACAAAAAGCAGTTACAACATGCACTCATGCCTGTAATGTTCATGGCTGGCGCGTCACTCGAGGTGACGTCATAATCCACCATGCGGGCCAAGTGCGGTTTGGTGGAGAAAAAAAATCGCGTTGCCCCGACCCCAAGTAATATGGGACCAGGGCAGGAATATGATAATCTAATTAAATGATTAATCGTTTGTCTACATTTTGGCATAACCAGGCCCAACTCCTCAAAACGAAAAATACATACTTTTCTGCTCTCTCAAGTATCCAGCATTGATCTTGTTCCACAGTTGCGCCTTATGCTTCACTTCCTCGTCAGTCATGATGAGAGAGTTGATGTACTCCTCATCCTTCTGGTCCAGGACCAGTTCATCAGCATTGTGGAGGTCTTTGGTTACCGTCTTCGGTTCAGGTCTGAGGAACTTGTCAGATTTGTCTTCCTGCTGACTGGTACCTGCAAGACCTATAACGGCTAGGTCTGGACCTGAAGGAAAATAAAGAAATAACATGATAAGATTCAAACACAGCTAAAAACGTTACCCTCCTTTTGAATTCCGCTGCAGTTGGGTAAAAATAGACGCTAAATAAATTAAATATTTAATGCTTGATTATTAACATTTAAGACATAATTGGTGCAATAAAATTTAAATTAAAGCTGAGAATAGTTATAGTTTTTTTATTGATATTTCCTTGATTAAAATAACAACTTAAATATATGCATCTGATGCTATTTAAATATTTATGATGCATTTTTTAATTTGAACTTGATAAAGTGCAATGAGAAATTTTAAATTAATATGGTAATTTGTCGAGGCTTATGTTATGAATATCTGATACAGTTATTTAATATGCTGATATAAACCTAACATGTAGTTGTGGTATCCTTCAAATATGTCAGTCTGGTTCCAGGTGTTCTCCAGCATCATACTAAAACCTATCAGGCACATTAACATTATGATTACGACACCTAAATAATTGCCTGAACAAGCAATTCGGTTTTCAATGCGATGAATTAATTTTATTGTAAATTGATTTTATTAATTTCGTTCAATGGTTTAATTTTAGTGATTTTAATTAAATGAATTAATTGTAATATCATAACACCACGCAATCCCCGAAAGGTTAGGCAGAGGTGTGCCTAACAGTAAACCCACATTTTGCCAGTTATGTAATTGTAATGATTTTATTGTTTTTAATAATTTGAGTTTAATGTTTTTTTTTTTTTCATCTCAATGATTTTATTATTTATTTTCTTTATTCATTTCGTCACCTTATTTTATACATTTTCAAATTTTTCTTAAAAAAACAATTAATAAAAATAAATATAAAAAATAGTCTAATGGTCCGCCGGGTAGGGTTCAAGCTACCGGTGTTTAGGGCTCCAGAGACAGGAACCTTCTCACAATGCGGGCCGGCTCGAGGAGTACTGCCTTCTATTTATGTAATTGTAATTGTTATAACTTTACTTTAATGATTTTATTATTCGTACCGTGCGGTTCACACTGCAGGAGACCGCATGTCTAGGAGACTTGTCATATGTGGTCGTGATCCTTAAGAGTGAGGGAACGAAGAGTTAGGGGCTAACCACACATATTCAGCTCTGTTCAGCTTTTGTCCATAGAAAACAACGATTTTGTATGGAGATGTGTACTCATCTGAATAGACGCGGAAAGCTGAACGGATGCACGCATCTCCATAAAAAAACAAAAGCTGAACAGAGCTGAATAAGTGTAGTTAGTCCCTTAGGTAACACTCAGTGTTATTGAAACTGGGCTATCGTGTTTTAGAGTAATTATTTCTCTTTTTCGTGTGGTTAGTGCCTAAGCTGGTGTCAGAGTTTTTACGTCGCCCATGGGCCTCTGACTTGGCTTTACATGCCGTCGAGATATATCTCTCAGGCAGGCTGGTTTTGGTTTTCTCAAGATGTTTTCCTTCAGCGAAGCAGGTGATAGTTATACAATATGCACATCATAAACAGCCTATAATGTTCCCACTGCTGGGAGACAGGCCTCCTACAATATGCACATGAATCCGAAAAATCAGTGGTGGGTGTTTTGGGTTTGAAATCGAGTCTTGGCAGTCCGACGGTCACACCACTAGGCTATCAGTACTACTCAAAAACTTTAGATTAATTTAAGGGGAGGAATGTACATACCTAGTCCTTTTTCAAGCTTCATTTTTTCACTCTTACAGCCTTCTTCTTTCTTCTGCACGTTTTCTGCTATTTCCCCAATGAGGTCCAATGCGTCTTCTGCTGCGAATCTCGACGCCTCTGCATCTTCCGACGTTGTTTCGTCTAAAAAAAAACCACGTTATAGAAGCACTCACTTTTTTAAAAAATAACATCACGCCTGTAATCCCGGACGTGTTACGCAGAGGTGTACCTTATAGTGCACCCACATTTCGTCAGGTATGATTATTTTCTATGTAATAGGGGGCGAGCCTTTTGCCATTAACCTAGCACAAATCCAGACTCCGTGGCTTCTACTGAGGAATTCCTGATGGAAAAACCCAATAACAATTTGCCCGACCCGGGAATCGAACTCACGACCTCATGCTCAGCAGTCGCGATTGCGACCACTAGACCAACGAGACAGTCTAGAAACAATTACTGCTCTTAATAAAGATTTGAAGGCGTGTTAGTTAATTCTTGTGTCGTTGTTGGTTGGGTTAAGCAGAAGTGTACATTTATTAACAGAGGTGTACCTACATTTTGGCAATTATGTTGAAGATAGTAAGGGGCGAGCTTATGGCCATCAATCGTGCTCAAATCCAGGCTCCGGGCCGCTATTGAACAGTTTATTTTAGAAAAAAAAAAACCCAAAACTGCCCGAGCCGGGAATCAAACGAGTCAGGTTCACGTTTACATGTAATATTATCCGTTACATCCATTCAGGTAATGACCGGAGGCAGATGATATTTATGCCCGTTTTTATAGCAAAATACTCGGAAAAACTTCCTTCTCAACAAACAAACATAACCCACGTTTATAAGGTCATTAGTTTTTTACGTAAAACTATAAAGAATAATTCATAAAATTAATTGTATTTAGTTATGCAAAACTATTTAGGTACTACCGCGCTCTAAGGTCGACTACTTTTGAACCTTATTACTTAGAGCATAAGAGTGAAAAGTGACCGTCGAAATATATAACAGTACTTTGTACGTAACCAATTATAACTTGAAATAGCCAAAAACTAAAAAAGAGTATACATACAAGGAAACTTGAAAAGGCAAATAATTTTATCTTGGAAAAACAGTAAAATTAATAAACTAATGTGCTTGTATTCAGTGGATTTGTTGTTTAGTTTTTGCTACAAGCTGGTATTTAACGGTATCAAGTCGTACGTTGCTGTGGGAAGCTTTTCGACAACAAAAACATTTAAAAACGTATTATTACTAAGATTGATCTTCTTTAATTTTCGTGTGGTTAGTGCAAAACCTGGTGTCAGAGTTTTTATGCCTTCCATGGGCCTCTGCAGTGTTGACAGATATTTTTTTTTGCCAAGTCGGAATTTTGGAACTTTTTGAGTGAAAAAAGCGGGTTCTTTCGTCGAAAGCGGGACATAGTAAAAAAAACGTATATAATTAATCAGAAGTTTTTAAATATTTATCTTTTTATTTGAATTCAAATTACGTTTACGTGACAATAGATAGCAAAAATAGCCAACAAAATGTATTTTAATAAAAATGTAATATTTTAAATCAGATTTACCCTATCGTTAAATAGAGAAAAAAATAAAAAAAAAATAAAAAAAAAAACAAAATACTTTTACTTTATTCCTCAGCACGCTGCACGTACGGTCGAGTTATCCCCGAAAAGCGGGACTGAGCCTGTCCCGCGCGGGACATTTAATTTTCATTTAACAATCGGACGTCCCGCCAAAATCGGGACGTTTGGCAACGTTGGCCTCTGACGTCTTTACATGCCATCGAGAAATATCTCTCAGGCATGCTGATTTGGTTTCCTCACGATGTTTATCTCCACCGAAGCAGGTGGTAATTAAACAATACGCACATGACTCCGAAAAAAAGAGGTGCGTGTCTTGGGTTTGAACTCGAGCCCTGTGACTTGGCAGTCCGACGGTCGCACCACTATGGTATCACTGCTCTACCACAAGATTAATTTAAAGTAGCAAATAAAGCCATATAAAGGGTGTAACAAGATCCTTCGAAGCCGGAAGGCAGTTGTTCTCCCTGTGATTGCGATCATTTGTTTAGTCTAGACCATACCTGGGAACTTTCTAGTTACGGAGATATCGGGGGTCAAAGTTCCTACTTTTCCACAAGTTATTTTTTAAATACATGTTTTTAATATTAGAACTTTGCTTTAAACACCTCCACGACCCCCTTACTATTCAATCCATCCATCAGCACAATGTTTTTAATGCGTTACATTGAGCCCTACCGTAAAACGTGATTTTTTCACCTCGCAAAAAAAAGTCGTTTCCCAGCAATAATTTTTACGTAAAGTTTGATGTACATAATGCTTGGTTGACCGCTTCGTGAAGGGTTCGTTTACACACTGTAGATTCTATGCAATACCATTAAATAAAACAGTAAAATATCTTCCCTGCTACAGTTCAGCATCAATTTCCTCTTTAGAGGTACGGGACCAAGTTACCTGATATACGGGTATGATCCGAGACGAGTCAAAAATATAGTACGTCATATTGTAATTTTCAGACAAAAAATATTGTAGTCTAAGATCAACGCCGTAGATAAGCACATAATTAGGCATGTATAAAATACACGATAACGTGGAATATTTATATGATTACGAATTAATTCTAGAAATTAACATAAGACGTTTCGCACTTTAAAAATGTTATTTGTACAGGTTTTTGAGTCAGGCTGTTAACCTGAGATTCCAATGTCAAAATCAAAACAAGCCTGAATTTGTTATCATGAGTACAATGACGTGTTTAAGTATCGGTCACTAATTACCAGTCACCCTATATACGTGTGGCACCATTTTTTTTCTTCTTCGTCTCACCAAAACCCTTTTAATTAATACCCATAACATAGTGCATAAAAAATAACTAGTCCGCCATCTTTGGGAGTCCGCCATATTGAATTTATAATGACGTCACTTAGTTAACCATGCATTGTCATTCAAACTAAGCGTTGCCATACAACGTGGCAACGCCGCCAGTCTCTTGGGGACATTATCAGTTGACAACATTGAAGAGGAGTTTTTTGACGCATTTTTTAGTTTATTTTTAAGTAAGTTACTTTAAGTTATTTTAATTTATAAGTGTATATAATATTTTTTTTCTATACAAATAAAAAATATTAAAAATAAACAAAATTGATATGGAAAATTTCAGCTCAATCGGTTGGGAATAACTGTTTTAAAATTCAGCTGCCAAATTTGACCTAAACAAACAAACATTGCAAGTTAAATAAAAGCTTGTAAAAAAGTAACAAAAATTATAAAAAAAACACGCAAGGCGTGTTTAGCAAGCGTGGTGACCAAAGTTCATGCCTTCTCTGTATAAGAAGAGGCCCTTATCTCAGTCAGTCAGTCAGACAGTGGAACAATATAATGAATAGTGGATCATTGGGACAATACAACCTTGGTTTTAGTATATGCGAAACCTGAAACACGTGTCTAGTATTTCTATGTAAAGAACCTATAAACAAAATTTCGAAACTGTATCATGAAAAATCACAAAGTTATAAACTTGTTCTGTTACCTGGTTGGCCGCACAAAATCGTGGTCACCACGCAGCGCGCGCCTCCAGCGTCGTCTTGAGCTCATTGATAATAATAATTTGGCAGTAGGTACCTACATTATTGCGATAGGTACTTAATGTCGCTCGGTGTCTAACTTGTAACTTTTTTTAAATAATTTTTGGACAAAATATAACATGGTTTAAAAATGTTTGGAATCGATTCAGTTACTTATTCTGAACAAACTTTATTCAGGTTTCGCATATTCTAAAAATAATGTTGTATAAGATTTGTTATAACATTATAATTATAAGATTACGACTGATTCTTCTAAGGCTTAGGCCGATATTTGTTAAGTCCCAAGTGGGGGCGTGCCTATTGCCATCAACCGAACATAGATTTAGACTCTGGGCTACTTCTTATTTAACGTCATTATGATGCAACGGAGTTGCTTTATTAATATTGCAAAGGCAAGTTCCGTTGACCCCCAAAATATCAAAAGACAATAAAACTTGATCGAGATCTTTATCGTTCTTGTCTATTAATATTTAAACTTGCATATTTTATGGAAAAGAACATTTCCTGGAAAACTGGTTCTTATCGCACTACGATTAGGTTCAACATGCAAAGTAATTCCTCACAAGTGGATTTTTTCTTTTATTTATCACAACGTGTGCGGAAATAAAAAATTGCACAGATAACTATACTATATCCAAATTGGTCCATTGCCTATAGTCGGCGGTGATTGTTTTGTTTTTTAATTTCGGCAAAGAGATATGCGTCATTATGGCGTAAATATTTTTTGAATATTTAAATTGTGTTTATAAATAGAATATCATAGTTAAATATGATTATTTAAACCAAATATTTACTGTTATGAACAAATTAATATTTATTTGTGTTCTAAATTCAAAAATATATAAATTTATAATTTTCATATCAGGCGGTTTAGCGGCTTCATAGCTTTGCTTCTCCTACAACCTGGCGAAAGCAAAGCGCGGAAAAAAAAGAAAATTAAAGTCATAGTTTCCTAATAATTCATGACAAAAATACTGTTTCTTCTATTATTTTATTTCTTCGAAAGTGTATTGAAAAACGTCATTTGATATACCTACGTGGGCATTTGTTACTGCAGTTCTCGGTTCCATAACAACCTCGCCTACAGCTCGGTTGTGAATTCCGCTTCGAATGCAATAACAAAGTTTCCTCACTTATATCAAAATGTACGTACTATTGTGGAACAAACAGCGCGGTCTGCCGCCGTGACGACTGTTTTCACGCCTTGACTTGACCAAACATCGTCTTTTTTGTTTTTGAGAAAGTTTGAAATTGTACAAACATACACATAAACTTCCCGCAAAATTCTGTAAATGATGGTGATAACCGCATTAAAAATCGCCGCGTAGTTTTAATGAATCAGCGGTCACACAGACAGACAGCGAATGTGATATGTATAGTTAATGTTGACGTTTTACTTCCTTTTCAGTACCGGTCTTTTTTGAGCTGTCAAACGTTATTTATATCGATAAATGATTGACTAATTTGAACCGAATATTCAGTTAAGACGATAATAAGATTATCGTTTTAACTGAATATTCGGTTGATTTAATATTGAATATTATTGATTTGAGAATAAGAATTTGTATCTGCTAATGACGTTATTAAGGTGGAAGCGACAGGATAGTCCGCATAATTCAAATTTTGTTGCGGCATTCGCAATTTGCAAGTCAGTGTTAGGTTGTATGTTGATTCAAATTAGTTTTTTTTTTTAACTATACAACATTATTTTTAGTATATGCGAAACCTGTATATAGTTTGTTCAGAATAAGTAACTGAATCGATTCCAATAATTTTTAAACCATGTTATATTTTTTCCCAAAAATATTTAAATAAGTTAAAAGTTGGACACCGAGCGACTTTGAGTACCTATCGCAATAATTTAGGTACCTACTGCCAAATTAATATTATCAATGAGCTCAAGACGAAGCTGGAGGCGCGCGCTGCGTGGTGACCGCGTTTTTGTGCGGACAACTAGGTAACAGAACAAGCTTATAACTTTGTGATTTTTCATGATTCAGTTTTGAAATTTTGTACATAGATTCTTTACATAAAAATACTAGACACGTGTATCAGGTTTCGCATAAACTAAAACTAATGTTGAGACGCCTTTAGTAGTCATCACCCACATTATCACATTTTGATCAGGCCTTCAGATCTCACACATAACATCCCACCTGTAATCCCCGAAGGGTTAGGCACAGGTGTGTGTACAAAGGATGTGACAAGACCCTTAACGAAGCCGAAAGGCACTTGTTCTCCCCGTCATTGCGATCATTTTTTTGTTCTACACCATACTTGGGAACCTTCTAGTTACGGAGCTATTGCGGGCTTGGTCAAAGTTCCAACTTTATGAAAAGATTTTTTTTTAATACCTGTTTTTAATGTAAGATTGTTAAACACCTCCACCATCCCCGTACTATACAATCCAGCCATCAGCACAATGTTTTGAGTGCGTTATATTGAGTCCTACCGTAAAACGTAATTTTTCACCCCAAAAAGTCGTTTCCTAGCAATAATTTTTGCGTTAAGTTACTAAGCTTGATGAACAGAATGCTTGGTTGACAGCATCGTGAAGGGTCCGTTTACACCCTGGATTTTTGTATCAAGATTGATTCTTACCAATTCCCAGTACATTGGTAGAAGTCCCAATAACAGCAGCAACTTTTCTTCTTTTATTGCCGTCCTTTTCTAACTGATGCTCTATCTCTTTCTGTAGATCGGTCAGCTCTCTTTCACCATCTTCTTCATCCATTAACTGAAAACATGAAAATAAAAAGAATTAACAAGCGTAATGAAGTGCCTTAGAGTTGATCATGATTAGTATAGACCGACCGCTGTAACGAGTCCTCCACCTTGCCCGATCAAAGGCACATTAAGCGTCCACAAAGTCCTAACAATATCCTACAGGTTATTTGCTTTAAATTAACCATAATACACGTAGGTATTACGATACTAATTGAACCAATACGTGATCAACCTCAGAATGTTCCATTTAAATTGAGACCCTCGCGAGGACTCATTAAAGCGGTTGGTCTGTAATTTAATTTATCCCCATCCTATTAGTTATGCTCTCCAGAAAGCTCAGATGCGTAATACTCGCAACCGGAGTGCGTGTATGACCCGATGTATGAGCGTGGACGAGGCAAAAGGAGTATGTAATGATCGTAGAAGCTGGCCTTCTATAGTTTCTGCTGACCCTGATGTATTATCCCATACTCATATTACCCAGTATTGGGTTGTGGAGGCCAGATAGGCAGTCGCTCCATGTAAAATACTGGTATTCAGCTGCATCCGGTGAGACTGGAAGCCGAGCCCAATATAGTTGGGTACTGACTAGGCAGATTATGATGATGATGCTATGTATTATCCCATCACATTATATCTACTTTCCCGCTCACACACTTCTATACTAAAATGTAGTTATTGGCGGTTGATGATTGAGTAATAAAGTTCTTGTCACCTCAGATAAATCAAAATCAATGCATTTATTTCAAGTAGGCCAGTTACAGGGACTTTTGAAATGTCGAAACAAAGACAACAATGAAACGTAGCTACAGTCCCAGTCACAAGGCATAAAAACTGTGAAAGTACTGTAGTTGCCCATTCCCTAGCGTAGATTTATATGGAGAAGAACGGGCAAGAAACTCCATGGACACTCTTTTTACAAAACCTTGGTTACATCATTCATGTTGAGATACATTTGTGATAACGTTGTATCAAGATGTGTACGTTAAAAGTGTCCATAGTAAAAACAAAAAAAAAACAATTCAAAAATAGAATAATTAATTCAAATAAGCCGTGGCAACCAAGAGATGACCAGTTACAACTGACAGCGGCCGTTCACGAACATGACGCGTATTATTTTATTCAAATCCTTATACGTAATATATTTTGATACATTTAATTTAAATATTGAAATATGTTGGTGTATTTCCTACTATTCAAGCTCTGACGTATGATACGAATTTTATGCTTGAAGTGATTAATAATACGGAAGGAGCGTTTGAACCGGTCTTTGGTTGCAAAATATTTATTGATTTTTAAGGCGATTTAGAGACAGATATGCTGAAGTTTCTCCTAAAAACTTTTAGAGAATTGTGTATTATAATCTACTAGCGACCCGCACCGGTTTCGCACGGGTGCAATTTACATATAGACCTTCCTCATGAATCACTCCATCTATTGCTAAAAACTGCATTAAAACGCCGTTGCATAGTTTAAAAGATCTAAGCGTACAAACAGCGGGAGCAACTGTGTTTTATACTATGTAAAGATTACCTTTATTCATTCTTAGAACAAATCTTTTACATTTTTAAATATTCCTATTTAAAATAATATAAAAATAGTAGCCCACCGGTATCGGAAACAGGGTCCGAGCTGGTGGGTAGAGGTACCGGTGGTCAGGGCTGTTGAGAGAGGAACCTCCTAACAATATGAACCGTGTCCAGAAGTACTGCTTTTCTTTCAAGCCCTTGATCCAGCTGCCAAGCGAGAGCCTCCTCAGATGTTGGTCGAGGTTACTGGCATGCCTTTTTATTTAAAAAATACGTGTTAAAATTTAAAACCATATTTTGAAAAACAACCTGGCTGATATTTTTTTTGTTATGTATATTCTCTGCATTAGACTAGGTATTCGGTAATGGAGCTAGACAAATATTGTCGGTAGTTTAATGCTAATTGATTCTATATATATATCCGCAGACGTAGTAATACTCTAAACGCGAAATCATAACTATCCGTAAGCTTGTTTATCACGTTCATTGCCAAGCCAAAATGCTGAACTTACCTAGATCCCCAAAATAAAAAGTTCGTCGTCGTTTTAAAAAATTACGTTTTTTTTTTGGGGTCTGGTGTTGGCCACTAGTGCCCAAAACAAATACCAGTACTCAATACGCTGCGCCCGCTATTTTATGGCTCGTGCATAATTGTAAGGCACCATCGATGAACGTATTAAGGGCATTACATTGCTCGATGACTTTGATGATTTGATCCCTGTACTGGTTTTTGTTGACTTGCCCCGCACATTTCGCAAAATTTCGGTTTTTATTTATTATTTAAAAATATTAAAAGAAATAACAGAAAAAAAACAATACAGATTGTTAAGTATATCATTACGTATTTGTTGTTACAAAATTCATGCCGATCTATTCAGCCGTTACAGAGATAATTTACAATTAAGGTTGAAAAAGGACCTATTTTCTACGATTAACCAAAAAAAATTGAGAAGGTTTATTAAAATTTTAAACAATACAATTTATTTGTGATGAACTTAACTATAACATACTTTTTTTACACGGAAAACGCACGAAGGGATTCATCAACAAATTTCTTTGAACATACGCTGTTTTTGGGATTTGAGCCATGTAATGCCCTTAAACAAGAATAAACTGCCGTTCAGATTAAAACGACATATTGCAAAGAATTATGTAGAATAGTACCTGGAAAATAACATACACATATCACGCCTGTAATCCCCGAAGGTATGGGCACAGGAGAAACTAAAGTGCACCCATATTTCGCCAGTTCTTTAAGCTATCAACCGAGCAAACTCCAGACCCTGGGCTGCTCCTTAGAAATTCTAGGAAAGTAATTCAGTAACAATTTGCTTGACCTGGGAATCAAACCCAAGACCTCATAAGCACTTTCGACTAGACCAACTAGGTAGTCCATATACAGGGTGGAGGACATCGACGCACAAACAAGTACCACGTATTCAGTACTTCATTCAGAACCCCCCAACAAAGAATTTTTTTAATTTTTTTTTTTAAACGTTGCCCCACACTTGGAATTTCTCCTAGTGTGGGGTGGTCTTCCCTATCGTGGGTGCGTTTACAAACACTTAAATTCACATACACAAACAGCCAGACCCGGAACAACTACCTGTAGGTCATACAAATATTTGTTCCGTGCGGGAATCGAACCCGCGACACGAAGCGCCGCAGTCAATCGCTCAGCCACTGCGCCAACCGTGCCGTCAAGTCATATATGTATAGATTCCATACATTTTGACCGTATTAGGGTCCGTTGACCGTCAGTTTATTGCACTTTTGTAGGAAAAAGCGATTTAAAAAAAAAATGCGGATTAACAATTAATTTTTACGGGGTGGAAGATTAAAAAAAAAACAGCTGTTTCAATACATTTTACCGTGTAGGTATTGCCCTTTTGTAGGAAACAGCAGATTTTTTGAAAAATTTCTATGTGGGGCACAGAATGATGTTCTGAATACGTGTTAACCGTTGTCGCGTCGGTGTCCCTTCCACCCTCTATGTGGGGGAGGGGGTTGGAATGTGTGATATTAAATACGTGGTATTCGTTTTTACGTCGATGTCCCTACCACCCTGTACAACATACTATAACTGTACATGCCAGAAAATGAAAAGAAAACACGTGTTTCCCTGTGATAGTTACATTATAAAAATACCTTCGCCAATCGCTCCTTATCCCTCTTTCTGGCTGCTCTGAAGGCTGGTGGATCCTGTTCCTCTTCCAAGTCGACTGTCATGAACTCCTCAAGGGTCAGAGCACTGGAAGGCGTGTCTCCGAACTCGAGGAGACGCTTGCGCAGCGTCGATTCATGGACTTTTACGATTCGGACAACATCGGCCGGCGTTCGGTTGAATTCGTGGAGACGAGCTGCTATGAGGAGAGCTGAAGAAGAACAGGATAATAAATCATGTAAATTAGCGAAGTTTGATTTTAAGCTGGATAACATAAACGTAACATCGCGCATTCTCAAAGGGCAGAAGTGTAGACTGCACCCACATTTCGCCAGTTATGTTTAAGTCCCATGTAATAGGGGGCGAGCCTATTGGCATCAAACTAACCGCCAAATCTAGATTCTGGAGTACCTCTGAGTAAATCCTGAAGGTAAAGCCAATTACAACTTTGCCTGACCTGGTAATCGAATCCGGGTCCTCATGCTGAGCAGTAGCGCTAGCAACCACTAGACCAAAGACAAATTTTTGGGACACTAAATAAAAATCAATTAGATTTTCTGAACTCTGTACAGTATTTGCACCCAATCTTACGGAAAGATTTATTTAATAGAAACGACCATCACACAAAACAACACATTACAAAAAAAAAACTAAGAAAATTTAAGGTATCCATACACTCCATACACGTTCACTACCGTTACCTTATTACTTTTTGTTACCAAGAGGAAATGGATGTCAATCAACCAAAAATACTTGAATATAAAGAATTAAATATTCGCGCAGAAACCACGGTCATTTATTTGTAATTTGCTTCCGTGGCTCCATGCACAATAATTATGATAGCTTTAGATACAGTTAACAAAGAGTTTTTTTTTTTCATAGTTTAATCTTTTCTACATTGATCGATTCGTATTCGTAGCATGCAATGTTTGAACAGATAATTGTATTTCTATCTATTTGCAATAATACAGGGTGTAAACAGACCCTTCACATAGCCGTCAACCAAGCATTCTGTACATCAAACTAAGTAACTTTACGCTAAAATTATTCCTGGGAATCGACTTTTTTTTTTGGGTGAATAATCACGTTTTACAGTAGGACTCGATGGAAAGCACTCAAAGCATTGTGCTGATGGATGGATTGAATAGTACGGGGGTCGTGGAGGTGTGTAAAGTAAAAATCTTACATTAAAAACATGTATTAAAAAAAAAACTTATGAAAAAGTTGGAACTTTGACCCCCAATATCTCCTTAACTAGAAGGTATGGTATAGAACAAAAAAATGATCGCAAATACGGGGAGAACAAGTGCCTTTCGGCTATATTAAGGGTCTATTTACACCCTTTATAATAACAACAATTCGTTCCCCCTTTTCTGCATTATACCATCATCTTCATATTTTACAGTGCGACTTAGCTTATCAAGTTAGCTATCGGAACTGTACAGATAATATGATGTGTCATCATCGTCTTCCTATCCTTGTCCCATGTTACTTGGGTTCGGCGCAAAAAGATTTTTTCATCCATTCTCCCCTGTCAATCGTCACGTTATCATTTATATCTTTTCTTTCATTTTATTCCTCACACAATTCATCCATCTTTTCTTTCGTTTTACCTCTCCTTCTACATCCTTCAAAGTTTATGTCCATCACTCTTTTAGTCACATGTGTTTCCTGCTCATCTAATCAAGACAGACTCCCTTTCATCTTTTCTGGAACAGGCGCTTCAAACTTCCTCCTTCCTTTATTAGTCTATACTGTCCCACGGCTGGGTAAAAGCCTCCCCCAATTCCTTGCATAAACTCTTCTCTCGCGCTACTTGGAGCCAGCGCTCACTTCCCCTTATATGCTCATTTTTACTTTATCCATTTTAGTCAATCCACACATTCATCTCCGCTTCATGGATGTCTTTTTTCATCCGTGTTCATCACCGTCCAGCATTCCGAACCATTCGGTACGACAGGTATACGGACTTGTATATTTTCTCCTTTATCTTGAGGGGCATCCGTGGGTCGCAAGTTGTATCAGTGAACTCTCGCCATTTCATCCATCCTGAGTTGATCCGTTGCGTTATGCGATATTAAATAAAATTATGATAAAACACAACAAAATTATGATATTTTTCAACTAATATTTCGTGTAAGCGGCGTGTTACGGCATGTATATATTACAGCTCATACATACATAATACAAGCGGTATTTGACCCCGGAAACCGAAGTTTTGCAAAAAAAAAATTTGTTCTTGAATAATTATTTCCTCGCACCGGTTATTTTTGGGGCCCATTTAGAGCTTTTCTAAAAGTCGTCTAGTTATAGGCACTTATCTTTATTTTTGCATATAGGCAAATAAAAAAATGTTAAGTTTAGATTCTGAGCCACGTTACATAAGATTTTTAAGTGGAATCCTTAAAAACATGTTCTATAAGTCCGTCTAGACGAGCGTGAATTTACAATAATAAGAAAAGATTCGGATTCTAGAACCTTCAAAACATTAACAGAACTCGATTTTATTGGAAAAATAAAGAAACCAAAAATCCAGTTTTAAACACCGCCGGTTAAAGCATTTAAAAATATCAGTCAAGGAGGCCAGGTGATATGGCTGGTAAAATGGACCTTATTTGGAAAACACGTTGTTGTAAAAAGATCAAAGTAAACTTGACCCTATTTTTTCAATCCTGTTGATTCGGTAGCAACTGATCGGAAAAAAAACTAGTAATTCAGTTGTCCACATCCGAATTCCTCTTTTATGAGAGTCCATTCTAGAAGTTGGCAACTTCGCAAATAATTGTCAAACTGTTTCAAATAATAGAAGTCTTTAGTCAGGTATTTGTAACGCTGCCAAATTTTGGAATGCACACCCTCTATGCTCTTTGCTACCAACAAACAAAAAAACATCGGTTGCAGTACTGGCTTTGAATTACAGCATTGCCACAGGAATGAGGTAAAGAGTGACCTTCATTAACCAAGGGCCATTGCCAACATAATCCAGTAAGACCTCTTCTCTCTCGCTTAAGTGATTGATGTTTCTGAGCGCCAGAAAGGGATAGAGTTATGTGAAAAAGGGAATCTTACCAGCTCCACAAATACCAGAAGGTCTTCGCCCCGAGTGAATGGAGTCCCTCTTCATCCTCTGGACCAGTCGCAGTGCAGTCATACTGACCTCGTGCGATTTGTCGTTGAACTGCAGCTGGGATGAGAACCGGAGGATGTAAAGACAGGGATCTGTGAAGGAAAATGAGTATCAGATACGTTAAGACCTGTCCCCCGGCCCCCGATTCCGGGCTTCTGGACCCACGTGGCAAGGTGGGGTGCTACCAGTCGGGAGTGGGCACGAATGTGTGTATATCCCGGACCCCCAACTCATGATAGTGGTTGGAACCGTAGAGTTTTAGTTAGTAGGAGTCTGCCAACATTCCATTCTCTCCAGACGGGGAGAGTGTTTTGAGGACTGCTATACAAAAATAAAGTTAATACTTCTTGCAAAACTGTAGATAGATGTGTACGAGAAAATTAAGAAAAATTAGATAATTTTAAGCTACCTATCTATGTAACTTTCGACAATATTTAAGAAAACCTGATTCGGCAGGATTATCAAATGATTTCCGACTTTCTATTGGAGTATTTCGATGGCATAAACGAAACTAAATAGAAAGCAGACGCAATATTACTCCTAGATAAGGCATTCAATGCTGTCTAAAAACTAATACATAATTACAGTACATTAGCATAATTAGAAAAACTTAGAGAGATCAGGAAAAAGACCAAGAGGCATACCACCACGAAGTCCCACGTAAAAAGGTATCACCATATATCCATAACCTTTTAATCTTTGGTTCTATCTTTTAAGGAAGCCTCTAGAATAGCCCTGGACTGACATATCTGGCGCTGAGCCAGACCATATTACCAACAGGATGGGTCAAGGTCCTCAGTAGTGAGGGACCAAGTATAAATAAGATACACGATTACTTGAAACCAAAATGTATTGGCTCACCTTCATCAGCTATAACATCTCAATAACATTCAATGCGTGTTGTTAATCGGTCTAATATCTTAAATACATATCGCAGCAGTGACGCAAGAAACATTGCGATTTGCGTTGTAATGGTATAAAATCGTGTGATTCTAATATAATATCTAATTATCGTGTCTACTGCATAATTTGTTGCGCTGTTGACTGTTGGCAACGACTTGGTATAGTGGAACTTAGGCGATATAATGGTGTTTTTTACGGTCAAATTTTCTAAGATTGCCACTTGCACTCGCATTTCGTCACTTATGGTTCAGGTCATGTAATAGGGGGCGATCCTATTGCCTGGGCCCAAATCTAGACTCCGGCCTGTTTCTTAGATATTCTTGGTAGAAATCTATTTATACGTCTTAAAAAATCAATTAGCGTGCGTTAGTCTCGCAAAAAATTGAAAATGGCTCGACCGTTTTTGCTGGTTTTTTTGTTCTGTTCGTAATTGCCAGGACAAAGTTTGTATGAAAGAAAATTTTAATAAACCAACGAAACGGTCATAATATATTCAACGAAATCCAATTCTGTGCCATATGATTTCATATTAAAGATTAATGGGCCGAAAATATGAGGTTCTGTCTCAACACTCTCAACCTCGGTCGGGTTGAGCAACCCAACCTTCGGACACCCTGCCTGTATACCACAACCTCGCTCGCTACCACACCAGGCAACTGCGCTATTGTTCTCACGAACCAGAATCGAAGGCATGTGATATCAGCTATTAAATTAAATATTTTTCCTGTTGGTACAACGGCATTTGATATTGGTATGTACTAACATTAACCGACACCTGAATGTATGTCTAAATAAAAGGGAACTTTACGCTTAGCACCTAAAGTGTAAAATTCAACATTTATGTACGTGTCACTTAGTACTAGTGAACATGGGAATTAGATTCTATGGCTAAAGAAGACATTTTGAAGGTGATGTACCGTGACTGGCAGGTACGAAATACCACATTACCAAGCAATGCCGAATAGCTGTGATATTGGCAATGACTTTATCTATACTAATATTATAAAGCTGAAGAGTTTGTTTGTTTGTTTGTTTGCTTGAACGCGCTAATCTCAGGAACTACTGGTTCGATTTGAAAAATTATTTTAGTGTTGGATAGCCCATTTATCGAGGAAGGTTATAGGCTTATAAATTTTACGCGGACGAAGGTCGCGAGCAACAGCTAGTAGTTTATATACATACTAAATAATTTATACTTCTTACTACTATTATAAATGCGAAAGTTAGTAAAGATGTATATGAATTTTTGTTGTAAAACGGTTGAACGGATTTTGGGTGAAATTTGGCACACATAAAGGGTGTAACCATTAACGAAGCCGAAAGGCATTTGTTCTCCCCGTCATTGCGATATTTTTTTTGTTCTAGACCCTACCTGGGAACCTTCTAGTTACGGCGATATTGGGGGTCAAAGTGCCAACTTTTCCACAAGTTTTATTTTTTAATACATGTTTTTAATATAAGAACTTTACTTTAAACACCCTCGTACTATTCAATCCATTCATCAGCACAATGTTTTTAGTGCGTTACATTGAGTCCTATCGTAAAACGTAATTTTTCACACCCAAAAAAAATAAAGTCGTTTCCCAGCAATAATTTATGCGTAAAGTTACTTAGTTTGATGTACAGAATGCTTGATATATACACCCTGTATACTTTATAACCTGGATTAACACATAGGATACTTTTTATCCCGGTTGTACGATCCTGTCGGATAATTACCGATCTCCACGCGGGTGATGCCGAAGGCATAAGCTAGTTGTTTATAATATTGTGGGTTTGGTAAAAACTTTAAGGTTATGCATGCTTTATGTTCGCTCGCGGTTTTTGGTGATGATGATAAAAAAAGGCTGACGTTTTAAGTACTTTGAAGTTTGATTACAATTAATTGGATTTTTTGGAATTCGAATTTGAGTATTTTTGTTAGTCTTGATACTAACTAAAATACTCGAATTCATACATATTCAATATGCAAACTGGTTTTTAAAAGTCGCAGTGTTATTAATCATAAATAATATTTAATATAAGTAATATTATAAAGACGAAAGATTTGTATGTCTGTAACGAATAAACTCATAGTCAGCCAAGTGCGTATCGGGCCACGCACAATATAGGGTTCCGTAGTTACCCATCAAAATATGTTGATTTGCTTCCGATTGATGATTTTTATTGTAATAATAAAAAACAAACTTACATTTGCAGTTGAAAAACCTGTGCTCCCATACATTATGCTTAGGAAAATATGTTAGCCAAGTACATCTTAGAAGTTGGTCGACTATTACTCGTAAACTTGTAAAGCCTACTTAGCTGTGATAGTTTTTCTTTTAATTTCGTTATACATACTATCACCGTGAATTTTCTCACACACCCAAACACAACCGTTTAGAGATTTTATTTTACCACTTCGTCGGCGTAACTAATCTGTATATTCATGCCAAATTACAGCTTTCTAGTACTAACAGTATTTGAGCTAAGCTGCGGACAGATAGACGGACATGGCGAAACTATAAGGGTTCCTTTCCTTGTCGACTACGGACCCCTAAAAACTACTGACCTGATTTCAAAAATTTTTTCACCATTGGTATGCTACATTATCCCTGAGTGCGAAGCCGGGACGGGCCGCTAGTAATTAATATTTAGGTAAGCATTTAAAATTCGATTGTAACGATCGACTGCCGTCAAAGGTCACTGCAACAATTGAAACCAGTATTTGAATAAATTATAGATTCAAAAGACGTCAACAATTTACTAGACGATGACATAAGTCCAACAAATATATGAATCAGGAATAAATCAGAAACAGAGCAGCATCCTACTAATATTATAAATGCGAAAGTTTGTGAGGATGGATGGATGGACGTTTTTTATTCTTTAGCGCTAAAACTACTGAACGAATTTGGATGAAATTTGGCGCATAGATTGTTTACAACCTGGATCCACACAGTCAGGACACATAGGATCCTTTTTTTCGGTAATTCGATCCCATGGGACAATTTCCGAACTCCATGCGGGCGATGCCGCGATCATAAGCTAGTAATTCTTATGGCGCTTGAATAGCAATGTCAGAAGGGCGTTGTTGGTATTTATTTATTACATTTATTACAACTAGCTAAATAACAGCCGCTCAGGTCGATCTTCAGGTTAACCCACGCTTGCCTAAGTCCACCCATTACACACCGAGTTTCCTCCATGCTTCGAGAAGCACGCTAAGCCGTGGGTGCCGGCTATCAATTGTAGATCTTAGACGGTCGTTACAGGTAGTCAGTGGCCCGAAAGTCTGACAACCAGTCTTACCAATGGGTATCATAGGTATTCCTACTACTAACTGGGTTGTGGAGGTCGTCAGATAGACAGTCGCTCCATGTAAAATACTGGTATGCATCGAAGCCGGCCAACATAGTTGGGAAAAGGCAAGGCAGATAATGATTACATTTAGTACAACTTATGCCATTAATACTAAATTAAGTAAATGAAGTAATCCTTTTACTCTGTCTTCTCACAGAACCACAAACATTGTATATATATATACATTTGTGAAATCGTCTGTGGAAATTATTTTGAAAGAACCAGAAGGCGGCTTTAGTGCCGATTATGACGACGCGCCAAAATATTTACCTTTGAATAGACTACCTGTTCATCTGTTTACGGAAAACATAGTATTTCTGAGAAAAAACAGTAACACGCCTACGACCACAGCTGGACTTACCCAGCTGTGGTCGTAGGCGATGAACCCACTACAAACGTAGGTGTTGGCTTACCGTAAAACCTAACAAGGATATCCGTATCCGATAATAAATGGCTTCCTCGTGACATTAAAGGTTGAGGCGTCCAATCTTACAAACGTTTACAAAAATTCGATTCGGCAAAGAATCTTACACTTACGTAATATCTGAAGAAAAAAAAATGCACACATATTTGCACGTAACTTGGCGAATTACTTCCTATTACCTGATTTATCGATTTAAAAGAACTCGATTCTGATTGATGTTAGCGCTAAATCAATTAATCGAATGCAAAATCGATTTGCAAAATATTTGTGATGCTAATTTGATTTTTAAATAAATACACGTAGGCAGAACTGAATAAACATCAGGAAGACTAAATCACAGAATGGATGGACTGTATCACAGATAATATAATATACTGCATGAAAGATGATATGGCTAGAAAAGAGGTGACTGCTGAGATGACGAGTAATAGAAAAACATGGAAGAAAAAGACATGCTGCGCCGACCATAAATAAATTGAGATAGGGGCAGAAGAATAATGATGATTTTTTTTGTTTTTTTTTTTTAATTTCTTTTTAGGGTTGTGGTTGACCGCAACTCGCCTGATGTAAAGCGATGGCGCGGCCTAGGGTGAAGCACGCTTGCCTAGAAGAAACCGATTCACTGACGCTTTAGAACATATTATTTCATACAAAACTTGTTTGTATTGATGCCAGCTATCGATTGATACAGGTTTTATGCATGGCTGATCAAAACAAAGTTGTTCTGAAGATGCCATCAGTGAATGGACTTTAACTTTGATAGCTGATATGTCGGAAATGTGACACTAGATCATTTTGTTTCATACAAAATTTGATTGTCTTGATAACAGCTATCGATTATCTAGGTTTTACACGTGCCAATACGTGCCAACATGGTCGCTCACAATGGGCCTTATCAGAAGGCTTAAAGTCACCCAAGGGGCAATGGAGAGGGCTATGCTCGAAGTTTCCTTGCGTGATCGAATCAGAAATGAGGACATCCGCAAAAGAACCAAGGTAACCGACGTAGCCCGAAGAATAGCCAAACTTAAGTGGCAGTGGGCAGGGCACATTGCTCGCAGAACGGATGGCCGATGGGGCCGAAAAGTTCTGGAGTGGCGACCGCGAACTGGAAGACGCTGCGTTGGAAGGCCTCCCACTAGGTGGACCGATGACCTGGTGAAGGTTGCAGGGATCCGCTGGATGCGAGTCGCATGGGATCCGTCAATGTGGCGACACTTGGGGGAGGCCTATGTCCAGCAGTGGACGTCTTTCGGCTGAAATGATGATACGTGCCCAAAATTTTGATAAAAAAAATGAAATAACAGAAGTTAGGCCATTAAACCCCTTTGATTGGATGAGATCTAGATTGTAAAATATGTCTTGAACTTAGCAATGGATGTCCATGTCCTCCATGAATAAATTACGCATACGCAAATGTTTGAATTAATTACAAGACATGAGGTTAAGTTCTGGGGCAAGACCATATCTTGTGTTAAGATATGGTCTTGCCCCAGAAGACAGAAAGATCATTTTCATAATTGCATATTCATTTATTTATCATAATTTAGCTAGACGATGACCAAACGATATTGGAAGTTAAGAAATATGATTGGTAATACTATGTTCTCACAAGTCTTTTAAGATTTATTACTCTACAAAACGGAGGTTTATTATACAAAAAGGAGCTCGTGGCTTGATAATTGTGGGTCGATCTTTAGGTAGCCGTGCTTGCCTAGGTTGGTCCGAGGATGGGTGACCACCCATTACATACCGAGTTTCCTCCGTGCCTCAGACAGCACGTTAAGCCGTTGGTCCCGGCTGCCATATATAGATCTTTGGCAGTCGTTAGAGGTCACAGTCAGTGGCCTGAAAGTCTGACAACCAGTCTTACTAAAGGGTATCGTAATACCCAGTACTAACTGGGTTGTGGATGTCAGATATACAGTCGCTCCATGTAAAAAAAAACTGGTATTCAGCTGCATCCGGTTAGACTGGAAGCCGACCCTAACATAGTTGGGAAAAGGCTAGGCAGATGAGTATACAAAATGGAACTATAAATACGTACTACGTATTATGTAGTGAAGTCACACGTATGAAGTTTTGCAGAAAATATTTATGTTTTACATTTGAACTGACTCGATAGACTGTTTCGTCAATATATTAGTTAACACTGTTTATTTATCTACCGTATTATTAGTGCTACCTTTGACGATTCCAAGATTTATTTTGTTTGGTAATGCATCGTTGGTCTAGTGGTCGCTAGCGCGACTGCTGAGCATATGGTCCTGAGTTCGATTCCCGGGTCGGGCAGTGTTATTGGGTTTTTCTTTCAGACATTAGTCAGTAGCAACCACGGAGCCTGGACTTGTGTCCGGTTTATGGCAATAGGCCCGCCCCCTATTATACGGGACTTAAACGTAACTGGCGAAATGTGGGTGTACTATTAGATACACCTCTGCCTAACCCTTACATACGTATTGTTAATAGTAATACATACGTATTGGTAAAATCTAGCAACCTTTGTTTTACCCTCAGCAAATAACCACCCTCCGGGGATTACAGGCGTGATGATATTATGTACTTATTTCAAGAAATAAGTACCTACCTATTACATGATCACTCACGCTGTAGCCTTTTAATTAAAAAAAAAAGGATTATCACCTTTTCGGTTTCAAAGGTCATGCAATGTCACTGGACTTGTATTTTGTAATAATAATTTGGATTGCAGTTTTATATTTTGATAGTGTTAGCGAGCTAATATTATTTATTAATTAACAGTTCGGAGGAGAGGACGATTAAGGAAAAATGTTTTGTGGACACTTGAAATGTTGGATATTGTTGACATTCGTAAACTATTTAAATTGTTTAAAATGGTTCTAAGTGCTGCAAATATTGCGAATGTATTTAAATGGATTTTCTCTAAAGCTGGGTAAGTCTCTGAAAAGTATTTAGTTTCCAAACATGTTGAGGTAAAATAATTACCTATGTGTTTTTGGTAAAAACGACCTTAATACTCTAACAGAAAGTACAGTCTGTGCTGCAACTCATCCTGAAAACTATATTTACATAACACCAGTCGTTCAAGTTGAAATAACATAGGTAAACTGGAAAAAAAGCTTTGAATAGCAAAAATAGATAAGGACGATTCAAACCTAGGTAAAGCCAGTGACAAGGTCAAAATCCCGAAAGAATACACTCACACACTTCAGAGTAATCTAAATCGACAATAAAAACACTGAACACGTAACCATGTGCAGATCACACAGCCGCCATTTTGTTTTCATTGCGAAACTAGCGATTGGCGCCAAAACAGGCAAATTTTAATGTGTCTTTAATTACATTTCATTCTGTATGCTGAATTCATACTTATTGACTGAAGGCTGCATGGGAACGTTTAATGCATTTTCTACAAGAATACTGTGTTAGTGTGTTCAATAAATATTGTTAAACTAGCTGTTGCCGGCGACCTTAGTTCGCGTGAAATTATTATAAAAACTATTGCTTCGCTTTTTTAATCGAATTTTGGTATTTTTTTTTACACGGAACCCTAATTATTTTTCTAAAATAAAATTAGCCTAAGTCAGACCTTATAACATTAGCTATCTGCCAGTAAAAGTCCCGTCTAAATCGGTCCAGCCGTTTCGGAGATTAGCCGGAACAAACAGACAGACAACAATTAAAATATATAAGTGCCGTATATATTTTCATATGCATGTATTATTCAGTATTATGTAGTAAAAAGCTGTTATTTTGACATTACAAACAGATACTTCAATTTTGTTTATGTGTATGGATATAATTTGTTCGATCAATTGCGAAATAAAAAACGAGACACCCAAAATGTATCCTGTTTTAATAAAAGGTCAAGGTTTAAAGTCAACTTGAAGTCGGTAACAAGAGGTTTTAAAATGACGAATTGATGACTTATTCTTCTGCAGACACATCGATTTATTTTTAAAATCACGCATATAATTTTAAGCTTCACTGCAATCTAATGTTGATAGTTACCTACTTATTAAATGAAGCAAATAATTTTGGTCACAAATTAATTTAAATGATCAAATTGGGCTATCGAGTCACAAAACCGGATACTTAATGGAAACCTGAAAGCTCATTAGTATCTAATTAGTTGCTATCATCTCAGGTTAATTGATAAAACAACATCTACAAAACTTTGACAGAACCACAAATGAATAGTATCTTGAGCGTTGCATCTCGAAGAAGATTGTATTTATTTTAGTTTTTCAACCACCTTTATATCCCATATTGCACTCCATAGAAGCTCTTCGAAATAAGATTACGAACATTAAATTAGTAATTTCTAATAATATACAACATTATTTTTAGTATATGCGAAACCTGAATATAGTTAGTTCAGAATAAGTAACTGAATCGATTCCAATAATTTTTAAACCATGTTATATTTTTTCCCAAAAATATTTGACTTTGAGTACATATCGCAATAATTAAGGTACCTACTGCCAAATTATTATTATCAATCAAGAGCTCAAGACGACGCTGGAAGCGCGCGCTGCGTGGTGACCACGTTTTGTGCGGAAAACTAGGTAACAGAACAAGCTTATAACTTTGTGATTTTTGATGATACAGTTTTGAAATTTTGTACATAGATTCTTTACATAAAAATACTAGACACGTGTATCAGGTTTCGCATATACTAAAACTAATGTTGTATATGCAGAATTAATACAAAAAAAAATACATCATTACCCCGCATGACATGAATTCAGGCATGTGACATGTCATGAAACTGTTACCAAAAAAAAACAAAATGTCGGAAGTGTCGGAACCAGCACTACTTATAACGTAAAAGGAAATAATGTATTGTATGCAAGCCGAACTCACTAGCCTAGAAAAGTAGTACATTGCGATGGTTAGCTAACCTTCACCTCATAACGGTTCGTTTCCGACACGAAAGGCCGCCTGCATTGCAGATAGAAAGAAGAACGAAAGCATATTTATTTGGCATTTAAACCGAAAACACCTTTAAAACTACACAAAATATATAAACAAACAAAACTAATAATGCCCAAAGGCTCTCAGCTCAGCATAATTAAAGATGGCAACCCACGAGTGCCATACGTTCGAAAACATAAACAATCACATTTAAAAGTTTAAAATATTTTGCACAAATACCAACTAAAATAAAATGTTGCCACTCTTAATTATAAAACAACAACAAAAAAAGAAAAGAATACTGTGCAAATTAATAAAGAATAAGATAATAATGATAAAACCGAATAATGTTTAAAATAAGATAAAGCGTAAAAGGATATAAAGGCTAAAATAACGCAGGAATTTCCTAGGTGTCTGGTACCTGAGACAATTTGGTGCCGAAACAAATTCAGAAGTCAGGAGTCATGGTCTAGGGCTGCGGGACTGTTCGAAAGAGATACCGCGGCCCTGGAACACAAAGGGCAAAGAAGGAACATGGATGGGTTTTAGTCAGTACAAGTCTGACACTCGCTTTCGCTCCGAAAAAAGGAGTCTATTTAAATTCCAGAAAAAATGAGTAGGTGTTAAAGAGAAATTATTGTAATTATTTCTGCCCTTGGGGCGTTTTAAGGAAAAGACGAGTAAGACGACGCAGTGAGATCATTCCGGAGAAACCCTTGGTAATTTGCGGTGAGACGAAATAATGAGGATTCTCCAATTATTTGGTTTGATGACACCTCTGATTTGTCTTTTAATAATAAAAATCCTGAACATCTTCAAAGTAAAATGGAAAAGCCTACTGCAGATTATTATCTATTTTTCTATACCAGTGTTCCGCAAAGTTTGTGCCGCGGCACACTGGTGTACCGTGGTCCTCAGATGGCGTGCCTCGGAAAAATAAGATGTGTAAGATGTGTCTGTGTGTGTGTGTGAGTGGTGTGTGTGTGAGTGGTGTGTGTGTGTGTGTGTGTGTGTGTGTGTGTGTGTGAGTGTGTGTGGCGTGTGGTGTGAGATGTTATCTCTTTAAGTTAAAAAGACAGACTGTAGAAAAATACCTACTTAAATAGCCGCAAGACTTTAACAAATGTTGATTAATATTATGTAAAAAATGATTTTTCATTTATAGTGTACCTCCAAAATTTTCTGATTTTCTAGATTTGAACACACAATGTTTGCGGAACACTTTTCTATACTACTCTTATAATATTATAAAGAGGTAAAAGTTTGTAGGTTTGTAAGTTTATATGTAGGGGGTAATCTTCGGAACTACTGAACCGATTCCGAAAATTATTTCACTTACGGGAAGCTACATTATCCCTAGTGTCACAGGTTACATTTAAAATGTTCCCGTGGCTTAATTTCCATAAATAACGGGAGCGAAGGCGCAAGTTAAAGGTAGTAACTAACTAATTACGTAACGAATGCACTAAGATGACCTTAGCAGTAAGCGTTAAGCAAATATTTGTGCTACTAAAAATTTACATAATTTTCTATGTCTGCATTTCGCCACTCCCACCACTCATACGTATTAAATTGAAAGGTCACACGATTTCCACAATGCAGCCGATACAAATACTACCAATTTTTGACAGGCCATGGCTGTTAGCGATGAAGTTTTCAACACTAATCTGCGCAAATATACCGACAGGTAACATATAGCATAGTAACCCTTTCGAACGTCCCATTGCTGGGAGTGCTGGGACTCTTTTTTAGAGCAAGTGGGCCATAATCCAACACACAGGCCTAGTGTCCGCCGTGCCGTGTCTTCAAATGTTTTCCTTCACCGTTTTGGTGGCACTAGGGATGTAATAATGCAGGTTACATACTTGTTTTTATGTTGAACTACTTTTAATACTGAACTTCTCAAAAAAATTATGCGAACGAAACTAAACAAAAAATCATCCTCATACATATCTGATGAGTTGAGTAGATCACAACAATAATAAAATTAGTCATGCTTCTATAAAATATACAAAGCCATAGCAAATTATACGCAATTATGCATAAAAATTTGCGTCGGTGCGATGAGAGCGGGGGCACCACGAATAACGTCTTCAGAATGATTGGCGAGAGAACCAATGCTGTTCTGCTCAGGAGATTCACTGAACTCCATGTGTTGCGAGACCGATGAGCCTACTATGCAAGGGTCGACGGTGTGTCTAGTTTCTACTTTTTAATTACTAACATTAATTATAAGCAACCCGCACTGGGCCCGCGTGGTGGATTTTAGCCCATTCCCCCTCATAGAGAGGAGGCCTGTGTCCCAGCAGTGGGAACATTATAGGCTGATTATGCTAGTTATAAGCAAAATTCTTGTTACTAACAACCTTGCCTTGTCTATGGACTTTTTTGTGTGAAATAAATGATTTTTATTTATTTTATAGCAAAAGAATTATCAATTGCCATACTGCGATCGCCAACCCGCCTGCCAAGCGTGGCGATTATGGCAAAACCCCCCTTCTTGGGGGAGGCCTATGTCCAGCAGTGGACTTTTCGGCTGAAATGAATGATGATGAATGAAAAGAATTATCCAATGACTCACACCATGCCCATATAAGTTCAAACTCCATTTAATTCCATTGAGCTTAATGAGTCCAAAGTACTGCCAGTTCACCGACCAAGAAGCAACAACCGACAATTATAATTTCAAAAGAGCACATAACATAACGATTGGTTCTATTTACGTAATAATTGAGCAGAACTTCAAGGTGGATTTGTTAAATTCGTAGCAAATTAATTATCAGCGATATTTGAGTAAGTTGCGTCAAAATCTTTCACAAGATCTGCCTACCGTATGTGTTTAGTCATTACAATCGAAATGATGAAGGAAAACATAGTGAGGAAACCGGCATGTCCTAGAACCAAAAAATCAAAGACATGTGAAATCTATCAACACGTACTGTACCCGCGTGGTGGACCACACCAGAGCCATAGACCACATAGAGGATGCTTGTGTCTCAAACTTTATATACAGATTATATAACTACAGCAATCTGGAAAACTACAAAACAACAGATTCCGTAGATTGCTATTGTGATAAGGAATGAAATAAAGGAAGGATAATCAAGATTCAAGAGGCTTGGCAGTTGAACGCAGTATATGACGTTATTATTGTACAGAAACAAGGCTTGTCTACTTCCTGATATCATTTCCTTAGTGGCTTACTGACTTCTTTAGATTAAGCGAAAGATATAAGGATGAGTAAAGAAAGATGTACTTTACGATCGGAATCTGAAGGTCTATAAACAGAAAGTCTTCCTGGAAATATCAACGACCATAAAAATGATGAGGAAATGCTGATTGACCGAAAACCTTCACTATCAATAAAACATAGGGACCCTAGTGCCTAGACAACCAAAACTAATAGATAACATTGGGGGAATGAAGCCCCAAGGTAGGGCCTAGGAACACTACGAATTGATGTTACCAGGGAACTAGCAAAGGCATAGTAGTTTCTCGAAAATTCTCGAATATGAAGAGATGAGGAAAATTACAGAAAACAGTATTCTTGAATCAAGTCCCGTTGACCTCTGTCGCATCAATGATTTGCTGGTATCTTCAATTTTCCTATTGTTTCTTAACGGCCTTATTATGGGCGTTTATAATGAGAATCACGTAAATACCGACAGTCGTTCAGAATAGAGTATTGATATAATAAATAAAGGTTCGTTTCTATCTGAACGGCCAAGAACTTCAATAGCCTGCTCTCTACCCTTGGTCTCTGGTTTCGTCTACCTGGAGGTGGGAAGGTCTTTCAAAATTACTTCAGACGTTCAGGCGTGAAAGGTAACAGACATGCAGAGTTACTTTCCCATTTGTGATGAATGATGAAGCAACAGATTTCTAAGGGACGCTACAGATATTTTGATAACACTTTCCTAGTTTAGCGCTTTCCATATTTATTTATCCCGAAGTTGTTTTTGTTCAAGTACCCCTACGCGTTCTGCCGTGAATCTACAAGGCACTTGGCGACAAAATAGTGGATAACCTTATTAGCAATTACTCAATTTATGAACTTAAACAATAACATAATATAACACCTACAGGTGGCCAAGCGTGAGTCAGGCTGTAACCGAAACCTTGCGTTATTACCTCATCGACAACTGATTAAAAATAGGGTTATCAAAATTCAGGATTCTTAGAAAATTTAAAGAGGTTGATTAAATTCTTACAGCAGTACATGATACACCCAGGACAATAGCAGATAACATTCTGGAAAGATTTTGAAAAAAATGAAGCTACAGAGGACGTTTATTAAGACGAACCCCAAAAACGTAGTTATCTTAAAATATATGCAAATAAAATACGAACCGCAGAGGTATTTAAATCTGTTTAACTATCAAACTAACGGGTCGACGATACAGGCAAACGTGTTTGATACGAAAACAAAGGCGATCTCGCTCAGCAATAGCATGTATATGGTCTGCTTACAGCCTGCGCGGACGCATCTTGAATGTCGATGGCTTTAATGCCACACACAGTAACCTCACTCGTCGTATGAATATGAGGTGTGAATTAAATAAAGATAAAATTCACACTCTCAAGCAGGGACCTATGACCTCGGGTCGCTTTCAAAATCACATTGGATCTTGGACATGAAACGTGAAAATGAGAAGGGCACTCACTGGCTGTATAAGGGCATGCAGTACTAAAAGTCAATTGACAGTCCTACCACGATTCATCTGTCGATTGAATAGACTATAAACTTCATTGTTCTCCAAAATATATTTTTTATACAGTTAGACGTCAAAAATTGTTATGATGGCAGAACCACGAATTTTAATTCCTTATTATATATCAGTAAACGGCTGTGCGTTTAACGATTTTTTTGGGGGGTTTGGCCTTCTAATAGTATTTCCAGCAGAGAAAAAATTCTTAAGGTTTTATTTTTTAGTGTTCCGGGCGTAATTCAATTAACACTTTACACTGCTTTGTCAAACAAGCATCTTTCGCATGCGCATCCTTTTACATTAGTATTTGTACGATGTATAAGGTGTAAACTGTTGGCAAGGTTACTAAACCATTAACTAGCAATTGTAAACTTTTGAAAATACCATTAATATAACGTATGGGTTGGCAGTTTTGTTTTAAGTGATGAGTGAAATGTCGAAACAACAAACTTTTTGCTTAGCACACGACTGTCCTTGGTCTTTCAAGGTAGAACACTAAACTGAACTGAATGTGGACGACTATGAGAGTAGGGGATGACCAAAGAAACACTGGATGGACTGCGTGAAAGATGTTCACTAGAAACACTAGTTAGGGTTTACAATAAAACCACCAAATTATCAGTAAGTAGATGAACTACTTTAAGGGTACATGCACTCGTCGCCCGGGATAAGTGAGGACTAGTCTACACGGAACCGTAAAGCGTCACGCTACGTTTATTATGTGGCTAGAAAGGACCTTTCTTTATTTACCCTGGTGTCCGAGTTTTTATGCCACCCATTAGCCTCTGACTTGGCTTTCCATGCCGTTGAGAAATAACTCTCAGCCATGCTGGTTTTGTTTCCTCACGATGTTTTCCTTCACCGAAGTAAGTGATAATTATACGATACGCACATGAATCCGAAAAATCAGAGGTGCGTGTGTTGGGTTCGAAATCGAGACCTATGACTTGGCAGTCCGACGGTCACACCACTAGGCTATCACTGCTAGTAAATAAAGGGAGTGACTACTCAGATGACGACTAATAGAGAAGAATGGAAGAAGAAGGCATGCTGCACCGACCCCAAATAAATTGGAATAAGGGCAGGAGAATGCTGACTGTGTGTGTGAGTGCCGATGATGATGATGATGATGATGATGACGCTATCTAGCTGATTTCGGCCACAGCGACTGCATTCGACGGCTTTCTAGGGTGGTTGTCGAGAGCTTTGGTATGCTGCTCTTTCATGTACTCTCAAGTGGCTAGCATATCCAACTCCCCAATGCCAATCATATTATTGTGTGGATGATACGAACGTTATCTAGTTATTCACCTTATAATTTAATATGAGAAGTACAAAAATTCTCAATCAAAATTTACTCATAGTGGTCGAAGAATTCATCGTTAATGGTATTTTATTTACCGTGGACCTAATTAAGCTAATCGCATGCTTGAGCCACCACAATTTCACATAGCTATGTAGTTAATTTTGTCAAATTATTATTATTAGGTAACTTGTTTGTTTTGTGGCTACCACAGTTACTTGTGTTATTTTATTTGGACTAGATTCATTCACTCAGTGCCCAGGTACTAAAGTTAAATTAACCATACACACGTGGCAGACACAAATCGTTATCCATTGTCTAATAACAAGAAATGTCTGGGAATCATGACAAAGATATTTTGAGGAAATAAATAATGACCATTCCGGTTATCGTGACGGTTTAGAAAACTTAAACAAAGACGCGGAAAAATTTAATTCAATATTAATCAGCCCCAGGCTACTACCGGCAGAAAAAAAAATTGATACTGCCCATTGAATTTATTAGTCATAAATTTCAACGGTCAACGTTTCACGGCCTTACACTCTTACGTGATGTTTTGTAAACGCAAATGATTCATTAAAACAAACGCAATCTTGCAAAGCTGATGAAGAAACCAAGTAACTGGAAATTCAGTGTCATATCTTCGCGACAAAATCGATATAAGAACGTGTTTAGTCGAAACCGATAACAAATGCATTATGCCCTGCATTGATAAACTATGACATCATTTGCTTTCTCGGTCCAACTTGGCTGAGGAGGCAGGTGTCCCTAGTGGCCTTGCGCAAGAGTGGGCCGGCGCGGCGTGTTCGTGAGCTCAGTCGCGAGATCGGGCGCAGTCTGTCGAGCGCACTGGCGCGAACGCATTGATTCAAGGAAAAAATACCGAAACAGTTCCGCTGTTCATTTACGAAGTATTAGTTCGTTAACCTGCGTGTGAGCCTAAAAAAAAAGGGGAATATTAAATAGTGTTGTGCCCAGTGATAAGTTTGTTGACAAAACCTGTGGTCATGCTGCAAGCACTTCGGTGTCCCGAAGGAATGAAATGAAGGGGAGGAGTTACAGGGCGCCTAGTAAGCTTCCCGTGGTGCTGGGGAAAGTACTCCTGCGCTGGATCTTCACCAAAGCTGACCTTGTGTTCTTTGTTTACCGGTTAGTTCCTTATCTATGATATAACGTACTTGATGGCCGGTACATATACAACGTCTGTGTATAAATAAATAATAATTGATTAAAATTAACATATGTGCATTCCATGATTGCTTCACAACTGTTTTAATCGATCGTTGATTATTTTATTCGTGTTTTCTTCATATTAAAACTTGAAAAATACGGAACGTGTTGTGACATAGCGTAACAAAAAATTTTTACATCTCCCAATCTCGAAACCGCCGTAGTACCGCACTGCCCATGCCGATGAGGAAAACTTGGAGTAGATTCAATGTAGCAAAATTTTAAGCCTGCTACTAGGTCGATAATGATCTAAAAAACTCCTCTATGTAAAATATGCATAGTATTGGTAGCACGATGACGCTAATGAACAAGTTGTATTCGTCCATAACTACATACATATAAGTACATAAACTCAAGCTGTTCCCATATAGGGTAGGCGTCCATAAAAATTCAATATAAAAAATTAGAAAGACCCTTCAAACTACTGAAAAATTCTCATGACTGAATCCAGGTGATTTTTCGCGAGGAACGGTGATTTCACTGTATATTTTTTCGTATAATAACGTAACATAACATCACGCCTGTAATCCCCGAAGGGTTAGGTAGAGGCGTACCAATAATACACCCACATTTCGCCAGTTATGTTTAAGTCCCACGTTATAGGGAGCGAGTCTATTGGCATCAACTAGGCAATTTTTTTTTAATAATTAACCAATTAGGTTAATTCTTTTGAAAAAAGTGCAGTTGAAAAATATTAAAGCACTATTCCGACAGAGTAACGACAACGAGAGTAGTCGACAATTCAACGAAATGATAAGCCAAAATGATAAATGTGCTAGCCATATTAGTCGCGAAAACAAAGACAGTGCATTTGCGAGAGACATAAGTTAGGTGGTGCGTTTATCATCGCAGGGCACATAGTTATCCTGCCAGGGCTGCGGGACTGTTCGAAAGAGATACCGCGGCCCTGGAACACAAAGAGCAAAGAAGGAACATGGATGGGTTTTAGTCAGTACAAGTCTGACACTCCCAAAAAAAAAAAAAGGGCACAGTTACAGCTAGACTCGTCGACAACAACCAGCATGCCCGAGAGATATTTCTCGAAGGCATGTAAAGCCAAGTCAGAGACCCACGGACGGCATAAAAATTTTGACAAATGGTTAGGCACTAACCACACGAAAAATAAAGAAAGAACCATTTATATGGCAACATTGATATGGCTGTTAAGAGGGTAGCTACGCTACTGCAGAAATAATTCAACGACATATCTTAGCTAAATAAAAACTTTTTCGAGGTTGACACATTTACTTCAAAAGAAAACTTGGAGAACAATAGATTCCTACAGTTTTTGGTGCTCAACTAGTTTTGTAACCAAGTTAAGTGATTCGCCCACGACATAGCCGCTATTTTTAGCACATAAACAAGTTACATAACACACATAACAGAAAAGGTATCTAGAACAAAAAAATAACAAGTCGCATTTTTAAGTCGAAGTAGGTACAGTTAATGACAACGCTCTTTTCTCACGAGAAAAAAAACAAAGGAAGTCAAAAAAACAAATATTTTATTTAGTCCTTCTGACGCCGTGACTACCTATTTCTAAATCGTTACATTGTATTCGAAATTAATAGCTAAATCGTAAACTACATTTCAAAGTGATTGTATTCAAAAGATGACATCCAACACGACATTTTTGGCGAACAATAAAATTTAAGACGGTCAAGGCAAAATGTTTTATTTTTTGGTTGAACTGCTTGTCGCTAAAGGGTGATTTTGGCAATGCTGTCGTATGATTAAGTGCTATGTCGAGAACGAATAAATGAAGTTAAGGTCAAATTAAGTGAGTTCTTATGAGAAAACTGAAGGCTTTTGTAAAGCCGATCTGAAGTCGCCTTAATTCGATAGGAGCTCTAATAGATTTTTAATTTAACGGGATCCATGTACCATTTAAATCAATTTCTATGCTATTAAGAACATTCTGATTTGTTATATTGAATCTTGAGCACCGATAGCGGTAAAAACAATTTCATTCCTTAAAAATAACAGTCCTATTTTGTATTGTAATTCAATCTTCTTCACAGGTTGAAGATCTTATATTACAGCATTAAAAGTCTAAGTTACAGTTATAATTTATTTTCCAAAGGTGGTATTCAAGGTGGCGGACAGGGGTCAGACTCGTAAATGCAAATTGGAAACATTTTTGTAGCGGAAAAAACGCTGCAATCATTTTCGAGAAAGTCAAAAGTTTGATTATGGCTTTCAGAATAAGTGATTAGCCTATATTAACTTTAACAGGAAAACGGATGATATTTATTTTGATTTAAAATAACAATATTACATTTTCTCCGCGGCTTACTCATTGTCCTTCTTGTATGGTAGTGACAGTCATAGACCACACTTTTTGGTAAAGCTCATTTTAACTCACAACAAGTGCAGGTTGAAAAGTTTGATTTATGTATATTTTATAGATATAGTAAGTAAAATACAAAGCTGTTCTTCGTGTCAGTGCCCAGTACTCCAGTGTGTGTGCGCTGATCTCCTTAGCTACACAATTTAGACAATTGATTTTGATGCGGTTTTCGCCATCATTCAGTTACACAATTTTTTTTTTAAATGGTTAAGTGTTTAATAATACTTTAATATTTAACATAGATACAACCACGATGTTTTTACATCGAGCAATAGCTATTTAATAACAAAGTATTCCGAAAACGTACACAAACGCACTGACAAAGATACTTTACATCGGCGCGTCGTATAAACTTGAATGTCCAAACCTTTCTATAAGTATATTTCACAGTACTAAACAATGTCTGTTTCTATAACTACATTATGGAGGCTGTACAGTTGTACCTAACCCTTTATCCATCGATCATCGTTAAGGTAGCCACAGTCTGTCATGCTAACATCTCGATAAGAGCCATACAGCTATTTCCACGGAAATCCTACAGCTTTCGCAAAACGACACTAACGGCCTTTCTACGAAAGTACCTTTCTAAATCCATTTCTCTATTTAATTTCGAATTTTATTCCGTCAACATTAAAGATCTGATTTGAAACCAGAGTCTAAGTTGTCAATGAACTCGGTCTCAATCGGAATACAATTGGAATTAAAAAATACTGGCTGACAGGTTTATTGGGACTAAAATTAGAACACGGTATATAAAGGGATTCTAATTTTAGTCAAAGAAGGCAAAGGGTCTAATTATTTACGTAGTAACAATAGAAAGAAAATTGAACTGAATACGTAAACATTATCGACATGTTTATGTTAAGACCTCTAACCTCTGTCACTGAGTTTCAATGTTTATTTGAAAAAAATACGTATAACTTAAAAAGGCGATCTTCGCATTCTGCAGTAACGCATTTTGTTTAATTCTATTTGAAGTCTATTAGATTTAAAACGATATGCGAAAGCGCAAAACGATATTTTGTAACATCTGATGTTACTATGACCGGATATTCATTTTTGATAGACACTCTCGCGGGTTTCTTGACATCTTACCCAGAACTCCTTCTATTGTCTTAACTAGAAATAAACAAAAAATTCACAGATAATATTCCCATGTTCTCAATGAGTAATTAACCATACATAATCGTATAAGTTGATTAATTATTGTTTGTGCCAAACACCACTACGTACACCAAACGCCTTTGTGTTTAGTTTCCATCAAAATACATACTTAAGTTTAGGAATTTTTTTGAATTTTAATTTGAATTACCATAAGTATACTTGATAATAATATCGAATAGCGAATGGATTAACATTTAGAATTAATGCCTACATTCTAATTTACTACATAAACATAATGATGGTCTTGAAAAATAATGAAACGCTTTTGTCAGTGACTATACAAACCCGAGCACTAATATGTATAAGAAAAAAATCCTACCAAAATTCAAAAGCGATTTTCTCATGAAATCACGGTTTATTTTATTTCGTAATAGTATGGCTTCTAAAATACTATGTTCGTGAAAACGTAAAACGTTAAGAACAAGGGCTGCAATTCTCCATACAAAAGCATTCCTCTTCTAAATAATGCATTTTTTTTTCATAGAATTAAGGTTTACTGTAGACATGTCCCTGTCATTTCCTTTTTTTCAGCAACTAATAAGTAAAGAAAATATGACCCTCCAAAAATGACAAAAAAAAATAATTCAGGGCATTTTTACGGTCGTGATTAGAGAACTTCCAGAAAATTTTTATAAGTTTTTAAAGAAATTGGGAACAGACATACTCTTTCTTAAAATTTTAATGTCAAAAATAAATTGAATCTGCTCAATTTTTGAAAAGAGAAAAGAGGAACACGAACCGTCGATCTCGTCAAAATTTTTGTGATATAATCGGTCTGAGATATAGCTGTTCCCTATCGCATTCTACGGTGGCAGGCCTGATGCAGCGCGACGGCATCCATTAATCTCTTCAAATACCTACCTCGCAGGTCCTATTCCCTCTTAATCAATACAGTAGGAGAAAATCACATTTAAAAGCTACGTGTTTATGTTTATACAGGATGTAAACAGACCCTTCACATAGCCGTTAACTAAGCATTCTGTACATCAAACTAAGTAACTTTACGCAAAAATTATTACTGGAAATCGACTTTTTTTTTGAGGTGAATCACGTTTTACGGTAGGACTCGATGCAAAGCACTCAATGCATTGTGCTGATGGATGGATTGAATAGTACGGGGGTCGTGGAGGTGTGTAAAGTAAAAATCTTACATTAAAAACATGAATTAAAAAAAAAAACTTGTGAAGATTTTGGAATTTTGACCCCCAATATCTCCGTAACTAGAAGGTTCCCAGGTATGGTCTACAACAAAAAAATGATCGCCAGATGGGGAAAACAAGTGCTTTTCGGCTATGTTAAGGGTCTATTTACACCCTTTGCTCGTGACTGTACTGACTGGTATTACAAAGGTTTCTGATTTTATTTAAATAGATATACGTAATCACCGAATTATATTTTATAAACTTGTTTATTTCGTAAGTTGACGTGAAATAGAACAGGTCTAGAATCTAAAAATAAGACGCGAATCGTCAACAAAGATGTTGTTCTTCTTGATCATGATTAGGTTCCTGTATGCTATTTTGTGTTTTACTGTCTGGCTGTAGATAACTAACGATCTTACGCCTAAAAACGACCGTAGTAAATACCTCTTCTGTATTTTCCGTCCAAAGAGTATTAACGTTAGTGGTATGGTATCCCCGTTTCACTAAAATATGGGAATACCATACCTCTAAGGTTATCATTATCACCCTCCTGTTCTTATCCCAGGTAGATACAGCAAGTTTTCCTTCCATATCCTATTCGCATCTAGATACATTTTATTCCAAAGTTTTGGATCCACCGCTCTATTTTTAACGGTGCTCATGTCCTGTTATCTTTGATTTCAGTTTTATTGGGTATGCGTGTCATTTGCACGTGCGATCATCGATGAACAGCAGCGTGGATTTCTTTGAAAGTCTGATAGACGAAGATGGGCGCTTCGCCGAGTTAAATTGTCAAGAACCGCAGCGAGGCTACCGGCCGCGACAACGACAATTACCTCAAGGTAAATAAACATTTCACTGTTAATAAAAGAAAATAAGACATGTCATTGAACATTACTCTTGTCATACCAGTAAACATAAAAGCCGTTGCAGTGCGAGACGTGTTCAAATAATAACAAAAAAAGAAGTTTTTGTTTCACAAAAATCCATAGTTGGTAATGTTTCCGAACGTCAGAAATGTCACTGGCCGTTCTCTGGCATGCGCGGTGACCTCGGTTAAGTGCCAGTGTTGCCCTGTCTACAGAAAATCAACCAACTGTACATTTTATTAACAGACAAAAGAGTACGAAACTTCTAATTTTCTTTCAAACAGGAAAATACAAAAATTGTTTATTTACTGCATGGTAATTTAGTTATAGCTTGTTTTTGTTATATGCCAGTACTGTCCTACTGTATACAATGTTTAACACTTGCTGTATTTTTCTCTATAATATTGTATCAGAAACAATTGATTTTTGTCGCAATTTCGGAGTCTGCATACCAACCTCGAAATTGCTTTGTTGAGTTATGTGAATAATTGTATAGAGCAACTCATTTCTTCACCTAAGCAAAATAACCACTAAGAATTTTTCAGACATATCAATTACAAGTTGTGTAAAAAAAACTTATTAAACGTATTTTAAATGAAGTTAAGTTTAATTGAAGAATAGTTAGTAGCTAAGTTAAAAAACAATCATATATATATTATACAGACATATTAATAAAAATATCGCCAAAATAATCACAGTAAAGTAAAAATTTAAAACAATTTATCCCGTACAATATTTAACTTTTCGTACGTTTTCCATGTGCGCGATATGACAACACTGTTTTTTCCGCCTGCCAGCAAACAAAATGGCTGACGTCAGTGCCTAGAGCTCGCGGCCCAAATGTTTGCGATAGATTTTTAAAATATTGTGAGGTGGTCACATAATCAGTATGTCGAATTTGTGTTCTAGAATCGTTTCAAAACCTCCGAAAAGGTTACAGGACAGTGTCCCTAGTATGTCTGTAGCGCAAACAAACGCTTGGATGAATGGTGAGCTAGTAAAGCATTGTAAAATTTGTAAATATTGATTTATTCATGTCAATTTAAATAAGTGTTTTTAAATGGTTGTAGAGGTCAACAGATAGGTTAATTACGGTTGTTTGGTTTAATGAATATAGTTCTGTGTCATGGTTCGCAAGATTTAATTTAGCTCGCGACCTGAATTGGTTGTATTTACAGCTTGTTGATTTACAAGATGGTGTTTGTGTTTCAGCCGAGAATATCAACAATGGTGGTGGTCTGTCATTGTCTCCGCCGCACACGGTATCGCAGCGTGAGACGGGTACGCAGGTGTCTCAGTGTTACAGCGGGCCGCCGTCCCCGTGCGGGTCCACAAGCGCTACGCCTTCCCCCACGACCTCCCCGGCCCCTCCGCCGGGCACCGCCACTTTAGACCCTAATTGGCAAGCCACTAAACCCACCGTCCGAGAGAGAAATGCAGCTATGTTCAATAACCAACTCATGTCAGACATCACATTCATTGTTGGTGGACCCGGTATGTGTATTTTCAACTTGTTTTGTATTTATAGTGATTCTATTCAACAACCTGTTTAAGATTCTGATAATTACAAATACCTATTGAGGAAAATGTTTTTAATATGACTTTATCTATAATTGTTTTGTTATTCATTTTATCAGTTTAACTTCCCCAAACAAAGTAGACTATATGATTATTATAATACAACAATAATACTAAACATGTGACTTTTTTATGTTTCAGGCCACTCACAGATAATACCCGCTCACAAATATGTGTTAGCTACCGCCAGCTCTGTGTTCTACGCAATGTTTTATGGAGGGTTAGCTGAATGCAAGCAGGAGATTGACGTTCCTGATGTAGAACCATCTGCCTTCCTTACACTTCTCAAGTGAGTTTTATACTTATTGTTTTGAAGCTTCATTCAATCTTAGCATGGGCCATTGTGTTACCTAGTAACCTGGGTTGCGGAGGTCAGATAGGCAATTTTTTCATGAAATACTTGTATTCAGCCGCATCTGATTAGACTAGAAGCCAACCACAAATAGATTGATAGAAAGATAATCAGCATATATTTACTTATTTTTTGTTATTGTTTTAGGTACATTTACTGTGATGAAATACAACTGGAAGCAGATACAGTATTATCAACTCTTTATGTTGCCAAAAAATACATTGTTCCACATTTGGCCAAAGCCTGTGTCAATTATTTGGAAACTAGTCTAACAGCAAAGAATGCATGCCTGCTTCTCAGCCAGTCCCGTCTCTTTGAGGAACCGGAACTGATGCAGAGATGCTGGGAAGTGATAGATGCCCAGGTATGTGAATCTACTGAGAATCTCGCCACAATGTGTCTCGAACAATCATCGTCTTACAGCAGTCTATTGATGGAACTATCAGAGTCGTCCAGTCGAAATTTTTCTAGTCCAGAAAGCATGGAAAATATCCATGGTATTTACAATTAATAACTCATATTGAAGAATTGTAATGCTATTCTACTCATTCCTGACTGATCTTTTGACCAATAAGTTATTGTATAAAATTGGAGGCTATTTTAGATTTTGTTGTAAAAATTTGTCAGCCCTCGCTCAAAATTATTGACATAAACTAAAATTTAATTTAAAAACTTCATTTCGATAGTTAACTTAAAATATTTTTTGTGCCACAAAAATGCATTTGTATACTCAATTTTAGGTTGTGATGTAGGCTTAAGGGTGAAATGCTATACATACTATACTTTATATTATGTAAATAGATTCTGTTACTTTACATTCCAATTAGCTCTCTTTGTGTATCTCTAGTCATGTTCATATATTACAAGATATATAGATTAACTGCAATACAGTTTGCTTGAATTAGTATGCATTGGTATGTTTTCCATACATTATGAATGTTGTGTAATGCATGTAATTGTTTAAATGGCAATTTTGTATTAATATTTCTTAATGTAATAAAAAAATATAGATCTGAATAAAGTATTGTACAAATTGTATTGCAGTTTCAATAATCCTTCACCTTCTATAACAAATATTGTTTTATTCTAGGCAGAGATGGCCCTGACATCAGAAGGCTTTGTTGATATTGATGTTTCAACACTAGAATCAGTATTAGCGAGGGAAACACTCAATTGCAAGGAGATCAACTTATTTGAGGCAGCTTTAGCTTGGGCACATGCAGAATGTGTGCGAAGAGACATAGACCCTACACCAGCAAACAAAAGAGTCATGTTGGGTGGTGCCATTTACTTGATAAGGTTTCCCACCATGTCATTAGAGGAGTTTGCTAACAGTGCAGCTCAGATTGGTATTTTGACTCCACAAGAGACAATTGATATTTTTTTACACTTTACTGCATCAAGCAAACCACAATTATCATATCCGATAAAAACGCGAGCGGGACTGAAAGCTCAGGTAATTATATATTTTTCTTAATCGAATTGCATTTTATTCATAGGAGAAAATAAAATGTCTTACTTAATGAAATCTTTTTCTGCATTGCAGATTTGCCACAGATTCCAGTCATGTGCCTACAGGAGCAACCAGTGGAGGTATCGTGGCAGATGTGACTCCATACAGTTTTGTGTCGACAAAAGAATATTTGTCGTCGGTTTTGGACTTTATGGATCCTCAAATGGGGCAGCGGACTATAATGTTAAGATTGAACTGAAGCGTTTGGGCAGAGTGCTGGCAGAGAACAACACAAAGTTCTTCTCAGATGGGTCAAGTAACACTTTCCATGTGTACTTTGAAAATCCGATACAAATTGAGCCAGAGTGCTTTTACACAGCTTCGGCAATACTAGATGGGAGTGAATTAAGTTATTTTGGACAAGAGGGTTTAAGTGAAGTGTATATGGGAACAGTGACTTTCCAGTTCCATTGTTCATCTGAGAGTACCAATGGCACGGGAGTGCAGGGAGGGCAAATCCCAGAACTTATCTATTACGGACCCACAGTCAACACTTCAATGGCCAACACAACCACAAATGAGGACTGACAGTTTCCTAGATCTCGCCCTTTTAACTATTATTCCGTATAGTACGATCGGAACATTTAGAAACTCAATAATATTTGATCAAAAATCTAAATTAAAATTTTATTATAGGTACTTAACCATTCCCATATGTTAAAATTGTTACGTTGGAAATCTTTAAAGTTCTTGTGTATATTGTTGAACTTGTATAGCAATTAAGATACGTACCTTAAGAATGTGATATGGGTGTCGTAATAGCTCTCTATAAATCTGTAGGTTCTAGACCTATCATGATACAAATTCATTGCAATATATATAGTTATTACTTAATAATTAATTGTTGTTTGTTTTTCCTTTCACACATCATTTTGCTTTGAAACGGCCAGGCTACAAGCAAGGTAATTTTTTGTAAGAGGTAAGCCGGAGTACATATCTTTAATGTGATTTTATTATTTGTCTATAGAATACTGACTGTGCCATTTTTCAAAGCTAAGGCAATAGGAATCGAGTTGTATGGAACCTTCGCCACTGCAGGCTACGCCATCGACTTGGGTTTCAAAGCAATATCCTTGATAGATTCGCGTGACCAAAGGCACCAGGCAGTGAGACACGAATAAGTTTCTGCTGATAAACATCACGCCTATAATCCCCGAAGGATTAAGCAAAGGTGTGGGTTCTAGTACACCTACATTTCTCGTTCCTAGGTTTTTACTGAACCGAAAACCTGATATGTAGCCGAAAATATAATTAAATATATTCCGCCATTTGTGGGTGACCAAAGGGTCGATTCTAAGCGCGGCCCGACGTACGAATAGGTTGGCATATAAACACTATTCTATAATATCAAGAAAAGTACAAAACAAACGGATATCAGCAAAGAGCACTTTGCTTAGCAGTCTTCGATTTAGCGTCACTATTCACCACTGCAATTTCTATGATTGGGGAAGAGAACATTGTAGAGAGATTGGAAGCAGCAGAAGAATACTGCAATATGGTTTGCAGACAAACAACTTGATGCAGATATTAATATTCAAACTACAAAAAGTAGGAGTGCAACTTTTTATACCTATTTGTACTAAAAACTGAAGCGCTATCTAGCGCCATCTGGTGGCATAATAGGAAACAATTATTTCATAGAACTTGAATTATGATTGAACCACATCCAATTGCATTGTTTCTCCTTTTCTGTCGCTGGGAAGCACTCACTATGAAGGTTCTTAAAAAATCTGTATCGGAAAAATGCGATTCCGTGTTGATAGATGTTGTTCTACCCTTACTTGAACATGATCAAGTATAATTTGTCAGTAATAAAATCTCACTAAGCCCACCGAACTGCGCCTGAACTTCGTAAAACTAGGGCACTTACCCGTAGGCGGTATATTGATGCACAATGCTCTCGACAGCTTGAAGTATGTGCGGCCGACTTGGTAGCAGCAGATTGGTACTGCGTCACTGACGTCAATCAACAGATCTGTGGGGCTTTGTTCAGGAAATTAAAGATGCATAGATTAGAAAGTGGAACAGTGGCGTACCTACTAGAAATAGCGCCCAGGGCAGGGAAAATGCACCCCTACGTACTACGTAAATCTTCTAAACATCAAATAATCAGTATATTTACTACACTCAAAAAGTTAAATAGGGTTTTTTTTGTGTATAACATCTTGCTGGTCAACCTATGTGGCTGTCTTCTGCTTAACCGGACTATCTTTGAGTGTAAAGCCTCCAGCCAGGGGCGAGACTTAAAAACTAAGCGACTACACGCTAAGAGCGTCCCCTGCCCTGTAGGGTACGAACCTCGGCTTGGGCGTCGCTGGGGGATGGCAGCAAAGGGACAGGCTGGATCGGAACGATCGGGGGGCGGGGGGTGCACAAGGACGTCTGTCTTCCTGTAGAGGTTTTATAGGAATCTTACGAAGACCATGTCGAGCACGGCGAAATAAAATAGATATACTAAGTCAGTTTTTCCTTAACTTTTTTTGACCAAAGTCCATCTTGGTTTTTAGACTTAGAAAAAAATGGAAAATGGCTGCTACCACGCCTTGCATAACTATGTTAGGTATTCTTTTGACCATTTACTGGCTCTTGTGATACAGGGAATCCTAGTACAAGAGCCAGGGCTACACTGATGTTTGAACAACCACTTGTTAATAAAGATTTTATTTATATTTGAAAAATCAGTTAAAAAGAATGTAAAATGCGAAATAGAGCTCGACTTTTTTGGAAGCTGTCTTTAGTTCCGCTTCAAGACTAGCTTTAGGGTAGAAAGAGATCTGAATATGGTGCTCTGGGTTTCTTAAATACACAAAGTTGCGATTAGGATAAATTAATAAAAATCTAAATAAACCAGTATTTAGATTTTTAATCATTTGTGAATTTTGTACTCTCCTTTGGAAGGCGCGCGGCTCCGACGCCACTGGAGTGGAGCTAAATAGTATGCGCTGGATGATTATTAGTAGAAAGAGAGACAGCAGTAGTGGCCTAGTACAATCGGCCCCGATATACAAAGTGTCAAAGGTCGTGGGTTCAAACTCAAGCTGGCATATTACTTTGTCGCGCTATCTATACCGCCGCAAATAAACTAAATTGACAAATTCTACATCGCGAAATAAAGTTATCCATGATTCCATGCTAATAGCTTATAAAGAAATCCCTGACTAAAAACCGTAGGACAATAGTCCATCAAGACATAGCATTTCTCTGGATGGAAATTGACTATAGACCAGTTAAGCGCGAATAATAATTATTTTTATAGTATAGTAGCAATGATGAATGATGCTGATATTGATATTGAAAAATAACTAACTTGATTAATTTTTTACTTGGTATATAAATTCGTCCAGTCTACTTTGTAGTAAATAAATATACATTGTAAAATGACAAAATAGGTGACTGGTGAGATGACAAGTAACAGAGAAGTATGGAAGAAGAAGACAAGCTGCTCCAACCCCAAATAAACTGGGATAGGGGCAGGAGAATGATGATGAGAAAATACTGATAAGCATTCTACAGCAGCAGCTTTCTACAGCTAGACATAGACATAGGCCCCCGATAGGTTTGATAAGTTACTTGGTCAGTATAATTGTTTTCAGAAAGTAAGATTGCATGAGTAAGATCAGACATCAGCAAAAATCCTATTACCCTGTTATGAATAACAAATAAAAAATGTGTGAGTTTCCAAGCAGTTCACAGTTAACGAACTGCAACCAACTAAGATGATTAACTTGAAGATTTATGTACCCTACTTATGTGTTACTTTTCATAAAGTTTATCAAAAAGGATACGAGCTGTGCCTTCTGTTCTGCAAGTCATATATACGCAAGCAGCTTGTGTGTGACTGGAAGGTCTACCAATAGTCAAATGGCGAGACAGCGCCATTTTGTAGAAGTTACAGGCAATGTCTATGCATTGCTGGTTGAGACGTAGTTGCTGGCAGAGAGCTGTGATGCCTTCTCGGGCCTTTCTTAGTGTCACCTCCCTGGATTCTTGTCCAATGCCAGCATTAAAGGCTGTGGATAGAAAAGTATGATTGTTTAATTGATGTTGGTCCTAAATTATGAAAATTATGATAGATCTTTACTTTTTGTTTGTACACTATTTACAAACTATAAATACAATAAAAATGCATATTATGTTCAAGTATGAAAATGGGAGAAGAATTAAAGCGCATCAAAAAAATTCAAAAGCATCACTCTCAACAGGTAAAGTGCCCAGAAACTTGTAGCATTGCCACATTGGATGGCAATGCTGATACTTCGGTCAAAAAAAGATCAGCCTACTAGTCACGTGAAGAGATATCTCGAAAGACTAATGGCCACTCAAACCCCATGGACCTTGTGTTTCAACCCCAAACGGCTCAAACCACATGACTACCAATTAAAAGTTTATTGGCCAAACTTAGGATGAAAGGTGTAGTTAAAAAAAATTTGGATAGGAATCTTGTCGAAATTAGAAGGAGAATGATGATGATTGACTGAACAGTTATAAAATATAACCCCAAGTAAAAGTAGGACTTTTTACCAAGCCACACAGGTTTTATTTTATAGGAATACTCTACTCTACTGCCTTTGAACATGCAAAATCAGTGTATACTTTTTATTATTCAATTATAACTTAACTACAGTGGTGTAATATAATTTTAGTAAATTAATTGGTGCTTTAGTGCTTGGCGAGATGGGCAGACGATATAGTTGCCATCGGGGCAAAACCAGGTTGAGGCTGGCACAGGACCGTGGGGATTGGCACGAGAAAAGAGAGGCTTATACCCAGCAGTGGGTGAGTTCGGGCTGTGGATGATGATGATGATGACTTGGTGCTTTCTAATTCCAGATCATAATTACCTCGTCCAAAACCTGTAGCTCCTCCTTTAGACTCAGCAGATACGAACTGTCCAATGGTAGAAGCCCCGCCATGGGCGTTCTCTTGAAACTCGATCTCAGCGACAATAATATTATCTTCCAACACCGACCCGCAGTTCGTGCACACCGCATCACCGCGGGCCGGGTCCACCTCGATGTCCGAAGACCCACAATGCTTACATTTCTTGCCAGACATTCTTCTGTTCACAAAAATGAGAACATAAACATTGATGAGAATTAAGGTTAAGTGGAAGTAAAACTTTACTGATGGCTTTAGATAATTACCTAGCAACTAGACTTAAACTAACGTATTATACAGCAGTACTATATATTAAATTATGTCTCACTTATGTAATCATTAAATTCTGCTGGAGCTGAGGGTAAAAACATAGAAATATTTGCACTTTTACAGTGCAGATGGCTGACATTAGGCTACTTGACGTTGGCGAACTGTGAAGTTTGATAATTGAATTCGAAAAACAGAGAGAGGCTATAGAAAATCTTGGGAGTTGGAAAAGGACATAATCATAAATGAGTAGGCTCAAAATTGCAACACAGTAAATTTACTCTTTCGACTTTTTGACATTGACAATGTTTATACATTGACACCAGCGCGTTGACGTTTGAAGAGATGTCCATGAAGTACTCATTAATTCCATGGGATGTTATTGTCGAGAGACAGTTTACTAGACTAGATAAAAGCTGGTAATTAAGAGTGAAGACTGCGGCAATGCTTGTCATAGTGCTTTCGAGTAAATCTGGGCAAATCACCACTCTCCATTCTCTCAGATATTGTTGATTCTGCCCCTGGCGTTATTAAAGTTGATTGTTTTACAATTTTATCATGGCTAGCCATAGATTAGACACTATATGTATATTAATCCAGGGTGTAACTTAGGTTTCTTTCTTATCATTTCCTGGGTTTCTTTTAGAGTCGGCCCCGCGCATCTTTTATTCAATTAATACCATTTTTGCCGGTCTCGTCACCTAAAGTCAAGCTTTTTAGAAATTCTAGCTGATGTTAATCGTGACTTCGTCAGAGTCCCATTTGGGTGTTTACTTCCACTTTTTGCTTCGAGTGGAAAGAGGCAAAAAATAACGGCTTCTTATTCCCCTTAGTTGTTATTCCTATTGTTACGAGTACTTCGATGTTTGAAGGCAGATTAGAAAATATAATTATGAAAATTATCTCACTGCAGAAACACAACAAATAATTAGCCCTACTCTTTTTTCTGAGGTAATAAAGGTAATAAATAAGTAAGAGGTGACCCGCACAGCATTTGTTTTTTTTTATATTATGTAACGAAATAACGAATTAGGAACTTTTAACGCGAAAATGTAGTGAGTTTTCTTGGTATCACCTCTGAGTCAGGCAACCTTGTTCAACCAAATTTCAGTGACGTCATCGAAATGAAGCTTCGCTATTGGTCGGATATCACGCTATCGTGTATTTTTAGACGATGAGATCACCCTTCAGTTTCGTTTAGGCTGAAGGATGACTCTACATCCAAAAAGTAATTTTGTTTATGATAATTGTCGGCGCTTATGTCGTTTCGTTACGCAGGGTAACAAATTCTAAGGAGAGAAGGGCATCCCCAAACCGATGACGACGTCATCGTTTGTGTGCAAACTGCAATGATGAGTCATCATTGTTGTGTTCTCGTTGGATAATCTTTTTCAATTCAAGGCGCCTTATTTTGATTCCGTTGCTGTCATTAGTGAACTGTCACAAGAAACTTCGCAGCATTAAAATTTGATAGTTACGCGGAACTACAAACTTTGTTTGAACTTGTAGATCGCATTGATAATACGCGTTGTTTGTCGGAAAAATTACGTAAATCGCATCTCGTGTTGAATCTTGGACTTGAGTGAATCTGAACTGATGACGATGAAGCTAGAAATCAGTGATAGTCAATCAAACCAGTCGGACATTTCTTGCGATGATAGTCAATCGTCGCAGGATTCCTCCACAAATGATTTCGTGTCCTCCGTACCGCCCTCTCGATCCTTACTTACGGTAAGTAACTCAATACACAGTCCAAATTCCTCATGCTGATGACAGATTACTTGAAACAAAGGTTACATTTGCATACTTCAAAATAACTTTATTTTTAAGTTTTAAAGTCGTGTCCTAGAATTTTCAATGCATTTGGAATGTGTTGTGATGCTGTGCGACGGTTTGATGCCTATCAAGTGGTATTAGTAGCAATATTATTTATTTTTCACGACAATGGTACCAATTTCTTATAATTTGCTACATTTTTAATGGCAACAACAGGTTTGTTTGATCTGTTCTACTATACTTTAGTAAGACCTTGGTGACATCTGACTTCCTGGTATAGCATTATGAATTCATAAATAAAAATGACTCCGATATAGACAAATTGGAAGCATTGTTATGCATTTTTATCCTTGTCACATACAAAATGTAACTGTCCTACCTCAAAATCTACCCGTTGTGGAATATATTGTATAAACAAAATATATAATACTACAACATTATATATAATACTATGCTAGGACACACAAGCCCTAGGAATAATATTTAAAAAAAACCATTGATGCTGTACAGAGGTTCCTATGGTATAAGGAAATCCCTTTTACATTAAACAATTTTATGAAGGTTGGACATTTAAAATTATATTGAAAAACAAGCTACAATTTATTGAAATAGGAGTAGTAACTACTTGAATCTGAAACATTACATAAGGAAAATGAACAAGGTTTTATATACCTACACCTAATTTCAAAACATATCTATAGAAATAAATGTTAAAATTGTCTGTTTGTAATTTCGAAATAATAGCTATTTACAACAAAAAAACACATAATTTTTGTCTGTGTGTTTGTTCTGTCTAATCTCCGAAACGGCTGAACCGATTTTGACGGGACTTTTAGTGGCAGATAGCTGATGCTATTAGGAGTAACTTAGGTGACTTTTATTTTAGAAAAAGAATTAAGGTTCTGTGCAAAAAAATTAAAACCCTTGAAATGGTTAACAAAATTCAAATAGGAAAGTAATAATATAATAATTTCACACAAACGAAGGTAAAGCTAAAGGAAGGCAACAGCTAGTAAATGATATAATACCATGCACATTCTAAGATTGTTTGAATATGCAAACTTATTGATTGTCTATGCATACATAAGCTTTGGACTGTCCTCCTCTGCTTACCCTTTTTGGAATACATGACTGATGTTATGCTTTGAAATTTTTGCCATTAATCAAGAGATGAAGGCAGTATTTTTTGTTAATTGGGGTTCCAACGGATAACGGAATCTTTTTCAAAACCACTTTTTGTCTCTCAACAAAATGAATGCAAGTGTAACTGTAATTTTTTGTTTCTCTTTATTTATGTAGCCTTCATTTATCTTTGAAGGTAATCACAATAAAGCACAAAATTGACTGTAAAATAAAAAAAAGTCACTGACGTCGGAAAGTAAAGTATTTTTGCCACTTTGTAGTTTTTTTTTTGCATAACATTAAATCTGTTTGTAATCAAACCAACAACCATGAATTAATAGATTACATTCCCCAGGGTTAGTTTACTGACTGATAACAACCATTCAACATTATAAAACAAACTAGAATGAAATAAAACCTCTTATCCACTCAAAAGACTACACAATCATTGATTAAAATGGCAAAATAATTATACAACATAACATCACGCCTGTAATCCTCGAAGGGTTAGGCAGAGGTGTTCCTAACAGTACACCCACATTTGGACAGTAATATTTAAGTTCCATGGAATAGGGAGTGAGCCTGAACCGGGCGCAAATCCAGACTCCGTGACTGTTACTGAGAAATGCCTGATGGAGAAACTCAATAACACTTAGCCTGACTTGGAAATCCAAAGCGCTTGCAACCACTAGACATATAACAAAGGCAAAATAATACAGTTAAATATTATTGCCAAGTCTGTGACAATAGAATCAAACAAGTGGATATGTATGCGATTGATAACAGCACTCTCGTATCTCCTGATAATATGGATTTCTACCTGTCAGAATGAGTCACCTTCCTTTAAATTTAGTCGCTGTGTCATAGCAAACAAATAACGCCTCAGCATTGATAAGGTTCTCAGAAATTATGTGAACTTTTTCACTACCGATGCTGATAAAAGTTATTATTTTTTGGTGAATGTGACTATTAATAACTATGTAATCATAATCATACTGCTTAATAGATTTTTTGATTGTTTATCAATTTACCATTCATGTTTTCCTTAAAATAACATTTTCTCACGTAACTAGCTAAGTGAGAAAATGTTATTTTGATATGTGAAGTTTTAATTTTTATTAGTTGTTACGTAACTAATAAAAATTAAAACTACACCCACATTCCACCAGTTATGTTAAAGTTCCTTGTAATAGGGGGCCAGCCTATTGCCACCAAGCGGGCACAAATCCTGACTCCGCGGCTGCTATTGAGAAATTCCTGATAGAAAAACCCAATAACACTATGCCTGACCCAGGCGATTTTTATTAGTTATTAAGATAATTCAGAATTTTTCTAGCAATTTTTATTTTTGTTAGTTGAATTATTGTAACAAGTTTTTAGGAATGTTTTCATTTATTTTTCTGAACCACCTTAATCAGAATAATTTTAAGTTTAGTAATCAGCATTGTAGGTGGTCTTATAAATAAAGCAGGTCTGCACTGACTTTATATTTATTTATTTATTTTAGTACATGGAGGACTTACAGATAATAAAAATAAACATAAAAGGAAACCATAATCCCCAGAAAGCCAATTACAAATTCTCAATTAAAGACTTTAATAAAAAAAATTGTGGTGTGAGCACAAAAACAGAAAACACACCGCTTTAATCAAAGTAAGCAGGATATAAATACTTGGCTTGCATTTATATGACTAAAATAATATAGAAAATAGTTAAATAATAAAAACAAATAATATAAGTAACCTACCGCTACTTGAAAAATTTGAGGCTTAATCACCATATTACAAAGACTTGAAAATAAATAAATCACCATGGTCATCTGCTTACATTTTAAAATCTGTTTAAAACTACCTAGGTACTTGTTCTACATTTCCTAATAAGGAAAAAGCCAATAAACAAAATTTTATTTTACGTAGGTAGAGCTTATTAAGGTATAGCACCTAGTACAGCATGATATAAAATATTAAATTGTTAATACATTTTCCCTGACGAAGTACCTAATAATAATAATGATAGGAAAATGCTCATATGATCTTCCATGTATGGAGTGAGACTTGATAATATCCTGTTCGCAAATAAATTTCCAAAAATGGAAAAAGAGTAACAGAACATCACATCTGTCACCTCGAACCAAAGAAGTACCTTGAAGTACATTTTGCCCGTTATATTTAAGTCCCATATAATAGGGGGCGAGCCTATTGCCATAAACCAGGCACAAATCCAGACTCTGTGGCTGCTACAGAGAAATTCCTGTTTAAGAACAAATAGAAGTTTTTGAAAAAACAACTTTTTACCCACTCGTTAAGTTCAGTTTGCACTACAACTTGAAAGATGTTTATGACTTTTTTAACGGCTCTTGTCATTATGAAATCAACTTAATTTACACAGTCATTAGGTTGTTTTTTAAGTAATTTAACATGGAATATGGAGCATATGGATCCCTATTCTATGAAAGGAATCATAATATTATTAGATTTATGGTTCAAAGGAGGATGTTTATTTATAAACTCATATATCCTTGGAGTTCTGTATGGTGTCCGGACGTAAAGAATAGCACCATCCCATATCTTCCCGTGGGTGTCGTAAGAGGCGACTAAGGGACTTACCAGAGAATGGGCAGCAGCGTTCTCTGTGTTTTATAACAACCATACTGCGATCGCCAACCCGCCTGCCAAGCGTGGCGATTATGGCAAAACCCCCCTTCTTGGGGGAGGCCTATGTCCAGCAGTGGACGTCTTACGGCTGAAATGATGATGATGATGATGATATCCTTGGATACAGAACTAGCATAGTAACATTAAATTACTATTATTGCCACCTCCTTGGATAGAAGGATATACGATCAGCGTGCAACACTGGGTTTGGAACCAAAGCCAATCCAGTGTTGTATGCTGTTGTATAATTGGAACAAGGTTTACTTGAGAACCATATTTTTTTTAGTTATTATTGGAAAACTTTGTTTACAATAAAAAGAGAACTAAAGTTAAAATAAACTAGAATTATATGAATGAATTCTATAACCACAAATGATTTACAAATAGGCTATCCAACCCTTTTGTTATTCTTTACTCATAGGCATGAATAAAGAACATATTATTATTTTAAATATGATGTGGTAATAATACCTAATACTCACCGCATGCAGACAAATATTTACCACAAGTTTATCCAATGTTTAGTATACATATTGAATTTTCTATTGCCTACTTTTAATAATTTATTACATTATTTTTTTAAATACCCAATGACAGTCTCTATTAATACATACTCTGAAATACTTAAACTAGTAGAAAAATATGAGCATGAGGTCCTGGGTTCGATTCCCAGGTCGGGCAAAGTGTCATTGGGTTTTTTCGTCAGGAATTTCTCAGTAGCAGTCACGGAGTCTGGATTTGTGGCCGGTTGATGGCAATACGCTCACCTATTACATAAGACTAAACATAACTGGCGAAATGTGGGTGCTCTATTAGGTGCGCCCCTGCCTAGCCATTCGGTGAATACAGGCGTGAAGTTATAATATTTTAGTAGAAAAAAAGTAAGACATACCCATGGTATATGTAGACAGTGGACTATAGCAGATAACAAGACAATAGTAGACATATTCAGAACTCAAGAACAATAATATCCTAAGAAAATAAGACTGTCGCTACATAGGTGTACATATTCGTATTATAAGCCTATATTATCCCACAGAGTCTCACTGCAGGGCAAAAGCCTCCCTTCCCTCCTTCTACTTTTCGCGATCTAGTGCTATTGTCGGCCAATCTTTTAAGAAAGGAGTCCAGCTTATCCCGTCATCTCCTTCTGGGCCTACCGCGTTGACGTTTCTTGCTGTTTGGTAGCCATTGACTCCTCCGACAACAGGCCGTAAAAAGTTAGATTTTGACAGCCGTTTTGACGTTAGATCGACAGTGACCGAAGATGTTGCTTGTATACACCTACCATTACCTACACGTGTAAAACTAGTCTTACAAAACCTGAAACTCGACCAAGACGGAAATGCGTTAAAAAATAATGCGTAATTTTAATAATGATCGTGATTGTAAGTTCTTTTGCGATGTTTTTGTTAAGGTAACACGTGTAAGCGAACCATGTACCAACTTAAACAAATACTACCGAGTTATGATAACAATTTTGTTTTGAACAATGGTGTTTCCTTAATTGCGTAACATCGGCATTAATTTTCCAATATGTAAATCTCAGTGTATCCTTAATTATAATTATGGTGAGGTTAATTATTACGGGAAACAGGCATATGGTAACACGGTTTGTGTATTCATTTTGGGAATTCCAACAAAAACAAGCGATTTGAAAGTTATAATTGATGATAACTCAACATAGGACTCGTTTTTGAGCTGAACAAATAAAATATTGAGTTATTTTTTTGTGATAAGATTTTATGTAACATAATTAGCATGACTCATGTAGGTAATCTTATGTAATGGTGAGGTTGTAATACTTAATTTCGTGTTGAGATTAGCTATATGGTAATCATGTAGAAAAAATATTAGCCAATTAGCGTGGGTGAGTGCTCAGGCGTGAGCCATCCTGCACCCCGAGTCTATTCAGACGGTCTGCTTTTAATCTGCAAGCTATCTGCAAAAGAGCAGTAAGTATGGATGCAGTTTTGGTAAACTTGAAATACATCGAAACTGCCGCCCGAATGCTTTAGGGGAACTCCATCATGTCGGGGGTCACATGGTGGCCACCGTAGGCGAGGGCCTGTGAACTCGCCGTCCGTCCGTCTTATGACGAAAGGCCGTGTCGACGGCGCGTTTGTGTTCCACGCGCGCCTCAAAGAGATGTCAGTAACCACGAGCGGGGGGGGGGGGGGGGGTCATTTGATGATATCCCATACTAAAAAATAAAAAAATGTTGAAGCCCAGCTTTGTAGACGCAAGCACGTGCAAGCACTTCAAATACAGACTATCTGAAGAGCGAGGCACAATTTGGCTTAAAACTGTATTAAGTTCAGAATTATGTAACATCATATTCTCATTACCAAGCAGACAATCTGGCGATAAACCCTTTCCTCAATTAAAATTCTTGAACCTAAGCAATAATGAGAAATCAATATTTAATAGTCATGCTGCCTACCTACCTATTTCCTCCGCTTTTTCCGTTTTCAGTTGTTTGTTTCCGTTATCGTGGTTTTGTCCTGAGCCAATGTGGTAACTGGCAGCAATTATGACAATAATTAAAAGGCAATAAAATGATTTAACTACTTCTAGTTCAAATAATTCGGATAAAGCCTCGTACATAGATGCCACATCCAGCTAGGCTTGTCAAGTCAATACACTTTCTTTTCCTGTCATGCATACAATAGCAATACTCGAATGAAATATTTGGATACTATTCTCGTGATATTTTGGTGAAATAAAAAAAAAACTAATAAACCCGACTGAAAACAAAAAACAAACACATTTTAAATTAAATAAAGGAATGGAAGCAGGCGGGACCTATTGCATTTTTATTATTTTATTTGGATACTATTCTCGTGTTAATTTGGTGAAATAAAAAAAACTAATAAACCCGACTGAAAACAAAAAAACAAGCACATTTTAAATTAAATAAAGGAATGGAAGCAGGCGGGACCTATTGCATTTTTATTATTTTATATTCAAAATAGTCTCGCTTGTTTATTTCCAGCTTTTTAGTTTAGTAATGTGAAAGATTTCGCAGACGATTTAACTTCTCTTCCATGTTTTTTTTTTTCACTTTTTATTGGAATTGTCGTTTCGATTTTGTATACAATATGTGTATGTATATCCGAAAGGGGCATATAGGTATACATACCATTGACAATACCAAATAAAATAAGAAACATAAAATATTTGTGACAGTAAAAATATTAATGAATTTTAAAATACGTGCTTTTTGTCCCAAATTACCACCATTTCCCTAAATTCTAACAATCTATCTTCGGCATAAGTATGTACGATAATCGATCGCCAATTGTTTTTTTATGACGTCACTCTGCGAGAAGCGACCGGAGTGTCCTCTGTGTTGCCATGCCATTTTCTCATTTTAGTACATTCTGTTTTATTATCGTCGGGGTATTTTTTTACTTTACATCCAAAAAGGATTACATAAAAAGAATGTAATCTCGATACCTAATAATACCCTCACAGACCGGACAGGGTATTTTTTAACATATTGTATATACCTTTTAAAACCCTTTATTTTGATACCCCACGCGACGGGTTTGGGTTCCAGAATTCCACAGATAAACTGCAGCGTTGTAAAGAATTTTAGTCTTGCTTCTATTCGATTTAACAAGAGAGCCACCGAGTTTCTGCAACGCCCCATCAAGGCCCTAAACAAATCTGCTGGTGGATTAATAATAACTTTCCGAAAATCCTGCCTCACCATGATTTGGTGAAGCAAATAAAACATCTTGAGAGCTTCTACTATGTCCTAAAGAAATCTGATCTCGCTTTTCACCAATGAAGGAAAGGATTTCATCATTTTCCTGTCCTTCCGTGAAGAAATCACATACTTAGGGATGTAGCTTTCTCACACCCACGCAAAACTTTACAGATTTAATTTTTAGCTTCATTTGGTGAAGTGTGGTTGGTGAGGATCGTGAGTTGTCACACAGAAATCTGCAATTTTTTTTTTTCTGAGTGACAATAGGCATCAATTTCTGAGATTCTTGCAAAGGCAACAGCGCCTGAATGTTTTGCTACGTCTCGCGGTAATTTCGGCCTGATTCTATTCAGTGTCAATGTTATCTAATATTACTTTGACGCTGAATATAATACTAGTATCAGCTATTTATAGACGAATGCCATCCCCTGAGATATCTTGCCACCCATACAGAAGAGACAGTTAATGACAAATGAATCTATGCCCTAAGGTCCTTCAGATAACCAAACGTTGGCGTTGGTGTGATGTTGACGAGGAATGGGCGTTCGAATTTATATCCTTTGTTCAACACTTCTTGAAACAAAAAATAGTCTCACTTAGTGTTATTTATTTATTCACGGTCCGCGAGACACCGAGTTTTTGCTACTGATGATTGAATACTTGGGCTGCGACAAAAACTTATGATTTTGTTTAGTCGGCTTTAGAGCATTTGGATTGATACGTCGTTTCGCCTGAAGTTCTAGCCTTACACATATCTAAACTTTGTACCGTACTGACTCACGTGATTTATTAACTGTGTAAGCAGCAATATTTTATGCTTTAGAGCTTATTTAAAGCCTGCAAACATTATAAAAACATCATTATTTAAATTACTAAACATTCTCATGATACTCTGCTCAAGGTGAAGCGAAGTAGGTACCTCGTCTGGTTCTATACGGTACTTTACCTACAGTTTAGGGAAAATATTATTATAATGTAATAACCACTTTAATTTCCATAAACCTTTTGTGCCGCTACATGTTTGAAAAAGGTTATAGCAGGAAAACAAGCGAGTGGCGATGACCGCGCTCGACGCTGACGTCAGCGATTCGAGGAAAACTCGGGTCTCGCTCGGGCCCACGCGTCGCTTGCGCATGTCTACCAACCAGCACTCACGAAACAAACGAACGTAAATTGATCACACATCATTATGTTTCCATTGACTGGCTGATGGAAGATTAAACTTAATATTATTCCATCATCTGCTTCATTGTGTCGATGATTTCCATGATTTATCTATGCCAAATTAGCCTCGACCAGAAGTTACTTACATCTGCAGCGTTGATAGTGGCTTCGGATCGGACAGGTGGAGTTCCACAAAGAGCAGGTCAGGAATTGGTCCATCATTTGTGATGAGGCTCTGAAGTCTCACTTTATTTCGTCGGAATACGGTCCACCACACATCTACTACTATTATTCTACGATGATATAATTAAAACACAAGACGTGGTTCGCAGAATTTTCTGCTACTTACTAAAACCTTGAACAGTGGCATGCGTATGGCTCAAGGCAATGCAACGTAGTGCAAACAGACGACCTACTAATGATATGCCTTGTTTTGTCTGGAAAACTATAGGAAATCTGTTTACTAATTTGAATAAGAAAGGTGATATGAGAATAGAATTCTCATTACAGCTGTCTTTCCGCCAACTCTTGGCTTTGGTTGGGTGATCTATCATAAAATACAATATTAGTTTTAGTATATGCGAAACCTGATACACGTGTCTAGTATTTTTATGTAAAGAATCTATGTATAAAATTTCAAAACTGTATCATAAAAATCACAAACTTATAAGCTTGTTCTGTTACCTAGTTGTCCGCTCAAAAAGGTGGTCACCACGCAGCACGCGCCTCCAGTGTCGTCTTGAGCTAATTGATAATAATAATTTGGCAGTAAGTACCTAAATTATTGCGATAGGTATTCAAAGTCGCTCGGTGTCCAACTTTTAACTTTTTTAAATATTTTTGGAAAAAATATAACTGGTTTAAAAATTATTAGAATCGATTCAGTTACTTATTCTGAACAAACTATATTCAGGTTTCGCATAAACTAAAAATAATGTTGTTTATTCATTGGTTATTATAACACGTGCTTTTAATTTAAATAGGACTCTCGTGCTCAGTTTATGAGCATGTAAGCGACTGTCCTACCAAGATGACATAACAAACAGTAAACAACTTGAGTGTTACTGACGTCCAGTCCAAGTGTGGAGCTAAAACGACCTACTTATCTATTCGTCTGTAACTTATTGACACAGTAATAAAATGACGTATTCGATTAAATTAATAAATTATTATCTGCAATTGTTTTCTTCTTCGCAACGAATTTTGTTATCCTCTTTCTTACTAGATTTTGACCTTCATTTTTTCATTATGTTTGTCTTAAAACTTGTTTCTGTTGTTTGGTCGAAAATAGACTCCCGATTGTTATTCTGCTAAATGAGACTTGAGCATCGAATTGTATCGCATTAGTGGGCAGTGCGCAAACGCTGATTAGCAAGTCAATTAACGCGAGTTCAGGTTGGGCAAGCACCTCACACCTCCACGGCTCCACTGTCTCAGATTTATTGTTCCTGTAAATGATTCCAAGATAGTCTACTTAGATAGTGATACTTCCTTTTGGTCTAGTTAATACTGAGGCGTGTATTGTTTAAAGTAAGATAGTACAGTGCTCATTACTGTGTTACTTTGGCAGAATTTCCTATCTGCATACAATTTCACTAACTTCGTATTCATAGTCTATTTTAAAAATTGTTTTGTTATTTTTACAACCCACAGTAATGATTGGCTGGGTTTAATGAAAATATAATAGGTTTAAAAATTGCATCAGAAAATACAGCAATTTTAGAAAACTTAACGGTAGTGTATCCGAATACATAAATAAATTAAGTAAATGTGACGACGATGTTGAAGTTAAATACATATTTTAAGAAAAGTACTTACGTAAGTGCGATCTTTGTTTTAAAATTTTTGGCAGATGGGATAATAAGATACTGTTTGGAACTGAATTGTAGGCGAAAAGAATACATAAATATAATGAAACATTCGACCTTTAGAAAATAAAAATGTCGATTATTATCGATAACAATTTGAATAAAGTAACAACGGTTCCAGTGAAAAACATTAACAAATCGAAATGGTCTGATACGATACGATATCAATATGAGAACATATTTATTTCGAACTATGACATCGACAGTTTTCGTGGAAAATGGGGCTGAACTAGTGGAAGCATTGGTTCGCGTGACTGCTTGTCAAGGACGGGCCCTTGAACTGTCCGGGAGTTGAACGACTCACGATCTCGCACGAACGATAGGCACCAGCACATGTTTTATAGTAGTGATGGTTTGTGTATGTTGATTGATGGTCATTCCTACATTTTCTGGAACAATCTTAGGGTTTTTGAACAGTATAAAGCGTTGATTCTGGATTCTGGTCTGGCCTTCTGGACTTCGTTCAAACTGTCTTCTCTCTTACCGAAAAAAAGTTTTGACTTCATAGAACTGTCTGACTGACTGACTGGTCTCTACGACACAGGGAACCCTAGCGTGGAGACCAGAGACCTTGATGTAATGTACTTCTGAAACAAAAAAGTTACACTAGTTTACACGACTTTGATACCCCAGCTGAAAGTTGTAATGATTGTTTGTTATGGAGTTGTCCTGCAAATAATATTTAAAAAATGCGTCTCGTCTGGTTGGAAATATTTGCTTACGTGAAAACGACAACGTCTTAGTAAAAAAAAATAAGAACGGCAAATTTTCTTCTACCTACTTTTTTAGTTTTGTGGATAACTTTCTCTTATAATGGGCCAACAGTCAGCCTGTAACATTATTTTATGGCAAAATCCTTGATAGCTAGTGATCTTCAAAAGTCTTGGTAAAAAGGTTCCCTTTGGTAGCCACTTATACTTCCTAAGTTTTCAGGGAAAAAACGTTAACATTTGATGACCAATGCAGTAAAACGTTTCTACAACTTTCACAAAACACTTGGGAACCCAGTTTTTAATTTGATTTGCAAATGGAAATCCGGAAATCCTGAATAAATGTAGATTTACACTTTTTAATGAATCTCTAATGGGTCTTCTCATTTTTTAAATAATAAACTGTCCATCAATGTAGGGTAAAATTTCAAAATTTAGTGAACACTTTCTGCTTAGAAAAGAGTAACCATAAAGTTTCTTGCCGGTTCTTCTCCATAGGAAACGACCAACCCGAACCGTGCACCTTTTTGTCGGCGTTTTATAAGTGCCCATCTAGGCCTATGTGAAATAAAATATTTTGATTTTGCTATACATTATCTAAACTTTGAAATAAATTAATTATTGTTTGTTTTGAATTACAACCCCCAATTGGAGTACTTAGCAGCAAAAACTGATTAGACAGTAAAAAAAAATGTGTGGTGAATTGGTGATAGAATATGTCTGCTAACACTTTTAGGCCGTTCGTTCCGGATTTAAAAGTTTCTACCAAAATTTTAAATGTTCAGGTGAAGCCCCCAAATTCAAAACTAATCGGAAATCCCATTGACGTTTTTTGGGGAACCAGATGAACAATTCGGGTTATTGGTGTCTAATAAAGAACTTTCTAAGAAACTAAATCAGAGAGTTCTTTTAACCTTGTTCGTGCTTTGCCTATTGTGGATGAACTATTTTTTTCAGACTCTTTGAAGACTGTATTTTTTTTGATTATTGGTTGTTTTTTTTTTAAATATTAAATGGGCTTACTCTTGACCTCAATCTTGTCCTGAGGACAGAGATGAGATTGACGATGGAACGAACTACCTTAAAAAAAGCCTATTAACTTATTATTTAATAGGGTCAGACTTTGTGAGACCTTGAAAAGCCTGTTAATATTCCAGAGCTCTCAGAAAACTTATTTTTAGCCCTAAATCCAACAAATTCGGTGAATTATATATTGTTATTTCCATTATTGAGGAAAAGGGTACTGTGTTATCAAAATACACCGTATTACTTGATTTGACCGCTACGATTTCCCGTGAAAATGATAAGCGGTGTGTTTCTGCTATAGAGGTGACGTCATGTCTATATCAGCCCATCTTATGTAATGACCAATCGTGTTATCAGACGGCGTGGTTCCTTCCGTACGGTACTTAATACACCATAATAACGATTGTGTCATTAATATAAATAGTGTCTGTATGTATTTGTATCAAGTCTACGTCAAAACGTGCACTATCATCATGTATACTCTTGCTTCTTTATAAGCGTAAATAATTACAAGATACTTATCAAAAGTCTAAAGGCTAAAGTTGATATGATGGTGGCGATAGATTATTCTGTAATGTGATTTTATAATTGTATTAATGATTCATACAATGTATTCGTTAAACTAAACTGGTAGATAACTCCCAACTCACTTGAGAAACTAGACTAATGGTATATTCGTCGATTGTCGATAATCTTTGATTTCAAAATCTTAAAGGTGGTTTTATAGTTATTTAGTAGACGGTAGTTTACTATTCTAGTTCTTCATTTTACTGTATGTTTCTGTTAACAAATGCCGTTCTAAATATCTACGGGCAAATCGATTGGAACCTCGGATAAGTAACTTATTGCTACAGCCAGCTGCAGTATGCCGCATATACCTCCTCATTATTTCTGATGGACATTATTGAATTAAGGGTATTTTACTACCTGATCTTCAGCTTCTATTTCCGACTTGTGACATGGTTATCCCAGAATTGCACACATTAAATCTAGAACTATTGGATTACTTATAATAATTGGTACAGTTTCAATGCAATATGTTTTGTTCTGCTTGATGATTCATTATAGTTTAATTACTGGCTTTGTGGCGGTAAAATATTGGTACCTATACTTTGTTTGCTATTGTACTGCCTATTATCTCAGTATAGCAAATGACCCACTTAACCATGTGCGTCTATCACAACATTTGTTTCAGTTACTGCAAGAAAAGTTAGGACGACTTGTTTGCTTCAGTCTCTTACGAACCACTATAAAAAGAAAATGGAAATCCCAGATCATTTAGTCACCCCGCTGTTTTGTTACTTTTGCCAACTGATACTCTTTAACTGCATGAAAATATTTACTCCCCAAGTCATGGAAAAGCTATTCCTTGAATCATTGGAACATCGCTTCATTCAAAGAACCGTAAAAAAATGTATTTGGCTCGGTAAGCGAATTGTTGAAATGCTTGAACATAAGACCTTTCGGTTTCGTGGCAGTGTTTGCGCGTGCGCCGTGCGGCCGCTTGGTATCATACAAAACCGACCACAAGCCCGCCAACTGACTCAGTCTGATATAAAACATTCTAGCTACGCGTACGTCTACAGTTTGTAGAAGCCTTCATATGAGTCATACTCTTATCATATTGTGAATTGACGCTCCGTGAGTTTCGCGAACTCTTTTATTGTGAACTTTTAATTTGTTACCCTTAGTGGATAGTTATAGTTAGTTTGGACAATATTAGTGGAAAGTGGTCTTCATGTCTCAGCTGGTGCCATACCACCTCATCAGCAGCGAGCAAGACGACAGTCTGATGTTCGCTACCATGTTTGACTACCAGGCAGACGATTACAGGAAGCCAATGGTGAGTTTTGGAACCCTCAAGTTTTTGTCAGTTTTTGCGTCATTGGAGCCAGAGTTTGCGCGACACTGCGTGAAGTGACTTCGTAAACAACTTTCTCAAGTTGGGGACAGTTAGTTTAATGTGTGTATGGTGCAATCATTTTACTTTTTGTCGTCACTTTTAAAACTTTTAACACCGTTTGTTTGAATGACCTTGGGAACAATTCGATATCCTACCACCTACCTCTCACTAAAATATAGTTCGCGATAGTTTCTTAAAAGCTGGTCACTACTCAAGTTTTTTTTGAAATTATCATTTTACCATAATTGTATTAATTATATGTTAAGTATTAATTTGAAAAACAATAGTGTTACTGTTGTGACACCAATAATAGGGTCCCTGTCACTTGGAGCTAACTAGAACGCTATTGGTCTATTGTTGGTGCGAAAAGGACGAAGACTAGTTCTAACGAGACCTGTATCACGTTTACCAATATTTGAAGTTTTGAAATTTTCCTTTAATATTCTGTTTTCGTCGTATTTAAAGCCTCCTTTCAATTATTAATTGTGTTCTTTTATAATGTGATACTTACAAAATTTTCTTGCACTTATTGTGGAAAGTTCTAGAATTTGTTAGCACATATTGAACACCTGTATTACAATATCTACATTTGACAATATTTGCGTCAGTAGCAATTCCAGGAGTTGTTTGTCTGTTAATCGTATTGTTACAATAATGTATGATCTATTATTAGACAATGACGAAACCTCCACAATCGGAACACTGTGGTCGCCCTCGTCAACAATAAAATATAATGTTACAATTTTTTCATTATTACCGCCTTTATCAGTTCCGTCAGTTTGCAAAAGATGGCGCTACTCGCAGCTTTGCGCGCCAATTTTATCTCTAGATACGACGCACACAGCACGATGTGATAATACTGTAGAGATAGTACTTACTATCAATAATGTATTTATAGTTATAAACTCTCATTTTCATAACACAGAAAAAAATAATGAAGCAATATCAATATTTTTGTTTTATAATTCATCGCGTGAATGGTTTTCACTGTCTCGTGCGGTTTTCTCCTTATCACTGCGTGCCTGACGTCACATATGGTCCGAGGCGGTGACGTCACCCGATGACGTCATCTTGCCCCACTGCGCAGTGCGCGAGTCTTGAGAAGTTCCACGAACTTGTATCGCTACCTGAACCATTATTATAATGTAACGACTGTACAGTTTTTACATTATTTTTATTGATCACTTATGATCAAGACGGCGATAAAAAATCAGCCTTCTTGAGTTTTAAAATACTACCTACGGGTTTGAGGAAATTGGAGAAAAATTTCAGTTTGGTATTTCCGTATATCTTCCTTGAAGAAGCCTGTTAGCCTGGTCACGTATACCTGTGGTGCATGTAGGTACGACCGCCGTTGTTTTTCAACCTCAATTTATTTCTTTTCTACTAGTGCAGTGACTCATCGTTAAACAACACGTATGTACATAAGAGGGTATAGGTTATTTCATCATCTTGCGTGAGAACTTATTAATTATTCTTATATTTCATTTTCTGAAGGTATGATATATTTTTATGTAAAAAAATGTTAAATGAAAATTCCCGTACTACAAAACAGGACAAAATACATGAAAACTTGCTAATCGGATGACGTCATACGCTAGACTTGTTTACTTTCAATATGCATGAATGAAATCCTTGGATTTCCCAGCACTAAGTCTAACTTAGCATTGTGTGCATTACCTACAAATGTAATACCTAATAGGTTTTATTAATTTAACACAATAATGAACATTGTAGTGTAATCTCTCCTTTGTGTTACGTGAGATTAACAACATAGGCGTGGCGGAGCGAAAGTGGGGATATCTTATCCCTTCCGTCGTTGATAGCTTCAAAGAATTCCAACTTAGCCAGCAGCGGTAGCAGCCCTATCCCCCTGAAACAACCCATTAAATCCGTATACGTTGCAGAAACAACTGATCTTTTAGGATCTGATAAACGAGACTATCAGTTGCGCAAGCGCAACCGGATTCGCCGGGCGGCGGGGCATGCGCAGCGGTGATGGTAACCTTTGCGAAGCGAAAACGTCAAGTCCGGCTGACTTGACCCACTTCGCGCGCTTGTGAAATTTCTCCTGCGCCTGACTGCTTCCAAGAACAATTCTGTGGTTGGGGAATCCCCACACGCTAGAACGCAACACTCCACCGTTTGCCTGCCTTGAGCAATTACCGTTACTTCGAACATCCGACCTTTAATTGTTGACCTATTTTCTCCTGAACAGATGCATTGTCTATTGAAATGTAAACTGATTTCAACCAACAATTAACCTTGTTGACTTGAGCAGATGTATTTTATTGACGGACACCTATTAAACTGTTGTAGTCAATACGGGCCGGATGTGGACAATTTGTTTTAATTGTAATCAACTCGGAATCAGCCTTAGTTGAATATTGTCAAGGAAAACTACTGTCTGGACTTTCTTGTGTAGTCTTTCCTGAATAGGCTTTTGCAGCGGTTATTGCCTTTAGCTTAAAAAAAAAATAAGCCTGTCGTGGTCTATGCACTGGTTTTCCCATACCGTTTGAATAAATTCGAACAAAAGCAGTTTCCACAATGCCGTCAGTTTTTTTTTTTCGAAATTATGAATCGAATTTTATCCTGAAATAGGCTACATTGCAAAGTGATGCGTAATACAAGTTTGTGGTTCGCCGTAGTAGAATGAATTATTATCGATACTATCGTGTAACAACGGATTAGATAATCTTTATAATACTAATACACGCTGAGTTTTCCAAGAACATTGTGAATCATCGGAAGTAGGCAAGCCATATTTTTTAATACAGACATGACAAATACTTGTACCATTACTGGTTTAGCAGTAAGTATGCCATAATTTACAAGTTTATTTTAACAGCTTTTGGTTTTTTTTTCATCTGGTAACAAATTGGGCCAGATTACACATTGATATACGGAGAAATGTGTGAATGAGATGACAAAATTTATTATAATTAGATGCTAAATACACGACGGTTCTTATCCTCACTTCTAGAATAAACTTCACATAACTTCATCGTCATCTAGTTCCATATTTATTACATAAGCAATTGAAAATATTAATATTTATATTCATGTGTGCCAACATTAAAATCATTATAAATAACTGGCCTTACCGTATCCAATTGATTAAATCTTTATTCTTTAGTCTCGTTTTTGTGTGCTTCTATTATGGTCCTTTGTAATGCAATATGAGTTCTTATGTTCATAAATTGCAATGGATAGGTTTTCTGATGCAATTCTCCGATGTAGGTAAAAATTCGCGGCCCGCACACCTGCGAGCAGTCGCGTACTGCCTAGTGACGTCAGGGTTGAAGCACGCGGTGGTAGTATGTGAAACTTATTGTCTGTACAACAATTTTAATAGCAAATTACCTTATTAAGACCTCCTTTTTCTTCGAGCTGTCTTTGGCGTATGCTTCTGGTTAACATTCCTAACATCTCTGCTTGTATGTCTTGCTATACTATTATTCAAAATCCTTCCTTTCGTTTCTATTGTAACTGTACCTGTTATTACACCGACTCCATTAAATCGCACTACACCAAAGACAATAAGATATTACGAAGTGATAGCTGTGCCATACAAAACGAGCTTTTATGCAGTTGCACAAGTAGCTACAATAAACTCTGAAGCTGACTTCTTTATTACCTTTAAAAGATAACACGGCTGCACGTTATCCGTTTTGACCCATTACATAAAGTGTTTTCCATTGTCTCCCTGCGTTCATTGCTTTCGAACTATGCTGCGTACAAATCCTACAAAGAGAACAATATTGGGAAGATAGTAAAAAGGTTTAGTTGGTGGTTCTTTCTACATTTTTTTTTGTGGATACTTCAGTCCTAAGCAAGAGTTCTTCTTCATTTCAATTTTGTCTATATCCAACCAAGTTTTGTTTTTTCTAGTCAGTTTTCTTTAGTATGAAGTGCAGGACATTATAAAACTTGGCAATTATACCTAACTATAAGAAGTCTAGACTCATTGTCTACAGCCAATATAATGACTTGCAAATAAAGCTGTAAAGTACAACCATGAAATTTTAAGTCAAGGCAACTCCACAATAAATGAATGTAGATTTTATCATGATTGCTTATAATATTATATTGTTCCTTCTGAACGATCAGACTACGAAGTCAAAGAAAATTTTAATAAGTCTTACCTTTGGATATTTGTTAATGGTACACTGCTTTATGTTCTGCTCTAACGCAATAGATTAATTTACAGCATTTGTCTCTATGGATCATCGTCAAGCCTATTACCAAATTCCATTGTTTTTTTGCCACAGAACATTTTAATCCTTAATCCCTTTTGTCTTTACCTTTACATGTTCACTTTGTCTCTGTTCTATTCTCTATTAAAATATTTTAGTATTAAGGCTCTTAGAGCCTATCACCAAATTCCACTGTTTTTTTCTTCAGCAGTAAAAAGTCCTTAATCCCTTTTGCCTTTTCTTGCACAAAATGTTTCTCCTCCAATCGATTAGCTATCTCGGCCACATTAAGTTGTTAGAGCATGGTAGCTGTCACCGCGGTGCTAAGTCATGCGGTCCGGTCTTGTCGCACCATAACCAACCACCCACGTTGTACAATGTCATGTTGACGTTTATCCATATCAAAAGCATCGTAAAGTCCAATATTTGTCTGCAATTGAAATGTAGGATATTTGTCGTGTCAAATAGCTTTCGAGGAATCGTTTTTTATTTCGACGAATTATTTGAGGAAGTTGGGGATTTTGTTGGAATTGCTTTCGTATTCGGGTCCAACAATTCTGGGAACAACAATTCAACAATTCTGGGATTATGGCTATTAAAAATATTGTGACCTGGGGAATTTAAATGTTTCTCACGCGCTCTAACGATTTATGTTAAAGTCTCAACCTAAATAGTATTTCTGAAAGCAGGGATTTGCGATGACATAATGCAGTTTGAGGAAAAAATTGAAAACGGTACTTCCCACACAGTACTGCATATTTCGTGAGAAAGTAAATGCAAGGTCGCCAATACTGTTAACATAACGAGATTCATTTTCTGTGTTATCTGCTTCTAGGAAAGTAAGGTAATCCTAAGCGGATTTTTGTTTATTCAAATTAATGTTTGGAACAATTACTGTTTGTCTTCAGTAGAAATATATTATGCTGTAAAACTGGTCACAAGTTCACAAGTAACCAAACCATTGTGACAACCACATCAATCTCAGGCGAAACAGGAAAACGTTTTTGTCTTTAATAGTAGGTAATTGCAAATAAATAGATACAAATAAAGTTATTTTAGTTACAGACCATCCGTTTTTATCTTAAAATTTCCTGTTTGTGTAAGCTCATCAGTTTTATTATAGAATGTGATATTGGACAAAGTCCATGTCATTCTAAACCCCTTCCTTATTCATAAAACTGACATCGCTTGATAAATCTCCCCATGGTTTTCATTGTCTAATAAATCAGTTTGAGAATTATTGAACTTTGGTTACAGAACACCAATACAACCTTAAATAAAGGGATTCATTTCCAGCCTTGATGAGAATTTATTGTAGCAGTAAAAAAATCAAATAAATGACGCTTAATAAGGTCTAACACATTCCAAATGTAAATGAATTCTGAAAGCTGTGGTTGATTGATGCGCCCCATCGCGCCTTTAGTGACGGCTACTTATGGTTGAAAGACCCAAGCATGCAACCTTGTACAAATAAAGAAAAAAATTGTAATACACTTCTGCAGTTTTGTCTATAGCTGTTGCCTCCTAATGTATTGTTGACGTTAACTGTAGGGTTTGTCCAACAATACGGATTTCGCCAAACACAATTGGATGACATTTTGAAGTCATAAAATATTAAGAAGTCTATTTACAAATAATGCCGCAAAGCCTGCCGCATAAATTGTTTCTTGGAGCTCTTTTGGGAGACTTTGTAACGGTGCAACAATAATTGCATCGAGTTCTGTTCGTACCGGGATCCGTTAAAGGTAGTTAAGGATCCCGACTGTTGACCACGGGTACCCAATGAGTCACCCGTTTGGCTCGCCCGGCATTCCGCCGGACATTCTGTCCATACCGTAAAGTTATCTTGATCGTAGGATTATGAACCTAGGTTGCCTCTACAATTAAACATTTACATAAGTGCAGCAAAGATGAATTTTATAAATTCTAAACAAAGGATCCCTTGTATAAATTAGCGAGCTTAATTTTCTTTGTTTCACGAAGCAATAATAATTACGTCACAATAATAAGCATGGAGCTGATATTAACAACAGCTGCGGAGTCCTTGTTCCGATTATGGGCAAGAATCGTGCTTACCGCTCCGTAGATTACTGACATTTTCCACGTTTCCGCCTCGAGTGCCTTATTAAAAGATGTCATACTTACCGTTGCAGGCGAACTAATTGCATTAGATCATTTTTATAAATATTTACGCACATAAGATTTGTCCGATGGTATCAACCCTTTTATAGAGCAGAATTTATCGATTGTTTGAATTTCAAAGTTGTTGGGACACCGTGAGACGGTGAGACATACTTAGCAGGAAACGCTGTAAAACCTGCATATTTTAATTTGCTACGCAATTTATTATTGCTATGATGCATTTAAGTATTATAATTATAAAGCCTGGCCAATGTTTTTACTTGTGACTGCAAACAATAGACTTCCAAGTAGAGTTATTAATAAGTACTAATTCAAAAGAGTAAAACGCAATTTGTATACCATTTATGATGTTTAAAGTATCTACAATTTGTTATTCTAGATAGCCTCATCATCTACATGAGAAGCACTACTTCCACCCTCGAAGACTTGGAATAATAGGGCTATGAATTGTAGGCAGTCTGCTCCCGCCCACAACAAAATTCGTGATAGACGGCACAATAACCGCACTACCAATACCGACGCCATTATTTAATGAACCCTCGTCAGATGAAAAGGTCAAATTATTTGAAAAGATTAATCTCGTAATTTATGTGGGCCTAACGCGCCCCGACAGATTTCTCGCCTGACGGACAGACTTATATGACATTGATTTCAAATTTATTGTAACGCACAAAGAAATATGGGACTCGTTTTTTTCTGAACGGATCCTACAATCTTGATTGATAGAATAGCTTTTTTTGTGATCTAAATATTTTGATCACTATTGTTTTGCTTTCTCGACTAACCATGTTCATCTGCTCGCCTTAATATTAATCAAAGAACGTAATTCTCCAATGTGGTATAAATTGTCGGGCGGATAATTTGCACGGGCATGCCAGTTTACTGAGAGTAATGTACTCGTAAATGTTTACGACTGTGGCTGCGTTTTCAATGTTATTTAAATCATTTTTTTGAGATTCCTCCGGCACTGCTATATAGGTTTTGCCATTACGGATTATCGATGATAAATATTTTACTTTTATGGCATTCCATTGAATTTGTTCGAAATTTTATCGCCATGACCTTCAGAGCGTGTAAAGATTACATGTCTCCTTTTTGATTTTTATACACATAATATTTTATTCTCAGAAGTGGAAGATGTGTTGCTTTCAATAATGTCGTATTTTGATTGTTATTATTTCAGGCTACTCGGTTGCTCGTTCTTTACAATAAATTATTTTGATAACATGGGATGTCGGTAAATAACTGAATTAATGGGTTTCGAATGGCTGCTTACTTGCCGCAATTCTTCGAATCCAATTTTGTATTTTACTACACCTACACAGTTCTTAATTCTGAAACATTTGCAGAAGGTCGCGTGTCGTGTTGGTACTGGATTTCGCTTTTTTATATTTGTTTTTGTATGCTCATTTCGTTTCACATTATCTGGCATATTGCGATGTTCACCTATTTATGAAAACATGTTAAAACCTTTGCTTATGTCGTCAAATATGTTTTTCTCATCGCTATATGAATATAAAGTATACAAGCGACGTAGTGGATAGTTACCTATTACGTACTATGCTGTACAACTTCGCAGATCATTGAACCTCTGCGTATGGGTGATGGAACTTAAATCTTTGTGACCTTACCGACCAATCACCTTGAATGCGATCAATGTTATGTCTATTTTCTTCTTAAACAACAATATTTGATTTCTCTTTTTCGTTTTTAACAAAACAATCAATTTTTCCTCAATCTTTCTCTCTCTGTTCTTCCCCCTCGTTTTATGGTTGATTGCTCTTCTGTGCGCGCTTATGCAAACGATTCTGCACATGCATGGTTGAGTGCACGACTTTGTCAAACTTCGGCATTAGCACGCTTTTAATAATTATCATTATGAAACAGCCCTGTGTTTCAATGACTACTTACTGCTTTATGAGTATTGCACATTGCTAACTTGTAGGAGATATTAAAGCATAACAATATCTCGTCAATGCAAACCACTTAGCGTCATATAAAAAATGTAGCCCGTTTCTCGTTTATTATTTAGATCGTCGATGCATTCTGCTGAATTTGGTACTACACGACAGAATACAAACTTTGTTTTTTTATTTTTTGGGGTTGATGATGATGATGGTGAACTTTCAGATAGTGACTGGTCAATAAACTGAATAGCTACACACCATAGTTTAGGATTGTTCACCTTCCTGTAGTAAACTTGTTATCAGGTCTGCCATTTACATTTTCACACATTATATGTGAGTATAGATGATTGAGAGTCCATAGGTGTGCAGCGGTGGACGGCGGCGGCGGCGACTAGCTTGGTCGTGCTCGACATGCTTGCACTAATTCAATTATTCCGTTTATGTACTGCACCGATCGCGTTGCATATTGAATTTCTGCCCGACGCACTACCAGCCCAAATAGGAGGACACTAAAAAGGTGCTGCGTTTGTTTGCGCCTCATTGTTCTTATCGGTATCTGGGCTGCCGGCTACCGCCATAGTTTCGCAAGTGGCAAGTCTCTGTTTCCTCGTCTTTTTAAGGAATCGAAAGTTGTTGATTTTCTGCAACGCGCCGAGGTGCCTTGCAGTTGTGAAATTGTGCGTAGGTGCGGTGCATAATGCGCGGGGGCCCGTCTGGTCGGCGGCGGTGGCGGCGGTGGCTGCGCCGCCGGTGCCGGGTGCCGAGGGGCGGCCGGTGGTGTTTACGATGCACCGGTGCGGCGGCGCCGAGTGGGGCGTAGGCGTCGCCGGGGGGCGTCGCGCCAGGCTTATCAGACGGTGGCGGGGCCGGCGCGCGAGCCTCACTCCACGTTCTACCGCTGGTCGCGCGTGTCGTGCACGCTCGCTGACACCGGTTTTAGATAACAAAAACCTTTGTCCAGTCGAGGCAATAATATTTACACACTGCGTGCTTTGCGCCGCGTAGTTTCTGAGGGGTTTTCCGACGCCGACCGACATCTGTCAGTTGATTGTTTTCGTTGCGCGCACGCGGGAATCGCATTTGCTTGTATCAAGTTACGACAAGTTTTTGAAGTTTTTAATGAAGTTTCCTGTTGCATTGTGAAGTGCGTTTATTTGGATTGCAGTTAGAGGAAATCGGTAAGTGTTAATCTGTTAAATAGGCCGTATCGCAGCGCAGAACGGGAATTCCCTTGACGTTTAGTAATCAAGTGTCAACCACAAACAGAGATTATTTTGTTTTTCATTATCTGTTTTTTATTGCATCAGCTTCGTTACTGGTTTTACATTATCATCACCAAATAACAGCCAGCTATTAATACCTTCGGTAAGGGTTGACGATCTCACTTGACAGTTGACACTATCGAAATGATTGTCCTCGTGGTCTGAATTGTTTGTTATGATGGGGTCGGATCGTTGTTGAGATGGTTGTCGCAGCGTGTTGGAGGCGGTGCGGCGCAGGCGCGCATGTGACGCCGCGACGCTGCGCGCGCGCACCGTGTCATCGCTCGCGGTCAGTTGAACGAACCCTCCGCCGACCGACGTCAACCTTGCCATAATCGCGATTATTTGCATCGCCATTGTACCCACTGTGGGCTGTAAGTGAACCTCTAATTGTCTCACCGCGCGAATGAACCCAGAAGCAACAGATCAAAGAGCAAAAAAAAAACATGGGTTTATGGTTGTTGATATTGCAATTTTTTTAATAAACGTTTAGCTAGAATAAAATGTGGTCGTATTACAATCATGATAAGAATACTGTGGCACATTGTTTGCTTTCTATTTTATCGGCGCCGCTGCTGATAATTTTTATTGAATGCCCCATCGTTCCTTGAAGTCATGATAGTGTAAATATTTTTACCTTTCTGAAAACGATGTATAGGAATATTTTAAGAAAAAAATGATTTCAACTTGTCATAAGTTCATACCACGTGCACAATACCAAAAGTGTACAGCATAATGAAACAATGTGTTATATCTGATTATCTAGTCTTATTTCATTGCTATTCAAACGACTATACAACAATGTTGTATGATATTTTGAATGATAAGATAAAAACTAGGAAATGGGTCGATTCCATTGACGCCATCGATGGTTAGCTAAATCTTCCTCATAATATAAGCCGTGATAACATTTACTATAACATTAACTTACTGTTTGAACACGTTTTTCCTAATCATCCGCTATTATTTTCTATTTCTAAATTGTTTGTCTGGGACTTCGTCGAGTTTAATTGTCTTGGCGCTTTTCTGGTGGTCGCCACTGTTGATTCTGGCTTTAAGGAGTTGCAGTGGTTTACAAACCAAAGGCAGGCTTGCCCAAAACAATAATACTGCTTGAATAAAACATACAAATTTTTACGATAGGACAATCTCAGAAATGCTGAGTTCAGCATGTATTATATTTTTTATTCTTTAAAACAATATCCGAGTTACAGCTACCTACTTATCATTGATGAAATCTTCAGTCCCGACAATGACTTGATTAAGTAGAAGCTATCAGCATAAAATAAATATTTATTAAAGTAATTTAAGACAAATGTGGGGACATATACATGCACAACAGGGCATCCTGTTGCGCTATTCAAATTAGTTTTATACAGGAGGCATTATTCTCGTCGTCACATAAAAATGTATAAAAATCTATTTTATGCGGGCTTATTATTCGTCGTGTGTCGTTTAAATGCGTCTCTTCTCTTTTGATGACATCCATAAAGACTATCACCAGTTGTATGTAGACAAACATTTTTTACTTGGCTTCACATGACATGAGCAATTATTTTTTCTTATGCTCAAGCGATATTAAGATGGCATGTAAAATTGAAGCTTAACGATTATTATGGAGGAAAAAGTAATTATCTTAATCCAAAAATGTCGTAAGTATATATAGATGATGTGGTGGTTTCCATAAAAGTCGTAGTGCAGGTTTTGCATAAAACTATGTTGTTTCAAATGATAAACTTTTCCAGCACAGAGAAAAATTCGATCAACTGTTTCCAAAGTCCTCTATAATGAATTTGATTGTTGGTCAGGTCTTCAAAAACATTTTCCTTTCTCGTAGAAAGCGTTGAACATAAATTATGACATACTAATCGGTTAACTGTCTGCATTGTGATACACGGATATGAAGTACGTTTGACAAAACCTTGGGCTTCTGCCAAGCTGATGTCAGTTACACGATTGTACACTTTGTCTGATGATGTATTGTAACTCGTAGTGACGCTGAATCTACACACATTTACGAGTACATCCGAAATTACGTCTCATTTGTTATTTACGCACTGAACCGTCTGATGTTCAAGGAATATTGTAATACGTGTATTTTTCTAAAACTCCCAGTATTGCGCTTACATCACATTTTATTATGTCTAGAGCAGTTAATATATTCGTCTTTTATCATATGAATATCATCTTGTCACTAGAAAAGTTCCTGTATACGGACTGGTATCTTTAGGGCTTGCGCAGGCGAGAGACATTTGTCCGTAGACCACGCCAAAAATGTTCATGTTTCTATTTTGTTTACAATGAGATTTTCGGGCCAAAGTCCCTCGTCGGCGCAGGTTCATAAAGTTACTAGAAATACTTTATTTTTTGTTTTTTAAATTGAGCTCGATAAATTGCTAGAGGTCAAATCAGAACTCTTTCGCCATGTTATGGCTAGCGAAATAGTTTTAGACTGGCGATAAAAAACTCGCAATAGTAAAAGATCTACTGGAAAGATCTAAATAACATTCCAGACGATTCCCGCTTCATCGGTATTTTGTGTAGAAGAGTAGTTGTGAAACATTTTGCGATAAGTGCAAGTGTTTGTGCAGCTAAGTGTTCGTGGAAGGGTGATAAGCATAGTGCCGGTGTAGCTGCGATTGGGATGCCGCCGCTATCTGCACTGATAACGAAGGGACGAGTCCTGCAAATTGAGACGTAACCCGGACAAAACAAACAATAGATCATTTATTTAGATCAATCAATTGTGAATCGAAATTGTTTCGATTTCATGGAAATGTTGTTTACTTATGTAACTCCACGACTTGTTTCAAATTAATTACTTTAATTATTTAGTAGCTAGGTTTAGTTAACTACTTTATTAGTATAAATCGTAATGTCCCTGTTCAAAATTAAAAATAAAATATAGTATTAACTATTTAAAACTTTCTACGCAAATGGAAGTGTACAGCATTTTGGGATTTCCACACCTCTTTATGTCGAAACATAAAAACGCGTTTTTCCTTGAACACAACAAAATACTGTGTGACGTCAGATGATGGGCGTACAATTATCTCGTCGGCTCTCGGGTGGTGCTAGGCGGTGCCAGGGCCACAGTGAAGTGGCGGCCTTTCCGCACCCAACTGATAAACCGAAATGCTTTCAACTGCGCACGCGCAACTGAGCCCACTTTGTAACAGATTAACGGGATCCGTCAACGCTTGTTCTTGATGCAGGGATTTGCAGTTGCATCATTGTTTTATCAGGTTGGATATTATATTTTCTGAAGCTCTGATCATTTTCAAAATGGATCTGGTCAATCTTTTCTGATAAATATATTCGACACGATTTCATGTCTCCAAATGTCACTGACATAAGCATTCGCGTTTTTAGAACTGGTGTTGGTTTTCGCTAAAATAAGCAGGTAATAAAACATTCTGTTAGCCCGCAATGAAGGCTCGAGTGTACCTCAAAAGAAATTAGCATAAGTGCCGCCAAACACAGCGAGCATCGAGACAATGGCTTTGTCTGTCTATCCGTCTATACGTCGCCTACTATAACTGTTTCGTTATGTTTTACAATGTACCTTTAAATGTGCACCGACAAAGTGAATTACTGTTCATATTTTTGCATTGCCATTCCAAAAACGTTCATTACGCCGTTAAACTGTATGAGTGGCGTAAACTTTGTTCTCAACGTTCGTTTATTACTGACCGGCAGTTATGGTCGAAAGTAATGCCTACATTGACTTCGTACTCTTTATCTGCTTCACCTAACCTTTTAGTATGCATTTTATTTTAAATGCCATTCCCACATAAGGAGCTGCTTTATTATCGCGTTCCGAATCTTTAATTCTCAGTTTGTATTTCCAAGTTTCGAGTTGGGACGTTTTAATAATGAGAATTTGTGCTACATTGACACTTCAGTCAACGGAATATGCCAAATTTTATCGTATTTTGGTCGAAGTATATTTAACTTTAAATGAGTCCTTAAGTACTGCAAAGACGATTTCTTTGATGGCAATGTAGGCGACGCAATTAAAAAATGAATAAAACAAGGAATACATTTGCGTAGGCGTCGGTCTGAAGTCTGCAGTCGCGACGCGGCGACGGGTAACCGAGGATCTCAACTAATAATACGTGGTGTTAATTTAATTCTCCACTTTATTACCTCAATAGACATGCAATCCTTCATGTAGGATTAATCGTCTGTAAAAAAAAATTGTTGTGTGAATATTTTCCCTATCTATGTAGATAACATCCACAAAAATATGCGTACACGCTAAAGCGATTTACCTATCAAAGTATTTTTATCTAAACGACCAAAACATTAAGGCATGTAATTGGACTTTGTATGGCACATAATCTGCCATAATATTTTGGTTATTTGTGTATCGTTACACTCGGTCAAAATAACTTTCGAAGAGTACTCAAGCGTTTGAATTACATTTATTTCGTAATTGCGTCATTCCTTCCAACTAATTAATTCGAGATAATGCACTTATGTGTACGTAATCTGACCACGTGAAGAGTCACAATAACCATTAGCGCACCGATATAATTTGCATTGCCTTTTAACGCGCTAGGATTATACCCCTTTGTTCTGCCGCGTTCGTGCAGCTGCTTGTTCCTTATCGGAGTAGAACAATAAATACCGATTTAAAACAGTTCTCACTGGTAGATAACCCGTTATGCCCTTCTGTAATATTCAATCGTAATTAACTGGTCTTTGTCCAAAATTTTGCAAAATTCCACGAAACAGAAGATGACCTAAAACCCAGAAGTACCTATACATATTAAAATATACTTTGTGTACAAGTGTGACCAGTTTATTGAGCATAATGTCTGTAAAAAAGCGCGAGTTTTTTCGACAAGTGTGCGGTTAGCCGCCGGCGGCGCCGTGCGGAATGCTTGCCATTTCCGGACGATATCCGGTCCTTGCTTCGGCGCCGTATGTAGCGCTTTAGATAACCTTATCTTTCAGTAAAATGAGACGAATGGCAATCCCTTTATTACAAAGTATAAATTTAATACTTTATTGTCTTGCTGAATCAGCTATTAGATTTTCCTTGGCTCTACAAGTTTTTCCAGTTTCTTGCAAGTTATTTGTTACTTCCTTGTTCTTAAGCGTTGTATTTTCTCGTAAAATATACAAAATATTAATTAACCTGTCGCTTCACACGTTATGTTTAAAACACAATTCTTGGAATCCGTATTTTGTTACCTACCTATTTTTTTTTTAATTTTCACCAGTGTCGCACGATGATGATTCATAGTTCAGAATGAATCATTCAACGTAATCGAGTTTTTGAATTGAGCCGCCGACGAATGTAAATACGCGATCGTAGTGACCCGCGATAGAGAGCGAGTGACGGTGAGTCACACGGGTTTTCCGAGAAACACAGAATGGAGCAGTTTTCGTGAAAACGAAGGTCGACACCGGTCGGGCAGTCGCTGTAATGACCACCTCTTTTGTGCCAACAAAGACTTATTTTCATTATACTTCCAACTTTGCTCTTTGCTAGTAATCGTTCTACGACAAAGTACTGGTGACATTACTTTTAACCCTTTGTCCTTTAAAAGTCCCAGGGGTATGTATGAAGGGTGCATATGGAAAGCGACAGTGCATCGATCGCGTCGTCCTGACAAACACTAATTTTTCACCGCTATCTGGTGTTTTATTCATTGCTGCCTAGGTTCGGCTTCACTTTCGATGGCATACGTGAGTGCAGCAATGGTTTTGGCTCGAGCGTTAGTTTCGTACAATAAAGGTAAAGTGAAGGGACGCTGGCGCGGTGCCAGGGCGTCGATTTATTTTATTATTCGCTCGGTGGCGGTCAATGTCGCGACAAGCCGTCGGCGGCGCCACACATCGGTTGCATGTGTTGCTCTTATTATTTCTACACTAACTTTTATTATACTTTGTTACTTACATGTGACATGTCTATCATTTGAATCAATCCAATGTGTGACAGTGTGACGTATAGATTTTTATGTTGCTTGATTCATGTCTTGAGTTATGTTCTTTACTTATTTTAGGTTTATAAGCAGCACTCTGTTACCTCAAATAATGATCTAACGGAACCTTGACGCGCACCTTTCCTTTACGGACGGACAATTTATCAAGGATATTTGATTTTTTCGCTGCATGTAACACAGATTTTAAGGTGCTATTTATTCAATCGCAACACCTAACTACTTTAGTACTGGAATAAGCCTGCTATACATAAATACAATATATTGCCCGCGATCTAATGCATTCAATTTAATTATGCGCTCCAAATTATCCTCATCACATAAACTAATGCAACACAAACTGTTCTTTATTTTATTTAGAATCAGTTCAAGGAATTTTCTAACTCGCCGGAGCGTCGCTATTAGTATGAGCAATTAGCGTTCCGTTAATGAGCTCCCAGACAACCGACCAGATACGAAGAGACGGCTTTAGAAGTACACATCTTGACGGGTTACTGGCCACTTAAACTTGATGGGTGCCTGGGAGTGCTTTATGGCGCCCGTAGTGAGCGATGTCAATAAGTTCCGTATCTCCATGGAATTGGGGCCAGTTTTCGAACAGCTCAAGGTTTGTTATGGCGTGCTAGGAATTTCACATTGCGTACTCCTGTGCAGTATAGTTCTGACGGTAGTCTGTTGTTAACAGTTACTAGCAGTTTACACCTTTTCGATCTTTCTTTCATCTTTACGTCTATGTATGGTATATGGTTTCCGACTTAATAATCTTCTTGAACTGGAGATCTATCTGCTTATTCTTGTGTTTTGGCAATCCTTCAAAGGAGCTTCATGGACTTCCTATTTCCGTGAAGTAAAAACAGCTCCAGATTCCTTGCTTCAGGTTGAAAAAATCTAGACAACAACATTTCCTTCATCTATAAGTTCTAGCTACAGCTGTAACCTCATTACAAAGGTGACCAAATATTGTGTGCGGTGGGCGTGCCTCACCTGTCGCATCACGCGGCGGCCACGTGCGCTCGCGCATGTTCTATGTACGCGACGCGCATACCGATCCCAGGCCTCGTAGGATTCGCACGTCTTTTTTAATGTAATATAGGCCAAAGTTCTAGGGAAAACTCTGCTTTGAAAACTGACGGCGTGTTTCTCTGCCGAACAGACAGAATAGTATCCAAAATTTGATGGGTTAAGTTTCTTGGTATGTTAATTATCTGGATGTATTTCAGCAAAGTCTGAATAGTGGATTTAGATCTCAAAGTAAATCAAAATGTAACCCAACAGCGCCATTATCATCCTCTATCATGTGTCCAACTGTTCAGGCTTCTCCATCAGTAAACTGATCACGGCGTCGAACAATATTATCAATGGCGAAAATCTATCCTTTAAGGCCACCCAAATGGTCATACAAACAACAATACAAATCTATAAAACACCGCGGTGCCGTTTAAGTATAACACGAGTGGTTTTCGAATACTAATTTCGCACTATTCTATGGAGTATGGGGTCATACACCTTAGCTTTGTTATTGTCAAACATATTGACTTTGTACCTATTATGTATCTTATTTTTAAAGCTTCTTGTTTTCGAGAAGCAACACTCGGAGAAGTCTGTTTTTCATCTTCAATTTCTATAGTCCACATTGTTCTACCTTTGGCCTCTACTCTACTAATATTCCTTTACTAGTGTCTTTGTTGTTCCTCTTCATTCTCATGGTGCCTGGACTATTGCCAGGGCTCACGTTCAACAAATAATGTTAAGTAGATGAATTACATGCGAGTCATTAATTAATTAGCTGATATATTAGGTTAATCCCCGTGATATAGTGTTACTCGACTTTGTATTTGCGAGTTTGCGACCAATAAGGAAAAGTTACTGGAGTTGTTAGGTCTATAATTTTCAGTACAATATTGGCACCCATTCCATGTGTTCATGAGAACTTACCACCAACCCAAAATATGTATACAAATGTTCTGGTCAATTCTTATTACTCAGCCACATGGCGAAACGTAGATCAAATCCATGTTTTATTTACATCAACGATCTGCTCCTGTTTTCAGTCAATACCCATTTTATTCGTGTACGAAATTATGTTTTTATTTGTTTTGCATAATAAAATGTGAAACAGTGTGCAGATGTAGTATCGGGCATCGTTCCCGGAAAGCCACCGCGAACCTCGTGCTCTGATACGGAGCTAAATAAAACTCTGACGACGCAGTTCGGGAATCATCGCGACACGGCTTTGAATTGACGAAAATATAAACAAATAAAAATGTACTCCTCCTCGAAGCACCTGTGCGAATGATTACAGCCATATCTATGATATCTGCTAAATATCTATAAGGAAAATGATACGGTATGTCCAACCTTTACTGTAACCAGTTACCGAGGAAACAGTAAAAGATATACATGAAAGATATCGTCTAGTTTCTACTTTAAACTAGTATTAAGATAAGTAAAACAAATGACGAATTGGAAAAACGTGAAAAAGTTTAATCTAATTTGGGTCAGTGCGGACAGCTTTCCGTGAAACTCGAATGCATGTGGACATTGCACACACGATTAGATATTGCATTATGTGGGAGGGCACACGTGCGGATAACGGTTTGCCTTATCAACTGAACACAAACCTCACCTAGTTGAGCTGGACAAAAGAAAATTCGTATTTCGCAACCAAAGAGTGTGATACAACGCTTGCGAAATTGTTTTGCAAATTGCAAGTGACCTCAGGTTATTTTATTTCTCCTTTATTTCTAGAATATCTCTCAATACTTTTCCAAGAAAGTCAGCAGGAAAAATTGTTGGATCATTATTCTCTAAGTGTACATTAGTCTCGTGACGTAAACAAAAAATAGTTCCTCACATAATGGTTCAAGTGTAACAGAACAAAACATTATAGAAGCGATGTACGTTGATACGTCACAACTAGATATAGTGATGATCTCATTGGCGTGCTGCTAGCGATAACACCGCGTACTACGCTCTCTGAGAACCCTCAAGGGCTCAACGCGTATGAAGCCGCAGCCCGCAATGCTGCGACGCTTCCAAGAAAATTTGAATAAGCCCTAGTACACAATACACGCAGGAATGACGCACTTCAGTCTGTAGGTCAAGGTAACAATTTCTTTATACACTGTGACAGCAATATGAAATGAGAGGTCTCAAGTTCTCAACACAAAGAAAAACTCGTGACATGTTTGCCAAATCCTTTGTCGCTATACCACCAGACAAAGCGGTAGACCCCAACAGCTTTTTTAAGTGAACAGAAATCAAGAGAAATGAGAACAAGGATCTAAACACCCGAAAAGTAACATTACCAAGACTAACAAGCAAGAATGTGATAATAAAGCGTTGGTTAATTGTTAGGTAAAGCACCGTGACCAATTAACGTACATGCTAGCTATACAATGCGCGCGCGCATTTGAGACGAATTTCATTTAAGCAATTGTAGTAATTGACCGGGCAGAGCGCCTTCCGGAGCAGCCGCCTGCTTTGTCTCCTCACTTGCACTGATGCATGAGGTCGGGAATGTCGGCCTGTCTGGTATACGATCGTTTATATATCCGTAATTTTATTCGAATCTTAGCAAAGCTCGCGTGGAATTTTAACAAAGTAATAAATGGCTATATTTGGTTATACATTGACTCGGTATGTTCAAAAATGATTTCTGCACTTTTACAACACGCCTTTTAAGGTGGTATTGACTTGCTTCTATGGCCGTAATGAGCGCGCCCACGGGTCCAACGCGTCCTTGCGACAAGGTCCGACCGAGCCTCCCGCCCACCATTGGCGTCACCGCTCGCATCATAAATCTACCAAAGTTAATCGATACCACTATATTAAGCATGGAATACCGTAGCCCTAACTGTCTACCAAAATGGACTCAGACTCAAAAGAGTCGTATCAAAATGAAAATTGGTTGTCTCATGGAAAATTCTGAAGCTTTGTTTGAAAGCTGTTAGACTGCAGGAGTGCAGAGGCTTTGTTTTGAGTATAAAGCGTTACCTCAGATAAGTAACCATCGCCGCGTGCGATGCGAAATGATGCGAAATATTTCCGGAGTTAGAGGAGTATTCTATTAATAAATGATTCGACGTCGCTCGTGGGCGAAGATTTCGGGCGAGCGTGCGCGGGCGCGGCGATCAGTAGCGCGCGATCCGCCGCGGCCGGCCGCCGTACGCGCGCGCAACGAACGAACGACCCGCACTCCCGCGCACACGATACTCCACGCGATATTCGCGACATACGACCTACGATCCGCCCCTAAACACGCGTTTACCGACCCCTATACGAAAGTCCCGCGATATCAAATCTCGACGGTGCACAGACGGATCGACCTCACGTAGTTAATACCTACTGCACTTTTGCGAGGGCGGATTATAACGAACAAATCGACTAACAAACTCGAACCGCACGAAGGTGTCGCGTCGCAAAAAGCGCAACACAATAGAGTAAGCGTCTAATTATAAACGTGGTTGAGTTAGCACCGCACCATGCAGAACATTGATCCTCTGGAGATCGCCAACATCCTCGCCACGGAGCTGTGGTGCCAGCAGGTATACCGCCCACTGCCACTATTGTATGCTACACTACACCTGAGAGCACTAGCCAATGTGTTCCACATTCTAGGATCCTGTCGGTGGTACAGAAACTTGGCTCTTGCTCCATTTAAAGGTGTCACTAATTTTGAGTAAAGGTGTCTTTCCGCATTCGGCTCATTAACAGTTTGGTACAATTTAGTACTACTTAGAACTACGTCAATTTATGTTAATTAATCCTTATCACAAGTAATTTGCAAGGCAAGTAACGAGAGCAGTACGTTTGTTACTAGAGCATCAGTTTTAAGGTGACAGATTTATTGGTCGGCTTTCAACGCGCATGCCATTAGCGTACTCACTACTAAACTTACGCGGACTAGCGAGATAAACAAAATTAAAGTATAAAAAAAGACTATTAAACTATTTACTTTTTGGGAAGAATGTTAAATTAATATGTAAATAAAATTGTTATTTTGTTATGTTGTTGTTACGATACTTGTGTTGTGAAAATATTTTGCTGATAAACTGTGATCGGAATGTGGAAGCAACCACCGTTCGATCATAACAATAAATATTGCATAACAAATTACAATAATTTTGCAATGAATTATTGAAAAGTTGCAATCAGTCAAGTTAGTTAGTTTAATGGTTTAGTTGGAAGTTCTAGGAATAATTGTTTGGGTTCATGATTTGATGACGATGCTTTTTTAGGATGCCTACTTGGTTAATTAATTTGTTTCTTAGAGTTTAGCAAACAAGTTCTAACATGTTGACACTTTTAAATCTGGGATTTCCTAATACCTACCGTTACGCATTTGGCGGCATAATAGCCTATCGAATCATCAATGATCTATTGCCTCATGTAATGGGATGAGAACAAGTATTAGAAGAAAGTGGTTGTGTCTTTAACTCCCTTTAGCTCTTATGGGCCTTTTCGGTACAAGTTTATTTCGGTACCCAACTAGGCTCTTAGTCTTACTTTATATCCTTAAGCTTTAATGAGTTTCAGAATGTTACTTTAGATCCTGAAGCTTTAAAAAGTTTTATAATCCAACGTCTTTTCCCATACAACACAGTATTTATCTATCAAGTTCTTGACCCTTTGAAAGCTCTTCAATGAAGACTCTCTTTTCTTCCGATACTCATAGTTCTATTCTCTTTTCCAGTTGGCAAACCTTGAGGGCCTCCAGTCGGGGGTCCCAACCCGCACCACGGCGACCATTACGCCCACCCAGCTGCGGAACTTCGAGCAGACTTACATCGAGCTGACCAACTGCCGCAGCGAGCCGACCACACACGCCGGCTTCGTACCACCTTCAGTCACGCACGCCAACAACTACGGTATGTATTGAGTAGTTTTGGGAGATTTGGAAGGGAATTTGGGGAGTTCAAAGAGGAATTTTGGGAATTAGTAAGGGAACTTGGAGAATTTAGATTTAAACAGTAAGAAAAGGAATCAAAGGGATTAAAAATTTCCAATCCGAATTTTACGTGTTACAGTTTCCGAAATTGGATATGGGAAAATAGCAAAGAAAATGTTCAATAATCTTTTTCAACTGCCTTACGCAGCCTAATACTACTACAAAACAAATCTAAAACAACTTTTTTTTTCAATTCCAGGCATCCTGAATTCGGTGGGGTACTGCGACTCGGGCCCGACGACGGCGCTGCATGTGTCGCCGGGCCCGCTCTCCGCCAGCGACAATAGCAGCAGCAGCCCCGGCCTGCCCACGCCCAAGCGGCGCAACATGGGCGGCCGCAGACCTACCAAGACACCCACTGACCTCTCCCCCGAAGAAGAAGAGAGACGGAAGGTCAGGAGAGAGAGAAACAAGATGGCCGCCGCTCGCTGCCGCAAGCGCAGACTCGATCACACAAACGAACTGCAGGAAGAGACTGACAAACTCGAAGAGAAGAAACAAGCTCTCCAGGAGGAGATCCGGAAATTGAACCATGATCGGGAGCAGTTAGAGTCGATTTTACAGACTCATATGGTGTCGTGTCCTCTGGGCAAGCGATCGACGAGTCCTCCCGATGTGAAGCCCTTCCAAGAGTACGCGTATCCGGAGATGCCTGAAGACGGTGTGCGAGTCAAAGTGGAAGTTGTTGAACCTGTAGTGGACCCCGTTATGGTGTTGGATAATATATTTACTTCGCCGGCGAATGACAGGAAGTGAGTATTCCTTTCTTTTTTTCCAAGTCGACTGACAGAACTGCTTTATTTAAAGATCCTTCTAGTCTGAAAGCCTTCAGCTAACCTGGTAAACTATTCATATTTTCACTGTTGTTTCTGTATGAATTACCAGCAATGTTATTTTGTTTGCATGTAAACTAATCTTTTATTTGTTTCTTTTCCAGAATAATGTTGTCGGCGGCCAACCCAGCGGTGGTAACGAGTTCTGGTCCGGTGACGCTGGACACGCCCCCCGTGCTCTCGCGCCCCAACAGACCCAACTCCTTACAGGTGCCGCTCAGCCTTACACCCGCACAGGTACTAAGGCTGTTTTTATTTATTAATTTTAAAATAGTTATAAGAAAGTAGGGAAAGAGAAACACTCAGCTCGAGTTGTATCGGAGAACAGGCCTGAGTCCCAGCAGTGGGCAGTGGGAACATTGTTGGCTGAGAGGCAAAGTGAAAAAGAATTCAACGATTTTTGAAAATTCAATAATATACTGCAATGTCTAGGGAAGAAATGTTGATAAATAAACGAGTTATTTCGATAACTGATTTGACAGAAACATTAAAGAAACAACTGTCAAGACGTCCTGTCAAAACTTCTTCTTCAAGAACCTAAACAACCATAACTAACAGAACCTTTCTCTCTTCCAGTTACACAATAACAAAGCGCTCGGCAACAACAAAATACCGGGCATAGAGATAAGCACTCCCAGCAACGGCATCCCGTTCAACTTCGACAGCCTCATGGAGGGCGGCACGGGCCTCACGCCGGTGCACCCGCACCCGCACCCGTGCGCGCAGCAGCAGCGCGCCGCGCCCGACGCCGCGTCGCCCGACGCGCACTCCTCGCTCGTCAGCCTCTGAGACCTGGCGCCGCACGCGCGAGCCCCAGCCCACGTCACGTGACGTCACGTCGCGTCACGTGCGTCTTCTAAAGACTACGCTACATCTATTTATTCAACTGTATCGGCAGCGCCGAAATCTCTTTCTCTCTCGTCTTCTCGTTCTACTGTTCCTGTACGAAAGGAACTTTCTTTTATTACTATTACTCTTTATTTATTGAGAGCTATTTTAAGTAACTTACTTGCTCACTTGTGCTTTGTATTTATAATCGTAGTCTTGTAAAGTTAGTGACGGCTCCATAGCCGGCCCTACTGAAGTCAATTTACGAGCTGTTTTTGAGAACATTCTAAAGAAAAAATATTTTTATAAATAGATGTGTATTTCTGCAGAAATAATAATTGTGATCGTAAAATAAAACAGAGTTTTATTTGAAGCATTTCAGGGATTTATTTTCGTGTTGTGCTTAATGTCTAGCGAGGCTAGAATAGACGGTGCGTTTTATATTGTAAGGTAATATTTGTAAAAGATCTCTTTTACACTGTTCACTTCGGAATATTTCGGCACAAAAATGTATTTATTGAACGATCCTCAAAGTATCTTGTCATAATAACCCTCGTGCCATTTACTGTGTCTACTCTCAGGAATACAATAATTACGAGTACGAAATATTTAGTTAACCATAAACTAACAGCAATATTACTTAAAGAATAATTAATATATTGAATGTAAGTTAGCTCAATGTTGATGTAACGTCTTACCGTTCCATTGGATTAGGTACTGGTAGTGTAAAATTATTGTTAAGCCTTTTGTGATACGTCCAGTGATTAGTGAGCGCCCGGCCAAGTGGCCCGGCGCGGTTGTCTTATTATATGTATTGTAACTCATGCCATTACATATGTAATATCGTTGAACGTACGTACATACATGCTGCACTGACTGCATTTTTATACTCACATTATCTAATGTTAACTACATGAAATTAACTATTTTCTAATTACAGTTATTGAATTGTTACAGTAAATAAACTATATAAGTCAATTATAATATTAAAAACATTAATGCTATGATACTGTTGGTCCACGGCATGAGTTTCCTAGGATGTCTTTAATCGGAAGAGACCACTGGAATAAAAAATAAATTAGTATAAGGCAATAACTAGTGTAAGGGCACTTAACGATTTAATTATATATTATATGCATAACTTAGACCAAATTATTACTTCATGTGCTTTATCGTAGTTGTAATTAAAATCTAAGCCAAATATTGAGTTTATGTCGTTATTTTAGGTTTAGTTATTCCCGTTAAAGTATTATTGTCTACGCGCCGAGAGCGGAGAGTATTTATTTAGTAATCTACGACTTATTGTACCAGCATGGATTGTGTCTAGTGCAATAGTGCGCAACATTGCCTATGGTTTTATAAGCGACATTTTTGCTATGAAGTTATTACTCATTCGAAATATTATTACGCATAATATGAACATCTAGGATTAATAGAGATGTAATTTTTTCTAGAAGATTTTTCTTAACGCAATTGTAGAATACTTTTGTATTTTTTCATGAAAATTAGCAAAGCAATATATTTGATAAAATTATTGGAATTTTTAAGCAGATGTAGTAAAATATATATGTAAATCAGAAAATATAAATTTTGTTTACATACACCTGAACTTGGCTTTTTATTTTTTTGTCAACCCTCCAACTTCTACTGTGGTCATTTTACTGAAGAAAGCGGGGTTTTTGAAATGAACACTTAGAATTCCTTCGAATGGACATAATATATACGAACCTGGTGGGGTTTCAATTGTTCCTCAAAGTGTTAAGCATACACTTTTCAAGTCGGATCCTGATGTAGTTCTTGATACCGAGATACAAGTAGAAGAATATCTCCAATACGCTAATGCAACTGCATCCCATTAACAGGCCAAATACACCGCCGAGATTCGCTGAAAGAAAATACATTGTACAAAATGATGAGGCGACTTAAGCGTGGTGAAATCTCGCAAAAAATATAGGGTGTAATAATAAACGCAAGATCTCATTACTCGTGTGGTGTCTCAGGCCATGAAACTGAACAGCTTTTGTTCAAATGTTTGGAAATTCATAACTTTTTTTAGTTTTACCTACAGGGTGTAAACGGACCCTTCACGAAGCCGTTGCTGGTAAACGATTTTTTTTGGGATGAAACTATACGGTAGGACTCAATGTAACGCATTTAAAACATTGTGCTGATCGGTGGTGAATAGGTCGGGGTTCGTGGAGGTGATTAAAGTAAAGTAAAGTTCTTACATTAAAAACATGTATTTAAAAAAAAATGTGAAAAAGTTGGAACATTGATCCCAAATAATAGAAGGTATGGTCTAGAATAAAAAAATGATTCCAATGTCGGGGGAACAATTACCTTTCGGCTTCGTTTAGGGTCTTGTTACAGCTTGTTTAACACCCTTTATACATGTTGATCAGCTGATCGCATCAGGTCCTATAGAAAGTCCTTTTTTTTTTTAAAATTTCATGAACTCTTAGAACAAAAGTTGTTCAGTTTCATGGTCTGAGAGACCACACGGGAGGTCTTGCGTTTACTATACCTGGCTTCAACTACTTGAGTAAAATCCGAATATACAAGGTTACAAGTTTAGGTAGCCGGGTGCGACACACAGTTTGGGTCGGCATGATTTGACAGTCGGACTGGAAAAACGAATACATAATGTTCTCTTAACCAATGTAATCTTTCCCGATCAGCACTACCCGAATGAAAACCGAATAACCGGAAAATCGGGTTGGTTTTGTTCTTCAACAAATTCTGCCGAATTGGTAAGTGTCGATCCGACAAATACGTAACATTCCGTACTTACATACTAAACTGGTGATTGACATGACTGTCTCTTGTTTTTGCTTCACATACACTGGGCTTGTGAAGAAGAAGTGCAATGCACTACTGCTCTCGTTCAAAATCAATCCCTTACTGCAAAAGAAACATGTTCATAAGTACCTACATCATAACTTGTTCTTCAATACACTTCTTCTGACTACTATTGGATAAATAAATAGCTAAACTTATACTGTCACTTACCAGAACTCCTGATATTTTTACGCTATTGCAAGCGCCATGACCGCGGAATGACAGGAGAATGCGGGTGGTTGCAACAGCGTCGAAATATCGGGAGCTCAAAATAATAAAAAATCACGGAAGATATCCCGTAAGTGACAGTATAAGCTTAGTTTTAAACCGTGAAAGCTTAAAACAGTGTTTAAATAAATAGCAGTAGGTACTAACTAGGGGTTCCTCAGGACGTGAGCCAGGGCATTAAAGTTGCCTATGGTGATTTCCGCGCGGTACCTCCTCGACACACAGTCCCGGGGACAGTCGCACTCCTGGGGAGACAGCCAGTTGTGCATGTCCTCTGGAATGTAACGACGTTATGATTAAAGACAGTCTTCTTATAACGTTGTGGTAGGTACCTGTGTTCCCTGACTATAATTTAACATACCTAACATAACATCACGTCTGTAATCCCCGAAGGTAGAGGTGTCCCTAAATAGTACACCCACATTTCGCCAGTTATGTTTAAGTACCATGTAACAGGTGCCGTGTTTATTGCCATCAAACGGCTAAAAATCCAAATTCCGTGACTGCTACCGAGAAAATCTTGATGGAAAAACCCAATAACACCCAGGACCTCATGCTCAGCAGTCGCGCTTGCGACGACTAGACCAACGAGTATTTAATTAAGTCATTTATCCAAAGAATTAGCACTTTTTGAAGATAACAAAAGACGGGTCCCAACACGCCTCCGCCCTTCAACACTTTCTCGTGTTCTATCTGGGAAGTGTCGCAACAAACTCTTCAGCAACACATCTGTTTAGTTCTTCTTTGCGTGTCGATAGACTCAAATAATACCCGACCAGTATATTGCCATCTGCTAGTGACTGTTAGTTGACTGACCCATGCAGATAGTACAATTTTTGCAATACACCAACATTTCGCCAGGTATGTTATAAGTTCCATGCCATAGAGGGCGAGTATGCCTTTAACTGAGCCCAATCCTAATTTTGGGCTATGTATTTGGAATTGCCTAAAAGTTAGTAGGTACCTTAATAGACATGTTTTTTCTTGTTTCAAAATTTGAGAGACTGCGAAGGGTCATTCCCCTTTCATTTGTCATTGTGATTTCGCCATATTTCATAACATCATGCAACTAATTAAGTACTAACTAGCGGTAGCGTTGGTGGGCCAGTAGTAATGGCCGCTAGTTTAAGGCCGTAGGTTCGATCTCAAGTAGGTACCTACTTTGTGTAAATAATTTCGCCACAACTGATTTCAAATCGTAGAAGGAAAACATCGTGAGGATATGCACGACATCCACCAAACCAGATTGGGCCGTTTGGACCTTGTGGTGGATAACGGCTCATTCCCTCTCACAAACAGGAGACCTATGAGATGTGTCCGAGCAGTGGCAAGATTTTAGGCTCATCATGCAACAAACAAATGTCCTAATGTGTCAATGTGTGTGTTTCCTGTCTAAGTAATAACAAACAAATGCTCAGTCGCTCCATGTAAAATACTGGTATTCAGCTCCATCCGGTTAGACTGGAAGCCAACCCTAAAATAGTTGGGTTTGGTTGGTTGATGATGAAATGCAAAACAAAAATAAATACAAAACCTATCTTGGTCAAACACAGAATTAATGACCCAACACTGGTATTACCAACGATATTGAACTCATTTAAATTATAGTTACTCAATTACAATTTGGGTTTTTCCAACCCGTTAGAAAAAACCCGTAATGTAATTGAGGAAAGTCTGCGGTTACCTTAGGTAATAGTTTTGCCTCGGATCGACTGCTCGATCTTCAAGGTTAAGCAAAGTTTGCCGAGGTCCGTGGAAGGGTGACCATTCATAACTAACCCCTTCGTGTCTCGGACAGCACGTTAAGGAGGACGCGCTAAGGTAGCCCGTGTAATTCTAATTATCTTACGTTTTTAAAAAAATTGAAATTTGCAGGGGGTTACTATGACGTCTTAAAGCAGGAGTAATTCCAGCGTGGGAAAGAGACACAGCTATACAGGTCGTTTAGAGCCATCTCTTCCCCACACTGGAATTACTCCTGCTTTAAGACGTCATGGTAGGCCACCAGGTCAGTGTCAGGTGTATGTTGATTAAAACATGATTCGCGACCGTAGCAAATATAGCTTTACAGAGTTATAATCGTTAAAATCATCAATACAACCCTCTAAGTTCATGTAATCCCATTGAATAGGTGTTTCATGAAGTAGTCAAAAACGTCAGTAAATTTGAATTTCGCGGGCCATCCTGGTGCTTCCCCCTTATGCCATTGATCCTGGCTATCATTAGTAAATCTTTGACAGTCGTTGCGGGTAGCCCGAAAGTTTCACAGCCAGTCTTATCTTACCAAGGGTTACCACGTTGCCCCGTTACTGGGGTTGTGGTGGTCAGATATGCAGTCGTAGTCCGTAGACTGGAAGCCGACTCCAACATAGGTGAGAAAAGTAGATGACGATTGTTGCTAATAAAATGTTTAGTATTACACAACGTTACGTTAACCGATGGTTGGTGATGATTCTTAGGGCGACTAGTAAATAAAAAGAATAACTCCATACCATATCCATATGCATAGTTGCACGGCACACACTTTCAGCCATATATTTACTTTTTAGAGCTTACTCATAACATAAAATCACGCCTGTAATCCCCGAAGGTAGACGTACAACTACTTACATACATTTTGCCAGTAATGTTTAGGCTCCCATGTTAGGGGGCGAACCTATTGCCATCAACCAGGCACAAATCCAGACTCCGTGGCTGCTACTTAGAAATTCCTGATGGAAAAACCCAATAACACTTTGCCCGACCTTGGAATCGAACCCAGGCCCTTATGCTCAGCAGTTGCGGTTGCGACCACTAGACCAACGAGGCAGTTATAACTTGTTTACTTACTTTGAACTTACTTTTAACTTTAATAATACACGGTATGCTGGTGATCCTGCAGGCGGCATCAGCCCTGACGTTGGGCATGAAGGCGAGGAAGCACCCGCAGGCCTTGTACACAGCCGTTACGTAGCACATGTGGTCACAGTCGGAGTTGTGGTACTTCCTAAAGAAGGGCAGGTGGTGCTCGTCCTCGAAGTAGCATTTACGACTGGAAGGAATCGAATATGCGAAATATACGAGTTTCATTTTTGTTTACCAAGGGGTATCGTATTAACATAAGTATAAGCATAATCAGCCTATAATGTTCCCACTGCTGGGACACAGGCCTCCTCTCTATGAGAGGGAATGGGCTTTATTCCACCACGCGGGCCCAGTGCGGGTTGGTATCGTGTTACCCAGTACTAATCGGGTTAAGGAGGTCAAATAGGGAATCGCTCCATGTAAAATACTGGTATTCAGCAGCATCCGATTAGCCTGGAAGCCGACCCCAATATAGTTGGGAAAAAGGCTAGGCAGATGATGAAAGATGATGACTGCCAAAGTGCCAAGTCGCAACTCTCCAGTCGCAGTTCCAGTTATTACTTAAAGTAATCCGAGGAACACCACGTAAGCTGCACAGATATAAGGATTGTAACCTCCACCACGGCAGCGACTGCACCTCATCAGAGCAGTAGGTGTGGGTCGCGCGTAGGATGTGGTAGGACTCGCCCTTCGTGTCGATGACGGCCAGCTCATCGTCCGACGGGAACTCCGTACAGTCCGTGTACATCACCTGGATAGAAGAAGAGCGAAAGGCAAAGTAATGTAAATAATGGGTGTAAGTAACTTAGCCGAAAGGCTACTAGTTCTCCCCGTCATTGCGAATTTTTTTTTTATTCTAGACCATACCTGGGGACTTTCTAATCTGTCAAAGTTTCAACTTTTTCACAAGTTTTTTTTTTAATACAATTTTTTAATGTTATTATTTTACTTTAAATACCTCCACGTTCCCCGTACTATTAAATGCATCCATCAGCACAGTGTGTTGAGTGCGTTACATTGAGTCCTACCGTAAAACGTGATTTATCACCCAAAAAAAGTCGTTTTCAAGCAATAATTTTGGCATAGAGTTACCTACTTAGTTTGATGTACAGAATGCTTGGTTGGCGGCTTCGTGAAGGGTCCGATTACACCTTGTATAGCGATAGCGATATCGTATAAGGCATATTTGATACAAGAAGCCCTAGGAAAAGCCACATTCTATCAGAAATAACGGTGACCGAAAGTCATAAGAGTATTGGATATCGTTGTCCTCTTATAAAGTAACATGAAAACAATGTTAAAACATAATATTATATTGCACTTAATATCGTGTCCTGTGTGTCCTGTGGAAGCTACTGAAGCCGCCAAACAGTGTCTCCGTTCTGAGCCGACGACACGATTAAGATTGCCATCGACAGGCTAAGAAGACCAAATATTTTTGAAACACGCCACCTTCCTCAGGCGTCCCATGCGTGACGATCTTTGCTTATCTCTCCGGGTGCATCCGTGCGACGTGGGTTCCACTCCACTCCCACTTTAGCATGGCTTTTTTTCTCCAACATCAGCTATTTGAATTATGGAGCGCAGGCTGGTGTTTCAGTGCGATTATGATGCGCTCCATTGCCAATCTTGTGAATATAATTTAATCATGCTTAAACGAATACTGATTTTCAAAACTCATAATTTCAAGTAACGCTAACCGCGGCTTAAGACCCTATAGGTTCCTCAGCTTTAGTTAGCTGATAGATATCCATATCCATCACATCTGTCAAGTTTCGCTAGTTAATTCTTTGTATTATTATCTCATTAATTTACTAAGTTACCAGAATAGCTCCAGCATAGAGTAGTGTGCCAGGAATGGCGTCTTCTAGATCGTAGTCCGTAACCGCTATCAGCGCATTTGTGAAACCCACAGCGTTTACCGTGCGGTTATTGAAATGTGGAATCAACGTGTTTCTGAAATATATACATAGATGTATTAAAAACTTTGCAAGTTTGTTTTTATTTTACCACGAAAATATGAAGAGCTTGCACACAAACTTTCACCGCCTAATTTACACCCCCAGGCAACGTTTCCACCAGATATATGGGAGGCTGTGCTTGAACAGTGAGCTACTGCTAAGTAGCATAGCTAGACCTGTAAAAAGGATGCGGTACTATTGGTTAGTAACACACACATCCCTCGTTACGCATAATCACACATCTCTGGAAAAATCTTTCTTTTTACTCGTCCTTGTCACATAAAGAAAACCTTTTGCGAAATTCTTCAAGAAATTCTGACGCTTAAAAAGAGTCCCTAACTCTTTTATTAATGAAGTATTTTTTTTAATTCTTTTTTTTTTTTTAATAAAACTGCCCCACACTAGGAATTTTTCCTGTATCGTGGGTGCGTTTAAAAACATTTAAAATCACATACACAAACAGCCAGACCCGGAACAACTATCTGTAGGCCATACAAATATTTGTTCCGTGCGGGGATCGAACCCGCGACACGCCGCGCAGCAGCCAATCGCTTAGCCATTTCGCCAAACGTGCCGTCTGGCGTAGTATCTGGGCGTCCGAGTTCTGCTCGGGTGAAAATAGAGAAAACGAATTTTCTCAGATATGAGACCCAGCCAGATCCATCCAAAATCGTTAGAGCCGTTTTCGAGGACGTGATTACAAATGTTGCTCATTTAATAGTATAGGATAGCCACACGAAAATATGCAACAGTGTGCGTAAAATTATGAATGAAATATATTGTTTTGTAGGCTTTACGACGTTTTGCCTCAGAATTGACAATTTGTAGCTACGAACTTACCTTACAGTATAGCGTGAGTTTGAGTTACGCGCGACAAGTTGCTATAAGTGTTCTAACAGGAGTTTTAACTTTTTTTTAATATTTTGTATTATTTTATTACATAGTTATAATAAATGCATTTGGCGTTGTTGGTAGGGTAGGCTAGGCCTAATTGCCTCTATGGACGGCACGCCCCTGAGATAGGACATCATTGCACGACCGGGGAATCCATCCACACCTTACAAATCAAATAACTAATTTACAGTTTGAAGTGTTCCGAATAAAATAGTATAGTTACCTTTTACCATTAAAAACGTAAGGACTATTGAAGGCACAGCAGTACCCATGAGTGGTGAGGATCGGCTTGAACAGCTCTGAGCAGTCCTCATAGAGCTTGCCTTCCAAAAAGCAGCGCTTAATAAATCTGTTGCAACTCTGCGGCATCGTTCCCATTACTTCTGTGATCTATAAGAGATATATTATTTAGTAACTTTTGCAGGTGACTTCAACCATAGTACTAACTGGGTTGTGAGGTCAGATAGGCAGTCGCTCCATGTAAAATACTGGATTCAGCTGCATCTGGTTAGACTGGAAACCGACCATAACATCGTTGGGAACAGGCTAGGCAGATGATGATGACTGGTGACTTCTTCTGTGTCAAACAAACATATTCTGGTTGTTTAGTATAGCTTTCAATTTATCAATGAATGATTGTTTGCATTCGGATGAGTAGTTTCGGAGATTAGATTGATTTACCACCAACATACAACTTTACATACACTCTTTATAATATCTACATTATATACAGACTAAAAAGAACTAAAGTAATGATAAAAATAAGACTAAAAGTAAGAAAATATAATACACTCAGGCGTCAAAGTATTCCTCCGCATCGCTGTCATCTGGAAACGTCCCCAGAAGACTGGCAGCATTGTAATATAAGTAGATACTATAGTTTACTTTTGAGTCTTTGATATTTTTCAGGACCTATTTGTGGGATCCCAGACCTTTAGAACACAAAGTGGACAAAGCGAAATCGTTGAGTCACGCATGTTAGACACTTTAAATGAAATTAAGCACTAACTGAAGTTAGGGGTAACCCAACGGCATAAACCTTTATGAACTACTCAAGTGCACCGCAGAACGACCCCCGATTGGTGTAGGACTGTGAACAGAGTATGTAAACAAAGATATTCCACGGCTATTAGGACAGAGTGTCGGAAGTACGACTATATCCCTGCCAACTTCCTACTATAGACCGACCGCTTTAATGAGTCCTCGCGAAGATATCAATTTTAATGGAATATTCTGAAGGTTTATCACGTATTAGTTCAATTAGTATCGTAATACCCACGTGGATTATGGTTATATTAAAGCAAATAACCTGTGGGATATTGTTAGGACTTTGTCCCACCCGAAAAAAAAATCTGTGTTCCAAATGTCATACAAATCTGGTCAGTAGTTTTTGCGTGAAACAGTAAACATCCATCCATCCATCCTTCCATCCTCATAAACTTTCGCATTTGGAATATTAGTAGGATTATATTTAAAGATTGAGTTGCATACTTACAGTGTACCGGTTTAAGTCTAAAAGGTGCTGCAAGTGTTGGAGCTTATCAATGTTTAGATCGTCTATAACCTCATAGAAACCTAAGATCACAGGCAGCGCAGTTTCCAGGTCAATTGTTACGTTACCATCTCTGCAAACACATTAATATTCATATTAAATCGGTAAGTACACACGCAGCTACCTTAGGCATGTATTTATGCCGCCATGGGATCTGGAGGCGATAGTCCTCGCGCGCCTTCACGAATGGCGCGCGGAGGCACTACGTCGGGGGGAAACTCCGCTGCCGCGGCAAATCGCCGCTCAGCGGACAGACCTCCGGCGCGATCTCATGGTGACATGGAGAGAGCGACTGTCGCAACCCCGTGCAGGGCACGCCACCATAGTGGCGATAAGTCCCCTCTTTGGCTAGAGAGGCGCCACGGCGCCCTCACATTCCGCCTGACGCAGGTCCTCAACGGACACGGTTGTTTCGGGAGGTTCCTGCACCGAATCGGGCGGGAGGAAACGCCCGGGTGTTTCCATTGTGAGGATCGTCCGGAGGACACGGTGCAGCAAACTGTGGAGGCCTGCCCCGCTTGGGCGGAGCAGCGCCGTGTCCTCGTAGAGGCGATTGGCGGCGGCGACCTCTCGCGCCCGGCCCTGGTTCAAGCCATGGTCCGGAGCGAGAGGGAATGGGAAGCCGTCACCTCCTTCTGCGAAGCAGTCATGCTAGTGAAGGAGGTGGCGGAATGTGAGAGGGAAAGAGCCTCACGTCCCAGCCGCCGCGGGAGACGCCCTGGGCGTCGGGGGTCACGTGGTGGCCCCCGGCCACCGTAGGCGCGGGCCTGTGGACGGCGAGTTATGGGCCAGCTCGCCGTCCGGCCGTCTTATGACGACAGGCCGTGTCGACGGCGCGTTCGTGTTACACGCGCGCCTCAAAGAGATGTCAGCAACCACGTAGGGGGCAAAAAAGGAACATGGATGGGTTTTAGTCAGTACAAGTCTGACACTCCCTTCCGCTCCGCCCAGAGCGGGGGGGGGTCATTTGATGATATCCCATCCTAAAAAAAAAAAAAAGGCCTGTATTTATATTCCTTCGAAGTTATTTTATCTAAGTATATACTAATGGCAACGCTCCCAACTCCGACGTGATATCTTTTTTTTAGGATGGGAAATCATTAAAAGACCACTCCCGCTTCGGGCGGATTGGAAGGGCGAGTCAGACTGAGACAGACCGGACTCCTTCGTGGTTGCTGACATCTCTTTGAGGCGCGCGTGGAACACGAACGCGCCGTCGTCATAAGTCGGCCGGTTAAGTCTCATTAATACATAATTAAGCTATCAGAGATCCTGGCACAATTTGCCATGGCGGATATGGAAAGCTTTAAATGGACTTCATACCAATGTCGTTCAGAGAGGGCCCAAAGCTACGGGGCGTTTGCGTCTCCTCTCCACAGACAATAGTCCACATTGTATACAGGGTGTAAACAGACTCTTCACGAAGCCGTCAACCAAGCATTCTGTACATCAAACTACGTAACTTTACGCAAAAATTATTGCTGGGAAACGACTTTCTTTTTTTGGGGTGAAAAATTACGTTTTACGGTAGGACTCTATGGAAAGCATCCGTACTATTCAATCCACCAATCAGCACAAGCGCAAAGCTTTGTGCTGATGGATGGATTGAATAGTACGGGGGTCGAGGAGGTGTTTAAACTTTGACCCCCAATATCTCCGTTACTAGAAGGTTCGCAGTCTAGAACACAAAACAGATTGCAAAGATGGGGAGAACAAGTGCCCTTCGGCTGCGTTAAGGGTCTATTTACATCCTTTATTGCGCTGTATGCCCAGTCACCTACACGGGCTATTACCTAATGGCTACGAGAGCAAACGGTGTTCGCGTTGCTGAATTTTGGGCCTTACATTTTGTTTTTTTGTCGTCAGCTCCCGAAGTAAAAAGAATCTTTTCGCATAAATACTCAACAATAGACTTACACAAGACCCCTGCTAAAATACTTCAAAGAAGATATCGTCATCTGGTTAGGAGTACAGATGGTGATGACAGGATAGGGGAGGTCCTCCACCGGCTCGAACTGACTCTCAATCGTCACCCTTGTAGGCATCTCGGCGAAGCGGTTGTATAGCAAGATGGTGAGCAAGAAAGACATCGCTAGAACTGCTATCATGTTTACCGCCCAGAAGCATCTGTTGGGGTGGTGTGGTACTTTAAAATATTTGAACTCGAAACATTTGGCAAACAGGCAATTTTGAAATGTGAAAAAAAAAAACAAAAAACAATCATGCTACTGTTCAGCCGTAAGGCATGCTTAACTGTAAAAGGTATGTAGTTGGCCCCGAAATATAAGAAATGTCGTAAGTAACATGAAAGTGCTATTGATATTTTTATCGGTCGGCGCTAAGTAGAACGTTCGTAATCCAACAGCGAACTCAATGTCGCTTAATGCATTTCAAAGGTCTACCGTCGGTATTTTCATTCGCATTGTCATGGTAAAGAAAAGGAACTAATACTTCGTATATAGAAGCGAAACTATCCGCTTCAAAATCACTCTGGCATCCCACACTTTCTGGGCGTTACGACGGTGGAAGTACAGGGTGGAGGGACACCAACGCACAAACGGTGACCAGGAATTCAGTACATCATTCTGAACCCCACATAGAAATTTCTCATGTTTTTTTTTAAACCAGCCGTTCCATACATTTTGACCGTGTAAATATTTTTTTAATAACCGTCGAAAAATTCCTATTTGGGGGGGTTCAGAATGATGTACGGAATACGTGGTTACCGTTTTAGCCTCAATTTCCCTTCCAGCCTGTATATCTCCTTTTTTTGTACATCGAAATACTAAAGAGTCTTTTGTATAAGACCAGCAGTGCATAAGAACCAAAGAGAATATAAGAATACCTTGAAACAATATCTGGATACAGGTAGAAATACTTGAGTCCTACTATCGAGCTCTGCAAACAGTACGTCCGTAGCAGACGCCAGAAGTTGTCCATCATATTTACTGATGTCTTATTCAAATGATCCGGAAATAATTAATTTCAAAATAAAATAGAACTGTAATTAAACCACGGCCCGCTTTTCCTTTTATAGGGTTGAAAATAAGTTTTATCAGTTAAACTATTTAAATATTAATCTGAAAAATCATGTCGGTAATTCTGAAACGGACACGATATTCAAATTAATTATAATAATGAATAATTAAATCATTGTAATCTCTAAATCTGTTGGAAACATGCAGCTGTGTTTCATGGTTGCTTTTTGGCGAGGTCACTCATAGTGTCATAGAATAACTTTACGGTGTCCTAATACAGCGTGTAACACAAAGGTGTGGTCATTTTCAAGGGTTTGATATATAACAAAAAAGGAGCTCGTGGCTAAATAATAACACCCGCTCGGGTCGATTATTAGGTTAAGCCGTGCTTCCCTAGGTTGGTCCGTGGATGGGTGACCACCCATTACGTACAGAGTTTCCTACGTGCCTCGGAAATCACGTTAAGCCGTTGGTCACGGCTGTCATTTGTAGTATAGTACCTTGGACGGTAGTCAGTAGCCCGAAAGTCGGACAACCAGTCTTATCAAGGGGTATCGTATTATCCGGTACTAACTGGGTTGGCAAGGTCAGATAGGCAGTCGCTTCATGTAAAATACTGGTATTTAGCTGCATCAGGTAAGTCTGGAAGCCGACTCCGACATAGTTGGGGAAAGGCTAGGCAGGTGATGATATAGAACAACAAAATGAAAAACTTTGTATTGGAAACCTACATAGTAATCGCGAAAAAAATAATTAGCTAACTGAAGCCCCATGCCTCAATCCCTACTCGACCCAAATGTATTTTGGACAGCTGATTATCTACACTAATATTATAAAGAGGAATGATTTGTTTTTTTGTATGTTTGTACCGAATAAACTCAAAAACTAACGGATCGATTTCAAAAATTCTTTCACTATTAGAAAGCTAAATTATCAGGAAGTAAAATAGGCTATAAATTATATTTATATCATGCAAATTAGTCGAACTAGCACCATTTCTGCGGACGAAGTCACGGGCGAGGTGCTAGTTTTTCATAAAGGTGTTTGGTGTTCTGTACTACACTATTAAATATGACCACACCTTCATGATATATGTTGTATAAGCGATAGTCGCGAGCATTTATCACTTATTTCTTCAGCAAACCGTCCAATGACCGCAAATTCGCGTGGCAATCGCTTATGTTAGGACACGACCTCAAACTTTTTTGTGTGTCAATAAATAAAAAATAATATTTAGGAAAAATGTATAAAGTGATTTTATTGAGAAATTCTCATTACATATTGTTTTACAGGTTAACAATGTTCTAGAGTTTACTTTGACAATATCAAACAAATGAATTATAATGCAATATATAGATCTATGAAAACACAGTGCATAATATTGTCACTCGTGTTCAAATGAAATACATCAAACATTTACTGATAATAATAAAAATGTATACATACATAAAATTGTACTAATATTTAATTAGGATTTCTTCTACGGAAATAATAGAGATTCACAGAATAATTTAGGTACTACTATTTTTAAAACATATTCTCTGATTTTTATATAATATATATAAGTATTTAATTTAATATTTCTTTGTTTATATATTTGTGACGATTGCATTTTTACAATATATAGAAATATCAATCTAAAAAATGTCGATATCGGCTATTCAGTTTACGACTGGAGAAGTAAATAGTTTTTACATAGCGATATATTATTCCACTTTAATGTGTAATAATTATAAATACACGTTAAAATATAACACACAACATGAGTACACTCAAATAATTCGCCTTCCCTTGAAGGTAAATGGTGCCCTAACATTTTAAACATTTTTTGGCGTATAATACGCGAACAACAATCTTTGCAGATAACGCGGTGTGCACGTACACTCACTCAGGACCAACTAACAATGACTACTGGGCCCAAAAACTCAAAATATATATTCTTATATGCTTTTTCATATACCTACCTATATTTTCAAAGTGCTTATCACATTTATCACATGTGTTAATGATAAACTGATTAAGTTAAAAACGTAGATAGACATTTTTCGCTTTAAACTTATTAAGTACATATTTTCTTTAGAGCAGGTACTGTTTTGGCTATCGTGAAGAAGAGATTATTTAACAATAATATAAAGTGTAGAGTACAGTCACGAGCACCAATATGTTAACAACTTATAAAAGTGTTTTTCTCCTTCTGTTCTGTTTAAAATTTCATGTTGTTACGAACATAGTATTTTGGAACTCATATTTTTATGAAAAAGATCCTATCTCCAATTTACAATCGTTATTTCTCGCGAAAACTTGTCTGAAATTTTTCTTTCTTGCTTTTCAATTTAGGAAAATGGTGCATATTGGTGCTCGTGACTGTACGGGGTAATGCGGTTTCGTCGCTTAAGTTCTAACACCACGTAACTCTAAAATAGCCACTTTACAGGATAGTGAAAAAACTGCATAATTATACCTAGGTAATGTACAATATCATTGTATAATTTGTGTTCATTTCAATTAGATAGAAACGTTGCTTGTTTCTGAATGGCTGAAACAACGCGTCCTCCAATTCTCTAGCAAACGGCATCGAAATCTCAAAATCGCCAAAAATTTACTTAGGTAGTGTTAGAACTTAGTTGGTTTGAAGAAATTAAGTATTCTCCCTAAAGAACTCCCAAACCACAATATCTATCGTTTTATCGCGAACTTTTTGGCTAATCTATCTTTTATATAAATTCTGAATGCATTAGTAATTCAGGATACTTATGTGATATCTACAATTGGTCGTCTTAATAAGCCTATATTGATGAAGCTAAATGACATTTTATTTTTCGAAATTGAGCCGCTAAAACTGAGCAACTCTTGTAAATATTCCGGGTTTATGTTATATGTTGATATACGACGACAGTGGAAATGCAACGTTCCGTTCAGCACCGAAAGCTGAAAATGTAACAGCATGGTTCATTGTTCACCTTTGATATATATTCTTTGAGTATTTGCGTAAAATATATTCGACTATTGCAGTACATATAAATACATCTCTTAATATCATACTTCGGTTAAATACTGCAATGTAAGTATGTATTACATAGACAAAAAATAACTAAATAATTATTCTAGAAATATCGTTTTTTTTAACGGATTTTATCTATATTTATGATGAGCAAACATTGAGAGATATTGTAGAAAAAAGTATTTAATGTTCTATGTTAATAAAAGTGTTTACTTTTATACTTTAATAATTATATTGTACATTAAAACAACCATTTATCTTTTTTTTTTAAAGTGTGATTGATAACTAAATAATGTAATTTATGATACACAACTCTGAGTGTTTTTTACTTTAAAATTAAAAGTGTTTGTGTGTGCGACATTTACAAACACTGACAACACACTGATGAAGCAGACGACATTTATTTAAATAAGTTGACATGAGTACAGTCAGCAAAAGAGGTGCTACAAGCAACTATTGACGCTTGAATGACATTAACAAAGCGGCAATCTTGCAAACTTTTGCGAAATAACAAAAATTTATAGTCATCATCATTCTCCTGTTCTTATACCAATTTATTTGCGGTCGGCGCAGCATGTCTTCTTCTTCCATACTTCTCTGTTACTCGTCATCTCAGCAGTATCATCCTTCACACAGTACATCCATCGTTTCTTTGGTTTTTCTTTACTCTATCTACATTCATGCTCAACATTTTCCTCATTCCTCCGCATCGCATGTCCATACCACGATTACTGATTATGCAAAAATCTAATTCATCTCTTTATTTTGAAAAAAATCCAAGATGGCTGCATAGTTCCGATTTTCCCACGTGCCATAAGATCACCTGTACAAACAAAAAGAACAATGAACTGCTATAGCAGAAGTGAAATCTTTCACATCGTTCGCTTGAGTCACATACATACATAAACTCACGCCTTTTTCCCATGGGGGTAGGCAGAAACCACAGAAAGCCACCTGCTACGATCCTTACACACTCCTATAAAATATGTTTAATATACGCTTTATATGTATCGCCTGGATACTAATCTGTTTTACCAACTGTACTCATACATCACAACATTTCTTTGATTTGCGACTATCGAAAACATTATTCGTTTTACCGACTTCCACAAAAAAGAGGTTAGTTTTACATTTGCAAGCAAATAGGGTTCATCCTACTGTATTACAATGCTATCATTAGTTCACTATCATTCGTCACTATGCCCGCATGTATACATACATGTATCTACTCCTCAATTATTCAATATATAGAAAATCTTGGTTATAATATTTTATTAAGTTATATTTTTTTTTATTCACTCCTCCTCCTCTATAAAAGGCTTTTCCAATCTCGCCTTACATACCATTTTGGTGTTCGATATATATTTATTTATTTAAATACTTTATATAAGACATCTATTTGTTCCGCAGTTAAGCTAATATTTCGTCTCCTTGCCTACAACTAAATATATATTTTGTTTTACATTACATACAATTTCGTATTATTTGTAATGCGAAATGCAGGCGTTAAAATTTGATTTTTAGTAAAATGTATAATTTCAAGATACATACATATAATATAACATCTATATAGTTTTAATTTAGTATCCTAATTCCATTCCATCAAATTAACTTCATAATGTATTTTTTTTAAATTATTTTTGTAAATATTTCGAGTATTTTGCCTTAAATTGACTTTGTCTAATTCAAATAATAATTGAAAATAAATTATTTATATCAGCGATGAGATATTACAATTATAATTTAATATTATAAGTAAAATAGATTCATAATAAAGTTAACTACATACATATTATATTTGAAAGAACAGCAAAGATCATATTATTTTCGAAAGTAGCCTATTGTCAATTAGTATTATTGCGGAATTATCAAAATTAATTTTATACAGTAATGTAATTATTTCCTGAACAAATAGCAAAGCTATTTTCATATAAAATTATTATTGAATTCGGAGTAAGTTCGTAGTAATGTATTTTGTAACTATCTACCATATGAGTGAAAAATTGATTCATACTAGTTACCATACAAAATTGTTAGTTTCCTTACACAATTATATATGAAGAGTATATTTCAAGACATATTAGAACGAATGTCCATATGTTAAGGTACAATTTAATATATCAATATTCAATAAATATCCTTTCTAATTCTATCTCACATGTATTGTGCGCTCCAAGTCTTCTTCATCATTATAAATACTACAAAACTTTTACGTTCGAACTTGCAAACTTGAGAAATTAATTCTTAAAACACTCTTGAAAACAAGCGACAACAGAAAGAGTTCCCATTAAAATAATTACCATATCCAAACGTTACAATTACCGTTCAATATACATAATATAATATAAGCTTTTAATATAATATTAATGGAGAAATTACATTGAGATTCTTTCGCTTTTACAGTCACCTATCTAAACTCAGTCAAAAACGTGCTCACAACAGTGCAACTGAGTGATCCGCTCGGTCGCGACAAACGTAGTCGAGCGATTGGTCCGGTCGACGGCAAAGCAAACCGCGTGCTAACAACAAAAGCGACGCGCACCGACAGCGGGCGCGGGCGGCCGGCGGGGCGGGGGCCACGGGCCGGGGGGGCGGGAGTCCCCAGTGACGTCATACAGAGGCTCAAGCATGCGCGTCTACTCCGCGCTATGTCACCGCACGTCAGGAGTCCAGCAGGACGTGCCAACGCTGCACCTGCACAGTAGAACAAGTTGTGATGTTGTTAGCTGATGTATGATGGATTGATCAAAGCGTCTGATAAAAGTGCCTTTGACTTTGACAGCGTGGATCAACGTCAATATTCATTCATATCATAGAGCTGATCATGCATCCTATTGCCGTTAGACCAGCATGCAGCATCCCAGATTTCTATCTGGGATGCTGCATGCTGGTCTAAAATGCATTTAAGCATTACTGTATAGCGCTACACGCGCTATCACTTTCTTGCTTGATTAAAGTTTTTACCAGAGCTAGTGCTATTTTTGTTATACTTCATGCCGATACAAGATAAGAAATTCTTTAAACCCAATATCACATTTACCTGTTCTCCCTGCCGCTCACACAACTCCTGCCAGTGCCGTTCCTCCTCCCTCCCTGAAGGGCTGTGTCCCATGGAGAACCAGCCCACCATCTCGTTGCGCTTGACACTGCGTCGCCACCACACTGACACCATAAGAGTCACCTCTGTGAGTTGGTATAGAGCTACCTGCAATATAATGTACACATATTTGAGGATCTTTAGCTTAACCACTACTACTTTGGGGGTATGTAGCAACATTCAACATTTTTTTTAATACCGTTGAAAATTTTCTATGGCTCAGAGTGATGTACGGAATACGTGGTAACCGTTTTCGTGTCGGTATCCCTTCCACCCCGTATACTTTTATAAGAATTCAGTAAAAGCTGTTAATTTGAAATTACAAACATACACTTCAATTTTATTCATTTGTATAGATGTCCAAAAAGTGCTGATTACATTATTAGCCTCATTTGAATAAATGTCTTTTGATCTATATTAAACGTGATTTTGCCCGTACCTGAAATATAAAGAGCTCCTTGTACAGCGGGTTAGACTGCGCGCGGCGGGTGGTGGACTTGCAGCGCCCCATCTCCATGCCGAGAGAGCTGATGAGGCACAGCTTCACGTACGTGTCGGGCGCCTTGTTCGGAGACAGCTTGCGGAAGTGGGTGCCTTTTATTATCTGTGGAAGACATTGAAATAAGTTATAGGAACTGAAAAATTGGCAATTATACTTATTAGAAAAATTAATGTTTAATAGTTTTTGATTTTGCGATGTAAAATGCAGCAACGTCTTCATCGCCGTGTTTCACGAGCCCAAAATCATCACCGAATGCCTTTTCACCGTCCGGAGTATGGAGTTTTGTATTTTTAGAATAACAGTTGCTGTGAAACTTAGGCTCTGTAGCAGGCCTAAAGGCGTCAACAAGACGTGGTAGAGTTGTGCTGCAGTTCTAACAGCAGTTCTTGGCCGGATCGGGCGCTGCAGCAAGACGATGCTGAGACTATAGGCTTCATGTTACCATGTCAATGCTACCTACCTCTACGGAAAGACCTTCGGTGGTACAGTTGTACTGCAGTCCGGGCAGCAGTTCCGGGGCAAATCTGGCGCTGCAGCATGACGATATGATCATGTTACCATGACAACGCTGCCTACCTCTACAGATAGATGTCCGGTGGTAGGATTGTACTGCAGTCCTAACAGCAGTTCTGGGCCGGATCGGGCGCTGCAGCAAGACGATGCTGAGACTAGGCTTCATGTTACCATGTCAACGCTACCTACCTCTACGGAAAGACGTTCGGTGGTACAGTTGTACTGCAGTCCGAGCAGCAGTTCCGGGGCAGATCTGGCGCTGCAGCAAGACTATATGATCATGTTACCATGACAACGCTACCTACCTCTACAGATAGATGTCCGGTGGTAGGATTGTACTGCAGTCCTAACAGCAGTTCTGGGGCAGATCTGGCGCTGCAGCAAGACGAGGCAGAGTCTGAGCGGGCCAGACTACAAGCTTCTCCCCCGGGGCCACTTGCTCCAGGAGTTGTCACTGTTGCTATAGACGATGGACTCGCTAGGACGCCGCTCATTGAGTGGTTCATCTCTAGTTTTGGAAGCTGGTAACAGTAAATGTAGTATGTTTGCATTGAGTATGATGTATGAAGTCATCGCGAAACCTTGGAATGTTACAGCCGGCATAGAAATTTGGTTGACGCTATACCTAAAATTTCTGAATTGACAGAAAATTATTTGAATTACTGCTTTTCACCACTTCAGTGTTATTTTTATGTTACATCTGTTCCCAGAATTTGATCCCTATTACCGACACTAACGAATGGTGTTTTTAAATCAACGGGTTCGATTCCTGGCTAGGAATATTGATTTCCAAAAATCCAATGACGCAGTTTTATTTTTCATCAAAATCGGGCTCAAGACTCCTTTGAGTATTTTTCGCTTTTCTCCATGGCTTCGGATTTGGCCATCCAGGCCCACTTAAAAAAATCACCCTGTATATATCGAGCCTTTTCAGGAAGAAGATCGTAACCGCTATTTTGCATATTTTACAGGAGAAGGTTTATTTTAAATATTTCTCAAAATATTTATAGCATCAATTTGAAATTTTTACTTGGTGTTATATGGGCGCCTCCCTATTAAGTCAAATGTTAAGATTTGGCTCAGTACTCTATAATCACATACATTTGTCGCTTACGTTAAAACTGATGACCGTTATTAGGTAGAGCTGATACGATAATTACGATAATACGATATGATTACGATAATTCTTAAATATCATGAAATAGTAGAAATAATTTGTTTGTGATTTTTTTTAAACTGTTTTTACGAGATACCATGCCAGACAGAAGGACAAAGAGTCAGAAATACGAAAAAGTAAAAAAAAAAAACATTAAGCACTTCTAAGTGAATTAGCTTTATTAGTAAAATGAAATACTAATTTTTGGCGCTTACGATGTTCTTCCTGAAAAGGCTCGATATCATTAACAATTTCCTCCTTAATGATTATGAGGAAAAGTATAGAGTGGGTTTCAATGTATATCGGTGAATTAAATTAATCAGACGAAAAATATTTGTGAAAATTTAACTAGGAGTTACTAAAAGTAGTTTAGTTTTCTTTTACAACCTCAATTGTCTCACTGGGCAACGGTCTTCCCCATAGACGAAGTATTATATTATCTGTGCCCGTAGCCATAGGTACTCTTTCAAAAGTTTCATCTATGCTGTCAAAAAAACATTAACCTACTATAAAACTTTACCTTATTAACCTGCAAGCTAGGCTGATGATGTTGCCGTGGCATGAGCTGCATCCACAAGCTGTTCTCCAGCTCCAGGTTGAGGGTGGCGAAGCTGACAGCTGCCTCGCCAAGCAGGCGTTGGCGACGCATGCGTTCGCAGCCGTAGATGCGGATACGTAAGCCGAGACCGTACACGTCCTCTGAGAAAGGAGATTTTGATGGTTGGGGTTATTAATATTTAACCAACGCATTATATTTTCTAATAAAACTTTAAACTGCATGGCAGATTTTGTTTACATATTATTATTTTATTGGTAGACTAACTGTAGCTCGCGACCTTCGTTCGAGTGAAATTATTATAAAAAATATTACTTCGCTATTTGAATAAGATTTTATTAAAAATTTCAAGGGTTTTAAATTTTTTTGCACGGAACCCTTATCCTTTTTCTAAAATTAAAGTAGGCTTAGTTACTCCTTATAATATCAGCTATCTGCCAGTAAAAGTCAAAATCGGTCCAGCCCTTTCGGAGATTGGCCGGAACAGACAAAGGGACAAATGAAATAAAAAAAGATGTTATAAGTACCGTACCATATATACTTTCATATATGCATTCAGTAAAAAGCTGTTATTTTGAAATTACAAACAGACACTTCAATTTTATTTATTTTAATAGATACACGACGTGCACGTACGAAATACAAATAAAAGAGATAGCAAGTACCAGGCTGTTTCTTGAACGTTACTCCAATGCATGTTTTCAAAACGATATCTTATTGTAAAAAAAAATGGCGATCAATATTAATATTAAAAAATCACATAGTAAGATTTATTTTGTCCTTTCAGCGTCACATTACTTTATTTGTATCCCATTAGATATTCCAATTTGAATTTTATATCATTTTGAAATCCATCATTTAATGTTTTTTTTTCACTAATGGAAAATACCTACAGACACTTATTGGAATTTTCCTGATTAGTATCAGTTGATACTAATGACAAGACCTTGCTTCTAGTATGTACACACGATGAAACATCAAGCTATACATTTCAAGTATAACATAGCCTCGCTTTGTATAAAGGGTGTAACAAGACCCTTAACGAAGCTGAAAGTCACCTGTTCTCCCCGTCATAGTGATCATTTCTTTGTTCTACACCATACCTGGGAACCTTCTAGTTACGGAGATATTGGAGGTCAAAGTACCAACTTTTTCACTAATATTTCTACAAATACATGTTTTAATGTTTAGATTTTTACTTTAAAAACCTCCACAACATCCGCACTATTTAATCCCTCCATCAGCACAATGTTTTATGTGTGTTACATTGAGTCCTACCGTAAAATGTGATTTTTCACCAAATAAAAAAGTCGTGTCCCAGCAATAATTTTTGCGCAGTTACTTAGTTTGATGTACATAATGCTTGATTGACGGCTTCGCGATGGGTCCTGTTACACCCTGTAGATTTCCTGTACAATGAGAGATGATCATAAACTGGTTTTGTATACCTTGATTGGTGGCCGTGCGTAAAATCAATATGCCTCTCCCCAAGATATCGACTCCTCAGTTCTATTTGTACAATGTTTATGTTCAGAATTTACTGAATTCAGAATAAACAAACGGTTTCTTGGAATTGCAGTAAATGCTGGAAATATGCATAATTATAGTCTGCCTATTAAATATGTTTACATTTCAGAAAACCGATATATTCAATATGTATTTTGCTGAGTTTGAAATTGGAATCAAACGGGCACAAATCCAGCCCCAGGGTAGCTGCCGACTATACATCACGCCTGTAATCCCCACAGGGTCAAGCAGAGGTGTACAGCCACATTTCGCCAGTTATGTTTAAGTCCCATCTAGGTGATAGGAGGCAAGCCTATTGCCATCAACCGGGCACAAATCCAGAATCCGTGGCCGCTACTGAGAAATTCCTAAAAAACACTTACTGCCTCATCTATCTCAAAATCAGCCTGTGAATTGTACTCAAAGAATATAATGATTTACTATTTACCTGGATTGATCTTGTGGAACACGAAACTCTCCATGTACTGAGGATTTTCTCCATTTCGAATCTTCGATTTGTATTTTTGCTTTTTCAAAGGCAATAATACAACTCGAACCTGTGGAAGAAAGGCAAGGTTCAAATGGAGACAAAGACATTGTTTTACGATTATTCTTGATACTTATTACATTGTTGAATTCCACGATGACGCATCGAGATACCTTTATGCTATCGACATAAGGTTCTAATTTAAATGATTTACGCGTTATTGCCAAATGGACATGCAAATATGATCCTTATCAATAAATAATGCTTAGCGTAATGTTTATGGAAGGTATAAATAAAGTATTTTGCTATTGATCTTTCTTAAGAGCGTTAAAGAAATACGGCATTTCATACAAACTTTCAAGTTCTTTTATTTCGAAATCACTGAACCGATTTTAATGAAACTTTATACGCATAAGCAGGATACATAGGTCTAAATTTTCAGAGAACATTTTCGAAAAATAGTGTTACAGCTAAATTAGACCGATTTTAGATGTTCCATAGAAACAGAAATTTCCAATTATCTTTTTTTTTAAAGACATTTCGAAAAGTTCTAGTACAACTTTTTAAGACTTATGTATCCTGCTTATGCGAATGAAGTTTCATTAAAATCGGTTAAGTCATTTCGAAAAAAAGGACTTGAAAGTTTGTTTGAAATGCCGTAAGTCGTTAACGCTCTTAAGCTTGGTACAAAACTTCTGACAGCAGAGTTACAATCTAAGGAACCGCAATTTCTTGTTTTTGTTTGCTAAACGAAACTGCTCAAATGCAAGCTAAGGGTAGGCGGAAGGTAGGCCTGTAACGGAGTCAGACATTTGCTTTCCAGCTGGGTTTGATGATGGTCACACATTCAATTTCCTGAGTGTCATCATCTGCCTAGCCTTTTCCCAACTATGTTAGGATCAGCTTCCAGTCTAACCAGATACATCTGAACACCAGTATTTTACATAAAGCAACTACCTACGTATCTGACGTCCACAACCCAAATAGTCCTGGGTTATACGATATCCCTTGAAGAATTTCCCAGAATTTCGAGCCACTGACTACCTGTAACGACTGTCAAAGATCTACAAATGACCGCCGGGACCAACGGCTTAACGTGCTTTCCGAGGCACGGAGGAAACTGGGTATGTAATAGGTGGTCGTCACCCATCCACGGACCAACCTAGCCAAGCGCGGCTTAACCTGTAGATAGAGCCGAGCGGCTACATTTTTAAGGACATAAAACACACAAGTGATGCTGTGGTTTCCTGGGCTACCTACTGCACCCATTAATTATGAGAGACACAAGAGGTGTTATTGGTTTAAAAAAGGACAGTTCCTCAATTCCTCATCCATATCGTAACGATACTTTATATTGCTTTGGCCCTCTTTGAAACATACCTGGCTCTGCAGTATCTGTCCCGTACTCCTCTGCGGCAGAGTCTTGGCCTGCAGGATGTGGACGGTCATGCTGCGAACTGGAGCATCGTACAGCAGTGTTATTTCTAGGGAGCCACGCTCTTGGGAACTGCTGCTTTCACCACAGAGGAGGGAGGTGTCCTGGTAAAGACAAAACATAAAAACTACCGGTTCACTTACAAAATATAGGAATAAAACATCAATTCGCTATTTTGATGACATCAGGAGAGCGAATGGAGCTCCTTGTGAAAGTTTTTTCCTAAGGACCTAGCATACTTCATATTCTTGCTGTTTATCACTTCCGATTCAAAAAGTAAGGATGCTGGTTAAATTTTACCAGAATCGGTCTTTTCAAACTTTCACTTCGTGTTGAAGATCGCCAAAACGGTTGGAAGTGGTTCAGGTCCGTCGACGGTAGCCACCACTTTTTATCAAGCAGATTGCCGTTCGCCTTTTGTTCTAGGGCCACATACCCCTTTTTTTTTTCTTTTTTTTTTTTAGGATGGGAAATCATCAAATGACCCCCCCCGCTCTGGGCGGAGCGGAAGGGAGTGTCAGACTTGTACTGACTAAAACCCATCCATGTTCCTTCTTTGCCCTTTGTGTTCCAGGGCCGCGGTATCTCTTTCGAACAGTCCCGCAGCCCTGGCAGGCATCGGCCCGTGCGGACCCCTACGTGGTTGCTGACATCTCTTTGAGGCGCGCGTGGAACACGAACGCGCCGTCGACACGGCCTGTCGTCATAAGACGAGGGCCACATACCCCTACAGCAATATTATATAACTTGTTGTGTAACTTGTTGCAGTACAGCAATATTATATAACTTACATTATGAGCAATAGCATCGCTATCCACACTGCTCTGCGCCTCCAGCGTGTGAATGTACTCAGTTCTCTTCGGCACCACCTCATCAATCCTGGTCTCCCTAAGCGCAGTCTCCCTTAAACTGGTCTCTCTCAGCTTGTTCTCCACCAGTTCCACATCTAGCTTCGGAGCTGCCGCATTCTCGTTCTTCTCTTCGTAGTGGCATTCCACCTCCTCCTTTTCCTGGAGAGTTGGAGAGTTTAGTGCACTTGGGTAAGCAAGGATTTTGATGAGTATTTGAATGGGTAGATGGAAGGCTTGCAACATCTCGAGAGAAACAAATGAGCGCGCTTAGATTTTTGGATGTGTAAAGGTGCGGTCAGACTGAACTCCCGGCCGGACTGCCGACAACGGACTATGACAGATAATGTACTGACATATCTGTCAGTCTGGTGGCCGCTACACGGTCCACTAGCATTCATTTTTCTACTGTGGTCCAAAGGCTGGCCAAAGAGAAAAAAGGCATTCGCTATCGCCGATGTTGCAAGCTGTCATTTCAAAAGTAGGTGTTAGAATGTCCAAGAAAATTATTAGAAGTGATAAAATACATGAATTAGACACAACATAAGTAGTAGAGAACGAAATAAGTATAAAAGAGAATAAAATTCGCATGCTAATACCATTTAATAAAACTAAATGTTAACTACGAAAGTAATACTGTTAGAGACTCTTCTAAAATGCAGCGCATTTCAAGATGGTAATCATCTAATGAATATCTCATTTGCAATTCATGAACGCCGCGAGTGGCTAGGGACATCTCCTGATTGTGAGGTATTCCATCTAGAAGGACTGTTTTAACCCCTTGAAGAGCTTTAGATTGTCTCGAGAAAATGGTAATGAGAATCTTATTCGAGTAAACGGCGCTTTAATATCGTTCCGCGTTCGGTTCTCACTCAAATACCAAATCCGTGGGCTATATTTATAGTCCAGATCAACTGGAATTTCGTACATTTAGTAGTGATGCACTCAGGATAACAGGATATTGCGCAGTGGGGAGTTAAATTATGTAAATTATTGCGATTCCGTTTATATCCGGACTGACGTTTGAGTTAATACATCTGAGGTGACCTAAATACCAGAGTTAAATGAGGGGTTTATTAACACTTAACGTGTCGTCGCGGTGAGTCATGTCGACTTTCAAAGAAATCTCCGGATGCAACAAATACGGAATGCAAGTATTTAACATAATAAAAGCGTGAAACTAGTCATAGCGGAAGATATTCAAATTCAAATGTCGAACGGTCTACTGTCTCACCTGTTGGATGCGCAAACGCAGCTCTTCATCCGAGTCGGACGCCTCGAACGTGAATATTCGTTCGGGGTAATGGTTCGGTTTCGACAAAGCATCTATAACAACACAGACGTACGGACAACGTCAATCGATATACAATATTGCCCTAACCCGATCTAATAAACTACTCAAACTGTCTTGACTAAGTTCTAGCATATATCGTCCTCTACGTTTCTATGTGTGTAAACAAACACCTAGATATAACAGGTAAAGAAATTAATACGAGACCTTGATGACGCACACGACGCCCTTGGTGGTACATTTAACACTAAATGAATGTTAGTTCTTCTATACTACCTAGACAATAACGCTTTCACAAATGACTTCGCTCTATAACGAAGCCTTTATGTTAATAATTAATCACAAAATCAATAGCCATAGGTATTTTTATAAAGGTGAAGGATTTCATATTCTATACTTGGAATTTATATAAAAAAATATTATGTGATAACTTAACATCTATTGTGTTAGCAACAAAGAATACTTTCGTACCGTTCTAATGAAATATGATAAGACATTCAGTAGCTTAGTAACACAGAAGCAAAACAAAGGTTCTATGCTTACCGAATTTAGCATTGTCGATGGGAAGACAGGGGTCGGCGACGCGGGGGTTCACAGGAAGGATGTCATCGCAGCACTTGCGGCTGAAGACGGCGGAGTAGCACCAGCGCCTGCCCAGGAACAGCAGCAGCACCAGCACCAAGACGGCGAAGGCGGCTACCGCGCTGATGTACGCTGTCGCCTCCACTGTGGCACACGACAAACACTCAACACTACGCTCTAACTTCAAACACGACCTTGTGACAAAGATGTTTACCATTAGTCGGGTTGATGACGCCGATGTTGGCCACCATTCTGGCTCACTGGGAGCCCGCGGGGCGCATCGTTGCGCGCCACGCTCGCACGCTACTGATACCACTGAATTTATTAACAAACATTCGACGAATATCTGAGTTGAATATAATGCGACAATAAAGCGAACTGAGGGAAATAATTGGGACGTGTTGGCACGGTCGAGCTGTCAGTGGTGCACATGCGCCGTACGCGAGGGGCCCGTCGGGGCGTGGGGTATATTCTGCGCGGCTATAGGACGAAGGACCCGCTTACAGGTGTACTTCGTGCCTCTATACCTACGTATAGTCGAGGAGCTTTGTCGTCAAGGCCGAGGGCGGCACGTGCCCTCGCACCCTTCGTTTCTATACGTACTTTTAGAATTAAGTGTACCTAAGTAACTACATAAATATGTCATACTACACTGACAAGGTCTTCATAAATAATTTCTTACTAAAGGATTAATTTCTAGGGAACCTTGGTTTTAGAATATAAACATAGTAGGTACCTAGCTACAAAGGCTGAAATTTTATTAGTAGGTATTTAGTTAAAACGATTAAGAAGTACCAATAAACACTAAATAGAAACAGCTACCCAACAGATGAACAGTAAGAAAATTTCTATTTGCACACCTACACACTCCTCACGGTAAGTACCTACTAACTGAGAGTATGTAGGGGATATATTACAATGTTGCAATTAGGACATTGGAGATCTGCCAGAGCTATAAAACTCCAGCTATACGTCACCCACACTTAAACCAACGAGGATTTGTGTAAATATAAATAAACTATCCATCAATATGGGAAGGCTTTTAGCAGATTGAACATTATTCAGGTGTCTTCAGGAAATGTATTCAATTAGTATTGGAAATAGACGTCCCTTTGGCATAAAAATGAGATACGTGTGAAATAAGTAAAAGGAAATAACAATACTGAAATCCAAGTCGTTTATTTCCGGATTAAAATGAGAGTTCTAAATCCATTAGTGAGAAACGGCCCAGCTAATGGAAGCTTTACGGCTGTATTGCAATGGAAGACTTTGTATTTTATTTTCCCTTGTATATACAAGCTAGTTTTATATAGATTTGTTATTTCTGTAGTAGGTTCGTGTATGTGAAAGGGTATTAAAAAATAGCTGCCTGCAAACAGGGAAAATAACCACATGATTGAGCACTTAATCGATTTTTCTTGTTTTCAGTGACAGCCGCTATGTCTCCATTATTTTACTCCTAGTATTTTTGTAACATTACAAGATACGATCTACTTGATGTTTCGTCTATTAATCTGTTCTTTAATAGGTACTTAGGAATAACAAATTGATTTTGTCTTTGGTTGAAACCTGTGATTTTGTATTTTCGTATCGAATGCCTTCTCTGTTTATTGTACTAGGAATAATAGCACAAAAGTAATCTTTTGTTTTAGATCCGTGGTTTTCTATCAAACCAAATGTCTCGAAATCTCTTTCTTTTGAGATTAGTAAAAATACCTATGTAGGTAATTTATAACCATAGATTGGTCTCTTTATTTCATACACAATGAACTGTGGTCCTATTCCCATATTATTAAGGTGTAAATTCTTTTAGCATAAGCTACCACAATCTGATCAATATAAGAAATGTTTGAATTGTGTAGCCTTTATTCTTACACCTATCTATCAAGACTGTACTTTTATTCACATAGGTATGTCCTCTTTTGCAAATCTCGCAATCGAAGTGAGGTTTGCTGTAATAAAACCCAATTCTGGGTTAAGCTCGTTGTTGTACATAAGCTATATACCTATATATTGTAATTTGTGTATATCTTTTAATTTTGTGTGTAATAAAGAATAAGGCTAGCTTGCTCTAGTCCTGATGGATTACTGGTTTTATCCTCTTTTCATTTTAGGTTAGTTAGAAGTTCAATGTACCTTACAATCCTCCGCCTTATATTCAAACTCAGGAGTTATCTCAAAACAAAAATAAAAAAAACCAAATCGTAATAACTTAGAGCTTATAGTTCTTTGTGTATAGGTATTATGATTTTGTAAGTATGTTTATTCAGTGTATACTTTATTTTTATGTTAGCTATTAATTAGTTACAACAAATTATTTGAGTAAATACTAATAAAATTAACCAAAGCGAAAATAATCATTGTGATGCGATTTCAATGCTGTCAAGCTTTTGTGTTAAAGTGGGTGTGGTCAAGTATATCGATTTACATCAGTGTTGCCTGTCATTCGACTGTGTTGCTAGTATTCTAAAACAATTTTGGGTAGAAAATAATAATTAAAAACTCAACAATGAAAGACCACATTAATATTTTGAAAATGTTTTTTTTATTAACACTTACATTTTTACAGCGCTCCTAGCCAACAGAGTAATACTATAAAATGAATTGGTGTAAAGAACTGTCGAACGCAAAACAATGTTAGTTCTACAGTGTACGATAAACAAACCGCTTACAAAGATCAGATCATTACAATAATATCATCAACGACTATTGTCAGTGAGATGTACATCGTTCTCATCAAAACAAGCAAGAAGGTCACCCTAAAGAAACGAACTTCATTTAAATCTATAAACATTTCATATAATTTAGATTTTATTAGTCGCTATAATGTTATATTTTACTTTTGTAACCATTATTATAATGTTATATGTATTCGTTACGAAAAATTGAAATGAATCGCTCCACTTGGTCCTCGGCGGGTGCGTCGTCCACTAGTGGGACACCGCCGTGGGCGTCGCCGCGGCGCCCGCTCGGCAGAATGTGCCGCCTACCGCGCCGCGCAAGGGCCAAGTGCGGACTAAAACAAGATGACTCTATCATAACTGTATAATTTTAAAAATTTCTAATTACGCATCCCTACGTTTTGTTATTATCTTTTAATTAAGAAATAAAATCTTACGTAATTACCATGAGCAGCCTATTTTAATAAATTTGACAAAATTCGCTAATAATCTGATTATTTTTAGAAAAGAAAAGCGTCGGGTCCGGGCCGGGCGTCGGTTCCGGCCGGCCGGCTGACGAGAGAACGAACAATAGTCGACGGCAGTGCTGTATGAACGTGTAGCGGTGCGACGCGCGCGCACCGCCCCCCGCGCCTCTAAGCGATCGCGACTGTGTATGCTTTATTTATCTACTTTTACAATTGAAAATACGGCATCAAAATTTCAACTACCTACCTAACAGTAAGCAGTAGTACACTAAAACTCAGGCACTCCACATCGACCTCTCATACACCATGCACCCGATCGAATCGTCAACTAAACTTTTTTCACTCGAAAAATTCAACTTAAATCTAATTCACTTAAATTATAATAATAATAATGGCTTCTTAACTGTTAATTTTACAACAAATGCGTTTCGTTGGCCGCCGAGCACGGAGCGCGGCGGGCGTCATACTTCTGCCCACTCGATTCACGAACGATGAACTACCGCTAAACGATAATTTATTACTTATTACATAAGTATGTGAAAAACAATTTTTATTAGTATTACTTTTAATCTATCTTATAATGTCATCAGTGTCACTGAGGGCGTACTACTGTAACATGAAATCCGAGTCGGCGGCCGCTTGCGCGTGACGTTGGCGTGCGGCCCGGGCCGGCGGCGAGCGGGCCGGGCTGCGGGCCGCTTGCGCGTGACGCTGGCGTGCGGCCCGGGCCGGCGGCGAGCGGGCCGGGCCGCGGGCCCGCGGCCGCATGCGCCCGCCGCTGCCGCGCGACATCTCATACAAGATCAGACAGAGATTCAACAAATATCGAAAAGATTCATCAAATTGTCGCATGACAGTCGAGATACTCGAACGTTTTAAACGATCTCGATACAAAAATAACATGATTCACGATTTAAAATAATTATGTGTATAATATTTTTTTTTATATCATCACAAATACCAACTTCATTCTCCACTGTGCATATATACATACATAGTTCGTTAGAAACGATAGTGTGTGTGCGGTGGCGTAGGGCGGGCGCGGGCCCGACCGGCGCCAGCGCAGCCGCGTCCTCTCGGTCACGTTACGCAATAAAACATCAGAATAACATAGAACACTCGACAGGTACAAACACAGGTGCCCCTGCGGAGCGATGCGGTAACAAGCGGTGAGAAGCGTACACGACAGCGATTACACATATACCGGAACGGCACCGCAAACCTCTGTCAGTCTGATATAAGAACACAAATGAACTTTATGTACGCAGTAACTAACTGATGCACGACGGTGTGGACAGTGGTCGGTGCGGTTTAGTAGTAAGTCTCTTGTTCGAGCCAGCCGCCGGGGTTGCGGCGCAGGTAGAAGCGTCGGATCTCGTCGTAGATGAAGATCGACAGCATGAATGGAATGGCAGGCAGCCACCAAACGAACCTGGGGACAAACAGATCAAACATGAGTACTCATTCACTAAAGATGACGAAGTACTTAAGTATCTAAGTACCAGTCCATCATACTCACTTGAGAGGGTACATCCTCAACCCCTTGTCCATTCCAGGTGTGTAGGAGAGGAATGCAGCGAGTGCGGTTTCAAAGATGAGACCGAAGTTCAGAGCCCAGTTGCGCATGCCCTGGTGAACGATCGAGTTACGGCGCGTCTTGCAGATGATCAGATCGGCCCACTGTACCACCACGATAGAGACGAAGAAAGCGGTGTGGCAGGTGAACTCGAGAGCCTTGCGGTCGCGGTATGTCTGGAAAATTGGGGAGAATCATTATAAAATGATGAGCTAGTGGATAATTGAAGATAATAATATTGAAAATATTTGAATTTGCAAACACAATGAGCAGCTAGAGCAAAGTTAAAGGAGCAGGTGTTCTGGTTAAAATTGAACATTGCTGCTTTTTTTCTATTCCGTCATCAGAAGTAGGATAAGATAACTATAAATTGCTGCGATTTACTTTTGTTTTAAGATGCCTTTCCCATTGTTTAGCAATTCTACATTTGAGGAAGTGATAGGTCAACATACCCATTCCTGTCCATAGGAGTCAGTGAGGTCGTTGATGGCCTTCGAATCCCATTCCCTTCTGATACCGAAGAGATGCATCGGCAAGAAGCCGTTCTCAGCCATGATGACGAAGTACACGAAGAAACCGGCCGCGGCTTGGATCATGCCGATTTGGCCGTACGCCATTGAAATAAGCCTGTACACACCCGGGTACATGTCAGATTTCGGACTTTTAAGTCTTGCATGTTAGTATTTATTATTTCTTTTGTAGGGCTTCTAAGTTAACTTTCTTTGCTTGCAAATTATTAATTGTGCAATTGTGCTCAAAAGAATTTCAACGTTAAATTTCAGTGTTATAAATTATTACTCTGAATTGGGGGCCAAACTTTAGATTTAATCAAAAGAAAATTTCTATAAAGCAGTTAGTTTTTTGCAAGTATCACGGTTTTTAAGTATGACAAATAAGACTTTTTTTGTGTCATTTAAAATAACTTTATTTTGTCTGTGACTAAAGTTCTATGTTTCGTGCCTTTTAACTGTTAGAATGCGCATGATTTTAATGTCAGTCTAATTTGTCATTATTTGTTTGTTAATAATCAATTCATGCTTTGAAAACCAGAATCCCATAGTATTATTTGAATTTATAGATTAGTGTTATAAATAAAAAAGACTGTCTTATTTCAAAATATTCTGTTTTTCAAGCCAATATTTTAAATTTCAGGTTAGGTTATAAGACAATCCAATTAAGGTTCACAAGCATGCAAGTTATTTTTCAACTATTGGGCGAAGAAAGCTCAAGCGATTTTATTACAATATAATTGTGTTAATAAGGAGGTCATAAATAAAAAAATAAACTGGAAGAATAAGCAAGAAGACTTGAAATAAATATAAAAGAACTGTAACGATTGCTGTACAAAACTGCCTAACCGTGGTGTATGTAACATGTGGGGCTTGGAAGCGCTATAGCTGTGTGATCGGCACTACAACGTGCTTCAACTATGGAGAATATACTACATAATATAAACCAATATATACGTAAAATATATACTAAGAAGAAAATATAAAATAAAAATAAATGTTACAATATAAAAAGATGCTCCATGTCGCCTAAGACATTCCTTCAACAAAAACGTTTGTTTAAAAATATTAGTTATGAACCATTCGGCCACCACTAGTCTACTTTGGCTAACACGTAAACTCACACACAATAATAACCACTAGTGCGCTCTCTATGATAGAGACTAAAAACATTTCTCTAATGGTTCACTAAAACGTGCAACTTTTTTTTTCGACACAGCATTGCATCGCTAACTTTAATAATTGAATTTCTAATATTGAAATATGGAAGAGTGAAGATAATACAGATATAGAAAGTACTAGGTCGTCTAGTTCTAGAGACTTCTAAGGCAATTTTGTAAAAATCTAAATATATTTAAACAAGATAATAGATTTAATTAAATAAATATTGTTGCTATGAAGAATTCGGTATATTTATTTTGTATTATGTACTTGAAAGCGACGCGTCTATTTATATTTCTATTAGGAGTAGGGTATACTCTAATTGATATAACAACGGGTTGACAGCCAATTGCAATACGATGGACAAGGTGGGGGGGATTGGATCGTCATAATCACTCTTCCACATCCAGTTTCAAATGGTACTGTTGAACCACAAGTAGCCGCACCACTCTAAATATTTAATCTCACCAAATGAAGGTGGCTGTATGCACAAGTTATGACGGTGGGCTAGTCGTTGTGTTAACACCCAAATGAGAATCTAGTAAGCGCTGGGCTGGGCCCGGTGGCGGAGTGGGTGCGGGGCCAACCTTCTGTTGACGAGGTTGTCACGGTAAGGGTCCCGCGGCTGCCGCTTCATGATATCGGACTCGGGCGCCTCGTACGCCAATGATATAGCAGGCACCTTTGGTAACACAAGCAATCAGGACAAACCAACACTCGCGCGACTGGCACGCACCGACTTATACATAATAAATATACGTACATACACCCCTCGGCTACGCCGCAACCTATATATCTACAACTAGCGTTATTAGAAATTAATTAATATCAAAAAATACATTAAACTATTTATCGTAGGTACTTAAATTACGCATAAAATTAGCTAGTAAATATAAAAGTGGAAAAATTGGCGTGATTGAGATTCAAAAATTATGGCAGCTGGTACTAGCCTTGAGGAGACAAAATATCTGAAATACTACGCTAGTGAAAGAAGTTACAAATATAAGCCCTAGCAGCATGTTGTATCATGTAAGTTATAATACAGTGTCGCTGTACCTAACAGTAGATAGGTACGTAGAGTCGTACGTGTATAATATATGAGTATGCGTGTGATGAAGCCTGTTGCGTATCGTGTGAGAGAATACCGAATGAAAGGATGTCGCTCGTGAGATCAATATCGTGTCATGAGATCATGAGAGGTAACAAATGAGAAAGTCAAAATACAATAAGTATACAATAAATAAATAATCAGTAATTGTAAAGACGTCGAGTGTGTTCAAACATGCACGATAGACAAACGACAGAGACAGGGAGACACCAAACTTACCTTGGCTCACGAACACAGAATATAGCGGAAAAGAGAGTATTAAAAAACCACAAATATACAATGGAACAATGCGTTTGGTCTGTGAGCACGACACGTGTGTCGAAACACGTTATTCCATCACCACATCAAGCTACATAGTTAAAGGAAATAGGAGATACGTTAGTATAGAAAAATATATAAAAAGACATCGCAAGGCAAAGTTAGGAGCGGTGCGATTGTCGCCTTCAATATCCACACACAGACAGTTCTAGAATCGTGTTCCTACAGGACATCGTCCACACACTGCAGGCAACAACCAAACCTCAATATTGAAGACTAGACACGTGGTAGCAAGCAAGTAGCGGATAGAATAATATCTTTGAACGAGTCTCTTAACTCGGGATGCTTTACCTCTCGTTAACGAGTTTATCAGTGAAAGGGTTACGCGGCTGTCGCTTCATAATGTCAGATTCGGCCTCCTCGTAAGCCAGGGAAATGGCGGGCACCTACACAAACACTAGCGACGTGAGCGACCGGCGCAGGCGCACCCGCGCCTCAAACGCTCACGCAAACGCACGAAAGCGTGGTGCATCATTGTCACATGTGTACAACATCGAACATATAGCAACACCGTTACAATCAGACGCCACTACCGAGAAGGCAGAACAACGGGGACCTTAGTCCAATACACTTCGAGCTCAGTAGCATATGCTTGCAACTAGTTACGCTTATAACTATCACACAAAATAAAATTAACACAAAAAATGTAGATCATGAGATGACTTCAGTTGCAGACGGGACTCTTGGTAACTTAAAATATACAAAATGAACCGAATGGTATATATGGATGAGGATGTAATGTTTTTGAAATAAATCACAATGTTCGATGGACGTTCTCGAATTGATTTGATGTTGATGGAGTGACTGAGTGATCAAATGACTGTGGTACTGGTAACATCAGTGTGTTGTGTTTGTCTTAGCTGTAGGACATATCTATGTGGACCTTATGCGGACGTCACATACTGTCCGTCTTGGGCTTATAAACGGCTTGTATTTCACGGATGTCATCAAGTTTCAATTAATTTAAGGATTAGTACAAAATATAGCTACGTACATCATCCCCTCATTCCTACTAGACTCCCAGCCAACTTATCAGGAACATGATACGGATATACAACACGTATTAGTACTGTAGCCTACTAGTTTGTCTGCCTGATTTTAGTAGAATCATGCATGACTCTACATTTTTATTACACTGTAACACAATATTGTTATTTACGTAATCGTAACTTACATTACATCCTTATAAAACATAATTACAAAAGCTACTTTTGAACTTAATGATGTAAGATTCTGGTCGTTACGTTTACGTGAATAAGGTACACATTAGAAAAACACCCACTCGTTACGATATCGAGACAACAGCGACGTTATTAGCTGAAAACCAGTTAGTAGTTATATGGCAACACAGTATGTAATCACTTAATAAAGACCTCTCATTGACTAGTTTGTCGCAAAATGGGTTCCTAGGCGGACGTTTCATAATGTCTGCTTCAGCCGTCTCGTAAGCCAGCGCGATCGCTGGCACCTACGTCAATCACTAATTTAATATAAACTGTAATAATCTTAGCAGCTCGAGGGTTCATCAGCTGAAATATTTAAGTAAAATACTTTCTTCTATCAATATTTTATTCGACAGCCCTTGTTCATTCATCTGAATTTTTAGGATTTTTGAAGATTGCCCAGAAAATAAGTAGAGTTTTTTTAGAGCTTTTTCGTATTAGAATGAACAAAAGTTGTGAATAATACCAGTAACAATAACATAAGTTTACAAAAATAGTATTATTGTATGCTACATTGAAAGAGCCAATTTCAAGACCCTTTCCAGATCCACGTCAAAACTCAACTTTGTACAAAATTATCATTTAATATAAAGAACAAAGTAACTGACTCTTGCAACATAACATGTTTTATACCAGAATAGAGCAGAGTACTCTAGAAATAAGGTCGAACTTACCATGTCAGTTCCCAGATCAATGCAGAGGATGGTAACGGTTCCTAAGGGCAGAGGGATGTCGCAGAGGATGAAGGCAAGGAAGGGCGAGATTTCGGGAATGTTGGAGGTCAGGGTGTACGCAATAGATTTCTTCAAGTTGTCGAAGATCAGGCGGCCTTCCTCTACGCCAGTTACGATGGAAGCGAAGTTGTCGTCAAGCAGGATCATGTCGGCAGCCTAGGAAATTGTTTGATGGTCAATATTGATATCATTTTTACGCATTTTATTGTATATGTTTTTTGTGTTGTAGAAACATGTTTTATGTTGCTGCAACAGTGTTTGCAACTTTTGATTGACCAGTCTTTTGAGTTTCTCGTATGTCCCACTTACTTGCTTAGACACGTCAGAGCCAGCAATACCCATGGCAACACCGATGTCAGCCTTCTTGAGAGCGGGCGAGTCGTTCACACCATCACCAGTCACAGCCACGATGGCTCCAAGTCGCTGGCAACCTTCCACAATGATCAGCTTCTGTTGTGGTGATGTACGGGCGAATACGATTTCCGTGTGATATCTGGTTGATAAAGACAATTATTAGTATGAAGGCATTTTTTTTATGTGCAATAATTAAAGGGATTTTTTTCTGATAATATGTGTCAATGTTGATATTAAACATCCGTTTGGCGGAAACAGACCACTATATTTTTAACTTTTTTTATATAATCAGTTATTAAATGATAAATATAATATGTACTTACTTCAGAATCTCATCAAGTTGGTCAGAGTTAAGTTCCCTGAGCTCAGTTCCGTGGATAACAGCGGCCTTAGCTTCGCGAGGGTTGACTTCAGAAACGGGGATGTTCAGCCGAGCGGCAATGTCCTCAACGGTCTCGTTGCCTTCAGAGATGATACCTACTGACTTGGCGATAGCCTTGGCAGTGATAGGGTGATCACCAGTTACCATGATAACCTGGGAAAGGCATGTACAGATAAGCACCTAACAAGTTGTAATAAAGCACATTTTGGGTTGGTTTTTTTTTCAGTTCATTTTTACCTTGATACCAGCCGATCGGCACTTAGCGACAGCGTCGGGTACGGCAGCACGTGGAGGATCAATCATACTCATCAGTCCAACGAAACGAAGGTTGTCCAATGGGAAGTTAGGGTCATCGCTGTTGAACTTGTAGCCAATGGGATACTTGTCTGAGGGCAGTTGGAGATCGCAGAATCCGAGCACACGCTCACCAAGTCCACCGAGTTCCAAGTAAGCGTTGTTGAAAGCTTCTTTCATTTCCTCGTCCAAAACCTGTCCAAAGAAGAACGTATAAATTTTTGACAATAGAAATTGAATGTGCAGACATTTATGTTCAGTCAGTTGTTTTACCTTCTCCTTTCCGCCAATGAAGATAGTGCTGCAACGTTCCAGAATCCTTTCGGGGGCGCCCTTCATCACAAGTAGATGGCGAGGATCGCTGGGGTCATCGCTCTCGTGGATCGAAACCTGGTACTTGTTGGTAGAATTGAAGGGAATCTCCATTGCCTTCTTGTTGCGCTTCCTGATCGACAAGACATCTCCAAGAGCCAGTTCCATACATTTGAGCAGAGCAGCCTCTGACGCGTCGCCGGCAACTTCCTTCTTCAGAATTGGGACACCATCCTGACCTCCCTTGAATTCAGCTCGGTTGCAAAGAGTAGCGATCTTAGCGAGGGCCTTGAATCCTGGGCTGGTGCGGTCTGAGAACAAAGAACACCATTAATACAAACTCTGTCCAAAATCGAAGAAAAGTTAATTCTGAACTTCCACGATTACATACCATATTGAACTCCAGACTGATCTTCTGTGGTGTCAGCTTCAATGATCTGGTTATCGAACCACATGTGAGCGACTGTCATCCTGTTCTGTGTCAAGGTTCCGGTCTTGTCAGAGCAGATGGTGGAAGTTGATCCGAGGGTCTCGACGGCCTCCAGATTCTTGACCAGGCAGTTCTTGGAAGCCATTCGTTTGGCAGTCAAAGTCAGACATACGGTTACAGTGGCCAATAGACCTTCAGGTACGTTGGCTACGATGATACCTGTAGGACGGAGATAGGTTTAACACTGAGTACCTAACATATGAAAAATATTAAGTGTATAAACTTTTTTGCCATCACTACTTACCAATAAGGAAGATGACAGCATCCAGCCAGTGATAACCGAGGATGAAGGCAATGACGAAGAAGGTAACTCCGAGGAACACAGCCACGCCAGTGATCAAGTGGATGAAATGGTGGATTTCCTTGGCAATGGGGGTCTCTCCAGTGTCCAATCCGGAAGCCAATCCAGCGATACGACCCATAACCTAACAGATGGTACAATTTATAGATATACTTGTAAGGAACACTAAATTCATATCACCTTTTATCCCAAACTTTCGACTTACCGTATTGTCGCCACAGCAGATGACAACGCCCTTCGCCGTACCCTCGACCGCGTTGGTGGAGAAGAATGCCAAGTTCTTGGTTTCCAATGGGTTTTCATGAGTGAAATCGGCTCCACGCGATTGGGGCTCAGATTCGCCAGTTAAACTTGAGTTATCGACCTTGAAGCCTCGTGCCTCGATGACACGGATATCGGCAGGGATGCGGTCCCCAAATTTCACCTAGGAATGACGGACAAATTTTAGTTTTATATGTTCATCGGGACCCAGATGAGTTATGTGCTGGAAAATTGTATCGTGATTCTTACCTCAACAATATCGCCAAGCACCAAGTCTTCAGCACGCAGCGTCAGCTTCTCACCCTCACGAATGACAGTAGCGAACTGAGGTACCATGTTCTTGAACGATTCCATGATCTTTGAAGACTTGCTTTCCTGGTAGTATGAGAAGATGCCCGTAACGATAACTACAGCCGCCAATACGATGCCGAGGTACAAGTTGTCATCCGCAGGTTCCTCAACGGTACTCGCCTGGGGATTAAATGAGTCAGGGTCAATTGGATTGCTACTTTACTTAATTGTTTAAGTATAATCACACAACTCCTTTCATTGCTACTGACCTGAATTCCGTAGGCAATAAAGCAAAGGATAGCACCAATCCACAGTAATAATGCGAAACCGCCGAACAGATTTTTACAAAACTTCACCCACTCGGGCGTCTGTTTTGGCGGCGTGAGTGCGTTTGGACCGTCTCGTTCAAGATTCTCTTTCGCTTTTGCGTGACTAAGGCCCTGGAAAAAAAAAGATAAGATGTGTACTTCAGGTTCCAAGATTTGTTAAGCTTTGTATTTAATTTCCTCAAGCGGAGTTTCAAAAGCGACCATCTTACATTTTCGGGATGTGTTTGAAATCTTTGGTAGAGCTCTTCGGGTGTTACTTTGTGAAAATCGATATCCAACTCTTGTTTGAGATCATCTAAATCTCCTGCTTTCCGTTTTTTCGCGGGTGGTTTCCGGCGTGTCTGTAAAATTTACACAAAACATACATGAATACGGGGCATAAGTATTTTTCGGATCTATAATTTAACACATTATTAAACTGAACAGTTTCCGCTTTTATCATACAAGCGAAATGATGAAGTATCAAAATGCAATGCGAAATAAAGTGCATTGAAAACCATGCAATACTTTAATGTTGACAGCTGCTTGTCTTGCGACTGCTGGCGCCTTTGGTCACTTAGCAAGATAATAATGAAAGATGGTAATGTAAATAAAAACCTTGTACTGTCCGTCAGCGGTTCTGTTATCATCCTTAATGGGTCCAATGGTGGCGACGCGGTACGAGTCGGTACGGCCATGCTGTAAACACAACTAGGGGCTAGACACATTCTACTAGGCGGCCCTATGGGCCATGCACTCATGGATGAATGGGTGGTAGTGAAGAGCATCGATATCGTATGGAACCATCCTAAAAAGATCTCATGAAATGCATAAAGAACAAAAGTGAGATGCATGCAATATCGATACTCAACAAAAAAACACGTAAAAGAAAATCATAAAGCATCTGGATGCTGTATCTTCAATCAATAAACATGAAACAATCCAGGCACTTTGTTAAAAAATAAATGACGAAATGTATGTTGACTTTAAAATAAGACAAAGGGTAGCGCTAATATACAAATTGCATCTAATGATTGTTGTGCTAACTATTGATATAATAATCTACAATTTGTAAGGGTGTGTAGGGAAAAATTCAATAGAAGTACGTTTTCATTTGAAAAGCATTCAATTGCAAAGCATTACACAGCAACAGAGCGTATGAGGCATAACCTTGCCGACCGAGTGCTCTATAGAGCTAGGGACCAACGGCTCAATGGCGCTCAATTGGTCTGAACTAGTTGCGCGTGCGAACCTGAGCGAATGTAAGGACACCGCACAGGCGTACAGGTACGCATGGACGATTTTACACATAGAACGAACCTCGAACACCAAAGTATAATACCAAGTGTCCATACTACAACTGAATACTCACATTATCTTTATCCATAGTGATTTGGATTTATTTATGCTTCAGGGAGTACGTCCTATCGTCAGGGTGTGTTATTGTTAACTGTCCAAATAGTCACTCGGTAATGGACGACCTCAAAGTTAAAATTGCCTGGATATGGGCTCTTACGTAACGAACGAGTACGTTACATGCGCTAAAGGGGAGTAATGTCACAAAGTCTAAATGCGTCCGCGGTGCCGTAAACAAGCCCGCCGTCGCCGTCGATAATTGATGAACGTTTTCATAGCAGGCCTCATTAAACCGCGCCCAGAATTTCCGTGAAGGTTATCGCGAGAATAACTAGAATAACAGGCTGTGAAATGCACTCGTGCCGGAAAATGTTAGGAGTAATGGATTGTATAATTAAGGGAACCTTCGAGTAAACTAAGAAGTCCGACTTCCGTTACGGGTAGGGGCGGTATGAATAATGGATGTCCAAGATGGATTGAAGTTTACAAAAGGGGTGTCGATATAACGGCCGCGTGAGAGAGAATGATGAAAACGGAGTTTGGCTACTGTCTTGTACCACTCGGTGCAAGGCAGGGGCCACACTGGAACTGACATGCGGCAGAGGCGACGGAGGCGGTGCGGCGCGGCGGCGTGTCCCGAGTTACATAAGCGGCGCGCACATCGGGCATGCGCACTGCGGCCCAACCCCCGCGCGCTACCCTCGACATAAATAGCTAAAAGACAAGGTTGCCACCCCGGGGCCCCGGCGACCGCATTTATAATCTCTATAAAGGTTAAACCGGAATATCTGATGGAAAATCGAAACTGGTTCTAGCAAGAATAAAACATCAACCGTCTACATGGGGACGATTAACCCACTTTTTAAACCATGAAACGAAAGGATCGGTTAAAAGTAATTCTGTTGTGGGAGGGTCTTCCGCGACGCGTGTAATACCATTTATTTTCACGAATAAGATCGAATAATAACAGTACTGACAAAAATGCGTGCTAAATCATTGACCTCTTGCAAAAGAATGAATTATAATTGCCCAGATAGCAAATCAAAACATTAAACAGAGGTGATTCAGTCAACGAATGGCATACAAATGCCATGTCATGTGTCAGCCGGCCGGCGAAGATTCATTGCCACGGCCGCAAAACTGCTTTAAACCGAAAATTTGTGGTTACTACTGTAGTAGATTCGTGACGCGTGAATGAGACAATTATTTTTAACATTAATGAAGCGCGGCGTAAGTGACGTGCCTCCGGATCCCCGTGACGCCGCGATCTACGATCGTTGCCAAAACACTATTATTATCTAAACCCTACGTTCCCGTGGCCTATCTGAGAGATCTAGACGAGCACCATCATCTGCCTAGCCTTTTCCCAACTATGTTGGGGTCGGCTTCTAGTCTCACCGGATGCAGCTGAATACCAGTATTTTACATGGAGCAACTGCCTATCGGACCTCCACAACCCAGTTAATTTAATCTAGATACATATAGATCTAGGCGAGCAAAAGGAACAATAAACATGTACACGCCCACGCGAACCGACATCGAAAACTAGAAGTAACGAAAAATTTATCGATTTGCATTTATTTTATAATCTTGCATTAGCAGCACCGGTGATTGATTGTGATGCTAACACAATTTTTGTTCTAAAGAAAACTTTTAGCGAAAGTATTTTGCTATTTGTTTCTGCATTTCGATTATCTCAATACTTAAATCAACCGGAAGATTCCAGAGCTGTTACTTCGTTTACATAGCTAAGATGCATGTGCTATTTCTTGCGTGTCTGATAAAATAACAAATTGTAGCGCACTCGATCTTAATTTGCGTTAACGATTATGATTTATTGTTATTGATATGCCCACGTTAAAAGAAACAATCAGAATAAAACCGAAAAAGGTATTTGGTCATCCGTCCCGAAGATAAAGTTGAAAGTTACACGAGTATTATTTATTTTTGATAACCTTTGTGTAATTGTACTGGCAAATTAAGAACAATGAATTCTTAATTGTTCTGTTGTTCTTATTACTTTGAAATATCAGTTATCTATCAAAGTTCGAAATACAATTCCCACCGAAAAATAATTTAAAGTGCAAGTACAAATCTCTATAACAGAACACGAAGGAATTGTTACTAAGGCAATGTTGAGATCCGAATGGTATGAAGGACCGAGACGATCTGAGAGGAATGCAAGAGGAAGTGATTAGTCTGCAAAGGATGGCAATAGTTTTGTAATTGCGCAATGCATGGCACCAGTCCATGGCACTGTGGCCGTGGCAACAAATGGTGGACACTGGACAACTATCAGGCGACAATCTACAGCAGATGTGTCCTTTAATCGTAATGCATCCATTTATTAGCGGAATGATATAAATCGCTGCTGCAATGGTGTCTCTGCTCTTTATAATGGTTGTATGACATAACTGTAATTCTTCTTAAGTTATTTAAATGCAAATGCAGTTCAAAATTTGATTCAAAATAATTTAACTATGAAACGTTACTAGAATTTGTTCTCCCATCCGCGTTAATTATGAAAAGATTTATTCAAAGAAGACTAGTCGGATTAAGTTTGTACCAGAGGAATGACTGCGGAACCATTGTTTACTCAGAATTCAATTAACTCAAGAGCTTCCAATAGATTTAAATTGCAATGAGAAGACGAAGAAGAATGAGAAGAAGTGTCAAGACGACAGAATAAGTTTAGAGCATTAGGAAACTCCTTCAAGGACCAAGTCTAGCATCCTAATTGATGCGTGCTGTCGTCATAAAGGATAAAGGAAATACTCCAATAGAGCGACGGTACTCTATGCGATTTAAATGACATAATGACGAAGGCAATTTTCTAATAAACCTTCGGTACTCTTATAGTTGTCGTGTCCGAACCACGGTTGGCTCCCGCGACAACCTGTTAGCCACTTCCTCCAGAACACCTAGTGAGGAATGGTCTTTTTGCCTTAGTAATATGATCACGTGATCAGGACATGACGTTCGTACAAGACAGGACATTCGACCTAAATGGGCGTGAGCAAACTAGGGCACGCTGAGAGCTAAAATCAATATTTTCTGCTAACAGGAATTGTACTGCGCGAAATGTACAGATTTTGCGGGCGTTCTGTTTTAGCTGATGCTACTTTGAATTTTGGCAAAATGATATATCTTTATCATACTTTATTTTGTAATACTTTTGTTTTTGGGCGTATGATTAGCAAAGTGCTAAAAAATATTTTGGCGAGAAACGTCGATTTTCAAGGAATTTTATCTGGCAGCAATAGAGTTGGAATTGGGATATTGTGGAATAATCAAATCCCAAAGTAAACTACAAATTATTTGTAAAATCATCAAATTCAGAAATCGTCTATTTGAAGCGGTACTATGATTCCGCAGAATGGTAATCCGTTTTAGGAATTTTCTTGCCAAACCAGTTTCTACCCTTCGGAAACAGTATTTCAATCAGATTTTTTGTAATACGAACGGCTATTTTTAAGACCGACCCCTTTTTGAGAGATCGCTTAATTTTTATAAGAATTTATTCAAAGAAGAATTAAAAATTATGAAGATGAGAGTACAAAGTTGTACGAAAATGCAATCAAGACAAAATAATCTAAAAGGCGAATTACCAAAGATGATTCAAGACGATTCTATATTTGAAGGAATTCTTATAGAAATATTAAATGGAAATATCAGGATGTTTCAAGGAAGTGATTCGGTGCTGGCATATGAGGGACCGAGCGGAGTGTCCCTCTCCGCACAGATCGATGCGCCGAGTTACGCAACCCGACCGGCGCCGTCTCCGATACATTACTCCTCTTCAGCCGCCCGAACTTCGCAATTAAATATATCCTTAAATCTTCTTAAATCCTATCCTAAAAATATAATAACTACAGACTAAAAGACATTCAGTGCAATATTATAATTAAAATGGACAAAGGAAATCAAGCGGTAACACGGAGAAAAACGACGACTTTTCGTGCACAGGATAATGGACCGGTTGAAATTTCGTGACAGAACAAAGGCGATGGAACGTGCAAATGGTTTCCTGCGGTGAGACTGCACAGAGACATGAGACGAGGACCGCAAGCACCGTCCACGAGCAGCCGAGCCCCGCTGCAGACGGAGGCTCCTTCGTTACCTTTCCGCACTCACTGTTTGCGACATGCACTTACACCTTCACGAAAGCACTGTCTCGCCGACTCGGCACGCTACTGTAAAGGCTAAGGCAAGCACTACTGCAAGCACCGCACTCACCTCGCCCATTTTCGCTAGTCTTTATGTAAAGGCGGATAAAAAGGAACAAGCCGCCTCTCGGTCTCGCCTCTTTCCCTCAACGGAGTGGGGTGGGTCGTCGCTAGTTCTGCAACAACCGGGACCGTTACGGTTTCCTCGTTCCAACGTAAAAACTTAAAAAGTGTGCGCTTTCACGTAGTCTCGTCGCACGGCACTGGCTATGTCATCTTTGTACGAAACTAAAACCCGGTATGAGAGAGGTGCGCGGATGGCGGAGGCGCGTAGGGCGCGACGTTCGGCGGCCTGCTTCGGGCGGCGACTGACGGTGGGGCCGGCGCGTATCGAGCCGACGGCGCACTGACGTCACACTGCGTCACGACGCCAGCGCCGCGCACCAGCGACGCGCGCAACCCGCTGCGCGCGGCGCCCTCTGCCGCCACCGCCCCGCTCGTAACCTTCCACAACCGGTACGTTGACAGCCCCTACTGATCGACAAGCTTTCCGGCGACGCACGTTCACCAACGATACTATCTACCAAATATTTGTACGATTTCAGAATTACTTAAATAACTTGTTTAGCCTAATCCTACGTACCCTGCCTGATATATGGAGTGGCTATTATAATAGCCACTATACGAACGTTCTTATACACGGCGTTAATAAATTTTTATGAGCGTTTGTCGGTAGGGCGCGCGGCGTAGGCGGGCGGAAGGCCGTCTCGGCGGGCGGCGCGCCCATCCTTAATACTATATCGAGTACTTATTGACAAACGGTCTTATCTTGAGGGCAAACTCTTAGCGGAAGAGGGCTTATTATCACCAAAATAAGATGTAGACCGATATATTTAAAGTGTCAAACTCGTTGGCAAGTTTCATTTGATCAAGACTTGTGGTTTTCCAGAGCATCAACGTTACCATCAGTTTATATTTGGGTGGTCAATAAATTTTATAGCGAATGAATACATTTGCGTCCGGTTTATTGCATTCGTATTATGATAATGTCATAACCTCCGCACATAAATAAATTCTAGACGTAAATGTTTTATAGTCAGTGGCCCTCGCAAAGTAACTACCCCGGTCGGCTAAATCCGTAGGTTTCAGCTTCTGAAACACACGCGGAATTTATTACTTTTGATCGCGGACTAGAAACCCGCATTACCTCCAAAAAAGAGGCTTTAGCCGTGTTATATGGGGGTCATTAAATCTTTTGTCCGAAAAAACTTTACCGTACACATTGTATTTCAAGCTTGAACCTCTCGTATTTTTCGTTCAGCTGAGCATAGTAACCGCATCGTAGGATGTTCAATGAATTTTCAAAAGTTCGAAACAAATATCGTGATAAACTGTGGCCACAAACAAAAGCCTGGAAACAATTCTAAACGAAGAACAAGCGATGCATTTCCGAAGCTAATTTTAGATAATCGATGAAGTAAATTGCTATCGGCGTCTTTGTGGGACATTCGTTTCGCCGTATGCAAGTGGTGATCGATCCGATTGCCTGGAAACCAGGACAGGCCATGAATATCGTAACACTAACAGCGAACTAGCGTCTGAATAAATGATTGATGTCTTAAAAATATGGCTGTAATAAATAAATCACCGACTGAAAAGATGTATGAAGATCAGAAAATGTTCGGCGGATCGTATATGTAGCTAATAGTCGAAATTGTTTATAAAAGCCTTTGTTATTTATACCAAAGAGATCAAAAGGGTAGCTGTAATAAACTTAGTAATTTGGATTTCAATAGGAACATGTGTCCACGTGTCGATTTGGAATACATGACATAAGTTAGCATTTTCTGGAGCGTTACCAATTTTTTGTGCCTTTAATATTTTTCTGGACGCTAAAGTCACGCTAATTGTAAAACCGAACAAATTTTTTGGACAATTGTTAAAAGGGCATTTGTTTGTGAACATAGAAACGGGTTCTTGTTATATAGGCATTATTTAGTAATAAAACAATGGTATGAGACATAATCGGCAAAAATTACACCGTACTACTATTATGCGATTATGATAGTAGTTAGTTAGGTACATATTACGTTTTAAACAATACTTTTTTGATGAGTAGGTTAAAAGTAAGTCGATAATCCTATTATGGACGAAAACAATGATGACGTAATGTTATTGAAGCAAAGCCTAAGTTAGTTTTAAATAGGTTACTTAGATAAGAATAACTTTTAAGAGTTCACTTTTAGCAACACGATTCTTAAAATATGGCCTTTAATAAACACGTTTCTGTCTGGAAACTTTTTTGCTTAGATTTTCCGATAAAAAAAAAATAATAAACGATTTTTACCATCGCATCATCTTGTTTTAAGCTCGTGTTGAATTTAGCAATTCATCCCTCTGTATACGAGGTGAAAGGATTAATGACAGGGCGAAACTCATCAATTTTCACGTCATCCCTGTCGACATCATACCCAGTTGCAAAGCTGTCAGGGCTTGATAATAATGACCAGATTAGAGACACACTTACACAAAAACATTCGTTACGTTATATCTTTGATTATACAATATTGTCGTCATTAACTATTCATCTATGCTATGACAATGACTCATAAGGGTTTCCCGACGCAGACACGCTATTATAATATGCGTGTTGCGTGACTACTATAAGTGTTACAATATAAAACGTCGGCATGGCCTCTACAAACAAGGGTACATTTTAAATGCATACCGAACTAGGCGTAGTAAAACGTGCTATCTACGCCCCAAAAGCGAAAATATCCAGGACATTTTCGGACGTGGAGTGGTTACCGCGGAATACATTTCCGCCACACCGAGGGCGATACCTGTCAGATATTAATTTCCGGCACTTGACGCCGCTTGCCCCGGCGTAATTACACGTCAGCAAATATAGACACATCGTAGGCGTTACACAGCCAGCGACCAGCCCTACACCTCCACTTGAGCACGCAAAAGCCCTCGAACAATATTAGCTTTTAATTATAATGATGCTAGAATGGTAGACGTTATAATAAGCAAAGGTTGACACTTGTAAAGTCTTCCTTATTGAGATCTTTCAGAAAAAAATCTTTTATTTTTGAATCCAGACGACCACAATAAACGTTATTTCTATGTTGCAACTTTGCAACAGTCGGGGTGAAAAACTCGATCGTAAATGCGTTGAAGCAATCGTTGCTACATTTTATTCGCAATCTCCTGCAGCCTATTCCTCCCTGTTACAATAAAACGTGAAGTTGCACACTTTTCAATTTCAGCGTCCGTCGTGCCCCGCCTGTGCGCGTATTTTTCATTTTACTAGCTCTGGACCGGGATGTGAAACAAAAGGACTTTTCCACTCATTGTTTCAGTTGATCTAGAATTGTGAGCATTCCAACAGTTTTTCTGCGTAATTGCCGAGGATTAATTAAACTCGGGGGAGCTCTAGGCTCTAGCATATTATGGAAACTTCCGTACATAGCTCGAGCTATAAATATCTGAAGCATTCGTTTCATTTCGTCATTAATATCCGTATTTCCTAGTAATTGGTGTCCTACGGGATCTACTTTTTGCAACACTTAAAATATGAAATATTTCATAACCATTACTACGGTTAGCCACACATCGCCTTAGATAACCAGGTAAAATGTGCCGGTGGCGATCAATATAATTGCAATATGTCAGATACGTGAATAATATAGTACGCATGCATAGCCGGGCTGCCGGCAGGGTGGCTCCCAGCATAGGTCAGTTACCGTGCGTTGCGAACACGCCATGAGGTTGAATTTATATTTAATGCACTTTCAACCATTTTCTTTGTTCCTTATATAACGTACGTCACTTGGAAAAATCTAATTTCGTTCTGCTACTGCGTAGTGGCTAATTATAAAACCAAAACCTTGGACAATTTTTAAGACCTAATTTAAGCGACTTTAGGTAGGTATTACGTAAAGTAGAATGAGCTAAGTAAGCATGTTATTGAAATTCAGTAGGTAACAAGAAAATTACTATTTGTTGGACTAGTTTTTATGAATATTAGAGATTTTAAGTAGTTACACCAAATACAATGGATATTGGTGGTCTAAGAGCTATTTGCCGCAAAAATGGTCATGTGTCAGCTTGATATGAAATTCATGTCAAAAAGTCAAAGGCGACAAAGAGATTTTAAACGTAGATAATTCACAGGGTTGTTCATGATATATTATGTAAAGCATTAGTATCAAAGTCGGGGCAGCGGGCCATTCCTTCGTCGTGAAAGACCGGCTGATATGAAAATTCGTCGTGAAGCGGCCGGCGGCGGGCGGGGTGTCAGAGAGGGGTGCGCGGTTAGGGGGGCGGAGGGTGCACGGAGGCTCTATTTGGGTCACCCCGGGCGTCATTCTCCACGATCAATAGTGGAGTCGGCGCGCGCCGTCTTCCCTCTCGCTCGCGCGCCGCCAGTTACCTAACGCGTCTCGCACACTGCCCCACCAACATTAATTATTTTACAAATCACCCCTTATATGGGAACTATTGAGATAATACTGAAGACAACTAATAACCCCCATTAGGCCACAAGCCGTAAATTCGATTAAACAGGATGTATTGCGCACTTGATCAATACAAGAGTAACCTAACGTGCTTAGGTACATCCTAGTCCTTTCGTGAACTGAACTCGAGGAGTTACGTAACTCAGGACAAAAGATATATATATATATATATATATATAAAATAATGAACAGTAAACAGGACTACTGTAAAGAATTTTATCAGTCGACGGCGGTTTCAAATGACCCATCTCAAGATATTCAGCGGCCATCTTCAAGTAGAATAGATGGTGCAATAAATTGCCAGTCAGCGCTATCTCAAACGGCTCATAATTTTAAAACTACGCTGAAAGCTTATAATGAGGCGTTCCGAGTCGAGGAGCGGGCTGAAGTGGCCGCATAAATATTACTGACGAGTACCGACGAGTACCCGATGAAGCGGGGAATGCTAACTAGCTGAAGATGTTCATCTCCGGTGAGAAAATTGTGCCTCCCTCAACGCAAGTATGGAATTTGTATGTCAGATTACGTAATTCTATAAGAACCGTTATGGTACAGAAAAAACATCTCTACTTACTTATATCGCAGAACCTTCATCTTGTGAAACAAACGGGAAAACAAACTGATCGGTCTCGGGAGAATTCTGGACATTTGCATTTTGAGTGAATTATTGGACCAACTTTTTACATTAAAGTTCATCGGCTTGGATACGAAACTTTTGAGCTAGCGATTCAGATATTAAATATTTCGTACTTGCATTCTGCTCTGGGGTTTCATTAGTCAATCCAGAAGCTTGAAAATGCATTATATGCTCGTATCTGTTAGCAACGTATTCTTCGTGAACATCGTAAATCATCTATTGTTAGGTAAAATACCTAGACCGCAATCCGCGTGCTTCAGAAATAGCCCGGCTTCGGTAAGTACGTTGGGATATAAGGTAAACTTTCGTATATAGGTAACTAGGTGACGTACGACGTCAAATATTATATTCGTTGGCGAAATGTGAGCATATAACCCCTAAAGTTATTGTAAACCACTTCAAAAGCCGAATTTAAAGAGATCGTGGTTTACGGGACTTCAACCAGAAACTTTGAACTACAAATCTTGATAAAATATCAGTTTTGCGCAAAACTGGGATTTTGCACCGCAACCTTATTGTACGACGGCTCATAACGTTATGTAACAGTAACAAGGTATTGAACTTCTCTGACACAAATATATACGGCATTGATTTTACTACCAGCCGGCGGACTGTAGTAGTTTTCCATTTGGTATTTTGTATCAAAAAGAAAGAAATCGCAATAGTAGACAGTAATATATCAATCGATCCCAATTGGCGATGAAGATTCCAATAAAGCAGTCCATTGGGTTTGCTCTTCTACCGTAAACGCTATTAAATACATAAGTAAAAACAAACAGATATCTCACTCAGAGATATGCTTCTTACTAATGTATGTAATGTTTATTTTCCTCACTCAACTGAAGCTATGATTGTTAGCATACATTAGATTATGTTAAAAAGAATTAACTTCCACAATTAGTTACATAAAACAGTTTGGACTATTCTACGTCGTAATGATAGTTAACTAATAATTTGTTAGGAAAGCTTTTCTAAACAATGAGGAGAAAAATCTTTGTGAAGATAAATGTTAAGATAGCTTTCAGAAAACACTAACAAGATGAAATAAATATCCTATATCCGGGATCTTTTAATTAAAGTTCCTGATATATGCTCATCATGTGTATCTGAATACATTTTTTCCTTGATTTCTGTTTCTGGTCTTTAACCACCTTCAACTTCCGAAATATAATATGTAAACCTGAATGAAGAAAACATTTTTTCCGTCCCTGTTAAATATGTTATTTCTTAAGATACAAAAGTTCTAAAATTTTTCCTCCAAGACTTGATATCTTCTTCTTCTTCAAGACTTTCCTAAAAATAGCAGGTCATAAAAAAATACCCTTGAGGCAACCCAATAAAAGCAATGAATTTTAAGGATTACCTATCCTTTGCCAAGACTGTCACAATTAATTAAATTTTAACGCAACTTTTACGGCTCCCTACTCCATAAACGCCATATAAAGAGCTAAAACTCATTAAATGACGAGGAAACGTGCGAGTTACAGATAAAATTACTTATCACAATAGACTTACGAAGTCGTAAGGTTTTAAGGAGCTTGAACATGATGAACCCTCTTTATAATGTAACGAAAATTCATCAAATTATAATTCAAAATTCATTTCATTTCCCGTGCTGATGAAACTGAAACAGTTTCTATCAGTTTGATGCATTTTTGTACCTCTTACCTTTCTTATGTATGCGATAGTCGGGTAGGATACAACAGGACAGATCAATAGCAGAAAATATCATATCTCAGATGAAATACCAGGTCGAGTTGATGATACAGAACATTCTTGTAAACCAGGCTTATCCAGACAAGACACTCTAAATAGTAAGAATAAGAAAGATGAACGATTAGTTCCACGTTGTAAAGAGTTAACTAAGAGAAACGGGTACGCTACGCTACATTTACGCTCCACGTGGATTACTGTGTGCCAACTAATTTAGAGTTAGCTACACCCATAACAGAAAACGACTAAAGATACGGAGTGTAATCCGCATTAAATATAATAGTAAGTGTACAAAAGAGGCAGTCAACGAAGCCAAAAAATTCAGAGCAATATTTGACTTGGCCCAAAACGAAAGCAGCAATTTGTATAACGATTAGTATTTCCACAAAGTTTTTTTTTCCGTTGAACTATCACAAGTGTACGCACATTTTATATTGGCTTCTTTTAATCTCGGTAGCTACCCAAAGGGTGGGAAATAAAAAATCGGTCAAGAACACATCGAAATGGTGCTGGAATGTGATCGGCCACAAAATATACAGAGTGTAAATCATTTCGAAAATATTTGTTTGAAGATATTTTATCGAAAGATATTATGGCAGTGAATGCCGATGGGTGTGAATGATTTCATGCGGCGATTGAGAAATATCAACAGTATATATGAAAAGTTAGCAAGCCTTATTTCTCAAGAACTCAAGAAATAACTGATTTATAGCTCTAGGGTTAGTCAACCACCGCTTCAAACCGCCTGAAAGAAGATGGGCACACACTCATCACATGTGATCGATAACAGTAGCTTGCCGTTGCCGTGTCAATATTTCAATATTAGATTTCCATATATAAAACATATAGCTGATGCTACGGTACGCGAACAAACGTGTGCAGAATAAAGTAACGCGATTGCTACGGTAACGTGACTTAATACCATTGGTAAACAATAAAGACATTAGGAGATCATGAGAAGTAAACTTTCAGTACCGGAGAAACCGAAAATGTGTAATTTGCATGAATGTTTTAATCTAGCAAATGTATTGAGAGATTCAGGTGTATTCACTTACTCACGCTGTTTTTTCCGCTTCGGTATATTCTAGAAGCTGTAGCAACTGGCATGTAGGACTGTGCCAGTGGGGCTCTTGATTCGCTAACGCTATGAAGTAGGGGGATAATAGTTTTACCTCACCTCCAGCCGAGTCGGGCGAGGCCAAAGTGAATAAACCGTCGAGTCGAGTCAATTTCCGATATTAGATTTGCCTACAGGCAGAAGCGAGGCGACGGTATTCCGAGTCTGCTTTATCTTTAGCTAGGACATTAGTTGAATGGTGTTTTCAATCAGGCTGTGGCGTCTTGATCGATACGACTAACACTGATTGAATACGCTTGGAGTTCGAGATTTTTCTTGCTTTTACGTAAACTTCTTTGAACGAAATTCGATTGAAAATCTTTTGACGCAGCTTGCGAGTTTAAGCTATGTTTGCTTCGATTCTATTTAATAGACGTTATTATGTTGTCATTAACGACAACGTGATTAGGTAGTTCCTCTATTCAGTTTGTTACGACATCGAAGTTCATACGAATACGCGAAAGGATCCACTACATAACTACATATGTATGTACAAATTATAAGCACAGTGCCATTTTGAGTACAAGTGCCAATGTCAGCTGCCATGGAAGGCACATAAAATTCAATAAATAACCTCCGGGATCAAGTTATATCTCGAATGGGGGCTTCATAAAATCTCCAAATTTCGCATCGAATGACATTAGCCGCGAGCGGAAATAATAAATGGAATCGAGTTAAAATTCACGGGATTACGTTCGTCAAAGGGGATTTCGATCAGAAGCATCCGGAAAACGCGTGGCCTTTCCAAAGACGTGTCTCTGCTTAGTGAGATACGTGTTCCACGAAATTCAGTCAATGAAATTATTACAGAGTAAACATTATATGAGCAAGTATAAACATCGCGCGTCACACTCGTTGCTACGGCCTGTGCTGTTGATTCACTCGGCTCAGCGTACTGAAGGTGAAGACGAAGGAAGTTTATTGCAATATGTACTACCAGATAATATTTATAGTTCTCAGTAACTATTCTAAAAATTGCACACGTCTCGACTCCACTCACATTGGTTGATGCTTTGAAGAGCTACGTTTCAACAAGGCTCATAGCGGTATTTCGGTAACATGATAAACGCAATATTTACAGAAACAGCAGATTTATTTGAAACATAAATTAAAAACTACCACTGATATTTACAATATTGGTTACACCGACGAGTTTTAGTGCTTAACAACTCTGTTTCCGTTTGGTTTACATAATAATTCTGTTTGTTTGGTACCTTTTAAACATAATACAAAATATATTGATTGTGAACGATGGGGCAGTGGATTAGTTAACGACGAAGCCGTTGAACTGTTTGAAAATGTTTCAGTTACGCGTAGAACAGGGCGGTTGACATTTGAGAACTGCGGTAGGAGGGCTGCATTAGCATTCAGGGGATTAGCAAGCAGGGTACGAGTCGGAGACAAAACCTTTTTAGAAGCAGAACAAAGAAAAGTACGCATCGTTGCGTAATATATAATCTGCAGCTTTTGTACTGAAGGTGGAATTTGAATTTCAAAGCTCGCCGTACACCCTGCAGTCACGACATCGGGAAAGTTTCGAAGTCCATGGAAAAGCTCATTTAATTTCTGGATAGGAAAGCTGTGCGATTGTTGGACATTTGCTGACTGATGCACTGAAAGATTCAGTGAAATCTAGTTGTGATCAGTGTTGCGTAACGCTTATTCACTTCGCACTAATTAGCTAATCCTGGCATTGGCGACGAGAAGGGTGTGCTAACCAGGCTCCAGGGTATTTCGCGAATCAGCCGGTGTTAAGTGCACGTGAGAATTGCCGCGCTCCATATAACTTAATTATGAGCTTGACGGCACCGCATAGGCACATTACCTTCATATTGGAGTAACGCTATAACTTTTTATCGCATGCATTATAGGTATTAATCTTGCAGATTATAAGCGTATTTGCTATTAATATTCACGCTGGCAAAATATTGCTGAAGGACGACGACGTAAGGCCGTAACATAATTAAAATACAAACTAAGTATTTGCCTATTTTATTTCCTTAAAATAGCAACGATATTGTCTTACAGATGAATTGATCCCCTCAACGGGATCATCATTAATTAATTACCAACACAAAGGTTGAGAACGTGAAAACACGCGAGTGAGATATAAATCCCCAAATTAATTATTCAATTCACTGCTCTGCACAGTAAAAAAGGTCTTGAAAGGACTCCGGGGTACAGTCCTCGTGTGCATGTGAGAGCATTACCCGAATCTAAACGATTATCCTTTGACCGTTACTGGCTATTGCCGGTGAGATCTGCTCGAAGCGGTCCGCACCGGTGGATCTGGACAGTCCCCACGCGATTTCCGTTCACTACACCACTTGGATCAGTTCAATGCACCACCGTTTTAGACACACATTGCTAAGTAAAAATAAGCACGATGTTACACAAGCTTTTAACGTTTACAAATGAAATTTTATTATTCCGAACTGAATCTCGTAATCCAAAAATTACGAAATGATTGAATTTCATGTGAGATTACGCTAAAGCCATTCGTCCGTGGAGGACGTGCATGGCATACTAATTGGGGCTCAAAAGGAAATGAATCAAATTAAGTATATAGAAAAAAGGCCTTAATGTTGTTTGAAGAAACCTAAGCTTTTGCTCTCATCGCGTCTCTCTAATACGCTGAAATACATCTCAAAGAATAAATCGTATAAATTAGTGCTAGGACGAGAAAATTAAGAAAACTGTAGATACCTCGAGTAACATACATAGCGAAACGGGAGAGTAAATGAGCAATTTCCAAGAAACATTAAATTGGAAGTTTGCGAATATAAGGGAAAAGTTTTAGGTAAGTTCGTTCCCCATTACTATATTAACTGCTTGGTCCAATTGGACGTGGGCGAGGCATATGAATGAATTTCACGTCTGTCCCGAGTTCGTGGTCGGCGCCTGTGCACTCTGGATTTTATTAGTAACACAGTTAAGGACCTGAAGTGTCTGGCTAAATTATTCTGGAACGTCTGCCAGATAATTCATTTAATCATAACGAAATTACTACTTGAAAAGTCCATTCAATCGATTGAGTGCAGTTTATTTACAGTATGTGTCGATTGCTTTATTCATTTCAATGTGCCCACTTCTTGGTGTATTTCGCATACCTATAAATAAAAATAAAATTGGCATGCCTACAGTAAATGGAGTAAAGACCGAAGCGATCAAATGCGATTTGTGAAAAGCTCCTCTGCAGAATTGCAAATTTAATTTTTCCAGAGGTTTGCTGCGCTCCAAACGGATTTAAATGAGTGTAAAAGCTAAAAATCACCATCAAGCTGAACTTGCATCATTTAAGTAATATATGATAACAAATAGCTTAATTAAAGTAAAGATTACACTAGTTTACAGCGTTTTTGCTCACGAGATGAAAACCACGTGTTTGCATAGAAGATTTAATACTTGTTAAGATTCTAAATTTAGAAAAAAATTAGGACGTCCAGTTTTCAAAATCGTCCAGTTGCAATTTGTAATACTTTCAATGTATGGACATGTTAAAATGTTTGTTATTTTTGCAAATAAATGTTTGTTTATTTGCAAATTTTACGCCGTTTTTAATTCTGATGTGTGTCAGTGTCCCTTTTAAGTGGACCAGCAGTAATCTGCTAACATTTTTTTACCCCAGATACCAGGTTTCTTAAAACCCTTAAAATTTTGATGAAAACGAACATGTTCAGCGGTCACGTTTCTCAGGTATTAAAAAAAAAAATCAGGTGTCAGTGTGGAAAATGATTTATTAAAGACATGCTGACACGCATCCTTTTGCCATCCTTCAATTCAGATCCTTCGAAATCACACATCGTACGTACCACGTAATCAGATTAAGACAAAACTTCTTACATTAACTTTAAAAAAAAGACATTCATTTTACTTATTAGAAGGTCTGTTCGGTCGGTCTATCTTATGAGCAAAAAAAATGTAATAACTGTAAACTAGTGTTATCTTAGAATTTCTCTCTGTGAACGCCATAATCCCACCTAAGTGAAGAAAATGTCTACCATTCCATATAATTTCAAAACCATTGAATAACGCAGGACGCATCTGATCCGAATAATCGGTAATTCATGCAGAAAACAGTTACAAGTTAGAAAAAGTTGTCAAACGATGAAACGAGCAGATAAAAGTGACAGGTGTTTATTTTGTAGTCATTTGTGAAATGGCATTGTAGTTCCATTTGACACTCTTGTAGTCACGCAATAGAGTAATCAGTTAATTCCTTTTAGGTGAGAAATACATTGGCTTCCTTATTGTATTACAGTATGTATCAAGCTCCTAGTTTGATAACAGTGGTGTTAGTGTCATGATGACTCCATGTGATGATCATAAACTTATTTGAGTGGTTACAATACGTGCAACTCTGTCTGTTCTACTTATTTGGTTTTCCAATCGTGAAGAAGCCAATCACATTGGGAAAGCATCTGTGTGCTCAGAGTAAAAAAAAACCTAACTTCCTTTATTCCTCTCGGATATCTGGTCGAGAGTCTGGATCCCATCTGATTTTAGCACCGGACATTCAGCTGTACGCACGCCCGTACTTCCACAATGTAAAGATTTTAACGAAAGAGGCTATTACATACAAAGTTGTTTACTCCACTATTACTTTTCTTTGTAAGAACAGCTACAGACTGTAACTTTGTATCGCCTGAACTATTTCATTGCTTACAGGCAAGTGTGCTCCATTTTAAAGCACGTCTGCGCTTTTCATCAGGTGAAGTCGCGGACGCGATCCTTTCCAGAATAATAATGAAATAGGTTTCTTTAAAGCGTGGCATGCATAATATTTTATTGCTCTACCCAGATCTGCATGGCATGAAGAATATAATCGTTTTTAGAATTCCTTGATCTTCGATCTTATTACCACGGTTCATCGGGGATGGAAATAGTCGGGCGCTTATTAGAAAACACACACTTTCTTGCAGCAATTAATAAAATTTATGAGAACATTACTCTCACTTACACGGAGGTAGAAAAACAGGGAATAAGCGCACTTGTACAAAAACTAACTGTCACACTAAATGATTTAGGTATCATTATGTGCCGCACCGGCGGGATAGCAACGTTTGCGAGAAATTGGATGTGGGCGTCGTAAAGCGCTAGTTGTATGCTTCGTTATCTCTCTGCTTTTAAATTAATTAAACCGTATAACGTGTAACAATAAACTTCCACTAATATATCTAAGAGGATGGAAAATTATTTAACGTTCACTGTCATGAGTATGCGATTATCTAGCAAAAAATTTCACGCTGTGTTACGGGGGCTAAAACTTTTTCCTCTTCAATCAAAAGCCTGGTGAATTTTGTAAAGAAATATCTCTGATGTTAGGCCTTACATAACAACAATAAATCATGTTACACAATACGTGACTCTACACTAAAGCATGACAATAAAGCGGCAGCTTCACGTACATACGTTGTCAGACACACGCATTAGTCACACAATCACAAGACTGGATGGCGGGCACACTGCAGTTAATGCTGGATTTCATTTTGGCCTTTGAACCTATTCAATGGGGTAATCTGCGTACCTAGACTGAGTCAGAGGAAAAGAACTGTTTAGGTTTGTTAATTTAAATTAGCCAAATTATCTAGTGAGGATGGGAAGCAGACGACCTTTGAAGCATTAACTTCTTTGCAGCGGTGAATCAACCTGACGAAACTAGAATATGACATTTTGTTGGAAAAGAACTGCAGACACATGAAATGTTTGAGTTTCGAAAACTGAATTATTATCTTGACAACCATCGATCAGATGGGTAGATAGATATGGAAAAGTTTTTGAAGCTCTGCTCCAGACAATCGATAGCAGAATAAGGAAAAACATCATAAAAGGAAAGAGGGGGAGGATTATATCCGGCAGTGTGTAGGAAAAGCCTGCCCGTGTAAATTATGATGCTATTAGAATGTATTTTGCTCGTGTGTAGGATATCTTGTTTCGTAGGGTGAATCATTTCTTAATGTATTGGATCTCCAAAAATAGTAAATGTTTTTGCACTCTGCGACTATTGTCAAAACGTTTCACTCAGTTTTGAAGCAAATATTTTACCAATTTGATAAAGAAGATTTTGCTTTTATTATGAGGTTTGGTTGCTTTATCTAATCTAAAGGTTCAGAAAAAAGTAGAAAAGATTCGTGACCAATGAAGAAATGGCGGGACAGTACGGGTTAGTAAGATATGATAGATGTTGTAGACAGCACCGCTTCGCCCCCATTTTGAAATGGCCGAATTGGTGTATAAAATTATAGGCACAGATCCGTCCAACGGCTCCATTTTCCAGCCAAAAAGAGACAATAAGTCAAATAAAAATTTATTAAAGCACTTTATACGAACGCAATTGAATGACAAACAAATATGTTTATTGTACGACTCTGAAACACATCAAAATGCAGCCAGCAATAACCGGACCGCATAAATGCGATGAACATTCAAAAGAGATTGAATTCATTATCTTGCGCGGTGCATTTGAATCTAGGCAAAACTGATCTGATTCGATTTACTGAAAGGTTGCTTTAGCCATTGCATAATTATACTTTGAAAGGACGCGTTAGAATGTGCAAGGTGGAATCTAAATTATAATTAAATTATTTGGAAAACCAGGTGCTTGGGATTGATAGTCATGACTCATATCAGTTGGAGTTTACAATGGGGAGCTTTCTCGAAACTGTCAAAAAGTTAGTACAGATGTAGAGATAGTGGTATTGCATTGTATGCCTGGCATGGGCTGGTGTCCGCAACTCCACTCCCAAGGCGCGTGTTCTGCGTAAGGAGGCAGTAGTACAAATTATAATAAGAATGAAATTCACTAAATCAAGGCACATTTGCCAAATTCTGAGATGAATGATTGAATCCTAACAAGTGCCGAAATTAATGAAGCAAATCAAGAACAAAGTCCAAACAAATTCATAACTAGCAATTAGTGATGAAAGATTACACAAATTAATCAAATTAACACCTGATGTAACCAATATAGACATGAAAATATTTGGTTAACGATACATAATAGTTTTATATGGAGTTACCAGCATTAGCAACCGACGCAACCGTGAACACCATAAACATAAACTTGCAAGGAAAATGTTCAGGAGATTCATTGTTCTTGTAATTTCTTTGAACAACGAATTTTGCTTACTTGTATGTCAATCTAGCAATAATGAGCGTAAATCTTGAAGTAACAATACTTTGTCTACCTCCATTAAAAGCAACGAATTAACATTTATCTCTTTTCTAGGAAGAACAATGTTATACGATATAAAGTTTCTCAAATGGACATATCGGGAAATTTCGTCAGAAACTTTTCGGAAAAGAAACCCGACTCTGTTTTTAAAAGATTTAGATAGGTATTTAAAAGCAGTTGGACCCTTTGAAGCGTTAAATCACTTGTTAAACAACGCCTTTTGATACAAAGCCAGAAAATCCCATTTCAATTATGAAGGATTTAAATTCTGTTGGTAAAATGGAGTAGCGTACTCATCACACACATGTCGTGACTCGTGATACTGAGGAGGACGAGGTTTCTGTCGAGCTTAGCGTGCATACGAGTCTGTCTCCGACACGAAGCAAACATAATTACGTTCACCATGTTGACTTTCAGCGTTTAGTTCGTGAATTACTTGCACCACATAATACCCTATAGCACGTACACCGACGAATTTTCCAAGCCTGACGTTATTAAAATTTTCCTGAAAAGCAAGAATTCTAATAATGAAATGGGCATCTACTGTAACATAATTTAATGTTTTTCATCAGGGCACGGCCTCCAGAGATTTCAGAGATGACATCAGGTGGTCCATGGCAAGCGGTAGTCATTAGTCACTCGACTTTAGAATGGAATGCTTTTAAAAAGTTAAAAGGAATGAAAAGGAAGCTTAATAGTTTCATAATATAAGAAAATGTTATTTTCAAAGAAATAAAAAAGAAGCGTCTGTGGACATTCGCAGTTTCAATATCTTGTTAAAAAAATGCCGATACTGCGGTAACTCGCTTGTATTCTAAACCTGCACAGTGAATTGAAACCATTCTGGAGCATGTTTCAAAGAAGAATTTGATTTGAATTGCGGTATCTCCATTTGTAGCTTTGTCTTGTATTAAATTGAATTCCAATTGAAGTCTTCGAGGTACGAGGGGACGTTTTCAGCGTGTATAGTATAATACTTCACTTTATTGCAATTGTGCAGAATACAAAGCGTGGGCGTGACGTCACATCAAGGTATCACGTCTCGATCCCATAATGGAAACACTGAGTGCCTCTATATTCAATTTTCCATTTAAAATGAAAGCATGAAAACTCAGTCCTAAGAAAATGTATTCATAACTACGTTGTACGGAAAGACATTAGCACAGCTCAATGTATTGATTTCTCGCCATTATACTCACAAAGTAGGTTTCAATATGAGGGATAGCAACGACGTGAACATGTTCCGAGCTTCATAAATTATACAGAGGTTTAGTGGAATCGTAGAAACTGGTGGGAACGTACTAGAATTTTATTAGGTACCATCCCCTTTCCCTGTGCTGTAACAATAAGGGGTGAACTACCTTATGTCCTCAGGCAGTCTTATTGTACGGTTTCTATTTTAAGACTGAGACAAACGTATTTGAGATTCTGTATCAATTTGGATATAATTTCTGAATATGTAGAAATTTAATACAACATATTCATTATGTATTTCGATGTCAAAAAACTATAAGTTATTATTTGAATTCTATATCAATACTCTTTATCAAATCACTTTGAAAGGAGGTCTATACTTCACAATGTTAGTCTAGGTGCGGTGGCGTCAACTTCAATTATGGAAAAAGCCTTATCATCACCAACATACCTCCGCCCGTGACGTAGGTATGGGTAATTAATGTGTTGTTAGATTTCAGCTTCCAAACTAAAAGCATTAACAGGTAAGCTCATTTACTCCACCACTTATAGGAAAATGCTCCTAAAATTGTTGCAAGGGACATCGACATTCGTATAATAGTAGAAAATATAATTCTAAATGAAAATAAGACATTCCATTATCTCCATCCAACAGTGAAATCCACAAGGAAATCAAAGTTACGTAACACCCCATTTGCCGAACAGAAACAGAGCAATAAGCAGCAAAAATATAGTTTCTTTATGGAGTCGGTCGATGAAGTTTTCGAAACCAATATAGAAGTATAATCAATGTAGGTCTGGTAGTCTTGCAGTCTGCGAGTCTGTGGGCGCGTCGCGTAGTTATGTAACATTCAGCAGTCCTGTCTAATCAATACCCGGCGCCCGGCACTTCATGCTAGGGCCAATGTACGAGGAAAAACCTCGAGGCAAGCTCCACTCTACGGATATCTTGGCTAGCATCTTGGCACAGCTCTCCCTGACTTTGGAGTTCCCGTTTTGACGTTAGGATCACGTGTAAATGTGACCGTTTAGATTTGAAGTTCCAGATATCGGTCGAATTGATTTCCGTGGCGCTCAACCAAAAATTGGGATGTTGTTTTCGTTACGTAATTGGATTTGTTTGTAACATAAAGATACAACTAACTACTGATAAAAGTTCTGCAGAAATTCTTTTTATCTTTTCGTACAAAAATTAAGGCTTCCTTATTCTCCAAGGTGGCAAATGCGGTCATTAGAATACATCTCGAAGACAGAGAGCAAAATGCCGACTGTACTAAAAACTTATCTCTGGAATGTTCCGGGGAGGAAGAACGACTGCGCCCACAGTTTTACAATGTGAATAAAATAGCTACTTACTATTGCCTATTAAATCCTACGGCACTAAGAAGATGGGATTGTTCACGATCTGCCGGTTCAGCACGAAACGATTTAAATAAAAACCTATTTTCCAACCGAGTAACTACATTGCCTCAATTCGTCTTCCAAACCATGAAATGGATCTTTTCATGTAGTATTATCATAGCCTGGCCAATTTGCGTAGAATGTCTATAAAATGAGGGAACTCTCAGAATAGTAGGGGCAATGTTCGGATAAAGAATGTCATAGTACATTTTATTACTTGCGTTGGCATTCCTTCTTTGGCACAAATAGGCCACAAATCACATTATTTTTCGTGACAGTGGAAAATGTGTTATGTTTCTACATGTATTAAAATTTAAGATTTAAAGCTCTATGTGTCGTTGTACTATTGTTATTTTAAACATATTATCCCATTTTCATCCCCATTTATGTGCATTTTAATTTATATGAATTATTTCTTATTATTTGCTGGGATTTGCCTTGCTTTTTAATTCTTATTCGTCTGTAGGTAGGGTATGTTACTGGCAAATAAATGGCTGGCTGGATAGGCAACCACCGCACATATTTTCTTAGTCTCCAAGTGACACTCTCGAGAATGGATGGGAGATTTTCTTCCCCAGACCACATGGCGCACTTACGTAACAAAATCAGTCAGAAATTATACTGAACTCCCCAAAAGACAGAGACAAATGCTGTCTGTTGGGTTCTCACCGAATCAAGAAAGATTTTCAGGTGAAATAAGAATATTTCGGAACTAAACTGAATATAAAAGTCTCACTATGGAAATTCAGCACCATAAATTCATATTATACGTGTATTCCTTCAGTTTTTTTGCCTTCTTTTCAGCTTATGGCATTAAAATCTCTTACACATACGTAACTTACAAAAAAATCTGGGATTTTTATGACTATGGCGTGTACGCATTTATGGTTGCACACGTTTTTTTCTTTGATCTAATAGGCATTCATATGACAGATGGACAATCTATTAAAATCACAAACATATTATTGCCATCACATTTCCGGCGAAAATACAAAAATGGCTCCATAAGAAAACAGAAACTTCGTAACGTCGAAAAGCCAGAAGTGAGCTTACTGATAAGCGCACGAATAGCTTTCTTGAAGGAAACCCTGGCGATGGGCCAGCAAAAAGGTAAGACGAAAAATAAAACTGTCTTTACCTACGTAGGTATATTGCTGTCCTAGCCATGTTTGGTGTTACGACTAGGCAAAATTGAACTACAAGTAACTGTGTCAATGACAGGCACGCACGTAACCCTCACAGGCTATTGCGAAAGGATACCCTGAATTTAGTTTCAAGGACTTTCTTCAGCAACCCCAGACCATAAACACGAATTCATTCGAACAGCAACACGCAAGTCCCCCTATGACATTTGACCTTTCTTACTAATTAAACTTTGACGTAAGAACGAACGCGGTGTCAGTCTGCTAATTTATAAGCGTAGGAAGCTCCTATAGGTAATGTCCTCCATTTTGTAGATACGGCGAGCGTACGGAAAGCGGAGATACATTACCGACTCTTGGTAATCGATACGAAAAGTACACAGATATCGAAAATGGTCGATGACTGGAAGCTCCTAATGGCGGTGTTCATTTACATATAAATTGTCAATTTTTTCCACGCCAAAAATACGTTGATGGATCCGTTCCTATCTGTCAGTGTTGAAATGAAATGAATAAGTTCGATTCGATCCCAGCCTTGTTAGAGTCAGAATCAATGATATTCGTGTAAGGTACTGAATTTCTTGACGCAGCCATATTTTGGGTTTTAGGGATAGGAAAATCATATGTCTCTGAAATAAAAGGCAAACAGACAAGAGTCGAGGTCTTTCTACAAAGGTTCCGTAATGGCAATTTTGCTACGGAATACTAAAAAACTGACCATTTCACGCTACGAGTATCCTCGAACCCGTATAATCTGATAATAAAAATGTTTGCCGAAATAGAAAGATGGAACGGTCCCAGTGGTATGTCGGATACGTAATCCCATCTGATTTATACATACGAGTACACACTGAAAATATTTTGCACTTATATTCATGAAAGGGGTAGAGCAAAAGCGTACGCTGTTGAAATAAATATAGTTTCGTTACATTTCTTAAAGTGTGCTAAGGTCAATATAAATAATGCCTAAAAGTTGGAATTGTGGCCTAGTTAGTCTAAAAATATGGCGATGTGATTACAGCGATATGAAGTTTCAAGTTCGAGTAATTAAGGCTGTCGCTCAATTTTCTACGCTACGCGCTACGCAAGATATTCTCGTAGAGTCGTAGAACATCGCTCGGCTACGAAAAGAAAAAATACATTTATCTTGCTACGGTCCTCTAAACTGACTATTTTTATTTACTCCTCATTCATCAAATTACAGGAATACATGATGAGACGTTAGAAGAATAAAATTTTCTCTCCCAAAGGAAAACTACTGAATGTTTCATTGGATCTCGTATAGTTTACCCACAGAGGGTTATTCCTACGTGCAAGGATGACAATGTACGCGAGAGCTACTTGCATAATGAAATCGCGACATTTGAATAACATCGGCGAGGCTCTCACTACCACGGAAACAGTATATGTAAGAACGTTCTCGAACAAACGTAATTTCGAATACTGAACAGCAGCTTAGGCGACTTCCAAATAAGATTATTCCGCCACACGACTGCTCTCAATGATCAAACTCGAAATTTCTTCGTTTAACTTCCTCGAACTTAATTGAGTTATTTAATCAGAGTTGGAAGTCGTATGCGAGTTAGCATCCTCTTATTCACCATGAACAAGACGTAGCTCGACAAGTTTCCAATGAAATGTTTTCTCGGTTGGAATTTTGCGCAACACTTGAGTTCAGCAAAGTCGTTGTTGACAATAGATACGAATAGCGTAGTTCTAAAGCCCCACTAACGCTATTGTGCTCCAAGAAATATTACGAGGGTAAAACACACTTGGAAGCTGCTACCTTCGTATCTAAGCTCTGACGTTGAATTTCTGTTTTTATTTATGGGCTCTAGTCGGTGATCCCAAGAATACAAATCAAATATTTATTTTATAGAACAGTGGAACGATGTTAATAATTTTCCAAGTGTGAAATACATCTTTCAAATTCGATGGTCAGCATCATACGCTCATAGGAAGCTGAGTTAATAATTTGAGACGCTATTAATAGCCCACTTTTATGCTGGCACTCCCCTAAGAAAATTAATCGGGAAAGTAAACTGACCTTCACGCGCTTAATTGGTTCCGTTTTTCCACTTCATCATGAGCTATTTAATCTTCGTAAACAAAACCTTAATTGAAGCAGGTTTTACGATATGAGATCCCACGTAATTATGTCATTATAGTACATTGCTTCCATCCACTGTTGTATCTATCTATGATTCTAACGCAGCTAGACACGCCCAATGTTCTGGAACTTTCCCTACCCGCGTAATATGTACCTGCCTGAACGCCGGGTTACTCCGGGATTACCTCAGAAAATGCTCTATCTATATTATTTTGAAGAACTTACAGTCAGTTTTATGTGAACGGATTTCAGATAAATCCTGGCCATAAGTTGTATATTTGGGCTGGAATTTTCTGGGATCGGAATAACCCTGAACCTCTTGGGTTCTCATTTCGTATATTTTTACGACCTTTACGCATTAGTCAAAAATATTAAACCCTTTGATTAGAAAAAAATAGGAAAACTATTTTGTATTAAATCGAACAGACTCCCTAACCGAATACTTCTATTCTACCTACTTAGATAGGTATCGCATCTAGAAAGGAATGTGCAATGAATTTTTATTTTCCTACCCTGCTGCGAGAGCTCTTGTGAGTGCAGCTTCGAGCGAATGTTAGCTTTACCATAAAACTGTATTAAATTCACCTCTGGCCTTTTCAGCTCATAATCTAAACGAGTGAACGTCAACGTCATCCTTTCGGAACGACGTAGGACCCTCAGCAGTTTTATAATATGACGTAGTTCAATTTCCGACTGCATATTGTCTGGACAACATTATAACTCACTTTATTATATCAGCCACAATACTAGATGAAATGTCAACTGCGTTGTAGAATTGCCTGGCAGTCGTACGATCCATCTCATTCGACTTATTGATCCGCTGACTACGTGGCTAGTTTATGTTGCAGAAAAAGGTGACCTATTTCTACGCATTTTAAAGGAACTAGAAACACGCTTTGCAGTTGCGAGAAAATGAATTGATCTCTCTGCATACTTACTTATCGGTGAAGGCGTATGGTAATTTGAAAAATACAATTCCTTTTTCTTTCAGTTGCACCTAGAAAATTCGCTAGATATTTCCGCCTGACTTGACAGGTGAATGGAGTTGGGGCTCGTATTTTTTTAGTAGGGTACTAACAAATTACTAGCCCAACGCAACTAAGTGATATTCAGTGTTCCTGCAAAAGTGTGCTTCGTCATGACAGCTGATATTCTTGAGAAGCTTCGCCTCCATTCCTTAAGTGCATAATGTCGCGTGCCAGACACTGAACACAGTCAATTTGCAGTAAATCACCTAAGAGGTCAGGAGTGACGTGAATCGCGCTACACGAGCGCTCTAGAATCTCCTAAGGCAGGTAATAACTACCTTACGACGCGTCGGTGCCTATTACAGGTTTGCCTAGCAACTGAAAAAAACATTTGTTCCTATAAACACGAACAAGTTGGATGTTCGGTTCGGTAAGTATGTGAATAAAAATAGCAAAGCTTATAAATTTACCTAATACTCAATGCAAACCAGAAAATTTTAGATAGATCGACGAACAATATTGCTCTCCGCTCACAATCCCATGTAACTGGGCGAGTACAACCGTCCTATCGATTTAGTCTTCCTGCGCGCCTAGGACCTCGAGCGGCATCGCAGCGCACTACGCCATATCACAAGGAATTACTACGAGTACATGTGCTTATCCCTTGTTAAAAACACAACCCGATAAGTGAATTACTAGTTTAGTAATTCGAGATTAACTTCCACTGATGCCTCACACTAGTGTTTTTTTGGCATGCTGCCAGGATCCCCTCAGCTCCAGGAACGGAAGTGGTCGAGTGCTCATTAGTTGACGTATGACTAGTTTCTTCATCCCTTATTTAGGGCAGTAATTATGTGAATTATGGATGGCAGAATGTGAACTATTCAGACTTCGTGATAGGTTCAGTGTTACGTAAGCTATCGATCCTGAAATTGAAGTGAAAAACTGTTAACAAATGTAATTTTAAAACTATACCTACCCAAATGTCTGGTACCGAAAGCAAATATGCAAAAAAGAACGCCTAAAAACAAACGGGTCAACAACTAAAAAACAGATTTATCCCCGCCCCAATTTAAACAAGAGATAACAAGTCCCCAACAACAAAATTTCGTCATCATTATTAATGACACTCGTAAAAGTTGGAAGCAGTTCCAACGTGCTTACTCGTACGGCTCAGTTTTTGAAACGCGTAAACAGAAATTGGTAACAATTTGGCGCCAGTGCATCTTAGTTATGAAACTTGCAGTGCGACCTGACCGGATCGATGGTGACCTCTTTAGCGACCAATGCACCAAGTAAACTGCCCGGGAAACCGTAGCGTGTGCTTTGTTACATTACAGAAATAAGTTGTCTCGATTTAAATCGGGTCTATATGGATTGCCGATCTAGTTTTTAAACTAGTTTTAACTGTCTTTTGTGAGTGAAATGTGAATTCGTCGTCATGGAAAATGTTTCCTCAAAGGACTCGACCAAGTTGAAGAGTATCTTGCCATGACATAACTTGAGTGACAGAAATCGGATTAGACACACCCAATCGCACTTTGTTCGGTAAAGTGGAACTGAAGATATATTGTAAGAAATATTGTGAGAGATTTCGGTAAACTTTTTCCGGAAACTTTGTAAATTCCTTCTGACATTATTGAGATGTTAACTATAATGACAGATTCAACAAACATTAGTTTCTGTTTTTGCTGTAAAAGATTTAAAGGCCTAAATAAAGCAACGGCGAAGTATGATGATGTCGATAAATTCAAGCGACATAAAAAGCAAATAGCTTTATAATGAATGCTAGTATTTTAGAACGAAAACTGTGCCCTAATTGTACCTACAATACGACAAAAGAATCGATATAAACGTTCTGAAATGGTATGCGACCATCGTCTGAAAAAATACGAACAATTTTCCTTCAGCTCGTTTGTATGAAAAAAAAAACCTTTGAGATATTTCCGAAGAAGACTTTTATCGTTGTAATCCTATACAAAGTCAAGCTGGGCAGATGAAGACTTCGCCATTTTACAAAGTAGAGGAAGGATACGAGAGAGCAAAAATAAAAACCGATGTTGGATGTTCCGTATCTTTTTTATGTACGTTTGCCCAGCACGGCCCCTCAGAATTTGCATTTATGGTGTACACCATTGCAATGTACTCGCCTCTAGCAGTATATGTACCGATTTCTTTTTCAATGTACCTCTATACTTTTGAAGAAATATGCAAAAAAAGGTGGCCGTGCCAGCCAAACGCTTTCAGCACGGCCCCCCATGTAACTTGAATAATACATACCGTATTAACAAATGTCTATAACTCAAGAAATGTACTCTATTAATACGTTATATGTGCCGCAACAGTTATTGTGAATTCATAATAACAAATAATATATAGATGTGGATAAGGGGCCGTGCTGGAAAAAATCATTTTAAGAAATATCTAAAAAAGACAAAACATACTTAGCCAAAAACTATTAAAAAATAATTGAAGTTTAGCAAGTAACATATGTACCGCATTGATTTCTCATACAACTTGTTATATTGTGAAAAATAAATCTATTTTAGTTCATTCAGCACGGCCCTCTATAGTTGCCTATATCTTTTTAAATAAGCCGTGTATGTTTACAAAATTCGACTTCCTGAATAATATATAGGAGTACATTCCTTTCAACTAAATTGCAATTCTGCTGTATCAATACTTTAGAAGATAAATTCAATCTAAAATATACATACATTAAAACTGATGGGGTGACCATGATTCTACATGAAAATAGGATAAAAAATACTGCTTAAATTGAGTAAATCTTTATTAAAATAAACAAATCAACAATATGGTAAACTATATAAACGATAACTAGGTACTTATACATAATAGGTCGATAATCGTACAAGTGTCAAGTTAGTGTCGCTAAGACTACATAGCTCAAAGTCTTAAAAATCATACATTACAATAAAATCACAGATTCATTACATTTCACAAATTAGTTCGTTTACATGGAATAACAACCTATGTCTCAATAACACTACAGAGCTTAAAAATCTTAAAAAATCACAGATACGCGTTCAATAAATCATATTGATTGAACCTTACATTACACTAATATTAATTTGCATGAATCGCTTTAATTATTTGGTATAATCACAGGCAATTAAGACGACACGACGTTTTTGATGGGTACCTATACCTACCCTGTGTCATTCTCACAATTAAGACGAATATAACGACATCTCTCAAGTTGAAATTAATAAAGCCGTTTAGACTACAAAGCGTGCCAAAGAAATGAAGGTTGCTACATATCTACATTCATTCACTCGAAAAACCTTACCGTCCTTCTGGTACAGTCGGGTAAAAAGAATGTTTATTTCAATGTAGTCACATAATTTAATTAATATAAGTACATAAATATAGAACATTTATGTACCTACCTACCAAATATATGAAATCATGGTCACCCCATCAGTTTTAATGTATGTATATTTTAGATTGAATTTATCTTCTAAAGTATTGATACAGCAGAATTGCAATTTAGTTGAAAGGAATGTACTCCTATATATTATTCAGGAAGTCGAATTTTGTAAACATACACGGCTTATTTAAAAAGATATAGGCAACTATAGAGGGCCGTGCTGAATGAACTAAAATAGATTTATTTTTCACAATATAACAAGTTGTATGAGAAATCAATGCGGTACATATGTTACTTGCTAAACTTCAATTATTTTTTAATAGTTTTTGGCTAAGTATGTTTTGTCTTTTTTAGATATTTCTTAAAATGATTTTTTCCAGCACGGCCCCTTATCCACATCTATATATTATTTGTTATTATGAATTCACAATAACTGTTGCGGCACATATAACGTATTAATAGAGTACATTTCTTGAGTTATAGACATTTGTTAATACGGTATGTATTATTCAAGTTACATGGGGGGCCGTGCTGAAAGCGTTTGGCTGGCACGGCCACCTTTTTTTGCATATTTCTTCAAAAGTATAGAGGTACATTGAAAAAGAAATCGGTACATATACTGCTAGAGGCGAGTACATTGCAATGGTGTACACCATAAATGCAAATTCTGAGGGGCCGTGCTGGGCAAACGTACATTCTTTTTTTCGTCAGTAAAAGCATTTGCTCTGTGTTGAAAGTTAAGAGGTTTTTCTTTTCTGACATTTTCAGAAAACCGGAATTGTTGACGATACAGTTATAGAAGTAATTCTAAATTTGTCAAGTAGTGTCTTCCTTACAAAACATACGCGTTAGTCTTATCCTTTTGACCTTCTAGAAAGATTTGTAAGGCTCTATTACTGTGGAAAATACGGTTACTTCCGCAGACGATATCTTAGCGTTAACAAAAGGTGCCATTTCAGGTAACATGAGCTACTCTTACAAAACATGTTATCTCTGAGGTTTTACGAAAAACGGCGTAGAGGGTTTAGTGCGAAAAAATGATATCATCAAAGTCCTCTGCAGAAGATAGGAGCTTCTTAGATAGACTTATCTTTCAATGTAACTTTTCTTCTTTCTATCTTATGCAAGCCATATAATAATATGCTAATATTATGTAGATTTAAGTTCAGGTCTGAACTACATTCAGGGCTTAACAAGTTCAGAGAGTCGCAATATATCAGCTCTTTTTAATACTCTTAGAAAGTCTTGCGTCTTCGTTAATGTTGGCACATCACGAACACCACCACCTTTGAAATAGTAATGATTTGAAACATGCTTTATGTACGAAGGTACCTATGTATTCTAGGTACTGTCCTTGAAGATATCGAGCGAGCAGTAAATGTTAGTTACTGAGACCTTAACGCAGTAAGAAGAAAGGAGAAAATATTAGATAAACCAAGTAATAAAAGTGCTTTTACGACGCAAGTTGGGCGTATTTTCCTGATTGACATGCTAACTGTATAGATACACATTTGGGGCTATAAGTAAAAATAAGGTATCGTTTGTTGTGTGTGGAACAACGCCCTATTTACAGTATAAGTAATTAGAAAACAGTAGCTTTAATTAAAAATGGGCAGGTGTGGACATTAACGTGCAATGCATTATTTTGTCCACGTCCATTATGGCTGTCGGAATAGGTACTAGTTATATTAGCACTAAGCAACATCAATGAACAAATTGAGTAGTAATCGAGTATACAGAAACTAAAAGTTTTTCCATTAAATTAAAATAGCTTAGCTCACGTCAGTTTTGTTGCTAAGCGTACGAATAGCTATCGGCTTTTCTAGATCCCTATCTATCATAACGAAGTATTACCTGCTGTGTGCGCCCCATTACGAGCCTATTTCTTTAGCTGTGGCCTCCGTATATTTTGCAAAATATTCTTTGTCGTCGGGGAACTTATCATGGCCAGGCAGTCGCACGCAACGTCTACCCCTTTATAATTCTACGTGACTGCAAAATTTATAAGTTCCGATACATACGTCGCAGGCCTTACGTAACAAATACAAGCTGTTACCACGCCCGTAACAGCTTCAGTTCTTTCCTACCCTTGAAAAAATAACCTACAAGCCGAAATCGTCTGTTGCTAACCGTCCCCCAGACATTCCACCAAATATTCGTATTAACTTCAAATTACGAAACTCCCTTATGAAATATTTAACAACTTAAGCTGCGTGACCTTCGGTATTAAAAGTTCTTCGTTCGAAGAAAATTCTCGCCCTAAGAGATTTCACCCTAAAGTGGCGGTCATTATGATGCCAGTAACAATGTTCGACGGGCCTGGAACCGAGATAAATATTCACGCCTCGCTGGGGATTCTGAAGTCGACATCGCTCCGGATACTCCTCAGGCAATGTACGAAAAAATAATAAGCAGCGAATATTTCGGCGAGTAACGCAATTTACTGAACAATGCCAAGCTTTCTTCTCTTCTTTTTTGCCGTAGTGATCATATTGAATACGGAATTAAGGAGCCAATATTGAGAAGTTAAATAATGTAAATTACCAAACTGGTTTTGTGAATTTTTGATGTCATTATCACAAAAGTTTTCCAACATACCATCTTTGAATCAATTTAAATCGAAGAGGAAACTTAGGGACTTGAATACCGCTTCAGTTTTCTATTAATAATATTAATTGAATGTTAGTGGGTAGGAATCCTCCTAGTAGTTATACCTACGGACTCAAATCCATTGTACGCTATTGAATGACAGTGTATTTAACACCAACAGAATGATGATTTAATTTAATTAACGGCACAATCTGTCTGTTGTTTCGTCGAGCACTAACGAGGTAGCCGCCGACAGCGGTGTAATTAAAGCGCTTCAAAAGGCGCGCGATGTTTCTCTGCTAATGTTCAGATACTCCTGAATAATATCCTCATTAGGCCAAGGAGTTACACAACGTCTGTGATCGCCACCCACGACAGCACAAGAGTTATGAGGACACGCTCTCATTCCCGACATCCTGCGGGAAGTGCGGCTACTTGCGTCAGCATCGTGCAGGACCTTAGCCTCACTCTGTAGTTAGCCTGTTGTAGACGATCTCTCAGACGATTGCAAGTGTGATATATGACATTCGTCGTAAATAGTCAGCGAACAGATTCGCCATCATACACTTAAGGGCGAGAATATTAACGATCTGATCTCATGAATGGAAATTCTCCAAGCACGTGCAATTCACACTGCCTCCCAACGCGTTTGCATCTAATGAATTTACTCTGGAGATCTCTGGGAATTGAATCGAGTTATCTCTAAAAGGGTTTCCGTTTTGACGTGCCCCATATTCGCAAGGCTGTTTTCTAATTTCACAGCCGACTGCCTATTACGGGCGCTAAAAGATACGAGTGTAATATGTGGGGCAAGAAAAGTTTTTCGAATCAGGAGAAAAGTTTTTCGAATCAGGAGAAACTTGTGCTAACTGGAATGGAGTACAATGGATTACATAAAGTTCGTGGAAGTACCCGGCGGCACGAAAATATATTTTCAGTAGCACTGGCCATAAAACGATGCGCGGATTAATCTTTTGAATAGGCGAGTACGTCCGCTAATGTTGTTGAAAAATGAGACGCACGGACTATTCAGGTGTACTCATTCATAAGCCATAATGCGAATGGCACAATGTTGGGACGGGTGTGGAAGGCCAACTATTCATGTGGTAGCCGGCAAACCCTACTGGTTAGTATGTCCATCAATTCATTCACATGAGGAAGTAACCTTACTTTACAATTTGCAAATCTCGTAGAGGGTACTAGGCGTTGAATGAATGATTTATTCTAATCTGTCACGGTAGAAGCAGGTCTCGCTCTAGCAATTGATTATAGGCCGATCACAGTGTGCCGGTTTTGTGGCATTAGATTTCTGAAAATTAATAGTAACAATATACGGGGAGTACAAACCAACAAAAGAAAATGATTGCATGGTTACGGTACTATATTCGGAGCAGTACAAAATTTGGCCTGTATTTTTCCGCTATAAAAGCTAGCGTACGTGGGTATCCAGTGGAGTATTTCGCCTACGGATGTGTTGGTAACCTTGGATGAAGATGAGCTCGTCTTGGAGCGCGTGCTGTGTCCTTTGACATAAATGCGGATGCGTTCAATTGGCGAGGCGGCCGTTATCGAACCGCGTTAAACACCACGCAAGGCTGCAGTCCCGCACTTTTGCGATGTTTTATCAAATTGGTGGGATAATAGAACAAAGAAGAAAGGTCTTTAAATACAAAGCTTAATTAAAATCTATATTTCATTTAAAAAAATAATAAATTGCGGCATGTATGTAGGATCATTACTTGAGAACGACTGACTGTTTTTTTCTTGTTGTTTATGGGGAAAAGTTTGTATGAATGTTTTTTTTTTTTTGGTGAGCGCACTTCTCATTTACTTCCGCCAGGGCGGGTAGTTAGTCTTAGTAAAAAAATTATATTTTCAAAACTATAGCTTATTAGATCACGTAGAACAGCCATAAACACTCCACTTTCTACCTCTGAAGATATTTTACTTACTAATAAAGTGGGACATGCATGATAGCAAAATCGACACAAGTATGTTCTTCAAATAACCTTCAGAATGGCGATATAGGTAACTATCAATCAGCCAGCAAATATAAATATGTTACCGGTTCAAAATAATCTCTTAATCATACTTTTTATTCCTATTTCTGTTATATTCTTCTCTTGCATGAGAGAAGTGGGCGTCGCCAATATTTATTTTCGTGCATTTTAGGAGATTTTATTTCAATGACCACACTCAAGTGTTAAGAATGCGCATGGCCTGGCCGCTCAGTCAAACTCGCCCAAAAATGCTTGCCATTTCATCAAATGCCCTTCTGAGAAAGTGAGATGCGCGTATGCTGCCGAAAAAAAATTTGCGGTCTTCCGTGAAAACGATTAGTACAAAAAACTAGTAAATATATATTTGCAAAAAAAGGTAATTGAATTATTTGTTATATAAACTATGACTATTAGTAAATTATTTTGAAATTTTCATAAGTCTAATGCAATTTATTTACGCCCAATTTTGTGTTAAAATATGGAACTTGCCAGGTTCATAAGTTCTTTTTTTACTGTTCTAATTTGCAATAATACTAATAAATTACGAGGCAAATCAAGTTTTCTCCATTTGTATAGAAAAAGATCGGCTTGCGCTGCCTTGGACCCAGATTTTTTTATTAGCAGTACAAAATTAATGTGAATAATCTGATGAGAAAATTTTTATTTTTGTTGCCCATAGATTTTATCCCCTCTGTAAAGATTTGCCAAAATATATGTTGGCTGGTCTTCATAGAACTTTGACTCATCATCATCTGCTTAGCCTTTTCCCAAATGTGAGGCTAAGGACCATGGATAACACCATATGTTTTTTTTTTTTTTTAATCTTGCCATTTAAAATTTGTGCCCATCTTTTATAAGTTTTTCTTCCATTTTAGATTTTTTTTCCATTGGTGTCAAATTTATGCTAAGACAAGATTATGTATGCATAGATATGATAAGGGCATCTTTCAGTGTTGGAGGGAATTAAATGCAAACTCTTACATAAGGTTGCCACACCCATCAAGATGAAGATCTGCTATTTTCGTATTCATCTAGGAAACATATTCAATATTCAAGCAGCATTACTATTGCTGTATCAGCAACATTTTATTACTTAGATATAATGTTTATATTTAAATGTTGGTTTTTATAGCTTACTAGCGACCCACCCTGGCTTTGCACGGGTGCAATGTACGTATCGTAAGTGATATACATATAAACCTTCCTCTTGAATCACTCTATCTATTGCTGAAAACTGCATTAAAATCCGTTGTGCAGTTTAAAAGATCTAAGTGTACAGACAGCGGGAGTGACTTTGTTTTATACCATGTAAAGCAGCGGTCAGGGCTGGAAGGTTCTATCCTTGTTGTTTTAACACTTGGAAGATCTTTAGTGTTACTTTATTAGTGCTTCTTATTTTTGATAACATACTATAACCTCTTACTTTTGTTGAATGTTTTTTTTTTTATTATAATTATTCTAATTAGAATTACTGTTGGAATAGAGGATGGATGTCTTCAAAATATTAAATTCACCTACAAGACTTCACATGCTAGATGATCACTCTGTCTCATTTTAAACAATGTCTCCCAACCCCTACTGCAACAGCACCAGACTCATACAGAATGAAATGTAGGTGTGTTGCTATATTATAGAAGTTGTATATTATTTTACCAGAAGATGACTATCTACACCTCTGTAATTCAAATAGGGATCTGATAGGATGAATAGAAAATCATAAGATAAATGAGTTTGATTGTTTGCTGGATATTCTGTAGGCCTCTTCTTTTTCCCAGCTAACACAAGGAAGTGGTTGGGGAACTGTCTTGTTTTATTTAATTTTTTAGATGTTTCCTAAGTACTGATTCCGAGTCTTATTAGAATAAATGCCTTTTTGATGTTGTGATGTTAGTTGATGGTAAGCGCTGATGCTGTTGGCTATACTGCAGGTTTTCTTGAGCGACGATTCTGTAGGTTGTCTGCATGTAACCCATTAATCTATTTGAGGAGTTTTAATGAAAGGGCTTTTTGTGGTTCCATTTTACATGACGGTTTGCTCCTGGATAAATTCCCTAAATTAATTTTTATCAGCATACATGCTGAGTGTGTCTTTTTTTTTATCTTATTTCATGAGGACTAAGGTGTATAGTAATCCTGTGAAAATCATGATTTATGGCAAATATAAAATCATTGAGATTTTGTTTAATCTTGATAGTTATGAAGAAGACTCTTGACGAGGAAGAAAAATACGTAGTGGGAGAAAAAGAAAGTGTATTCTTGAAGTACTTTGATTAAATGACTATAATGGATACCAATTGAGTACCACGTAAGTATATAAAATTATTTATCCATTTATCGCACCCATGGTTTCATAATGATGTTAGCGCCCCAATCAACCTGAATCTTAGTTTTAATAAAGTTCCTGGATTACAGCTAATTATGCTGAAGATACAACTGCCTTAACACATCTTGCACTGAGATTCTTTATTCTTTATAATATTCAGTAGATAATTATTTAAAAATTACAAAATGGTTATGTGTGAAAAACACTACCTATTTGAAATTAGCAAAATATCCGGTTAACAGTTTTTTCTTTTTGCCGGCTTTGTTATTCTTTTGCATAATTAACTTAGGAGTTAATTATGAATTAAAAATATCCTAAATATGCAGGCTATTACTGAAATGAGTATGACAAAAGTACCGTGCGTTAGTTATATATGTTAAGAATAACTTTTAATTCAAAATTTCGCTGAAAACATCGAAATACAAATCTAAAAAGAAGCCAACGGCAGGGGCGTGGTCTTCTTCAGTTATTTGTTCTTTTTAAAACGAGTATACCGTTATAATTTTCCGTAAATTACATTCCCTAGTGTATCAAATGTAAGAAAAGTTGAATTAAACCCGAAAACGGCGGCTATATCCAAAGAAAATAATTAATACTCACGTCCAGGGACTCCTTTGACGCCATCTTTCACACACAAACAAATTAGTTTGACGTTTATCCAAAAATCGATAACAAGGCTCGTTGATCCGTTCGAATACTCACCTTGAAAAATTACAACTGGAAAGTTACTTACTTGTAAGAAACTTTCACGAGCTTATTGGATTACCATTTCAATATTAGTAATAATTAGATAAAAATAGAAATAATTATGTCAGAGTAAGGAGCTTCACGGACACTTTTTCTGGGCCCTGCATGGGCGCGATGTAGACCTATCAGCGTCCGTAGCCTGGCTACGTTCCGGGAACCTCTTCGGAGAAACCGAAGGTTTTGTTTGTACAATTATGGATGAAGTTATAATGATAAATAACTACCGGAGATTTATTGTGAAAGACGGCACGGTTGACATATGTCGGGCATGCCACCGTCCAGGCGAATCAATCCGTCACATTATCTCCGGGTGTTCTTGTCTGGCTAACGGAGAGTACTTGCATAGACACAACCTTGTAGCCAGGATTATCCATCAGCAACTTGCTCGGAAGTGCAATAATAGCTATAGGTCTATAGGCCCGACCCAGTTCTCGAAAATGGCAATATCACATTGTACTGGGATCAATCCATCATCACGGACAGGACTATTGTAGCCAATAAGCCTGATATAGTGGTGGTGGATCGATCAGAGCGGCGCGCAATGATTGTTGACATAACGGTCCCATGTAACATGATGATAACCTCGTGAAATCCGAGAAAGATAAGCAAATCAAGTACCTTGACTTGGTTCGCGAGGTTGTCGACATGAGGGATGTGGACTCAGCGATCATTGTGCCGATAGTCGTATCAGCCTATGGCTTAATTGCCAAGAGCCTCGACCAATACCTGAAGAGGCTCTCGTTAGGCAGCTGGATCAAGGGCTTGATTCAGAAAGCGGTACAGACAGGGCTCGTATCGTTAGGAAGTTCCTCTCTCTGGAGGCCTGACCGCCGGTAGCTTGGACCCTGTTCCGATACCGGTGGGCTACAATTTTTTTTATATTGTTAAATGTTTTTTTTAAATTGTTTTTATTTTAAAGAATATTTCAAAATACATTAGATTTGTATGGAAATAAATAAAGGAAGATAAATAAACTAATAACTATAGACCAATTACGTTTTTACCGACGGTCTATAAAGTTGTTTCATTCATTCTGAGAGCAAAAATAGTTCGTCATATAGATAGCAATTTAATTCCGTCTGTCTCTAAGAATGGATGTAGGTATGGATCCCGCGGTACTAAGGAGCTGCTCCTTATCGACAAGGCCATAAGCCAACAGATTCGTTAATCCCGGAGGGATCTGCCGACGTGTTGGATAAATTATAAGAAGGCCTATGACTTGGTGCCAAATACATGGCTCATGAAGGTGCTGGAGTTGTACAAAATAGATGCAACTCTTCGTACCTTCTTGATGTCGTTTATGGGGTAGTGAAGGATGGTCCTTCTCTATCCAGGATGTCGACAGGTTCTTAAAACGATGAACCGATAGGATTGAGCGAGGAATATTTCAGGGTGACAGTTTGAGTCCGCTTTGGTTCTGCTTTGAATCCTCTGAGCACACTGCTGGAGGATTCAGGTCTAGGCTACAGGTTGAGTAGAGGTGGTCAGGTTATATCTCACCTCTTTTACATGGATGATTTGAAAATATTCGCTCCCAGCATTTTGGAGCTACTGAAAGTGACTGAAATTTTTAGTAGAGCCATCAGGATGGAATTTGGTGTGGACAAATGTGCAGTCATACATGAAAAGCAAGGGGAGATTGGGGAATCTGTGGGAACCCAGCTCTCGGATTCCATAAATCTTAGATCCCCCTAAGCAACCGAAACCTATAAGCATTTGGGTATCTCGGAAGCGCTGGGCATCAATGTTGCTGACATGAAGCAATCGTTGAAGGAGCGCTTTTTTGGCCGCCTGAAAAAAGTATTTAATTGCAATTTGAAATCTATTTCCTACAAAACTATTTTCGGTTTTTTATTTAAATAATTGACGGTGATTACTACCGTCAATTATTTAAATAAAAAACCGAAAATAGTTTTTTAATATATTTCTGTAAATCAGCAGTAACGTTCACCTCTAAATCAGCAGTAACGTTGACAGGGGATGTTCTGTGTGGCCAGTTAAACAAATTTATTGTTGAAAGATGTACTTTTGTAGGGTTTAGTGATATGATAAAATTCAAGTTTTCAGAAAAACTTTTTGAACCGTTACAAAAAAAATTGAAAAGCCTGATCTACACTCTGTATTCTGTAAAAAAGGAAGGCCAACCTACTGAACCCACCCGTTATTACTATCAACACTGAAATGAAACGTCATTAACGTCACACTACATAACAAATAGGTGCAAGTTGTACCAAATTGTAAGCGGTAAAAATTGTGTATTCGTGTCATAAAATAATAAAATAGGCTAAACTAGAACTGTGATATCGAGATAGTTAAATACTTTTGCTAAGTCTTATCAGAAAATTAAAAAACCGGCATTTTCGAAACTTTTCAATTACGTGGACGAGACGCCTAATTATTGTTGTTGTATGTGTTTATAGTTGTGATCAATTTTATGTTTTGCCGATTTTCAACAGCAAACATGTTATTGACGGCTTTTCCATTGATATCTGAAGTCTGCTTTTAGTTTTGAAGACATACTTGTCCACTGCTGACAATTATTGTAGAATACGATAAAACGAGTTTAAATGTTTTAATTTAATTTAATAGGTCTCAATATGAGGATCAGAAGATTATCGGCTGTGTTTTGGACAACATGCATAATTGCGTTTATATTTATATTGTACGTGGTGACGGATTTGAGTTTCAAGTTGCCAAGTATAAAACCAGCAGCACAGGATCTTGATGTAAGTTTAAAAATAACAAATATTCCACAATGTTACATCTATCATCTATCTTTTTAGCCAAATATAAGTCTTACTGTGTGCATACTACCTATGATATCAGTCTTATCTTTAATTACAAATCTGTTGAATTTAGAACCTCACTATTTTTATTTGTGTTTCATTTATTTTTTTTATTGTTTTGTGTTTACTACCTATTACATTGGTCTATCTTTTATTACAAATAGGTTAAATTTCGAACCTCAGTAAGTTACTTGTTTCATTTAATTTTTTTAAATTTTAGGGACTACATGCTACTGTTCCGATCTCCTTTTTAAATACCTCTGTATTCAAAACCAGATGTTAGTTTTTTCGATTATTCTAGACGACTTTATTGACGACACAATGGTTCCTTAATAACTTCTAGTAACTATGTAATTCGTTTCATGACAAGAATTTGTGTGGTATTCAACTACAACACAATTAAAACGAGTAAAATAAAAACCTTATTTGCAAAAAAAAAAACTTTGTCCTTTTTTCCGATACTATGAATATAGTGTGCATAACATGTATTTAGGTATAATAGTCTACATACCAAGTTGATAAGAGAGTTTATTGTGAGTATGCTATTGCATATACACACATGAGCTAACTTTATAAGACTTGAAGCCAAATCATAACAATATTATGTACAAATTAAACAATAAATTAAAAATTCGTGTCAAAGAACTCCTCCTCAACGCTGTCAACTGGTAATGTCTCCAAGAGGCAGATGGTGTGGTCACATTGTAAGGCAATGCTAAGCCTCTGGCCAAGATAAAAGCCAGTCCATGGGTTATGGCAAATTAATCAATTAAATAGAATTATCTGGAATGTTCATCAAGTCTTATCAAACCAATAACAATGTACCAATAAGACATTCCATAACTTTTAATTTTGAGTTCAGTTACCTAACCTAATGTCATTTACATTACTTAAGTATTCCTTACCATATTGTTTTTTTTTAAACTCTTGACTGTTGAGCGTCTGAGTTTTCAGACAGATAACCTTTTAGTATCTTAATCTAAAATATCTGAAAATATTTTCTAATCAAATGCTGACAACTTGCCTTATAATTATAAAAACGACTCGTAATGATGTTAAAAATACTCAAACACTCAAAAAGATTCTAGATTGATATAAAATCGAAAACACTTTTCAGACAAAATGGTCATCATTTGAATCAAAACTGCGTCACATAGAAAATGAGTTGAACCAACATCACGCTGTGGTTGGTGAGATAAAATCTGCTGTAGACCAGATTGTTGAGCAGTCACAGGAGTACCATCCGCCTCAGAAAAGGCCTAAAGAAGTGTTATATAAGGAACCAGCCAAGGTCAGGGAGTACAAGGCTGTTGGAGATGAGCCGCCAAAGATGCGCATACCATTCAATGAGTCGTCATGTCCTATACAGAAACAAACAATACCGAAGACAGATATACAGGTACCGTGTCTAATTAAAACTTTATAAAACATCTGACCAAACAATGCTTTAAAATGTTCAGGGATTTTTTTAATAATATGTACAGTGTATTCAATATTAATATTATTATTCATATTGAATCGTGTGAATTATTTCCAACAACCGTTTTTTCATTTGTTTCTTTAGAGTATTGTTATCAGTTCCAAGAAGGCAGTTGTATGATAATGTTACATAATAAGCTTATTATGTATTATTATTTATTGTTCCATCCATATCTTTACTGATAATCAGTATAGTGTAAATAAATATATTTACACTATACTGATTATCAGTAAAGATAAGTATATTATAATTATTAGACAGCTTATTATTCATCATGGTTTTAGGCTGCGTTTCCACCAGAGATGTGCGAGGATGCGTTGCGAGGGATGTGTTTGTTAAGAACCAATATGATTACTTCATTTACCTAGCCTCGCTCAGCGCAGCTCTAGTGGAAACGGCTCAGGGGAGCGAGGTTTTTGTACATACAAAACAAGGGAAAGGTGTGTGTGAGGGATGTGTTGCAAGGGATCTGTGCGAGGAATATGTTGGACGCGAGCGAAAAAATACCAGTGACTAGACAGTGTGGTTACCGCTGGCATCTTTAACGAGCCCGCTACACATCCTCGCACCGCACATCTGCGCACCGTTACACAGCGTCGCTACACATTCTCGCACCGCTCATCGGCCTAGCACATCTCTAGTGGATACTATAACACCGTTCCACAGCCTCGCTCCGCCTTGCCTCGCCTCGCATATCTCCGGTGAAAACGCAGCCTTAGATAGTATCTTTTAAGATGAAAATCATAAAAACCAGCAAACTCCACGCTGGGCTTACAGCAACCTGTATTTCCATTGGTTCTACAGCCATGACTCTGTTCAAGGAGTATCCCCAGGCAAGAACGGGTTGACGAATGCCATGCCACCGAATTCTCGGTTCTAGTTTGTGCCGGTTTCCTCATGCTGTTCTTCCTTTACTATTTAGAGGTATTCATAAAATAATTACTTATTAATTATGTCATGTTACAGATGCTGTCAATGTATGATCGAATCATGTTTGACGATGAAGACGGCGGAGTGTGGAAGCAAGGTTGGGAAATAGAATACCAAGAAAACCAATGGAGTCAAAAGAATAAGCTGAAAGTTTTCATTGTCCCTCATTCACACAATGATCCAGGTAACATTTATTTATTTAATCAATTACAATGTTAACTAAATAGTAATATCTATAAGTGCACTTGATTTAATAATAGTTAACAAAACAGGACCCTAACTATGTTATGAAATAACTTGTATTAAGCTCACTTCAGTTTTACAAAATAATTACAGGCAGTGCAAGTGTTTTAAAACTAAAGTTAACATCAAGCCATAATTGCAGAATTCAGAAAATACAATTTATAACAACATATTATTAAAGTGAGAGGGTGTGGCGGCGGTGTATGTGTGGGTGTGTGTGTGGGGTGTGTGTGTGTGAGTGTGAGTGATTTCAGTTTTTGTACTATGAGTAATCTTGCTAGTTGTTTGATCTTAATTTTACTAACGATACACATATCCGATGTGTGATACGCTAATAAGCGACAAATATAGTATCGAAATGAAATATACAGCATAGGTTGTTATATTCATAACAATAAATTACTCATTTTTGCTAAATATGTTTAAATAATAGAAATTCATACTTCAATTCGCAACTTAATAGAATTAATAATAAACGTGGTTTAGAATGCGTGTATTATAGCTCGCCGATTCTGTTGCTAGGCACTATTAGCAGTAGTTTAAATCAAACGGGATTCCCCTTCACGGGCTGGACATGGCGATAAATACACCGTGTTTTTCGATGTCCGTGTTTCTGACGTTCACCTATTTTTGCAGGATTATTTTATCCTATCAATAGTCAAGGAAAATAGATTGCAATACGTTGTTTTGTGAGTAGTGACAGCTAGGCGTTACGCGTCTGAAGCCCGAGAGTACACACTGTATCCGATTTTTATAAAATATGCAGCTGACTACTCAATTTAAAGTTCTATTTTTAGTGTTCCGTACTTACCGAAGAAACTATTAATAGGATCACTCGCGTGTCTGTTTGTCTGTCACAGCCAATTTACTCGGAAACTACTGGACCGATTGAATTGAAATTTGGTACACATATGTAAGTCGGTGGTCCAAAGACTGACGTGTAACGTAAATTAAATAATTTTAAACATGGGGGCCACTTTTGGGATGTAAATTAGAAAATGAAAAACGTAGTTTTGTAAACTATATCGTGTTACATATCAAATGAAAGCCATTGTGAGCATCTCAATTTTTTTTATAAGTTAAAAGATAAATAGTTTTGAAGTTATTTTGAAAAAAATACAAAAAATAGTTTTTTGCTTATAAATTACAGGAAAACCTATAAGAAATCTATGAACGTACGGAATCCTCTCCAAGCGAGTCGAACTCGCACTTGATCCGTTTTTTTTTCAACACCCGATTGTAAGGTGAAGGAGTAGTTACTGAGGAGTACGACATATTTACGTTACGTTTATAACGCGTGCTCGTGCTAGGGCCTTTGATCTTAGAAAATTTACAGTTTTCACTTTTCAACAGCCGATTGTAAGCTGAAAACGGTAGCTACCACGACGACGACGGAGTAGTATCAATGAAAAATATTCTCGCGGCGTTACATGAAAAAATAATAGCCATAACACCCGATAAGAATTGGCAAATACGTTGATGTCAATTATCGTAAAACTAAAATTAATTTCTATTTGACAAGTATAACAAGAATAAAAAAAAATATTTAAGAAAATGTAACAAAAGTACACCAACACACAAACCAACAACAACCAAACACACAACACCGTACCCCAATGGACAACAAAGGTGGAACAAAGGACAACAAAGGACAACAAAGGTGGTGATGGTGGTGGATTGGTGTTGTACACCAATTTCATTGGTAGGACATAGAGCTCGACTAAATTGTATACCTAAGACCTTTATTGTAATACCTATGTTCACAAATAAAGTTTGATTGATTGATTGATTGAAAAGTATACATTTAGGCACAGTAGTATTATTTCTTATACAATGGTATAGTTAGTACTTATAAGTAAACTATAACTAAAATATATTTAACAGTTGCAAGTAACTGCCCGATCTAGGTTTATTTAAACCTGTGTTTCAGGCCATCACTTTACATCATAGCACAATTTAATTATGACAGTAAAATTAGAAAATAAAATTTATTTATTAACAACTATAAGTACAATCAAATTGGTAGGTACAAAAACACAACTAAGAGTATGATTGTAGCAATGAAATTAATGCAAAACTAAAATTTGTTTTTAATCAAATTATAGTCTTATCCTAGTGTTATCGCTAAATTATTTGAAGAGGCTCATATTATACAGGATTTTTCAGCTGTTTTGGAGAAAAATAAAACCGCATTTTAAATTATTTCTAAAGTACTTAGTACTAGCTACTTGTGGAAACCTAATTTTTTTGCAAAAGTAAATACCTATCGTCGTTTTGTCGCCGTCACAGTAGGAATTGCTGATATCCTGCCAAGTAATGTTATGCGTTAAATCAAGGAAAATGTGATTATTTTTCAAATGCTATGATTGGTTGTTCGTAATAACACCTGGCAACCAATAACTAAAAAAAAACTAAAGAAAATTGATAAAAATTTAATAACCATCCCCCGAGGCATGACCACCGTAGACAAGGATTTCTTTGACGGAAGAATCGACAAAATGACAGATTGTGTCGACACAATGACAGATTCCTTTGCACTGTCTGTCATTTTGTCGATTCTTCCGTCAAAGAAATCCTTGTCTACGGTGGTCATGCTACGGGGGCATGACCATTTATCAACCATGCTTTGAATTCAATAACGCATTCAACAGATCATATAACATTACAATTGTTTTTGTATAGATAATCTAAGGACGTTACGGCTGCTTATCAAAAGCACTTGTTATGCGATAAAGATAAAGCGTTTAAGAACATCATGTATACAACATTATTTTTAGTATATGCGAAACCTGAATATAGTTTGTTCAGAATAAGTAACTGAATCGATTCCAATCATTTTTAAACCATGTTATATTTTTTCCCAAAAATATTTAAAAAAGTTAAAAGTTGGATACCGACTTTGAGTACCTATCGCAAAAATTTAGGTACCTACTGCCAAATTATTATTACCAATGAGCTCAAGACGACGCTGGAGGCGCGCGCTGCGTGGTGACCGGTTTTTGTGCGGACAACTAGGTAACAGAACAACCTTATAACTTTGTGATTTTTCACGATACAGTTTTAAAATTTTGTACATAGATTCTTTACATAAAAATACTAGACACGTGTATCAGGTTTCGCATGTACTAAAATTGTATGTTACGGCTAAAAGCCGAAGTTAGGTTACACCTAATTCTAGCCGGCTAAACCTAGGTGCGACCGGTAACATTTGTGTATCCTTTTTATTGATAGGACACACCGACCAAATGGATTAGGTTAGTTTACGTTAGAACTGTGTGAGTGCTACATTCAAATTGCTTGTATGTACCCGGCTAAAACTAGGCGAAGCCGCACTTCGGCTATTAGCCGTAACATAAAGGGTGTAAATAGACACTAACGTATCCGAAAGGCACTTGTTCTCCCCGTCTTTGCGATCATTTTTTTGTTCTAGACCATACCTGGGAACCTTCTAGTTACGGAGATATTGGGGGTCAAAGTTCCAACTTATCACAAGTTTTTTTTTTAAATACATGTTTTTAATGTAAGATTTTTACTTTTCATATCTCCACGACCCCCGTACTATTCTTTATATTTCAATCCATTCATCAGCACAATGCTTTGAGTGCATTCCATCGAGTCCTACCTTAAAACGTGATTTTTCACCGCAAAAAAAAAGTCGTTTCCCAGCAATAATTTTTGCGTAAAGTTATTTAGTTACAGAATGCTTGGTTGACGGCTATGTGAAGGTTCTGTTTACACCCTGTATACATAAACATACGTATGTATTGTAACAGCTGTTAAGTATAATGGGTGTAAAAAGACCCTCAACGAAGCCCACACATTGTTCTCCCCGTCTGTAGGTTTTTTTTTGTTCTGGAACGTTCTAGTTACGGAGATATTGGGAGTCAAAGTTCAAATAAAAAAAAAAACAATCTTTTAATGTTATACTTTACTTTAAATACCTCCATGACCCCCATACTATTTAATGCATATTTGAGTGCGTTACATTGAGCCCTACCGTAAACTGTGATTTTTCACCCCGAAAAAAAAGTCGTTTCCTAGCAATAATTTTTGCGTAGAGTTACTTTGTTTGATGTACGGAATGCTTAGTTGACGGCTTCATGAAAGGTCCGTTTACACCTTGTATAAGGACGACTTCCTTATCACTTTCCCGTCCTAATTTTTTAGAGTTTCATACCCATAAAGTGAACACACTAATGATATCTAAGTTGACTCTTTGTCTGTACAGTTTAGCCTTTAATTCAAAAGGGCCCTGAATATGCCGTGACTGAATTAACTTAAATAACTATATGTATGTCTGTATTAGTTAATTCAATTGTTTTCATACACAGCTTACTAATTAAGTGTGTAGATCACGAGATAAAGTCATCATATATCAATAATGGTTATCGATAAATGAGCGAGGTTTGGATTGTACACGTCAAGCTCTATATTCCAGTATAACATGGCCTCGTTTTGTATATATTTCCAATACAATGAGAGACCCGCATAAACCGGTTTTGTATAGCTTGATTGGTCGCCGTACGTACCTAGGACGGGCAAAGCTCTAATGGGTTAATCTTGATCCTCGAACCTTGTTGGTCGAGTGGCTGCTGAGCATGAGGTCCTGGGTTCGATTCCCGGGTCGGGTAAATCGTTATTAAATTTTTCCATCCTGATGAAATTCAATAACGATTTACCCGACCCGGATTTCTCAGTAGCAGCCACGGAGCCTGGATTTGCGCCCGGTTGATGGTAAAAGGCTCGCCCCCCTATTACATGGAACTTAAAGATAACTGGCGAATTGTAGGTGTAGGTACTATTAGGCACACCTCTGCCTAACCCTTCGGGGATTACAGACCTGATGTTATGTAATAAAAGCTTTTTTTAAAGAAATCCAATAGAAACGATTTTAATAGGTACATTCATCGATACTATGCTACTATTATATACAATCAAAATCATCATTCTCATGCCTTTATCCTAATTTTTTGGCCATCGGCGCTGTCTTCTTCCATACTTCTCTATTACTCATCATCTCGGCAGTCACCTCCTTTCTAGCCATATCATCCCTCACACAGTCATCCCTCGTTCTCACATCCATCGTTTCTTCGGTCATCGACATTCATGCTCAAATCTTTCCTCACGACATTTTCCTCATTCCGCGAACGAAATCTCGCAGAATAAAAAAAAATCTATTATGCGAGCCTTTTCAGAAAGAACATCGTAAGCGCCAAAAATTAGTATTTCATTTTACTAATAAAGCTAATTCACTTAGAAGTACTCCAATGTTTTTTTTTTTTTTCTTTTTCGTATTTCTGACTCTTTGTCCTTCTCTGTCTGGCATGGTATCTTGTAAAAACAGTTAAAAAAAATCACAAAAAATTCTAATGATAATAATTTATATTTATAATTATAAAATTATATTATTTTAATTACTATTTCATGATATTTAAGAATTATCGTAATCGACATACTCATATCACCTCTACCTAATAACGGTCTTCAGCTTTAACGTAAGTATGTGATTATTTGAATTAATAGGGAGGTGCCCATATAAAAATTTCAAATTGATGCTATAAAGATTTTGAGAAATATTTAAAAAAACCTGTAAAACATGCAAAATAGCGGTTACGATCTTCTTCCTGAAAAGGCTCGTATGATACTTCTCCGAATAAAACAGATGAACATCAATGATTGTTGACAAAACATTGCAGGCTGGATCAAGACTTTTGAGAACTACTACAAGACGCAAACGCGCGCGATATTCAACAATATGGTGGAGAAATTGTCAGAAGGCATTGGCAGGAAGTTTATTTGGGACGAGATCAGCTTCCTGGCACTATGGTGGAATAGCGATGCGACTGACAAAGATAAGACTGCGTTTTCGAAGTAAGTATGTGTTGCCGGTGAACAAAATCTCTCACTCGACGCCCCAATAAAAAATCAAGTCATTCAGCACTTTAAGAACGTCGAAAACGACATAACAGAGTCCCCCAAAACAGCCCCCCTTCGGTAACCAAAGCGATCGGTCGCGCGAATATGCGGTGCTTGCGTTAACATGACACTTAATTATTAGGCAAACTGGAAGGCGTTCCGTGTCGGCGCGTTGATTCGTTCAGGTTCGTCTACCAAAATGAATGCGACGTTCGACGGTTCGCGCGACAATCAATTTGGTTCGGACGCGGTTTTAGGCTGCCTTTCCTGCCTGCCAGGGCTGTGGGACTGTTCGAAAGAGATACCTTGGCCCTGGAACACAAAGTGCAAAGAAGGAACATGGATGGGTTTTTAGTCAGTAGAAATCTGACACTCCCCTCCGCTCCGCCCAGAGCGGGGGGGGGGGGGGGTCATTTGATGATTTACCATCCGAAAAAAAAAAGGCTGCTTTTCCTATAGATACGTGCGAGGTACGAAACTATGTACAGTCACGAGCACCAATATGTAAACACTTAACAACTTTTAAAAGTGTTTTTCTCCTTCTGTTCTGGTTAAAATTTCATGTTGTTACGAACGAACATAGTATTTTGGAACTCATATTTTTATAAAAAAGATCCTATCTCCAAGTTACGATCGTTATTTCTCGCGAAAATTGCTTTTAAATTTAGGAAAATGTATACATATTGGTGCTCGTGACTGTATGTGCCCGCTGTATGTGCTCGTCGGATTAAGTGGGCTTTTAGTGTGATAAAATTTTGTTACAATTTTGTAGGAAATCAAACGCCGGGAATGAAAACAGTTGGTGTTATTTAACTAACACGATTTTTATTAGCTTCACCTGTAACTATGTAAAAATCAATCTCATAAGTAAAATTTGACCCACTTCGCGGTTTCCGATTGAGCTGAAATTTTACATACATGTTTAGTTTCGATTAGCTATGTGACGTCATTCTAAATTCGATATGGCGGACTCCCAAAGATGGCGGACTAGTAATTATTTATGCATTTCAATTATATGGGTTTCAAATGAAAGAGTTTGCTGAGAAAAATACGAGAAATAAAATGATGTCACTCTAAAGCGTGTTACTTCGCAAGGGACGATGCCTGCCGGGGCTGCGGGACTGTTCGAAAGAGATACCGCGGCCCTGGAACACATAGGGCAAAGAAGGAACATGGATGGGTTTTAGTCAGTACAAGTCTGACACTCCCTTCCGCTCCGCTCAGAGGGGAGGGGAGGGGTAATTTGATGATTACCTATCCGAAAAAAAGCGTGTATCTTAGTTTTTTTTTAAATGTTATATTTTATTTAAAAATCATCTCACAATCTCCTAACGTTGTGCTTGACACAACAACGTGCATATTTCTTTCTTCCACTTTCGCTCTCTTATTGTCTCGCTCTGACTTAGTTCTAATATCCGCCATCAATTACTTACCTAAATTATTGTTATTCCAGTCTCGTAAAAGCCGGCAAGATAGAAATAGTAACAGGCGGTTGGGTAATGAACGACGAGGCCAATTCCCATTGGCTGTCCATCATTAGACAGCTAACCACAGGCCACCAATGGCTGATCGACAACCTAGGCGTCATACCGAAGAACTCTTGGGCTATAGACCCCTTTGGGTACTCTAGTACCCAACCTTATTTGCTCAAGTTGGCCGGATTTGAGAATTCGGTTATACAAAGGGTGCATTACAGAGTGAAGAAAGAGCTAGCTGCTCATAAACAGTTGGAGTTTAAATGGAGGCAACTATGGGGTATGTTTTTGGAATTCTTTACATCTATTTATTTATGTTTTTAAACTATCATGGTCACTAACATTATCATTAACACTGTTTCTTGTGTTAATTATTTAAGTGTGTAATTATCTGCGCATAATGTAGTGCATGCTGTGCTTTTCTATAAGTGATGAGGCACTTGACTTAAGTTTGCAATGTACAAATTATAATGTAACAGTGTACTCATTGTTGAGAAGCCTAATAAATAAATAAACACTACCAAACGGGATATTTACCATGTTTACTGATTGTTTTGAGTTCCCGATATTAACCATCACCCGCAATAACTTCAGTTTATCCGTGTTCATGGTGCTTGCAACAGCGCCGAAATATCGGGATTTCAAAACAATCAGTAAACATGGTAAATATCTCGTTTCTAGTGTTAATGATAATATCTATTTATTTATTTAAAACATACAGGGTTGAAGGGACACCGACGCGAAAACGGTTACCACGTCCTCAGTACAATTTTTAATCGGTATTTTTTTACGTGTACACACGGCGGTTCATGAAGCTGTACATTTCCAGTATAACTTGGCCTCGCTTTGTATTGATTTCCTACACAATGAGAGATCCGCATAATCTGGTTTTGTATAGCTTGATTTGCCGTCGTGCGTACGTATTGCTCTTTTATAGGAAATAGCTGATTTTATTTTAAATTACCGATGAAAAATTTCTATGTCCCCGGTGATCAGAATGATGTACTGAGTGAGCCCTTCCACCCCGTATAAACTTCAAGTACAGTACTTTATGACACAAGGCAAAACGCCTATTGCACAGTACCAGTCAAGAGCACCAATATGTATACACATTTCTAAATTAAAAAGTAATTTTCGCGAGAAATAACGATTGTAACTTGGAGATAAGATCTTTTTCATAAAAATATGAGTTCCAAAATACTATGTTCGTAACAACATGAAATTTTAATCAGAACAATTGGAGAAAATAACTTTTAAAAGTTGCTAAGTGTTTACATATTGGTGCTCGTGAATGTACCCGGTTGTAAGAATAACAGTAATGCCTGTATTCTCTAGAACACCTTATGAATACCTAAACAAATTCGCGCTGTTTGATTTTCAACATTCGGTTCAGCAGTGAGGGTTGAAATTCTAAAAGTGCATTAATATTTAGGCATTAATTTAGATGCGATTTAGTTTAAGTGAGTAAGTTAACCTTTTGACCGCCATAGTCACGTATACGTGACAAGCAAGCGCGTGCCCTGTACGCCTAACGACACAAATATGTGACAAAATAGGAGGTGAAAATGTGGCTTGGCGTGGAGGATACGCGTGTGCGTTTATGCTCTAGTGGTCAAAAGGTTAAAGCCAGCTTTTGCAAGTTGAACTTTATTCCGACTTCGGTAAGTCCGAAACCGACCAAAACCAACAACTTACACAATAAGATTCTGATTTCAAAAACTGTGTTAGACATGTAAAAAAAAAACTCTAGTTTTATAGTTATTTAAAAAAAAGTTCGACATTGAGACATTGCCTCTGTCTCTCATACCTGTTTATTTTTGTTTTGTAGATGGTGTGGGCAAAACGGATATGTTTACACATATGATGCCATTCTATTCTTACGACGTGCCTCACTCTTGTGGGCCTAATCCTAAGGTAAATACACAACAAAACAAAAAGAAAATACATTTTAATTAACCTGTTAATAAAGCTTAGAAGTGGGTACAAGAGTCTGCTTTGCTTTTCTAGGTGTGCTGTCAATTCGATTTCAAAAGACTACCAGGAAACGGCGTCACATGTCCATGGGGTGTGGCACCACGAAAGATCACGGAGAAGAATGTGCAAGAAAGGTAAACATTTGCTTGCTTAACTTGACTCAGTATGAGGAGCCCGTGGCTATATAATAACATCCGCTCTGGTCGATCTTCAGGTTAAGTCACGCTTTCTTTGGTCCGTGGATGGGTGACCACCCATTACATATCGAGTTTGGTCCGTGCTTCAGAAAGCAAGTTAAGATGTTGGTCCTGGATGTCATTTGCAGATCTCTGACTGTCGTTATAGGCAGTCAGTGGCTTGAAATTCTGAGAACCAGTCTTACCAAGGGATATCGTATTACCCAGGACTAATTCGGTTGTGGAGGTCATATACGTAGGTAGTCGCTCCATGTAAAATACTGATGTTCAGCTGCATCTGGTTAGACTGGAAGCCGACAGCAACATAGTTGAGAAAAGGCTAGGAAGATGATGAGCTTGACTCAGTATACTAAGGCAACTAAAGTACTAGTAGAATGCTGTCCAAGTTAGTAACTAGCCGCTGATGTATGATCACTTGTTACATTCACTCGATATCGACCGGAGCCAAAAAATCGGAGCGGCAAAGTGCTTCACAGCAGAATGCTATTTAAGATAGTCAGCCTTAAGAGTGTTCATCCAAAAACTTGACAACATCCCAAATAGCTGTCAAATATTTACCTGTTTTAATTAATTTGGCAATATTACTGTATGGGAATAAGAAATATGACTAACTAGTGAACTATAATATTAATAATGAATTGCATTTAAAAAACTGAATTTGGTGTAGTAACTGAATTTGGTGTTGTAAAGTTTCCAAATACTTTTTTTTACATCTAAAACTAAATATTCGGTGTTACGATATAAATGATTGTATTTCATAATCAATATTTTAGTTCACTAGTTAGCCATATTTCTTATTTTCATACAGTAATATTGGCAAATTAACCAAAACAGCGAAATATTTGACAGCTATTTGCGACTTTGCCCACTTTCTGTATAAACGCTCTTAAATAACAACTATTGGTGGAAAATGATACAATTCTGTTGATTTTTCTATGCCATTTATCGCTCCGCATTCACTCTCAGATAGCAAGCCAGCCTTAACTAGTATTTCATTTTTGCAGAGCACAAACAATCCTAGACCAATGGCGCAAGAAAGCGCAGCTGTACCGCAGTAACGTGGTGATGTTCCCGCTCGGTGACGACTTCCGGTACGACCGGTCCAACGAGTGGGACAATCAGTACCAGAACTATGAGATACTTATCGACTATATTAATAATAATGATGGATGGAATGCTGAGGTGAGGATTTTAAATAAATATCGATCTATCCTATTAGTTGGTATTGTATGGGTGGAGAACGTAATTTTTTTTTTATTAGCCTCTTTGAGTGTCCCACTGCTGGGCAAAGGCCTCTCCTTTCTCCTTCCAACGATATCTGGCCATGTTCACCCAGCAAACTAGATCAGATCGTCACACCACCTTCGCCGCGGTCTACCTCGACGTTCCTCCGACAGGCGTCCAGTGAGTGAAGATCGTTGCCCATCCCTCCGGGCACATTCATGCTACGTGGCCAGCCCACTCCCACTTCAGCTTGGCGGTTTTTTTCTCCAACATCTGCTACTTGAGTAATGGAGCGCAGGGTAGTGTTTCTTACGCGATCTGTTCCCTTCACACCTATTATGCTGCGCTCCATTGCCCGCTGGAAAATCTTGAGTTTGGACTTCTGTTGTGTGTAACAAGTGACCAACTTTGTGCACTAAACTTAATATTTAAAAAAAAAAAGAAAACAATTCTATGTGGCTGTGAGAGGAGACCACTGCAGATGGAATTTTAATGACATTTTATAACTTATTCATTTGAATTTATGACATTGTATAAAGCATTAATTTGAAGTTTTGACATTGTATAAGGTACTTATTCGATTTTATTTTCTTTTCGACACTGTTCATGGTATTAATTAGAATATATGAAATTGTATATTTGCATGCCTGAATTGGTACAACACAGTGGACTGCGCATTCACTTGACATCTGGAAATGTATAAAATATACCGTGTTGAGCAATAAACATTTGAATTTGAAATGGCCGATGGATCTCAAAAGCTCTGGAGTGGCTACAACATTCCTGACGGCACAGCGTGGGCGTATACCATAGGTGAACCCATGATCTGGTGAAGGTCACGTGAATCCGCTGGATACGGGACAACAGGGTGATGCGGGCTGATGATGATAATAAACACTCAGAACTTTAATTTTAGAAAAATCTAAAAAGCATCACCTTAAATACGTCAAGTAGTGATAAGTTTCTTACAGATTAATTTTTGGGGGTATGGAGAACAGGGTGTAAAGTTCTTCATCCCCCATAGAAAAGGGAGTTTCCTCCGACCAGACTGGGTTATGTCTGGTGGGCTACTGCCCGACAGTTGTTGCCGGGTTCTTCTATATAGTCTTAACTCGCGGATAACTTTACTTGCGCGATGTAGGATTAGGTGTATTTCGATATTTAGTTCAACTTCTGTGTAATAGATGGCGCTGTAGTACTTTTTGATCCATGTTGTTGTAGTACTCTTTGTAGTGCCGCTATAAAGCTACAAAACCTTTTCAGATACAATTCGGCACCCTCCACGACTACTTCAAGGCTGTCCACTCGGAAGTGAAGTCCTCATCCTTCCCCGTGCTGTCAGGAGACTTCTTCACATACGCGGACAGGAACCAGCACTACTGGAGCGGATACTACACGTCCAGGCCGTTCTATAAGAATATGGACAGGGTGCTGCTGGCTTATGTTAGGTAAGGATGTTATTTTTATGCAAGATAGAAAAAGAAAACTATGCATGTAGTGAGATCCACACATTTTTGGATCTCCTATTTGTGGATCTCTTTTTGCAAAGTAAGAATTTAGGACAGGAAAGGACTTTTAGCGTAGCAGGTACCCCAAAAGTTGCGTTGTTGGGATAATTAAACATAACATAACATCACGCCTGTAATCCCCGAATGATTAGGCAGAAGTGTAGCTAATAGTACAGCCATGTTTTGCCAATTATGTTTAAGTCCCATGTTATAAGGGGCGAGCCTACTGCCATCAAACCGGCAAATCCAAACTCCGTGGCAGCTAGGAATTTCTCATAAATTCCTGATGGAAAGCAAATAACACTTTGTCCGACCGGGGAATTGAACCCAGGACCTCATGATCAGTAATCGCACTTGTGACCACTAGACCAACGATAATTAAAAAAAAAACGCTAATCTTTTTAGACTAATCTAAACCGTCAGTATATGCCTGCGCCAGATTCTCTGGTCTAATGTGGCTTTGTTAGTATTCGTCTAATTTATTCCATGGAAGGCCAGCCCCACGCAGCGATGCGGCCAACACGTAACATCATCATATGCTTAGCCTTTTCCCTACTATGTTAGGGTCGGCTTCCCTGTCTAACCGGATGCAACTGAATACCAATATTTTACATGGAGCTCCTATCGGACCTCCACAACCCAGTTAGTACTGGGTAATGCGATACCCTTTGGTAAGACTGGTTGTCAGACTTTCGGGCCACTGACTACTGTAACGAATGTCAAAGATCTACAATTGACAGCCGGGACCAACGGCTTAACGTGCTTTCCGAGGCACGGAGGAAACTCGGTGCGGCCTACATTCAATGTTTGCCTTTATACTGGGTTCAACAGAAAGGGTATAGTCATATGAAAGTATATGCTGCAGACCATCAAACTGAACAACTTTCTCCTTGAGTATATCGTTAATGCGAAAAAATTATCAGCTGTCTCATACAAAATTTCAATACCTACTCGACTTGAGTGTATTTTCATATGACTATACCCTTTCTGTTACAGCCTGTATTTAGTCCATAAATATTCACTTCCAGGGCAGCAGAAATAATCACAGCTCAAGCTACAGCCGCTCACGTGGTGTCCAACATAATGTCGCTGCAACTACGAGACAGGGTGGAGCAGGCTCGTCGCTCGCTGTCACTGTTCCAGCATCACGACGGAGTCACTGGCACCTCCCGCGACGAGGTCAGAGAAGACTACGCAAAGAAGTAAGTGACTTTAAGAAAATCCAAGATGTTGGCTACGAGTATACCATCTTGGGTTTAAATTTTCGGCATCTGAGATTTGGAAATCATGGAAAACGACGAATATTTTGCAAATTACTAATACTTTTAGATTTTAAATTCATTCTCATTTTAGCCACCTAAAATATAAAGTATTATTGGCATAATTTATCCTGAGTGAGAGACGGAGCTCACCATTCCTTATTTGCAACCGAATCATGGTAGCATTAGTTCATTTTTGTTATAAAACTACCCCAAGACACTCAACAGTCATTGACATACGAATACCCTTGGCGAATACTGACAACTGTGAATGTTGACTCGTAGAGAATGCCTTGTGGCATTAAGGCATTATTGTTTGCCGGTCTTTTACAGATTGTACTTCGGTGAGTGTGCTCAAGAGCTCCACGAACTCATTCCACCATCTCCCTTCTTCCATCGGGAGTCCAAACGTACTGCAGGTTATCACCCATACCTTGTCGATGTCCCACACATTCGCACGAAGCGTTTTGCTACATTATTTATTATGCGCACAGCCAAGGAGTGGAATACCCTGCCTGCGTCGGTGTTTCCAAGTTCATATGACCCCAATCTATTTAAATCGCGAGTTAATAGGCTCGTTCCATCGTCGACCTCATCTCTGTTCTCAGGACTAGATTGAGGTCAAGAGTAAGCCCATTTAGAATAATAAAAAAAAAAATTTAGTCCGCATTATGTGCATAAAGTTACCCACCCGCACGCAAAATACGCGCTTTGACGTGGAGTTGCGGACACCAGCCCGTTATACAATACAATACAAATGTGCATAAAGTTTTAAATAAATAAATAACCCACTAACTCCGCTTGGCCGCTGTGCAAATAATCTGGCCAAATGGAGTATCATCGACCCGTCCTAAATACAATGCCAGTGTGGAGCTCCTCTGCAGGATATGCCCCACCTCTTTTCTTGCCCATCCTTCACAGCCACCTGCACCTTCCAGGATTTAAACGAAGCCAACGAAAGAGCTGTGCAGCTGGCTATACAGGGTGTAAGAGACAACCCTCCACAAACTGACAGGGTGCATTCAGCTCCTTTTTTTTTAATCATATTCCACCGGATTTTTTTTATTATTTTTTTCAGTTTCTTTTTCTTTATTTCAATATAAAATTACATTCCCTGCACGCAGCACTCCATTGACATAAATAACACAGATAAAATCAAAAATTCAACAATGTATGTTGAAATACTCTACCGAATGACGCGTGAAATCAGCTGTTCACTTCCTGCCTAGCTATAGAGTTCATCGAACTCGTCGTCGCGCTTGCCGTTCGCTACATGCGTTTTGCCACGATAACGATACATTGCGTATGAGGAGATAAAACAAATCAAATTTATTGGATTCCCATAACATTCCTGAAATAATTTCTTGTACCGGTCATCTTAGTATGATATACTGAATTCACCCCATCAGTTTGTGGAGGGCTGTCTCTTATACCCTGTATTCTGGTCGAGTATTATTTGAGTCCATCGACACTCAAAGAAGCAGAAGACACACTAACTGTATCTTTACTTCTTCACAGAATGCTAAACGCAATAAAATACAGTCAATCAGCGATCCAACAAGCTGCTTACTACCTGCTAAACCAGCCGTTGATCGTAGACCAAGCCCAAGAAGACATCTACTTCGACGTGGACGACATCTGGCGGTCGCACGATGAGATACCGACGCGCATCACGATAGCGCTGGATGTCGTTTCGCCTTCCAGGAGAGTCGTGTTGTATAACGCGCTTGCGTTTAGAAGACACGAGATCATGACTGTGTTGGTTTCTTCGCCGCATGTTGAGGTTAGTTTTTGAAGAACTTTTTTTTATCTGTATGAAGTCGAAGCTATCTACCCTTGCCCCCCCCCCGCTTCGCCTTTACTTCGTGCATTCGTAACAGTTCGTTTAACTTCGGTGCTTGCTAGAAACCTTCTGAAGGTGGATTTTTTTGGCCGAAGGTGGCCGAAGCCGAAGCTTCGGTCGGAGACTAATTCTAACTATAAAACTCCAATTCCAATGAATTCTACCGATTGAAATTAGGTGTGTCTTATTTTAAGACTTATACTTATTCAATTCACTAAAAACCTAGGCGTAAATCGCCATTACAATAGTGAAAACATAATTAGTAGGTAACTTTAGTTTAAATCAAATAAAACCTCAACCTCCTCTTTATGTGCTTATATTATGGGGTTGAGGTAGAAAGTAGAGTATATCATTCGAGTTGGTTTCGTTAACGTCCCTATTTCGGACAAGTCAGACTAATTTCGTACTCGACCGAAAGCCTTATTTGAGGGCATTACCGCCCTGTCTGACACTCCCTTCCACTCCGCCCAGAGCTTGTCATTTGATGATATTCCATCCGTAAAAAAAGGCCATTACTGCACTATCCTTGAGTGCCGTTGCTTTGACAGGTTTACTCAAACTGTGCCTGGGACTTTCCTCAAAAGGCTAGTCCAAATGCTACCCTGTATTATGGAACACGATAATTTCATTTCTGTTTTACCATACAAAATATCTTCAGAATAACATACACGTCATACACATACATACATAAATCCACTCCTTTTTCATACGGGGGAAGGGGGAAGGTTCATAAATCTAGACATACACGCACGCCGGTTGCGAGTACTAAGCACCTGGCTTTTCTGAAAAACCTCACCAATAAGGTCTTCTGCGGTTTGGAATTATATTTTGGGGTAATGCCTATAAGGTTCATGATGTACTTATCATGTAAGCAACATTTAAAATTACATATATTAACGGCCCCGTCACTTTATATTTTTGAATTATGTATTTTTGTCAAAAACAATATGTACTTGTATAAATCTGTTGAAAGTTTACGTCGCTCAGATAAACTACACACATTGCCTACTAAAACAGAGTTTATGTATAAAACTGTATTTTCAATGGCACCCAGATTGTACAACAAAATACCCAGACAAATTAAAGAGTGTAAAAGCCTCAATGAATTTAAAAACAGACTTTCAGAACTATTGATAGACAAAGTATATTACTCTGTTAGCGAATTTCTAGAATTTCTAAATGACAAACTGTTATAATGTTGACATTTTATTTATTCATTCTATTTTTTTTAATTTACATTAATACTTATATTGACATAACTCTAACAATTGATGCATGTAATTATAATATTGACATAGATGACATAAAGTTAGGTAATGTTTTCGTTTTTGTTGTTTTATGTTGTGTTATTTGATGATTTTAATTATTTGATGAGCCAAGTTGCACTGTTGTTTATTGGCTTCTTTATTAATTTTTTTGAAGCAATTTAATTGTATATACCATTGTTAGAAACATTTTGTATGCCTAACGGCGGGACATAGATAGTTTCTGAATTTTATATATTGTACCACCTACTGTTTTACTTATTTTCACAAAATAAATGAATTTGAATTTGAGAATAACGTATTTATTATTGCAGGTATTCGACCCCGAAGGCAACCCGATGATGGCTCAGATATCGCCCGTAGTAGCGGGTGACAAGCGGCTCGCGTTCGCGGCCAACAAGTACCAGCTGTCCTTCCCGGCCGTCGTGGAGCCGCTGGCCTTAACTGTGTATACTATTTCGCTGAGGGATAACACTAGGCTCAACAAGTAAGTACGACATTTGATCTACGCATACCTAAGCGGCAATGTGTGGGAGTATGATGGTGAATTTTGCACCGATATCTCTATATTTTATTTTGTTTGGTATTCCAGCCTGGCTAAAATACTCTTATTTTTAGGGATGCAAAGCACATGTGCAACAGCTGGGTGACAAAATTGTATAGATATCAAAAATACTTTTTCGATTTTTTCGTTAACATTTGAAAAGTGTTTTCTTGCTTACCCATAGTGCCATCGTATCTTTCTTGCGGGATGTGCGACTTCGCTCATCTCACTGTAGTTAATTTTTCGTGCAACCTAAGTACGGTGAGGCACCTCTATGATAGATATACATAACTTGGGAAAAAACTGTTTGGCTTAGCTTGAATTATGGCGGGTCGACCCGAAGAGACCCGAGATTCAGCTATGCTAGATGCCAAACGGCACTAACCGAATGAAAGCCAAAGGTAGTACTGGCTTCGGTTTGGTTTTTTTGTTCAACAAACTACAGAAAAAGCCGACCCAACCAAGATTTTAGCGTCCCAAAAATATATATCCAAAAACACTACCCAACAACGTAACCTATTTTGTTTCGCAATTACAGCATAAGTAACCATCTACCCCACAGATATACATCCTACTCCCGCGTACGAGTCTATAACGCGGACTACTGGACAGTAGACCTTCCGAAGATGTTCCCAATAGACCAGCCGTCTGCCCGCCTCATGGAAGACATCACCATACAAGCAGGGAACAGTACCCGCGTCGTGATTACCATGGATGGACTTATTAAAGCGATTGTGTCACCAGAGGGAACCACTGTGCCGGTTCATATGGATTTTGCGCAGTGAGTGTGTTTTTGTTTTATTTATTTAGTAGCTCACCCGGAAATTTTCTAGATATCGACAACAGCGCCACCTACCGGTCCCAATTATTGCTAAGAATCATCCAGGTGAGCCCATAAGTACAAAAAAAATATCATCAAAATCGGTCAAGCCGCTTATGAGAAGAATAATTACGAACACACGTACACCGAAATTTAGGGAACAGGTCGTTCTTCAAAGTTAAGGATATGCTCGCCGAGGTCGGTTTTAGAATGGGTGGCCATCTATTACATAGTGAGACCCCTCCGTACATGAGTCGGACCGGATGTGGAAGACGGAGGACAGGGTGCCGTGGCGAAGCCTGGGAGAGGCCTATGTGAAGTAGTGGATTGCGATATGCCATCAGCCCGGCCCATGGAAGACATATCATCGAGTGTGCTTTGTTTATTTAGGGAACACTTCGATCTTCAAGGTTAAAGCAACGCTTGTTGAGGTCAGTTCGTGGATGGGTAGCCAGCGAGAGCATAGAGAGACCCCTCAGTACTTGGGTCGAGTTGTCTCGCGGTCAAGTTGTCGAGATACGAGGTCTGACTGGATGCAAAAATCGACTCAACTTCATGCTCATGCGAATATTCGTAACGACTGTCATTCAATCAAGTGTAAAAATAGTGCAATATCTTTCCAGATATGACAGCCAACGTGGTAAGGACAACAACAGTGGGGCTTACCTGTTCGTCCCGACGGGTCCAGCGACTGAGTACAAGGCAGACGCCTTCCCTGAGATCGTGGTCACCGAGGGCATCTACAAGGCCACCATGTATGCGGCCCTTAACTCGCCTAAAGCTGCGGATATTGTTTTAGCCGTAAGTAATACCACTTAAGGTGAAAGCGCTAGGGTAGTCCGCGAAATTCGTCATCATCATCATCATCATTTCAGCCTAAAGACGTCCACTGCTGGACATAGGCCAGTGTCGCCACATTGACTGGTCCCGTGCGACTTGCCTCCAGCGGATACCTGTAAACTTCACCAGGTCATCGGTCCACCTAGTAGGAGGCCTTCCAACGCAGCGTCTTCCGGTTCGCGCAATTCAAAACATCTTAATTTTTTTTGCAATTTGCAGGTCAGTGTCAGGTTGTATGTTGATTAATATACAACATTATTTTTAGAATATGCGAAACCTGAATATAGTTTGTTCAGAATAAGTAACTGAATCGATTCCAATAATTTTAAACCATGTTATATTTTTTTCCCAAAAATATTTAAAAAAGTTAAAAGTCGGACACCGAGCGACTTTGAGTACCTATCGCACTAATTTAGGTACCTACTGCCAAATTATTATTATCAATAAGCTCAAGACGACGCTGGAGGCGCGCGCTGCGTGGTGACAACGTTTTTGTGCGGACAACTAGGTAACAGAAGAAGCTTATAACTTTGAGATTTTTCATGATACAGTTTTGAAACTTTGTACATAGATTCTTTACATAAAAATACTAGACACGTGTATCAGGTTTGGCATATACTAAAACTAATGTTGAATGATTGATGCTGCAAATTACAAAAAACGTAAGAAAATTTGAATTTCGCGGGCTACCTTAGCGCTTCCACCTTAAACTTGATGTTTGTTATATTTATTTCAACGACACAAAATGTAAATTGGGATATGATTCCGTTCAATCTTTCGCATTTAATATTTTCTTCACTAACAAGACTATAAATCTTATGTTCCACAGATCTCAGTCCAGAACAACCCAACGCTTCCACACAGCGAGGTGGAAATCTGCAACACTTTGATGATAGACCCCACAGTGGATGACCTGGAGCTAGCCCTCAGGTTCCGCACAGCCGTCAAGAACGGACCCGTCTTCTACACCGACCTCAATGGCATGCAGGTGAGATGACAAGCAGTCTTTACAAGAGTTGTTGTATTACCTAGTAACTCGATTGTGATCAGCATGTAGCGGTACTCCAAAAAGTGCTACAGCAACATAGTACAAAAAGTTCTACAGCGCCATCTATGACACAAATTAAGAACTAACATGAAAATTCTAAATTGCACTATTCAAGTTATCCGCGACTTAAGAGCATACAGAAAAACCCGAGAACAACTATCGGGCAGTACTCCACCAGACAACACCCGTCTGGTCGGAGGATCGTCCCTTTTCTATGGGGGATGAAGAAATTTTTCGACCTTGCTTTCCAATTCTCACTAAACAATTCAGATTTCTCCAGCATCTGTAGCAGTACCTGCTTCAATAGACAGTAGTGCTGTCATCCAGCATCTGCTGGCACTGCGGGTGCTATCCATTTAAGTAAACAAAAAAAAAGTTCTTCAAGTTCATACCTTTGGTCGTAATATAGCGGTGATAGCCTAGTGGTGTGACTATCGGACTGCCAAATCATAGGTCTCGAGTTCGAACCCAAGACACGGACCTTTGATTTTTTGGATTCATGTGCGTATTGTATAATTATCACTTGCTTCGGTGAAGGAAAACATCGTGAGGATACCAAACCAGCATGCCTGAGAGATATTTCTTGACGGTATGTAAAGCCAAGTCAGAGGCAACTCTGACACCAGCGGCACTAAACCACACAATAGGGAAAGAAGGTCGTAGTCACCTTTAACCTTAAAAATCATCTTTATTTATTTATTTAAAATAGGTACGCCAACAGTACATAACTACATATATTTTACATTTAATAATAAAAATATACAGGATATGGTTCTTATGTAGGTACCAATTACAGGTGTACACAACATTCTCTTAAGTACAATATAGCTATATTATAGTAAATTTACAGAAATAAAATGTAACATAAAATAGAAAACAAAACATCTTCGACTTAAACTAAAGAAAAGATCAAAAAACTGACTTACACTAATAAACACGAAACAAAAGACAAAATATCCAAATAAAACTAATAAGTTAAGTAATCTTACAATCACTTTTTCAACAATAGACTTTGTCCACAGATGATCAAACGTCGTTACTTCGACAAGATTCCTCTGCAAGCCAACTTCTACCCGCTGCCGGCGGCTACTTACATTGAAGACGAAAAGATTAGGTTCACAGTGCTGACGTCGACGCCGCTCGGCATGGCCGCCTTACAGCCGGGACAGATTGAGGTAATATTATTTAGGAAAAAATTAATTTAAAATTGGATGCAGACGAAAGTCGCGTCGTCCGCGTGAAATTATGATAAAAATGTTATTTCCCAATTTTAATCGGATTTTGTTAACAATTTCATGGGTTTCATTTTTTGCACGGACCACTAATCCTTTTTCTAAAATAAAAGTAGCCTAAGTTACTCCTTATAAGCTATCAGCCAGTAACAGTCCCGTCAAAATAGGTCCAGCTGTTTCGGAGATTAGCTAGAACAAACAGCAAGACAGACAAAAATTAAAGAAAATGTTTTTCGTAAAAAGTACCCTATATACTTTCATATGAATTCAGTAAAAAACTGTCATTTTGAAATTACAAACAGACACTTCAATTTTATTTATTTGTATAGATTTTAACTTCCGTCTTTATATTGGTTTTGGATTTTCGCCGCCTATAGAAACTTGCATGTAAATCGCTGCTAACCCTAATTCAGGAGCTACTAAGACGATATTTTATTTTGAAGCAGGCTGACAACATGTTTTGCTAAAAAAAAGCGTGGCCAATATAATTGTATTGCTGAAACAAGCAATATAATCTTCACCAAGAAGGTTTTTTTAGATTTTTGTTTATTTATTTATGAACACATAAAATACTTAATAAGACATTACATAAACATCGAAGAGCTGCTAAGTGCATAAGAAATATCTTCCAGCAGACCTGCGAGAGGAAAGTTGGATTAGAAATGTGGACACAGTGTGTAGAAAAGACAAAAAGAAAATTTAAATATTTCTCACACGCATAAAAGGACCTTTTTCTTGGCTTTATGCTTAACTTGATCAATCTATCGTTGCACTAGATGTTGCCTTTTTGATTCTTTGACTGAAATAAGTACAGCCAATCTTTGCCTTGCGATTTCAATATACACATTGCTCAGGGATTCCTAAGCAATGTGTATGTTGTAATCTGAATCTTTTTTGACGTAGTGCCGTATGAAATGTACATTTCTCTTGTAGATAATGCAAGACAGAAGACTGAGTCGGGACGACAACAGGGGGCTCGCACAAGGCGTCCTGGATAACATCAGAACGAGACACACATTCAAAGTTATTATTGAGAACGCTAAGAAGACTTGTGAGGTAAGTCTCGTAATATGTGTACATGTCTTTACTAAAAGAGTATCTCTATATTCCAGTATATTTATTCAAGTTTATACAGGGTGTAAACGGACCCTTCACGAAGCCGTCAACCATGCATCATCAAATTAAGTAACGTAGTAACGTTATTGCTGGAAACGACTTTTTTTTGGGGTGAAAAATTACGTTTTACGCTAGGACTCAATGTAACGCACTCAAAGCATTGTGCTGATGGATGGATTGAATAGTACGGGGGTCGTGGAGGTATTTAAAGTAAAGTTCTTTATTAAAAACATGTATTTAAAAAAAAAACTTTTGCAAAAGTCGAAATTTTTTACCCCCAATATCTCCGTAACTAGAAGGTTCTCAGGTATGGTCTAAAACAAAAAAAAACATCGGGGAGAACAAGTGCCTTTCGGCTTCGTTAAGGGTCTTGTTACACCCTTTGTACTGGTCCAAAAATGGACTTGACAGGTTTCGGACTTCAAGTCGGCAACTTCAGCGTCGCGGTATCGTTGCATGGGTCTGTATTACAAAGTTATGTTTAACAAAGATAAAGCTATGTCTTGTGTATAAAAGATGTTGCCGTTTTACAGCAAAAGATAGCAGCAGACCACCCGTCAGGCCAGCTAACCCTGGGCGCTCACGTGTCCCAACAGTTCCTACTGCAGCCCCTAATAGCCATGCACTACACCAGCAAGAAGGACACCACCCGCATCGGCTACTCGCGAGCCAGTATCAACCACGCGGACTTAGTGCTAGCGTCGTACCACTCGCATGTTACTGCTAAGGTGAGTCGTGCTACATATTCCCCGCATCACTAAAATAAGACCTCACGTATGTTTTGATACGTTTGAAAACTTTCCATCAACCTGATTTCTGTAAAAAAATGTCCCTGTATCTTTACAGGGACATTTTTTTACAAGCTTTTATTTAACTTGTCTGGTTAGTTAGTTTGTTTGTTAGTATGTGTTGGTCAAATCTTGCAACTGAATTTCAAACCAGTTTCCTAACCGATAAAGCTGAAATTTTGCTAACACATTTGGGTGACAATACATTTTCACGACAAACGGCATAATCCTGTAGCCAGGATCGCCTCCTCGCGAGAGAACTCCTCAAAGGTTAATAGCACGGACACGAAACTGTGTGTACGCGTTCAATGTTAATAATTTTATTTAATAAAAGCTAGTTTTTTTTGAGTTTTCTACTCTGGACAACTAACTTAATTAAAGCTTTGAAGCCCTAGCACGCGCTTGCGGGGTAAACGTAACGTACATGTGTATTGTGTACCTAATTAAAATATGCATGCATGAGATCTTATTTGTTGTGGCTGACTATTATTATTTTTTTGTTTTGAATGTACCTAATTACAATAATAACATTGCGACATTGTGCAGGTTATTTATCATTTATTTATATTATATTATATTATTATCTCCTTTATTCATCTTTATACTTATTTTAAATATTTTTAAACATTTCTTAAAAAAAAACATATAAAAAAACATTTAAAAATATAAAAAATAGTGGTCCGCCGGTAGCGGGAGCAGGGTCCAAGCTACCGGTGGTTAGGGCTCCAGAGACAGGAACCTCCTCACAATACGAGCCGTATCGAGGAGTACTGCCTTCTGAATCAGGCCCTTGATCCAACCGCCTAAGGAGAGCCTCGAAAGATGGTCGTCGAGGCTCTTGGCTATAAGGCCATTGGCCGTCACGACGATCGGCACAATGATAGCCGAGTTCACATTCCACATGTCGACAACCTCGTGTGCCAAGTCGAGATATTTTATTTGTTTCTCTTTCTCAGCTTTCACGAGGTTCTCGTCATGCGGGATGGTAACATCGACTATCATTACGCGGCGCGCTGATCGGTCTATCACTACTATGTCAGGCTTATTGGCGACAATAGTCCTGTCAGTAATGATAGACTGATCCCAGTACAGCGTGACATGGTCTTTCTCGAGAACTGGGTCGGGCACATACTTGTAGTACGGTACCTCAGATTCCACAAGTTTATATTTCTATTATTATTATTTTTTAATTATTTTATTTTAGGTTACATATGTAATGGTAGAATGTAAAGGGGCCATTATAGTTCTATGATCATACTTGTAAACCTACATTCTGGCAAATAAATGAATTTCATTTGATTTAATATGACCTCCGGTATAACGTTTTAAAAAGAAACGCACTTGCATGACTCAAGAAAAAACTTCTTTCTAAATAGTATAAATAATTGAACAGTCATATCAAGCAAAATATTCCTTCTTCACAGAGAGACAAAGACAGCGTGGTGCACGGCATGGGCATGACGTTGCAGCGAGTGTTCCTTGACCACTGCTACGGTAGCGCAGAGATTAACAAGTGGTACCATGTGGGAGACGGACAGGTGAGTTCTACACCTAGTTTCAAGAGTTTGTTTTTATATTTTCGTGCCCTGTTTGTCTAGTGGTCGCAATCACGATTGCTGAACGTGGAGTTTTTGGATTTGATTCCCAGGCAGTGATTTTGGGCTTTTCTCAGTAGTAACTGAGAGTTTGGGAGCTGGCAGGAAGAATCGACAAAATGACAGATAGTGCAAAGAAATCTGTCATTATGTCGATACAATCTGTCATTTTGTCGATTCTTCCGTCAAAGAAATCCTTGTCTACGGTGGTCATGCTACTGGGGCTGGACTTTCTTCGGACGTGTCGGATTGCCGTCCCGTCAGACTGTGTCACTGTGAGACTAAGGGAAGAGTGAGTGCACCTGTATGTTTCACACACTTGTGCAGTATAACACTTTCTCCGACCATGACTCGTCAAAAATCGTCATTACCCAAAACGGCCTAGAAGACAGTTCGGTTCGGTTCGGTTTCGGTTCGGTTTTCTAACATCAAATTTTTGTTACAGGTCGCAATCACAGACTTCGTCGACACATCTGCAAGCAACGTGTACGACAGCTCACTAACATACGTCACCGTACGCAACCAGTTGCCCAGCGGGGTACTAACTCTTTGTCCAATGGAAGTGAGATCTGTATTCATCAACCAAACGCTGAAGAAATATTAGACTTTGTAGAAGGAGAAGGAAACACTCGAATATTTTCGGTTTAAATCGCGCTGAATTCCAATAAGTCTTGAAACATGCGCAAGTCGTCGCAGGCAATTAGACATCGTTCGCATGGACGAGTTTTTATCAGGCATTGGATTAGACACGCAGGTGGAGTAAAACATCTTATAATATGAATTTTGTATGCACATAGCATATGGACATAGCAGACTTACCTGTAACTAACACATCTAAGAACTTATTTGAATTTGAAACATCCAACAGCGCACTTTTTGGAGGAGCTGCAATGCGGTCTGTTCAATTCTTATTGCTCGGCACAATATCGAGAGTCGAAAATCCAGTGCGCGATAAAAACTGCTCCAATAAATGGCCCCTGTTACTAAAGGAATTTTGATGGCATTGAATAATACACTTTATTATCAGTGTCGTAAAGTGCGAAAATCGTTCGAATATCGATAAAGTTATCAAACGAATCTTCAGTTGAACATGCTCATTTGAACTTGAAACCACAAGAGTTTGATATAACGTTCAATTTTATAAAATTTATCTGTTCTTCCTCCTTAAGTCTGAGCCTCATGTACTGCCTATACTAGTAAATGTTTAGAGGTGAAGACCAGATTGTTGACCAAGTCACCATGACCTCTTCAGTTAGTATTGTTTTAATCTTACTTCAGTGTGAAAAAGAGATAGAGCTTGTCTAGCCCTCTCGCTCTCTCTTACCTACACTAATGTGAAATAAAAACAATACTGTTATATGAGGTGACGGTGCGAGCCCGAGACGGATGTTGAGTCGGGTGGGCCTAACTGTGTTATCAGGTTTCTATATAATAAACGCAAGATCTCTCGTGTGGTCTCTCAGACCATAAAACTAAACAACTATTGTTTTATGACTTTCGGAAATTCATAACTTTTTTTACATGTTGATCAGCTAATCGCGTCAGTTCCTATAGAGAAAGTCTAATTGTTTTTTCTTCAATTTCATGAACTCGTTGAACAAAAGTTGTTCAGTTTCATGGTCCGAGAGACCACACGGGAGGTCTTGCGTTTATTATGTTACACCTTGTATATATATGTGTTAATTGCGTGGAAAACTCCGGTGTCGGCACCCACATATTTACGAGTAAATGAGTAATAAAAATAATGTTAGATCATAGCATGTTATATGCCTCCAATATTTCAGAGCTTGTTGCAGCAATATTCTTCTAGACAAACGGCTAATAACTAGAATAGAAGATATACAAATCGACTGATGTAGCAGTTTTTATTTTTGTTAATTGTGATGCGGAAGAAGTGTTTGACCTCACCGGTTTCTGATAGGCTAATGAAATGACACTATCAAACGCGACGATAAGCACAACTTAAAAGACATGCCAAGCCCCCGTAGCATGACCACCGTAGACAAGGATTTCTTTGACGGAAGAATCGACAAAATGACAGATAGTGCAAAGAAATCTGTCATTGTCTCGACACAATCTGTGTAAAAGACATGCCAAGCCCCCGTAGCATGACCACCGTAGACAAGGATTTCTTTGACGGAAGAATCGACAAAATGACAGATAGTGCAAAGAAATCTGTCATTGTCTCGACACAATCTGTCATTTTGTCGATTCTTCCGTCAAAGAAATCCTTGTCTACGGTGGTCATGCTACGGGGGCTGATCAGAAAACAAAAGTAATTTTGTCTTTCAGAAACCAGAAACAATATTGATTTGCGGGATCATAGATTTTTGTCTTTGTATCCTAAGCTTTTTAATGTCACAAAATGCTCGTAATCTAAACCAGTTAATATTAAAAAAAAATAGTTAAATAAATTAATTTACAAAAACTAAGATAACAAATGCGCCAGATAAACGAGAATAACAATATTTTTTTATTTATCACATTTGGTTGTGTCGCAATATATGGCCATCCATAATGTTTACCACTAATTTTGTAATATTATTTTATTTATTTAGTATATAAGCTGGCATTCTTGCTGTTATGGAAAATGGAATTGTATAATTTATATAATTATAATAATTAATTGATATTACGGAAAAATCAATGATCCTTAAGTTTATTTATTTTTTAATTTGATATTGACATTAATGTTTAAAACCTCCACTATTCTTGATTTAGGAGTCAAGTAAAAATTTAGGTTAATGAGTTTTTAAATTACGTAATTATACCGTATACTTTTAGTGGCTATACTTTTATGTAATACTAGTAGTTGCTCGCGACCGTCATCGTGGAATTATTATAAAAATATTATTTTCCTAGGTAGGTTTTGATTTTTTGCACGGATCACTAATCCTTTTTCTATCTGCCAGTAAAAGTCTCGTCAAAAGGTCAAGCCGTGTCGGAGATTAACCGAAACAAATATCCAGAAAGACAAAATTTACAAAAAGTTTTTTTTTTTAAGTACCGTATGTACTTTCATATGCATTCAGTACAATGCTGTTATTTTGAAATTACAAACAGACACTTCAATTTGATTTATTTGTTTAGATTTACTGGTTTATGTTGTTATTTATTACTGATCGTATTTCGTATAGCAACCGGTGCCGCGGCGTGCGTGTATGATCAGAGATCTAAGCAGGGATGCTCAACTTAAACATAATATAAATTCGGAAGATTTTTGAATAAAAAATACAACTATCCTTCAGGTTCGTTCCGGTTAATTATTTCGTGACAACCATAAATTAGTATCACCCATAGATACGAAAAAAAAACTAAGTAATAATTAGCGACACGAATTTTAAAGTCGATTATTTTACCTTACGTTTTGTCCACGCGTACGTGACTGATGTATGAAGGAAAACAGGGCATACTCCATGTTTGGATCGTTTCTGCCTACCCCTATAATAAACAGGCATCAGTTTTATGTAACTTAGCAATTAAAAGTACACGGTATATGGTAGTAATCACAATTATATAATACTGCCAAGTTGAAAGTGCAATAACAATTCAACTTTTTTACTATAAACGGTTGCTATTAGCGGTCTATAGAGTTAAGAGTTGTATACAACATTAGTTTTAGTATATGCCAAACCTGATACACGTGCCTAGTATTTTTATGTAAAGAATCTACGTAAAAAATTCCAAAACTGTATCATGAAAAATCACAAAGTTATAAGCTTGTTCTGTTCCCTAGTTGCCCGCACAAAATCGTGGTCACCACGCAGCGCGCGCCTCCAGCGACGTCTTGAGCTCATTAAAAAATATAACATGGTTTAAAAATTATTGGCATCGATTCAGTTACTTATTCTGAACAAACTATATTCAGGTGTCGCATATACTAAAATAATGTTGTATATCTGCACGTGAATACTTAAAGGTCACTTTAGTGATAGTCACTTATTATATAGGGTGACCGATACTTAAACACGTGATTGTATTCATGATAACAAACAACTTTCCCAAAGAAACATTTTTTTTTATACTCATTCTCTTTTATCACAATAAAACTTACGGAGCGGGCTTGCGAGCCGCGCGGGTGCTCTGCCTATCCACTATTGCACGGGTCGATAGTAATGAGACAGAACAGCGTCACGCGGCTAACAGCTGATAGGTAAAAGGCGCGTTTGTAAGTTTCATACGGCTGTTGTTATTGTGATAAAAGTGAATGAGTACAAAAAGAATCTTTGAGAGAGTTGTTTGCAATGACGTGTTTAAGTATCGGTCACTAATTACCGGTCACCCTATATTGATGTATATTTGAATTGCATTATCTATGATAGGGTTAAGCTATGGTGTCTTAGGTCAGTGGTCCCGCCGCAACACATAATGACTGTAAAATTTATAACTAGCTGTTGCCCTAGGCTTCGCTCACGTTATGGTCGTAAATTATCCCATGGGAACGCCTTAAATATAGCCTATGGCACTCGGATAATATAGCTTTCCATTAATGAAAGAATTTTCGGAATCGGATCAATAGTTCCGGAGATTACCCCCTACATACAAACTTACAAACAAATTTTACCTCTTTATAATATTAGTATAGATAAATGATTCGGTCTGTGTCTCATTCCGGGCCTCTGCGAGTTGCCTTCAGCTCCTCGTAGGCTTCGTACTCCCAAAGTCCGACCGCAAGATATGTCAAAAACTTTATAATAATAATGCCATGACTGCAAAAGTCCCACTGCTGGGCGACGGCCTCCGCTCATATAGAAAAGCCACGAGCATTAATCATCACGTTTTCTCAAGGCGGATTGGAAATATTTTGTTGACCGTAAAACTCGTAAAGACTCAGAAAATGCTCTCTTGTAAACCGCACCACTATGTTAAGACGGCGCCACTGTCTTAAGAAACCCTAACTTGAATGAGTATTCGAAAAATAAAATTGTTCCGTCGACGCATGATATTAATATAATTTAATTATTTTTTGTTGAGGCAAAATGAGATTGTAAATGTAGCACAAATAATATAATAGTTGTAAAAGGTAAACCCACCTAGGTTATGTCAATGGGCAAGTCTTAATTGTGCAATAAATGATCCGTGTTTTCAAAAGAACCGATCATGAAACTGTGTATCGTATTTCCCTTTCCGTGTACAACTTGAGAATCCGGTTGTCTAAAATCACCAAAACCGTGTTTATTTTGCGTCAATTAAACTCTGTATGTCTTCGACTAACCTTGTTTTGTTTTGTTTTGACAAAAGAGCTTCATGCAATGAGGGCTATCGTTTCTGAGCTCATCAGATGGTGCCACTGTCGAGTAAGGTCTTGTCATTAATTCTATTTTATAATTTAAAGTAACAATAACTTCATAAAAAGTTTATTTTATTACTTATAACAACATAGTGACAGACATATTTACAATTCCTCCAAGTACTAACAAATAAGATCCTAACTTGCTACTTAAAATCTTCAAGTCAAAATTAATCAGGAATGGCTCAATCTAGACCACAATCGTGAATATTTATTAGTAGAAATACGTGATAAAAAAGCGCGAAACGCATGAATACTGACATCTGACATTTCTGAAGACCTTACACTACATGAGCGCCTCTAGCGGCGAAATCATGCATCACAGCCCCCTTTACCTACACAGGATCAAGGTAAATCAATAAAATTTTAACAAACATTCCAAAGCATGTCAGACAGACAAGCGCCAGATGAAAATGTAGTTGTTTAAGGTCGTAGTTTTTGAAGTATACGTGTAAAATTCGAAAGGAAGACTTTACGCAACTCGAATGACTCGAATTGAACACGGATAGATCTAGAGAATTTGTATCGAAGATATTACTATTTATATCATAGTTTTTGCATTCTACGAGCATGAATCAATCAATGCAATTTAAACTTTACTTCAATGAAATTAAACACATATTATACAACATTAATTTTAGTATATGCGAAACCTGATACACGTGTCTAGTATTTTTATGTAAAGAATCTATGTTCAAAATTTCAAAACTGTATCAGGAAAAATCACAAAGTTATAAGCTTGTTCTGTTACCTGGTTGTCCGCTCAAAATCGTGGTCACCACGCAGCGCGCGCCTCTAGCGTCGTCTTGAGCTCATTGATAATAATAATTTGGCCGTAGGTACCTACATTATTGCGATAGGTACTTAAAGTCGTTCGGTGTCCAACTTTTAACTTTTTTAAATATTTTTGGGAATAAATATAACATGGTTTAAAAATGATAGGAATCGATTCAGTTACTTATTCTGAACAAACTATATTCAGGTTTCGCATATACTAAAACTAATGTTGTATAAATAGGATTTTCCAATAAGGGCGGGTAGATTTTGAAATGAAATAAAACAAGCTGGGTGTGAGGTATTATTATTAACAATATTCTTTTTTTATTTGAAAGGCCTACATGTGCCATTAAGTGTGGAATATGACATCGTTCAAATGCCCGCCTCGGCTTCTTACAGTGACTCATTGACTCTTCTGCATAGATCCAGCTGTGCACAGCGAGAATTCGACTGTCTCGGGTTCTGCTGTACACTTTCACGAACCGCGACGATGTTCACGGCCGATCTTGCTTTCCTTGAACTTACGGGTGTTGGCTGATTGTTTACCGAACCGGTCGACTCAAATTTGACCACGAAACGTTGAAGAGTCGACTGTGAAGGGCCACCACGTCTACCGTAAAATGGGCGCAAAGCGCGCAATTGCACTAACGAACACTCATTTTGATAATAAAGTTTTATCATTTGAACGTGCTGTGCGATCGTGTAGCTTGCCATGGTAATTTGGCATAAGTAACTGAATAATAAACAAAAGATTTGATAGATGTCACCAAAACAAATTGGCCGCCACGGGCCGCCAAATTCTACCCGCGCCTATTGAAAAACCCTGTACATGCTCGTAATTTGCAAATACGACAACTACTTACATTTGATTACAATTAATTATTCAGTTTCATTTAACTCGATACAATTTTACATGGAGATCTCAATACTTATACGTCATATATTTATTAAGAATAACACGATTACTTTTGATTATACTTACTCCATTGTATTAATGACTTTCATCTGAATTATTTACCTATCTATGTAAAATATTAGTGAGATTTGTATTATACTGTTTTATCACGCATTTAAATGTATTTTAAACTAATGATGTAAATATAGGACATTGTGTTGAAATGGACTTATCGTTTTTCATTTATTTTACCCTACTCCACAGCTACTATAATACTTGGCCATGAATAAAATGCATTGTACAAAAAAACCTAATGAATTGGTACTTTAATCAATGTAAATAAATATTGAATGCTGTTCGAGCTTACATCAAAAGCAAGACCTACAAGTCGTTGTGCAGTTAACATTACACTTAGGTAAACTCTTACAGGAGTTGTTTCTAGTTAACATGACACGTAGATAAGCTCCTAGACGAGCCGTTTTCTAGCTAACATTACACGTAGATAGGCTCCTACAAGAGTCGTTTTCTAGCTAACATTACACGTAGGTAACCTAGATAACATAACATGTAGGTAAGCTCCCACTTACTTCTGGTAGCCACTTCCAAGGCAAAAGACTCCCAAATTTTCCTAGCAGCTTTTTCAATGATATGCCCAACACTAAAAATATATGCTGTTGGGTAGTAAGCGCATCTCTTTAGAATAGTATTTCTTGTTAGTTGCTCGGAAAAATATAAACCTAGATCGAAATCGGACGAAGTCTGGTGCGGGTAAGTTAGTGTAAAATAAAAACCAGATTGTATTGGAAGTGTATTTTAATTCCAAACTTAACATGGTAACAAATAAAATAACTAACACAAATACTGTCAATGTGTAAAACTGTACACTGGTTTATCTAAAACGAATACAATTGACTACAGACATGTCATCTTTGATGTCTAATAAAATAACAGCTTTAGTTGAAGTACAAAATAAAAAAAAGCGTTTTCTCGGTAAAATAAAATAGAACAAAATAATGTAGTGTTTCGATCATTCTAAAATCAACCTAACTTATATTAAAATTATGTTGATAATCGTTTAAGTGGGTATAAAAGTGTTAACAAGGGTTTGAACAGACTGTAGGCCTCGGAAATTAAGACAATGTAAGAAATACTGTGTTTTGCAGAATATAATACTATAATAATAAGTGCAAAATACTGAATTGAAATAGTAAAACTATTGGTGAAATGCATACCAAGTTCGATTTAAAATTTGAATGAAATGAATGCCGCCTAATGCATAAAAACAAAATTTAAATAAATGTTTTCCTCAACGCTCAAAGAGTTTATTTCATAAATAAAAATACATAAGTACTAAAGAGTGACAAGACTAGAACGCTGCTTAATTCAACAAAAATATGCAACAATTCCCCACAAAAAAAAATGTGATTTCGTTCCTGCTCTACCTAACTATAACTTATTTTAGAAATACTACACAATACATAATAAAATTTCAACTTTTCCATACATCGTTTCATCTGTACGGGATGGAAGGGACAAAAAAAAACAGCTATTCCATACATTTTGACCGTGTAGGTATTGCACTGTTGTAGGAAACAGCAATTTTTTTTTTTTAATAACTGATGAAAAATTTTTATGTGGCCCCGGGCTCAGGATGATGTACTGAATACGTGTAACCGTTTTCGAGTCGGTGTCAGAATTAAAAAATGCCAGCTTTTTAAATTACAATGAATGATGACTTTTAATAAATACCTCGGATAGCACTTTAAGCCGTTGGTCCCGGCTGTCTTCAGTCATTACAGGTAGTCAGTGGCCCGTAAGTCTGACAGACCAGTCTTACCAAGGGATATCGTATCGTACCCAGTTAGTACTGGGTTGTGGATGTCAGATAGGCAGTCGCTCCATGTAAAATACTGGTATTCCGCTGGATCCGGTTAGACTGAAAGCCGACCCCAACATAGCTCAAAAGGCTAGGCAGATGATGATGATAATTAATACATCAATAGTTTCCCATTTCAATCCTACAAAAGCCATATAAATCATACAATCATTCGTTGCATACGTCATACCTTATCCTATGAATTTAATTAAAACACCAATATTTACAATTATAACATAAAACACCAGTTATCGACTAAAATAAATTAATAAATACATAGATAAGCTACTGGTAACCAATATAATCACTCAAAATAATAACGAGACTCGATAAACTTGCACCCGTAACAAAAGCGAAGAAAAAAATGCATTTGACCTAATTTAGATTTAGGTGATATTTTTGCCCCCGCTGCAACTTTCCCACTCACAAAATTATTTAAAATTTGAAAATCATGGTATAATAGGGAAGAAAACTAATAAATTACATCAGCAGGATAAGTATATTATCTTGTCACTGATTGGTCGCTCTTCATTCAAGATGTCTTTGACAAGGGACAAACACTCAGCGCCCTCTGGCGGCGAAGCATCCAGAAAAGTACCCCATTGAAATAAATGCTATATTGCCTTGGCCAGCGTTTTCACCAGCGGTTTTTATAATGCTCATGCTACGAGCTTAAATATGTTACGGATACCAGCATGGCTACAAACGCTTCGATTCGACAAGTCGTATGTCTATCTTTTTTTGGCATTAGGAAAGCGAGCGAGATCGACATACGACTTTCCGAATCGAAATCGAATGGAAGCGTTTGTGAATAGCTATGGCCGATCTTAATATAAAAAGGGAAAAATAATACGGTTGTTTTAAAAACATAATACAATGAAATACATGACCAATCTCTATTATTGGACATGAAAATGCCACATTATTTCACATGCCATGGACACATTCTGGAAGTCCTAATTATAGATAATTTTAAGTATATCATCGTGTATAAGTCCCACGGCGGTCTAAAATGTTCCACAATGGTTTACAAAGTGTCACAATAGTCTAAAAAGTCCAAACTAGGTTTAAAGATTCCCACAGTGTTCATATTTATAGCCTAGATAACGCTTTGTAGTCTACAACGACAGAATTGCTCGCGAAGTTTACGCTAAATGAGGGTATTATTGAATTGACTAGATTGTGACAATCCTCCATTGTTGTAGGCACCAATTCGTAGATTACATCGCTCTCTCTGAAACAAAAGATACAAATTAATGCTGTTATGGATCATAAACTTTCTATGAATTTGAGATTATTATTGAGCATAAAATGGTACGGTACGGTATGTTCGGTGAAAACCGGGAGCGATCACCGCATGGTAAGAGGCACATTGAACATCAATATTAAGCTTGAAAGGTCTCGACTGATGAAGTCTACGCTCCGTCCAGCACAGATCCAGATCCAAAACCCCGAGAGCTTTCAGCTTGAACTCCAGAATCGTTTCGAGTGCCTAGGAAGCTCAGTGGACGAATACAACGATGGGTTCGTGGAAACTGTCCACACGACTGGGTCTAAGTTTTTCAAGACACGTCGTGCACACAACAAAAAACTCTCTGATCATACTCTCGAGCTCATGAAGGAGCGGCGTGAGATGATCCTGCAGTCTTCAGATGAGGTGTGGAAATACCGGCAGCTCAATAGACGGATCTCTAAATCCTTGAAGAGCGACCTCCGCCGCTTTAATACCGAGCGTATTAAAGACGCTATTGAGCGGAATAAAGGCTCCAAGGTATTTTCAAGAGATCTGGCTATTGGGCAGAGCCAGCTAACGAAACTGAAGACCGACGATGGCAGGATCGTATCCGCCAAACCGGAGCTGCTGAGGGAGATCGAGAGTTTCTATGGGCAGTTGTACACTTCAACTAGAAATCCTGTTGCAACTCTAGCTAACGACCCAAGAGCTAGACTGACCCGACACTATACCGAAGACATTCCGGATGTCAGCCTGTACGAGATTAGGATGGCTCTTAAATAGCTTAAAAACAACAAGGCACCGGGTGATGACGGAATTACGGCCGAACTCCTGAAGGCGGGTGGAAAACCGGTACTTAAGGCCCTTCAGAAGCTGTTTGATTCCGTCATACTCGAGGGGAAAACGCCGCAGGCATGGTGCAGGGGTGTGGTGGTACTCTTCTTCAAAAAGGGCGACAATGCCCGGCTGAAGAACTATAGGCCCATCTCACTTCTAAGCCATGTCTACAAGTTGTTCTCAAGAGTCATCACGAATCGTCTCGCGCGCAGGTTTGACGATTTTCAGCCTCCCGAACAAGCCGGATTCCGAAAAGGCTTTAGCACCGTAGACCACATACATACGCTGCGGCAGGTTATACAGAAGACCGAAGAGTATAACCTGCCTCTCTGCTTGGCGTTTGTGGACTACGAGAAAGCCTTCGATTCGATCGAGACTTGGGCTGTACTGCAGTCTCTCCAACGGTGTCAAATCGACTATCGGTACATCGAGGTGTTGAAGTGTTTGTACAAAAACGCCACCATGTCAGTCCGACTTCAGGACCAGACCTCAGAACCTATCCTTCTGCAGCGAGGTGTAAGACAGGGAGACGTCATATCTCCGAAACTGTTCACCGCTGCACTGGAGGATATCTTCAAGGTTCTGGACTGGAGAGGGCTAGGCATCAACGTCAATGGCGAGTACATCTCTCACCTTCGGTTTGCGGACGATGTAGTGGTCATGGCTGAGACCATGGAGGACCTCAGTACAATGCTCGATGACCTTAGTAGAGCTTCCGAAAAAGTGGGTCTGAAAATGAACATGGACAAAACCAAAATCATGTTGAATACCCATGTAACACCCACTCCTATCAAGATCGGAGACTCTACACTTGAAGTTGTAGACGATTATGTCTACCTTGGACAAACGATCCAGTTAGGTAGGTCTAACTTCGAGAAAGAGGTCAATCGTCGAATCCGACTCGGCTGGGCAGCGTTCGGGAAGTTGCGGGGTATCTTCTCGTCCAACTTACCGCAGTGTCTCAAGACGAAGGTCTATGACCAGTGTGTGTTGCCAGTGATTACATACGGGACCGAAACGTGGTCGCTCACAATGGGCCTTATCAGAAGGCTTAAAGTCACCCAAAGGGCAATGGAGAGGGCTATGCTCGGAGTTTCCTTGCGTGATCGAATCAGAAATGAGGACATCCGCAAGAGAACCAAGGTAACCGACGTAGCCCGAAGAATAGCCAAACTGAAGTGGCAGTGGGCAGGGCACATTGCTCGCAGAACGGATGGCCGATGGGGCCGAAAAGTTCTGGAGTGGCGACCGCGAACCGGAAGACGCTGCGTGGGAAGGCCTCCCACTAGGTGGACCGATGACCTGGTGAAGGTTGCAGGGATCCGCTGGATGCGAATCGCACGGGACCGGTCAATGTGGCGACACTTGGGGGAGGCCTATGTCCAGCAGTGGACGTCTTTCGGCTGAAATGATGATGATGATAAAATGGTACTGCCGCCGACGATATGTTTATTTTATACTTTACTAAACGATAGTAAAGTATGAAATCAACATATCGTCGGGGATAGTGCAAATGCGTGGAAAAAAATGCAAATATAGCCAATTTAAATTACACATTGTCGTAGCGACTAAATTAATGACTTTAATAGATTTCTATTGTTAACAATGCATAGGACACACGTATTGTTATTATTCATGTAAAAATGAGTTCAAAAATCATTGAAAAAAAAATGAACTTATAACCTTAGCCTGTAAACCTACACGTAGTGTAGATACGCGCACTTTACGTATGGATTTGCACTATCCCCGACGATATATCACCCTGGTATTACAAATTTGTAAGCAAATAAACGTGTCACCTGATAGCTCTTGAGCGCAGCTTATATGGGTTGATCGCATTTATATTAATTGGTAGTCCTGAGATAAATAATCATTTGAACTACGTAGAACTTTGGTTGTAATTGAAAAGCGTCGACATTAAGAACTTCTCCCGTTGGTTTTAGTTACTGTTCAAAGAAGTCGCGACAGACTTATACTTAATCTTTTACAAATAATAAGATTTATAAACTATTCTTACCCTTTATGTTTAACAAGCGCGTCGGCGGCAGCAAGTCCGTTCAGACAGTTGGCAGTGGCTTCCAGACTGAGGCAGTACGGATGTACTCGCTGACTCTCCACGCGTTGTTGGACTAGCTTCAGAGCTTGTTTGTGTGCGCAACTTGTTTGCTGGAAATATGAGGGAAAATTAAGATAAAATTGGTAGTGAATAGGGTAGTTGACAAACCAATCAATTGACATACTTTTTAAGAGCTGTCAAAACGTGATTCCCCCTTATATTTTGAATGGAAATAGCACGCTATGACGTCACTATTTAATCAACTCAAAGACTCAACTATTTATTGATTTCAAAGCAACTAAAAATCTAATTTTGCAATTAATTGAAAATTAATCGGGTTTTCAGGTCTAAAATGAAGTAATTTTTTAGAGAAGTTGTGTCTTGGAATTATTGTTTAATGGTGTCAACTACCCAATTAAATAGGTGGGCAACACAGGGTATAAGAAAAAACCTATACTTAAGATATGCCGTACACAGAAACTGTTGGAACCTATATTAAATAAGTAAGGGTAGTTTCCACGAACTCAGTACCCGATTCTAGACTCACTAGCGATGACATTTTTCGTTATTTTCAATGAAAAACATATGACTAATGTTCTGTTCTTGAGAGTCATGGTAATATCGAAAATTCTATTTTGCAAATTGTAACAGTTATTATATTTTAGTTTCCTGTTAAGTCCGCCTCCTTTTCGTGTCAAATATCATCACGGTAGCCTTTGGTAAGACTGGAGTTCAGACTTTCGGGCCACTGACTTCCTGCAACGACTGTCAAAGATCTACAAATGACAGCCAGGACCAACGACTTAACGTGCTTTCCGACGCATACAGGAAACTCGGTATGTAATGAGTGGTCAACCATCCACGGACCAACCTACGCAAGCGCCGCTTAACCTTAACATCGACCGTGTCAAATACTAACTGGCTAAAAGAACTGAACATCTTAGAATTTACTATTACTTTATTTCTACTGATTGTTCTTCAGCACATTAGACAGAGCTTACGTAAGAGAAAGATGATTTGCATTCGACAGAACACTAAACATACATACCTCAGTCATAACTTCAGCGCATTTCAATAACGTCGTAAGTGCCGGCAAGACGGACCATTTCAACAAATACTGTATCTTTGTATCGACGCCCAGCGTATACAGCTCGCCGTTATATGAAATAACTCCGTTTTGTAAACAGTAGTCTAGTGCTTTCTTGAATGTCTGAAACGTTGAAAAAAAAAGAGTTTCAGTACTTGGTTTGAATTAGAATAACTATTTTAAAAAAAGCTGTAGCAACACAATCATGCCTAGCTAGAGTGATAATCGACTAGACCCACACAAACGGACAGACAATCGAGAATAAGCTTAATAACGCGTGCAAAAATTTCAAATTCGTCTGGAAATAAGAGTTCCCATGTAAACAATTGATTGATCTTTTAGCTTTAGAATCAGAAAGGCGTATGTAAGGATGCGCAGGCGTACTGTAGTTTTTGCCTACCCCCGTTGGAATAAGGCGTTAGTTTTCGTATGTACTTAAGTAGCATTAAAAAAATACATTTACTCATACTTACGTTTGCTTCTTCTCTTTCCAAGTGGAAGAATTCGTGGCTGAGTAGTTTTCTAACGCGGTGGTAATCAACCTCCATATTATCTAGAATGAAAACGTATAGTGTTTCACTAATTTATTTGTAACTAGCGAACCGCCCCGGCTTCGCACGGGTGCAATATATACATATAAACCTTCCTCTTGAATCACTCTATCTATTAAAAAAACGCATCAAAATCCGTTGCAAAGTTTTAAAGATCTAAGCATACATAGGGACAGACAGACAGCGGCAAGCGACTTTGTTTTGTACTATGTAGTGATAGTTCGTACTTTTAACATACAGAGTTGGTAAATCTTAGGTTTACTGGAAAATCCTTGGATTTACCGTACTTCGGGCTTAAACAGTAACATAATGGGTGTAAATAGACCCTTAACGAAGCCGAAAGGCACTTGTTCTCACCGTGTTTGCGATATTTTTTTTTGTTATAGACCATACCTGGGAACCTTCTAGTTACGGAGATATTGGGGGTCAAAGTTCCAACTTTTTTTTTTTAATACATGTTTTTAATGTAAGATTTTTACTTTAATCACCTCCACGAACCCCGTACTATTCAATCCATCCATCAGCACAATGTTTTGAGTGCTTTCCATCGAGTCCTACAGTAAAATGTGATTTTTCACCGCAAAAAAAAGTCGTTTCAGCAATAGTTTTTGCGTACAGCTACTTAGTTTGATGTACAGAATGCTTGGTTGACGGCTTCGTGAAGGGTCTGTTAACACCATGTATACAAGTAACTTCTGTTCAAAATGTACTGCGTCTAGATTCTGCGATTGGTCTGTCAGGGAATTTTGTGTTTTGATTCTCGATTTTTATGAAGTATAAAATTGTAGAGTAAACTCACCTCTAGCGACTGCACATTTGTGTACAATCAGACAAATGATAGCCGGTGGCACTAGGTAGTGGAGTATGGGGTTCACGTACAGCTGCAGTTGGACTATCGGCACGGCTGCCACCATCGTCTCTGGCTGGAGTATGTGACCTGAAAATTTAACAAGATGATTAAAACATAGAAATTATAGAACATAAGCAGCTTAGGCAGAGGTGTCCCTTGAAGTACACCTACGCCGATTACATTTAACTCCCGTGTAATAAGGGGCGAGACGAGAAAAGTAGAGACATTTTCCTTTCCAAATCTAATAAGGTACCTTTTTAGACTTGGATAGGAAAAATTTTATTTATTATTGTATATTTATTTAGGTTAACCAACAATTGCGTACACTATATACATTTCTGATTTAATGACTAGAGTAACATTTACAAGTACAACAATTAATTACAGGTTAACACCACATGCATAGAAAACGGCTTTACATAACATATTTATAAAATATTGAAATTAGGACTTTAAAATGCAATGAATAAGTAATGCAAAACAATAATAAAGAAAAAATATCATTACATTCAAAGCTGTATACAAAATATCAAAAAAAAAAAAATATCATTGGCATGTGATTACTGTTTAAATTATAATTGATTACATTATGATTAATTATTAATTGAATTATGAATAAAGGTATTGACCATAAATTGATAAGAAAATAAAATTAAAAGAATAAATTATATATTATCATGAATATGTGTCTGATTGAGTCGGATATTTTCAGGCTTGCTCGATTTTACAAAATTAAATGGCCGTTTAAATCTATTCCTGTTTTCAAAATACACTTTTTATCACCTGCTTGCAGATACTGGCTGTATTTTAACACGCTATTATAAGCTTCACCAGTAACTAAATAAGTAAAAAAAAAAAATTTGACCCACTTCTCTGTTTCCGATTGAGCTCATGGAGTTTCTTGCCCGTTCTTCTCCATAGAGATCTACGTTAGGGAATGGGCAACTACAGTACTTTCACAGTTTTTTATGCCTTGTGACTGGGACTGTAGCAATTTTTTCATTGTTGTCTTTGTTTCGACAATTCAAAAGTGCCTGTAACTGGCCTATTTGAAATAAATGCTTTGATTTTGATTTTGCTCAATTTTGCATACATGTTTAGTTTGGATGACAATGCATGTTTAGCGAAGTGACATCATGCTAAATCGGCTATGGCGGACGCCCAATGATGGTATTTTCATGCTTTCCCATAAGATAGGTATCAAATGAAAGGGTTTTCTGAGAAGACTACGAGAAATAAAATGACGTCACTCTAGAGCGTGTTTTTTTTAAGGATAATATTTTTTTTTTAAGAATGTAGGCCTGATTGACAGATATGGTTTTAGTATTCAGGATTACTCTATCTATATCTATGGATTATAGGATAGATAAACCATACTATTAAGATTATCTTGGAGGCTCGACGTATCAACCAAATTATTTACATAAGTCGCATTTATAGATAAGGATTACTTTTAATACATGTGGAATGTGTGTGGACAGATTTTGCAAAATTATACTATCGGTATTTATTTATTAAGGAGCAAGTGAATTTACAAGAACATCGATGTAGGCATTTCCAAAAATGGAAAAAGTCTTTCATCCCTTAAAAAAACCTGAAACACCCAATCCAGGTAAAAAGGGGTGAATCCAGACAAATATTTGAAAGGGATTTTAACGTTTAATTCATATTATGATATGTTACCAACGAGTACTATATTTTTAACCACCTTCTAAAAAAAGAGGAGGTCATGTATTCCACTTGTTTTTTTTTTCATGTCTGTTCACCAATTTCTCTGTGATTACTGGTTCGTGATTTTCCATTTGGTAGAGGAAGCTTGCGCGGTGGTCCCATATAAATTGTATTAACTTTACTTGGGTAGTTATGAGTTATCTTCTATTACACGTACTTTTTCTTCTTTGTCTGTTGATGACATGATGATATCATAATAACTTTAGGCTACAAAGTAAAATTACAAGAATTTGTGTAGGATATCTCAACTAAAAAGGGTATTAATAATTAAAAATATCAGTCGGTAATTTTTATTTTGCAAAAATGTTTAATTATACCTTTTTTTTTGGTTGAGATATCCTACATAAATTCTTGTCATATATAGTTTGACTTTTTAACGTTTTTTATTTTATTTACTTAACAAGCGACCCGCCCTTGCTTCGCACAGCGCCACCTATCGGGACCAAAACAATATCTAATGTAGCCTATATCCTATCTGAACTGCGTTCAAATCCATGCAGTAGTTTTTGCGTGATGCGCGTACAAACATACAGACAGACAACTCTAAAAACTGTTGTTTTGGCTTCTGTTGCTCTAATAAAGACCCTCCATAAAATTTTTTTCAATATCTTCAATGACAATAGACAACGGCATGTTACTTTTTTTATATGTAAAGATTACACTGAATTATTTAGAGACTTTGTTGGTAACATATCACATAAATTCAAGGAGAAGCTCGTGGCTAAATAGTAACAGCCACTCGGGTCGACCTTTAGGTTAAGCCGTGCTTGCCTAGGTTGGTCTGTGGATGGGTGACCACCCATTACATACCGAGTTTCATCCGTGCTTCGGAAAGCACGTTAAGCCGTTGGTCCCGGCTGTCATTTGTAGATCTTTGACACTCGTTAGGTAGTCAGTGGCCCAAAAAGTCTGAAAACCAGTCTTACCAAGGGGTATCGTATTACCCAGTACTAACTGGGTTGGGGAGGTCAGATAGGCAGTCGCTTCATGCAAAATAATGGTATTCAGCTGCATCCGGTTAGACTGGAAGCCGACCCCAACATAGTTGGGAAAATTCTAGGCAGATGATGATACCATATAAATTCAACTTTAACATCCCTTTCAAAGTATCGTCTCGATTCCCCTGCGTTCCAATTCACCCCGTTTTACTGTACAGCATTTTGACCTGATAGGTATAACAACTAATCCATTACCTATAGTAATTTATTTAACATCAGTAAAGTTATTATGTACAATATCTAGTCAATAATCGGTCTCAGTAAATACACATACATAAGTAAGTTTGCATTCAATTAAATTACCATATTCAGTGTTATACAGGGTGAATTTTTCAAAAGGGCGTGGTTGGCTACGAATAGCGAAAAATACTAAAAGGAACCCCGAGTCCGATTTTGATGAAAACTAAAACTGTATCATTGGATTAAAAAAAAACAATATTCCTAGCCAGGAAACGATCCCGTTGATTAAAAAAAATACACTGTTTTACTACACCCTGTATATTATTGCCTTGAAGTGCAATACATCATATTGTGATCACCGTAATTATGATCTGATTTGCATGTCTGGTCAACACAGATTTAAAATGCAAAGTCAATTCATTCATTCGGTATCATTTACTTTTGAATTGAATGGGACAGGAAATGAGTACCTGACCTACAATTTTTCGTCATAGTATTTATAGATAATATTTTATCATTACGATTTCTAAATCGATAAAGGTTATAAACATTGCATGTGACAAATGAATTTTCTTGGTAGTCATCGTGACTCGATATCGAAACAATTCTGCACACCGGGACAAAATAGTCGCTTTGCACAGCTACAAAAACGTACAATTCCAGTCGAGGGTGGCAACGTCTTCTCTACGGAGTACGAAAGCGTTTATACAACATTAGTTTTAGTATATGCGAAACCTGATACACGTGTCTAGTATTTTTATGTAAAGAATCTATGTACAATATTTCAAAACTGTATCATGAAAAATCACAAAGATATAAGCTTGTTCTGTTATCTAGTTGGCCGCACAAAAACGTTGTCACCACGCAGCGCGCGTCTCCAGCGTCGTCTTGAGCTCATTGATAATAATAATTTGGCAGTAGGTACCTAAATTATTGCGATAGGTACGCAAAGTCGCTCGGTGTCCAACTTTTAACTTTTTTAAATATTTTTGGTAAAAAATATAACATGGTTTAAAAATTATTGGAATCGATTCAGTTACTTATTCTGAACAAACTATATTCAGATTTCGCATATACTAAAAATAATGTTGTATAAGTAACATAGAACATTTGCTCCTTCGATTTCGATTGAATTAGGAATTGTAACTTAAGTTGTTTATTTATAGACCAAGATCACGTAACCGCCAGACCTATGCCATTTTGCAAAAGCTGAAACTATTATGAAAAGTCGGTCGTAGTGGCTTTCGTAGATATCAAGTAACAAAAGTGTGTCTAATAGCTGTCAGGTAGCGTCATACTTTAAAGCATGATTTTTTGACATTACATAAGGGTAGTATGATGATTCGCCTCCTCCACTGCCAGACACTTTGTGTGGTGGAAAACCCCCGCCAGACACCTTTAAAGTATGTTAAATTGTGAGTAGGTACAGAAAAAGTTTCAGCTTTAATAAAATGACGTAGGCCTGGCAGTTACGGGATCCCTTTATTACGAAAAAGCCTATTTGCACTTAGCATTTACAAAATGTAACATACTGTAGAACGTAGTCGTAAAACATGATAAAAAATTGGCGACTGATTATAGCAAAGACCTTGGATTTATAATTATTTCTAACATAATCAGTAATTTACCTTGTAAATCTAAAAAAAAACTAATTTATACGAAAAATGATAGGGAGAAAATAAATGAAGTTTGTTGACTGTACTTTTATTTAGAACTAAAGCTATAAAGAGAAAGAGATAGCAATATTTACCTTTCATCTTCTTCTTCACATCACTAGACAGATCCGTCAGAACTCCTGAGATCAGTCTCAGCTTCCTCTCCTTATCCAGCCTCATCATCTTTTTATGCACCACCAAGATCCTCTCAACACTGCTCTTTACATCATTCTCGAAGACTGTGGCTCCCAAATTCCTTAACTCTTGGACCATCCAACCTACTTCTTGCACAACCTCCTCAAATTCTAACGGTCTATCCTTCATCAGACTCTGCATTAATACTAGAGAAAGAAGATTCGAGATAGTTGCTACTGTATTCTTCTGTTGAAGACTGATGACGTAATCCGCTATGCTCTGAACCTTTTTGAACTGTTCAGGAGTGAGTTGTTGGATGTCTAAAGGTTTCAGCGTTTCTTTGGAATGTGAGGTGTCGTTCTTGAGATACTCTCTCACGGATAGCGGCGAGCCGAGGTTGATGTAGATGTTGCCGAAGTGGTCGTTTAGACTGTGCAGCGCTTTTAGGAAACCCTGGAATAAGAATTTTGTTGTTTTAGGATTCTCCTCTTCAATATCCTACACAACCCGTCCTATACTTCTGACCTGCGCGAGCGTTTTTCTTATGCTCGCCCTACGGACGCACCATGTAGATCGCACCTTAGATCCCTACTTAAATCCCATCCTCTTAAATCCAGCTATTACTCCTACTCCTTCTCCGTCCATGCTGTAAGGTTGTGGAACTCACTTCCGCCTAGCATTCGTGAGTTGAAGAGCATTTCATTGTTCAAAACCAGAGTGAAAGAGCATTACCTTTCCTCTCAATTATGATTTATAATATTCATATATTTTATTAGTTTATATATCTTAGCATTATGTATTTATATAAGTATATATTAATATTTACTTTTATGTATATTTATATAGTATTATAGGTTAAGTTATTTAAGGCACACACTATTCTCTTCCTTTTTACACACTATCGTCTACATTTCTTTCTCATTTCTCCTTTTTGCGGGTCTGCTGGCAGAAATTTCATATGAAATAAGCTGTACCCTTGTACTCATATATTATAATGTTATTTTCCTGTGTTGTCTTCTGTGTGTACATAAATAGTTAAATAAATGTTGTAATTTAAGGATTTTAGGGTGGAGCATAAGATGTAAAGGGTACATGATGATGCGATTCCACCAAAAAGTGTGCGCGAACATTTGTGCAGTACATTTATTTGCGAACTGAGCTGTGCGTAACTTTGTGCAGCACATTTGTGAGCGAACATGTCAGTACGAGAGCCCACGACCAAAAAGTTTGGCTCAATCTTTTACGAACAAAGCCGTATAACATCAATAGATTTGGTCTTCTTCTTAGCGTGTCGATGGCAATCTAAATTGTATCAGCCCAAAACTGAGCTACTAGTTTGGCGCTTTCGGTAGCGTCCATCAGTTCCTGTAGTGAACAAACAAAAGGACTCGCAGGACACGATATTAAGTGCCCCATCGTTTGTAGAACAGCACCACATTTACACTGCAGGGCAGAGTCATTAATGAATCTCCACCTGAGCAGGTTTTCCTTGCATTCAACAATAGATTTGGTTATCCGGATTAAATACTTTTTTAGGAATCTTAATACATGAACAAACATATTGCGAATAGGTTAGCTGTTCCATACATTTTGAACACTGAAGAAAATATGATACGCGGCTGTAACAAGTATGTATTTACAGAATTATAATCATTAAAATCATTAAAACAACTCTCTATGTGAAAACTTCATGTCTTCGTTTCAACTTGGAGGGCTGTATTGATGATTTCAATTATTATAACTCGTACATAATGAGAAACCTTCGGCTTCAACCAAAATTTCGTCCCATTTTCGCCGAAGCAGAAGGTGCGGTCGGACACCAGCTGCAAGCCGTGACATACGGTAAAATAAATTAATAGATTCTGTGGTCTTCACCAGAAACACTAGTTAGGGTTTAGAATAAAACTACCAAATTATCAGTAAGTAGATGAACTACTTTAAGGGTACACACAGCGACAAACGAAGCCATACTTTTCCAGTATAACATGGCCTCGTTATGTATAGATTTCTCGTACAATGAGAGATCCGCATAAACTGGATTTGTATGGCTTGATTGGTAAACGTGCGTTCGTGCACTCGCTGCCCGGAATAAGAGAGGACAAGTCGACACAGAACCATAAAGCTCACACTACGTTTATTATACAACATTAGTTTTAGTATATGCGAAACCTGATACACGTGTTTAATATTTTTATGTAAAGAATCTATGTACAAAATTTCAAAACAGTATCATGAAAAATCACAAAGTTATAAGCTTGTTCTGTTATCTAGTTGTCCGCACAAAATAGGGGTCACCACGCAGCGCGCGCCTCCAGCGTCGTCTTGAGCTCATTGATAATAATAATTTGGCAGTAGGTACCTAAATTATTGCGAGAGGTACTCAAAGTCGCTCGGTATCCAACTTTTAACTTTTTTAAATATTTTTGGAAAAAAATATACCATGGTTTAAAAATAATTGGAATCGATTCAGTTACTTATTCTGAACAAACTATATTCAGGTTTCGCATATACTAAAAATAATGTTGTACACAGCTGTGGAAGAGACACCGACGCGAAAAAGGAGCCCCCCCACATAGAAATTTTTCATCGGTTATTAAAGAAAAAAAACAGCCGTTTCCTTCAGAAGTGCAATACCTACACGGTCAAATTATATGGAATAGCTGATTTTTTTTTAATTCTTAGCTTAGCTTGTTCTCAGGGGCGTGCATACCTTACAGGCTATTAGGCCTAGCCTACCCTACCAACAACGCCAAATGCATTTATTATAACTTTGTAATAAAATAATACAAAATATTAAAAAAAAACCCTTAAAACTCCTGTTAGAACACTTATAGCAACTTGTCGCGCCCTTGTGACGTAACTCAAACTCACACTATACTGTAAGGTAAGTTCGTAGCTACAAATTGTCAATTCTGAGGCTAGACGTCAGAAAGCCTATAAAACAATATATTTCATTCATAATTTTACGCACACATATTACCGTGTGTAGGAACGGCACACATGTGTAGATTATGGGCGTAACTCCGTTCACTGTAGACGATCACCACGAGTTATGATTGGCTAGCTAGATTTTTGAATGAAAAAATATTAGAGCAGTGTTCCCAATTTGTGGACATTTCCCCGTTTTGTGGGGAATTTGAGCAAAAGAGACAGACACGATAGTTTCCTTAATGACTACTAGATACAATTAAAAGAACATGAAGCTATTGTCGAATTTATACTTTCCACAAAAATGATAAATTGTATTTATAAGAATTGCAAAAGCCCTATAAAAATAATTAAAAACTACATGAATTTTATTTTTCGCTTTGATTTTTGGGGAGTTTGGAAAAAAATTATGACAACACCACCGTTACTATCGTCTGTCACTTATGTCAGAAAAAATTTTAGTAGCCATATTGTTTCATGTGACAAGCAAATTATAATCAATCATGAATGTTTTTATATCTAACTTAAGTTATAACTTATAAGTCATTCGTTTTGAAACGTACATTCATGTAAATATTATTTGTTAAGTACATTTACACTTAAAGATGGTATTCTGTTGTGAAGTGTGTGGTGATTATGTGTGTTAGAAGTTAAAAGCAATAAGTTTTCGCAATTATCGTTTAATGATAAGATTCATGTGGTGTCTGAAGATAGATGTATACCCGAATTACGAGAGTTAATCCAAAAATATGATAATTCACCTCGTACTCGTCATTTCAATCTTCAAAATATTATGCAACATTTAAGCTGGCTGTGTGGGTAAGCGCTTCTATTTAAAATTATATTGTTTTCCGTGCATTTTGTTTAATACCTGCCCACACGCCCAAGTGCCAAAATTGGGACCGGAACGAAAAAGCTTAATTGCTCAACGCCCAATTTTATTATTACTTATTTATTTTGTTGACAGCGCACTCTGTGTTATTTTTTAGAATTTTTCTAACGAAGCGACATCCTTCGTTCTTGTACTGATAGAAAGCCATTGAAGTACCTCATATTTTAGGCAGATGGCGTTGTTTCCAATTAGCTTAATTAAAATTTTATACGCTGTGGAAAAAGTTGAATTTTGAGTGAATTAATAGCTGTTTATTTTTTCTGTGGTTGTGTTTTGAAGTGATAGTTGTAGGAGTTTGTTATTTGTTTGGTAAGTAATATTATATACCTTTTTGTTCTTGTTTTTACGGCCTTTCGAATCATACATGTGAATTTCGAATCGATTTGTAAATTGAATGATTAAATCAATAGTTAGTTTATAATTTTGTCAGAAAAATCTTTAAATTAATAAAAACGTGATATAACTATTTTAGGTAAATTGCTAGTTTGTACTTAGTCATTGTAAATTAAAAAAAAAAGCGTGATTAATAACAAACGATTTAGTACCAATTCATTCCATACCATTTAGTTAAAAGTTCGAAGGTGTGTAATGATTTGCTCACGTAGTGTAGGTATTTGTTTTGACTAGAAATTTAGTCAACGCAATGTTATTAATATCTTTAGTTCAAATTTTGTGTGAAGAGTGGTCACTATTATGATGTTATTTGATGCCTACTGAGTAAGGCTAAAATTTAGGTTCAAAAAAACATAGGGTCATCGCTTTAAATTTTGAAATAATACAAGTTTTATTATGTTTTGGCTTATAAAACACAAAGGCAGTTATTCAAAGTTACTAGCCTACCCTCCGAAGAGGACCACTGCACGCCACTGCTTGTTCTTATTCTTACTTCTTCTTAATTTAGCTGTTTTTTTTTTTAATTCTTTATTCTATTTTTTCTTATTCTTTTTTTGTTTTTTTAATTCTTATTTGGGGTGGAACATGATTCTTGGGGTACAAAATGATGAACTGAATACGTGGTAACCGTTGTCCCGTCCGTGACCCCACACTGTATATTACAGATTATAATAACAACGGCTTTAACAAATATTCAGCAATATGCATTCGTTGGCTAAAGACTTTCAATTAAGTCAAAGACGTAGAACAAAAATTCATCAGTCATTCATACATTAGGAAATTGACGCAAGCGTACCTACTTAAAGAAAATTTGCAAAAGATATTTTTTTTACATTATCATGCGAATTTTAAGATAAATATTATATTCACAGATAATCTTAGAAACTCTAAATACAAAGTCCATTGTTCAAAAACACTTTTGAGTATTTTGCATTATTTAGGACACGTGTTAGTGTGGTTCATGTAAGTCGCCACACCATTTTATACTTTTTTTATTCCGTTACCTGCCTTGTTAACTACCTCGTTGGTTTAGTGGTCGTAATCGCGACTGCTGAGCATGAGGTCCTGGGTTCGATTCCCGGGTCAGGCAAATTTTTATTAGATTTTTCCATCATGAATTCTCAGTAGCAGCCACGGGGTCTGGATTAGTGCCCGGTTGATGGCAATAGGGTCGCCCCCTATTACAAACAAACATAACTGGCGAAATGTGGGCGTACTATTAGGTACACCTCTGCCTAACCCTTGGGGGATTACAGGCGTGACGTTATGTTATGTTTTTATTCCGTCTTAAAAGGTATTATGTCAGCTGTCTAGCCACCATTAAACAGCTAATCTAACCCTTTGAGTTGCTAGAAGAATGGCGTCAGGTAGACCCTACACCATCACAATATCACTTGGGAATCTTGAGATACCAGATCACGATTTATAAGTGAACTTAGTACATTGAATACCTGTGCCTGATCTCGCTACAGGTAAGTACTTCAGATGGCATAGTTAATAGAATTTCAAGGACACAAGAATATAAAGACGCACATAGCTATCCATTAAGTGGGCATGGCATCTCCTTTACGCGAATATGACAATAGTAGCTCTTGTATGTACATAATTCAACGAGGTGATAAAATGGTTTAATGTACATTGGCATAATTTGTTAGAAGCAGTGAGCTGGCTGTCCGATTTAGGTGTTATTAAATACCTAGACAGGTATATTAGGAATAATACTATGTGTTTAAATAGCTAATCGTGGCTAAATAATAACAGCCGCTCGGGTCGATCTTTAGGTTAAGCCGCGCTTGCCTAGGTTGGACTGTTATGGGTGACCGCCCATTACATACAGAGTTTCCTCCGTGCCTCGGAAAGCACGTTAAGCCGTTGGTCCCGGCTGTCATCTGTAGATCTTTGACAGTCGTTACAGGTAGTCAGTGGCACAAAAAGTCTGACAACCAGACTTACCAATACTAACTGGGTTGTGGAGGTCAGATAGGCAGTCGCTCCATGTAAAATACTGGTATTCAGCTGGATCGGGTTGGATTGGAAGCCGACTCCAACATCTTTGGGCAAAGGCTAGGCAGATGATCATTATAATGAGTTTAAATCCCATATAATAGGGGGCGTTCTTATTGCCATCAACAGCGCACAAATCTTAGATCTAGGCAGATAATACGGACTATAATGATAATGGATATACATGTGAGATTTCATTGAGAAACTCTGATTTTAGAAGCGAATAAATTCCGTCTTGATATTTTCGACTTGTTAAGAGCAAAAGATGACCTTTGCATGTCAAATATTGACCGTAGTCTTACAAACTAACAATGACGAGCATTGAAGAAAAATATTGATACAATCACTTGACGCGTTCAAATTTTGTAAAAACGTGTGAGATTTATCCCAATCATGTGCGTAGATATTAGGTAATTTACATATCTACGTTAGATAAAATAATTACGGTGTGCAAAGGTTGTTATTTTTTTATCACAATAATCTCGTAATTATGTTGGTAGGCCAACTTTATGAATAAACCTATTTGTCATTCACATTGATTTTACAAATCCATGTTCATGCCTTTTTATAAATCGTTTGAGCGCTACCTACTCCTACGAAATGAGATTGTTTGTAGGTAATGTTTGGTAGTTTGAAGTGGACGTGGCGAAGCCCCGACACTATGACGAAAAATGAGATAGACTTCATCATAGCGGATAAAAAGCATATATTCAGAGATGTCTCGGTGATCAACAGGTTCAACACCGGTAGCGATCACAGACTTGTTCGTGGCACTCTGAATATTAATTTCAAGCTGGAGCGAACCCGTTAGATGAAGTCTAAGCTCCGTCCAAATATACTCTGAAGCGTTCCAGTCAGATCTGGAGAACCGATTCGCGGCCGTGGAAACCACAAATGATGTTGACCAGGCGCTCGACCAAATGGTGGAAATCCTCAGGGAGGAAGGGACGCGTTTTTGTAAAATGCGGCATACGGGCAGGAAGTCCAAACTTTCGGAGGAGACTCTGGAGCTTATGACGGAACGACGTGAAAACCCACCCACCACTTCGTCAGAACTACAGGCACTCAATAATAAAATTAGAAAATTGGTACGACGCGACCTTCGATGCTCCAGCACCCGCTCAATAGAAAAAGCGATTGAGCAAAATCGGGGGTCGAAAGTGTTCGTCCAATCACTTGGGAGGAGCCACCTGACGAAGTTGACCAAATCTAGTGGGGATATCGTCGTTTCGAAGCCGGAGATTCTTTCGGAAGTCGATAACTTCTACGGCCAGTTGTATGCATCGCATGCATCTCGACCTGATCCCGAAAATGAGGATTCCAGAGCCACCTTAACCCGCCATTTCACAGAAGACCTGCCAGAAGTCAGCCAAGACGAAATCGAGGCGGCTCTTAGACAGCTTAAGAATGGAAAAGCCCCTGGCGAGGATGGGATAACGACTGAGCTCCTGAAAGCGGGAGGAAGTCCTGTTTTAAGAGAGCTTCGGGAGCTCTTCAACTCGGTCCTGTTCTCTGGGAGAACTCCAGAAGCGTGGAGAAGGAGCGTGGTCGTTATTTTCTTTAAAAAGGGAAACAAGACCCTATTAAAGAATTACAGACCCATTTCGCTCCTTAGCCACGTGTATAAGCTGTTTTAAAGAGTCATCACGAATCGTCTAGCGCGAAGACTCGACGACTTGCAGCCACCGGAACAGGCCGGGTTTCGAGGAGAATACAGCACCATAGACCACATCCATACAGTGCGGCAGATCATACAGAAGTCCGAAGAGTATAATCGGCCGCTGTGTCTTGCACTTGTGGACTATGAGAAGGCTTTTGACTCTGTCGAGACCTGGTCAGTTCTGGAGTCTCTGCAGCGATGCCAAGTCGACTGGCGATACATCCAAGTGTTGAGAAATCTTTATGAGAACGCCACAATGACCGTCCAAAGTCAAAACCAGCAAACGAAGCATATCCCATTGCGTCGGGGGGTGAGGCAAGGGGACGTTATTTCCCTGAAATTGTTCACCAACGCACTGGAGGATGTGTTTAAGACGCTAAAATGGGAAGGACGTGGCATAAACATCAACGACGTGTACATCTCACACTTGAGATTTGCAGATGACATCGTCATACTGGCTGAATCGCTGCACGACTTGCAGCAGATGCTGGATAGCCTAGTTGATTCTTCAATACACATTGGTCTCAGGGTGAACTTGGACAAAACCCAGGTTATGTTCAACGAACCCGTTACCCCAGGACATGTTGTTGTCAATGGCGATCCTCTCGAGGTGGTTCGAGAATATGTTTACCTCGGGCAAACTCTGCTGTTTGGTAAAAACAACTTTGAGAGGGAGGCTAACAGAAGAATCCAGCTGGGCTGGGCAGCATTTGGGAAGCTTCGCCGGGTCTTCTCGTCGCGTATTCCACAGAGCCTAAAGACTAAGGTCTTCAATCAGTGCGTCCTGCCTGTTATGACTTACGGAGCCGAAACGAGGACACTCACAGTACGGCTGGTCCATAAATTTAAGGTCGCTCAGCGAGATATGGAACGAGCTATGCTTGGAGTCTCTCTGAGGGATCGCATTCGGAACGATGTGATCCGACAGAGAACCAGAGTTGTCGACATAGCTCACAGAATAAGTAAGCTGAAGTGGCAATGGGCCGTTCATATTAGCCGTAAAACCGATGACCGTTGGGGTAGACGTGTTCTTGAGTGGAGACCGCGAATCGGCAAACGTAAGGTGGGACGCCTTCAGGCTCGGTGGAGTGACGATCTTCGCAGGGTGGCTGGTAGCAACTGGATGAGAATTGCTGAAAGTCGAGTTGAATGGCGTGCGATTGAGGAGGCCTATGTCCAGCAGTGGACTGCTATAGGCTGATGATGAATGTTTGGTAGCAGGGCTATTTTAGGGATCCGAACTGTACCTAAAGCTGTCTGTCCGTCATCGGTCCGTAGGTACGGCTGTCACAGGGCTGTATCTTTTAAACCGTTATATGTATGTAGACAATTGAAATTCTCAGCGTGTGAAATAATACAAAAAATATGTTAAAAATTGAAGGAGATCACGAAACCTGTTTCTTTCGGCGTTTTTTGTGTTAAATATTAAACGGTGATACCTTTCAGTGATCTGACCTAAAAGAAATGTTTAATACAATCTCACATTATTATCCGTCTGATGAAAGAAGATTTATTTCTTACATTTCCTTCCAAAAGAAATCATGATATGAAGTCAACAATTATGTACAAATGTGCGTCATACATAAATGCAGTAGTTAAGTTCCGTGTCTATTACATAAGTAAACAATTTATTCATTTATTCATAATAACATTATTAAAAATCATTTTTAATGTAATATGAAAAACCACACAATAAATAAATTTATTTTTGGTTGTTTATTTATTTAAAAAAAAATTCTAGTCATAAATGTAAACCAAAAAAGAATAAAACAACAAAAACACAAGAGTGGTAATAATATTTTCCTATTTATATGCTAATTTAGTTTCTTGACCTTGCGACATAAATATTTATACCTATATTGTTTTGCATTCATTGAATGGCACCATACAATGGAATTAACGGAACGCTTCGTAAACTATTTTATGTACTATAAGCATACTGCCTATTAACTATCCTAGAAGAATATATTTTTTGCGCTAATTCTGCATAACAAATATCAACTGATAAAAGTTTAATAAATGCCAGAGTTGACTTCGATAGGCTCAGTTGATGATGTTTAAATACAAGGTGTAAATGGACCCTTCACGAAGCCGTCAACCAAGCATTCTGTAGATCAAATGTAATGTAACGTAAGTACAAATCCAAACAACATTACTGAGAACAACCTACCCCCTTAGGAAAAAGGCGTGAGTTTATAGAACATTATTTCTAGTATAGGTGAAACCTGATTATAGTTTGTTCAGAATAAGTAACTGAATCGATTCCAATAATTTTTAAACCAATTTTTATTTTGTCCCAAAAATATTTAAAAAAGGTTGCAAGTTGGACACCGAGCGACACTTAGTACCTATCGCAATCATTTATGTACCTACTGCCAAATTATTATTATCAATGAGCTCAAGACGACGCTGGAGGCGCGCGCGCGGCTTTGCCGCTTGGTGACCACGTTTCTGTGCGGACAACCAGGTAACAGAACAAGCTTATAACTTTGTGATTTTTCATGACACAGATTTGAAATTTTGTACATCTATTTTTTTTACATAAAAATACTAGACACGTGTTTCTGGTTTCGCATATACTAAAACTAATGTTGTATATGTATGTATTACCGACACACAAAATATTAAAAAAATAGCTACGAGAACAATTTCTCGCAAAATACCAGTTGTATAACGAACTCAAAACGTTGAAGTGCTGATGGATGCATTGAATAGTACAGGTCGTGGAGGTATAAGTAATGTTATAACATACTCGTATAGTAATAAACAGAAACGAGCAACAATAAACGTTACTTTATGGCCTACGCCACACTAGACCGAAATTCCGTCGCGGATCTTCCGCGTCGGAACGCCAACACTTGTTATTGCTAATAAATGACTAATAACGGGCAAACTACGCAGATGATCCGGTCGTTCCGTCGCGGACAGCTCGCCCTCTGCGTCTGTTCCGGATTTACCGCAACGGAAGTTCGGCGTCCGAATTTCCGTCAAGTGTGGCGTACGTTTTGACTTTAACATTTTGAACGATGATCTCCGATATCTCCGTAACCAGAAGTGTCACGGAAATATGGTTCAAAACAAAAAAAAATCGCAATAACTGGGAGAACATGGGTATTGTTACACCCATTGCTTTATTTTTTACCCCAAAAATGGGTGACACATAAAAAATGTACACTATATCGTATGACTCTTTGTTGTTACGGCATCTACATAAAACACGCCACACTGGTGGTAATCAGTCTAATATCTAAAAGATAAAATAATCATATTTGAAGTACTAAGCATGAGTGCGAAAAACTATATTTGTTACTCGCTATCGGTAACTAAACTTAGGTCAAGATGCGAAAAATGATATTGTTATATTGACAAGTATCACCTAATTAATCTACACAGTTTTAAAATGGTTTTACTAGCACTTTGCCCGCGACTTCGTCCGCAAAAATTGTGATGGCTCGGCTAATTTGCATGATATAAATATAATTTATAGCATATGTTACTTCCTGATAATTTAGCTTTCTATTGGTGAAAAAATGGTTAAAATCGGTCCAACAGTTTCGGAGCTTCTTCGGTACAAACAACAAAAAAAATATTTCCTCTTTATAATATTATAGATTAGGCTAGCTGTTCGCGAACTTCTTCAGCGTGAAATTATTATACAATCTGTTATAATTTTATTTCTTAAATTATTTTGTATTGAAAGTTTGCTATCTGTCACATACAGGGTGTAAACAAGACCCTTAACGAAGCCGTCAACCAAGCATTCTGTACATCCAACAAAGTAACTTTACGCAAAAATTATTGCTGGGAAACGAATTTTTTTTGGGGTGAAATATCACGATTTACGGTAGGACTCAATGTAACGCACTCAAAACATTGTGCTGATGGATGGATTGAATAGTACGGGGGTTGTGGAGGTGTTTGAAGTAAAAATCTTACATTAAAAACATGTATTTAAAAAAAACTCGAGAAAAAGTTGGATTTTTGACCCCCAATATCTCCGTAACTAGAAGGTTCCCAGGTATGGTCTAGAACAAAAAAATGATCGCAATGACGGGGAGAACGAGTGCATTTCAGCTTCGTTAAGGGTCTTGTTACACCCTTTATGTCTGTCGTATATTACACAGTTGATAGACGCAAAATTTTGCTCGACGTTTTACCTCTGTCCTAGTTTATTAATAGTTGGAATTCGCACAAGTGGGACTGTCTACACGCGACTACGGCCAGAGCAATTAATGATGTAACTTGAAGCAAGTTCACACGTTGTGTTTAGCGGAACGAAAGTATATGTAACCGTCTGTGTTTTACGAACTGTCAAATTGCGAATTGACATAGCTTTTGAAGATCAATGCTGTGGGGGATTTAGGCTGGCATGACATTGATATCGGACGTTACTAATACGGCCTATTAGTGTCGGATGAAACAGTAAACAGTATAATGCAACATGTATGCAAATCCTACTAACATTATAAATGCGAAAGTTAGTATGGATGGATGGATGTTTGTTACTCTTTCACGCAAAAACTACTGAACGCATTTGGATGAAATCTGGCACACATATAGTTTATAACCTGGATTAACACATAGGATACTTTTTATCCCGGTAGTGTGACCCAGTGGGACAATTATCGAGCTCCACGCGGGCAAAGCCGCAGGTATAAGCTAGTATATTACTATAGGTACCAGTAGCGAAGGGTCAATTTTTGTAAGAGGTAGGCCGGAGTACATATCTTTAATGCGATTATATTATTTGTCTATAGAATACTGACTGTGTCATTTTTCAAAGGGAATCCGGTGGGAATCGAGTTGTATTGAGCCTTCGCCACTGATAGGTACTAGCTAAAGGGTTTTATTATCGCAGTATAAAAATATGTTCCTATGCCTAAAAGATAGTTGCTGCCCTCGATAATTCAAACAAAATATTTTAACCATAGAAGAATATGTGCTGCGCCGACCCCAATTAAATTGGGATAAGATCAAGGAGCATGATGGTGTATGAATGATGACGAGAAAGCGATCCCAGGTTTGCTCCTTGCGGGTGTATGAAGCCTTCAAGATCATCTGCCTAGCCTATTTCCAACTAAGTTGAGGTCGGATTATAGTCTAACCGGATGAAGCTGAGTACCAGTATTTTACATGGACTGACTGCCTATCTGACCTCCACAACCCGGTTGGCACTGGTTAATATTATTACCCAAGGCCATCATATTATGATGCCCCTTAGTAAGACTTTTGAGCAACTGACTACCTGTAACGACTGTCAAAGATCTACAAATGAGAGCCGGGACTAACGGGCTGACGTGCTTTTCGAGGCACGGAGGAAACTCGGTAAGTAATGTATGGTCACCCATCCACGGACCGACCTTGGCAAGCGCAGCTTAACCTGAAGATCGACCCGTGCGGTTGTTATTATTTAGCCACAACGATGAAGACGTCAACATGCATGAATAAAGTCATGGATTCACTTTATCTTGAACACTACTACCTCAATTTTTCGCTTGTAAAGGTCAATATAACATAATCATCTGTTGATTAATAACATGTGTGATACGGCCTTGTGACGAGTTTACGAAATACATAGTGACATTGACCTCCTTATTTACTACTAAACAGTAAATGATTGACGAATCTCTCTTTATGTGGGTCTCCGAACTGGTTTAACAGCATTTAGCATTGCCAAATCTTGTGGTTGTTATTCAAAGTTAAAACGATTATTCGAGAATACCAGCTGTATTTGGATAATTCCTATGTCTATATGAGTGTGAGACAATAGATTTTGACTAAATAAAACAAATTGCAGACGTAGGCAACACAGTAGCCAAATTAAAATGGAACTGGGCAGGCCATATACGCTGCATGTCGCATCAGAATTGGACGATAATATCTACGGATTGGGTTCCGAACAACAGGAATCGGCGACGCGGCAGGCCCAGAAGTGAATTACATGATGCTGGACTGCTATCTAAAATAGCGCTAGAGAAAGAACTGGGACACGACAGGCTTATCTATACTCATAATATAATATTGTAAAGCTGAAGAGTTTGTTTGGTTGAACGCGCTAATCTCAGGAACTACTGGTTCGGATTGAATAAACCTTTTAGTGTTGGATACCCCATTTATCGATGAAGGCTATAGGCTATATAACATCACGCTACAACCAATAGGAGCGGAGCTTCAATAAAACATGTGGCATAAACGGGGAAAATAATATTTTTTATAATAATTTTACGCGGTCCAAGGTCGCAACAGCAGTAATAAATAATACGGGTCAAATTCCTGTAATTTTATTCTAAAAATATTAGTTAATGATAGTGAACTTAGTCCACAAAAGTCTGACGTCCACAATTGACATTCCAGCTTTCGAAACTATGTATTTGTCTACCTTAGATAAAATTATTTAGGAGCATTGAGGATAAAAATGAATGGAATAGGTATATCCACGCTATTCCAACTTTGGCCTCTTGTTTCACATTATAAATTTTATGTGGTATATCTTTTGTAACATTTTATTTTATTTTTATGACATACTTAACCTCTAATATTAGTATAAATATGTTAGCTCTTAGCCTTACAAACCATACCGGATTTTTTTTTATTAGCACTCGTAAAAAAAAATATAAGCCGTATTATCCCACTGCTGGGCATACGTCTCTGCTCACTATTTACAAAGGTTACAATTCCGGATTTCTACATGGTATACTCGCATATGGTCAGTACTATGCCAGTTCGACAAATTTTAATCAGCATTGCAGATCACGGATTGATATATGATTTAAAGTGTAACTCACCCCTGTAGACTCCTTAGGTTTGGGCACGCCAAGATGTTCATAAGCGAAGAGGGAATGCTCCATCAGCCTGTCGTAGCTGATGTTCACGGGGACTATCGTGATGTCGGACACCTCGTGAGCGAATAGCGGGACAAGCGTCATTGAAAGCATCCCTGTTGATCAAAAGACTATGTTTCAATTTGTAAGATTTGTCTGCGGAAATATTGGTATACAGGGTGTAAACAGACCCTTTACCAAGCATTATGTACACCAAACTAAGTACCCTTACGCAAAAATTATTGCTGGAAAACGATTTTTTATTTTGACGTGAAAAATCATATTTTACGGTAGGAATGTAACGCACTCAAAACATTGTGCTGATGGATAGATTGAATAGTACGGGGGAGGTGTTTAAAATTATAATCTTACATTAATACATGTATGTATTTAAAAAAAAAAACTCGTGAAAAAGTTGGAATTATGACTCCCAATATCTCCGTAACTAGAAGGTTCCTAGGTATGGCCAAGAACAAAAAAAATAATCGAAATGACGGGGAGAACAAGTGCCTTTCGGCTTCGTTAAGGGTCTTGTTACACCCTTTATGGTTACTCCTCTATCTTGGAGGAAAACAAGCGGCAGTAATGTAGAAAAGAGTACCGTACCTATATCAGGCAAAGTAAGAATATTTTCTTACAATGTAGTAAATAATAAAGTATTAATTTGCTGAACAAAGGTCGAAAAATAAAATGTACTCGTATACATTTTTAGTTTTTGAACATTTCGTTCATCTCTTAAAATATCTATTCTGTCGAGAAACTCAGGACCGTTTAACTGTTTTCGACAAGCATTGGCCTATATCCCGACAACGGTTGGCAACGTCACAAATAGCTGTCAAATATTAATCTGTTTTAATTAATTTAGCAATATTACTGTATGTAAATAAGAAATATGGTTAACGGGTGAAATGGAATATTAATAATGAATTGCAATTAAAACACTGAATTTGATGTTGTAGGCGTAAAAAAGGCAAGATAATTGCATTTCATAATCAATATTTTAGTTCACTAGTTAGCCATATTTCTTATTTCCATACAGTAATATTGTCAAATTTATCAAAACAGCGCAATATTTGACAGCTATTTGCGTCGTTGCCCACTTTTTGTATAAAATAAACGCTCATACAACTAATTATATCACACCATTTCGGTCTTTAAGTAGGTGGGTATAAGATCGACAATGCAAACACATCGCACGTTTGTCTACATAATTCCATTTGTCTTAACATTGTAAACACTTCATTATGTTACTTAAGCAAACATCAGTTACACCTATTACATTAATAACTATTTTACAAGAACAAATATGTCTTGTACTAAGAAACTATGTTAAAAGCTTTGCACAAAATAAGTATGCTTTGCATTGAAAACCAGAATGATCAAAGTACTTAGTACCTATCTATTATTTTCCTAAAGAGATCGAGGGTTTGTTTGTTATGTACTTTTTACCCGACTACGACCAAGCGAAAGGAGGGTTACATATATCTTCAAAGAAAAAAAAGGAGTTTCTGCTATTTTTCTGTAAAAAGCAGAAAATTGGCGTTTGAAGATTCCCAACGCGCAGTTAATACATGAATCGCGTCGGTATTCGCAACAAATAAGAACTACGATACTTGTTTTAAAGTGTGTGTGTGTCTTGTGTTTTCTTTTTTCAATATCATCAGAAAATCCTACGCTGTGTGCTACTTTCAAGCTGAGCCTTACGGTTCATCATCATCATTTCAGCCGAAAGACGTCCACTGCTGGACATAGGCCTCCCCAAGGGGGGTTTTGCCATAATCGCCACGCTTGGCAGGCGGGTTGGTTTACTTGGTTTACTTTAGTTGCCTTACGGTTAGTTCAGACGAAAAGATCGTTTTACCATTGTTTAAAGTAGAAAATTGTGTGAATATCGATACGGACGTCAAACGTCGTCTCCAGCATGCTCGCGACTTGCGATCGCACGCCTTTAAACAATGGTAATGCGGTCATATTTTGCTCGCGTTCAGTCTGAACAGACCCTTACACGTAAAAGGTACTATAAATATGACCAACAACTCACCATATTTCGGGGGCATACTCTTATTGCTTCTACTCCTGGTGCCTTCAAGGAAGAACTCAATAGGAGCACAGTGCTTCCCCACCACAGTCCTGACGTACTGCTTCAAGGTCGCTGCATACAACGGGTCCCCGGCTAACGTGCGGCGTATGTAGAACGCACATGTCTCTCTCATGCGACGCCCTATGACCGCCATGGAGTAGAAATCTAGAAATAATGAACTTGTTAGAAGGTAGAAAAGTTAAGCTAAAATAGGTAGCGAGAAAAAGTGGAAAATTTATTTTGGAAAAATACTTAGACATAAAACGTGCGAGTAGGATAGCGAATGTTCAGTATAGGATTTCTAAACCCTCTATGCTGTTTTGTCTCGCTCTCAAAGGTTATGACCGCGTCATTCTCATTCCTCATTCTGCCCTTATCCCAATTTAACTTGGGATCGGGGCGCAACATCTCTTCTTCCATATCGCCATCGTTGTATCATTCGTTAATTTATGGCTGCGTCTTTTCATAACGTTTTTAATGTGGGTAACACATTATTTCGGGGTCGCTAATTAGCGAAGAAACATATTTTATGATATGTGTAATTTCACGCGCTGCTGGTTCCTTTGCTTGTAAAGAAAAAACACATTGGTTATTAATGTTCAAACTACTACGATTCTAATCACATTTCCCACAGTCGCTAGTCATAAGGAATATGTTTCATAGACTTCATAGTAATTTTTCATGCTAAATGTGTTTTATAACATTTGTTTGGGTTAAAACTTTAATTTATGTGAATACTGTTTAAAATGCGAAATACATTTTTTTTTTTAACATAAAACACACTAAAGTCTAGTTGTTGAAATATCTGAGCAGAAGTGAAAAAAAATTAAGTCAAAGGACAGGTAATGGTAGGCGCAGTCACAAGAGGTGTGAGTGAGATGACACTGACTATCACTTTCCTACTCTTGCGTTTCATGACCATGACTACTCTAGTATTAGAGTTAAAAGAAATAAAACATACACACATACCCATGCCAGCAGCCACAGCTGGGAAGTCTATGTCAAAGTGATAGCACAGATAGGTCATGAGGCAGAAATCTGCATAGCTTCGGTGTGTAGGCAGGAATAGTACTGGATTCTTGCCCATTATTGATTTAAGCTACAATCATAATAATGCAGGATTAGTTGGAAAATGGTTGTTAAGTTATATTATTATATATTTTTATGTGTTTTAGCAAAGTCTTATTGGGCTTTTTCATCATTTCTCAATAGCTGTCAGGAGTCGAGATTTGTTCACAGTTGATGGCAATAACTTGGCTCACAACATGGGACCTAAATAGAACAGGCGAAATGTTGGTGTACCACAACAATGTTGGTGGTACACATCTGTCTAACACTTTGGGGATTACAGGTGTGGTATTATGTATAAAAGTAAACTTATTCTTACTTCAAAAGCTGCAGCTTCATTGACAAACATCCTGATTTTCATCATGAAGGATATTTTGAGGAAGACAACACCCATCCACCGGATGACGTGAAGCTTCTTGTCAAGGCCCATCTCCTCAAGATAGTTGCGCACTTCTTGGTGCAGCTTCTCTTTGCTGACACCACTTCGTGCACATTCCTGAGTGAGAGAGGGGAACACTGTTACTGTCTTCTCAGATTATTTTCTTTTCTTATTTTATTATTTCTTTAATATCATTAGATTGAAGAAAATAGACCCCTAAAAGCCTTATGAGTATTCTAATCTATTAGCAGTACACTGAACCCTAGGCTGAGATTGTTTAACTTTTGTATTTAGAATTTAAGGGTCAGTATTTGTATTTTAGACTAGCTGACCAATGCAACTTCGCCTGCGTCACATTAGAGAGAGTGTGAGTCAACCTTAAAAGATAGACATATGCTATTGCAGGCTTTTTTTCGAACTTTTTAATAGGATGATTCCGTCATACATGATTGTTGCATAACTTTAACCGTTTATGCAGTGCACGTAACAGAAGCTCTCTAAAGAAATAAATGTTCCCTGTTTTTGCAATATTTTTCATTGATGCTCTGCTCTTATTGGTTGAAAGCAGTGTCTTGTAGAGTAGGTACCTTCTGAATATAATAACTTTAAAAAAAAGCCAGTCAGTCAATTTGACAAGTTCTTCTTGAAGACTCATTATTTTACTGCTACACAAATACCTTTGATAATAAAACTATTTATTTGAATAAGAATTAACATGAATGTAACCAACTTTTGTTTCTACCGTCAATCTAACTAAATTTTTAACACAAACTGCTATTGTGACTTAACTATGATAGTTAGATATATTCCCTCGCTGACTTTTCGGTAGGTTATGTGTACTTTAATCATGTAGTACATAATTTTCAAGTATCATCAATAGTTTTCTCATCGCACGGCAAATAATGAATTTATGGGCAAAATTTTGCTACTTTGGGTGTCATTATTCCAATTTTCTTAAGGATCTCTGTTTTTTTTAGAAAATAGATTATAGCCTATGTTATTTTCTGATAATTTAGCTTTCTATTGGGGATAAAATCGTTAAAAACGGTGCAGTAGTTTCGAAGCTTATTCAGTACAAACACACAATCAAATATTTCCTCTTTATAATATTAGTATAGATGGGGTTGGTTGGGTGTCACAGCTACATGTCCTTATTTATTATATGGCAGTGTAAAAGTAATAGAATAGTAAAATCACTGTAAAAGTTATATGCTCTAGCCTTGTGATAGGTTTATAGGCTAGTATTATCAGAAATTTATGAATGAATGTTGTTTTCTAGCAATGTTCGACTTTGGAATTCAGATCATAAAGTAATAGTTAAATATATAACAATAGGGCATTAATTCAATATACTTACTGCTTCGATAATAGCGTCTAAATAGACCGATTTAGCGACAATATCCTTGAGATCCTGTGGTGAACAATATTTGTCCAGTGTCAGGGTTCGTTGGGGATACCAGTTGCGGGTCATAAAACTGAAAATCCCGGACTGTGTCCTCCTCGGCTCCAAAATATCAACAAATTCCACTTGATCACTCATTTTCACAGTTTTTTCAACGAAAATATCACCAACTAACACATTTCTGTACTTTGATTAGAGGTTATGCCGTGATAAACAGTACAGAAAGTCATGTATCACACAACTTTAATGAAATGTAATCTGTTCATTAATTTTGTTCGTAAATTGTGTTTAAATAAAATTAATTAAATTTCGGACGCCGGACAACCTCTCCCTTCCACAATGACATTATTACTGACAGTGACAGATCGTAATTTTGCGAAAACATTGACGTTTGTACAAAATTGGCAAACCGGTTGACAGCCGCGTTTTATTCTCGTTCTTTTATTATTACAGAATTCGGGGCAGCCCGCGAAATTCAAATTTTCTTAGGTTTTTTGCAATTTGCAGGTCAGTTTCGAGTTATATGTGAAACAAAATATGATTCGCGACTGTGTTTGCGACAGTCTCCTTCTTCTTTTTTGCGTGACGATAGACTCAAATAGTACCCGACCAGTATATTACCACCTGCACAGCTCTGTAACACGTATACGTAGTTACAGACTTATAATCATTAAAATCATCAATACAACCCTCTCCGTTCATTTAATCCGTTTTAATGACTATTTCATGAAAAGGTCATTCAATGGGGTTATATGAACTTAGAGGGTTGTATTGATGAGTTTAATGACTATAACTCTGTAAAGCCATATTTGTTACGGTCGCGAATCATATTTTAATCAACATACAGCCTGACATTGCAAAAAACGTCACGTTAGAGGTTTATACAAACACAAATTAATTTTTGAGGTGATATGAGCAATCATAAAGAGTAGAGCAGTGATCCATAGAATCATAAGCTTGATTTGGCACAATACTGCAGCACACATGCAAATAAGGATCAACCACGAGAAGATATTGAAACATTTTGTTCAACATTATCGTTGATTGTTATTGCTGTAGTAACGTTGCACTTTGTATACTCCATTTTTAATATGATTCTGCTGCTCTCTTGAGACTAGAGTCCCAAGAGAGCAGCTCAATCACACTATTCGGTAACTTTATGAAATGCATCAGCAGGGTGCAATGGGGTGCACTCGCACCGTCGGCACTTGTCGGGAGAGAAAAGAAATAGAAAAGATTTTTTAAAATAAAATTACTTACGTCTCGCGTCTCACATTGTCAGGGCCGTAGGCAGGGCGAGGTTGCGAAATCTCGGACAACTATAGAGAAACAAATGGAAGGAAGGTAAAAACTCCTTGTATGAATTGACGAATGAAAATCTATCAAAACCAAGGTGGACTGGCAAAAACTTCGATCTGTTTTCATGGAACTGAAGATGCAGAAGATTGTAAAATATCCCTGCTTTGTATAGATTCCATATGTTAGTATTATATAATTGCATATCACATGTGTGAGTACTATGTACTGTAAGGCTACAATTTGCATTTTATTATCTTTCATTGACTTGAATGTGTCTTGGTGGCTGAGAGAATGTCATGCTCACTCAAATGTCTCGCTGATGGTGGCGGGTGTGTCGGGTCATTTAGTTCCCTTCAATATGGTCGGGTTGAATGGCGCTGATCCATGCGTCATGTTCGTGAACGGGCGTTGTCAGTTGGGACTGGTCATCTCTTAGCTGCCACGGTTTATTCTAATTACTTTATTTTTTCATTGTTGTTTTTATCTTTTACTCCGGACGCTCTTAATGTGTACGTCTTTCTACATCGTTCTCACACATATGTATAATCTCATTTGATTTTGATTTAAAAGAGTGTCCATGGAGTTGCTTGCCCATTCTTCTCCATAGAGATCTACGCTTTGGAATGTGCAACTACAGTACTTTCTCAAGTTATTATGCCTTGTGTCTGTGACTGTAGCTTCGCTTTTTTTTTGTTTTATTTGACATTCAAAAGTGCCTGTGATGGTCTAATTGAAATGCATAGATACGTAGTTCTAAGTGGACAGGGTAAATAATTGAGGTGTATAAAATTAAACTAAACTTGAATTCTACTCTTTTTATTTCGTGTAGGTTATATAAAGTCTTAAACATTTAGCACCAAGATATTTCAATAATTGCATCTCCTAAATGTTAACTTTAAAAATGATTGTACTAAAATAGAATTGATTTCTTTCAAAATGAAATATTCCAAAAATAATAATATGGCACACACATTAATACAATTTGTAAAAAACGTAAGTATCAAAAAGTAATTATGTAAACTTAAAAACAATGCCAATAATAAAACACAAAAACGTTTACAGGAGAATATCTGGAAAAATCTTGGCTTTCACATAGGTATACCAGTACCTAATATGTATGTATATCCCTGTAGTCACCGATACTCGATACTACGCATACTTATACATATATTTGTCAAATGTCTACAATTTTCATTCATTTTTGATTAATTATCACAACAACATTTATTAACCAGCAAATTATTTTCACCATGTCAGCAAATAAAAAATATATGAGAATGTTTCATCTCATTTTATCATAACTTATGAAATAATACAAAAATAAAAGGACACACATTATTATTAAAGTTACGACATCCTGTCTAATACTTAGATGGAATCTTTGGTAAAGATTCGTGAATCTTAAAGCTAAATTACGATAATATAAGGGCTTGGCTACCCATTTGTGGCGCTCGCCTCCCGCCACATAAACTTACAATCTAAACATAATCAAGCGATATTATTAAAATAATTTTCAATAGTCTAGAGCATATAAACTGGAGTCGATACAAGACCGTGTCCTCCACCATTTTATGTTCCACCGTTTTTATAAAAATATAGGAATGTACTTTTCCCTTAAATTGTAAATAGAAATAAAGAAATCACTGTTATAATAATTAAAAAAAATGTCTACAAAAATATGTTTTTGTTGCATTATATAGGATTTTTATTTTGGGTAAAATGATCTTGAGATCTATATTTATTTATATGCAAAGGAGCTCATATTTCTTGGTACTTCTCAAGCATACTTTGTCTTTGAGCAAAGTTTTAAATTTTTAACAGTTTAGGCAATATTAAATTTTAATTTTCTCCATAAGCGCATACAACTTTTTATTGTTGATTTCAAATCTTAATTGACTACGGTCATCGTGACTTATTTATACGGTTAACAGAGAGTTACCTTATGAATGAACTCCTGTTTAATTGCTCTATGGTCCAAGAGTAAAACAACACGATCTACAAAAATATCACATTTATCAGACATCACGTGGGGATACAGATTGACTAGCACGTCCGCTGCTACAGATGCAATCATTGCAATTTATACTTTATGACAATGAAGTAAGAACCACTTGATGCGCATGCGCATGTTCTGTTGGTATACAGGCCTCCTCTCTCACAGAGGCAACTGGCCGTAATCCACTACGAGTGCCCAGTGCAGATTGGTGGATTTCGCCTCATCGCATGCCTTCGAATATTTCCGTCTAGGACATTCCTATGTTTTCCTACCCATACAAGGTATAAGAATATGAGGTATAAGGATTGTACCAACCTTCATTGAAAGCTATTTTTTTTACCTCGAAGAGTTAAAACGCATTTTAAGATTCGTCAGTTTAACGCCGGAGTTTTATTATTAGATGTATATAATAAGAACGTTATGGCACAGTAAATAGCTGTCATGTATAAGAAGATTCAGCCTTTTTTTATAAAAAATATAGATAATTATTTTATTTTAATAAGAGTGTGTAGCTGCCATATGTTATGGTATTAATTCAAAACTTTCAGTTTTGAATCCCAGCTGCATATAAGGCTTCAGTGTCAGACACTGCATTAATTTAACTCTTTTTTTTTAGTGTCTTGACACAAATTTGTAGTAATAAAGCTCATGCGAGGTCCAAGAGAAAATAACAGTGTTACACATTGGCTCAATTTGGCATTATACAGAATTTTTGCGAATAAACGCCCAGAAAACAACTCTACTCTATGTTTGAATGCTCTCAGTAGCAGTCTCGATTTATGCCCAGCTGAATGCCGCCCCGCTATGACATGGGACATGACCATAACTCGCAAGATGTGCGTGGGGATTACAGGCCATCCAACCACGCTTATAATCACAAAAATATACGATCACGGTATGTGTTCTGTGGTAGCAGCAGACATGCTATAAGGATTGAAATACAACACAGACGTTTCGACACCTAAAACTACGAAGTGGAATGTTACCACTGAGCCTCAATCAAATCTCCTAATCTACGAGTATAAAAACACCTTGATATCACATAAAAAAAAAAAAAACTAAATGGCTTCCTTTGATAATACGTTTTAAAATCTAAGGGGATGCCAAAATCACCACGCTTGAAAGGCGGGTTGGTGATTGCAATTGGCTTAACATTCATGCACGTTAATGCTGAATGGTTTCGCAGTAGTCATTGATGTAGAACCACGATTATCCGGACTAGACTACAGATGTTGTCGTAGCTCATGCATAAACCATCGCAGATCTGATGGGTAGAGATATCTTATGTTAAAACAAAAAAATAAATTGATTTGGGTTGGTCAACGACTACAAGTTGTATAATTCCATGAAATATAAGTTCAAATATCCGTTTTTCTTTGCGTAACTTACGCCATGATCCGTGACCGACCTTTTTTATTCTACCTTTTTATCGTGTTTGGATATCGATACCCATTACGTCTGCGAAGTTTCGCTGTCTAACTCAATTTGGCCATGTGATGATGGATATAAAAGCTTACGTATTTCTTAGTCAGACCGATCGGATGGAACCGGATCCGCTTATCTAGATGACTAAGATCCGGATAATCGAGTATCTACCTTATAGCCATAGTGGACACGATTCTTTTAGCGATCAGCGATTTTCGGAAGCTCGATACTGACAAAAAGCGATCGCCAAGCGGTACAGTTTATTCACAGTTATTTTATCTCTGAGTTTGCACCACTGTTCTCAAAATCAAAGTAACCTTTATAGTGGTTGCTTTTTGAGTTTCTTATTTTTTCATACTGCATAGGCTTGTGTTTGGTGGAACACGCTTGTCTAGAAGAAACCGATTCACTCGAACTTCGAATAGACCCAGATTATAATGATCAGGGAACAGAGAAGCCGCCACTGAATTCCACAGACTGGCGGTTCGCACAATAAATGTGGAAGCGTAGCGTTCTCACGTGTTGCTGTCAGAGGTAACTTATCTGTGAAACGGGTGTACTCTAACCTCTAGGTTTAGTTCGGTTTTTCATCTTAGAGTAGGCGGATAAGAGACACCGACCGCTTCAACTTTCTAAATTATTATCTTTTTTTTTGTCGTGTGTAACTGTAAAAACAAATTTACAGAATAAACATCATTTACCGTCCGTAGCGAGTCGATGCATTCACCCAATCGCTGATGCTAAAAGCATCCTGTCTGCTATGACCTGAAATGTGGATGCTACTGCTCATCCACAAATTCTTCACTGGCTTAGCCAGAAGCTTAGGCTTTCGAATGTGACTTCTTCTTTTTGGTACGTGTCTTTTTGGCAGAGATCTTTATTTCCCGCATCATGGGGGTCAGTTGGTTGAGTATATTCTTGCTGTAGGTGTCGCTGTCCATACTCGTGTAGTCAAAACCGTGGTAGCTGCCTAATTCGAGGCAACGTTGCATGTATAGACGCCATTTTATGTCTTTTTTGAGACAGAGAGGGTTGCCAATGATGATACATTTGGCTTTGGCGCGGGTGATGGCTACGTTGAAGCGCTGAAAATAAAAATGTTGATTAGTTATGAAAAAGGGATTAAGCAAGGGGGCAGCTGATTTTTTACCAGTAAGAAGTCAATTTCAGTTGGTGGATGATTTTGCGAGATGTATCTACTCAGAGCGAGAAGAGCGTAGAAAAAGGAATAAATACTCTGTATTGAATGTAAAGTTGTACACCATATACATTGAAAAGAGAAATGTTAAAACATTGGAGATTTCTTGAGACCGCCGTGTAATAAACTATGTCTTTAACACTGTTACGTGTAAAGTTTTATGAACATTGAAACAGACATTCATAAGTGTTCTGAGCGCACTTATTCAACGTCATCAAGCCTACAATGTAACTTACCTTATCATCAACAAGGAATCCGAGCTGGAACTTGGCGTCATGCTCCAACAGGTTACAGTTGGCGCGGACGGTCGATATGATGATAATTCGCTTCTCTTTGCCCTGGTAAGCTTCCACTGTGCCCACTTCTATCTTATCGAAGCCCCCTTCTCTTAGAGTTTTCTTGATCTGGTACACCTGGAATACAGAGCAGATTAAAATTATGAAAGCTTTTGATGAAAATTCAGCTAGCATTTGACAGGAACCTAGAATAGCTGTTGTAAGCCTTAGTCAGACCGACAGTCGACCAAATCACATTGGATAACATCGGAAGGAAATCGGAATGCCCTGAAAGCTAAATTGGAAGGCATTTGACAACCAACAATCGGCACTGGGCCCGCGTGGTGGTTCACAGCCTGTGTCCAGCAGTGGGAACGCTAATACTTTACGTACGATTATGATGTTATGCTTATGTCAAAATCAAAACATTTATTTCAAGTAGGCCAGTTACAGGCATTTTTAACTGAAATATAGCTACAGTCCCAGTCACAGGGCATAAAAACTGTGAAAGTACTGCGTAAACTGTGTAAGCCCATTTCCATGCATAGATCTCTATGAAGAAGAACGGGCAAGAAACTCCATGGACACTCTTTTACTGTATACTTATGTGACAGCCGGAGGCGTCTTTACACTGGACGCAAGTTTAGCGTAGGCCTTGAACAGCTCATCCAGGTTGCACTATCAAAATGGCAGTATTGTGAGGTTTTTACAAAAAAAAGGATAACTGGTGGTTGTGTCTACCCGTTCGGTAAAAACAAACATAGTAATGTTGTGTAAGCTCACCTGTCGTATGTATGGTGTGACGATCCCAATATCTTGCATCGGCACATTGTGTACCTTCACTAGACGCGTCACGTACAGCTGTACTATTTCGCACTCCATCATATTGAAGAAACTGCAAGAAAGACAGCTTGTTAGAAACATTGAATTAAAACTACGCATAGTTATGGCGCAGGATAATAAAAATTACCAGCCCTCGTAGTATGACCACCGTAGACAAGGATTTCTTTGACGGAAGAATCGACAAAATGACAGATTGTGTCGACACAATGACAGATTTCTTTGCACTACGTGTCATTTTGTCGATTCTTCCGTCAAAGAAATCCTTGTCTACGGTGGTCATGCTACGGGGGCTGTACGAAGCCTATGCTAATGTTGTCCTTATGGCAAAGTCGTCCGTGTGGTGTTTTTTTTAAACATCGACAGGACACGACGAAGACAATAGAGTAGCAAACTAAGAAAGATTTGTGATAATATTGGTTCGGTTGCGCTGTTTGGTTAGGTTAGCTAAATTGGAGCTATGTAAGATTTTAAACTATCATGGTCACTAACATTATCATTAACACTAGAAACGGGATATTTACCATGTTTACTGAAACAAGAACTGTTTGATTTATCTGCTCATAAACACTCGCAATAACTTCAGTATATCCGTGATCATGGTGCTTGCAACAGCGCCGAAATATCGGGAACTCAAAAAACAATCAGTAAACATGGTAAATATCCCGTTTCTAGTGTTAATGATAATAATTCGAGCTATGTTCTAACCAACCAGAACAAAAGATGTTAGGAATTGACTCATACATACATTAGCGAATCATACATTAAAATCGGTCTACTATGCTCTCTGTCAGTCTCAGCTTGAATACTGTATCACCACGTGGGGTGGCACATGTAAAACTCATATCTTAAAAGTTGAGAGAGCACAAAGAGCACTCCTAAAGGTTAGTTTGTTTCTACCTTTTTATCACCCAACTACTGATCTCTACTCGAAATGGGAGGTACTTACTGTGAGGCAGCTATTCATCTTTAGAACGGTTATGAAACAACATGCTCTAACAACCTTTGAACCACAAAAAATCATAGACAAACGTCGCAAACATGCAGTCTGTTCTTCATCGTCATTCAAAACTATGTTTGCACGTCGGTTTTTCTGCTACCAGGGTTCAAATCTATACAATAAGGTAAATCGAGCCTTAATGCTATATCCCTTGCCAAAAACCAAATGTAAGTCTTTGGTTTCGGACTGGTTAAAAAATTTGGATTATAATTTTACAGAAAGTCTACTTCAGTCAAATTAAATTAGTACGAAATAAGTTTATAACTTGCACCAAAACCTTCTCACGTACACATCGGCACACTTCACCTGACACTCAACACCACGCACTAACATTATACACTCTCGTAGACACACACATACACATAGACACAGGCGCTCTGATTAACTTTTTGTTTATAGCTTCTTTTTAACTTCTACCCCCAAAATTATAATAAGTTTTAGTCTTAAATCTATCTTGTAACATCATATTTTTTAAGTAAAACTTCTGTTCTTCCGTGGGGTGGGGACCTGGTGATTTGTAATACAGGCATTTTACGCCTAACTCAAACACCAGCTCCTCACATTACTATAAAAGACAATTAATATGTGAAACCTAGAATAAGCTTGTCATTGTGAGGAGAAATAAAGAACTTATTATTATATTATTATTATTTATACAACCTAGAGAGTGTAGTGAATAGTCATATTGTTCTCATACCTGGGAGACTTGCCAATCTTCTGTTCCTTGGAGAGCACTCCGTGGAACACGACAGCACGGCCCTGTTTGTTCTCGTCCAGAATGTCGATGCTGCTGATGCTATCCTCTTTGGCCAATGCCTGCAAACATTAATTGAATTTAATTATACTTGGAATGATAAACCAGTTGCTCGACGCACCGAGAACGCCAGGAAGAGCAAATGGGCGATGAAAAACTTAATGACGAAAGCACTATAGTTTACGATCAACCCGCAAAAGAACCACCAGCTCCCTACATTTCTATTCCCTTAGATCAACCAATATTATTACTTATTACTACTACTGAACTACCGGTACACTTTTTTGTAAACTTAATCTTCTTATATATAAAAATCTCGTGTCACGGTGTTATTGGTCGCACTTCTCAGAAACGGCTCGACCGATTTTGATGATTTTGTGAAATATATACTCTTAATTAATTAATTAAAAAATAACAGTAGCTATTTAAAAAATAAAAATAATAGTATAGTTCAAGCAAATACTGAAGAATATTTTGGTATAAATATTTCGTCAAAATGATGCACAACTTCGGAGATATCGCGGCAAGTTTCGAAGCCTTTTCGGTCGATAATTGAATTAGGTCCAGTTTTTTTTTTCTTTACATATGTATAAGGCATATAACGAAAATGTATTCTGCTATTATTAAAGTATAGGATATCTGTGAGACGAAAAATTTTTTTTTGATGGTCTATTTTGAATAGAATGTACACATTTGCGCCTCCAATTCAGGTCTCCGTGAGTTTTTGCTTAAACATGCATCGGGAGAATGATGATTAATAAATATATAAAAAAGCTATCTAAAATTCTCTTTGATATGATTGTAGTAGACATAACGACCTATATTTAACAAATAATTGTTATTTCAAGCAACGAACGAAAAACATATAATTTCAACGTGGAAACCTTGCAATTTTGCGTTTTTTTGTAACACCCCTCTTAAGCAATTGGCCAACAAGACTATCGGCACAATTACTGCTGTACTCACGTCCCACATGTCGACAACCTCGCGAGCCAGATCTAACATATAATATATTTGAATTGTTTATCTTTCTCTGCTTTCACGAGGTTCTCGTCATGCGGAACCGTTATATCAACAATCATTGCGCGACGCTCCAATCGATCACCAGAATGTCAGGTTTATTGGCAACAATAGTCCTGTCAGTGACGATAGTTCGATCCCAATACAACGTGATATTACCATAATCGAGAACTGGGTCGGGCGCATACTTATAGTATGGCACTTCTGATTCCACAAGGTTGTACTTCAAAGCAAGTTGCTGGTGGATAATCTTGGCAACGAGATTGTGTCTATGCAAGTACTCTCCGTTAGCCAGACGAATAAATAAATTATTTGTAATATTAATAAGCATTCTTGTTGACTTACCCTGAGTTGTCCCTTATAGAAGAGTTTATCAGGTATTGCGAGGATATCCGGGTTGGAGCGGAAGTTGTTCCGCAGCATCACCATGTAGTTGGGGTCGTTGATAATGTCGCTGTAGATTGGGCAGGTCTTCTTTAGGCGCTCCATCAGGGATTGTCCTGAAAAAACATTCAACATTATTATCAATCAACTAGACCTACCGCTCACATGTCGATGGATTGCCTCGGTCCGTTTCTTTGCAGTACGCTACTTGGTAAACTGATAGCAGTTCTCGCAAAACGATTTAGTTTGCTCAGAATTTTTTAAGGGATTCTGCCGATGGTATGTCATTTATTTGCAGTACATATTTTATTTAATAATAGTCTTTTATTTTCGAATTACGTACTTCACAACTTTACAATATAACCATTTTAAATTTCCTTTATAATATTCACGTCATTCGGTGTGCCTTTTGGCATAGGCCTCCTCCAACCGTTTCCATTGTGTTCTGTCGAGTGCCACCCTAATCCAGAGTGCTCCAAAGGTTAATCTTAAATCATCCTCTCATCTTCATATGGGACTGTTTTCCGGTACCGCCATATATATCATATTAGGCGGGCTTAATATTATAAGGCATCGAATAATATTGTGATAGTATTTTAGATGTGAATGTAAAATAGTCTTCAATTAAAAACTACAGGGTTAGGTGTGAATCATATTAGTTTTTTTAGACATTTGTCCATTCTGATGCTGATAATAAAACATACCAAGTCCCAACTTGTGTGCGTTGTGCGATATAACGACGGGTCCCAGCTGGTGAGGGTCTCCGGCCAGCACCAGGGATCCGTTCAGCTTGAGCATGCCGCACACAGGGATGAGGCAGGTTGGCTCGCTGGCCTGTGCTGCCTCGTCGATGAACAAGTGCGTGATGTGTTTAGAGAAGTGGCGGGAACGCATGTGTCTAGAAAATAGGATGTGAAATTAGTTTTGTATTTTAGAAAAATCAGGCTACAGTTTCATGCGGGTGCCTTCAGTTGCTGTGCAGTGCGGTAGGTGTTAACGCCCATCAGCGTGCGAATTACTGAGCTGAGCCACGGCACCCCCCCCCCCCCCGCACCGCGCAACTACCTCTGGTGCCCTCTCATTTAAGCGATAGTATTAGAAGAGTAGGTAAAGAAGAGAAACCATTTTATTTTGAAAGTGTATGCAGTAATAATTATGTATATCTGTTAATCAAGAGGTTTCGTGACCACATTCTTTACCCACCCCATTTTATTATAGCTCCCAGTGTTGTCAGTTTGTACCTTAATGCCTAAATAGGGTTAAGTTGTATGGGATCTTTAGAGCTTTGGATTATCAGCCTTTGTTTTAGTGTCGAAAGTTTAAAATTCAACAGCTCACACAAATTGTGCATTACCTAGCAAACTTAGCGGCATGTGAGAGCGTGGTTATGACGATGCTGTGGTCCATGAACTCCTCCAGCAGCACGTGGTGGAAAGTCAGGCGACATCTGCCGTTCGAGTACTTCACCAGCTCCTCAGGCAGAGTTTCCCTGAAATACAACGACAGGTTAGTTTTATTGTTAAGCTTTTATAAATGCCCATGACGTGTCATCATCATTCTTGGCAGCCTTTTGTGACATGCCTCATGTGGTAGAGATATTAAAAATTAAAAAAATTATACATATGTACATGTACCAGGTACTCTGCGTGACATTGTTAGCAACATCAAGGCGCTGCTGACCTTTCTCGGGGAGTTAGGGTGGATCGAATAAATTTCCCACCCGCACGCAAAATACGCGCTTTGACGTGGAGTTGCGGACACCAGCCCGTTGTATAGACAGCCCGGGGGGTAGGCAGAAAACACAGAACGCCACTTTAATTATTATTAGTCATTTGTGTCCCACTGCAGGACAAAGGCCTCGGGATTCCCACTTTCCACATATCCCTGTTACTCGGCCCAACTTTGTGAAAAGAGTCGAGTTCGTCCCACCCCATCTCCTTCTAGGCCTGCCGCATTGCCGTTTGGGACCTATCGTGTAGAAACTTGTTATGCAAAGTAATTTGTTTGCGTAAATAAGGTACAGAAGGTTCTTAAAGATAAGTATATTGATCTTTTATATCTTATACATAATTATTTATTATCTAAAGAAAAATTAATGATGACTCCATCTCTCCACCCTGTAAACATTAAATGTTTGTGCACTCACCAGGGCCTGAACTTGGAGCTGGCCCGCAGCAGCCAGCCGTCGGACGGGAACATGTGCGAGTACTTGATGAGCATGGAGGCCACGTGGTCGGCCGCCATATTGGAGTCCGTGCACACCATGATGCGGTTGCGACGGCTTTTTAGAACAAGCTGTGAAAGTATGAATGTGTTAAAATCCGTCTTTTTTATCGTGTGGTTAGTGCCTAACGTGGTGTCAGAGTTTTTATACGCCCGTGGACCTCTGATTTGGCTTTACATACCGTCGAGAAATATCTCTCAGGGATGCTGGTTTCCTCACGATGTTTTCCTTCACCGAAAAGCAAGTGATAATTATTATACGATACGTACATAAAAATGTGTGAACAAGCATGAGGTCATATTGGCAATAAGGATTGCGATACGAGCTTATATTTTCTGATTATTATAGTAACTTTAAAGATGATTTTGCTTACTGTGGATTCAACAAAACAGATAGAGATAAAGGCTTCAACTAAGAGAACAGCACGCGTAGCTTTACCACCGTAGAAACGGGTTTTGTCGACAGAAGAATCGACAAAAAACCTGCGGTGGTCATGCTACGCGTGCAGAGAGAGAAATAGTTTATTTTTTTGCCAGTTCCAACTTACAATTATGAAAGATTTATTCTTGTAAGTAGGTTTTACAAGAACTTTTTTGCACTAGTTAAGTTTTGTATCTCCTATATCCGCTGCACTGTGAAGAATATCTGATGTCACAGTGTCTTTTAAACTCCAGACATTGTCTTGGTCAGATCATGTATGAACCATGCAGACTGCATGCAAGTATTGACCCGGGTTTATGCACTAGCAAATTATAGTAGGAAAAGTACCTGCAACACAGCTTCAACGATGGTGACAGTCTTGCCAGTCCCAGGTGGTCCGTGCAGTAAGTAGGGAGCGGTGCCAGAGGTACCCGTTACGATCCGCTCCACGGCACAACGCTGTTCCAAGTTGGCTTCTACCAGCGGGTTGAAGTAACTGACGGGAGGGTAAAAGGGTTTAAGTATGGTAAGCAGATATAAAGAGCACTTAGCACTTGGAGATCGGGCTTTCCGTGTAAAATGCGTCGCCTGTGCGTTATAGGGCGCTTTCTCCGCCTTGAAAAAACAGCGATAATAGCATCTGCAGCGCGTATACTCCCTTCGAAGGCGTAAATAAAACGCCATAAGCATAGGCCCTATGACCGCTGGAGTGTTGCGCGGTGCAAAAATAGAACTTCGAATTAGCGGTGTTATGTTGACCGCTAATTAGGCACCTTTTGTCATGCCTTGAGATGGCCCAAGGAATGACAAAGGGGCCCAATTACCATTCCTGTGTAATAGTACAAAGCATACGCTGTCTCCCTGCAACAGCAGCACTTACAAAGTGCTCTTGATTTGTGTTTTTTTACCAACCATACTTTTTTCCAACTTTTTGTTAGTCAAGTTGCCAAACCGATCTGCTTTAGGCAATTTCTATAAAAATTAATACTAAACAAAGAAAACTAAGAACACTTCTACTCACTTGGTGATAGGCTTCACAGTCTTGATCTTCAGGTTCTCCTCCGGGAAGATCCTGGACTCATGACCCTCTGCCTTAACGGTGTGAACCGCGTTGTGCATGCGCTCTAGAGGAACACGGGATATGAAGAAACGCACATCGAAGAGCGCGCCGCGATGGTAGTAGTTTGCGAATCTGGGGGTGAAAATTATTATTTTTTAATACTGAATGGGTCGTACTCTTGACTTCAATCTTCTCCTGAGGACAGAGATGAGGTCGACGATGGAACGACCTAACAGAAAAGAAGCCTATTAACTCGCGATTTAAAAAGATTGGGGTCATATGAACTTGGGAACACCGACGCAGGGAATTCCACTCCTTGGCTGAGCGCATAATAAAAGATATAGCAAAGCGCTTCGTGCGAATGTGTGGAACATCGACAAGGTATGGGTGATAACCTGCAGTACGTCTGGAAGAATTCCCAGGTCCCAGAGGTTGTAACGTCTTGCAGCCCCCGTAGCATGACCACCGTAGACAAGGATTTCTTTGACGGAAGAATCGACAAAATGACAGATAGTGCAAAGAAATCTGTCATTGTGTCGACACAATCTGACCCCAGCGACATTATTGGTTTTACAATTGCACCAAACACATTTTGGAATCTAGTGATTATAAACCATGTGCTTGGCATGCATAGTCTCCTAGATATAATTTTTTGAGGAAGTCTGAAAGTGGCGCCGGTGATGGAAAAGTTGCCTGGTAATCGGTTGGCTTGGTATGGGCATGTGATGTGGAAGAATGAGGAAAATGTCATGAGGAAAGTATTGAATATGAATGTAGTGGAAGACCAAAGAAACGATGGATAGACTGTGTGAAGGATGATATGGCAAGAAAGGAGGCTTTTTTGTCTGATTAGATAGCTAATAATAGATAAGTAATGAAGAAGAAGACATGCTGCGCTGACTCCAAATAAAATGGGTTAAGGGCAGCAGAATGATGATCAGTACCAACTACATGTCTTCGTAAACCGAGGCTTAAGCAAAAAGTAGTCATAGAGATTGTTGCTAATTCTTCTCGATATCCATAAACAATTTTTAGGAAATTTTACTTACTGTGGGTTCAAGCCTCCGATAAGCGCAACATTTTCGTTGATCTCCCTCACGGTCGCTTCGAAAAGAACTTGGTTCTGATCAAACGGCTTTATATACAAGAGGTCCCCTGCAATTACAAAAAAAACTATTAGTACTGATAAGATAAAGACTGCTTCGTTGGTCGAGTAGTGGCAAGCGCGACTGCTGAGCATGAGGCCTTGGATACGTTTCCCGGCTCGGGCAAAGTGTTATTGAGTTTTTCCATCAGGAATTTCTAAGTAGCAGGCACGGCGTCTGGATTTTTGTCCGTTTAATGGCACAGGCTCGCCCCCTATTACATGGGACTTAAACATAACTGGCGAATTGTGGGTGTACTATTAGGTACACCTCTGCCTGACCGTTCGGGGATTACAAGCGTGATGTTATGTTATCATAAAAATAGTTTTATTGCTAAACAATGTTAATTGTGGGAAAACTGTCTTCATACAGGCTATATTGTTCTGAACAAAGGAACAATTGAGGGTAGTTGTTCCTTGGAAGCCACAGAAGATAGCTAAGTGAAAATCGTAACTGTACTATATTTCTTCGCTGCAGGTCTAGAAGAAGATATTGGTCGAAATAGGATCGTATTATGAAGTACGAAACCCATCATTTTCTATTGCGAGATTGAGAAGACACGAAACCGATAGCACCTTTCTTTTATTAACATGCTTTTATTAGCTTCACCCGTAACTATGTAAAAAAATTATAAGTTAAATTTGATCCACTTCCCGGTTTTCGGTTGAGCTGAATATGTTATAATATATGTTTAGTTTGGATGACAATGCATGATTAGCTAAGTAATGTCATTCGGTCCAATATGGCGGTCTCACAAAGATGGTGGACTAGTTTTTTTTTATGCAATTCCATGATATGGGTATCAAAAGAGTTTTAAAGCGTGTTTTTTTTAATATGACCCCTGGACATATTTTGACTATAATCCTGAGATTGCAGTAGATAGGAAGGAAGGAAGGCAGGCCTTCGCCCTATAGTGAAGCTACATAATATATTACCAATCATCAAGGAAGGCCTCTTCTCCCCGAGGCCCGGCACTACGAGCGCGTAGCAGATGCCGGTCACGTGGCGCTGCATCGTGACTGTCACTCCTGACATGTTGTATTTCTGTTAAAACAGACAAAAACTTAACAACTATTAAGGGGTAACCGATTTCATGAAAGTTAACAATATAAAACATTGGTAGGTAACAGTAGCGAAGGGTCAATTTTTGTAAGAGGTAATCCGGAGTACATATCTTTAATGTGATTATATTATTTGTCTATAGAATACTGATTGTGCCATTTTTCAAAGGGAAGCCGGTAGGAATCGAGTTCTATGAAGCCTTCGCCACTGGTAGGTAATACATATATGAACAAACTAATAACAAACCTTGATATTAACTCGGATGATGGTTTCTTCGTACCACAGAACATTGTGGAAGAATCTGATGTAATTGTCCTTAGTGACACCAATACTAAATGTGTGTCTGAAAAGAAAATAACAATGAATAACATTCACTCATTGCGAAGACGTTTATTTATTTACATCGTCATAATTATTATGTCCCACTTTAAATAAAACAAAATAAGTACATACATCTACAACGACAATAGGAAATAGACGCGGAAATCTGAACGGATGCGTACGCATATCCATAGAAAAATCGTTGTTTTCTATGGACAAAAGTTGAACAGAGCTGAATAAGTGTGGTTAGTCCCTTAGGCGTCAAAGTACTCTACCAAATCGCTGTCATCCGGGAACGTGCCCAGAAGACTGGCAGCATTGCCACGTTAAATGGCGATGCTAATTCTTAGGCTAAAGAAAGAGCCAGCCCTCTGGTCACGCGAAGTGTCGACCAGTCGGCAAGAGATAAAAAGGAGACCCGCAATCCCACTTTTACTTTAGTTTAGAACTTAATGTAAGTGTTATAAACCTATTTCTGTTTCTGTTAATCGTACGAAGTTCTGCTTCTTAGCGTGTCGATGGCAAATTTTTAATTAAATATGTTTGGCCCAAAATTCAGCTATGCGAACTCCGCTCACTGTAGCAGTCATAAGATCGTCAAGTGCGCAGGTGTTAGGGCATGCAGCACAAGATGGAAGATGGGCCATTGTCTGTGGAGACACGCCGCATACACATTTGAGATCTGAGCCGTCCATGAACCCCCATCTGAAGAGATTATCTTTGCTACGGCCGACTCGACTTGGGTACGAAGTTGACATTGGCCGTATGATGAGATTTGGAGATTTATAGTTAATAATAAATAGATAGGAAAATTGTTCAATTGCTACGTTCGACTACGTACCTCAGATCGGCTGCTAATTCTTTCTGAATCTGTTTTGCATTATCAGGCACTTGCAAGGCGCTGGCGAAGATGTTTTTGCAGCTTGTTGGTATACAGAATTCATCCTCGGCTCGACTGTAATAGATAAGACATAGAAGTATTGATTAACAGAAGAAGTGTGGGAGCTACCTAGCTTTTTCCCAACTTGTGGAATTATTACTAGAATTTTACATGGAGCGACTGCTTATATGAGCTCCGCAGTCCCGTTACAGATAATAGTTATATTTTATATCGGCAGCTACATAATTATGTCACAGGAACGTACTACTGAGATAAAAGTCTTGGCCTATCCTCAGGTAAAATTTCATCCAAATCTGTTGAGTCTATAAGGCGAAAAAAGGTAACAAAAAGACAGGCTATTCTAAATATTTATTTTTTTGTTAATTTATGAGTAATTACGAATTTAAATTCTGTCTTAGTGTATGCTCTAATGGGTAGATATTGGAGTTACCATAACCTAAACGTAAGACCTGCTGTATCACCAAAAATCACACAAATAAGTACTTACTTTGACAGGCAGAATTACTGCATTTTTAAAGTATGGATACAGTATTATTATTTGTGTTCCTTATATAGTAGTAGAGTTGCATTACAATTATGAGTTTGCGACTCTCATGTCCTTTTCACAAGGTTTAAATTACAATGACAGACGCTTACTGGTGAAATACCATGAATATATTATACCCATCTGCTTAACCCCAATAAAAGGCGTATATACTTACTCATCGCCGGTGGACTTTATAATTTGTTTAGCCCACACATCTTTTCTTTCGTAGGGGCTGATTATGTTATCATGCACGTTTTGGTTAGCCTCGACGAACACCACCTGAAATAAATTGTGCTATTTAGTGTTGCATTTGAAGTTGACAGTGTTACTAAAAACCGGCCAAGTGCGAGTTAGATCGTATTTCTACAACAGTGCCCAATCAATTTCAATATATTTTTGACTACTCTGCTAGGAGAACGTCGCATTTTCAAGGCCTACTACGACTAATGTTTTTAAAATTTCGATCCAAAATTAACATTAAGATACACACGTTTTTTATCTTAATTTGATGAATAATTAATGTAACATTTATTAATTAAGATATATTAAGGAGTTTTTAAGAATCAGCCTGTATAATGAATTCGACAATGGAGATCAAACCATTGTAATTTGAACCTTATCCTAAAACTCATACGACATACGACGAATGATCGGAGTTCAAATACTAAACGGGTTATTTCACCTGCCGCCGACTATAAAGGGTGTAAATAGACCCTTAACATAACCGAAAGGCACTTGTTCTCCCCGTCTTTGCGATCATTTTTTTGTCCCAGACCATACCTGGGAACCTTCTAGTTACGGAGATATTGGGGGTCAAAGTTCCAACTTTTTCACAAGTTTTTTTTTAAATACATGTTTTAAATGGAAGATTTTGACTGTACACACCTCCACGACCCCCGTACTATTCAATCCATCCATCAGCTTTGAGTGCTTTCCATCGAGTCCTACCGTAAAATGTGATTATACACCCCAAAAAAAAAAGTTGTTTCCCAGCAATAATTTTTGGGTAAAGTTACTTAGTTTGATGTACAGAATGCTTGGTTGACGGCTATGTGAAGGGTCTGTTTACACCCTGTATGTACGGAATACGAAATTACTTTAAACATACATTAGTAATATCGTCACATCAAGAAATACAAGGATTATCTACCTATTGTTTAAAAGTCACATTTTTTATACGTATAACTTATATCACTGTCTAGTGGGCGCAAGCGCACCTGCTGAGCGTGAGGTCCTGGGTTCGCTTCCCGGGTCGGGCAAAGTGTTATTGGGTTTTTAGGAATATCTCATTTGAAAACCGCATTTGTGCCCGGTTGATGGCAATAGGCTCGCCCTCTTTAAACGACTTAAACATAACTGTCGAAATTAGGGTGTACTGTTAAGTACACCTTCGCTTTACCCTTTGGGGATTACAAGGCGTGATGTTATGTTATGTATAATGTGTGTACTACGTAGGTAAAGTAGGTATTGCGTGCAATCATTTATAAATGATAATAGATTATAAGGGAAGCCCCAGTTCATGAGCAGTTACGTTAATTGTTTTTTAACTTGACTCAGAGAAGAAATTCAAACCTGTATTGCGAGTAAAATGTAATAAATAACTATAGTAACGGATTCTGTTGCGTACAGGTAAGCTAGCAACAAAAATCGATGATCTATTCTACCAACTATCTTCAATCTTCGTCTTTCTTTCTTATTCTTTATTTCATTGTTTCTATTTCATCTTTTTCTTTTTTATTCGATAATGTTCTATTTCTAACGTAGAATATGTTCATTTATAGCTTGATTTGAATAATGCACTTCGTAAGAAACCTTCAAACTCGACCGTAAACTGATACTTTTTACTACTACATACTATATTCAGAAATCAATACATATCACTACACAGTATGAAACAAAAAGCCGTTGGTACGGCTCATAGTATACCGGGAACTAGGAAGATAATCTACATGGTTATTGTACTAGGAAGGCAACAGGTAGCCATAACCAATTCTCCTGGCTAAGACGCCTCTTACTCGAACGATCTGCGAAATGAACGAGGTTCACGAGCGAATCCATATTTTTTTCGTGCAATTTGATGAATCTATAAGGCGTAAGGGCCATGCCTACCATTAAAAAGTGAGGTTTTTTATTAGAAGATAATGTTGGTTTTTTTGATGAGAATTGTTTTTTTTATGTCCGTTTACTGATGGTCTTTTTTAATTTAAGTAGTAAGATAGCTAATTGAGTAGATACTTATTAATTTATAACTGTTTTCTCATATTTTTTTTGTTTGATTAATTTCATGGCATGGTCTCATTTTGAGTATTTTCTTTTCTTTTTTTTATGTAAGAAACCTGTGTTAGGAATAAGAGTTAATAGCCACACTATCGAATTGGGTTTAAGATAGTTGTAAGTTGAATAAATAAATAAATAAATGTGCACTGTTTGCTGGGAAATTATCACGAGAACAAAGTTTAAATCGCCATTAAGGCACATGGTGCATCTGTCGATTATTAAAAATCTGCATCTTTTTAGTAAAAAGAGGTGACAGACACAATTACAATACTAGAAATAGGAACCAATTAGGTCAAACAGGCTTCAGACTCGCTAAAGTAGACTCATCTTTCATGGGGTACTGTCTGAGATGCTATAATAAAATTCCACAAAGTATTCTTGAACTGAATGAGCCAAAATGTAAAACATGGCTTTACACGGCGTCGAGATATATCTCTATTTAAATGTCAATATTAAGGAAACAGAAACGTAATTAAATGAATAATAGAAAGATAGATAGCATAGTTTATTGACGCAGTAGGGCGAATCCTAAGACGCGTCGCCCACACGAACTAAAGTCGACGCGGCGTCAAAGCGCGGGCGCACAAGCGGCGCGCCGCGTCAACATTTTCTTTAGGAATCAATGGCAGCGTGCTCATATACTACATCTGACGTCGCCTCGCCTTAGGTATGTCGAGGGTATGTTGCGATAGCTACGGCGCGGCGTCGCGGCACGGCCGAGGATAGGCCTCTACGTGGAGTCGAGGCGCGGGCGGCTAAGCTTCCTTTCCGTTTCTGTATGTAGCAAAGCACGAAACCAAATGACAAAATGGCGGTGGAGTCGCCCCCGCCGCGCCCCCACCTCGACCCCGCCCCGCGACCCTAATATATGAGCCCACTGCCATTGATTCCTAAAGAAATTGTAGATGCGGCGCGCCCCTTGTGCGCCCGCGCTTTGACACCGCCTCGACTTTAGTTCGTGTGGGCATTGCGCCCTAGACTTCCACTTTGCAGGAGCCGTTAACGTGACAAAAATGTCGAAAAAGAGTTATAATTTGTTACAGAATTTATAATACATTTTTTTAGTTTATAACATAACCCCCCGAAGGGTAAGGCAGAGGTGTACCTAATAGTATACCCACATTTCGCTAGTTATGTTTAAGTTCTATGTAATAGGGTGCGAGCCTATTGCCATCAATGGGGCACAAATCCAGACTCCCAATAACACTTTGCCCTAAAAAAGAAAGCCAGCACTTGGGCCGCCTCAGCTTTAGTAGTATCCATTATTTTTAAACAAGGTGCTTACCTTGTTTAAAAATAATAAAACTACAGCCTAGGTTACTACAAAAGTCTGTTTCGGACTGAAAAAACGGTTGCAATTTATTCCGTAGTAAAACCATCAAATCAGCACTCAACAGTTTGCTGTATAAAAAATTGTTAAGTCCCTTCAAGGACAAGCCCAAGATCCTTCCGTCCTTCGGTTCCTTCAAGATTTACGACAAACAAGATGTCAAATATCATACCGTTCCTCAAAAAAAAACAAACGTGTGAAACGGCTAATCTGTGAAACAATGGATAAATATTCAACAAAAACTAGGTGGGACCACCCAGTATGCTCTAACCAAGTTCATAGTCTACTTGTATACCATTTTTTTTTTAATCTGTAGGTAACCGACCGACTGAGTTACTTTCGCATTTATTTATAATCTTATACACACAATGTGCTTGGCTACCGGTTAACGATACTTTAAGGGCATATTATATCTATCGACAAATATACGATTATATTGACACAACAACCATTATTTTAAGAGTTATAGTCATTTGAACATAGCCCTGTCCCAGCGCATAGACTCCACCGTTACAGGTACCCCGATCTTTGTTTGAGCAGGTAGATAAGGCAAAAAAATTACGATTGGCAATGAGACGGCAGAAAGGTAAGTGAGTGAGTGAAGTTGCTAAATAATAACGATCTTCAAGGTTTGTGGATGGGTGTGACCATCATTACATACCAAAGTTTTCTCCGTGCCGTCCACTCACTTACCATATGGCATCTCACTCCCACTCTTTGGTGCCTTTTGTATCCGCTGCTGAGGTAACTGCGACATTGTGGAGTCTATGTGCTGGGAAAGGACTATATTAAATGACAATAGCTCTTAAAATAATTGGTGTTGAGTCAATATTTTGATATCATTTTGTAGGTTAACTCAAATACTTCTGATTTAACATAAAAACATAAGCAACATTCAGGCGTAAATTTTATACTAGAGTAGAAAATTTAAAAAAACAGTATTTTTTATATAAAATTTCTTCTCTTTTTCGTAATTTTTCTGGAAAATTTATTTAATAATTTATAATATTAATATAAGATCATTTGCACGCATTAGCATTTTATTGAACATACCCTAGATCAGTCAATTAAAAAAACAAAATGGCTGCCATTAGCGGGTTGTGGGGTTAGGAGTATTTATAAACGTGTATTTGTCGATAAAAATGAGTACCTTTAAAATATGTACTTAAAGGATCGGTAACCCGTAGCCAAACACATTGTAGAATCTTATATATTAAAAATCTCGAAACGGCTCGACCGATTTTTATGATTTTTTTTATGTATCATTGGTAGGTATGAGAATAGGTCGCAAAATATTTCACACCGCTAGGTAATTAGGGGTTAGGTAGGTAGGGTAGGGTTAAAAAGTTGCATTGCAACGAATGCCGGGCACAGCTAGTATTAGTATAAAAGTATGAAGAGGTATTCGTGGGAAGTACGCACGACAGCCAATCAAGCTATACAAAATCAGTTTATGCGGGTCTCTCATTGTATAGGAAATCTATATAAAGCGAGGCCAAGTTATACTGGAGATGTACAGCTTCATATGCCGCCGTGTGTACCAGTATGGCTGTTATTAATTTAGATCAATATATAGACGCAAGTAAAAACTGTGTCTGAAATCAATACTTATTACTTATTCAACGCTTCGCTGCATGTGACATGACCATTGAACTGCATACTTCTGATGGGTTGAGTGAATACGGTGTTCTTGAAAAACCATGTCCCTTATGGTTGAATCTCTAAAGTGACCAAACACCTGTACTTTTGAGGGTCTTAAAAAGGCCATTAACCCACCAGCCACCTACTAGGCTGAGCCTAACTTATTTAACACATGCTTGTAATAGCAAATTTTATACCATCAATTCGAATAGAAGAAGACCTAAGAGTAGCGTCGTAGTCGCATCGGTATGGCTGATCGACAGCTTTTCCAAATGTTAGAGATTTTAAAAGGGATAAAATTGAATCTATACATCTTTTTATATCAAACACATTATAACTTTATAGGTAGGTATAGTGAGCTCCTCACAAAAGAACCATACAGGTATCTACCTACATAATGCCATTTGAATACTAGGAACAAAGTCCGCATTGAAATTGTCGAGTACGGATAAATTTTATTGGTTAATTAAGTATTTTGAGCTTTAAAGATTTGTTTGTAAAATTTATATTGCTTTGACTATACAATGTAACATGGTAGCACAACTTTTTTGTGATTATTGAAGAGACCAAATAACACTCGCATATACATATGACCCAGACAAGGGGTCAGCTTTTTGAACGGGGGTTTTGCTAGCTCCTTGCGGGACTTTGCTTTGAAACGGATTAATTAGAGTGCACGTGCAATTTTGTATTATTGCCTAAAACAGTTTGATCAATAGTATTTAATACTGACACGACTACGTACAGTCCTGCAACAGTTATTTTAACTCTTAAATAAACCTTATGACAACGAACAAATATTTGTATGGCCTACAGGTAGTTGTTCCTAGTGAGCAACGCTTTTGTTTTAAAAAATAACGAAACAATACGAAACGACAGAATAATGGGATACCCCTATAAACTGTCCTTTCTTTTTGAATGTGGCTGTTGAATAGGACATTTCATAAAAGAATCATACTCAGAAACTAAGGCCACAGCTGTCTTTATATTAGCAGGCTTGATATTAGGTAGGTATTGGAGTGATACGCAAAATCCGTTTTTGTTTTAGTGCACGAAAATCTGTTCGGTCATCAAGTCATCGATTAATTGAACTTTGAAACAAGAGAACATTTACTTCTGTCATTTGTTTTAACAGGTCATGTTCCGAACACAAAGACAAGATTAACATTTTAAAGAATAAGCCAGATAAAGATCTATTGTGACTATTCTACAAATTGTGAAAACTGTGGAGCCCTCAGGAGGGTTCTGGACCCACCACACACAAAAGACCGATTGGGGCTAGACTAACTACAGACAATGCTGTCCCTGTCCACGTACATACCGACTTAAAAAAATCTAGAGATGCTTTGCATTTTTTGTGTGATGTTTTGCAAGTCAATTCTGATCATTCAGGATACGAGCATTTCCGACGGCCCTATCCAAAATAAGTAGTCAGAATTATTTTATTGATTATTATTATTTTATGCTAATGATATAATGTAGTTAAATAGGACTATTGTAGACTGTTTTAAGCAGAATTGGTGATAAATGTAACTGAACACAAACTTCCATTTATTTTATGGGGATGATTTGGTGTTCTGAATACAAATTAGTTTCTTTAGGTATTATTGGTAAAAAAAATACTTAATTAGTCCATTGGCTAAGGAAATTCTGATAATTTTTCAAGTGTCGTACACAATACTGGCCAAATCTATGCAACGCATCAAACATTTTTTGGTTGATTCACTGAGAATATGTATTATATCCTCAAACATCATACTAACTCAACTCAAACATAATAAAGAGAAAATTAAGTCACTTACCATCTCCTTCATGATGATAATATTTTGTTTCGTTTTCACCTTTTGAAAGTAGAATATTATTGGAGTTTCGTATTGTCCAACGTCTGGTGAACTGAAGGACACCACAACTTCTTCCAGTAGTCTGTTTCCTACAACATATAAGGTCAATTAATAAAAAGAAATGTAGTTTTAGATGATTCCATTAGTTTTTTATATAAAAAAACAGTAAAACAATGTTTAGGACTTTTGAATTGAATAATTACCAACTTAATTGCTTATTCAATTATTGACTTTAATTATAAACCACTTAAAGCACAAAGAAAAATACATTTTTTTTAATTATAAAATAATGTTAGCTCTGCAAGGTCTTGAATCAAAGTGATATGAAATCGAGCGGGACATTCCCTCATATAGACCAGTCTATCTAGTATCTATTAAAGATGGCAACATTGTACCATTAAGCATTATTTCTATACATTGTGGTTGATTTGCTAATACTGGGTGTGAAAAACACCAAGCATTCTGTACATGAAACTAAGTAACACTGCGCAAATTTTTTTGCTGAGAAACGACTTTTTTGGTGTGCAAAAGCCCTGTAATGTACTTAAAACATTGTGCTGATGGATGCATTGAATAGTACAGGGGTCATGGAGGTATTTAAAGTAGTTATAATATTTCAAGCTATGCAAGATTTTAATATTATAACTAAATATGGAAAAAATTACATTATAAAAATGTGCGAAATAATTGAAACTTTGAGCTCCAGTATCTCCGTAACTAGAAGGTTCCCAGGTATGGTCCAGAAACAAAAAGATGACCGCAATGACGGGGAGAACACATGCCTCTCAGCTTCGTTAAGGGCCTTTTTACACCCTTTGTAATTTAAATACATTAAGAACCCTCTTACATTTCGGCGTTACGTAAATTTTACAATTTATCTAAAAGGCATGTAACGAAAATGTATATTATAGTGTAGGATTATTATATTAGTATTATTATAGTGTAGGATATTGATTAGTGAGATGAAAAATAGTTTCGATGACCTACATTCAATAGAAACTAAAAATTAGAGGTCCCATATCACCTGTCACCATGACTTTTTGGCTTAACATGCACCAGGAGAATGATTATTCCTAAATAAATAAGATAATATCTAAAATTCGCTTTATCGTTATTGTAGTAGTGAAAACAAACTATTTTTTATAAGTAATTGTTATGTCAAGCAATAAACGAAAAACATACAATTTCAACAAGGAAACCTTGCGTTATTTTTTGTAATAAACATAAAATGTAAATTATTGTTTAAAAAGAATAATACATTTTTTCTGCCTCATGTATGATGTTTTTCATTTCTTTATCTATTTCGTGAGGCTTCAGTGCATTCTATGGTACTATACCAGCTTCTTAGAATCAAATATTTCGTAGAACAATTAATAGCATGCAGTAAGCATTATAACAGAACAATATTGCCCCAAACTATAGGGTCTAATACCCACTCACAACTGCTTTTGATTTACTTTTGATATTAACATGCTGTTTATTTACTGCTATTATGCTAATGTATATAAGGTCTAACTATTCATACACGAAATATTTTCAGGGAATCATCAAACGGCTATAACGAAGCCATTTCAAGGGATTTTTTTTTATCTGAGTATATTTTTATAAAAAAATAAATAATTTAAAATTACTTGACCCACAAAATTAATACTAGCTCCTTATTTTTGAACATCCATTACGCTAGTTTACTACGTCGTATTAACCTACTGTCATTGTTAGAATTTGGGAGTAAAGGTTTTATGCAAAAAGTCTCAAAAAAATTTAGAATTAGGTATAATAATTTCGTAAAAAAAAAAAACACTTGAATAATGTTTTTTTTCATTGGTATGGCGACTTTACCACTTATAGAAGTTACTCTTAAAATATTACGTGTATGAAAAGATAGACCTTATATAACAAAATGAATGATTAATAATTATCTTCATCTTTATCGTGTGATTGGTGCCTAACCTGGCGTCAGAGTTTTTATGTCGCCCAGGGGCCTCTGAAATATCTCCCAGGCATGCTGGTTTTCTCATAATGTTTTCCTTCACCAAAGCAAGTGATAACTATACAATACACACATGAATCCGAATAATCAGAGGTGCATGTAATTATTATAATTAAAAAGAAAAACACACATAACATGCACAAAACACATAAATACTAGACTGAACTCCTTAATCATACCATGTTAGTAAAGCTCCTTGATCCCATGGGGTTAGTTTAAGGGTTTTTAAGAAACGTCATACTTTACCAGACTTACTCGGCGCCAATCGGCGTGTTTTACATTCCCCGCTAAAAGGATTGCTCACCAACACAAAATTGAAATGTGAGTGAACCAACTTAACGCATCTGATGTTGATATCATCCGTTTCGCTTTCATTGGACACTGAGAATTTAAATTGTACTTTCTCATGAGGTTTTGCCTGTTAAATAAATTGCTTTTGTTAGAAATGTCATAAATTACAGCATCCAACATAATATTGACATAATATTGAGTTTTAGAAGAAGTTTGTTGTTACTGCTGTCTTTCAAAACGGAAGATAATTTTATTCTTGCCTATTATATGACATCATTTTCTGCCCGGTATTGTACATCAATATTCAAACCATGAATGAATAAAAATTATTTATTTTAAATGACACCAATAATAAATACTGCTTTAAGCTTTCACGGTTTACAACTAAACTTATACTCTCGACATACAGAGCCAAACTATTCAAAGTGCACTCAAATCAAAGGTATTACTTTATATTTTTACAAAAGAGTTTGTTTTTTCTTTTTAATAAATTCCTTTGCAGAAGTCTTTTAAAATAAGACAAATTTAACCGTTTGGTCAAGTGTTAAAGTATATGAATAAATTACATAATAAGCCTGCAACAACAAATAAATAGATCGTCATTTTGTGATGACTTAATATTTTATCTAGTTTATATCCATAGCTTTGTGTGCCTAACGGTCAGTAATTATCCCATGGAGTCATATAACCATGGTAAAAAGTATAGGTACATGGCACATGGATAGATTATGATCTGCATTAGGGCAAGGGTCAGGTAATGGTCTACCCATGTGTTGATTTTCATTAAAATTTGTTTAACATTGAAAAGGCAGACAGCAACCATTTTAGGCCCCCAGTTAATTTCGCATTTAAAATATTAGTATGAAGATTATATAGTCTATGATATGAGCAAAAAATATATGGATTGAGCTGCCTTTGATAACTTCAGTGTCAAATAATCTAAAATTTGTACTTACCGATATCTTAACTTTTCCATGCTTATTTTCTAATTCCGACCCAAGACTTGTCTTAACAGAACAGGTTACTGCTGCGATGCCTTTTCGATTTGTAATAAATTGATTTCTGGTATTGCAGAAAAAAAAAAATTAAAAATAGTAAACTATCACAAAATTACTTCTTAGGTCAGTTTTTCTTAGATAATATACTTTTACCAAAGAATTCTAAGAAAATATTTAACAATAATCAAATAATAACACGAAAAGTACACGTGCGGTAAAAAGGACGCGCACCAAATCAAAATACATACAAACAGCAACCAAAACAAACAAAGACTTACTTATTCGCCGCGAAAAGCATAAAAGAAGCGTTTTTCTTATGCTTTTCTGTATTAAAATGCTCGGGCTGCACATCTCGGGCCGAACACGCAGGGCAATCAGTGGAATCAGTCGTTTTTATACGACTATTATAATACATTGTAAGTAAAAAGAATCGCCTTTCGGCACTTGGAATGTTTCGAAGAGAAGCTTATAACTTTCAAGATTTCGAACTGTTTGAATAATTGTAGGTCACATTTATCACAAAATAATTAAAAGACAAAAGCCAAGCGCTAAGGTGCACTCATAGTTGAAACTAAAAGTGTAAAAACAAAATAATTGAGAAACGAACAAAAGTTTGATTTTATGCCGACTATGGAGAGGCGGCGACTGAGTCTACTGACTGGGTTACCACTTACTTTACTCTTTTGGGTTACCAGAATAAATATTTTGATTGAATACTTTATGACTTTAATTCCTTGCGTGGAAATAAAAATAATACTGTTGATTGTTTGTCGGAAAGTGTAAATCTATGAGGCATAATTTTTCTATGTACGATGAAATGATGTTGTTCTACACTAGTCAAAGCGCATCTTATTTTTTATATCATTATTTAAAATAGTATAAGCTTTTGTGCGTTTCGGAACGGCGTGCTAAAAGAATAGGTGTCAAACTAGGTAAGAAACATTAATTAGTCTGACAAGGATATTAGATGTTTAGCCGGGGATTTTCAATAAATTGTATTACGATAATCAGATTGCATTTTCAGATTACTAGATAGATAAAGATATTTTTTTAGAATAAAATCATATTACTAGACTGGACTTTAAATGTTGATTAAAATGCAACTTGCATATGTCGCGCAGTCACTCTAGTTGCAGTGACTGTTAACAGTAACAGTACGTCCGCGTCATGAGCCTACTACAATGAACCTAATAATTATGAATAGTTAGGAATCACTTAATTGTGAATGTCATTTTTAGAAGGTTTTCTACTGAAGGTCTGAGAAAATGGTCTCCTTACTTTACTTTCATACAAAAACAGTAACGACATGGCAATTTCGTTGTCTGAATGTTGACACAAGAAAAAATGCCATGTCCAATCACAGAGGGGGTAGGGTAAGTTTAATAAAACGTCGCTCGTGCTTTTACATAAATTATATAATCAATAATCATATAATCAGATTCATTCGTACAAAAATATCATAATAATAACAAAATTGAGATCAATATCAGGAATGTTTATTAAATAAATTAAGCGTTTAAGTGACTAGAAAATGAGATCATTATAATTCAAATACAATATCAGCAAACAATCGAGGGCCCTGGAAATTTGAGTTTAGTTGCGGATTCCTTCGAAGGAGAACTTGGCGTCTTCGGGCTGTACTTTAAGCTCGCTGCGGCGGCCGGTGAAGGGGATAAGCTGCCACTGCCAGTTGCTGTCCAGGCGGTATTCGGGGCCGGTGCAGACACCCGCCCATTTGTGGCAGTAGTAGCCGGGGGCGCACTTCTTGCCGTACATGTCGAATTCGCGCTTCTCAGTGCACTGTTCACGGGGGCCCTGGTGGAAGAAAATTTTCATGAGAATTAAAGATTTCAAGAAGCAGAAAGTTAAATGCTTCAAAGATTTGAAGCAGCACCGTCAGCCTATACTAGTCAATTTTCTTCTCGACAACTCTAACTTTGTGCTATGAAGCACACTTAGGTACTATTTTGTAGGAATTTCAAATATGATAGGACATTTTCTAAAATCCTATAGATTTGAGAAGTGGTTGTTTGAGATTTTTACGGATATAATGATGACGTACCCTGTAGCAGTCAAGGCGTTTGCCGCAGACTTCGTTGGTGTAGGTGCCGAATTTGCAGATCTTGTAGGTCTTGTTGCCTTTCCTGACGGGACACTCCTCGTTGCTCGCCATCCAGTGGTCAGATTCTTCGCACACCGGACATTCGACAAGCACCCTGTAAAGAAAAATATTGGATGAGTATGAGATCAGGGAGACGCTTCGGTGGCCGTTGCCAGAGGCGGCTTTGCACTGTTTCGCACTTAGCTTACAAATCAAGAGACATACTATAAACGGTGACACCGTTTATAGTATGTTTAAGTGTGTATTACAACGTGCGTAGATTGGTAAGAAAATATGCATCGATACGTCAAACTTGGTACATTTATTTTAGTTCTGTGTTTTCCCGCCTGTACAGATAAGTTGGTTGAAGTGTACTCAGAAGAGCCGGGGTCAGTGAAAAAGTTGTACGCTCAGCACACTTTTATAGCCATATATATTATTAGTCTTTGACGGTGCTCAAAGTTGGAATAACCTCCTTTTTTAAGTCGGTTAAAAACACCTAGATATATGACAGGGGAAAACAAGATTTCCGGATATTGATTGACATCATGTTACGCGTGTCATGACGTGTAATCAATATCATATTTAATATTTCGGTCTGGCAAGATAGATATCTTACTCTGACTCGGGAATTTCCCTGAATTTAATTCGTGAAATTTTCAGTACCTAAGTAGGTGATTATGATAATGACACGTGTAGTCTTTGGGTCACATATTTTCGATTATTTATTGCCTGTATATACTACTCCTAAACCTATTTGATTTCAAATGAAGTTTCGTTGAACCCCTGTTACTGAAATATTTGCAAAATTATGTTCTACTAAATGGTTCATGCTCTAAGCAAGCGTTTTTCATTTGTTCTATTCGCATTCGCTATCACAACATGCACTGTATTGCTTGAGCATGTAGTTGGTGACCAAGTGGTACAGGTGGGTAATAAGTATGATGAAATAGCAATTTACCCTTCAACTGGGGTAGGTTCTTCTCTGGTGTTGAAGTTCCGGGATTCATAGGAACCTCTGTAGTGCGCCAGGCAGGAGCTGACCGCGACCAACATCAGGTACACCAGGGAATGCATTTTGAAGAGTTCTGAAAAGGAAAGAGGTCAAGTAAAATACTACAAAGGCTCAAGGTATAGATTTACATTCTATCAGGGATACAATGCTGCAAATAACTTGGCGCTTGGATCCTATCATCAGAAAGCTGCCGGAAAACATTTATGAAAGAGTCGATGGAAATTGTATTAAAAAAAACAAGATGGCGGTTTTAATTCCAATAATGTACATGCGCCAAAAGATCCATGCACAACTAGAATAATGACTTAACAGTCAAAAACGTATGGGACTTGACATATCCCATCGAAAAGCTTAAAGAAAGTAAGGACAAAAGCACGTCCATAGGCTACAGACCTTGTATTGTATTATATACAATTTGTATATCGGGCTGGTATCTGCAAGTCCACGTCTAAAGCACGTATTTAACTAACGTTGAGTTTTGAATTACTGTTCCATTTATATATTTTTGCACGGGTTTAAGTATTAAATACTGTCTGCTAGTCATTAAAGATCCAATTAACTAATAGGGTCCTTAGAAAATACTATTAATTAGTTTTATTGTGATAAAAGTGAATGAGTGTAAAAAAAAATAATTCTTTGGAAAAGTTGTTTGTTATCATGATGAAAGTTTTTTGTTATCGTGTTTAAGTATCGGTCACTAATCACCAGTCACCCTATATAAGGTCTAACTATTCATACACGAAATATTTTCAGGGAATCATCTAACGGCTATAACGAAGCCATTTCAAGGGATTATTTTTTTTATCTGAGTATATTTTTATAAAAAATAAATAATTTAAAATTAATTGACCCACAAAATACTAGTTCCTTATTTTTGAACATCCATTACACTAATGTACTACGTCGTATCGACCTACTGTCATTGTTAGAATATGAGAGTAAAGGTTTTATGCAAAAAGTGTCAAAAGAATTATAATAATTTCGTAAAAAAAAAGAACTCCGATATTTTTTTTTTCGTTGCTATGGGGACTTTACGACTTATAGAAGTTACTCTTAAAATATTTCGTGTATGAAAACATAGACCTTATATAGGTATACCTTACAGACTAACATACATATGATAAAATACAAAATGATGGTGTTCTTAAAAAAATCATGCGTGGATAAATAACTTTACCTGTATTACAATAAACGATATTCTATCTATCTACCATGTTCATTTATTCATCTTTTAGTGTGTGACGTTATTTTGTCAAACTAAACCGCAGTTTTGCTTCGACGCGCAAACATGAATTTAGCACATGCCGCTATAGTACAAATATTTTGTCAAAAATACAACATTTCATACAACACTGCAATACCTATATGGGCTAAATGTTCCACTGTCGTAAGGTACATAAAGGGTGTAAATATAACCTTAACGAAGCCGAAGGGTATTTGCCCTTACCGTCTTTGCGATATTTTTTTTTGTTCTAGTCCATACCTGGGAACCTTCTCTAGTTACGGAGATATTGGGGGTCAAAGTTCCAACTTTTTCACAAGTTTTTTTTTAATTACATGCTTTTAATGTAATATTTTTACTTTAAACACCTCCACGACCCCCGTACTATTCAATCCATCCATCAGCACAATGCTTGGAGTGCGTTCCATCGGGTCCTACCGTAGAACGTGATTTTACACCCCAAAAAAAAAATCGTTTCCCATCAAAATTTTTGCGTAAAGTTACTTAGTTTGATGTACAGAATGCTTGGTTGACGGCTTCGTTAAGGGTTTCTTTACACCCTGTATATCCATGGTTTAATATTCATTTTTGACGGTTGACTTTCTAAAATTCCAAACCCTTTCATCCAAGCGGATATCAAACCCGTGACTCTAATCCAATGCCTTCATCGTAAGTGTCTGGATTCATGACAAATATTCCAAAATTACGAAATGAGTTAGTGAAATTCTACCAACGGCGGTACATAAGCACATGGCTCGTAAGCAAAAACATTTATATATTATCTTACTAAGAAATTAATCATGGCCTTTATGAGACATCATTAGTTAAAGTAGTTATTTTTACAATTCTCGACGAGGGCTTGAATGAGTATGACGCACCCGACTGTAGTAGGAATGTAGTAGATATAAATATCTAGATAATAGGTATTTGTGATCATATTGCAGTAGGTGGGAGACGGTCATGTACTAAGTCTGACCTAGTGGAAAATCCAGCCAAACTGTATAGCTATCATGTGAAAATTTCGTCTTGGGTAGTGTCTGCCAAAAGGGCGAGGCAAAGGCGTCTCTAGAGGATATATTTGGGACAAGCCCGCATCTTTTCCCAATCACGGAAACTCCTGAAAGTCAGAATCAACTGTGGCGACCAGAAAAGCACCGAAGCAATGAAGCTTGACCATTCTCGGAGAAACGATTCAATTGTTTTGGACTCCGCAAAGAAATTAGGAGAAAAAAAAAACAAAATATATTTTCCCTCCGTATGAAGGAGACTTTAGATGATAGTAAGCGACCCAAAACCATCAACATCATCAACATTGTATGTTGATCCACCGTACTGGTTCCCCCTTTTTGCACTGCAGTGCCAACACTGTAGGCCCCGGTGTATAACATGCTTAATCCTTCTAAAAAAGTGTTGTTTTATCCAGAAAAATGCATCGGCCTACGTCCCACCCACATCTTTGTGTTCGAGCTTTAAATATTGGGGAGTCATGTGTTTCCGTTAGGTGTAAACGTCGTGGCAACCCGCACGTATTCAGACGAATCTATTTATATCCAGGCAGCTCTTATCACACAGTCTAGCACCGCTAATTGCTTTAAGAGGCATGTGATAGTTTTCGCAGCTGATCTTTCTAACTAAGAGTGAGACGAGAGACGAACGAGCTCAAAATATGAATCTGGCGCGATTTCTGGAAAGGATGTTATCTGACACTAAACCAAACTGCATTTTGAAACAGTCTTGCTTATAATTGCCAGGAAGCCTTTGAAGTTGGCTGCTATATTATCCTTGGCAGATCAGACATTCCATTTTTAAATACCCTGGCTTTAAAGTTCGAAGCCACGTAAATCCGTATCAGTAGATAAGACATTCTCCTTGGGCCATTATCCTTCTTGCAGCAATGACGTAGATTTCTTGCACACTTGAGGGGTCAAAACATACACCAGACGTGCGTAATTTCTTCTTTGTGTTCATTTTTCCCCATAAAATATGGCAGATATAGAAACCAAAACATAATAATTTCCGATTCACGAGTCAGTGACATAGAATTAAATTTAAAAATAAACGTCATTGCAGTGTGACGTGGGCGCAGCTGAAAGCGCTAACGTGCCAAAGTTGTTATTTGATATCGTTGCTGGTTTCGTACGGTGATGAAAGATTTTGAAGTGTACGAAGACGGCAATGTATGTATAGCTACATTTTCATGGTTTTCAGTCGGTTTATTTCGGAGTGAAGATCTGTCTGCGCGAGCGCCGCCCGCCCAAACGTCCAACGTCCACTCTCTAAATGCGCATTCAAGTGACACACTTCGAAGAATACAGAGGCTACAACGCCAACTACACATAATTTTCACGTTCAAAATAAGCGATAAAAGACGTTATTTCTAAAACATTTGTGGTGTTCTAGCAAAACAGTGTTTGTTTGAATATTTTGCTAGTTATTTGAGTTTTTAAAATGGGAATGATTTCGCGTGTGCGCGGACGCATTAGGAGTGATTCTTTCTCGAAGATTCACACGCTCAAATCGAAGGACAAACTTGCCAACATAGGTAAGTAGAAAACTTGGATTTTTATATAAATTTCTTATGTAGATGATGAGATAGGCAGTCGCTCCTTGTAAAATACTGGTATTCAGCTGCATTCGGTTAGACTGGAAGCTGAGCCCTACATGGTACGGAAAATTTTACATACATAGTTGATTCTTAGTATATGTTCAAACACATTATGTTATTGCAGTCATTAATTTATTATGACAAGTAGTTATTAAATAAGTGCTTTAATTTTCAAAGTTCTTAGACATTTAATCGTTATCATTATCTCTAATAGTTGTTCATCATTAGGATTTCGGATAGACCCATTAGCAATGTTAAAAAATTAACATTTGTTGTGTTCGAGGTATTATAATTACGACGATGATTCTTTAGTCATTAGAGTAATACATTTCCAAGCAAAAATAATGTAGGTCTGGTGTTTGTGGTATAGTATGTTTTTTTTTTAAATTCAATTTTGTCAAGCAAAGAGTCAGAAGTTGTGCCCGTTAAATGCACGCGAGGAGCGTCTATTGTCATTCAACAATTCAACAACTTCCTCCATAGGTTATAAAATAGAATAATCATACAATCAAAATATAAAATATCAGCTGTCCCATACGGGTCGAGCAGGTATTGAAGTTTTGTACGGGACAGCTGATATTTTTTTCGCATTTACGATATTGGACCCATGGAGAAAGTTGTTCAGTTTTATGGTCTGCAGCATATCCTTTCATATGACTATACCCTTTCTGTTACACGTTGTATGTATGACCAAGTGAAAGTTCATCACAATCTATTCCGTATCATTCGTAATGACGTGTTATTGTTTATTTTGCTTAGTTTGTTGAGTCACGCCTGCCATTGTCACTGGCACGTGGAGCCAGAACATGTGGCACGAATGCACGAGGGCTGGTCTGGCATATCTTGCTCTGTCATGACTAATTCCAAGAATGGATGTGGGGAATGAATATTGCTATAGCTGGCAGTGGCGAAGGTTCCTACTGGCTTCCCTTTCAAAAATGGCACAGTCACAGCACAGTGTTCTATAGACAAATAATATAATCACATTAAAGATTTGTACTCTGGCTTATCTCTTACAAAAACTGACCCTTCGCTACTGATAGCTGGATAGATTGATAAATTGGAGAAAGTCATTCCAACGCCGCAGTATCTATTGGTGTGGTTTTCAGTGCGCCTGTCATTCCATATTTGAGTACACCATACAATCGATTACTTGCGGAAAAAATGGGCACTGCTATAAAAATCGTGCTGATAGTCATAAAGGCATCAATACCATGAGCCGGGGGCCTCCATAAGTGGTAATCGAATAAGAAGTGTTTCGTAATATTTCCTTCCAAATCAATTTTGAATTATATTACACCATAGTTTTCACTGAAAGCATATCGCTTTGTCTATGCCCTCAGGATATAACTGATGATTTAGCTTTGATCATCTACTGTTAGTTATTCACTAAATTATAGTAATACAGAGTGGGAGGGACACCGACGCGAAAACGGCTACCACGTATTCAGTACTGAGTCGGCCACATAAAAATTTTGCATCGGTTATTAAAAAAAAATCTGCTGTTTCAAAAGTGCAATACCTACACCGTCAAAACGTGTGGAACAGCAATATTGACTACAACGCTCTGACCAACGATCTCAGCTGAACCACATCATCTGCATAAATGATATTATTCACAAATTGATAATCTATCAATAAGTTAAGGAGTGGCGACCGCGAACCGGAAGACGCTGCATTGGAAGGCCTCCCACTAGGTGGACCGATGACCTATGAAGGTTGCAGGGATCCGCTGGATGCGAGTCGCACAGGACCGGTCAATGTGGCGATACTTGGGGGAGGCCTATGTCCAGCAGTGGACGTCTTTCGGCTGAAATGATGATGATGATAATCTATCACATCTATGTCATCATCACCGATCAAAAATTTGGGGGTTTCAGAATGATGTACTGAATACGTGGTAACCGTTTTCGCGTCGGTGTCCTTTCAACCCTGTATAGCAGTTTATTCATCTGAAGCACAGCATGAAAAATAATAAGAAAAAATACGATTTGCCATTACGATTACGCTATAACAAAGAATGTACATTTTAATATGTAATGAATGAATCAAAATAAAATGAATTGACTCAGTAGACAAAATGCAAGTGTTTACATTCATTACGAAAAACACGGGCGAATATTCTGAGAGAAACATTGAAAAACAAACTAAAACGTGAGATAAATCATCTATTACAATATTTGAATTACCAACTCGCGTGTTTCTGAAAAATAGGCTTGGTTTTTCTTTAGTTTCAAAGTTTTCTTCTTTATCGTGTGGTTAGTGCTTGTGTCAGAGCTTTTATACCGCGGGGCCTCTGACTTGGCTTAACAAGCCGTCAAGAAATATCTCTTAGACATGCTGGTATATTCACGATGTTTTCCTTCACCGAAGCAAGTGATATAAATACAAAAGTTCAGTTTCAAAGTAAAAGGAGGTAATGAATGAAATCATCCTGAATGCTACGAATTTACTACGACCTACGAGTGCTACGATTTAACTAGGCCTACGACGTAGCAGGATAACGTTTAAACGTAGCGCTACGATGACTGCGTCTACGCCGCCGCCGTAGCAGGACCTTTTGCGCGAATGTCCTTTTCGTTATTATCGGTACCAATCAACTTTTGGTTGGTACCGATTTATTTATCTGTTTACGTGCGGGTATCTAGCGGACTTTGAAAGTGGTCAGTAGTCAGGTTTGAAGAAATATTGAAAACCATGTTTGATTCCGCGAATTATTTTTTTCTTTGCTGATACATAATTTTAAACTACATTTAATACGGCCACTGACTTAGTTATTGCAGTTATAAAGTAAACCATTTCGCGTAGACTGTCTTAAAGTTTTATAACTCTTGCGGCTACCATTTACATTTAAATAACTCTATTCACTATTTTATGCAATAATAAATAAGTCGGTGAATGCTGAATATTTCAGTTTAACGACTTTGATATCGAGAAAAGTATAAAACGAGAAATGGAACGAGGTGACTGGGTGACGAACACAGACAAATAAATAATATTCAATGTAGACATTTTCACTTGAAAAGTGTCTGAATCATGTCTGAATAAAATTTGATTTTACTAGTTTAAATCTTCGTCAATAACTAAGTACGTGTCGTCTGTACACTTATTTGTCAGCAAGTCACTAATATTAGGCGTTAAAGTATGAAATGGCCGATTTGTATGGATTTCGTGAAAAGTGATATTTCCATACTAACATTTTTCTTGGATATCTCTGAATCGATTATGTATGATGCAATTGCAAACTATAGAGTGAAAAAAGCTGCGCTGCACTGCGTATTTTAAATTCTCAAACCACAGTCTATGACAAAAAAATACCTACTTGAAGTAGTGAAACCGACGGACGGCACATTGAAACAGGTGTTTTGACTCACTACCCTATGAGGTAATATGCAAATATTAGTACGGTTTTTTAACTATAAAAGGTACGTAATTTAACAATTAATCAAATAAAAATGGAATTAGAAAAAAAAATATTTATGCGTCAAAGATACAAACAAAACAAAATGTGATAAAAAAACGTCAATTTCATAGTTTAAGACCTATTATTTGTGAATGATATTGTAATGAGTCACGATCATCTCACTGTCTTGTAGGGAGATATTTTATCATCTGAACATAGTACAAAAGTAAATAGTCGCCCGATACGATAAACGTAACATTCATTCAGTGATAGCCTAGCGGTGTGACCATCGGACTGTCATAGGTCACAAATTCGAACCCTAGACACGCACCTCTGATTTTTCAGATTCATGTGCAAAGCGCGTGTGTGTGTGTGTGCGTATTGTATAATTATCACTTGCTTCGGCGAAGGGAAACTTCGTGAGGAAACCAGCATGCCTGAGAGATATTTCTTGACGGCATGTAAAGCCAAGTCAGAGGCCCATGGGTGGCATAAAAACTCTGACATCAGGTTAGGCACTAACCACACGATAAAGAAAGAATTAGCTCTCATGAGGAGGAGGCGTGTGGGAACATTATACACTCATTGATGGCTATTCGTTGCTGCTGATGGCTGCTGTCTTGTATGGATCAGAATATTGGGCCACAAAAGGGATGAATGAAAGGCATTTGCATGTGGCGGAGATGAGAATGCTAAATGAGTATATAAGAGGAAGTCTGAAAGTGGCGCCGCTGACTGAAAAGTTGTGTGGTAATCGGTTGTCGTGGTATGGGCATGTGATGCGGAGGAATGAGGAAAATGTGGTGAGGAAAGTTTTAAGTATGTATGTGGATGGGTATATGAGTTGAGGAAGACCAAAGAAACTATGGATGGACTGTGTAAAGAATGATATGGCAAGAAAGGAGGTGTCTGATGAGATGACGAGTAATAGAGAAGTATGGAAGAAGAAGACATGCTGCGCCGACCCCAAATGAATTGGGACAACTAATAACTAGAGAATGATGATGATGATGATGGCTATTCGTTGTTGTTCGGGAAGATTGTAGACTGGCAGAAGTTTTTGAAAATCAAAAATGTTTTCTGACTGTCAGTTATTCATAACCCATTATGTAAACTATTGAGCGGCCTTCGGTATCTCAAACTCTTTCATATTACGTGGAACAATTCTCACGCACAGAGGATATATTTTTCATAAATATAATGGAAGCTTTTAGCTCAAGCGATGCTGACGCAAAACCATAAAAATGTGCCTCACTTCTGAAGGGAAACTCTTTGAAAGCAAATATTTGGAATAGCCTTATTTTTCGCGTTAGTGGCGTCAAAGGTTTATTTTTAAAGAGTTATTAATAATTGTTTACAGTGCACTGACTCTGGCACGTTATATTTCTTCTTTACGTCTTTTTTTACGAGAAAATGGCAGTTTTAGTATTTGGGAATTGGAGGAAAACTTTGTTAAAAAACTACGCCTCTTGTTGAAGAATTATTTTTATGAAAATGTCTAGAAACTACTACTCAATCAAGAGAAACAATCATGTCTCCTTTCGTAAATCACTTTCTAACATAGCGTAGAAAGATTAAGGTATTTTTTGAATATATTCGGTTATTCGGACAACCCAATGAACCACAAGTAAATTTATACGACATTCTACTACAAGCCGTTATTATAACTGTTTCGAAAGACATGTATATCATGGATAAATTCACGCCTTTACGCCATGAGTGTAAGATGAAATTACAGTACACCGTCACACCAAAAGACATGTACGCCAAAAAATTGTACATTTTCCACTTTTACCATTTCAGTATGGCTTCTGTCACTGGTCCTGTTACTACCGTACTGGGCACCTCGAGGGCTGCTGGTTGCGCTTGGCGGTGCATGGCTGATGGCCGCGTACACATGCCTGGTGGTGCCAGTGCTCATCTCCGCGAATTACAAGTACCCAGCGAGGTGGTACCCGGCCGTGGTCAAGCTCGCTCAAGGTAAGATGCAACATTTTTTTTTAAGGTTTTAAAAGGAGGTAGTTTGAATTATTTTTTTCTATGAGGATAGTAGGTACTGTTATTAGTAAGGAGTAAGTAAGAATTTCTTTATTTTTTGTTTTATTCTGAAGATAAGAAAACAATCAGTCATTCCCATTTTGTCCCCACGAAAAACTAGGGGCAGACACTGCTCTCGCTACGCCCGTAAAAGGAGTATTCTGCCTACCCTCATGAAGAAAGGTGTGAGTTTAAGAAGAATAGGACTGAGTTGATTGACCAACAAGGAATTTAGTTTATTAATTTCACTTTTGTACGAAGACGCCACATGGCTCAGAAATATCACAAATTGAAGAGAAAATGTTGCGGATACTGTGTCCAGCCGGATATTAAATCTGGCAGTATCTCAAAAAACGAACAGGAAGGAAAAAATACACAACGTGTCGAAAACAACAGACGCCCACGAAATCATTAGCGTTGTGTTTAGGCCTAGAGCGAGGAAAAGTAAACACAATAACACAATGTTTGTGCCGCGAATGCTTGGCATAAACAGTGGGGTGTGCCAATCTCGCGACTCCCGACCTATGCGTCCCACGCTTAAAGTCTTACTTCAATCGTCAGTGACTGAAGACGGCCCCAGATTCCACGATCGGATGACGTCCGAACTGCATAACGTGGTGTAATATTCTACATTGTGTGTATGCAATTGTTTTTAGCTCAATAGCCTAGGTACTTGACTCAAAATGTTCTAGAAACATTGCGACTCTCCGTCTAACCTCTGATGTCGTGAACGGGCAAAATGGATTGGAGAAATGTTTTATGTTGAAGGATGATTTTTCAGTGATGCTCATCATAAATTTCGAGTATGAATAGTTGATGTTCACAAAAAAAACACATTAGTTATTTGAAATTACCGGTCGTATGATGGCTTTAGAACTGCATAAACAAGCATGAATCATAAATTCATTGAAAACACTTTAAATTGGGATTCTTTGCATTAAAAGGGTTTCATTATCCAATTTCTGAGCCAAGTATTTTTTCACCATGTAGATACCTAGGCCCGATTCTCCATACAATTCAATAACCCTATTAATTAGATAGGGCCAGGCTCCTGGCTGGAGGCCTTACAGTCAGGGCACCCACAGGATAGTCCGGTTAAGCAGAAGCCACCCTCATAGGTTGACCTGCGAGAAGCTATTTGAAAAAAAAATGATAAGGCCGTCATTTTAAAGGTTTCTTTCTTATTTCCATTGTCTTTGGGCTCTAATCACTCTAACTAGCAGAGGACCCTGTCTCTATAAGTCTATAAACATCTTGATTTATTTCAGAGATCTCTGAAAAATCATTAGCGCTTTGTATTGTTATTGTTGTAGTCATGAGTTTATATTTATGTGGAAAAGTCAGGTCATTGTCGAGTAGAAGCTGAATGGGGCGACGGAAGCTGGCGAAAGGCCAGTGCTCATGCGTCATCCCCGTTTACTTGTATTTTCTGCGTCTAAACAAGAACACATGTCTTGTGTACTCCTCGATGATTCGAACCAAAGAAAGTCTCGAAATGTTGACGTCGATGTTACTGGCTTAAAAAATCATCTGTCTTCGTATTTCAAAACGTAATGCAGATTTGATTACTAATTGCTTCAATAAAAATGTCAGCTGTACTGGAAGTAATATTTTATGATTTCTCCATTAGTGCTGGATTACATTTCAAAGCTGCGAAATGTAATATTTTCAAATATAACCAAAACGCAGAATCCCTGACGAATGTCAACATCAACAGCGTCGTGTTTATTATTTTCGAATTCAAAATACCTTTTTGTTTTGATACAAAGGTACCTACATACAACAGATGCAGATGGTGCGCAGATTTGAGACAAACTATTAGTAATAGGACTGAACGTATTATTATTTTTGTTTTCGAAAAATCTAAACGTAAAACGTATTGTCTGATAAACAAATGAAGGTCTGCCAAATTCCAATCTTTGTGGTATGACATCGTACGATTCGAAGTTGTCTAATTATTTGAAATAATGTGACTGGCCAGATTACCTAATGGCTCCTATTTTTGTAATTAGAGCACATTTACAACAGACTTATCTATTATTTAAAATTACTACGTGATTTTAGGCACGATCTAGGCGTGTGCAGTTTTAGAAGAGTTTGTTTTTTTTTTATTAATCTGCATGTTGACTTGCTGATTTAGTAGAACTAGTTAGTCAAGCAGTGAGTTTACACGTCTCTAAAGTTTTGTAAAGTGTGTTGAGACCAGGGTGTCGAAAATGAGTCATGTTAAAATTCTTAAAATGGTCACAGATGCAGTTAATATTACGAATTATACCGTAATTCATATTTATTATTCTATTACGATTCTGCTAAAGCGACCATTCTAGGATAATTTTATCCACATATTTATTTGAGTGCATTATAATAATTATGTCTTTCAATGCACTATGTATCATCACATCACATTTTCGATCAACCAAGATGAGGTTGAAGAAGTAAGTAAAAAGTACTCTAAAGATAAAATCATAGAGTTAAAATTATAATGGTTGTAAACTTACCAGATTCCTTTCTGTGTACTGTAAGAAGGTGGATGTTGCTGGTGAAGCGTTGTTCTGAACTGACCATCCTTGTTTAATGGGGGTCCTTTTATACTCAACATTTTGCTGGACAGCCACTGTTGCTGCGGCTGCAAACAGTTTCAATGTAAAAGAACCACGATTTTTATTAAACAATGAAGTATTTAGTTAGTTATAGCCAGTTTCGTCGTTGCACGTCATCAGTAATTCCGTAATTGTGAAGCGCATGTCATAATTCCATCCTGTTGACCTCTTTTCCTCGATGTGATGCACCATGTAGGTAATGAGGCTGGTCGAAAAATAAAACGCTAAATTTTCTACGTCATTCAAGCCAGAGTGCCCTAGTACGAGCGCGGTCTAAATGTGACGTAAATATCTACGTGAATTTTTGAATCAAAAATACAACTGTTCTATAGCATTTTTAGTTAAATTGTTTGCCACAAGCACAATCAGTATCATGAATCCATAGATATTTATGCTACGTTTACACCACGCGGTCGTGCTACGGCCAAGGAATCTACAGTCTACAGTAGAAGTTAGGATAAGTTGAACTTGATCTGGTTTTGATCAAGAACCTGACAGACATGAGGATTTCCACCGTCAAAAAATAGGGTTGAAGTAGTATATTGTGTGTCATTTTATGAGTGACTTTACATATTTTCTCTTGCACAGACAATTAGAACCAGTTTACGATTCTCTACTCGAAAATAATAATAAATTAGTTTCATGGCACCGTCTTGAATTCCCGGTCCATTTTTTTACCTCTTTCTCTAAGAATAAGACTAAAAATGTGTCCTTTGAGAAAAAATATGCAAATGAGGGAAAATTTCTTGAAGCAGTCGCGAGTTAACTTGTTGTGGACAACTCGAAGTGACAGGCTGGGGACACCCTCCCACGCAACATTTTATGAAAAAGTACTTTGTATTTGTTGCCATACTGATTTTATTTAATTACTTACTGAAATTATTATTGATCATCACGTCTCTCCCAACATACCAGAAAGAGTTTTCCAAGTACGTAATTATTAGGAGTTAACCTTATATAGGTACGCCTCTGCCTAACCCTTGGGTATTGCATGCGTGATATTATTATATGTTACATGAACTGGACAAACACCCAGAACGAAGATTTCTGAAATGTAGACCGTAACATGGAGTTATAGCCGCAAATAGTATGAGTGGAAAAGACGATGCAAAGCCTAGCATTTACTACATCACGTGAACATTTGCTACATCGCATCAAAAGCCATAAAAAACATAAGATCAACCACCATAGCAGTCACATTGACAACCAGTCTTACCAACCTCCAAGAGGTAGCGTATTACTCAGCAACTGCATAATGGAGTACAGATAGGCATTCGCGCCAAGTAAAATAATGAGCGTCAGCTGTTTCTGGATAGATTGGATGCCGACATCAAAATATACCTATAATTGGGAAAGGGTTAGACTGATTATTATTTAAGTCCCATCAACAGTGTACTTTAAGTATATGCTCGAAGAAACTAAATGTAAAATCTTCATTTCCAGAATGTGCTCGGCAGCTGCGAGCGCCTGTGACACGCGTGCTGGGGATGATGAAGGCTGTGTACGCGCCGGTGGAGCGCGCTGAGAAACTCTTCCTGCAGATGAACAACCTTTCAACTATGATTGGACAGGTAGAATGCCTATTCCTTCAACTCACATATACATTAAAGTACTTGAACTTGTAGCAGTTCTCACTGTTGCTACAGTTAAGGAGCATGCAAGCAAAGACATGATTAAACAGCATGGTTCGCCATTAGCCCAAGTGACGAACAACCAATGAGAGTTTACTTTAGCTTTATTGGCATATGCTCTGTAACTACAAATAATTAGGAATGTCGCTGCATTTCTTGCTCTTCCCATTCTGATATCTTTCTGCCTCAGGAATGAAGGTCTTTAAGCCATCTACTTTCTTCCAGTTGCTGATGTTCACAGCCTGCGACCGCCTGCTAGTCTCTCAAGGCAGATTAACGTGCCTCTACTCCTTAATGTTCTACAACGTGGTCACGTACTCCGTCAGCTACGTCCGCGAGATCTGCACCAAGGAAGACTGGTCACCTTACGTCAACGTCACCCGCCATTCTCAAGTCAAGCACCTCGCCATGTCAGCCACGAAGATTGTCTTGGAATGGACGAAGGCGGTCACTTTCATTGTCACCATAACTTTCGTTCTCCTCGCTCTAGGATTGGAACAAGGATTAGAACATTACAAACCTACAGCGTTATACACAGCCATAACAGGCACATACTACCTTCTGACAGAGAGGACCTTCTTGGAACTCTGGCCGATAGGCCTCTCTGCTTTAAAAATAGAGATGTTAGAAGGCATGGAGTTACTGTACTTCGGTGCTTTCGCTAGAGGCATCACTACACTGCTAGCCTTGCCTTTAGTGCCAGCTTTAGTATGGTACGAACGGTGGAGATTAGCTGCTCTGCTGTTGTACGTATGTGTCTTCGTTTTCGGAAGACACAGGCTTGGGGAAGCTCTTATGAAGCTGAACGAAGCGAGAGGTTCCCTGGCGAGGTTCAGGCGGGCGACACCAGATGAACTATCGACCCTTGAGGACGTCTGTGCTGTGTGCTTGGGGGCAATGAAATCAGCTCGTGTCACGCCCTGCGCCCACTTCTTTCACGCAGATTGCTTAAGAAAATGTCTTGCCACTTCGGACAGATGCCCCATATGTGTCAGGCCATACGTGTTCTGTTGACCAACGGCTTATTATATTCGGATAAGACTGCTTGAAACGAAATTTTTAACATCGCCTTTTCTAAATCGAGGATTGTGAAAGGTATTCGAATAAGGTGATAATTTTAAAAGTAAGATGTTTAGTATGTAAGTAGGCGATTTGCCATGGGTTCGATCGTTGTTGTGGTCGATTTTATGTCTTAATAATTACTAGTTATGTGGCTTTAGGCGAATATTCATTGTTGTCTCAATATTATTTTTGCACTAAATAAAATAATTAAAAAAAAAATACTATCACCTCTCAGTTCTTGAGGTTTTTCCACTGATTTAGATCGAGTAAAGTACCCATATTTTGAAATCTAGTCATTTCGGAGCTTCGACTTTTTATTTTTTTACGTGTCGATTCTTCGACTTAATGCAGCGAAGTAGAAACCTTTTTTTCTATTTGAAATTACACATTTGAAAACGTCCTTTTCTGTTACTTTGTTTTAACCATGTATTAATGTTGTCGCTTACTGCTCTAAGGGTTCCAAGAGTAAGGAGACTAATTATAAATGTAAAGAGTAAGTGTAATATGGATAAGCTGAACTGTTAAACTGTGCACTTTTGCAGCGAGTCCGATCTGAACTCGAGAAACCGGACGAAGGAAACTAGGACCGACTGTCATAAAACACTGCAAGTGCATGAGCACTCGTAGGTAATACGCAATCGCATAGTTTATGCCAGTCACCTATCTATTAGTCGTTAGTAGTTTATCGTATTTTCTTGAATTTAGAACGGATGCCGTGCATAAGGGCTCCTACATGTTGATATGGTAGTGCTGAAGCCTTGCAAAGGCGCCTCATGTACCCAAATGTTCTACAGGATTTAACTTAACAGAAAGGGTATAGTCATATGAAAGGACACCATCAAACTGCACAACTTCCTCCATGGGTCCAATATGGTAAAGGCAAAAAATTATCACTTGTCCCATATATTTGGGTCGAGTACAGAAATTTTGTGACTATTGTAGATATAGAAATTTATATGACTATACGCTTTCTGTTACACCCAGCATAGTAGCTAATGTCCACCAACATATTCTATGGGTTCAAGTCTGTATTAATGTTTTGTACAATAAATTAAACTCCTAGGTATGACTAATTTCGTTTTCTTTACACCTCATTTTCATGGTAAATAGTCCTTTAATTCGTAATGGCCAGGTAAATACATATAAAAAGACCATATTAAACATTTAAGAAATTAAATGAATATTATTTTATAGTTCTCCAGACCAGGTTCGGCTTCCTCACGGCTGTTGGCTTTCGAAGGTACAACATGAATCACGTAGCTCTATCTACATAAAGGGTGAAACAAGACCCTTAACGAAGCCGAAAGGCACTTGTTCTCCCCGTCATTGTGATATTTTTTTTGTTCTAGACCATACCTGGAAAACTTTTAGTTACGGAGATATTGGGGGTCAAAGTTCCAACCAATATAAGATTTTTACCCGTACTATTCAATCCATCCATCAGCACAATGTTTTGAGTGAGTTACATTGAGTCCTACCGTAAAACGTGATTTTTCACCCCAAAAAAAAAGTTGTTTACCAGCAATAATTTTTCCGTAAAGTTACTTAGTTTGATGTACAGAATGCTTGGTTGACGGCTTCGTAAAGAGTCTGTTTACACCCTGTATATTCCTGAAACATTTCGACGAGGTAACGCTGTAGCTAAAATGACGGGAAGCTTAATCTTCCAGAATAAATTCAATAAATCACCTTGTAGTGAATTGATTAAAAAGTGATTCGCATAAAAATCCGTTGATAATGTAGTTTGTTAACAGTCACAATCACACAGACAAAAATGAAAAGCGACTTTATTTTATAAACATAACATAGCATCACGCCTGTAGGTTATCCCCGAAGGGTTAGGTAAAGGTGTACTTAATAGGTAGTACTACATTTCGCCAAGATGTTTAAGTCCCATGTATTAGGAGGCTGCTACTGGAAAGGTCCTGATGGAAAAACCCAATCACACTTTGCCCGACTCGGGAATCGAACTCAGGACGCGACCAAGCGACCAAAGACGCAGTGATTTCGTTTATATTATGTTTAGATAGATTAACTGGGTTGTGGAGGTCAGATAGGCAGTCGCGCCATATAAAATACGGGTATTCGCTGCATCTTAGTTAGACTAGAAGCCGACCCTAACATATGTAGCTGGGAAAAGGCCAGGCAGATGATGATGATTATGTTTAGATAGATATCGCGTATGTTACGTATGTACTACGTTATTATGATATAATGTGCTCAGTTTTTTGTCATGACCGTGAGTTAAGGGCATTACATTGCTCGATGACCTTGATGATTTGATCCCTGTACTGGTTTTTGTTGACTTGCCCCGCACATTTCGCAAAATTTCGGTTTTTATTTATTATTTTAAAATATTAAAAGAAATAACAAAAAAAAAACAATACAGATTGTTAAGTATATCATTACGTATTTGTTGTTACAAAATTCATACCGATCTATTCAGCCGTTACAGAGATAATTTACAATTAAAGTTGAAAAAGGACCTATTTTATACGATTAACCAAAAAAAATTGAGAAGGTTTATTAAAATTTTAAACAATACAATTTATTTGTGATGAACTTAACTATAACATACTTTTTTTACACGGAAAACGCACGAAGGGATTCATCAACAAATTTCTTTGAACATACGCTGTTTTTGGGATTTGAGCCATGTAATGCCCTTAACACTCAGTAAGGGCAACTAGGTTAGATATTTATGTGAAGTAAATAAGTGTCTGCATACGGTCTAGGTCTACAAACGTAATATAGGCACTTAGGTTTCCTAGCTCTACGAACTGTACCTAGCCACTCTAGTTTGGCGCATTGCGACTGTAAGTAAGCGGAATCCTTACTCCTTTTATGTATGAAAGAGACACAAAAGAAAGTATTTTAAATAGCCATCTCGCTCGCTGATATTCATGATACTTCGGTAGGTAAGTAATTTCATAGTCGTATGTTTGAAGAGCCTCTGATTTTCCAATGTAAACTGGAGACAAGAATATCTGAAAATTATGATTGTTTACACTGGATAATTTATGTACATATGTACATAAATTATCCCATGTGTATTAGCATAAACACTACCTTTTTATAGTATTTTAGATACCTACCGACAGTTGTCGAAAGTTCAAATTGACAAATTATGCTCTCCGTAAAATTTATTCATAAAAAAACTTTCAGAAGTCGGTGTCAAAAAGTCAATGAAACAAACAAAGTCACCTACTTCCAAAAGAAAGTTATTTTTTCATTTACTGTGTTTTTTTTTTTTAAGTCGGTTTTTTTTTTGGAAAAAAGTTTTATTATTTTACTGTTTTAGTTGAGGTCTCCCACACAAATTCATGTCAAATATATATTTTTTTCTTTGTAACGATAAGTTAGTAGATATGATATATCATCATGTCATCCACATAGACGAAGAAGAAAAAATACACAAGAATAACTCACAAATAAAGTTAATAAAATTGTACTTACTTAAACTGTATCTTTTGAACCTTAACAGATAAGAGACACTTGAATAATACATAATAACTAAATAATAATATTATACAAGAAACGTGATTTTTCGGCGTTTTTTGCTCGAAACGGAACCTATCGTAGGTATGCGAGTCCAACTAGCTCTTCGCTGGTTGTTTCATAAAAAAACTGAAAAGCCAACATCATAATCTGAAACTAAACGACCACCGTGTATTCGTTAACTGCATGCTATTTCAGTACAATGTGCAGTGTGTACAAAACAAAACACCCGCCAAAACCGAGAAAATAGCAAATGGCGGCGTTGCCATGACATCATGTGGTTACGTCACGTAAACAAAACTGTCAAAAGTTTGGAGGTTACACAGTCGGAGTCGACTACTATGCCGCTATCTCTTTCAGATGTAGGCTTCGTTCGCAGTGTTTTCCTGTCGTCTCTTTCCTGACCGCGCACATGCCACAGCCGCCAGCTCCAAACCTAAAACAGCTTATCTCATAGAATTTGTTCTATTGGAGTCAGTCAACGCGGCATGCGTAGCAAGACAAGTGTGTGATTGTCGGTCCGAAACGAATACTCATAGGAAGTTAATGTTACTAAATATACAGTTTTATCAATGAAAATGTGAATTGTTCGTGAAGTTCTTATCAGTGTTTGTCGTCCCCGTTCGGATACTTTTTTTTGATAAGGTAGGATTTTGGTTTATTCGAATTTTGAAAAATAAAACAGGAATGCTAAAACATGATTTGGACCGTTAGGAGGACGGAAACAATGAGATGCCTTAATCATAAATGAGCTTAATTCAGACGGAAAAGAAAAGAAAAATAATACCTACAGGTGCCGCTACATAATTTGGAAGCTGGGTATTGATTTCTTGGCTCCCAGAATCTGATCCTTATTAGCGACACTATCGAATGCTACAGTGTGTTTTTTTTTCCAAAATCAATGGGTTCGATTCCTGGCTAGCATAATTGATTTTTCAAAAATCTAATGATGTAGTTTTAGTTTTCATCAAAATCGGGCTTGAGACTCCTTTGAGTATTTTTCGCTATTCCCCAAGAAAAATTCATTCTGTATATGGACTGTTGTTGGATAAATGACTCCCTAAAACTGAATCATAGGAATATCTCTATAATGCGTAGGTGTAGCTACCCATTAGGGATATTCCTATGATGAATTGAGTTACACAACTTATGCCTCTTTCCTTATGTGTATGTAAATCGTAAATATAAGGTCCTAATACCCACACATAATAGAAAAAATCGTCGCAATTTCTTTTAATTCAGGGTTTAAAACCATTGCACCTTAACATAATGTATATTAAGGGATCTACTGCAGTCCACAGCACACACTCAGTGTTATGCATGAATGCATATTCAAATTTTAACAAAAATAAACTTGGTCCTGATAGAGGTCCTATCCACACCTACATACGGTACGGCAGTACACAATTTTTTGTCCTGTCCTTGTAAGGGTACCTTGATAATCTCAAAGATATCCAAAGTGGGCCTTCGAATTCGTCCTTCTTTTCATCCTTGACCTTCCGTAACCTCGAGCTCGCTGCAGAGGCGACGCGGCGTCGAGACGATAGCAGATCCTGACGTAATAAAAATTAAGCTTTACGACTGTGTAGCATATTTATTGATTAGAAAGACGAGTGTTGATAAGTCGGGGCTATTTAATTTGTATCAATTCCTGCTTTGTTTCATTGTTGAGGGAATTGTAACGTGGATGGACAAATAACAATAGTTCTGTAATAAAATTGTTATTTTGCAGAAGGTTTGTTCAATTTAAGTACTTCTTACTCCTTTAGCTACATGAATCACGACTTAGAAAGGACTTCCTTTTTAGGGGAACTTTGAGCTGTACCTGAAGCTGCAGTTGGTAGAATAGCTAGGGTTATTACAGGAACCAAGATACAATAATCGGAACAAGGTATCTGAACTATCGACGAGAATTAAGAGCTCACGCCCTATCTCGCTCTATATGTGTGTAATTCGACCTGCACTTTGCGGGGCCTGTCCGAATTCGCCAGCAAAGCCAGCGAGGTGGCAGAGTACTATTCAAAGCTCCAATAAAGGGAATCATCGACACAACTACACCTTGATCCATACACTAAACTGCACTGCACAATAGCAACGTCATTGATTAACACAGGGCGTATGGTTTATTCACGATTTTAAAGCGATTCAGTCACATTTTCCTGTTACTCCTGAAATACCTACTACTAACAATAAAAGATATGATAGTGCACTTTAGTAAACCATTTTACATTATTGTTTATATTATTATCAACCGACGCTCGGCACATTTTTTTTATTATCTTATCATTCTCGTTGAAGTCGTAAGCGTGGCCAGTTAGTTGAAAATTCCATATAAACAGCTACCTATATATAAAAAATATAAAACTGTTTAACAATGAACTACCACATAAATCGTGCTCCTGCGCCGAAGCATGGCTATAAAAACAGAATATTAAATGTGGGTATTGCGTCATGCCCGTAAATGAGATTATGAGACGACAACATATACATGGCGTGGTACCTACCTTAGCTAGGTATATCTCAACAGACTCCATTCTTTATATCGTTTCATCTGTAACAAAAAAATAAAAATTCTCTCTTTTAATCTCTATTAAAAGAGAGAATTTTTATTTTTTTGACTCTACTAAGTACTCACTCACTTAAACATACGGCGTGGAAGGGATAAAGACGCGAAAATGGTTACCACGTATTCAGTACATCATTCTGAGACAGAAATTTTTCATCGGTTATTCAAAAAAAATCTGCTGTTTCCTACAAAAGTGCAATACCTACACGGTCAAAATGTATGGAACAGCTGTCTTTTTTTCGTAACATAATTGCATAATTAAGCATTATAAGTACCTACTTAATAAGGGCTTTTCTGAAGAATAGACATCTTAGACTAAACTAGACAATATAATAAAAAAGTTCTGCCCAAGCAACGATCACATAATACAGAGCATCAAAAGGTTTTCGGTGAAAAAGGCATCCTATAATTGGCCTAAACAGATTTTTCTAGTTAATCCAGGAGTGAACTCCAGAATCGAGGTAAATAACAACTGCGAATTTGTATTCTGCCGTCAAACATCCATCTCGACCGTGTGGTGTATCGTTTGCAAATTGCAGTTTATGTCCAAGCTACTGACAGCCCGTGCATCTGTTGTCGGCGTGATGGTAATGGATTGTATTTCTGATCTTCATTTGAGGTCGTACACCTGTTTAGGTTGACGTCAGCAAAACGTCGGATGGATCTGAAAGAATTTTTATTGTTTGGCTCAGCTGTCAGTTTCATCACGTCCGTTTCTGAAGATAGATCCTGTTTGGTTTCAGTATTGTGTTAACTGGGGGAGGTAATGCGAAATGGATGAAGAAGAAGAGATGAACGAAGTCTAAATCCCAATAAAACGCAGATAAATCATCTTAATAGAATCAATAAATCGATTTAGAACCGACCGTTTATTCCATTAACGTTTAGGTCCGCCATTTTTTTTTTTTTACAAATTGTCTTGTTAGTCTTTAATTTTAATTCACTTTCGATCATCCAAATGTCTTGCTGTTTTTAAAACAACTAAGTATATCCTGAGTTTTAATTCGTTTTCATATTTTCACCATGTCTTGTCATGCCGTTAGAACCAATAATATCGCAATAGAAGAAAACATCTTATTTGTTTATTACCTCTGTTAGGCCTTGTTCATACAAGTCATAAATTTAAATTAATTACGCGTCGCGTCGTTAATTTCTTCATGTACAATAACTATTAATACAACTACATTCATACAGTGCCGATAATTAAAATTAACCATACGAATGATGTCATGATTCACACATCGAGGTAGACGGCTATGAATAGGATCATGAATATTTAGCACCCGAAGGTGTCTCACAACTGTTTCTAACGTCGTTTTTGAGACTGTAAAAAAAAATGCAGGATTCTCCGGAAGAAAATAAGACATTTACGTTCGGTTATTTTTTTTTTTTTTTAGTTTAACCTTCAAATTATCTATACAGGCTGTCATTAACCACGGTTCAGTGTTTAATACTGTTTGTGCAGAAGGGAGCTGCAAAAAAAAAAGATTTATAAAAGAAATGCCTTTGACGTTGCTATAAAACCGCTAATAGAGCTGATAAAACGATGCTGCACTGTGTCTAGGGATTCTATGGGGTTGAATTGAGGAAGATATCAACCCGTTCAGAATAGCTCGGCAATCTACGCTTAGAAGGATGACTAGTCATACTGTGACACTATGTATGATGATAATCCATCATTTAATCCAAGTATAGAAAGTAAACCATGCCAATCTAAGTATTAATTAGCACGTAAAAGTGCATAGACTTTTCTCGCTCTAATACAACTAATAGGTAAATTAATAACAAAGGTAATAAAAACGGCCTTGTATTATATAATACGTGTTTATTCTCGCCAATAATTCACTGGAGTGTGTTACCTCGAGGGAAATCATTCAATATTTACAGTATGTACTCAGTATTATGTTGATCGTAACTGACGTCTATATACGTCACGAATATTTGAATATTAGCACAGGTACCTGTTGACGAAAATGTATTCCCTGAAGGGCTGGACAAAGGTGTCCATCATGACCGTCATGTGTTTTTTAATTTGCTAATTTGGCTTTAGCGAATTTTTCATTGATTCACTGTTTTGGTGAAGGAAAATATCGCGAGGAAACTGGCACGTCATAGAAAAAAAAACGAAGACACGAGATCTACCGACCCGCATTTGGGCAGCGTTCTTGATTACAGCTCCCAGATTCCCTCTAATAGAGACGAGGCCGGTGTCCCAGCAGTGGGAAATGACAGGCTGATTATGCGCGGTTTGGGGATGTCAGAGAAAAATTTTTTTCAAGACCATTTAAAACTTAAAAAGTTAATGTTCCAACGGTATATTTTTGAAGGTTCGGATGGCACAGTGATTCGGTTCTTTTCACCGAAGATGCACCAAGGTCCACATTTGTTCAGTGTTCAGTGTACAAAATACAAAGAGCAATCCATAGCAGACGCAATAAAAAATTGATACCAATCAAAATAAAAATTGATATTCATAACCATTGCCCGATAGCATAAACTTCAGCGCAAAATTACTAATCATTAGCCACCCCCTTCCAAATACTTAAAAAAGATGTCTTAAATCCTTTTGCATAACCTAAAAAACGAAAGTAAGAAAAAGAAACGATGAACTCTCACTTTAAAAGAAACCAATCCTTGTTTATAAGATTGTGTGAGTGTGACGATGGACTACGAACCAGACATTTCTACGTCTTTAATCAATTTCTCAGCCTTTTGCATCTGAAAGACGAAAGCAGTTATGATCTAATTGAGTAGAAGCTGCCAGAGGTCATTAGGTACTAATAAGTCTGTACGTAATTCTTAAATATAGATGTCCAATAAACTTGTTCAGTGACCATAGTAACGAAATACACTACAACCAAAGTGGGTGACCTCGAGCGAGTATTGAACCAAGATGCCAATATTTTGTACTTGCAAACAAAAACTTTTAAATATTTACATATGTAGGTACTATTACCATGAATCATTTTTCGAAATGACATAAAATAGGCAGAGGTGTAGTTACCTATAGTACACTGCCCATTTTTATTACCATCAACCGGCACGAAAGAATCATGATTGAAAAACAAAATATCGCTGTGCCTGACCTGGGAATCTAACCCAAGAACTCATGTTCAGCAGTAGCGTTTGGGACCACTAGACCAAACCACAAGGTAGTCGAGATGACGAGTATTTATTTATTGATAGTATTGTGCTTCGAGTACAATCAAAATTAATTTGGATGCATCTCGGAACATCAATTCTAAAACTTTACTCATTATTCACAATACTTGGCTAGACTTCTATTACAGGTTGTGACTTATTCAATTGCCATCGGCTTACCTCTGTTTTGATGTGATGAGGCAATCGTTCTAAGTTTATTTTGGTGCTGGTGACATTTGCAAAGAAACACGTTACAAACTTAAATACGTATTTATTCATTTGTTTGTGTCCTACTTACTTTAGCTGAGCCATTGCGCAGCAATAAAAATCTTGCTTTTTAAAATATGAAAAAGACAGTTTTTTCGGATTCATGTGCGTATTGTATAATTATCACTTGCTTCGGTGAAGGAAAACACCGTGAGGAAACCAGCATGCCTGAAAGAAATTACTCCACGGCATCTAAAGCCAAGTCAGTTAGCCTATGGGCGGCATTAGATCTTTGACACCAGGTTAGGCAGCCGATAAAGAAAAGACTCGTCATTGGGTGCAAATGGAGTCAACCAATCGTAGACCACTGCCGGAATGATGTAGCCGACGTAGACCTCTTAGGGACTTCGTGCACAACGGGTCAACGATCAAGACTTTTGACCGCAGAAGCTACGACCAGGAGGAAAGCTTGGTCTCACAACCAGGGGTCCGACCAGTTTTGTCCAAGAGAGTGGCTGCTGGTCATGCGACGTCATGGTTGTGGCCGACTAGTGCACGAGGTGTCTTAATTCCCAATTTTCTGCATCCAATTCACTTGATGTTTGCGCGTTCCATGTCCAGAATCTGGCGAGATAAACCTAGTCCTCCTTCAGGAAAATGTGTCTGATCTGGCTACGTTACGCCTATAAGGCTTGTTACACATAAGAACCTATTTAATACCTATATTAATGTTCAGTATTCTTGGAAAACTGGATACAAACTGTCGTGACACCGATCAGGTTTTCCTACGAAGCATAAAAAAAAACTCATAAAACTTTCTTATACCGACGTGGTTCTGTTCTGTGGAACTAAAATACGTTTTATAACATTATTTTCAGTCCAATAACTTATGAACGTTTGGCATGTGTAGGGATTTCCTGTTGCTATTTCTGAAGTTTATATATTATTTCCCACACGACTACATTGAATAATCCCTGTGCCCTTGGCCCTAACTATTAAATTATGTTTCTGACGGCTGACCACATGTATGTATTGAATATATGTTTGATACAATGTCTTATTAAAGGTACATAATTGCTGTTCAGTTTGTGTCTTGGGATTCATCCTCCAAAACTAATTACCTACTGAAAATAAATTACAGGAAAAGTTAGAATTAAAAAAAAACCATCATAGTAGAGAGCCCCCTTTAATTTTATGACTTGTTGATAACAACAAGTCATAATGTATGTGATGATGTGTGTGTGTGATGTATGTGGGTGTGTGTGTGTGTGTGTGTATGTATGTGTGTGTGTATGTGTCACATTCTGAGAAAATTTCAACTGTCTACCTATTACGGATCATGAGATACAGCCCGCTAACAGACAGACGGATGGACGGACGGACGGACAGCGGAGGCTTAGTTATAGGGTCCCGTTGGTTACCCTTCAGGTACGGAACCATAAAAACTAGTTTCTATTTCTTTTTGTTTTATAGGTTAAGTCTAACCAAGGTTTGTTGTGTATCGATCTTGATCTCAATGTGATTTGCTATAATTAAAAGCTCTCGTTCAGTATTGCAGATTGAAACTAACGACATCAATTATTATTCTATCGACTCCTTACCGGCTGTATTTCTATTTGTTATACTACCTGACTACCTTATAAACTCCAAGTTTAAGCTAACTATTTAAACACCTTGAGTACCCACGTTTTGGAGGTCAGACTCAGATAGCTGATCGCATCCGGTTAGAATTATAGAAGCAGACCCTAAATGATGATTATGAGGTAGACGTGTTGGATGGTACGGTATCCTATTGACCGCCACGGACGTCTATGGACGTCAAATCGTTAGCGTGCCATGCCGTCCGAGGCGTCGTGAGCACTTTTTGATTTGACGTTCATAGACGTCCGTGGCGGTCAATAGGTTAAATAAATATTGCCTTTTGAATCTTTGGTTTCTGTCGAAATATAGTTTCGCTATCCTGAACACCATGAGTATGAATGTGGATGGGTACATGAGTAGAGGAAGACCAAAGAAACGATGGATGGACTGTGTAAAGAATGATATGGCAAGAAAGGAGGTGTCTGATGAGATGACGAGTAGTAGTAGTATGGAAGAAGAAGACATGCTGCGCCGACCCCAAATGAATTGGGATAAGTTCAAGAGAATGATGATGATATCCTGAACACTTTTAGACTTCTCAATTCCGATATGAAACGGAAAAATCGTTTTCCTGTTATTAGCGTATTCGCTACCAACAAAACAAAATAGCCATTTTGTTTTAACTTTGTATCCTGTTGGACATTTATAACTGCGCGTAGAATTTATCTAAACACTATTGAGAGTATTACTATTAGGTATCGACGTTTATGAAAGCAGACTGTCCAAAAAAACGTTGTTTTAACACCAGACTGGAGCCGATGTTATATCTCTATAGGAGCCTAAGGGACTAACTACACTTATCCAGCTCTGTTCAGCTTTTGTCCATAGAAAACAACGATTTCGTATGGAGATGCGTACGCATCCGTTCAGTTTTCCGCGTCTATTCAGATGCGTACCTACGCATCTCCATACAAAATCGTTGTTTTCTATGGAGAAAAGCTGAACAGAGCTGAATAAGTGTGGTTAGTCCCCTAAAGGCGCGGTCTTAGCGCATGCATCCATCAAATAATGGCTCGGTTTAGACAGAAAAAAACAACAGCTGTGTTGAGTCAAAAAAAAAACATAACCTTGTGAACTTGTGGTACCTACAGTACACAGCTACATGTACTAAAACTGCACGATATAAATAACCCATTGTGCGAGAGTTAATTTAAAACCACCATTGGTGCCAATTGTATTCGACGTAGCGCCGATAGTATCTAATCGACGAATTTGTCCTACTTTCGGTACAAACACGAACTTTCGTGGCTATAAAGAATATCTACATTAATTCTGATCGTAAATTAATCTCTCCGGGGACGGCCTAATTCAATAAACTAATTGACCTACAAAAGTAGAAACAAATGGCTGATCTACTTTAACTAATAAATTAACAATATTAGCCGTAGCGTGTCAAACACCTCGAAGTGACATTAATCATGACGTACCCTTGATCACTATGTTACTATTATAGATAGACCGTAGACGTAGACCATCACCATGATCGAAAAGAGTTTTTGGCAGAGTTGAATCATAGAACTACAAAAGTATATATAATAGAACTACAAAAGTATCCATCCAGGAAGGCATTTGGGGTGGACCCGGACCGTCCCAAATAACAGTTCACGTTCACCCTTGACGATCTAAACTACCTACGACTCTGATGACGCCGCAATTAACGTGGCAGGTCACATACTGGGCCAAAACAATATAATCTAGATTTAATTTTCTTATACTTTTTTCAAGTGTTATGAAAACCACCTAATTAAAAAGTACGTCCTTAGGTTGATATATAAGTTGATGTTTTTAACTACGGATGGCTAAAAAAATATTATTTGTAAAAAAAGGTAAAACTAAAATTTTCTGACACCATGTCAGATCCTGTCAGAAAATTTTTGTTTTACCTTTTTTACCATTTATATTTTTTTGTATTATATATATAACAACAAAAAAAAATAAAGCTAGTCATTGACTACTACTGGTTCCTCAAATTCAAAAGTCTTCAAAGGTTTTTACATTTAGAACTATTCTGACTATTCCAGATCTGCCATGACCATGGAGTGAAGCGAACATGACGATACTTCTGTACGACTACTTCGATCTGGAGGAAAGGTCCTCCAAGACGCTCAGCGTGTGGAAAGGTGAGACAAAAATCAAATTTTTACTTCTTAAGATTTTCTATAAGTTTGTATTATTTTTTGGAGGGATTCACAAATATAATTAGATTTACCAAGGGAACCACTCAGAACCATAGCTTCAGTACCCAAAGAAATCATCTTGTCAGTCAGACCTGCCAGACCAACTGAGGTGGTCTCTCTTTAGCGGGTCTGGCAGGCTCTGGTTGACGAGACTCCTCCTCTATAGTCAGAATAAAACTGAAAAAAAAATTGGTAAGCAACTAAGCAATCCGTATCGTCTAACTACTGGGCATTGAATACAATTATTTACTGATTAATGTACAGTTCTAAAAAGACTGTTGCAGTCATTGAACTGTTGATCTAGCATTCTAGCAGGTTATCGAAGGAGTACCTAGTAATGTTATTGACTAAGTATGTCTAACCCCGATGCGCCGTCATTCATGAAAGACTTCTATGTATTACCAACGTTTAAAAGATAAGTTATCTTTAAAATAGGTAGACATTTACGATAAAAGGTGACTCTATGTGCATCGGTGGACTACATTTCAAAAGATATAGCCAGGTAATTGTCAGACATGATAAGGCATGATTTTAAGGTAGGTTTAGGTAGGTATCGGTTAATTCTTGCATGACGTGTTTTCAAGAACGGACACTGTTTACATAATATTGTTCAGTTATGATCAGTTATTAAATAAACAGACTGAAGAAATAAACATCTTTTTTCGGAAACTATAACAGACAGACGCTTCAATGTTATTTATTTTTAGCATACATAAATATGTTTGAAAAATAATCATCCATTCATTGTAGACTACGAAAATTACAGTCATCCAATCATCGTTTCAGTACCCACCTCAGGCACTTTCATGTTCCTACATACTATGTCGTTCTATGTCTGAAAACAAAAGATTTAAAGTTGATTCATTAAAAACCGTAGCAGATTCACTTTTTGACAATCAAGGTGATGAGAAGAATGAGTGAGAACAGCACAGCCCCCGTAGCATGACCACCGTAAACAAGGATTTCTTTGACGGAAGAATCGACAAAATGACAGATAGTGCAAAGAAATCTGTCATTGTGTCGACACAATCTGTCACTTTGTCGATTCTTCCGTCAAAGAAATCCTTGTCTACGGTGGTCATGCTACGGGGGCTGGTACGAGTTCCATGGGATAGGACTTAGAAGCGTGCCTTACTCGAGAATTCTTCTATATTTATACAAATAAATAAAATTGAAGTGTCTGTTTGTAATATCAAAGTAACAATTTTTTTATTGAATGCTTATGAAAATATATACGGCACTTAACAAAAACATTTTTTTTTTTCAATTTATGTCTGTCTGTAGGTCGATCAGTCTGTTTGTTCTGGGTAATCTCCGAAATGGCTTGACCGATTCCGAATTCGACATTTACTGGCAGATTTCCGAAATTATAAGACCTAGCTTAGGCTACTTTTATTTTAGAAAAATAAATAGGGTTCCGCGCAAAAAAATTTAAACACTTAAAATTTTTAACAAAATCCGATTCAATCAGGGAACTAATAATTTTATTAATTTCACGCGAACGAAGGTCGCGGGCAACAGCTAGTCCTACATACAAGGTGGAAGGGACAGGGACACCGACGCGATAATGGTTACCACGTATTCAGTACATCATTCTGAACTCATAGAAATTTTTCGTCGGTTATAAAAAAAAAATCCACTGTTTCCTACAAAAGTGCAATACCTACACGGTCAAAATGTATGGAACTGCTGATTATTTTTTAATAACCTATGAAAAATTTCTATGAAGGGTATACGTATTCAGTACTTCATTCTGAGCCCAGAATGAAGTACTGAATACGTGGTAACCATTTTCACGTCGGTGTCCCTTCTACCCCGTATAATTCCCCGAGTTTATCACGATATTTAGCAGTTCATAGACTAATCGTAAACTCAATCAACCGGATAACAAGTAGGTGCGTTGAGTATGTACTCATCGTTTATCGGTCTTATGTCATTATGAGCTCACTTTTGCCATCACCACACCTATTTCAGGTCACTTGAATTTTAAACAAAGGTGTTTGGCAATTTTGCGCTTCACCATTATTGCACTCGAAGGTTTACATTGCATTGGTGTTAAAAATAATGCAAACAAGCAGTGGGTGTGGGATAGACCATAAAACAGTGATGTGCGAGTGGTAACGGCACAGCTTTACCGAGTTGGTTTGGTCGTGACTCGTGGGATCGCATTACTCTGTGTGCCTAATTTATTTCATCGCCATTGATCTCCAAACGGTGACAGAAAAAATCTTGAAGAAACTGGCATGTCCTAGAACCAGAAGATATGTCATGTGACAAAGTCCCAACCTTATGATAATTTTATTCATAATCTAAGTACTTAATTTAATGTCACTGATAATTTAATTTTGTACAATTTTATGTAATTTAACGTTTTTTAATATTTTTTTAATGGTTTCTGAACTATAACTCATTTGTGTGGCTTTTAACTGTAATTTCAAGTTGGTTATTAAATAAATAAACTCTCACGAGGCCCACGAAGCTCATGCCCTCAGATTGTGAGGAGGCCTTTGTCCCAGACGTATTATTACAGTGACTTAGGGCAGGTTATGTGATTTGCTGTAAACAGGCAAAGCTCGGATCCGATCCTGACTTGTTGTGGCAATTATCTAAGGGTTGGCCTATAAAAAATACTTATAATTTTAACTTATAAGGAAGTCCTTTTAATACCTACATTATTTGTTAAATCGAGTCGTTTACTAGTACTTTTTTCCCTTTCCAGCATGTCATCTAATATTGTACGTGTGTGCAGCCGTTTTCGGCATCACAAACTACGTATTTCTACAAAATACGATGCAGTTGGTCGGCGAAAACTGCGTGTTGTATCCACGCAAACTAGAGTTTCGTTCAGTAGAGATATTGGAGACTAAAACTGAAAGTTATAATGAAATACACGAATTTAAGAATGGAACTGACAATGCTCAAGTTAACGCAACCGTCCCTGATGCAGAGGAGAATGGGAAGGTGAAGAGAGAGACTAGTGATAATGAAACACTTGTGAATGTGACCGAGGCACCTTTTGAAGACGAGGCATTCTTTACCGGTAAATTTTCTCCTATTTTATCTATGAATCTACCTATAAGTACCGACTGCTTGGTTATTCTTATTTTATATATTATAACCTACGACCCATCAAGAAGTTTTGCGTAGCATATTTCACATCAAGGCAATAAAACTGGTCAAGATATTATGAAACAATAGAATTAAAACTTATATTTTTTTGCATACCATGATTATGTTTAATGTTGTGAAAAATAACAAGTGCGGTGAAAATATATTTTCTCAGCAAGAATTCTGAGATCCTGTCTCTTATTAAACATGTCTTGTTCGCACATCTGTATTTTTGGAGAACAGTACGGTAAGGACGGGAACAGTAGTTTTCGTAGAGGCAGAGGTGTAGTACTGTACTTTATTGAAAATGTTTTCTTTCTTTCTTTACTGTAGAATATAGACGTGGAGGCTAAATTCTACTTTAAATAGAATATTTTAGAAAATAGACAACACTTTCATAGATAAAATTCAATTGAGACTCTGTGCCATCATAAAAACAAAAAATCTGTTCGTTTCCTACATCTTAATTCAAAATCCTTTAAGAAGCCGAATGCAGCTATAAGCGGCCAGCCTAATTTAAGGTTGGTTGTAAGTTATAAAACCTTATAGTGCCAAGATACTAGATACCTACATTTCGAGTTATATTTGCAACCTAACAGAGGACGAGATTCCCATATAACTCGAACTGAGAGTCCCATGTAAAGGGTGGAGGGGTCTCTTGTTTTCTACTTATGAAACCCATCTTATACTATTTTTTTTGTTAAGGGCCTGAAAAACGTCCCGTCGGCATTAAACCTTGGATTTCTCATCTCTCTGTAACACTCTACGTGAAAAGGAAACCCAAAAGTAACGAGACTTCGTGTTCTTAGATTGCCCTAGCTTGTGGATTTATTTTAGTTAATTTGACTAACTGTAAGGCAAAATTGACTAACAATTTGGATTGCGTTTGATTGTGTTTAAATTAGGCATTTTTATTGTGAAATCCATCATCACCCCGTGTTTTCTAACATGAAGCGGTTTTCGAGTTAATTTTTGATCAGAACAAAATTAATTCGAAAATCGAAAACTTGCGCTTGCGCGTCGTTCGCTTAGTTAAGTGAACACGAACTTAAACTTTCGGACAGCCGAATAGCTGAGGGACATAGTTGCACGGTTTTTTTTTTCTAGAATATAGGTACGGTAATAGAAGTCCCGTAAAATATAGAGAATAGCTACTTAACTACCACAGAATTAGTATGTACTACATTTGTGATCTGCCAGCTTATTCTTCCCAAACTGATTTCAGCGAATGAAACACACCGCTTAGCGTTGGACACATCAAGGACGCTGTTTGATATCAGCTCGAACTGTGACTTCGCCGAGTACATGCCCATAATGTCCACGATCTTCGCTGGAGTGTGGATCACCCTATTCACGATGTGTCCTCGGGGAGGACGCGTTAGATCCGGGTTAGTAAGTAATCGTGGTATATGAAAATTAAGGGGGGAAAAGGCGAATATTGTGGTGGTATACGAAATAAAGGAGGGGGGGGAAGGCGAATATGAGAAAAAAACGTGGCCTGTCTTACTTCCGTCATTTTCAAACACTGTTTCAAGCTTTCACGGTTTAAAACTAAACTTATGCTGTCACTTACGGAATATCGATTATTATTGATTTGCGATTGTTTCGTGATTTGTGATCATGGCGCTTGCAACAGTGTCGAAAAATCGGGAGTTCAAAATAATGAATAATACCAGTATCACCTGTATATGACGCTCTGTGATGAATACATAATCACGGAAGATATCCCGTAAGTGACAGCATAAGTTCCGTCATTTTATTTTATTTTCAAAATAGCGGCCATGCATAAAACCTGTCTCATACAAAGCTTGTTTGTATAGCTGTAGCTATTGATTAATACAGTTTTAATGCGTGGCCGTTATTTTGAAGATAAAATAAAATGGCGGAAGTTGGGCAGGTCAAATAATTCAAATCCCTTAGCTTAAGATTTCATCTTATCTTGGAATTAATCGAATGACTTATTTTGGTATATGACCCAACTCAACCACAAGGAAAACCTCTAAGACAGGTCATAATCCGCCCAACACATTTTTAATTTCTGAAGACAGCCACAAATTATAAACAAGACACGATTCGTAATTGGAGCAGCACTGATTGGCTGACGTCCAACGAGGTCACAATACGGAAGATTTGACAAATCTTGTTAACGATGTCGGATAATTAAAAAACAAAAGTCGTTTACAAATATCACTTCTTGATTTTTACAAATTATACACAATATGTACCGCTTTAAGTACCTCAATGCAATGCCAAGTCCAGTCACTTGAAAACAGACTTTCGAAAGGGAATTTAGGCCTTTCCTAAAAAATAAAACTGCGCATTTTCGTGCGGCCAATGAATGACTAATTGTCTGTCTGTACTTGTGCGTTCCATCAGCAACTCATCAGCATGTCCTGTCCATGGGCGTACCCAGCATTTTTTAAGGGGTGGGGTAGAAGTAAATAAGCTAAGTAGTAGGAAATTAAAAATGCTTTTTATTTACTGACTGATACGTTTTATTGACTGCACTACACCTTATTTCAATAATAACCTGCGAGGGCTCTGGCTAAATCTAGCTAAAATTTCGTTTTCAAATGTATGTTGTGCTTCCAGACCCCTCTTTTTATGCTCACTCATCATACAAAGGCCGATAAGACCAAGTTTTCATTTTAAAGTGAAAAATGTTAAAGTACCCAAATGATTATTTAATTTTGTCATTATTTTAATTTTGCCTAAAAATTCTTAGCTTCGGGTCTGAGAGCAGGGTGGGGCACCTTGCCCCACCGTGGGTACGCCCATGGTCCTGTCTAACTAAGAACGTATTTCACCAAATTATAACCTAAGCATCCCCGCTTCAACTATGATTTAAATAGATGAATATACAGGGTGGAAGGCACACCCTGTATATTTAAGCAAAATGGAAACGTGTCGGATAGACATAGCGTTTTAGTCCCCAAAATTAATATTGTTATTTGGAAATCCCTAACGTAGTCATATTTTTTCCAGGCTACAGCAGCCATGGCGTATCCTGCCTCCAGCGCTGGTTTTCGCGTTGGTGATGGTCGGGGTCACTGGTCACAGCTTCGCTCTTACCAACGGAGGCCTGCACGCTTTCTGTGCAGCCTTCTATGAGGTGTCTAACTCAACCACGTAAGTATCAGCAAGACGATCGCCGTCTCACCGAAATATATTTGTTATTTATTTAGTACCTACCTAAGACATTCTGTGTACTCATGGGTAAGTTGAGTTTGGTTATTGGTGCGTGGACGATAGGCGATATTTTAAAACAACAAAGCCAGTTAGGTTAGATTTTGTGATGGTACCTACTACATGTCTTCAGCGCAACACCGTTCTGGCGATGATCGTTATCAGACTGGATTGCCTGTATATCCGGCAATGCTGTGGCAGACATATTGTTACCATGTGAGTGTTCGTTTTTGTCTGTGCTTGTTATCCTGTCTGTATCTGTTTGTCTATGAGTCTTGTGTTACTTGAACTATTTTTTTAGTAGTGTTCTACTAAAGATAACGAGTCGACGTTATTGAAATAGGAGCTCAGATTACGCTGACAAACTAGATTTGGCTTTACTGTATTTTTTTAGTGGTTATGAACGCTGAGATGATAGGACGGACGATCTGTCATGACTATATTATTATCATCCGGCCCGCCTGCCTCTTTAGTCTTAGTTGTCGCAAACGCTACTGCCAAGCATGAGGTCCTAGGTTCGATTTGCGGATCGAAAAGTTTTTTTTGGTTTATCAACCAGCAATTTGTAAACTAGACTTGTGCCCGGTTGATGTGAATAGGCTTGCCCCCTGTTAGGTTGGACTTGACCATAAAACTAGACTTGTGCCCGGTTGATGGCAATAGGCTCGCCCCCTGTTAGGTTGGACTGGACCATAACTTGCGAAACGTACCCGTGTACTATAGGTAGATCTAGCTGTGTTTTTGTATTATTATCAAGCCTTATTATTTTATTGTGTTTTCCAGGTGTTCTTCAGTGAACGCATTCCTGCAACCGAGTTGGAATGCGACGTGGGATTTCAGCGGCCGAGTGGCGGCGACCCGCGCCGCTTGCGCCGGAGTGCTGGCCAGCTGGGCGTGCGCCGCCGCCCTGCTGCTGGCTCGCTGTCTCGTGGCTCCGGACTTTGTGCTCAGGCGCACTGATGTCTACATCACTAAGGACCCGCAGCAGGTAAGCGGTATTTTAAACCAACGACACGTGTCTATATGTATGATGGTTTCTTTATACGCTTGAAACATTCAAACGGCTGGATAGCATCAAATTTTAGATCAAGTTTAAATAGTCGCAAAGAACTGAATCGGACTACTTAAAAAGTGAGCTTGTTTGACCTTTTTTACTTTTTATTCATTGACTTTTTGTTGGATGATTCACCTGCCGGTTCACTTGCCAACCCACTAATCTAGGGATCGTAGTTGATCGTACGCAGTATGTTGCAGCTGCTTGCTGCAAAAAATTAAAAACTTGAAGGTTTTTATGTGGTACGTTACCTTATTTAGAACTAGACAAACGAAGTTTCCCTCGTTTGTTTAGTGGTCGCAAGCGCTACTGTGGACCAAGAGGTGCTGGGTTTGATTCCCAGGTCGAGCAAAATGTCATTGGGTTTTTCATCTGCAATTTTTCAGTAGTCTTGTGACCGATTGGTGGCAATAAACTGGCCTTTATTACATGGAACTTAAATATAACTGGAGAAAATTTATCTACTATAGGTACATCCCTGTCGGAACCTGTGGGATATAAAAGCATGATGATTATATTACAAAATTCTTTACAGAAAGTCATCCCATACATGTTGAAGTCTCAAAAATACCATAAACGGTCGAATCAAAGCTCGCCCAGCAAACGTGACAACGCGTCGCTGCGATCCGAGCCTACGGTCACCACTGAGCTGGTGACAGCATCCGTGGAGCAAGGACAGGACACCGCCCCTACCTCCCAAACGGTGACGCCGGTCACCTCGCCACGAAAAACTGACGACATTGAAATGCAAGAACGTGGAAACGATCTACATTAACTGTAATAGATTCCTGAAAATACACGTAAAGTGCTACAAGGATGTTTTTGCGCTTGAATGACGTTGACACAAGCAAATTGTATGTTGTAATAAAAAAACAACATGGCGACGTTAGTTCCGATTCGTGTACACTGTACATCTTTAATTCTTTATCCGCTTTTTAGCGCAATTTTGGCCTGTTTATTAAGCCTTTTTCGTGTCGAATCGATATTATAAGTTTCACAATACAAGCCATTTAGAATGTAAGGTATGCCTGTTCTAACGATCACTATTATTTTTCCGAATGGAAAGAATCGTCCATCAAGTCTTATCGGCACTATGGTATATACTTAAGTTTACAATTTGATTAATTAAGTAATTGATATAATTTTATGCCATTTAAGTTACAAATATGTACTACAGCTCCAGAGAAACCTCACCCCCTAGAAATGTATAAAAACCGACATCTTTTAAAAAGGATGATATACGCTGTTTATGTGCGCGCCATCTCTGTGACATTAATGAAGTTAGTGTTCTGTATTTGACATCGATTCCTTGTGTATCCTTCCTAGAGGTGCAAAACGGATTTTAAACGTTTTAAATCGTCTTTTTGGTTTAAAACGATTTAAAACCACATTTAGCGGTTTAATTATGGTTTAAAAATGTTAAATGCACCGAGGCTTTACACGAAGTGATCTAGACCACACCTTCCTGATTTAGAATATATCAAAGGAAATTAAAATAAAAATGTTTTAAAATCAACCTTCATTCACATAATAGACAAATAAAATCATAGTGCAAAATAAAAATGCGGCGTTGCCGTTATATTTTAATAAATACGCATATCTTGATTATTTTCAGTGTCTAATCCTAAAAAGTAGCTGAAGTATAATATTAGCAGCGTTTTACCTGAAATAAAACGAATATTAAAATACTTACCTCACTGGAAGCTTTATTATGAGATGGCATTTCAGTTTCCCGCCGATTTCTTACCAGTTTTCGTACTTTTGTCCCCTCTATACTTCCGGCTCAGCGGCGCCACCTGGTGGTTGAGGGTAATTTTTAGTTCTTGTAAAAAGTGTCACGCCATTTTATTCATTGTCTCATATAACCAGGCAGAAATAAAATTAAAGCTTCCAGTGAGGTAAGTATTTTAATATGCGTTTTATTTCAGGTAAAACGCTGCTATTAAACTAGTTGACCGTCACTGGAAGCTTTATTATGAGATCTGTTTGTTATCGCCTAGTGAAGCCACTTTGATGTTTATACTTGGAAGTATGTAGTATTATACTATAGGCCAATGTGATAAAGCATGAAATTAAACAAAAGTGTAATTAATAATTTTGCATTTATTTAAATTAATGTATAAGTAAAGCAATTCAATGAAAGTACCTAGATAAGTATACTTTAGCTTACAATTTTTGATTGACAATATGAAAAATCATAAATTCTAATCAATAACAACCAATTTAAGAATATCCGTTCTAGGTAAACAAAATATTTATTCAGCAATGATAATAGATTGGATTGAACAATTGTGTGACGATTTGGGAATCAGTACTTCTCATTATTTCCCGTCTGTAAAACTACTGGAATGTATTGGCTGATCGCCAATTTCCACGAGCCAAGATTTCGTCGAGGGGATGATTTTGAAACCAGCTTTTGGTGGCTACAGCAGACTACCCGGTCTGCTACCTGGAGTGGCTGCAATGCCAGCTTCCCCAAACAGGGTCTTTACCCATCCTGCAATGACTGTACGTGAAGCAGGTTCTGATTCTGTATGGTGTCCGGACGTAAAGAATAGCACCATCCCATATCTTCCCGTGGGTGTCGTAAGAGGCGACTAAGGGACTTACCAGAGAATGGGCAGCAGCGTTCTCTGATTCTACAACAACAATACTGCGATCGCCAACCCGCCTGCCAAGCGTGGCGATTATGGCAAAACCCCCCTTCTTGGGGGAGGCCTATGTCCAGCAGTGGACTTCTTTCGGCTGAAATGATGATGATGATGATGATGAAGCAGGTTCAGCCACACCTCTTACCGTAATAAATAAATTAGTTGATTTGGCCGCATTACGTCTGTCGTTAAATAATGCTATGGTTCTTTCTAGGTATGGTTTTTTATATAGGGTCAAGAATAGAATTATCGGTATTTAAAAGCAATTTTCAGCCGGATTGCCTATAATTACTGCTGTCAGTTTTGGAGCCAAACCGAGGCCAAAATATTATACCGTTATCAGATCTTATGCAATGATTAGGATCAATATTAAGCAGAGTTAGATCGTGTATTCGCCTACCAGAGCAAAGCAAGAGTAAAATTGCAGTATGACGTGACGTTTGAAATAGGTTATGTGAATCAATTGTGTAATTAGTCAAAAATGAAAATAATTTACCAACATCCCAAACTGGAGGCTTTTGGATTTTTTAGGGCAATTGATTTTAAAACATGTTTTACTCGAACGTGTGAACTTAACCGACTTGAATTTTCAAAGGTACATAGTGTAGATATTACTGATTTATGTAAAAGTATTGAATTATACGACAACTTATCAATTAAATATACATCACATAAAAACTGCGCTAATTGTGAACCAGGGAGATTCATTAACTCAAGGTTTTAATTACGGCACCACGACGCCCAGCGCTTCCAGGCTACCACATAGGTTTTGAGTCGATTTTCGCCAAAATTTTTTAAGGAGTGATAGTTGTTGAACGTTCCATGTCTTTATCGCGTCGGACCACCCCCACATTTCCAAACTTCGAGGGCAATGTTCTCGACCTTCGGTGGTGGGAGGCCCGTCGACGTGTCTATTAGGTATCTCTGTAGGGTTCTCAGATTTAATGGAGCCGTGAGCGCTCGGGCTTTGAGATCCGCACGCCAGAATACTCTCTCCGGCTCTCCCATCGAGGTACTACTATTAGGAATGTTCCTGTCGACTGGTTTAAGTGATACAGGACTTTGGGGACTAAGAATGGTGGTGGAAATATCCATGCGAGCTGATAATTCCATGGGACACTGAAGGCCTTGTGAAACAGAGCTTGAGGTTCTTTTAGATCTAGAGACAGATGATAGTACACTACGTGGGTAGTCGCAGAGACAAATAGGTCTATTATTGTGGTTCCCCATTTTGCAAATACTATTTTTACACAAGTCGGTAGTAAGTGCCATTCTGGAGGTCAGCGAAGGCGCGATAAGTGGTCCGCATGATTGTTGCATTTGCCCGGAATGTAGTGTATGCTGAAGTGTATCTGATGTTGGTCTAACAAATTCAGTATTCGATGGGTTATTTCCAACAGGAATAATGTCCTCGTACCTTTCGCAGATATGTGACCGCAGTTCTGTTGTCGCTTTGAATAAGGACCGAACTTTGACGAAGCCAATGAACTTAGTTCTGAAGAGCGTATAATATTGCTAGCATTTCTTTTTGATTGCAATGCAGCGTTTTCTCTTCTTGCGACCAAGTCCCTGACAAAGGCAAATTGTTCAGTTGTGCCTCCACGCTTGATCCAATGCATCTGTAGCAAGGAAATTTATTGGAGGAGGGTACTGAAGAGGTGTTGTCCTTTGACAATTTTGGGCCTGCCAATTCAATTCCTCTAAGACACCTTGTGGTAGTGAGTAGGTCTTTGGTGGCAGGACTGGCAGTGAATTCGTGAAAATTACCAACTGTCGATGATTGAGCCGACCCCGTGGGACAACAAAACTGGCAAAATTTAGAAGTCCTACTATTTTCTGCAACTCCTTCAATGTTAACTGCTCTTGTTCGAGAGCCCGATTTATTTTTGTGATGATGCCCTGAGCCTTTTCTATTGGTAGGATTTTTTGATTTTCCCATGGTTTCCATAGTATCCCTAAATTTATAAACTATACTGTTTTGAGGAGAAAGAACAGATTTTTCGAAATTTTTTTTTTTATTTTGACATGCTCGCGAAGCGTGTGAACATTCTGGTGTACTATCAAATAATCGTTCAGGTATACCAGGATCCTCATGTTCCATTTTTCCCGCCATGTTTGGGCCACCCAGTTCCTGAGCATGGAAAAGGCTTTTGGAGCAGTGCTCAGACCGAATGGAAGACAAGTAATTTCTAACAACTCCTGGTTGTATTTTAGGCGCAGAAAGTGTCTGTGCGATTTTTTTACGCTAACATGAAAATATGCTTGGGACAAATCTATTTTGCACATCCAGTTCTGAGATTGTACAAAGTCCGAAATGCGGTACATATTTATTAAATGAAATGGCTCGGTCATCACATACTCGTTTAGTAATTTTAGATTGAATAAGGGACAGGCAGATCAGTCGCATTTTTTAACCAGAAATAGAGGGGAAATGGAGCTTGGCGTGGGTAGCGCTTCCTTTAGAATTCCCTGTTGTTTCATTTTGTCTACAATTGAAGACATTTGTTTTTTTTAACAGGAGTTTGAAAAATCCCATAGACAAGTGGGGGCTTTTGAAAGAAAAGTATGCGATACCCTTGAATTAGTTTTAGAACTATTTCTGTTGCTCCCATTTCCGCCCATTGTGATTGGTGGTGTATCAACCGACCCGCCCGAAACGGTGTCATGTCTTTGTCTATACCTTTTTCCCCTGGAACTTTTTGAGGAGTTTGTACGTCCTCGTGTACTTCCACGTTCGGGCCCCGAACCTCGGTTTCGAAATTAACTTCTAGTATTGAAGTGATCACGTTGATTACTCGAGGAGTTACCTCTGGAAGAGTAATGTGTATGTTGGCACTGACCATGGTATTAACCCCGCGAGGGTGGGTAATGACAGGTATGCATATCGATCCTGGTTCGTTAAATTGAGTTCCACGCGATGGAACTGTCGGTTTTCGTGGGCCTTGCCCCCGCGAGGGGCGGTTACTAGGTTGGTATAGCTTTTGTGTAGACCTTTCAGTTTTTAGGGGCCAAAATGCCTTACGGATCCCGCCAGCCTTCTCTAGAGTAGAGGTAAAGGGCTCGGCATTAAATATGTAAGTACTTGAAGGAGGTATTTTATTCAGGAATGCTTTCACTAGTGGATCTTTAACTTGACTCGTTATAGTTTCTCTACGCATTTCAATACATTCGGCTCTATGGCCGCAAGCTAATTGCAAAAGGTCTGAGGACATTTTATGAAATTCGCCCTTCTGAAATAATTCATCAATCTTCCCATTCAAATTATCAAAATTGATACATTCTGTATTTTGTGCCCATGAAAGAAGATTACGAATACCTTCCTGCAATGATTGTCTTTGTTTTAATATGCATTAGGTTAAGACTGCATATGATTTATCGGCATGTGCCAGATGACGTAAGGTGTCATATGCTTTTACCTCATCATTTGTTTCCAGGTCTTTAGAGCCAGGAGTATGATTATATAATTTTTTCGTATCGGCGTATCTCACTTCTGACCAAGAAGTACTATCAAAACGCTGGATGTCTACCAACTTCTTCGAAAAATTATCGGGGGTTTTTGGAACTAATGGTTCCTTAAGCTTAGTGTCAATGTCAAAAGTGAAATCTAAACTTTTATTTTGATGTTCTTGATTTGAACAATCCTCGTCACTAATTTGTTCAAGTTCACCACTTATTTCATAACAAACAGAAACGTTATCATAACAAGCTGTATCAATATTACTTGTAGTATTAATTTGTTTGTGAAGCTCACCCATTTCCTTAAAAAGCTTATCCATCATATGACTGGAAGGCGAGCACGTTTCCTTTTCTTATGGAGGCGGCGGCGGTGGCTGGACCGCGCTTTTTTGCTGCCCGGAGTAGACGTTCTTGAAGAACTGACACTTGAAGCACTACTGCTGCTGCTGCTACTACTTCGGTCTCGCTTGTAATTCAGTCCACTCGGTTATTACTATCCATCCCTGCAAACGAATTACGTTAGACCACATGTAATGGATTTATAACACTATGCAAAGTTACAATTTAAATATTGATTACGAAAATTTACTGGTAAATATTCAAAGTAAAAAATAACGGTAGTGATCCGAACGGAAAAACCCGTTAAAAACTTTGATCACATACGAATTATTCAAAAAGTGTTTCCTCTAAAAGAGGGTAGGTAGTTACGGTCCAAGACTTATCCTCTTTGAAGAACACTTTACACTTTTTTACGTATTTATAAAATATGTATTCACTTCTACATAATTATGCAACTACCGCGGACGCAGTTACTTCGACGGAGAACAAAAAGCCAATGACACACTTAGTACTGTCATCAATTTACAGAGACGACAGCGACATCTGGAGTTTGGTGGGATAAAAAACTTGGCAGCCATCTTGTCTTGTTTGTCAAATTGTCAAACAAATGGTAAATACTGGTAAGAAATCGGCGGGAAACGGAAATGCCATCACATAATAAAGCTTCCAGTGACGGTCAAGTAGTTTAATAAAAAAGAATCGTAGATAAATCTTATAATTTTCTCAAAACAACTTAAGATGTCAAATTAACACCATTGATGACAAATTTCAATGTTACCATAATGAATATACGTGGCTTCCAAACAATCATACTAATTTTAATTAAAATAAATAAATTAGTATTATGTACAGACTGTAAACCCATAAAAGAAAAAATAAATAAATTTATCTTAAAGCTAATAACATATACACGTAATTTATTTTACTTACAGTGTGAGGTGGTATCTGTTAGGAATTGAGTGAAAGGGACAAAGGGCTCTCTTATGGCTATCTCTCTCGCCTCAGTTATGATAGTTTAACAAAAGTAAACCTACGGTATCACAGATAAGGTTCATTTTTGTGTGTTACGAATTTCGCAGAACTCAGTCCTGTTTGTATACCAAGTCCATGAATCACATCAATGACCCCAAAGAGTATAATACTTTCAGAATTATCCTACTGACGTTGGAACTGTTAAGTGCTATCGAACTTATTAATTCCTTATGTACCAGTATGATTCAGTTGACTCTATCGTGATTATTTCTCTGCTTGACCAAAGAGTAAAGTAAGTATAGTGCTTCACTCATTGCAAAGAGTAAAGTAAGTATAGAGGGAAAGAGTAACAACTCTGTGGTAAAATGTGCATGTATGGAAAGTGCTGCCGCCTAGAGTTTGGTGAGTGAACTAAAGCTACCCACCTACATATAGGTACATACCTACCTAAAGGTATGCATACTTTAGATACTATGAGGATTTAATTTAATAATCCTATTCAATTTACAGTCATCTCACTCTCCCATCTCAACTAAAAAAAAGCGTATGAAGTTCAAAATACTGTCCTTTTATTTAATATCAAAAATAAATTAATATATTTATTCGTTATAAGCTTATTATAATATATTTGAGCTGCTATTTCTTCGGAGTTCACTCATGATAAAAAAACAACAAAAATTTCCAACGAAAAACAGAGTGATAACAATATTATGAAATAAAAACAAAGCTTAACAAAAAGAATAACAGTAACAAGTCACAATTTTAACAGAATTGGCTGAGTTAAACTCGGGAAGCGCATCAACACGTCGGGAAAGCCGGAGTTGATCGACAATGACATTACCGAATGGCGACTATGACATTTGTTTGACAATTTGACAAACAAGACAAGATGGCTGCCAAGTTTTTTATCCCACCAAACTCCAGATGTCGCTGTCGTCTATGTAAATTGATGACAGTACTAAGTGTGCCCCCTCTGACTCAATGTGAATTGTCACTCTCACTGTCAATCTGTTATTCGTGACTCTTCAGGATAAAAATTGAGGAAAAAAACAAAAATGAGAAAAAAATAAATTTGTGGAATATCAAAACACATAATTATAATCATGAAAATTCTTACAATGATTTTTTTAACGAGCCAGGTAAATAAACTATTACTCAAAATCCGAAACGATAGTCACTGTAAGTCGCATAAGTTTCACCAATATGTAACGAAAGTGTTATACCCTTTGAAAAATCGAAGCCTCTTTAAAGTTAGTGCTCCTAAAGCAGCGCCATTTCTGCAAGGTCTTACTACATATATGAATAATTTTGGTGCTGGAGCACAATCTTTATATGTCATGTTTTTGTGTAACAGGGGAAAAGTATTATATGACGCTCTAATACACAAATGGGGAGATAAAACTGACAATATATTAATGCTTGAATGCGACAAAAGTGTTCATTATTTATTACAAAAACATCTAAAGGATTATGAGTTGAAATTAGGCATTAACGTTGAAGATGTTACTGAGCTATACAAATTATGGGTATTGATAGCTCCTCCAAACTTTAATAATGATCATTTTGAAATACATATGCAACATAACATGATTGTATACAAAGATCCACGGCTGGTAGATCTTGGTTATAGACTATTAACTACGCCAGAAGTGGGCCACGTTGTTTTACGTCAAGCTGTTGGACACGATACTTTTATCCAAGAAGATGACAAGGAGTATCAAGCACTGAGATATAGTTTAGGTGTGAGCGAGGGAGCTAGAGATTTGTTCCCTGGTACTTGTTTTCCTCTAGAAGCTAATTGTGATTACCTCGCTGGAGTAAGTTTTAAAAAAGGCGATTATATCGGTCAAGATGTAACTTACCGTGTTTACCGACCTGGTGTAAGAAAAAGAATAATGCCCATTCATTTCTTGGATCCGGAAATAGTAAAGGAGGAACATCTTCCTGACGATAAAATCTGGGCTAATAGAGAATGTGGAAGAAATCATGTGGGAAATTTCATAAATCGAGTCGGTAGTTTTGGGTTAGGTTTACTTAATATAACAGAGACACTAGAAGCGAAAACTTTACATGTCGGATCAAACCAAGTTGAAGTCACTAAACCACATTGGTGGCGTGAAGAAACTTCTAAAGAAAAGTCCAAGCTTGATTGATGTCATGCATATCATCTCTTGCAATATACATTTTTAGTACTGTTTAGTCTTTCTATGAAAAAAAACCACCACCACCTATGCTTTTAAAAATTAAATAAAAACAATATTACTATTAAAACCCGAATATTGGTAAACCTTAGGTTCTACTAAACTTAAATCCACGAGTTAATAAATATAACTTAGCAGCACAGCCACATTTACGTTTTTGTAGACCGTATCCAAAGCCTGAAAACGTTCAGTTTCTCTGTGATCTACGCGGCAGTTCAAAATAGTACGAAATAGATGGTCACCTTGAATAATTATCTGAAAGGCAACAGACGGAAAATGCAAAGATGAATGAAAAAGTTTGGGGGAGATCTTTGTCCAGAAGCAATGGGACTGTGTAGATACAAAAAAGGTAACTAAACTTGATGCCAGGGCGTCGCAAGCAAATATTTTATAATGGCAAAAATATCTGGTCGCCAGCTCCATCCAGTATACCACTCCCTAACTGGAAGTAGTTAATATAATTGTCAGCAATAATTCCTTCACTACTTTGGATCGTTACCAGTCTTCTTCTTTTTAGCTTATCGATGTCAAAAAGTTTAAATATGTTTAGCCCAAAACTCAGCCACGCCAACCTCACTCACTGATGCAGTAAATAAATCATCAAGAGCGCAGGTGATAGGGCATGCGGTGCAAGATGGAAGGTGGACCATTGTTTGTGGGGAAACGCCGCATACGTACTTGAGGTCCAAGCCGTCCATGAACCCCCATCTGCAGAGATTGTCTTTGCTCCGGCCGACTTGTGTTCGAAGTCTGTTTAGAGATTTCAAAGTCGGCCACGGCAACTCGTGCCCAAGTGGAAGCTTTTCTGATGGATCTTTGAAATTGTCAGGGGGTTAAAACCGCTCCCACCAGAGATTGCATCTTGCCGTGGCGGCATTGAAACTGACTTGGCTAGCTGGGCCCACAAACCCAAGAAAACTTTTACGACTTTTCAGCCTCTGGGGCACTGAGACGTAGCTGTGTATTTTGCGGCTTGAGTCAGCTTAGAGCTTCTTCCTCTCGATACGGCTGGCTATAGTCCTGCGAACTTGAGGAGGCGCAATGCTGAACAGTGGATACAGCAATCGTACCGGGATCGCTTTAAGACAACCAGTAATTATTCGGCACTTCTCATTAAGAGCTGTATCTAATAGGTGTGCGTGCGCAGAACGGTCCCATACTGGACAGGCATATTCACTAGCAGAGAAGCAGAGCGCCATCCCTGTGGTTCGTAGAACTTTTGAAGAGGCCCCTCATTTGGCGGATGATAGGCGGCGTAACAGGTGATTTCTGTATTAGAAATCAATCAAATCAATATTAGTAACCGTTTCCATCCATTTTTCTTGGCATCCCTCGCCAACAAGTGACAGCAGTTTTTCACCAGTTTCAACGGTCTCTTCTGAGAAAGAGTCATTGTCGTAGAGGTGTTCGTACCTTTTTAGAAGTTCGCTAGATTCCTGGGATATGCCGGGGATGTATGATGTCCGACATCCTCGGGGGATACATTTTCGGGATACTACTGATATTACGCTAACGAATTTGTCGTAATTCTGTGGAGTAGGCCGGATGTTAAATAAAGACTTCGAAAATTATTCCCAATCAGCTTTCAGGTAATTGAAACGGCTCTTGAAAGGCATGACCACTGGGTGAACAGCGGACTGGACATTGCACATGATCGGTCTATGTTGGGTTCGGGGGATCGGAGGGCATATGGTCTTTTTGAGCTGACAAATATCAGATCTGGATTATACCCGCGCCTCCATAGTCCGCTATTAAATGATGCCGGTTATTTTGGATCATGGATTATAGTCAGATCGTTATCATCTGCCAATTTTTCGACAGTTTGACCGTCCGTGTTAGTTGAGCTATAACCCCAACTGGTGCTATGTCTGTTGAAGTCACCAACTACTATTTGAGCGCGCTGACTGTTAAGGAGGTGTGTCGAGTAGGAAAGGGGTGCCGGGGGTTTATACACGGATGTTACTCTGCAATTACCGAGGGCTAGAGTGATAATTTCGATGTTATTATCGTCACAGCATTTTGTGGAGATGACACTTACGCCGGGAGCAACAAACACTGCGTTACCGTGCTTCGGGTGACAGATCTTGGCGACAAGTGACAGTCCAGGTAGGTGGGGGGCCTGTTTTGGGTGGAATCCCGATATGTCTCTTGAACACATAATACGTCACAATGCGTCTTGCGAGATAATTCAGAGAGGATCTCTGCTTTACCCTGAGAGAACCCTTCGATGTTGATCAAAATTACGCACAAGGCTGGTTTTGTTAGTGGACTGTTTGGCCCTAAGAAGGGCCGGTTAGAACTTTTATATATATTTGCCATCGTGGTGAAAGGTTTATCCAATCGACTACAGTCGATTGCCCAAGGTGCGCAGGACGTAACAGGAGGTCGAAGGGTATGTCGCTAGGGGGGAGGCTCCTTTCATGCAGGAACCAATCGACCTAATATGACGAGGCTTAAATATACCATCTAAATAAAATATGTTTATGGTAAAAGAGTAGCAAAGATGCGGTCAAACCGAGTGGACTAGAGAGTGGACCTGACTGCGTACACCGGACTTTTACAGATAATATCTGGGAATAAAATAATTCACAAAATGCCATGCAAAATGACATATTTCTTTTCACTATGGTCATGTCAATGTCACGACAATAACAGTGACATTAGAGGCGGTATGGTCCAAGACCTTAGCCTGCCTGAAAAGGGCGAAGATCTAAAAAAAAAAAACTGTGACATTGTCACTGTCAATAAAGATGACTTCAAATTCTCCCATCTCCGGCTCTTTACAAGAAAACAGAAAAAAAATATAAAAATTTAGTTGATTGCAAAACATTTCGTGCTTAAAGAAGTTATATAAAGATTCCAAAAATGATTCCATTTGCGAATCAGGTAAACAGATTACTCTTAAATAAATGGTCTTTTAATTTCTTGTCACACGAAAATCCAATGAAAGTGTTATACCCTTTAAAAAACCGGGGTCTTGTTAAAGTAAGTGGTCCTGAAGCTGCGCCCTTCCTTCAGGGTCTTATTACGAACGATATGAATCATTTTCAAACTGGCGCACAGTCCTTGTATGCTATGTTTTTGAGTAACAAGGGCAGAATTTTATATGATACTTTAATACACCAATGGGGAACTGAAAATGATAATACATTCATGCTTGAATGCGACAAAAGTATTCAAAATTTATTGCAACAACATCTAAAGGTTTATAAGTTGAGAAGAACTATTAAAATTGAAGATGTAAATGAGATGTACAGATTATGGTGTTTCATAACACCTCCAAACTTTGATGAGGACTGTTGTGAAACAGATATAAAACATAATCTTAGATTATACAAGGATCCACGGCTGGCAGAACTTGGTCATAGACTCATAACTACACCAGACATGAGCCATGTTGATATTCGTCAAGCTGTTGGAATGGATATTGTTATTAAAAATGATGAAAAGGAGTATCAAGCTCTAAGATATAGATTAGGAGTGAGCGAGGGAGCTGATGATTTGTTCCCTGGTACTTGTTTTCCTCTAGAGGCTAATTGTGATTACCTCCATGGAGTCAGTTTTCATAAAGGCTGTTATATTGGTCAAGAATTAACAGCTCGCGTTCACCACACTGGTGTAGTAAGAAAAAGAATAATGCCCATTCAAATCTTGGACATAAAAAAGGAGGAAGATCTTCAAAGAGATGCCACAATCTGGGCTGATAATGAACGTGGCAGAACAAATTTGGGAAAGTTCAAAGCTCACACTGGTTGTTTTGGTTTAGGTTTAGTTAGGATAAAAGAGGCACTAGAAGCAAAATCTTTAAATCTGGGGGGGAACACAATTGAAGTTGTAAAGCCACATTGGTGGCCTGTAGAAGCTCCCAAAGAAAAGTTGAATGTACTTAAAACTGGAAGTGATCAACACCCGGCCTAGGCAATTGATGACATCTCGTATAAAATAAAAAACTAGGTAATACATTTGTAACATAAAGAATTTGTTGACTAATTCACTCAAGTATAAAATAGTAGCTAGGCTGTTAACCAAACATCACAAAATAATCAAAGTCGAAGCATTTATTTCTAGTAGACCAGTTACAGGCACTTTGAATTGGCGAAACAAAGACAACAATGAAATGAAGCTACAGTCCCAGTCACAAGGTATAAAAACTGAATGTACTGTAGTTGCCCATTCCCTACCATAGATCTCTATGGAGAAGAACGGGTAAGAAACTCCATGGACACTCTTTTAAATCTGAATATTTTACAAAGCCTTGGTTACATCATTCTTGTTGAGATAGTAAATTCTGTGAGAGTGATATGCATGTTAGAAGTGTCCAAAGAAAAACAAAAAAAAATGGGTTATTTTTCAGAATATTATATCTGAGCACTCATACAAACACACATACATATTATGTGTTTATGCAAGTATTTATATAATTAATTCACATAAAGACGGTATGAAAAGCTAGCCCTAATCTCATGATTTTAATTGATTATAGCCACTAGCCATAGCCAGTAAAATTATTGCTGGACTCCTACCTACCAGTATCGAGTTTTTGCTCTTAGCTAAAATTATCTGGCTAAATAATGAGTTCAATCCAGCTGATTTAGTCTAAATGAAGCACACTCTCTGTAGTATTCATAAAAAATATCTAAGTGCCAAATGGTCGACAGTGTTGAATCTATCAAATACATATCTAAGTATGTCAATAAGGGTAGCGATCAAGCCACTTTTGCGTTGAGAAATGAACATGACGAAGTTACATCATTTCAATCTGGCCGGTACTTATGTTCCTCTGAAGCGGTTTGGCGGCTCTTAAGTTTTCCTATAGTTCAGTTTATGTAATATAACACGAAAAATCTCTTTTTAGATTGTGTTCATTGTTTTTTACCCGACTACAGCAAAGACAGGGTTATTATTAATGTGAAATTACTTGCTTACAGTAACACTATGGAAGCTACAACACCAAAGGAAGAGCCAGTGCCTATAGTCTATGATTTTAAGTGCACTGCATGCGGTTTAGATGAGAGTCCTCACTACAAGGGCACACATCCACCATTTTCCCGCAATATTACGCTCAAGTACCCAAGCTATGTGATGAAAGACCCCTTTAGTCCACCAGGGAAGGGGGAAATACTGGTCCTGGGATCTGATTGTTCTATTTGTGATAAAAACGTGTGTATAAGCAAAGAATGCAGTTTATTTTATAAAAAAATATATTGTTTAGAATGTGCTAATAAATTATTAGAAACATTTCCTGTTGAAATAAAAAGTAAACTAGTTCAAATAAAGAAAAAGTAATTTTTACATGTTTTTTGTTTCATTTACTAAAAACCGGTGTTTCGGCGGTAGTATGGCCCGTTGTGGGAATGATAGTTTTCACTTACAAAAGAAATCATCATCTGCCTAGCTTTCTCCCAAACTATGTTGGGGTCGGCTTCCAGTATAACCAGATGCAGCTGAATACCAGTTTACATGGTATGACTACCTATCTGTCCTCCGCAACCCAGTTAGTACTGGGTAATATAATACCCCTTGGTATGACTGGTTGACTAACAAAAGAAATCAACACTGAATATTGCAATATTGTAGTTCAAATTGAATAAACATAATAGGTATTTACTCTCTGATATTGTGTGTAGTATACGAGTAATGGACTATGGTTCTGCAATATGAAGCTACTATGAAGTTATTGCTTACCAATGGCTAGTAAATAATCATTTAATAACTTCAGTACTATTTGCAACACTTGGACTACCTCGTTGGTCTAGTAGTCGCAAGAGCGACTGCTGAACGTGAGGTTCGAATCCCAGGTCGGGCAAAGTTAATTGAGTTTTTCCATCAGGAATTTTTCAGTAGCAGTCACGGTCTCTGGATTTGTGCCCGATTTATGGGAATAGGCTCGCCCCCTTTTACATGGGACTTAAACATAACGTGTACGTTACCCTAGCAGGAAAATAGCTTCTAGAGTAATGAGTGGAACGTATAATTAGTGTGTAATCTGCTGTAAATGTGCGCCAAATAAAAAATCAGTGCGCTTTGTCGTTTTGGAAAAAAAACGATTTCTGCTGGAGTAACGTTGTTCCAGAAGGAAAATTCGAAACTAGAGATCGGATAGAGAAATATTGTACACTATTTTCGGCGCACTTTTTTGCACAAATATAACCTCTCTGCTTATGCACAATATTTCTCCCTCCGATCATTCGTTTGGAATTTTCTTGCTGAAACAACGTTACTCCAGCAGGAATCGGTTTTTTCAAAAACGACAACGCGCACCAAGTTTTTATGTGGCACACATTCACAGCAGATTACACACTAATTGTACGTCCCACTCATAGCACTCTAGCCCCCGTGGCATGACCACCGTAGACAAGGATTTCTTTGACGGAAGCATCGACAAAATGACAGATAGTGCAAAGAAATCTGTGATTGTGTCGACACAATCTGTCATTTTGTCGATTCTTCCGAAATCCTTGTCTACGTTGGTCATGCTACGGGGGCAGGAGCCACTTTGCTGCTGGGGTAACGTACACAAACATAACTGGCAAAATTTAGTGTGGATGTACTATTACCCACACCTATTACCTCTGCCTAACCCTTCGGGGATTACAGGCATGATGTTATGTTATGTATTTGTTCCTATAGACGTTTATATATTCAAATTGTTTCGTCGACTGAGTGTGTTAAGGTCTCATGAAATAAAATACACTCGTATAAAATACTGTTTACTTTGGCTTTCCAGTCCGATTTACAGTATTTTCATTAATTTTCACAAATTGTATTCAATAACACAGTTATATTCGACCGAAACTCTAGTTCCAGTAACACATTTTAATATAATACACAAATTCAAAGCCATAAAACAAAATGGGGTACAACGTGACCACAATAGGTACCACAAAACGTTTGCGATCATCTTATGCCACATCTCGTTACAAACAAATTATAACCTTAAAATTAATAAAGATAATTACAGCATAGTTATATTAAGTTGTATATATTAATAAGCTCTAAAAACAGGACAAACTTAAATACACGTTTTGTCTTATGTTCCAGTCACTCCAATCAGATAGATAGCACCACATTACTTCTATACCCCCTCGAACTGTCCAGTGACTGTCCACCGCATGCTATATACGACCATCGTAACAATATAGGTACACGAATAAAATAAAATAATTCATATGAAAAAGAAATGAAACATTATTTTGTTAATAATTCGTATTTCGTCGAATTTATTGCTTCCTTTCGATAGCGAGTTCCACATGCAACTATTTGTAGCTACAAACGTGGTACGCGTGTACAAATATGATATTCGAGAGATAACCATTCAATACAATACATGGTGAATTACGTACAACATTTATTTTCACGTTTAAACATTCTAAACGACAAGTAGATTTGCGATGAACTATAGCGTAAATAGATCATGCTAGTGTTCACTATAAAGATATAAAATGGACAGGTTCCTTCGCAACGTCTTCCGGTAAATAGCTGTTATATACAATTAATATGAACCATACTTTCTACGTGAGATTATATGATTTACCATTACTAATTATTTAAAATCTTATTGAACTGGGCAGTGTATGTGATACTGTGTAGCCACCTACGCGAATATTATTCAAGTTAACATTAAAAGATCACCTATTATAGCAGTTAAGATTGAATATGTTAAGAGTTTTAGGTATTACATAAGTATAAGGTAAGAATGTTTTTACAGATATAGTTTTAGAAAGAGGTTGTAGAATCAACTATCACAACATACTTGCCTAATGTTCAAGATCTGCCAATCAAATAAAAGTACGCGCCTGGACGGGTGTTTGTTTTTGTTCAATGCCGATTAGCGTATTCATACATAGACACTATAAGCGGGGTGGGGTATTTTTGACTAATTAGATTACAATATTTAAGATAAATTAACAAAATGCTCACAGCCTAAATGTACATAATTATAATTTTGCCATACAATATCAATTTTGCGACAGCCATACACACACAAATACCATTTAATACAGACACTAAGTTAGAAATGCACATCAGTTGAAAGCTATAGCTATTTTAAAGAAGTCTACTAGTTTGATAACAAGAAGACATAGAACATACAATGATGACATTACATTTACTTCACACTATATGAGCATATATTTTGTAACATGAAAGATTATAGTGAAAACTGAAACAAATTAAAATATAATATACGACTTACCTCTATCAAAAAAAGTACTTAAGTTTATAAAGCAGCAATTTTTAAAATACCACCTAGCGATATTGTATCGACTTCTAACGTAGGTCGAATGAGACCGCAATTATACAAAATACATAAAAAAATTGACCCTAACCGTAAGATTCCTAATTTTGTTAGCCGTTCATAGAAATATTATCTAATTTTGAAAAATAGGAATACTACAGTCGTTTCTCTAATAGCCGCCAGGTACAGCTACTGTAAGCTTACAAATTAAATAAATAAAAGCACATCAATATTAGTAGTTCTATGAAACATTGCTTGCTAAGATTATGTTTCAAAGGAGTACTAATAAGTTTTTAATCTAAAGAGATGATGCAGTCATGTTTAGTTTCAATACAATTTCAATTTTTACACACATTCTCCAGATTAGATTTATGTTATAAATCTTCGTCTAAAATGCCATTTTTTTCCAGGATTATTGTAAAAGAGTTAGGACTTTCAGAGCGAGACCAGCGGCGTCTTGCTCTGAAATCAGAGCGAGACCGGCGACGGTCACGTGCGCCGGTCGCGCGTTTCGACTTTATACACTTGTACGATAGCGTTCACTGTTTATCGTGCGATTTGAACGACCGGCATACGTTGAACAGTGAAGGCTGTCATATGTCCAGTACATCATTCCGAAAGTTTCTATGTGGGAGGTCCCACATAGAAACTTTTCATCGGCAATTTTAAAAATCAGCTGTTCCATACATTTTGACCGCGTAGATACCGACGCTCTTTTGTAGGAAACAGCAGATTTAAAAAAAAATTGCCGTTGAATAAATTCTGTCTGGGGGGTTCACAATGACGTACTGAACACATGGTAACCATTTGTGCGTCGATCTCCTCCACCATGATATAGAAACGCGCGACCGGCGTATGTAACCGGCGCCTCGCTTGCTCGTGAGTCTCGCTCTGAAATAGGCCTTAGGGTGCTACACACCTGTTCGGTCAGCTCATTCCATTCGGCCGTATTTGTCGAACAAAAGTCACCTAAAGCTAGCCTCATTTTCAATAATCATGAAAAAAAGTAGACGCCTATAAGTATTTTGTGGCACCTGTTTTTAGACTGCATTATAGAAAGTGCTGCACTCGCCGAAAAGGAAGATCGTTGTATAAAATAGGGTTGAATTTTACTTGAATATCTAAAAGTGTATCATTAAGGCGGAAGCGCCAGAGTAGCCCACGAAATTCAAATTTTCTTAGGTTTTTTTTTGCAATTTGCAGGTTAGGTTAGTCGACTTAAAGTTACGTTTTGTGGAGCAACATTAAGTTACAGAAGGTTACTTGTTTTCATGGTGCAAATTGTTGCTCAACAAAAAAAAGTAATTTCGGTGAGGATGCACTATAAAACAAAACACGTTGAGTGTACTTTTTTTTCTGAGATTCGATTTACCTGTAGCTTACATTAGTATGGGAGTTACATGAACGTACGTCCATGGTGAATTAACACGTTATAGTCAACCTTATAATTGTTATACCAACCTAATGTTGTATGTCACTTGCACATTGGATGATTTCAACCTTGGTGAAGTTTCATTATACAGCGAATTGTTGTGAAAAGTAATTAAGCTATAACGGACTGTACTGTCTATGAATCAAGCATACGATTGTCAACTCTATATCAAACAAATTATAGTAGAAAGATTTTTACAGTGATGTTTTTTTAGCGAGTGCAGTTTTTTTTTAGTCTAATCTATACCAGTCTGTTTCTGAGACTGGCATAGAATAGACGTCGTCATGTTTTACTTCATATACTACAAGTATATGTCCTGCCAGGAAAAATGCACAGCGCGACAAAGTTTTGTCGTCGCACTATCCCGATATGAAACGAGGTAAAAGTTTTAGTTAGTTATTATCTCGTTTCAAAAGGGAGATATGTCGCGCTGCGTATACAAGCCTAGCTTTTGTGATGATACGTCTGGAATGTATTCTAAACATCGATGTTTTATACAAAGTCTCCTACTTTCTACGCGCTGTAATGTTTCCAATTCCTAACTAAAAAATAATTATATCATATACTTACTGAAACGCAACGATCACAAATCTATGTATATACATTTAACTTACACATAATATTAGAAACAACCAAATAATATTATTTTCTCACATCATTTGCACTTTCAAATGACATGTTAATTTTAAATTAAGGTTTAAATATTTATAGGACAGTCTATGCAACGTATTCAAGTAAATACACATACGTTATGAAAACGTGCAACCGCGGACAGTGGCGGTTGACGACTTTCAACTTTATTACCAATGGTATAAAGCCGTAAATTGCTATTTTTCGTAGGTGATTTCTTTTTTATGATTTTGATATCTCATGTCTATGGGATATAGAGATCTTAACGTAAAGAGGGGTTATAATTTCTTGAAAAATTGTGTCGAGATCTTGTACATATCGCGAGCAAAGAGTATTAGGGTGCAATCTGACCGAGGATGATCGACTTCGAATTTCGTTTCCAAATGTCACCTCATAAAAATGAATGTCTCAAAATATTATGTCACAATGCCATCGATCGACCGCAGTCAGGCTGCACCTTTACGTAAATGGAGAGCCATTCTTCGTAATTGCATGTTTTGTGAGAGTACAAATTACGAGTGGTGCGTCCAACGTCGTAGATTCATTCAGTTAAGTTTTTTTTTTGTACGAACTTTAAAAAAAAGGTTTTTCAATTTTGCTCCAATATATTGCATTACTCTGTGCCCGCGATATCTTAGCGAAATACTTATTTTCAAGCGCAGTAATACAGAGTTACAAAACCAATTATCATAAAACTCAACACAAAAATGTAGTGTTCCCTAACCCTTCGGGAATTACAGGCGTGACGTTCTGCATGTAAAACACAACACTTCGCGATACATTTGGCAGTTTAGATAACAAAAATTCAAATAGCATATCATCGAGCCGAGAGCTAGGATCGCGAAGTCATACGCGGTGTGGGACTGCCGCCGCTCGGGGCGGCTTCCGTCGGCTAGGGCTCCGGGGGCGGCTGCGGCGCCAGCGCGGGCGGCGCGGCGGCCGCGCTGGCCAGCGCCTCCAGCGCGTCCAGCGCCAGCGCCAGGTGCGCCAGCGCGCCCGGCCCGCGCGGCGCCGCCTCGTCGGGCGAGCTGTCGGGCGACGCGGGCTCCGACGCGGCGTCCGAGCCCGAGCTGCCAGACCCGGACCCGCCCCGTGTCGCCGTGTTGTGAGGCCCGCCTGCGCACCCGCTTTCGGGCTCGGAGCTTTCTTCCTCTGTAAACGAGTAATATGATTGATTGAAATAAGCTTGGATAGAAATCAAAGTCGAAAACTTAGACGGGGAACAGTGTTATGCATGTCAAACGTGGAAGTGGATCACGCGTATCACTATACCTGTAGCGTGCTGCAACCTGGCCCGCAGCGGGCGCGTGACGCGCTGCAGCTCGCGCGCGCGCGTCGGGTCGAGCGGTGCGCGCGCGTGCAGCAGGGTGAGCGCGCGCACGGGCGCCAGCAGGCCGCGCAGAGGAGCCCGCGCCGCCGCAGACATGAGCTCTTCTAGTAAAGCTTCGGCTGCGCCTGAACCGGCTCCCGAGCTGCTGTCAGTGCCGTCGGCGTTGTCTGAACTGTTTGATCCGCCGCCGCCCAACTACAAGAAATGTATACCGATTAAGGACCAATTTCACGAATGAACGTGACTAGCACGTCTAAAGCTAATTCGAGAGCTGTCAGTGTCATATTCGTTATGTGATAGTAACACTGGCAGCTCTTAAACGCGGTTCAGAGGGCTGATCGCATTGTGGCGCAGAGCGGATATTCCGTAAAAAATCGCTGAACAACATGTCATGCACATCAATCAAGCGTCTATATTGCATGTACGTTCGACGAATATCTACGCTGAAACAAGTTCACAATGCAAATACATTTTTATATCGTAACAAAAATTACCACATATTCAAATGAGGTTGAGTTTCCTAAAGAAACCTACGTAAAGTATAACATACCTTAGGATAATAATGCTGCATGAACTGGTAGATGACAGGGTCCTCCAACGACTCGCGTTCATCCAACAATATCGCGTCAACATACTCCGTGGCGACGCTACATTCTAGAAGCATCTCTTCTAACTTGGAGTCAGCCTGAAAAAGGGGCATTCATTTAATCACAATTCATAAGGAAATGCTTGTTGGACTCTGAAATTTCCTCTATATCTGATATAGGTAAAGGCGAAGACTTGGCAAGCTCAGCGTGGTTTTAACAAAATCGAAGAAAGATTTTAACTTGTCGGTTTTAATGTTCCAACGAAGTGGCATTTAATTAATTATTACTACGATAGAGAAATGCATTTTTTACAATGAAAATTAATCTGCGTTATGCTTTTTTCCGTACGCAAAATACGCGCTTTAGACGTGGAGGTGCGGACACCAGCCCGTTATACAATACAATACTCTGGCTTAAGAAAAAAAAATACTAACCCTATGGACTCCGGTCTGAAATAAAAACTTTCTATCTATTCTATGATTTGCTTAGTCAGCGCCGTTCCCAAGTTTTCCTTTTAAACTATTTATCTTAAAATGTGAATATAACTTACGGGTGAAGAGGCCACATCTCTCCAAAATGCTGCGAAATAGTTGAACCGCAGCGGCACTGCTTCAAGCGCACATAGCGCTGACAGGAGCACCAGTTGTTCTGACATGCAGCGCTGACTGCGAGCCACGCGACAGCACGTGTCTGAAATATTACAAGTTAGTGTTTTATTTTGTAAATTCGTATAATAATACTGAGCAGAAGTTTCAGTAGATAATAATGTTGTTTCCTTGTAATCGAGTTAGGGAGTCAAGCGAGAAAAAAATGCTTCCTATGAAAGGTTATATCGCTTCATAATATCACTTGCAAGCAAATTGTTTTATTATTGTTCTCATGAATAATAATAGGGTAATGTTAGAGACGTCTGTGTGGGTAGGGACATGATGAGAAGGGGTGAGACGTATCTGACTAAAATAGTTATGAAAAAGAATGTTGATAGCGGGATTGACAGAAGGCGACAAGAAGGCTAAAGAAAAGATAGAATTGTGTGAGGAAAGACATGAAAGAAAAATTTGGTAAATATATTTACCTATAAACTTATGATAAGGCCTATAGGACGTGGCCAGCCGATGCGCGTTGTGCTTGTCGTGCGCGTTGTGCTTGTCAGACTTGTCGGGCTTGTCGTGCTTGTCGTGCTTGTCGTGCGGCGCCAGGCGCGGGCGCGCGGCGCAGTGCGCGCCCGCCGCCAGCGGCACCAGCGCGCCCAGCGCCGCGCCGCCGCCTATCATCACCACTTCACGGAGGACGCCTGGGAGGGACAACAAATAAGACAAAAATTAGCTTTGCACAAATATCAAACGATAAAACACCTTCACTCCATGCCACATGTTTTAATTCCAACCACACCTGTGGTTGGAATTAAAACGAAGTTTAGAGATTTATAATTTAAAAAAAAATGTATTTACTTAGTATTCATTCAAAAATGGGGAAAATAAGTGTTCCCACAAAAACAATTGTTTTGTCATTTTGCCTTTCCTATTAACAAGTTAATCCGTCGTTGAATTAAATCGGGGATATCTAACTATCCCCGATTTCGCCCAAAGACAGATTGCCCCAAAACATATTACCAAAGTATGCCGCCGTGGAAGTGACAAAGCTTCCATGAAGCACAATACGTACCTAACGCAGCGTCTCTCAGATGATTATGTCTATGGTGTAAGTTGAGCATAGTCAGCAGTCGCCTCGCGCACTCGGGCCAGTCCTTACAAGCCAGTAGCAGAGCCCTAGCCTCCTTGCTGTCTCGCCTGGTCCGTAGGGTACGACATAGAGCTCTCGCCCATCGTAAGGCGGCCGTTAGTTCAGCTCGCACGGCGCCCGCGGACCCGCCCGCGCCTCCGCCGTCTACGTAGACTGCGTGGAGGCTGTGTAATGCCTTGGGAAAAATAAAGTATGTTTATATGAATGATTTTGTCTTAGTGGCAGAATATTTGCTAAAAGATTTATAAAAGATAACTACGTCACTGCTCTATAGACAAAAATCTGGTATTGTATCAGAATATGCGACCTCAAGTCAATTAAATGACACATAAAAATTTTGTCTATATCTTTTACCGCAAGAAGATCATCATTGCACCAAAAGAAAGGAAATAAGAAACATTAAACATAAAAACTTAAATCTTAAATAATTGTGTGTCTCATGGCTGCGCCAGATAGGCCCAGTTCAGCAAAATGCCCGACAACTAGTGCCCGACGGTGGTTTTCACTGAGCCTGAGATAGCGGTATAGATTTCCTCGAAATAATCATCAATAAATCTCTCAAAGACCGTTATAACTAGACGCCCAGGTCTTGCCTTACCTCTTCGTAGGTATTCAAGTAGATTCCCTCTACCTTTAATCGCATCACCTTGTAATTATAATAAATCTCCACTTACTTCAAACGTCATCTGCAATCCTCCATTATACACAACATAGAGCCTGTCGTCCTCATTCTCAACCAGCGTGCAGAACGCAGAAATTAACGTCGACCAACAAGTCCTTCCATTTAGACCTGAAAATTGATGCAAATGTAGAGCAACTGTGTTTAAGGCATATAACTCCACGATGGTAACAAAATCAGTATAAGCTGACCTTTCATCGTATTGAAGCTCCGCACTACGCTAGGCCAGCTCAAGTTGTTACCCACTGATGTGCGACCTACTGTACCATGAGTAATTGGGTTAGTTTGTAAACGATGAATGTTGGCTGCAATGGGGATGGCTACTGTGAAACCAGTGGCGCTAGCGTAGCTAGTTCTAAGGAACGTGATTGGTTGAAAATCTATTAAAGGGGAAGTGCTAAGATTACCCGCGAAATTCAAATTTTCTTATGTTTTTTTTTCCAATTTGCATTTCAGTGTCAGTTGGAAGTTGATGCAAACATGATTCGCACATGGTCCGTAACACTATGTAGTTACAATTTATTATAAATCATTAAAATCATCAATCATCATCATTGGCATAGCCTTTTCCCAATTATGTTGGGGTCGGCTGCCAGTCTCTACGGGTGGAACTGAATACCAGTATTTTACATGGAGCGACTGCCTATCTGACCTCCACAACCCAGTTAGTACGGGGTAATACGATACCCTTTGGTAAGACTGGTTCTCAGACTTTCGTGCCACTGACTACAGGTAACGACTGAAGATCTACCAATGACAGCCGGGACCAACGGCTTAAAGTGCTATCCGAGGCACGGAGGAACCTCGGTATGTAATGGGCGATTACCCATCCACGGACCAACCTAGGCAAGCGCAGCTTAACCTTAAGATCGACCCGAGCGGCTGTTATTAATTAGCCACGAGTCAAAATCATCAATACAACCCTCTAAGTTCATTTAATCCCATTCAATAACTATTTCATGAAAAAGTCATTCAATGGGGTTACATGAACTTGAGACTTGTGTTGATGATTTTAATGACTCTTTTTTTTAACTCAGTAAAGCTATATGTGTTACGGTCGCGAATCATATTTCAATCAACATACCACTTGACACTGACGTGCGAATTGTAAAAAAACGTAAGAAATTTAAATTTGGCGGGATTCCCTGGTGCTTCCACTTTAATGTCATTTTACACAGCACGTGTCTGAAAGGTGTGGTCTTATTTAACCTTTGGTATGCGGAACGTGGATCCCCGCAATCCCCGTATACTGCCAGAACGCGGATCCATGACAAAAAGACCTCACGCGTAGACATCTTTAATTTAGTTCGCGGATCCACGTTATATACCAAAGGCTAAGAGTGCGGCATAGACCATAACTGAACCACTTTCTTCATGGAACCAACATTGTAAACGCGAAGAAATATTCAGCTGTCCTAAACGTTTGCGTCATGTAAGTACTTATTGAAATTTTGTATGGGAAAAACTGAATATTTTTTCGCGATTACAATATTGGCCCGATGAAAAAAGTTGTTCAGTTTCATGACCACACATTTCTGACGCATGGTGTATTAAATACCAGACACTCAACTGACCTCTTTGGTCAGATTGGGATTAAGCTATGGTAACGCCATCTACAGTGAGCTTTGACAGGCCATCCCCATTGACTCTAGTAATACTTTTAAAAACAAAAATCGCACATAAAACTACATGTAGGTCATTCATATACTCGTTACGTGCAATAACTTGGCTACTGTGCGAAGCGGGGTAATAAATTCATATTTTAAGGAGCTTTTAAATAAAAGGTAGCTTCTACTTTACTACTACTGCTTTAAAACATTGAAAGCTAGGATCAAAAAAATCTTCCAGCAAGATTTATAACGATGGCCAACTTCAAGCCCTTTTTTACATTTGGTAAGGTTAAAATTGTATATGGTAAAAAAAAAACAAAATCAGCTGCGTTTAGCACGGTTGCTTGTACAACTACAGGTTTGCGTTTTACGAATGAGCTTCAGTTATATCAATTTACTATGAACTTTATTATAATGACATAGGAGTCTTGTGACGCGCGCTCGTGAGTTGCATGATCTAGCAGGTTTCTACAAGCGTAGTTTTTGTTTATCCTAAACCTTTTAGGTGGTCATTGATCTCATCATTATTAAGTACTTTTACTTAAGAGCCAACCCTGCTTTCGGAAAAAAAACAGTTATCCCATACATTTGTGTTCACATCATCTTCCTGCCCTTGTCCCATGTCACTTGGGGTCGGCGCAACACATTTTTTTCTTCCATTCTCCCCTGTCAGTCGTCACGCTATTCATTTACTCCTTTTTCCTTCATATCATTCTTCACACAATCCATCCATCTTTTCTTTAGTTTTCCTCTCCCTCTTCATCCATCAACATTTATATTCATCACTCATTTAGTCACATGCGATTCGTTCATTTGTGTCCTCATAAATCGTCATAATGTAGGGAACAACTTGAAGTTGTCTCTTCATTTCCAGTCTCGACCCATAGTAGACAAAAGTCGTTCAAAATGATGAGTACAATGACTCTTTAAGAAGTTTAGGGTAACAAAAAGCAAAAATTATATAAAGGTGCTCCCACCGGAGCATTCACCTGTAATGTAACTATTCAAGATTCAATTTGATATGGAACCTTGTGATTGTTACAAAGTATACAAGGTGTTTTTTTGATATCTCATAACTCTAGGGTGATGAATAAGACTGTATTAAAGAATCAATTGATATATGAATTATTTTACTTTTTTTTTTTCATTTTTCATATAAAATAATTCGACTAAGTCCCGATTATTAATGTAAAACACTCTTTTTCTTCGGTTGAAAAATTATCAAAAAGTGTCAGACTTGCACTGACTACAAGCCACCCATGTCCCTTCTTAGCCCTTTGTGTTCCAGAGCCGCGGGATCTCTTTCAAAAAGTCCCGCAGGTAAAACACTCGTACGTGAAATATGACAACGTCGCATTTTCATAGGTTTGAATGAAAATTATAATTACTCGTATTTATCAATGAAACTTAAATCCCTACACACATCGAGATGATTGATGATATCTTCGAAACTATGCATTTTTGGACCACATATTCTAGGACTTTTTCTATTATTTTTACCTATAGAATATAACCATAGAGTTATGGGATATAAAAAAAAACACGTTGTATAGTTACGGGTTGCGCACTATAATTAATTATCGGTTCGCCTCACTCAGTGGTGTAATGTTAGAATCTGAACTGTTACATTATAGACGAATTCTTCTGGTGAGGGGATCACCTTACGAGGCATCGGGTTAACAAAAAACTGAAGTTGTCTAAGCCATAAAAAGTAGGATAAGTCTACAAGCTACATTCTATTAGTGTTAGAAGTGTATGATACCTATGTGCTCACCCTGTAAGTAGGCGGAGAGCGTGCTTCTTCTGAACGCGGCAGCTTCTCTGCCGTCAGCCGACTCGCTGCCGCTGCTCGCGCCGTTGCCGCTGCCGTTGCCACTGCTCGTGCTGCCGTTATTGCCGTTGCCGTTGTTGCCGCCGCGAGCTGCAAGGATGCGGGCGAGCCTGGAAAGAGAAGGTTTTTTTTTATAGATATGGCTTTCATTGCCACCTCTATTTTTCATCATGTTACTGAAAGTATCAAACACGCGCAGTGTCTTTACAGCACTTGAGGAAGAATTTATAGAAATACGCGGGCGCGTCAGCTTCTTTAAAATTGTTAAAGAAGAATTGAAGTGACAGTGGTGGCCGTCAGTAATTCAGTATTTATCAGAAGTGTTTTTAAGACCTAATCAGTTGCATGTGTTTTCACCACAATTTGATTCAAGTTAAACAAGTCTATTTTTCCCAAATTTTGTCACTGTAACATACACAATTACATAATAAGATCCATTATAAACTGACCTCAACAGCTCGTCAGCCGCGCCGGGGTACAGATGGGCGTGCGGCGCGATGTTCCTGAACGCCCAGTGTATGTTCTGGTGCTGTGCCAGCGAGCGCGCGAACGCACTGGAGCGGCGGCAGCACAGGCGGAGCAGCGCGTAGTACGGCGGGAGCATGGCGCGGTTGTACGCTACTACCTCGCCGTCTTCGTGGTCCGCGCTGTGGGAAGAGATAAATGGATTAATTGGACCAGCAAAACCATAGAACTAACTGTAGACACACTCAAGAACTGTACTGTATTGTATGATTAAAGCCTAGCTCCCGTTTCCACACAACTTGTCTTCGAATTTTAACTTGCACCTTATGTGTACTTAGACTACGTGTAGCCAACATTGTGAAAAGGTGTTACGTGGCTACTATGTGGGTAAGTAATGAGTTTGAAAATTGCTTATCATTTTCGAACATAACCGTACCTAAGTTGAATTAATTAAAGTTCTACCTAACTAATAACCTAATATAAGTGGCACAGGCTAAAACTTCCAGCTTCAAAGTGATCCGACCTTTTGTTGCTTAGTATAATAAATAAATACAACCTATTTTTTATTTAAGACAGGTTAATAACGTCATTTTGGTAAATAACCGTATAAAAATCAAAAGAAAATTGACACTGATTGAATTTAAATAGAAAAAACAAAAAGAGAAATTCTCAGGGGACACCCGGGTTTGAACCGGGGACCTCTCGATCTGCAGTCGAATGCTCTACCACTGAGCTATATCCCCATTGACAATGTAGACGAAATAACGCAACTGTTCATTTGTTTGATATCCTGATGCATCAAAGAATGCACTATCAGCTGAAAATTATTGAGAAATCTCTGATTATATTCCGATTAGTAGTAATTTAAAACATGTTTGTGCTTCATTTATCAGTTGGCAAGTGAGTGAAACGCTTATTATTTTTTGTACACATACTCGAATATTGTTGTTTGGAATATTATGAAACTTGATGATTTAACATTTTAGTAACATACAAAATTATGATATAATAAAATCATGCCATTACAGCTGCCGGCCGTGACTTCCTTTTTATAAACAAACTTCGTTAATGACGTTCAAATAAGACCAGCCTGATATCAAGATAACGTCCAGTTAAAATATTGTTTTTTTTCCCATTTTCAATGTTTCAGTCTTTATTAGTGTGTGTACTGAGCGATTTCTGTCATAGAAAGAACTATTTATCTGTTAAGCCTTTTCCCAACTATATTAGGGTTTTCAATCTATTTTTATTTTATTTATTTTTTATTCAAAATCAATCTAACCGAATGAAGCTGTATACTAGTATTTTGCCTTGAGTGACTGCCTATCCCGGCGAGATACACTCCACTCACACTTTAAGCAGTCGGATTCTGACTGCTTGAATATCTGCTTATCCAAACTGGGATAATCGACACTTCAAGAATAAATAAATAAAATAAATGCTACCCTTTTTAACCCTTTGGTGAGAAATGTCATCTCATCTATAAAGGACTGTTATCTACAGGGTGTAACAAGACCCTTAACGAAGCCGTCAACCAAGCATTCTGTACATCAAACTAAGTAACTTTACGCAAAAAATATTGACCACTTTTTTTTGAGGTGAAAAATCACGTTTTACGGTAAGACTCAATGTGAGGCACTCAAAACATTGGGCTGATGGATGCATAGAATAGTACGGGGGTCGCGGAGGTGTTTATAGTAAAAATCTTATATTAAAAGCATGTATTAAAAAAACTTGAAACTTTGACCACCAATATCTCCGTAACTAGAAGGTTCCCAGGTATGGTCTAACAAAAAAAATGCTCGCAATGACGGGAAGAACAAGTGCCTTTCGGCTTCGTTAAGGGTCTAGTTACGCCCTTTATGAATGGAAAGGCAATGTATTCTTTCCTTCTGACCAACTTTGCTTGTTATAACACCTTTTTATCATTGCGGAACGCTAATAAAGTGAATATGAATTTGTGTACATCCCTGTCGTTTACCTAATTTAGAATGTAATTAAATAAATAGTACTCACAGTATATAATTAAAAGCGATATGTTTAGTGAGCCGCTGGTTGGCAACGGCTAGCTGCACGTTCTCGGGACAGTCCACGGACACGGCGTGCCAGAACGTGAGCAGCGCCTGCTTGTTGGGGTGTACCGCCACGGAAGGCTCCGAGATGGCGGGGTGGTACAGCTCCCAAAGGTCGTTGAAGTATTGGCCGAACTGCGGAGGGGAATGGTTTCAAATTAGACGAACATACTATACTGTGTAAAATTACAACATTACTTTTGTATATGCGAAACCTGATACACGTGTATTACTATTTTTATGTAAAGAATCTATGTACAAAATTTCAAAACTGTATCATGAAAAATCACAAAGTTATAAGCTTGTTTTGTTACCTAGTTGTCCGCACAAAAACGCGGTCACCACGCAGCGCGCGCCTCCAGCTTCGTCTTGAGCTCATTGATAATAGTAATTTGGCAGTAGGTACCTAAATTATTGCGATAGGTACTCAAAGTCGCTCGGTATTCAACTTTTAACTTTTGTAAATATTTTTGGAAAAAAACATAACATGGTTTAAAAAATATTGGAATCGATTCAGTTACTTATTCTGAACAAACTATATTCAGGTGTCGTCTATACTAAAAATAATGTTGTATACTTATAGATAAATAATTAATGTATAAGCTTACAATTGCTCTGTTAAATTTTAATTCCAAAAGAGAAATGATTGAACATTGTATTTTTTAAATTCTTTTTATAGTAAAATTTGGTTTCACGGAACAGAAAAAACGGCTTGTAGGCTGAAATCACGTAGTGCTAAAACAAACTCAACATTTGACTGGAATAACTATTATGGTAATATTGATCCAATAATAGTTAGTCTTTTGCAAAAGATGTGGTACATTCATAGCTCATCATCTTCCTGCCCTTGACCCATGTTACTTGGGGTCGGTGCAACACGTTTTTTCTTCCATTCTCCCCTCTTAACCGTCACGCTATCATTGACACCTTTTTCCTTCATATCATTCCTCACACAATCCATCGTTTCCTTGGTCTTCATCTCCCTCTGCGTTCATCAACACTCATCACTCTTTTAGTCACATGCGATTCGTTTACATTCATAGCTATTACATAATAATTGACGCAAACGATATAACTTACGGTTGATGTGTCGCAACGCTTTTTGGACATCTTTTTCCAAACAAAAATTGTCTGACTAGCTTTATGCCAGGAATAAAAGATTTCTACTGTTGGAATAATGAACCCTTATTAAACTATAACTTGACAAAACAGTTCGTTCGCTCAGTAGTACTTACCATGAGTTTTTCAACCCTGCTAACGACACAGTAGGACATGACTCCGAAGTAGGCCGTCAATTTCATGGTGCCGTGCACCGCTATATCTGTGTACTTGCGCGCCGCCTTCAGCTTGCCCAGCAGCATCGTGTACACCTGGGGACGAAGCATGAGTTTCATTACTATTGTTACAATTGTTTTTTTAACGCCACGAAAATCTTTGGATGTTTAAATAACATTCACGTATTCGATATTGAAAAATGTTGTTAGTGCTGAAAAACAGAATATTTTAGATCCCTAGATCATGTCTGGCTGAAATAAGCTCTCCAGACAAGCCATTCATCTTAGGCGCGTCGCTAATAGATTTGTCGAACTGGCGTTGCGGCGGGCGGCTACGCTTCCATCCGCGCTTGATCATTTGGGCGACGGGTCATAGTCTAGCGACACATTTGTGGAAAATACACGACGTGAGTACTACGCTTTGTAGGCTTTGTATATTCCAAGCGAACAAGAAATTCGGACTACTTATGAGTTAGTATCAAACCTGATCGATGACCTGGTGAAGGTCGTATTCACATATATTTAGTATGGGATCTTGCGGATGTTCGTTTTGCAGTGATTTTTTTTTCGTGTGAATGAGGATGATGTTCTTACCTGATGCAGCGTATGATGCGCGGTGTCCGGCAGCTTGGAGTGGTTGGCGTGCGCGGCGTGCGGCGCGTGCGGGTGGTGCGGCGGCGCGGGCGCGGCCGGGCGCGCGCGCGAGTAGCCCGCGCGGAAGTGCTGCGACGGCACCAGCGCCACCAGCAGCAGCGCCGCCGCCGCGCGCACCCGCGCCGCGCCCGCGCCCAGCAGCTGCGCCTCCACCCAGCGCTCCGCCGTGCGCAGCGCCCACGCGTGGGCCGCTTTGTTGCGGGGGACCTGACAACGAAACACAAAACTGTAGGTACTACGATCACACAGACATTTCAACAACAGTCCGTCTGAATATCTTGAACTTCAGTTCTATTTGCTATACATTTTTGAACCGTATGTGTACCCACCTGTAGAGCGAGCCACTCTAGCGCAGCATGCGGACACACGTCAGCCACGTCCCATAACCTAGCTAACACGAGTTGCGTGAAGCAGGGCAGGCCGCCTGTAGCGCCGGCGCCGCCGCCGCTGCCTTCCACCAGCAACGTTAGTAGCTTAAAAAATGGACCGCAGCTCTGGAAATTAAAATAAGTTTACTACATTATCATCATCATATCATAATCATTTTATTATCAGGCAACTAAGGCCCATAGATAAAATATAAAAAAATAACTTTTCACAACAATAATAAACTAATACATATTGTAAACCTTATGAAACTATACACGTAACGTTGTTGACGGCGTCATGTTTCGCTGCGTAGTGTCGCGTAACCGTCCTCGGAAACATCGATATTAGACACCATTTGGCCAGAAGTTCTCTTTCAAGCAGGTCTGTAGATGGTGGGTCCAAATCCAATCCTAAATTTCTTCTACCGGATTCAAAATATATGGCATATACGTTTTTATGAAATAAAATGCTTACCTCAGAATGTTTGGCAATGGCCTGAAAGATCATGTTAACTATCTTCTGAGCGAGCGGCTCGTTCCACCGGCAGAGCGCGAAGATAAGCGAGCGCGTCTGCTGCAAGTTGAGACAGTCGCGCGTCTGCTGGTAGATGAAAGGAAACCCCTGTGGATATGAAAGTTTAAGAGTTAAATATTGTAAAAGTGCTGCTGGATTTTCAACTTTCAGCGCTAAGCCGAACGATGCAATTCCAACGGCACGCTGAAATACCTTACGGCCCTTCAAATTTTCACCATCGATATTATTCCAAAGACGTCCAAAAATGAACTGAACTGATCATTTCAAGACACATCGAGCTGAAGAATAAAATTGTTACAAAAGTTTGAGTGCGTACACGACCCACAAAAGCCGATCTGAAAGATCCCGGAGACCACCGAACCAATCAACGGCTTTTTTTCTCCCATATTCCTTATTATGCAAACTTTTAGAGTGAAACGTGGGCGAAAAAAATCTTCAAATTTAAGTATGCGATTATTTTAGTGACAATATAAAGGGTGATAAAATACCCTTGACGAAGCCGAAAGGCACTTGTTCTCCCCGTCATTGCGATCGTTTTTTTGTTCTAGACCATACCTGGGAACCTTCTAGTTACGGAGATATTGGAGGTCAAAGTTGCAATTTTTTCAAGTTTTTTTTAAACACTACTTTTTAAGGATTTAACGTTACTTTAATTACCTTCATGACCTGTTTACTATTCAATCCAGTTTTACCGTAAAACTTGTTTTTTTCACCCCAAAAAAAAGTCGTTTCTCAGCAATATTTTTTGCGTAGGGTCACTTAGTTTGATGTACATAATGCTTGGTTGACGGCTTCGTGAGGGGTCTGTTTACACCCTATGTATGTTTAAAGACAAAATAAAAGTTGTAATATATCTCATGTTCTATTTACCTTCGCATGCAATAACGCTCTAGCATCAGGTTCCAACAATGCGAGATGTCCCGCCGCATCTCGTGACCGCTCCACTAGCCCAGCTACTAGGGCTACCATCTTGTCTAGGGCTCCGGGTCGTAACTTGTCCCCACCGCTTTCAGCGTTAGTGCTCCCGCTACCGCTGCCGCCCGCTTCTTCGGTCGGCGACTCCGCCTGTATAAAGGATGCAACTTATTACAGTAATAACATGGCTACCAACTTGCTGGCTGGCCATTATCGAACTTTATACCACAGCATGACATGTTCATATGATACAAACTCGTAGTGACAATAACACGCAAATGAAGAAAATATCTAAAGCTGAAAGCCTAACGGTTCACCAAAACGATGTATTTATATTATTTTTTTGTTTAATTTATGTAAACTTCTTGAATACTACTCGAGAACTGATATCTGATCTGTTCTATTGTGTTAATATTGCTACCATACAGATTTTCAGGTAAATACATACTCAGCTGATATCTACAAGTAGCATAAGATGATAATAAGAAAAATCTCACTCGTGAATGGGAAAGACAAGTCAAAGCTGATTGTAGATGGCGTGTCCATAGCTTAGTCCCAATCGACCAATGAGGTCAAGCCATTTTCAAATATAAAATGACATTGACAGATTTTCAACCAATGACGATGCTTGGTACAAGCGATGCTAGCGCCATTAAATTTACTGTGGCCTTCCCCATTACCCAGAAATTAAATACTTAGAGCACAAATTATTACCCCTTGTAATATTTAAGGTAAAAGAAATGAAGCTTGTACATACGGCGGCACATGAAGCTGTACATATCTAGTATAACTTGGCCTCGCTTTGTATAGACTTTCTGTACAATGAGAGATCCGCATAAATTGGTTTTGTATAGCTTGATTGGCCGTCGTACGTACAAAGTAAACAGTTCTTTAAAATAAATCAAAACCAGAAGGAAATCTAACACTCACCACCGTAGCATTCTGTCCAAGATAAAAGTTGACCATGCTGGATATGGCGTTGATGCGCAACATGAACTTGCCCTCTTCCTCGCCCATCTTACTGAACTCGTACAGTAAGCTGAAATACTCCGTCAGGTGGCGCAAGTGAGATCTTGCGCCGTTCTCCATCTAATTACAAAAAGATGAATACTATAACACGCATGTTTCGAACATCTATATATATATAAAGGAATCCTTATTTCCCTTGGTCACGGCATCACGCATGAACGGCTGGACCGATTTCGCTAATTCTTTTTTTATTCTGTTTGTTACTGTCAGAAGGTTCTTAGGTAGGTAGTAGGAAAAGGTGCACTGCAACGCATGTCGGGTACAGCTAGTTCTTCATAGATGTGTATGTGTATGTGCGTAGATTCAAGATACACGTATAACACGTGTTATATTGACTGCTTTTCGATAATTAAAGGGTAAGGTCAAAGTCATTGATAGTGAGTTTCGACGCACTAGTCGTCTTTATACTGTAGAAGTATGTGGTTCTGAATTTAAATGGGAGATGTTCAAAAATTTTATCCGATACATTATTTAACATTGGCATTGGCATTGGCGCAGGACATTATTTTACATAATTCATAACATAACATCATGCCTGTAATCCCCCGAAGGGTAAGGCAGAGGTGTACCTAATAGTACACCCACATTTCGCAGTTAAGTTAAATCCCATGTAATAGAGGGCGAGCCTATTGCCATCAACCGGGCGCAAATCCAGACTCCGTGGCTGCTACTGATGGGAAAACCCAATAACACTTTGCCCGACCTCGGAATCGAACCCTGAACCTCATGCCCAGTAGTCGCACTTGCAACCACAAGGCCAATGAGGCAGTCATTACATAAGACATTATTTTATCTATATACATTTTATTTTGCATTATAGACTATTATTGCCATGTTTTGATATTATTCTGCGCAAATAGACCACCACAAACCTTACTTGCTACTATGTAAACTGTATAAAGGTGCGTCCAGACTGAGTAACATTTTACAAAATTTTTGTTTTATAACTCGTCTAATTAATACAACATTGCTAACCTCTCTATTGAGTCATGTTAAATAACCATGTTTTATAACATGTTATGTTATTAGTGCGGACACACCCTAATAAACGCGTACTCACCAATGCTAACAACATCCTTATAAACCTAGTAACACAACTCGCTTCTCCCAACTTGCTATTATCCTCGCCTTCCTCCATACCTTGCAGGTATAAGGCACAATGACTAGACCTGAAACAAAGCAACACTATTATAAAAAAAAAAAATATTTTGGAAAAGTCCTTAATAAAAGAAATTTATAATCTATGGATTTGTAATTGGATTTCTGGTGACTATGGTCTCCATTTTTGTTTGTTTCTATGAGCAGTAAGTCCTCCATGTACTAAAATAAATAAATAAATGTCAGTCACAATGTTCTTTTTTATATTTTTAGACTTTTCGAGTGTATGACAAACGTGCGCTGGAGTTCAAAATCAGCGTAAAGTGGTGTACCTTGTGTTGCCATCTGGCATTATGCTGAGCTGAGGCCCTTTTGGCATTAACCGCTTTGTTTATTTATTGTTTAATTTTAACGTGTTTCTGTTTGTTACAATGCCAATACACACAATTTTTTTTTCAAAATGTATTATTTATTTAGACACAAGCTTGTTGTTCGAGATGCATCTACTACATAAAATCAGGGAAATAAATTGTTAATTAAATTGACTACGAACTTAAATTGTCCGTGTTTTCAAATCCGAATAGGCAAATTTTCTAATACAAAACTTATTTTACAATTAAATATTTTATGTAGCGTGTTTTTCGGTAGTGTGTGTTGCGTCGGTAGTGACGTCAAAGTCTTTGAGTCAAAGAAACACTTTTATTTGAAAAGTACTTAAAGTTTCACTAAGATTTTATTTTAATATTGTTATTGCAATGTTTACTTGAATAAAGCACGAAACGGTGATAACACGGCAAATTGACGTAGGGTGTCGCATTGCCCAAGAATCATTTTCCTTGTTTCTTCTTGGCTTTATTATACAAGCGGTTTATTTTTTAAAGTTTTGTCTTAGTAACAGAAATCTTCCAGGCTAAGTAAACCGCAATTTGAAATTGTGTCGCAACAGATAATTTTCGATGATTTAATAAACATTCATTCTCTTCCACAAAGGCACCTTAAAAATATGAAGACACTACATCTGATAAATCCTTTGTGGGAGACTGGTATCTGCACTAAGAAAAACCTGTCACAGAGATTATCCGACCCCCCCTAAAAACAGTGTTTGAGTAATTAATCTTAAGTTTATAATGATAACAAGTTATTTAAACCTTTGGTAGAAGAACACAGTATTTAAACGAAAATAAAGGCAAAAAAAAATCTGGTGTGGTGTGGTGAGGTGCGGTGGTGTGGTGTGGTGTGGTGTGGTGTGGTGTGGTGTGGTGTGGTGTGGTGTGGTGTGGAGTAGCGTGTTGTGGATGGATTGATTGTTGGACTGATAAATGTAATGTAATTAAATCTATGTTTGTCTTACCTGAGTCTTTGTATAACATGCATACAAAGCCTTTGAAACATTTGCCGAACCATCTGATTCGGACATTTAATTAACACCTGCAACAAAACAAACATTTGCTTACAATACACCAAAGGAGGAGCTCGTGGCTAAATAATAACAGCCGCTTGGATCAATATTCAGGTTTAGCCGCGCTTGCCTAGGTTGGTCTGTGGATGGGTGACCACCCATTGCATACCGAGTTTCCTCCGTGCCTCGGAAAGCACGTTAAGCCTTTGGTCCCGGCTGTCATTTGTAGATCTTTGACAGTCGTTACAGGTAGTCAGTGGCCCGAAAGTCTGATAACCAGTCTTACCAAGGGGTATCGTATTACCCAGTACTAACTGGGTTGTGGAGGTCATACAGGCAGTCGTTTCATGTAAAAATACTGGTACTCAGCTGCATCCGGTTCGACTGGAAGCCGACCCCAACATAATTGGGAAAAGGCTAGGCAGATGCAGATGACACCAAACAAGTCAGTCATATACAGAGTCTGTAATATTATACCAATTTAAACCTTATGCATAAAAGTCAAAAGAGAGTGTACTCACTTGCATCGGCCACCACGTGTCGTCGGCCATATGCCCTAGGAACCACTCTGAAGCTGCAGCAGATGCGTTGAACTGCTTCGTCACCAACTCTACCCATGACACCATTGTTGGCTATGAATTACAAACAAAAAGAACATCTTTATTAGGAAACTCCCAATTTCAGAAAGCTCGTGAGTTAGCTATTGAGATTAGCAGACCAAAACAACATTTAATTATGCATGTATTACCTAACATTTTTCACCCATAAACAAGTTGTCAAAGTTGTGACACTAGACAAGTATTAAACTAGTCAAACGTGTATCATTACATGTTAGCTTTGTTTCAGACATGTATTGTGAACCGTGTTTTCTATAAGTTTGTGAAAATTTGTCTTTACAACATGTTTTAGTTTAAAACAATAAAACGAGACTGAAGGCACAACATGTTTGATACCTAGATGTAAACGTGGTTAGAAATTTAAAATTATGTCTTACAAATCCATAAGACAGAATTCCAATGTCTTACCTTTTCCTTAGCATGAATGAAAGTCTCAATAAAGAATGACGTAGACAGCCGTGCTGCGATCTCTGTGACCTCCGGCTTCAGAGTCATCAGTGACTGCGGCACAGAGCTGCACATCTGACCCATAAACCTGTATACAAAATATAACCATGATAAATCAAATCATGTCAAAGTTAAGGCAGTGAATATCGAGTTCGACAAGTAATCATCATCATGCCTGCGGAAATACACAGCTGGACCTAGGCCTACCTAAAGCCTCGGCACGTGGATTGGTCCCGTTCTTCTCGTATCTAGCAGATTCCCACAGCCTTCATCAGGTCATCGATCCACATTATCGGAGAACTTCCAACGCTGCATTTTCCGATACGTGAATTACGCATACATAACTGCATTTGTAGCTGTCGGCGTCGAACTGAACGTTGAGAATCCAACAGAACATTTCTTTGGCGAGTAAAAAATCGTCCTATTGAACTATCAACCATTGGTGTTAAGCCGACCTTTTTTTATAAATATGTTCGTGCGTATGTTGGCTTATACTTACGTGAAGTACGCATGCTGGAAAATATTCTTGTCGTGTAAAAACTGCATGTTGTCGTCCCATATCCACTTGAGTAGGTCGGGAGGCAGCTTGATGCAAGGTGACGCGTCGCTGCTGCGTCGTTCCACTGATGAGCTTGGACTAGCTCCTTCGGCTGTTGATGGCTGGAATACAAGGGGCTTAGGTTAGATGGGTCGGACAAAATATAAGGTGTAAACCGACGCTTCACTAAGCCGTGAACCAAGCATTCTGTACCTCAAACTAAATAACTCAACGCAAACATTATTGCTGGAAAACCATTTATTTTTTAGTTAAAAATCACGTTTGACGGTAGGACTCAATGTAACGCACTCGAAAACATTGTGTTGATGGATGCTATGAAAAGTAGAGAGATCACGGAGGTATTTAAAACCTCCTCCTCCTTCAGTTATAACATTAAAAACTAGTATTTAAAAAAAAAAAGGGGCAAAGTAGGAACTTTAACCTCCAATATCTCCATAACTAGAAGGTTCCCAGATATGGTCCAGAACAAAAAAAAATATCGCAATGGCAGGTAGGTCAAGTGCCTTTCGGCTTCGTTAAGGGTCTTTTTACACCCTTTATGTTGTTTCCATTATCCACTGGGCCGTGTTGTTTACATATTGGCTTTAATTCATCATGTACCCCTTCAAAAGTGGAATCAATGATAGTTGAATATTAAAGTTAAACTTCTAGTGTGATTTCAAAATTCAAATTTCGGTGAACGCTCTTCTCGACACCATTGAAGAGTGCACGTTGACTTAAAGATTCTTTTCTTTTACTCCAACATTTTAAGACATATCTACAGTACTTTGGTTCCTTGCAGGCACGCGTTATTGGCAGTAATTAAAAAATATATATATTAGAAGTATCTCCTTTCAAAGCTACCTGTGGCTCTTCCTGTTGCCCACACTCGGAGCCGCGCTGACTGCGCGGCGGACTCCACTCGTAGAACAACATGTACGCGCTGTTCGTCTTCTCGAACGAAAAGTCCATGAATTTGTCCGTTACTGAGTCGTAGGTTTTGCTCTGGAAGAGTTTCGAAAATGCAAATTTTAGATTAGAATATTTTACTACGAGATAAACTTCCAAAACGTTAGCTGATGCTAACGTTGAATACGAACCATTTTAGTAATCCTTCGCGACATATGATGACTCCATTGTCAGCAGCAACCTGTCGTGATGTTCAATCGCGAATGAACTATAAATGCATACTAACCGTCATCTCCCCACCGAAGCACTCGGCCGCGAGGAGCGCAGGATCGAACGTTTTGACTTCAGCGTCATTGAACAGCAGCCACCGGTCGTGATGTTCATGTTCTCGGTCGCGAATGAACGAGTAGTAGTGCCCGCCGTCAGCGGTGCCCGTGTGCACTGTCACGCCTATTAGCTCGTACCTGTTCGAGGAAGAAAGATAATATGGGTTTAAAATGACTGGCTTTCATAAAGAGTTACGGGTTGTGTCAACTTTAAGTGTCGCCAAATTGCTCAGAAGTTATTACTATATCATTGATGAGCATCTTGTAAGATTGCGCAGATTTTTGAGAAATGCGCTATTTTAAGAGTTTGCGCAGTTGTTGTACCTTGCGCAGAATTTTTAAATTTGTGTAAATTGTTGTAATTTTAGTCTTAAGTCGCGGACAACTTTAACTGCGCGATTTAGGAATTTGATGTTAGTTTTTCATTACTGACATAGATGGCGCTGTAATATTGCTAATTCTATATGATGGCTGTCTTATCGATATATTCCAGGCAGACCTTTGGATGGACTGTACCAATTTAAAATATAAACGGGGGGTACTCAGTGGTGTACTGAGTATGTGAGTATGAATATTTAAAAAAAAAATTGTAGTACTAATCATACACAAATATTTAAAAAAAAAAAAAATAACTTTATATTTCAGTTATATGTATTTATATATCAATAATATAAATACAATGCATAAATAAATATATTTATATAAATATTATATGGTATATAATACATATTACAGGTTATACAGATTTTTAGAAACAAACAAAAAATAAAAGGACATACTCGTAATGCTCCTCAAATTCTGAGTTATCTTCAACCTCTGCTGCAGTAGGACTAGCTTCGCCATCTTTCTTTTCGGCTAATAATTTGTTTTTCTCTTCTGAAAAAAGAAAATCATTTTTAAATAATTTCTTCTATTTTCTATTACAAAATCAAATATCTCTCAGTCAGTAATATTTATTATAAATATAAATTGATTCTACTGAATCACTCTTGGTACACAAAAGCTAAATCCACAATGAATTTCAACCGTAAATAGTTGTGCGTAGAGTTTAAAACAGTAAGGTCTAGTGGTACCTACACATGTATACCAAGAGTGTTTGAGAGTTAGTTAGTTTTTCTTCGCATTGAAATTTACAATGGGTGTAAAAATACCCTTAACAAAGCCAAAAGGCACTTGTTTTCCCCGTCATTGCGATCATTTCTTTTGTTCTAGACAATAGTTGGAACATTCTGGGCATTGTTGGGCTGGGAATTTTCTATTTACGGATATATTGGGGGTCACAGTTCCAACGCTTTTGTTTTGAAGTACAAGTTTTTATTGTTATATTTACTTTAAATACTTCCACTACCCCCGTACTATTCAATGAATCTATCAGCACAATGTTTTGAGTGCGTTACTTTGAGTCCTACCATAGAACATGATTTTTTCACCCCAAAAATAAAGTTGCCTGCAATATTTTTTGCGTAGAGTTACTTAGTTTGATGTACAGAAAGCTTGGTTGACGGCTTCGTGAAGGGTCCGTTTACACCTTGTATGATCAAAATACCTTGATACTGTGCGGGCATGAGATGTTTCTCCACATAACCGGACATGTCGAGCCTCATGGGGAACGAGAAGTGAGTGTTGACTTTCTCTTTCAGCATGGTCAACATGTTGAAAGTGTACCGCATCGTGTTGAAGCAGAGAATGCGCGGGAGTTTCTTGAAGCATGCCCTGGAAATATAAGGAAATATCACATTTGTTTTTTCATAAATAAACGGTATTTTCCAAAGTTGTATTAGTCGATCTTGTATACAAGAGGTACTTATATACAAGTTCAAAAAGCTCGGCGAGCATTACTCAACAAATGTTGAAGAGCCGACGTTAGTACATAAGGAAAATGTACCCGAAACGACAAAAAGGAGATCTGCTAGAAGAGATTTCTTAATGAAACAACCGGTACCTTTGTCTGTTTGTTATTTCCTGTATGTTTTGTGTGTACAATGTACATAAATAAATATATTAATACAGGGTGGCAGGTACACTGACACTAGCACGGTTACCACGTATTCAGTACATCATTCTGAAAAAAAATTCAGCTGTCCCATACACATTGACCGTGTAGGTATTGCAGTTTTGAAGGAATCAGCTGTTTTTTTTAAATGGATTCAGAATGATGTTCTGAATACGTGGTAACAGTGCTAGAGTTAGTTAGTAGCGTTTTAGCGTCGGTATCCCTTCCACCTTGTATAATCGGTAAGACCATGAACACTTAAAATGGGAGCGGATTGTAGGCAATGACTTGACGACATGAACGTTTTGTTTTTATTAGAGCAAGCCCGGCTTTTGGGCTTGTATGAAGGTAGCTCTTACAAAAAAGAAGGTATAGTTTTACTTACCGTTTCTCCGCGCGCACTTTGTTCGCGCACTGCGAGCAGGTGTAGCAGTTGTCTCCCTCTAGTGTGTCCTTCACGGTGACTTCGTCTAGACTCTGATGCAAGTTTCGCATGTCCGCTACTTGACAACGGACTGTGTAGAACTCTTCTAGTGTTCGGGATACGTGGGGGCAGTCCTGGGGACAAATATGACATAGTTAACAAGCGATGAATATTATTATCTCGTTAGTTCGAGCCACTGCACCCGACTTACAGCCAGTAGGCACCAATGTGAAGCTCCGGGACTTAAAGTCCTAGTCAGATTATTTATTTATCTGTGTAGCGAGAAAATGAAATAAGGTCATAATAGTTATAGATTCATCGTCCCTCGATATTATTATCAACCCGCAATCAATTTGACACAGTTACAATAACAAACTATCAATAAAATTGAACCCCTAAGCTGTCATTTTTACTGATGAAGCTGCTTGCAGTCACCACTCTAGGATATCTAGAAGCTAGTATTTATTACGAAGAAGACTAAAATTCAAAGACACACACTCAACTTTTGAAAATCTAGAATTTACAAACCTGTCTACTGGAGTCGATAACATAAGGCTCAAATTAAAACGAAACTCTGCTCTATTACCTGATTAAAACTTAATTATAACACCACAATGATAACTCACCAGCGACACCACATTATTACTCAGCACTCCACAGAACAGCGTCTTCACAAGTTTCTTCAACTCAGGGGTCATCTCCTCAAGCTTAGAGACCAGGTCTATGAAGAACTCCGCCATGTCCTTCTGTTCCCCGGTGTTGAGGGGCTGGTGGTCCATTTGGTAGACTTTGCAGAAGCTGCGGGGGTTGTAGGCTTTGCGCTCGCTTTCCTGGTGGGGGAATGATGTATAGGTTTAAGATTAAGCCATGGAATTAAAGAGCAATGTGTTTGAGATGAAAGAGTTTTGTTCGCCTGGTTTTTATCTAATGGTGGCACTATACTTGGCAGATTTAGGCAAATATTCGCCTTCTATGATTAACAAAGAGAACTTTATCTCAATAGGCATAAAGAACGTTTTGTTTCGATTCAATATCGCGAAAATTTTGACCAATACGCCATGTGAAGTACTAGCATAAAAGATTGGACTCGTTAATTTCGTCCTACCGCATCAAAAAATGATTATGTTTTAGTTTCGTTTACAATTGCATTTGAATAGTATTTCTCAGTGTTTTTTATTTATTTCAGCGTAAATACTTTTCTGCGCGACCTAAGTATGGTGATCGTTAATCTATTGGTTTAAAATATTTGATTGTTTGCCTAGGGACGCAAGTCGGCCCGGAGTATCAATTTCACTAGAACACCGCCTGCACACAGCCATCTTTAATATTTTCCAGGGTGCTTCACCTTGAGTTTGTACGCACGACGACCAATCAAGCTATGCAAAACCAAATTAAGCTGGTCTCTCATCGTACGGGAAGCTCATACAAAGCGAATTCAGGTTATACTGGTTATGTATAGCTTGATGTGCCGCCGTGTGTACAGCGTTTACAGTGCGAGGACACTCTTAGCCTCTTATCCTTACACTAGCCTTATTTTAACTGACGTCACTGAGCTACATATCCATAATATATCTAACATTATATCATGACATTACATCGTAATGAATTATAATGACATACATTTCTTTGAATTGAATTTATATTGATTTTGAATTATTATTAAGTTAAGACTAATAATGTTCGCACCAATGTGGAATGTAGTGTTTGTTTTTTCTTGGCTTTATGATGATTATTTAATTTTTGAGTTACATTTATTGTTAAAACCACTGTTCGACACAAATGTAAATTTGTTGAAGAATAAAATAAAACAAAAAAATAAAATAAATACAAAAATCACCAGATGCATTAAAACAAGTGACGATCAATACCACTCTACAAGAACCATGAAACTCACCATAAGATAAGCAAACATCCTCTGCATCTCATGCAGCGTGGCCGAATGCCTGCTGGCAGCCGGATCGGCTTGCAGCAGCGCCGCTCTCGCCTGAGGCATCATGTACAGGTGCTGCATGCACGACGCCATGTAGCACGTGGCTCCCAGGTTCGTCAGCCCCACGTACCCGCACTCATTACGAGATTCCTCGGCCGGCCAGTAGTCCCAAGGGTACGAGGTCTGGGGTCCTGGTTCGAAACGGTAGCCTTTGAAGAAGAGAATATTAGTTTTAGTGTTTATTTTGTTACACAGGGTAAAATTTAAGTCTAAAGTACGCCTAATTAGAGATTCCTAACTAAAAGTCGTAAACGTAAAGGCTGATTTTATGACAAATTAATGTTTTATTATCAATCCATGCTGAAAGGAGACACAGAACAGAACAACAGGAGTAACAGAATGTAATGTTAATGCACATAAGTATATCCTCTTCTGCAAATCTCTCTAAATTAGGTTTGCTGTAAGAAAACCCAATTCTGGGTTAAGCTCGCCGTTGTACATAAGCTATATATTGTAATTTGTGTGTATATTCGTTATTTTGTGTGCAATAAAGAATAAAGGAACAACCGCAAATGACGCAACCCAAATACTGAAGGACTGCCTGAGATTTTACCATTCGTCATTAGTATTCGATGTGATGAAGACCGTACCGTACAGTCGAGACATGTATGGCATGACCTCAGGTTTGCTTAACCCCAAATTAGACTCAGGTTTGCTTAACGCCTCTACGAATTTTTGGCCGTTCTTATGTTGGCTATTCCTAATTCGTGATGCTTTTCTTTTCAGTATCCAAGATGGTATGTACAATCCGTTTCCTATCCATCTTACTTCCATTTAAAGAAGTATCAACTTTATACCAGTGTTAATTATGATCCTATCCCCTCCAAAAAAGGTTACAACTCACCAGGCTTATGATGTTCCATGAGCTTGTTATGCAGTACCATGTAGTTGTCGGGCGCGCCCCGCACGAGCTCCACCAGCAGGTCGTAGGCCGCCGCGCGCGACTTCTGCGACTTGCACTTCGGCAGGTTGCGGTTCTCCGGGTTCGGCACGTCGAAGAGGAAGCCGAATACCTGTGGGAGTAAATAGAATTTACAGTGTAAATGACCACATGATTTTTGGCAAGATTTTCTAGTCAGACATTAACGTTAACTATAAAAGTTGAAGGAGCCGACCTCACTTACTGGCTGGAGCTCACAGACTCGAGTGAATGGTTAACGCAAGTTTTTGATATTTTATAAATTAGAGATAATTCTACAGCATTGGTCATAATAACTTCTATAAATGATCCTGATTTTGAAATTCACAGGTAGCTCTCTGCTCTAGAACTCCTAAATATGATACTCTGTCTGTTCATCTGACTGTAAGTCTCAAACATTAACCAACGAGGTAAGTGTAAAAAACAGCCAAAATATTCGACCTCTAATAATAATCTCAGTCTCACCATTTCTAAAGTCCTAGTCCCCTGGTCAGACATCTTGAACCGCAGCGGGTGTTTGAGTAGATGTGTGAGCAAGCTCAGCTGACCGTAGAGCCCGTCGTCCGGCGAACAAGGCTCTGTTCTTCGCTCTATGATTTCTCGTTTTTCCAATGACGTGTGAATTTGTTCGCAAAGTTCGTTCAGGTCGGGGGCGCCGCTGTCTTCTGATGTTGCTCCTTCTGAAGAGGTGTAAAAGGTTTAGTTTTGTATCTTCACCTCGGGGAATCCCTTTTGACCGCCATAGTCACATATACGTGACAAGCAAGCGCGTGCTATGTACGCCAAACGACACAAATATGTGAAAAAATTTTAGGTGAAATTGTAGGTTGGCGTTCAGGGCACGCGCGTGCGTTTATGCTCTGGTCGGTCAAAAGGAAACAAGCGCTGATGAAAAGTGCAGTTTTTGTTAAAAAAAAAAACAGAGAACATGAAAAGACTAAAGGGTGTGCAAAACCATCACTCCGAAGAGTTTAGATGAGTACATCTATACTAATGTTAAAAAAAGGTAAAATTTGTTTGTAAGTTTGTATGTAGGGGGTATCTTCGGAACTCGTGATCCGATTCCGTAAATTCTTTCAATAGCGGGAAGCTACATTATCCCCGAGTGTCATAGGCTACTTTTAAAACGTTCCCGTGGTACAAAACAGCAGCAAAGCCGCGAACAAAAGCTAGTACCTAATACTGAAAGACCTGAACTATTTTAACTTTCTTATGGAATAGTCGAGAAGTTCATAGTCTAGTTTTTATACGGAATCGTGAGGATATATCCATATGTGTTACCTTTGAAAAAGTCTTCAGGCAGTCCGTCTATGAGCCTACAAACGAGCCAGAAGTAATCTCTACACGCTGGTCCATAAGGCTCCTTGCCCTCCTCAGCGTGGTGGTGAACAACCTATGGGATGAATATAATATTTTGAAATGATGTGTTTTTGATCTCTGAGAGGATGGGATTTTTTCTAAATTTAAATTAAAACGGAATAAATATCCGTCTGACCATTGTTTACCTGGTACAGAAGCAAAACAAAAGAGGTTTGAAAGTCAAAAAGTTGATTAATATAAATGCATAAATAAGTCTACATAACAGCTTCGTTAAAAACAGAAATACAGTATCTATGGCCGAAAGATAAGCATGGCCCGTTAAGAAAGCAGCAATATGAGAGACAGCAGTATACTAACATCGTGGTGATGATGGTGGTGGTGGTGGTGATGTGGTCGCATGTCTGCAGCCCTGGGCAAATGTTCCAACAGGAGCTGTAAGAGCGGCGCAAGTACCGCTACTTCGCCGCCCGCGCATAGCCGGTAGAGGGCGCTGCCGGCTTCGCGACGAACCTACACAGAGAAGAAGGTTAGAAAATTGTTAGACTGCGAAAGAATATGAATCAAACATGACAGGCGGAACTCTTTTTAACTATCGTCAGGTCTGACGACGTTAAACACACCGTTAACAGGATTCAATTTGCTTTTTTCAGGATTTAATATGAAGCTTAGGGGCCAGCCAAACATTGGCAGCAGTAAACAACACGGCCCAGTGGATAATGGGAACCACATAAAGGGTGTAAAAAGACCCTTAACGAAGCCGAAAGGCACTTGTTCTCGTCATTGCGATTATTTTTTTGTTCTAGACCATACCTGGGAACTTTCTAGTTACGGAGATATTGGTGGTCAAAGTCCCAAAACACCTCCACAACCCCCGTACTATTCAATGCATCCATCAGCACAATGTTTTGAGTGCGTTACATTGAGTCTTAACGTGAAACGTGATTTTTCACCCCAAAAAAAAGTTGTTTCCTAGGAATAATTTTTGCATAGTGTTACAGTGTTGTTTGATGTACAGAATGCTTGGTTGACGGCTTCGTGAAGGGTCTGTTTACACCCTGTATACTCAAGCTGCCAGAGTATGGCCGCGTCATTAAAACACTTCAACGAACCGCTCGATCAGACAGTTTGATAAGACACTATAAACTGTAGCACTCGCCCAGAATGGCCGGGACTTCTCAAGCGGTCAGGTGTATTTGCATGAATAGAATACATATTGTAGTTCGCTATGCAGTCGCAATTTGAAGCGGTGGGTCATGACTGCTTCAAGCTGCCTGTAATAATCGTAGGGAGATCAACATTCCCAAACTTACCGCAGGGTCAGCGTCATCCAGCAGCAGCCGTGGCGCGGCCCGGCGCAGCGACCAGGCCAGCGCCACGGCGTCCCCGCCGCCGCGCGCCCACCACACGCACATGCGCATGGCGTGCTGCACCACCTGGGGAGACATCGCTTGATATACACGACCACTGTCACATTGACTGAGTCTCAATGAGTCACACCAATGTTTTTGTTATCAGCATGTCTAAAAATACGTAACTCGAGAAATATAGATCTGTTTTTTTTCCTATATACAAAAATGACTGAAATATTAAACGTTAAAGCACGGCCTCCGCGGCAAAATCCGACTAACGTGTGACGTCACGCTGCAAGCTGCGAGTCGAAATAATAAGTGCAAACCACTTTACAAATCAAATTTTATGAACATAAACACTCGTCGAGTTAAAATAATAAGTGCAAACCACTTTACAAATCAAATTTTATGAACATAAACACTCGTAGGGTTAAAATAATAAGTGCAAACCACTTTACAAATCAAATTTTATGAACGTAAACTGTCTGCATCACCTGCAATCGGACATGACACTCGCAGCCTGACGTCATCGCAGTAGCGTGCGCAGGAAATCAAATAAAAAAAAAGCGATGAAACTTTACAATGCTGTAACTTTAGAAATCCTAACCCGATTCCGATAAAACAAAACCTATTATTATTTGCAGGACTACGCGCTTTAAATGCAACTTTATAATAGTATTTTGAAGTATTGGTGTGACTGATTGCAATGACGCTCGAAAAGTATCAAAGATTCACAGCCGCAGGAAAACACCCAAATTGATAGTGTTGATCGTATTCAAATTCTGTTACACATGTCAGACAGCAGACTGTCAGTATTCAGACCTGCCAAGCCATAGCCGTAGTTTTAAGTCTTTTTCGACCATTATAACTCTTGTTCGTATTTATTACTATTAAAGTCATGGTCGGGATTTTTGATTTATTGTGTACATACCTGTGCCCTCCCCCAAAATCCAGTCTTATAAGTGGTGGGTTCCTTCAGCGTAGCCGCCTCGCACAGTATCGATATCAGTCGCTCTGTGGTTTCCTCTACGCTCATCAACGATAGCAATGACTGTGAACAAAGAGCTCAGATAGAGACGGTACAAATCCGGGCTTAAAAACCGAATTGAAAATATCACAGACTTATACAAAATCAGCACTTTGTAAATATTAGCGTCGAAGAAAGACGAAATTCATATTATGAGCGAGAGAGAGACGAAGCTATCCGGAAAATAGCGCCTTTCCTTTTCCGCAATGGAAACGTAAGTAAACCTACATGGGCTCTTAACTTGGAATTTCAAGAGCTAAGGTACGAGATGAAGAGAAAATGCCCTTCTTAGCTACTTAATATTTCAACAAACAACAATACGGGGTGGAAGGGACACCAACGCGAAAACGGTTACCACGTATTCAGTACAACATAAATTTAAAAAAAAAAATCTGCTGTTCCATACATTTAACCGTGTAGGTATTGCACTTTTGTAGGAAACAGCTGTTTTTTTTTAAATAATCGATGAGAAGTTTCTAAGTGGTAACCGTTTTCGCGTCAGTGTCCCTTCCACCGCGTATGATTTTGTCCAGTAAAAAAAAACAACAACTTACCGGGTGTAATTTCGGCGTCTGCGCAGGGTCAGTCGAGGGCAGCGTGCCGATCCTACACAACAGCTGCAATAATAGCGCGAGGCAGTCCTGCCGCCATTCACTATCGTCATTCCTTTGTAATGCACCTACAACAGAACATCAATAGTATTACAATTCCATAAGAAGACTTGGTTAAACTATCGTTAACTGATTGGAAATTCGAGAGAGAAATGTAGATCCCAAATTGTTAGACTCGGTTTCCAGCAATGTGGAGACTCGTGGTACTGAAAGGGGACATGCAAGATTCAACCAATCAGAGGAGACGAGAGACACCATGTAAGTTTTGCGCATCAACTTACAACAAACTGTCAAATTTTCTCATTCGATTTTGAACTTAAACATCAAAATTTTGTGGTTTAAAATCATTTCTTTTGGGTTAGCTCGTTCCATCGTCGACCTCATCTCTGTCCTCAGGACTAGATTGAGGTCAAGAGTAAGCCCATAAAAAAAAAAAAAAAAAAAAAAAAAAAATTTGAATTTGAAAAATACAGTTTGTGGTAACTTGATGTGCTGACCGGGCATTAGTTACTGGTTTAAAGCAATACGTCTCTTATGAAAGGGATAATAAACATAACAGCCTCCCTACTCCTACTCGAGACTACCTCTATGTTTACTGATCTTAAAATTAGAGTTGAAGATCTTTTTTGCGGCACAAAACAAGTAAATGATAAAGTGTTATCAAGTATTGGGAAACATTAAGTAAAATACAATATCAACTCACCCGACATCATAATATCATACAGCAGTCTTAGACCTCCCTTCTTAATAAACAATTCATTCCAATTCTCCACGGCAGCTTTTTCCTCCTCACTCTTTTCATTTGTGACCAACGGACTGAGCGTGCTGACCGTATGCTCCTTAACATTAGGCGTACCAGCAAGACTTGAGCTCAGCTTATCAATGATATGTAGCGAATACATGAGTTTCTGTGGGCTCGTGGGGTCTAGCAATTCTGGTAGCTTGCCCTCTGTGGGGTTTTGGAAAGCTTCGAGTAGAGTTGGGTTCATTGGCACGGCTTGTAATATGTCCCATACGCGGCGGGATAGGAGTTGAGCTTTTGTGTGGGTTACGGGCTCCTGCAAAACAGAAAATTGTTTTAGTTTATGCGGCGGTAGAAGCATTAGCCTGGCAGCAATGTGGCAGTGAGGCTGACTGCCTGCCAGTGGCAAAGGTGCCATACAACTCGATTCCTACCGGCTTCCCTTTGAAAAATGGCACAGTTAGTATTCTATAGACAAGTAATATAATCACATTAAAGATTATGTACTCCGGCTTACCTCTTACAAAAATTGACCCTTTGCTACTGCTGCCTGCATAAGACTACCACTTGGTACTACCATTTTACTTTCCTATTTTAATTACATACATACATAGACTCACGCCTTTTTCCCATGCGGGTAGACAGAAACCATAAATCGCCACCAGCTACGATCCTGACATACTCCTTTTGCCTCGTCTACGTTCGTACATCTGGTTATACACGCACATCGTTTGCGAGTACTACGCACCTGACCTTTCTAAAGAACTTCACCAATAAGGTCAATGTGTGTGTGTGTGTTTGGTGTATGTGTGTGTGTGTGTATGTCCTTCTAGGGTGTCCCCTCCCGGCGTTCCCACTCACATATATTTTAATTAATCTGATAAAACTACAATGACATTGTTTCCACGAGAAGAGTGCATGGTGCATTTTAATACTTGTCTTATAAATAGGCTGCTGTTGGTAAACATGTGTGAAATTGATGTGAAAATTGCATTGTTAAAACAAGATGGCATTAGTTCCGACTATGGCCCGCACCAAGAGGACCATACTGTTCTAGATACAAAGCTACAGAACGGTATACATACCCCATTAGCACCAGGCTCCTTCATCTGCCCCAAGGCTTGCATCAACGTGAATAGATGATGGAAGTACGTGGGGTCCAGTAGTAACATCGTAGGTAGTCGCGCCCGGGCCGGGGCGGGCTGTGCAGACGGCCACTCCGCCCACGCACCCCGCCCGCCCACACCCACTGATACGAACACCAACTACGATGGAACAAGTAAGTTTTAAAATGATGAGCTTCGAGAAAGAAAGAAAGGATATAGGCCGACTGGTAGCAAATGCTTATGGCATTGACAGCATCTCGCTATATTGAATTATCTGCGATTTTTTATCCTAGGATACAAATAAGATCAAGATTGAAATCGGACATCTCATTTGATAAAAAAAAAAATATTGGTACATTATCTTCATGAGTCTGGTGTTGCGCTACAATCCGCGCGTTGCGCAGTTGATCCGCTCATAACGGCACTGCCGCGGATTGTGGCGACACTCGCTTTGTTATTTGACTAAAACATTACTGTTGTAGACAGGGAGATTTACGGTGTTTCCGTAGCTGTGTAAAAATTTAAAATGCCTTGAATACAGTTTTTTTTTTTTAAACTAATCTGATCCTAAAAAAATCAAACAGATACCATATTGTAAATTAATTCATAACCTTACCTGGTTATCCTTGAACCCCATGTCATACAGTGTCCTCTCATCATAGTCTATCGTCAGCTCTTGTCCTTGGGTTATCATGCGCAGTGGTCCATCCGTTGACAGCGCGGTAACTCCCTCCTCGCCCTGAATCTGTTAAAAATAGTACATCAACATTTTATAATGGTTTTATAGGATGAATGTGGAGGACAAGTTATAATTTTACGATGAAAATAAATGAAATTGAAAATGCTGAGAAACGCTTGGGCCGTATACGTTTTTCTATATACATACTTTACTCGTTTGAGCGCTTAACTAGCTTGACTAGGCGACTCCCGCTACTGAACCCGGACCACCAAGTAGGTAGATGGTCGTTAAATAAACTACAGAATGCGTCCACCCTATCCATCAATAACACAATACAGTGAAAAGCAGATACCTGAATGTGTTCACGTACCTGTTTTATCCCCGAGGCATCATGAAAATGACACGTAATAATAATAATGTTGCCTATATTCACGTACCTGTGTCTCCCACCACACGTGCACGTGCGCGCGCAGGTGCGCCACGAGGTCGGCCTGGTGCAGCGCCAGTGAGGCACGCGGGCCCGCGCCCGCCGGCTGCAGGGTCACGCGCACTGTGCCACCGCCTCCACAGGTACCTTCCCATGCGCCTGACTCTGCTAGCGCCCAGCGACGGAGGTGGTACGCGTATCTAAAGGCAAAATTGAACATAATATCACGAAAACAGCGTAACACGGCATGAAAGGAGATTAAAAGCGTACTTGTTTGAGGGACAAGCACATAAAAATCGAAACCACGAGTCCATAAAGCGATGCTGCGCTCACTTATACAAAATACGACGCAATACGCTGCGCAACGCTGTATGCCTAGGTGGTCACCATGAGTTGGAAATTTCACACATCGGAAACAGCCGCATTGGCGGCGCCTCTACAGCATCGGCTTCGCGTCTCGAAGTGATCCAATCCTCTTTTTTGAGGAATATAACGATATATATACTATCCTGTAAAACCACTATCTACGTCAAGCGCTATAGATACTAAATTTAAATCCACAAACCTCCGCTTAAAAGTATCAAGATGGGTCTTCAGCAGCAACAGCGCCCTCTGTATGCACTGCAGCGCAGCTTCCTCAGTCATATGCTCATAAATGTTCAGCTTATCCACAATCTTCTCCTCTTTAACTTCTTCACACATTTGTGAGGAAGTGCCTTCTCCATCCGCGGTTTGTTTCTTAATGATCAGTCTTTCGGCCGCAGAAGAGAGATGGAACATGCATTTAGCTACGAAGTCGTCTTCCTGTTGCAGTTGCTGGCCCATATAGTAGCTGTTTAGGTATTGGATGGCACCCATTGATACGTCTGGAATAGATGGATGGCATTTGAATAGGTACACATGAAACGATTACGGTGAAAGTCAGCCATATAAGTTTTGAAAATGAGTCTGCGTGGAGAAAACCGGAAATTCTCAATGTAGACAGCAGTAGCGAAGGGTCAATTTTTGTAAGAGGTAAGCCGGAGTACATATCTTTAATGTGATTATATTATATGTCTATAGAATACTGACTGTGCCATTTTTCAAAAGGAATCCGGTAGCAATCGTATTGTATGAAACCTTCGCCACTGGTAGACAGAGTGCGAAATGTAATCACAGAAATTAGATATATATTGAAGAAAAAAATAATGAATTTATTTTCATTAAAACCTGCTGGTTAAGCCACCCCGAAACTAACAGCACAATGCAAAATAAGAAACACCCTATATGATGCAACTTAACGCTGCTTTTTGCACGAATACACATCTATAAAGCTAGAAAGAAGCTCTAGGCTTATCACCGAATTTTGAATTTTATTCACATTAAACTTTAATCATAAACTCAAAATACTACACTATTGTTGATAATGTTCAAAATCCTGTGAATGATTTACTCACCAGTACTGTTAGCTCTGAGCGCGATCTTCCACAGATGGTCCATAGCGAGCGTGTGCGGGTGTGCGGCGTCTCGCGAGTCGCCCGTGCCCAGCGCCATGCGCGCCAAGTTGCACAGTTGTTGGTATAGACTTAGGCCCATTATGCTGATCGTCTGTGAATGATAGTTGTAAGATGTAGATAAACTAGGAGTTTGATACATACATCAGTTGATGTTGTGTTTTTAAAAAAAAACAGTGCCCCACACTAGAAATTTCTCCTGTATCGTGGGTGCGTTGACAAACATTCAAACTCACAAACGCCATACAAATATCTGTTCCGTGCGGAAATCGAACCCGCGACACGCAGCGTAGAAGCCAATGGCTCACCCGTGCCGTGCCGTGCTATTAAAGTGGGATTGCAGTAGTTCAAAAGTCCCACATATTTTGAGTTTTCACATTTTAGGCAAACCGGCTCTGTAACTACTTACTGCATGGCAAACTATGGGCAGATAGGAAATATCAGATGTAATTTTTTTGCAGGTACCCACCCTACCGCCCTATGTAGCTTTAAATGTATACAGCAATCACATCATAATTATACTTTGTGGAGAACAAGATTGGATGTCATTCCTGATAATAAAAAAGGCTGCATAGGGTCAGCAAGCGTCATCATCTGCCTAGCCTTTTCCCAACTATGTTGGGGTCGGCTTTGAGTATAACCGGATGCAGGTGAATACCAGCATTTTACATGGAGCGACTGCCTATCTGACCTCCACAACCCAGTCAGTACTGGGTAATACGATACCAGAGTAAGACTGGTTGTCAGACTTTTTGGGCCGCTGACTACCTAACGACTGTCAAAGATCTACAAATAACACTCGGGACCAGTGGCTTAGCGGGCTTTACGAGGCACGGAGAAAACTCGGTACGTAATGGGTGGTCACCCATCCACAGACCAACCTAGGCAAGCACGGCTTAACCTACAGATCGCCACGAGCAGCTGTTATTATTTAGCCACGAGCTCCTCATAGCCTCGAATATTTAAAAATAATAACTTGTGTAACTTCCAGTAGCAGAAATCCTCCATTCACTTACCTCAGGGTCCAACGTAGGCATCTTCTCAACATACAGAAAGCGTAGCGCATCAAGTCCCAAAGCGTGTTGCTCCGGCGACTTTGTATGGGAGAGTAGCCAGGAGTACAAACAGTCAGCGCATTCACTGCTGCCGCGTACCACTAGGCACTGCCATAGTTCTTCTACTTGTTCCACTGTTAACCTGGTAGAGACATGAGAGGGACCAAATAATAAGGGTGCTTTTGGAAGTGTTAATCTTTAGAGACAGGTCTGAAGAGTCACGTCACATAAAGACATGGACAACCTCGCGACGAATGAAACGGTCACAACTATCTTGATCCCTGCAGCGAAAATAATCAGTAAAGAAGAATTCTGCGTTCTTCTTAAGCAGAGTTCTTGATTATTTTCGCTGCAGAAAGAAATTGTCGTCAAAACGAGTCATCTGTGACTTTATTTCAACGAAATAAAATCCACACTTGGGTTTAATTTCACTCTTGCTTTACCGTGGCTCGTGACGAAGGTTTTCATGATTTCCAGATGAACCAATGAACTGTTGTTACACCTGCACTTACTGTCTTGACCAAACAAATATAATTCTTTTCACTGTTAGCTATTATACCTGAAGTGCTGCGGAGAGCCGACCGGCGAGAAGATGGCGGTGAGGAAGTGCAGGCGCACGGTGAGCTCCGTGATGTGCGCGTAGTGCGGCGCGTCGCACACGGGCCGCGGCTGGGCCATGTAGTGCCGCAGGTCCTCCAGGAACAGGCGCATCATGCCGCGCTCACGCTCCGCCCACATTACCACCTGTTGGACATGTAACAAAGTTAAATACCGTCCAAAAAGTCGGCTGATCTAAACGGGCGCTCATTGGTCGTGATGCTGTGTGGCCAATGAGCGCGCTGCATAGCCGGGTCCAGAGCGACTGAACCGGACTGCGAGGATAATGCTCGTACGTGTGTATGAGAAAGTAAGGCTAGCACGAAGCGCGTGGACACTGACGCAAGTGTCTGCTCATGTGGCGGATCGGCTGGCCTGGACCACCCGGTTTATTCCGAGTTTTAAGTCTTTTCTACTAGTAACAGACAAAACTATTCTTGTCTTGAGCATGCCGAGGTATCAAAGTCATCGATGAATACAACTGAATACCAGATGAAATGACTAACGTACCTGATGCATATCCATGCCTCGTAGTTGTTGAAATGATGAGAATAACTTCGGTAGTAGTCGAAGTGAGACCGCAACAGATCTAAGAAAAATACAATTTATCCTTAAATATGTATTCTTACCAATAATTTACTTTAATAAGTAAAAATCTTGGGCAATGACGTACCTATGGTTGGCAAGATTGTCAAGACATCCTTCAATGAACTTTATCCGTATAAATTTGTCGGTGCTGAAGCATAGCAACGCGCAGAGAGCTTTCTCCGCTTCCAGTGCTAAACCCTCGCCCAATTGTTCCTAGACAAGAAAAACAAAGTATTAATGACCTATTTTTAACCGACTTCTAAAAAAGGAGAAGGTTATTGAAAAGGCATACAACCGTAAAGCTGCGTCTATGCTAGGCGAGTCGAACACGAGGTTTCTAAGTCCGTCTACGCTAAGCGAATTCGTGCTCCGATCGGGCCGCCTAGTGTAGATGCAACTTAACCTATTGAACGCCATTGTCACATATACGTGACAAGCAAGCGCGTGCTCTGTACGCCAAACGACACAAATATGTGACAAAATGGTAGGTGAAATTGTGGCATACGCGCGTTTATTTATGCTCTGGCGTTCAAAAGGTTTATGATGATGATAGTATTGTCTGTGATAGCTCAGTCGCAATATAAACGCTTATATCCTTCGACACCAGTCCGTTGCTCCCCTATATGGTGGACCTACGAACTCGGGAAGGTCCCGAGAATCCACAGGATGCTTGGGTAAAAACCTGTCTGGTGCGGACACAGGGTACAGGACATCTATTGATCGGAGCAAGGAAAACCTGCTCAGTTGGAAATTTATAGATGACTGTAAACTGGAGTGAAAGTGTGGTGTGATTCTAAATCAGTGGGACACTTAATATGCTGCGTGTCTTGATGAGCACTAAGCTGATAGCCGAATTCAGGGCTCACTAATTTTAGATTGCCAGTCACATGCTAAGAAGTAGTGGATAAGGTGCGTATAAAGAACAAAAGTTGATTTCCCCGCTAGTGCGTGCGGTCATACAACTCACAATGGCGCCGTCCTGCAGCAGGTCCCACAGCAGCGTGTTGCCGGGCCGGCACACGTCGTCCACGTCGCACGCGGGCGGCGACCCGCGCGGCCGCGCCCGGCTGGCCAGCCCCGCCGCCGCGCCCTGCTGGTACTCCATGCACTGCGCCTGCGCAACACACGTGGGGAATATAAGCTAAGGCTGGACAGATCTATCCTCCCGTATTCGCAGTTTCCCCCTTGTCAAGGCTGCTTCTGCAAAAGGTCTTGGTTACGGCGTAAAAGAAGCGGCTAGGGAATCAACCCGCCAGTGACGAAGACATCGGGCGCTCTACTGGAGTGTAGGGGGGTGTCTGTGTAGGGTGCCTGTGACATGTTTACGGGATGGGCGTTACGTGTTAGGTAGAACCACCAGCGATAGCACTGGTTATTCAATTGCTTTATAGTAAAATGCAACGATATCCGATATTGCCGGAATTGAGTACGCCTTTTTATATCTGCACGCGGCTGCGGCGGTAAACAGGTAAACAGCACATCTGAATTATTAGATATGCTCCTGTTTAAGCCTTCAAGAACATGTACAATCAGTAAAGTTCTTACCTGTACAGCAAGCCTGGCCAGTTCCTCCTCACAACCTGAATCATCCTCATCCAAGTCAGCGAGATGAGGGTGCGAATGAGGAGACAGCGCTGATGATGCACTGCCTTCCTCTTCCTCTCCAGCTGCGCCGCGACGCTTATAGGTCTCCATTAGACGGAGCTCCATAAGACGCCTAGAGTAACATAACACGTATCATTACACCTGTATTTCCCAAAACGGTAAGCAAGTGTGCAAAGTACGATCTAATTAATGCTTTTGTTCCTCGCCGTAGGGTTGCTTATTTATTCCTTGGAACATTTTTTTTAGTTTGAGATGGCGGGAGAATATAAGATGTAAACGGACTCTTCACGAAGCCGTCAAACAAGCATTCTGTAGGTCAAACTAAGTAATTCTACGAAAACAATATTGCTGGGAAAAAACTTTTTTTTTGGGGTAAAAAATCTCGTTTTACATATAACTTACTGTAACACACTCAAACCATTGTGCTGATGGATGCATTGAATAGTTAGGAGGCCATGGAGGTATTTAAAAATAAAGTTATAACATTAAAAATAAAAAAGTTGGAACTTTGACCCCCAATTTCTCCGTAATTGGCAGATTCCCAGGATGTTTCTGAACAAAAAAAATGATTGCAATGACGGGGAGAACAAGTGCCTTTCGGCTTCGTTAAGGGTCTTTTTACACCCTTTACAGTTTCTAGAAAGCTTTTGTCCAGCAGTAAGACAGTGAAGGCATGGGAAAGAAAGAGTAACACTAGCAAGCAAAAGGTCGAAAGTTACGTCTGTTAAATTGTGCGAGCAAAAAAAGCTCATATTGTCTATAGGACAAGACTCACCTTGCATCAACGTTGTCACAGATCAGCTGGCAGTGTGCGGTATCACTGCCCGACGATTCTTCCTCTACTTCAGAAACAGATTCAGCTAGATCAGCGGTCTTTAGCTGCGTTGCTGCTGAAAAATTGAACTCTTAGTTTTGTACCCTACAAGCCTGCCTGTACAAGATGCTTTAGGTATTGGTCTAAAAATAGCAACAAGTTTTTTCAACCAAGCATGCAATTAAGCTTCCGTCACTCCAAGTTCTAAACAATTACAGAATGTGTAGCATGACCACCATAGAAAACGGGAAAATGACAGATCAACAAAAGAAATCTGTCATTTTGTCGATTCTTCCGTCGACAAAACCCGTTACTACGGTGCTCATGCTACGCGTGCAGTTGTTCAGTTTAGAAAGGGTAACTAAGACAAGTATTCACCAATATTTTATCAAGTGCTCACCAATGTTGATTAATCATTGGTGAGCACAGACCTTTAACCTTTCTACACGTGTTTTATAGAAACACGTGTAGAACATAGTGAGACAACATTGTTTCAACACTTAAAGCGACATCCGGTAAGTCTACACTACTAATTTCACATAAAAAAATGTAAAAAAATGAAGCAAAAGACGAACAATACCTAATTACAAAAACATTGAAAACATAGAGACACATATAAAAGTGATAGTATGTGATGTATGGACCATCCACTCACGGAAATGCTTGGTTTTGCCTGGCTTGTGGCGCTTCTTGTAGAACTTCTTCTTACGAGGTCGCAGTAACTCTTCCGCGCCGCTGCTGGCGCTGCCACTGCTGCCTGCGCGCTTGTTACGTCTGTACAGAGTACGAACATTTAGATCATTGTGTCATTAGAACAGGTATCAGTTGGGTACCTTTAACTCAAAGTGAAATGTTAGAACACAATATTAATCTAAAGATATTTGTTACGGTAAGATCAAACGAAATGATGATAGTGAAAGAAAAATAAACGTTCACTAGAGTGAATCATTTACTTCAGTGAATCATTCACTTCAGTGAATACAATCTAGTAGACTAAATAGTCAAATTACATTTCATATTCTAGTTTTATCAATGAATGGAATATTGTGTTTGATATCCTTTTGGACATTCTTCAAAATATTGTAATTGACCAATTTCTCGTAAACAAAAGTCACTACTGTGAACCAACTTTTCAAGCAGTTAAGGGCTTTTCGTTAGTAATGCGTATTATTGTAGGTAAGATGGTTAAGGACCAACCTGCCCATACTGCCTCTTTTCAAAAATTCAACCCTTTATACAGTCAAAGTAAACACAATAAAACACACACAACAACACCTTTTGCTGCATAAAACTTGGCCAATTGTAACATAAATGGAAGAAGTTACTAGCTTGTGAAATCATCATCTGCCTAGCCTTTTCCCAACTATTTTGGGGTCGGCTCCCAGTCTAACCGGATGCCTCCACAACCCAGTTAGTGCTGGGTAATACGATACCCTTGGTAAGACTGGTTGTCAGACTTTTTGGGTCACTGACTACCTGTAACGACTGTCAGACATCTACAAATGCCAGCTGGGACCAACGGCTTCACGTGGTTTCCACGTTAAGCCGTTGGTCCCGGCACGGAGGAAACTCGGCATGTAATGGGTGGTCATCCATCCACAGATCAACAGAGGCAAGCACGGCTTAACCTAAAGATCGACCCGAGCCGCTGTTATTATTTAGCCACAAGTTCCTCTGTTACTGGCTCCTGAAATACAGGTACTCTAACCTATCTCTGGAGCCAGGGTCTAAATTTTTCTGTAACCTGTTTTTATGGCAATAAAGAAATTAATTTATTTACTCACTTCTGGCAAGATTTAAGCGTCGGACATTCCTTCTTGGTGAGCTCCTCCCCTTCCCTCAGCCAGTCCTGCTCGGCTGTAAGACAAGAGTGAGAGTGTATACAGCAGCTAGTTGGGCCACGGCATTATATTGTGGGTATATGTTTACCAGTCAGATCACGCTGATGTTTACTTTGTTTGCGCGGCGTCGGTCCCGCCTCCTCGCCCGACGTGCTCAGCTCCTCACACTAGACAAAAACGAACATAGTGTTATTAAATTATACGTAAAACACTTCATAATAATTTGCCATTCATAGAATCTTTAATTCTTAGCAAAATTCCGTAATTTACGTATTACTGGCATGCAGTTAACAACACATAAATTCTTTCCTATCGCTTCTTTTTCCAGTAAAGTGGAAGATTATATTTTTACTGAATAAATGGGAAATGGACAGAATAAGCAAAACGAAAAATAAAACAAAATATATAATTTTTTCGTTTTAACAACAATATAGAATCCTATTCTAAGATATTATAAGAAAGAAAAACTTTTCTTGTTATAGCGGCAACAGAAATACACATTCTGTGAAAATTTCAACAGTCTACATATTACGGATCATGAGATACAGCCCGCCGACAGACAGACAGACGGACAGACAGCGGAGGCTTAGTAATACGGTCCCGTTTGTTACCCTTCGGTTACGGAACCCTAAATAGCCCTAAATTTACATCATCTACTCCTTCCTTTCAGTATCAGACAACTACACCTAAAATCGAAAGGGTTCTATTAGTTCCATAGAGCAATAAAAGGCGCTTTACGACTATAAACGTTTCTTAAGACTATTCAGCCATAGTTTACTTTGAATAACTTGGCCATCAAATCTAAAGTAAAAGTTTTTTATTTTATTTCTAAAACATAGGTGTGTGTAACAACCAATACTTAGTATACTCACAGGATCATCATCGGAGTTAGTCTGATCCATGCTGACGCTGGCTTCTGAGGAGGAGTTGTGATGCGGCTTGCAGGAGGGCTGCGGAGGGCGCAGGGGGGGCTCGTCACCCAGCGCTGACGGCGACCCGCCCAGTGTGCCCGACGCGCCGCGAGACCACAGCGCGCGCATTAGTGCGGATGCTAGGTACAGGCTCTGGTAGAAGAAAGGAGAAACACGTATTTAGTAGGTATAAAAGTTGCCGAGTGAACATTTTATATGAGCCTTATTTATAGGGATAGAGAAATGTGAACGCTTTCGAAACTTACAAAACTTTCAATCAGTCAAAATTATACCTAGTGCAACCCTGACTGTTTCAAAAGTTGTATCCCAAAAAGCAATTTCTGTTCAGGACATAAGATACGATTAGAAAATAAGGAAAAGAGATCCTTTATTGTAAAAAGCATATTTAAAATAAATTCCTTCTTCTTGTACACTTCTTTTTTCCCAAAATTATGAAAAAAAAAAGAACAAATGAGTGCAAGGCTCATGCTACTGCTACCTTATCATATAAAACAATTGAATTACCTGTTCTGTATGCTCCTTTGGCGGCAAAGCGCAAAGCAGACTATACAGATGAGCACAAGGCTTTGGTGCCAACGCCCTGATGAACCCAGGTAGCAGGTCATACACCTGCCGACCGCAGTGCTTCAGTTGCGCGGCTGCCCATACCAGTTCTACATGCTCAGGAGTCACGCGACCTTCGACTGCCAGGAACTTCAGGATCATATGAGATTGCTTTATCACCTGTGGAGAAACATTATGTTAAGATTGCATGGCAATAAGTAGTACTGTACAGCTACCTGGTTACAGAGCCAATTGATAACTTAAATGAGTAGCTGATTGATAAATTGTGCAAGTGTAACAGATTGCAGGTTGATGGACTAACACTGTAATCATTGTTAAAGTCTCAGGGCGATCCCTTGAGAGACTAACAGTTTATTAACAAGGAAGAAGATGAAGAATCGAGCTGAAAATAACCAGCCACAAATATTTTTACCCTGTATAGAGAGTAAGAAGCATAAGTCATCATTCCCCTGCCCTTATCCCAATTTATTTGGAGGTGGCGCAGCAAGAAGTGGGAGTCTGTGTGACAAGAGGCAGAAGCCTTCCAGTAGGATTGTTTAGCGCAGCAATATTGAACAAAACTCCATAACACTAACCTCCACATGCAAGTTAGGTCCAAACAGATGCTCAATGATATTATTATTTGTGAGCCACGTAGCCAGTTGTTGTCCAGCAACTTCCACATCAGTCGCCGACTCTCCATTACAAAGCTCGTTGTGTGAAGCGATGTGCGCGTTGATCTGCGCCACGCCCGCCAGACGCATCGTGAGTGTACTGCTATTGAAGTACTTGAAAGCTAGTGCTAATCCATCCCCATCAAATGTTAGGGGTACATCCAAAGGCTCCTTTGCTGCTCCCCACATGAAATCTGTGGAAAGAATGGTTGTTGTAATTGTGTATTCTTACGAGATATGACCACCGTAATGGGCGGGACAAAGACGAGGACGCAAGACGAGGACGTGTCGCAGATGCGGCGCCCTTCCATAAATTTTCATACACAATGTATAGAAGCGTCGCGACACAAAATAAACAGAAAATACAGGGCGCGGACGAGACGCGGAAATGAAAAACGCGTCCTAGTCTTACGTCTTTTATGTTGTCCTGCCCCTAACACACCACACAGGAGGCAATTGCGTAATGATAGAGTTGCCTAACTTATGTGTTGAAATTAATGTTAATTGTTGATTCAAACTCAAAGTATTTATATCAAATCAACCAGTTACAAGTACTTTTAAATTGTCGAAAACAAATTGATGAAGTGATAACATTGCAACCACAAGAATGTAGACTGATAGTCAACATTAATCAATACATATCATATTGCTTTTGACTGCTAGTTAGTTTCCACTCAGCTGCAACTAAACCAACAGCTGTAATGCAAACACTAATTAATAAATCATTTATTTCTAATTAGTACAAATAGAAAGATAGGCAAGTCAACTGCTGAGCGATCCATCTAACTGTATCATACAATAATTTATTACATTCTTCTACACCGTCAAAATAAAACTTAATAATGTCTGAATATAGATTCTTAACTTACCAGCCATAGATTTCACTGCAGGCACCCTTAGATCCTTGTCTTCTAAAGTGCACATGTACTTCAATATCTTGGCTCTCAATGGCATGAAGAGTTGGGAGACAGCTCTGAAGTTCAGCCATAGCTTCAGGTTTCCAACTGCTGCCACAATGGCATGTGCCATGGATAGAGGGAGGGTGCTCTGTGTAGCATGTTCAAACACTGAAGTCATAGCACAAACTCCACCCAGCTTGCAGAACAAGCTCACATTCCTCAGCAAGTAAGCAGGAATCTCAGTATCATGTAGGTCACAATATAAACTTAGATTAGATATTTCTTGAGCGGAGAGGTCATCTAAGCGGCTTAGTGCCGAGTGCTTGCAGGCTAGATACAGAGGAAAGTTGAGGAGGAACACTTTGGACACAATGTGCATGAGCTTTTCTTTTTGCTGCATAGACCATAGTTCAGTGTCCTCAGTTGAAGAAGGAGGTGTCTCAGCATTTTTGGGCTCTTCTGCAGTGACAGCTGCTGGGGCAGGTTCATCTGGTTCGTCTGGAGATTCCTTTTCTTCATTGCTCTTCTCCTCAGCAGGATGTGTACTTTCCTCCTCAGGTTTTTGTTTTTCTTGTGCATTGTCAGGTGGTGGCGGTGGTGCGGGTGCTGGGGCGGTTTTAGCTGCTTCTACTAGTTCATCTTTGAGCTGCTTCAGTTGACATACAGACAAGCACAGTATACTCTGCACTACAAGATAGAATCTTTCAAAATTCTTTACATCCCGATAGCAACACATACATTGCCTAAAACAAAGTACACAATGTATTACTTTTCTGTATTTACCAATACAATAACTTTGTCTATTGAAATTGAAAGGTTACTTTTTGTGTTTTCACTTTGTCACAATAGAATGACTGTTTACTATTATAAACTACATTTTGTAACAGTAACTCCATGCAATATCCCATTGTACTAACTTAAAATTACTAAACAAGAGCATCAAAGGAGTGTAACAAAGCATAGCAGTCACCTACATTGGTTATCACATTCTAACAGCTGTAGGAGTCAAAATCTGGCAGTGTTTAGAAGTATAGTAAATATCTTACCTTTGTGGCCATGAGAGAATATAGTTTAGCACTATCTCCAGCTCAGATTGGCTTATTGTTGGATACTGGGACACATCGTCGGTAAGTCTGGATTCACCTAAAACCAGTCGAATAATATCATAGCAGCTCACAATAACTAAGATTCTATTTAAATACACTAGACGCCAGCGAATTTAAAACAATTTCGATGAAAGTGGCTAAATAGGACGGACAAATGGACTTCTAAATTTCGAAACAATGTAACTTACAATTTAATAAAAGCTGTGAAAACTCCGAACAAACATCACACATTCTTAATGTTTTATGTCAAGATTAAGCGAAATATTATTGCAATATAATCGCAAAGGTTATTTCAAGTGAATTATTGATCATTATTGATATTTTTCGTATCAGAAAACGAATACTGCCATAAAATGTCACGGTATCCGTTCCACCATTGTTGACGATTGTTGTCAAAACTACGTTTTGTTGTCAATTCGTTAATAAATATTAATGAAAATTTATAGTTAATTTATTCAGCTGCAGAAATTCCAAAAACAAGAATTATCTTGTAATTAATGATTCTTTTGGTAAAAATAAGATTATTGAGAACGATAACAGTATGTTTAGTAAAACCTGGCTATTATTAAAATCGTATGATTATAATCGACTAAATAGGAGTTTTTACTTTCGGTGATCTGTCTGCCATTCGATGTTGATTTGACATTTGTTTTGACATTTTTCGGTAGTTGAAAAACGAGCTATGGGTTGACTGGTTGTTATTGTTGATTTTACCAATAAAATGGTTCAATTACTTTATATTGTCGCCAGCTTACATGTGTTGCTATGTCCATTTACAAAAGTAGAAGAAAGTTTCAACATTCAAGCCACACACGACATTTTGTATCATCGGCATAACCTATCGCAGGTGTCTAGTAAATCTAATTTTGGATTCATAAGTCGCTTCTTATAGACATACATTGATTACTATTTTCTTCCAGTACGATCATAATGAGTTCCCGGGAGTTGTGCCGCGCTCATTCATTGGCCCGCTGGTATTATCAGCTGTTTCAGCGCCAGTGGTGTCTCTGTTTTATCTTATTGGAATCAACAAATTTTGGATGCAATATGTAGGTTAGTGGGAAATATTAAATATAGATCAGATAACAATGTGTATGTTTTTGCTTCATCTAACAGCTTTTACGTCATGTATGAGATCTTTATTGCCAATGTCGGTTGTATAGTACATTATAAATCTTGAATCTATTATTGTATGACTGAAGTACGATTGTAATATCTATTTGCAGTGCGTCTGGCGCTGGCGATGTCAGTGATAGCAACATGGAGTCGATTGAGGACAGCACTGCTGAAGCAATTTGGCAGCACATTTGCATGGTGGTACACTCTCATCACCGTTACTCAGTACCACTTCATGTTCTATATGAGCCGGCCATTACCTAACATCATGGTGTTACCCCTTGGTAAGCATAAGTGCTATTTGAGCTCAACATACAAATCGGACACCGTCAGCCCCCAGCACAATCTGTTCATCCCATCGTCTTCCAAAACTGTAGGCAAGCCTGTAACTGAATCTCCTGTGCTGTGTGTCACACTCTTAAGATCATCAACGCTGTTCTGTCAACCCTGAATGTGATGTGTTTGTGGATGAATGGGGTAAAGTAATGCGTATATATCTGTTGTTCTGTGAGTGAATGTATGCAAAAGTTTTGGTTGTTCCATGTTAATTTTAATTTAACCCATGGAATCAACTTGATTTGTTATCATTGTAGAATTTCTGTTTGTATGTTAATTATTGTATTGGGTGTTATACGGTTTTTGAAATATCAGGCTTCTCTTGATCATTATTCTTATTATTTAATTTCAAATAATAAGCACTTAATAAACAGAGGCTAGATGCACAGTTTTCCTATTAGAGCCAGCAAGAAAATCCAGAGCCCCAAGTTTTAGTGCCAACCCAAGTAACATGGGCAAAGTGGAAAATGATGATCTACTCTATTAATAATAATTATCTTTTACAATATTTATCTTATCATGTAGACCGGAACTTCATTTACTTTGAAATACCAAAAACAACATCCTGGTAAACTATATTTTGTTAATAATCTAAGAGTCATCGTAAATTTATCATGTTATTTACTTTTTAAGTAAATTAATTCACCCTGATGTTTAACAGGATGTATTTTACACTAGAGCATTAACAGTTTTTATTTTCTAAGGTTTGTAAAAAAATAAGAGTTACATTAGAATCTGTAACTCATTTCTCTTATGGCTCTTGGCAATTAAGCCCTTGGCTTACACGGCTATCAACACAATGATCGCTCAGTCCACATCCCTCATGACGACTGCAAGGTACTTGTCTTCTTTCTTTTGGTAGTTATTTGTTATGATAACTTCGTCCACAATTGCACAGACAAAACTTTCCTTGCCAGGCTACAAACGCTGATATGTCTACATCGGGCCCGCGCAGGGCCCGGAAAAAGCGTCCGTGAAACTCATTACTCTGCCGTTTCTCCCTGCGGATGTTAGTGACAAGCACTACAGGTTTGCGCCAGTTCTTTTTAGCCAAGGAGAGCGGGGGATGCCCTTGACCATGTCTCGATTCATCCCCATGTCGGCTTCTAGGAAATTTTCCCTGAGACTGCATACCTGGGATTGTGGGTCTTAGCGTTTTAAAAGTCTCGGCCTCCACACCTCCGCGGGATATACAGTCACAACCGTGGGTGATGCATTCGATATGCCGTCAACAATGTACGGAACGGATTTTATTGTTATTCTTACTGTTTTACTTTATTTATTTATTTTATTTATTAAAACTGCACAAAGGCGGACTTAATGACATAGGCATTTTCTACCAGTCTATCTTAAGATGATGCAGAGACAAATACAGTAGGTGCATTAACAGAAAAAAAGACTAGAAAATGTTTATAACTAAAACATGTAAGAATAAATACTTATACACATACATATAATTAACTTTATAAAGTTAAGAAAGACGAATCTGCTAACTTCTTGTGTATATGTTCCCGAGCTTTCACTTTGAAAGTGAACTGACTGGTCACCGTCCTGATACTCTGAGGGAGCGCATCCCAAAGGAAAACCGCCTGGACAAAGAACGAAGATTTTATAAAACCAGAGCGGTGAGAAGGACATCGTAAAAGACAATTATCAGCGGAACGAAGATTCTTGCTGTGCGCAGAGCATAAATATTGACAATTAGTCGTCAGATAAGGAGGGGAAGTGGGTATGTGAAGAAGAGAAAACAGGGTTGTCAAAGCTCTCAATTCTCTGCGCTGCCGGATGGGTAGCCATCTTAAAAGCGATCGAAATTTAGATACATGATCACTTTATGTTTATGATGTTATATTTTTTTTTTATCAACCAGTCTGTCCCACTGCTGGGCAAAAGCCTCATAACTTTCCACTTCTCCCTGTGTGTGGCAATCTCTGGCCAATATCCCACAAATTCCAATTATATAAGGCAAAAGCTTACAATAATAAGTTCCAACATATTGTTTCAGTACTCCTAGCATTTGAAGGCTGGGTGTCTGGCAAACATAGGCTATTCCTCGTGACCGCCGGTGCTTCCATCGTCATATTCAGAGCAGAGCTTGCTATGCTGTTTGGACTGTTCCTCATCATAGACTTGTATTTCAAGAAGATTGACTTTACTAAGTAAGTTCATTTATACATAATTATGAAATTTTGAGATACTTTCAACAAAGACAAATAGGTATGACTGAAAAAATAATTAGTGATGTATTCTTTCAGCTGAATAAATATTGTTATCTTGTATCATGATAGTAATATGTACTTAAAAAATTTGGAGGATGCTCAAAAAGACACTAGAAGTTGTATTGTACGTGTGTTACTGTGAAAGCCCAAAGTACGGTAAATCCTAAGATTTGCCAGAAAAACCTAAGATTTACCAGTAAAACCTAAGATTTACCAACTCTCAATGGTAAAACCCCGAACTACTCTATGATCATCGTTCATTTCGAACTGTTACCACCATACACTCGGTGAATCTTAGGTTTTACCTCAAGAGACACGGTTAATGTTGTGGGCGAATGACCGTGAAGACTTGAAAATACGCATCCAATTTGGATGAATCAATCGCCGTCTGCTGCCGCGACACCGCAACGCCAGTTTCGCTCGGTCGGTTCGCGCGCGTTTGTTCACAGTTCTAACCTACCTAGCCCATTTGGTCACTCGGTTTAGTATTACAGTATGTCATCTGCAGTCGCCAGATATTTAAGAAATAATCATTGTTTTAGTTCCAAAACCAACATTTACCACCTGTTTATTGTTAAAACCTAGCATTTCCCAAACTAATGATAAAAGCCAGAAAAATCTCAACTCATGTTGGTAAATCCTAAGATTTACATGCTAATATCTAAGATTACAGATAGTTGGGCTTTTACAGTAACATAATAATATCAATTTAATTTCCGACAATATGTTAAGACAGGCGAAAAATATTATTAATATTCGTTTTTTTTTTTTCAGTTTAATGAAGATAGTTATACCCGCAGGAGTATTTCTAGTGGCCTGGACTGTAACCATAGACTCAATTTTCTGGCGCCGACTGTTGTGGCCCGAAGCTGAAGTTTTCTGGTTCAATACCATTATGAACAAGAGTTCCGATTGGGGTGTATCCTTTTTTTTTCATAAGTTGTTGTTTTATATTTGAATATTGAACTTAAAGATTTGGCTACACTGAGGTGAGTTTGAACACCTCCATACAAAGTACTTGACACAACCGGCGCGAGCGAATCCGGCACGGGATTCGCTTTTGTTTGTTCAGAACTCAATAATGCGTCTTTGAATCAGATCGCTGCCACGAATATTTTATCTTGTATTTCTACAACTATAGAATTACTCTTTATGAATTTTAACACATTCTGATCAATAAATTATCTGATATCTGGTTGTCTGTCATGGCTAGAGTTAATCGAAATACCAACAATAACTTCTAAGAAAGTTTCAATGAGAAAATTTGACACAACTAATCGCTAAAAGATCCTTAAACTGAACACAGACGTCACCATTCCTCTGGTACTTCTACTCGGCCCTACCGCGAGGGCTGGGCCCCAGTCTGGTGCTCATACCGGTAGGAATGTACTTAGACCGGCGACTGCTCCAGTACGCGGCGCCGGCCATTACTTACATACTGCTCTTCTCCTTCCTGCCGCACAAGGAACTGAGGTTCATTATCTACGTGTTCCCTTTGCTCAATATGGCGTCTGCGGCCGCTTGTTCCTATATGTAAGTATTGACTAATAATCTGTACTTATCTATACTAATATTATAAAGCTGAAGAGTTTGTTTGTTTGTTTGCTTAAACGCGCTAATCTCAGGAACTACTGGTCCGAATTGAAAAATTATTTTAGTGTTTGATAGCCCATTTATCGAGGAAGGTTATAGGCTACACAACATCACGCTACGACCAAAACGAGCGGAGCATTTATGAAAAAGATTGCAAAAACGGGGAAAATCCGAACGCAGACGAAGTTGCGCGGGTCAGCTAGTAATATAATAAAGCTGAACAGTTAGTTTGTTTCTACGCGCTCATCTCTGGTCAATTACCATTCGGTTTTGATAGCCCAATTTTAGAGGAAGGTTATAGGCTTACAGGCTATTTAACAACACTCTACTATCCCAGGAGCCGAACAAAAAGAAAAAGAAGTCTGAAGGAACGCTAAGCCAAAACGAAGTAAAAACAACGCTAGTTTTTTTTAAAGTGGATTTGGTGTTTATGGCTTGGCTCGCATTCCATTTGTCGGGAATACCGACCTGGTTTTAAACCAGCACTTAACGAACGCTCTTGCATTCATTATGTGTCTGCAGAAATACCAAGTACAACCATGGAAGTACTTGCCAATTTTCTGGTTGAAAAATATAGAATAAAAACTCGATGAAATATTACATAGCGCGTCAGTAAGAACTGAGAAGCTTTGCCTCTATAGGCGGTGATCTGTGTCGCAACTTTCGTGCTAATTCGGCAACACAACGATTAATACCGAAGAGCATACCTTTTCTGGTTTAATTGTAGCAATTTTATACTGTCTTTCAGTGAATATACAGGGAGAACCAGACATGGAAGCACAAACGCTAACCACGAATTTAGAACATCATTCCGAACCCCACAACATGGAAAATTTTCTTCGGTCGGTCGGTTTGTCGGTGTCCCTTCCACCCTGTATATGATCACTTTTCTATAAAGCAAGCAGCTATGGTACAAATAAATATTGTTTTACTTTCTTTCTTTCAGATACGTGAGACGATCAAAAGCACCCATTTTTGAGTTACTCTTCTGGGGAACAGTTTTCGTTATACTGGGTAATATTATCATAACATTGGCATTTGTCTTGGTGGCTATGACGAACTATCCAGGTGGAGTCGCGATCACTAGGTATGTATTTATATCATATTTATATATATTTAAATCATAGTTTCGTAATACCGTGACAAAAAATGTTTAGGTTTCCCATTTCGTTGACAATGACATTTGAAAAGTTTTGTCTCGCTCACTCACACTGCACATCGTCTCAATGTAGACTTTTTTGCGTGACCTAAGTTCAGTGAGGGCATAACTTACATCTAACGTTAAAACAAAGTAATTAATGTGCACAAACAATTGAAGTTATTAATGGGCTTCTATTTATTTCCCAGATTCCACAAACTGTTGAAGAATGAACCATTCGTACATGTACATATATGTAACTTAGCAGCTCAAACTGGTGTGACAAGATACACGCAAATTAATGACCACTGGATGTACAGCAAAAACGAATCCTTGCCTCTTGAACAATTACGAGACTACACTCATCTTCTAATCGAAGCTAAAAGCAAGTATTCGTCCAATCTTAAGTCTTTCGCCCAAACGCACAGCATCTTAGATAGCATAGAATCATTTTCTCAAGTGTCCATGCATTATAAACTAATGCCTCCAGTGAAAATCAAGACTAAACCAGCACTGTTCATACTTGAGCGGAAAGATTTCCGAGAATTCCCTCTCGGACATAATTCACCTATATCAGATAAAGCAGAACAAACCGATGAAACGGTTATTGCTGTTGTAAATTACGATGCCATTGATGAAATTGAATCGAAAGAATCTGACGGGGAAATACTTGAAGAGGAACAGGCAATTAAAATCGACACACCACCGGAAATTGATAGCACCGTAGAAATTACTGTACCAATTATAGAGGATAATTTAGAGAATAATTTCGAGGCATCTAATATCGAAGCTGTTGAAGAAATTAAAGAACCTGTAGTTGAAGAAGTTGTTCCAATAGAAGTAGAGAAAAGTTCAAAAATACAAAAAGCGAGAAAAGCTTTAGATGACTTAAAAACACTAAGACAAGAAAGAAAAAAGAAAGCAATCGAGAAAATTAAATCAGAAACTCGGAAAGAGGTTGTGGCATCAGCTAAGGAGAAACTTAAAGAAATTATGAAACGCCATAAACATATCGCTGATGAGCTTTCTGAAAGTATCATATCAGACATAACTGTTGAACTAGAAGCGAAAGATGGCAGAGGAGATATACCTGAAGAGGAAATGTTCCCTGAAATGCCAGCAGAAGCTGATACTGTAGATGTAACTGAAACCAAACAACAAGAAGATGCAACTGAAACCAAACAACAAGAAGATGCAACTGAAACCAAACAACAAGAAGATGCAGAAAAGATTGAAGAGAGAATAGACAAAGCTGTTGACGCAAACAAAACAAATGAAACTATAGATACTATCGTAGAAGAGGTTATAGTTAGGTTAATAGATAGAAAAATTTACGACGATAAGACGAAGCCCGAAGACATGAAACCTGAAGATCGGCTCATGATACAGAAAATCGTTGAAGAGGTTTTAGCTGAGAAATTGAATTATTCAAATTCTGAAAACAATATTAATAAGTGAGTGCGTGGAAATGTATTTTATTGGCCCTGTTTTGTTTGAATTTGATCTCGATATAGTTTTGAATAGACGCCACAGTCGTTAATCGACCTCCGTACAATTGGTTTAGGCAAGCAAATTGCGAACCTTGCAACGTTGGTATTGAGTGTTCAGCATATGTTTCAGCATCGAATGTATACCATTGTATGGAGTCGATAGTTACGGTACCCGGGCGTTAACATGGCGCATAGAGCTTTAGAGAGAGGATGGTCTGAGTGACAGAGACAACACTGTACTTAGCCGAACTTAGTCTAAAACTCCATGTGTTATATTAAACGGCTAGGTATATAGTAGTATAACAAGGAGTGCCAATAAACAAGTATATCTTCGGTGCTACAGATAATTGTGCCTTGAAATACATTATTGTTATAAGTGGGTGATGAGTTGCATTTTGTTTTGGCTTAAGATTGTTACGCATTTCATTATTTTTTCCACGATTGTTGCCCCAATTTTTTCTAGTCTTTTAAGGGTTTATTCATATGAATTACATATCGAAACATTGTGCTAATTTGTATGGAAACAGTACGAGTAGTGTATTTTGTGGTCGCCATACAAAATTGAATATGTTATTTCTGTTCTAAAAATCAAGGAAGAGATCATATATATTTATTTATTTGTAAATATTTGTCAAAATACATGCGATCTTTCATATTGTGTGAGGCCATGAACAAAATATGTTAATAAAAATACCCATGTGATTTTTAAAGAGGTTTAATTTACCCAGTTTTACATAGGTACATATAATCAACATTAATACATACAAGTGTAATGAACATATATATCTAATCAGTCTAATAAGGCATACAAAGTAAACAGTTCACTAAAATACACAGGTACCGACGAAGTACATAAGTACACAGAGAATAGAAAATGTAGGGTTGTAACGGATTTTCGTAACTCGTAAAGCTGATGTCTGAGTCACCACGTGGCCTCCGACGCCTGGGGCATGTCTCGCGGCGGCTGGGTAGTGAGGCTCTCTGCCTCTCACGTTCCGCCACCTCCTTCGCTAGCACGACTGCTTCGCAGAAGGAGGTGCCGGCTTCCCATGTCCTCTCGCTCCGGACCATGGATTGAACCAGGCCCGGACGCGAGAGGTCGCCGCCGCCATTCGCCGCTATGAGGACACGGCGGTGCTCCACCCAAGCGGACCAGACCTCCGGGCGATCCTCGCAGTGGTGGTGGTCAAAATGATATTTCCGTACATCTTCGTCCCGTCAAGACATCCGTTACAACCCTAGAATGTATGTACAATAGCTAGCGTAGGCTACGGTATAAACTGGTCAACCCGTATTCTTAACATAACACTAGATATGCCTTTAGCTCATAATTTGATTAGATACAGGAAGCGTGATCTGCCATCGGCATTAAATTTTGCAGTGAGTGAAAGACTAGAACAAAATGTGCAAAAAAAATACTAGCAGTTATTTTCTAACACGTTCACTACAAAATGTAACAGACTAAACGCAATATAGTCCTGTTCAAATTTTATGGCGGCCTAGAAGTTAGCTGCGAGTGACAATCTGCGCATTATACAGTTCAAGACGATGCGTCCTCTTCGCCCCGCTGATACCTAAAGTTTGAAGAGAACTATATACCTCTTAGGTGCTGATTCAGACTGACAGAAATATCGTATCGGCTGACGCAAGCAGCATGAAGTGTCCAATTTTTTTCCGACTCTTGTTCTTTAGGGAAAGTTTTCCAGTTTGATGGTCTGAACCACCACCTAAGAAGTATATAGTCTATGGCGGCTCGGAAGTTAGCTGCGAGTGGCGGTCACATAACGGTAAGAGGCTATAAGCTAGGAGGTATTGCACTTATTCTGTTAAACCCTGTATAGTTGCACAAGGATCTTCTGGCGAGTGGTTTAATCTCGATCGAACGTCATCTTGTTTTATCAAAGCATTTGAATGGAAAAGCGTTGCTTGTAATTTTCTCAAAACAATTTCACAAATTACAAACAGCTTCTCCATTCAAATGGTAAAAGAATCTTGTACAACTGTACAGAGAAATTACGACTTCTTACTTGGTTGTATATTTCTGCGCTCGCGCAGTTCGAAAAAGCCATTTCTCCTGCAGTCAACATGTTAAGAATACTGCACTGTCACAACCCTCGGAAATATAAAAATAACTAAATTTTGCGGTGGTCAAAAGCTATTAATTATTTTTATCTAAGAAATACAGATTTCACAAATTACACTATCAGTGTGTAACAGTATTAATGATTTTCATTACATTTAGTATGCTACCCCATGTTATAGACACAAAAAATAAACACATGCTATTGATTCAAGCATGAATTTCAATAGTTATGTTATAGTAATAAGAGGAATCACGTTCACTTAGGATTATTTTCTTAAAATTACACTTTTAACATAATGTGATATTTTGTCGAAAGGAATGATAAAAGTAAAAATAGCATAAAAATATATTTTTCTTTCAACTACGAAATGGGATTAGAGACGAAAATAAAAAATACGAAAATATTGATTATTTCAAGAATAAATCTAAAAAAATGTCTGATATTAAAATATGCCTACGGAGAACGCACGAAGCTATGTAACTAAAGACAGGCGATGAACGAATAAAATCAGCAAGTATACACTCAGCGACACGGAATGTGGCTCAAACGCGTCATGCGGTTTATTATTAAAAAGGTATTTTTTTTTTAATTTTTAGAAAACTTAAATGTTTATTCGAATCTGAAATACGAATGATTAATTTTAAAAAAAGAAGTTAACTTTTTCTCCGCCTTAATGACCGCCTGCATGTGATCACTGATCAGGCATGCTGTGGATAATGGTTTTTAATGTCCACATGGGGTATTTCTTCCCAGGCGGCCATCAGAGCGGTTTTCAATTGATGATGGTCTCTGGAGGGTTGGGACTGGACCTGATGCGTCTTTTAAGCATATCCCAAACATGTTCTCTGGAATTCATGTCTGGGGTTCATGCTGGCCAATCCAATTTTGTAATTCTCACCTCCTCATATCTTGGATTAAGATGAAATCTGCGCTACGGATCCTACGAATGGTAAAATCTGTTCTACAACTAATATCGTCACTTCCTGGTCTCCTTATATATAGGCCAGTCTGATCGTACCTTGTTAAGGCGTACCTGAGAGTTGTACGCGGTACATATGTCATCAATATCTCGCGGCGTGCGCCCCTGACTCGAAAGCAAAACTGCTTGAGCAACTTAATTATGTTTGGGCCACATTCAGTGCCGCTGAGTGTATTCACTAACCATATTATTTATTTGCAATTTTGCATATTGGATCTGGGAAACAACTACGACGGATCAAATGGTTAACCTCCGAGCACATTTTTACTTAATTACTTATATAACTAAAAGAAATGTCAGAACAAATGACAAAAGTCAAAAAATGCAATTTCTGAACTACAATAACATTGATTGTATGTCAGAAATATTTAAACAGAATAAAATTCTTATACGTCTTGTAGCATCTTCCAGTCGAACCTTCCCGAGCTGGAGTTGATGGAGGGGGGGCAGGGGGGGCACACGACCTGCCAGGGGTTGTCCCGGAGCGCCCCGAGCGCGCAGTACGGCACCCGGAGCAGGTTGTTGTGTATCTGGTACGGAGTGTGCTCTGCCTTGTCCTGGGTCAGGCGCTTAAGAGCGAACGTCATCATGTCTAAGGTGGCCGCGTGCCCGACGAATATAATGTTACCTCCTGCGGACGAAATAACAATCAATTGGATATTGAGGCCGATTGGGGCAACGGCCAATGAGCAAGTTTTGATAAGATTTACATCCGAAATCCGGTCGTGACGGTTTGTCGTCCCATCCGTCTATGTTTGTGAGAGGAGATTGCATCTGTAGAAAGTGTTTGCCCACAAACTGTATTGCAATTCCTACGTCGATGGTTAGTCAGGAGAACTATTGAAATCGGTTTTTTTTTTTCAGTAATTTTTTTAACCATCAGTTTTCTAGCCTTTGATATGACTAGTAATGTTTTCAAGAGTGTGCAAATTGCATGCAGGTTTAACTTGCATACAAGTGGAGATGTTCAATAATTGAGTAGGACACGTCACTTCGTCACGTCAAGTACCGTTTGCACGTTCAATTTGCACATCACTTGAATTAAAAATATACAAGTTGTAGCTTGTATGCAGGTTTGTTCAAGTTGTATGCAATTTGCAACTTGCATACAAGTAACTTGCCTAATGGTATTGTGCCTTTATGTTGATGTTCAACTTACCGTCGTTCTCAGTGTCCTTAACAGCGTTATGAAAGACCTTCTCTCCTCGGTTGTAATAGTCTTCTAGTGTTTCAGGCGTATCGATTTCCAATTCAGTGTACGGCTTGTAACTGTGATTAAAAAATCATTACTGTTTAAAGTTTCATACTTTTTAAAATTATAACGACCTGTACAGTCCTTACACAGCTATTTTACCCCCGACTAAGCTGTCATCACTGTCAAATCAGTGATTTTTTTACATGCTTATATTTAAATTATGTCTTAAACAGGTCAAATCTTGCAACTGAATTTTAAAACAGTTATCCCTAAACGACTGAGCTGAAATTTTGCAAACAAGTTCAGTTAGGATGACAATGCATGGTTAGCTAAGTGACATTATTCCAAATCCAATATGGCGGATTCCCAAAGATGGCGGATTCCCAAAGATGGCGGATTCCCAAAGATGGCGGATTAGTTATTATTTTCGAAACAATAAGGCTGTAGTTAGGTTTCTGTTACTGACAAGTCTGTCAAAATTACAGTGATCCTTATTCTCCAACATAATATCACGCCTGTAATCCCCGAAGGGTTAGGCAGAGGTGGACCTTATGGTACACCCACATTTCGCCAGTTATGTTTAAGTCCCAAGAAATGGGGGGCGAGCCTATTGCCATCAACCGGGCACAAATTCTGACTCCGTGGCTGCTACTGAGAAATCCCTGACGGAAAAACCCAATAACACCGCCCGACCCGGGAATCAAACCCAGGGCATCACGCTCAGCAGTCGCGCTTGCGACCACTCGACCAACGGCAGTTATGGGCTCATCATGCATGTAAAGCACAATCAATGGTGCTTTAGGCACTTACTTCAGATCAACATTCAATCCGGCCTTGTACAGTTCAATAGGTGTCATGAAGGGCCCCATCCCCTTCGCAATATGCCACATCTTGTACTCGAACAGGCCGGGATCCACTCGTATTTTCACTGAAGGATCTGCTTGAAACCCTGTAAGCGTTATTAATATAGTGAACATCTCTTTTATTTGCCCTCATCACCACGTCATCACGACGGGTAGCGACATCTCGGAGCAAGAAAGGAAACTAAACCACTGAGTCATATGTGTTTTCTCGATCGGGATTGTTGAATTTTAATATTTATTTTTTTGTACTTTATCACAATGCTCTTTTCTACACACTGTGTCTACATTTCTAATCCAAATTTCCTCTCGCAGGTCTGCTGGAAGAGATTTCTCATGAAATAAGCAGTACCTTTGTGCTCTTCTATCTTAATGTAATGTCTTGTTAAGTATTTTGTGTGTACATAAATAAATGCTGTCCTATTTGACCCAAAGGTTGACTGGGTAGAGAATGCCTTATGGCATTAAGTCCGCCTATGAACCACTCTTGTACATGAAGTTTAAATAAAAAAAAATTGTTCCCACATGCCTCTTCAGCTTTGTAAGATAACACATACATTAAATTTTGTTTGTTGAATTAGCGTATATTTTTTATTTTCTCATAATGTCCTCAATGGTGATATAAACAAGGCGTTGGATAAATTGTGTATTTATAAAACGCTACTTTTATCACCTCACTGCTGCTGCTACAGTGAATAGTAAATAATAATAAATTAATCAAAGTAAAATAATTGAGTATTGATTGACAAACGACATGGACGGCATTTAGACTATTTTACTGATAATAAAAGTGTTTTTTTTTTATTATAATTTATTTATTTTCTCCCAAAAATATTACTTGTACACAGTATAATATTCAAAAAATTAAAACGATAATAATTTTAAGTTAGTGGTAAATAAGACATGCACTTTGGAACTATTAAAATAGATAGATTTTTTTTATATAGATAGGTCGCTGACATCTGAATTGGACTATTATAACTTGCAACTGTTTAATATATTTTAGTTATTATTTACTTATAAGTACTAATTATTGTTGTATGAGAAATAATACTACTGCGCCTAAATGTACACTTTTTGTAATACTTTTTAAATAAATTATTCTTATTCTTATTTGATTGGCCTTTTGACAGCTTTGGCCTAGATTTCTTTTCGAATACACATTTATCTAGAATAGCATTGATCGCGCTTTGGATTTTCAACCTAGCCACAAAGCCATTTTGAACACTAAGTCAATGTAAAAACAAAATCGTCGCCTTACCTTCGAGGAAAGCATGAGCCGTCTCGACGCACCGCAGCGCGGCCGACGCGTACACATGAGATATGTTAATTCCGGCCAATCGCAGGCCTTCTCCCACCAAATTCGCTTGCAGGCGACCCACTCGCGTCAGGGGCGTGTCTTTTACGTAAGACTCCATGCCACCAGCCCTGGAATTCATGGATTTATAACTAACAACGCGAGGGTGTCAGGACGACTCCGAAATGTTCCTAAAAAAGCCTTTCCATTTCTTGAGGGCAGATTACATGTACCTGCTTCTTGATTAGCCTTTTATAGGTGATGAGACAACCATGAGCAATATTAGATGAAAGTGGGGGATATTATACTGTTCATCGTGTTCCTGCTCCATTTTCTTCAATTCTTCTTGAGATTAGAAGAGTTAATGTTGAGAATAGTAGAATAAAATAAACCGAATTTAAATCGGTTCATCCGTTTGGGCGCTACGGTGCCACAGACAGGCCCGCAGATACACGTTAAACTTATAACACCCCACTTTTTTAGTCAGGGTTTCAAAATGGCGGAAGTAGTATAATTTTACATTCGCAGAAACAGTGCTCCCGATTGTACACTGTTCGGTGTTTGGTGACATAAACTTAATATCATAATCTTACTTATCGCGTCATCTTTAATTATTACTACTCAGATTACCCGCCTCGTGAGTCATACCAAGAGCAATTAGAAACCAAGGCTATTACCGACATACCCAAAGGTATGTGCAATATGTAGATAATGAATATTAATGAAGACGACAAGTCATCACTACTGTACTGACTGGACTGTATGCCACCCACTAGGTGGACCGATGACCTGGTGACCGCAACCGCAATATTACAATTCGAGCAAGTCAATGCTGTTGCCGAAAGAAATTGATTGAAAGCCAAAATGTGAATTAATTCGGGTCGGCTTTGTTGTTCAATAATTTTACCCGAACAGGTACACGCCTATCTTTAAAATACGCACCTCTCTCCCAACTTCAAAGGCAGATTCAGATCCTTCCTGACGTAGGTGCCATTTTCGTCGAAACAGAAGGGGACCCACTGTCCGTACGTAAGGTCTACCCTCTCACCGTGACGCATCGCGAATACCCAACGACGAGGCTTCGCGTCAGGCGATGTGCTCTGAAATAAATATTCACACATAAAATATATTGTTGAACTAGCTTTGCCTGGGGCTTCACCTGCGTATTTCTCGCAAATTATACCACGGGAGTGAAATACCGGGATAAAAAGTATCCTATGTCCTTCCTAACCCAAGTCATGGTATACCTGTGTACCAAATTTCATCGCAATCGTTTCAGCCGGTAAGGTTTGAAAAGGTTGCTTTCGCATTTATGATATAGGTCTAGATGCAGTTTTTATATTGTAGACCAATAATAACTTTCACTATTTAACTTTAACTCGTCAGAAAATATTTTTTGCGTTTTACAAGACTAAACGTGTCTGCGTTTTCTTATTGAAGTAAAACCAATGATATTTTAAAGAAAGATACTCTACGATCCTACTGAGCTCTATCTATTGGTGAAAACTGCATTAAAATCCGTTGCGGAGTTTAAAAGATCGAAGCGTACAAACAGCGGGAGCGACTTTGTTTTATACTATGTAAAGATTAGGGCTTAAAGTATGAAATTGCCGATTTGTATGGACAATTTATGAAAAGTGATATTTCCATACTACCTTTTTATTTTCTTGGACATGTCTGTACCGATTATGTATGATGCAATTACAATAGTTAGAGTGAAAAAAGCTACGCTGCGTATCTTAAATTCTCAAAACACGGTATCAAAAACACAAGAAACGGGATATTTACCATGTTTACTGATTTATTTTGAGTTTCGGCGCTGTTGCAAGCACGATGGTCACGGATAAACTGAAGTTATTGCGGGTGGGTGATTATGAGCAGACAAATCGGTCTACCCTCTTTCTTGTTCGTTTCTTGCACTCAGTACCGCTACCACTGTCACTCGCAACTCGATTCTGTTCCCGACACACGAAACTCACTGTCCACTCGCGAACTTTTTTCGGCCCTTTTTCGGTTTTTACACAGCTGGACCACATGATTCCAGGCTCTCGAATGTTGAAACCCACTCTCCCGGTTGAAGTTCCTATATTTGGTAATCTCAATAGCTTCCCTAACCAGTCTAAGTATACAGTGTGGTTAGCTACTGGTTACCGATACTTTAAGGGCATATTATATACTCATTTATATCGACAAATACACGTTTGTAAATACTCCTAAACCCATTTTGTTTTTTTAATCGGCTGATCTAGGGTAAGTTCAATGAAATGCTAATATCTTTGAATCTAAGAGACCTAGAGACGTGCAAATGACCTTATTGCAAGGGTAACTGCCGAAGCTATTAAATTATTAAATAAATTTTCCTGAAAAATAAGGAAAAAGAGCCAGCAGAGAGAAGAGGAATCCAGTGGTCCAAAAGTGGTGTAAAAACCGAAAAAGTGCCGAAAAAAGTTCGAGAGCAGACAGTGAGTTTCGTGTGTCGGCAACAGAATCGAGTTGCGAGTGACAGTGGTAGCGGTACCGAGCGCAAAAACAGCGAACAAGAAAGAGGGTAGACCGATTTATCTGCTCATAAACACCCACCCGCAATAACTTCAGTTTATCCTTGACCATGGTGCTTGCAAAAGCGCCGAAATATCGGGAACTCAAAACAATCAGTAAAAATGGTAAAAATCCCGTTTCTAGCGTTAATGATAATGTTAGTGATTATGATAGTTTAAAAATAAACTTTTACTAGTACGGTTTTTTAACTCTAAAAATAAATTGTTAAAGTACCTACGTACTTTAACAATTAATCCAATAAAAATGGAATTAGTATAAAATATAACTATACGTCAAAGTTACGAACAGAACAAAATGTGAAGAAAAACACGCCAATTTCATAATTAAAGACATATTATTAACATGACTTCGGGAAACCCGTCATTTTATCGGCCTAGGGTAATTTAGAAACTGCCACTTATAGTAACGCAATGAATAGCGTGTTGGCCTTGAGATTGTTAATGTGATATGCGATTAGGCTGCTGTTTTGCATATCCACAAACTATTTAATTTGAGATGATGACTCAGGGGTCAACAACCCATTTTAGGAGTCGCAGTTGTACGCAGGTAGGTTGTGGTTGTCGCAGTAACTACTAATAACATAACATCACGCCTGTAATCCCCGAAAGGTTAGGTAGAGGCGTACGTAATAGTATACCCACATTTCACCAGTTATGTTTTAGTCCCATATAATAGGTGACTTCGAGACTGATACTTAGAAATTATTGACGGAAGATCCCAATAAAGCTTTGCCTGTTCTGGGAATCGACGCAGGACCAAACAGCAGTCGCGCTGGAGCCACTAAACCAACGAGGCAAACAACTACTAACAACCGTGGACAATTTTAGGAAACAAAAGAGAAGGACTACCTCAAGATTCATAAATTAAACTTACACCTAACATAATATCAGCAGACTGACAGATGACTGGCAGATGACAGATTTATTAACGACTCTGCCCTGGAGTGTAAATGTAGTGATGTTCTACAAACGATGGGGCACTAAATATCGTGTCCTGCGTGTCCTGTTGTTTGTTCACTACAGGAACTGATGGACGCTAACGAAAGCGCCAAACTAGTAGCTCAGTTCTGGGCTGACACTATTTAGATTGCCATCGACACGCTAAGAAGAAGTAGACTCAGCTTGTATCAAGTCATTGTGAGTTTAGCATCAAGTTTAATGGATCAGGTGGTGTTCTGCCCTACCGTCTTTTTCCCATGGCATGGGAAAAAAGTGTGTTATATTATAAGGACTATCTTTTCATACACGAAATATTTTAAGGGTAACTTCTTATAAGTCGTAAAGTCGCCATAGCAACGAAATGAAAAATTTAGTGTTTTTTTTTTACGAAATTATTATAATTCTAAAATTTTTTGAGACTTTTTGCATAAAACCTTTACTCCCTTATACTAACAATGACAGTAGGTAAATACGACGTAGTGAACTAGCGTAATGGATGTTCAAAAATAAGGAGCCAGTGTTTATTTTGTGGGTCAAGTGATTTTATAAAAAATACTCAGATAAAAAAAGAACCCCTTGAAATGGCTTCGTTATAGCCGTTAGATGATTCTCTGAAAATATTTCGTGTATGAATAGTTAGACCTTATATGTATATGTTTCTTTTTATTTATGTTTAAATAATTTATGTTAATACTTCCTAGTATTGTCCAGCTATGTAATAATAGAACTGCCAGACCATTGCTTATAAACATTTCACGAAACTAACTTTCTCACTAAGTTTTCCCATGATTTTTTTTTCATTATTATGTGGGTCTATGTTTATATTTGTATATTCAATTCTTGCAAAGAAAAATATTGAATACTGTATTAAAAATGTTTTTGTAAATATATCGACCGTCTCTAAAACAAGGTGGTTACAAATAAATCTACTGCTAAAATGTCATCACATTTATAATTATTATATTTTTAAATTTTTGGTTCTTTTAGTTGCCCGATAATAAAATGGTTATTATTATTTAATTCGTAAATACAAACATACATCATGATACATAGGGGCTAAGCAGAAACTACAAAATAGGTACTGTTATCATCATCTGCCTAGCCTTTTCCCAACTATGTTAGGGTCGGCTTCCAGTCTAACCGGATGCAGCTGAATACCAGTATTTTACATGGAGCGACTGCCTATCTGACCTCCACAACCCAGTTAGTACTAGGTCATATGTCACGATACCCCTTGGTAAGACTAGTCAGACCTTTTGGGCCACTGATTACCTGTAACGACTGTTGAAGATCTACAAATGACAGTCGGGACCAACGGCTGACTGGCCGACCAATTTCCGAGGCACGGAGGAAACTTGGTATATAATGGGTAGTCACCCATCCTCAGACTAACCTAGGGAAGCACGGCTTAACCTAAAGATCGATTCGGGCGGCTGTTATTATTTCGTATCAATATTAAATAACGACGAACGACCAGTGGCCCACATTAGCCCTGGATCGTAGCAACTGGAAGTCATTGGGAGTGGCCTTTGCCCAGCAGTGGGATGACGCAGGCTAGCAGTAGCAGTATCAGTATTGAATAACAGTCAAATCATGGTCACGATGCATTGTGGCGTGACTATCATCTGTTACACCGTCCCCATTTTAAATATGACAAAAAAACACTATCTAGCCACGACATACCCACTCTGTGTTATCAGGTCATCACCGTAATGCCTTAACTTAATCGATCACCTGCACGCTTTGCAGGTGTCTCAGACACGTCTGTTAATTTTTTGATGATTTTGCATGATGCAGCCAAAAAAATATCAGCTTAGTACCTACGCCTTTTTTGGCGTTCCGTGTCGAAATTGTTAAAACGTATGTGTAGTTCGGGTAACACGAACCTCGTTCTTAGGTTTGGGCGCAATGTAGGTACCAAGCCGAGCGTCGCACACAAGGCCGGTTTGCTAATTTACGATGACAATAATAATATTTTGAGATGTGTAGAAACTTAAAAAAACTACTTTGTTTAACTTCTTCAATAAACGAACAATAGGATCATAAAACAATAAAGCTCACTAAAGTAACACAAAAGCCTGCCCAAGCGCGCTTTGTGTCCCTTTTTCTCGCAGGGCAACAGTGAGCCAGTTACGCCCGAAAGCTTGACGGAGTAACTACGTTTGTTTTGTGCCGCAGTGTTTAAAAATTTAGAGTTTTTAACATGGATATTGAAGCGTCAGGTATGTACTCTAATTATTGTTGTTTACTTGTCAATTTTTTTCATAAATCGAGCAGTAATTTAACTATACGTGGAAGACAAATTTTATACATAAATCTTGTAGATTCACTTGAGTTGTTAGACATTTAAAAGAAGTTCCACATAGTTCCATTATATTTTATTATTCTTTAGAATCTACAACCTGTGAGGATTTAAACCAAGCAAAGAACTCATCCCCGCATCGCCCCCTTTGATAAATTGAGCCCTTTATTTCCAGGTAGTCGCGTTGATCCCGTTTCACAGCAGAGGAAGTTGTGTAGAAATGAACTGTTTTTATTGCTAAGAGATGAACGTTTTTTTAGTTTTTCGTCATCCAAGTGTAATGAACGATTATTGCAATACATAATGAACAAATTAAGCATTGTGGACCCGTCTGAGACTTTGTTAAAACAGTTAAAAGATATTGCTAAAGTGTTTGTGACAAAGCTTTTAGCTAAATGGCGAGAATGTAAATATATGTTTGATCGTTTTAAAGTTAAACATGCCAATTGGCTCAGTGAAGAATTTAAGATCCCGGAGTTACAATCAACAACTTCGCAACCACCCACTTCTTCGGAGAAGAAGCGAGGTAGGCCAAGAAAGTTGTTTGAAGTCAGCTCTGAACGCAGCAGAAAGAGAAAACTTAACTCTCTTGTCTCGCGTTTTACCCCTGAAAAGCTTTGTTTAGCGGCTGAAAGGAGTCTGGTGAAATCTGGCAAAAGAAAGACAGCTCAAGTTATAAAACTTGCAATAAATTCGACTCCAAAAAGATTGAAAAAAATGGAACAGGTTCACTCATCGTGTTCTGTCAATCTTGTGCAATATAGTGCTGAAGAAGCTGTAGGTCTCATAGTGGACCTTAACTTAACCAAAAAAGAATACGTGACAATGCGTCTAGGTGCAAAGAAAAGAGGTGCTGATATTTATCCCTCTTACCATGTGGTGGCAGGTGCAAAACAGAAGTGCTATCCGCTTAATTTAACAGTTACTGAGACTGAAGCTGTGGTGCCTTTACAAGATCTGTTAGATCACACCATACGGAGACTGGCACACGTACACTAACATGGATATTCTTCACTGGATGCTTGTATCATCGGATCCTGTCGTGACTAGTCACAGGGAAAAACTCAAGAAACGAGGAGAGATATATAATGACGTTGTTGTAGGAATGTTACGGATGCCTACATATCTTTGTAGCGAAGAGGTTGAAAACAGCGATAATGAAGACTCCGATAATTATGTGGATGACGATGATCAGTAGGTAGCATAGAACTTAATTTAAGGACCTTTTTGCGTAATACTTTAATAAAACTTTTTTCTTTTTACTTTGTTTTTTTTTTGTTGTTAGTACCATCCCAAAATTGTATTTCTACCTTCTAACACTTAAAATACATAATTACCATGTCAGAAAGTAAATAAAAACCCATACTTTATTTTTGTCATCGTAAATTGGCAAACCGGTCTTGTGTGCGTCGCTTTAAAAAAAAAACAAAAAAAAAAATATGTTTCTTTATTTTCATTAAATCATATCTATTACACTATTACGATCGATCAACGAAACATCGAGAAGAGTTTATGTAACATACGGGTCAATAAACTAAACGATGTTGAACTTTTAAGCTCAAACTAATTACTGACTACGGTTGACTCATACAATGTAAATTGTATCAATGATATTTGAATCAATTTAGCTTATCACAGTCGACGGTTGGGCAGAAATCTTTAAATTTGGGGCGACAAATATTTAATTTAATTTTAAATTAAACAGTTTCAGTGTAAGGGTTCTTGTGGGCTCGTGGCAAGATAATAACAGCGTCTTGGGTCGATCTTCTAGATGAAGATTAAGCAACGCTTGCCAATGTTGTTCAGTGGATGGGTGGTCATCCAATACATACTGAGACCCTTCCGTGTCTTCGAAAACACGTTAAGCTGATGGTCCCTGTACTTCCTTTGACAGTTACCGGTAATCAGAAGGGAAAAGTTCTGATAACAAGTCATACCAGGGTATCGTATGGTTTACCCAGTAGCTAGGTTATTTGGAGGTCGGATAGCCAATTGCTCCATTTAAAATATTGGTATTTAACTGCGGCCGGCAGGAATCGCCTTCTTAGGTCCCTTCGAGCCTGATAGCTAGTATGAAAAGGGTAGGCAGATGATGTGTTAGGGTTAGTTTGGACCAGCTGGTCCGGGTTACACAAAAGCCATATTCATGATGCCTTTTTGTTAGTCTTCATACAATGTGTTCAATCTGGACCCCTATTTATTTAGTTAGGGAGGGGTTCTACAACGGCTGACCCTACTAAACTCAGCTAAACAATGTAATCTGTGCTATTTACTATGTACCGATTTAGCGAGGCCCGAGGGGCGCGATAAGATGACTTCCAGACAGATAACAAATATACAAAGCGGTGACAGATGTAAAACTTTTTACTAAGAGCTCGTCGAAACGCCGCGCCGCCGCCGGTGTCAATGAAGGCCATTTTTTTCGCATTTTCTAACAATAGAACATAAATGAGTTTTATTACTTTTGATTGGACCTATGTATCTTTATCTGCCTAGCATTTTCCGAACTACGTTGGGGCCGGCTTCCAGCCTAATTGGATGCAGCTGAATATCAGTATTTTACATAGAGCGACTGCCTAGCTGACCTCTGCAGCCGAGTTCCTGGGTAATTACTATGGAGTGTTTCATTGGTAAGTACGATATGAAAACATGTTGTGGAGAGGAAAAATATAACTAAAAGATAAAGGAATGGTTACTCACATCGGCTTCGCTCTCTGATTTAGCTCCATTAGTTTTCCAGTCAATTGCCGTACCTGAAAAAATAAGAAGGTCGCTTAATAAACCTTATTTGAATAGTCCCTGTGCAAGCAGTTAGTGTAGAGTAGAAAGTCGTAGAGTTGTCAAAGCACGGTAAGACTCCCTATCACTTACGGCCTTTTTCAGTAACTTACTTACAGTTACGGAACGTTGCTGTCTCAGATAAACAGTTAAAGAAACATTAACTGTAACTACCTACTGTTTCTATAACTAGATTGTCAAACGTCTATGTGACGTAAACGGTAGGTAGCACCGGTAACCGCTAGTAAGCGCAATCCGAATTTGATGTTGCGCAATCGTTTACAAGTTACGTAATTATAAATTCGTAATTCGCCGAGGAAAATTTTTGATTTTTCCGTCATGGGTATCGTTTTCGTTGTTTTCGGGGTCACTGATATCGAAAATGAGGACAAAATGAAAATCCAAGATGGCGAAGCCAAGAAAAACCAAAAATTTTCCAAGGAAAATTTTTGGTTTTTCCGACAACATGTAAAGTTATGGTTATTATTCATTTTGTCCTCATTTTCGATATCAGTGACCCCGAAAACAACGAAAACGATACCCATGACGGTAAAACCAAAAATTTTCAACGGCGAATTACGAATTTATAATTACGTAACTTGAAAATGTGACTTTTAATTAGTGCAGATATTTTAATGAAAATAGTGTCAAACGATAGGTTTATATTTAAAAACAATAACTCAAAAGGATTTAGGTAGATAATTTAATTAGTTTAGGAAATATGATGAAGTTATAATATGTTACTTTTGATTATCTCCCGAAATAAAAAGGTAGCATTCAACAGTAACCGTAAGAACAAAACATTTCAGAAAAGCTTTCTTTGTTCTTTCTATGTATCAACTTATCTTTGGTAAGCTGTCGACCCTCTGAGAGACAGGTAGGTGACGTGGAGAGGATATTCCTTGCTAACTTTGTTTATAGAAACACCGATAGCTACTAGTGACAGGCACATTAACGTAAGTAAGTTAAAGAAAACGGCCGTAAACCGTATGCGTTTTTGTTGAGACGTTATCGCCTCTCGCCCGTCGAAGATCTCCTCGTGTAAGAGAGCAGTCATGGAGCATCATAATCTGCCTCTATATTGCAGTCCTCTACGTAGTGAACATTGGTGCAAAGTAAAAAGTGTTTGAAGGGGAGGCTGCTTAGATTAAGACATATCTAACCCTCCTTTACACCGTTTTTTCTCTATTTCGTCTATTCCAAATTCTAGCATATTCTTATTTAAAACTAGCTCTTATAAGCTCATAAAAGAGTGTTTAGGGTGTATGGATTAAGGATCTGAGCGACACAACCTTTGCTTCGGGCTGAAGTGGTCTCCCACTGGCCTCAGAGTGCCATACAGTTTAAAGAAATTTAAGAAATAAACTCACCCTGGGTAACATTCAGGATGCCGTCACTCTTCTTGTCCGTCTGCACCGAAGTCCAGTAGTTGTTCCACTCCTTATACGTCTCCTCAGATTTCTCATGACCGAGCTGCGCCGCATCTTCATGGGGGTAATTCGAAATCATTTCCCCGTCCGTATTCGAATCCGATTCCGATTTAGTATCCATACCTGTAATATGGAAAATCAGTAAAACCAACACAAAGTATAAATTGGATCTTCCTGTCATTGTGCTGCGTTCAGAACTGACGTTATAACCAGAAAACTTATATTTAAATGCCATGTTTATTTAATTATTTCTTTATTATCTGTAATTGGAGTCATTGAACTAATATTTAATCTTGGGCGTAGGTACCTAGAGTCAACACCAGTGATAACTTGGGCATGAGCGTGGGACTGTTTAGAGGGCTGCGATGCGTCAATATTTGTTTTCATGTCAGTACTTATTGTATTCTTTGTTGTATAGAATTAGATGCCTTTATCATTCTGCTGCCCTTATCCGAATTTATTCGGGACAGCGCAGCATGTCTTCTTTTTTCATACTTCTCTATTTTAGCCTGCGCAGACCGGGCACGGAAAGGCAGATCATTTTATCTTTACCCAAAGTAAATTCATACGTAGCTAGTGGTAACAAAATACAGACTCCCGTGTGCGCTGGCTTTTACTCGTCATCTTATCAGACCCCTCCTTTCTAAAAATATCATCCTTCACACGGTCCATCCATCGTTTCTTTGGTCTTCCTCATTTGGTCTCCTTATATTATATTCGTTAATTTTTTTTATCTTTAATTTAGAGGGTATGATGTACTAAATACATGGTAACCCTGTATAGTTTCATATGCATTCACTAACAAGCTGCTATTTTGATATTACAAACAGATACTTCAATTTTATTTACTTATACATAAACAACATATACATAAGTTTAATCTATGTATCTATGTATAGATTCAACTTATGTATATGTTTAGTATAATGTATTCATTACGTATAGTGCTGGCTGAACTGAGAGAAGTCGGGTCAGTTATGTCAGAAACATCGGGTCACGCAGTGCCTGACTAAAGACGGGCGTCATCATCGAGGCCTGAACTTGAATTCGTTCAAAAATTACAATAGACATAAATGGTAATAGGTTCAGGGAAACAGAAAGAGAATGTAAGTAATTTTGAAATATTTGTGATTCTTATTTTTTTGTGATTTTAATATGGGAGAACCTGAAATAAATTGATTTTATTTATTTTTCATTTTTGGGGTTCCGTAGTCAACAAGGAAAGGAACCCTTATAGTTTCGCCATGTCCGTCTGTCTGTCCGCAGCTTAGCTCAAAGACTCTTAGTACTACAAAGCTGTAATTTGGCATGAATATACAGATTAGTTACGCCAACAAAGTGGTAAAATAAAATCTCGAAAAGTATTCTTTGAGGGTATCTCCTGTACCTCCCCGTAAAGTGCGGATTTTTTTTCTCGCGTACCTCATTGTATGGTATGTCGTTAGATAGGTCTTTAAAAATATTATTCGATTAAAGGATTCGTTTGTGAAATATTAAGCTTTAAAGTGCAAATTCTACCAGCTAAAGGGTTGTTTGGGTGTGAAGGGAAAAATTCACGGTGATAGTATATACAGGGTGTCCGGTAATTAATAGATAACCTTGAAATGGTTCATTAACTAATGGCCAATCAGAAACAAAATACAAATAGTACCAAAAAAAATAACATACTAACCAATTTGAATTCATTAAAATATTTTTATGTTAGGCGTAAGTTGGTTTTAAACAGGCTTTATTTCATTATTACTATGTAATACTAACGTCTATTAATATTATTTAAACCCCAATGATCAAGCACAATATATATTCCGTTATTGCAAACTCCTGTTTAACCAAATTTCACTCCTTTTGAACATGAATAGTAATAACTCACTTTTCACGTTAGGTACAATAATAAATAACACCATTTTGAAATCGGCTTTAAGCACATTATTATTTTAAAATTATTGGTCACTTTGGTTTCCATACTTTTTTATACTATGGACGCTTAAACTTTGTCAAAATAAATTATTTTTACAAATTTTCCACTTGAACAGCAATTCAATTATGTTTTTAAAAAGTTGTGACATACTGTTTATTGCTTATCTGTCAGGTCAGTTAACGTTCATTACTATAAAAATAAAAAACCGATGGAATGCATTAATTTTTGGTCTGGTGTACAAGAATATAAAATAAGGTAACAAAAAAACATCGATTATTATAAAAAAAACATATCTTTGGTACTAGGTAGGTACTTGTTTTTTTTTTATTTGTATTTTTTTCAAAATAACCCTTAGTTCTACGATGACTCTTTTCAAGGTTATCCATTAATCACCGGACACCCTGTAGGATATAACGAAATTAAAAGGAAAACTATCACAGCTAAGTAGGCTTTATAAGTTTACGTGTAGTAACACTCGAACAACTTATAAAATGTAGGTACTTACTTGGATAACATATTTCCCTAAACGTAATGTATGGGAACACAGGTTTTTCAACTGCACATGTAAGTTTGTTTTTTATTTTTACAATCTAAATCATCGCTCTGAGACAAATCCGCATATTTTGTTAGGCAACTACGCAACCCTACATTGTGTGTGGCCCGACACGCACTAGGCCGGATTTTTTCTTTTTTTATAGGCTAAAAAAAAACATAACGGCCGCCCGCGTTCCTCGCAATTAGTAACAGTGGTGTTTTAGGGTTGCGCCACACCTATCAGCACAGAGTCGAATTTTTCCATGCTCCTATCCATTTGCCGAGGGAATCATCGATACTGCCGCGTGCGATAGCACTCCGACTCTGTTTCTCGGCCTAGCAAATGACGTGCTGATAGATGAGGTTCAACCCTTATACGCCGACATTTCACCAGTTATATTAACCTCTAAATCCCCTGTATTAGAGACCAGCCAATTGTCATTACACAGCAACGGTAAAAATAGTAAATTGTATTGAATATGTCCACTTTTTTAATATGTCACTACAATTGTATTAAGAAGTACATAACAACTGAATACACCAATAATATTGAATTACATTAAATGCACTTGTTTCTTATCTAAGAATGCATGAATCAGTTTCCACTGTGCAGTTCATTGGGTTAGTAAGTATTAATGATAAGTCAGGAATTGTACTGTTTATTTATTAAATGCAATATGCAATTATGGTGAACACTACCTTTCGCTTACGGTTTCACTCGCGTCATGGTCGAATTTATCCCAAGACAACAGACAACCAGGCAATCTGGGTATACATTGTATGTCCTGACACCGGTCATGCATAGTCTATCCGAGTGCCAAAGGGGTTGGAATATGGAGGAAAAAGTCTGGCCCGCGTAACTTCCACCATTTTGTTTTATTTTCAAAATAGAAGCCACTAAAACCCGTATTAAACTTATGTCTCGGAAACGTGACGCTTTGGAAGATTTCTCCTCATACCAAACTTGTTTATACACACGGTGGCACATGAAGCTGTAAATTTCCAATATAACTTGGCCTCGCTTTGTATGGATTTCTTATACAACGAGAGATTCGCATAAACTTTTTTTGTATAGCTTGATTGGCCATCGTGCGTACTGATAGCAACTATTCAATAATGAAGGTATAATGCGTGGTAGTTTTTTTTTAAATAAAACAAAATGGCGAAAGTTCGGTAGTCCAAATAACTCAATCCCCTTTCATTCAAATCCGTTCAGCCGTTAGGGTGTAAAAAGGCAGTAGACAGGCAGAATTACTTTAGCACTATGCCTACAGTAGCAAAGGGTCAATTTCTGTAAGAGGTAAGCCGCAGTACATAGGTACCTTCAATGTGATTATATTAATTGTCTATAGAATGTTGACTGTGCCATTTTTCAAAGGGAATCCGGTAGGAATCGAGTTGTATGGAACCTTCGCCACTGTATGCCTATTACTTAATGATCAATTGAAACACTTTTGGACGTTTAAAACAAATTATTCGTAAAGAAACGCAAAACATTCACAAATTCAAATTATCTTAGTAAGCGGGCCTCCCTAAGTCCCAATTTGAACAAAGAACCAGCAAAACACGCTCACAAAAAATACTAGGATTTTTTGTGAGCACAAAAACTGGGGTACATCAAAATTGGGGCCCCATTTCAATAGTTTCTATAATATAAACTCTATTCTAATCAAGACAGAGTCCAAATTTTATCACACGCTCGGAAATAGCGTCAGTATCGATGAATTACATAATAATATTATTATTCCATCATGTAAACACTATCACTTTCACGATATAAATAACATCACGTAGCATTTATAGTAAATATATATCTAAACTACGCAACATTTAACAGAATGTAGTATTCATAATAAATAAAACAACGTGTGTATTAAATTACAAATAATAATACTATGTGGAACCAAGTTCTTGGCTGTTTGTGTTTAAATATCATTATTCCCTACCTCAAGAGATTCTCTAAATAATAGAACAAACCCCATCAAAATTCATCAAGCATTTTAGAAGAAACAAAACACATAAACGAATAGCTAAACAATGATTTTGTTTAACTTTGGTGAAAAAATAGATAATAACGTCACAAATATTTTAACCTATTATTTAAAATTTGTTATGTGTAGATAAACATATATTTGCAAAATGACGCAGTACAAAGAAATGTTAAACTACTCACAGTTATTGTTGCCAAGTGAAATAGCACGGTGTAGCGTCCAAGCGTCAGACTCGGCGGTGCGTCGGGTAAACACAGCCGGCAGATACCCACTGACTCCTACAACAAAGTAATCCAACACATTGGGATAGGAGATGACGTCACGTCTCTCACGCCATAGACAGACATACCTCAGTTTTACCTACAAACATGTTTACATTACTAGAGTTTTAAACAAAAAAGGCCGATAGCGTTGGTGGAACTTTTTTTAAAAATATTTACATAGACAAATCAATTGTATATGGTATGTATTATTGATTTATTATTTTATTTGGTATTTTTCACTGGTTAGTGCTCGGTTGATGGCAATAAGTCCGCTCGCTGTTACACTGGCCAAATATGGGTGTACCTATTAGATACTCCTCTGCCTAACCCTTCGGGGATTACAGGCGTGTTGTTCAGTACATATTATTGTGTATGTGTAAAAATAAATGGGCTGATTATAATTTAAGATTACTTACTGATGTTGTTTCTTTGCTTTTAATTACAAACGAACTTTTAGGTTGATGTCTGACTAGTGAGTGAGTTTTAGATAGTTGATCCTTTTATTTTATTCATAAATACAGATTGAGCACTATATCTTTCATAAAAGATAAGATATTTTGCCAATTACTTAGATAGTAATATTGTGGGTATGATGCAAACACATTATTCATACGGTCATACCCACACACACACAAGTTTTAAAAGTAGATGCAAGAAACTTTTTTCAAATGCAGGTAATTTCAGGTATACAGACCTACTTACAAGTCTGTTTTAATGAGAATTAACTAACAAATCCTATAACTCAGTAATAATACAATACAAAACAAACTTTCACTGACAACACACACGGTTTATTTTCCACTTCAATGTTACACAGCATAGCACTAACCTCCAATTTTCAAGTTCAACAATCCCAAAGTCTTGATTATCCTCGTCATCGTTAACGTCACGTGATCATACAAAACCACAAGTCACTATGATAGTTAGATTAAGTAAAGTCGTGCTCGATAAGCGAGTAACGAATCATGAATTCTAGTCCAAATTTTCGCAGAAACAGCACGAAGTAATCACCATCGTGTATGAAAACAGCTGACAGATATCCAACTAAGCCCCGATTGGCTACTACAGCTATCAAGGCAAGTCTATTTCAGCATATTTTAGGGGGAGTGCACAATGAAGCAATTGTAAGGCTTATATTCGTGATAAACAAGCAGTTAATAATAACTTTTAAGTTTGATATAACGTCGCACACGCAATTTCGAGCGATTTCAATTAGAGTGCTATTTTCGTGATGTAATGCGCGACGACTATTGATAACCGAATGCGTACCTTGCCGCTAAGTGTAGCAAACTAGGCGACACAGTTTCAAACATGCTAATATTTGTAAGCAAAAAGATAACATCGTATCTTGAGTTCAAATCTATTCATGAATACAAATAAAGGTCAGTTCTGTATCCTGGATGAATGAATGAATAATAAAATGAAAATGGGACTTTTTTGTGGTGAACAATGGCTAACGTGCTCTGTGCCCTCATGGAGAATTATGAACCAATTCCTCTTACCGAAAGGAGATGCTGTTGCCCAGCAGTGGAAATATTATATGCTATATATTATACTAGCACTTTGCCCGCTACTTCGTCCGCAAAAATTGTGAAAACTCGGCTAATATGCATGATATAAATATAATTAATAGCCTATAGCACCCACGAATAATGTAGCTTTCTGCCAGTGAAGGATTTTTTAGAATTGGATTATTAGTTCCGGAGATTGCCCCCCACATACAAACTTACAAACAAAGGAGATCGGGCGTGTGTGGTCCAAGTGGCGTCGGAGCATGACGTTTATTTTGTTTGAAAGTTCATTAACTAAGCTTACTTTTTTTGTACGGGTACAGATAAATCTATCCTCAGACAAAACAGTTATAGTGTATATTAAAATACTCATCTATCGAGCTATTTTCAACTAATTATTCAATTAAATCTATTTCTTTTAACTTAATATGGTATGTTTGTGTTGTCTTACATGTATGATGACTCATACGCGTGGTATCTACTACTCCAACGTTAGAAATATATAATTACTTCATTTTGTATGGACTCTGGTTCAAGTGGCTTTTGAAAACGAGGCTAAGTATGTTATAAGTATTTGAGAAATGATTTAAAAGTGTTTTAACTTTGGAATGTATAGTTGGCTATATATTTCATTGTAAGTAATAAACCAGAAAACATACTTTATTTTCACCAAAAACATTACAATATGTTGTCCAGAAACGAAGGATGTTCTATGCACATGTAACGAGCCCACCCGAGATACTACACTACGCTCATGATGTGGGCGCACATCTGACTGTCCTTTTCCCTATGATACAACTACAGTAATAATGTTGAATGCCCTGTAGTCCACCCTCCTCCTTATACATTATACATATATCTATGTATAATACTTCCTACCTCACGTGACGTGACTGAATACGACTTCGCAGTAACATCAAGCCATTTCGCTCTATTCCAAAACGCTCAAATTCTGCGGGTGGTTGTCCGTCTCTGAAGACTTCAATATGGTAAATACCACTTCTCTTATGTTTGCTGTAATAGCTCCGAGCCAGTTTGAGTTGATATACTGATAATTTTGCAAAATTAAGAAATCCAAAACAGGTAAGAAGAATCAGTTCATTTAACACCCCAGGGTAATCGAAAAAAATCGGACAGTTCAAATAGAACACACCAAGGTCGGCAGAAAGAAAACAAAAACATCAATTAAACACAGCCGGTAAACAGTGGACGAATACCAGAATAGGTAACGCAGTTAAAACACAAATACACAATAGCATCGAACTGCAGCGAGCGGAGAGAGCGACTGCCAGTGGGCTCTCATGACTGACTGAACCGATCATGGAGCGGAGGGAAGGGGAACGGAATACTGTGTTGCGCCCGCGTTGCGTCTTCTATCCCTCTATGATTTTTTTCCCCATTTTTTTTGTTGTATCCCGCTGCCGCCGCGCAGCAGGATAAACAAAAAATACATTATAATTTTGTCTCTTTCTGTTGGCGCAAAAAATACCACGCATCTGAGTTGATCTGAGTCGTCATAAATATTAGGCAACATTAAAGATACCATAATGGATTAAAATAAATAGATTTAATTATTAAGTAGTTCAAAATATATGAGTATCTCGTATTATCTCGTATGTAATTTTTTTTTTTGACATTCAAAAGTGCCTGTGATGGTCTAATTGAAATAAATGGTTGGTCAAATTTTATGGTATACACTAGTTTTTCTTCCCAGGATAGATTTTTGTACAAGTACATAAAAAGTAAGCTCAGTTAATGAAACAAAATAAGAGTCATGCTCCGACGCCACTTGGGCCAGACCTCATAAAAAAATGTCCGATCTCCTTTTACCTCTTTATAATATTCGTATAGATATACGTGAAGACCAACCTGTAAGCCAGGAAGTCCCATGCACCCATCCGTCGGGAGAGCTGGCGAATTCCTTCTCCTCGATATAAATATAGTCGCCGAGGACAAGTTCAAGTTCGTCACTCGCTTTCGGCGTGTAACCTTGAGTCACTTTGTGAACCTGTCAACAAAAATAAGCATTACATCATCTACTTATATATTTATGTAATACGAGTGTGCGTTATCTCATCTCCTTATCAGTCTTGAGATTGATAATGAAATGATACTAGACTCCTTTCGTTGAAATCGGAGCAATTACGCACTAGGGTGACATAGATCCCACGATCTGTATTAGGTACAGCGAACAATACTAGTCATTTCACTTATTTAGATCATAATGAACGCGGTAATAATATAAAGGGGATTGCGGTTGGGATCTTAACACTTTTTTTTTAACTTTTACATGAAATCTTATCTAATGATTTTAACAGCGTCAACCAGCTTTCTTTGCTGGCCGTATTATTAACAAGTGTTGGTTTTTTTTTTATAAATTAATACATCTATGAAAAATATCGATATAGATGGTATTGTATTGTATAACGAGCTGGTGTCCGCAACTCCACGTCCAAAGCGCGTATTTTACGTGCGGGATACAGGCAGTAAAACGCACAGTAAATTCCTGAAACTAGAATCGATATTAGCCTAATAATCATCATCCACATAAATATTCACCTGATGGTTAGCAAACCGTGGATCTCTGGAGTAAAGCCTCAGCTCCCAGCTGGAATGGTCTGAAGGTTGCATATCATCCGCCAAGTTCTTCAGCTCATCGTAAGCGGCGACATCGAAGTGGTACGCCAGGGTTATGTGAAGTGACTTCACGTGGGCCTCCAAGTTTATCGCTGGATAGACAAAGTTACAGATTAAGGATCCCACTGGCGCAACATTCACCCAAAAACATGTTGTCTGAGAAGATAATAGAATACCTCCAGTATTCATTATTGCATGTTCATCTGAGCTGGTTTACCCACTTATGTTGATTTATAACAAATAAAACGACTGGTATATTGCCTTCAAAGTCGAAGATCGCAAAAGTGGTTCCGGTTCACAAATCGGATGACAAAGACGTTGTAACCAATTACAGGCCGATCTCAATATTATCTTCGTTTGCTAAAATATTCGAGTCACTGATATGCCCATGTACATATACAGGATCATTTAAAGTTGTTTTTAAGCGACCATCAGCATGGATTTGTTAGGATCCGTTCTACTAGTATAGATCTAGTCCCTCATACAGAACTTCTTATAAAGGCTATGGATGCAGGGTATCAAGCTGACGTTATTTATCTGGATTTCAGCAAAGGGTTTGACAAAGTATCCTATAAAATCTTAATGACTAAGTTGCGCGCCTATTATATCTTTGGATCCTTTTTGGATTGGCTAGGTTCGTATATAACGGATAGATTTTTCTTTGTTGTCGTTAACGGTTATCAGTCAGCCCTGCAATGCGTTTCTTCCTGTGTTCCCCAGGGCTCGCACTTGGGGCCAATTTTATTCATTTATTTTATAAACGATATCCCACGGTATTTTATTTTTAACATAAAATAGACAGTCCCAGCTTACTTGCCCTTTTCAGTTTTCGTGCGGGATTCCAGAGAGTGCTTTAGAAGAACAGTTTTGGAAGCCAATTCGTTGCAAGAATGTGTAAGGCTGTAAATGGCTACTGTGGCGTTATTGATCTCCACTTTCTATGACGGCACGTTTGGCGCAGTGGCTAAGCGATTGGCTGCTGCGCGGCGTGTCGCGGGTTCGATCCCCGCACGGAACAAATATTTGTATGGCCTACAGATAGTTGTTCCGGATCTGGCTGTTTGTGTATGTGAGTTTAAATGTTTGTAAACGCACCCACGATACAGGAGAAATTACTAGTGTGGGGCAACGTTTTTATAAAAAAAAACTTTTGACTCTCTTGCTAAAAAGCCATCCTTAATCGTCTACCAGGCAACCTCTAATCATAATCAGCTAATTCATATTATATAATAATTTTAATAATTCACCAATTTATCAATTTATTCAATGAATTACAATTTTATGTCGATCTTTATTTATAATTTATCAATTTTATCAATTCACCAATGTAATATAATTTTAATTTATTTTTATCTATTTACCAATGTTACCATTGTAAAAAAATATCAATTTTATTTTAAATCAACTTTGTCATAATTCTGTTTAATTCACTATTTACAGTTTTAATTTTATTTAATTGAATATTAACGCTTAGTACTTAAACTTAGCTTATTTTCCGAATTTATTGATTTGGTGGTGTTTACCTAACATAAGTAATTGTTGCGCTGTAATTTAATTTTTAGAATGATTTATGTCGCTGTATCCAGTGTGAACAATTGTTGGTAGACCTAATATAATAAATAAAATAAAAGATTTCAACTAACAGAGAGATAAATAGATAATTCAACATGGTTTTATGGAAATGTCTCGCTAGCGGTAACGCACAGTCATCATTCATCATTCTCTAATCCTTATCATGTACACACGGCGGCACGTGAAGCTGTACATTTCCAGTATAACTTGGCCTCGCTTTGTATAGATTTCCTATACAATGAGAGACCCGCATAAAATAGTTTTGCATAGCTTGATGGGCCGTCGTGCGTACAATAAAATACCAATAGTTATAAAAGAAGCTAAAAGTATGTCTTGTTTTAAAAAAATGCTGAAATCATACATAATGAGCAAAAAAAAAAAAAAATTAAAAAAGAAAAAAAATAACTTTATTATGTTACCATGTATTGCCACATCTAGTACAATAACTCACTTTTAGTTTAGATCCGTGTTTACTTGGTTGGTGATAACTACTAAATACATATTTTGTTTTTTGTTGTTGTGATCACTTACCCTCATATTTGTTATTTTTTGCTATGAGCGTAGATTCTGTACGCTGATAAACGTTTTATTTAAATTTAGTTTCTAAATACATAATATCTTGTTTTTTGTTGCTGTGATCGCTTACCCTCATATTTGTTATTTTTTTGCTATGAGCGTAGATTCTGTACGCTGATAAACGTTTTATTTAAATTTAGTTTCTAAATACATAATATCTTGTTTTTTGTTGCTGTGTTCGCTTACCCTCATATTTGTTATTTTTTGCTATGAACGTAGATTCTGAACGCTCACAAACATTTTATTGAAATTTAGTTTCTCAGTAAGTGAATTATTGTTAATTCTTGATGAGGAATAATAAAGTTCTTAAACCATATTATCCCAATTCATTTAGGGTCGGCGCAGCATGGTAGCTAGTAGTAAGGCACAGTAAGCAAGGTAAATGAGTTAAGAGTCCCCGTTTTCGCTAACTAAAAATAAAAGGCTTTAAGGCCCTATTTATTCTAGGCATCTATCTTCACCATATTTCTACATAGAAAGCACAACTGCTTAGTCTATCATTACGATTCTACCAAGTTAAGAATACATGCATTAACTAATGCCTCAGATGCAGGTAGGCAGACACAACAAAAACGCCACCAGCTACGATCCTTACAAATTCCTCTCGCCTCATCCACGATCATGAATAAATAACATATTAAAGCTATGCGAAAACATAATATTTGAATTCTCAAGAGAACAAGGGACCTATTGTATATTACTCGGCAAAGCTACACGTCGCTTGTTTGCGACAATAACGACATAACTCAAAAAATTAAAAATACAAGACGTCACGTATTAGCGCGGCGCAGCGACATATTGCCAATATTTTTTTGCAAAAGAAGAAAGGTTTATTTTACGTATTTCGTTACATAAATAATACTTGGTTTCGTTACCATTATACTTTCGTAAACCATTGTTCCAAAAGCTAAATCTACTAACACATGGACGGTGCCCATATATATATTTGAGTCTTGTATTTTCATCAAAACACATCAGTACCTATACAAATCCTTTGGTGACTATTGTAATTTTAATACCCGGTATCCTTTATAGAAGAAACTGTTACCACATGTCAATTAAGTTATTTAACAAATTACCTAGTGAGCTGAAAGACCTACCCATTACTATATTCCGAAAAAAAATTTACGCCTGGTTAGTCAATAAATGTTTTTACACGACCCATGAATACCTTAGTTATAAGAATAGAAAATTATTGTAAAACCTTACTATGTTATACAATGAAAATGAAAAAGAGTACCTATATGTATAGTTATGTCACCCATTCCGTTTTATTGTTATTATATTACAAGCTTTTATTTTATATTTCATATACCAGAAATGGTTTATATGAGGATCCTTAATGTTATATTGTGTAATGTAACATTTATTTACCATCTATTTAAACCCATATTATGCGAATAAATTATTTGATTTGATTTGTTAATTCGGCACGGTTGGCGCAGTGGCTGAGCGATTGACTGCTGCGCGCCGTGTCGTGGGTTCGATTCCCGCACGGAACAAATATTTGTATGGCCTACAAGTAGTTGTTCCGGGTCTGGCTGTTTGTGTATGTGAGTTTAAATGTTTGTAAACGCACCCACGATACAGGAGAAATTCCTAGTGTGGGGCAAAGTTTAAAAAATAATAATAATAATAATTGTATTCAACTACAAAATACACCGAAAAATCTAAATTTATGAGTTATGTCATCCTTGTCGCAAACGAGCGACGTGTCGTGCACGGTGTACGTCATAGTCCAAATCATGCCCAAAATAAAAACTTAAAAAATTCATGCTTATTTACAGTGTTCCATAATAAACGCAAGATCTCCGCATGACTTTCAGTTATCGATTTCCGAAAAATCTGCTCTTTGTTATAAAATTTCGATTACCTATGTATTACCATTGCGAGTTTTGCTAAGGTCTTTATTTATACTACACACAAGTTGAAATCTATACTTATAGAACCCTTAGAAAGGCCAGATTAGTCTCTAGCTAGATAACCTTGTATAAACCCACATAAGTTTTACGTTAATGCGTTCAGTGGTTCAGCTTAGACTGCACGCCTATATCTCTGCATGCACATTAGTGTTTTAAATAAATACTACAACTAAAAAGGGTAAAATAAATAACTTTCTCCGAAAAAAAAGTCGGTGGCAAAAAAGTCAATGAAACAAACAAACTCACCGATTTCCGAAAGTAAAGTTATTTTAGACATTTTTAGTGTTTTTTTGGAAGTCAGTTTTTTTTTTGGAGAAAGTTTTTTATTGTACCCTTTTTAGTTGTAATACTACAAATTCTTGTCATGAATTAATTTTTACATTGTAAATAGAAGTTATTAAGATATCACCATGTCATCTGTAGCCCATGAAGAAAAAATACGTATTAACACATTCATTGCCAAGCCAAGACGCTGAACTTACCTAGATGGCCAAAATAAAAAAAAATCATTGAATGACTTCCCTAGTGGCCTAAACAAATACCAGAACAAAATACGCTGCTCCCGCTATTTTACTGCTTGTAGGTACATAATTGTAAGGCACCATCACGCGACGTCGCGTGATGTAGCAATTAAGGTGACGAAAATAACAAAATTACTGAAACGATTTTGATGAAATTTCTATGGGACCAATCGGGAAGTGTATCCTTTCACTAAAAAAAGAATTTTTCATATCGGTTTCGAAATGACGGAGTAATGAGGTAACAAACATAAAAAAAAATTACAACCGAATTGAGAAACTCCTTAAGACCTAGTAACTGGCTCAGAGTTCTGAGAGTATATGTGAGAAAATGTTCAGTATTATTCTTTCTTTTTGAGGTGAGGAGATCACATAAAAAAAATGCCCAGTATATTATGAATCGATTAAAGATATGTTAAAGAATATGCGTCGAAATAAAACGTGGGACATTAAAAATCGAATACTTAATGTATTCGATTTTTAAGCCGAAAAAACCGAAAAAATACTTACATAAATAAACATGCATTTGTAACAATAATGAGCATGTATAAAAATAATGAACAAAAATGAGAATTTTATAAATACAAGGCAAAGTAATGGCAAAACAAACTAAAACAATATTTACCTTAAAAGCGCGTTGGGCATGCTCAAGGAGTCTTCTACTTCTCTAGCCTATGAAATAGCTGATAAATAAAATATTACATTAAAAAATATGGTTAAATGATGGGAAAATAACAAAATACCAAAGAAGCATAAGCTGGAGTAGAATGAATTAATGAAACCTCCAAGAAGATTGATTATTTTTAAAACAATAAAACATTTTATTGTTTTTTTTTCTATTATAAAGAAAATTTTTTTTTTTTGTAAACTAGAAATGCTATTTGAAAATCGAAAATTACCTAGACTTCGTGCTCTAGATATAATTTCTTAAATTTTGTTTCACAGATAAGGCGCAACAAGAAACAATAAAAAAAGAAAATGAATAAGCATACAAAAACACTAATATGCCAGATATTGTTGCAAAAGCAAGTCACTAAGGACACTCTTACATTTGATAGGTTTCTCTTGAGGCACAGTACACCATGGAAAACATGTTCCCAACGCATCCAGATGTTCATATGTATCCACCATTACACCCACTATAAAATAATGTTAGGGGAAATGTTATACTACATAATAAATACAGGTTCTAGTCTCTACGGCAGATATTTACAGGAAATTGTTTAGGTTTCATTAATACAGTGTGTTTTAATAAGTGAAGGTATTTTCCATATGGTTAAACAAACTTCAGAGGAATAGAAAATTTTCAGGTTATTTCACATTAAATAATGTTGTTACCCCTTTACTTTCATTTTTTTAAATGATTGATTTGACTCAATTGATTTGCTTATAAAAACACCTTGTATAATTGTAAAAACAAACTTTTTAGTTTTTTCTTTAAATATTAAATTAAATATATTGGATACTCACAAACAGAAGACACCTGTTTAACATACTGCACTGCAATTCTTTTAAGATAGTCCGCATGTTCCTCGGAAACAAACAGGGCCATGAAATTGTGAGACACATAGGGCTCCAGCTTCAGGGGGCAGTTTGGAGGGTCTCCCACTTTTTCAACCACATGCTTCACTGCTTTTCCTAGTTGCAGTGATGTTTCATCTGGAGCCTGCACCATAATGTTTTACTTAATAATCAAATTAAACATAACTGATGAGTGATGACCTACGGGTCAGTTTAACAATCAAATTATAGTACTTTTTTCTTTATCCTTTTTATTCTCAATAGAAAATAGTTGTTTTTTTTTTTGAGTAGGAATATTCTCATGTTTGCCCTCTGTCTGCAACAGCTGCTACTAAAATTCGACTGTTCCTATTATTACTATGAGTCGGGGCCTGGGAGATGCAAGTAATTTTCGCACCCCCAACTAGAAGTTATTTTTCCTCCTGCTTATCAAAGCCAGGAGAACTTAGGCACAAACCCTCATTATGTTAGCAATTTCAGATACAGGAATCCATCATTTTCTTTTGCATAAATGGGTAATAGCATTTACCTTGAAAAATGAAACAAGAGTAATATGAGGAGGAAAGTTGTGTGCTCCATTCCAACCAGAAATTTCTTTAGATTTATCCCAAAACTCAAGTAGCTGATTGAGCAGGGGTCCTGTAGGGCTGGCATAGAAGATGTATTCTCTCGGCTCATCTGAGTCAATGAAGGCATCATTCACATGAGTCAGAAGCCAATCAGATGCCAATTGGACACTGCGGTTCCCAGTTGCTGAAAGTGCCTTTAGTCTGAAAGTAATAGACTACATTATTATTTTTTCATAAAGCAAAAATAAATTGAGATGTGGAGAATGATGATTTCTTCAAGTTCAGGAAGAAAGCGACATGGAATTTAAAACGCAAGGTTTAGCTAAATTCAATTAATAAACCGCTAGATTCCAAGGACTGGGGCTAAAGGGTCGGCCCTTTTAATTTAATTGATAGACAAGGCAGGGTTTTAAGCAGTGGTTCAATTAATTTACTAAAATAATAAAAATATTGTAAATGAAAAAAATAACTTACGCCCGGTGCCTCGGGAATCCCATCTGTAATAGTATTTGGAGCGGAGTGGCATCTTGTTTTGCTTTACTCGAAGAGGATACTTTTCGAGGGGGAAGGTTAGCCATTTTCACAAAATGACTTCGTAAATTACACCAAACTCGCTGCATAAAAACAATCCATGAAAACGAAAAGTGAAATTCACATCAATCAAACTAACTGTCAAACTCATTTGACAATGCTTGTCAGACCATTTCTGACATCCTGCACAGAATACATACAAATGATAGAGATCAATAGATCTGGAACTCGGAAACACAGTCCGTGACTTTGGTCCATTCCCTAGGGCCTGCTTATCGACAAGAATTGACCTGAGACAAATTAGCAAATCTCACAGTTAACTTTTGGATGGCCTTAGAGTAACTTTACATATGGGGAAAAGAAAAAGGAAGAAAGAACTTTACACTAAACTTGGACAAACTACGTTTTGTGATTTTCCCATCACTACTTTCGTATGTGAACTCTGTGGTAAAAATCCATAATTGTGATTTGGGTTGTGGTGAAATTGTCGAATTACATTCAGAAAAATACTGATATTACATTAATTTTCTAAAGACAGCTGTATCAAAATGTATCTCCGATACTATATGAACGAAAAGGGTGAAAGGCAGTACACCTTATCGGTAAATTTTTATTCTAATATTTTATAACCTAAAACTCACGTGTTGTTTACAAATATTATTTTGTAATTCTCTGTTTAAAACAAAGAAATTTCTAAAAGTAATTTTGGATTATAGTGCGACCCTTCTCTATGTAAACCTAATCAATTTTGTGTCACACGGAGTGACACCATTAAATTTCTAGCTATATCAGTGAAGAGTAATGAGACATTTTATTATTTGCAGACCATTGATCCTTATGGCAAACCTACAATATCAGCACATCCAGGTAATTATACACTATCCATTATTGTTCCATGACCTCTACCAAATTTACTATGAAGTTTATGAGGCACCAGTGACCAATAGTAGTGGACTTGCCCATTTCTTGATGAGCCTTATTATAATAAAAATTTGATGTTTGTTACTCAATCATGCAAAAATGGCTGAACAGATTTATATGAAAATTAGCACACAGATAGTTTATAACCTGGACTAACACATAGAATACTTTCTATACTAATATGCTCAAGAATCTACTCAGACGAAGTTGATTATTATGGTTTTTCAAATCTAAAATACAATAAACTCATCGTAATTCACAGCTTGAATTCACCTACTGCTGGATATAGACCTCTCTTTGTTTTTGCGAATCTCCATGCTCCGGTGTCTGACCTACTAGCGCACAATCAGTTAGAGCATGGACTTTTTCTAAGATGAAGTAGGATTTCACTTAGTCATTCTCTTGCCCTCATCCTAATTTATTTGGGGTTGGTGCAGCATGTCTTCTTGCATACTTCTTGATTACTTAGCAGTTACCTCCTTTCTAGCCGTATCATCCTTCATACCTAATATTTGCTTCAAATTTTCAGCTCGCTTCTCCCCTGAAGACAAGTACTCCAGACAGAGAATAACAATCAAGAAGAGGTTCGGCCTCCTCCTCACACAGCAACCTGAACCTATACTATAAGATGTTATTTAAATAAGTTTTAATTATAAGTTATGCATTATTTTTGTACTTTTATTCTATTATTATTTCCTTTTAATTTTTTGACAAATTAATTACATTTTTTATTTTTTATTATCTATTTGCAAGTCACCATAATCAGGAATACATATAAACTGAACAAATAGGTAAGCAGTTGTTGTATATGTGTTACTTGTGCGTTCACTTTCGTGAAACATTAACATAAAATCATGTTGTCTGATGAGAAATAAAAAAGTTGGCATGATGGCATCATGGGACACCCGGCAGATGTGAAACTCAAAATATTAGAATTCATATTAATAAAAACCTATAACGTAATATGGAGTAAAATAAAGGAAAAATAGTTTCGGTAATAAAATCAATTTAATTTTCTTTTATCTAAACGTTTTAATATTAAATCATTCACATTTTTTTATATTTGTGTAAAAAAAACAACCTTTATTTTAATGAGAAAAGGTTGATTTTACGTGGCATAAAGGAGCCATCACGCCATGACAGCGCCATTTTCCGTCACGGCACATGGGCGTCGCTAGGGGAGGGCAGCTGCCCCCCCCCCAGAGGGTCAGGATTATTTTTAAAGTGGAAGCGCAAGGGTAGCCCGCGAAATTCAATTTTTTTTACGTTTTTTGCAATTTGTAGGTCAATATCGGTTGTTGTCAGTTTTTACGGTTGCAAATCATATTTTAATCAACATACAACCTGAAAATTGCAAAAAATCCTTAAATTGATTTTCGCAGGCTACTTTAGATCATGATAATTTTAAAAGGGAAGAAAATCTAACTTCAAAGTTAGATTTTCTTGGAGGTACTGGTTAATCAGTCTCTTACACACTCGGTCACATATTAACTTTATTGTAGGTGTTAGGATTGGAAAAATAGCTGACAATCCTAACAAGCCCAGCCTTAACAGCCTAACCAGTTCGTGTAGTCAGACCTTTTTTTTACAGTTGCATGACATTTTAGGAGTTGTTATAGGTAATTTTTTTTTATTTATTTACCACTAATTATAGCAACATTACAGACCAAGTCCAATACGATGCTACAACATAAAATAAAAAAAATTAAACAGTAAAATTACATTAAAAAAAAATATTAAAAATTATAATAGCTACACAACATACATCAATACTTAAACATGCCCAAGCTCATAGTTGGACACCCCTTTCAATTATTATTTGTGCCCTTTGAACAAATGTCGGCAGGTTTTGCCCAAATATATAAAAAAAAATGTGTTTATTATCTTAAATCAATACAAATAAGTTGCCGGGGCTTCCCAGAAAGTAATCCGAAGATACTTGTGATGGGATAAACCTCGCTCTTCCTCAATTAATTAACAATTAATTCATTGTGCTAATTAGGTATAAGTTACACATTTTTATAAAACAATAAAAAGAAAAATGAAAGTCGTGTTTATGGCCGTGTGAGAGAACTAGAGTGTGTTTGTATAATTGTGTGTTTATACGTGTGTATGATTGTGTGAATGTGTAATTTGTGTGTGTATGAATGGGTGTGTGTGGATGTGTGCTAGAGTGTGTGTGTGTGTGTGTTGGAGTATGTATGTGTGTGTGTGTTGGAGTATGTATGTGTGTGTGTGTCAGTATGCATGACGTTCAACCCAGAGTCGCCAAAATGCCTTCCACTGCATCGTAATTAAGTGTGAAGAGCCATTCCATCAATGTCCTCTTACACTCATACAGCTGTATAGGGTACATGTTAAGTATGCGATTAACTTTATTATAAACGCGTGTGGCTTGAGTTACATTTTGGCGACTAGCAAAAATTGAACGTGCTGAGTATGTAGGGGCTACTATATCACACCGTCTTTTTTTAAGTTTGGCATGGCTAAAGGGTAGAATTTTGTGATATCTTAGTACCATGTGTAGTATGTAAAGTTTTCTAACGGAGAGCAGCTTAGAGCTTGTGTATAGAGTTTCAGTGGGGAACCTGTAGGGCTTACCGTACATGACCTTAATCAATGATCTCTGTGCCCTCTCTAGATCTATAAAATACGACTTAGCTGCTCCACCCCATACCGAGATACAATATATGATTACAGATTGGGCCAGGGCGATATAGATTTTTTTCCGTAGTTCTGCATCCATAACATGTCTCAAAGATTTGAAAACCCATATGAGTTTTCTTACCCTCCCTATAGTTAGTTCAAGGTGTGGGTACCAGCTTAATCTTTGATCTACTACAATACCTAGGTACTTGATACATATCTTCCGATACCGTTATAATATTAATAATACGTGCGGCTCGCGACATAGGGGTAAACTTGAGCAGGTTAGTCCTAGCTGCTGGCACGTCCAACAGTGCGGGGCGGCGACGCGCTGCCACGCACCCATCCGGCGCGCGCAGGCTCAGCGCAGCCAGCACCTCGGGGTGGTGCAGTAACCCTAGCAGTACGCTCGCCACGTACTTTACTAGCGCCACGTCCCTTCTTACTGCCAGTCTGGTGAACCCAACCATGCCCAGGACGAACAGACTTGGGTACATTAGGGGATAATAGGGATAAACTCCGTACTGCTTAAAGTAGAGGAATCTACAGAATTTATTTTGCATTTTTTCCAACATGAGGCTGTATTTTGCTTCATGTTGATCTAGGTCACCCCGGAATACGTGCAATAAGGACTAGATTCAAGTCCCGCATACTCGCCGTACTGTCGGCGCTCACCAAGGTAGCTCGCGAAAAACTTAAGTAATTGCGGTGTGAATCCCATCACAGAGAGTTTGCATAAAAGCACATCGTTATCCACGGTGTCGAAAGCATAAATAGTGTTCCCAATAATTTTTGTTCGTTTCTTATTAGCACCTACTACTTTCCATTCTTCGGAAGCAATGTTGTCCTCCAATACTGTCTCAGCGTTTTCTGAACTGTTGCTTGTTTTCTGCAGTATGGACGCAGCCTTATTCTTGGCACGCTCAGCCGCTCGGCGCGCGCGTTCCGTCACCATTTCGTACGGTTCATTGGCAAGAATTCCGACGTTCGTCTCGCTCGCACGCTGCGTAGCTGGCATCCCGACTGGTTTCTCCATCTCGCCCTTTACAGTATTCATTGAAGCAATATGAACTTCGATCTTCTCGATTTTCGAGGACAAATCTGCAAGTACCCTCGTCTGTTCTGTGATCACCTGCTGCTGATCTTCAATTTTCTTATTTTGCGACTCAATCACTGCTGATTGAGCCACAAGTTTTGCTGTCAACGCTGCAACTCTCTTCATAAGGTCGTTGAACGCCGTTTCCACATTGAATTTGAACATTTTAACCGTTTATCGGAATAAAATCACACGGGGTCTAAGTTCGCGTGTCAATGAGTGTAAGTACCGTCGATTATGAAACATATGCAGGTAATGTAACCTTGATCAGTGCCCGTTGTGCCCTCTCTAATATTATGAATTAGCTTTTACCAGCATGTCCCTATATGGAGACAAAGTGCTATATGATTGGCTGGCAGAGCTATGTGGCAGAGTACGATGTAGACTGTTCGCAATAAGTTGATATGGATAGAACCACAGATATAGGTAAACCTAGATAACGCAAGTATCACGATCTGTATGAAAACCAAGCGTGCCATTTTTTGACTACCTATTATGACGTCACAAGCACTATTTAGTGATGGGAAAATCAAATCGATTCAAAGACGCCGCCGCGGACGGCGCCCCCCTCGTCTTACCCCCCGCCATGACGCCCACTGACGTCCGACTAGCGCTATGCTCCGATGCAGACTGAGTTCGAAATTGGCCACTTACGATTTTTGTACGTAAGCTACATAATAATATGGCACGCGAAGTAGTTGCTCTCGCGTTATCTAGGTCTATCTATATCTGATAGAACAGTCACGAATTTTTCCAGAACATATATTAGTTTTCGCACAGTCGCACTCTGAAGGATAGGGCATAAATGTGAAGTTTGGAACATACGTTAAATTGTTGTATCTTGTTATTCCTGGGTATTTTATTGTGTTAGTGCGTTTAAGATCTTTGCACGAGCAGGTGTGGTGAGATACCTAATTAAGATATTAGTGAAACAGTGTATATTTTTAGGGTCGTACGTTTAGCGTGCAAAGTGCTGCTTTGGGGAAATGTGTTGTCAGTAAAATAATGAAAAGATCGTAGTACACATTTTTTCCATGGAATAGATAGTAGAACCATAAATCCCCCCCGCCAATCTATGCAGGTGTCATTGTTTGTCAATGTCAAAAAAGTCCAGTCAAGTTGTCAAATAAGGCGCTCGTATGTTTTATTGAAATTCAAATTTCAACTATTAACTATTAGAAAGAGAAATTAACACTGAAACATGTCCTATAAAAAAGAGGACCTAAAACTCTATTGGAGCAAAATAAACTATGCCTTTCCAATCCTCAATGACACTATCTTCAGCGACTGTAGTAACGCGGAGTATGATGAAATTCAACAAATAATTGTCGGCCTCGGCATTCAGATCAAAATACGAGATATAATTCTCCTCCATATAGAGAAATATCTACGGCAGCATGTAGCTCCTTCGTTCTGGTCAAAGTTTGTCAAAATGGAAGAGGATGAGAAGGGCTTTCAACTGTTCAAGTCTGCTGTTAACGATCTATACGACGCTGTGTCCAACTTCTCAGGAATGTTACAAAGATTAACAACGCTACACAACAGCTGTAATGACAGTAAACCTATTTATGGTGAAAAGGACATTATTTCAGGATTCAAACAACTTGTCAGAGCAACACTGCTGTCGCAGTTGCCTCTGGACTTTCAAGTCATCATAAATAATTTCTACAAAGTATCTTTCAATGTGTTTGATAATGAATATGAAAGCAATGAGATGGGTGAAGATGTCACATGCTCCGGATGCTTGAATGAATGCTCTGATTGCAACTGTATGTATATTGTGAAGGTGTTTCATGATATCAACAGAAAATTGATGGAATTACAACTACTTGAGAGACTGACAGGTCAAGTGCTGACAAACTTTATACAGTTGAGGATAGAATCTCACATTCAGAAACTTTGCACTGGAACATTTGATGTGTCACATATAGAATTCTTGGAAAGCTGGCTTGATACTACAGTCATGTCATGGCTCACTAGGATTTACTGCGGGGGATCATCAAAACCATCCCCAGATGATAAAAATACTTTAAACGCTATTTCAAAATTCAAGCAAAAACTAAGCTACTTTTTATACCACAGCTATACAAAATTAAGAATAGACCAACTATTTAACATAATAATAGAATACCCAGATTCACAGCCTGCTGTTGATGATATAAAAATATGTTTGGAAAAGACTGACCTAAGATCTACTTTGTGTACCAATTTACAAAATGCCCTTGAAACTAGACTGCTGCACCCAGGTGTGAACACTCCTGATATATTAACTGCCTATGTTACAACTATCAGGGCTTTGAGACATCTTGACCCATCAGGGGTGATACTTGAAACAGTTACCAAACCCGTTCGAAATTATCTGAGGAATAGAGATGACACAGTGCGCAGTGTTGTCAGCAGTCTGACTGAAGAAGGAGCAGGCAGTGAGCTCGCTGAGGAGTTGGTCAAGTTTGCAGCAGAAACCGATGGTGACAGTGACAAAGATGAAGCTTGGGATGAGTGGAACCCTGACCCAGTTGATGCCGACCCCACTGTTGACTCCAGTGACAGAAGAGCGAATGATATTATATCTATGCTTGTCAATGTTTATGGTAGTAAAGAACTATTTGTGAATGAATACAGGACACTCTTAGCAGACAGGTTGTTGGCACAAAATGCTATAAACACAGAGAAGGAAATCAGATATCTGGAATTACTGAAATTAAGATTTGGAGAATCACAACTACACTTTTGTGAAGTAATGCTCAAAGATATATCAGATTCCAAAAGAATCAATGCACTCATACAGCAAGACAAGGAAATAGAAATTTTGAATAAAAAATTTACTTCAAATGGTATGATTCTATCTGCTCAGTTTTGGCCTCCTTTTAAGGATGAGAGTTTGGAGTTACCAGAGCAAATAAAAAGGCATTTAGAGGCATATACAAAATCATTTGAAGCTTTGAAAGGAAACAGGACCTTAAATTGGAAACCACATCTTGGGAATGTTAATATTGAGATAGAAATAGGAGATAAGAAATTAGACTTGACAGTGTCGCCATTCAATGCCACATTGATAATGCACTTTCAGGATAAGCCAGAGTGGTCAATAGATGAACTGCACCAGGTCATGAAAGTGCCTGTCACCATTTTGAGGCGAAAAATAACATATTGGCAATCAATGGGTCTCATCACTGAAAAGACATTAGACCACTTTGTTTTGGTTGACGGTTCTGATGGGAACAAGGGAAATGTAGCAACCAACCAGGTCCAGGAGATGATTTGTGAGGATGATGAGACAGAAAGCGTAATGGCGTCTGCCCATGACCAGAGAGAAGGGGAGCTACAAGTGTTCTGGTCTTACATTGTAGGAATGTTGACCAACTTAGATTCTCTTCCACTAGACCGCATTCACCAGATGTTGAAGATGTTTGCATCACAAGCTCCAGGGACAGAATGCAGTCTTCAGGAGCTCAGGCAGTTCTTGGATACGAAAGTGCGAACCCACCAACTTGTTTACCAAGGAGGCATGTACAAGTTGCCTAAGACATAGATATAAGGGTTATTATTGAATAAAGAATTATGTTGCAATCAAATCTGTTTTTTTTAATTACACTAAACATCTTCACATTGTTAGTCACTTAGCATTAATAGTTTTAGGGTCTGTGTAGACAAAAACAACTTGAAAAAGTTTAACAAAACTTTATTTTTACATCATTTTAAATATAAAAATTTGGTTACATTTGATAATGTCTGTGGGTTAATATCTGGATTACTTATTATAAGTGACAATTCTCGAAGCTGTTTCAATCAACAAATACTAGCAATAATAAATTAGCTGTAATAAGTTATAAGTAATACCACCACATTGTTTTAATAAAATATAACATTTTAATACTTAGTGTTTGCAATACATAATCTTGTGTCAGTCTTAACAACTATCAAAATACTGTTAAAATTAAAATGTGGAAATAATCATTCAGATTAATAAATAATAATTACTATTATAATGAATAATAAAACTAAGAGATACTGAGAAACAATACAGATTCTTCAAAAAATATTTTGAATGGAATGCATCGATAAGTTGATGTGAGTACCACAGGTAAACTATAAATGCAAGTCGATTGTTACACAATATTATCACCACGATATCTCAATTCATTTGTAGAAAAAATAATAATAGATTCGAAATTCCTTTTTCAATAATATTAGAATGGAATGTTGATTATCAATAGAAATCTCAGTAGGCGTAAAATCAAAATAATACCAATATACAAAACGGACGGGAGATCAAAGCTCATGTAAAATATCTCCAGAAACACCATAGAGCATCTTGTAGGATATATTGTGGAATAATGACCAGAGACTACGAATTTTTTCTTATAAAAATTTACCTGGTTACTATCGTCTACATTTTAGCCTGATATACATACATCCTCTCTAAACAAAAATAAATAATAACAACAAATGGGACTTGATTTAAACCTCAATTATGCAAATAAATAGTATTGTATAAACAAACCTACAACAGTTAAAGCTCTACATCTAGTTTACATATGTACAGAAAACACCAATGTAATGTCGAATGATTGCTGATTACAGTTTGTATATTTGAAGGCATTTACAAAAAAATATGTGTTAAAACGTTTTGAACATTTTAACTCTACGGTTGCACTCTTCAAGCCACAGCAAGCATGTACATTACATTTTAAATGCAAGACTCTACAGATATTAAAAGCTTATAAAATATTAAGTACATGAAAATTCCTTTAAGTCCGTTAAGTAGTGCTATAATCTCTCGATGGACGAATTAACTTAAGATACAGAGCGGAGACGTTCACAGAACATTTCGACTGCGGTCGGCCTTCAGGTTCATATAGCATTCAAGATGGCAGGAGACCGATACTTTGATCTGGACATTCAATATGTATCACATTTACTGAATTTTAGTTTATCTTATTTTTGTCCGTATATTTTCTGTTGGAATGAAATAATAATTTAATGGTATTCGATCTACAAAGGTCAGGTAAAAAAACAGATCAATCCTAGCATTATCGGCTACTTCATTTTACGCACCATATTAGCTTTTAGCGACCAGATAATGTTTGTCGCCACCCGCGACGCTCCAGCACCGACGCTTCGCAGCGTACTTACTGGCAAAGGGCCGTGGGGGTGGACGACGGTTTTGTTTAAAATTGGCGAGGCTTACATCACAATATTTCATTTTTGAAATGTATGCGTATGTGGCCACACATGAAGCTGAGAGCCTTTGCTGGAAACTGAGGTCCTAGGAAGCTGTCGACACGAAGAGGCCTAGTTCTGCTCACCGATTGCGTCGCACTGCGGGGCCGGGCGCGGTGAGGGGAGGCGGCGCGGTGAGGGGCGGGGCGGTGTGCGGCGCGGGGTGCGCGGAGTGCGGGGGGCGCTTGAAGGGGCCCAGGCGCTTGGAGGCCCGCGGGGACACGCCGTGGGTGTCGCCGCCGCCGCCCCAGCCACTCGCGCCGTGGTCCAGTAAGGCCGCAGCTAGTCGGCCCGAGCCTTGCTCTGACAGAGACAACATAATATCCGTAAGTATCGAGCATATCTTCCGTGAACCATAGACAAAGAAACATTGCTTCGCATACAAGTCTAAAGTAAACTGCGCTATTAGCTTACAATTTCGGGCGTACGTTACGCCCCATTTCGGTCCGATACGAAGCATTATTTCTTTCTATGTTAGCTTGTTTTATATTACAGTTGAAGCAGGTTAGGTGGCAGTTGCTCATGTAAAATGTCATGTTAGATTGCATATAGTTACAATGGAAGGCGGATGATGATTATGATAACAATGTAAGCGTTATAAATAGCCCAGCCCGAATTATTTTATTGGCTCGGTTTAATATAGCTATAGTTCATGATTGGTAGCGTATTAAAGCTTACGTAGACCTCAATAAAAAAAGAATGTCCCCACACAAAAAGAAAAAAAAATGAACCACCTAGGTTAACGCTTCCATGTCATGTTTAGTGCGGAGGCGGCGCGTGGGGCGGACGGGGGCGGGGTCAGTGTTACCGTGCGGGGCGGGCGGGGCGGGCGCCGGGTCGCGCATGCGCTCCACGAAGCTCTCGAAGGTGCTGGGCAGCGTGTGTGACGTCACGAGCGCGTGCAGGCTGCGCGCGCGCTCGCTGTAGGCGTGCTGGTACAGCGGCATGGTGGCGCGGACGGCGCGGCCTCCGCTGAACGCGGCGCAGCGCACCAGGCCCGCGCAGCAACTCACGCGGATTATGCACTCTTCCCATATTGGGCCGAAAACGCACACCTGTGGGTAGATAGATATGTTAAAGAAGACTCTATATGTAGGCCATTTAATTCACAGATATACTATGAAAGAAGCGGTCAGAGCGATAGACAGATATATAAAATGCGATACTACTAAGTCAATCGTTTTAACTTTATCCATAATTTTGCTCATTTCATCGAAGTAAAACGATAAAAACTCGAATTTTTACTAAGTTATTGCAACCAAATTTTACACCAAGTACAAATTAAAAAATTCGCACTAAATTGGACTGTCAATATTTTTGACGTGTCTTTTTTGTATGGCCGCCAGATTGTACACACTTGTGTACAATCTGGCGGCCATACAAAAAAGACTGTACTTACACTAAATACCAAACAACAGTAACACTCACATCCGGCTTCCTCGACACAGTACACCTCAGCAGTCCGCCAGGCAGCGGGTACAGCACTATGAGGACGTCGCAGAACTGCGTGGGCAGCGTGTCCCGTTTGTATGGCCGCCAGTGTTCGCTCCACACTACATGGACTTCATCGTTGCCGAGATGACGAGTCTGTAGAAAAAAACAAAAAGAGGTTGTTTGATGGAAGCTTCGCCGCGAGAGAGCTCCGAGGTCAAAATCTATGAGTATAAGGGTGAGTTAGTTAGTGAAACATCGGCGAAAACACTTAGCGCCATCTCGCGGCAAAGTTTTAGACAAGGAATTGGCATGGCAGTTGAATGAAAGCAACAAACATTTGGCGCCATCTACATGTTCTCTCCCATCAGGTTACGCGATCGATCACAGATGTGGCTCGACTCCAGCAACTGCGCTTTCGGCTCGTACTTGGTCTTTTGACGCACGTACTCTACGATGTCTTTTGCCGTAGTTGTGTAGTGTAGGCGGAAGATATACACCAGAGTAGCGAGGAGGTAGAGGGCGGAAGAGTACACTGGCTTCGGGGCCCTATTAGTCATGGCATTGGTGTGACAATTTTGGAGTTAGGACTGATGGATTTTGCACAATTTCATTTACGTAGCATTAGATTGTTAGCCACATACCTTGTTGAGTATAGCATCAGGCGAGTCGGCCGGCATGCGCGTGGCCACGTGGAACAGCGCCTCCAGCGTCAGCGACGCCAGGTAGGGCGCGCTCACGCCGCCGCCGCCCCCGCCGCGCAGGCCGCCCGTGAAGCCCACGTGACTCTCCAACTCCACCTGTACGATACTCCATTGTGTTGAGATGTGTACTTAACAGACTGTGTTGCTGTCAACATTCACGTGGGAGAACAAATAGTATACAGCGTTTATCAGAAAAGTGTGGTTATATTAAGGGTGCGGTACAGAGTTCCAGACAAAACACAGACTGTCTTTTTTAATGTTGATAGACACCTTGAATTCTTTGGTGTTCCGATAACTTACCTTCATCTTCCCTTTTTAACACTTCAATTAATTTTAAATCGTCAGCCTAAACACAAAATTTGAAGATCTGAACTTCAAAACTGAGGGAGTTTCATATAAACTTCCATCCCCTATTTTACCCCTTTAGGGGTGGAATTCCGAAAAATCCTTTCTTAGTGGATACTTACTCTTCACAAAGAACACACCCTCCAAGTTTCATGTCTCTAGGACCAGCGGTTTGGCCTTTGTGTTGATATATCACCCAGTCAGTTAGTTTACCATTTTATATATATAGATTAGCGACCCGCCTCGGCTTCGTTCGGATACAATTTGCTGATGAAGAAACTAAGAAGACCGCTTAGCAAAAAATCTGCCCCGCGGTCCGGCCGTCCTCATGTGATGCTCCGTCATACATCTAGCAATTGATTTTTCTTTATATAGACTAGCTTTTGCCCGCTGGCAGTAGATCCGTAGCCCTACATTCAAACTTGACCTGTTTAAAACATAAGTTTATATGCTCGAAATGGTCTTACCTCCCACGCCAGAGCAGCAAGGAACGCTTCATAAGCCGGACTACCACATCTATTGGACAGGATTTCATTCCGGGTCTCCTGACCTTTGCCCACGTATATCACTGCCACTTTGTGCGTTTCACGACACCTGAAAAAAGGTCACAAAATATATAACGAAATAAGAATAATAGTAGTGATTTTTTTTTTGCAAAAAAATGTAGGTATCCTGGAGTTTTTACAAGACACTATTTGTTCCAGGTACACTCTACTGTTTGGCATGCATAATTTAGCACATATTGGTAGCTAGAGTACTAGCAGTCACTCTAATCCAAATAAATATGAATTAAACAAAATATGAATACAGTGTTTCTGCTAAAATATAACAACTAAAAATAATATAATACTTAAACATCAGAGGCTATGGAACCCATTTTTTTTGCGTGCAAATGGACATAAAGGGGTCTGTAGTAACACGAACGAACAAACGCTTGCTTGTTTGGTAAATTGACGTATTCATTATTCACCTCTGTGCGTCAAGATTCCTCAGCTCTCTCAGCAGCCGGTCGGTTCGCCTCAGCAGATGCGCGTGGTTCCTCCGCGCCGGTGCGAGCGTACCGAGCTGTGCCGCCAGCGCACGGCACACGCCGAACGGACGCGCCGTCGACTTCACGACCAAGGTCGGGGCTTCTTCCTCTTCGTAGCTGCATGACATGCTGTGGGCGACGAAGGGTTTATTTAGGCTACTCTTATGTGGAGTTCAGTAAATATCAAATTGATCCAGATTTTTGACGTCTTTCTTGATTACAAAGCAACTATTACAATTTACAAAAATATAATATTCAAGTTTTACAATTAATTGAAAACTAATCGGATTTTCAACCAGGTATATGGACTATAAAGCTTTTATTAAGAGAAGTTTTTTCGCGGAATTATTGGTGTTTAACCTCGCGAAGTAGGGCTACCTCGATGGTTCAGTGTGGGTGTGGAGCTGTATCGCAAACTATGCCCCACCTCCTATCCAACCCACTGAACCAGCAGCCGGGGCGACCTCCACGCTGCCAAAGCCGAAGCCGTGGAAGTGGCGAAGTTTTGGCCTAATAAAATACAGGGCAGAAGGGACACCGACGTAAAAACGATTACCACGTATTCAGTACATCAGTCTGATCCTCACATCGAAAATTTACAACAGTAAATAAAAAAAGCAGCTCTTCCAGACATTTTGACTTGTGAAATATTTCTATGTGGCCTTCAGGTACTACAATACGAGGTAACCGTTTGTGCCTCGGTGTCCCGTTCATCCTGTATAATGTCGTGCCAGCGACACGAAGAAGTGTCCACTACCGTATTCACACGGGGTATAAGACGGCTGTGCTCACCTATCTCTATTCGCCAGATAGTGTCGCTCATTGTTCCGATGAGCAACTAGAGTAGCTACTAATTCATCCTCCGCTCCGGGTGGTAGCGGCGAAGGACCAGCCTCGTCCAATCTCCGTCCACACACCACCTCTGGTGACGTATGGCCGATGTATGCTAGTACCTGTCGAATAGGTGTTTGTATGATCAAAAGCGAAATTTAAGCAGTCCTAATAATTGTGTGAGAAATGAAATAAAATAGTAAATGATAGCGTGACGATTGAAAGGGGAGAGTGGAAGAAAAACACGGGTTGCACCGACCCCAAGTAACATAGGACTAAAGCAGGAAGATGATGATGAAGTAGTCGTAATCATTTAAGAAATAGACTAAGGCTCGACATAAAAAATAAATGTCTTTAAATTAATTTGTGTTAAATTTATTTAAAATATCGATCGATTTCTGTCAAACGTTTGAAAGTTTACACGGACAAAAGAAGAGTCTATTCTTGAAAACTACATCGATGGAAGTATATAGGTTGATTGGTAATTGCGTGCATTCTTAGAAATGGGTGATACTAGACCATTTCGCAACTGAAACTAGGGGTCGAAATTTTCCACCTCTCCACCAAAAACTGCTGATCTATACTATAATATTATAAAGCTGAAGAGTTTGTTTGTTTGCTTGAACGCGCTAATCTCAGGAGCTACTGGTCCGAATTGAAAAATTATTTTAGTGTTTGATAGCCCATTTATCGAGGAAGGCTATAGGCTACATAACATCACGCTACGACAAATAGGAGCGAAGCATTTATGAAAAAGATTGCAAAAACGGGGAAAATCCAAACGCAGACGAAGTTGCGCGGGTCAGCTAGTTGTAAAAATATACGCCGTTCAGATGTTGAACTGATAGCTCATGAAAAATTAATCTTTCGAAAACCAATTCGATAGACCCAGTTTAGATCCTAAGTTATCGCGGTCAAAATTGTTGCAGAATAGGTCCATTTCAACGAAGGCACCCAATTACCAATCACCTTATACATACGTGTCGATAGCAATCTAAATTGAATCGACCCAAAATTTGGCGTAACAGAAACAGGTTGCTACTCAGAATAGAATATTCTTTATTATATACACTATACAAGTAACGGGACCGGTCAATGTGGTGACACTTATGGGAGACCCAGTCTGGTGAAATGATGATGATACAAGTAACATACATAGATTTCATATAATGGGTGTAAAAGTACCCTTAACGAAGCCAAAAGGCACTGATTCTCTCCGTCATTGTGATCATTTTTTTGTTCTAAATCATTCCAGGGAACCTTCTAGTTACGGAGATATTGGGGGGTCAAAGTTCTGACTTTTTCACAAGTTTTTTTTTTCAAATATAAGTTTTTAATGTTATAACTTTACTTTAAATACCTCCATGACCCCGGTACTGTTCAAAGCATCCATCAGCACAATGTTTTGAGTGCATTACATTGAGCCTTACCGTAAATCATGATTTTTCGTCCCAAAAAAAAGTCGTTTCCTGGCAATAATTTTTGCGCTGAGTTACTTAGTTTGATGTACAGAATGCTTGGTTGACGGCTTCGTGAAGGGTCCATTTACACCTTGTAGAGTGATATAATGGTCAGAAAGCGGATGCGAACGGATGGATGTGAGATGGGTGGAATGGATGGATGTACTAACTGCATCTATACATGGAAAGCTCAAGTTTGTCTTCGAAAACTAATAAGATGAATACATACATGGTCCAATTGATGTTTATCCGGTGGACAGTTCTTATGGTCCGGCAATAGATCCGGAGGCAGCGGCGGCGGGAGGGAAGATAATGTGTTGTCGCGAGGACATTCCGCACTGTAATTAAACGTCTCATTGTAACCTTAACATTACATATTAACAAAATATCACGCCTGTAATCCCAGAAGTTTTAGGCAGAGGTGTACCTAAACCACATGTAACGGTTCCTAAATTACCCTAAGTTGATAAAAAAAAAAATCCTAAATCATATTAATATTAGTACACCCACATTTCGCCAGTTATGTGTAAGTCTCATGTAATAGGGGGCTAGCCTATTGCCATCAATCGGGCATAAATCCTGACTCCGTGGCTGCTACTGTGAAATTTCTGATGGGTAAATCCAACAACACTTCGCCCGACCTGAGAATCGAACCCAGGTCCTCATGCTTAGCAGCTTAGCTCTAATGGGAAAAGGTTGATTTTACGTGGCATAGAGGAGGCATCACGCCATAACATCTTCATGCCATCTTCCGTCACAGCATACCTGCTTAGACGCGCATATAGATGTTTCGCATCAAAAACAGTAAGTAGTTTTTCTTAAACGTACGTGTCAGGCAGTTCGAGCGGCTCCACAGTTTCGGAGGACGCTATCGAGGGGTCGTAGTAGAGTGCCGACGCGTCCCAACACGCCTTGCCCGCGATGTCGCGAAGTAGCACTCGCACTTGTTTGTCTGACGTCATTAGACCTGGGGACCAGAATATTGTGTTATATTTTAAGTTTTTACAACCAAGCATTCTGTTTATCAAGTTATGTAACTCTACGCAAAAATTATTGCTGGGAAACTACTTTTTTTGGGATGAAAAATCACGGTTGACAGTAGGACTCAATGGGATGCACTCAAAACATTGTGTTTATGGATGCAGTGAATAGTTCAGGGGTTATGGAGGTATTTAAGTAAATTTGTAACATCAAAAACAAATTGTGATAATTAGATGATTTTTTATTGCGCACTGGATTTTCAACTTTCGTTATTGAGCCGAGCATTCAAAATCCAAAAAACAGAGCGAATCCCAGAGCGTCCACGCTCATTGTTGGATTTTCAACTTTCAGCGCTAAGCCAGAAAATTCAGTGCTCGATAAAATTAGGGCTAACCATTTTTTTATTGCGAGCTTCAGAACAAAATAGACTTTTATTTAGCACTGTTTTATCTTACCCGGCGTGGTCGCAGCCGGCATATCCAACGCCGGCAGCTCAATGAGCGAGGCCAGCGTGGCGTCGCTGAAGCGCAGCAGCTGCACGTGCGGCGCGCACAGCACGGCCGGGCCCAGCTCGCCGCCCAGCGCGGGGCTGTCGTGCTGCTCGCACACCGACGACGACACCTGCCAGCCGTGCCACAGCGGCCAGTGGCCCAGGAATAGGACCAGTTGCGTGCATATCTAACGAACATATATAGGATTAAATAATTATACAAATTCATTGGCTAGGGGTGACATCGACACTTCGGCCAAGTTTCAACGAGGAATATCATGAAAGATTTAAAAGATATTGAGAATCAAATTGCCTTATGAAAAGTCTGCGGGCTAAAAAAAGACTACGAAAGACGTTCATGGCGTTTAAAAAAAATTACTTGATCTTAACCGGTCAAAAAAAGGATTAAAAATGCCATATAGTTCATGAAGTTTAGTAGTAATAAACCACCAAATATTTAAGGCGTTTTACTTATATGTTCAAGTGTAAATTACACTGAAAAATTGAATTTTTAGTTATCAATCCTGAGTATGGGTTTTTGTTTAACGATCTAACTTTAACAACAACATCTTAAAACCCAATATTTACCTTTATAATCAAAACTTGTTAACTACCGACAACAAACTTGTTAATAGATTAAATAAGCAACTCACCGTTTGAGCCCATAGTTTGACGTCTATAGTAGAAGCAGGCGAGGTCTTCGGTCCCAAGTTGTCCAGTTGTATGTTGGGGTCGAAATCTTCGTCGACGGGCAGCGATAGGCCTTCGATGTCAGATCCGTTAGTGCCTTTCATTACAGCGTAGAGTACCTGGAATAAGGTAGGTTTTAAATAGGACAGGAAGATTATTATGAAGTGATTTATGCCAGGTTTTATTAACCCTAAGTACGCTGTTGTATTTGATTGCCAACTAAATTTCCAATTTCGGTTCAGCGCCAAAAGTTGACATTCAGTTATCAAAAATATAATTAATCCGATCGAAAACGCTCCAAGACAGGCATCGCCGATGTTGGCGATAAGTCTGCGAGGTTTAAATGGGACTGGGCGGGTCACATTTCCAGAATGGGTCAGGACAGATGAACCAGAATCATCACACAGTGGTTGCCTGAAGACGGTCGTCGTCACCGAGGCAGGCCCAAGCAACGGTGGCGTGACGATTTGGACTCGTTCCTGAATGATTGGCCAGAGAAGGTAAAACACCGGGAGAGTTGCAAAGGAATGGGAGAGGCTTTTGCCCGGCAGTGGGACAGAATAGACTAATTTAAAAAAGGATATATAATGAATGAAACGGGGCATTCGTTTAAGCACACATTGCTGAACTGAACAGAACTGCCATGCTAATTTGAGCAGTATAATTATCTTAACTATAACAAGTTACAACAGGCTTATGCTATTAGTCCAGGCAAGTATAAAGCTATTGTCGCAAAAACTCGCGACTTTAAAAATATAGGTCATCGGTTAGCAAATTCTTGGTTTCTGGTTAAAATTTGAATCACTTGCAGCTACCATCTGACCTTCTCATATCTATAGTTCATACAAAATCGCTAACAAGATTCACAGGGTACATTTTGTAAGAACAAATAAATGTTTATGTAAGAACACCGTTAGCTTCCAATTTCGTGGAACGCCGCTATATTATTTATTAGCACCATATTACGAGTGCGAGAGATAGTGTTGTCATCGGTTACAAGTTTTAGTTTAAAACGGCGGGGCGCGGAGGTGAAGGCACAGTCAACAGCTGATTCAGCCGTAGTCACCTACCTTCAAACAATCCACACAAATTCAACATGCAGAAAATCGTGAGTACTTTCCTAACTTAGCTTTCAGTGGAAATTCGACTGTCGTATATTTTGTGATAAATCTGTGTAAAAACCACGGGATTTGAATTAGGAGCAGCGTATTTGCCCTGCACTGTCATAGGTGGCGTACCTAGAAGCCAACCATACGGCAAGCCCATAAGGCGAGCTGACTGTTCAGAAACCTTAACATCATTAGGAGTAGTAAGTTATAAGGGCAAGCCAAGCTTTTAGGCTTGTATGGAAGAACTCTAAAAACGGGCTGTGTTCTAAACTTGAAAAGTCAATATAGTTTCATTATCATCAAAGACGTCCACTGCCTGGATATGTCTTTCCTTCCATCTACATGTCATCATCATCATCCACAGCCCGAACTCACCCACTGCTGGGTATAGGTCTCTCTTTTCTCGTGCCAATCCCCACGGTCCTGTGCCAGCCTCATCCAGGTTTTCCCCCGATGGCAACTATGTCTTTACTTCCATCTACATATACTGGGGTTTTATTGCTCTGATCAAATACTTGAATCAATAGAGGTTTAATCCTCAGAAGGCTTATTCGAAAATTGGATTAGTTTCGACTGGTACAAAAATTACAATTGTATTTTATTATTGACAGGTACTCGTCGCCCTTGCCCTATTCGCCGTGGCTGCGGCCGCCCCTCAAGGCCAGGCCCCTGAAGCTAACCCCGTGTACATCCTGAAGCAGGACTCTGATATCAGCCCGGATGGATACTCCTTCGAGTAAGTGCAGTTTATGAGTTGTATAAGTTGGAAAATATCAGCTTTTGACGAAAACTTGTCCAGAAATACAAGATTTGCGATTCATTTTTTGAAGTATAAGGTCTTCATTTTATACTTGGTGTCTACTAGTCTTTCAGAATACTTCATAAATATGGTAGAAACACTAATCTTCTCAAAAATTAAATAAAATGATTAAGTCATTATTCCAATCTTCAAGAATACTTCCGGAACCACTTTTTTAAAATACGAAACACAAACTTAGCCAATGCCAATGGTACAATCGAATTAAATCCTTCCGTTCCGTTCCGTTCTTGAAACTAAAGTGTACTTTTCCCTACCCTAGCTTCGAGACCAGTGACGGAACCTCTCGCCAGGAGAAGGGTACCCTGAAGCAGCTCAGCGAAGACCACCAGGCTTTGGAAGTGACCGGCAGCTACAAGTACGTCGGTACCGACGGTCTGACATACGCCGTCAACTTCGTCGCTAACGAGCACGGTTTCCAGCCCCAAGAACACGTTGAGCACCAGCAATAAGCACCAACGTTTGAGCAAACGCCACTATAAAATGTTCCAGCATTTGTGTGGCCAATGTTTGATCAAACATGTGTATTTTTACCATCATATTCACTAGTTTGTGTAGGTTTTACTACATGCGCTGACTGTTAACTATTTTGTATTTTCATCGTTTCTACATTTTTCGTATCTTTTTTGTATGAATATTTTGCAGTAATATATTTTTTATTGATAATTGAATTTGGATGAATTTTATTTCCGACCGTTTGTCTATTTCTTATAAATATTTTAAGGATTTTTTACTAGACAATAAAATTTCTTGACCCGCCAGCAGCTCTTAGAGTAGTCCCAATTTTAACATTGGCCTAGTAGCCATATCACTAACAATGGTGTTCCTTTACAGTCCTACCTTTATGCAATCCTTTCAATCTCACAGAAATCTCATTTTATCTCACACATAACGTAACATCACGCCTGTAATCTCTGAAGGGTTAGGCAAAGGTGTAACCATTAAGATACTCACATTTCGCCAGCTATGTGTAAGTCCCATGTAATAGGGGGCAAGCCTATTGCCATCAACCAGGCACAAATGCGGACTCCGTGGCTATTAAATCTGATAGAAAAACCCAATAACACTTTGCCCGACCTGTGAATCGAACCCAGGACCTCATGCTCAGCAGTCGCGCTTCCGACCACTAGACCAACGACACAGTCAGTCAGTTTATCTACCAAATAAAGTTTATTTCGATTATTCCCCATAGTACTAACCTTAAATATCATAAGCAACAGCGTCTGGTCTCCATCCTTCTCTAGCATTAGGTAGCTAGGGCCGCACCGCACTGCGAACTCCGCGAGACACAGCAGGAGCGAGCCCGCTAGCGGCTTGACGGAGTCACGGGTGCTGCTGGGCGAGATCTGTGCTAAGCAGGCGCAGATCCACTTGATTATTTTACCTAGGAAGAAAATGAGTTATGGTTTTGTATTCAAGAGTACATTAATTCATTTTAAGAGTAAAGGATACATTGAGGATCGAAATCTGTTGCAAAAATTAAAAAATGAGAGGTTTCTATTAATTAAAAAAGGTCTTAAGGATAATACGAGTATACAAGATGGAAGGGACACCGACGCTAAACGGTTACCACGTATTCAGTACATCATGACCCCCCCCCCACCTGGAAATTTTATTGTTATTAAAAAAAAAATCGGCTGTTCCATACATTTTGACCGTGTAGGTATTGCAGTTTTGTAGGAAACAGTTTTTGTTTTCAATAACTTACAAAAAAATAAAAATTTAGAAAAAAAAAAAAAAAAAAAAAAAAAAATTGCTATGTGGGGGCTTCAGTATGATGTACTGAATACATGGTAACCGTTTTTGCGTCGGTGTTCCTTCCACCCTGTAGAGGACAGCATCTTGAATGAGTATTGGATCTGGAAAGGTGATTGTTTTTCTCAGAGTCTTAAGATTAGTAGGTTAAGGGTAGTGGAAAACTAACATAGCCTACTTTTATAAGCCCTGAAACGTCAACCAAGAAAAGATACACTAGGGACAGTGGACAATGACATAAATGCTTTGGTTCCTCACCGGCAAGACCAGGATACAGCTCAACGATTCGGTCCGTATAGTCAGCGAGCACTAGAATGCAGTCACTCACCACCTTGGCAATGTTCTTGTTCTTCATCTGTAAAAGTAACATCACAATCAAGTTACAGCACGGAGGCGCGTAAGGGGGGGCAAGGGGGGGGGTCCAGGGGCAGAAAAAACCCCTTGTTCTTCACAAGGGGTTTTACAGTTCGCTTTCAAGTATAGGAACGATATTGTAACAATCGTTACCTGGGACAATATAATAATAAATTGTATTTTTTTTTAGTAATTTTATTCTCGCGAAAAATCAAATACAAGAAATTGTCATATGCTAGAGAATGCGAAGCACGTAAAACCGTGTATCAATTTAAGACAAAGTTGAAAAATTATTGCGTTATATTGTCGCCTGCAACATCAAACCTTTGCTAGCAAAGTAGCAACCATCTCACTGGGAACACCTTTTCCCAATTATAGTATACACCAAATTTTTTATTTTTAATGTGCCATTGTTCTTGATCTCTGACGTCACACCGTCGAGTCATCTTAGGCGCTAACCGCGTAGGTATATTGCAAAACGATTTCAAGAGAAATATTGCGTAGTTGAGGTGTTCATATGTATGATGGTAGACGCTAATTGAATGACAGGGATATCCAAAGGCCTTTCACTAGCACTATCGGATGTTTTTATATGAGTCAGTTTTTCGTTTTTCAGTGCGTGCTGCGTACATTTATGACAAGAGTGTAAATTGATACGTTTGACCAGATGTTCTCGCATTTTAACGCAGTAGATAAAATGTAATCTTATATTAGTTGATAAATCGAAATAGGTAAATTCAATCATGACATATAAACAAGTGAGGGACGACCCACAACATATACTTCGAATATTTGCAGATGACATCAAGAAGAACTTTGTCGAAAACTTTAGTATGTCGCCAACTCGCCAATATAACGTTGGAAATGTACGTATTACACTGTCGAAACGCAAATTGAATGTTTTTTGACAACGATAATCGATTTGCTTTTAGGGTAGGCAATAAAATTGCATACGGTCAAGCCTTCCTGATATGCTTGACGAAGTAAAATCAACAACAGAAAGAATAATGCGAGCGAAAGAGTAATACGCGTTATTTCACCTTTCGGAACGTAGATCTACACAAGACACAATAGGGAATATGCATGTAATTTTTTCTTCACTTCAATCAATAAAACAACAACACATAACACGTAACCAATATAACCTGACTTCACTTTGTATGTGCTTCCCGTACGATGAGAGATCAGCTTAATTTGGTTTTGCATAGCTTGATTAGCCGCCGTGCGTACTATCAACCCAAAAAAATAACTAAAAATTAAGTTCAACTATCGCTTGTAGCTCAAAAAAAAAATTAAACTCCTACAATTTTCTACGACATTTCAAACGGTCTTCACCAAAAACACGCTGCATAAAATATTCAATTGTAAAATAATTGTTGTATTAGAGAATTAAACAAGTCTACGGCAATGTTTTTATGTGCACACAAGGCATTTTTAAGAAATAAAAAAAGTTTTGTATTTCTTGCATATTCCCTATTGTTTCGGTTTTTATAAACAACTCTCTCTCTAAATAAATACAATTTGATTGTATTGACAAGTGATGTTAGGCACACACAGGCATCAACAATTACGCTTCGACTGTTTTGAATCCTTTTTGTGTCTTTGAGAAGACTGTCTGTGATAATTAGAAGCTTGTATGAAAGCACCGCCGCTTCGCTTGCTTAAAACCTTGTTTTATTTACATTTTTTTTTATAATGAGCGAAAAAATAACCTTAACGAAGCCGAGAGGCACTTGTTCTCCCCGTCATTGCAATAAATTATTTGTTCTAGACCATACCTGGGAACCTTCTAGTTACGGAGATATTGGGGGGTCAAAGTTCCAACTTTTTCACAAGTTTTTTTTTTAAATAAAAATTTATAATGTCATAACTTTACTTTAAATACCTCCACGACCCCCATACTATACAATGTATCCATCAGCATAATGTTTTGAGTGCGTTACATTGAGCCCTATCGTAAAACGTGATTTTAACTCTAAAAAAAAAGCCTCAGCAATAATTTTTGCGCAGAGTTACTTGGTTTGATGATCAGATTTTTTTAATTTTTTTTTTTAGGATCCTGCCTGGGAACTTTCTAGCTACGGAAATATTGGGGGCTCAATGTTGGACGGGCCTGGTTTACATCTTGTATTAGAATATTTAATATAAAGTATTATTTTTATAATAATTTCTCTTTACTCTTCATAATATACGGTTTCTGAACAGTCTGCTTGCCTTATGTGCTTGCTTTAGCTTGTCGGAATATTAAACTATAAGCACGCCCCTGTCAGATACTGTCATGCTGTGCTAACTGATATGATGCAGTTTCTTGTTAATGTTAACGTACCATGAGCATCTGCAGCAGGCAGGTGACGTATGACGGCAGGCGTGCGCATTGCGTGCGCGTGGCCAGCAGGTGACACACGTGCGCGGTCAGAGCGCACGCGCCCGCGCATCTAGCTGCCCCTCCCCCCTCCCGACGGCATACTCGGACTACTATGTTGAGGACGTGCTCCTGTATCATGAAACAAATGGCAATTAAATCTGGGAAAGAGAAATGGCTATAGGGGCACCACTGTTCTCGTAAACTACGTGTTACGTTACAAATTATAAAGAAATGAGTAACAGTTTAAACCTTGCACAATATACCAAAAACAGCACATAACATAACATCCCGCATGTAATCCCGAATGGTGAGGCAGAGGTGTACCTAATAGGACACCCACATTTCACCAGGTATGTTGTTTAAGTTCTATGTAAAAGGGGGCGAGCCTATTGCCATCAACCGGGCACAATTCCAGACTCTGTGGCTGCTACTGAGAAATTCCTGATGAAAAACCCAACGACAATTTGCCCAGCAATCGAACCCAGCACCCCATGCTCAGCAGTTGTGAAGTCAACCACTAGACCAATGAGACAGTCCCAAAAACAAGAAATAGTTTAATCATCAATTTTTAAGTCTCGAATTAGAAAACCATCAAGTGAACCGTTACTAATTTATGATAATCTAACAAACGCAGGTAAATTTTGCTTTTTCATCAAGGCTAAGGATTATGACCGCATACAAGGAATTAACTAAATTCGTAGGCGTTAGTATGATGTAACTAACAAACATCACATCATCATCAGAAAAACAAGTGCGTTTAAAAATTGAGTAAGGTGACGAAAGTAGCTGGTCAATTGCCATCATAGAGTAACCAGAGACATCTTATTCAGTACGTACCTTGAGATCAGGACAAGAGACAGTGTTGTACTGATGCGGATAGGGCTGCAGCATGGGCGCGTTCATCAGGCCGTCGGGCAGCGATAGCAGTGAGCCCAGAAAAGTCACAGCAGCTGTGCGTGGACACTGCAACAATATAATGACTTATAATACTCTGGATATTGGACGAAAGCTGTTGGAATTAGGCTTTACATAAAAAGATTACTATATTAGAATAAGACTGTGTTTAATGGGTGTAAAATTACCCTTAACGGAGCCGAAAGGCCACATACCACTGTTTGTCTCTATATCACCCTAAGGTTGACTGGTAGAAAATGCCTATGGCATTAAGTCCACCTCTGTACTATGTGCTTGAAGTGTTAAAAAAAAGGCACTTGTTCTCCCCGTCTTTGCGATCATTTTTTTGTTCTAGACCATACCTGGGAACCTTCTAATTACGGAGATATTGGGGGTCAAAGTTTCTCACAAGTTTTTTTTAAATAAAAGTTTTTAATGTCATAACTTTCCTTAAATACCTCCATGACCCCGGTACTATTCAATGCACCCATCAGAACAATGTTTTGACTGCGTTACATTGAACCCTACCGTAAAACGTGATTTTTAACTCAAAAAAAAAGCCCCAGCAATAATTTTTGCGCAGAGTTACTTAGTTTGATGATCAGAATGCGTGGTTGACGACTTCGTGAAGGGTCCGTTAACACCCTGTATTATCAAAGTTTTGGGCATCCGCAAATTGATTTCATAGAAAGCCTTAAAGTTCTATTGAGCAAGTCTTTCGATAACGTTCAAATTGGTTTTCACAAATATTACATCATCACGTGTCACTTTCGTCACCTCGTAATGCACTGCAATCATCACCGATTTTGAACCAGATCCTGTAACTACTTAAGAACCTTGCAACTTAAGCCTAGCACCATAATACGGATATCTTACCGAGGGCCCCATATCCGAAGAGTTGAGCACCACTGTGGAGGCGTGCACGAAGTCGAGCAGTAGCAGCGAGTAGCCGTCGAGTGCCAGCGACAGATACCGCGGCGCTGCGTGCTCGACTAGCACATCTACTACTGAACGATCTTCTCCGGTCAGACCTGATGGAGGAAATAGGGATTTAAAGATGGGACTTTACGGCGAGGTCTGGTGACTAGACCCTGTTCAGAGGTCAAATGGTCCCAGTTATGTCAAAACATACCAACTCACAATATCTAAAGATTGTATCAATTACGTTTACTGATACTGTTAGCCTGCGTCATCCCACTGCTGGGCAAAGGCCTCCCCCCATGACTTCCAGTTGTTTCGATCCAGGGCTAAGGTGGACCACTGGTCGTTGGTTCTGTCCAGCTCATACCGCCATCTTCTACGAGATCTGCCGCGACGCCTTTTGGCTGTGTTAGGGCTCCAGAAAGTGGCTGTTTTGGCCCACAACACGTTTCACTAATTTAATATTCCAATTATGGTACATTAGCTGTCGCCGGTGGTTTCACTCGTATCCTCGGCAATATAACCTCAAAGTAGGGATCCGATGTTTTATTCCATGACATGATCTCATCACCTGCCTAGCCTTTTCATAAATATGTTGGTTTCCTGCCTAACCAGATCCAGCTGAATACCTGTATTTTACATGGAACGACTGCCTTATCTGACCTCCATAACCCACTTACTGGGTAATCTGTTACCCCTTGTCAGACGATCGGCTTCCGACTACCAGTATTGACTACATGATCTAGACTCTAGAGGAATAGATTTTTTTTTATAAGTTTTCTTAACCACAGCCACTTACCATGATGAAGAGCACGTTGGTACAGATTCAGATGTGCCAGATGAAGGCGGTTGTTGCAGGAAGATGGCGCGCCGGGGCCCTGCGCTTGCGTCGACTCGCATAGCAGACGCAATGCAAGTAACTTGCCCGCCCTGGATAAGTGGAAGTATTACGTGAGTCAATAAATACCATGTGAATGAATAATGAATAAAAACATGCTTGAAATGGTATGTCTATACAATAACACGGTTTTTGCTCCTATCTGGGGCATAACAGCGGGTGCTATAATAATCACGAGAATTATCAAGACTATATTCTACAGCCACAACTTGGGATCATACGTCAAGATACCACATCTTGACGTTTATTGCTGTCCACACGTTTAAAAACAAATGCTGTATAAAACTGTCTTGTTAACCCAAAATTATACAGTGAAATATCGTACAGATATCGCCGTGAGACTGGGGCCTAAACATCTGTGATTCAAACAACTGAAAAGCAAGAATATTACTAATCATTTCGTTAGGTAGTTTACAGAGGGAGAGCTTTCTTTTAAACTGCCTGCTTGTGAAGTAGGCAAGACGACACCAGTTTAGCGGACCAAATCACATATCACAGATGAAAAATAATGGGATTTCCAAAAAAAAAAAGGTAGTAAATACGATTACGAACGGAGTCAAGTGCTCCCCTATTAATATCATTCCCCAATCTATCCCCCATTCTTTAAACGCACAGATCAAATTCGCGTTAGCCACGGTTTCGCTTACAAACTCTTTTACTTATTTTTAATTTAATCGCGAAATCGGAAGATATAACATTAGTTCCGGACGCAAGTCAACAGTACATTGAATTTAGATTTCACAATGTGATTTTGGCAACTCGGATGTTTATATTTATGCTGAGTCATCGTTTATGAACAATAGATGCAGAACAATAACGTCTATATAAAGAAAATAAGGGACCTGCGCATCCATAACTCGCGCTGGGTTTGTATAATCCACCACGAATACCACGCTCCCTATTACGAAGAAAAGACCTGTGGTCCAGTAGTGGGAACGCGATCAACTGACCTGTGCGAGGGCGGCAGTGCTTCCGCCTCGAGGCACCATCCAGCGACCAGGTTGAACGGCACATGTATCTCCGTGTTTCCATTGAGCGTCTGGTTCGCACTTATCTGCAACAAATACCACACATCAACACCGAAACCCAACTTTTTTAAAAACATCACTAATTAGATTAAGCAAACGAGTAAGTGCCTCAGAATCTTGATCATCTTCGAATGACTTCTGAAGTGGATCATTGTTGTTATCTTCATTTTCGAATTTCATTTCAAAATATTGTCTGTTTAACGAATAATATGGCACAAATCGACTTCACATATCTTCAATGTCAAAACAATCGTTGACATTTGATAATTTATTATCAAAATACCCTCACGACGATTTATAAAATGATCGAGATATATTTGTAAACAATAACCTCTTTTTTCCTGAGCCTCCTCAGGAGTCTTCTTTTTCCTGCTCTTCTTTCGCATTGGCAGTTCTTGAATACTTTCGATTTGGACAACAGGTCGCACAAATTCAGTAAAACCATTCACGGAACACGGGTCCTCGCGACCGATTAGAAAACATGCAGACGGAACAATAAACCTTATTTATGCAAACAATAACAAATGTTACAAGCGTCGAGATGAATGTGAATAATTTTTCTGTAACACCATCTGCCAAACATTGACAGATATCGACTGATAAGTTACTCCAGCGTGCCATTATTTGTGATAAACATTAACAGATGGCTTCGCTTTTGAATGATTTCATTACATAAGTGTTTATTCACGATACCGGCTCAATTTGAACGTTCTAAACGCGAACAATTCTAAGTAAACATTGTTTGCTACCGACGTGGGTGGCAGTTGGGTAAACGAACTTGATTTAGCAATTTTTTGTACTTAGAACTTTCTCATACTTTGTTACTTGAAATGACGCTGCTTTTATTATCTATGTGTGTGTCACTGATCATACAGATGGTGACATTGAAATCTTTGTATTGCACTCAAGGTATAAAGTACATAGATGGAGAGACAAATGTGAGAAAAATATTTCGTTCATCATTATTGATGCGTAATTCTTTCAGTGAAAACGCTTTTTATAAGAAGCAGTAGTAGCAAGCGAAAATGATGAAAGCTAGGTAGAATTCAAAGGTAAATAATAAATAAATAATCTATTCAGTTCAGAGAATATGCCCCACAATTCTCTTCATGTTTGGTTATTCTATGTTCGAAAGAATCATAAGCGCCAACCATAGGCTAAGGACAATTGAGTGTGACAGTAACTGCCCGGCCACATGTCGACGACACGACATTAAAATCACGCTAAGACCCTTAGGGAGTCGAGCGGTGACACCGCGGAGCACATACAGGGTGTAAACAGACCCTTCACATAGCCGTCGACCAAGAACTATGTACATCAAACTAAGTAACTTTACGCAAAAATTATTGCTGGGAATCGACTTTTTCTTTGGGATGAAAAATCACGTTTTACGGTAGGATTCGATGGAAAGCACTCAAAGCATTGTGCTGATGGATGGAATTAATAGAAAGGGGGTCGTGGAGGTGTTTACAGTAAAAAATCTTACATTAAAAACATGTATTTAAAAAAAGAACTTGTGAAAAAGTTGGAACTTTGACCCCCAATATCTCCGTAAATAGAAGGTATGGTCTAGAACAAAAAATATGATCGCAAAGACGGAGAGAACAAGTGCCTTTCGGCTATATTAAGGGTCTATTTACACCCTTCATAGTTAATAAATAAACTAAAATTATAAAAAAAAACGAACCGATTGACAATCCTCGCAGATAGCATTTGAATACATGACTGAATTTTGCGTATACCTATATATTCTACGTAATCAGGACAAATGGCCATAATTATACCAACAGGACAGAATGAACAATACAAAATTAAAACTAACAATACCTATTTATGGGATTGTGGTATTCTGATAAACGCGGCTGATGAGTAAATGCCGATTGGGGTATTCCTCAAATATATTTTTAGGGAATTTTCTATTGCTTAATTGAAGAATTAAAACCTAACATTATAAATGTTCGGCCGCTGTAGAAATAATCTGGCCAAATCGACGTGTCCCAAATACAATGCCAGTGTGGAGTCCCTCTGCAGGATATACCCCACCTTTCCTGCCCATCCTGCACCTTCCAGGATATGAACGAAGCCAACGAAACAGCTGTGCAGCTATATACTGGTCGGCTATTAGGTATTATTTGAGTCCATCGACACGCAAAGCCGAAAAAGAAGATTATAAATGTGAAACTAAGTTGGTTTGTTTATACCAGTAGGATTCACGCCTCGACGGCTAATACGATTTCGACGAAACTTGGTGTACAGGCAGACCATGACCTGGGTTAGGTCATAGGATGTTTTATATCTCGGTTATTTGTTCCTGTGTCATAGTTTCCCACCACCACGCGTGCGAAGCCGTGGTTAAAATTGTTTTGTTTAAACAAAACGTGTCTTGTTTAGATGATTGCACGATGGTGATGACAAAATTGCTCTATTTAACTAACTTAACGTTGTTATTCAAAATATAAACATGGATGACGTGATAAGACAATTAAATTGGATTAGTACGTCAGCTGAGTGGTGCCCACAAGCACATATTAAGCTATAGACCGACCGCTTTAATGAAGCCTCGCGAAGGTATCAATTTAAATGGAATATTCTGAAGGTTGATCACGGATTGTTTCAATTAGTATCGTAATACCTACGTGGATTATGGTTATTTTAAAATGGAATAATATTAGGACTTTGTGGACGCTTAATGTGCCTTTGATGAGGCAAGGCGGAGGATTCATTAAAGTGGTCGGTCTATACGCATTCCCATTGCAAGCTGACCCCGCATTGAGCACAATGAGCAGCTTATACGAAACATACAACTAGTTTTTTTGTGCCTAGTTATTTTAAGGGTAAAATGCGACAGAAAAGAACTAAGAATCTGATATAGGAACGATTGTGTGCAAATCGTTTAGTGATGAATCATTTACTCTTTTGTCTGAGATAAAATGTAATGTCGCATAAATACTGATAAAGAAGCCGTTGGAATCTGTGGCGGAACTCATGTTATCAATCTGTCAATAATATGTCATAAAAATCATACGGGTAGATCAAGCTATAAATAGAGATCCTATTGTGTTTAACCGCTTTTAGAGCTAAACATGCTCTGATCTTTCTAGAAGAAAATCACAACAAACACCACAATCCATAGGTACCTTATATTCTCCATCAGAAAATATTATGAGAACGGTTCAAGTACTCTTTGTCAATGGCCATAGTGCGATGTGTGTGACCAGTGACGATATAATTATGGACTTTTTCAGTTACCAATCAGGTGACCTGCCATGACGTCTTAAAGTAACAGTAATTCCAGTGTGGAAAGAGATGGCGCTAGACGACCTGTATAGCTGTCTCTATATAAAAATCATATAACTGCTATACCGATATCCATGACGTCTTAAAGCAGGAGTAATTCCAGTGTGGGAAAGAGATGGCGCTAGACGACCTGTATAGCGCTGTCTCTTTCCCACACTGAAATTACTCCTGCTTTAAGACGTCATAGTAACCCTCCAGGTCACTGTTCCGGTCGCCAGTCACGTATGTTGGAGGAGGCTTGATCTAGTCCCGGTTCATATTCCCGCCGTGCCCAGTTTGGCCTTGGCTAGGCCTGGCGCACGGTTAAGTATGTCAATCTACAGGGTGTAAACCGATCCTTCACATAGCCGTCAACCAAACATTCTGTACATCAAACTAAGTAACTTTACGCAAAAAATATTGCTGGGAATTAACTTTTTTTTTTGGGGTGAAAAATCACGTTTTACGGTAGGACTCGATGGAAAGCCATCAAAGCATTGTGCTGATGGATGGATTGAATAGTACGGGGGTCGTGGTGTGTAAAGTAAAAATCTTATATTGAAAATATGTATTTAAAAAAAACTTTGACCCCCAATATCTCCGTAACTAGAAGGTTCCCAGGTATGGTCTAGAACAAAAAAAATGATCGCAAAGACGGGGAGAACAAGTGCCTTTCGGATATGTTAAAGGTCTATTTACACCCTTTATGAGCGCTTGTACACGAAGTCAGACGTACGAACGGTGATGCAAACACAATCGCGTTCTAACGCTTGAGACTCTGTGATTCTATCGGATTGTTTAACCGCATCATATTATTGAAGTTTGAGGAACACGGTGTAAAGTTCTTCAGCCTCCTTAGAAAAGGGAGGATCCTCCGACCGGACGGGAGTTGTGTCTGGTGGGCTCGTCAGGATGTTGTATATTATGCTTCTCATGCGGATAACTTTGACTGTGCCATACAGGATTTTTAGTTCTTAACTTGCGTCATAGATGACTGAAAAGTTGTGTGTCAATTGGTTGTCGTGGTATGGGCATGTGATGCGGAGGAATGAGGAAAATGTTTTGAGGAAAGTTTTAAGTATGAATGTGGATGGGTATATGAGTAGAGGAAGACCAAAGAAACGATGGATGGACTGTGTAAAAAATTATATGGCAAGAAAGGAGGTGTCTGATGAGATGACGAGTAATAGAGAAGTATAGAAGAAGAAGACATGCTGCGCCGACCCCAAATGAATTGGGATAATGGCAAGAGAATGATGATGAACTTGCATCATAGATGTCGCTACAAGTTGTTTTTGTCAATTTCGTTATGTTGCTACAGTATTATCAGTTAGAGCAAGAAAAAAGTAGTATCTCACCTTAAGCAGCGTGGAGTTGAGGTGTATAAGATAGTTGTAGAGGTTGGCGTGCGCGTGCGGGTCGCGCAGCAGGTTGGGGTCGCCGAGCGCGGCCAGCATGCGGCGCCACAGCGCGGCCGCCACGTCGGGCAGCCAGCCGCGCGCGCGCCCGCCCATCACCACGCCCACGCCCGCACCGCCCCCGCCGCCCCCGCCCAGCCCCAGCGACTCGCCCGACTCGTTCTCCGTCCATTCTGCTATACCGATATCCAATGAACCTACTTTAACTTGATTAATGTATATCTAAACATTTAATGAAGTGCACGATATTATTCTATTTTAGCCTTTTTTGTTAGTGAAGCTATTTTTAAAATCAGATGATTGCAAACTCAAACTTGTACTACAAAACAACTTTTTGTACACTTGTTCTTTTTGTGTGGAATATGTTTCTCCACCAATTTATGTTTTTTCTTTGTTTTCTTTACTTAGATTGTTATCGCAAACAGTCATCGCAAGCTGTAGCGCAAGTGTGCAATGTTGCGGAACCATCTGATCTCAAACACATTGATAAATTGTTGTTAGTTTTACTTAAATTTTCTAATGCTTCAATAAGCATCGTCATCCTTTTGACAGTTTAGGATATGTCGAGTTTATTTTTTTTTAATTCTCATTGATAATGAAGAAACAATGAAGGACAAAAACAAATGAAAAACTAAAGAGTTTCATGTACTCACCCACATTTCCACCATCGGAAGCCAAATCAATCTGTAAAGGTGAATCTTTGATGGAACTACTTTCTACTCCACTCGAGGGTGCAGGGGACGGCGACCGGGAACCTACAAATAACACAAAATTTAAAATATATTGTGGGCTCTTTACCAAGCCCAAGTCGTATACCAAGTAACAAAAGCAACTGGCAGACGCGGCGTCATCTACAAATATTTTGAGCATGGTACGTTACACGTCACGAACGTGAATGTTAGTACAAAATTCAGCCTTGTCTAAGTTAACACGAACGCGCTGAGTGACTGGGCCGTAGGGACCGTGGGAGAGATGTTGAACGAGCTACCCTGTTGTCTTAAGAGTGTAACAAGACCCTTAACGAAGCCGAAAGGCACTTGTTCTCCCCGTTTAAATTAATAATCGTAAGTTTTTTTTTAAAACACAAGGTTTTAATGTTGTAACTTTACTTTAAATATAATGTAATTTAGCACGACCCCCGTACTAAGTACTATTCAATGAAAAAATACACCAGCACAATGTTTGAGTCCGTTACATTGAGTTTTACCGTATAACGAGATTTTTAATAATAAAAAAAAAGTCGTTTCCTAGCAATATTTTTTGCGTAGGGTTACTTAGTTTGATTACATAATACTTGTTTGACAGCTTCGTGAAGGGTCTGTTTACACCTTGTATGTATTGTTCGGCTTATAAAAAAAACTAGATTTTGCCTGCGGCTTCACCAGCGTGATCGGGAGAACGTACTACCTGAATAAAAAGTATCTTATGTGTCTAATATAACCCACTTATCCCAGACCATGGAATTTTCAAATTTGAAATCCGTTCTGCCGTTAAGAAGTCAAAAGGTAACACACAGACAGGGTTACATTCACATTTTTAATAAAAGTGTGGATAATGGAAAAGAACTTACCGCTAGCAGAATCTCTTTCTTCATTCGTAGTCGAGTTTCGTAAAGAGTCTAAAGAATACCATCTCCTTGGCTTGTCGTTGGCTGGTTCTTTGGTATCTAAACAAAAATAACAGAACAGATTAGAGACCTGCATTTTAACAAGAATTCAAGGAAAATAATTCTGTGTAAGTATCACTTGACGGAATCAGTGACTGCCATTGAAATCCATTCTCTTACGTTAAGAGCGCTTTCTAAAACCTTGATGATGCCAGTGATCGGTAAATTAGCTGTCAAAACTTGTTATTTGTGATTGGTTGGGTGAAATAATGAAATTCTATAAGCGTACCGATTGTGTAACACACCTTATGTCAAAGCCCTTTCCCAACTATGTTGGGGTCGGTTTCTAGTCTAACCGGATCCAGCTGAATACCAGTATTTTACATAGAGCGACTGCCTATCTAACCTCGACAACCCAGTTAGTACTAGGTAATACGATACCCCTTGGTAAGACTGGTTGTCAGATTTTTTGGGCCACTGACTAAGACTGTCAAAGATCTACAAATGACACCCGGGACCAACGGCTTAACGTGCTTTCCGAGGCACGGAGGAAACTCGGTATGTAATGGGTGGTCACCCATCCACAAACCAACCTAGACAAGCACGGCTTATCCTAAAGATCGACCCGAGCGGCTGTTATTATTTAGCCACGATCTCCTCTCATCAAAACCCGAAGGATATTGAAGGAAATTCCGATACGTGTTTGAAACATAAATGAATAATGTTGAATTGACAAAATTAAAGGCATTGCCATTGTTAGTGTGTTACGTAATAAACCAGTAGATCATCTAAAGAATTATGTAATGGAATTGTTTCAACAATCTGGGAGTAAATGAGCTTCACAAAAGTGTTATGTTAAGGGCATTACATTGCTCAATGACCTTGATGATTTGACCCCTGTACTGGTTTTTGTTTATTTGGCGCCCCTACCGGCAAACGACCATTACTATAATAAAGATTAAGCAAGAACACAGATGTGTCGCACTGTTGTCATCGTTTTTGCCTAATTTATTCGTTCTCTGAGAGACTTGAATACATTTTGTTCCAATTTATATTTATTTTGAGATAAATTATACAGTTTGACTAATGAGCTAGCATTTCATCAGTTATTTTACTGAGCACGGGTATCCCTACTTGATACATTCTGAAAGTCTGATGATGACTAGGTAAGTGCTTATCGGTTCTCAGTAACAGAAATAGTTACAATGATATAGCTTTCAACTTTAATGTAATTGACCACGGGTGCTTCTACATTTCACATTCTGAAGGTCTGATGATGACCTTTATGATTGAGATTTACACCTTATAGTTTTACAAGATCAAATTTTGATAGCGAAACTTCACATGCATGATGGGTATCGCCAGATAATTTAACTTGACTGTGTATTACATCGTGTAGAAATAAAGTTGGATGTCTGATGTTGAGCGTAATAAATAAAATATAGCTTTGTTTTAATGTTGCCACGCTCTGATAAGAACAAAATGTTTCCATTTACAAAAAAGTAATTAAAATTCAAATATCTTGAACAGGTCGGTTGGTCGTTTATTAGAATTGGTGTTGGTGTTAATGGTGCATGTAGACTTTCTTGAAGTAAGCACCGCACACATTCTTATCTCCGCTGCGTGGAATCGTTTTTCATCCATATTTTTCACAGCCCAGCATTCTGATCCATACAGTACGACAGGTGTAATCACGGACTTGTATACTTTCCCCTTTAATTGAGAGGCATCCGTGAGTCGTAAGTTGCTGTTCCAGTGACCTGTCGCCATTTCATCCATCTGAGTTGATCAGGTGCGTTACGTCCCGGTCTACTTTGCTATCCCCTTGGACAAGCGATCCGAGATACCGGAAGTCGAAGCAGATCGGTATGGGCGTTTCGGCAAGAGTTAAAGGCACTAGACTGGAGAGACCGACGAAATCGCAAAACAAGTATTCCGTTTCGGTTCTACTCAATTGCAGACCAACATTCTCTACTACAGTCTTTGCCATCACACCTCCAATCTGCTCTGGACCTCTTGGCGGCTCTTAGCAACCAGCAAAATGTCATCGGCGAACAGCACCAGGGTGCCTCTTCCTGGATGTCCGACGCGAGAGCGTTCATTATCACGAGGAAGAGGTTAGGGAGGAAGAGCTAAGGGATAAGAGCCTCCTCGTAGCGGTGATTGGCGGCGCCGATCTCTCGCGTCCGGCCTTGGTTCAAGCCCTGGTCCGGAGCGAGAATGGGAAGCCGTCACCTCCTTCTGCGAAGCAGTCATGCTAGAGAAGGAGGGAGGAAAGAGCCTTACGTCCTAGCCGCCGCGGGAAACGCCCCGGTCGCCGGGGGTCACGTGGTCGCTCCCGGCCACCGTAGGCGAGGGCCTGTGGACGGTGAGTAATGGGCTAGATCGCCGTCCGGCCGTCTTTTGACGACAGGCTGTGTCGACGGTGCGTTCGTATTCCACACGCGCCTCAAAGAGATGTCAGCAACAATGAAGGGGTCCGCAAGGGCCGATGCCTACCAGGGCTGCGGGACTGTTCGAAAGAGATGCCGCGGCCCTGGACCACAAAGGGCAAAGAAGGAACATGGATAGGTTTTAGTCAGTAGAAGTCTCACACTCCCTTCCGCTCCGTCCAGAGCGGGGGGAGGGTCATTTGAAGATTTCCGAACCGAAAAAAAAAGGTTTGAGAGCCGACCCTTGGTGCAAGCCGAAAGCCACATTGAAGCTGCCGGGTATTGCCGGCTGTAGACCGGACTTAAATTGGATACTGCATCGACTGTACATCGCACGGATCAACTGCACATACTTCCCTCACGGTACCTCACGGGGTACCCAGTCGTATGCCTTTTCGAGGTCTACAAAAACCATGTGCAAATTTTTATGTGCACGTCTGTATTTTTCGCACAGCTGGCGGATAGCGAAAATGGGTAGTCGCCTATCCACAGACCAACCTAGGTAAGCACGGCTTAACCTAAATATCGATCCGAGTGGCTGTTATTATTTAGCCACGAGCTCCTTTCATACTATGTGACATTAGCTCTATTCCTCTACTCTATAATTGTTGCACTCCACCACATCACCTTTGTTTTTAAAAATGGGCACCAGCTAACTGTTACACCATTCGTCAGGAATCGTTTCTTCCGGCAACAGTTTACTGAAGAATAAAGCTAACCACGCCCATCCATCCATCACAAATAACTTCCATACTTCTACCGGTATTCCGTCCGGTCCTAATGCCTTACCATTCTTAATTCCATTTCCTGCAATCCTCACTTCATCCAAACTAACCTTTCTCACTAGTCCCTCATTCGCTGGTTTATTTTCAAGCACACCACTCCAGTCATTCTCCTCATTCATCACTCTTTCAAAGTAACCCTTCCACCTATCCTTAATTTTCTCACAATCCGAAATAACCATTCCAGTTTCGTCTTTTACGCATTTAACCTGACATACATCCTTCGCCTTTCTCTCTCTAGCTCTAGCAAGCCGGTAAAGGTGTTTTTGGCCTGCTGGACTATCCAGTGTATCATAGAGCTGTCTTCGTTGTAGGTCGAATGTTCCCTTAGTCGCCTTTTATTAATGGGGTGGTCGTATTCTTTAATTCCAGGACCACTCGGAATTTTCTGTAATATACAGGATGGAATTTGACAACCTCACCGGGAGGGAAAGTACTCTAAATACCGGAGATAGCAAATTTTACTCATAGGGAAACATTACTTAATTTTTGAAAAGATACAAATCTGTTTTAAAGATTTTCGAAAATTCGCTTGCCACACTCGGGAGTCGAACCGACTAAAATTCGAAAAAATAACATCCTGTACTTTTATGACATGAATCGATCATTTATGGATGCCAAAAATGCCAGAAATCGGTTCAGCCGTTTCGGAGATTAGCCGGCACAAACAGAAAGACAGACAGATAGACCGACAGAAAGACAAAAATTAAAAAAAATGTGTTTTTGTTATAAGTGCCGGATATATTTTCATATGCATTCAGTAAAAAGCTGTTATTTTGATATTACAAACAGACATTTCAATTTGATTTATTTGTATAGAAGTGTTGATTTAGGCATAGCTGTCACTTGTCAGGCTTACTCTATGATAGGTTCAAACAACAAAACGAAATTACAAACTACTTTAAATATATTTTATAAACGTATTTTCTATTCTTATTTTACGAAACATTAATAACTGTACCATTTACAATATTATTTCATTCAGAAATCATTAAAAACGTGCAGTTTTGAATTTTATTTGGAAAAAATAACACGCGTACGTCCACCCGTCACAAGAGCCGTCAAGGCACTGACGTATCGCGGTCCCGAGTATGCGTCACAGAAATTTTCGCGAAATTTCGGTTTTTATTTATTATTTTAAAATATTAAAGGAAATAACAGAAAAAAAAACAATACAGATTGTTAAGTATATCATTACGTATTTGTTGTTGCAAAATTCATGCCGATCTATTCAGCCGTTACAGAGATAATTTACAATTAAGTTTGAAAAAGGACCTATTTTCTACGATTAACCAAAAAAAATTGAGAAGGTTTATTAAAATTTTAAACAATACAATTTATTTGTGATGAACTTAACTATAACATATATTTTTTACACGGAAAACTTACGAAGGGATTCATCAATAAATTTCTTTGAACATACTCTGTTTTTGGGTTTTGAGCCATGTAATGCCCTTAAGACATAGCATATTTTCTCAAATATTCGCGTTATTTGGTCAATATATACAACATTATTTTTAGTATATGCGAAACCTGAATATAGTTTGTTCAGAATAAGTAACTGAATCGATTCCAATAATTCTTAAACCATGTTATATTTTTTCCCAAAAATATTTAAAAAAGTTAAAAGTTGGATACCGAGCGACTTTCGAGTACTTAAATTAGGTACCTACTGCCAAATTATTATTATCAATGAGCTCAAGACGATGCTGGAGGCGCGCGCTGCGTGGTGACCAGGTCCACAATCAGGTTTCGCATATACTAAAACTAATGTTGTATATAATATACCCTGCCAAAGTATACAGGGTTATTTGTAAAACACCAATAACATCGCAGGAGTGGAAAGGTGGTGGTGGTGGTGGTGTGTATTGCACCACCACCACCACCTTTTTACATATGTATGGAGAGTTGATTTTTTTTTGTCTGTTTGTTGTTTATGATGTTAGTAATCTACTCCTGCGATGTTATTGGTGTTTTACAAATAACCCTGTATATATACCCAAATAAACTTGATTTGTGATACCGTAAATAAATGCGGGAATATTTGCATGAATGCTTAAGCCTGCTTGCACCATAATTCAGTAAGTGCGTTTGATGCTAAACATATTTAAATAAGTCGAACAATATTTTAAATAGATTTACCGAAAAAAAAGACGCGAACCGGATTTGTGGTATAAGCGAGCCTAAAAAACAACCAGTGCCATGTATAGAACATACCCATATGCGTTTGCGCCTGCTTGCCCAAATGAGGGTCGCTGCGACATCTCGTTAGCTGTCGTCGTGTGCTGCCAGTTTCTTTACGGGGATGTGCTTCGTGGCCTGCTTTTGGTGATTTCCCTGTAAAGAAAACTTTGATTAGTTGAGTTTCCATAATACAAGCGCAGGCCGGGTATAGATGGCAGTACTATTGTGCTGGTTTTGTGCGAAAATAGTTAATTGCAGCTAATTTCGTTCATAATCCTAATCAATTACTTTGACCTTGAATTGTTTGGCAATCTTTTTGAGAGTGAAAGTCATGAGACCAACTCTGAAATTTGGAACAATGCATTTAAAATCACCACAAAACTAGTTGATAAACTGTCAAACTCATATTAAGTGCTGCGATACGCTGACTAAAAGAATAAGAACAAATAAAATGTTTTGATAGTCATCATAACATCACGCCTGTCATCCCCGAAGGGTTAGACAGAGGTGTACCTAATAGGACACCCACATTTCGCCAGTTATGTTAAAAGTTCCATGTAATAGGGGGCGAGCATATTGTCATCAATCGAGCACAAATCCAGACTCCGTGGCTGCCACTGAGAAATTCCTGATGGAAAAACCCAATAACACTTTGCCAGATTTGGGAATCGAACCTAGGACCTCATGCTCAGCAGTCGCGCTAGTGACCACTAGCCCAACGAGGGAGTCAGAGGAGACGGAGGAGGTGAGCTCGTTTGATAGTCTGTTAATATTAATGCATTTGTGTTCGTTAGTCTCTCAGTACTAGGTCCGGATTCCACCAAACTGAGACGAGCGGAGTGGAGAAGTGACATGCGGGAGTCAATAAATCAAATTGAAATTTGTTGAATCTTGCACGTCTCCACACCTTAGAGTGTAAGATTTTTTGCCCTCAGAGAGCACGCACACGTACCAGGGGTCCTAGTGCTGTGCTGTGTGAGCGCGGCGGTGGCGTGGAGCGGCGCGGGGCGGGGCAGCGGCGCGGGCGCGGCGGCCACTCGGCGGCCTCCCCGCCCCCTGTCCCCGCTCATACTCTCCGACAGGTCCAGGGAGTACACGTGACGCGCTAGCACGCGGGTTAACGTTTCCATTGTTTTCTAGAACAATATTAACAGATATAAGACTTTAAACTATCATGGCCACTAACATGGTCATGGTCATGGTTGGTCATGGTCGTGGTCATGGTCATGGTCATGGTCATGGTCTATCATGGTCATGGTCATGGTTGGTCATGGTCGTGGTCATGGTCATGGTCATGGTCATGGTCATGGTTGGTCATGGTCATGGTGGTGGTTGGTCATATCGGGAACTCGTCAAAAATAGTAAACATGGTAAATATCCCGTTTACTGTTTAAGTAATAATATTAACAGATAGGTGTAAGAGACGAAATTCAAATTTTCTTGCGTTTTTTTTCAATTTTCAGGTCAGTATCGGGTTTATGTTGATTAAAATATGATTCGCGACCGTAAAACATATAACTCAACAGAGTCATAATCATTAAAATCATCGATACTACTATCTCAGTTCAAGATTAATCCCATTGAATGACTTTTTAACGAAATAGTCATCATTAAAAAAAATTATCATTTCAAAACTTACCGCCCACTCCTTGATCAGGTCTTCCCAGTGAGTCAACCTAGTCAGTAGTTCCATAAAGTTCTGCCACAGTTCAGGTTTCACCGCCACGTTTAAGTTCGCCTTGATCCACGTCACTATCAGGGTTTGGAACAGTGCTGGTGCTAGGAAACCTCCTAAAAAGTAGGCTGATCATTTAGATCATAAAAGACCAGGTTTATGAATTAATAAAAATACAGGGTGGCAGGGACACCGACGCGGAAACAGTTACCACGTATTCAGTACAGAAGTAGTGTAATAACTACATGGTCAAAATGAAACAGCAGTTTTTTTTTAAATTACGGATTTTAAAAAAAATGTGGGGGTGGGGGGGAGAGGGTTCAGAATGATGTACTGAATACGTGGTAAGCGTTAGTGCGTCGGTGTCGCTTCCACCCTGTATATTTTGTAAATATGACAAATATGATATCAGAACCACTTGTACAGTCACGAGCACCAATATGTATACACTTTCCTAAATTTAAAAGCAATTTTCGCGAGAAACAACGATTGCAACTTGGAGTTAGGATATTTTTCATAAAAATATGAGTTCCAAAATACTACGTTCGTAACAACATGAAATTTTAATGAGAACAGTAGGAGAAAAACACTTTTAAAAGTTGTTAAGTGTTTGCATATTGGTGCTCGTGACTGTACACGTCATGTTTAAAAAAATAAGCTAGATGGAGTGGATATTCTCTATCTCACGGGTGTCTGTGAAGGTTTTGCTTACCTAGAGATTCCTGTTTCCGTTTTGGTGGTACTTTTGTTAGTACTAACGATGTTATTTGAAGTAGTACTAGTAATAACTGTTCCCTGTGAAACGAAAACAAGGTTTAATTAAGAACATTAAACGTAACGGCTTCTAATAAAAAGTTGGTATAAGTAGGCTGATTTTTTGCGCTTTACACAACAGTGTTGGGTGTTGATTACGAAAAAGCTAAATATACAGGGTGGGTAAAAAATCGTAGACCAAACGAAACGGCGATAGTTGGGGTTATTTGCAGTAAAACATATCTCTGTTGCAGAGCCCAAGTTGATCTTCTTAAAAGTTATGACTATTAGTGTGTTTTTTTAAGAAATTACCAAAATTTGTATTTTTAAAACAATAAATGGTGTTTAGTTGCTTCTAGGAAATGAATCATTACTACAAAAGTGCTTTTATGACAGTGGGTACCATGATTTCTGAGCACTTTTTTTGAATATCTTGCAAGTCTCACGAAAAATCATTTGTTACTTTAGAACATTAATCGGAAAAAAATTTACAATCAAAAAATTACCCTGAAAACCCCAACTATCGCCCTGTTTCGTTTGATCCACGATTTTTTACATTATTTACTTGTCATGATTATGTACATAGTTTCAATAGACAAAAATTTTTTTTTTTTAAATGTTAAAATAATTCCAATAAGTCTGCATACCAAGTATTAGCATCCATAGCAACATGCATGACCATGTATCTGTAGATGTTTAGCACTCGCTTGCATGTGTCGGTCTGTTCTTCCAACAACTGTTGTTGACTGAGCGCACCAGGTGGCGCCACCGGCGATGCGGACGCTAGGAACACGTTTGCAGCTTGCGTCATGAATATTTGTAGGACGTTCTGTAACAATTACTTTTTCTTGAATTGGGTAATAAAAGATATGCTTTTTTTCCTATGCATGCACAATCAACCAAACGTCGGAAAAAACACTTACACTACGAAAATAACCTTAACCGCTACGACATAGAGACACTTTCATATTCGTACCACCGATGTGCAGTTATTTAAACTAGAGGCTTCATCACACAGCATTCAGTACAATCATGGTGTTTTAGTTAAGACTGAGACATAGGACAAACATTTATACGAGTTTTGGAATTTTAATCTAACATCAAAACACATGCATCGGTAGAAAAGAAGAAAGGAAGAAATAGTCTAACGGGATAGTCATTAGGAATTCTTACTCTTTTTTTTTTTTGCTTTTTCCTTTTATCTGCAACCGGCTTGCTGGCCATAATCAGATGGGATGGTTCCATTAAACATTATGTGTGTTCAGGTGGCCTACCACGACGTCTTAAAGCAGTAGTAATTCCTGTGTGGAAAAGAGATGGCGCTAGACGACCTGTATAGCTCTGTCTCTTTCCCACACTGGAATTACTCCTGCTTTAAGAAGTCATAGTAACACCCCAGTACTAAAATAACTTAAAACTTTCACTGTCTCTGGTTCAAGTTTAGGAGTAGCCATCTCTTTAGGCGGATTATATCCTTTTGTCTGTTTTGGAGGTTCTTGGCTAAGACATTGCTGTGCTTGCTCGTTTACTAGTTGAAATGTCATCAAAATATATCCGTACTTGAGGCCAGTGATATAAATATCAACTGAACTAACTCACGAAACGGCAAGTGGAATCCATTAGACAAAACACATGCTTTCAATCAAAACAAGTAATCAGTGAGGTCTGTTAGAAGTTAGGACACAATATAGCATGCGTTACCTGCAACCCAGCGCGTACCATAACGTTATCGCGTCCGACGGCGCCGAGGTACGAGTCGTTGCGCAGGCGCCGCGGCGGGGCCGCCGGCTCCCCGGCTCCTTGCTGCTCGAATGTGTTCTCCATTAGGAACGGGGGAATTTCTGCTACCTGTAGGGTGAATCATAGTTTTTTGTGATTATTATAATGTATTGGATCAATGAATTAAGTTAACAGAAATATGCCCGTTAAGGGTCTTGTTACACCCTTTATAGCCTAGGTTTTGAAAGTTCACCAGTTCATATTCGTCATAAAACTTTCTTTTCTCCATCTCTTGTTTTTGAAAAAAAAAGCACTTTAATTTCGATTCGTTACTAAATCGCTTGGCAAGTTTCAAACGCTTATATAACTGAACGGTACCTAATGCTACTAGCGACCTCAACTTAATTGATGTAGTATTTGCATTGCTTATTCTTGCAGTACAACGTGTAATCAGCTATGCATATCTAACACACTGGACGCTGTCGACTCGCTTCACGAGCAATCAGGGCAGAACCGGCCGAGCGTGCGAATACTATGATATGCCATCAGAACGAGGCTAATATTAGAGGTGTGAAGAGAAACTTTTAGGGGAAAATTATGTACAGTTTTTAAGTCACGGGACATGACGGTTCCATTATCATTAACACTAGAAACGGGGTATTTACCATATTTACTGATAGTTTTGAGTTCCCGATATCTCGGCGCTGTTGCAAGCACCATGATCACGGATACAGTGAAGTTATTGCGGGTGGGTGTTTGGATGAGCAGACAAATCGGTCTACCCTCTAGCGCCGAAATATCGGGAACTCAACACAATCAGTAAACATGGTAAGTACCCCGTTTCTAGTGTTAATGATAATGTTAGTGACCATGATAGTTTAAAAACTTATATGACGGTTTCATTTAGTACTTTTGAGAAACTGTAAAGCATTTAAGAATCAAAAACTTCGACATTTAAAAAGACAACAAAAACAAAGAGTTCTTCCAATGTTAGAGATGTAATCAGTTAGGATTTTAACCTGTACAGTCCTGATTCCTCTTCTTCAAGTAACGCAATACGATCCTGACTTAATAAAAATAAGTTTATTAGCGCAAAAACCTTTGTATACAATACCAATACATTCTACATAGGTACATTGAATTTTAGGAGAAGGCTGTACAAATAGTTAAAAAACCTGCCTCCTAAACTAGAGGGACCCTGTGTCCTAGGAGTCGATAATATAAGCAGGGCTGTAGGGCAGTTGTACGATTTTGAAAACGTTCAGTACCACATTCGCTTTTTACGAGGTAGAGTAGAATATACTTTATTGTACACCAAAATTGATACACAACTGTTTTACAATATTGCGAATTCTATGGTTACAATGGCGGTCTTAGATAGACTGTACGAACATAATATAAAGGGTGTAAAAAGACCCTCAACGCAGCAGAAAGGCACTTGTTCTCCCCGTTATTGCAATCATTGTTTTGTTATAGACCATACCTGGCAACCTTTTAGTTACGGAGATATTGGGGGTCAAAGTTACAACTTTTTCACAAGTTTTTTTTTTTAAATACTTGTTTTTAATGTAAGAACTTTAATTTAAACATCTCCACAACCTTCGTACTATTCAATCCATCCATCAGCACAATGTGTTGATGCGTTACGTTGAGCTCTACCATAAAACACGATTTTTCACCCCAAAACAAAAGGTGGTTGCCCAGCAATAATTTTTGCGTAAAGTTACTTAGTTTGATATACATAATGCTTGGTTCACGCCTTCGTGAAGGATTCTTTGACACCCTGTATAAACTGGGGATAGTCAGTGGTGTTCTGCTAATACTACACAAACAGGTAGGAGGTACTATTTTTTATGGTACTGTTAACTTACATTCATCTGTATCCAGTCCTTATACAGCGCTATGACGCGCCTCACGGCCGCAGCATGGGAGAAAGGCAGCAGGAACGCCTGCCGGAGCACCTCTATCGTGAAGTCCACGTGCTCGCGCGACGAACAACACAGCACATCGCGTACCACTAGCTCGGAGCTTAGTTCCTCGAATACTCCTGAACCTGGATGAAATAAGAGAAGAATGTGTTATGTGTGTGTAGATAAAACTAGATTGATAGGTTGATAACTGATAGCTTTTGAAAGGGAACCTCACTCATTAAGCAAGTATTTATGAAGAGAAAAGCGACTCATGCGCATATGCTTGAATGTGGTGTTTATAGGGGCAAGGGCAGTAAATTTGGCGCTCTGACCGTGGTCGATTATTCAGCGACCATTTTACAGTACGATTGTCTGAGTCGCAGTGGTTTGGGAATAGTGTGGAGGGCTTGTTCTATACACAAAATACGATTGTCTTTTATTTTATTACTGTTTTCTGTTATAATTACAAATTGAGAACATTACAGAACTAGTGAAAAGTCACAAACCTGACTCCAAGCTAGGATGTGGAGTATTAGAAGCGGAATCATGCGACGATGCTCTACTCGAATCTGAGGGATGTCCCACAGTGAACGACGTCTCTTCCTCATGATGCAACGACTGGGCCGGTGTAGGTGTGTTCGAGTGAGGCAGGTGTGATCCGGTACTCGTCATAGAAGAAGGCTGGCCGCCGTCACTGCCTTGCTTCTTCATGAAGTGCGCGTAACTAGCCACCCATTTGATGAGTGTTACCCGGCATAGTACGTAGTCGTCTTCTAAGATGTTGTGTTGGACTGGCAGTTCTGCAGAAGAAATGGAGATAGTACCTACGTTATTAGATTTATTCGGCAGAGTAATACTAGCTTATTTTAAATTAACCTCAGTAATACACAACTGAAACATTTAAAAGTGCTCTTTTTTCAACGCTATCTATATTTTCCATAGCTACAAAAAAATTAAAGGTATTTATTTGTCTCGCACAGGACCAAACAAAATGATTTCGAGTTCAAAGTTGAACTCGAAACGAACGAGTTGAACTCGTTGTTAGAGGTTGACGAATTTCAAGTAAATTCAATTTTATAGCACTACCCGTATTTACACAGGTAAGTGAAAAAAATGAATGGGTCATAATCTTAAGTTAAGCTATTCTGTTTCATTTTAAGCAACTAGATTTAGCTGTTGGTTTGATTAAAGTAACTCAAAGATCAAACAACTTACCTAAATTAGGTTTATACAACGAATTCTTGACATTAAACTGTGGACAGATCACAGGCAAATAATAAATCTTGAATTTCTCCAGTAGAAATGCGAAACATCTCATTGCCTTCGTATGACATCTATCTCTCCATTGGATCTTCGTAACTGACGTGGCCATTCCGTCGAGAAGTATTTCAAAGAAATATTTGGTCTCATTGTCAACGGCCTTTTCGTTAGCACTCGGTGGTAGTAACGGTTGGATCTCTACACTTTGAACTGGATTTAGAGCATTTGTATCATGGAATATGGAAGCTGAAACGGTTGCAAGTTTCCCCATGATACCAGTCGGTGTTTGTTCCACGACAACTTTCTTTGCATTATCTACAGCAGAGGTGAAGTTTGGATGATGCATGATGTCTTCTATACTGAAGTCGCCAGAGCCATGCGTTTCGTTTGCTGTAATGTTCGGCTTGAGAGGAGATCCAACCGGCATGATGGTGGGCTCGGGCATGCCAGGGACGAGGGTGGCAAACATTTTGTGTACTTCATTCGGAGCATTATCACCAAGTGCTTGGTACCACAGCAGGAAGTATCTAAAAGGAAATAGAATATGTGAGTCATCTTTTTGTTTTACGACTTATATTTGACCTAGTTGTGTCTGTTATTAATATAGGTACCTTATAGCCTCTGCTCTTAATTTCTGCGAGTTCCCACTATGGAGGAGTTTCGAAAATATTCTCGTCAATGAGTGTAACTGCCATCTTTTCCCGATCAGCTCTGGCAGGAGGCATAATACTTTGTCTAGAAGGGACAACGCCCCTTCTAGCTCTTCCCTGCCTGCCTTGTGTACTAGAACATATAAGAAACAAGTTAATATTCAAGTAAATAAGATAGTGCAAGGTTACCATATGAGTGTTACATGAGTCTGGAAACAATGTTGTTTTAATATGGTCATTAAAGTACTATTATGTTGTCTATTGTCCAACCCATTAGCGACATATCTGTTAAACGTGACTCAGACCTTTGTTTTCGATGGCAATGGAAATTTACCTTGTTTAAATACGGCCTGTGAATGTTAAAACCTCTGGTCAACATGAATGTTATAACTTAGCTTACTTAATAATGTTATAGAGGAACTGGCTGGTCAATAATTCTATGACAGAACATGCTTATCATCCCAAGGCAAGTGATGATAAATCCAGTGTGTATGATAAGTTGATGGTTAATCTAATGAGATAAGATAATGACATCTACCAGGATCAATGTCAAGCGCCAAATTCAATGCACACATGAAAAATGATTTCTAACATAGAATAGTTAAATAATGTTTAAAGTTTTGCTGTGAAATTTTTATACTTTTACACAAAATGTCTGATTTTATATTACCTATTCATATTACAAAAGGAAACATATAGACGAGACAACGGACGACCATTAAAATCCGCTGCGTAATTTAAAAGATCTAAGCGTACAGACAGCGGGAGCGACTTTGTTTTATACTATGTAAAGAAGATTATAAGAGACCAGAATAGGATAATGCTTTAAACTAATTTTACCGCTTTATTACAGAACTGTAAAATCATTGCAGGAATTTATAGGGAGGTAATTATCCAAATGTTACTTCCTTGAACTTTAGGGAAATAAACTCCACCTATTTGAGCTCTGGTAATTATAGAAAAAAAGTATTTATTTGTCTCTCACAGGATAAAACAAAATGATTAACTGAATAATAAAAAAAAATTATATAAAACTAAAAAATATAAAAGAAATTAAAGAAAAATAAGGCATATATAAGACTAAATTGGTCCTGTTTGAGGCAAAAAGCATGGTGCTGTAACATTTAAAAAAATGTCACGGTGCTTTATACATAATTTTCTACAACAAATTGTGTCATAATTATCTAATAAAAACTTTAAACATTATCCAACCATTTTATAGTATTTAGCAAAAAGATTGATTTATGGAACATGAGTGACTGTCTGATGATCAAAACACCCAAAACTCACCGAGATGAAATGGAAGTTCTGTACCGCAAAAACAGAAAAATAATAAGTAAATATGTGTGTACATTGGAATTATGTATCTATGTCAACAAATTATATAACAGCAATAAATAATCTATACTCTTAATAACATTTGATTCTGTGGGTTATCTAATAAAATATTTTTGTTATGATTGTAGGCTTGCACAAATTTCACGGGTATGCGAGACGGACACATCATATCACACTCAACCACTCTTTCTTCACAGCATGAGAGTTAGGATTTTGAATTATTTATGAGATTTATTTACAACAGTTTCATATAAATATTGAATGTGATAATTACCTCGTTGTCGCAGGTTGTTTTCAGCTTGAATGAAGTTATCGTACAATATGAAGTAGACATGGCTGAAGTTGCCTTCAAAGTAGTTTTTAGCTTCATCAGTGTCAAAATGTTCTAAAACAACACATTTGCTGATGAAAAAAACAATTATATTATTATACTAGCTGTCTCATGCGGTTTCACCATCTATTTCTCTTTTTGCTAGGCTCCTAAGGGTTGATCAAGCGTGATGTTAAATATATTTTTTATACAAGAATTGGGGTAACAGATGCATAATCATTTTCATATCCGACTGGTAGTTTCAGAATTTAGCATGTTAAAACAAACAAACTCTTTAGCTTTACTATATTATTATAGATTAGCAATAAGAGTGGGTGTAAAATGTTTAAATTATTACAGTTTAGTATCACATAGATAAGGCTCTTATTTATATTGTTCATTGTTGAGTTGCTAATAACATTTGGCAATGATAACCAGAAATCAGAATAGGTAGAGTTTTATTTCCATAAACTTGAAGTAAGTAAGTAACATGACTGTGGATTATAACTTCCTATGAAATCACGGAATGATTCTAAGTTCTGCTGTTATAGCTGTTAATTTTTAATTTTGTTTAGCTGGTATTAACCATGTGTTACTTACTTTCTTAAAGTTTAGGTAAATATTCTACCCATTCAAATCTCTGGTAATAAACCTAAAAATAATCTAGTTTTTCTTTCAAGATGATTTTGGCGAATAAGTTTTAGACCATTCAGTCTAGCTGTTGCTATAAAAGCCATCAGTTATTAGCCAAGAGTTTTAGAAAAGAAGACAGAGACATTATATGGTAGCTTAGGACTTAAAATAGGGAAATCATTCACTATTGATGCCAAATCATACTAAGAGACTCAAGAAAGCTGATATTGTGTTGCCTGATTAAGTAGAATTTGGACACTGGTCCTGATTCTATAAAAATGTGATGCATCTTTCCCCACAGTCAGAGACGACTGATAGCAGATGAAAAATGAAGAAAAAAGTTATGGTAGCTAAGGACTTAAATAGGGCCATCTTTATCTGCTTTTGCTCAGTTATGTTTGTGTCGGCTTTCAGTCAGCTAACTACCAGTTTCAAAAACAGTATTAGTGTATCAGTCAAAAATTCCAATATTAATATTACCAGTACTTAGTCTCAATGTAATGTATGTGCAATTATTTGTCATCATGACTACCATTGTTAAATAAATAATGTGCCTGTATGCCAATTCAGCCATTATAAGAATGCAGTCAATGTAAAGTTCAATGGCTTTGACACAGAATATAAATGAGATTTGGTTATTGATACGGAATTTAACCAAAACTCTGTTTCGTTTGGATTGTTACTTGTATAGTATCCAGAAATATTTGTTTATTAATTTATTCTGGATATAAGAAATATTATATTTTTTTTAAATCTGATATAATGCAGAATTAAGTGGCATTCTGTATAACAGTTTCATTTATTATGTCCTCATATTCAAAATCTACAAAACAAGAAAGACATTAACCTAGAAATGAAGAGTGATCTCATATGGAGAACATTGTACACATACACAATATTATTTTAAGCAATAGAAATTGTATAGCAATTAGACGTCAATGCAGCATTATTTGCCTTTTAAAAATCATAATAAATTTGAATTGAAACTTTAAATACTACTTCCTCGATACAATAAACAGTTTGTACGTTGAGGCGCATCAAATACAGTTATTCGCGACTAATTAGCATGTACGGAATGTGATAGCTGCCGATGCTACAAAAACCTCACAGTTCATCACATCACCTTCTAACGGTCTCTATCCACCCTAGGAATAACAATAAACCCATTTATTTCTTACCTAAAACGATTTTTAAGTGTTTCAGTCGGGTCGCTGAATCCTTTTTCGAGTCTTGTATTTTAACTGTCGATTTCTTAACATCCTGGTGAGATTTCTTGGTAAACATTTCGGATGAGATTTTATAGCGTCATTACGTAGATTCTTTTCATTCTCAGAATAAAAAATACAGTAATTTCACATTGTTTTCTTTAAGTTTTCACTCCCATTTTGACATTTCACTTACATAAAAATCTCGGTTGACGTAAACACTAAAGGTGTGTTCGTTTTACGTTGGAATAAAAAGTACCGTTGTATCAAAACTTGTTTGATAAATTCAACCGGTCAAAATATTTTTTTTTGTAAAATTGTAAAAGAAAGAAAAGAGAAATAAAAAGAATTGTATTGAAGCCATCCAGATTTATATATTGCGTAGTAAGCGTTGCTTGACATTTGAATTAATTTTGTGTTGTGGTGTATTGACGAACAGTACGCTAAATGGAACGCGATCTGTTCTTTTTTAAGTTTTCTGTCAATAGAATTTTAATATACTGCCTTGTCGATTAAATTAATTCTCTCTTAAGATCAATTGGATGCTACTAAGTCCTAAAATTTCTATAAAACAGAAAAGATGATGAAACATATAACTAGTTATGTCGTAGTATTTATTAGTAAGAAATACCAGAGAAGCGTTATCTAGATCTACTTACTTCTGTGGACCCACGGTTCGAGAAGTATCTACTGCCGGCACTACAATAGAGTAAAAAAATATAAAGGTACCGTACTATTTACTATCCGGGGCTCCTAGAAGCGAAGGGCCCCCCCACTTGAAGGGTGATTTCCATTATTATTACTATACTCTTTGGGTGATGAACTGATGATGCACATGCTTGGGCTCTAGGATAGATTACCGATTGATTGAGTTGGGTATTGGATGTTTTTTTTTTTTTTTTGATTTTGGTTATTTTTATTGGGTGGATTATTTTAAGATTTTTTGATTTGGTTTAGATTAGGATTTTATTAGGTTTATTTTATACCTACCTTCTGTTTGAGATCGAGACTTATCATACCACCTCGCAAGTGTAGCATGGACGTTCTAACAGTAGTTTCTATGAACGGTACTAGAAGAAATCAACAAACACGTAGGTAACGGTTTGTTAATCGGAGTGACATACTACCTACATATTTATCTTATACTTTAATGCTCGTTTTCACTTACACAAGCAAGATGACCCTAAATGAATGCCTAAGTAAGACTATATGAGTTTTTAAACAGTCATGTTCACTAACATTATCGTTGGATTTTTAACGTTAACGCAGGAAGGAGGAACGTGGTGTGACTGTGCAGCAGTCCACCCCTTCCCTTCCCCCTCAATTAACTTTGTCTTCTTTTGCGACACTGACCAATATAAAAAGGGTGATTTCTTTGCCGAAACGCTCGATTTAGGTGACCGTTAGCCAACTTCAAAAAATTAGGAGCTCATTTGTTTAATGATAATCGTCGTGCGGTTTTAATTTGGATAAACCCAGTTTGAGGAGCATTCATGAGGAAAAATAAACGCTAAACTCAGCGTGCCGGCGCGTCGTTTCAAGTAGAGCTTCACGCGAGCTTCAACTAAACCCACTTGCTGTTATCTTGCTTGTCGGATTAGAACCACTTATGAGCTTTAGGGAATCGTGGGTAAAATCCCCAACATTTTATAATACTCGGAACTATATAAGTGGTTTGTACTAAGCATGCATGGTACTGTATAGTATAGGCTACCTACAGCTACGGGTTACACCTAATAACGAGCAGTTCACTTGTCTGCTTGATAATAAGTAATGCTACTTGGATAGCTACATTTTTCATAAACCTAAGTTTATAACATGCGTGCTAGTTGAATAGAACATGGATATACAATGTCTGAGTCAGATTTTAGCGACTTGACTAAAACAAAACTAATTTATTGTTCAATATATAGACCGACCGCTTTAATGAGTCCTTCGCACAAACAATATCCCACAGGTTATTTGCTTTAAAATAACTATAATCCACGTAGGTATTACGATACTAATTGAACCAATACGTGATCAACCTTCAGAAGATTCAATTTAAATTGATACCTTCGCGAGGACTCATTAAAGCGGTCGGTCTATAAAACATTGGAATTTCGTAGATTCTTTCCATTACATTTGTCTCAATTAGTTCTGCTGCACACACCCCAATTCGAGTTTGAATTATTCATAGTCAATGACACCGTAAAAACAAGTGTTTTAACCAATGACAGTCATTCTAAAACCCCTGTCCCCTGTTGAGTTCGTTAATCGTAACCATGGATTTATTTAGACAAACATTTGTTAGTTGTTTCGTTTCATTAGATTTTAAGTAGGTAAAGTCATTATTTCTTTTCATTACGTATACAGTATCATCATTGAGTTTAATTTGTGGTAAGAGAACCAGAATACCTTAAAGAAAAATTATTACCAAATGGGCCTGCTCTTGACCTCGATCACGCCTGATGGAAAGCGATAGATGAGGTCTAAGATGGAACGAGCATGCCCAGAACTAATTTAACAGAGTTAAATTTGGGAAGGAACACAGATGCTGGCAGAGAGTTCCACACTTTGGCAGTGCGGATAATAAACGTGGATGAGAAGCGGAGAAGCGCTGAGTACGACTCATCGGGATATCAACGAAGTGTGGAAGTTACGCTGCAGTGCGTCTGCTAGTCCGGTGGTAAAAAGGTGATGGTGGGATCAGGTCGGAGCTCCTGCGCAAACCTCCAAAGTACAGTCTAATAATTCGTAATTTCTACTACATACGGGATTTATGAAGGGGACTCCCTGAAACCCGTAGACATAACAGAATATTGAAATCGATAACTGATAACACTTAGGTATGTGACGTCATTTATTGGTATTGAGGTAATCCCCGACGTGATCTTGTTTTCTAAAATCAGGGTCGGTTTGAGGTCATTTTAGTTTTAAGTCTAATTAAAATGGCATATTAATCATGTTAGCTTTAAAGAATAGAATAGAATAGGTCTTTATTTGCTTAGAATGTAGGTACATAAAAATAGGTTGTTAAATTATAAGGATGGAATTATTGGATTTGTTGTTTTATTTTTATGGTTGTTATTTGTTGGTTGTTGGTTGTTTGGTTGTTGTTTTTTATTGTTTGTTGTTTTATTTTTTTTATTATGTTTGTTTTTGTTTATTGTTTTGTTAGCTTTGTTTCTGGGATTGCTACACCTGCTAAGTGGAGGGGATATTGTCGCACAAACGATTACCACGTATTCAGTACATCATTCTTAACCCCCATGATGGATGGAGAAGAAGAAGAATTGTAATTGAATAAAAAAAAAAAATATAAGAAAAAAAAAAACATTTTTGTTGTATTGTAATAGAATTGTATGAGGAATGATATGAAAGTTAAAGGAGTAAATGATAGCGTGACGGTTGACAGAGGACATTGGAAGAAAATAACGTGTTGCGCCGAGCCGAGCCCAAGTAACACAACAAGTAATGGGACAAGGGCAGGAAGATGATGATGATTCTTAATCCCCATATAGAAGCTTTTTATGGGTAATTTGAAAAACAGCTTGGTCAAAATGCTAATAGAACAGCAGACTAAAAAAAAAAAACGAATGAAAAATTTATTTGTGGGGAGTGGGGCGGGGGGGGGGGAAACGATGTAAGGAATACGTGGTAAACGTTTATGAGTCGCTGTACACCTTACACCCTGTACCAGTCATACTAAGGGGTATCGTATTATTCAGTACTAACTGGGTTGTGGAGGTCAGATAGGCAGCCGCTCCATGTAAAATACTAGTATTCAGCTGCATCCTGTTAGACTGGAAGCCGACCCTATGAGGTACCTTACACCCTGTATACTTACCCTACCTGCTTTATGCAACCTCATATTATAAAAAAGTCATCTGATCCTTTCATTATAGGGCACCACGCCTAAAATCCCCGAAGACTACCCACATAGTGCCAGATATCGCACCTTCGGTGCAACAAGGTCACAAATAGTCAAAACTGCAAAATCGAGTTATGTATGCCAAATTGTCTCTGAACCATGCCTACACTTGGGGCAACCAAGACATCCCCGAAAGTATCTGAAAATTATACTAGATGACGCGTTTTGGGTCGACAAAGTTACATTGGACAATCTAGTGCCCCCGTGCCCACGAGAGATTGACGTGCGTTGGAACTACAGCCACACAAATCTTTTTATGGTTATTTTTATTCTCACTTATTGTAGCGACAAAAACGTATCAATTTTTAAGACATAAAACTAAATAATTGCTAGTGCAACAAAGTCAGAATTCAGGACACTTTTTTTGTCATGTCTTTTATTAGGAATTAAAAAAAAATCAATGTAAGTTTTTTACGTAAAAAGATAGCGAATAAAATAAACAATTAATTTTATAAACATTTCAAATCTACTATAAATAGTAATCCAGAAATGAGTCAATAAATGCGTAAAAAAATCTTAAAAGTCCACTCCTGTAAAATTTTAAAATGAGCGGTTGTGACTTAGTTGCACCGAAGGTGCGAATTATGTGTAAGCCCCATGTACCTAAAAGTGGCGAGCCTATTTCTATTAACCGTGTACTAATCCTGACTCCAGGCTACTGAGAATCGCCATGGGATCTGGAGGCGATAGTCCTCGCGCGCCTTCACTAATGGCGCGCGGAGGCACCACGTCGGGGGGAAACTCCGCTGCCGCGGCAAATCGCCGCTCAGCGGCCAGACCTCCAGCGCAATCTCATGGTGACATGGAAAGAGCGACTGTCGCAACCCCGTGCAGGGCACGCCACCATAGTGGCGATAAGTCCCCTCTTTGAGGAGTGGCTAGAGAGGCGCCACGGCGCCCTCACCTTCCGCCTGACGCGGAAGTTGGATTAGCCGTGTCGACAGCGTGTTCGTGTTCCACACGCGCCTCAAAGAGATATCAGCAACCACGTAGGGGTCCGCATGGGCCGATGCCTGCCAGGGCTGCGGGACTGTTCGAGAGAGATACCGCGGCCCTGGAACACAAAGAGCAAAGAAGGAATATGGATGGGTTTTAGTCAGTACAAGTCTGACATTTCCTTCCGTTCCCAGAGCGGGGGGCTCATTTGATGAATTCCCATCCTAAAAAAAAAGGCTACAGAGAATTCCTGACGAAAAAAATATAATAGCATATTCTCCGACCTGGGTATCGAACTCGAACCTCATGCACAGCAGTAGCAAGTCAAGGAAGGCAGATCTATTTTCGTCATATCGATGATTCCACATTAGGTCTACTTCGTCGCTTTAGGATTGGTCTCGCAAAGATCTTACTTACATAAGAATGACTTTGACTTCTTTCATTTCTTTCTTTGCAAGTATTGTTGTCCAGAGAGAGATTAATTTTATGTACGTTTGAGAGGTATATGCCTTCAGATTCGCTCCTTCTTACATGAGACTTATAATAATATCAATCGAAGGTGGTTGCCGACCTGTTCGAAACAGATACCGCTGCCCTAGAATACAAAGGGCAAAGAAGGAACATGGATGGGTTTTAGTCAGTACAAGTCTAACACTCACTTCCGCACAGCGAAAAAAATAAGACGTGATTGCCGAGGTAGGTACTATGCTTACTCACTCACCTCTGCCTACCCCTTCGGGTAAGATGTAGGTAGCAAACTATATTTGAAAAGGAAATTAGACATTTGATTGCCTCATTGGTCTAGTGATCGCAAGCGCGACTGCTGTGCTTGAGGTCCTGGGTTCGATTGCCAGGTCGCGCAGTGTTACTGGGTTTTTCCATCAGGAATTTCTCTGTAGCAGCCACAGAGTATGGATTTGTGCCCGATTGATGACTCTATTAAGTTCTCCCTCTATTATATGGGGCTTACACATAACCTGCCTAACCCTTCGGAGATTACAGCTGATGTTATAAAACTCAGACGTTTTGATATTCGCCGGTTATTTAAACGGTCTTTTTTTGCATTTTGAAAAAAACGAATAAAAGCTTGTGGAATTGATTATAGGAAACCTGTTATTTAACGACCTACGGATTGAATGCCAGTTATTTTTTATTTTTTGATGCTTTATAATATATTATTTTGTTTATATATCAATGGATTTAGGGCTTTAGGGTGTACCTATAAACTTTCTTTACAACCCTCGAGTTCTTGGCTGAAATGAGTTACCCATTTACCCACATACTTTAATACGAATTAACATAATTGTGATGCCAAAATACAAATTCTTGTCTGTTCATCTCAAAGTTATCAACCGAATTTTTTTCTGGTTTTACGCCTTTATTTCTTGTCATACCAGCAGATCCATTGCACGGATTTTACGTTTAAGCTTACACACTTTTTATCATCGAAAACCCGTTTTGTAATTTGTACGCATGACGTTCGATTATTTGTATATAGCTCCGAACATTGTCTCAGAGGAAGCTAGTCGCTCACGAGCAGTGTATTTAAGAGCTCGTACTTAATATTACTTAATTTTATGTTTTGATAGTTACCTACTTCGTCTAGTCACTCGCATTAATGTTACTCAGTTTGTAAAGTTGTTGTACGCAGTTGTTAATTGCTGATAAATCATTAATTTGTTCAAAATGTGTTCCTTTAACTGTTTTGTGGTAGTTAGCCTATTATTTAGTGTTACTTTAGCGACCAATTCTACCCAAGAAGCCATTGGTTTTCCTGAGGCTGAAGAGGATCCCAATGTAGTAAATAAAGATGTGAGTACCTACACTATTTAAGTTTGAAGCGTAAACAAGTTCCTTGAATAAAATAAACTATCTAAATAGGAATACTTACGATTTTCCGTATGTCAAACATGTTTCTCTAATAGTTTTATCCTCTAAACAATTAGTTACCTACTGAGAGGGCAACACGACTTTTTGTTACACGTTTTAGATGTTTTTTGGCAAAAAATATAATTACTTGCCTGCTATAACTTGAATTTAAAATTGTTGAAACCACAGAATGCAGATGCTTAATGCGGAAAGATATATACTAATAGGTGCTTTACGTACATAGTAGATCTTGTCTAGGTTTTTAAGTAAGATAGACTAGACGTGTCATATTGTATCAAAGTAGTTAATATCGCAAATGACCTTCCGCTCGTGACCACTCGTAGGTCATGGGTCTCTGATCTCAACAATCAGGTTTGTTATTCATAACTTTACTATTATAGTCGTTCACATCAAAATTATAATTTTACTGGTCTCGATTTTATTTGCGTGTTCAATGAAATAAGCAGATGGTGGGTACCTAAGTGTAACTGCAAAAAAACTGGTGGGTACCTCGCTATGAAATACCAAAATAATCAAATATCAAAAACTTTTTATACTTTCAAGAACTAAGTAGTTGCATCGCGTCGCTTGTAGGACTCAAAAAAACTCTTCAATAAAATTTAAAAAGTGAAGGATGAAGAATGCCCTGAGGGCCCAGACTGAAGCATTTTATTTGTAAGCCGCGACATCCAACAGGATTGACGTAAGCTTTGTGGTAGATCATGTGCAGGGCCGTAGCCAGGATTGTGGTTGGGTGGGTTTCCAATAAAAAAGGGGAGGGTTGCGGGGGGGGGGGAGGTATCCAGGCGCTATAAGAAACGACTTTTGAAAAACTAAGTTATTATCAAACTTTTTTAAATGCTACTCAATGAGACTTATCTAGGGCTTTAAAGCGCTGGATAACCGTCCTTGGATGAACCTCAACATCACGATCACGGACTCTCAGAGAAGCAGCTCAACGAAAACAGCTCCATTCCATTCAGAATGTACCTATTAGGTTTCCGTTTCTTAGCTTACACAGAAATGTCTATCATTTGTGAAAATTTAGGATTCAAAAGCGTGCGCAGCGAGCTCGACAACCATTGCACTACACATTACGTGGATTAGATTTTTCTCTGACCGAATATACAGAAATAGGAGACAATGTAGGTAATAGTATCGACTAAAAATTAAAAGTAATCAGAGTCAAGAGAATGCAAGAACGAGCGAAGGGAGCTCGATTATTTTTCGGAAAAAGTAGGTTCTTTTTGTCCATTAGATCAGAAATGAGAATAGTAGTTGGTTAGTTTGTTAAGTTATACAAAGTAGACGAAGCATGGGAGGGATGCGCGAGGGACGCGATGGATGATAGATATCCGAGATTTCGGGGAGGGTGGCACCCCTGCCACGGCCCTGATCATGTGTGAATCCAAATCCTTTCCATCATTATAATCCCTCATAGGATGTCACTTTGACTTGTAACTATTTGACATGGCTCTGCTATTTATACGGGTGCAATTCATAAATACTTGCCATAGGAATGTTATCAGACAAAAGGTACGTGCCTTCGCCTAGGAATCGAAACCAAGGCTCCGAACTCGTTAGCCGCGTTTATGATAGGCCATTATACAGATAAGATAGCCATAAGGGTCACAAGAAGTTAACTGTTTGGGGATAATCTAAATTTAGTATTGGACCGCAGTGTAATGAGATTTGATTTGAGGTGTAGAAGGTTGAGACAGCAGACGTCAGATTTGTAGTATAGTATGACCACTTTAAGTATGCAGTTCAAGATGGCGTTGCTTGTCAAGAAAATTTTCATCGATATGTCAAACTTGGTACATTTATTGTAGTTCTGTGTTTTCCCGCCTGCACACATAAGCTGGTTGAAGTGTAGAAGTCAGTATACTTATAGATAAGTTTTCCAATTGATTTGGTCACTAACACTATCATTAACACTAAAGACGGGATATTTACCCTGTTTACTATTTATTTAGAGCTCGTGGCTAAATAATAACAGCCGCTCGGGTGGATCTATAGGTTAAGCCGTATTTGCCTAGGTTGGTCTGTGGATGGGTACCACCCATTACATATCGAGTTTCCTCCGTGCCTTGGTATGCACGTTAAGCCGTTGGTCACGGGTGTCATTTGTAGATCTTTGACAGTCCTTAGGTAGTCAGTGCTCCAAAAAGTCTGACAACCAGTCTTACCATGGGGACCGTATTACCCAGTACTAACTGGGTTGTGGAGGTCAGATAGGCAGTCGCTCCATGTAAAATACTGGTATTCAGCTGCATCCGGTTAGACTGGAAACCGACCCCAACAGTTAGTTCGGAAAAGGCTAGGCAGATGATGACTATTTATTAAGAGTTCTCGATATTTCGGCACTGTTGCAAGCGCCATGATCACGGGTTCAGTAAATGTAGGTACTTACCTAGTACCTATTTAAAATTAGAAATCCTCGAATTTTAAAGTCCTCTTGTTTATAAATATTCAAAGAAGGAGAGACCAAAATGGATGGGTAGCAGGTACCATCTGCTAAATTATGCTAATTAGGCAGTAAAATGTAGGTAAACACTTTGTTTACAATTTGTGTTATATTTTCCAAAATAAAGTAGGTACCTAGTAATGTACGAATTCGATCCCCGACAAAAAAATTATATTTAGGTGTTCGGGAAAGGCCGCTTGTTGTTGTCATAGAATATCCTACCATCATTACTAAAGCCATGAATCATCTATGTACCAATGCCGTCATATTATGCTTTTTTAGGTTTTCCCAAGTGCAATGAACGGGGTATCACGCTTCTTGTTATTCCTTGACAGTTGGCAATTTGTGACATTAATTCAAAAACCTGTTAGGTTCGACACCACAACAACACAACCGCTTTCGATACCGTCTGCATAAAATTATGGGTAGAACTAAAGTTCTTTGATATAAATATATGGCATTGTGATAATATATGGTAGCATATATCTTTTTATGTTTTTAGTTTAATTCCCGAATCATGAGTAAATACCTAAATACTTACCTGACAAAAGAAAAAAAAATAAATTCATGTAAATTTTTTTGATCTTCCTTTAATCCACGTGATTAAAGGACGACCCCTTATCAGGGGGTATGGGATAGTGTGACAAACACGTGTATTTTTTTCGTGGCACGAAAGAAAACTATTTAATAAGTGACGTGTAAAATATTTTTATCAATAATTAATTATAAACCCAAGCCAGCGAATTCTTGTCTAATTTTTTAAAGAAAATTTATTCTAAAACTATATAAAAAATACATACGCTGAGAAGGAGGAGAAGGGGTAGCCTAAAATCCCATGTCTTTTCACCAAGAGGGAGAGGGGGCTATAAAAGTGGCCTAAAAACCTTACGTAATTAAAGGATGGCCCCTAACATAACAGCTACGCAATCTACCTGTAATCTTTAACTTCACGATCCTCTGGATTCCACTTCAACTTACATAACAATTTTATTTTTGCTTTGCAGAACCGTCAACCTGTGTACATTCCATCGATGTGTCCGGAGAGCGAGCTGTACTACCCTGGAGACCAGAAAGATGACTGGATATGCGACTGCCGACCAGGTAAGCACTGACAGAAAAAAAACACCTGGCAGAAATAAAACGAGGAAATCCCAAAGCTTCAGAAGTAATTGAAATTATTGTTTATTTTCAGCATTCCTGTATCACCCAAAATCAGACTCGTGCTGGCCAGCTTACAGAAAAGGTCCTTGTCAAGACGGAGAGTACCTACTTCTAACACCAGAGTCAGCGATCCCTGTGTGCGAAAAGAATCCTTGCAGTATCGACAGCTACGTGTACTTCAATGGAAGGTGTGAGCAACTGGCCACGATTGCGCCCTGCCGGCACATGTGGCCCATCCCTGCGGCCCTGGCAGTGAACGCCAGCACTTTGACTGTCGCCTGCGAGAGACTCAACCTTGAGTCCAGGTTCGGCGAAGACGAACGCACCCAATCCCAGGTCATATGTCCACCCGGCTGCAAAAGAAGTATTAACGGCAAATGTATTCCTGTTTCCGGATAATTGAATATTTATAAGTTAAACTCTATATTTTCATGACCATAAATACCTTTGACTATAATAACGTGTATTTTTTTTTATAAAACAATTAGCTGTAACAATTTTAAAACAACAATTTTCATAAGCTTGCGCAAATTCGCGCGCCTGTCACGCTTTTCATGTGGCTGCAAAAATTTCTAGCATGCAGGTTCTATGAATGCTCGTGTAAAACATGCAAGTAGATTTTTGAAAGCTATTATAAAATACTGAAATCAATATTTGCTTTGTTAATTAAGTTACAAATCCCCCAAAAGTTGTAGCGACATGGTAATATCCGCCTAACCTTGCACGGTATGGCACGAGCCCACCGCCGCGCGCCGTGCCGTCGGCTATGGCAACCGGCGGGCGTCCCTCGTGTAGCCATGGCGACTCCGCCGTCATTGTGCCACACCACACCATGTCCCTGTCATCGGCGTTTATTTACCAATTACCACAATGGACATCGACGTGGCCGTCTGCACGCACGATTATCGACAACCCTCATGATACCATCGGTACCCAAATATCTCCCCAACTCCTAACGACATTGTGTTTTATTACTGCGAGTTGGTGGTAGCAGTAAGTTCTCGGAAGGTTAAGGTTGATTGACGGCTCGGTGGAAAGTTTGAAATATTTCCCAAGTGAAAAGTGCACTCTTCTAGGAAGTATAAGAACATGCAGCTGAAATGTGGTAAGTTGTATAATGACCTAGTTAATAAAATGAATGTGCTTGCAAAAACCAAGGAAATATAAAGTTCATGTATGAATTATGTCGTCTGTATTAAAAAGCTTTAGAATTTTACTATATATTTCTTTACTATTAAAGTTAAAGCAATAAAACTGGTTGGTAAGTGTAAGTTCAGTGGTCACTGCGACGGCTGATCGTTTAATTTCCATATAATCGCGAGTCGAGTCGAGCTTGCTCCTATCGCGATTGATCGCTGACCCATTTTCCCTCGGGCTGGCAGTTGTGGCACAGTGGCCACTGACCAGCACAACACACCACTAGCTCTGATTAACTGACTTACCTGATACGACCTTCGTCGATTTCTGTTATGGCAGCCGACCGAAATGTTATTTCCTCTCTCAATCTACATTTTGGCAGTTACCTAGTTTATTAAGCCGAGGGAAATGGCGATAGGAAATATTGGTTAAATAAACCGTGGCTTGATTTATTTGAGAACCGAACATTGTTTTGTAGAACCACTTGAATTTAGACTTTGTGAATATTAAAATAAAGTATAATACTTCGTAGAAGTCGCTACTTACATTACCATGTATCGTGAGGAACAAATGCCTAGTTTAACACGATGTTCTTGTAGTATTAACGAACGTGGCGGGGTTAGGTTACCACCTCAATAGCCACGAATGTACCTACATCATACTAAAAAGACTATGTTTCATAATTAACATAATCAATCGTTTTAAACTCGGCTTTAAAATGCTTGATTATGCATTTTCGTGAATTACGTCTATGACTAGGCCTTGCAAAATTGTTCCTGAGCTTTTTATTACCGTACGTAAAAATAGTTTAATGGGCTTGGATTGTTAAGCATTTGAATGCTATTTTTTGGGTTCCGTACCTCAAAAGGAAAAAACGGAACCCTTATAGGATCACTCGAGTGCCTGTCTGTTCGTCTGTCACAGTCAATTTAATCCGAAACTACTGGACAGATTGAGTTGAAATTTGGTGCACATGTAATTCGGTGACCCAAAGACGGACGCGTGACGTAAATTAATGTTTTTAACATTAGTTCAACAATGCACTGAAAACTATAAAGGTGTGCTGCACCGTACCTAATATAAAGATGTTTAATTTTGTTTCTTACTGTAAGTAATCTTATCGGGCTTTCATTGGGGCCCGCCCGCGCCGGTTATCTTGCATAAACAGGAAAGTTTCACTTTTTTTAAAGTAATACTTTCCAAAGAAGTTTACTTATTGATTTATCTGATTTTTTCGAAAGTGAATTTAAGCGACATTACTTTCTCCTTATTAACGATGTGGTCACTTCATACAAACAAACCATATTCTTTAAGGTAGATATTAAATTACGAATGTATTCAAAATTTTTATGAAACAAAACCACTAATTGCTCCATGGCATGTTATTGTAGATCGTGGGCGTAGGTACATGTACTCGTACATAGTGATGAATTAGCTAGACTGCTTGCTCACTGCAGCTGTAATACCTAAGTACCCGCACTTTCTACTGACACGCGTCAAGAGCTTGACACTTCGCACACGAAGGGAAAAGTAAATATCGTGAGGATAAACCAGGTCGACACACGGCCTACTTCGCTAATATATTTCACCCCTTTTAATACATATTGGAAGAACTGATATAGAAAAGAAATATAAAGCACTAATTGAATGCTAAGGGGGATGTGTGGTGTTACGCGAATGGATAAAATAAAAAATGAGTACCTACATAAGGAAGTCTGATAGTGGCGCCGGTGACTGTAAAGTTGTGTGGTTGTTTGTCGTGGTATGCATACGGAGGAATGAGGATAATGCCGTGAGGAAAGTTTTGTGTATGAATGTAGATGGGTATAAGACTAGAGGAAGACCAAAGAAACGATGGATGGACTGTGTAAAGGATGATATGGCAAGAAAGGAGGTCTCTGATGAGATGACGAGTAATAGAGAAGTATGGAAAAAGAAGACATGCTGCGCCGACCCCAAATTAATTGGGATAAGGGCAAGAGAATGATGATGATGAATTCGTTGATAAAATGTGTGGTTTTGTTTACAGACTTGAATGAATTGTAACTTAAATACTACTAATACTAATCTGAGGGAGGGTACCTAGGTAAACCTACTTTCTAAGAAAACCGCTGGCATCCAACATAGTTTTACCTATACATGTTCTACTTAGGGTCACCTAGAATTAGCTGATTGATTATTTATATATGTGCCTAATTAGCTACGTCTCCATCGTAGGTTTTTCCTGTTAAATTAAAGTATCAATTTCCTCGTCGCTTAGTATACTGGGTGGAAGGGACACCGACGCGAAAACGGTGACCACGTTATCGTACATCATTCTGAGCCCTTCTACATAAAAATTTTTCCTCTGTTATTAAAAAAAATCAGCTGTTCCGTACATTTTGACCGCGTAGGTAATTTTTGTTGGAAACAGCAGATTTTTTTTTTTAATAACAGAGGGAAGATTTCTGAATGATGAAAGGGGTGTTCTAAATGATGTACTGAATAAGTGGTAACCGTTTTCGCGTCGGTGTCCTTTCCACCCCGTATTTGTCTAAGTTTGATGTAATGACTGTAAAAACCTTCACGGTATGAGCTATCTCTTAACAATGATATCATTCATTGCTGGCAGGCACGTCACTACGTATTCTACGTAAATAGGTTCATAGCCAAGTCTAGGCCGAGCTTAAAATAAAATTGTAGGCATTGCTTAATTATAAGTTGCGAGCTCGAAATTTTTACAACATGCTTGGCCCTTTTCTATTATAATCGAGGGCAGTGGGTCAACTCCACTTCAGATCTAAGGAAAGTACGGAAAAGCACGAGAATGATTTTATATACGTCCTTGGGGGTTGCGTGAGAGAGTAGCAAGCACCTCAACCAAGTAATTTTGCGTGTAATTTGGGCGTGAAGTAGGCATGCGGTAGGTCAAATAGTTAGGTACATTTATGTTGCATGTAAATATATTTAAATATAAGTATAATTAGTTATGTTACCTATGTTTAGTTATGATGTTTTTTTTCTCGTGTTTGTGTAAATGATAAAATAAATAAATATAATTATTCCCTAATAATACAAATAAGTACGAAAACAATTAGTTGATGCTGATAAGGGTTAGTGCGATGTTTGTGGTTTGATACGTTTCCTGTTTTTGTCCGACTAATGGACTGAGGAGCGATATAACCAATTTAATTTATTATTTACCGTCTAATTGGTGAGTTATAATTAACTTGCATAGGTATGTACTGACCACAAAGTAAATATTATTGGTGGTGTTGAATCATTGTGGCAATTGGTAAAAACAAACTGTTGTTGAGGAAATTATGGTCCTACCTACCTACCTATGTAAATACGAGGATAGTCTTTGACAGTCGTTATACAGGGTGTAAACGGACACTTCACGAAGTCGTCAACCAAGTATTCTGTACATCAAACTAAGTAACCCGGTGATAAGACAATTCGTGGTTTATGTCCCGTTTGATGTCAAACGCTGCAATATTAATCATTTATTTAGATGGTGCACCTATAGACGTTTTAATGAGTCCTCGCGAAGGTATCAATTTAATGGGATATTTTGAAGGTTGATCACGAATTGGTTCTATTAATATCGTAATACCTACGTGGATTATGGTTATTTTAAAGCAAATAAACTTTGGGATATTGTTAGGACTTTGTGGACGCTTAATGTGCCTTTCTTGAGGCAAGGCGGAGGATTCATTGAAGCGGTCGGTTTATAGTGCTCGATGTTACCGTTATCCAGCTTGCACTGATTTCGTACAGTTTCTAAAGTAATAGTAGGTAGTGGGTAGTTTAGCATTGTCGTTGACACGACATGTCGGAACTGCCTGTTCACGTATTCAAGGCCTAAGTGAAGAACTTGAATACTTCAGTGTCACCTGTGTCGCTAGGGGACGAATGCCAAAGCTGCTACGTTAACGTGTAGTTAGTCCCGATTTTTTTAAATTCTTTTATGTCTTCAAATGACCCCCCCCCCCCGCTCTAGGCGGAGCGAAAGGGAGTGTCAGACTTCTATTGTCTAAAACCCCTCCATGTTCCTTCTTTGCCCATTGTGGTCCAGGGCCGCGGTATCTCTTTCGAACAGTCCCGCAGCCGTGTAGTTAGTCCCTGACGTCAAAATGTTGGTCCGTAGGTGCTCGTGGCTAAATAATAACAGCCGCTCGGGTCGATCTTCTGGTTAAGCCAAGCTTGCCTAGGTCCGCGGATGGGTGACCACCCATTACAAACCAAGTTTCCAAGTTTCTTCCGTGCCTCGGAAAGCATGTTAAGCCGTTGGTCCTGGCTGTCATTTGTAGATTTTCGACACTCGTTACTGGTAGTCAGTGGCCCGAAAATCTGATAACCAGGGTTGTGGAGGTCAGATAGGCAGTCGGTCAATGTAAAGTATTGGTATTCCATTGGATCCGGTTAGACTGGAAGCCGACTTGTTTGGATAAGGCTGGGCGATTATGAGCACCATTATAATCTGCTGTGGGTTTAGGAGTAAGCTTGTTTTAAAGAGTCTATTCCTAAGCCACATAATACGTAGGTTTAGTACCTTTACTTCTCCTAATAAATCACCACGACTGTAATTCCGGAAGGGTTAGGCAGAGGTGTGCCTAATATAATAGGGGCCGAGCCTATTGGATCCAGACGCCGTGGCTGCTACTGAGAAATCAGTCATGGAAAAACCTAATAACACTTTGCCCGACCTGGGAATCGAACCCAGGACCTCATGCTCAGTAGTCGCACTTGCTAGCATTAGACAAACGAGGCAGACTTATCCTTTCATTACAATAAAGGGTGTAAATAGACCCTTAACGAAGCCGAAAGGCACTTATTCTCCCGGTCTTTGCGATCATTTTTTTGTTCTAGACCATACCTGGGAACCTTCTAGTTACGGAGAATTGGGGGTCAAAGTTCCAACTTTTTCACAAGTTTGTTTTTAAATACATTTTTTAATGTAAAATTTTTACTTTTAACACCTCCACGATCCCCGTACTATCAATCCATCCATCAGTACAATGGTTTGAGTGCGTCTCATCGAGTCCTACCGTAAAACGTGATTTTTCACCCCACAAAAAAAAATCGTTTCCCAGCAATAATGTTTGCGTAAAGTTACTTGTTCTGTATGGTGTCCGGACGTAAAGAATAGCACCATCCCATATCTTCCCGTGGGTGTCGTAAGAGGCGACTAAGGGACTTACCAGAGAATGGGCAGCAGCGTTCTCTGTGTTTTATAACAACCATACTGCGATCGCCAACCCGCCTGCCAAGCGTGGCGATTATGGCAAAACCCCCCTTGGGGAGGCCTATGTCCAGCAGTGGACGTCTTTCGGCTGAAATGATGATGATGATGAAAGTTACTTAGTTTGATGTACAGAATGCTTGGTTGACGGCTTCGGGTCTGTTTACACCCTGTATATCAATTTCAGCCTGTGTCGTCTCTTTTCCAGAGGATTTTCGAATCTTCTCCATTTTGACCTAGTGCAGTGGACCAACCCTGCCTGTAGGCGCCAAGCCTGTTCCTTTCATATTGGTAACATTATAAACCGCAACGTCTTATTTGTCCGCAGCCCATGTTTTATTCTGGGTACAGTTACGAGCAGAAATATGTATTTCAATTAAAAGTGTTTTGCTCCTACTGTTCTGATTAAAATTTTATGTTGTTACTAACATAGTATTTTGGAACTCACTGTTATGAAAAAGATCCTATCTCCAAGTTACAATCAGTATTTTTCCGCGAAAATGACTTTTTAAAATTTAGGATAGTGTATAGATACATATTGGTGCCCGTGTCTGTACATGGCATGTACAGTCACAAGCACCAATCCTAACTTCCTAACTTAATAATATAAATGCGAAGTAATTTTGATTCTTACCTGACAACGTATATGCAAAATTCCTAAAAGGTACCCTATGTCCATTACTGTATATCTGTATAGAAACGGACATAGGGTACCTTTCATTCCGAAAAAAAGTACTGTTCCCGAGGAAAACAACAAAAACGTTTTTATGATAATAGATGGCGTCACGTGTCTTTCGAATCATGATTGAATTATATTGTTACAAGCAGAGTACCTACAACCTAAATTGATTGTCAAATTCTAAATTGGGCAAAAGCTAGTTGCTAGGTATTGTCGATGGCTAGGTTTTTACTCGACTAACGGCAAAGTCAAAAGGATAGGTTATGATTTCAGCAGTATGTATGTGTATATGTTTGTTTGTATTTTTTTTAGTAGGTAGTTTTTATTTATTTGGTTACGTTTGAGCTTGCTTGGTCACAGCCATAATCTATTGACAAATCATAAATTAACTAAACATGTATCGATACACAATGAATGATTAAACGGCCATTATTTGAGCAAGTTATTAACTGGAATAATACAATTAACAGTTATTAAATAAATTGTTATCAATTAAAGTAACACGAAGAATTAATTTTTTTACACAGAGAAGCGTGATCAATGAAATTATAAAACTAATCTATGCTGTTTTGCGACCAGTTATTAAATGATGTTGTTTTGGATTGTTCTCATCAAAAGATTACCAAAACCAGCTAAGTGCGAGTCGGACTCCCGCATGAAGAGTTCCGTACCATCGTAGTAGTAATTTTTATTATTTGTTGTTATAGCGGCAACAGAATTCAACACATTCTGTGAAAATTTCAACTGTCTATTACGGATCATGAGATACAGCCCGCTGATAGACAGACGGACGGACGGACAACGGAGGCTTAGTAATAGTTTCCCGTTGGTTACCCTTCGGGTACGGAACCCTGGCAAGTAAAAGGCAAAGAGCTTGGTGACGTCATCATATCGCAAGCCACTGCTGGACACAGGCCTCTCCCGAGCTACGCCGTAACACCATCTTCATCCATCTTCCCCATCCAGTCTGACACAGCCACCTTTGTCAGGAGGAAACCTGAATAGTTGAATTTATTTAACGTGATCGTAGATCCACGTAATCGGGTTGTACTGCCGGAACGCGGATCCACGATAAAACGACATTACCCGTTTTTTTGTCTAGATAACTTTAGTTTAGTACGCGGATCCACGCATACCAAAGGTTAAATGTATAGCAGTGATAGCCTAGTGGTGTGGCCGTGGGACTGCCAAGGCGTAGGTCTCGAACTCAAGACACGTACAGTCACGAGCACCAATATGTAAACAGTTAACAACTTTTAAAAGTGTTTTTCGCCTCCTGCTCTGCTTAAAATTTCATGTTGTTGTTGTTTTTTTTTTTTTGTTTGTTTGGTATTTGTTTGTTTTTTTTTGGTTTTGTTTGTTTGGTATTTGTTCATTTGTTTATGTTTGTTATTTGTTCATTTGTTTATTTGTTTGTTTGTAGTTTGTTTGTTTTGTTTTGTTTTGTTTTGTTTGTTTGTTCAACTTGTTCGTTTGTTGTTGTTTGTTTATTTGTTCGTTTTGTTTTTTGTTTTGTTGTTTGTTTGTTGTTGTTTTGTTCTTTTTTTTTGTTTGTAGCAACAAACATAGTATTTTGGAACTCATATTTTTATGAAAAAGATCCTATCTCCAAGTTACAATCGTTATTTCTTTCGCAAATTGCTTTTAAATTTAAGAAAGTGTATACATATTGGTGCTCGTGACTGTACCTCTGATGTTTCGGATTCATGTGTGTATTGTATAATTACATCACTTGCTTCGGTAAAGGAAAAACATCGTGAGGAAACCAGTATGCCTGAGAGCTATTTCTCGACGGCATGTAAACTCAAGTGAGAGGCCCATGAGCGGCATAAAAACTACGACACCAGGTTAGGCACTAACCACACGATAAAGAAACAAATGTTAAATGATATAATCGAATTTCTTGTCGAGAACTCATTAAACATGAATCGCTAATGAATATTCCAATAACGCTATTGATTAAGCAAAGTTCCTTGAAAACTTTTATCAGAAGTGAATCACGCGCAAAATCATCTGAAACTCACAACGTAAATTATGTTAGCATGATTAGAATCAACGGAGGGCGGGCGGCGAACTGGGGTGGGCGGCGTCATGGCGTGCCAAGCTTACGTCACGCATCACTCGCCAACACCTCAGCTACTTACACCCTCTTCTTACAAGTAATACCGCTATTTCTACCAGCATAGTGAACAATGGTGAACAATGTTTCTTGCCCATTCTTCTCCATAGAGACCTAAGCCTTGTAATGGGCAACAACATACTTTTACAAGTTATTATGCCTTGTGTCTGTGACTGTAGCTTCACTTTCTTTGTTTTTATGACATTCAAAAGTGCCTATAATGGTCAAATTGAAATAAATGCTTTGCGTTTGAGTTTAAGTATGGGATATTAGTAATCCATCAAGATCCTATTTTTTGCGAGAGCGGGAATACGCCAGCGTATGCTGCATCGTCAGCCAGAGGGACACCTCCCGTAGCATGACCACCGTAGACAAGGATTTCTTTGACGGGAGAATCGACAAAATGACAGATTGTGTCGACACAATGACAGATTTCTTTGTACTATCTCAAGTGGCTTTAAGATCCGATCAAACCGGTTATTACTGGTACGGGGATTGACAGATAGTTCAGTACATTGTCTGTCAGAGTCCGGTTTCTGTGTCCGGAGCAGTGTCTGCAATTTGTCTGGACAGGTTTGGTCGGACCTTGAGCCCGTAAAAGAACGATATAAGTAATCATTCGCCTCCCAAAGGAAAAGGAATATTACATATATAATATTACATATATATACATATTTCCACCATGAAACCGCTATAGAAACAATAAGGTCCCCATCTTGTCTTTTTTGAGGGACGCGAATTTCCCTAGTCGTTATTAAAAAGTTTTGCCAGTCAGTAAAGTTAGGTAAGTAGGCACACTCAAGCAGTATAAATTGTGAGGACACTCTGGATAAAAGTTGAAGACAACTTTCTTCATAAATGTCATAACTTATACCATCGAAGTTCTAATATTACTGGTGTTAAAAATATTTAGTGCTCCCGTAATTGTCCTAACTTTTGACATTATACATGAGCATAATGTTAGCTTACTAATGACTCAAGGGCCACGCAATATTTGTACACCCTGTAGTTCAAGGGCACAGTGATTCAGATCTAGCACCGTATTAGTTTGTTTTGAAGGTTGATCTCAAGAAATATAACTGTTATTAATAATTATGGGTCTTTTGACTTTGTCGTAGATTGTTAGGCAAAGAAGTCAAAGCAAATAAATAAGATTTTAGATAAGCCTAGCTAGCAAATAACCCCCCCCCCCCTATTATTGTAAGTCCAGTACCTTTACACAGAGTAAGTTTAATGTACTATGATCGAGTAGGTGACCACCAAGTCTTAGAACGGTCGAAGGGACTATTTGACGTTACTAAGCGAAATCAACTCGTCGAATGGTTTGTTGTTACCTAACTTCTTACTGTAATAAAATTCAGTGAGCCACGGCTTCCATACGAAGAATAGGGTTGACCTACTCTGTCGGAAACTTGAAATATTTATTGTTACAAATGATGTCAATGTGTCAATAGCATTTGAAAACGTCTGATGGTTATAAAACTACACACCGACTTACAAATCGTCTAAGACTGTATAACAGTCGGAAAACGGTGACCTGCTTTGAGCACGTTAATAGATTAGGTGTTGGGCGGGCGGCGGGCGTTGCGTGGCGCCCACCGCCCAGCGCCTCCTCTGTCCGAGCGGGCAGCGCGCGCGAGGGCCAGTCTGAGGCCCGCACCCTCCGCGCCCGCTCGCGAGCCGCGACTCACACCGCGCCACTCACACATGGCGCCTCGCTGACACCTTTGTTATGGACAAGCGCGCCACCAGCGGCCGGGGCGAGCCCATCCCGAGCATCCTCAAGAAACCTAAGGGCCGCCACAGAGACCTCGTGGACAAGAGCACTAAGATCAAGCGCGAGAAGGTGGAGGGCTCCAAGAAAGGCGGAGATGTGAGCGCGCCGCTGCAGCAGGGGTGCTCTCCGCTCATGTACGCCTGCCAGCAGGCTGACTACAAGGCAGTCGTCGATATACTCAACAAGGACGTGAGTTCATCGGCTGCAGTCTCTTAGAGACGACATTCAGCTTGGAATGATTCACATTATTATCACCAAGATCTTAGCTGAATGCAACGCACCATGCGCATTTTAGACATATCATTTCAAAGTCTTGTAGTATGAAGTCATAAACTACATCAAAGTCAGTCATAAATTCTTGGTCAGTAGGACTTTTTCGTACATGAAATGGAACAGCGTATTTTTAATGTTTTATGAGCAGATCACGCGATGTTCCTCGTCCTCGATCGCTTCACTCCCGTCAGTAAACAACCCTTGACGCTTGCCCACTGCGCTGTTCAATGCTTCCCCCATGTTGTACAACAGTTACTTGTCAAGACACTGTCATTACAAACCCATTATTATGTAGAATATGATGCTATTTGTAGCTACATAAAGTGAATAATAATAACATAATAGACGATTTGTTTTACAAAATAATTGACTGATAATACAAAAATAATGGTTTTAATGTAACATAACAAAAATGACATCAATTTCGTAAATGTTGACAATTCTATGGAATCAGAATGTTTTGAAGGAAATGCAGTGGCGCGCGGTGAGACGGTGAGCCAGGGGCGCAGGGGGGCAGTCAATCAATAGGTTTAGAATTGACTGGCACAATAGAAGGAGCTCTCACATGCACGGCAGGCGTGACGACTACAATCGGTTGTCTAGTAACACGACACGTGGCATAACCCGCACCCCGCTAACGACTCACGTCGATAAACCGACATTATTCTCAGAATAGACGCCAATTCTTCGAACCTCCATGTTTTTAATTAATCATAATTTCACTTTTAGTGAAAGTATACACGCTTTCTTTTATACACGACAATAATCTGTTTTCATTTGATTTTCTCATGTCGGATTTAGTTTTGGACATCAGGAAAAAAGTAAAAGTGAGTTGTATGCGATGTTACAATACAAGTTCTTAAGTCGTTTTTGATAAACATACTTCATACGTCCTGCCGATGTTGATTGCACATGATGACGATGTAGCCATTTTCGTTTAAAAATTATAAAAGAAACAAGTTTCACATATGTGATTCTCTGGTCAGACAAGAATTTGATGCTTATTAGATGTCTAAATTGCTATTAATTAGTTGGTTCTTTAATTTAGATGTTTGGAAATAAATGCTTTACAATTTGTCTTAATGTAGGTATGTCCACGATGGATATAGCCACGATGCATTGCCTTCGTAGTTCCAAACATCCCCAAACCCAGAAAACTGCCTTGTGCTAAAATCGTAGGCGATTGTAACATGGTGGCAAAATTTTGGGAGAGCGGATAGCCCGATCATGCCGTCCTAGTATTTCTTAATTCTTCCGAGAGTAATAACCGGCTCGTACCGAGTCGTACCCATCGGTAGTTTCAAGTTCCGCTGAACTCCGCACTTCAAATATTGGACTTTCATGTATTTAGATCTGACCTTACATATGCAAAATTCATCTGAAGGCTGAAAAATATTTTCTATCTAAATATCAATGTTATTTAAGCAGAAGTAATCAAACCACGTGCCTTTGCTAGAGTTTACCAAATGTTCGTTCACCAGCACACTTGACGATCAGAACAACGCCTGTGACGCCTTAATGAAGACACCTACTGGGCCCAAACCTGGTACTTATATCAAAAGAAGAAGAAGATTAGCATAGAGCCTAAGTTTTAGAAGTTTCAGCCGGCATCAGTTCGCGTTCGTGACCGCGGCCTGCGGTGCGCCCTGCACTACTGCGCGTCGAGTGGCGCGGGCGCTTCGCAGGCTGCGCGTGCGGCGTGTGCAGACCGCGTGCTGATGGCCTCACCGGCCCTGGCTGACGCGAGGGACGCTGACGGCCTGACGCCGCTCCACCTCGCCGTCGTGCACGGCAACGTACCACTGGTGCAGACGCTGCTCGCTGCCGGCGCAGATGTGAACGCAAGAGACGATGAGCATCATACTGTTGTCCACTGGGCTACTGGTAAGTACTTTCTGGTCATATCTGATATTTTTACAGGGTTCTCATGAAAACCGGTCTTGAAATATGAAAGATCTGTGAAGTTCTGATCACTGGTCAAAAAAATACATTCTAACTGATCGTTCAAAAGACTCACTCATTGGATTGCGTCAATTTCTAAGACAAAAAAAGAGAAACAACCTTTACAAATAGAAGTGCACCCACGAAATAAAATATACAACAACAACTCAACAACATACAACATGCAAGTCGACCGTCTTCTAAATTACTGCATTCGATTCGTGTTCAATCTACGTAAATATGATCATGTCTCAGAGCACCGGTCTCTTCTTAAGTGGTTACGTCAGCGTAGGGAGCAAAGGGCGCTAACCACCTTGTTGTCTTTCCTTGTTTCTCCCTCTTCCCCTAGTTACCTTGCTCCCCACTTTCAATACATCTGTGCCAATCATAATAGGAGTCTGCGCTCATCGCAAAAACCGAATTCTTCAATGTCCCTCTCACCGCACTGACTTCATTCACCGATCATTCTTCGTTCAGTCTATTTATCTGTGGAATGCGCTTCCCCAGGAAATCAGGATGGCAACATTGGCAACCAATCGTTAATCGTTTAAAATTGAAGTTCGTGAGTATATTCAGAAAAAGCTGGCAGTTTCGTCACAACGTTAATGTTTTATTTATTTAACAGTTTATGTACACACTAAATACAGAAAAGAAAAAAGGAACAGAAAATAGTACAAAGGTGATGCTGTTGGTGGTGGTGTTTTCTTCATTGTTTGTCTTTTTATTTTAGTATATCCGTGTAAATTTCTATTTACACATATATATATATATATTGATATATATTTATAGTATTTTGATATATAGTTATAGTATTTTATATATCCTTGTAGTTTATCTTAAGATTAAATATTTTTTTTTGCAGATATATACATCTGCCACTGTTTGTCTCTGCATCACCTAAAGGTTGACTGGTAGAAAATACTTTGTGCTTGAAGTGTTAAATAAATAAATAAATGCACCATTACGATTCCTTTGTAGGATAAAAGGCAAAGATAAACCATCCAACGAAGAATCATTTAGTTCAGCAGGCTGTTCCCCCCGTCACTGAAATAGATGGATGGTAGTGAGTCGTTATCTAAGGGGTGTCACTCGCGGCGCAGCAGCGTTGCCGTCGTGGTTATCATCAGGCGAACCCGACGCTGGCACGCGAGCCAATTAGTTACCCACCGCACTTGTGTCAATCATATGCCTGCTATGAAGTTATTTGTCACTGCTTCTTGCTATCATGAGACTGTTCAGGTTTATTGAGTCACAAAACTTTGCAATTGTGGCTTTTGTGAAGTGGTTTTAAAGAGATTAGTTTTATTTATTTCCTTTACTCTGTAGCTGATGTTTCTTGATAACTGGCGCCTGGTAAAGTCGGCAGTATAGGCTTAGTGGTTACTCATAATATCAAGGAAATTGCAGAATTGCAGTAGTCGGTATTAACACACCAGTATATAATGCGCGACCTCCAAGCTCGTGATAAATGGCTCAGTGTGGTCACCATGAACTTAATTTACATTTTATTGAGCTGGCAGGCCGGCTCCCACCCCAGATGTCCTTGTAAGCATAGGTAGTTCCATTACTTATAAGCGTCTCAAGATCTTTATCACAGTTACTGTTAGTAAAATTTTCTTTCCACATGATTTTAAGTAAAGATTTTGCTGTTCAGTTCTTACCAATTAGAGAAAAACGGGTAAGAACGAACTAAACAGCAACTTGCGTGCACACATAAGTAATTCCAAAAAGATGAAAAGCTACCGAAAGGGAGTCAAAAACCTATGCAGAAAGTCTTGAAAAATCAAGATATGCTAATGTCACCGACAAGAATTTTCTTTCGCCTAAGCAAGGTGAAAGTACCTATGAATGCAGAACACGGGCATGTTATAAATAGTAGACCAGTGCAAGGTTGCATAACATCAGACGGCAGGTGTGTATATGTTACGGCTAAAAGCTGAAGTGTGGCTACACCTAGTTCTAGCCAGCTAAACCTAGGTGCGGTCGGTAACAGTTGTGTATCCTTTTTATTGCCAAGACACACAGACCAAATGGATTAGGTCAGGTTAGGTTAGAACTGTGAGCAAAGGCGCGCGAGCTGAGCGAGCGCAGCGAGCTGTGCCGCGGCAGCGGCCGGCGAGCGCTGCATCCAAATTGGTTGCGTGTTCTAACCCAAGATAAGTAGGATACATCTAAGTTTAACCGGCCGCACCTAGGTTTAGCCGGCTAAAACTAGGTGTAGCCGCACTTCGGCTATTAGCCGTAACATATACACCAAGCAAGTCGCAAGTCGGAGATCACGACGACATGTGAGGCCACTCTGTCTTCCGCTCTTTGTGAGTTGTGTGGCGAGCCCAACGGATGTCCGATAGTCTCTGCCGTTTCTTTATACACACAGACATAAGGAGGTAAAGAAAATAAACTTGTATGACCAGATGTATCAAAAGGGAATCGAAACAAAAGACGGGACGAGGGCAGACGAAACAAAAGGGAATGTCAGGATAGTAGTACCGAGGTGAAGGTCTGTAGTATCTTCCCAAGCGAAATAGGCGTCCATTTATGCATGTATGTAGAAAATATACTTAACAGTTTAACATACGATCGATTTTCACGTCTTTTAGACATGGTGGCAGTTAAATATTCAAGAGTCGTAAAGCTAACATTAAGGATACGCAGACCTCATTCCCAGACTGTTTAACGGCGTGTCGTGCCGTCAAAGTAAAGCGCTATTCGAATGCCGCATTGTTATAAGTTATCATAGTGAATGTGTTACGGGGACGGTGGTGGTAAGGCTAGTCTATGGTTTAGGGGGAAGTGGGCAGTCCGGTCCGATGTTATTGAGCGGCCAGCAAGGTCAGGCCCTTGAACCCTCGCGGACCGCAGTGTATCTAGGACTGGGGTTTTCAGAAACTTTGTGCGCTGAAAGGTCGAGTCTGACTGACTGTCAAGTAATGTTTTATGCAGGTCAAGTTGACGTGTAAGGCCGAGGTTAGGCGCCCGATATCGCTCGTTCTGATAATAATACGTTATTAATTTATGTACTTACTGTTGTTATTTATGAGCAATTAATTAATGCATGTTAGATTACGTGGGGCATTACTTTTGTGAACTACTAATTCGGGCGCTAGCTTTTCTGATCTTCAGTTCCGAACATTGGAAAGGTTCCAATATTTGCCCGAAAGGATTCTTGCGTTCATTTTAGGGTTATATAACTACGTAAGCAGCTGTTTGACATCAAATTATTTGCCAGTGTGTGGTGAGGTGGGGGCGCTGCGGGCAGTGCTAGCGTCGGGCGCAGACGCAGCCACTCCGGACCAGCACGGCGGGTATCCTCTGCACTACGCCGCGCAAATGTGTGGGGCCCCGGCTGCTACCGACCATCAAGTATACTTTCGTTTTATTTTAATCTTTTTTAAAACTGTTCCCCATAGAAAGAGCAAATACCTTTTTCTCATTAAAATAATCATCTAGTGATTAAGATTGGCCCGACTTTACGGAACATTAATCTCGGAATAGGAGGTCCATACTCCACACTGGTGTATGAGTAAGTATTGATTCAACACTGATATTCGGGCTTCGTCTTAGTCATCCTAGAATTCGGCAACGACTTGATAGAATTGGCTCTTCTTTGGGACCTATGAGTAAAGTGTGTGGCTGTTCTGATTAACCGTCCTAATCCTTTTTTATTACCTTCACAGAGCAGAAGTGCAGCACTGGAGGTGTTGCGAGCGCTAGTAAAGGAGGGTGGGGCAAGTGTTGACGTGAGGGATGCTGATGGGCGGACGCCTCTGCTGTGGGCAGCATCGGCAGGCTCTGCGGCAGCAGTGCTGGCATTACACCAGGCTGGCTCTAAAGTTGATGATGCTGACAGGTGCGAATAATCTTATGCTATAGGAGATTCTCGTCAGTGGTGTAGATATGTACATTACCAGGGCAGGGGTTATGTGACATATCGAGCTCTGAGAGGAGACTGCCACATAATTACGAGTGATACAGATGGTGCTCTGCAATGTTGTACTTTTTCTAAAACTCGATTTGTATCATTATTGCGGTTTTACTTACCACTAAAATATTAATTTGAATTAATGTATTCCAGGGATGGGTTGACAGCTCTACACTGTGCTGCAGCCAGAGGTCACACTGAAGCTTTAGAAACGCTAGTAGGCTTATGTGGCGCCCGAGTGGACGTGGCCGACTCCCATGGATGCACTCCACTGCACTACGCAGCTGCATTAGGCCACGCCGACGCAACATCGGCTTTGTTACAGCATGGAGCGGATTCTCATCGACAAGATAGACGAGGTCGGAGTGCAGCGCATACAGCGGCAGCTAAAGGACAAATAGAAACTGTACGGATACTCGGTTAGTGCCCTTTATTAGTACATATGTTCAGTTTAAGTATGTAAACTCATATTTTGTCATCTGGTTTCTTCAGGAGCAAGGGGAGCAAATCTTTGGTTGCGGAATTCCAAAGGTGACCTACCTTTACATGAAGCCGTTGCATCTGGAAGACGAGAACTGGTGAAGTGGCTTTTGGACGGTCGGCCATCCCAAGTTAACGCTACCAATCACGAAGGCCGTACGCCATTACATATAGCAGCAGCTACGGATAACGCTGATCTTTGCCGCTTGTTATTAGACCGAGGTGCTGAGGCTAATCTAGTAGCCAGATCATCCAAAAATGAACCTCTGACACCTTTAGATTGCGCAACTACTCGTGGGCATCGATCTACGGCAAAATATTTGCAAATGCATGGCGGTATGCCTGCCTCTAAATTAGCTAATACAGAAATCGTAATAGATGGAGCTCCAATAACTGCATTACCCACAAGGAGGGTCACAAGTACAAAAATAGATGTTCATGATAGGATAAGAATAGAAAAAAGAGAAGTGGTTGAGCTCTCTAGCCCTGTCCAAGACAGGCGTAGGATCAAAGATAAAAATAGCAGTGATACATCTAATGAATCCTCTGCCGATAATAGAAAAAGGATGACGAGGAAAAAAGCAGAACCTCATAAACATAGAAATAATAACCATAAAGAGCGCCGAAAAAGACTTATGCACACACAAAAGAGCTTTAGTGATGGATACGATAGTGAATTTGAAGGCTACGAAAGAGAGGATTCACGCGACCGTAAACACAAGAGTTCTAAAAAAAATAGATCAAAAAGTGAACCTTCCAGGCGACATAAACGTAGTCCCAGACATCATCATCGCTATAGATCTCGTTCTTCAGATAGTTCTTCAGAATCAGAGAGTTATTCTGAAAAAAGGAAAAGCAGACGCCACAGACGTAGCAAAAAAAAGTCCAGTTCACTCTCAGGAAGTAGTAGTTCAGAATCAAGCGAAAGGCGCAGCACTAAACGTAAAGCAAAAAAAACTTCAATTCATATAGAACACGATGATGAAAAACAGAGTGTGAATATAGTTAAGTACAAAACCACAGATAGTTTACAGGGTAAAGAAAAAAGTGAAAATTTTGTAGCTGATACCGAAACTAAAGCTGAAGACAATAGATCAGAACATGAAAAAGATGAAAATAAGCTAGTAAAGGCACATAGTGAGACTGAAACGGATACCTTATCAGTTAAAACCAATATGATTATAACCGAAGCTCAAATTCACATGGAACGTCAATCGAGTCAATTGGGGAACTCTGAATTAAATGTAACGGTTGATTCCTCAAATAATGTTTCTATTGAGACTACGAATTTGTCGGTAACACACAAAGACTTGACAGAGGAAACGAAGCCAGACAGTGAAAAAGTGGAGATGGAGACCGAAAAAAAAACGACCGATGATAAAGAAGCTTCTAAGGCTGAGGTTGCAGAAATTCCTAGTAATGAATCTCAAATAGAATCATCAAAAGCTGATGAGTCGACCGCAGACAAACATGATACGTTGAACGAAGACAATCAAACGCAAAGTAAAACATTAAGTGAAGAGAAAAGCGATCAAAACAAAGTAACAGATGAGCAAACTAAAATAAGCAGTAAATCTCCAAGTGAAGAACAAATAGTAAAATCTGAAAGTGAAATTCTCAAATCTGAAGCAAAGCCAACAGAAAGTTCAGACAATTTAAAGCAACCACAACAAACCAGAAAAGAACTCAGTCAAGCAGCAGATGATGAACCTAGGAATACTCCAAGTTCTTTAGAATTAACGCGAAGAAAGTCATTTCAAATATTATCAGGACCAGATGAAACAACATTATCACCAACTAAAGACGCATCAGGAGAATTAAAAACAAGTTGTGATATACCCAGTATTGAACAAACAGAAACTCAGGAAAAGAGTGGATCCCCAGCGGTATCGTTTTCAAACAAAGATGTAATTATTGATCCCAGCGAAACTAAAAGCAAAGCTGATCATTTAATGGGAGAGTCAGTTGACCATAGTTTGGATCCTGAAACTGATAAACAAGTTCAAGATAGTATTCTACAGAAAGATAGCAGCGAAAGCAATGTTATGAGTTCAGAAGAAAGAAGGAAGGACTTTGCGTCTACTACTGGAAGCAGTACTGAAAATGCTCAAAGCAATGATAAAGGTCTCGTTTCCATACTTGACGATAGTATCCCTACGAGCGATCGTGCAGTTCAACAAGTTATCTTGGAAAATTTATCGGAAGAATTTGATGTGGATCTGTCGTTGCCGCAATCATCACCTAAAGATAGGATAAGAAAAACTTCAAAAGAAAGCCAAGGCAGCAGCCGAAAGAGTAGTATTTACGAAACAGAGAGTTATAAAGTATTATCAGATATTGCCAGTGCGCCAGATATTACAACTGGGATTCTCAAAAAAACATCTGTTAAAGTAGATGAGGGTTCGTTAGAAGATGGAGAAGTATTTGAGGGAGATAGACTCTCTAAAGATGGCTACTTAGGTAGAGTACCCAGTGTCAGCGATAATGAACTGTACAGCCACAGCGAGATAAATGGGAGAAGGAAACGTTTTCGCAAGAAGGGCAGGTCAAAAAGTCGTATTACTATTAGATCTAAGAGCGAAAATTCCGAGAGGGGCTACGAATCAAGTGGTTTAATGGATTCTGGTTTTGAACCCAGTCCGAGAGCTATTCAGCGTCGAATTGTAAGTCCTCGGCTCGCTGCTTATTACCAACAAAGAAATGTTACCGGCAGATACTCAGGAAAATCTGATAGTCGGATCCCAGTCCGAAAGCCGGGCGATAAAAATGCTGTAGATATGAAGTCCGTGACACAGAGAATCCAAACAAATATGAGAAGGTATGTAGATATCAGATATCCATTAATAAGTACACTGTACAAGTGGACATGTATCTAATATTCGATCATAGACATTTAAGATTTTATACTGATCATTTAAATTTTTTCTTACCATTGTTGCAGGTATTATTGCGAGAGGAAGATTTTTCATCATTTATTGGAGTTAAAACGTCTTCAAATAAGAACAAGCAAAGCAAATGAAGCAGTCCTAGTAAAACGAGCCATTGATGAGTACAATAAATCGAGTTTAGCTAACGTGGGATTAGGTCCATACAATACTCCAGACTTTTCCTTCAGTAGTTTTGAGAAATTCCTTTATGAGAGTTTGAGGAAATTACAGAAAAGTGGAAAGAAACATTTGGATAAGCTGCCAGAGAAGCCTTTTGATTTTGATTACGGAGAAAGCGAGCTGTACAAAATGAGTGCTATTCCTGACAATCCTTGCCTTTGTACTAGTAAGACTCACAGATGTTTCCATGCAGTGCATGCTTATACTGGGATACCGTGCTCGGCATACAGTAAGTATCATCTTGTTATAATTTCATGTTGAACGGTTTAACATTCTATTAATACTTTTATTATCGTTTCAGTTCCGTACAGGTGGAACCACCACACAATACCAAAGCCCGCAACAGCAGGCCCAAGCTCTAAATCAAAAGGGTTTCTCCCGAAGATCAACTCCAAACCACCAGCAGGAACTGCCAAAGCGCACGTCACGCTAGAAGTCTCCCACGGAACTGAGAAGCAGCTCATCGCTTTACCAGCGGAGAAACTGGATAAGAATAAACGATATTACGTCACATTCACCGTTAAGGGTTCCGAACCGACGTCAGATAATGATAATTCTTCACCAAGCGCTACGCTGAACAGCAAGGGTGTGAGAACAGGATGATTGTGATATTAGTTTATGTTATGAAGACAAACGCGTACTAATCACTGCCAGTTTTCAAAGATAAGTTAAATAACCTCCTAAATAATAATTCAGGTGATTAGACTGAATGAAGCCGTCCATTACGAAAAGTTGTCCAAAAGCGCATATTTATTTTTGTAAATTTAAAGAGAAGTATATTATAAATGATAATGTATAGCCGGCAGAGTCACTATTGAAATAATATCTTTAAATATAAGTAACTAAATGTTGTGTAGTCTTCCTGTTAAAGCGTTGTATTGCACAGATAAAATGATAAAACTTGTAATTAAACGCCGATTGTTGTCTGCACAAAATATTTTGTCATGATACTCAACAGTATTAAATTAGTGAGAATTAATGTTGACGTTTTGAATACCCCATCTATTGCTGCTGGTATATTAAATGTTGTTTACGGTTCAAGCCTGCGTATGCAAAGATAGAAAATAAACTGCAAAAACAAATAGTGTGGGTGAGGAGCTCCCCTTTGACATCCTGCCCTACTCAAATAATCTGAATTATGATGCTAAGATGCTCTACGTTGTTGTCCGTATAAAATATTCGCATTCGCATTAGCATTCGCGAATATTTCGAGATTTATTTTTGTAATCAGGCGCCATTTATCTATGTCTAAAATTTGACATCTAACTGACTAGTTGAGTGATAGGTGGAGCGACGTTCTTCGCAGGGTGGCTGGTAGCACCCGGATGAGATTTGCCGAAAACGAGTTAAGTGGCGTGCGATTGACGAGGCTTAAATCCAGCAATGGACTGTTGTACCAACGTGGTGATAATGTTGAACCAACGCCCTTGAAAAAAAACCTCTAAAAAGAATGACACTCATGACGGAAATTTCAATAATTTTCGCAGCCGCCATCTTTAATTTAAATTTGGACCCCATATTCGAATCATGAAAATGACAACCACGACAGAAGATTTGGTAATTTTTGCCATCCAGCTGCCATCTTTGATTTAATTCCCCCTATTCGATTAGAGCGCCCTCGATAACCATGAAAATGATGCTCGTGCCGAAATGATGACGTATAATGTTCAGAAGATTTAGTCACCGAGAGATTTTAGTTCAGAAGATTTAGTATCGTTATGTAACTTTTGCAAAATGTTTTAGAAATCAATTAAAAATGTATGATATAAGATTTTAAACTATCATGGTCACTAACATTATTACTTAGACAGGAAACGGGATATTTACCATGTTTACTATTTTTGACGAGTTCCCGATATTTCGGCGCTGTTGCAAGCACCATGATCACGGATAAACTGAAGTTATTGCGGGCGGGTGTTAAAAAAAAAAATATCCCGTTTCCTGTCTAAGTAATAAAAATGTATGATGACAAATAAGGTAAAGGCAAAAAAAACTATTTTAATACAATCAAATATTTATTAAATCTAGAGAAATACAACATTACAAAGAACATACTAACATAATGAAGCACTGGGAGCGACAAGGGCGGTCGGCACCCAACAAATTAAGCATTGCGCCATCTAGTTTCATATGGCAAAAACACATTTTGATTCATTGATTCTAGATGGCGTGATAGATATTTATTAAGAGGGTTTCGCTACTCCGTTGGTGCATGAATTATTGATATGTGTATAAAAAAATACGTTATTTTGAAGTTTCTGTCTTAAAATAATAATAATAAAACTTAAAACAAAATCTTATAACTTACTCATGGTACCCTTAATTTTAAAAGTGCTAGAGATTTAACTTAAGTTATTTAGAATGTATAATAATGCATCTTAAACTTTAACATCAATTATCTCAAAACTCACTTTTCCGTGTAACGCCCTTGTTGCACCCAATGCTTCAATTATGACGTACACAAAACTGAAAAGACTGTCTTCTAAATCAGAAAGGAAGAAGGTAAACTTTAGATTCCCAGCAACAAGGCGACGCCGGCGAGGGTCCAGCGAGTGGGCTTGTCTTTGGTCTTTAGATTAAACGTCCAGACGAAAGTCGGCCCGCGCATACTGTGAGACAATAATCATGATTTTATAATGAGCACCAAGTTAGAGAGTCACTTTTAAGCCGTGCTGTGAAAGGTGGAAGAATGGACAGTAAAATGTTATACCATCGAATTGGCTTACCCAATCATACCATGGGCTCATGAACATGGGCTTCATAGTGTGGCGGTACTTTCATACAAGTCTAAAAGCTTGGCTTGCCCTTATAACCTACTACTCTTCATGATGTTGTGGTTTCTGAACAGTCTGCTCGCCTTATGAGCGTGTTGGCCCCTAGGCATGCCACCCACACCACTTCAAATATAGTTGCCATAGTGGCTTTGGCAGATATCAGGTAACAAATTTGTGCTAAATAGCTGCCAAGTTACGTCATACTAAAAAGCGCGATTTTTTGATAATACATAAGGGGGGCCAGTATATGATGATTCACCTCCTCCACTGCCAGACATGTTGTGTGGTGGAAACCCACCAAACAATATAAATAGTTAGTTAGTTAGTATATTAATAGTTGATCGCTGGCTGTTCATACCGCCAGCGAGAACTGTGTCAAAACAATCAGCTCGTTTCTAGTTGCTATCTCTACGCGCTTCTCGCTAATCCGGCGGTGGGACAGGTAGTGCCTTAGCTTCCATTGTGGATAAACGAGAGGCTTCTTATCCTAACTCCGCCTGTTTAGGGTTCCGTAGCCGAATGGCAAAAAACAATCCTTATAGATTCGTCATGTTTGTCTGTCCGTCCGTATGTCACAGCTACTTTATTCCGAAACTATTAGGACTACAGTTGAAATATTTTAGGTTTTTATACAAAAATAAAGAAATTAAAAGATTAAGCTGATTTTTTTAGTTTCATTTCCATGCATGGGGACATGCATGGAAATGAAACTAAAAAAATCATCAAACCTATATGTGTGGGGTTTCTATAGATAGGTCTTTAAAATGACATTGAGGTCCCTACAACCATTTTTTCTCAAAGTCAATTGTTTGAAAGATAGAAACTTCCAAAGTGGTAATAATGTGTCCCACCCTCTAATTTATAAAGTAAGAGGAGGAAATTGTAAAAAAAAATAAGATCGTAGAACGTAAAAAAAATTTTCAACGAAAATTGGTTTGAATAAGGTTTGATGTTTAGTTTTTGAGATATAATACTTTTTCATCAAACTGCACTTGTAACTTTGTTTTTCATTAACATACTTTAAAAACAAATTTAGTTTTGCTGTTGAATATAATACAATACAACATATGAATGAGCCTTCAAAATATTTTATTATATTATTTGGTGCTACGGAACCCTGTGTGCGTGTGAGCACGACTCGCACTTGGCCGGTTTCACACAACTCACCGAATCTTATAGACGGGACACTCGTATACGTTCCTAGTCTCCTGCTTGTCCTGTGTGACGGCGCGGATGAAGATGACGGGCATCATGGGGAACAGCTCCATCATGTACGACTCCACGATGCCGCCCGTTACGGTGTCCCAGCGCGCGCCCTCCATGTACAGCCCGTGGATGTTGGCGCCCTCGCGCGGCGGGGCGCTATAACATGGAGTCAGTGTTAGATAAGTAGGAATCTGAAGGTAACATAACATCACCCCTGTAATGCCCGAGGGGCTAGGCAGAGGTGTACCTAATAGTACACCCAAATTTTGCCAGTTACGTGTAATAGGGGGCCGGCCTATCACCGGTCTGGTCGGGGGATCCTCCCTTTTCAACGGGGGATGAGGAAATTTACACCCTGTTTCTCATACTCTTAAAGGATTATTGCTTTCAAAATGTGCCATTGAACGTAGGCTCAAACTGAACCCACAGTGCAAAACCATGTAGGTATGTTTCAATTAGTAAATATGTACATACTTGAAGTCATGCCTAGTCTTCTTGGTGACATCACAGTTGAGACACATCTTGTCGAGGGGCCACTCGTTCTTGCGGGCCGTCTGCTGCATGATGGCAGTAAGGAACGACTGCGGGTTGAAGAACCCTGCCAACCACACTGCTGGCGGCAGCTGGATCAGAAAAGAAAAATCAGCCTATGACGTTATTTCTGCTGGCATGTAGACGAGGGGGAGTTAGCATACGTAATCCATCATGCGGGCCCAGTACATGTTGGTTTAGTTGGAATAGCTGTGATTCGAAAATTTACTATTTTTACTTAATTCCAGCAAATGTTAAAAACAACTAATTCGTAAATGGTTCGGATCGGCATTTTGACTACTCATAAGAAGAATTCTAGGAACTAGCCGGCTAACTAATGGCGAAATTATCTACAGTTGTCCTTAGCCCGTATTCAGGTGGTCGAATGACACTTTACTCAAATTTGGGCCCGATGGGTTAATACACTGGTCATCGCAATGGAATACGAGCTAACGACTACGAGTAGTAAAGTCAAATGAAGTCGACTAACTGTACCCGGAGTTTGTGCGAAGACAGACGTACTCGAACTAGGGGTGTAGAACCGGTTCTGTTTTAAAGAACTGAGATTTTTGGGACGTTCTGGCTAAAGAATCGGAATTTCCGGTACTTTCGATACTTTAAGTAAGCCTTTAAAGATAGTAGAGTTGAAAGTGTTGAAACGGAGAAAGTAAGAAAGACGAAATGACAGGACAAAATAAAAACATTTAAATCAAATAAAAATTAGATTTTTAAAATTTTCGGGCAAACGCTGTTGGTGTAAATTTAGCTGCGAATGAACGTCCACTCGTCAAAAGATATAAAAAAGATGGCCTTCTGTTCAGAGGGAACAGGGCCTGTGAGGTAGATATTCAAAGAAACTACTGCCGTTGCGCAGGGTCAAGCCTGCCCCCGTAAAGTGCGATAGGGACAGCAGATTATTTCACAAAAAAATTTACGAAATCAACGTTTTATATTCCCATTTTCTCCTCGAAAACTGAGCCGATTCAAATATTTTTGACGTTACATTTTTAAGAAAGAGTATGTCTAGGTTCCTATCAATGTCTTTTATGTTCAAAACATTTCGAATTTGTTTGGTAGTCCTCTAATCACGGTCCTAAAAATGGAGCATTTTTTTGTCATTTTTTAGTTAGTTGCTGAAAAAAAGGAAATGACAGACAGTAGACCTTGATTTTATGAAAAAAAAAAAAAATGATTCCTCTAGAGGCATTATTCTGAAAAAAAAACCGGCAATACATTTGTACGGAGAATGACAGCCCCTGTTCCCTCTTGATAGTTTCTGGATTTCGTGGATCAGTTGTTGTTTATCTGCTTGTTTTATTAGAATATGTTGAATGGAATTTGAAGCCTGGAACATGCTACTAAAAAGCGTGCTTGTTTGCTATTATGTAGCATTTCCTCATTACTCTCTGTGCCTGTAAAATACTCATGCTCTTTTCGTATAGACATATTAGATATGCTAGTGGAATGCTACTAAGTAGTAAGTAGCATTGACTCAAAAGTAGCATGTGTCGCTTTAAGCGGTTGGTGTTTAAGCAATAAAATAAGAAATATTCTAAACGTGAAGTATTTCTTTCCGAAAGTACCGAAAGGACCGTGACTCATTTAGAAAATCCCGCTTCCTAAAGCGACGTTAATTTCCGGGATTTACTATCTTGAACTCGTTCATTTACATTTGTTCGTTTGCCCGAATTCAATAGGCAATAGAATTCGGGCAAACGACCAAGTGTAATTGTGCCATAAGGCCGTATTATACTGATGAAGCCGAACGCGGTTTTTAACAATCAGCACATCTAAACCGCTTTTGAGGACTCTCAGTAACAATATTCCATTGTTAAAATTATGCATTAATTTTGTTATTATTATTCTTTCTTGGTGAAAAACAAAACCACAAACGTCCCAATGATTTATCTTTAACAAGTTATAACATACGTTGAAGTCTCCAGTCCAGTTCTCAAGCTCAGTAAGTCGCATGCATAGATCTGAGAACCAAGCGGCCAAGCCCAATAAACTGGGGTATGCACGACTGCTCCACGATTGTGGTACATGGTCCATGTATAGAGACTCCATTAACTTCTCCATGTCATTGCTGATGGTCAGTTCACCCTGGAAAGGAGAGAGTTTGATAAGCTCATTGATCGAAAAACCTTGTTGAATTCAGAAACTCAGGATGTCTCAGGGGTGCCTTTAACTCAGGATACCCATGAGGTTTAGGTGTTTTTTTTGTTGTTGTGATAGGTCTAGGGTACAAGTGATCATAAAAAAACACCCTAATACGGAAAGAAACTTCAACTAAAAAATAAAACGGTTTTTGCGATATTTCTCTTTCTCTGTTTAAACTTTCCTAAGTTTAACGCATAAATAAACTTCTGGTATACCGCCATGAAATCATGATGAACAAAATTAACAAAACATTTTATTTACGTCATAGTCCATTAAATAGCCTTTAAATAGTCATTTAAATATCTACCATTATTCTGAATAGGACCAAATTTGACACAAGGGAGTTTTACTCTTACATTTAAAATATCGAACAGTATAGAATAATGAAATAAAAAAATTGAAAAAAAAAACGTTTTTAAACTTTTTTGGGTCAAAAAACATACTGAAACTCGCAACGAGCCACGATGCGACGTCGATTTCGTAGCACGATGCCTACTTTCGCACTATGACTACTTTTTTGGACTTTCAAGTAATGGATAGCACAATGCCAACATTTTGAAACCACCATACATTTGATCGCGTAATGCCAACAATCGCATATTGAAACAAAAATCTTAATACATTATTCTAACCGCAGCATGCCTACTTCGGATATCAAACGTACTTTTTATATGCAAGTGGCCTGTGTCGTATTGTATTGTTTGTGTACATATTGATGTACAGTCAACACAAAATTTGTTTTACTTTGGGTGTTTCGTAAATATAAGTGGTAAAATTAAATGGGACTACAAAAAAAAATAAAAAAAATATACACAAACAATACAATACAACACACCGTACAATATATTTACACAACAATATATTTTCGAAACTAATCACGGTGTACAGAGACAAGAAATAAAGTAAAATATTTTCGAAACAAAAAGATGTTATAATGAAAAAAAAAAAACATTATTTGTGGGACTCTCCGATCTTGGGGCGGTGGATACGGCTGCATGCAGTCAAGTAGACATTCCCAGGGTCGGTGTGCCTTACGCTTACCATAAAAAATTTTACTTACAATAAATAAATAAATAAATAATGTTACTAACACTAGTTTATAAGCTTACACTGTTACTAACAAATATGGATTGTTTTCCGAAATAAATGTTTATTATTATTATTATTTCCTTTATTCGTCTTTATACTTATTTTAAATATTTTTAAACATTTCTTTAAAAAAAACCATTTAAAAAAACATTTAAAAATATAAAAAATAGTGGTCCGCCGGTAGCGGGAGCAGGGTCCAAGCTACCGGTGGTTAGGGCTCCAGAGACAGGAACCTCCTCACAATACGAGCCGTATCGAGGAGTACTGCCTTCTGAATCAGGCCCTTGATCCAACCGCCTAAGGAGAGCTTCGAAAGATGGTCGTCGAGGCTCTTGGCTATAAGGCCATTGGCCGTCACGACGATCGGCACAATGATAGCCAATTTTTTTTTATTATTATCTCCTTTATTCGTCTTTATACTTATTTTAAATATTTTTAAACATTTCTTAAAAAAAAAAACCATATAAAAAAACATTTAAAAATATAAAAAATAGTGGTCCGCCGGTAGCGGGAGCAGGGTCCAAGCTACCGGTGGTTAGGGCTCCAGAGACAGGAACCTCCTCACAATACGAGCCGTATCGAGGAGTACTGCCTTCTGAATCAGGCCCTTGATCCAACCGCCTAAGGAGAGCTTCGAAAGATGGTCGTCGAGGCTCTTGGCTATAAGGCCATTGGCCGTCACGACGATCGGCACAATGATAGCCGAGTTCACATTCCACATGTCGACAACCTCGTGGGCCAAGTCGAGATATTTTATTTGTTTCTCTTTCTCAGCTTTCACGAGGTTCTCGTCATGCGGGATGGTAACATCGACTATCATTACGCGACGCGCTGATCGGTCTATCACTACTATGTCAGGCTTATTGGCGACAATAGTCCTGTCAGTAATGATAGACTGATCCCAGTACAGCGTGACATGGTCTTTCTCGAGAACTGGGTCGGGCACATACTTGTAGTACGGTACCTCAGATTCCACAAGTTTATATTTCAAGGCAAGTTGCTGGTGAATAATCCTGGCTACTTGGTTGTGCCTGTGCAAGTACTCGCCGTTAGCCAGACGAGAACAACCAGAAATAATATGTCTGATGGACTCACCCGGACGGTGGCATGCCCGACACACGTCAACCGTCCCGTCCTTCATAATATATTTCCGGTAGTTGTTCGTCAACATAACTTCGTCCATAATCGCACAGACAAAACCTTCAGTTTCTCCAAAGAGATCGCCGAAACGTAACCAGGACACGGACGCTAGAAAATCTACATCGGGCCCATGAAGAGCTCGGTAGAAGCGCCCGTGAAGCTCCTTGCCTTGCCATACTTCCTTGCTGTCATCGGTAGTAAGTACTTCAGGTTTGCGCCAGTTCTCTTTAGCCATGGACAGCGGGGTGAGTCCCTTGTCCACTGCCACCACATCTCGGTGCATACCCACCTCGACTTTTAAAAAATATTCTCTGAGACTGCACATCTCGCGGTTGTGAAGGGACTTCGCGTTTAAAAACCCTCGACCCCCGCACTTCCGCGGTATGTACAGCCTCATCACCGATGATCGTGGGTGATGCATCCGGTTTGCGGTAAGCAGTGTACGAACTCTCCTATCCAGGGCATCGAGTTCGGTCTGAGTCCATTTGAGTACGCCGAAAGAGTACATTAAAACCGGCATGACCCAACCGTTGAAGGCGCGCACCTTGTTTCCGCCTGAAAGAAGGCTATGTAATACCTTGTTCAGGCGTCCAAAGAAGCGCTCCTTCAACGATTGCTTCATGTCAGTTACGTTATTATTATTATGATTGGATATTATAAAGTCATATATTAATCTACACAAATAAATAAAATTGAAGTGTCTGTCTGTAATAAAATTACCATTTTATTTTACGGTATTTGTCACAAAAAAAAAAATATAAGTTAAGTCTGTCTGTATGTTTGTTTGTTTTTGCTTGTAAATGGTTTATTAGAAATAAACATTTGGAGTTTGAGTCAAGTGTTGTGTGTGATTTCAACTACCCACCTAGGTACCTATCTGAAAGAGACTGAAGAGAAGATGGCGTTTGACGTCGATATTTGGGGATAGTGTTTTGTCCTACTGCATTTCCTGTCGTAACATATACTTTATTTTTATCTCTGTACACCGTGGTCAGTTTCGGAAAAAAATTTTTTTTCTTGTAGGCGCAGATATCGTGATCAGTGGGTAAAAACATCAATTTATTTTTCGAGAAAATCTGATCACGGTATCAGTGGATACAACTCGCCGTGATCCGTGGCAAACTCAATCTGATTCTCATTTTATATATATTAGTCTATGAATCTGATAACGTGATCGGTGGAGACAAACCCATTGTAAAATGAAATTTAGTGACACTGTGATTGTAGGGCTGGAGGATTGATGTCTTTATTATTTTATTTAAAAATCATCGTCCATGCCAGTAACAAATTAAAACTAGTTAAATTTAGTACCTACTTACGTAACTTCTTTAGGTGAAAGTCTAATTGAATGTACTAAAATAGACATAATGCTATCGTTATATTGAAATTATGTTGGCAAACTGCGATGTAACTGGGACAAAATATAAAAAGTAGGCATCGTTCGATCTAATGTATGGTGGTTTCAAATTGTTGGCATCGTGCTGCCGACTACTTGAAAGTACAAAGAAGTAGTAAAAGCGCGTTTTGGCTCTTATATTAGTAGTTCCGAGTGTTCTCAAAAACTAACTGTGTTGGAAGAAGTGTCATACTTTTACGATTACTGCTTTTAATTAAACTTGTTGTTGTATTGTCCTCGATGATTTAGAAAACTATTGTAGTCACGGCTTTAGACTGCGACGTCACATAAAGTTTAAAGATAAAAAAAATATTTCCGAACGTAACCTTACTGTGTTACCATCTGCCTCTGTAAACTATCTTCATACGGATTCAGGGCTGCCAGATTGTATAATTGGATACAAAAACTGTATAATTTAGTTACTGATTGTATCCTCGTATCCTGGACCCTCATGTATAATTGGATTCGGAAAGCCTAAATTCCATAATCCGAGTTTTCTATGGTGATATCTTTTGGGATGCGCGTTAAGCCTGTGAGTACCATAATAAATAATAAAAATAACGTAGGTAAGTTCACGTTATTGTTTATGGTAAAAAAATTGTAAGCACTGTTTGTATCCTGACATTTAATTTTGTATAATTTCAGAAACATTGCCGAATAATTTAAAAATATCTACTGGCAGCCCTGTTCGGATTTTATGTCAAGTAACGGCGTCACCTTTTCCGATTAATTTTGATTTTTTTAGTTAAAAATTGTCTTATTATACCGTTAAAATGGGGAAAAGAGTCGGTGTCGACAAAATCGAAGTTATTGAAGAAATTAAAGAGACTCGAAAAGCGCATGAAACATTTAAGCTCTGATTCGAGTGATGAAGGTAAGACAAGGTAAGACTAAGAAAAGAAGATGGCTTCACTTTGCTTCCTTGCTCCTCTAGACTCTGTTATTAGGTGCAAATTATTGCTACATCGAAAACATTGTATGCGTTTTTGAGTATTTTTTTGTGCCTTGCGTTTTGCACGGGTTCGCAACAAACGGCGTACTTACCTGCCACGTGGGCGCTAAAACGGAATGCAGTGATTCTATAATGGCTACCTTTATTGTAAGCTACTAGCATGATCTAGGGCGCTGTCGGAACTGGAAACGGAACCATGTGGTCCAAAATGGATATATTGTGAACGACTTGCCTGGCCTTTGGGACGTCCTGCGGGGGCGTACGTGGTGTCGTGAACTTAGCAACTTGGGGGGTGTTCTTTAGGAACACACGTGGTTGGCTATTTTATTATAACCTTCAAGGGAAGTTCTGCGGGAACTTACATGGTTATTAAGTGTAATGTTGTTTTTTACAACATGCATTATGTTTTATTTCTAGAAGTTGAAGTAATACCTGTAAGGAGGTCACCTAACATGAGTGAAGACAGAGAAAATGTCCCTCCACAGTCACTAGAAAATATGCTCCTGTTGTCGGTTGAGCAACCAGATGCAGCCGTGGAAAATGCAGAGCTGATTGAAGAAGATCTACCACAGGAAGAATTATTAGATAATCAAGTAGGTACTTGAAATATTATGTGTGTACTCCTAGACAGAGCTTATGGGTGCCCAGAACAAATTGCTCCTAAAACAAGTAATAATACTTTCAACTGGTGGGGCCCTCCTCAGGCAGACGTGGGAGGGGGCCATCAAAAGCAAGAGCACCAGCAGCAGATAGAACGTGGAAGGCCAGGAGAAATTATACCCGGTGCAAAAAAAACTCACAGGTGGGCAGACTCAAATCTAATTTATGTGGTTGGAAATTAATCACTAGCCATTCAGTTATTATTAATTTGGTTGTAGGATATTCAATCCCTTTTCATACAAAACCACACCAGAGTTGTATTCCTCTAAATGATAAATTTTCATAATTTGAATCTATACAGATAAAATCTGATATAAATGAATTAATTGCTCTTAATGCAATTGAAGTTTGTTACCCAGTACAAAAACAGTTTTGCTTACCAATTTTCCTTGTTATGAAGCCAAATGGAACTTTCCTTATTATCTTAAATTTAAAGAAACTGAATACTTTTGTTAAAACTGAGCATTTCAACACTGTTTTAAGCTTTCATGGTTTACAACTAAAAGCATCAGCAGAATCAGCAGCTTTTGAGCATTTCAAGTTGGAAGATTACTAAACAGTATGCAAACTTCTACAGAAAAATGATTTTCTCGTTACATTGGATCTTAAAGATGCTTATTACATGATATATAATATATTAACAAGGATAGTTAGAAATAATTAAGATTTATTTTTCAAGGAAAATGCTATCAATTCAATGTTTTACCTTTTGGTTTATGTAGTGCCCCATTAACATTTACAAAACTCATGAAACCTGTAATAACCTCCTTAAGAGAGAGAGGTCTTATTTCTGTTAAAATTTAGATGATTTTCTTTGTATAGGAAATAGGTATATACAATGTTTAGAAAACATGCAATCAACTGTAAATTTATTAGAAAAATTAGGATTTATTTATACCTAAACAAAACTGTAAATTTAGAAATTTACAGTTAATTTACTTTGCTTTAAGCCTAGAGGCTTAAAGCAAAGTAAAATTTACTTGTATAGATTGCAGGTACATAAAATAAGATGTAACAATAAGATGGTTGAGCCTTGTACAATCTACCTTATATTAGGCATGCAAACATTCATTCATTTGTTAACTACATTGAAAATAAAATAAAATAATGGTTAACAGTTAAACACAATAGTCGGCCATAGTACATTCATAATACAAAAATAAAATCTACATAATACAAATAGAGAATGAGAAAATTAGGTATGTCAATATTAATTAAATTATTCAATACTTTTAAACTATTATATCATATTGGGTACCTACTTTATTAAAAATTATTGGGTCCATACTAATAATACTTTTTTCGAGCAAAGCAGTATTACATCTCTCAACATGTAGTAAGTGTTTATACTGACTTCTTATAGGTCTCTTATTTCTAATATATTCATACACGGGAAAGTTAAAAGTTTTAGGGACTTAAACACAGGAACGCAACTATCCGTCACTTTCATGTTAAGTATTGCTCTTATGCATCGTTTTTGGGCTTTGAACACCTGTTCTCGTAGGGTACAGTTTCCCCAAAAGATTATCCCATATCTTAAAATGGACGCGACTAGACCATGATATGCAACTACTGTTGCAGTGATGTTTACCTTTTTCGCTAGATTATGTAGGACATACTCGGATACGCTCAGTTTTTTACAGACTTCCTCTGCTTGAGGTTTCCAAGTCAACTGGCTATCTATCAGTATGCCTAGAAATTTCACAACTTTTACTTGGCCTATACTACAGTTATTATATTCTATCACTGTATTCGGTAATAATGTGCGTTGATAAAAGTGCATTACGTTAGCCTTTTGCAGGTTAATTACTAAATTATTTTTGTCAAGCCAATTCACAATGTCCTTAAGTGTAGTATTTATGTCCAGTTCGTATTTATTTATGTCTGTACATTTAATTAGTGCGGTACTGTCGTCAGCAAATAAGACCATGGGGTGTTTAACGTGATGAGGTAGGTCATTTATGGATAGCAAGAATAAGAGTGAGCTAAGAACTCCACCGTGAGGTACGCCGTGTCTTATAAGTCTTACTCCGGATTATATTTTATCTTACGCCTAGTGCTAGTGCAAATTTTAAAAATTTCCGTGTGTTGTTTACGGCCACTTAGATTTGACTTAATTAGATCTAGCACGTTTCCTCTTATTCCGTACATGTCAAGCTCATTAAGAAGGGTTTCGTGATGGACACAATCGAAAGCTTTTGTCATATCTGTGAGGATTGCTCAGATTGGTAGTTTTTTATCAGTATTCCCCATTACAACGCTTAGCAAGTCGTAAATAGCAATATTAATGCCTTTGTTTTTTCTGAATCCTTTTTGTTCATCACATAAAATATTATATTTACATAAAAACTTATTTACTGATTCATAAATTATCTTTTCGAGGGCTTTTGAAAATATGGGAATTAGGGCCATGGGTCTACAGTTAACTAAACTCTCTTCATCGAAAAGCGGTTTTACAATAACTGTTTTTAGACCACCGGGGAATATTCCAGAGGAAATGCATAAATTTATAATCTGGCTTATGTGTAAGGCAATATTATTAGACACGAATTTTATAACTTTTGTATCTATACCATCATACCCAATGCTGTTAGTATTTTTTAGTGCCTGTATTACCCTTATTACGTTTTCAGGTAGCACTGGAGACATAAAAATCGAATGCGTGTTGCTAATTAAACCAGTAGGTACACGTGTTGGTCGAGTATTAGATAGTACCTGATCAATGAAGAAATTATTAAATGCATTTGCAGTTTCTGACGGATTACTAATGACGGTATCTTGAATTTTGATTTGACATATTGGCTCGACACCGCTTATTTTGTTATTTATGATACGCCAAGACGCTTTTGACTTGTTACTAGAAGTATTTATAAAGTAATTATTTTGTGCTCTTTGGGTTAATTTAATTATTTTTTTGAATTTCAAGTAGTTTTCTGTGAGTTGAATGTATTTTTGTTTTCGACTGAAGACTCACGTCTGTATTTCCACAACAAGTGTCGCTGTCTTTTACTGCATACGCGTATACTACGAGATACCCATTTAATACTTGGATTTGGTTTGATGGTCACAACAACTTGGATGGAGAACAAAGATCTTACAGCATTCTAAAGTGTTCCAGAAAGTAATCATATGCTTCGTTTGCGTTCTCTGTTAGGTATATATCCGAGAAAGAAAGACATTGGAGATAGTTTTTGAACCTAACTAAATTTTCGGTGGACAAATCACGTTTCTTAATGCCCCAGGAACTGATTCTACAGGTTCTTTTTACTTTTACAAGTCCATTATTTCACACTCAAATTTTAGTTGAGAACTACAAGTAAAATTATCAAGACAACTGTTACTGGATAATCTAGTCGTTGCCGCAGTTCTAAATTAAGATTGTACCCTAATAGAAAGTATTCAAAATCTTTGGTAACGTTGTTTCTTTTTAAGATATCTATGTTGAAGTCCCCCCACACACAATAATTTTTTTATTTGGTTTTATGCATATCGTTTCCAGGAGCATGTCCAAGTTTTCATAAAATACAGTTATTTTATTTAGTTTTGGAGGTCTATAAATACAGATAATATTTAATCTCTGTTTGCCAAGTTCTATTCCGCAACTTCGAAAGCGTTTGTTTTTGATTGCCGTGAGATGACCGTTAAGTTCTTTATATTCTAGATTCCTTTGAATAGAATGCAATCAAAAATCCTCCACGGTTTTTTGATTGTCTTGCATAACATGCAGCTAGTTTGTAATTCGGTAGGTTTAATAATTTTTCATGACCAAGCATAATGAAGTGCTCGGTAATACAAACAACATCTATGTCTTTTAGCTTCCTGGATAATTCTTGAAGGTGGACAGTAAGTAGGTCAGTCTTATTTAAAAGACCAGCGATATTTTGGGGTATGATATTTATGTTGTTATGGACGAAAAAAAATCAGAGTTGCTTGTAGTTATATTTGCTCCATTAATATTGCTAGGCGGTGTCTCCGAACATACGATATTTATATCGGTCCATTCACAGGAAAGTTCATTCAATAATGTTTTTAAGTTTTGGAAGATATTCAGCATTCCTTTGTTATTAATGCCAGTGTACCAGAAGAACATGTCATAAGATAATTTTAGATTGGAGTCGAACAGCCAAGCATAGTTATGATTTTGATTATCTATGTATAACAAATTGTTGACCTTGTCTACGGTGGTCATGCTACGGGGGCAGGAAATTAACATTCTGTCTCTTGAGAATACGGATTTAAATTAGTCTATTACAGATATGAAATAGCAAAAAAAGCTTTCAAAATAGTAACCAGTGAGGCCTCCAACAAAAAACACAGGAAAAACAAAGATAAAACACCACGCATAACTAGCATCCAGGATATGAGTCAAAAAACATGACATGACTCTTGTTCACTTGTTGTTTCTTGTTCTTGCTCTCTTGTTCTCCGAGAACACAGAATAATGACGTAACCAACATAGTACCACCCTATATATCTCTCCCCGAAAAGAACAAACTTTGTATCATAAGCAGCAACAAAACTAAGGGATTATTACCAACAGCAGAAGATACATTCGATAACAAGCAATTATGCCACTACCTGACACCTAATTAAAGACAGGCTGGTGAGCTGAAGACAATTCTAATTTAAGTTTTGCTATCTCATTTTTAAGATCAGACATCTGTTTATCATTTTCATCGTCGGACAGATTTGGTAAACTGTTCGTATATTGTATATTGCCATCTAGTGTCAAATTATTGCAACTACTATTACTTTTGTTGATTGACGATGATCGGGATACGAGGCATGGATTGAGAAATTGTCTTCCGATATCGAAACGTGATATTCTCCAAGAAATCCATCATTTATATATCCTTTATTTATTTTCTTACACACTAATTACATTTTTAAATATTTCTTAACAAAAACCATATAAAAAACATTTAAAAATATAAAAATTAGTAGCCCACCGGTATCGGGAACAGGGTCCAAGCTACCGGTGGTCAGGGCTCCAGAGAGAGGAACCTCCTAACAATACGAGCCGTGTCCAGAAGTACCGCTTTCTGAATCAAGCCCTTGATCCAGCTGCCTAACGAGAGCCTCCTCAGGTATTGGTCGAGGCTCTTGGCAATTAAGCCATGGGCTGATACGACTATCGGCACAATGATCGCTGAGTCCACATCCCACATGTCGACAACCTCGCGAGCCAAGTCAAGATACTTGATTTTCTTATCTTTCTCGGCTTTCACGAGGTTCTCATCATGCGGGACCGTTATGTCAACAATCATTGCGCGCCGCTCTGAACGATCCACCACCACTATATCAGGCTTATTGGCTACAATAGTCCTGTCAGTGATGATGGATTGATCCCAGTACAATGGAAAATCCATCATTATTATTATAAATTATAAATTTATTTTATTATTATTACTAAATTTTATAATAGACCTATAGTAAATAATAAAAGCTTGTCTGAAGCAATTTTTAGTAACACTAAAAATGATTAAACCTTAATTGTAAAAATGCTGTCTTACTAAAGTAACTAAAGGGGTCTTTATGAAACTTTAAAAAATTAATGTTTTGTTATTTTATTTTTAAATAAATGTTTATTGGTTTTACAATGGTCTTTAAACATCTATAATAGTTTTCATCAATCGAGACAATACAACAACAAGTACAATTGAAAAGTCAAACGAACTTACCTGTAAGTGAAGTTCGACGGTAATTAACCGTATAACCCGACCCAGACTTTCTATGGTATACAGTTATATGAGCATGGACCCTATGTTGTAAAACCAATAAATCGCTATGAACTTAATGAAGATAGTTTACGGAGGCAGATGGCAACACAGTAAGGTTGCGCTCGGAAATAAGTTTTTTTATCTTTAAACTTTATGTGACGTCGCAGACTAAAGCCGAGACTACAATAGTTTTCTGAATCATCTTCGGACAATACAACAACAAGCATAATTACCATCGAACTACACTTACAGGTAAATTCGTTTGACTATTCAATTGTTACCTACTTCTACTCAAATGATCATCGTACCTTGAGCCCCAACTCGGTCTCCTTCAGAGACCTTCGAATCTCCCCCATGAGGTTGTTCATTCGTTCACACTCCTGAATGGCTACGATGGTGAAAGGAGTCAACTCCTCCACTCTCCCCATCAGTTCCGCCAGATTGAAAGGCTCAGGTACTCGGTCCAGGATGTCGTCCAGCATTACTCGGATCTGAATAAATGTTACTATTGATAATATGACATACCTACTAGTAAAGGTACTTAAATTCAGTCATTAAACATTTGAAAGACCCGGGCCGCGTGAAAGGCCCGCGCCGCGAGCTGCTGCGAGACTTTCAAACGATACTATGCATTTCCTAACGGAGATAAAGCATAAAATGGCTTGACAGTGAAACTGCGCTGCCGACCTATGCCACTTCGTTGTGAATTGTCCCTAATAGTTGACTTTTAAATTCCCTTTATTGAGGTACTGCCCTTACTTTAGCGTTATAGTGTTTCTCTAGTTATTTTCAAGTATCGAGGGTGCGTTTACGAACATTTAAACACATATAGTTACAAACAGCCAGATCCGGAACAACTACTACTACTGCTAGGACTTCAGGCTTGACTGGTAGAAAATGCCTATGGCATTAAGTCCGCCTCTGTACTTTGTGCTTGTAGTGTTAAATAGATGAACTACTTGTAGGTGATCCGTGCGGGGATTGACTCCTCGAAACGCAGCGCAGCAGCCAGTCGCTCAGCCATTGCGCCCACCGTGCCGTCGTAATTGTATAGTACAATACTACATGGTTCCTTGGGCGATCGAACTTTATTGGAATCATCGCCGCCATCTTGTTCTCAATACAATTTCCACAGGCAATTTCACGAATGTTTACCAACAGCGCCCTCCTGATAATGTCTTTTAAGCGCCAAAAGTACCTCACTGCACTATTTACTTGTATTGATAAGTGTTGCAAACTTCAACCCAGAATTTCATTTGCAAAAAAAATGCAATTTTTATCTGAAGTCACTTACTTCAGCTTGCAATTCTTTTTTCTACTGAATTTCTGAATTCAGGTTTAGGTGTTTATCAGCTAATAGTAAGTAAAGATTGCAAGATACCGTTTCTTCTTTACTTGCACCTCCTCCTGCCTGGGCGCCTGCATCTCTCGGTTGCATTTCAAACACCACCTATTAATATGAATAATTTATTTAAATCGCGAATCTCGTCAGGTAACTATCGTATCCCGTAGAGTATAATTAACATAAGTCATCCTCCTTCCTGAATTATAAGTTATGGAATCAGGTGTCCCTTTGCGGAAATCCACAACATTAAAATTTTTACAAAATATTTAGTATTCATTCTGCAAATAGATGCTAGGCTTGGATGCAAGGTGTAGAACCGCTCCCGCCTGCAAAAATATGCAGCATATGCAGTAAGTGCAAAAGTAAGCATACTATATGCAACCCGAACCTATTCTCGACGTATGTATCGCCACTCTCACGCTGATGTGTTGAATACGCAGTTCGCGGGGTCGCGGGTGGCGGGATTGACTTCCGTAAGCCATTTGATGCAAGCGCTGCCGCGGCACCGCTCGCTGCGCTCGCTCTATGCTCGATAGAGAATAAACATTTTTAATCTTATACGAGTACCTTGAACAGTCTCTGGGAGACGGTGGTTAGGAATCCTATTTCAGCATTGGGATGCAATCCATATAAGTAAGGTGTTTCATCGGGTAAGAAGTCGTCGATGTAGGCGTGGTAGCCGACGTAATCTGAGTTCGGTGGCGATATGAAGGACGGAGCTAGTTGCAACTCACCGTCCACCTGGAAAAAAGTTCAAAAATAAATACAGGGTGTAAGGGACAGCCCTCCACAAACTGATGGAGTCAATTCAGTATATCATACTAAGATGACCGGTAAAAGAAATTATTTCAGGAATGTTATGGAAATCCAATAAATTGTTTTATTTCCTCATACTCAATGTATCGTTACCGTGGCAAAACACACGTAGCGAACGGCAAGCGCAACGACACAGGAAGGGCGGAAGGCAGGAAGTGAACAGCTGATTTCACGCGTCGTTCGTTAGAGTATTTCAACATCCATTGTTGGATTTTTGATTTAGCCGTTTTTTTTACATAAATGGAGTGCTGCTTACAGGGAATGTAATTTTACATTGAAATAAAGGAATAGTAAATGAAAAAAAAAAAATAAAAAAAATGGGAGAAAATTTCAGTGGAATATGATTCAAAATAAGGAGCTGAATGCACATTTATTGACATTTTTTTATGCTTGGTTCTAGAGTCATGTGCTGAGTGTTTAAATTGGTATCGGTCGGTATGTTAGGTTGCTGTCACTGAGAAATCTGTCAAAATTACAGCGATCTTTATTCTCGAAACAAAGAAGTTATTGGTCTGTTGGTGTCAGAGCTAAAATAGCCGTCAACGAACTATAGTCTATCATGCGACTGACCAATTCCGCCTGCATATATTCGAGTAAGAAGGTGCGACAGAGCCGCCTGTCCCAGTCATCGGTGATGTGGCCGCCATACATGATCTCTCCGAACAGATAGCGCAAGTCTTCCCATGGCACTCGAGGATTCGCCTCCAAGTAGTTGTACAGTACGTACACGCAGATCGTCAGGTCGCCGAAGTTGAATGGATACACTCTGTAGAAAGATATTAATTTCTAAAATAACATAGCGAAAGTAGAAATACGCTTGATGGCTATGAGTCCCTGTTTTGGCATAACTTATCAAATTTCGTAGTAGGTATATGGCCACGCTAATCGCGTCTGCTGCGTTTATTGTAAGTCCTCCAATGTCTGCAAATCCTTACATCTGCATGTAAGGACACTTTGGACATTCTAACCGGGCCATGGTCTGATCAGTCGAGCAGTCCTATCTGATGAAATGTGCGATCCAAGCACCAAATCAATATCAAATCGTATCTCATCTACTTAGTTAAGTCAAAGTATCAAATAGTATCTCATCTATTTTCAATCATCTAATCGGAAAATACCATAGGTATTTTGGTGGGGGCATGTTCCGTTATCATAACGAAACGTATTACAAAGAATCGAGCTTCACGTACGTGTGTGCACGACGTGCACGTAGCAGTAATGAGATGCTGATATTTCCGGTTGTCATGCACGTATGTACTTTTCAAAACCTAGAGTGGCACGAGGTTGTCTCTGGTCACCCTGACTGGCCGATTTTCAAAAAGTCAAAAATTACGCAGCGGTTCTGTCACTTCGTGTCCTACCTCCGACCAACGTGCACCTCGAGTGAACGCCGTTAGCTCAGAGGTTGTTATGGGTCTGATACCCTTACTTGAAAACGTTGCTGTTGAATTAATGGCTAGGCGGAGAAAAGAAGTTTGATACGAGTATAAAACCAAATCGGGTCGCGCCGGTCGGAGAGGGCTTTGCGAGTAATCCAATGAGGTGTCAATTGCGTCGTTCGAGCAAAAACGAGGTTAATGGTGTATTTTTAGCTTTGTTTGTTAGGAGTAAAGAACCTCCCTAGTATACACGTACCTGTTCCACCCTTGTGGGCCGAATTTTCGTCTCTCAGCAACGACGGCATGGAAGTAACATAGAGCAAACAAAACAGATTTGAACTCCGCCTCCTTGCTACACATCTCCATAGTCTCCTGACTGAAGCAGTCCAAAGCCTGTGGACAGCGTTAAGGAAGGGCTTAGTACAGTGACGGGCATAAAACTTCAAACGCTGTCTTCTCCTACAGTAGGTTAGATTTCAATCAGTAGATTGAAATTAAAAAATGTAACAGTGAAAGGATCCTGGAACCCATACTATCATGAAATAGGTCTTATCTCGAAGTTTTATCCGGTATTTATTTACCTTTGAATTTTGCTTAGTGTATAGGTCACAGACAATCTATAGTATACCTAGGCATTCTGTAGAATATTAAAAAGTTCAGTAAAGTATGAAATAAAATTTATTCTATACTTTGCCTAGGCATTATATACAATACCGAACCTTCAGTCGGCAATGTGTTGAATAGTCGGATGGCGGGATTGACTTAAGTAGGCCATTTGATGCAATCAATTGCTGACCGGTGCCGCGGCTCAGCTCGTTACGTTCGCTCGGCTCGCGCGCGTTTGCTCAAAGTCCTAACCTAACCTAACCCATTCATTTGGTTGAGGTGAGGTTTATTATTGCGACAATGTCACAACGTTTGCCCACAGTATTTCGGTAAGCCAAACTGATTGTATTTTTAATTTAAATTCGATATTTTCTTCATTTGAAAATGTCGTGAGGAAAGTTTTGGAGTATGAATGTGGATGGACTGTGTAAAGAATGATATGGCAAGAAAGGAGGTGTTTGATGAGATGTCAAATAATAGAAGAAGTATGGAAGAAGAAGACATGCTGCGCCGACCCCAAATGAATTGGGATAAGGACAAGAGAATGATGGTGATTTCCGTCATTTTATACTTTACCTGATCTCTCCTCAAGGCATTCTATACAATGCCTAGGCATTGTATACATTGACTAAGCAGGGTATATAATGATATACGATAAATGAAATATTTTATACATTGCCTAGACGAGCTCAGCGTTGTATAGAATGACTACAAGGTTTCCGTAGAATGACTGAACAATTTGGTGCTCTTGACTATATAAGACGACGGTCGATATTGCACGTCGACGTTAGGGCACCCAACCAGTTTGGCAGCTTATACTAATTTGATAAAATAGCAAAAGGAGCGTCATTTGTGGCGCAAAATGAGGCATTATTCTATTGGCTCAAACCTATTCTAATCTTATATATTAAAAATAAAAAGTTAAAGCGTTAACATATTTAAATGTCATATTCAGAATAAAAAGTTAAAGAGTTATGGCCAGGCATCTCGTCTTAGAGCTATTTAAAAAAAGCCTATAGCATACCTTATGCAAGTTGGACCACATGCCGATAGGAGGCTCATTGGTTATTTTGATGGACGACTCCAAGATTCCTTGCGGAATTATGTGGTAAACAGCATCAGGGGCCGGCTCAGCACTTAAAAATAACCTATAAAAAAACCCAACAGTGAATAAAATAGATTATTAAATCTTGTTAACAATGAAGTATTAGTAATGAATAGATCTGATGATTCTATGCTACATACAAGGTGTGAACAGACCCGACTGTGAACCGACACGACTTTTTTTGGGTTGAAAAATCATGGGCAACATTAGGAATGTGTGGCAATGTGTAACGCACTCAAAACATGTGCTGATGGATCCATTAAATAGTACAGGGATCATGTACGAATTTATAGCAATATCATCAAACAATTGTAATTAAAAAAATATTTATTAAAAAGTTGGAACTTAGACCTCCAATATCTCCGTAACTAGAAGGTTCTTCGGTACCCAAATAAAATCTGCCTAGCCTTTTCGTAACTATGTTAGGGTCGGCTTCCAGTCTAACAGGATGCAGCTGAATACCCGTATTTTACATGGAGCGACCGCCTATCTGACCTCCACAACTCAGTTAGTACTGGGTAATACGTTACCCCTTGGCAAGACTGGTTGTCAGGCTTTTTGAGCCACTAACTAACTGTAACGATTGTCAAAGCTCTACAAATGACAGCCGGGACCAACGGCTTAACGTGCTTTGCATAGCACAGAGGAAACTCAGTATGTAATGGGTGGTCACCCATCCACAGACCAACCAAGGCAAGCACTGCTTTACCTAAAGATCGATCCGAGCAGCTGTTATTATTTAGCCACGAGCTCCTCAGGTACCCAAATAATAAAAGCTTCTATAACTAAGTTTTAATACCAAAGAGCGAGATAAAAGGCCTATAATGGTGGCCAGTGACTGTTTGTACTATAAAGGTTTTTAACAGAGCGTTTTGTTTCTATGAGATTAAAGAGCCATTTAAGTTCTATAATTTAGCTCGTAGAGCGCTTTCAGGACCATACAAAAGAATCCTTAAAGTGTTGCACTGTAATAGATATGAAAAACAACGATTATGGTACTATTTAGTACTATAAAATTGTCAGTAGTAAGGTCGTCTGACCTTACTGACACTTTTATGTATCTATTTTGCACTAATAATGCGTGAAAATAACTTTTATAGAACTTACAAGTATTCTTATTTTTTATTGCACACAAAATAAGAGAGATACATAATTACAACATATAGCTAGAAGCAAAAATTGTAGCAGTATAGAAAACACTATTACATGATTAATTTGCACTATAAAGTACCTTGCACAATCATTACGTAACCTTTTAGCTGCCTAAAAGATCTCTCAACATTGCTATGGGGCTAGTTCTGTTAAGGTCATGAACACTCTTCTATAGTACTAAATAGTACAATAGCGACCAACACCATTATAGTACTAAACATGAACACTAATTAGCAGGTTCTAAAACGTCCTCAGGACTTTTGCGATACCAAATTTAGTTACAATAAAAAAAAATGATCGTAATGACGGAGAGAACAAGTGCCTTTCGACTTCATTAAAGGTCTGTTTACACCCATTATTATAAACCGACCTGTAGTCATCCGCAGGATTTTCGAAGGTCTCTTCCATTTTCTTTTCAAGTGCTGGGAGCCACTTCTGGACCAAGTGAATGTTTTGCAAGATGACCCAGTGGCCGTTAACTGAAGCGATACCCATGGCCTCTTCAGCGACCACCTCCTGACCTTGTCCCAAAGACACGATGTGGAAATTCTTCTTTTCAGTCGCAAAGCCTACTATACGACCCAACTTTTCTAAATCCTGTAAATAGGATTTAATCTAATTCATTTTAAAATTAAAAAAAAAGAAAATACATTCATATTCATTTAGCCGAGTCTAAGGGTTTTACCACACCAATCGATCGATCATCGATCGATGGCATCGAGCGACATCGGTCGACTTTGATTGATTGGTGATTTGGCCGTTTTCTATAACTTACTTACGCATAACTGTTAGTTAATATGCCTGTCTCTAGTATATCGGTGTTTCTATAAACAAAGTTAGCAAGGAATATCCTATCCACGTCACCTAACTGTCTCTCGGAGGGTCGACCGCCTACCATAGATAACTTTATTCATAGAAAAAACAAAGAGAGCTTTTCTGAAACGGTTTGATTTTTACTGTCAATAAGCTAAATGTCAAACGGTTACTGTTGATACCTACCTTTCTATTTCGGGAGATAATCAAAAGTAACCGACCGTATCACGCAGTGTGTGTTGTATAAATGAAGACAACGAGTGTTACAAAATGATAATGATATGTGGGAAGCCGGTGTATTCGATTCTGACCTAAACATTTAACAAAATTTTTGGTTTTTCCGTCATGTGTCGTTTTCGTGGTTTTCGGGGTCGCTGATAATGAAAATGAAGTCAAAATGAAAATCGAAGCTGGCGCCGAGGAAAGTTTTTGGTTTTTTTTATCATCGACCTGAAAACCACGAAAACGACGCCCATGACGGAAAAACAAAAAAAAATCCTCGGCGAATTACGAATTTATAATTTCGTAACTTGAAAATGTGAATTTTAATTAGTGCAGATCTTTTAATGAAAATAGTGTCAAACGAAAAGGTTTATGTTTTAAAACAATAACTCAAGAGGATTTAGGTCGACAAATTAAAAAGTTTAGAAAATATGATGAAAATTGGAAATTGTAAACGAAACGCTTCGGAGGGATGCGCCATGGACTTAGTATAATAAACTGGACTGAGCATTCTACCAGAAAACCGTGACAAGAGAGATATTTATAACAGAGCATTTTGTCTCTTTCTAATAAGGTGACCAAGCATTTTTATAACAAAAAAGAAATTTCGTTTTGACAGAGATAATTTGTGTCCTAACCGGACACATAATCGGTTATTAAAATAGTGAAATAATAATTTATGAGATAAAAAAATTAGAATTTCGTTGGGGACCACGGAATTTTCATGCTCTTTTTCCGTTTGCTCTGATGAATTGGTGTTTGGGTATTCAAATGGAGGGAATAAAACTAAGAGTGTGAAAAACATTTATAAATTAAACATGGCTAAACTTAATTGTTTTGTGGAGTTTCTGCCGTAAGCCAATCTTACTGCCTAAGTTTCTCAATGCATAACATTTCGCATGATGGAATATTCTTAAAAATACGAATTAGCCAATGATTTTGTTATGTAGTTGTAATTCTTGTGGTTCTTCATCCGTTATACATTGGATAGAATCATCATCATCATCATCATTTCAGCCGAAAGACGTCCACTGCTGGACATAGGCCTCCCCCAAGAAGGGGGGTTTTGCCATAATCGCCACGCTTGGCAGGCGGGTTGGCGGGTTGGATAGAATGTGGTGGACTAATTAGATGATTGATGGGGAATCGCATTGCCTTTTTGTCTTATTTCCTCTTTCGATGGAAAACTGTAACAAACAAAAGTAATGCTATTTCAATGATGCGATACATAGGTACAAATTATATTTCTCATGCGCATAATATTACCAGTTTTAATGAAAAATACCCGAAAGCATTGTCTTTCGTCTGCAAAACGTCTAAGGCATGGTCACACTAATCATTGTTAGTAAACAAAATCTATAATATTCCTTACCTGTGAAATGATATGCCACAATCACCATATGATTCACTTTTACATGACGTGATATAACACTTTTTAACCATTTTAACAGTTAAAATAAAAAAGGACCGTAGATAAATGTTATAAATTTCTCAAAACAACTTATGACGTCAAAAAAGCCGCCTCAACAACATAGATGACAAATTACTGTGTAATTACATAATCAGTATATAATAGCTTCCAAATAATCATACTTATATTTAATTTAACTTAAAATAAATGCGGTCCCGTGCGAGTCGCACGGGACCGGTCAATGTAGCGACGCTTAGGGGAGGCCTATGTCCAGCAGTGGACGTCTTTCGGCTGAAATGATGGTGATGATGATGATGAAATAAATAAGAATAATATCCAGATTGTAAACCTATAAAAGAAAATAATTAAAACTTATCGTAACGTTAAAAACATATATACGTAACTTATTTTACTTGTGATGTGATGTGACCGCCGGTGTAATATTTTCTACCATCCTTAAAATTTTTATGTGTTGGCAATTGAGTGAAAGGGACAAACGGCTCCCTTATCGCTATCTCTCTCGCCTCGGTTATGATAGCTTAACAAAAGTAAACCTAAAGCGTGACCAGTAAGGTTAATTTTTGTGTGTTACGAATGTGTTGTTACGAATGTCGCAGAACTCAGTCCTGTTTGTATACTAAGTCCATGGGATACGCTTACAGGATAGCGGTTACAGGTGCTACCTACCGTTTACGTCAGATAGACGTTTGACATTAAAGTTATAGAAACAGCAGTTACAGTTAATTTTTCTTTAACTGTTTATCTGAGACAGCAACTTTCCGTAAAATGTTAGTAAGTTATTGAAAACGGCCGATAGAAACACAACATATTCTACAAACAGGAGATACACGGACAAAACAAAACAAAAACAAAAATGTGTGCCTCACGGCTGCGCCAAATAGGCCCATTTCAGAAAACAACTGGTTTAATCAAACCAGTTGCTAAACAAAGAATATTATGTCTAAAAATAAATAAACAATGTATGTCCCAGGTTACCTTCAATGGATCGACACCGGCCGAAAGAATAAAAAACATAGCTGTAGTGGAATTGCTCTCCTCGTAAGATTTATGTAACGGTGGCGTACGGGCCTCAACGTATTTCGTGCCCAAAATTTCTTCGCAAAATGCACTAAAGAAATGGAAAAAGGGGTGTTTTTATATTTTAAAAAAAAAAGTGATTAAAGTTACTGAAACCTAGTCCAAAGTCTACTCCGGCACGACGAAATACAGTTTTCACAATAGTCAAAGATTCAGCTGAAACATTTCTGTTCAGTTGAATCAGTAAAGTAACTATTCCACGCCGAAGCATTAGGTTAATTTAGTAATACGTTTTAAGTAATATAATTCAACAGGAATGTATTGAAAACTTGCAATTTCTTACAAATGAAGAGATAAGTAATGACATCCTGCTTTTGCGTCGGGGGTTCTTTTTTTTCTTTTTCTTTTTTTTTTTTTTAAAAACGTTGCCCCACACTAGGAATTTCTCCTGTATCGTGGGTGCATTTACAAACATTTAAACTCACATACACAAACAGTCAGACCCGGAACAACTACCTGAAGATCATACAAATTTTTGTTCCGTGCGGGGATCGAACCCGCAACACGCAGCGCAGCAGCCAATCGCTCAGCCACTGCGCCAACCGTGCCGTCAAAACAAGACAAATGTTAAAACAAGAATAATTGAAGTGGTTACTATGGTGGCGGTTTTGATGAACTGAGTCTTTACAGACGAGTTTCAAGCAAGTGTATAACCGTACGTAGATGCATAAGACATTCTGTCAGGACGCAAGGCTCGCATTATGCATAGGCGCTGCAACGATGTTTTGTTCTTCCACTCCCCCGGTAGCTTGTCTCTCTCGGGAGCTTCGCCCTCAGTGTATTTCTGCCATCTGATTAATTTTAGAAATCAATAATTAATTTAATACAATCGTAGAGAAAATAGATTTGTGTGCAAATAAACATTTTGTACCGTATTTGAATCCGACCGCAAAAAAGATGGGAAAGGCCGGTTACGACGAATTGAGATATAACCTAAATACCTTTTGACTGCTCCCTCAATATCTTTGTCGAGACTATCGAAGGCATCCATCTTGGAGAGCGCTATGATACCGCCCCAGCTCAGGTTGGTTAACCAGGGGTACGGAGAATTATCCGGCGCCACCGCAAACTTCAGCAGAAAGTCTAACTCTGACGAGTTCACTTTACCTTCTGCTTGCAGAACCTGATGAAGTATGATGTAAGGATTAACAGTCCTTACTTACTTTACACTGATAGATCTATCTGGTTACTGAAGTAATTATTTTGTATGATGTATAAATAATATTATATTTAAATTGCTCTAAGCATTTTAATTGTTCGCAAGTTTTCACGTTGTTCCGGAGTTGTAAAAAGAACCTTATTTCGTGCATATCGCACCTCATTTTACACTTGCAGCCTGTGGGTACATTACACTCAAAAATCGTACAGCGCCCTTCGCGTTCAATATAATAATGCGTTCCGGGTATTGATGGGGCTGTTCCGCTTCTGTAACGCATCAGGAATGTTTGCTGATGCCCGAGTCGATTGTTTCTACACCACGATGCGAAAAAGATGCGCTTCCCTGGTGCGCCGCGTGCGGGCAGTGAGTTATTAGTAGACTGGACTGTTTGTGTGTGAATCGTTGCTGCAAGCGTTCTATATCGGTGTTGAGCTTGTAGCAGTGATTCTTATATCTATATATAAGGCAGTTTCAGGTTAAATGTGTAGGTTAAGTTTACTAACATAGTTGTTAAGAAGTATTGTTACCATAGAGTAAAGTAATATAACGGGTATAGAGAGCCCTCTCGCAGAAATTTTTGAAGACCGCTAATGTCAATTGATCGTATAAACAGCGCCATCTATTATCGCCATCCACAAACTTGTGATATATATAGCTATAAATACTCTGCCTATGGATTAGTACCTACTGCTTGCACTTTAAGGTGGAAGCGCCAGGGTAGCCCGCGAAATTCAAATTTTCTTACGTTTTTTGCTGTTTGCAGGTCAGTTTCAGGTTGCATGTTGATGAAAAATGAGTCGCATACAACCTGACTGACCTGCAAATTGATAAAAATGTGAGAAAATTTGTATTTTGCTGCCTACCCTGGCGCTTCCACCCTTATTAGTCTACTTGTTTTCAAGTTGACAAAATTTTACCTACTTCATTTTTGTTTTTTTCTTTATTAACAAAATCATAGTAAAACTTTATCAAATTAAAGACAAGCAAATTAGGAAGGAAGCATCAATTTTAAAAGGTACACAGTGGATACATAAAAAAAAACTTTCCTTTTACAAAATTACTTATTTATTTGACTTATGTTTATTTTTATAAGCTTGCGCTCCTGTTTTAATTTCATCCTCACCATGGTATGTGATTTTTCCAGACAAAATCCGGTTAATTGAACGACACCAACTATATATAAGCATGTGTCTATTGTATTGTATTGTCTTCAAAATATTTTATTAATATTTTTTTATGTGTTTCACAACTGAATGGAAAATCAACAAATATGTCAGTAAAAAAATTTATTCTATTTTTTAATTTTTTTTATTGGAGCATCTTTTTTTAGAATGTCTGTCACTAAATTTTGAATTTGGACAAAACATTTTTCCATATCTTTTGATGGGTATATTAAAGATTTTTTACCTTTTAATATTCCTTGGCCCCTATATATTCATTTCATTTGCTTTTAGGATCGCCATATATATCTTTTTTACAAATTTTGCAGCTTTTTGATACATTTTTAATGCATTTTCCCAGAACCCACCCACACACGTAATTGCCCTGACCAGCATCATTAACATTTGTATTTAAATTGATGAAAGGCACCACAATTTTGTCTTCTATGCTTTCAGAAAATTGTGGTGTCTCCTCATCAATGGGACTGGGAATATCAGAAGTTGAAGAAATATTTTCTCTTACAAAAAAATCGAGATTCTGCAAGCAGCCATCATCATCTTTTTCGCAGTTTGCATGCAGAGAATGGGGGCGAGTTAAAATTATTAATTAAGAGGGACTTAAAGGCCCGTTCAAATGCAACCGTGTCTGGTGCCATATTCCTCGCCCCATAACTTCTGATATTCCCAAAGAAATTCTCTAGTGGGTCCTGGGTGAAATTACGTGTTAGCATAGCATCAAATGAATATGATTGGGACAACAATATCCATAATTGTTGCATTCCTTCAATTGTATGTATGAAGTTTTTTATAGATGGTATAGCTTTCGTTTCAATTACACGGATTTTGTTATTTTTGTCTTTAATTTTCTTAATAAATGTTACAGTTTTTAAAACTTTTATAGCATTCCTCCACAAATCATGGTGTATTACTTTGTCGTACACAACCTTTATATGTTTTGCCATCAGGCACATGAAAAGTATTAGAATTTAATTAATCAAAAAGATTGTCCATTAGTTTAGTAAATTTTACCAAATTTTGGCATTCTCTCGAAATGTCTTCTCTTGCCACGAGATGTCCTGCAGTTGCTGCTAATTTGACTGAAAATTTGGGCTGCTGATTTCACTTTAATTTTTCTTATTTTGTTGACATAGATGTGCTCATCTGTGAGTCTCAGCAGGCATTTCACCTCTCCATACGATTTATCAGCTTCATAAGTTTGCTTATAGTATTCCCATTTAACAGTCTTTTCGCACTTCTCTTCAAAATAATAATATTTTAAATCTTTTGTAAGTAAATTGTTGCGAACTCCTTTTAATAAATGTGGAACATCAAATAGAGGAATTACTTTTGTTTTCCCTATTTCAATTATTTCAGTCTTCCATTCCTTTCCCGCTTTTAAATATTTTATTTTTGTATCTTCTACCAACTCATTTATCACACTCACATTGTCTGTGCTTTGGTCACAGACAGTACATATGACCTTTAATCCCGTACTACGTACATACTTTACGACTTTTTGCAGCATTTCTTTCAATTGAGCCTTATTCATGGAGTTGGTGAAATAATATGCGACGGGTTGCTTGAATTTCTTTCTTAATCCCATGAACACCAACACATGGTCTGCAATTTTTTTGCCATCCAGTGTGAACCCCCGAAGCTGGTCTTTTGCAGCGTTATAGTGGATTTGAGGGGAAATCGACATTTCGTCGAAAATTAGCTGCATAACCGGTCTTCTGGACATAACTCCTTGATGGTATTTTTAATTTTTATATGAATACATTTATTCAGCCCTGACAATTAGACAATCATTACCAAATCAATAATTCACTGTGTTGCTATTGTAATTATTACGCAACTTGTAATTTACACAAATATTTGAAAATAATTATAGTACGAGTTAAATAAATTGATTAGGTGATAAAAATATATTTAACAAATAATATTTTCTTTCACAAATTATATTTGAATCAATAGTGTCGCCATCTATGGTATCCTAAAGTAACTAATTGTTTTGGATGGCGATAACAGATGTCGCATTTTGAAAAAAAATACCTCAAATCTATCAATGTATGGAACTGTCCTACCCCTGATTGTTACTAACATTTTTAGTCCTGTTACTTGTTGATAAAATATAAATATAATAATAATAAGCTCTTCTATCCGTTATCGTCAGCTACTTTTATTTGTGGCTAGGTGTAAATTAGGTGAAGAGCTAACGACTGATAGGGTGTGAATTAACAAAAGCGAATGCCTTAGAGAACCTTGTGTTTGCATGTTCTAAGGGCATTTGGCTCGCTATCACATACATACAAGTGATTCAGACATTTCGTGCTTCAAACTATCTTCAAGTTAGCGTATACGAACGTAAAAAGAGACACCAGTATGAAACGGCTGTAAGGCGGGAACTGCAAGCATTTAGAAAATTGGCAACCTGCAGCGTAATAAGGAACAGGAAGACGAGCTTGTCACACTCAAAGAGTCCTCGGCTGGTGTACACGAATACTGAGTAGGTGATGCTGTCCATCAGGTTGGCGACTCGTTTATCCAGGTCATCGGCGGCGTCGGCCTGGATAAGGGCGGACTTGAACACCACACTGTACGCTTTTAGCGAAAACTGGTACATCGGGTTGATCTTGTACAGGTCGTTTAAAATGAAATATAGTAGGGAAGCCCGGCCAGCTGCACGCCTGAGTGATGAAAACATTCATTTATTAATTTATATTTTTCGATCATTTTTAATTAATCCGTTACGTTTTACTTACCGATATCTTTCTCTAGCTTCGTCAATTTTAACTGCCGTTACTCTGCCCTCTTCCACTTTTATCACAATATCTCCAGCGGTCTTCTTCGTAGTCTCTAAATTAACGACAAGCGCTGAGTCGCTCAGTATGTCGGGACCGGCAGAGGACAGTCGTTTGAGTAGGTCATCTTCTAAACTCTTGAGTGTGATCTTGAAGTCGTTCTGTTGCTTCGTGAGTCCAGAACGTAAATTCTCTAAATCCGGACGCTCAGCTTTGACTACTTCTCCCAGCAGCTGTTCCTCTAAACTATTAAAAGGGTGAAATAGTTCAAGAGTTATTTAGGGGATATGATTGGTAGTACATGGGTCAGTTGGATTGTATCCACCCCATAGCCTAGGAAGCCCTAATTCAAAACCACTAAGACAATATCATTAAAGAGATTACATGTTAAAACGAGACTTGTGAATTTCTTATCATCGGCACAATTTATGTTATGGTAGGTAATTTCTTAGGAGAAGATAGTGATTTTTAGCTTTTTAATTTTGCTGCCAAACGGTGATTGTTCGAAGGTAGGAACAAAAAACTGGAATAATAACCAGTAACGCGCTTACCCGTCCTTGGTGACAGTGAAATTGATGAGGGTACATTGTGCTTGCATCTCAGGTTGGTAGTGTGGGTTAGCCAGCTTAGTTTGAAGAATGAAACGGAAATTCGGGCTGTAATCTATCTCTCTGTCTCCTATCTGAAAGCGTAACATTTATCTATCAAATTCTTCAGATTGTAAAGTAAAATAAAAATTTGAGATGAGAGTTTAAAGAATTTTAAGGCTTCAACACTGTTGCCAGATATTATCGTCTTATGACCGCCGACTTATAGCCGCCGCTATGACGTTATCTGACCGCGTACAAAAGTTGGCGACTTGCGACGGCTTTGGTGAGTTGGAGAAGATTGGAGAAGAGCTAACAGTTACTTTTGGTGAGATAAGGAAGCGACCTCATGAAAAACTTTCTATGAATGAGAAACCGTCAAATAGTGCTAAGGTCGTCTTGTTGTGCGACGTTTGAAAGTGGTTGATGGTGGTTTAAAAATAGTCTGTGACGTTTACGCTAATGCCAGTCTACCAGACGTAATCGATTGAGCTTAACGAAGACTTCAGAGGTACTTCTTTTTAATCGACTTCTAAAAAGGGAGGACGTTATGTATTCCAACAGTATCTTTATTATTTATTTATTCACGCGAAAGCTCGCGCGTGGTCCCATTTAAATTTTAATAACTTTGCTTAGGTACTTTATGAGTAATCTTCGGTAATATATTCGTGTATATGGATGATGTGCTTGAACGTTGATGACTTCAACGAGAATATTCTAGTTTCAACGTAAAATTCATACTTGACCCTTGTCAAGTATTCTTTGTGTAAAATACCACAACTAAAAATGATAAAATAAAAACTTATTTGCAAAAAATAACCGACTTTCGTCGGTGGCAAAAAAGTCAATGAAACAAACAAAAGTCACCAACTTCCGAAAGTACAGTTATTGTACACTTTTTAGTGTTTTTATTTTGGAAGTCGGTTATTTTTTTTTGCAAAAAGTTTTTGTCATAGTTATTTTACTTCTCACAGCAACGATCACAAGGGTCATTGTGATGCAAATCCAAGGTAATATAATTATGACAGGACTGCGTATGCAGTGTCAAATGCTAACAGCCAGATGAGTTGGGGAACACATCTGGCTGTTAGCATTTGTCACTGCATACGTTGGGGAGTTTGTTCCGCCACTTCTTCTTCCCACTCACTCGTAAAAAAAGTGGAAGGCGGTGTGTTTTTTTGATGTCCATAAAGTGACAAATTTGGAAACATGACTTATAATGCTCACCTTGAGCACTTTCCCCTTGCGTATGAGCACTCTGCCGAGCAGCGGCTCGAGCACGGCATCCACAGTCTCCCCGATATTTTCAACTATCAACACTTCACCATTGCTGACCCCGCGCTCAATGCGGTCCAAGTAGTTACGTTGTGTTAATCGTACCACGACCAAAGCCTCACCGTATTTCTGTTTTATCCACTTTAAACCTTGGCTGTAGCAAGAGAGGTAAGATTATTAGCATAATCAGCTATAATGTTCCCACTGCTGGGACAGAGGTCTCCTCTCTATGAGAGGAAGTGTGCTGTAATCCAGTGCGTGTTCGTAGATGTCACATGTCTTTGAATTTTTGGTTCTAGGACATGTCGGTTTCCTCACGATGTTTTCCTTCACAGAAGGTGATGAAATAAATTACACGAAGTGAAGTGCCCACTTACGTCACGTAAGTCACGAGTCGAGGCCGTTACCACTGGTGGTCCACCACTGTTCTCAAACTAATGCAGATTTAGGCCCCGTTTCCACTAAAGCGAAAAGGAGAAGAAAGGGGAATCGACCATTGACATTAGATGAAATCCACATAACGTTCTCACCTATCTTGTGATTGGTCAACCTTGTGTCGTCCCCGCTCTGCTCGTCTCTGTTTTGGTGGAAATTGCATTTATAGTGGTCACAAGCGCGACTGCTGAACATGAGGTCCTGCGTTTGATTCCCAAGTCGTGCAAAGTGTTATTGGATTTTTTAATCACGAATTTCTCAGCCACGGAGTCTAGATTAAGGCCCGGTTGATCGCAATAGGCTCACCCCTATTACATGGGACTTCTTAAAACTTAACTGGCAAAATGTGGGTCTACTATTAGGTACACCTCTGTCAAACCCTTCGAGGTTTACAGGCTTGATGTTATGTTTATGGGTGTTGTGCTTACAGCTGCGGGTCAATCATGAGCGGCCATCGCGCCGAGTTGGTGAGGATGACGGCGTTCTCCGTGCTCATGGTGTCGGTGGGAAGACCCTCGTTGTTCCACGAAGCCACCTGCGCGCTGTCCGTCAGCATCGACAGCACGTCCAGACCTTCCGTAGTCTCGATTTTAGGCTGTGGCATGTAAGTTGGTTTAAAATAATTAAAAAACAGTTGTATAATGTAAAGCAGCTTTTGCCTGCGAATTCATCCGCGTCGAAGAAACGTTTCCTATCGCAGTCTTTCGGTAACACTGTAGATTTACATTCGTGATAAAAATTTTCTATACTAATATTGTCTTTTCAACAAATTGTAGAGGGTTATCTTTTGAACTACTGATCCGATTCTGAAAATTCTTTCACTAATGCTAATCATCTGGGTGAATATCCCCGCAGCAAATTTTACGTGGCCACGTTGAGAATCAAGGTGTTAAATGATAGGATGTATTTTTTTATAGTGAATTATGTAACTTACTACTTTGTTCAAATAAGGCTACATTATATTTTATATAAGTGTGTAAATCATCAGGGAAAAAAAAATCGTCTTAAAATTCAAGTTTAGTGGATTGTCCCAGCTCCATTTTTTGATATAATTGCATTCACCAAAGCATAAGACACATTATCTAAAAACTATTAAAGCATATTGACTGGCCTGTTGGTCTAGTGGTCAGTGACTCTGACTGCTATGCCGGAGGTCGTGGGTTCGATTCCCACCCAGGACAAATGTTTGTGTGATGAGCATGATCATTTGTTCTGTGTCTGGGTGTAATTTATCTATATATGTATGTATTTAGAAATATATAAGTATGTTTATCAGTTGTCTAGTACACAAGCTCTGCTTAGCTTGAGACTAGACGGCGTTGTGTGATAGTTGTGGAATATTATTATTATTATATTATAAAATCTAATTTAAAAGCACATGACACTCGATCAAAGTTTGTCCAAGCAAAAATCGAAATTTTGGTGGCAATTGTTCAACTTACTATATCAAGAAGTTTCGTGCGTGTGCGATCAATCGCGTTTTATTATTTCTCAGTCGTGGGCCAGCACTTGCGCGTAACAAGTATGTAATTAGTGCTGTGATTTTCCGCCAAAAAAGTAAGTATCATCTTGGGAGGGACGGGGGACAAGAATTGCTAAATTTTTGCTGGATCGATTTACTGTTGATTTTAAAGGGTTTTAATAGTAAGCTACATGTAATGATTTGGGTTACGCATAAATCACACGATATTACGACCCCCGAACGAATTTTCAAAGAAATTTTATATGTTTTTTTTTATTTGACTGTAAGGATGGAGTTTATGCCATCTTTTTATAGCCATTTTTATCTTTTTTTTTGCGATACTTCTCTTTGCTGTAGGACGTGGGTGAATTTTGTTCCTTCTTCTTTTAAGTATTAAGGTGCAAACAATACATACACAGTACGTATGTATTGTTTGCACCTTTATAGCTAGTTTTTACGTTGCAAGACAGTTTGATTAGCAAAAAAATAAATGTTATGTACTGGGCAGTAGATACGACCTATTATTATAAGGGTGGCATACTAATGATCAAGTTTCTTATTCATATATTTTTATTTTGTTGCTTTTTAGAATGTAAAAACAGACCAGTGAAGAGAGGCTGCTTAAAAGCATTTCACCATTGTCATGGGGGACTTCAACGCGAAACTAGGCAATCGAGACGACGATGAGCTACAGGTGCTACAATTTGCGATCGGACGTTGGAACCACCAGGGTCACCAACTTTCTAGTTTTATGGAGAAGGTGCAACTAAAAATGAAAATGACTTCATCATGTTAACCAAGAAGCAAATGTTCAATGTTGTATCTGTGTTCAAATCGTTGAAAACACATCAACAATACTGGTGGTATAAAAAAGGCCGTCAAGTTTTTGTCTGGCTGGAAAAACTAGATACCCAATATGAAAGACCGATTTTGTAAGACAAAGACAAAAAGACTGGATATTAAAATAAATTACCGGTATAAAATGTATTCTATATACCCAGGTTGTAAACTATCTGTGTATCAAAATTTCACCCAAATCCAATAAGCCGTTTTTGCGTGATTGAGTTACAAACATTTTAGCATACAAACTTCCACTTTAGCAATAGTTAAGGACTTACGTTAGTCTTAGCGAGTGTGGGCACCCAGTCTTCATTGATGAGCCGCAAGCGGTATTTGCGCATAAAGCAACCCACGTAGGAAATGAAAGCAGTGACTAAGAGCACGTCTCCCGGCAGCATCACACCGGACTCCTTTAGGTTCACCACTGACGCTGACCATCTACACAGCGCAAGAGACCGACATGTTTTAATCTTTCAAGACCAGCGCGTACACGTATGAGCCTGGACGAAGTAAAAGCAAAAAACGTAGTTCCTGCCTAGTTCCATGAAAAAAAGGCGTCAGTTTATGTACATACATAAAACCTGTTGAAACCTCTAATCGTCTTAGTTGAAGCTTTTATCTCATCAGACAACAGTTTCGGCAGGGATCACACATTTACATAAGCGAACAGAAGGAGTGTAATAAGTGGTAGTTATAGAAAGTTCACGTGAGAATAATTCGAAAACAGACCTAATTTTTTCTGAAGCTAGACCGTTAACCAGACGGTTTGCCAGGTCAATCGTGGCATTTGTGGCATCAGCTTCAGCCTGGCACTTCATCTTCTCGTTAACTGCTTCCTGGAAAGCTTTGAGCAATATCTCCAATTTTGCTTCGAGTTCCTGTCAAATAAAGTATCCGGTCAGTATGTTAGTCTCGGCTTCTGAAGATATACCTCTCACTGTCTAAGACACCTCTCCTATTGTTAAATACATTAATAAACAACTTATTCTTAGTTGCTAGTTGTACTCGCTTCTCGTTTATCATGCGGTTGGACCGAGGCCTCTATCTAACTCTTAAGGGATTGGCACGGTTTCCACCAAAGCAAAGACAGGGCGGAGAGGAGAAATTCGTAAATAAACCAATCACATTGAATGAAATCTACATCGCGTATCTCCTGTGGTTGGTCGAATCCTGCCCGTCCTCTCACCGCTCCGTTCATCTTCAGCCTTTGGCGGAAAGCGTTCCTAACGGCGTCATGTTACGTACGGCAATCTGGTCAGTTAGGAAGGCGAGCTTGTCCCTTGCGGCTTGCAGCTCCTCGTTGGCCGCGTTGAGCGCGCGCCGCTTGGGCTCCACCACGGCGTACACCTCGTAGAACTTGACGATGTTGATGACCCAGGCGCACAGACCGGCCGCCGCCGCAGACTTCGACATTATGAATCCAGGGTTAAACTCCGGATCCTTGATATAAGGCTGCACTGCCTGTGAATATGACAAACGTGTAAGTAGGTATCCATTATTTTTTGTTGGTAATTTATTTATTTATTTACTAGCTTTTACCCACCGCTTTTCTATGTTTTTCATAACCCATGGCACTCGGCAAAAGTGTAGTTTTGTATCAGTGAAAGAGTTTTTGAAATCGGATGAGTAGTTTCGGAGATTACGTCCTGCATCCAAACTAACAAGCTTTGCCTCTTTATAATATTTTTTTTATTGTTTAGCCTTTACTGTCCCACCGCTGGGCAAAGGTTTATAATATTAGTGTACATTTAACAAAATTTACCTTAATCACTTCGGTGTGAATGTTCTCTTTGTCGTAGTACACAAGATCGTTTAAGAACTGATCCACTTTTGCCATCATCAACTAAAATAGAGCGAAATAAATTCTTTTAGAAATAAATTCTTATGCAGGTGCTTTTGACGAGTGGTCGGAACTAACGCGGCCATCTTAAGCCGGTTAGCTGACACAAAAAAAAGATTGTTGACCTGAATACCACATTAATTTCCAATTAACTGTACAATAAGATTGCTCTGCAATCAATAAAAAGTTAGCAAATTAGTGACGTCACAGGTTGATATTGCTATACAAAAAAAAAAGTATCTACTACCCTATTTCACAAATATTTACGGACAGCGCCCTCCTGACAAGCACCAAACGCCGAATCGCACAGTACTATATTCATGTATCTATTGAAAAACATACTTTGCACGCCTTCCAAGACCTATCCTTGGCAACCTTGCCCTTCTTAGCGAAAAGTACAAGCACTGCGGCGCACACGTTGACGACGGCGTCGGGCGGCGAACCGAAGGACTTCAGTTCCGTCAGGTTATTCTTGTTTAGCGTGTTCAGCGCCTCCTGGGCAGCTATCAGCGCTGGCTCAGCCTTCGCTAAATCGTCTGCGCAAATCTTTGCCTTGATTGTTACGTCTTCTTCAATGACCTTTACTTTCTTTTCCTCTTCGGCGGCTGGATTTGGAAAGACGGAAAATGTCTTAGGTTTGGTTTCGATATTATAATATTGCTAGCGTAGAGCCACAAGTTTGATTTTGTCTAGATAATGTCTGTCTGCAATTTTACTTTCCATTACTTAAGTTTTTGTAGATTTTTTTATTTGAGATTCTAATTATGTTGCTTTATTGACTGAGTCCCTAAGTCAGTTTTAGTTTTTTTTCTTTTTTTCGTAGGTGAAATCTCGATCTCGTCCGGTAGTCGGATGAGATCCCAAATAGCCAATGTCGATGCCAGCCCTTCCCTAGCTATAATGGAATACATTACTTTGTCAAATTAAAGTTATAATTGACATAAGTTCGCAATACATTACCGAACGCCTTTTCTTTAGATACTTTCTCACTCTCAGCGCCTACTACTTCAATAAGTGCCTCAGCATTTTTGTTTTTCTCTTTCAGTACTATCTCTTGCTCAGCAAGAGTCACCTGAACAGCAAAAAGTACTCATCAGAAAAACAACAAGGTAGGTTTCTAGTTATGCAAAATATGGATTCTAAATACTATGTTCGTAATTGCAACAATAAGAGATATAGTAAATAGAGAGATAGTAAGAGAAAATCATTTTAAAAGTTTAAAAGTGAAAACTCATTTAATTAAATCACAATTATAAGATTGAATGTGCAGCATAAAATATTTTTATATGAATAATAACGACTTCGTATACTTAAAACGTAGCCCCTAAAGGGGCCCGTAGCTAGCCAGCGGAAGTTTGTGGATTCGGGCCCAAAAGGACCCGCTCCGTTCTAAACGGTTAAAGTACCTTCAAGACCGCGACGTCATCAGCACACGACGCCAATTTCTCCAATCCGTTCTCCAGCCTTGTTATCATCATGTTGAGATTATTTGTCTTCTCATTGAGCAGTTTGCTATACAAAGCGATTTGCTCGAGGAAAGTCTTAGGTGTGGTGTAGTTGTACCGCTTCTCGTTAAGGAAGTACACTGCAGACATGTTGTCCACACTTTGATGGACGTGAGTCATGAATAACGCCACTGAATCTACTAATATCGGCTGCAAATATAAAAAAGAATAACTGGAAAGAAAGAAGGTACTTAGCATATTTGAGAAAATGCTAGGTAGTCAGAGAACATTCTATTAGATTGAAAGCTGGCGCACTTTACTTCATTTCATCACCACTGTTCTCAAAACAGTGAAATACGTCGTGAGGAAGCCGGCCTGTCCTAGAACCGAAACATGCGCCACTCACCAACCCGCAGCCCAGTCCCAAAAGGGCCTGTGTCCCAGTAGTGAGTACGTTAAAGCCTAATTATATTATGTTATTAAAGAAAAGTTCATACCGGTAAACTTTCGACCTCAGCAATGAATCGTTTGGAGACGGAGCGCAGAGCCTCATACGGCCATGTGTGGAACCAGTCGATGGACGTGCAGTTCACGATCGAGGGGAACTTGCGCGCGCGCACTCGTAGCGTCGCGCCCACCGGCGAGAAACAAAGCACCACCTGCCAACCGATTACTTTAGTACTGTATTATGGATACCATGACGTAGAAGATGCTTTTAGAAGAAGAGCTGCCTAACAAAGCAAGATACGCACGTCCCGGCGGCGCTCTGTCATGTGGCTGGACTCGTGTGAACGCGAGGGCAGAGCAGTGCAAAGAGCAGGACAGTGTGAGTGCGCGCGTCCTGACTTGTTTTAAGTTTTTGTTTCCTATTTATTTCATTTAATACAATTTCAATTAGCTCATCCAGAGCTATTTGTGCTGCAATTTTGAGTAAGTGGATTAAATGTTGCCGTTGTCGTCGTCGACGCTCCATCGCTATCACTCGTGGACTGCCCTATATTTAAACGCCACTGTCCTTCCAAACTGTTCTGTCTCACTGTTCTGCCCTCGTGTGAAACCAGCATAAAGGTGAACACAATTGGTACCACTGTAAAGATATTAGTCAAATTAGTGTAAAAGATAGGCAAGATTATGTTCAGAAAAATAACTTATGTTTTAATTGTTTTTCTTCATTTCATCCAGTTATGAAATGTCTGAATGCAGTGAGTTGTAGGCGATGTGGGAGGAGGCCTCATTCACTATTGCATTTTGGGAAGTTGAACAGCATAACCTGACGACGTTTCTACACAAGAGTGTAGCAGATAAAACCGTGGGTATATCTATTTCAACTAATTTGTCGAGTGGAGGATTAGAACCGAGTCATGTTTCGTCAGCTTCCGTGTCCGTTTTGGCATACAATGAGTACGGTTATAAACAACAATTGAGAGGATTATTAGCCCAAGGATCACAGGCGTCTTTTATTAGCGAGTCGGTTGTACAATTACTTGGACTTCCACGTAAACGTGTCAACGGTATGGTGTCTGGTATAGGTGATGGTGGTCATATGAGTATTAAGCATATGGTTTCTCTTGAGGTGCAATCACGGCATAGCCTTGATTCAATAACCCAAGTAAACACGTATGTCTTACGATCTGTTACGTAATTACTCTCTTCAACCAAGTTAAGCATGCCTGATTGGCTTTCTTTGAGTAAAATTTCACAAGCCGATCCAGGAAAAATTGATATTCTTTCTGGAGCTGAAGTCTATAATGAGATTTTATTGGATGGTATCGTCACAATGAAATATTGGCGCAAAACACTACCTTAGGTTGGGTATTATGAGGGAGGGTGTCAAGAGAATTAACTTCAGCTGCTGGCCGAGTAATTAACATGCATTTACATTTAAGGACAGATGAGATGCTTAAAAGAAATTGGGAGATTGAAAATAAGCCTATCTTGGTACAGAAAAGGATGACAAAGACTGAAGAAAGATGCAAAGAATTTTATGATAGGACAGCTATACGCGATGAAGAAGGGAGGTTCGTGGTTAAATTACCTTTTGACAAGGAAGATCCAGAATGTCAAGAAGAAGATGGGATTTTTTAGAGAAGCGATTAGAGAAGAATCCTATTTGAAAAGAAGAGTATAACAAGGTTTTACATGAATATATTGAGATAAATCACATGACACTGGTGAAGGAAGCGGAAATAGACAATCCCAAGGCAGTTTATCGCCCTCATCATGCTGTGGAGAGATGGATTAAGACACCACAAAGGTGAGAGTGGTCTTCGATGGTTCATGTAAAGGTCTTAACGACTGTTCACTTAATGATAATCTCTGGGTGGGTCCTAAGTTACAACAGGACTTAAGACATAATATCTTAATGAGGTGGCGATTTCACAAGATTTGTATCGTCGCAGATATTGTCAAAATGTTCAGGATGATTAAGGTAAATTTTGAGGATACAGACTTCCAAAGAATTGTATGGAGATCACAGGCAGACGAGCCACTACGATATTATAAATTATTACGAGTGACCTTTGGTACTGCTTGTGCGCCATATTTGGCGGTTAAATCACTTCAAAAGTTAGCTGATGAAGATCGTGCAAGTTTTCCTGTGGCTTGATCAATAACCAAGAGCGATTTTTACATGGATGACCTCCTCACAAGTTGACACCATACAGGAAGCTTTACACATTTATAGTAACATTAACAAATTATTGAGCTGTGGTGGATTCGAATTGCCAAAGTGGAAATAATCAAGAATTATTGACACACATACAAGGGGACAAACACAGAAACAGTGATTCTTCAAACACAGACATCTTGGATTGGTATGGCATAGAGAGATGGACGCTTTTCAGTATACAATTAACTTGCCAGACTTAAAGAAGCCTATAACTAAACGGCAAGTTTCATCAGATGTAGCCCGGCTATATGACCCGTTACGTGGATTGTGCCCGTTGTAATCATTACAAAAATATTTATTCAGAAACTATGGAAGTCTAAGCTTGATTGGGACGATGCGCTGACTACTGATTTGAGACATGATTGGCTACAGTTTAGAACAAGTTTGATACATTTGAAAGGGATAAACATACCACAATGGTATTATTTCAGTAAGGTCAAAGGTTGAATTACATGCATTTCGAGTCAAGTCGAACCGAACTTCGAATATGAAGATGATTCCACTGACGATGAAGACTAAAAAGTTAAAAAAAAAACTCACTATTCAATTTTTTTCTAAAAACAGGATAGAATTTTACCTGTAAACATATATATTTTATATTATTACATCCAATAATAAAAAAAAATGAATTATTTATTTTCCAACCGTCAGATTTAGGAAACTCCTTCACATAATTGTCAGATTATGGCTCAGTACGACAAGGACATCAAGATGAAGCGTCTGTACAATAATCGGACGCGCTCGATTATTTCAAGGGCACGAATTTTTTTTTTGCATTTTTTTCTTATTTTCTACCCCTTCGTACGGCCACCCCCACCATGCAAACCTGCAGATTAATATTTTTCCGTTATCAGAAACACGTGGGGCGCATACACTATTAATATTTGAAGCGCTCGAGTTTTTCTTTGACTATTTTTTTTTTACATTTTTGAAAATCTGTACACGCCACCATTGAAGGACATACATGATACATCATATAATAACTTTTTTTTTCTTTTTAGCACCTTCACAATCCAATAGGTGCCCACGACGCTCGAGTAAATCCCGATTTAGCCTCTTGGGCTTCCCTACTATAAACATTTAACCATTCAATTAAGCAAGAAACTAACAGGTGTCGATTTCACAATTTAAACTGAACGCGATCAGATAATCAGACTAGGTTTAAGAAATATTCTATAGCAATTAGGGCTAAGTAGCAATTACCTCTTGACGCAAAGATGTGCTGCTAAGGTTCCGTTTCAGGGGTGAAATTGGCCTAATTTTCGTTTAAATAAGATAAAAAATAGGTTAAACCTAACAGACTGACCTTGAGTAAAGTTCGGACGCGGTTGATGAAAAAAGCCCAACAGTTTTCGCGTGTATCGGGCACACCGGTCGCTTTGGTCTGCAACACAATCGTGCATTAGGTAATGTGGCTATCTGGGCCTCCTGAAGATTGTGCATGGTATTATCAGTGTTTGGGAACTACTGTTTAGTACCTACATAGGCTACATACATTAGTAAATGGCTGTATAAAAAATAGACTAGTGTCCTAGTAGAAAGACGTAACACCCCGACTTACGAGCCCGTCAGCCATATAGTTTATTTCATCACCGCTGCTCCCAAAACAGTGAAGGAAAACGTCGTGAGCGAACCGAAAAGAAAACATATGACATCCACCAACTGGGCCCAGGTAGGGGATTATGGTGCTCTAACGGCGAGGAGGCCTGTGTCCCAGCAGTGGGAACCATATAGACTAATGATGATGAGTGAATTCCTAAATCCAATGATAAAAACTTACCTCTCCTCTGACTCCGTTGATGATGTTTTCGATGTCTTCATCTGGAAACAACTCCGGTATTTCCCCAGACGCCAGCAAATCATTAATGAGCACCAAAAACCGCTCGTCGGCGACTTGGGCGTCCGTCATCAAGAACACGCAGCCGATCGCTTTTAAGCCACTCTTAATGTTTAGACCAGCTAGGATAGTAATGAAAAAGGTGTTGGTGATTGTTTTTTAAACATTGTAGGTACAGATTAGTCTATGAATTCTATGAAGCTCCATAAATAATCCCTAATGACTCGGGGTGAGATCATGTTGATCCCGTGCAGTGCATTGAACTTCAATTCATAGTATTCGTTCTTGGATTATGTTGTGCCAAAGATTGTCAAATGGACAAAAATAATGGACATAATTATAGCCTACTCCTCCGTTATTCTTTTCTGATTAATTTCGTTACGGGATCCAAGACAGTTAAATTGTTTCTCTGGGTTCGAGCTTCAATGCTCGATGCTTAATGTCTCGCTTAATGCTTTTCTGGTGGTCGCCACTGTTGATCCTGGCTTTCAGGAGTTGCAGTGGTTTGTCCTAAAATGGACATAAAGGCGATATCTGCTTCTTAAATTTCGAGAGTTTTTTGAATAATAACACCCACGCTAAGCACGCTTGCACCATTGATCTCTAAATACATTTAGAGCTAAACGTTTTTAAATTCGCATACTGCCTCCGTTAACTTCCGATGATTGACAGAAACAAAAAGATATTTCATGTTCGTTCAGGACTACGTGTTTAGTGATATTTGATGCAAAAAACATCTACTTTTACTTTTATTAAACCTTAGTATACGTACGTACCGAAGTCAACTTTGAGGTCGGTTATAGAGTATCCCTTTCGCAGTTGTACTTGGAATACTTCTAGCGAGGAGATGAAGGCCGAGAGACGGGATAGCGACTGCTTGCCCGATCCACCGACGCCAACCAACAGAGCGTTGCCTCGCGGAGCCTCCAGGATACGGTTGATCCTGCACCAGCAAAATATTGCGCCGAAATACACAAAGAATAATGAACTTTATGTCAATTGAATAAATTACAAGTCAAAAACTTTCGAAGAACGGGAGTACATCTCCATATCTCATTGCGTCGTGACGTCTGATGACATAATATGTATGTTGAATGTTGCATTATTCTAAAAAACATGTCGCGCATTTTCCGAACAATTCTGGCAAATTAACGAGAATTCGCTGTTTTTGGTTTGTATCTAGTTTAATCATATTTTTTTTATAAAAGACTTTTCTATTTCGTTCGGCTGCGATGTAAATTCAGTGAGCCTTACGTTAAAAATCTTCACAAAACATTGGGAACAACGTTAATCAAAAATACTATGTTTTTTTATAAAATAATGAGCTGTTTTGTCGTTAAAACCTACCTGCAAATATGGTACATGGCGTCTTCGAAGAGCACCAGGTTCATGGTTGCCACAAGATCGTTGTATGCCGACAGTGACTCGTCCAACAGCTTCTTGATCTGGTTCCAGTCTTTGATAGGGAAGTACTTGGGGTCACCTATACCCTCCGCGAAGTGGCAGTAGATAAGAGGTTTCGCCATAATCAAGGCCTCGTCATAATCCTGTGCATGTGTGTATTTATTTTTAGGTGGCGACTTGTCGAGAGTTTTGAATCAATAATTTAGTGATCAAACTTGACCCCTTTTTTGTGTTTTTTACATGTAAGATTAGGCCGCATACTATCTGCATAGTTTAAATTGATGATCAAGACCATACCGTGACAAAAATTTCATTATCCACATAATCGAGTCTTGTCGAGGTTTTTGATGTCTTTCTTCTATGATATAATTATGACTAATGCTGCTACTCACCTCACAGTTTTTCTTCAAAACTTCTACAATAAGTTTGGCGAACGTTTCATTATCGCTGGAGTCAACTAATTTGTCTGAGTAGACGCGTGTTGCCTCGTGCATCCAAAGCCGAAGGAGTTCCGATGGCGTCTTGATAGCATCGCCCGTTGTGTATAACATTCCCTATGCGACATCAATCAATTATTTTAAAACATAAAATGAGCTTGAACGTTCTACTAACTGACTGTCTGACTGAATAGTCAAAATGAACTAAGAAAATCTTGGTTAGTTCATTTTGACTATTAAGTACCTACTTGGAATTATCCTTATGCTTACAAATTATTGTTTTCTTTTTTTAATTTTGCTGACCACTTCACTACAATTATGTCTCAAAACCAGCATAAAATTATTATGGTGGCTTTGAGAAACCTAATTTAAATTAAATAATTCGGGTCTTCGGCTGCAATCGTTTCATGGTTAGCGAAAAATTTGGCCAAAATGCTATTAAATGGTAATGATACATGGCTAAATAATACAAACCACACAGTTAAAGATTAAGCTGCGCTTGCTGAGGTCGGTCCGTGGATGAGTGACTATCTATTAGATAACGAGAGGAGAGTTAAAAAAAGTATCGATTTATCCAGTAAGTAGGATGTTGATGACAGATAAGCAGCTGCTCCATGTAAAGAACTGGTTTTCAGTTGCATTCGGTTAGACTGGAACCCGACCCCAACATTTAGGAAAAAGCTAAGCTGATGATACAGTATGTAGAAAAGCTTCAAAAACCTGGAATATATTCGAGAGGTCTCTCAAGTTGAATATATAGTGGAACTTGATGGCGGTGGGCAGGAATGTACTGGCGAGCTTGGTATGCAGTGCCAGAGCCGCGAACACAAGGGTCTCGTGGTAGCGGTACACTATCGGCCCGAACTTGTTGAGAGGATTTAATAGGTGCTGGCCCAGGATACTCTTGTAGATGTGGTGGCACGCGTCCAGCCCCGGGAAACTAAAATCCGGTAACAAATTAATAAAACACTATCGGATATTATTAATTGGCTTAATAAAAATAATTCAGTTATAAACTTTAAAGGTAACCAAAATAATGCACATTCACCAAAGATCTGAAGTACCAAAAGTAAATACTAGACATAGTAACTGTGACATTGAAGAAGTTAAAAAAAGTTAAAGTTAAGTAGAAAATTCTTAGATTTAGTCCTTGATAACCAACTTAACTGGAAGGAAACCCCATAGGTGACCAAAGTAAGAAAATAAATAAATCTGCATACGCACTTTTACAAATTGCTAGAAGAATAAAGGGAAATTATTAATCGGGCGAATAAAAATTTAATTGGCGAACAATATACTGAATGGGCGACTATTGTACCATGTAAGCAACTATTTATCCGGTCATTGCGGCAAGGAGAATATGGGAGGCAAGAGCGAGCGAAGGCTGAGAGAGACTTGTGGCACCCCGGCTCGGACAGGTTAGGTTCGAAGGGGACGGCGGGGTCTAGTGAGCGAGCGAACTGAACGAACTAAGAGCCCGGAGTCCCCTTCGTGTTAGGTTACTTTAAACCCTGCAAACAGAAATAGGAGCCCCGCGCAGCGGGGCTACGTCTACTATCCTATCCATATCCCGCCTTATCTACAATCTAGTGGTTAATAACCTTGTTTTAGGTTTTTTTTTTGAGAGTCCTTGAATTATCACACTGATCGTATTGAACAACTAGTAACTCAAATTTGTATTTTCATGTTGCTGTTTTAAACATTTGTATTCGCCCACTGTTTGTCGCTCACTTAGTATTTCAGTAGCCCATTTTTAATATTTTGAAACCTTTAATTTGAATTATTTTCGCTCGTTTAAATACTACCCAAAAATCAATATGGATGCGCTACTAGTTGCATATCACGGCCTAGTAGCCTCAAATTTGTGTTTTGGGGCAATTCTGCTGATAAAGATCGTTTTTAAGGCATAAAAAAGAGGCATAAAATAAATGTGTGGTCTGAAAATTGATAGATGTGTGCCATTCTTTACATCGCTGAAAATACTTAGTACTTTCCCCATATTCAAGAAGATTTTGTAAAGGAAAAAATTGGGGATCCCGCCGTTTTACCAAAATGATTTTGACAAAATTTCAGTATCCAAATAAATTTTAGCAACCATCTTTATACCAATGCCATATTTGGAATGATTTTAGTACGCACAGTTTCATTTGGACAAATTGTTACTCGGCAGAATATTACTATTTCAGCAAACAATCTTTAGACATTTAGTCAAATGCTTTGTTATTTTATTACACAAAAATATGTTTTTTTGGGAAATATACGGGGCGTAAAAGAAAGGGTATAGTCATATGAAAGAATATGCTGCAGACCATCAAACTGAACAACTTTCTCCGTGGGCCCAATATCGTAAATGCGAAAAAATAATCAGCTGTCCCAAACAAAATCAATACCTACTCGACCCAAATAACCTCCTTTCATAATTATAATATAACTATACCCTTTCTGTTACAAAATGAATAATTAAAAAATGCATTTTTATTTTAATATAATCATGTATTTAATACAAAATATTAGCAACTTACAATTACAATTGAAATTGTTGCCACATTAACATTGTAAACTAGTACTTAGTTTTTTTGGAAATAAAAAATAAACTATTAATTTTTTTGCAATGGACATTAACAATTTTATTTCAGTTTGTTACTTTTTTAATTTTTTTTACTAGTGTTGCAGAATTCGATTAATTCTGTCGCCTTTATCCAATTTCTTTTTTCTTTTTTTGTGGCGGTTCACCTGATAGTGTAATCTCAATGTCAGTTGTCGCTTCGCCCGCCAGCTCGCTCGCTCGCTCATTAGCTGGCGGTGTGGCCTGCGCTTAAATCTTATTTAACTTAAATATGTTGTGCGACAAAAGTTACTGACAGAAACGTTTCGCTGCAAAACCTGAGACCTCGCGTGAGACCTCAGGAGCCCCGCAGGACCGGCGCCGTGACAGAAACCATGCCTACTGCATGTTGCATGCCTGCTGCATGCTTGCTTGCATGCTGCATGTTTCATGCCTGCTGCATGCATGGTGTATTCTAACTGTAAACTTTCCGAGATATGATAGTCCTGCCTTTTAATGACTACCGATGAAATGAAATGTATGTCAAAAGACGATTCTGTCGATTCAATACCATCAATGCCGTCATTTACATAATAACGTATTGTAACAATGTCAAGAAACTTCCGCTACAAAAAACAGTGTTAGTGTTTTGCATGATTAACCAACATTGTTCGTCATTTATGATTTACCATCTATCCACATAACAGAACACATTGTAATTTAAATTGTATATTCTGTGCAACTGACATAAAGATGTAAATCTTTTGTCATTGACTAAGCAAATGACTGAATAGAAATGGTAAATTGAAAACTGGCGATACTAAATATTTGATTTATTTTATTTTGCGTAAAGTATGTTATACGAACTGAAATATTTGGCTACATTAAAATTGGTAAAAGTACTAGTTGATAAGCAAGTTATTATTTAAACGTTCACTTGCCAAACATTCAGACATCATTGTGTCAAGATAATGTACGACTTGTGTACGACTATGCTCGCTGTGTTGGATATAGATATAGACTTGCGTTTCTCGCAAGCATCGCTATGGCAACCGAATTTTGTCGTTATTATTTAGCGATAGCAAGTTTTCGACATCGTCGTTACGAATGTCGAGACTGCAAACCCTGTTCCAAAGAAATCTTACATCTCCGAGGCGGAAAACTATTAAATTTGTCTGCATCAGTCAATAAAAAAAAACTCCTACTTCAGTATCCCTAAATGGTGAAAAGAAATCTATGCTATCCAATGGGTACACTACATAAATACGGAAAACTTTATTCCGACAGTCACAAATCCGAATTTTATACCGATTATCATAATTCCGAATGGTTCAAAATTCCTGTTATAACAACTCCAATTTATCATTTATCCTATTTTTATAGTTCCTAAATTTCAATATTCCTAACGTTTATAATTACTATTATCAAAATACCGAGTTTCAATAGATCGAATAACAAAAAGTCTGACTTAATGGTAATACGAAACATCAAAAATACGAATTCCGATTATTAAAATACCGATTAAATAGAATTCCGAAGTAAAAACGGCTTGTAAAACTGAACATCAAGACAAACACATAACCAATAATAGAGGGGATTTGATCCGTCAATGGTCACAGTTCTAACCTAAAACAAATAATTCGCCAACAATAGATGGTACCCGAAACAGGTCTATAAGGAGAAGAAGAAAACACAAAAAATAATATTAATAGACAAATGCAATACACATGCGAGCATGCAACATGCAGCAGGCATGGTTTCTGTCATGGGTCCGACGGTCCCACGTAAGCTTATCGTCGCAGATGTAATTAAAGTTCACCACCGCAGCTTCGGCTTGCTGGCCGCCTCGCTCCTCCGCGCCTACGTGGGTTTAAATTACACTCTAGGGGTAGGGCAGGCAAGACCACGTGGATTCGGTTTTGCAGCGATTCGTTTCTGTCTCTTACTTTTGTAGCGCAACATAATAATTGACTTAAAAAGACAATATTTTAATTTTAATTTAAGGTTAAAAATGAAATTGAAATTCTACTAAATCATCGTCGCTCATAATAAATGTTATGCTAAACGAAATTATGCGGAATTTTAACTTTCCCAAAGGTAAAATTATGCCAAGTAAAATTTTGTCATCTTAAAAGTATGCCATTGTAAATTCGGACGTATAAACATTCGGCTAAACAATAATTATATTAAATAATTTTTATGCCTTAAAAATATTCGTTTAAAGAAGATTCTGCCAAGTGTATTACGCCAAATAAATTTCGGAGCATCAAGATTCTGTCAGATAGAGGGAACCCCAATCAGAATTCTAATTTTAGCAGTTTATTCGAAGTATTGCAAATCGGAATGTCGTTTTTCGGACCGAACACCCATCGAGCATTTGATTCCTCGAACATATGAAAATCGGAACATCTGATTTACGAGTTTCGGTAAAATAAATTTAGTTTTTAATAATAGACATTATAATTCATAGGTGTTATGAAATTCGGACGTTTGAAAATCGGAACATCGAATTTTGGAATAAAATATTTTTGAAGTATTTGGGTGTTCCCCTATCCAAGGTGTGGTAAAAGGTAAAAAATACGAGGTTCAAGTAAATTGAGTGTTACGGAACACTAGTAAAAGAACGTCTTTGTTCAGAATCATTGAACCTAATACGAACCAGGTTCTACCAAGGAACCCTTGAGAATTAGGTCCAGGCCCCTCGTTAGTCTTATCCGGCACAGACGACATTGTATCAATAAGAGACTAACTCCTATTCTTAGTAACGAGGCGATTTCGGAGTGGATGACACCGACACTAAAACGGTTACCACGTATTCAATACATTATACAGCTTCCACCTTGTATATGGAAGTCAAATAAACTGCAGTATGCCACGTTACCTGACTGCGAAGGTGCAGAAATGTCTCTGCAGACGCGGGTCAATAGTGAAGGATCCAGATGTCGGGTTCATGCACGCTAGAAACATGCAATTCGTAATGTCCTTCAGTGTTAGCTTCTGTCTGTCGTACCTGAAATAAAAACGCTCAATTAAACTCACTAAGCACTTTGTTTTCAACAGATCTACCTGATTTTATTTTTCTTGCTTGTATCCTAATCCTATGGAAAGAGCAATTCTTCCTCATTCCTCCAGGTCAACAGAAATTTTCTTAGTTGTCTGCCGTGACGCAATCTGGCTGAATTACCTAAAATAGGTCGTAAAAGTGGCGAATTTTAATTATTTTGATGATGATGAATTCTAATTACCAGTGCTTATAATCCATGAATTGTCGTATTAGCGTATGCGGCTGCACTGTGCCGTACATATCCACTTCAGGCATGTTCATATCGTCAACGAAATAGATCATAAACTTGCTGCCCGGGGGCCCGAATGTCCGACCCGATTTCTTCTCCAAAGGCTTCTCTAACACTCTTTGAATCATTTCTGCAACGAAATGGGTTTATTTTAGTGTAGAGACAATTTGTAATTTAAAAGCGACTCTACGACGCAACGTTCTTGAAGTTAAAAGGACGTTACGGCAATTAGCCGTCAGATCCTATGCACACGCTGCGTTACGGAGGCGGCGAAACTCGGCGCCCGAGCGGTGTCGCAGCGGTCCAGCATAAAACAATCCCGACGTGATTTATGTCACACGACATTGCACGCCGTGCCGCACGCACACCGGACACGCTACCCGCCAGACGAGGCGGGAAGGTGTGTTTGAGTTGCAACGCCGCCGGTAAAGCACAGCTTAGTTGTTGATGTGGAAAAACCACCGCTGCTGCGGTGCCGTAGCAACGCCACGACGCCGCACCATCCGTGTGCCCACCAATGCGACGACGTCTTGCCGCGCCGCTGCCGCAACGCACCGTGTGCATAGGTGCGTGCAGCAATACAATTGTATTGGTGTGCGACGTCGTTTTTGCGACACGACCTTTATGGCATTTGAGGTAAAGTATAAATCGAGTGTAGCACACTAACTATAGCGATTGTTTGAGCTGTTTAATTGTGCACCTCTTCTTTGCAGGACATCACAAGACGCATCATTGGTCTATCAATCACCGGCTAGATATGACGGGTGATGGTATCATAATTGATGAAATTATTATTTGAATTTACATTAAATGCAAAAATTACATTACGCGCGCGTATTTTTTAAACATTTCTGACGTGAAAAGTACCTGATGTGGTGTAAAAGTTGAGCGGTACATTGGTGACAGCATAGGAGTCAGACAGCGAGTTGAGTTTTGCCGCCACGCTCACACTTTTGCCGCTGCCCGCACTGCCCACCAACATCACCGGTTTGGTCTTCGCTAACAACAAGTCCATGAAGAACCTGGTTCGCGTTGTCTCCGACGTCGAAACCAAACATGACTGGGAAAATATTAAATGCGGATTAATTGTTAGATAAATCATGATAAATGATTTACTAAAATACTATACTTCGTTTCTGCAAATGTTGCGAATGAAAAAAAAAATTGTTTAAGAAGTATTTTACTACCTGCAGTGGCAGGTCAGGATCCAATTCGAAGCCTTCTACTTTTTCCGACCACGGTAAGAACTTTTTGGTCTCAGGATCTATGAAGAAGCTGAACACATTGCCCGTGGAGGGGAACTTGATCTGTTTGAACTCGTTACAGAACCATTTGCTGAACTCATTACGCCAGTCAACGAGCTGGTCTTGGAACAGACTGGAACCAAAGCCCCATAACACGCAGAAAACGAAATAAATTTCATACCTGAAAACAGATTTGAATTAAGAACACACTATCTAAAAGTGAGCAAGATCTTTGTTGAACGCTTTTTTTACCCGCATAAAGCGCAGGCCACACGGGCGAACCGAGGCGATGGAAATTATATAAACTACGCGAAGATATGGCGAGCTAAACTTGTGGGTTCATGTCGAAAACTACGTACGGAAGGGCGAGCGAGGGGGCGGGTGGAAGAGCGACGCGAGGGTTCCGTCTCGCACCAGGCGACGCAGGCGACGTCGTTCACGTCGCCCGCGCAGCGTTGCTGGAATCGTCGGATATTTCGTTCGCATCGCTTGTATCGCTGACGTAGCTTGGCTCGGTAGTTCGCGGTGTGTGTGCGGTGTGCCAAAGTATGAAAAGATGTGAAACGATGCGTCGTTCCCCCGCTCGCCCGCCCGCCAGATGGCGGTGTGGTCTACGCTAAACTTTGTCAGGAACTCTAATTAAATAAGTTGTAAATAATATGTAAAATTATAGTGATTAATATCCTCACCACTCCTTAGGACAGTCACTGGGTAGAAAGCTCCTGGTTAGGAAGCACTCGAGCAGATAGCAGCTGAGCTGTATTTGTTGAAGCTCTGTAAGCGGAGTGATCTTTTTGTACTTCTTACACGATTCTAGCAATGGCGGTATATACTTATCGAACATAACTGTCAACATAGCCTTCTCGGATTCGTTGTCTCGAGTTGTTTCTATCCATGATGCTACAAACCTGTGAATACAACGTTTCACATTGGATTTGTTGCTAAGGTTGAAATTATGGTTTTAATATACCTTCGGTGTGTTTACTACTAGCTGTTGCCCGCGACTTCGTTCGCGTGGAAATTTTGGTGTGACGTATGTGTGAGACTGCCTCATTGGTCGAGTGGTCTCCAGCGCGACTACTAAGCATGAGGTCCTGGGATCGATTCCCGGGTCGAGCATTGTGTTAAAAAAAATGTTTATTTCAATTACACAAAATTATCACACACATGATTTAGAGATCACCTTTTAAGCAAGGAGATGCTTGTGTTCGGGGGCGTCTATTAATTCCGTGAGGCAATTTTGGCGATTTTTCGACCCCTCCTCCCCCTTTGGTGAGATGTCGTGAGATTTGGCTTGACCCCCTCACCCCCCTACTAATCTCATGTCAGATTTATCAAAATGGGTAGTTTAGTATAAATACACTAATTTGCTATGCTTGATTGCGTTGAATTCATTTAAAAATAATAATTTGATTAACTATTTCCATTTTTTTTTCCATATTTGGCCATATTTTAGTAGAAAAACATGTTTACTTAATTAAACCCAGTTTTCTCGAAATTTTACAGTTTCTAGCGGGGAAAAAAGTACGTGATATTTGCCGAGACCCTCTCTTTCCCTCTTGAGATTGGGTGAGATTCGGCTCGACGCCCTCGTTTAAATTTAATTTAGTTGTATTTTCTGTTTTTTGCATTATAAGGCATCAATAAATGTACACATAGGGTGCGAAAGCGATTATATTCCCTTAAACCGGCCCTGTCAGAAAATCTGTTCCTACCTGACATGTCTTAGTCTAGTCTTAACTTGATTCTATATCTTATCTCTACCAATTTTCAGGTACAAAAAGCCCAAGCATTTCATATAAACTTGCAAAAGCCCTTACTCCAGGCTGTCACAAAATTATTTCTTAGCTAATGTCTCCTACTTATAAACTCTAGACTTTAAGGTCGGTAGTACAAAAATAACTTTCAAACTTGCGAGAGCCCTTAGACCTCCTTAATCCGACCCTGTCGCAAAATCCGTTCTTAGCGAACGTCTACTAACTATTAACTACCTCCCGGCCAAATTTCAAGTTTTTATCACACAAAATGAAGGACTTTCATAAAACTTGCGAGAGCCCTTAGACCTCCTTAATGCGACCCTGTCGCTAAATCCGTTTTTAGCGAACGTCTACTAACTATTAACTACCTCCCGGCCAAATTTCATCTTTATACGTCAAGCGGTTTTCGATATTTCTTGATTAGTGAGTGGGTGAGTGAGTGACCTTTCGCTTTTATATATTTAGATAGATTAGATTAGATTGATGGTCCAAATTCTGCATTATGAAAATATTCTCTCACGTGAATCATCTTAGGGCGTGAATCACACAGAAAGCGGGTGCAGGATGGGCGCGGATCGGATCGTGTTTGTCAAGTTAAAAGCTCTGTTCATTGCCTTCACACAAAACGCGGGCGCGCGTCGGCAGCGGTTTGCTTAGGGACCACACGGCCACTACCCGACTGTTGGCCGCAGACGCTTTGACCAGGAAGAAAGTTTGGTCGCACAACCGGGTGTCCGACAGGTTTTGTTCAAATAGCGGTCGATCATGCGACAAGTCGTGGGCGTGGTCACGTAGTGCGCGAGGTCCCTCAGTATTAGATACTAGACTAGAATTTTATTGTGACAATCCCCACGAATTAAAAACCTCTATGGACGTTTCGACTGTGTATACAACAATAAAACCTGACAGTGCTTACGGATTCCATCCTAAATCTTGTGGATTAATGTACAGAATACCAGCTCTAGACACCGTAGCAGGAGTAGCTGCCCTCAAAGAAGCAATCTCGAACAGCAGCCGCATTGATTTAGTCAAAGCAATTCGTTCGTTACTGGCCAATGTCAGCACCTTAAAAGTATTAGATATAATAAACAATATTGTAAAAAAACCTATACAAAGGTAAATTTCTAAAGCATGGATTTAACTAACTTTATTATCATCCATTAGAGTGTTCAAACTTTCAATCCACATGGGATCGATATCTCCATCAAGTACAATCCACTTTGGACCATCTCCAGCCATATTCGCCATATCGCGCATAATCGTCGAGAACAAGCCGTCCTTCCACTCTCGAGTGGCCGGGTTTATGATACCGAACAATTCGTCGTTAGTCACCGCTTTAGGATCAAGGTCATTGTAGAACGGCTTCTGTTTCAACAAGAAGTAAGTCCTATTGAGACACTGCCACACCATTGACTTGCCAGTCCCTGCGAATCCAACGATGAAGACCGAGTGCCTCACTGCAAACAGTTCCACTAGTTGCACCATCTAAAATAAAACAAAGTGCTGAAAATAACACACACCTACGTCATTTTATAAAAGCTACATATCTTTTTTTGTGGAAGTACCTGATTTTAGGTAAGAACAATAGGATAATAGGAAAAGTCGGTCGTGGTGGCTTTGGCAGATATCAGGTAACAAAGGTGTGCTAAATAGCTGCTAAGTTACGTCATACTTTAAAGAGCGATTTGATATAACATAACTATGTAGTATGATGATTCACAATTCGATTCAAAGGTGTCTGGCGGTGGGTTTTCCACCGCATAATGTCGGGCAATAAAGGAGATGAATCATCATACTAGCCCTTATATAATATCAAAAAAACAATCATAGTGCGATAAGAGCCAGTTTTCGAGGAAGTTTATTGAAAAAGTTTTGTTGATTATAATTAAATTAAGTACCTTTAAAATAAAACCAGGCTCCGGCTGAAGCTTCAACGATAAAGCTCCATTTTTCAAATGTTCTTCAAATTCCATGTCACGCTTTCTGGGTACATCAAGTGCCGGGAACAGGTCACCGATCAGACCCATAAAAACAGGCAAATCATCTGTCACGATCTTAGGGATGTTGAAATCTCTCAGCGCTCTCATCAGCACTTGATCTTCTGGTCTTTGTCGGTCACCTCGCTAGAAGTTAAACGGTGTGTTTAAGTGATCTTATGATCTACTAACCAGGCTTCCTATGTATTTAATCAAATATATCAAGGTTATTTTTCTACTCTTGGGTCTTTGAGGTCTTTACATCTATACAAATTATTATAATATTTTCCAATTTTTGTCTGTCTGTCTGTTTTCTGTTTGTTCCGGCTAATCTCCGAAACGGCTGGACCGATTTTGACGAGACTTTTACTTTACTTTAAATGTATTTAATATTTAGCTAATAAACATTTACACTAATGGATATAAATTTATGGATGAAGTTTAGAAATGTTTACCTTCAAAGAGCCAGCGACCACCAACACAGATTTGATGGCCCTTAGCCCCCAATCGTAGTGGTCTTGTTTAGACAGCAGCTCACGACACAGCGTGTACAAGGTGATAAACTTGCGTGCGAGCAGGCGAGCATCTTGGAACCCTTCGGCGACCAACATGATCTCGCAGATCAACTCAAAATCCGGCACTACCATGGCACATGGTCTGTTTCATAGTGCAAGTTACGATCAGCAATGGTTATCAGAAGGTTAAGCAAGACATAATTTTCCAATCCAAGTTCTCGTTATTAACATAAATAATACGTATCCTAACTAATAAATTAAATCAGTGTGTTGCTTCAGTGTTAGTATCTATTTATTTAAACAAATAAATAAATAAATGCGATTGTAAGTTTGTTTGTTACCTTTTCACGCCTAAACCGCTGAACAGATCATCCTGAATTTTGCATATGCGTTGTCAGGTGAACAGAAACGGAAATAGGATACCTTTCATCCCGAAAAAGAGTACTTTTCCCGAGAAAAACAACAATAACGTTCTTATCATAATAGATGGCGCCACGTGCCTTTCGAATCACGATTGAATTATATTATTATAGAAAGTTCTAAAATTATTAATTAAAGCGAGCGAAGCCACGGGCAAAAGCTAGTTTACTGTATTGTTAAAAATAACTGATTACCTGTTCGTGTTGAATAACTTTTAAAGGCACGGCTACACAAAGTGTTAATGCCGTAAAATATTAACGTGTTATGGAACACCGATTATCAACGCAGCACCTTTAAAACCACTGTAGCTATAAGCATAATTTTTTAAATTAGGTTTCTTCTCTAATGAAACCACCACTAAGAATTTTTAGAAATTCCACCTCTCAAAACCGATATTTAGTAGTATCCAACAACGCGTTAACTAACCACGTCGAGCGTTAGTGTAGCCCATGTATAACCTTTTAATTACTTTTATTATTAATACTTTTTCAGTATTAGGTCGTGTTTTACAAGTTTATTGAAAACTGTCCCCTCTGAGTGATCCATATAAACCGTTATAAATCTTAAACGTGGCTTTGAAACAAATCGAAATTTTGTTTAGCAGCCTTCACAAATCCTTCACAATTAATTAAAATGCAAATTATAAACACATAGGCAGTATATTCTTGGATACGCGTTATGGCTTTTTCTTCAGTTGTCCAGATTGAGAGATCCAGTTAATGAGTTCTAACTTTCTTTGTTTAGGTTTCACAAATTTTATACCTTACCATGAAGTTTTCACAATTATTTCCTAAATCCTCTTATAATTTGGTTGGGATTGGAAGAGTTTTTCGAAAAGATCTCTCTTTCCACACGCACATCCAGAACAGGTAGCCAGTTATTTTTTGCCATGTGACATACAGATGGAGGAATAGCGTAGACTTACTAATGAGGTTTTTTACACATTGTCTAACTTCTAAGTAGGCTTGTCTTTATTTTCTACATCACAGCAAACGCTCAGCGCACACTCACCTGAACAATGCTTTTAAGTTTTCTGGCAACTCAGTCCTGCCCGCATAACCAGGGTTCATCGTAATAAACATACCAATAGTCGGTATCAGTGTGATAAATTCTCCCATAAAGTCGAACTTCTTTTTCTTAGCCTTAATGGCATCCAGTACACTCTTCACTTGTACTGATACGACAGACAACACCTCCACTGAGATCCTGTTGAACTCGTCGAAACAGCCCCATGCACCGGTTTGACATAGACCTTCATTGAAACGCAAAATAATACAATTTAAATCGCCTATTTAAACGAAAATGTGGTTGTTACCAGCAATAATCACAAGAGACAAAGATATATAAAAGGAAAAAGTAGTGACGCGTGCCGATCTCAAATAAATTAGGGTTAGAGCAGATGGAATATTATACTTTTGTCTTAAAAATATAATTTGATATCAACAATACCTTTATAAATATTACCGCAGGACTTGTAGTCCATTTGTTCAGAACAGTTGAAGACATAGACCATGATGCCAAGAGCTCTTCCCAAATCCTTAGTGGTTTCGGTCTTCCCAGTACCAGCTGGCCCGGCTGGTGCTCCACCCATTACCAAATGCAGACTCTACGAACACGAATGAGAGAAATTACAGACAAGCCAATTATAGCTTAGGGTACCGATATGGCCACAGTTCATATAGCTTTACTAAAGTGCGTACAAGTAGAAGCGGCCGCGTTTTGAAATACCAAAAGCAGTCGTGACACCAGGCGCAGTCCTCGGGGTAATTCGTCCGAACCAAATTCCTGGCTACGGCCCTGTGTGTATTAGGCTAAACTATTAAACCCAAGATACAAATTCACCATCAAAAACGTCCGCAGAAAAAGCATGCACAACTTTGAATTGTGCGCACTTGGGACAGTCATTGTTTTTCAGGATGATTTCTAATTTAATAGAAATGTGACATAACGTGCGGTGCTCGCGTTTAAAAACAACTTTAAGTAGTCGGTTTAAGTTCGAATTTGAGTTTAGCCAATCAAAACCTTATGTTTGCCACATGCACTGTGGAGGGCGAAGAAGTCTTTTCGTCCAGAATAACGTATGCATGGTGGCAAGAGGTTGACGCAAGCAAACTGGAAACGTTGAAGGTGGTCGATGCATGTTGCTGGGAATATTATGCCAATTTTATTGTTGTGAACGCTTTGAGCCTGGTGTGTTGTATTAGTTTATCATCATTCACAGCCTGACTTCACCCACTACTGGGTATAGACGTGTCTTTGTTTATGCTCAAGCAGCTCATGCTTTAAGAACAAGTTTGTGAGAGATGATAGCAAGTGCTCGGCAGTACCTACCTATAATAAAGTACTTGTTAAGTTACCTGTGTTAGTGTGATATAACAGCGATCAGTCAGTGGCGTAATTACAAGCCGGGGTGTGTTTCCAAGGTACTCATAATCATACAAAAACTGTGCGTCACATATATTCGCGAAACAATTGTTCAAACTCACAGACCAGCGGTGCCTGAAAATGTGTGACTGATTTTAAAATAGGTATTATGTGATAGTTTCCGTTACATTTTTTTAAAATAAAAAACATGCCCACACTAGGAATTTCTCTTGTATCGTGGGTGCGATTACAATCATTTCAAATAACACACTTGAACAGCCAGACCCGGAACAACCACCTGTAGGCCATTATAAATATTTGTTCCGTGCGGGGATCGAACACGCGACAAGCAGCGCAGCAGCCAACCGCTCAGCCACTGCGCCAACCGAGGGTGACTACAACCAATATTTTCTAATCTAGGTAGAATCTCACAGGTTAAGGTGTATTAATCATTATCATAAAGATCCACGAAACAATATTACTACTCGAGAATGAAAACGTCACACATAAATAATAGAATTAAAAGTACCTGAGCTGGCTCTGCCATTGGAAAGCATTAGAAGTTTCCACCTTAGCGATGATGAGCTTAGCAACCACATCCCTAGAGTGTACGTCGATGGTACAGATGGTCATGATCTTCTGCCGGTCGCCGACTGTTAGGTCACCCAGTAGCAACATGATTAACGCGCTTAACTGGGAGATTTGTTTTTTCTGGTAATCTTTCATAGCATTCTCGTAACCTATAAGTAAGTAATTGGTAACATTTGAGAAGTTTAGATCCATAGCATAGCGACCACCACCAAACACGGAATCGTTGACGCCAAGACGTTCCAGTGTTGTGTGGCGGACACGATACTTTAATCATCACTGATCGATTATTTGGCAACATTTTGTCAGTCATCCAAAATCCAAAGGCATACTGCTATTCAAATCTTTTATTCTGTTATCCTTTTCTCTTGTTCCCTAATACGAAATGTGTTTGGAATGATACGAGATCCGCTGACCTACACAATTTTGCCAATCTGGCCAAAAACATTACCAATCTGAGAGATATACTCAGGAGTGTATGGCCATAATTTCTTTTGGTCAGAATTGTATTGAAATGGGCTTATGCGTATAGTTAAAAGGCTACTTCGAGCGTCATAACGTAAAAGTCGACCGTAATAGTAATATTTTTTACCGGTAAATTGATGTTACTTGTTTCTTGAGTAAACAGAAGCTGCCTTTTAGTGTTCATGATGAAACGGAACCGTCTTTAAATAAAGGTAATTTCGTGGAAATGATAGAATTATTGCCAAATATGACGGCTCTCTTTAAAACCATCTTCAAACTTCATTGAATGCGTTCATGTGGTCCAACTGCCTGTGCCAACCTAGTTCGCAAGGCAATGCACGCCACTGATTACGCGTAAAGTCACTGTACGTTCCTGGAATGCCACTTATCGCCGATGCTACAAGTTTCTTTACCGAAAATGTCATATTCATAATTTTTTAAGTTCTAATTTGTATCTGCCATAGCCAGCACAAAAAACCTACACTAGGTGGACCGAGATCAAAATCTCCTAACAAAGCAAACTACTAAGTAAGTTGCTGGTGAGAGTTCTGTCTGTTCACACCTTCTTCAAGTTTCTCAAAAGCCTGGTTAGTCTCAGTAGTCCACCAGATCTGAGTGCCGACGAGGGCAGGCTGCGCGGGCCAGTCGAACACCCACTCATCTCGCGCCTTGTCCTCGTATGACTTGACGCTGTGCTCGAAGATATCACGCAGAGTTATCCGCATGCAATCTGTTACTCGGTTCAGCCAAGTTTCCACCTGGTACAGCAATTTTACATACTGGGGGAAGTTCTGATAGAGACCATAAAATGAGAAAGTTAAGTTCAAAATCGACTGAGAAAATCTGACAGTTTGTGGTAACTCGACGCGCTAGCGACTGTACGACAAATAAACTAAAGATATTTTAGACGAAAGTGGGCAAAATAATGAAAGAGAACCTTTCCAGAACAGTCGCAGCAGGGTGCTTTGAAAGGCACATGTTCTTCATTCTCCTTGGATATCATCTCGAAGGCTTGCTTGCTCGTCGCGTTAGGGAACACGAGTTTCGCTAGATTGTCGTACAACTTGGTCAAGTGCCGACACACCGCTGGCGGGTTGTTGCCGTTCGACAGGATATCTGACGACCAATACGTTATTTTAATTCAAAAAGAGCATTTTAACTTGTTATGAAGTTGGCCAATTTAAGATACTATATTCCATTGTCTAGTCGAAAATAAAAAGTGGAATTTATAACGAAATCAGTTTTGTTTTCGGGCCTGGCAATGATTCCAGCGATCTCCACGGGGTAGACAGATTATAAAATCATGAAAATAGTGACTATTGAACAGAATGGAGTGCAATTGAAGAGACATAAGAGCTAAGGCTGCTATAGGTTGCTGTTAAAGAATGGACAGCGATTATTTATCAACCATATTACCAAGCAAATCTGCAGAAGACACGAAGTAAAAGCGAGGATATGCCAGTCGCTTCGTCTCGAGGTAATTATTCAGGGCCTTCTCGCACAGATTGAGTGCAGTCATTAGAACCTCGAGTTTCTCCAGCAGATGTGGTTTGTTAGTGGCTAATATGACATTTGGGGTCGTCCCAATATCTTTCAGCATTTCCTGAAGAAAGTAGTGCTACCATGAATAACTTTATGAGCAGAAATAACATGCTAAAATACGCTAAAGTTAATAAACGTACCTTAAAATCATGGTCTATAATACCAAACCTCTTTGAATCCTCAGGTAGTTGAGCGCGAATATCGTCGGATCCAACAAAAATACTTTCCAAATACTGCCATTTACGTTGCACTTCGAACCATAGTGCGATCACAGCATCGGCAGTGCCTAGTATCTTTTGCCAGGCCGTCACTTCCTTTTCAAAGAAACCTACAAACTTGGATGACATCATGTTTTGTACTTGATTCTGTAAATAAAATATTAGAAAAAAAAACGCTCGTTTGTGTAACTGCTTTAGAGCGATTTCAGTCTAGTGTTGCTACGCGTATAAGCTCATATCGGCTTACGCGCTTACATTTACTCCACACTTTGAGCTTCAAAAAATTGAACGCGCTTGTTCCAGCGTGTTCGGTCGAACCGGTTCAGTCAGTATCTCTTACGGCTTGTGTGTATATGAGCTTATAAACGTTATAACGCTCGTACGAGTTGCGTATATGGCTAAAAGCGGTGTGTTCGGTCGAACCGGTTCAGTCAGTATCTCTTACGGCTTGTGTGTATATGAGCTTATAAACGTTATAACGCTCGTACGAGTTGCGTATATGGCTAAAAGCGCGCGCATACACGCCTACACGCGCTTCCAAACACGAGGTTATATGCGCTGAAAATATACTAATCTGAAACCGTCCTAAAACAAACAGAAGAAATGCAAGAGCAACCCGCGTATACAGGAGTTATGCCATCACACTGGAGTGCGATAATATCATCACCTGGTTATCTTCCAGTGTCTCCACAAGTTCCTCACTAGCTTTTGGTATTTTGACTCCACTTCTATCATGCACACCGTAATCGAACTCCATGACAAACCAGGTTGCCTCAAGTTCCCTGAAAAGTGTATTTATAGAGTGAAATAATACAAAACAAAGACACGTATAGGTACCTACAATCAAACCTTATCTATGGTAACAGTTAAACTGGGACAACATATATATAATTTTATTATAGTAGTGTATCAGATGGCGTTCTGTAATTTCTGCCTATCCCCCTATGAGGAAAGTGCGTGAGTTTATATAAATAAATGAAATGTTTGTTTGTAAACAAAAATCAAATACCTAGGGCAATGTTGTCTCTGTTGAACACAGACGTTGTTGAAACGAACGATTGTCTTCTAAACAAGGCAAGAAGCCTCTGACTTAGAAACCAGTGTTACCCAAAATGAAAGTATGTACTTTTAATTCTCTAAATACAAATAGGTTAGTGATTAACATTCAAAAGTGCCATCACAGGCACTTGAACAACGTTGTCGGCGACTTGATTCGCTGCGTGGAGTCACGTAACCGTCCCCGGAAACGTCGATATACGTCACCTTTCGGCCAAAAGTCCTCTTTCAAGAAGGCTTTAATGTTATGGCGCAATCCCAACCTTTCGACCCTCGGAGTCCAGTTGGTCTTCATTCTCAAATACTCCACGAGTTCCTCAATCTTCGTGGAGTAATGCAGACATGACAGCTATGGTGTTATTTTCACTTTAATTCGCGAAATTTTGAAGTCACGAACTACTTTGGTAAGCTCACAAGAAAATATGTACCTAGTACCTTCGTTAGTGAATGAGCTACCCCTACAGCTGATATCACATGTTAAATCTAAAGTTTAACACAACAGTCAAAAATAATGTTTTTCCTTATTGCGCTTTTTGAATGAACACTATAGTAGTGTTAATTCAATTTTTTTATTTATGTACATAATACTTATCTGCTTATCTACCGCTATCATTAGAAAGACACTTTGTGAGGTGGAAAACCCCCGTCAATCTTTAAAATATGTTATATTGTAAGGCATGTTCGTACATGGGTTATTCTCGGATTCCCCTGGACATGAGGAATCATTATTTTATGACGTCACTTTTTGGAAGAACTGTATTTTTTTAATCTGTTTATAAAATTATTGATGTAAGAATTAATGTTTAATGCCAGTGTCCCATGTCTAGGGCAGGTGACGTGACGTTAAAATAACCAATCGGATTGCGATTGTCACTCCCCGCGCACCCCGTTCCTACCGCTAAATTTGGTGAACTCGCTCGAATACAAACAAAATGTTCAACTTGCGGAATGGAGGCGTTAATCTGTGGCAGTTAAAAACCGCGATAAACAAAGCAGAAACTTCAAAGTATTAATTATACGTTATTCGTCAAACGCTGCGTCCAAAGTTAGACATTTGTTTTCATGAATATGACTAGGGTAGAATATAAAAGACACCTGTTAAAACAAATATACATACTTGAGTGTTTTCTCCATAGCCATTTCTTTGACAGATTTGTCAACAATAGTTTTAACCTCTTCTTCGTACTTGTGTAGGTTTAGTGCGAGTAAGTCGGCCAGTGTTGTCTCGTCATCAATTTGGAACTTCACCTGAAGTCATGGAGGAATTTTATTAAATAAGTGAAGTAAAACTTTATGGTAATGAAAGTAGGAATCCTCTTTTGATTATACAGCCTGGTTGCTTGAAACTCATTAGTTAACATTTAGAGCCATAATGAAAACACGATACCGAACAAAATAATAAATTACTTCTACCAATAAAACTGACTTCAAAAACACCAAAAAGTGAAAAATAACTTGAGTTTCAGAAATCGGTGGCAAAAAAAACACTGAATCAAACAAACAAAAGTCAAGTTTGTTTTTTTTTTTATTTATCCATTTTTAGTTGTAATATCCTATACAAATAATTGCGCACTGCTTCAATGAGACAGCGAGGTCTTGGAGCAAACGAAAATATCATCGATGCATACAATTTTTAGTTTTATTTTGATTTTGTAAAACCACTCGACCGATTTCGATTATATTTAAATTATACCTCCTGGGATATCCTAACCTAGTACCTTTTGAAACAAAAGACGTCTTCGAGTAATCGGTGAACATGCATAAAAAAAAGATTCCGACGAATTGAGAACCTCGTCCTTTTTTGAAATCGGTTAAAAACCACGTAAAGTTCTTACCTTATTATTATCCGTAATTGGTATTCAATCTATATTTACACTATGTACATATCTATTGTATTGTATCTACTTGATCTAAATAATGAATTCTGATAATATTATTGAATGATGCGGAAACTGCTGCAACGATTTGCTGTTGGACTTAAGTTGGAAACCTTTTTGCTTCATTTCACTCATCGAGTACGATCTATTCAATTGAAAGGTATTTCTTCTATTTCTTTCTTGTAACTTAGGTCTTCTGTAATCTTGTATTTGTAAATATTTGTGATATTCTGCTTTCAATCCATTCTCGTTTTGAATACTATTGTTTTCTACATCTACATCAACAGCTAAATCTTCTAATGATTTAAATTCACGTTTAATGTCTAAAATTGCATTGGATATGTTTTTATTTGAAGACAATGAGATATGAGAGTGTTTTGCTTTGATGGCCATGACGTGAGAGTGAACCGCTTTCTAAATAAAATAAAAACTTATTAAATATTTACAAAACAAAATTATACAACATGTTTTTTTTTTCGCAAATGAATAACTCTACCTTAGTTGCCATCATCAGTTCTAGCCAATGTCTATCCTTTATAGATGGATTCTGTAGATCGGTGACGGCTCTTAATGATGTCATCAAGTTCTTTATTGTGGATTCTATTATAATGTAGGGCTCCCTGTAATAAAAGTATACTGTAGAGATAGCATGTAGCTATGGAAAATATGCTTTGGACACGGAGTTGCGGATACCACGCCCGTATAAGGCAGTAAAAAATTTGGATTTGCTATTATTTATTTATAAATCATTGTTAGGCGACAGACATCTACTAGACTACTAGACTAGCCTTCCTCAAGCAACACCTCAACGAACTAGTTTATGCTTGCATGGAATTTCCAGTTATCCTTTTGCATGTCGATTTTAGTGTTACAACGTTACCTAGATCTCTTTCTGCAAACATTTAAACGTTAAGCTAACCATGATCTCATATCTTTGTCCAGCTGTCTCAGATCCTTGGTAAACCGCTTGCACTCCTGGTCCATGCCATCAGCATCAATCTTCTTCCATGGGGACTTCTTCCAGAACTCGATCGTGCCCATAACCAAGTAGTAGTAGTCCCATAATTGCTGTTATATAAAATTTAAAGCGTGTTCATTGTAAAACAAAATTTAGCAAAAATGTTTTAGATTTTTTTTTATGTTGCTGGCAACATTCAATGTTCCAGTGTTGCTGGAAACATGATGTTCTGTATTCACAAAAACAAGCAGTGTTTGAGTTGGGAAACAAATGTTGCTCAACATTGTTTCCAATTATTACAGGGTTTAGTGCAGTTTCTAAAGTCAATGTTAGTCAATACAGCAAAAGCATTAAACGGTTTAGTCTTTCAGCAACGAGTTTTGTTACCAGGGTTAAGAGCAATGTTTGTAAATACATAAAAACCAGCAAGTAAGTTTTAGTCTTTCACCAACAAGTTTCCTTGAAAGGGTTGGGTTACCTTAGCAAGTTTGATTTCGCGCCTGCATTGTTTCAGACTCTTGTCGTCAGGAGGCTGGATGTCGAACAAGTCGGATGACGTCTTCAGCTCGTCTAGTAATACTTCAAATCCTAATAGTTCCTGGTGGACCTTGTCTATGCTCCTGTATGGCTCCTTGCATGCCTCGAAGAATATCTAAGGAAAAATTAAACGAATAGAAAACAAGCACAATAATTATATTTTGGGGTAACGTCATGTTTTCACGACATATTCATATTTTCTTCAAGAGATGTTCATAATAATTTAAAACGGATTTGTACGCTAAAATGTTTCTTTCTTGAATTTATGGAAGATTATTTTCTACTTTTTAGTTCGGCTAGTTACGAAGCGTGTTTTTTTAAACTATTATTTATTTTCTATTTTTTAGTTCGGCTAGCTACAAAAACGTGTTTTTTAGTTTCTTTTTATTTTTTCAAAAGATGCCAGTTTTTTTTGACATCGAATTGACATTTTGTTAAAATCGTAAGATTTAATAGTTTTATAATTTAAATTTTGTTTTATTTTTTTACGGAATTACAAAGTTTAAAATTATAAAATTGAAACTTCTTTTAAAATAGTCAAATTTGTTCGATGAAACTTTATAATTTTTTTCTTTTCGAAATTTGTAATTCCAATTGGCTTGAACATTATTCAAATTATTTTTTCTCGAAAATTTGAGAGTTCAGATCTTTTATTGGATTGATAATAATTTAATTTTTTATCTTCTATTATTTATTTCATTGCAAAACGTTAATGAAACTCCCCATTTAATTCTGCCAGTAGTCATATGCTTGTCTCAATGTTATAGGCATGTACATACAGGGTGTAAACGGACCCTTCACAAAGCCGTCAACCAAGCATTCCGTACATCAAACTAAGTAACTACGCAAAAATTATTACTGAAAATGACTTTTTTTTTAGTTTTTCGGTAGGACTCAATGTAACGCACTCAAAACATTATGCTGATGGATGCGTTGAATAGCACGAGGGTCATGGAGGTATTTAAAATAAAGTTATAACATTAAAAACCGGTACTTATTTAAAAAGTCGGAACTTTGACCCCCAATATCTCCGTAACTAGAAGGTTCCCAGGTATGGTCTAGAACAAAAAATTATCTCAATGACGGGGAGAATAAGGTGCCTTTCGGCTTCATTAAGGTTCTTGTTACACCCTTTATGTATGAGTACAGTTATATGGTAAATCTAAATAATTTTGGTGATTGTATAACCAAAGTGGCTACGACAGATCTTTCAAATGTCTACACAATGTCTACACAATGTCTAACAATTGTCGACGATAGGTTCTGTGACTACCGGGCTTTTAACGGGGAATTAGGGTTCGATTCCGGAGGACGAGCGTGTGAAAGGGTGTTGATATTCAAGGAAGGCAGCAGGCACGTAAATTACCCATTTCCGTAATGGAGAGGCAGAGCCGAGAAATAACAATCTTAAGCTTCTCAGTTGATTCTGCCACTCGTCATAATTATGCTTGTCTCAGAGCAAGGGCGTCGCCAGCTTTTGCCGGGGGGGGGGGGGGGAAGAAAGGTGCGAATAAAAACGGATTTGTAAGAGTTAAGTTTACTATCTCTACGGATGTTCTTCTAAGAATTTAAAATGTAATAGCCACTTCAAAATCCACCTGTTAACACCTAGGTGACCTCGCGCTGGTTAGATTTTTTTCCGTACTTGTTTAGAGAGAAGAAGTATAGAAGTTCCTACTGAAATTTCTTACATCTTGCTTTGAATAAATACATCATCATCTGCGTAGCTTTTTCCCAACTGTGTTGGGGTCGGCTTCCAGTCTAACCGGATGCAGCTGAATTCCAGATTTTTTCATGGAGCGTTAGTACTGGGTAATACGATACCCCTTGGTAAAACTGGTTGTCAGACTTTTTGGGCCACTGACTGACTGCCTTACGACTGTCAAAGATCTACAAATGACACCCGGGACCAACGGCTTAACGTGCTCTCCAAGGCACGGAGGAAACTCGGTATTTAATGGGTGGTAACCCATCCACAGACCAACCTAGGCAAGCACAGCTTAACTTAAAGATCGACCCGAGCGGCTGTTGTTATTTAGCAACGAGCTCCTCCTTGCTTTGAATAAATACATACAGTAATATGTAATTTGAGATCATAATCTCCACATGCTACATTTTTGGTAACGTATGTAGGCATGCCATAGTTGCCTATTAATCTATATCAGCCTCTGTCTATAGCGGTCGATCATGCGAAATTCCAATAGAAGTGCCGATCCAGAGGCGGAAAAAAAGAGCCATTCTGATAAAAGTTTTTTCGCGGGGTTTAAATACGAACCGCGCGCGTTTGTTTAAACAAAAGTAGTTTAGTAAGTTTGTAGTGGTATTGGGAGTGATTCTACTGTACGCTACAATATGTTACCTAGGTACTTTTGTGGTATCAGGCAGAAAATGTTATAACTTTTAAAAACCCTGAGCCACTAAGCGGGGGGCAGCTGCCAACGTTTGTTTTAAATAAAAAAAAATCCCATGTTTTGTTAAGAAATATATAAAAATGTAAACTATATGTACGAAAAGTAAATAAAGGAATATCATCATCATTTGTGTTGCAGATTGAACTTTGATCAACATACAACGTAAATCAAAACTGCAATTTTAAATAAAAATTGAATTTCAACGGCTATCGCTGGCGAAAACGCTTTAAATAATGCATCTGAGACTCTAAGAAGTCATGTAATTACGCAGTGTTTTTTATTTCATTCAAGCTATTTAAAACACTCAAGTGTTTGAGTGGCTACGTTATGCACGTAGCAACGTCCTCTTCGTTGCTACGCCAATTCGTAGCGACGACTACGACCAAATCCATCAGCACTCCGCTCGAAGGTACTAGGCTAACAGTAACATTAAGGGGTTGTAATTTCACTACGCGTGGAAACTGGTGAAAAGCTTACACAGTTTACACACACTACAATCTAAAAACGGGGAGACCGTCGACAGTCAAACAAGTGAGACAGAGTAATCGCTTTGCCCAGTGAATGAGCGTGACAGGAAGCGAATCGGAAGCTTTGTACAAAATCGTACATGTGTTTAACTTTGAGTGAACCCGGCTCAGAAAACACAGAGCTCCCACGCTAACGCTCACACAAGTAATGTGAACAAGCATTCTCTAACACACACAATAAAGAACAACCCACCTTAATGAGTTATAACGTCCAAAAAAACCCTGAAAATATCACACTATCATGAAGTTCTGAACTAAATAAAATAAAGTTTTATTGAACTAAATGTTTTTTGCTATTTTTTTTAGGTGACAATTTGATTGGACGTTTGTTTTTTTTTTTGATGGATTAGGATTTGATGGTTTTTTTTTTATTTGATGGCTTTTTTTTTCGATGACAGTATAAGTTTAATTTGATGGAGTTTAGAATTAGAATCAGGATTTTTTTAAATTTCAGCATTCTAAACAAAACCGTTGTAGATTGCGACTAAATTTTAGTCTAATATCAGGCGTAGAACCGTAACGGGTAGATTCGTAGCACGTAGCACCGTAGCAGCTACGCATTGCTCTAGGATACTCGTAGCCAACACAGTACTTCGGGAAAATTTACCAGAGCAGCATAGAATTAAGAAGGCTAAAGTATATTTTCGGAATACCCACCCCAAACAGTCACCACGTGACGTCACCAATATGACGCAATAGTTGCGGGAGTGTTCAGCATTCCCGTATAAAGTACTAGGACAGCATAAGTAATAAGAGCATGCAGAATACGTTTTCATAAAATGTTCGGTGTGTGAGTGAACTCAGAACTGAGGGGCGGAAACTGTGAGGGTGAGGGTAGCATATTTCTATTCCATTTTATTGGGCGGTGCCCGGTGGGTATGTTGTGGGAGAGTGTCGGTGGTGAGAGTACGTGTGGGTAAATCAGTGTGCAAAAGAGATGGAGCGAAAGGCTGTCATTGGAGTTTATGACAGACAGGAAAACAATCAACCTGTTCATAACAACAGAGATATCTATATATCTATCTATATATATATATAAAACAAAGTTGGGTTAGTTACAGCATTTATAACTCAATAACAGCTGGACCGATTTTAATGATCTCTGGTTTTTTGGATTCTTCTCCGTTCCGAATTGCAAAATAATCATTAAAATATCTGAAAAATTCAGCGGATAATTATGATAAAGGTCCAGAACTGTTAAAATACCATTTTGAATTCATGGCAGCCTGGTTATTTTTTAAAGTTTTACGAACGGATGGGCCAATTTTAATGATTTCTGATTTTTTGGGATTCGTCTCCACACCGACTAGCAGAATAACTATAAAAATATCTGAAAGGTACACATAAAAAAAAGTCGGGTTAGTTACACCATTCCATCAAGAACTTCTGGACCGATTTTAATGATTTTTAATTTGTTGGATTCATCTCCGTCCCGAATAGCAGAATAACTTATTAAAATATCTAAAAAGACCACGAAAAAAAAACGTTTTAATAAAAATTAGATTTAGCATCTTCCGAAATTGACAGCAGAGCTCATGTCACGAAGGTAGGTAGGTAGAGGTAGAGTAGGTAGGGTAAGTAGGTAGTTAGGTAGGGTAGCTAGCTAGGGGAAAAAGTTCCCGTTTGTTGAAAGTGATATATATAATATGACACATGCTCCCTAAAAAGTACCATGCTGGCATGAGCTCAAGGTGGTATAAGTACGGTCTTTATGCATTTACTAAAATTTTTATAAGGATTTTTATTTTGATGACTTTCTCACAATATACAGGGTGTAACAAGACCCTTAACGAAGCCGTCAACCAAGCATTATGTACATCAAACTTTGACCCCCAATATCTCCGTAACTAGAAGGTTCCCAGGTATGGTCCAGAAAAAATAATTTTTGATCGCATTGACGGGAAAAATAAGTGCCTTTCGGCTTCGTTAACGGTCTTGTTACACCCTTTATTTGTCAAAGACGTGTCTTAGCACCGTGTTATGGCTATATTGCGATCGTCGTGACGTGGTAGCGGTGACGCAACCGTTCGCAAAGCATCAGGATTTCGAGCGAAGGTACTAGGGTAACATGAATTGACGCCGCGCCGGTGTGATTATTTTGATACCGCAGGGTGCCACGAGCCGTCCGGGCTTCAGGGGCGGTTTGAACTCCCAACCCCCTCCATTCCTTCCACCTAGCTACGGCCCTAGCTCATTATCACTAGTACCGTGACGTATAGCCGGTGACGCAATTGTCCGGAAAGCTTCAGGATTCTGAATGAAGGTACTAGGGTAACATGGGTTGACGCCGGTGTCAATATTATGACTGCACGGAGGCTGTCACTGAAAACTTGCACTGGCCAATGGAGTGAGTTCTCAGCGGTGTAGGGATGGTTGGTCCTAGCCCCCAACCCCTCCCCTGCCCACCTAGCTACGGCCTCGGCTCAGCGTAGCGCATAGACACTCGTAGCGTGACACGTCACGCTACGAGTACGTGTCTACGCGCTACGCTGAGCGTGGTGACGTAACCGTTTCAAAAGCTTCAGGATTTTGAGCGAAGGTACTAGGGTAATATGAACTAATAGCGGTGTCTTTATGATTGAAGGGCAGGCATTTGCTGAAAGCCAACGCTGTAGATCTGTTTCGTGCACACATGCCATACAGTGCTTTGGTATGTATGTGTTGTTTGGCTTGTTTGTTAAATACGGTGCTACGAAATATCGCAATCGTCGTAGCACTCGTAGCGTGACGTAACCGTTCGGAAAAGCTTCAGGATTCCGAGCGAAGGTACTAGGCTAATATGAACTAATGCCGTTGTGTGATTATTATGGTTCTGCTGCAGGCAGTCTGTAAAAACACCGCTGTAGTTCTTCACCGCTGTAGTTTCTGTTGTTTCTGGCACACACACAAAACACATAATATGAGTACATATTATAAATGAGAAACTTTGTATGAACTATGTCTGTGTGTTGAATGTTTTTACTTAGTTTATAGCCTGAATTAACACAAAATACTTTTATCTCACGGTGACATTTCGAAGAATACACACGGACAAAGCCACGGGCAAAATTTAGTTTTAAATGAAAGCGAAAAAGTGTTTGTTCTTTTACACGGCGCTACGACGTATCACGATTGTCGTAGCGTGCGGTAGTCGCGGTGACGTAACCGTTTCAAAAGCTTCAGGATTCCGAGCGAAGGTACTAGTGTGATATGAACTGAAGACGATGTGATTGTGCAGACTGTCGCTGAAAACCAGCACTGTAATTTTATTCTGTTTCGTGCACACGAATAGTTTAGCTATGCAAGTGTTATTTTACACGGCGGCGGCGCTACGAAATTTCAACATCGGCGTAGCGCTATAAGCGTGACGGGACAGGACGGGATTTCCAGCGAAGGTACTAGGATCATATAAAGTGACGCCGGTGCGATTGTGTGGGCTGTCGCTGTAAACCGGCGCTGTAGCTCTTTTTCGTACACACAGTATTTTGCGGTGTAATTGTGATTTTGCATCGGTGTGGTGATAATTTTTGTTTTCGTGACTTATGGACGTAAAAGTGTTTTCAATTTGCTTGTTATTGTGGATTTTGTATTTATAGAATCAAGGGAAGTGCAGTGGAGGCGTGGTACTGTAAGCAACAAGAATCAATTAACACCTTTAAAGCTTAACTCATCTGCCTGGCCTTTTCCCAACTATGTTGGGGTCGGCTTCCAGTCTAACCGGATGCAGCTGAATACCAGAATTTTACATGGTGCGACTGCCTATCTGACCTCCACAACCCAGTTAGTACTGGGTAATTCGATACCCCTTGGTAAGACTGGTAGTCAGTCTTTCGGGCCACTGACTACCTGATTTGCTATCAAAGATCAATAATTGATAGCCGGGACCAACGGCTTAACATGCTTTCCGAGGCACGGAAGAAACTCGTTAGGCAATGGGTGTTTCCATCCACGGACCAATCTAAGCAAGCGCGGCTTGACCTGAAGATCGATCCGAGCGGCTGTTATTATTTAGCCACGAGCTTCTCCTTTATAACTTAACCTTTAAAACTTATTATTACTATTTATTTATTTATTTAGATAACATGGGAGACTTACAGCTAAAATAAACAGATCAAGGACAGTACAATAGTCTGAAAGCCAATTACAGGTCTCCACTTTTAAAAAAATATTCCATAAAATCGGAACTGATATAAAATTATTTATCATATCTATACTAATATAATAAAGCTGAAGAGTTCGTTTGTTTGTATGGTTGAACGCGAGAATCTGGAACTGCTGGTTTGAATTGAAAAATTCTTTTAGTGTTGGATAGCCCATTTTATCGAGGAAGGCTATAGGTTATTTATCATTACGCTACAGCCAATAGGAGCGGAGCATTAATGAAAAATGTTTTTCAAGGGCGGGGAAAATTTATTCTTTTTGAGAGATTTTGTTGCGTGCGGGTGCGTAAACGGGTAAATAATGTAGGAGCGAATTATTTCTCTTAAAAGAGTCTAAAAAAAAGTCCGCGACAGCATATGACTATCTTTTAAGGTTGAATAACAATAAGCATTTTTATGATTTTCAATTTGGTCAAAAATTATTTGCGAAGGTGATTTACCGACATAGTATTAATCCATCTCAAAATTAATATGTTAGTCATCTTTAGCGTTCAATTGTGAATAAATTTACCCTTTACATTTTGGACAAACTGTTAGTCTAAGATCCTGCCTAAAGCCGACCTTCACTCATCTGCTTACCGAATGAAAAATATCTTTTAACAATTTTAATTTGCCCGATGAAATTAATTCAAAACTATTTAAAATGAAACTGTGAGCTTATTATTATTGATTTATTGTTCCTTTATTTATTTTCTATACATACAATTTACATTTTTAAATATACAAAGTAATATAAAAAAAACATTTAAAAATATAAAAAAATAGTAGCCCACCGGCATCGGGAACAGGGTCCAAGCTACCGGTGGTCAGGGCTCTTGAGAGAGGAACCTCCTAATGATACGCGCCGTGTCCAGAAGTACTGCTTTCTGAATCAAGCCCTTGATCCAGCTGCCAAGCGAGAGCCTCCTCAGATGTTGGTCTGGATAGCGAAGGACCGTTCTCCAGTGCCCCATACATGACATCAGGAAGGTACGCAGAGTTGCATCAATTTTATACAACTCCAGCACCCTCACGAGCCATGTATGAGGCACAGAATCATAGGCCTTCTTATAATCTATCCAACATGTAGACAGATCCCGTCGGGAGCGGCGAACCTGTTGGCTAACGGCCATATCTATGAGGAGTAGCTCCTTAGTACCGCGGGACCCGTTCCTACATCCATTCTGAGAGGCAGACATGATAGAATTACTATCAATTGATGGTTGATTTTAGCTCTCAAAATGGATGTAAGAACTTTATAGACCGTTGGTAAACAAGTGATTGGTCTATAATTTTTGGGCTCCGCAATACTATCTGATTTATGGAGCAGGTTGGTAATTCCTGTCGTCAAGAACTGGGGCAGCGACCCTGACTCTAAGGGTAATTGAAACTGCGATACCAAGCGAACGTGCGATCTCTGAAACCATTTGATCCAGCAGTTGTGCAGTCCATCTAGGAGATTTCCAGTTAGGCAACGGACGGACTGCACAAACTACGTCTTGGGGGCTGATGATGATTGCCCCCATTTCAGGTATTGGATCACACGCTCGTTCAACCTCCCGGGTCCAATCACCCTCAGTGTGACTGACAGGCACCGACCAGATGTTGCGCCAGAACGAACACATGGCATCATCATCCGGTAGACGCGTGTCAGTCACACCTTGGTCCGGTCACTCCCAAGCCCTATGACCTTTCATCGCTTTGGAATGTGCGATTCTGAGTGTATCGTTCCACTCGCCTCTTGTACCGACGAATACGGCTTGCCCATGCACAGATCTTCTGCACGATACTCCCGGAATGCACTCTCCAAAGTGCTCCTGAATTGAGCGTAGCACTGGGTACTCACAGATATAACTTCATCATCATCCCCTTCACCACCGCGGTCGAACCGCGGCGAAGCAATCGTAACATTTTGCAACTGCACCGTGATCATTGGTGAAGCAGGCGTAACTAGGTTACTCCGTGATTCGGAACGTAGTCGATCAAGTACGGTGTCATCCAACATATGGTTACGCTGGATGACACGCACCAGATCCGAAAGTCGTTGCGCCGACTCGCTGACACCTGGCTCAAGTACCTGAAACAGAGAGAGCATCCAACCACGGTACGCAGTCAAGTTGCTTTCTCCCTCAGTAGCCCCATAATATGCGCGCATGACTTGATCATTAATGGACTGAGTTCATCGCATGCGCGACACATTTCCACCGGCAGTGGGGACCTTGTTCGGGGCTGGTTGGCCCCGAGGTCCCAAGCCCGCTGGTGGCCGTCCTCTTCCTCGTCGTCGTGGTGGTGGTGGTGGTGGAGTCGACGGCGAGGAGAAAAACTCGTCGCTCGAGCTCGACGCAACTGCAGCGACCGGTGACACTGTGCTCACGGATGTGGCGCGTCCCGGCCGGCGGCTGCGAGGCGGAGCTGAGCGACGAGGCCGGAGATGGTGTGTGTGCATCTTGTAATTGTTTGGCTCTATTTCCCCCTATTTTCCATTTTTGGTGTAATCCTGTTGTGTTTCATATAATTTGGAAACGGTTTTTTTTTTTTCATTATTTCGTTATATTAATTCGTTTTTTTTGGGGTAATTTGGTAAAAATATTAAATTAAATCGGTTTGAGAAAAAAATTTTCGGCACGTCAATTTGACATCCGAGCAACAATTATCAATTTATTATTTAATAGCTTATTGATTTCGTTTGGGAAATAATGATTTCCTCTTTTCTTTTTCTAAATCATTAAAATTTTGTTTCATAAAAGTTAGACTTGGCTTAATTTCATCAGGTAACTGGTAAGTAAGCCATTTGCAATTATGTTAGTTCTTGTATTAAGATTTAAAAAAGTATTTTTCATTCGGTAAGCAGATGGGTGAAGGTCAATCTTAGGCGGGCTCTCAGAATATATTGAATAGTGTGAAGATCCACATTACTTCTTTATTCTCGAACTGTTCCCTGTACATACTGAGGCGCAGGTTGAACAGCGCCACCCGCTTGGCGATGAGGGCTGCCTGTGCGGCCTGTAGAGGTGCCACGTTGTTCTTTACCACCGTGGCTTGCTTCACTAAGTTGCGCCATTTCTCGGGCAATATGTCCAGCTAAACAGACCAGGCAAACGTTAGAAAAAAAATCATGATTTAGAACCACCACATTAATTTCGTTCAATAACTGTCAGTGTCATCATTTCTTTGGGATTTGACACTGACGGCTCTCGAACGGGGTTAAGATGTGCTATGTCCAGTTTATTAGAGAAATTCGCTCTTACAGAAATCTGGACTAATTTTATATAGCTGAAGTGTTTGTTTGGTTGAACGCGAAAATTTCAGGAACTAAAAAGTCACGGTTCGCATTGAAAAAGTTTTGGGATATCCAACACTAAAATAGTATATTTTAGTGTTGGATATCTCATTTATCGAGGAAGGTTATAGGCTATACAACATCACGCTACAACCAATATAAGCGGAGCATCAATTAAAAATATTGCAAAAACGGGGAACAGAGTATTTTTATAATAATTTCACGCGGACGGAGGTCGCAGGTAATAGCTAGTATCCGACCAAGTCGTCATTAAAAACAGTGAAATTTTTTAGCGGACTCAATCCTTAAGTTAATGCTATCCAGTTATGCTCCAGTGATTAATGCTATTCTTGGATTTTTGAAAATGGTGTAAATAAGTTTTGGTACTAAATAACATGGTTTTTTTTGCAGTAAGTTTAGCTCATTTGCTTACCAATGTGTGTACAGAGTACTGATGTTCCTCCTCACCCTGGCATTCCGTAAGCATTAACATTTCAATCATCAATTCAATTAGGTGTTAATATGTTTCTTCTAGGAAAAGTCATTCCCTCACACATTTGTTAATATTTAGCTGAGCTTTATCTTTATTCCATCAGATCTAAAAAAAAAAGAAAAAAAAATCCTACCCCTCTAGTAGTTATGAATGGAATGTGGAATATTTTAAATGTAGCACTCTTGAAATGTGGGGCCATTCAAGTATGTACTCTTTAAGGTCTTAGGGTGTATCGAGAATTATGTATCTCGTAACAAGTGACAACACTGATAGTGAAAATAGGTGGAAATAGCCCCGCGCCCCAAACTAGGCATAGCCTGTATCTTGGTGGCCCAGTATAGACAGAAAAGGTAGATTGAGTTATTGGCTGTTCAGCGTGACACAGCACAGCAAGTAACAATTAATTATGAAAATAGTAATTAAAACATTCAGAAATCAAATAATAACAATCAATAAAACGAAAAAAAAAACAAAATGAAATCAAAGGAAAGCTCAACATGCGTAATTAATAAATAAAATCAGTAAAAGGTTAAAAAAGGTTTTGGTCCTCGTGACTATTTTGTTTTGGTGAAATACATTGTATGCTTAATTTTGTACTTATACCTTGGATTCAATGTTACGGAGCAAAGGTTGTTAACATTGAAATAGGCGCCTTGTCCGTATTTACATCTTTTTTTCTTTGAGGCTGACTGTACAACTCTTTCTTCGCGTTTTTCCCTTTTTTCCCTGATGTTACCCCGAAACTAAAAGCAGTATTAAGTAACAGTACATATTCATATCATACCTGTTCATAGGTTTCCTCGGGGAAGTCAACGCCATACTCCTTGAGCACATCAATGATATCTCTGAGTGGATCAAACATATGATCGGTATCAGCGTCGATCTTGGCGCGGACCTCGTTCAAGACCTCCATCACCTTCAGCAGACCCTCATAGTCATCTTCTGTTAGTTCCACTTTCAACTCATTGGAAGCATAAGCTATGAACTTCTCAAGGTCATCCAAGCTAAAAAGTTCAAGGGACTGATATATTTACTAGGAATTGTGATCAAAACAACTGCCAACAACATCTAGAATGGTGTTGAGATAGTGGTCGAAGAAAATACCTTAAAAAAGTTTTTACATATGACATGATTAAATGAAGAAGCTGAACTCATAAACTAATGTTTATGAGTTCAGCTTCTTATTTATAATTACTTATTTCTAAATATTTATTCTTTTTCTTAGCGTGTCGATGGCAATCTAGGTTGAATCAGCCCAAAATTTGGCGACGAATTGTTGGCACTATCAGTAGCATCATCTGCTTCTTTGATGTACAAGCACCAGTGCAAGCAGGACACGAGTGTGTGTTAAGTATCCGTTTGTGCAACAACACCACATTTACAGTCCAGAGCAGAGTTATATATGAATCTCCACCTGAATAAGGTTTCCTTGCTTCGGGCAACCTGTGTCCGGAGTTTATTTAAAGACTTCCAGCACTTTTAGACCGTGTGACTGTCACGTACTCCTAATTATTAAGTAAATATCTTAGCCATTATTCTTATTTCAAAAATCATCACACGGTATCGGCCACTTATAGACACATTAAACCTCTACTTTAAGGCTTGACAGCCTGACAAGTTACCGTAATTAACTATGGAGCGTCCTTTCTTCCTTTGAATTTTAAAACAATATTGCACCACTTGGAAACGCATAAATTCTTTATTTAATGGGAAAGGGACTAGAGATTAAAAAAACTAACTGACAGGTCAAATGTAATATTTCAACAAATTCTTAAGAAAAGATAAAAATATCTGATTTCTAAAGGCATTTCTGAATACCAGTGCAACATCTGGTTGCAATTTACCCCGGTCTTCGAAGGGCTCGTAAAACAATTGAGACGGTTGTACAAAAACACGATGCACAAAAAGGCGACCCAAGCGTGGTGGTTTTTAGAGGCTGGGGCGAGAGATAGATAGGTGGACAAAGACAGTTGGTTTGACATCGTGGAAGAGTCCACACGTGGAAGCGAGCTAAGTTAGGGAGTCGGTCTAAAACCGGTTAAAACGCTAGGACGTCCTAGGTTAGGTTCGTGAAGTTAGCGTAATCTTGGTACCAAGATGGACATGTCCCCGAGGACTGTCGTAAGAGATCGATTAGTATTTTATAAGTTAAATATAAGTATTAGTAACACGTTTAGTTAAAGTGAGTGTCGAGACGCAGAAGGAGAAGCAGTGGCGGAGGCGAAACTGGTATTGTGCACAGTACTCTGTAACTTTAGTTATAGACTAATCATCTTCAATGAACACGTGGTAAGTGTTAACTATAAGTACTATATATTAAGTAGCAGTTTGGCGATGGCGCAGAGAGACTGTTAATAATCATTTATTTCAGTATGACGGAACAGCCGCTTTATCATCACAATCATATACTATTAAGTAATGTGTTATGTTCCAACTCCTAATCCATACCTTGGCAAATATTCGTCATCTGCGTTTGGTTATAGGGAACGGAGGCCGCCTTCCGCTACACAGTACACACATTTCATGCATACGACATGTACACTCTACACTAACATACCCGACCATTGACTGTTGACTTTGATCTGACTCACCACAAATGAAAGGCAGAACCAAGAATAAACTATATTATTCAGTGCTGAAGGCAGCACCGAGATATTCACGGATTGATTAAAACAAATGATATTGTTCAGTAATATAATGCCGACTTGTACTTGTGGTACAAATCAACCAAATGCTGCTGATGAATACTGCCTCCTGTAAAGGTCTAGCTCAGAAACATTGCGTGGGGATTGTTGGCGCACATTTCGGGAGAGGGGTAGGCATCACGAAATATCTCAAACTACATCGACAACTCCGTTCTAAAGAACGCTAGGGACAGAAAGTCAAACCTCGGATGTTTATCTCGTTAAAACCAAACCCGGCCACTGGTAGGCCTATTACTGAATCGACACTATTAACGAGATACGCAACCACGATATGGGGAAGAGTAAAGAAATGTGAAGTGACGATATATCACCACTTCAGCGTCCACCAAAAACAAACGCAATATGTTCTGCTACAGACTGAATCTACGGTGCGCTTGTGCAAGTTGTGAGTTATTAGACAAGGTGTAGATTGCCGTAAAGGGTGTTACTAACATGAATACGCGTGTAGGAAGAACTACTAAAACGTGCCTTCCTTAATGGCAGCAGGACTTCTCAGTGCTCTGTCTTAGTATTGAATAAGACATGTGTATAATGCTTAGGGAGCGTGATCTGTTAGAATTCGTAGCAGGATCCTTAGTGGGCCTATGCGCTTAGGTCTAGCAGTCACGTACTGAGGCAGTTATTGTAACCCGTTACATGCCATAGAGATGGGTTCTAGTACATTTGAATCATAAAATTAACGTTACTGTAAATAATGAATCTCTTAAGCGCAAGCGTAACGTTTCCTTTACCAAACTTTCATTATATCTTTGCGCCCTCTTGTGTTATTGGCTTCATACTTTATTATTGATTTAATTTTATAAGATTCGATGTTATTCATGTATATGTCTTAACTGTGAATCCCCAATATTAACTTCACCTTCGGGTGGAGCCGACTTTAATGAATCATGCAAATATTAGTAATATTTGCATGATTTAGGAAAAACTAAAATTTTATCAGCCTAGGGTAATTTACGAACAGTCACAACCGATAGCACATAAGTTGCTTGTGTTTCACATATAGTTTCCAGACCATTTTCCCAACCAAATACATTCGTTTTTGTCATCCTAGGTAGCAATTTAAGTATTTAATTAGAGATGAAAATTTTACTTTCATGATTTTTAATTTAATTAATTTATTTAAAACACATACCACTATCATCACAGGCTTACCTAATACAATAGTGTAGTTATATTTAGAGTTATTAGCTTACAAATATTATATATTAATATAAATTAATTTTGCCAGTTTCGATTTGAATAAAAATAATGAACCACAAATCATCGAATTACTGAAATGCAAGTGACAGTGTGACACAAAACCCAAGCAACTTTCGATTTTTAATTTATCAAAATAGTCCAGCGCTATCGGTCTATTTAATATTTATTAATTCTCCTTTATAAAGTCTAAAAATATAATTAAGCAAATAACTTGACTTGAAACATACTATTCTTCAAGTATTTTTAAATAACACAACTACTGTTTTAAAGTTTCACGGTTTACAACTAAACTTATACTGTCACTTACGGGATATCTTCCGTGATTGTGCTTTTGTTGTGTGTTTCTTTTTTTTTGTTCTTTTTGTTATAATTTGTTTTTTTTTTTGTTGTTTTTTATCGGGAGCTCAAAATAATGAACAATCACGGAAGATATCCCGTAAGTGACAGTATAAGTTTAACACAACTTGCCTTTTATGCACGTGTTGCGTCAAATCTTCTTTATAGAGGTTGCTCCATTTACAAATAATATTCAGGATGGCTTGGTTTAGCCGCTTTAGGTCTAACTTCAACCAACCGTCGAGCAGAGTCTCGGCGTGCAACGACGCGACTTCATCGTACATTGCGTTGTACTTGTCTATCTATAAACGTTCATAAAAATTAAGACTTTGACTCTCATAAGAGTTCTACACATATGTTCTAAACAGAACTTTAGGGAAAAATGATAGATGAACTGAGAAATATGATATGACTTCATAGGGAGACTCATTAGATGACGACTAACAGAGAAGTATGGATGAAGAATGAAGATTTTCAGATTCCTGATCATACTGTAGTCATCGGTCCCCAAAATATGATAAGGATAGGAAACTCTGCGTCAATGTTATTAATACAATTCCAAATTGACATTACCTCTGCCTGATACTGTTCGAGTGTAGGCTCTACCTCCGGCGGCTCAGACCCGAAATCGAATCTATACTTATCAAACTCCTCTGGCGTTATAAAGCGGCCATACTTCAAGAATATTGCCAGAACTTCTTGCCTGTCTTCCAACCATAAAGGACGGTACTTGTCATATTTCTAAGGAATCAACAATAAAACGAAAAATATGTTTTTATTACAAATACTTATAAAATACTTTATTTGAAAATGAAACTTACCGACACATACGAGATTACATCGTTGATTGAATTTTCAATTCTCTCCAAAATTTCATGGTACAGATCAATCATGGCGGTCTCTTGAACCAAATCGTCTACAACAGTAACCAACGAGTTAGTTATGGAATCAGACGTTACTTTGAGTAAAATACTGGCAACAACATGTTATGCAACAAAATTTTAAATCGAACTAGATCCAGGCTTGGGTGCAGAATGCAGTACGACCCACGGGCGGACCCACGGTGGGGCAAGGTACACGGTGTAGGGCACTTGCCCCACCCTGCTCTCTGACCCGAAGCTAAGAATTTTTAGGCAAAATGAATAAAATGACAAAATTAAATATTCATTTGGGTACTTTATCATTTTACATTAAAAGAAAAACATGGTTAAGGACAACAATGACAGAAAATCGTCTTGTCGGCCTCTGTATGATGAGTGAGCATAGAATGAGGGTTCTGGAAGCACAACATAGTTTTGAAAACGAAATTTTAGCCAGAACCCACGCAGGTTATTATTGAAATAAGGTGTAATGCAGTCAATAAAACGTATCAGTCAGTAAATATAAAACACTTTTAATTTCCTACTACTTCGTTTATTTACTTCTGCCCCAACCCCTTAAAAAATGCTGGGTACGACCTGCGATCATTATTCCGAGCCATGGACGAGTCAACATCTCCTGAGGATCCCGTGGAGGGGCGAAACACCTGACTACAGGTTTGGGTTGCACATAGGATTATAATTATCGCACCTCCTGCATGAGCCTATTTATAAACGGGGTGGGATGGCGGTGCATGCATGGATACTGCATTCAAACTTAAATCTAGTTTTTGCGGAACATAGAACTTTTTGCATAACGTTTAACAACCTAAGAGTTATTTAAATAGTTAAACACAAAAACTATGCAGCAGATGGGCGGTCCGCGCCGCTATGCCAAAATCGTTCTACATTTTGTAATCCATCGAATAATAAGACCACATAGCACGGTTTCCGTAAGTAATGCGATCCGATGTGGCTGTAACGTGTGTTTGGCTGTAATTGAGCAGAAAGATGTACCTTCATACGAAGCTATAGGGACGACTTCCGGGTCTATCCTAGGGAACAACGTGGTCTGCAGGAACATATCTTTCATCATCTCCATCAGCGTACGAAACAGGCCAGTTTCCTCCATCACATCCAGTGACGGAGTAAAATGTAAGTCTGGAATGACGTAAAAGTTTTCATCTTCTTTGAATTAAATACTGTTGATTAAATTTATTGGTTTATTTTTTGAGTAATATAAATCGACAGAGATAATCTTGCGGACACTGAAGTTAAGTAAAGCCAAGTAAATGGCTCCTTAAATAAAATGCCATAGTGCACTAAAAATAACTGAATGATCAGAATTTAAGAACTACGAGTTGGTTGAAGTATGTGTGATACATTGACTTCAAGGAACGAAAAGATAATAAAATAACCACATACAAGTTTAATAATTCAAAGGCAATGTAACGGTTACCTGGGTCAATGAGCTCTGCAACTACTGCCATGAATGCCACTTGCGGTCCTTTCTCTAGGTCAGTATTTTTCTCAAACAAATCTAAACTACTCTGCACAGCTTTCATAACCTGCCGAGAAACCTACAAAAAAAAGAATTTAGTAACACAATTTTATTTTATCATTACAGAACAAGATTTTTATTTTTTATTGTTTTCCAATCCAAGAGAAAAAAAAACAGAAGTAATCTTTATAAACTTTTTGTTTTCCGTTTAAAGTCCTGAACCATAGAATTTTCTTTGTTTAACGTGGAAATCTAAAACTTACAAGCGAGTCGACGTATTTCACATAATCGGGCCATCGCTCTGCCCTGAAAGCCGCTTCTTCCAATTCAATTCTTTCAGCTTCTATATCGGCTAACTCTTCTGGATCTACTTCCTCTTCAACCTCTTCTGGAGATTCCACTCCTTCCTCCCCTATGAAAGAGAATAAATCAGCGTATAGGAACAAGATAGATTACTTAAACACCAAAGTACCGGCTGTCCTGAAATTATTCAAATCATCATCATTCTACTGCCCTTATCCCAATTTATATGGGGTCGGTACAGCATGTCTTCTTCTTCCATACTTCTCTATTACATGTCATCTCAGCAGTGACCTCCTTTCTAACAATATCATCCTTCACACAGAGCATTCATCGTTTCTTTGGTCTTCCTCTACTGTTATAGCCACATTCTTACTCAAAACTTTCCTCACGTTATTTTCCTCATTCTTCCGCATCACATACTACACACGTACACCCGATCACCACACAACTTTTCAGTCACCGGCGCCACTTTCTGACTTCCTCTTATGTACTCATTTCTTATTTTATCCATTCTCGTAACACCACACAGAAGATGTGCGGTGTTTAGCTTTTGCGTCTCAGCCACATGCAATTGCGTTTCATTCATCCCTTTTGTGGCCCAACATTCTGATTCATTCAAGACAGCAGGTCTAATCATGGTTTTATGGATCTTCCCATTGAGTTTAAGGAGAATGCGACCTGCCGCCATTTCATTCATCCAGTCTTAGCACTCCGATCTATTTCGCCAACGCTTTGCACGAGTGAACCAAGATACTGAAAGTCGGAGCGGACTGGGAGGAGCGCGCCATCTAACTAGCGCTATGGCTCTAGCACTGGAGAGATAGCCGTTATCACAGAACATGTATTCAGTTTTACTTCTGCTGATTTTCAAGCCAACATTCTCCACTTTCTGTTGCCATTTCTCCAAACCGTCCTGGATCTAAGTATGGATCTCTGGTCCATCTTCACCGACAAGAATAATGTCGTCGGCAAACAGCTTGCAGCACGGTGTCTCTTCCTGTATGTCCAACGTCAAAACAATCCATAATCAACAGGAAGAGATAAGGACTTAAAGTCGACCCTTGATTGAGAGCAAGTCTACAGTCACACTGAACTCGTTGGTGCTGTCAGCAGCTGACCGGACATAGTTACATGATTGACTGTACATAGCACGAACAAACTCGACGTACTTCACAGGTATAGCTTTCTCTTTCAAAGATCCCGAGGTACTGTATAATACGCTTTCTCCAGATCAATGAACACCATGTACAAGTTTTTGTGTGCACGTCTGTACACCTCGCACAATGGTCATAGTCCAAAAGATATAACCTGCTCATTTTAATTGTTTTCACAACTTTTTTCCACAGCTATTGATAGCTGTGGAAAAAATCTATCGCTCACTCTTTTAACATCCACCACACATTCTTTCAATTCACTACCCAAAATTATTCCCACACCATTTCGCTAGCCATCGCTTCCACAGTAATAAAACTTACATGCTTCTCTTATCTCTCTTGCCTTCTTTCCTTCTTCTTCTTCTTCTCTGGCAGACACGCTATTTTTATCCGTTGCCTTTTTAGAACATCTGCTAACTCCTCCAGTCATGGTACCTACATGCCAGTTCGCACACCTCATTCTTATTTATTTATTTAACTATTTATGTACACACAGAAGACAACACAGGAGAATAACATTATAATATATGAGTACAAGGGTACAGCTTATTTCATATGAAATTTCTTCCAGCAGACCCGCAAAAAGGAGAAATGAGAAATAAATGTAGACGATAGTGTGTAAAAAGGAAGAGAAAAGTGTGTATATGTGCCTTAAATAACTTAACCTATAATACTATATAAATATAAGAGTAAATATTAATATATACTTATATAAATACATAATGCTGAGATATATAAACTAATAAATATATATATGTATATTATAAATCATAATTGAGAGGAAAGGTAATGCTCTTTCACTCTGGTTTTGAACAATGATTCTTATTTTTCTTACTCTCCGAGCGTATCATATATTGTATGGGTTTTAGCAAAAATTTTGTGATCGGCCACCTGCCTGACATCAACTCTCCTTGGTAATCATGAAATTCTTCAAATGGACAGATGTAAATGATTTTGTTACAGTATGGACCATATACCCGATTCTCGTCGTGCTTGTCGCTCTAACCGTTTAGGTTCTTTGAGTTCTCTTTTCAATCGACGAGCCTCCCGTCTTTCGAACTTATGTTGTTCTTGTGCCGCCTTTTCTTGATCTCTCGCTTCTTTAGCCAGACGGTATTCTTCACGACGTTTATCAATCTCTGCTTGCTTTTTTGCCCTCGCCGCTTTTTCATCATCATCTAAAGTCGCCTCGTCTACTTCCTCTAGCTCTTCTTCCTCAAATAAGTCCTAAAAAGAAACAATAGATCATTCTTCTTCATTTTGGGTATACCTAACATGATTTCTTACCACTAATCCTATAGCTGTCTATTAATTACCTCTTCCTCGTCCTGTATGTTGAAAAATAGTTTGTAGTTCTGCTCCAATATGCCTTGAAACTCTTCGTGGCTAGCAAGGATTTTAGTTCGCCTGAAGAAATAACAATGATTACAGTGCAATCAATAAAAAGGGAAGGTGTATAATATTATAATTAAGTAATTCTAAAAGTTACTTCAAAATCACAATAAGAACAAATTCATGACAAAAGGTGATGGTCATCCAGCTGTAGCTGATGTTGGGCATATAAATTGAGACATTGTGAAAACTACGTGGCAGCACCTGTTTAAGAATCTACGGTGCCGTTCCCTGACTGCCAGTAGTTCGAGTTTGTCGGTGTTCTCCTTACGGTCGTGCAGCGGCACGTCACCCCATTCCGCGATGTGTTCCAGTCCCATCTTCACGTTGCTCTGCGCCTTCAGCACACGCTGTTGCAATGTGTTTATCGCTGTGTACACTTCCGCCATCCAGTCCGTAACTAAATAGTATATTGTTATATTGATGATGGTTGATAAAACTAAATTCTTAATTAAAATTTACGAACTATCAAACTGATCGTTCATAAAACTAATTGGTTTATGAACCGTCAAAGATTGATGAAAAAGAGAGCCGTAGCTGACGGCCTAGTCATTTCTATCACTTTTATAATTTCCATGTCCAATCGCCCACATATTGTTCACTGCGATTGTTCAACTATTGCGACTACTTCGCGGACAGAGAACATGTTAAGATGATTCCAAAGCGGACAGATAAAATTTGCCCTCCTCTGCCAAGTGTTTGTGAAACATGAGAAAAAACTTTTCAAATAAAATAACTGCAAAACTGATTTTAAAACATTTATTGAAACAAACACTAGACAATTTACACAACATGGGTGATAGTGTTTAAAAAAAAAAAAAATGCTAACTGGCAAGGGCTAGGACCTATTATATTGCCGAGTTTATTTATGTTGTGGGAACCCCAGAAACTTCGTGTTCGAAGTTATATCTTCGTATTACCACAGTGTCCTAATCCTACCTATCCTTCCTATATTTTTAGCTTCTTAGCTTACTCGGTTAAACGCAAGTGTTTTTGCAGCAATCGTAGGGAATGGATAAAATCCTAAAATTATCGCTGCCGTCTTGTTTCCACAGTATAATTTCCAGACATTTCACAAACGGTAGCGGTATGTAAAAAAAATGAACCACAAGCTCTTGATCAAAAAATAGTTATAAAAAAACAGTAAAAAAGTAAAATTGTTTCCATCAAAAAAGAGCTAAAGAGTTTCCTAAGAAAGTTTTCTGGTATCTCTTATGGATTCGGATTTCCACCTGCTGTCCAAATTTAAAAGAATCACTCTGTATGCATTTTGTCAATTGTCAAGTCCTGGTAAAATTTACAATTAACCAGTGTGTGTGAATAGTACTAGGTAAGATGGTTACAGGTACACAATAATGATGATACAAAGGCGGTGCTAATCTACGGTCTTACAGTCGTCGTTCCAGGTGAGCTCCTCAACACCGCGCCCCAGCAGTTTGTCGATGGCTGAGATCTCCGTCTCAATGAGTGCCACCTCAGTCTCATGGCTGCCCTCGCGGATCGCGTTGTACCACGCGATAGCTCGGTTCAAACGGTTCATATCGTACTAAAACAATGAAATAGTTTGCTTCACAAAACTTTAGACATGGTGAAAGTTTTATGTATGGTGGCTATAAGCGTAGGGTGAGACCAAAGAAATATGGATGAGTCCATCCATATTTCTTTGGTCTCCCCTTACGCTTATATGTCAAAAATTATACGGCAAGAATTTCCCAAAAGATTACGGCCAATAGAGAATACAAAAACGCTGCACCGACTTCAAATACTTGTATTGGTATAAGGGCCAGGGGAACGAAATGAAATTGCTAAAACAATTATATATAATAAATTGTTACCTGTAACTTTTCATTTCTTTCGTACAGATCAAGCCCGTCCTGCGGAATGTCTTGCTTGTCCAAATATTTCATGTATCGTATTTCACGCAGTAACATGACAAGCTGCAAAAAGAATAAAATAATTTTAACGAAATTTAACTAAAGGCCAGGCGCGGCCTGACGGGGGGTCGGGTACCGTGGGTAATAAACTAATAAAAGTTATTAATGAATTGCAAAATTATTTTTAATGCATCATAATATTGGTTATATGTATACTTAACAACTACTTATTTTTTTAAAGTTCATAAAACTAGTCCAACGCGAGTTCGAGGTCTGTTTCCGCAGTCCTTCTGAGGTAACTGAAGCGAAATCGCAAAATCTATCGAGCCAATAAATTCCTTTATATCCTTGTCTTCAAAGTTGGCTCATTACTTAAAAAAAAAAAAAAAAATATTTTCCTAATCCGATTACGATAATATCGTCTTTCTCGGTTCTCTCTAAAAATACGTAGTTTCTGTCAATAGTGTAAGCTTGATTAAAATTCATGTATTAATTTCTATTAAATATTGTGCATTTTTTAAATACCTTTGCCAATTTAGTTATAAATGAGTTGTGAATTCTATCAACACTTGTAGATTTACGGAAGTTTGTTTTAAGTAATATATTAATTATTGTACTATAAATTATGTTGATTTTTACTTGTATTTTTAGAATATTCTTATATTTTATTTGTAATATTATTCTTAAAGTTATTTTAAATTCGTAGCTCAATTTTGACTTCCGATATGGTAACTGCGGGAAAATGTCGTTAGTAGTCAGTTGAGTACATACGTGTACGGCTGAGAATCATGCTTATGACCAATTAGTGATTCCACGGCAGTCATCTTTGAGCTACGAAGCGAGTTGTTCATGATTATCACATTGTAATATCAATAAAGTTATTTTGAAGGAGAAGTTTTTGAATTTTTAAACATACGTTCAACAATTCAGAAATGGGATTACACCAAGGATTCTGGTGCACCTATTTCTGCCACCCTGGTGTGATCATACGCCTACAACAAGGTATGTTATTAGTGCATTTGAATATTCAATATGATTTTTATTGTGTAATTTCTTTTGCAAGTGTTGTGCCAAATTTTTCCGTTGATACCATAATGGAAAAAAAAATCCGTATTGTTGCAATTCTGCTTAAAGATTATTTATTAATTCGATTTTTTTTTTTTGTATATATTGGTGTAAAAGACCCGAAAGTCACGTGTTTTACTGAAAATTACGATCATTTTCTGTACTAGAACGAACTTGAGAGCTAAAATATTGAAGGTAATTTTTTTTTTCTATTTTTTTTTTCTCTTGTATTGTTTTTCTCTTTCCCAACAATGCTTTTACTCAAATGATGGATCGGTGATGAGTTTAAAAAAAATATCCTATGGCTAGTGTGGCCGTGATTTAAAAAAAAATACGCTAAGACTACCCACTGACCGGGGTTTATTCTTGTATGTTATTGGGATGGTTTGAAATCAACTTTACCACCTGTATTGTAAGTATATATTTTTCTGCTGTGTGAAATAAAATAAACCACAGTAACGAATTTATGTCCTCATTTATTCAATTAATTGCCTAATATTTGAATAACATATTTGATACATAGGACAATTATATGAAATAGATACTCGTTGTTTCAAATTTTTTTTTCAGATTTTTGGACTTTTTACTGTTAGTACAATTGGATGATGCTTAGTGACGGGTCCGAGAACAGACAGAAATCCATACAGCGTGCCTGGCGGAGAAGAAGGCAATACAATGCCTGTAAGCATCAATTCTCAAAAGAAATTATCCAACATAAAGAAGCCGAGTGGACCAAGCTACTCGAAAACACTAAAGATAATAGGAAACGCATGTGGGCCGTGCAAAGAGCAATGAAAAAGCCCCTCATGAAACTGCCTCACTTCAGCGATTGCACCAATGAATTAGAAATCATCGATAGAATGGTCGATACAGCCATAGTCAAGGCAGCTACTATCGATGCAAGTGACGAATGTACAGAAATGAGTGCACCATTCGCACCACTCGATCGAACTTCAAAACACGAGCTCAGATTAGCTCTTAGACGCTTCATGAACTGTAAAGCCCCCGGACCTGACGACATCAAAGCTGACATACTCAAACTAGGCGGCGACACCATGATTGCAATATTCAAACGTCTTATGGACAACGTACTCGAGACGGTTTACTTCCCTAAATGATGGAAAACCAGTACCTGTATTTTTTTGCACAAGGCGGGTACGGATCACAGTGATCCCAAATCGTATTGACCCCATCAGCCTACTCAACATCATGGGCAAATGGGCCGAGAGACTAGTTAAGCGAAATAATACCCAGCCACCAGCATGGGTTCACAAGAAACAGAGACACCGCCACCCAAACCCTTCGTATAGGCAAATACATCGCCGACGCGCTCGATAAGGGCCATAGCGTCGCCATAATATCGACTGACCTCAGCAAAGCCTTCGATTCAATCAACCATAAAGAGATCTGTCGAAAACTGATCGACGCTGGGGCACGCAAAAACATCGTAAAGATGATCGAGAACTATCTGAGCAACAGGACAACAAGCTTCAGAACCACTTTGGGAACGGAGCAGCGTGTGCCACAGGGGGTGCCCCAGGAATCGGTACTCGGTCCGGCGATCTTCAACCTCTATCTAAGTGGCTGACCTACCAAACGAAAGAATAGCAGGCCAGATGCTGTCACAGTACGCCGTCGACCTATGTTTACTCAACGCAGCTGAAAGACCGGACCACGCTACGCGCGAGCAGAGTGGGCCGCCATCGACATAATTAACTATTACAAAAAAAAAGGTCTCAAATGCAATGTCGATAAGACAGAATGCATAATGTTCTCGCACAAGAGACCAAGACTCAACTATTTGAACACAAGGTATCGCAATTATGTTCAAATACGTGGCGAAACGCATGGCATTCAAACTAGAAATAAAATACCTCGAGTCTGGCTGGACAAAAGGCTTTCGATGAATAAGCATGCCAAAGAAAATATTGAAAAGGCCAAGAGAGTCAGAGGAGCGCTGTATCCAATCCTCGGCTACCGCTCCAAGCTAAGCGTAGACGTCAAGCTACTTGTCATTCAAGCATGCTTACTGCCAGTGATAGACTACGGAGTAATACAACTGCTACCGAGGTACAGTAAAACAAAGCTGCTGAAGCTTGAGAGGCATTATAAAATGGCATTGAAGAGCGTCGCACATTTACCCAGACGCACTGACACCGATCTACTATAGGAAATCTTGCAACAAGACCCGTGGCACATTCGTGCGCATGATCTCCACGGCGACATGATAGAACGTCTGAAATCTCTGTCGATCGAGGGGGCTACAAGAACAAGGCCAATAATACAACAATACACGCGCTATGGACAACACGATCCCTTTCTTTTCGCAACTTGAGTAGGTGTAATTCAATACATTAGTAAAAAAGATAGGGACAAGCCGCTCTTCAAACGACTGGCCCCCTTCCGACAGTGTAGGCTCTGACTGTAGAGTTACTCAATAAATTAATAAGCGGCTCGCCGCTGGGGCTAATCCCCACTGCTTTATCGTTATCCTCACGTTAAATTATATAAGCACTAGTAATGGAGGAAACGACCAGAATAGGTTTCAAAAGCTCCTACTTTACGGACAAAATGAAACACGCAATTAAAATGAGATTTTTAAGCGATATGTAATATTAAAACTAGAGAAATAAATAAATTCTGATTCTGATTAAAGCGAACCGTTTACCAAATCCTTGCCACAGCAAACACCTTAGCTGCTTGAGAGTAATCTTACAGGACAATTGGCCGCACAACTTAAAGGGCCTTGAACAAATGATTCGATTATTAACTATTTGCAATAGAGTCGAGGAAATGCGCAGGATGGCACTACTTCTTCTTGATGACGTACCCAGCCCAAAAACCAGAATAAAGACATTATTATGTGCGCAACAGCCTATGGTTCGTTTACTGGTAACGCACGTACAGTAATAATCACCGACGCTCCTTATATCTCTTGAATTAGAAGATTTTGTTATCTCTATTATACATGATGGTCTATAACTTTTTTCTCGCGGTGGCGATTTGCTTATGTTCTAAACAAAGAATAATAGTCTTCTAACAAGCTTTAAAATTATATATGTCTTAATCACCGACGCTGTTTGTAATTAATGTCATTGTTGATTACATAGTTCATTTTAAATGATCAATAACTTTTTTCTCCACAGAGGATTTTTTTTGACGCCATAACAAAAAATTATGCTCTTGACATCAGCTTCAAGAAAATATAGGTTTCGTTCACCGATACTACTTGAACCGCTTCCGCCCCATCTCCTTTTATATTTATATAATTATATAATATATATATTAATATTATTTTCGGTGCACCACAGTTAAATCATCATCATCATCATCATTTCAGCCGAAAGACGTCCACTGCTGGACATAGGCCTCCCCCAAGTGTCGCCACATTGACCGGTCCCGTGTGACTCGCATCCAGCGGATCCCTGCAACCTTCACCAGGTCATCGGTCCACCTAGTGGGAGGCCTTCCAACGCAGCGTCTTCCGGTTCGCGGTCGCCACTCCAGAACTTTTCGGCCCCATCGGCCATCCGTTCTGCGAGCAATGTGCCCTGCCCACTGCCACTTAAGTTTGGCTATTCTTCGGGCTACGTCGGTTACCTTGGTTCTCTTGCGGATGTCCTCATTTCTGATTTGATCACGCAAGGAAACTCCGAGCATAGCCCTCTCCATTGCCCTTTGGGTGACTTTAAGCCTTCTGATAAGGCCCATTGTGAGCGACCACGTTTCGGTCCCGTATGTAATCACTGGCAACACACACTGGTCATAGACTTTCGTCTTGAGACACTGCGGTAAGTTGGACGAGAAGATACCACGCAACTTCCCGAACGCTGCCCAGCCGAGTCGGATTCGACGATTGACCTCTTTCTCGAAGTTAGACCTACCTAACTGGATCGTTTGTCCCAGGTAGACATAATCGTCTACAACTTCGAGTGTAGAGTCTCCGATCTTGATAGGAGTGGGTGTTACATGGGCATTCAACATGATTTTGGTTTTGTCCATGTTCATTTTAAGACCCACTCTTTCGGAAGCTCTACTAAGGTCATCGAGCATTGTACTGAGGTCCTCCATGGTCTCAGCCATGACCACTATATCGTCGGCAAATCGAAGGTGAGAGATGTACTCGCCATTGACGTTGATGCCTAGCCCTCTCCAGTCCAGAACCTTGAAGATATCCTCCAGTGCAGCGGTGAACAGTTTCGGAGATATGACGTCTCCCTGTCTCACGCCTCGCTGCAGAAGGATAGGTTCCGAGGTCTGGTCCTGAAGTCGGACTGACATGGTGGCGTTTTTGTACAAACACTTTAGCACCTCGATGTACCGATAGTCGATTTGGCACCGTTGGAGAGACTGCAGTACAGCCCAAGTCTCGATCGAATCGAAGGCTTTCTCGTAGTCCACAAACGCTAAGCAGAGAGGCAGGTTATACTCTTCGGTCTTCTGTATAACCTGCCGCAGCGTATGTATGTGGTCTACGGTGCTAAAGCCTTTTCGGAATCCGGCTTGTTCGGGAGGCTGAAAATCGTCAAACCTGCGCGCGAGACGATTCGTGATGACTCTTGAGAACAACTTGTAGACATGGCTTAGAAGTGAGATGGGCCTATAGTTCTTCAGCCGGGCATTGTCGCCCTTTTTGAAGAAGAGTACCACCACACCCCTGCACCATGCCTGCGGCGTCTTCCCCTCGAGTATGACGGAATTAAACAGCTTCTGAAGGGCCTTAAGCACCGGTTTTCCACCCGCCTTCAGGAGTTCGGCCGTAATTCCGTCATCACCCGGTGCCTTGTTGTTTTTAAGCTGTTTAAGAGCCATCCTAATCTCGTACAGGCTGACATCCGGAATGTCTTCGGTATAGTGTCGGGTCAGTCTAGCTCTTGGGTCGTTAGCTAGAGTTGCAACGGGCTTTCTAGTTGAAGTGTACAACTGCCCATAAAAACTCTCGATCTCCCTCAGCAGCTCCGGTTTGGCGGATACGATCCTGCCATCGTCGGTCTTCAGTTTCGTGAGCTGGCTCTGCCCAATAGCCAGATCTCTTGAAAATACCTTGGAGCCTTTATTCCGCTCAATAGCGTCTTTAATACGCTCGGTATTAAAGCGGCGGAGGTCGCTCTTCAAGGATTTAGAGATCCGTCTATTGAGCTGCCGGTATTTCCACGCCTCGTCTGAAGACTGCAGGATCATCTCACGCCGCTCCTTCATGAGCTCGAGAGTATGATCAGAGAGCTTTTTGTTGTGTGCACGACGTGTCTTGAAGAACTTAGACCCAGTCGTATGGACAGTTTCCACGAACCCATCGTTGCATTCGTCCACTGAGCTTCCTAGGCACTCGAAACGATTCTGGAGTTCAAGCTGAAAGCTCTCGGGGTTTTGGATCTGGATCTGTGCTGGACGGAGCGTAGACTTCATCAGTCGAGACCTTTCAAGCTTTATATTGATGTTCAATGTGCCTCTTACCATGCGGTGATCGCTCCCGGTTTTCACCGAATTGATCACAGAGACATCATTGAACACTTGCTTCTTGGTTGACATGATGAAGTCAATCTCATTTTTAGTTGCACCATCGGGACTCTGCCAGGTCCACTTCCTGTGCTCGCGCTTTTTGAAGAAGGAGTTCATCATATAGAGGCCCTCCTTCTCCATAAAACTAGCCAGTTGGTGACCCCGGTGGTTCCGACGTCCAAACCCAAATTGCCCCACTTGCAGCTCATCCCCGTCTCGTTTGCCCAGTTTTGCGTTGAAGTCCCCCATGACAACGGTGAAGTGAGTTTTGAAACCATGCAGGGCTTTAGAAATATCCTCATACATGGTCTCCACTTCGTCGTCGGGGTGTGCCGAGGTCGGGGCGTAGACCTGTATGACCTTCAGCAAATATCTTGAGGATATTCTGAGTATAAGGTACGCCACCCTGGTCGACACACTCTCGATCTTCACCACGTTATTCACGAGGGACTTGTGGACGATAAACCCAACACCACCCTGGGACTGCCGGTCACCCTCTCGGAAATAGAGCAAGCTGCCGGATTTTAGGATTATCGTGTCCTCACCCTCTCTTCGGACTTCAGATAATCCCACAATACTCCATCGCAGCCTGCTCAATTCCTCTTCGAGTTCCGTTATCTTCTCGTCGGTCCGGAGTGTACGCGTGTTATATGTTGCCAGGTCAAGTCGTCGGTATAGGTAGCCTGATCCCGTCCGGGGATTCTTCGCACCCCTTGCCACGCCGTAACCTCGACCGCTACCATAGTCGAGGGTAGACGGGCTGCCGGGTACTAGGGGCCGTTTTTTGGTTGTGCTCGTCATTCGGGGGGTTTTGCCATAATCGCCACGCTTGGCAAGCGGATTGGCGATCGCAGTATGGTTGTAAAAAAAATCGCAGAGAACGCTGCTGCCCATTCTTTGGTAAGTCCCTTAGTCGCCTCTTACGACACCCACGGGAAGATATGGGATGGTGCAATTCTTTACGTCCGGACACCATACAGAACAGTTAAATAATACTTTAAAAAACAAAAAAAAAAATGTGCCAGACTTTTATAGCAAGCTGATGGTATGGTACCGTGTAGTGGCCAGACTCCTTTACGCGTTTAAAAACTTCTCTGAGAGCAAACATGTCTCTAGAGAGGCTGACAGATTGATTTGGATTTGATTCATAATATTAATGTAAACTTATTCATTTCTCATAAATTTTTATGCAATAAAATCTTATTTTGTCGATTTTTTTGTACTAGTACAGTATTTGGCTGCGACCACACCTGCTAAAAGCTAACCATAAAAGACTGGATGCGTGCACATACTACAGACACATAATCAAACTGCCATAATCACTGATTGCTTCGTGTATGTGCACGCACGCTTCTATCCATCGCGCGTCGCAAGCTATCAATCTTGAAGTCAATCAAACTTATCTAAGGACAGCAACAACTACAGCTCCTTATTCACGGTTATTCGCGGCCAAATTATGGAACGAATAAGAAACTTTTCCCGTATGTTTGGGAGCCTTGTCTCGACTGGTAAACTAGATTACTGACCTCTGGGCTAAAGTTGTTTCTAACAAAGGGTGGGTCCCTGTATATGAGGTTCTTGGCGAGATGTATCCTGCAGGTAGGCGGCACGGTCAAGCACCACACCTTGAACTGTTTGTCCTCCACCACGTTTAGGTAGCCGAGCATTTCATTCGTCTTCTGTTTTACGTATAATGCGTACTCTGATTCTATGATCCTAAAAGAAGTTAATTGGTTCATCACTATATAATGTCTAACTTCATAGGACATGACAAACGCGGAGTATTGACTCAAAAAAATCAAATTCCGTATATAATTTAAAGTTACAAAAAAGCAGATATTTGATTATAACAAAATAAAGTTTGTAGAAACTTTATTTTGTTATAATCTGGGTCTTTGGTCTTTTATGTGTGACATGTAGGTAGACGTCACACATAAAAGATCGGTATCTGACCTAAAACTTAACCCGGAACTTACGGATCTTCAAACATAATGAAGTCTTCCATGGGGGCTTGAATCCTCCTGCGAAGCTTGTAGAGCCACCACAGCACCCCGGCAACTGGTGGTAGATAATTGTCCACCATCGGTCTCTCTTGCCCTTTACCTAATTTCTACAAAAAAAGGTTACTTTTTTTATTGGCATACAGAAGAAAAAATAAATTCTACCAAATATGAGTAAAAATTAAAACGAAATGCAATAACCGTTCCAAAATACGATCATCATCAAACTCCAGCAGTTCACTAGTGGACATAGGCCGGTCAGTGGGTCTTCTCAGGGGCGGATTTGTAGGAGTTGGTGTATACGCTTAGGGGCACTATGAGACGCAAAAACAAAAAAAAAAATTTTTGGGACTTAAAAAAAAATTCGTGTGTTTTATTTCGTTTTAGAAGGCCCATAATTCGGAAACGGTGCATCGGATGACCATGCTTCTCAGAACCTAAATAGTTTCTATGGTCTAGGTCAACCAGATACTGCAATAAAATTGGGAAATTTCGGAAAAAAAAATCTAATAAATTTCTAAGTCTGAATTTTTTTCTAAGTCCTCGCTCCATAGCGTCCCTAAGGCTACACTTCAACCCATAGGCCTCTCAGGGATCTCACGCCACTCAGCTCGATACTCGGCACCTCTCATCCAGATGCTAACAGCCACCCTGCGGAGGTCATTGCTCCACCTAGCCTGAAGGCGTCCCCCACCTTACGCTTGCCGATTCCCGGTATCCATTCAAGAGAAGAAGACGACTAATAGAACTTATGACTGTTGAGCATGTTTGTGACAAAACTCACCGCCATTTCCTCGTCAAATATTTCTTTGACAGCATCCAAATTAGAGTGCATTAATTCAAGTAATCTGGGAAGCTTAGGTTTTAATTCTTGCTTGATTATTGGCCGGTGAAAAAGATCACCAATAATTTGGAAAAACTGCAAAGATAAAACTAAGATGAAAATGTGTCACAAAAATTGTTTTGACAAAAATTAAGTAACACTAAAATGATAAGTGATCCTAAATTTATACTGTCATTTACGGGATATCTTCCGTGATTGTTCATTATTTTGAGCTCCCGATATTTCGGTGCTGTCGCAAGCGCCATTATCGCGGGTTGACTGGAAAATGCGGGTGGATAGTAAATAAATTGTTAAGAGCAGACAAATCTATCTACCCTCTTTCTTTGTCTTGTCGCGCACTACACGACAAATAATAAATTAATTAATCACGGAAGATATCTCGTAAGTGACAGTATAAGTTTAGTTGTAAACCGTGAAAGCTTAGGACAGTAATCCTTCAGTCATTTTATCTTTGTGTTTCACTATCCCCAACCGATGCCTCTCCTACTTACCTGCTTCTTTATACCGTCCCACCAACTGTACTAAAAAGGACCTCTGCGAAGCCTCTGCTTTGACTGTCAATTTAGCTAAGTCCTGATCGAAGCTAATTTAATGGATTTGAAACAAAACGAAGGAAATAAATCATATTCATTTGCGTAGCTTGGCAAAATATTTCATATGATAAGTTTATTCATTCACACAACATTTAAAATATACATATAAATTTATATATGTATTTTTGGGTGTAAACGGACCCTTCACGAAGCCGTCAACCAAGCATTATGGACATCAAACTAAGTAACAATACGCAAAAATTATTGCTGGTAAACGACATTTTGTTTGGGGTGAAAAATCACGTTTTAACGTTGTAACGCACTCAAAACATTGTACTGATGGATGGATTGAATAGTACGGGGGTGGGGTAGGTGTTTAAAGTAAAAATCTTACATTTTTAACCGAAAACGGAGGAAATTCTCAAGCCAATGTGTATCATAGTTTTTTTATGTTTGATCACGCATGACTTCTTTCAGAGTGATCCGATTTTAAATATTTTTCTTTTTTTAGTAGTGCCACCATTCTCGCATAGGCATATTCACCTTAAAAAAGTGTTCCAAGTTGTGGCACTCGTCGAGTCCCTGCGAGAAGAGGGACGCAAGTCGTCGGTCAATTTGTTCGAGTTCCTCCAAGTGAGCCGCGTTGTGTTCCAGAAAGGAGTCGTCTTCGGGGTCGGCCGGATCGTAGGAGATGTTGCCGAGTTCCATGTACTTATGTGAGTAGTCATCTAGGACCTGATAATACATAAACATAATATTATATCACGACTGTTTCGCCGAAGGGAAGGGTAGAGGTGTGCTTATAGTATTCCTGCAAAGGGCAAAATATATTGTGCGAATCCAGAATTAGGGCAGCTACTGAGAATTTCCTGATGAAAAAAATCAATAAGATATTGCCCGACCCCAAGACTAACGAGGTAGACATGTATAGCTCTTAACTTTGTAGCTTTCTTGCTACAATTTAAGTGAACGTCTCGCATTGTAAAGAAGCGCTCGAGATCCCTAACCAACGTTAGCTCGGGTCTTACCACCTTGCTGCAGGCGGAGCACTAGTTTTATACGTACCTAACTAACAGCCCGCCATTCGCAAATAGTTGCATTTTTATGATCTTTCCAAATATCTTTGATAGGCCTATGTAGGCCTGTAATTGTTAGGATCAGTTTTACTACCTTTTTTGTAGACCGGTATTACTTTGGCTACTTTAAGCTGGTCCGGAAAAATAGATTTCTCAATACATTTATTATAAAATTCACACAGAGGCTCAGCTAGTATGGAAATATGTTCCTTAATTACAGATATTGGGATCTCATCATAACCACAAGAATACTTGTTCTCCATACTTTTGACTATGGTTAAGATTTCAGTTGGTGTGACTGAAGCAATTGTCATTTCATCATTATTTTCCATTGTATACTGTTGTAAGAATGCTGTACTTTGGTTTCTTTCTACTACTATCTAGATATACATTTGTAGTTAACTGTTTTGCTAAAATGTCAGATATTTCCTCTGAATCCACTACAATTTGGTCATTTACTTTGAAACGAATTTCCGGTTTTATCATTTTCTCCTTATTTGTACATTTACTCACTACTTTCCACACCTCTTTACTTAGATTTTTGGAACTATATATTTGCTTCATTATTGCGTGTTTTTTAGCATTCACGACAACCTGTCTATACAGTCTAACATACTTATTTTTATACAATAAGACACTTGAATCAAGGTTGTTACCATTGCGTGTATATAGGAACCGTTTCATTTTACTTGATGTTCGAATTCCTTTAGTGATCCATTTTAATTGTCTATTTTTTTTTAGGTTTTTTTGTAATCTTTTTTTCCATAGCTGTTTTGGAATATGTTTTTGAAATGTTTTGAGAAACGTATTTATACCCATGCAACTCCAATCTTTTTCACGAATACTCTGTACAAATTGGGCACTATTTTTACTATTAAAAACTCTTTTGTTTGTGACAATGATTGGATACTTGTTTCGCGTTAAATTGCTTAGATTATCTAGGCGAATATCTACTTCTGCAGATATTCGCCTAGATAATAGATATACCTCCATGGCCATCAGCCAAACCATTGTGATCTACTGCACAATCAAGAATACACGAATCGGGCAAGTTGGTAATTATGTTGTCAACACACGAATTACAATTGTTTCGAATGAAAGTAGCAGAATCGATTTGGTGCCTGAAATTATAACACCTTACCAAACTGAGAAATTCCATGCTCTTTTTACTGTCCACTAGTAGGTCAACATTAGTAATTTTCATGAATTCACTGCCAGTCCTGCCACCAAAGACCGATCCACCACCACAAGGTGTCTTAGAGGAACTAAATTGATGGGCCTAAAATTCAACACCTCTACAGTACCATCTCCTTCAATAAATTTCCTTGCTACAGATGCATCGGATCAAGTGTGGGGGCACAACTGAACAATTTGGCTTTGTCAGGAACTTGGTCGCAAGAAGAGAAAACGCTGCATTGCAATCAAAAAGAAATGCTAGCAATATTATACGCTCTTCAGAACCAAATTCATTGGCTTCATCAAAGTTCGGTCCTTATTCAAAGCGACAACAGAACTGCGGTCACATACCTGCGAAAGGAAGGAGGTACGAGGACATTATCCCTGTTGAAAGTAACCTATCGAATTCTGAATTTGTTCGACCAACATCAGATACACTTCAGCATACACTACATTCCGGGTAAATACAACAATCATGCGGACCAATTATCGCGCTTTCGCCAGAATGGCATTTACTACCGATTTGAGTAAAAATAGTATTTGCCTAATGGGGAACCCCAATAATAGATCTATTTGCATCGGCGACTGCCCAAGTAGTGTACAATTATGTCTCTAGATCTAAAAGATCCTCAAGCTCTGTTCCACGATGCCTTCAGTGTCCCATGGAATTACTAGCTCGCTTGGATATTTCCACCACCATTCTTAGTCCCCAAAGTCCTGTCTTACTTAAACTAGATTCACTTCCTAATAGTAGTACCTCGATGGGAGAGGGTATTCTGGCGTGCGGATCTCAAAGCCCGAGTGCTCGCGGCTCCATTAAGTCTGAAAAACCTATAGAGATACCTTATAGACACGCTGACGGGCCTCCCACTACCGAAGGTCGAGAACATTGTCCTCGAAATTTGGAAATGTGGGGGTGGTCCGACGCGATAAAGACATGGAACGTTCAACAACTATCACTCCTTAAAAATTCTTGGCGAAAATCGACTCTAAAAACCTATGAGGTAGCCTGGAAGCGCTGGGCTTCGTGGTGTCGTAATAAAAACCTTGACTTAATGATTACCCCTGGTTCACAATTAGCGCAGTATTTATGTGATTTATATTTAATTGATAAGTTGTCGTATAATTCAATACTTTTACATAAATCAGTAATATACATTATGTAACGTTGAAAAGTGAAAAGGATGAAAAGGATCAGGAAGCTCATTTGGGTTTTCAAAACTTTACGTCATGTTATGTCCGTGCAACTTATGAACAAAATATATATAGCTCTGGCGCAATCCATAATAACTTACTGCATTCCGATATGGGGTGGAGCTTCCAAAATGAAATTCCGCGATCTGGAAAGAGCTCAGCGATCTCTTATCAAGGTGATGTATTTTAAACCATTTAGGTTCCCTACAACAGACCTATATAAAGTCCGCAACCTGCTTTCGATTAGAAAACTTTATATACTAAATGTGACCTTAACCCTGCATAAATGTCTCCCTTTTAACCCAGATACTCAGAGCAGAAGGCGCAGAGATGTTGTTGCCTACTCTCCAGGGGTTCGATCAGCTTTTGCCCGACGTCAATATGTAACACAATCCTCCTACATCTATAACAAACTGAACCTAGAGTGTGAAATATATCCCCTCTTGTTATACAAATGTAAAAAAACAGTGAGTGATTGGTTGAGACCTCTAACATACGAAGAAACAGAAAACATTCTAATCAGGGTAACCTAACATGCTGGATACTCACACATATACACACACATACATTCACAGACGCACATACATACAAACACACACGCACACACAAGCACACGCACACACAAGAACCTCATGCCCGCACATACAAACACGTGCACATCTCAGACAGCGAGAGCTGCTTAATTCATTAATTGTTTTTTTTTTTTTTTAATCTTTTATTTGTATTTTTTTCCTGTTCAGTAGCTTCATCATAATTAATATAATATCGTTGTAAAGATACTACCTAAGGGAAGAGTGAGACAGCCCCGACACAAGTACTATTGTAATTTACTGGGGCTGCCTCAGTTTGTGTATGACACAATGTTTTGAGATGAAATAAATATTTTTGAATTTTGAATTTTTTTGAAAAGTATGTTAAGTTCACACGTTCTAGTAAGACATGTTTTAAAATCAATTGCCCTAAAAAATCCAAAGGTCACTAAGCCTCCAATTTGGGATGTTGGTAAATTAATTTTTGACTAATTACACAATTGATTCAAATAACCTATTAATTAATTTTACTGTTGCTTTGCTCTGGTAGGCGAATACACGATCTAACTCTGCTTAATATTGATCCTAATCATTGCATAAGATCTGATAACGGTATAATATGTTGGCCTCGGTTTGGCTCCAAAACTGACAACAATAATAATAGGCAATCCGGCTGGAAATTGCTTTTAAATATTTCTATTCTTGACCCTATATTCTGGGCAGAAAGAACTATAGCATTATTAAACGACAGACGTAATGCGGTCAAATCAACATTTATTACGGTAAGAGGTGTGGCGAAACCTGCTTAACTTAGTCATTGCAGGATGGGTAAAGACCTCAGCGGGCGGCGCGGGCCTACCGCACGGTGGGCTCCGCGGCAGCGTGTGCTCTGGCCGGCACCCCGCCTTGGGAACTCGAGGCGTGGGTGCTCGCCAGAGTATACGAGTGGACGGCGGGGCGGAGGGCGAGAGGGGAACGCCCCGCCCCGGAAGAGCGGGAGGCCGTCCGGCGGGAAGCGAGGGACGCCATCGTCGTCCACTGGACGCGGGACCTCGCCACCGCAGTCTTCGGCCGCCGAACCGTCGACGCGATCGGGCCGGTCCTGCGAGACTGGCTCGAGCGGTCGCACGGGTTCCTCTCGTTCCGTCTGGTGCAGGTGCTGTCCGGGCACGGGTGTTTCGGATCGTACCTGCGCCGGATCGGACGGGAGGAGACGCCGTCGTGCCACGACTGTGGCGCGGCGGAGGACACGGCGCAGCACACCCTCGAGGTGTGCCCGTCGTGGACGGAGCCGCGCCGCAGTCTCACTGCGGCGATCGGACAGGACCTCTCACTCCCCGGTGTGGTTAACGCCATGCTGAGAGACGAGGGGTCCTGGGCGGCAGTCGCCTCCTTCTGTGAACACGTCATGTCCCAGAAGGAGGCGGCGGAGCGCGCGCGGGCGGTCGACCCTCACGCGGCGCCGCTCCGAAGGCAGAGGAGGAGTCGGAGAAGACGTCAGTATGACAATCATCTCCGACTCCTCCCAGGTGGAGGCCAGCAGGCAACGGGTGCGGGGGCACCCTTGCCTGTATTGCACAGGCCTCCACCAGTGCCGGACGGGAATGGCCAGGTGTTCCCGGCCATTCCCGTTGCCCACCAACCTGGGGGGCTAGCGGGGCCCGCCAGCTAGGCGGGCACGCGCCGGGAGGGTTGTGGACGTAAAGACTGAGCCGGTTTCCCATGACCCTCCCACCACGGCGACGAGGGAACACCGCTGAGTTTTAGTGGGTATACTGTCATACACCGACAGGAGTCCCACATACCCCGTCTCGTCCCCCGACGAACGGGCATGCATAAAGCATTTCTCAGCGCAAAAAAAAAAAAAAAAAAAAAAAAAAAAAAAAAAAAAAAAAAAGGATGGGTAAAGACCCTGTCAGGGGAAGCTGGCATTGCAGCCACTCCAGGTAGCACCCGGTCTGCTGTAGCCTCCAAAAGCTAGTTTCAAAATCATCACCTGGACGAAATCTTGGCTCGTAGAAATTGGCGATCAGCCAATACATTCCAGAAGTTTTATAGACGAGAAATAATGAGAAGTACTGATTCCCAGTCACACAATTGTTCAATCCAATCGATTAACATTGCTGAATAAATATTTTGTTAACCTAGAACGGATGTTCTAAATTGGTGGTTAATGATTAGAATTTATGATTTTTCATATTGTCAATCAAAAAATTATATTTGTAAGCTAAAGTACACTTATCTAGGTACTTTCATTGAATTGCTTTACTTATACATTTTTTTTTTTTTTTTAAACTTTGCCCACACTAGGAATTTCTCCTGTATCGTGGGTGCGTTTACAAACATTTAAACTCACATACACAAACAGCCAGACCCGGAACAACTACCTGTAGATCATACAAATATTTGTTCCGTGCGGGGATCGAACCCGCGACACGCAGCGCAGCAGCCAATCGCTCAGCCGTTGCGCCAACCGTGCCGTGTCGTCGTTTATTTCGCAAGTGGCTTCTAGAATGTTCTCGATCATCTTGAGCCGTTTCATGTAAATGTTGAACCGCTTGAACACACGGTCAAAGTCGAAAGACCAGTGCACGGGCATCACCCCCTCAGGGAAGAACGTGTGCACCTTGTCTTGATTCATCTCGTAAGTTTCGCTGCATATTTGGAAACGGTTTTAGGTACATTAATTTAAATACATGCATAATTATTAATTACACTTTTGTTTAATTTCATGTTTTATCACATTGGCCTATAGTATCCAAGTATATACATCAAACTGGCGTCACCAGGCGATAACAAACAGATCTCATAATAAAGCTTCCAGTGACGGTCAAGTAGTTTAATAGCAGCGTTTTACCTGAAATAAAACCCATATTAAAATACTTACCTCATTCGAAGCTTTAATTTTATTTCTGCCTGGTTATATGAGACAATGAATAAAATGGCGTGACACTTTTTACAAGAACTAAAAACTGCCCGCAACCACCAGGTGGCGCCACTGAACCGGAATAAAATATAGAAGGGACAAAAGTACGAAAACTGGTAAGAAATCGGAAGGAAACGGAAATGCCATCTTATAATAAAGCTTCAAGTGAGGTAAGTATTTTAATATGCGTTTTATTTCAGGTAAAACGCTGCTATTTCTTAGTTCTAGCACCTCGTCATTAGGTTTATAGTACAAGTCAGGGTAGCTTTGGTTAAGATCATTAATTGTGGGTGTCGAAGTAAGTGATGCATACTCATCTTTGTCTATTAATTCAGCTTTTACCTCCAATGTGTCATTTTTAGAAGTAATTTGCTTAGATTTATTTCTCAACGTTATATTTTCACTTGCCTTCATAATATTTTAGTAGATGACAAATTATAAACCCTCACGCTGTCAACCGACCCACCGCGGCCGCAGTTCTCGCTGTGTGAGCGTTAAGCAACGTGTTGAAATAAGCGGTTATTATATAATTATCTTGCTGACGCGAAAAATTTAAATTAGAAGCCGTTCCACTGTTAACTCATTTAACTGATATACACAAAATCTTTAACACTATGTTTATTGTTTTCACTGTTTTTGTTCACTGTTGGTTTCGTGGTAAAAAACAGTTTTTATCATCCACTGTTATTATTAGGGGTTTTTCATCAGCACTTTAAACTGTTGTCACTTGAGGTTTTGGACACATAAGCATAATATTGATTTTAAGTTTTTAACTCGTATTACTCCACTAATGTTTTGGATAACGCTTTCACTTCGTTATTGTCCTTACAGCTTCACTTTTATCGCGGATATGTGGTATCTCGTGGTAATTATATTTTTAATCAACTTTAAACACGGATCAATTATAGGATAAGTGTCCACCTAGTGGCGCCATCTAGTGACTCAGTGGTGGTCAAGGTGTTGCCGAGACACGTATTTAAAGACATCATATAATATTAAGATTTGTAATGGTTACAAAATTAAAGAATACTGAAACAAGTGATTCTGAACTGTTACATTACAGGCGAATGCTCGAATTGAGGGAGCGCCAGTAAGTGAACAGATTTTCATGTTAATGCAGCAGTAGCAAAGACAAAATTTTCCCGAATGATTCATTAAATTAAGTTAAGTTGAACTTGCAAGACAATGAAACAATAATAGTTAATAGTTACCTTAATTAAAAGTATTCTCACCTTCATGCATTCCGTGCTCAATATCTTGCCTCGTAAACCGCAAAACTCCACTTTCTCCAGCTTCATTATTTCGCAAGTGGCTTCTAGAATGTTCTCGATCATCTTGAGCCGTTTCATGTAAATGTTGAACCGCTTGAACACACGGTCAAAGTCGAAAGACCAGTGCACGGGCATCACGCCCTCAGGGAAGAACGTGTGCACCTTGTCTCGATTCATCTCGTAAGTTTCGCTGCATATTTGAAAACGGTTTTAGGTACAATTAATTTAAAAAAAAAAATTAAGAAAATATCGTCAGGCCATCAAGGCCCATAGGGTGTTAGTATTACATCTTACTTAAAAACTATATTAGTAACATGCAGGAACACTTAAAGATAAAAGACAATCATAATCACAGGAAAGTTTAACAATCCTTATTGTCAACATGTAGCTTGGTAAACCTCCCCATTCTAGGCCCATCCAGCCTCTCTGCAAATACCTTCAGAATGCTGTTGCTGTTTCTCCTCACTCGGGATATTTCTGAGGCAACTTTCTTCCGCATTGTTGCAAAGTAATCGTCAGTGTGCGCGTCAGCGAACATACCTGACTCACTGCAGTAAGATGGAAGCCTCAACAGCGCCCTGAAGGCATTGTTGTATTAAATGCGCAGTTCATTGTCTGCTTTTAAGGTATGGTTATCCCAAAGGCTGCTGGTGTAAAATATTTGGCAGTAGGCCTTAAAAAGAGTTTGTTTCACGGGGACTGAACAACAATGAAACCTTCTGCATATCATATTTCCCGCCACAGCCAGTGCCCTGCGCTCCCTTTCCATATCCAAGTCGTCTTTTAATTCTTCAGTAACAATGTGGCCTAAATATTTAAAGTGGCCAACTCTCTGCAAAATTAAACCATTTAGTTTTACAGGAGAGACAAATGCTGGTTTTTTATTCCTACCTCGAAACACTAACAGCTCCCATTTTGTAGGATTACATTTTAGCCCGTGCTATTCGGCATATCGTTCACAAATTGAGAGTAACTTTCTAATTCCACTGATAGTAGGGCTCAGCAGCACCATGTCGCCTGCATAACTTATTAAAACTTATTAAACTTATTTATTTACACATACTCCATCTACATGTCATCTGACATGAGTGGTGCTGAGCTTAATAAATATTAAAAGCCTCGGGGAAGTTAGACCTCCCTGCCTAACGCCGCACTCGAGTTTATACGGGTCAGACAATGCATTAGACCATTTGACGAAGTTCCTCTGCTTGTCATACCAAAAAGATAATGTAGACACTATTGCAGTAACAACGCTCGCCTCCAGAAGTTTCTCCCATAAGACATTATAAGAAACTAGGTCGAAGGCTTTAGAAAGGCCCAGGAAACAAGCATACACAGGTGTTTTGCTGTCAGTATAATATTTGACACTATGCTTCAACACAAGTATATAGCACTTTCAGTAGATAGCCCAGCACGAAAACAAAACTGTGTGTTGTGTAACTGGGTGTACCTACCGAGGTGTAAGTTGAGCACACTGTCAAACACTTTGAATTTCACAGTTGCCAGTGAAATAGGCCCGTAGTTACCTGGTGGTGGTGGTTGCTATGTCCCCTGTCCGATCTTCACAATAGGTACAACAATTGCATCCAGTAACAACTGAGGTAAGTAAGAATGTCCCAAACACAAATTGAATAACATCGTCAACACTCTTGGCAGATGTATACCAGCATTTTGAAAGAGCACGCTGCTAAGCCCATCATGACCAGGTGATTTACCCCTCTTCAAGCATTTAATAACAGATTTTAAAAGAACTAAAATCTTTAATTTGTCTTTTTCTATAGAAGAGTATTGACTGATTTACTCTGGTTTTCGTTCCCCGGAACACACACCGTTATACAAAGATTAAATTACTTAATGCGTATCTATTTCAATTCCAGCATAGGAATACTTCAGGTGGATTTACTGCGTAGTTACCTAAATTACCCCTTTTTTTTTTTTTTTTTTTTTTTAGGATGGGAAATCATCAAATGACCCCCCCGCTCGGGGCGGAGCGGAAGGGAGTGTCAGACTTGTACTGACTAAAACCCATCCATGTTCCTTCTTTGCCCTTTATGTTCCAGGGCCGCGGTATCTCTTTCGAACAGTCCCGCAGCCCTGGCAGGCATCGGCCCGTGCGGACCCCTACGTGGTTGCTGACATCTCTTTGAGGCGCGCGTGGAACACGAACGCGCCGTCGACACGGCCTGTCGTCATAAGACGGCCGGACGGTGAGCTAGCCCATAACTCGCCGTCCACAGGCCCGCGCCTACGGTGGCCGGGGGCCACCACGTGACCCCCGACGCCCAGGGCGTCTCCCGCGGCGGCTGGGACGTGAGGCTCTTTCCCTCTCACGTTCCGCCACCTCCTTCACTAGCATGACTGCTTCGCAGAAGGAGGTGACGGCTTCCCATTCCCTCTCGCTCCGGACCATGGCTTGAACCAGGGCCAGGCGCGAGAGATCGCCGCCGCCAATCGCCTCTACGAGGACACGGCGCTGCTCCGCCTAAGCGGGGCAGACCTCCACAGTGTGCTGCACCGTGTCCTCCGGACGATCCTCACAATGGAAACACCCGGGCGTTTCCGCCCGCCCGATTCGGTGCAGGAACCTCCCGAAACAACCGTGTCCGGTGAGGACCTGCGTCAGGCGGAAGGTGAGGGCGCCGTGGCGCCTCCCTAGCCACTCCTCAAAGAGGGGACTTATCGCCACTATGGTGGCGTGCCCTGCACGGGGTTGCGACAGTCGCTCTCTCCATGTCACCATGAGATCGCGCCGGAGACCTGTCCGCTGAGCGGCGATTTGCCGCGGCAGCGGAGTTTCCCCCCGACGTAGTGCCTCCGCGCGCCATTCGTGAAGGCGCGCGAGGACTATAGCCTCCAGATCCCATGGCGGCAATCCGGCAAGGAGGCTCGCCGCCTCACCGGAGATCGTGCGGTACCCCCGGACTAGCCTTAGGGCTATCCCCTTTTGGGGCGCGTTCAGGTAGCGGGCGGCTTGCCGCCTCAGAGAACGCGCCCACACCGGGGCCCCGTAAAGGGCCATGGACCGCACGACCCCCGCGTAGAGCCTCCGGCAGGAGGCGTTTGGACCCCCCAGGTTGGGCAGGAGCCGCTTGAAGGCAGCCCCGGTCCGTTCCAGTTTGGGGGCCAAACGTCGGAAATGCTCCACGAAGTTCCACCGGCTGTCGAGGACGAGTCCCAGGTACTTCAGCGTCGACCCGACGCCGATGGAAACCCCTCCCGCCGTCAGTAGGGATCCCGACGGTGGCGCATTCCGAGGCCCATGAAAACACATGGCCTCGGACTTGTGCAATGCCACCTCGAGACCCAATTGCCGGATCCTCTCCACGACTATCGCAACCCCGCGTGTCATGTTTTCGGCCGCCGCCTCGTGCGACCTCCCTTGTGCCAGTACCAGCGTGTCGTCAGCGTAGCAGACTACGCTGACGCCGCTAGGGAGGTCGGCGCGCAGCACCCAGTCGTAACCGATGTTCCACAAGGCCGGCCCCAGAACCGATCCCTGTGGAACACCGCACGACATCTCTCGCCGGTTCCATTCTCCGCTCCGACCGGGGTAGATGACGGCCCTATCCGTCAGGTAGTCCCCGACCACACGACGAAGGTAGGTCGGCACCCGGTGATACCGGAGTGCCTCCCCAATGCAGCTCCAGGGCATGGAGTTGAAGGCGTTGGCGATGTCAAGAGACACCGCCAATACGACCCCGCCCCGGGAAACCGCGTCCCCCGTCGTGAGGGCTCTCACGCGCATGATGGCGTCCACCGTCGAGCGCCCCTTGCGGAAACCAAACTGGTGCTCCGCAAGATCCGGCCCCATCCCCGCGAGGTGCCCGGCGAGGCGGTTAGCAATAACTCTTTCAAAGAGCTTGCCCACCTCGTCGAGCAACACGATGGGCCGGTATGCGGACGGAGAGTCCGCAGGGCGCCCTGGCTTCCGGATGAGGACCAACTTCCCCGTCTTCCAACGAAGCGGGAACTGGCCTCTCTCCAAGCATGCGCTTAGGAGCCCTTCCAGTCGGGGCCCAAGAGCCTCAGAGGCCAGGACCCAGGCTTTGCCAGGCAAGCCATCGGGTCCCGGGGCGGTATTTCTGGCTTTCAGCCTGCGTACCGCCACTCTCAGGTCTACCCCAGTCACCTCCGGAACGTCGTCATCAGTGTGGTCCGCTTCCGGCACCGCAAGGGACGGCGGAGCCATAGCCGGGGGAGGATGCCTCCCTCGCGAAGGGAACAGAGCGCTCACCACGTCCTCCACGAGCTCAGGCCGGAGACTCTGCGTCAGCGGGGGGGCCCGGGTGCGGAGTTTGTCCCGCACCATCTTGTAAGGGCGCCCCCACGGATCTCCGTTCAGAGACTCCAGCATCTCCTCGCGGGCCAGGTTCTTGGCCCGCCGGACAGCCTCTTGGAGGGCGGTCTTCGCCGCTCTGTACCCCTCGTAAAGCTCCGCCTCAATGGCTGCCGCATCCGGAGGGCGGATGCGGAGCCTGCGATGCCTGGCGTACCGGTGCCGCGCAGCAACGCACGCCTCACGCAGAGACGTCAGATCTCGCGACCACCAGTACACCTGACGTCGGGCGCTTCCTGGCCGGACTCGGGGCATTGCCACGTCGCAAATCTCGGACATGGCCTCCTGGAACCAACCCGCCTCGTTGTTGATGTCGGCAGGCCTGGCCGGTGATGACACCCAGGCCTGCACGATCGAGGCTTCCAGGAGGAGCTCCCGGTCCAGCTGCTTCAGCGCCCATCGCGGACCACTCGGGGCCTGTAGGACCGGCGCGCTTGAGGTCTGGGTGGAGACGTCGAACCGGATGTACCGGTGGTCGGAATAGGTCTCCACCCCCTCCATGACGCGCCAGTCAACGACACGCGGCGACAGAGCGGGGCTAGCGAACGATATGTCCACCACCGACTCACCCCGCATCCGCACGCACGTGGGGACAGAACCCCGATTTAGGACGACCAGGCCTGTCTCCAAAGCCCAGTCCTCCACCATCCTACCCCGCACATCCGTGTAACGAGAACCCCAAGCCAAGTTCTTGGCATTGAAGTCCCCGAGCACAAGCACGGGGAGAGAATGGCTCCCGATGACGACACTCAACTCCCTGAGGGAGTTGTAGAACTCGGCGAGAGTTCGGTTCGGGGAGAAGTAGACTCCCACTACAACGATCTCCCCGAACCGTGCTGCTACGCACCCCTGACCCCTCCTGACACTCTCAAGGGTCGGGGTACCGGCGGCGGCCGACGCAATTATGGTCACTGAGCCGCTAAGGTCCTCCACCCAGTCATCCCTGGGCGGGACAAAGTACGGCTCAGAGACCACGGCGATGTTAATCGACCACTGCGCCATGCTCTGGATCAACAGATCCTGAGCGCAGGCGCAGTGGTTGATGTTCGCCTGGAGAAGGCGTAATGGGGCCGTTATTGGCACTCCATTTCAGCCCCCTCCCGGGCCCCCTGAGAGGGCCCCGCACCTAAATTACCCCTGTAAGTTGATATTTGTACATTGTTGAATTATTAATGAACATGCTCTACAAGAACTGACCGCGTAGAATAACCGTAATCAGCTACCACAGTGTCCTGGACTACTTGCATAGCCAGCGTAGTAATGATATCAGCAACGTCGTAGCAAGGTCCAACCAACCATCCAATCATGACTTGTATCTGGACTTTTTTTAATTGCTGTACGACGAACCTGTTTTTTTTTGCTCAATCTCGTATGATGGAAAGCGATTTGGTAGATTATGATGACAGTCACCGGTACTTACAGAAAATGATTCAAAATGGTCAAAGCCTTCCTTATTTTAATCAGTTGCTCGTCAGGTTCTCCTTGGAATATCGTTGGAGGATCGATGCTGTTTGAGCTCTGTTGTATAACTAGATTGCACACTTCACGAAGTAAGGCTGTAATTGGAAATTCACACACGTTAGTGAATATAGTCAGCTCTCTCTCGCTTTCATCAACAAGGCAATTGGAAGGATTATATATTTGTTTTTTTTTTCAAGTGATTACGGATTTTTTAATGTAATGGCATCCGTCATAAAAATGCAGACCAACGTCACTCGGATTATACGTTTCTCTTCTATACTTGAATTTATATGGGAATATTGGCCATTCGGACATCTTGGAACGGTTCCTTTGTTTATTAAGTTTATGTAAGTCTAATCTTTGTAAGCCATTATAAATCTAACTACAGTGTTGTATTAGGCAGGCCTGTGATGATAGTAAAAAAAAAACATATACCATATGTAAATTTATTAAATTTATTTGAAATACGTACGTATAAGTTTCTCCACGGTACAGAAATATCTCGAGTTCCCCCACAAGAGCCCGATGCAGTGCATCATCGGTCTGATCAAGGGTTTCGCGTCAGAGAAGTCGGTTGCTTCAAACGTTTCGAAATGCGTTTGCAAAGGTTTCTGATATACGTAGATATCACGGCATTCTACAATGGCTGTAAAATTAAACACATTATGTTATTGATGAAGTCATATTAATATGTAGTTCAATACTGTTCTCTGATTATGATCTAGATAAGCCCAACACCAATTATGTACATAAATTTAAACTGAAGTAGATCTTACCAGCAACCACATTGGTAAGCATGGTCTTGAAGCAGCTGAGGTAGACGCTCTTCGTATTCTCTAGATAGTGAGCCATCCTCTTGACGCGAGGGTCTCGTAGCTGGGAGTATATGCCTTCGAGATTCTTCAGCCGCATGGTGTAGAAGCTTATATCCGCCTCGGGAAGCGGGAACTTCGTTCTTTGGAATGCTATCAATATTACAACAACATATTTTTAAAAACTGGTTAAGTGCGTGTCGGTCCACGCACAATCTAGGGTTCCGCAATTGCTCGTCAAAATATGCGGATTTGCCTCCGAACGATGATTTTTATTGTAGTAATAAAAAACAAACTTACATATATATACAATATTCTGTTAGATAAACTGGAGGCATAAGGTATAAGAGGGAACGTCCTTAAATTGATAAAATCGTATTGATCAGACCGCTAACAAATAACCCAGATATCAAAATTTAATATTAAAACTAAAAGGGAACAGGTTTTCTCCTCTGATAAGCGATACATCAAATATGGTGTTCCCCAGGGAAGTGTATTGGGCCCTCCTTTGTTCCTACTATATATTAATGATCTACCAAATGCAACTAAGGAACTCATGTCATTGTTCGCTGACGACAGTACTGTAACCATAGCACCTAAAAATATGATTAACTACCATTCTGATGCTAATGATTCATTGAATTCCATAATCACCTGGCTTAATGATAATAATTTGAAAATTAATCTTAGTAAAACATAAACATAATGCATTTTAGACAACGAGAAAAGTTACGGAATATATCAAGGTTTAATTTAGTTTACATGGATAATAAAATACAAGAAGTAGAAACAGCCCTATTTTTGGGATTAATCGTCGATAAGCAATTAAATTGGAAAATTCATAAATGAACTTTGTAAAAAAAATAGTACTTCGTCATAATTATGCTCTTTATAAGTTAGTATGATTATGGACTTGCTGAATCAGTGTTAAGATTTGGAATCATTTTCTGGAGCAATTCAACTCGGAAGGTCACTATGTTCAAAGCACAAAAGCGTTGTGTCGTTTGGGTTGCAAACTACTGACAGTTGTAAACCAATGTTTTTACAGCACAGAATTCTAACACTTTCGTCACTTTATATATTAGAAATATCGCTATTTGTAAAAACCAATCCGAATTTGTTTCCCCTTATTAATAATACAGGTAGAAATAGACGTGAGAAGTACAGACTTTGGGTTCAATCACTCCCCGCAAAAACTGCATTTCTAAAAAAAGTGTAATATACATGGCCCCATTAATATACAATAAAATTCCTTCATCCCTTAAGATATTAAATATTAATTCATTCAAGAGAGAACTAAGAGAACAAAATGCTTATTGCTAAGGGATACTATACTGTTACGGAGTTTTTGAATGACAAATTTTGAATTTAGATAATATGTGATTTTAGTTTTATTAATTTTATTATTTTAATTATTCCTTTTTGACTATATTTTTGTATTGACAGTAATAATGATTTGAATTTATTGAATTAGTATTTACTGTTATAATGTATTTGAATTTATTGAATTTTGGCTATATGTAACTAATTTAATTATTTCTTAAATTTTAATTTGAAATTAAGTATTATAAACTATTTTGTACGCTGAATATGGCAAAATATGTTGAACCAGCAATCTTAAACTCGTTTCTATCCATATGTGCATATCTATGTATCATGTCACACTTGTTTATACAAATAAATTCATCTTTATCTTTACATTTGCAGTTGAAAAACCTTTGCTCTCATACATTATGTTTAGAAAAATATGCTATCCAAATATTACATTTTATAAGTTGGTCGACTGTTATTCGTAAACTTTGTTTGCGAGTTTACAAGTTTTTTTTTTTGCTTTTTCCTTTTAATTTCGTTATACACCATTACTTTTAGGTCGTTCTGGAACCGAAAGCCATAAACTCGATCATCGAACTCGAAACGATTGGGACTATTTTTTTCAAAAAGTAACAATAAAAAAAATCACGAAAAATAAAATTTATTGTTTTTTTTGGTAAATAATGAGAACTCGAAGTAGTAGTCCTTGCGGTAAATGCATATGTGTGTGTACGTAACGTATCGACGATCGGCAACACATGCAAACGGTACCCATTGAAAAATCCATTCATCGATCAGACAGTTTGATCCGTAAGCCACGCCCCCACTCCACGCTTACACAGTCTAGCCTACGCGATCGGCGACCTTTCTTCCTAGTATTGCCGCGCGCTTCGCCGTATGAGGTCACTCGCGCGTAACCTAATCACGTGTCAAAAATGAGTCTGCAATATGTCTACTCCAATGTGGAGTATTGGGCAATGCTGGATTTTTATGGGATGGCGCACCAGAACTTGGAAGAGGCTAGACTCTTGTATGCTCAGCCGGAAAACCTGAACTCACTGCGCGCTCGTGGAATCACCGACCCTCAAGTTCCCTTCACCTCCACCAATCTGGCTGTATCCCAGCGCCTCCTCGATCATGGAATGTTTGGGCAGGCATTATTAATTACCAAATAATAGAGCCTATTTTTATTGAAGGGCACCTGACTGGTGGTTCTTATTTGGATATGCTGCAGAATATGATACCGGAGTTGCTAGAGGATGTGCCTCTGGCTTATTTACGCGGTATGTACTATCAACATGATGGATGCCCTGCTCATTATGCGAATTTAGTGCGTGCGTATCTGAACAGTGAGTTTGGTGAGCAGTGGATAGGTCGTGGTGGCCCTGTGGCTTGACCCGCAAGGAGCCCTGACTTAACCCCACTGGATTTTTATTTGTGGTCTGAGATAAAAAGACTAGTTTATTTCGAGGAACATACTACTCGAGATGAGTTAAGAAGTGCGATTGTGGACGCGTTTAATATTGTGAAAAGTGACAGACTAAGCCTGTAGAAAGTATGACGGAAAAATTAGAGTTATTGAACTTATAAGTAGATAAACGCAATTTAAATCAAGCAATAATTCGGCGCCGTGTTCTTTAAGATAGGTACATCAAAATAAATAAAAATACATACGCGGTAGATAAATAGGTTAACAAATAATAACACGAAAAGCGAATTCAGACTTTATTTCTTAACCGTATACGCAGTTTACTAAAAAATATTCTGAGAAACCTATTGTCTCGTGCTTTACAAGGATGCACAACCGAATTCCACGGTTAACGTTATAAAAGAAGGTCTTTTTCTGTTCGAATTGCCTGCCTTTGTAGAAGCCGCCACTAGCATTGCCGCAACAAAATTGTTTTAAGCTGTAATACTATTTTTTATTTATCATATGGTAGGGTATTGGGTATGTTTCTTAAGTACCTATTAGATCGATTGATCAACACTCGATTCAATGCCTTAAAAACAACTCCCAAGCGTACTCGTCGTTGTGTAGTTGAATAAGTACGAGTATTAGTGATTTCGTGATGCGAGACTGGTGAATTAATTGTCAATTAATTTCTCTCGTTTACGAGGAGACGAGAGATGATGGAGGTAAATGAACTTACACACCAACCTTAATCGTACCTGAAATGAAATATCTACTTGCAAGTACTTTTTCAGCTGGTTATTCGTCCGAAGTTCATTGACCCGCCGCGAGCGCACGACCTTGCGTTTATGAATGAAATAATGAAACCGCTACTAAGATTTAACTCGAATGACAGAATAAAAGTGATAAATTTCTAACTTCTTTATTTGATGTCTTAAATAAACAATAACAATACTAATAGTGACTATTACTCGACTGGAGTCACTATGTTTCGGCTCCAGAACGATGTAAAAATATTCGTGTATAGGGTGTAAGGGACAGCCCTCAACAAACTGACAGGGTGCATTCACCTCCTTATTTTGAATCATATTCCACCGGAATTTGTCTCCGGATTTTTTTGTTTTTTTTTTTCAGTTACTATTCCTTTATTTCAATGTAAAATTACATTCCCTGTATGCAGCACTCCATTTATGTTAATAATACGGCTAAAATAAAAAAAAAACAACAATGGATATTGAAATAATCTAACGTACGACGCGTGAAATCAGCTATTCACTTCCTGCCTAGCTACAGAGTTCATCTAACTCGTCGTCGCGCTTGCCGTTCGCTACGTGCGTTTTGCCACGGTAGCGATACATTGCGTATGTCGAAATAAAACAAGCCAAATTAATTGGATTCCCATAACATTCCTGAAATAATTTCTTGTACCGGTCATCTTAGTATGATGTACTGATTTATACCGTATACAGGGTGTTTTTTTAAAGTAGGCGTGGGTGGCCAAATCTGAAACTATGAGGAATAGCGAAAAATACTCAAAGGAGTCTCGAGCTCGATTTTGATGAAAACTAAAACTGCATCATTTGATTTTTGAAAAATCAATATTCCTAGCCAGGAATCGAACCGATTCATTTCGGAAAAAAAAAAACACACGCTGCGATATTACACCATTCGATAGTTTCGCTATTAAGAATCAAATTCTGGGAAATAATGACATACGGCAAATTAAAGGAAAGAGTTAATTTTTGAGGACACATGAGACATGTAAACAGTTAGTAGTAATCAACGAAACGTCGAACAAAATCACTATTGGCGCAAACTCACTTGTAAGTTCTAATTTCAGGTGTTTATGATTTTTTTTTCTTTTACTGTGTTCGTTTACCGCGAAGAGTCAATAAAATTGAAATTAGAACATACTGTTGTGAAGATGTGACTTAAAACTTGAATATTTTAAATTAATTAAAATATGAAAAAATAAACATTTTTATAAACCCATTCGAGTCCAACCTCGTTTCATAGAACTCGTGTACCATTCCACCATACATATTGTAAGTGGACCACTCCAGGTGGGTCACTAGCATTATGTTTGCGCAAAAGTGAACCCACCTGGAGGGTTCTCGGCATTAGGTATGGAACTAAGATTTAAAATCCTAAAATAAATGGCAAAATAGAGTTTTCAGGGGGATTGTCGCTATATTTACTATCTGTGGGAGTATTTTCATGCCCTAGTGGGGTGGGAAATGTGGTGCAATAATGATAATCAATAAATAGAAAAAATAAAACCGCCCGCTCTGGTCCCGTGACAGAGGTGTTCAACTTTATTAATTACATATTATTCCACCCTACTCCTTCACTTGTTACACCGGGTTAAATTAAATTAGCTAGCGATATTCCGCAGACGTGATGGATCAAACAAAAAATGGATTTGATGACATTTTGTTGGGTTAACGACCACTAGTAGTGCATTTATTACAAAGACCAGGACCAATCTGTGTTGGGAGACTAAGTCTTCGCCTGGCAGCACTTTACAGCTTTTGACATATTTAAGACTGTCCCGCTTGACCAGGAAAAAGTCTATTTGCGTCGTGTGGTGGCCACTTTTATAAGTAATGAGATGTTCGTCTCTTTTTTTAAACCACGTATTTGTTATTGCCAGGTCGAAGGCAGACGCAGCTTGAAGCAGTGTCTCGCCGTCATTGTTACGGTCTCCATACCCCCAGCCACCATGCACTCTCTCATACCCATCCTTCATTCTTCCTACATGCCCGTTGAAATCACCCCCCACATACACTTCTTCACTCTCTTACACATCCAACATCACTCGATCAAAGTCTTCCCAGAACTTCTCTTTTACGCTATCCTCACTTCCTGACTAGGGTGCATACACACTAACTATATTTAGCACCAAACTATCCAGAATCACTTTTACAGCTATCACTCTATCGCTCACTCTTTTAACATCCACCACACATTCTTTCAACTCCCTATCCAAAACTATTCCCACACCATTTCGCTTGTCATCGCTGCCACAATAATAAAACTTATATCCTTCTCCAATTTCTCTTGCCTTCTCACCCTTCCACTTAGTCTCTTGCAGACACTCTATTTTTATCCGTCGCTTTTTTAGCACATCTGCTAACTCTCTTCCTCTTCCAGTTATCGTATCGACATTCCAGCTCGCACATCTCATTCTTACTTCTCTTACTCTCCGAGCTTACGTCTTACGTCGCACCCGCCCGTTCTGGTGCAACAACCCTTATCCACTTTCCGCAGTGGCCGGGTGCTGCCCCTGCGCGTCGCCTGCGGGGTACGCCCTAGCCCTAACGTTACTTCAATTTATACTTATCGTCATACTGCTTTGGGTTTTGGCAAAGATTTTAATACACAAACACACACAATACACAAACACGGCTTATCGACCTTCGAAGGCCGTATAAATGCCGATTTAAACATCATTATGGATTCGACCTCTAAGTACAGAATAGATATTTTTTGGTTGCTTATCATCTTGGTGAATTGTGTTACGGCTTATGTGAACTTTTTTAAATTATTTTATGCTCTATTTAAATATTATGTTTATTTTTGTTAAACGGCAAATAAAACAGCCTAATCTGGGTGATTTCTTTTGATGTTGTATAAGCGAAGCAGCGTCTTACCTATATATGCATCCTCTGCTAGTAAGTCATGAACCTGTTGCGCCCACTTTATGACAGCACCTTCTATGTTCGTCTTTAGGTACAAGTCCACGTCATCTCCATCGCTAAAATGTGGAGTAAAAAGGTTTATAGTTTCACACGTATGACTGGAACACCGGATTATATGCAACTTAAAATCGTGTATATAATATATGTATCTTATCAAATAATTTAATTTTTTCAATTTACTACATTTACGACGATGAAAATATTATGATTTTTGTTCTTGAAATCTTTAATAATCGATTATGCTCCAAATTATCAGTAGTACGATTGATTAAAATATTTTAATAACTTGAAAACCATCCATCCACTGAGGTCAAATGCGTTGTACGTATGCAATATCATCAAAACACAGCCGTAACATGCTAATACATTTGCAAATAAAGGATGTAAATATACCCTTAACGAAGCCAAAAGGCTCTTGTTCTCCACGTCATTGCGATCATTTTTTGTACTGTTTTTTTCTGTAACTGGGAACATTCTAGTTACGGAGATGTAGCGGCACTATAAAAAGTATTACTACTACTCAGCCTTGAGTCGCACGCGCCGTCGCTGTGTGTTCTTCGTCTGCTCGGGTTTTAGAAGTCGTTGTGTAAACAATGGCTACTAACGTTGTAAAGTGTGCTAGCTGGAATGTCGTCATAAATGAGTCATTAGCATTTATCTGCAATAAACTGGACGTGATGGACGACTCGACGGACCCTCGCGCTATGTCTAATGCGACGAAGAGTCACACAGACTTACCGACCTCAGCCGTGAACTGTGCGCAAAAATTCTGACCGACCAACAAGTCAAAAGTCGTGCGTTGGAAACAAAAAGAGTTTCTCTGTTACTGTGAAGGATATAGTGTCGAATCCACCGCCAGAACTCGAAGTATCTAATGAGGAATGGACCCTGGTTCAGTAAAAGACACACAGATTGAGAAACCGCTTCGTAGGAAATACAGGAAAAGCTATTGTTAATTCGGACAATAATTTCAAGGCAGCGAGTACTCAAGTTCCGATCTATATTTACCATGTTTCTAAAGAGATGTCTGCAAGCGATATAAAATCTTACCTGCCGAAGAAAACAACGTTGACATAAAATTAGAGAAGATGAATGTGAAGGATTACAATGGATTCATTGTTTTTGTGCCTAAATAAAAGTTTGATATGTTTATGACGGATGACTTTTGGCCCGACGGGGTACTATATCCCCGTTATGTTGATTTTAGTCGCAACGCGGAAAACCCACCTACCGAGAGATAAATGGAGTATTATCGTCAGTTAATGGATAGTACAATTACGCTTGTTACATTTAACTGCAAGAGGTCACTAGGTCGGTGAAATGTGTGAAGGGTCTCTGAGGGACGGTGGACATTGTGGCACTACAAGAGACTTGGATTTTGCCTCACGACGTACAGTTCCTAGGCAGCATTGATGCCACATTTTCCTTTACTTGAAGGTCTGCTGTTGATATTTCTGCTGGAGTGCTTAGAGGAAGGCCGTATGGAGTCGCTTTGCTGTGGAGGAAGGCGATGTTTCCAACAGTGACAGTGATCGCGTGTATAAGTGTGCGTCTCACTGCGATAAAGGTAGTGCTTCAAGACCGGTCTATGCTAGTGATTTCAGTGTAGATGCCTACTGACTCGATCGAAAATCTAACCGAGTTTACAGAATGCCTCAGTGAACGCGATTATTGAAAGTAATGATGTGGAATCTATATTCATTCTCCGAGACTTTAACGCACACCCAGGTGAGCTGTTCGTTAATGAGTTGTTGGATTTTTGCACGGAACAATCGTGGTCGTGTCTAGACATTGAGTGGCTACCTCGCGATACGCGTTATCCCACCGTAAAATTGTAAATTCCGTTAGATTATGACACAGGTTTACAAAAAAGAATATTTTTGTGTGTTTGTTTACTTTCGACAATAAACGAATTAACAAACAAATCCATATTTGTTTGTTAATTCGTCGCGGTAATAGTCGGCGCGGGACACATGAACACGTTCAACCAAACAGCACGCGAGGTGCGTTCCGTCGCATGCCATTTCACAATTTTTAGGTTTCACTTCTATAGATTACGTTAAATTGTAAGCTGTATGTTACGGTTCACAATCTTTCAAAAGTTTAGAATCTCCCGAAATATATTATAATCTAACGATATTTAAAATTTTACGGTGACATGTACATTTGTGAGTGACGCGCACGGGTGTCAGCGATGGCTCGATCACTAGTAGTGACAGGTGTCGCGCGGCGCACAGTCGTGAATGCGTTCGTACTGTATGCGATACCTACTGGTCTGATTACTATCCGTTACAGATTGAATGTAATGTGAATAATTTATTAAACCTATAGTTTTAAACCTAGTTACAACCAGTCAAAATAACTTCAATTATATAAAATAGGGACTTAGGGACAATAATCATTGTCAGCAACCACGTAGGGGTCCGCATGGGCCGATGCCTGCCAAGGCTGTGGGACTGTTCGGAAGAGATACCGCGGCCCTGGAACACAAAGGGCAAAGGAGGAACATGGATGGGTTTTAGTCAGTACAAGTCTGACACTCCCTTGCTCTCCGCCCAGAGTGGGGGGAGTCATTTGATGATTTCCCATTCTAAAAAAAAAAAAAAAAAAATGGGATTATAATCAAATACAAGACTATACTAGTTACTGTAACTTAAGATTTAAGCAGATCGACTTCCATCTGAGTGTTGTAATTGCGCAGATGTAATATGTAGTGACCAGAACCATAAAATGACAATAAATAGGATGTACAACAATATTGTAAATATTTTGACTGAAGCCGCTAAGAGAAGCTGCATTGCACGTAAGCGCAACAATTCTAGGTATGTAACGGGGTGGAAGAGGCATATAGTGTCGCTCACCGGAGGCTTTGTTTTCAGACGTGGGTGTCTTATGGGCGTCCTAGGTCTGGGCATGATTTTAATAATATGTGTGACTAAGACACTTTTTTAAGAAAAATTAAAGTACTGCCAAAATAATGACAAATAAAGATGGACACAGAATTCAAGGTCAGGCTCTCCGGCGAGTGTAGGTGGTGCGCATTAACTACAGGACATAGCCTGCGCCTATCAGCAGCATTTTAGTGTGGTATTACCGCTCGGGTCCGCGTCGCAGGTGCTCGCGGCTGAGGATCGTCCTGAGCATGTTAACATTAGATACTCCGCCAAGGATGTGGCCCAAATTATAAAGAGGATGCTGAGAGGCAAGTCCCCAGGTCACAATAGCCTTAGCATCGAGCACTTGAAGTACCCGGGCGTACACCTACCAAGAGTCCTTGCACTATTATTTAACTTGTGCGTTAGTCATGGTTATTTACCCGATGATTTAATGCACACAGTCGTAGTGCTAGTTGTTAAGAATAAGACGGGTGAATCATCTGATCTGTCTAAGTACAGACCGATTTCGCTTGCGACTCTCATAGCAAAGGTGCTGGATAGTTTGCTTGACCGACAGTTGTAGAAGCACCTCCACTTGCATGACGCAAAGATCGGCTTCAGACCCGGTTTGTCACCTGAGACTGCTATACTCTGTCTCAAGCAAACTGTTCAGTACTATACGGACAGAGACACACCAGTATATGCATGTTTTTTATATCTTTCAAAAGCTTTTGATCTGGTGTGTTATGACAAGCAGTGGCAGAAGCTAAAATGTGAAACAGATGTGCCACAAGAGATAGTATCCTTGCTGCGGTACTGGTTACTGTATTACTACCGCAGCAGAATACCGTTAGATGGGTGGGGGCACGGTCGGACGCGTATTTGTTAGGATGCGGAGGGGGTTTATCCTCCCCTCGCCTCTTAAACCTGTACATGAACCGGCTGATCTGTGAGCTCAGCAATTTAATTTAATATTGTGTGCGTTTAATTTTTTTATTGTTTGATTCTTTTAATTTGTATTATTTTAATTTACATTTAATTTAATTTAATTTCGTTACATAATTGTAATGTGTAATTTTATTTTTATTGATTATTTTAGTGTACATGTGTTTAACGTTATTTAAATTTTTATATAATCTATGGACTATCATCATCTGCCTAGCCTTTTCCCAACTATGATAGGGTCGGCTTCCAGTCTAATCGGATGCAGCTGAATACCCGTATTTTACATGGAGCGACTGCCTATCTGACCTCCACAACTGAGTTAGTACTAGGTAATAAGACTGGTTGTCAGATTTTTTGAGCCACTGATTACCTGTAACAACTACACTTCAAAGCATCCATCAGCACAATGTTTTGAGTGTGCTACATTGAGTTTTACCGTAAAACGTGATTTTACACCCCAAAAAGAAGTAGTTTCCCAGCAATAATTTTTACGTAGGTTTACTTAGTTGGATGTTCATAATGCTTGGTCGTGATGGGCCGATTACACCATGTATGTATTTGCATATAATCCGGTATCTAGGTATGAATACCTAAGTAAAGTATGGTCAGCAGATAAAGCACAGTAAGAACAATATTTCTTTCTTATAATTTTGCATCGGCTTTGAATTTCCTTACCTTTGTTTGAGCCTGACTTCCGCGTGGTATATGGTTTGAACTCCAGCCGGCATCGGCAGCAGCACCTGACTAGACATCTCTCCTTTCAACTGCAATTAAAAGATATTATCACAACATTATAAAACAAAATCCCCCGCCGAGTCTGTTTGTCTGTCTTAACGTGATAACTCAAAATCTACCGAACGAATTTCGTACAGTTCCACCACTGGACGGAGTGATTCATGAGGAACACATTTAGGTAGGTGTACAATTCGTTAGGTTTTGTGTAAATTGATTGAAATACACCGAGAAATTTTAATGGTTGTTTTCCCGCAGCGAAATGGTTTTGTCTCGGTAATACAATAGTTTTATAAACAAATAAAATATTAGAAACATACAATGGCAGAGTTACCATTGTGATAACAAAACTCGAAAGCGACCACAAACCAATAGTAATACTTCCCGATACCTATGCTCGGCGCAAGCCGGGCGCCGACTGGCCGCGCGGCCGTTGACCCGCGTGCTTTTCAATCAGCTGATAACTTATTCTTGAGTTAATGAAACGTGATAATAATAAGCTTTACCCAACAAGTTATTAAAATTTCCCCTTCATACTTTTACGGGCTTAGGACCGTCATAAATACTTTTTAGTTACAATTTACTGAATACGAAATTAATTAAAAACAAGTATTGCTACCGCTAGCGGAGCGTCGTCCAATAAGTCCGGGATAACGTTATGTAACATTTCCAGGTAGGTTCCACCTGTTAAGTGTCCTGTGACGAAATGCGGTCCAATGAGATAGCCATTAACACACACCACATACACACCAAGACCTCACATCACCACTACCCACCACACCACCACCACATTAACACTAAAAGGCACTTGATGCGCCCACTCGCGAATAACATGTGGGTTATTGTACGCCCAAAAATGTTCGTTACGCTCTTTCGTCGCCGGGTAGCATGGGAGTCATAATCAGCCCAAGCATACAGTTGATTGTGATCCATTTCACTAATAACGCTTGCTGCGCGTACGACATTCACGGGATAACTAAGTGTAATACAATAGGAAGCCGGCTCGCGGCTTTGTTTGTAATTATTGCGCGCAGGGTAGTAGTTTATCACCACGTGCGAGAGTTTATTTTGCTTTGAACATTTATGCATCGCTGTTTTCTTTGACGGCGGCGCGTACGATTCGGGTAGTGCTTACAAGTTAGGTCCAGTGTTACTATTGATTCTCACGTTTTCGAGTTGATGTTTTTTATTTTTAATAATTTTAAAACAAAAACATTTTTATTTTTTTATAAGTTGTTCTGCCGCGGGAAAACAAGCATTAAAATTTCTCGGTGTATAATGAAGATAATTGTTGAAGATGTCGGCAAAAATCATGCCGATTGAGATTGGGAGCTTTAGGGCCGGACTCAACCGAAGCGGAGACGAGAGAAGAGGAGATGTGTTGTAAAATATAAATCACTAATAGAATTTCGTTATTTACACTTCTCGTCTCCGCTTAGCTTTAGTGGAAATGGTGGAACAGAGAGGAGAGCAGACGTCTCGTAATTGTCCCAAGTAACACCGAAACGCTTATATCAACTGAATCACTGTCTACCATAGAAACTTAAGCTGTACAAGCCGGCTGAACAAGAGCGTTAGCAGCGCTGTTTCAGCTGATATAACTATGATTTAGGCACAAATTAAATAGCTATTAGCTAAATAACGGCAACCAATGGCATTATATTAGCATTATTTAAACACTTATAACGGTAACAGTCACTCCAAGAGCAGAACATTGACTGATTGTTTGAGTGGGTGTTACCTGTTATGCAGCATCATGCTGTCAGCAGATCATTAGATCTGAGTTACCTATTTATTATTCAGCACAAACTACAGACGTGGATCTTTTTAACGCTTCAGCTGTTGAAAATTCACAAACTGCAAAATTGTGTATAATTTTATTTATTATTTTGGTGTTGTTTGTGCGCGCATCACTTGTGACCAGTGTTTGTGGTAAAATATTAGTTTTCGGTAGTTAAAACGTTGAATAATAATAAGTTTTCATAAATGCTAAAAAGTTATCGATGTGGACCCTATGTGACATCCAATATTGCAGTTTGGTGCTACTTGGGTTTTAAGCCAGCCTCCGCACGGAGCCAAGCGCTCCGACATAACTGAGCGGCGTGCTGGAAGTGACATGCGGTGAGTGGTGTGCTGTGTGCGGTATGCTCTGTGCGGCGTGCTGTGTGTGGTGAGCTGTGTGCTGTGAGTGGGGTGCTGTCCACTCCTCTCCTCTCCTCTTTGCACATTTCCGCACAGCTTCGGTAGATACACAATAGCGTTCGCACACCTCCACGCGTCTCTCCTTTGGTGGAGTCTGCGCCTTACTGCCACTGCCAATTAGGCGCTAAATAAAACGGCAATGTACGACGGAATTTTTCCTCTTAAAAACACCTATAACAATAGCAACGCGTTATGTCTATCTTCTAAGATGGTAATCTTAGAAGATAGAATAGTGAAAAAAATTTAGGAGATGGAATAGTGAATAGTGACACATACAATAGTGAAAAAAGTTCAACCACTAAGCGGGTGTAATAAAGTTTGTAAGATAATCTGTCACCGGGGGAAGCTGGTGTGGGTTGGCTAGTACACGATCAAATCAACCGCCTGTGCTAGACTAATCATTTCACCACCATTGTCTGCCCTTATGCCAATCGTCATCTCATGAGTCACCCCGTTTGTAGCTATATCATCGCTTACGGAGTCCATCCATCATTCGTTGGTGCTTGCAATACCACTCTTAATTATGAACTCCACCTAAATAAAAAATGAAAGACCGAAACGAAAGAGGTCACCAAATACAAACAAACCTGATACATCAAATTCCTCAGATCATTGACGTGTCTCATCATATCATTCTTCACTATCTTAGGCCATCCTTTCTGGTTCTCAGGATTACACAGCAGAGGCCCGATAACTTCATCCGCCAATGTAATAAGGTCCATAAGTACGTTGCCAGACATTTCGCCGATAGTTAGAACCTAAAACAATTAATTGACATTAATTGTATAAGGCCCGGACTCCACCGAAGCGGAGAGGAGCGGAGCGGGAAGGATATGTGCAAGATGCGACCAATCACCGGAGAGACGAGAGACGTTATACAACATTATTTTTAGTATATGCGAAACCTGAATATAGTTTGTTCAGAATAAGTAACTGAATCGATTCCAATAATTTTTAAACCATGTTATATTTTTTCCCAAAAATATTTAAAAAATTAAAATTTGGACACCACAATTCTCTAGATTCTTTAAGTACCTATCGCAATAATTTAGGTACCACTGCCAAATTATTATTATCAATGAGCTCAAGACGACGCTGGAGGCGCGCGCTGCGTGGTGACCACGATTTTGTGCGGACAACTAGGTAACAGAACAAGCTTATAACTTTGTGATGTTTCATGATACAGTTTTGAAATTTTGTACATAGATTCTTTACATAAAAACACTAGACACATGTATCAGGTTTCTCATATACTAAAACTAATGGTGTATAGATTTTAACCAATGTGATTGGTAGATTTCCGTACGTCTCCTCTCCACTCCGCAAGTCTCCGCTTTGGTGGAGTCCGCCTCTTAGGCTGCGTTTCCACCGGAGATGTGCGAGGCGAGTTGAGGTGGACCGAGGCTGAACGGCGTGAGCGCACCAGAGATGTGCTAGGCCTCTGAGCGGTGTGAGGATGTGTAGCGGTCTTGTTTTAGACGCGAGCGGTAACCACACCGTCTGATGACTGTTATTTTTTCGCTCGCATCCGTCCCTAGCACACATCCCTCGCACCACATTCCTCGCAACACATCCCTCGCAACACATCCCTCGCACACACCCTTGCGTTGTTTTTTACGTACCGAAACCTCGCTCCGTTTAACCGTTCCCACTAGAGCAGCGCTGAGCGAGGCTAGGTAAATGAAGTGATTCTATTGGTTCTTAACAAACACATCACTCGCTATGCATCCTTGCACATCTCTGGTAGAAACACAGACTTAGGCACCTGTCTTCTAGCTATATTAGCTATCGACTATTTTCTCGCTCAAGAAACAAAATAATCTAGAGACGCACGTACGTATAATACAAGCGCGACTATGTTGTAACTTTCAAAAGGATAATATATAGTAACGACGATACCTAGTGACGAAGAATACACAAAACCTCCTGATGGTTACCGAAATTAAGCTTTCATCACCCACACACATGTTGCCGCTGAAATCGTGGGACGTAGACATAACTGGCGTAATATTGTGGGTTTATGGGGTACCTTACCTAACCTTCTGAAAAAAGCCTAGTAGAAAACCCCTATAATACTTTGCCCGACTTAGGGATTGAACCCAGACCCCCATGCTCAGCAGTCACGCTTGCGGCCAGTCCTAAAAAAGTCCCATGTCAGTCCCTATCATCACACCGAACCTATTGCCACCAACTGGGCACAAATCCAGACTCTGTGCCTGCTAATGAGAAATAATAAAATTCTTTGCGCGACCTGGGAGTCGAACCCAGGTCCTCATACTCAGCAGTCACGCTTGCAACCGTTTGACCAAAGAAACAACGAGACGTGATGTTATGTACTTAATTAAGGACAAACCTTTCGAATATTTGACTGCGTGATTTTAACATTTTCTCCGTTTTTGAGGAAGTACACCACCTTGCCTCTGCTGATGGACGGGAACGTAGTGGAACACGTGAGCATACCTGCTGTGTTCATACGAAACACGAGCAATTCATATTTTTCAATGTCGAAGAATCTGTACAGTATGTGCTGTAAGAAAAAATAAAACGAATAGCTGCATGATCATTTTTAGGGTTCCGTAGCCGAATGGTAAAAAAGGGGCCCTTATAGATTCGTCATGTCTGCCTGTCTGTCTGTACGTCACAGCCACTTTATTCCGAAACTATTAGGACTACACAGTTGAAACTTGGTAGGTAGATGTATTCTGTAAACCGCTTTACGAATTTTATACGAAAATAAAAAAAAATAAAAGATTAAGGGGGGGATCCCCATACATGGAAGTGAAACTAAAAAAAAAAACTAAAAATAAAAAAAAATCGTCAAACCTAGAGGTGCGGGGTGTTTATAGATAGGTCTTTAAAAATGACATTGAGGTTCTTAAAACCATTTTTCTCAAAGTCAATCGTTTGAAAGACAGACACTTCCAAAGTAGTAAAAATGTGTGTATGTGTGTCCCCTCTAATTTTTAAAGTAAGAGGAAATTCTGAAAAAATAGGATTGTAGAACGTAAAAAAAACTTTCAATGAAAATTGGTTTGAATAAGATTTGGAGTTTTTCATCAAACTGCAGCAGTAACTTTGTCTTTCATTAACATACTATGAAAAACATATTCAGTTTTGCTGTTGAATGTTATACAATACAACATATGAATGAGCCTTCAAAATATTTTAATTATATTGCTTGGTGCTACAGAACCCTGTGTGCGTGTGAGTACGACTCGTACTTGGCCGATTTTAGTTGATAAGTACAGCTGGCAATATATGCCGAAAGTGGAAGCAGTGGAGCAATCTAGTTGCTCCATATTATTCATCAATCAATCTTCATTTAGAGTTGCGGTGTCCCGGTCAGTGGATACGAAACGGGGCACTATGAAAAAGTCGACGTAGCCCCGCTACGCGGGGCTCCTACTTCTGTCTGCAGGGTTTAAAGTAACCTAAACTAACCTAACGTCGGGATGCCCCAAGTCCCGAGCTCACTTCGCTCGCTCTTGCATCTAACACTTTTTTGGACACTGTCTGAAAATAGACAGAAATCTGAACACTGCCCCGTTACGAACACTCCAACCGGTGTCCCTGGTAACATGTTTATTTCGTTATGGCATTACCGTATATTACAAAAAAACTGATATTTAAAAAAATGTAAACATTCAACACTGACCCTCTCATCGCCAGTAATGAACTTAATCCATTTATCAAGCTTTTGCTTTAGCGTTCTTAATATGTATTCGCTCAAAAATTCCAACCGTGGATCAGTATCTTCTATCTTTTGCTGTAAACAGAAATCAGTAACATCGTACAATTAGTAGATAAATCTTGCTGCCGATTAGCTCAGGAACAACATCAATCGTCATTATCATTCAGCCGAAATAAAATTATATCTGCTGCTGGATAATTATATTACAATACTCACATCACCCATGTCGCTTGTTTCACAGAACTTAAATTATATCATTATTTAAACAATTATTATAAAACAATTGTCGTTAACTAAAACATAATTCTAAGAACTAGAAATTCTGAAATACACAGGTTGATATTGTTTACTATAAACAAAATAATCACCATAGCAACCCGAATGTACAGCTTTTTGAATTTCGAGCTGAATAGCGACGTGTTGCCACATTAATATTTGGATTTTATGGTTTAAGTACTTTATTATTCCTCATCAAGAATTAACAATAATTTACTGAGAAACTAAATTTAAATAAAATGTTTAGGAGCGTACAGAATCTACGTTCATTGTAAAAATTATATAAATATGAGCGATCACAACAACAAAAAACAAATTAATGTATTTAGTAGCTAATCACCAACCCAGTAAACATGGATCTAAAATAAACTAAAAAAAACTTTTTTTAATATCATCATCATCATCTGCCCAGCCATTTATGTTGGGTTCGGCTTCCAGTCTTACCGGATGCAGCTAAATACCAGTATTTTTTTTTCAGTATTTTTATGGAGCGACTGCCTATCTGACCATAATTAATAAATTATTAAATTAATTTTTAAATGAAAGAAATATTTAAAAATGTGTAGAAAAATTAATTAAGAAAATAATAAATAAATTAATTTAATGTATGAAACATAAAATAAGTTGCGGTAATAAACTAGCAAACATTACGATAGTTGATTAAATGTTTGAAGTATAAAACGTCTGAGTAAACAATTACGGGTGAAACAAAAATACAAAATAGTTTATTGTCACAATTAGCATAATTTGTACATTTCAACGTGTTTGGTGCCTCCTTTTAAGCAAAACAGTGCCTGTATTAGGAGACTCCGCGCTTCCATAACATTGCCGTCTATACTAACTAAGAGTTAAAGAAAAAAATAAATAAAAAAAAGATGTGTACTGTGACATTAGGAGTAAGTACACTTATTATTAAAAGATGTGGGTATATAATTATGTTGACGTGTGTATAGTGTGTGGTGTGGTGTGGTGTGGTGTGGTGTGGTGTGGTGTGGTGTGGTGTGGTGTGGTGTGGTGTGGTGTGGTGTGGTGTGGTGTGGTGTGGTGTGTTACCACTATTACCACACTGGGAAATTGCGATCATTACATTTTGCTCGGCGATTTTAATGTAAATATGCTCAACGTAAGTGAGACTAAAACTAAAAAGGTGCAAGAATTTTTAAACTACACGAGTCTCGATCAGTTAGTCACGATGCCGACTCATTTCACAGATACGAGTGAAACTCTGATCGACCTACTATGCACAGACCTAAGGCCTAGGTATACGACAGTGGAATCCTTGGGTTCAATTACTGGCTACTCCATTTTAGTCAGCGAATTTCATGTGAAGCGGGACAAGTTTGTACCATACGTAACCAGATTTAGGCCAATTAAAGACATATGTATGGATAGTTTCTACTTGGATTTGACACAATCAAACATTGAACGTGTTTCTGAACTAACCGATATTAATGACATGGTTGATACTTTTAATCACTGCATAATATCTTTATTTGATGTCCACGCACCATTAAAAACCTGCACTATTAAGGAATTATCATATCCTTGGATTACGGACAATATTAAATTTATGATGCAGTTACGAGACAATGCACTAGGCAAGTATAGGTACACTAAATCAGAACAAAAAAAAAAAATACTACAAACAGTTAAAATCCTTAGTTGAAAGTTCCTTGTATTATGAAAAAATTGCATACTTCAAACACAATATAAATAATAAAATTAAAGATCCAAAATTACTATGGAAGAACATTAAATCCACGTTTGCACCCTCTAAGCAAAGACAAGACCTTCCCTCACATTTCAGAAACCCAGACCTTATAAATAACACTTTTTTGACTGTCCCTGGAAAACCAGTAGCTAGCACTTCGCTTATATCATTTTATGAGACCAACAGATATAGTGAAGCAACTTTCACACTTGCTCCGGTAGACCAAAATGATGTCTCCCGCATAATCTCTGACCTAAAGTCAAATGCTGAAGGGTACGACAACGTAACCTTGAGTATGCTTACCCTTACTTTGCCGTACACCTTAGCAACTATCACTGATATCATTAATTGCTCCATATGGACAGCTAAGTTTCCCTACCAGTGGAAAATTGCTACAGTTAGACCTCTACCCAAGAATCCTAACCCTATAGAGGTTAAAGACTTGCGGCCTATCAGTATTCTGCCCTGTCTTTCAAAGGTAATGGAGAGGGTAGTATGCCGTCAATTAACCAAGTTTTTAGAAGAGAACGAAGTGTTACCTGACCTACAATCTGGATTCAGGAAACAGCGCGGTACTTCTACGGCGTTGCTGGACGTAACCGATAACATTTTGTCTGCCCAAGATAAGGGCATGTGTACACTTATGGTGCTACTTGATTTTTCCCGTGCATTTGATTGCATAAATGTCTCAATGTTATTGTCTAAGCTAAAATACTACGGTTTTGACAACAATGCAATCCAATGGTTCCGTAGATACCTCCGTAACAGAAAACAACTCGTGGAATTACGATTGGCGGACGGTACTACCCTGACTTCGGCCCTTGCTTCTATAGAAAGAGGAGTTCCTCAGGGATCAATCTTAGGTCCGATTATTTTTATTTTATATTGTGCAGACATAATAAAGTGTCTGCAGAAATGCAAATATCACATTTATGCTGACGATGTGCAATTGTATTTGTCTTTTAAGCGTGACGAGATTGACTCAGCTATTAAAGACCTAAATGACGACCTGGAAAGAATCGCCAGCTGGTCAGATGAGAACTGTTTAGCCTTAAATCCTTTAAAAACTAAGTATATGTTGTTTGGTACGAGGCAGCAAGTTAAAAAGCTACCTTTAAGCCTTAATTTGACTATAATGGGTGAGCCAATTGACCGAGTTAATGAGGCGCGCAACCTAGGGTTGTTTATGGACAGCAGCCTTAGATTTGAGAAACATGTCGCTAACTCCGTGAAAAATTGTTTTTACCGCCTGAAACTACTTTATAAAATGAGGCCTTACCTGTCCGAAAAGCTTCGCGAACAGTTAGTCGAAACCCTTGTACTATCTAAACTAAACTACGCTGATACGGTTTACGGCCCACGTTTGCTGGCTCGTACGGATAGCCTTAAGCAAAGAGTCCAAAATGCATGTGCTCGATTCTGTTACTCGGTTCCCCCTAGAAGTCATGTCACCCCTTATCTGAACAAACACTGTATGCTCAAAATGAAGTCGAGGCGAAAGTTACACCTAGCGTGTCTTCTTTTTGGTGTTATCAGGACTACGAAGCCGAAGTATCTGTACGACAAGTTAAGTTGGATGGCTAGTAGACGGGAGTGCGCACCTAGGCTCTGTGCGCAGCAATTAGCGACACAGTCTCATAGGACAGCAGCTTTCAGAGGTAGTTTCCGATACGCTGCATCTAAAGTGTGGAATAATATTCCCCCACTATTACGGGTACTGGGCACCATACACACGTTCAGAACACGACTGCGGCAGTATTTGTTAGCAGCACAGCAGAGGTTGGATATGGTCGCAGTTAATGTTTCAGTTGTTTGCCTTTGTCTTGAGGATGAATAAGTTGAACATGAATTTAAGCGATTGAAAAGGAGTGGTGGTTACAGGAGAAAAGTTTTAAATCGAGGTGAGTTATCTGGACTGAAATTGCTACAAGTACCAATTTACCTATAAAGTACTTACTTATTTGCCTATATGAAATATGGCAGGGAGGTAGTTTATAGTTAGTAGACATTCGCTTAGAACGGTTTTTGCGACAGGGCCGAATTAAGGAGGCCTAAGGGATCTTGCAAGTTTGGATGAAAGTCCTTAACTTTTTGTGCTACAAGCTTGATATTTGGCAGTGAGGTTGTTTATAGTTAGTAGACGTTCACTAAGAACGGATTTTGCGACAGGGCCGAACTAAGGAGGTCTAAGGGCTCTCGCAAAAAGTTATTTGATGTTGTATACAGATAAAAAGCGCCCAACAATGTTCACTTTGAAAAAAAGTTGTATAGCGCCAAAATACACCGATTTTTAAAGCCATATCGTCGCCTCAACGCCATTTAAATTTGTTTCGGACCTCCGCCGCTCAGAATTACAGCACCCAAAAGGAAGCCTTTTGTAGTCATCAATACATTATCACCTTTTGATCTGGCAGTCAGTTCTCACACATAACATCAGGCCTTAAAGCCCCGAAGGTGTGGGCAGACGTGTACCTTATCGTTCACACACATTTTGCCAGTTATATTGAAGTCCCACGTATAATAGTGGGTGAGCCTATTGCCATCAACCGGGCACAAATCCAGATTCAGTGGCTGCTACTGAGAAATTCCTGATGGGATAACCCAATAACACTATTATTAATAGTATTATTTCAATTGCATAAACATTGTTTAATGTTAAGTGGAAGAGCGGAGTCACCTAAGGGGGCGTCTATTAATTACGTGCGGCGTTTAAGGGGGGGGGGCGGGGGGGCGCCAAATATCACCCAAACTCACGAGAGAGGGGGGTCTCGGCAAATATCAGTTCGGTCAGATCGGTTTAATTAAGTAAACATGTTTCTCTACAAATTATTTTTTTTTAGTGAATTCAACGCAATCAAGCACAGATTACCGTATTTATACTAAACTACGCATTTTGATAAATCTCACGTGAAATTAGGAGGGAGATAAGGGGGGTTAAGCCAAATCTCACGACATCCCATCGCCTCACGTAATTAATGGACGCCCCCTAACACAAGCATCTCCTTGCTTAAAAGGTGATCTCCAAATCATGTATGTTACAACTTTATGTAATTGAAATAAACATATTTTTTTTTACACTGCCAACCCGGGAATCGATCCCCACGCTTAGTAGTCGCGCTTGCGACCACTAGACCAACGAGGCAGTCTCACACATGCACACCAAAATTTCCACGCGAACGAAGTCGCAGCCAACAGCTAGTTCTACAATAAAACAAAATAATAGTAATAGAAATTTATGTTATTATTAAGTTTTACGACAAAACAACCGGAATCACCAGCCGAAGCAACAACAAACTCAACAATGAAAACCTCTATTTAAGTATACTTATAACTAAGTACGTTACTAGTGAATTATAAACAAGATTGCATTAGTAAGATGCTTATGTCATATACTAACAAGAGCGTTTGTGCTTGTAGTTGTGTAGTCTCAGATCATTATAGAAGCTATTGCGCTTCGTCAAGTATATTATAGGGCTCAGTAACATTTAATAAGTTGATTAAATAATAGTTATAGAAATCCAAATCCAGCTTTGTAGCATGCTACAAACAATTTATAAGTAAAAATAAAAGTAGTTTTGAGATCGTTATAAGTACTGATTTTGCTAGTTGGGATGTCACACGCTCTACTATATCCAGACTCGACCGGGGGTCAAGGCTGACAATAAAATAGGTAAGGAATGACGGACCCACACTGCATTCTGATCTTGTTGTGACTCGTGATCATATCTTACCCTTCGACCTTCGCATATTTTTTTAAATATTATACAGCAATGACCAGTACTAATTTTGTATTGATAAAGTTATGATTTTGAAAAAGTCTATTCATTTTAAGGTAGAAGCGCCAGGGTAGCCCGCGAAATTCAAATTTTCTTAGGTTGTTGCAATTTGCTGGTCAGTTTCAGGCTATATGTGAAACAAAATATGATTCGCGACCGTAACGTTTGTTAGATAGCTTGTTTAAATAAGACTATTTGTGGACTATTTACGTTTTATCAGTTTATTTTTCTTTTTTAAAAACTATCATATATCTATCTTGTCACACATCAATATCTTTTTCTTCTTTTTTTCCAAACTGTTATCGTCACCATCACCATAGATAACACGCTAAGTAATAAATATATAGTTTTGATAGTTCGACCTTTTTGAGTACGAGCTACAAGGCAAACCGCCCGTTTAAATAAAACAAGTAGCCTGTATGTCGAGAAAAATATCAAATGCAATGATGATAACGTGAAAAAAATACATAGCTCGAATTAATTAGTTATAAATAAACCGTATCTTATCCTATACTTATCTTATCTAATTATAACAATGTAAACAAAAAGTACAACATAACATCATTGTTAGCCATAAACAAAAATATAACAGTGTTTAAAATATTCAAATATCCACAAATTCATTTCAGTCAACCAGATTTACAATTAGTTTTTATTGACTTACAATAGCGTTTTAACAGTTCGTCCATCCTGATTACCGTACACGTCCTCGTGTACATTTAACAAAATAACAGAACGGGGCAGAAAAAATAATAATAATAATTATGAAAGTACCATAACAACTCTATATGTAACCAATTTAACTATTTATCATAATATTAATAATCAAAAATATCTAATATATTGTTGATCATAACAATATACATACAAGACTTATTCAACGAGTCAATATTACACAAATTCATACTAATTAATTAAACATAAGCTACATACGTTTTGTACAACACATCACAGATCTTCTGCTTCACAGAGTTCACACATTTTCACAACACATCACACACTTTGCACTGCACAAGTTGTGCCCCGCACACTTTGTGCAGTCCGCATCGCACACTTTGCGCGATCCGCACCGCACACATTGCGCGATCAGCATCGGACACATTGCGCGGTCCGCATCGCACATCTCGCGCGGTCCGCATCGCACACCTTGCGCGGTCCGCATCGCACACCTTGCGCGGTCCGCATCGCACACCTTGCGCGGTCCGCATCGCACACCTTGAGCGGTCCGCATCGCACACCTTGTGCTGTCCGCATAGCACACCTTGTGCAGTCAGCATAGCACACCCTGTGCAGTCAGCATAGCACACCTTGTGCAGTCCGCATGGCACACCTTGTGCAGTCCGCATGGCACACCTTGTGCAGTCCGCATGGCACACCTTGTGCACCCTGAACACCTTACTGCGCCAACTTGTAATACTGAAAACTATGCGTCGCGCACCTTGCGCATTGCATCGCACACCTTGTGCACAAAATATCGCACACCTTGTGCATTAATCATCGCACACCTTGTACATCCTGTTAATTATGCGTCGCGCACCTTGCGCATTGCATCGCACACCTTGTGCACCTATTATAGCACACCTTTTGCACCTATTATCGCACAACCTGTGCACCTATTATCGCACACCTTGTGCACCTATTATCGCATACCTTGTGCACCTATTATCGCACACCTTGTGCATCCTATTCTTAATGCGTCGCGCACCTTGCGCATTGCATCGCACACCTTGTGCACCTATTATCGCACACCTTGTGCATCCTATTCTTAATGCGTCGCGCACCTTGCGCATTGCATCGTACACCTTGTGCACCTAGACATCGCGCACCTTGCGCATCATCTATTCTATTCAATGCTAGTTTATACAAAAGTTTCCGACACACACTATAACATAAAAATGTAAAACAGGCCTTTACGCTGACTATTTAAATACATTAACAGTCCAATTGCCTCCATTTCATCAAAATTGTTAATTTCCACTCATTTCATTTTCTGGCGATTCGTCAGTCCGATCCGTTCCGAAACACAACCACGGATAAATTTCATCCACTGGGTATACCCCTTTGTAAACGGTCGTACCTTTCTTAGTTAACGGAGTATCAACAACCTCATACCTATCATTGTCAAATACTTTTGTAATTCGATACGGACCTGATAACTTCGGCAGTAGCTTCTTACTTTTACCTACACTATGAGTCTCTCTTGCTACTCTAACAAGTTCCCCTAATTTGAATTTTTGCGCTTCTTTCCTTCTTTTATCAAAATACTCCTTTTGTTTAATTTGCGACTCATCAACGTACTGTTCTACTTCTTCTCTTATTTTAGTTAAATTATTTAGTTCGCTATTTTTATTTACATTGTCTTCAATGTCTGATTCTATCTCTGGTATGATATGACCTTCACTAGTACTAGTGAGTTTAAGACCAAACAAGATTTCTGATGGAGACTTTCCCGTGCCTTTATTAATGGTATTATTCAAGCCCCATAGAAGTAAATGGTCATCCCATAAACGTTCATCCTTACCGTGGTTTAGAGCGGCAAGAGAATCTAAAATTGTTCTGTTGTACCTCTCCACTTGCCCATTCGCCCGTGGAGAAGCAACGGCGTTTAAAATGTGTTTTGTGCCCACTTCACTCATAAACCCTTTGAATTTAATGCTTGTAAATGATGTACCCCGATCACTAATTAACCGTGTTGGTACACCGAACGTACCAAAATAATCCCTTATGTCTAGTTACAGAATTATAATAATTAAAATCATCATACAAGAGGGTTGTATAAGTTCATTTGATCCCATTTAATAACTATCTTCTGGTACTTTATTGTCGAAATGACGTTACGTTTTATATTTCCGGCTCCACTAAAACAAGCCGAAATTACTCCTGTTTACAAGGGAGGGGACAAAGACGATGTCAACAACTACAGGCCCATTTCCGTTTTGCCGTCGCTATCAAAACTGCTTGAAAAAATTATAAATATCAGACTTACTGACTACCTTAAAAAATTTAATATTTTATCCAATTCACAATTTGGCTTTAGAAAAGAGGTATCTACTGAGGATGCAGTTACTGCTTTAAGTTCTCTTGTAGCTGAGCACCTAGACAAAGGTGACAAATGCCTAACTATTTTCCTAGACCTCAAAAAAGCTTTTGACACCGTCTCTGTCCCAATCCTTGTGAACAAGCTGGAAAAAGCTGGAATAAGATTGGGATTGCTCTCAGCCTTCTCAAAGACTACCTTTCCAACAGGAAACAAAGAGTGAAAATAGGACAGCAAACCAGTGACGATGTAGATGTATCATACGGCGTCCCACAGGGTAGTGTTCTAGGGCCTACCCTCTTTCTCCTGTACATAAACGATCTCTGTAGCATGGAAATAAAAAATGCAAAAGTATTCTCGTACGCTGATGATACGTCTATTGTGTTCTCGGGTCCTTCTTGGCATGAGGTAAAATTAAGCGCAGAGGCAGGTATGGCTCGGGTCGCTGTATGTATAAAAGATAACTTACTCTCACTAAACACTGATAAAACCAACTACATCTGTTTCAGTATCAGTAACCGGACACAGCCTACTAAAGATTTAGATTTAAAAGTACACACATGTGCAGACATGCCTCCTTTAAGCTGCAACTGCTCATTGATTGAGAAGGTCACTGAGACTAAATATCTAGGTGTTATGGTAGATCAGGCACTGTCTTGGTACCCCCAACTTGAGCAAACTTCTGCGAGAATAAGGAAACTCAGTTGGATCTTTAAAACTCTCAGACATAGTGTTCCAACCATAATGGTGAACTTCAAGAACCGTCCCAGAAAACTTCTCAATGAAATATATGTAGCTCTGGCCCAGTCTGTACTTCTATATTGTATCCCAGTTTGGGGCGGTGCAGCTAAAACAAAGTTTATAAACTTAGAACGAACGCAACGTGCATTAATAAAAATAATGTATTTCAAAAATAAAAGATTCCCCACTGATAGCATATACCAAATAAGTGGCCTACTTTCAGTTAGGAAATTATATATAACCCAAACCGCTCTAAAAAAACACAAAACCCTACCATACAAAAAACGGGAAAAAACAAAAAGGAGAGTAGATCCAGTTGCCCAAATTCCCAAGACTAAAACTAGATTTGCATCCAGGCAACTTTATAAGCGTTCTGCTCAACTGTACAACAAAATTAATGGACATGTGTACATATATAGTAAAAATAACCGAGACTGCAAAAAAAGTATAGTAGACTGGATACAACCACTTACCTATGAGGAAACCGAGGAACTTTTGGAACACGTTGAGTAGCCGAAACACATTACACCACACACCCCAGCACATAGCACACGACAACACATGCCTCATTACAATCCACACATATCGCCGCACTACGACTGCATACTACGACACCACACCACACCACACCACACCACACCACACCACACCACACCACACCACACCACACCACACCACGTTTCCTACCCACGTCAAACTAACGTCAAAGTCACAGTTGTTTACTTTGTGCGCGGGCTGAACTTTTGTTTTGAATTGTTAAGGCCCGTATTAATAAACGTCCCTCAACAACGTACTCAGGTACGTTATCATTTGATACGCCATTATGACGTCATCAGCATCTCAAGATTATTGCTAATTATTAGACACATAAATACAGTATCTCAGTAACCAAGATCAGCTCCTCAACTAGCTGTACTGATCTCGGGAACGATGACGTCACATTGACCGAAGTTTTGAATGAGACTTGTCGCATTTCGTTATTGCTATGTCAAAAGACTTTAGATTGAAATACTTTTATTTCATTAAATCTTTAATGAATAGCGCTAATACACGTTATAAAGTTGGTTGCTACCCAAGAAAGCGTTAAATTGTTAAAAAAGTTATGTATTTATTTCCCAATACGACAAAATTGTTTACTACTTAACTCAGTTAGTATAAACAACATAACGTAATGTGTGTGTGTGTTTGTGTAGCGTCAGTGTCAAAAAAATAGGGACGCCAAACATAAACATCTGTTTGTTTACCAGCTCGAATATCTCGAATTTGTAAAAATGGAAAATAGGAATGGCTAATAGTTTTGATACTCTAGTTATGTTATTTGAAGCCGAAGGTTGTGATAAATGTATTAGGTCACCACAAACAAGCTGAAATATAAATGAATAAAGTACGTAAGGTACATTATCCTACGAATTAATGGATTTCCGTTCGTATTAGGTAGTTAATTACTTAAAATATTACATACTAACCTGAAATAATGCTGTTGCATAAAACCTTAAAGTTAAAAGGACGGCTATTTCTATAGAAATTGGAAAACCTATGTTATTATATTTTACGTATGAGTTTTTGGTGAAACACTGACTATTGAACAAATCTGAATTGTTTTTTTTTTTAATTTTCTCTAGGTAACTCAAAAAGATTTGAAGCATCGCTTATATAAACTTTTGGTCAACGAAATCGCAAAGGTCACAAAATATCGTCATAGTAGTCTATTTCATAGTAATAATTAATATCACTCAAAATATTTTCAAACTAATCACACCACGCTAATCACACCTCAAGTCACGGACTATCTGCACTCACGATATAGTATCTCGAGGACCCGCACTCGTTGTATACTTAAGGGTCGAGTTTCGTTTATTAATCAGTCCATCACACAGTCGAGTCGTAAACCTAATCCGCAACTTGAGAACATAAATAATCACGTTTATTAATACGATCAGGATCTCAACATTCATATCAAGTGCGGTCTCTTGGGCTGAGTAACGTTTATTAATACGGGCCTTAGAAAGGAATAAGAAATAAGTTCGTTTTATAATTGGTTTATTTTAATATCACAGTGCGGAATGTAATTTTAAACATTACTGTGACTCGAAATAATATGATATGATCCTGCATTTAAATGAAAGATACCATAAGTGAAGTGACTTTTATAGGATGGAATCTGGATCTCGAGCAAGTTCGCAGCTTTATTGAAATTCATAGAAAGGTACGCAAATTATTAGTTACTAGCTGTTGCCCGCGACCTTCGTCCGCGTAAAATTTTATAGCCTATAACCTTCCTCGATAAATGGGCTATCCAACACTAAAAGAATTTTTCAATTCCAACCAGGAGTTCCTGAGATTAGCGCGTTCAAGCAAACAAACAAACAAACTCTTCAGCTTTATAATATTAGTATATATTTCGTAAATATCTTCCTGTGTTATTCGAAACTCATACTCGAGCACTTGAAAGTTAGAAACATAAACAATGACGTGATACACGACACAGCTGAATCATATATACGCCTATTGTTATCGTTAACTCTTGGGTCTCGGCGATCGCTCAGTGGTCGAAAAAAAAAAACTTGTCAAAACTGTAACTTGGCTACGATTTATATGGGATCTAGCGATCAACATTGTAGAAACGATTATATTTCATTCTATAATTTTGAACGCTCAGATAAATTGTAAACTTGTCTACGAATTTTCTATTCTACCACGTGACTTAACGTTGAGATGATGTCATTCCCATACATTTGATTTGTTTTCTATTAGCGTTAACGATTGTAGATTGTCAACTTGGCTAAGCCTGCAGGTCTATCACAGATTTTTTACTTTTGATTTGGCATTTTTTTCTTTTGATTTCTTTTCAATAAGGCTGTTGTTGGGTTGCGGCCACTGACAAGTTATAAATAAATGTTAAATCTAAATCTACTTTTAAATAAAATAGTTTTAGTTTGAATTTTTTATTTGTTTTTCATTCTGGTAACTAAAAATATTTATTAAATCTATTAACCCAGCAGTGGAACAATATGGGCTAGCTATAATAATATATAATAATTAAATTAAGAGCTACCACATTAAATACAAAGAACATACAAACATAATTATGTCGTACAATTTTTTTATACAACACTGAAAAGATAGTCTTCTTCGTCAAGGTATTCTTTAGACTCCCAGCAACAAGGCGACGCCGGCGAGCGTCCAGCGATTGGGCTTGTCTTTGGTCTTTAGATTAAACGTCCAGACGAAAGTCGGCCCGCGCAAACTGTGGGACAAAAATCATCATTTTATAATGAGCATAAAGTTAGAGAGTCAGTTTTAAGCCATGCTGTGATAGCTGACAGTAAAATGTTAAACCATCGAATTGGCTTGTCCAATCATACCATGGGCTTCATAGAGTAGCGGTACTTTCATACAAGCCTAAAAGCTTGGTTTGCCCTTATAACCTACTACTCTTCATGATGTTGTGGTTTCTGAACATGTCTGCTCGCCTTATAAGCTTGTTGGCATGTGCGTGTGGTTTGAGGGGCCACTTTGTTCAAACACTTTGAAAATATGCATGTATGTGTGTGTGTGTGTGTGTGTGTGTGTGTGTGTGTGTGTATGTGTGAAAATGTGTGTTTGGATTTAGTGAACATTCCCAAAGAATTGTGAAAGTTGAAATCAGATTATGTGAAACTCAAATAAGCGAGTGCTGGAATGTAAATTGAACACAAACAGCAAAGAAGGAACATGGATGGGTTTTAGTCAGTAGAAGTCTGACACTCTCTTTCGCTCCGATCAGAGCGGGGAGGGTCATTTGATGATATCCCATCCGAAAAAAAAAAATATTTGCACGTTTTCACACCACACGCACATCTTGTTGGCCCCTAGGGACGCCACCCACAACGCTTCATACAGTTGCCACCATTTCCTTCCATGATGGAATAACTAAAGACCTCATATTCTAATGGACCAAGATCCCGTGACCTACGTCATTTTATAAAAGCTGAAACTTTTTCCGTGGACGTACCTCACTATAGGTAAGAACAATAGGATAATATGAAAAGTCGGTCGTGGTGGCTTTGGCAGATATCGGGTAACAAAAGTGTGCTAAATAGCTGCTAAGTTACGTCACACTATAAAGCGCGATTTTTTGATAATATATAAGGGGGCTAGTATAATATTTATGACGATTCACCTCTTCCCCTACCAGACATGTTGTGGGGTGGAAACCCACCAAACAATATATTAATAGTTGATCGCTGGCTGTTCATACCAAACACCACGTTTCTAGTTGCTATCTCTACGCGCATCTCGCTAGTCGCAGGTGGTAGTGCCTTAGCTTCCATTGTGGATAAACGAAAGGCAAAAAATGGAATCCTTAAAGATTCGTCATGTCTGTCTGTCCGTTCGTATGTCACAGCTACTTTATTTCAAAACTATTAGGACTACAAGATTGAAATTTGGTAGGTAGATGTATTCCGTGAACGGTTTTACGATTTTTATAAAAAAATAAAAGATTAAGCACCCCATGTATGGAAAAGAAACTAAAAAAAAGAAGTCATCAAACCTATACGCGGGTGTCTATAGATACGCCTTTAAAAATGACATTGAGGTTCTTAAAAACATTTTTCTCAAAGTCAATTTTTTGAAAGATAGAAACTTCCAAAGTAGTAATAATGTGTCCCCCCTCGCCCCTCTAACTTCTTTTTTTTTTTTTTTTTTTTTTTTATTCAGTATGGGCTTACTCTTGACCTCAATCTAGTCCAAAGGACAGAGATGAGGTCGACGATGGAACGAGCTAACCCAAAAGAAGCCTATTAACTCACTAAAGTAAAGAGGAGGAAATTCTGAAAAAAATGTAGGATTGTAGAACGTAAAAAAACTTTCAATGTAAATTGGTTTGAATAAGATTTGATGTTTAGTTTTTGAGATATGGATGGCACTTTGACAACAAACTGCAGTAGTATCTTTGTTTTTCATTAAAATACTTCAAAAACAAACTTAGTTTTGCTGTTGAATTTAATACAATACAACATATGAATGAGCCTTCAAAATATTTTATTATATTATTTGGTGCTACCGTTATGTGCGTGTGAGTACGACTTGCACTTGACGGGTTTTAAATCATTATCATTATCACACAACTCACCGAATCTTATAGACGGGACACTCGTATACGTTCCTAGTCTCCTGCTTGTCCTGGGTGACGGCGCGGATGAAGATGACGGGCATCATGGGGAACAGCTCCATCATGTACGACTCCACGATGCCGCCCGTTATGGTGTCCCAGCGCGCGCCCTCCATGTACAGCCCGTAGATGTTGGCGCCCTCGCGCGGCGGGGCGCTATAACATGGAGTGTTAGATAAGTAGGATCTGTAGGTAACATAACATCACGCCTGTAATGCCCGAGGGGCTAGGCAGAGGTGTACCTAATATTACACCCATTTTTCGACAGTTATGTGTAATAGGGGGCAAGCCAAATCCAAAATTCGTGGCGGCCACTGAGAAATTCCTAATTTATACCACTAGAGCTAGACCAACGAAGCAGACAAACTGTTGGTAGTTGTTAGGTTTTAGTATGGTAATAGCGTTCATTGCCCTTTCGCTAACGTCTCTTTGTAAGACGAAAGCAATGCAGTTCAATAATTTGAAAAATAAACTATCCACATAATGTGTATCGTTTTTAGGGTTCCGTAGCCGAATGGCAAAAAACGAAACCCTTATAGATTCGCCATGTCTGTCTGTCCGTCCGTATGTCACAGCCACTTTATACCGAAACTATTAGTACTAATAGTTGTATAAAATCTACGGGAGTTTTTCATCAAACTGCGGCAGCAACTTTGTTTTTCATTAACATACTATGAAAATAAATTTAGTTTTGCTGTTGAATCTAGTTTAATACAACATAATTAAATAAATAAATATTATAATAATAATAATAGCTGGTTGCCGACATGTGGGATGTGGACTCAGCGATCATTGTGCCGATAGTCGTATCAGCCCATGGCTTAATTGCCAAGAGCCTCGACCAATACCTGAGGAGGCTCTCGTTAGGCAGCTGGATCAAGGGCTTGATTCAGAAAGCGGTACTTCTGAACACGCCGGTAGCTTGGACCCTGTTCCCGATACCGGTGGGCTACTATTTTTATATTTTTAAATGTTTTTTATATATATATTTTTTAAGGAATATTTAAAAATGTAAAATAATTTGTAAAAATTTAAATAAAGGAAATAATAATTTGGTGACTCTAGCACCCTTGCTAAGTTGACAAGACAACTTGTATTAAAGTTGCTAGGCCTAACCCTTTCATGGGTGCCTTGTAAAGAAAGTTTGTCTAATTTACGAAATATTATTTTCATTTTTTCAGCAGAAAGATGGACAGACAAATAAATCATTTAGAAAAACAAGGAAACAAAGATAAAATAAAAAGTGATAAAAAGTATAGATGTAGACTGTGGGGGTGTGTGTGAGTGGATGTGTGTGTGAGTAGGTGTGTGTGTGAGGGTGTGGGTGTGTGCGTGAGGGTTTGTGTGAGTGTGTGTGGGTTTGTATGTATTTATGTGTGATAGTGCGCTGTGTAGATTTTACCTAGTTGATTAAGTCGACAAGTAGATAGTTTCTTTTTAAGAGATACATTTGGAAGTGAATGGAAATTTAACATTTTATTAAATTTATTATACAGATGGGGGCCTTGAAAACAGGGAAACCTTCTCGTAAAAGAATAATGCGAACGGTAGGGTTGGCCTATTTTGTCTTTACGTCTTGTGGTGATAACCTTGTAGGGAGTTATATGGTGCTGAAGTAGTATAGTGTTAAGCACAAACAATTGCCTGACTGTGAGGACTTTACAGTTCTTATATAATTCCTCAGTTGGAAAAAGGATAGGTCGAAAGGTACTGACTTTCAGCATGACTCTCTGAGCTCTTTCCTGCTTTAAGAGTAAGGTTTTGGGAGCACCACCCCAGGCGCATACACAATAATTTAGGAGAGACTGACAGGGAGCGAAGTAAGTACTTCTCATAATTTGAGGTTCTGCAACGTGGCGAAGTGTTTTAACGACAAAAATAAGTTTTCTGACTCTTTTTGTTAGAGTCTCTATATGAGCTGCAAAACTCAGGCCGTTGTCAACTGTCACTCCGAGATATTTTATTGTCCTCCATCGCTCTAGTTTAGGGCAGGTACAAGCTACCATACCCGGCAGTAAACACGAGTGTGCTGTTAAAGTTTGCGTGTCAGAAGGTTGTGTGGAGTTTCGCATAGAGAAGGTAAGGAATTTGGTTTTGTCAGTGTTTAGAGTGAGGGCATGTGTCTTAAGCCACTGCAGAACAGTATTGAGTCCTTTTTGTGCCGAGTTAAAGGTGTCGTGCCAAGAATCGCCGGAAAAAGTAAGGACGGTGTCGTCGGCGAACGCTATTATATTTCCGTCTCCCAGTTTTATGTTACAGAGCTGGTTAACGTAAATTAGGAACAGAGTTGGCCCAAGCACGCTGCCTTGGGGGACAGTAAAAGTGATAGGCACATCTCCACTGTAGTGCTCCTGTATTTTTACGAACTGAGTTCGATTTTCAAAATAGGAAAAATTCAAGAAGTTTACCTCGGATTATGAATGAGCCTTCAAAATATTTTTATTATTAAATATTGTTTGGTGTTACGAAACCCTGTGTGCGTGTGAATACGACCCGTACTTGCCCGGTTTTTCATTAATGGGTGTTAACGATCACTATTACATATTGATCCGTGACGATAAAGAAACTTCATTTTCGTTTTTGAAAATAAATATGCTAGAAAATCAAGGTGTAGATTAATGGTCGCTATTACCAGAATCAGATTACAGTATTTTAAAGTCAAATTATGTGTGTCTATTTTGGCTGTAGTGATCATAATCAAATTGACAACGACAACGCTATCGACATCCACGACGCAAATTAAGAACTAAAAATCTGCATCACGCAATAAGAGTTAAACGCGAGATAAGGGTATTATACAACCTGACTACAACCATCGGGCAGTATCCCACCAGACAAAACACCCGTCTGGTCGGAGGATACTCCCTTTTCAACGGGGAATGAGGATGTTTACACCCTGTTCCTCATGCTCTTAAAGGATTATTGCTTTCAAAATGTACCATTGAACGTAGGCTCAAACTGAACCCACAGTGCAAAACCATGTATGTTTCAATTAGTATGTACATACTTGAAGTCCTGCCTAGTCTTCTTGGTGACGTCACAGTTTAGGCACATCTTGTCGAGGGGCCACTCGTTCTTGCGGGCCGTCTGCTGCATGATGGCAGTAAGGAACGACTGCGGGTTGAAGAACCCTGCCAACCACACTGCTGGCGGCAGCTGAAATAGAAAAGAAAAATCAGCCTATGAAGTTCTTTCTGCTGGCATGTAGACGAGGGGGAGTTAGCATACGTAATCCATCATGCGGCCCCAGTACATGTTGGTTTAGTTGGAATTGCTGTGATTCGAAAATTTACTATTTTTACTTAATTCCAGCAAATGTTAAAAACAACTAATTATATTATGCTGTCGTAAATGGTTCGGATCGGCATTTTGACTACTCATAAGAAGAATTCTAGGAACTAGCCGGCTAACTAATGGCGAAATTATCTACAGTTGTCCTTAGCCCGTATTCAGGTGGTCGAATGACACTTTACTCAAATTAGGGCCCCCGATGGGTTAATACACTGGTCATCGCAATGGAATACGAGCTAACGACTACGAGTAGAAAAGTTAAATGAAGTCGACTAACTGTACCCGGACGAGTTTGTGCGAAGACGGACGTACTCGAACTAGGGGTGTAGAACCGGTTCTGTTTTAAAGAACCGAGATTTTTGGGACCTTCTGGCTAAAGAATCGGAATTTCCGGAACTTTCGATACTTTAAGTAAGCCTTTAAAGATAGTAGAGTTGAAAGTGTTGAAACGGAGAAAGTAAGAAAGACGAAATGACAGGACAAAATAAAAACATTTAAATCAAATAAAAATTAGATTTTTAAAATTTTCTGGCAAACGCTGTTGGTGCAAATTTGTCTACGAATGGACGTCCACTCGTTAAAAGATTTAAAAAAAAAGATGGCCTTCTGTTAAGAGGGAACAGGGCCTGCGAGGTAGATATTTGAAGAAACTATTGACGTCGCGCAGGGTCAAGCCTGCCCCCGTAAAGTGCAATAGGGACAGCAGATTATATCACAAAAAAATTGACGAAATTAACGTTTCGTATTCACAAACCTCGAAAACAGAGCCGATTCAATTATTTTTGACATTAAATTTTGAAGAAAGATTATGTCTAGGTTCCTATCAATGTCTTTTATGTTTAAAACTTTTCGAATTTGTTTGGTAGTACCGCTTTCTGAATCAAGCCCTTGATCCAATTGCCTAACGAGAGCCTCCTCAGGAATTGGTCGAAGCTCTTGGCAATTAAGCCATGGGCTGATACGACTATCAGCACAATGATCGCCGAGTCCATGACCCACATGTCGACAACCTCGCGAGCCAAGTCAAGATACTTGATTTGCTTATCTAGCTTTCAAGAGGGTCTCATCGTGCGGGACCGTTATGAAAACAATCATTGCGCGCCGCTCTGATCGATCCACCACCACTATATCAGGGTTATTGGCTACAATAGTCCTGTCAGTGATGATGAATTGCTGGGATCAATTACAATGTGATATTGCCGTTTTCGAGAACTGGGTCGGCCACATACCTATAGTATGGCACTTCCAATTCTACAAGGCTGTTTTTTAGAGCAAGTTGCTGATGGATAATCCTGGCTACAAGGTTGTGTCTATGTATGAAAGTACTCTCCGTTAGCCAGATGAGAACACCCGGAGATAATGTGACAGATTCATTCGCCTGGACGGTGGCATGCCCGACATATGTCACCCGTGCCGTCCTTCACAATAAATCTCCGGTAGTTATTCGTCATCATAACTTCATCCATAACTACACAGACAAAACCTTCGGTTTCTCCGATGAGGTCCCCGGAACGTAGCCAGGATACGGACGCTGATAGGTTTACATCAGGCCCATGCAGCGCCCGGAAAAAGCGTCCGTGAAGCTCCTTACTCTGCCATACCTCCCAGCGCTCGGTTTAGGTTTGCGCCAGTTCTCTTTAGCCAAGGAGAGCGAGGTGAGGCCCTTGTCCACCGCGACCACATCTCGATGCATCCCCACGTCGGTTTCTAGGAAATACTCCCTGAGACTGCAGATCTCGCGATTGTGGAGAGTCTTAGCGTTTAAAAAGCCTCGACCCCCACACCTCCGCGGGATATACAGTCTCATTACCAAAGAACGTGGGTGATGCATTCGATATGCCGTCAACAATATACGGACCCTCCTATTGTGGACGTCTAGTTCTGTATGCCGAAAGAGTACATCAAAACCGGCATGATCCAACCGTCGAAAACATGCACCTTATTTCCGCCTGATAAGAGACTATTAAATACTTTTTTCAGGCGGCCAAAGAAGCGCTCCCTCAACGATTGCTTCATCCAGCAGCGTGCTAAGAGGATTCAAGGCTAAGCAATATCGCCCTGAAATACACCTCGCTCTATCCATATCGGTTCGCTATTCCTCTGTATTTGCCGACATCCTGGATAGCGAAGGACTGTCCCCCATTGCATACACGACATCAGGAAGGTGCGCAGAGTTGCATCAACTTTATACAACTCTAGCCTCTCCTCATGAGCCATGTATGTGAAACTGAGTCAGAGGCCTTCTTATAGTCTATCCCACATGTCGACAGATCCCTTTGGGAACGGCGCACCACCGACCACTGACTTTACTAATGGGTATATCAATGAAGAGTAGCTCCTTAGTACCCCGGGACCCATTCCTACATCCATTTTGAGAAGCGAGCATGACAGAATTAGAACCATTTAATCCAGAAGTTGTGCAGTTGTTGTTGTTTATTATTATTACTGTTTTTTGGTGAAATTCGGCTTTAGTCACATAGCAAAACCACAAACGTCCCCATGATTTATCTTTAACAAGTTATAACATACGTAGCAAAACCACAAACGTCCCCATGATTTATCTTTAACAAGTTATAACATACGTTGAAGTCTCCAGTCCAGTTCTCAAGCTCAGTAAGTCGCATGCAAAGATCTGAGAACCAAGCGGCCAAGCCCAATAAACTGGGGTATGCACGATTACTCCACGAATCTGGTACATGGTCCATGAACAGAGACTCCATTAACTTCTCCATGTCACTGCTGATGGTCAGTTCACCCTGGAAAGCAGAGAGATTGATAAGCTCAGTGATCAAAAAAACCTTGAGAAACATTATTTTTGTTTTTGTTGAATTCTTACATTTAAAATATCTAAAAGTATAGAATAATGAAATAAAAACTTTGAAATTGGGTCAAAAACATACTGAGATTCGCAACGAGCCACGATGCGACGTCGATTTCGTAGCACGATGCCTACTTTCGCACTATGACTACTTTTTTGGACTTTCAAGTAATGGATAGCACAATGCCAACATTTTGAAACCACCATACATTTGATCGCGTGATGATAACAATCGCATATTGCTCAAAAACTACTAAAAAACTCTCTCTCTCTTACTCTTTCTCTTTCTTTCTCTCTTTTTATTCTAACCGCAGCATGCCTACTTTGGATATCATACGTACTTTTTATATGTAAGTGGCCTACAATATGTACAGTGAACACAAAATTTGTTTTGCTTTGGGTGTTTCGTAAATGTGTACAAGTATATGGTAAAATTAAATGGGTGGGTACAAATAAATTAAAAATAAAATAATCGATCATTTTACTAGTACTTAACGTATGTATATTAAATAGAAGTTGCAACTTCCTACAAGTGCATAATTCCACTAATGAAATAAAATCTTCGAATCTTTTTCTTACTTCACAATTAATATATCAATTTTTTTTTTCTTTTAGGTCTGTTTTGTAAAACGAAATTTAGTAACACTGATTGAATGGCTAGAGGATTGACGTCTTTATTATTTTATTTAAAAATCATCGTCCATGCCAGTAACGTTAAAGAAGGCTGGCGAGGTTACATGTATTTTGGGACCCACTCTTACAGGTAGCATTCATTATGGCAACTTATGCATAGTTCTAAAAACGACTAAAGACTAACAAAGTAAATGGAAAGCAAGACAAAAAAGTTGGGGAAAAGCGATATACCTATACAGGGTGTTAACAGACCCTTCACATATACGTCCACCAAGCATTCTGAACATGAAATTAAATATCATCATCATTCTCTTGCCCTTATCCCAATTCATTTGGGGTCGGCGCAGCATGTCTTCTTCTTCCATACTTCTCTATTACTCGTCATCTCATCAGAAACCTCCTTTCTTGTCATATCATTCTTTATACAGTCCATCCATCGTTTCTTTGGTCTTCCTCTACTCATATACCCATCCACATTCATACTCAAAACTTTCCTCACAACATTTTCCTCATTCCTCCGCATCACATGCCCATACCACGACAACCGATTACCACACAACTTTTCAGTCACCGGCGCCACTTTCAGACTTCCTCTTATATACTCATTTCTTATTTTATCCATTCGCGTAACACCACACATTCCCATTAGCATTCTCATTTCCGCCACATGCAAATGCCTTTCATTCATCCCTTTTGTGGCCCAACATTCTGATCCATACAAGACAGCAGGTCTAATCTTTGTTTTATAAATCTTCCCCTTAAGTTTAAGGGGAATGCGGGAGTCGCAGATTGTTCCCGTGACCTGCCGCCATTTCATCCATCCCGTGTTAATTCTGTGCTTCACACTACGATCTCTTTCGCCATCGCTTTGCACGAGTGAACCGAGATACCGAAAGTCGGAGCAAACAGGAAGAAACGCGCCATCTAGCGCTATGGCTCCAGAACTGGAGTGACCGCCGAAATCGCAGAACATGTATTCTGTTTTAGTTCTGCTGTTTTTCAACCCAATATTCTCCAGCTTCTGTTGCCATTTCTCCAATCTGCTCTGGATCTCAGGTCCATCTTCACCGACAAGAACAATGTCGTCGGCAAACAGCATGCACCAGGGTGCCTCTTCCTGTATGTCCGACGTCAAAGCGTCCATAATCAACAGGAAGAGGTAAGGACTTAAAGCCGACCCTTGATGCAAGCCTACAGCCACACTGAACTCATCGGTGTTGCCAGCAGCTGACCGGACGTAGGTACAACATTGGCTGTACATAGCACGAATTAACTCTACATACTTCCCAGGTATACCTTTCTCTTTCAAGGCCCACCCCACAACACATCCCGAGGTACCCTATCATACGCTTTCTCCAGATCAATGAACACCATGTGCAAGTTTTTTTGTGTGCACGCCTGTACTTCTCGCACAATTGGCGGAGTGCAAAAGTGGCGTCCATTGTTCCTCAACCTGGCATGAACCCAAACTGGTTTTGGGTGATCTTACTCTCCTCTCTTATTCTTTTCTCTATCACTTTCTCCTATACTTTCATACTATGTGACATTAGCTTTATCCCCCGATAGTTGTTGCAGTCCTGCACATCACCTTTATTCTTGAAGATGGGCACTAGCGAACTATTGCACCATTCTTGTGGGATCGCTCCTTCATGCAACAACTTATTGAAGAATAAAGTCAGCCACATACATCCGTCTTCTTTTAAACACTTCCATACTTCTACTGGTATTTCATCAGGGCCCATGGCCTTTCCATTTTTCTTACTTTGAATGGCCTTCCTCACTTCATCCATGCTAATTAAATATCACTGCACAAAAATATATACTGGGAAATGAAATTTTTTTGGACCTAAAAAATAATCAGATTTTTGTAGCGCGCAATGGTTTGCGCGCAAACGACTGTTCTAATGTGTGCGTTGTGCCTACACGAACACGGCACACTGCACACAGCTGGCGGTAAACTGTACTAAAATAGACGTAATGCTATCGTCATATTAAATTTTTGTTGGCAAACTGCGATGTAACTGGGAAAAAATTAAAAACATTCATACTTTTACGATTACTGCTTTCAATTGTTACCTACTTCTACTCAAATGATCGTCGTACCTTGAGCCCCAACTCGGTCTCCTTCAGAGACCTTCGAATCTCCCCCATGAGGTTGTTCATTCGTTCACACTCCTGAATGGCTACGATGGTGTAAGGAGTCAACTCCTCCACTCTCCCCATCAGTTCCGCCAGATTGAAAGGCTCAGGTACTCGGTCCAGGATGTCTTCCAGCATATATCGTATCTGAATAAATGTTACTATTGATAATATGACATACCTACTAGTAAAGGTACTTAAATTCAGTCATTAAACATTTGAAAGACCCGGGCCGCGTGAAAGGCCCGCGCCGCGAGCTGCCGCGAGACTTTCAAACGATACTATGCATTTCCTAATGGAGATAAAGCATAAAATGGCTTGACAGTGAAACTGCGCTGCCGACCGCTGCCACTTCGGTATGAATTGACCCTAATAGTTGACATTTAAATTCCCTTTACTGAGCTACTGCCCTTTTTTAATAAGACAATTAATAATTAATTATTACATGATACAAACCTTTCCCCGCTCTAGGTATTTTCAAGTATCGTGGGTGCGTTTACAAACATTTAAACTCACATATAGGTACAAACAGCCAGACTCGGAACAACTACTTGTAGGCGATACAAATATTTGTTCCGTGCGGAGATCGACCCCGTGAAACGCAGCGCAGCATCCAGTCGCTCAGACAATGCGCCCACCGTGCAGTCGTAATTGTATAGTACAGTACTGCATGATTCCTTTGGCGAATGACCATTATCGGAAACATCGCCGCCATCTTGTTCTCAATACAATTTCCACAGAAAATTTCACGAATGTTTACCAACAGCGCCCTTCTGATAATGGCTTTTAAGCGCCAAAAGCACCTCACTGCACTATATCGAAGAACTATATGAAGTAAGTGACTTCAGATAATGATTGCATTGACAAGTGTTGCAAACTTCAACCCAGAATTTCATTTGCAAAAAAATGCAATCATTATCTGAAGTCACTTACTTCATCTTGCATTTTTTTTTTCAACTGAATTTCTGAATTCAGGTTTAGGTGTTTATCAGCTAATAGTAAGTAAAGATTGCAAGATACCGTTTCTTCTTTACTTGCACCTCCTCCTGCCTGGGCGCCTGTTTCTCTCGGTTGCATTTCAAACACCACCTATTAATCAATAATTTATTTAAATCGCGAATCTCGTCAGGTAACTATCGTATACCGTAGAGTATAATTAACATAAGTCATTCTCCTGCCCTTTTCCCAATTTGTTTTGGATCGGCGCAGCATATCTTCTTTTTCCATACTTCTCTTTTACTCGTCATCTCATCAGATACCTCCTTGCTTGCATCCTTCACTGAGTTACTCCATAGTTTCTTTAAGTATTTCCTCCCACTAGGTGGACCGATGACCTGTGAAGGTTGCAGGGATCCGCTGGATGCGAGTCGCGAGGCACCGGTCAATGTGGCGACACTTGGGGGAGGCCTATGTCCAGCAGTGGACGTCTTTCGGCTGAAATGATGTAGGGAAAACGTCGTGCCTCGAGTTTATGTTGAATTATATTATAAGTTATGGAATTAGGTGACTCTTTGCGGAAATCCACAACATTAAAATGTAATACAAAATATTTAGTATTCAGCAAATAGATCCAGGCTTGGATGCAAGGTGTAGAACCGCTCCCGCCTGCAAAAATATGCAGCATATGCAGGTAGTGCAAAAGTAAGCATGCCATATGCAACCCGAACCTATTTTCGACAAATGTTTCGCCACTCTCACGCTGGTGTGTTGAATACGCGGTTGGCGGGGTGGTGGGGTGGCGGGATTGACTTCGGTAAGCCATTTGATACAATCAACTGTCGTCCAATGCCGCGGTATCGCTGGTGAATAAACATTTTTAATCTTATATGAGTACCCTGAACAGTCTCTGGGAGACGGTGGTTAGGTATCCTATTTCAGCATTAGGATGCAATCCATATAAGTAAGGTGTTTCATCTGGTAAGAAGTCGTCGATGTAGGCGTGGTAGCCGACGTAATCTGTGTTCGCTGGCGATATGAAGCCCGGAGCTAGTTGCAACTCACCGTCCACCTGGAAAGAAGTTGAAGAATAAATATAGCATTATCTAGAACAGTTACATTACACATACAACCTCTTTTTATGCAGGTTTATGGGATATACCTACGCGCCTACTGTTCAAATCACAACTATGATTCTGGACTCCCCAAGCACCGAATTTTTTACGGTTGTCTAAAAAAAATCAGCTGTTCCTTACATTTATTCGTGTATTGCATTTTCAATAACCGACGATATTTTTTTATGCTGGGTTCTAGAGTTGAGTGCTTAAATTGGTATCGGTCGGTATGTTAGGTTGTTGTCGGGTACGTATTTGAATATCGAAGATTAAAATACCTACTGTTAAAATATCGATGTTCAAAACATCGAAAATGGAAATATCGAACGACCATAAAACCGAAAATTAAAATTTATATTATCGAATGTGCTAAATATCGAAGTCCAAACTATCGAACGTCCTAAATATCGATGGGTATAAATAATATATATATGGGTTCACCCTTGTTTGGTATAACAACTTTTGATGTAATGTTACTAACTCGAACAACGTTTAAGAAAATAATCAATTTGTATAATATCGATTAACATAATTTTCATTTCATCGAATATTTATTTGCGATAACAACATTTGCGCTATTGATCAAAAGGTATAATGTTCATTAGATGTAATGTTCAGGTGGTAAACCCAGACCCCCCCTAAACCCTAATTAAATTAGTGCATTTGAAAATTCGGTCAAATGAAATTATTTCAAAGAAATAAATATGCTAAATAAAAATCTACCAATTAATTATTCGGTCAAATGAATACGAAATGATTTATTACCTACATTTTTTTTTTTTTTTAAATACGATATGACTTTATTGTAACTAAAATTAGCCGGAGCGATTTTCGACAAAACGTTGTTATACCAAACAAGGGTGAACCATATTATTTGAACATCGAAAATTAATATACCTACGTGTAAAAATGGGTTAATTTTCAACATTTAATACATTCATTAATTCACCCTAAAAATACGTACAAGTTAAAATATCGAACAAATTTTGATATAAGTAGTATGAGTGGAAAAAGGTTGCTTCTGCAACGTCTCCGGCGCTACGGGAAGTGCAACCCCTTCGCCCTTGCGTAACAAAGGATAGGCCACCCATGTTCACCTCCGCAGCTTCGGCTTGGCCGCTACGGCTCCCACGGGTGCCTATGCTTTGTTACAGCGGGCGGGGGTTACCCTCCCTTCGTTCCTCCGGATTTTTATAAACACACTAGGGGCAACAGCCACAAGACTACGTAAATTCGGGGTGCCCCAATTCGGTTTTGGAACAATTTATGCAGTAAACAGACTAATGACTACTTAATAGCAACGGGTTTGCAGGGTGTGACAATTTCACATCTACCTACATTTATGAATACACTCATACTGCCTATATATTTTTTTTTTCGGTCTTTTAACTAATCGGTATTTTTAACGTAGTTATACTAGTATAACTTAGATCTATTAAATGTTGATATTTTGAACTTAGGCATAATAATAATAATAATAAGAGCCTAACCACCGGTAGCTTGGACCCTGCTCCCGCTACCGGCGGACCACTATTTTTTATATTTTTAAATGTTTTTTATATAGTTTTTGTTAAGAAATATTTAAAAATGTAATAAGTGTGTTACAAAATAAATAAAGGAAATAATAATAATAATCATTTATTTCAGATTCCTCATGAGATTACATCCATATTTGTTAGTAAAAAAAAAAATAAAAATGCGAGCTTACAAAACTAATGTTAGTAATAAAATAACATAACAAAAACAAACAAACACGGGATCGGTCCGGGTGGACTACCCGATGATGGTGCCAAATCACTAAATGACTGCGTGCATCCGTATCCAGCGAGCCAGCACCGGAGAATCCCACCGGTCCGCTAGCGCGCGCAGGATGGTGTTGGGGCTGTCGCGCGTGCGGCGCATGATAGATGCGCACCGCTTGCGCATGATGGCCGCAAAGCCGTCCGTGCCAGCCGCCGCGAACATCGCGGAGGCGCTGCAGTAGCGCGGCAGCCCCGCCAGCACCCGGAACGCATTATTGTATTGGACGCGCAGATCGCTGTATGCCCCGCTGTGTATAGTTAACGCACAGGCTGCAGGTGTAAAAGGACTGACAGTACGCTTTAAAAAGCGCAACTTTGACAGTCACCGTACACCGTGAAAACCTGCGGGCCAACATGTTACATCGGACAGACAGCGCTCTGCGCTCCCTTTCGATATCCACACTATCCTTAAGGTCCTCGGTGACCCAGTGGCCCAAATACTTAAACCTCACGACTTTACTTAGAACCGTACCACTTAGAGTGAAATTCGGAACGAATGAGTATCGCCTGTTGTCCGGCCTGAAAATCATTACTTCACTCTTTTTCGCGTTGTATTTGAGCCCATGAGCCACCGCATAGGACTCACATATGTCGAGGAGCTTTTGTAAGGCACCAATCGACGGGCTCAGCAGCACCATATCATCTGCGTAGCTGATGTTATTCACGCACACTCCATCTATATGACATCCTATCCCGGTGCTGCTGAGCTCATCGATCAGCCGGTTGACGTACAGGCTGAAAAGCATAGGAGAGGTCAGCCCCCCCTGCCTCACCCCGCATTCCAGCCTATACTCCCCCGATAGAGACCCTGCCCATCTTACAAAATTCTTTTGATTCTTGTACCAGTAGAATAAATAACAGCACAATCTCCCCAGGTAGACAAGTTTCATCCCTCAATTTACCCCATAGAATATCATACGATACAAGATCGAATGCTTTCGATAAATCGAGGTAGCATGCATAGACTGGGGTCTTTCTACTCGTGTAATACCGTACAGTCTGCTTGAGGCACAGGATAGCACTCTCGGTGGAAAGCCCGGGTCTGAAACCGAACTGCGCGTCGTTTAGCGAGACGTGTTTTTCCAGGTGCTGTCCAAGCAGACTGTCCAGCACTTTGGCGACCACTGTGGCTAGAGAGATTGGTCTATAGTTGTTTACATCTGACGTATCACCAGTTTTATTTTTGATAATTGGTACAACTATAGTACGCATTAGATTATCGGGCAAATGGGAGTGGCCCAGACACAGGGTAAAAAACATAGCAAGCACTCTGGGTAGATGAACACCTGCGTGCTGCAGGTGCTCGATGCTAAGGCTGTCGTGACCCGGGGATTTACCCCTCACCATGCCCTTGATCACTGCACGCACTTCCTTCGTAGTGAAATTAACACTCCGCTCACCACAATCCTCAGCAACGAGCACCTGCCGCGCGGGCCCCAGAGGCGAGTCCACCCTGAAGTGGTGGGAGAACATAGTGGCGATCTCACTAGGCTCGTGCACTCCCGCCACGCTGACGGGCAGACCCGGCTTATGATTCATTTTATTGTGTTTTTCCAGAACTGACCGAATTTCTTTTTTGAGTGAAGTTCAGCAATAATATCCAGTTTTATTTGTTGTTGATTATTCTGACACCATTTTAATTTTGATTTAAAAGCGCGCCTAGTTTCACACATATCATTATAAAGACGGCCAGCCTCGGGCCTACCCCCATACAACCAAGCCTGAAAACATAGCCGAGCCCTCTCATGAGCGCCGCGGACGTGCTTATTCCACCCGGTAATGTATTTACCTCTACGCTTTTCGATAGCATTATAACTACATATAGCGGCCTCCGACAGTGTACAAATAATCTCGTCATACATGTTATCTAACAGAATTTTGTGATCTTTGTTACAACACATATTATCTGAGCAGCTTCTTAATTCTGAAGGAAAATCAATTTCACGAAGTCTTGAGTGACATGCATTTTTAAATTTCGATATTTGAGTCGAGTCACGTTCACCCCAGACTATTCTATTTATAGAAATAGTAGGTATCGCAATCTTAGGCTTAAGTAAATTAAAATTACATTGTATAGCTACAGGGTAATGATCAGACCAATATGTATTATATAACACAGAGGCCGCGGACACGCAGTGCCGCGCGGCACTTGTCACAAGACAGTGGTCGAGCCAGCGCTGACAGCCGTGCGCGTCACTGACAAACGTATGACTGCCCGACGGCATGAGTTCTAAGTCTACACACGACCATGACTGTTCCGCACAAAAAGTTAAAAGTTCAGAGGCAAATGACTCACCGGGGTGCGCATTGTAGTCCCCTAACATAAACACTGACTCCACATTGTGACTGTCAATTATGGCTGTCATTTCACTGAGACACTCTGTGAATTCCACTAAGTTTTCACTGGATTCGACAGGCATATACACAGAAAATATCAAGATGGAACGATCACTTAACTCGATTTTTATCGCGGCGAGACGCACACTATTGCACTTCACTACGGTTACCGTCGGAAACGCAACCTTTCTCCACAGTAGGGCAACTCCGCCGTAGGGCCTACCGCGTAAGACCCCAGCCGCGGTATCCACAGCAGAGGTCCCCGTGCAGGCGAAGTCGACATCTATCTCAGCCAGGAAACCAAGGTCGTGCGGCAAAAGCCACGTCTCCTGCAGCGCCACAACATCCCCCGAGCGACAAAGCCGCCGCACACATTCCACTGATCTCTTCACACTCTTACAGTTAAAGCTTATCAAGTTGATATTATTCATAAATTAAATCTGCCAATATTCTCGCTAGTCACACGGACGTTTACCTTATCCCGTCTGATAATGTTTATAAATCTCCGATAGGCTACCCCCTTTGGCCAGAAGTCATCACTCAGAAAACTTGTTAACAAGTGTTTGGGTACGAATATTTTGTATGATTCGTAATCATAATGTCATTCGATATTTTAATCACTCGGCATTTCAATCTTCGATGTTTTAAGCGTAGGTATAACAATTTTCGACATTTTGATATAATCGATATTTAAATTTTCGATGGTTTGAACTGAATTGGTATTTTAAGCGTAGGTATTTTATTCTTCGATATTCAAATACGTACCCTTGTTGTCACTGAAAAATCTGTCAAAATTACAGCGATCTTTATTCTCGAAACAAAGATCTGTTGATGTCAGAGCTAAAATAGCCGTCAACGAACTATAGAAAAAAAAAAAAAAAATACTATATGCGACTGACCAATTCCGCCTGCATATATTCGAGTAAAAAGGTGCGACAGAGGCGCCTGTCCCAGTCATCGGTGATGTGGCCGCCATACATGATCTCCCCGAACAGATATCGCAAGTCTTCCCATGGCACTCGAGGATTCGCCTCCAAGTAGTTGTACAGTACGTACACGCAGATCGTCAGGTCGCCGATGTTGAATGGATACACTCTGTAGAAAGATATTAATTTCAAAATAACATAGAGAAAGTAGAAATAAGCTTGATGGCTTTGAGTCGCGGTTTTGGCATAATTTATTAACTTCGATTTACGTGGCCACCTACCTAAGGTGGGCACGTTAATCGCGTCTGCGGCGTTTATTATAAGTACTCTAATGAGCAGTAAGGACACTTTGGACATTCCAACCCGGCCATGGTCTGATCAGCCAAGCAGTCCTATCTGATGAAATGTGCGATCCACGTACACGATACTATAAAGATCTAATCGAATGATCGGGTAACATTTTCGAATGCAGCTGAAGTCTTAGTGACCTGACTGAACCTATTTTTAAATACAGTTCTAGAGGTTGTTATGGGTCTGATACCCTTACTTGAAAACTTTGCTATTGAAGTAATGGCTAGGCGGTGAACATAAATAAGTATTGATAAGAGTATAAAGCCAAATCGGTTCGCGCCAGTCGGAGAGGGCTTTGCGAATAGTCCGATGAGGTGTCGAATTGCGTCGTTCAAGCAAAAACGAGGTTAGATGTCTTTTTAGCTTTGTTCCTTGAGAATAAAGAACCTCCCTAGTATACACATACCTGTTCCACCCTTGTGGACCGAATTTCCTTCTCTCAGCAACGACGGCATGGAAGTAACATAGAGCAAACAAAATAGATTTGAACTCCGCCTCCTTGCTGCACATCTCCATAGTCTCCTGACTGAAGCAGTCCAAAGCCTGTGGACAGCGTTAAGGAAGGGCTTAGTTCAGTGACGGGCATAAAACTTCAAGCGCTGTCTTCTTCTACAGTAGGTACTGATTGAAATTAAAAAAAGTAACAGTGAAAGGATCCTGGAACCCATACTATCATGAAATAGGTCTTATCTCGAAGTTTTATCCGGTATTTTGACTGGTATTTTACCTTTGAATTTTGCTTAGTCACAGATAGATCACAGGCAATCTATACCAAGGCATTCTGTAGAATATTAAAACGTTCAGTAATGTATGAAGGCATTCTATACAATACTGAACGATCAGTCGAATGTTGAATAGGCGTTTGGCGGGATGGCGAGTTTGACTCAACGTTTCGTAGAATGACTGAATGCTTTGCCGGTAATATAGGTACAATTTTGGTGCTCGTGACTATACAAGACGACGGCCGACATTGCACGTCGACGTTAAGGCACCCATCCAGTTTGGCAGCCTATTCTAATTTGATAAAATAGCAAAATGAGCATCATTTGTGGCGTAAAATGAGGCATTATTTTATTAAAGTTAAAGCGTTAACCTATTCTAATATTTTATTCATAATAAAAAATAAAGCGTTATGGCCAGGCGTCTCGTTTTAGAGCTGTTTAAAAAAAAACCTATAGCATACCTTATGCAAGTTGGCCCACATGCCGATAGGTGGCTCATTGGTTATTTTGATGGACGACTCCAAGATTCCTTGCGGAATTATGTGGTACATAGGATCAGCGGCCGGCTCAGCACTTAAAAATAACCTATAAAAAAACCCAACAGTGAATAAAATAGATTATTTATCTTGTTAACAATGAAGTATTAGTAATGAATAGATCTGATGATTCTATCCAATATACAAGGTGTGAACAGACCCTTCACGAAGTCGTTAACCAAGCATTCTGTACATCAATCTACGTAACTCTACGCAAAAATGTTTGCTGAGAAATGACTTTTTTTGGGTTGAAAAATCACGGTTAACATTATAAATGTGTGGCAATGTGTAACGCACTCAAAACATTGTGCTGATGGATCCATTAAATAGTACAGGGGTCTTGAACGAATTTAAAGCAGTATCATCAAAAACTTGTTTTTAAAATGTTATTAATTTATTCATCTAACAACTCGCATTATGTTTGAACTATGTAGTAAATTAAACAATAACAGCTAAAAATAATAAATTATAAATATCAAACAGTAAAATTAAAAAAAATAAAATCAATAACATATTATGTCAATAGAACGTAAATAGTTATGTATATGATTGTAAATGTGAGGATATAGTGGTGGTGATGTAAATATTATTACATTATTATTATCGATCTATCACTACTATGTCAGGCTTATTGGCGACAATAGTCCTGTCAGTGATGATAAACCGATCCCAGTACAGCGTGACATGGTCTTTCTCGAGAACTGGGTCGGACACAGACTTGTAGTACGGTACCTCAGATTCCACAAGTTTATATTTCAAGGCAAGTTGCTGGTGAATAATCCTGGCTACTTGGTTGTGCCTGTGCAAGTAATCGCCGTTAGCCAGACGAGAACAACCAGAAATAATATGTCTGATGGACTCACCCGGACGGTGGCTTGCCCGACACACATCAACCGTCCCGTCCTTCATAATATATTTCCGCTAGTTGTTCGTCAACATAACTTCGTCCATAATCGCACAGACAAAACCTTCAGTTTCTCCAAAGAGGTCCCCGAAATGTAACCAGGACACGGACGCTAAAAAATCTACATCGGGCCTATGAAGAGCCCGGTAGAAGCGCCCGTGAAGCTCCTTGCCTTGCCATACTTCCTTGCGGTCATCGGTAGTACGCACTACAGGTATGCGCCAGTTCTCTTTAGCCATGGACAGCGGGGTGAGACCCTTGTCCTCTGCGACCACATCTCGGTGCATACCCACCTCGGCTTTTAAAAAATATTATTTTCTTGTCTTTGTTTCGACAATTCAAAAGTGCCTGTAACTGACATATTTGAAATAAATGCTTTTTCTCTGAGACTGCACATCTCGCGGTTGTGAAGGGACTTCGCGTTTAAAAACCCTCGACCCCGCACTTCCGCGGGATGTACAGCCTCATCACCGATGATCGTGGGTGATGCATCCGGTTTGCGGTCAGCAGTGTACGAACTCTCCTATCCAGGGCATCGAGTTCGGTCTGAGTCCATTTGAGTACGCCGAAAGAGTACGTTAGAACCGGCATGACCCAACCGTTGAAGGCACACACCTTGTTTCCGCCTGAAAGAAGGCTATTTAATACCTTGTTCAGGCGTCCAAAGAAGCGCCCCTTCAACGATTGCTTCATGTCAGTTACGTTAATGCTTAACGCTTCCGACATACCCAAATACTTATAGCTTTCGGATGAGGAGAGGGATCTCAGGTGTATGGAAGCCGAAAGCTGAATTTCCTCGGATTTCAAAATCTATCCTTGCTTTACATACATTTGTACTACTGCACATTTGTCTACACCAAATTCCATCCTGATGGCGCTACTAAAAGTTTCAGTTACTTTCAGTAGCTCCATCAGTCGGAATTTGTTGGGGGCAAAGAGTTTCAGATCATCCATATAAAGAAGGTGAGATATGACCTGACCACCTCTTCTCAACCGGTAGCCTAGACCTGAATCCTCCAGCAAAGTGCTCAGAGGATTCAGGGCTAGACAGAACCAAAGTGGGCTCAGATTGCCGCCCTGGAATATTCCCGGTTTAATTCATACAGGCTCATCGTTCCCCTGGATCTGTCGACGTCCTGGATATCGAAAGACCGTCCTCCATTGCCCCATACACGACTCAAGGAAGGCGCATAGAGTTGCACCTATCTTGTACAACTCCAGCACCCTCATGAGCCATGTATGTGGCACCGAGTCGTAGGCCTTCTTATAATGTATCCAACATGTCGACAGATCCTTGCGGGATCGACGAACCTGTTGACTAATGGCCATGTCGATGAGGAGTAGCTCCTTAGTGGCGCGGGACCCATGCCTACATCCATTTTGAGAGGCAGACATAATGGAGTTTTTGTCAATGTGTGTATTAATTTTAGCTCTCAAAATGGATGTAAGAAGTTTATAGACACATGATCTGTCTATAATTCTTGGGTTCCGCGGGACTTACTGGAGCAGGTGGGTAACGCCTATTGTTAAAAACTGCGGTAAGGACCAAGACGATGACTAAGGATGACTGGAATTGGGATGCCAGGCTAGTGTGTGAACTACTAAGCCATTTGAGCCAGAAATTTTGCAGTCCGTCCATTATTATTATTATGCAAAGGCCTCCCTTCCCTCTTTCCACTTATCCCTATCCAGTGCTGTTGTTGGCCAATCTTTTTGAAAAGAGTCGAGTTCGTCCCGCCATCTCCTTCTGGGCCTGCCGCGTTGCCGTTTGCTGCTGTTTGGGACCCATTAAATAGACTTTTTTTTGTAAATATTTTTTTCCGGCGCTTGTAACTTTTTACCTATAAGACTTACAAAATAAATATGTACGTAAGAAATGTAAGTAATTTTGTCTTCTTTATACTTCACACAGACATTTTTGTCACACAGTCAATTGTTGAGGCATTATTTAAAAAAAATCTAATTTTGGCACATTCAATTCAAGATGGCGGCTCGCGCGTTCTCTTCCCAAGGTCGAAATCTTGGATTTTTATTAGGCCCCCATACCTAAACAATATATGTCAAAACCGCTTTTACTCCTTTACTATAAATCGGGATTTCACATATTATATTTATAGACGCGTCTACCGCAGAAAAATCCTCCCGCGCCCCGCACGATCCACGCAACACTGAGCGCCATGTGCCTGTCTACATTATCTTCGAAGCCCTATTTGACTCTGTTGGGGGATGATTTTGGAAAAACTGTGATACACATGCACATTTTAATTGCAGAGTGTGTACAACAGTTTCGTGGTTTTTCGTGGTATGCTAAATAATCCACAAATACTGGAATCATTGGGATTGCTCGTTCCAGACAGGAGGCTACGGTTGGGACCGAGGGAGGGTCCTTTTAACGTGCGGCTCTTTCCCTCTCACGTTCCGCCACCTCCTTCACTAGCATGACTGCTTCGCATGACATCTCTCGCCGGTTCCATTCTCCGTTCTGACCGGGGTAGATGACGGCCCTATCCGTCAGGTAGTCCCCGACCACACGACGAAGGTAGGGCGGCACCCGGTGATACCGGAGTGCCTCCCCAATGCAGCTCCAGGGCATGGAGTTGAAGGCGTTGGCGATGTCAACAGACACCGCCAATACGACCCCGCCCCGGGAAACCGCATCCCCCGTAGTGAGGGCTCTCACGCGCATGATGGCATCCACCGTCCAGCGCCCCTTGCGGAAACCAAACTGGTGTTCCGCAAGATTCGGCCCCATCCCCGCGAGGTGCCCGGCGAGGCGGTTAGCAATAACTCTTTCAAAGAGCTTGCCCACCTCGTCGAGCAACACGATGGGCCGGTATGCGAACGGAGAGTCCGCAGGGCCTGGCTTCCGGATGAGGACCAGCTTCCCCGTCTTCCAACGAAGCGGGAACTGGCCTCTCTCCAAGCATGCGCTTAGGAGCCCTTCCAGTCGGGGCCCGAGAGCCTCACAGGCCAGGACCCAGGCTTTGCCAGGCAAGCCATCGGGTCCCGGGGCGGTATTTCTGGCCTTCAGCCTGCGTACCGCCACTCTCAGGTCTACCCCAGTCACCTCCAGAAAGTCGTCATCGGTGTGGTCCGCTTCCGGCACCGCAAGCGGCGGCGGAGCCATAGGCGGGGGAGGATGCCTCCCTCGCGAAGGGAACAGAGCGCTCACCACGTCCTCCACGAGCTCAGGCCAGAGACTCTGCGTCAGCGGGGGGGCCCGGGTGCGGAGTTTGTCCCGCACCATCTTGTAAGGGCGCCCCCACGGATCTCCGTTCAGAGACTCCAGCATCTCCTCGCGGGCCAGGTTCTTGGCCCGCCGGACAGCCTCTTGGAGGGCGGTCTTCGCCGCTCTGTACCCCTCGTAAAGCTCCGCCTCAATGGCTGCCGCATCCGGAGGACGGATGCGGAGCCTGCGATGCCTGGCGTACCGGTGCCGCGCGGCAACGCACGCCTCACGCAGAGACGTCAGCTCTCGCGACCACCAGTACACCTGACGTCGGGCACTTCCTGGCCGAACTCGGGGCATTGCCACGTCACAAATCTCAGACATGGCCTCCTGGAACCAACCCGCCTCGTTGTTGATGTCGGCAGGCCTGGCTGGTGATGACACAAAGGCCTGCACGATCGAGGCTTCCAGGAGGAGCTCCCGGTCCAGCTGCTTCAGCTCCCATCGCGGACCACTCGGGGCCTGTAGGACCGGCGCGCTTGAGGTCTGGGTGGAGACGTCGAACCGGATGTACCGGTGGTCGGAATAGGTCTCCACCCCTTCAATGACGCGCCAGTCAACGAAACGCGGCGACAGAGCGGGGCTAGCAAACGATATGTCCACCACCGACTCGCCCCGCATCCGCACGCACGTGGGGACAGAACCCCGATTTAGGACGACCAGGCCTGTCTCTAGAGCCCAGTCCTCCACCATTCTACCCCGCACATCCGTGTAACGAGAACCCCAAGCCAAGTTCTTGGCATTGAAGTCCCCGAGCACAAGTACGGGGAAAGAATGGCTCCCGATGACGGCACTCAACTCCCTGAGGGAGTCGAGGAACTCGGCGAGAGTTCGGTTCGGGGAGAAGTAGACTCCCACTACAACTATCTCCCCGAAACGTGCTGCTACGCACCCCTGACCCTTCCTGACACTCTCAAGGGTCGGGGTACCGGCGGCGGCCGACGCAATTATGGTCACTGAGCCGCTAAGGTCCTCCACCCAGTCATCCCTGGGCGGGACAAAGTACGGCTCAGCGACCACGGCGATGTTAATCGACCACTGCGCCATGCTCTGGATCAACAGATCCTGAGCGCAGGCGCAGTGGTTGATGTTCGCCTGGAGAAGGCGTAATGGGGCCGTTACTGGCACTCCATTTCAGCCCCCTCCCGGGCCTCCTGCGAGGGCCCCGCTGCAGAAGTTGCAGCAGTGGCGGCAGCGGCGGCGACAGTGGCGGCAGCTGCGGCGGTGGCGACGACGGTGGGGGTTTTGGAGGTGGTTACGGGGGGCCTCCCGTTGCCCCTGGCCTTGGTGGGTGTACCGCAGGCCTTGCTCCCTGCCCGGTGATCGGCCGGCTTGCCAGATGCCGCACATGCGGCGCAGTGCGGCGCGGTGGAGCAAGCCGCGGCCATGTGACCGGGCTGGCCGCAGCGGAAGCATAGGCCACTGCGGTCCACCTCCGAGGTGCACCGAACCGACACGTGGTTCCCCACATGGCAGCGGAAGCACCTCAGAGGTCTGGGTTCAAGCAGCTTAACCTGCGCCGAAACCCAGCCCACCAAGAGCCTTCGGCCCTCCACAATGGCTTTCGCCGCCGTCACAGGGCAGCTTACCGTTACGGTTCGCATGCCCGACAGGTCCGGACGTAAGGTGCCTGCCTTGACCTGCTCAGCAGGGCACCCACCGGTCCTGGTGACGGCGGCCACCACCTCCTCCTTGGTCACCGAGTCGTCCAGACCCAGGATGCGCAGGTCTGCGCATTTGACGGGCCTGGACACTCGGGCCTCGTCCGCATTCAGGGACGCTCTAAGCTTTTCAGCTAGAGCGTCCGCGGATGAGCCACGGGTTTCGCCGGGGATCTCCAGCACTCGAGCCCCTGTCGTGGTGACTCTGAGGCGGAGGCCCCCGGTGATCCCGAGCTCCCCCAGATCCACCGTCGCCCTCGCCTTAGCGAGCACGTCGCGGTATCTCACGCCCCTTTTTTCCGCGTCCGGCTGTAGTGTAATCACTACAGCTGCGGTCTTCGGGGCGCTGAGCCTAGCCGCGACGCTCCGCTCTTTTTGTTGGCGCTTCCGCTGCCGCCTCTTGGCCTTTTTAGCCGCCTTTCGCTCCCTGGTCCTCTCACCGGCCACCTGCCACCCGGTCTCGGCCACGGAAGGCTTAGGGGGCGGAGGGGCGGTGGTGGCGGCTGTCTCGTGGCTGGCGCTGGCACAGTCGCCGCCTTCTTTTGGGCCGCCACCTTGCCCTGCCTCAGGGCCGCCTCCTTCTTGGCCGGAGCCGGTTTCGCCAGAGCCGGCCCTTCGGGGGCCGACACAACCCTGCCGGAGGGCCGGGCGGGCGGCCTCGGTGCGGAGGCCGCAGCAGCCGCATATGTGGCCGCTCTCGGTCCCGGGGGCGCCCTGGTTGCCGCCAGAGGGGGGCGCAGGACAATGCCCTCCAGGACGGAGAACCGCGCCTGGAAGGCAGCCAGCTCCTGCCGAACCAGGTTCAGGACCTGGTTCTCAACCGGCACGGCCACGGGCTGGCTTGGTCGCTGCTGGCCTGCTGGCTTTTGGGGCGCCTTGCGAGATCCGGACTCGCGCAGACCGGCCAGGTCTGCTCGGAGCTTCTGATTGGCCTCTTCGAGAAGCTCCATGGCCGCCGTCAGACGAGCGACCTCCACCCGCAGTTTGGCCACTTCATTTGACGTTGGCCCCGAATATCTGGCCTCCGCTGACGCCATGATGGAGGCGATCGCCGCGGGCATGGCCTTATGCCTGGTGGAGGGCTTCTGCTTATATGAGACAGCCCTCCTTTTCAAACTCGGCCTTACGCTCCGCATCGAAGCCGCCGAAATAATACACCCCCTAAAATTTCATGTCTCTAGGACCTGCGGTATGAGCTGTGCGTTGATATATCAGTGAGTCAGTCAGTAAAAGGCCTATAATGGTAACCAGTGACTGCTTGTACTATAAAGCTTTTTAACAGAGCGTTTTGGTTATATAATTTAGCTCTTAAAACGCTTACAGGACCATACAAAAGAATCTTTAAAGTCTTGCAGTGGAAAGATACAAAAAAAACGATTATGGTACTATTTAGTAGTATAGACGACCTTACTGACACTTTTATGTACCTATTTTGCACTAATAATGCGTCAAAATAACTTTTACAGTGCTAGTATTGTAGCAGTATCGAAAACAATATTACAGGTTTAATCTGCACTATAAAAGTACCTTGCACAATCATTACGTAACCTTTTAGCTGCCTAAAAGATCTCTCAACATTGCTATGGGGCTAGTTCTGTTAAGGTCATGAACACTCTTCTATAGTACTAAATAGTACAAAAGCGACCAACACCATTATAGTACTAATAATGAACACTAATTAGTAGGTTCTAAAACGTCCTCAGGACTTTAACAGTACCAAATTTTGTTACAAAAAAAAAAGATCGCAATGACGGGGAGAACAAGTGCCTTTCGACTTCGTTAAGGGTCTTTTTACACCCATTATTATAAGCCTACCTGTAGTCATCCGCAGGATTTTCGAAGGTCTCTTCCATTTTCTTTTCAAGTGCTGCGAGCCACTTCTGAACCAAGTGAATGTTTTGCAAGATGACCCAGTGGCCGTTAACTGAAGCGATACCCATGGCCTCTTCAGCGACCACCTCCTGACCTTGTCCCAAAGACACGATGTGGAAATTCTTCTTTTCAGTCGCAAAGCCTACTTTACGACCCAACTTTTCTAAATCCTGTAAATAGGTTTAAAACTGCTGGTTGTTTAAGGTTCTAAATCATTCTAAAATAAAAAATAAAAAAATACATTCAAATTCATTTAGCAGAGTCAGGTTTTTATCATCAGTCGACTTTGATTGATTGGTTGGTAGCTTTGGACGACGTCGACTAATACAATCTCTACCATCGATCGACGATCACTATTTTCAATTAAATATCTGCACTAACGGCACGAATCGTTTCGTACGCAGGTTTGACGATTTTCAGCCTCCCGAACAAGACGGATTCCGAAAAGGCTTTAGCACCGTAGACCACATACATACGCTGCGACAGGTTATACAGAAGACCGAAGAGTATAACCTACCTCTCTGTTTAGCGTTTGTGGACTACGAGAAAGCCTTTGATTCGATCGAGACTTGGGCTGTACTACAGTCTCTCCAACGGTGCCAAATAGACTATCGGTACATCGAGGTGTTGAAGTGTTTGCACAAAAACGCCACCATGTCAGTGCAACTTCAGGACCAGACCTCGGAACCTATCCTTCTGCAGCGAGGTGTGAGACAGGGAGACGTCATATCTCCGAAACTGTTCACCGCTGCACTGATGATGGGGCCGAAAAGTTCTGGAGTGGCGACCGCGAACTGGAAGACGTTCCGTTGGAAAGCCTCTCACTAGGTGGACCGATGACCTGGTAAAGGTTGCAGGGATCCGCTGGATGCGAGACGCACGGGATCGGTCAATGTGGCGACACTTAGGAGAGGCCTATGTCCAGCAGTGGACGTCTTTCGGCTGAAATGCTGATGATGATGATGATCTGCACTAATTAAAATTCACAATTGCAAGTTACGTAATTATAAAGTCGTAATTCGCCGAGGAAAATTTTTGGTTTCTCCGACTACATGTAAAATTGTGTTCTTACTTATTAGTTAGTTAAGTCAAATCATTAACCCCATAACAAGCATTTTCAACTGTCATATCAATTTTGAAAAGTTTCCTCGGTCTCCCCTCCCTCGATCTTTAATATTCATTTTGATCTTATTTTTCATATCAGCGACCCCAAAAACTAAGAAAACGACACCCATGACGGAAAAACCAAAATTTTTTCTCGGCGAATTACGAATTTATAATTACGTAACTTGAAAATGTGAATTTTAATTAGTGCAGATATTTTAATGAAAATAGTGTCAAACGATAGGTTTATATTTAAAAACAATAACTCAAAAGGATTTAGGTAAAATAAATAATAAATAAACAATGTCCACCCCAGGTTACCTTCAATGGATCGACACCGGCCGAAAGAATAAAGAACATAGCTGTGGTGGAATTGCTCTCCTCGTAAGATTTATCTAACGGTGGCGTACGGGCCTCAACGTATTTCGTGCCCAAAATTTCTTCGCAAAATGCACTAAAGGAATGAAAAAGGGTGTTTTTTATATTTAAAAAAAAGTGATTGAAACCTAGTCCGAAGTCTACTCCGGCAAGACGAAATACAGTTTTCACAACAGTCAAAGATTCGAGTGAAACATTTCTGTTCAGTTGAATCAGTAAAGTAACTACTTCACGCCAATGCATTAGGTTAATTTAGTAATACGTTTTAAGTAACATAATTCAACAGGAATGTATTGAAAACTTGCAATTTCTTACAAATGAAGAGAAAAGTAATGACATTCCGCTTTTTGCGTCGGGGGTTAAAACAAGAATAATTGAAGTGGTCACTATGGTGGCGGTTTTTATGAACTGAGTCTTTACAGACGAGTTTCAAGTATTTTCCAAGCAAGTGTATAACCGTACTTAGATGCATAAGACATTCTGTCAGGACGCAAGGCTCTCATTATGCATAGGCGCTGTAACGATGTTTTGTTCTTCCACTCCCCCGGTAGCTTGTCTCTCTCAGGAGCTTCGCCCTCGGTGTAATTCGCCCATCTGATTAATTTTAGAAATCCATAATTAATTTAATACAATCGCAGAGCTTTCTTGTCTTTAAAACCGAAAGTATTTTTGTGTGCAAATAAACATTTTGAACCGTATTTGAATCTACCCCCGTAGCATGACCACCCTAGACAAGGATTTCTTTGACGGAAGAATCGACAAAATGACAGATAGTGCAAAGAAATTTTTTCGATTCTTCCGTCAAAGAAATCCTTGTCTACGGTGGTCATGCTACGGGGACAGATCGCAAAAAAGATGGGAAACGCTGGTTACCACGAATTGAGATATAACCTAAATACCTTTTGACTGCTCCCTCAATATCTTTGTCGAGACTATCGAAGGCATCCATCTTGGAGAGCGTTATGATACCGCCCCAGCTCTGGTTGGTTAACCAGGTGTACGGAGAATTTTCCGGCGCCACCGCAAACTTCAGCAGAAAGTCTAACTCTAACGAGTTCACTCTACCTTCTGCTTGTAGAACCTGATGAAGTATGATGTAAGGATTAATAGTCCTTACTTATTTTACACTGATAGATATATCTGGTTACTGAAGTAATTATTTTGTGTGATGTAGAATATTACATTTAAATTTTTCTAAGCTCTTCTATCCGTTATCGTCAGCTACTTTTACTTGTTGTTGTTGGCTAGGTGTAAATTAGGAGAAGAACCAACGACTGAAACGGTGTGAATTAACAAAAGGGATTGCCTTAGAGAACCTTGTGTTTGCATGTTCTAAGGGCATTTTGCTCGTTATAACATACATACAAGTGCTTCAGACATTTCGTGCTTCAAAGTAACTTCAAGTTAGCGTATACGAACGTAAAAAAAAACTACAGTATGAAACGGCTGTAAGGCGGGAACTGCAACCATTTAGAAAATTGGCAACCTGCAGCGTAATAAGGAACAGGAAGACGAGCTTGTCACTTTCAAAGAGTCCTCGGCTGGTGTACATGAACACTGAGAAGGTGATGCTGTCCAACAGGCTGGCAACTCGTTTATCCAGGTCATCGGCGGGTTCGGCCTGGATAAGGGCGGACTTGAACACCACACTGTAAGCTTTTAGCGAGAACTGGTACATCGGGTTGATCTTGTACAGGTCGTTTAAAATGAAATATAGTAGAGAAGCCCGGCCAGCTGCACGCCTGAGTGATGAAAACATTCATTTATGATTTTAAATTTTTCGATAATTTGTAATGGATTCGTTAAGTTTTACTTACCGATATCTTTCTCTAGCTTCGTCAATTTTAACTGCTGTTATTTTCCCCTCTGCCACTTTTATCTCAATATCTCCAGCGGTCTTCTTCGTAGTCTCTAAATTGACGACGAGCGCTGAGTCGCTCAGTATGTCGGGACCGGCAGAGGACAGTCGTTTGAGTAGATCATCTTCTAAACCCTTGAGTGTGATCTTGAAGTCGTTCTGTTGCTTCGTGAGTTCAGAACGTAAGTTCTCTAAATCCGGACGCTCTGCTTTGACTACTTCTCCCAGCAGCTGGTCCTCTAAACTGTTAAAAGCGTGAAATAGTTCAAGAGTTATTTAGAGGACATGATTGGTAGTACATGGGTCAGTTGGATTGTATCCACCCCATAGCCTAGGAAGCCCTAATTCAAAACCACTAAGACAACATCATTAAAGAGATTACATGTTAAAACGACACTTGTGAATTACTTATCATCGGCATAATTTATGTTATGGTAGGTAATTTCTTAGGACAAGATAGTGATTATTAGCTTTTTTAATTTCGCTGCCAAACGGTGATTGTTCGAAGGTATGAACAAAAAACTGGAATAATAACCAGTAACGCGCTTACCCGTCCTTGGTGACAGTGAAATTGATGAGGGTACATTGTGCTTGCATCTCAGGTTGGTAGTGTGGGTTAGCCAGCTTAGTTTGAAGAATGAAACGGAAATTCGGGCTGTAATCTATCTCTCTGTCTCCTATCTGAAAGCGTAACATTTATCTATAAAATTCTTCAGATTGTAAAGTAAAATACTATTTAGAGATGGAGTTTAAAGAATTTTAAGGCTCCAAAAAAAAAAAAAGAAAGAAAAAAAAAAAAAAAGAAAATGTAAAAATCCTGGAGAAATCCTAGTCTACGGTGGTCATGCTAAGGGGCAGACGTAATCGATTAAGCTTAACGAAGGCTTCAGAGGTATTTCTTTTTAACCGATTTCTAAAAAAGGAAGAGGTTAAATGTATTCCCCAAAATCATCTTTATTTTTTGTATGTTCACCGATATCTACGTGTATATGGATGATGTGCTAATATATTCTAGTTTCAATGTAAAATTGATACTTGACCCTTGTCAAGTTTTATTTGTGTTCTCCAACACATCTGGCTGTTAGCATTTTGCACTGCACACGTTGGGATTTTGTTCCGCCACTTCTTCTTCCCACTCACTCGTAAAAAAAGTGGAAGGCGGCGCGTTTTATGGAACTCTCTGTAAGTTTTGAGGTTCAAAAAGTGACAAATTTGGAAAAGTGACTTATAAAGCTCACCTTGAGTACTTTCCCCTTGCGTATGAGCACTCTGCCGAGCAGCGGCTCGAGCACGGCATCCACAGTCTCCCCGATACTCTCAACAATCAACACTTCACCATTGCTGACCCCGCGCTCAATGCGGTCCAAGTAGTTACGTTGCGTTAATCGTACCACGACCAACGCGTCACCGTATTTCTGTTTTATCCACTTTATACCTTGGCTGTAGCAAGAGAGATGAGATTATTAGCACAATCAACTATAATGTTCCCACTGCTGGGACACAGGTCTCCTCTCTATGAGCCCACTCCCTAGTGGGCTGTAATCCACGACGTGGGGTCCAGGGGCCGTTACCACTGGTGGGCCACCACTGTTCTAAAGCAGATTTAGGCCCCCTTTCCACTAAAGCGAAAATGAGGATTTTTTCATCACGAATTTCTCAGCAGCAGCCACGGAGTTTAGATTAAGGCCTGATTGATCGCAATAGGCTTGCCCCGTATTACATGGGAGTTCTTAAAACGTAACTGCAAAATGTGGGTCTACTATTAGGTACACCTCTGTCAAACCCTTCGAGGTTTACAGGCTTGATGTTATGTTTATGGGTGTTGAGCTTACAGCTGCGGGTCAATCATGAGCGGCCATCGCGCCGAGTTGGTGAGGATGACGGCGTTCTCCGTACTCATGGTGTCGGTGGGCAGACCCTCGTTGTTCCATGACGCCACCTGCGCGCTGTCCGTCAGCATCGACAGCATGTCCATACCTTCCGTCGTCTCGATTTTAGGCTGTGGCATATAAGTTGGATAAAATATTAAAAAAACAGTTGTATAATGTAAAGCAGCTTTAGCCTGCGAATTCAACCGCGTCGAAGAAACGTTTCCTATCGCAGTCTTTCGGTAATACTGTAGACTTACATTCGTGATAAAATTCATCTATATTAGTTAAGAGGTAAAATTTGTTGTAGAGGGTTATCTTCGGAACTACTGATCCGATTCTGAAAATTCTTTCACTAATGGTAAGCTACATGATCCCCGAATGTCATAGAAACGTCCCAGTGGGTTAATTTCCGTACATAGCGGGAGCGAAGCCGCGAGCAAAAGTTAGCAAATCATATGAGTAGTTTCTGATATTCTAGAATGCTAGGACGTAGCTACCTCTTAAGACCGAACTTTACCGTTTCATAATATTACTTTAACTAGATAAAATTCCACAATCTATTAAATTGATCTATTACTGAAACTGAAAATGTATTGATTTACATAAATCTATTATTTCAAAAAAGTAGCTTCCGCCCGCGGCTTCGCCCGCGTAAATTCAATTACCATAAATTACCGGGTTCCGTATGGTGTCCGGACGTAAAGAATAGCACCATCCCATGTCTTCCCGTGGGTGTCTTAAGAGGCGACTAAGGGACTTACCAGAGAATGGGCAGCAGCGTTCTCTGATTTTACAACAACCATACTGCGATCGCCAACCCGCCTGCCAAGCGTGGCGATTAGGGCAAAACCCCCCAAATGGTAAGCGCAAGTGAAAAATGGCCCCTAGTACCCGACAGCCCGTCTACCCTCGACTATGGTAGCGGTCGAGGTTACGGCGTGGCAAGGGGTGCGAAGAATCCCCGGACGAGATCAGGCTGCCTATACCGACGACTTGACCTGGCAACATATAACACGCGTACACTCCGGACCGACGAGAAGATAACGGAACTCGAAGAGGAATTGAGCAGGCTGCGATGGAGTATTGTGGGATTATCTGAAGTCCGAAGAGAGGGTGAGGACACGATAATCCTGAAATCCGGCAACCTGCTCTATTTCCGAGAGGGTGACCGGCAGTCCCAGGGTGGTGTTGGGTTTATCGTCCACAAGCCCCTTGTGAATAACGTGGTGAAGATCGAGAGTGTGTCGACCAGGGTGGCGTACCTTATACTCAAAATATCCTCAAGATATTTGCTGAAGGTCATACAGGTCTACGCCCCGACCTCGGCACACCCCGACGACGAAGTGGAGACCATGTATGAGGATATTTCCAAAGCCCGGCATGGTTTCAAGACTCACTTCACCGTTGTCATGGGGGACTTCAATGCGAAACTGGGCAAACGAGATGGAGATGAGCTGCAGGTGGGGAAATTTGGGTTTGGAAGTCGGAACCACCGGGGTCTCCAACTGGCTAGTTTTATGGAGAGGGAGGGCCTCTATATGATGAACTCCTTCTTCAAAAAGCGCGAGCACAGGAAGTGGTCCTGGCAGAGTCCCGATGGTGCAACTAAAAATGAGATTGACTTCATCATGTCAACCAAGAAGCAAATGTTCAATGATGTCTCAGTGATCAATTCGGTGAAAACCGGGAGCGATCACCGCATGGTAAGAGGCACATTGAACATCAATATAAAGCTTGAAAGGTCTCGACTGATGAAGTCTACGCTCCGTCCAGCACAGATCCAGATCCAAAACCCCGAGAGCTTTCAGCTTGAACTCCAGAATCGTTTCGAGTACCTAGGAAGCTCAGTGGACGAATACAACGATGGGTTCGTGGAAACTGTCCACACGACTGGGTCTAAGTTTTTCAAGACACGTCGTGCACACAACAAAAAACTCTCTGATCACACTCTCGAGCTCATGAAGGAGCGGCGTGAGATGATCCTGCAGTCTTCAGATGAGGTGTGGAAATACCGGCAGCTCAATAGACGGATCTCTAAATCCTTGAAGAGCGACCTCCGCCGCTTTAATACCGAGCGTATTAAAGACGCTATTGAGCGGAATAAAGGCTCCAAGGTGTTTTCAAGAGATCTGTCTATTGGGCAGAGCCAGCTCACGAAACTGAAGACCGACGATGGCAGAATCGTATCCGCCAAACCGGAGCTGCTGAGGGAGATCGAGAGTTTCTATGGGCAGTTGTACACTTCAACTAGAAATCCTGTTGCAACTCTAGCTAACGACCCAAGAGCTAGACTGACCCGACACTATACCGAAGACATTCCGGATGTCAGCCTGTACGAGATTAGGATGGCTCTTAAACAGCTTAAAAACAACAAGGCACCGGGTGATGACGGAATTACGGCCGAACTCCTGAAGGCGGGTGGAAAACCGGTACTTAAGGCCCTTCAGAAGCTGTTTGATTCCGTCATACTCGAGGGGAAAACGCCGCAGGCATGGTGCAGGGGTATGGTGGTACTCTTCTTCAAAAAGGGCGACAATGCCCGGCTGAAGAACTATAGGCCCATCTCACTTCTAAGCCATGTCTACAAGTTGTTCTCAAGAGTCATCACGAATCGTCTCGCGCGCAGGTTTGACGATTTTTAGCCTCCCGAACAAGCCGGATTCCGAAAAGGCTTTAGCACCGTAGACCACATACATACGCTGCGGCAGGTTATACAGAAGACCGAAGAGTATAACCTGCCTCTCTGCTTGGCGTTTGTGGACTACGAGAAAGCCTTCGATTCGATCGAGACTTGGGCTGTACTGCAGTCTCTCCAACGGTGTCAAATCGACTATCGGTACATCGAGGTGTTGAAGTGTTTGTACAAAAACGCCACCATGTCAATCCGACTTCAGGACCAGACCTCAGAAACTATCCTTCTGCAGCGAGGTGTAAGACAGGGAGACGTCATATCTCCGAAACTGTTCACCGCTGCACTGGAGGATATCTTCAAGGTTCTGGACTGGAGAGGGCTAGGCATCAACGTCAATGGCGAGTACATCTCTCACCTTCGGTTTGCGGACGATGTAGTGGTCATGGCTGAGACCATGGAGGACCTCAGTACAATGCTCGATGACCTTAGTAGAGCTTCCGAAAAAGTGGGTCTGAAAATGAACATGGACAAAACTAAAATCATGTTGAATACCCATGTAACACCCACTCCTATCAAGATCGGAGACTCTACACTTGAAGTTGTAGACGATTATGTCTACCTTGGACAAACGATCCAGTTAGGTAGGTCTAACTTCGAGAAAGAGGTCAATCGTCGAATCCGACTCGGCTGGGCAGCGTTCGGGAAGTTGCGGGGTATCTTCTCGTCCAACTTACCGCAGTGTCTCAAGACGAAGGTCTATGACCAGTGTGTGTTGCCAGTGATTACATACGGGACCGAAACGTGGTCGCTCACAATGGGAAGGCTTAAAGTCACCCAAAGGGCAATGGAGAGGGCTATGCTCGGAGTTTCCTTGCGTGATCGAATCAGAAATGAGGACATCCGCAAGAGAACCAAGGTAACCGACGTAGCCCGAAGAATAGCCAAACTGAAGTGGCAGTGGGCAGGGCACATTGCTCGCAGAACGGATGGCCGATGGGGCCAAAAAGTTCTGGAGTGGCGACCGCGAACCGGAAGACGCTGCGTTGGAAGGCCTCCCACTAGGTGGATCGATGACCTGGTGAAGGTTGCGGGGATCCGCTGGATGCGAGTCGCACGGGACCGGTCAATGTGGCGACACTTGGGGGAGGCGTATGTCCAGCAGTGGACGTCTTTCGGCTGAAATGATGATGATGATGATGAAATTACCGGTATAAAATGTTTTCTACGTGTCAATCCAAGTCATAAACTATCTGTGTATCAAAATTTCACCCACATATATTTGTCCGTTATTGCGTGATTGTGTAACAAACATTTTAGCACACAAACTACCACTTTAGCAATAGTTAAGGACTTACGTCAGTCTTAGCGAGTGTGGGCACCCAGTCTTCGTTGATGAGCAGCAAGCGGTATCGGCGCATGAAGCAGCCCACGTAGGAAATGAAAGCAGTGACTAACAGCACGTCTCCCGGCAGCATCACACCGGACTCCTTTAGGTTCACCACTGACGCTGACCATCTACACAGCGCAAGAGACCGACATGTTTTAATCTTTCAAGACCAGCGCGCACACATATGAACCTGGACGAAGTAAAAGCAAAAAAACGTAGCTCCTGCCTTAGTTTCATAAGAAAAAGGCGTCAAGGCGTTAAGGTACATACATAAAACCTGTTGAAATCTCTAATCTCTAATCATAGAATTTTGTTTCGCCATAAATATGTCATATAATATTTGGTTCTTATATTTTTATTTCGAATATTATTGTTTTAACTACTATTTACTTGAATGAAACATATTTCACAGAAATACAATTCAATGAATTTTACAACCAGATTTTTTTATTTAACAAACTTATTAAACTGTAGATTTATTTTTTGCCGAATATTATTTGTTCTGTGTATTTTTCCATGGTATTTTATTTCAACGAAAATGTAAAAGTAGACGTTATGCTATCCATACTTTTATAAATAAATATACATACAGTCGAATGCGTCTATCTTACCCCTATTTTTTATGTTGTTTTGTATACACTACTCACCATATCAATATAAACAAGTCATTGTGGCAAGAACAACTTAGGATGCAAGAGCGAGTGAAGCGAGCTCAGGACTTGGGGCACACTGAGTCCGGACATGACAGTTAGATTATTCTAAACCCTGCAGACAGAAGTAGGAACCCCGCGTAGCGGGGCTACCCGTCGACTACGCCTTATTACAACATTTTGATATTTACCCTACCGTTGAAACTTTCAGTTTACTCCCACCAAATAGGTTAGGTTAGAACTGTGAACAAATACGCGCGAGCCGAGCGAGCGTAGCGAGCGGTGCGGCAGCAGCCGGCGAACGCTACGTCGAAATTGGTACGTGTATATTAAGTCACTATTAATGAGAACGCGGTGTTGTTGTGATAGGAGTGTAGGCGAGGCACAGCAATCTAAGCTTTTAAATATAGCTTTGAGTGTTGGCTATAATAATTATTGTATAGAGTGAGCCATATAGTCACAAAAACATTTGTATTGTTTGTCTTTTGTATATAAGACACACCCCGCACACCGTTCCCCGCGCTCACTACTGCGTGAGAGCGGTCTCTCCACTACCTGCGCTACTGCGCGGAGAGGATAAAAGGGGCGCCCGCGGGCGAGAAAGTAGTACAGACTCTCCGCGCTCGGCAGCCGTAGAGTGCACTCGTGCGCTCTGACCGCTACGCTCGATCGCCCCCGCGCCCCCCGCGCCCCCCGATTCGTCACGCGTCCCGTCGAGTGCTACGTCGTAGCACTCCGGGCTACGCGCCGCGTCGCCGCGCCACCGCCGGCCGCCAGTCCCCGCGTAGCGCTAAGTCGAGCTACGCCGTAGCAGATCGGCTACGTGTGCCGCGCACTGTAGTCGGTTTTCTACGATCGCGATCGCGTCACGGTTTTGGCTCCTTTAGAGCAAAATCCGCCTGTTTCGGTGGTACTTGGGAAGAAACCTCACGGTGCCAACGATCCCAAGTGGGTGGTGACCCGCCACACCCGCCGACCTCCTTCAGGGGAAGGCAGATAGACGGAAGGGCTCTGACTGCGGCCTTGGGGGAGCTCCTAGTCGCAGTCTGGTAGCACCTAACCCCCGTTTGTCCACAGCTGCACCCGGGACGTCTGGGTGTCTCTACCCCAGCGGCCCGGATCGGTCGCAAGACCCATAGGGCCCTGTCGCACATTAAGATTGGCGACAGGCTTACAAGCTTAGGGCACACACCTTAGGCACTCACCTCCCTGTTACACCCGACAGGGAGAGTACACATCCCCGGGCTCTCCCACCCGGGGAGTTAGGTTTAGAGGCCCTTCAGGCCAATCAGACAGTTGTGTTAGCTGGCGAGTTTGTTTGTGTCTTTCTTCTCGCCAGTGGACCACTAAGAAAGCCACAAGGGAGGGTTAGATTAAGGGTACTGTCTGCCCGAGGGGTTCACGTGCGCGTGCCTCCTCGGGGTTAGGGCTAGGAGCTTAGTCCCCCCCCCATCCCATGTTAGTAGTTAGTTAGTACTTGAAGGTACTGGCCCCAAAATGTCGGGCCGTGACCTTCTCATGGAATTCGTAGAGAAATTTCTCTACGAAGATCCATACTTTAGGGCTAACTATGCAGACAAATTGTCTGCATTTCGTAAAGAGCACGTCGGTGACTTCACCGACGCCCTAGACTCTCCCACCTCCCCCACTTCACAGGTGCCAGATGGCACCTCTGACACCCCCTCTGACGAGATGGATACTTCCCACTCGGAAGCGACCTCCATCACCGAATCCTCACCCTCCTCGTCTTCCTCGTCTTCAGAGGATGACTATGAGGTAGTCGGCAAGGGTAAGAGGAGGAAGAACAAATCCTCCTCGGCCACCACGGCAAAAAAGCCGGTAGTAGCGAGAGCCACTCCCCCCCCCCCCCCTGAGACCACCTCGGTCCTTCACCCCCCGTCTCAATCGGCTGCTGGAACCCCCCAGCATAGCCGTCCCCATAGCCCTATGGCTGTAGCCACCCCGGCCAACGCCACCCCGGCTTCCTCCCTCCGTAAGGTCCGTCCCCCACCTCCCTTGTTCATTCACGACAAGGCGAAATGGACTGACCTCTCCAAAGCGTGCAATGAGCACAAAATAAATTATGTTAGTGCCCGTGCTGTCCAGCAGGGCATTAAAATCACGGTCCAATCGTCAAATGATTACCGTGAGTTAACAAAACTGCTCAAGGTGAGGAAGATTTTCTTCCACACATACGCCCTTGAGGAAAATAAGCCCACTAGGGTAGTAATTAAAAACGTCCCAGTAGAAATTTCTACTGAGGAGATCCGCGGTGACCTCGAGTCCCAAAAGATCCCCGTAGCCGAGGTGCATCGCATGCACCGTAAAAACGGCGGGGAATCATTTAATATGATTCTGGTGGTGTGTGACCCTGTTGAAGGGCACCACCCCATCTTCCAAACTAAAACAGTTTGCGGCCTCTCGGGCCTCACCATTGAAAAGCCCCACCGCAGTGGCATTATCAGCCAATGCCACAGATGCCAACTTTATGGCCACGCCCAACGTCACTGTTTTGGGAAACCCAGATGCGTCAAGTGTCTGGGTGACCACGGCACAGAAGAATGTACCCGTCCGAAGGACCGCGCACTCTGCACGGAGCCTCCCAGCTGCGTGCTCTGCGGAGAGGCAGGTCACCGCGCCAATTACCGCGGGTGCCCCAAAGCCCCGAAATCCTCGGCTCCTAAACTAGCAAAAAGGAGCATTAACCAACAAAAGAGGGAGTGCCCAACGCTTTCGAGCAATCTCCCTGCTACCCTTAGCCCCCAGCGCCCCAGCCCTTGGAACGCGCTCAATCATAGAGCCCACTTCCCGGCTATGAGGACCCCTCAGCAGCCGGCCACTCCGGCTATACCTGCCCTGATGGCTAATACCATCTCTCCCCCCGCACAGTACAGGCCCGCAACTAAAGCGGTCGCGTCGTCTGCGCCCCTTCCCCACACCAAAGCCCAGACGCCCCGTATGTCACCCCCTTTCTCGGCCCCCCCTCTCCCCCCGGTGCCTCGACCCCTCCCGCCCCAACCGGTGTTGGACCCTTTTGACCCATTCAGGGTTATCACCAGCACCTTCGGGGTGTTTCATACCCCCCGTGCCAAGCAAATAGCTCGGGACATTATCGCCTGTAAAGGCGACTTTATCCTCCTGGCAGGCATATATAACGCCTACCCGGATGTCACCCAAGCCCTACAGAATCTCCCCCACTATAATCCGTAATGGATAAAGTGCCCTCTTGTAGGTTAAAACCTAAATCCCTAAAAATAGGGACGTTCAATGCCAACGGTCTTAATGGCCAACGTGATGAGATCGCCGACTTCCTCCGCGTCCATCACCTAGACACCTTATTAGTTCAAGAGTCCTTCCTAAAGCCCCATCAACGTGACCCGAGAATTGCCAACTACCGGATAGTTCGCAATGATAGGACTCGATGTCACAAGGGAGGAACTCTCATTTATTACAAGGCTGCTCTCTACTGCATCCCAATGGACAATGGAATCTTGAAGTCTCAGTCTGTCGGCTGGGCATGACAGGCCACCAGCCCATCACCATTGTTTCGGCGTACCTCCCCCCTTCCAACTCCGGGGAGTTTACCGCCTCTCTAAGAGGCGACCTCACCGCTATCTTCAACTTAAGTGACTCCGTCCTTCTGGCGGGGGATCTTAACGCAAAACACCCCTCTTGGAACTGTCACATGACCAACTCCAGAGGCAGGGTTCTGTTCGACCTCTGTAGCTCACTCAACTTTGATGTTATCGCTCCGATGCTTCCTACCCACTTTCCCTTTGACCCTGATCAGCGCCCTGATGTGCTTGATGTCGCGCTTCTGAAGAATGTAAACTTGCGATTACACTCTATAGAAACGATCGACGAACTTGATTCGGATCACAGACCAGTAATCTTGGAACTCGCTCCCAGATCTGGTCCCTTTGACCCCTCTCAGCCCCCCCTTACCAAGGTGATCACGGACTGGGGGAAAGTAAGCGAATTGCTGAAATCCTCAGAGTCCCCTCACCTGGATAAGATCCCAGATACCATCGAGACTGTAGCCGACACGGAGGCCGCGATCAGCTCGTTCACGGAGCACGTGCAATCCGTCCTGAGCGCATGCTCAAGGGAGGCTCCAGCGGTAGACCATCGCTGGAGGCTTCCGGACGATGTGCGTGATCTTTTGACCGAGAAGAACGCGGCCACTCGTGCTTACAGAGCTTTCCCTTGTGCCAGTAACAATAGTAGTACCAATGGGATAAAATGCTCGACAAACTCCAACCGAACCATTTGGCCTTCTGGGATCTCCAGAGGAAGCTCCGCTCTTCTGAAGTCTCACATATGCCCCCCCTCATCCACCCGGATAAGAGCGTCGCTTTTGACGACGAGGACAAAGCCGAGTGTCTCGCCGACAGCCTAGAGTCCCAATGCTCCCCCAGTACCCAGCCTGTAGACCCAGCTCACCTCGCTGAAGTGGATGCTGAAGTCGAACGCCGATCCTCTCTTCCTCCCGAGGAGGACCCTGATGACCCCCTGCCCCCAGTCACTCCAGATGAGGTGGAGGAGATCATCAGGAGTCTCAAATCCCGAAAAGCCCCTGGCTCAGACGGAATCACCAATAAGGTGGTCAAACTTTTCTCCCCTGTCCTCATCATGCTAATGACCGCTATCTTCAATAGCGCTCTGGCAAACAATATGTGGAAACAGGCTACCGTTATCGGTATTCCCAAACCGGGCAAACCCAAATCCTCCCCCACTACTTACCGCCCCATCAGTCTCCTCAATGTCATGGGTAAAGTCTATGAGAGGCTTATTTATAAGCGTCTCAAAAACTACGCCGAGGCAAAGAGTTTGATTCCTAAAGAGCAGTTTGGCTTTAGATCCAAACACTCTTGTGTCCAACAGGTGCACCGCATAGTCGAGCACATCAGCGACCGCTACCAGCGGGACATGATGACTGGTGCCCTGTTCTTCGATATAGCGAAAGCATTCGACAAGGTCTGGCACAACGGGTTGATATACAAGTTATACCAGCTCGGTGTGCCAGATCGCCTCGTACTCATCCTACGAGATTTTCTGTTGAATCGCACCTTCCAGTACACGCACTGAGGGTGCGCTTTCTGCTCCCCATCCGATCCGCGCCGGAGTCCCTCAGGGCTCTGTGTTATCCCCATTAGTTTTCACGCTGTTTACTAGCGACATCCCCAAAAGTAAATCGGCCCAGTTAGACCTCTTTGCTGACGATACGGCCATTTATTACTCGGGTAAAAGCCCAAGTAACATCGCCCGTATTCTCCAAACCTCCGCAAAAGCCTTAGGCGCTTGGTTCCGGAGATGGAGAATAGAAGTAAATCCCGACAAGAGCCAGGCGGTCCTCTTCTCCAGCCCCCGTAGAGTCTTCCCTCCCAGTCCCAATCAGATCTCCATGTTCGGCAAACCGATCCCTTGGGAGCGGCGAGCCAAATACCTGGGGGTCATCCTAGACCGACGCCTTTCCTTCGGAGAGCACATAAAGACGGCACGTTCGCGCGCCGCTTTCGCTCTCGGAAGGCTCCACTCCGTGCTGAATGCGCGCAGCAAATTGTCACTCAAGTGCAAGCTGCGTATTTACACCGCGTGCATTCGGCCGATCATGACGTACGCTTGCCCTGTGTTCGCTCATGCCAAGCCCCACCACATCCATAGGATGCAGTCCCTCCAAAACAGATTTCTCCGAAAGGCCACGGGTTCACCGTGGTTCGTTAGGAATGAACAACTCCATCTCGACCTCAAAATCCCAACCATCAAACAGTTTATGAAACGTCTAGCCAAACGTTTCTTAGAGTCAGCCGAAAAACATCCCAACCCCCTAATCTCATCGGCCGCCCGATACGTCCCCTCTAAAATTTCTAAGATTCGCCGACCAAGGCTCACCCTACTCGAACCTGATGACCCCATCACCCTCCTCCAAGAGAGCTGTAGGGAAACCAGTACGATTAGGAAACACAAAAACAAGTACCGACCGCGACTCCGGCCCCGCCGCCGGGGCCCTCCGCGACATCCCTGTATAACTACCGCCCGACCCTTGCTCAACGTGCCAGCCCGCGCCGCTGAGCCAGTAACGTTAAACTCCCCAAATAATTATTCGACCCAGCCTGACCCTAGCTGCCCTCCCCCAATGACGCACTAAGCCGAGGCCCGAACCCCGCAGGGGGTGCCCTTAGTGTCAGTTCATTGTAATAAATATATCCTTAGTTTGTAAGCCCTGGCTGGGGGCCTTAAAGTAATTTTTGGCCACCACAGGATTTGCCCGGTTAAGCAGGAACAAACTCTCCGAGAATTTGTACTGCGAGTGGTCATATCAAAAAAAAAAAAAAAAAAAAGGCGAGAAAGTAGTAGTCCACAACCATCCTCCAGTGCGACAACAAGTATTTGTATTATACGCCGCGTTATTCTGCCCAAGTGAGCAAGTTTGTAATATATAGTCTGTAAAGTGTGATTCCTATTATAATAAATGTGTTTTATGTGTACGGAATCTAGTGGTTTTTATTTTATTTTCACTCATTCGACAAAGGGAACCTAATCACCCCCGCCTACACCGTTCCTGTTGTGTCGTCCTCGACAAGGAGTGTATGCATTTTGTCAAAGGTATGAATTGAAACATAATAAAAACTGTTACTCGATAAAATGTTTTTCTTGGTAATAAGTTTTATATTAACTAAACAATATGAGTATAAAGAATATTTGATTTGTTATTCTATGATATGAATATCGAAACTTTAAATTTTATTTGTAACACAAATCTACGATAAATTGTTTTTCGAAGTAAGTATTCTGCGTATTGAGTATTCTATGAAATGATAAAATGAGAAAAAAATATATGAAACGAAATTCTATAAAACTTTTGTCCATAAAACAGTGTACAACCCTCTAATCGTATTAGTTGAAGCTTTTATCTCATCAACCAACTTGTTTTTTTTTGTGAATGTTTCGGCAGGGATCACACATTTACCTTTAAGCGAACAGAAGGACTGTGATAAGTGGTAGTTATAGAAAGTTCACGTGAGAATAATTCGAAAACAGACCTAATTTTTTCTGAAGCTAGACCGTTAACCAGACGGTTTGCCAAGTCAATCGTGGCGTTTGTGGCATCAGCTTCAGCCTGGCACTTCATCTTCTCGTTAACTGCTTCCTGGAAAGCTTTGAGCAATATCTCCAATTTTGCTTCGAGTTCCTGTCAAATAAAGTATCCGGTCAGTATGTTAGTCTCGGCTTCTGAAGATATACCTCTCTCTGTCTAAGACACCTCTCCCATTGTTAAATAAATTAATAAACAACTCATTTTTAGTTGCTAGTTGTACTCGCTTCTTGTTTATTATGCGGTTGGACCGTTTGACCGTTCTAATGCTTAAGGGATTGCCCGGTTTCCACCAAAGCAAAGACAGGGCGGAGAGGAAAACTCCGTGAATCAACTAATCGTCGTAATATCTCCTATGGTTGGTCGAATCCTGCCCATCTTCTCTCCACTCCGTTCATCTTCAGCCTTTGGCGGGAAGCGTTCCTAACGGCGTCATATTACTTACGGCAATCTGATCAGTTAGGAAGGCGAGCTTGTCCCTTGCGGCTTGCAGCTCCGCGTTAGCAGCGTTGAGCGCGCGCCGCTTGGGCTCCACCACGGCGTACACCTCGTAGAACTTGACTATGTTGATGACCCAGGCGCACAGACCGGCCGCCGCCGCAGACTTCGACATTATAAATCCAGGGTTAAACTCCGGATCCTTGATATAAGGCTGCACTGCCTGTGAATTCAAGCGTGTAAGTAGGTATCCATTATTTTTTGTTGGTAATTTATTTATTTATTTACTAGCTTTTACCCACCGCTTTTCTATGTTTTTCATAACCCATGGCACTCGGCAAAAGTGTAGTTTTGTATCAGTGAAAGAGTTTTTAAAATCGGATGAGTAGTTTCGTCCTACATCCAAACTAACAAGCTTTGCCTCTTTATAATATTTTTTTTTGTTTAGCCTCTTCCCACCGCTGGGCAAAGGTCTATAATATTAGTGTTGATTTAACAAAGAAGGTCGGCGAAAGTGGACCCAAAGAATCTAAAAATTAAGGAAGCTCGATGCAAGTGTCAATATAAAATAAATATAACTACAATTTTATGAGATATTTATTTAAAAAATATCGAATTTTTAGGACACGGGAATCAAAAGTTATAAATATTTTAATTTACTCAAAATTAAGTAATCGTGCAATTACAAAACGCAACTTTTTTTCAGATTACGTTCCAATCCAATGACATGTGTTTTTGCTCAAGGGTTTACTTACTATAAATAGCTCTTTCTCTTCGTTTTTTACATTCTATAATGTACAATATTTATAAACAACAAACAAACTTGATATTAAAACGCCAATTAACAAGGCACAATCATGTAATAAAAATGAAACTATGGTGATTTCGTAGTATATCGTATAAAGGAACGTTATCAGTGGTGATCGATTGAGTCCTGTCACTACTGTCACTGTAAGATCTGTGATGATCAATTCAGTGTTTTTCAAAGTGTGGATCGCGACCCCCTGGGGGTTCTTGAAGCCTCTATAGAGATCGCGAAAACTATCTCAAGAAAAAAAAAACAATAAAGTATAAAAAGATAGATTTATTAAGATAATGTTAACATAAGGATATAAATATTTTGTATGTTAATACAAATTAACAAAAACAATCAAACTTATGATTACTAGTCCATCATAATACGATGGTTGCGCTTGTTGCTCATTAACCAATTTCTCCTATCGTTGATCCGTTTTCATCATCTGCTCTTTTAGTCTAGCAATAAATAGAAGATGAAGATAATGATGTTTTGTTGTAAACCGTGAAAGCTTAAAACAGTGTTTGAATAAATCCACTGTTCGCACCAGTCATGGCTTTTGCTCTGTCACTACAAATAGCAATGCATTTTTTTACCCAATTGATATCCATATCTTGTGTAGCTTCAAGGAACATTTTATGCAAGCACTGACCTGTAGTATTGGCGGGAAGTGCTCTACAAAAGAGTATTTCTTCCAATAATTTTTCATTAGATTTAAAAAGCACAAAAGCTACAAACTGCGTACAACCCGCAATATCCGTAAATTAATAAAATCGCAAGGACACAAAAGTTACTTTCTTTTATTTTTTTTTTTACATAAATATGCGTTGCGTTGAATGGTATTGTCAGAGATAGGTATACTTTTGAGCTTTTCGAACTCGATTTTTCTGCTTGTCGCCACGGCATCGGCCTTGGTTAGACGTATGCACGAATAAATTGTGAATTGCCGACGTGTTTGATGTAAAAATATATGTTTGTATTCATCCGAATCCTAATTATGCAAATGCATAAAAATGTTGAATATTATATTTATTATGTTACCATAATAAAATAAAGGGTCGAGGGTCGCGAAATATTTTTTCTTACTATGGGGGGTCGTGTCATGAAAAAGGTTGAAAAACACTCCTATTCCATCGTTCGATATGTTTATATTTTTGCGTGGGATTTTATGTTTATCATTGCGACTTTGTGGATTCTCGATGACTTGGCCTTTACATCTTGAACTGACGATAGTGCACCCTGACTTGGAGTACCGTAATTTTTACTGGTATTGTTTCAGTTAACACCTAATGATGAAGTGTGCGTACCATGCTATTTGCTATTTGCTTTTGATTTGGACTTTTGATTTTAACCACTAACATGCATTGCGTTAATTGCCATTTACGACTTGCGCGCTTATGGAGGCATCCACTCTCTGATGAAGGTGCTCAGATGTTTGAAAAAGTGTAGACATGGGTGTATATGTATGTGTGTTCAGAAGAAATACATCCTGTACTTATTACCTATCCCGAATTTCATAGTAACCACCCATTTATTATACGTGCCAGAATTAAATCTATGCACATAGTAAGCAAGTCTTATTAAAAATATATCGCAGTAGATAGAAGGCTACAGGGGCGAAGTGGTGTATTGCTATTGTTGCCACCGTCCTGTTGGGACACGGACAGTCGGTTGTTGCTCTCATGTCATGAGCATACATGGGCTATGCCAGACACCAGAGCTATATCGCTGCACCAGCTTTCTTTTTAGATAATCTTTTATAAGATAATATTTTTTTCTATAACACTATTGAAAAATATAAAATAAAAACCATGTAAAAATACCATTAAACGAGATTTATTACGTCATATAACACATTTTTTATTCAACAAAGCCTGCCTTTCAATAGCTGTACTCGTACTGAGCTAGTTAGCTCAGGCTGTTATAATTTATGTAAAAGTATATCTTCTTTCAGCGTAGTAATAATCGTTTTACTTCACCATAATTCGCTTATAGATAGTCGCAACAACATAGTTTTAATAGTAATTGAACCAATTACTTGGTTACTAATCAGTATAGCCTCTAGCCGCAGTCTGGGAGTTTTATGATTCATCAATTAGGTACAGGCGGCAATGAAGTGAAAATTCGGGTTTTGGCTAAGACGAGAAGCCGTGCCGTCAAAACTAAAACTGCGAGGGAAATACGCTAATAGAGAAGACCAGAAGCGAAATAGAAAGTTATATTTCTTAAATTTGTCTTTAATCAACAACTAGCACATAAGTAAATAAAAAGTACATCAGAATAATATGACACGACCCGAACCCAAATTATTACCTCCCCTGGCACCTGTCAGTTGCCTACTACCAAAAACCAAAGAGATCCAAAAATCACAGAGCATCATCCAAAGAGGCCGTGTACAATGCGCCATGCCTTTTTATACCCTTCTACTCGGACCGGGTAGGTTGGAAAGGGAATTATCTAAGAGTAGTTTATTCGAATCTTCCTTTATTATTCATCCTAAATATTTTTTTTTATTCATTTTAAATAAATAAGATTAATCATTCTTTCATTCTTAATCGTAAGATTTTTAGGTTATCTTGTATAAAGTACAAGTTAAGAGATATAATATACATCTCTTTTCTCCCAACTTGTTCGTCTTACTTTCCATTAACTTTTCTGTTAGTCTTTAGTCGTAATGAATGTTACCTCTAAGACTGGGTTCCAAAATACATGTAACTTCGCCAGCGTTCTTTACCTTAATCACGTCGGGGTGAATGTTCTCTTTGTCGTAGTACACAAGATCGTTTAAGAACTGATCCACTTTTGCCATCATCAACTAAAATAGAGAGAAATAATGTAAAATAGAGAGAAATAATGTTAAAAAGAGAGCAGCGGTGGCCCAGTGGTGGCGGTCTCAACTTACGAGCAGTAAGTCGTGCGTTCGAACACAGGCAGGCGCATTACTTTGTGTAATTTATTTCATCACCACTGCTCTCAAAACGGTGAAGGAAAACATCGTGAGGAAACCGGCATGTCCTAGAACCAAAAATTCAAAGACATGTGACATCTACCAACCCGCACTGGGCCCGCGTGGTGGATTATAGCCCATTCCCTCTCATAGAGAGGCCTGTGTCCCAGCAGTGGGAACATTATAGGCTGATTATGAATGTTAAAAAATTATTTTAGAAATACGTTCTTTTAGTGCTGCATGGTGCTTTTGGCGAGTGGTCGGAGAAGATTTTTGACTTGAATACCATATTAATTTCCAATTAAGTGTACAAATAGATTGCTTTGCAATCAATAAAAGATAGCAAATTAGTGACGTCACAGGTTGGTATTCAACATTCATACAAAAAAAAGTATCTACTACCCTATTTCACAAATATTTACGAACAGCGTCCTCCTGACAAGCACCAAACGCCGAATCGCACAGTACTATATTCATGTACCTATTGGAAAACATACTTTGCACGCCTTCCAAGATCTATCCTTGGCAACCTTGCCCTTCTTAGCGAAAAGTACAAGCACTGCGGCGCACACGTTGACGACGGCGTCGGGCGGCGAACCGAAGGACTTCAGCTCCGTCAGGTTGTTCTTGTTTAGCGTGTTCAGCGCCTCCTGGGCAGCTATCAGCGCTGGTTCAGCCTTCGCTAAATCGTCTGCGCAAATCTTTGCCTTGATTGTTACGTCTTCTTCAATGACCTTTACTTTCTTTTCCTCTTCGGCGGCTGGATTGGGAAAGACGGAAAATGTCTTAAGTTTGTTTGTTTGTTTGGTTTCGATGTGATAATATTGCTAGCGTAGAGCCACAAGTTTGATTTTGTCTAGATAATGTCTGTCTGCAATTTTACTTTCCATTACTTAAGTTTGGGTAGATTTTTTTATTTGAGATTCTAATTATGTTGCTTTATTGACTGAGTCCCTAAGTAAGTTTTAGTTTTTTTTTCTTTTTTTCGTAGGTGAAATCTCGATCTCGATGGATGAGATCCCAAATAGCCAATCTCGATGCCAGCCCTTCCCTAGCTATAATGGAATACATTACTTTGACAAATTAAAGTTATAATTGACATAAGTTCGCAATACATTACCGAACGCCTTTTCTTTAGATACTTTCTCACTCTCAGCGCCTACTACTTCAATAAGTGCCTCAGCATTTTTGTTTTTCTCTTTCAGTACTATCTCTTGCTCAGCAAGAGTCACCTGAACAGCAAAAAGTACTCATCAGAAAAACAACAAGGTAGGTTTCTAATTACGAAAAATATGGATTCTAAATACTATGTTCGTAATAACATGAAATGTATGTATTTTACATGTATTTTTTTTTTTTATTCTGTATAGGCTTACTCTTGACCTCAATCTAGTCCTGAGGACAGAGATGAAGTCGACGATGGAACGAGCTAACCCAAAAGAAGCCTATTAACTCGCGATTTAAATAGATTGGGGTCATATGAACTTGGAAACACCGACGCAGGCAGGGAATTCCACTCCTTGGCTGTGCGCATAATAAATGATGTAGCAAAGCGCTTCGTGCGAATGTGTGGAACATCGACAAGGTATGGGTGATAACCTGCAGTACGTCTGGACTCCCGATGGAAGAAAGGAGATGGTGGAATGATTTCGTGGAGCTCTTGAGCACACTCACCGAAGTACAATCTGTAAAAGACCGACAAACATGCAACTTTGCGCCGATGGGCCAGGCTATGAAGCCTGGTACTAACCAGCTTATCGTCACCAATGAGCCTCTTGGCTCTGCGCTCAACAGAATCAAGTGTGGCTAATTGGTATTTGGCTGAGCCATCCCAAAGGTGACAGCAATACTCCATGCCGGACCGAACTTGAGCTTTACATAAAACTAAAAGCTGTCCAGGCCTGAAGTAACGCTTAACCTTGTTTAGGATACCCAGCTTTTTTGCCGCAGTTTGGGCTTTCGACTCAATGTAGGCACCTCACTCCCCCCCGGGACGAGGCCCGCAGGTTATGCGGGCCGGCACTAGTCCGGGGCAGCGGAAGTCGCATCAGATCCCGTTGCCCCCCGACGCAAGTGTGCGAGGGAACACCGGTGTGGTTTTAGTCAGTACGAGTCTGACAGACCCCTCCGCTCTCCCCAGGGCGGAGGACATCCATAGAGGATTTCCACATCGAGAAAAAAAAAAAAAAAAAAAAAAAAAAAGGCACCGAAGTTCAGATTCGCACTCAACTTCGCACCAAGAAGCTCGAGGCTGTCGGTGACTGGTACAGATGCAGCCCGGAAAGTAGGAGCCAGATTGAACGGACTCCTTTTGGCGGTGAACAGGCACACTTGTGTTTTGGTGGCGTTGAAAACAACCAAATTCTCATCACCCCACTTGGAGATGAGACTTAAGGTTGCATTCGTTCGCTCTACCATGGCCTCTCTCAATAAACGCACTTCATCACCGCTGGCTTTCGCGCTGGATGCATAACTCTCCATGACAGTACTGTCGTCTGCGTACCCAACAATACCAGGAGCCAGAAGGTCATTGATGTGCAGCAGGAAAAGAGTCGCGGAGAGAAAAGACCCCTGAGGAACTCCGGCATCAATAGCGATAAGGTCAGAGGAGCAGCCATCAAAGGGCTTCGCCGTGTTTCTCGATGGCCTCACCCCAGCAGTGCGTAGCAAACACCAGACGATCCCCAGTTGATCGTCCCCGGCGAAAGCCATACTGACGGTCACTGAGTAGGTCGTTTGCTTCTAGGTATGCCAGCAGCTTCGCATTGAGAACCCTTTCCATAACTTTACAAAGTATGGAGGTGATGGCGATTGGTCGATAGTTACTGGGGTCGGCACGACTACCCTTCTTGGGTACTGGTAGTACATTGGCAACCTTCCACGACATCGGAACCGTTCTGGTTTTAAGAGAGAGGCAGTACAAGCGTGTCAACACAGGAGACAACTCAGGCGCACAGTTCCTCAAGACTCTTGCTGGTATGCCGTCAGGACCGCTAGCCTTGTTCACGTCTAGGCTATAGAGTACTCTACGAACCTCTTTCATGTGTATTGTGATCTCCGGCATCGAAGAATCACAGTGAGGAATTGTTGGTGGCTGTTTTGAGTCAGTAACTAGACGTGAATTGCTCGCGAATAGAGATGCAAACAGGTTTGCCTTCTCGGTAGCGGAGTGAGCTAGCGACCCATCCGGTTTTTGCAAGGGAGGTAATGTGGGCCGGCAGAAGTTGGTTTCGACCGATTTGGATAGGGACCAAAACTGTTTACTACCAGAGGGGTAGGACGCAAGTTTAGCCCCTATACGGCTGACGTGGTCGAAACGCGCCTTTCGGATCACCCGCTTACACGACTTTGCGGCAGAATTAAAAGCTCTTTTCTTCGCGCGAACCCGTCGAGCTCGAACTTTGCGGTCACGGGCTTGCACCCAGGCTTGGTATGCAGACTGCATTCGAGCCTCAGCACGAGCGCAGTCCACGTTGAACCAAGGACGGGCTTTGTGACCGAGCGGTATGTCGGAGAATGGAATATAGTATTCCATTCCCTGCCGTATCACGTCCGCAACCGCTTCAGCTGAACAAGTGGGGTCGTCCGAAGAAAAGCACACTGGACGCCAAGGGAAGGACGCAAAAAAATGCCGCATCTCATCCCAGTCTGCTGATTCGTATCGCCAAACTCGCCTCTCGCCCCTAGGGCTATCATCTGGAGGAGAGCTGACAGACACGGACTTCACCAGACAGTGGTCGGATGTTCCCAGTGGGGCTGATACCGATACTGTGTGCCTGTCTGGGTCAGTGGTCAGCAGTAAGTCCAAGCAGTTGGGTGTATGTCCGTCAACATCTTTCACCCGCGTAGCTTCAGTCACCAGCTGGGTGAGATCTAGCGACAATGCAAATCTGCGCGCCTCTCTCCCAGCATGGTCAGTTTTCTGAAACGGGAACAACCACTCATCGTGATGGGCATTAAAGTCCCCCAGAAAAAGAAGCTCCGCCGTCGGGTACCGTTGCTGGGCACAATCCGCCATCTCCATTAGGTGCTCAAAGAGCCTGGTCGTCTCCTGGTCACCGCTGTGCGACCGGTAGACACCGACGTAGAGTGATTTCTCCACCCCGGTATCCACCAGTATCCAGATAGTAGATAACCCGGAATCCTCAAAGCAACGGAGACGCCGAAAGCATATGTCATCGCGGACGTACACACAGACCCCAGCTCGTTTAATAATATGGATTCTAAATACTATGTTCGTAATTGCAATAATAAGAGATATAGTAAATAGAGCGATAGTAAGAGAAAATCATTTGAAAAGTTTAAAAGTGAAAAACTCATTTAATTAAATCACAATTATAAGATTGAATGTGCAGCATAAAATATTTTTATATGAATAATAACGACGTCGTATACTTAAAACGTAGCCCACCCTAAAGGGGCCCGTAGCTAGCCAGCGGAAGTTTGTGGATTCGGGCCCAAAAGGGCCCGCTCCATTCTAAACGGTTGAAGTACCTTCAAGACCGCGACATCATCAGCACACGACGCCAATTTCTCCAATCCGTTCTCCAGCCTTGTTATCATCATGTTGAGATTATTTGTCTTCTCAGTGAGCAGTTTACTATACAAAGCGATCTGCTCGAGGAAAGTCTTAGGTGTGGTGTAGTTGTACCGCTTCTCGTTAAGTAAGTACACTGCAGACATGTTGTCCACACTTTGATGGACGTGAGTCATGAATAACGCCACTGCATCCACTAACGTCGCCTGCAAATATAAAAAAGAATAAATAGAAAGAAAGCAGGTACTTAGCATATTTGAGAAAATGCTAGGTAGGGAACATGTTATTAGATTGAAAGTGGGCACTTTACTTCATTTCATCACCACTGCTCTCAAAACGGTGAAATACGTCGCGAGGAAGCCGGCCTGTCCTAGAACCGAAACATGCGCCACTCTCCAACCCGCAGCCCAGTCCCAAAAGGGCCTGTGTCTCAGTAGTGGGTACGTTAAAGCCTAATTATATTATGTTATTAAAGAAAAGTTCATACCGGTAAACTTTCGACCTCAGCAATGAATCGTTTGGAGACGGAGCGCAGCGCCTCATGCGGCCATGTGTGGAACCAGTCGATGGACGTGCAGTTCACGATCGAGGGGAACTTGCGCGCGCGCACTCGCAGCGTCGCGCCCACCGGCGAGAAACATAGCACCACCTGCCAACCGACCACTTAAGTACTATTTTATAGATACCATGACGTAGAAGATGCTTTTAGAAGAAGAACTACCTAACAACACAAGATACGCGAGTCCTGGCGGCGCTGGCTATTAGCGAATAGAGGTGGCAACTAAAAATCACTCGCGCGGCGCGCTGCCTTGTGATCAGTCAGCGATCAACGATTTATTGTAAAGCGTGTAAGAAAGAGTATATAGTCATACTTAAGGGTGTGCTGATCATCAATGACTCCATGAAACGCCTAGTACTAATAGTAAATAAATTAATTAAATTTAAGTTCGGTAGTACAAAAAACAAAAAAAAAACTTTCATACAAACTTGCGAGAGCCCTTAGACGTCCTTAATCCGACCCTGTTGCAAAATCCGTTCTTAGCGAACGTCTACTAACTATTAACTACCTCCCGGCCAAATTTCAAGTTTTTATCACAAAAATGAAGGACTTTCATATAAACTTGCGAGAGCCCTTAGACCTCCTTTATCCTTCCCTGTCACAAAATCCGTTCTTAGCGAACGTCTACTAACTATAAACTACGTGCCTGCCAAATACCATCTTTATACGTCAAGCGGTTTTCGATATTTCGTGATTACTGAGTGAGTGAGTGAGTGACCTTCCGCTTTTATATATTTACATTAGTGAAGGGTTCAATTTTAATTATAAATTTTATTAGAATCTAAATAATAATGGAATGGCATGAACTTCAAAGAGACCAAATATCAACCAGAAGCCTATGAGGATGTCGTCTTAACACCTGATATTCTAGGAGATACTCCAAATTCAGGTATGATTTTTTTTCAATACTTTAATAGTATCATGAAATAAATAAAAGATTTTTAAGTATCATAACCATTTTTTGTTCCAGTTACTCAGGACGTTGATGAAAACGATCAAGTCGAACCGAACTTCGAATATGAAGATGATGACTCCACTGACAATAAAGATTGAAAAAACTGATAATGTTTTTTTTTTCTCATTGTACAATTTTTTTCTAAATACAGGATAGAATTTTACCTTTTAACATAATTATATATTTTATATTGTATTCATTAAACTCAATAATAATATTATATTCAATAATAATTTTGGTTGCGTCCAAACCGTCAGTCTTTTGAATAGGAGCTACTTGAGGGCCCACTTAACAACATCCATTCGCAATATCTGACGCGCTCGAATATTTTTTTTTTTACCTACTTTCTACCCCTTCGTACGGCCACCCCCAGCATGGAAACCGGCAGATTAATATTTTTCCGTTGTCAGAAACACGTAAGGCGCATACACTATTAATATCGGAAGCGCTCGAGTATTTCTTTGACTGTTATTTTTACATTTTTGAAAACCTGTACACGCTTCCCCCCACCAGTGATACATCACATAGTAACCTTTTTTTTTTATCATTAGCATCTAACAGTCCAATAGGTCCCCACGACGCTCGAGTAAATCCCGATTTAGCATCTTGGGCTCTACTATAACATTTAACCATCCAATTAAGCAAGAAACTAATAAGTGTCGTTTTAACCATTTAAACTGAACCCGATCAGAAAATCTGACTGGGTTCAAGAACTGTCAATATTCCATAGCAATTATGGCAGTGACAGTTCTTGACGCACAGATGTGCTGCTAAGGTTCCGTTTCAGGGGTGAAATTGGCCTAACTTTTTAAAATTAATCTGAATTTTCATTCTAATCAGGTAAGAATAGGTTAAACCTAACAGACTGACCTTGAGTAAAGTACGGACGCGGTTGATGAAAAAAGCCCAACAGTTTTCGCGTGTATCAGGCACACCGGTCACTTTGGTCTGCAACACAATCATGCATTAGGTAATGTGGCTATCTGAGCCTCCTGAAGTTGGTGCATGGTATTATCAATGTTTGGGAACTACTGTTTAGTACCTACATAGGCTCCATACATTAGTAAATGGCTGTATAAAAAATAGACTAGTGTCCCAGTAGAAAGACGTAATACCCCCGACTTACGAGCCCGTCAGCCATATAGTTTATTTCATCACCGCTGCTCTCAAAACGGTGAAGGAAAACGTCGTGAGCGAACCGAAAAGAAAACATATGACATCCACCAACTGTGCCCAGGTAGGGGATTATGGTGCTTTAACGAAGAGGAGGCCTGTTTGCCAGCAGTGGGAACCATATAGACTAATGATGATGAGTGAATTCCTAAATCCAATGATAAAATCTTACCTCTCCTCTGACTCCGTTGATGATGTTTTCGATGTCTTCATCTGGAAACAACTCCGGTATTTCCCCAGACGCCAGCAAATCGTTAATGAGCACCAAAAACCGCTCCTCGGCGACTTGGCCGTCCGTCATCAAGAACATGCAGCCGATCGCTTTTAAGCCACTCTTAAGGTTTAGAGCAGCTAGGATAGGAATGAAAAAGGTGTTGGTGATGGTTTTTTTAAACATTGTAGGTACACATTAGTCTATGAATTCGATGAAGCTACATAAATAATCCCTAATGACTCGGGTTTAGATCATGTTGATCCCGTGCAGTGCGTTGAACTTCAATTCATAGTATTCGTTCTTGGATTATGTTGTGCCAAAGATTGTCAAATGGACATAAAGAATGGACAAAATTATTTCCTACTCCTCCGTTATTGTTTTCTGATTAATCTTGTTGCGGGATCCAAGACAGCTAAATTGTTTCTCTGGTTTGGAGCTGCAATGTCTCGGTGCTTTTCTGGTGATCGCCACTGTTGATCCTGGCTTTCGGGAGTTGCAGTGGTTTGGAAAAATTTTGGCGGGCTTGTCCCAAAATGGTCATAAAGGCGATATCTGCTTCTTAAATTTCCAGCGTTTCTTGAATAATAACACCCAGTAAGACCTCACGCTTGCACCATTGATCTCTAAATACATTAAGAGCTAAACGTTTTTAAATTCGCATACTGCCTCCGTTAACTTCAGACGATTGACAGAAACAAAAAGATATTTCATGTTTGTACAGGACTACATTTATTATTGATTGACACTGATTTAGTGATATTTGATGCAAACGGGTCTAAGTCGACCATTCTCAACCTTAGTATAGGTACGTACCGAAGTCAACTTTGAGGTCGGTTATACAGTATCCCTTTCGTAGTTGTATTTGGAACACTTCTAGCGAGGAGATGAAGGCCGAGAGACGGGATAGAGACTGCTTGCCCGATCCACCAACGCCAACCAACAGAGCGTTGCCTCGCGGAGCCTCCAGGATACGGTTGATCCTTCACCAGCAAAATATTGGGCCAAAATACACAAAGAATAGTGAACTTTAAGTGAACTGCGTAACTTACAAGTCAAAAGCTTTCGAAAAACGGGAGTAGATCTCACATACATAAAATGTATGCTGAATGTTGCATTATTCTAAAAAACATGTCGCGCAATTTCCGAACAATTCTGGCACAATATCGAGAATTCGCTGTTTTTGGTTTGTATCTATTTTAATCATATTTTTTTAAATAAAAGACTTTTCCATTTCGTTCGGCTGCAATATAAATTCAGTGAGCCTTACGTTAAAAATCTTCACAACACATTGGGAACGACGTTAATCAAAAATACTATGTTTTTTATAAAATAATGAGGTATTTTGTTGTTAAAAACCTACCTGCAAATATGGTACATGGCGTCTTCGAAGAGCACCAGGTTCATGGTTGCCACAAGATCGTTGTATGCCGACAGTGACTCGTCCAACAGCCTCTTGATATGGTTCCAGTCTTTGATAGGGAAGTACTTGGGGTCACCTATACCCTCCGCGAAGTGGCAGTAGATGAGAGGTTTCGTCATAACCAAGGCCTCGTCATAATCCTGTACATGTGTGCATTTATTTTTAGGTGCCGACTTGCCGAGAGTTTTAGATTAATAATTTAGTGATCAAACTTGACCCCGTCTTATAGCATGTTTTTTTTTATATTGAAAATGTTTAAATTAATGATCAAGACCATACCTTGACCAAGATTTCATTATCCACATATTCGAGTCTTGTCGAGGTTCTTGATGTCTTTCTCCTATGATATAATTATGAATCATGCTACTCACCTCACAGTTTTTCTTTATAGTTTCTGCAATAAGTTTGGCGAAGGCAAGATTATCGCTGGAGTCGACTAATTTGTCTGAGTAGACGCGTGTCGCCTCGTGCATCCAAAGCCGAAGGAGTTCCGATGACGACTTGATAGCATCACCCGTTGTGAATAACATTCCCTATGCGACAACAATCAATTATTTTAAAACATAAAATGAGCTTGAACGTTCTACTAACTGACTGACTGAATAGTCAAAATGAACTAATAAAATCTTGGTTAGTTCATTTTAACTATTAAGTACCTACTTGGAATTATCCTTATGCTTACAAATTATTGTTTTCTTTTTTTATGTTTGTTCGGCTGCACACGGTTACTGTTTCATGGTTAGCGAAAAATTTGGCCAAAATGCTATTAAATGCTAATGATACATGGCTAAATAATACAAACCACACAGTTCAAGGTTAAGCAACGCTTGCTAAGGTCGGTCCGTGGATGAGTGACTATTCATTACATAACGAGAGGACAGTTAAAAAGAGTATCGTATTATCCAGTAACTAGGTTGTTGATGTCATTCAGGCAGCTCTATGTAAAGTACTGGTATCCGGTTAGACTGGAAGCCGACCCCAACATTTAGGAAAAAGCTAAGCTGATGATACAGTATGTAGAGAAGCTTCAAAAACCTGGAATATATTGGAGAGGTCTCTCAAGTTGAAAATATAGTGGAACTTGATGGCGGTGGGCAAGAATGTACTGGCGAGCTTGGTGTGCAGTGCCAGAGCCACGACCACAAGGGTCTCGCTGAAGCGGTACACTAACGGCAGGAACTTGTTGGCAGGATTGATCAGGTGTTGGCTCAGGATACTCTTGTAGATGTGGAGGCACGCGTCCAGCCCCGGGAAACTGAAATCCGTTAACACATTAATCCAACATCGTTAACATGGACTGGGCCTGCAGTCTCGAAAGGATAGCTATCGTAAAACAATCGAATTCGGTCTCAAAGTCATAACGATCCGGATTTAACGATTTTTGGTAGTCTTTACACTCAAAGCTAGCCATTGTCATAAGGTATTTTACCGATATTTGTCGCCAAATTTATGATTTGCGTAATGTTTACGGATATATTTTGCGACCATTTTTGACAGCCCACAAAGTGATTCGGTAGCATCATAAGCTAATGTATTGGCGATTTTTACGGAATTATTGACAAAAATTGTGCCGGACGGGGTTATTACTTGAAGGTCTATTGTCTGTAGCGAAGTAGGTATGCTGTGCTGATGGCGTTATAAGGCCGTAAGCCGTACCTAACCTGTAAATAGATTCCTACTTTCAACTTTATAAATATTAATCAGAATCATCTTGTTTATTATTAGGTATTTACCTATTTCTATATAAGTTCGCTCACACATTTTGAAATCTAGATAAGTACCTGTTTAAAACTAAATATAAAACATGTAATGAAGGTCGTGTATGTAATTAAGTATCTTTATTTACATAAAATGAGAAGTAAAAAGAACATTACAGTTATTTCAGTGTAGAACTATATTTTGATTTATTTTGTTTGTTGAGGTATTACAATATTTTAAATATCAGTATCCGGTAAAACCGCCATATTTATTTTCATTTTTGCCTCTTGTTCTCGCTGTGCTAGAGGTCAGACGTATAGCTTCCTAGTAAGTTAAATATAATAAATAAACTTTAATAAGTGTTTGTTCGTTTTAATTACCAATAACATACATACCTATAGGTTATGGGCCCAGTGTGCGCGTTTACTGAGTGCAAGTGAGCTTTGGACGTTTTGAAAACGAACTATTCATAAGTTATCTTGGACAATGGATTTGAAGAGTAAAAGGAATATCAGACCGTTTGATGGAGAAAAATACAGTGTCTGGAAATTTCGCATTCGTGCTCTGTTAATTGAAATGGACGTGATAAAAGTTATTGACGATGACCCAATAATACGAAGCCAGGAATAGAACAAGAGTAATCCTATCTTGGGTTTGCAAAAGAAGACAGTACGGCGAAGGAAATTTTGAAAAGTCTGGATGCACTTTATGAACGTAAAAGTATTGCAACTCAGCTGGCTTTACGAAAAAAGTTGTACATAGTTCCGGGTTTGCTTTTATGGCCGGCGATTATCAAGAAAGTAGACAAGAAAACAAAATAACATTTTTGTTGGATTCTGGAGCTTCGGACCACATTATAAACAGGGAAGACCTTTTCATTTCTTACACTAATTTACATATTCCTTTAAAAATTTAAATTGCTAAACATGGTGAATTTATTTTTAGCTACAAAAAAGGGAACACTGCGGGTCACCAGCAACATGGGCGTGCAAGGATTTTTGGAGAACGTGCTGTTCTGCCGTGAGGTCCCCTACAATTTACTATCAGTTTCGAGGATGCCACGGGCAGGACAAACTATCATCTTCGATCAACACGGAGCTCAAGTATATAAAGACGGTAAAATCATCATGCGGGGTAAGTGCACCAATAATTTTAATTTTAATTAATTTTTTTTTTTTTTTTTTTCTGGGGAGAAGCTATCCTAACTGCTGTCTATTTAATAAATTTGACAGCAACTAGAGCCCTAAAGCTTCTAAAGACCCCAATCGAAATGTGGCATAGTAAAAAACCTCAAATTAAATACTCAAAAGTTTTTGGTTCAACAGTTTATGTGCATAACAAAATCAATAAAACAAAATTTGATGCGAAATCATGGAAAGGTATACTTGTGGGGTAACCCAATGGTTATAAAGTTTGGAACCCAGAATGCTAAAAGTTTTTAGTGGTCAGAGATGTTATTGTGGACGAGATAAATTATATGCAGTCCAGGCCTGCGCACTAGCCTGAAGAGAATGTTGAAAATTCTCGTATTGAAACTAATATTGAATCTAAATCAGTGTCAACAAAGTCTCGAAACTCCGATAATTCAAACTCAGATCAGTCTGAATCTGATAAGGGCTGCCCAAGTAAAATTCGCAAAGTAAACCATTATATCGCAGAGTCTGAGCAATTAGTTAACCATTCTACAGAAAACACAAGAGACAATTGCGAACTTAGGCGGAGTGACAGGCTCGGAGTGAGTGGAAAGTCATAAATAACGAGACTAACAGGAAGAAAATACGTAACACTAGCTACACATTAGATACAGCATGTGGTCCTAAAAGATCTAATCAGGAAGCAGCTCATGAATTTGTAAATTTCATTACCGATATACCGTTAAAAACTACGGAGGCTCTAAATTCCTCTCCTGAAGTCTCAATTGGTTTATTAAAGGCGAATGTGTCTGGCTGCCCGGCTGAATTTAAATTTAAACACATAAACCCAATGATAATTATTAAAGCTTTCCGGCAAATAAAAGTCAAACTGACCGAAGATCCTTGGGGAATATCTATTAAAGTTTGTACATCCATAGTTGAGACTATAGCACCATACTTAGCTTTAATTTTTAATTTGTGTGTAGACCAAGGAGTTTTCCCTGATTTAATTAAATACAGTAAAGAGAACTGTGGCAATGTCAACAACCAAGAACTGTGGCAATGTCTTAAGAGAGTGTTAAGGTACTTGAAAGGTTCAACTGATTTAAAATTATGTTACAATAGGAGAGCCTACAGTAATAATTTAAGTGGGTGTATGTAGACTGATTGGGGTGAAAATTATATAAGAGATAGAAAGAGTACAACGGAGTATTTGTTTAAGTTGTTTGACCATTGCACTATAACATAGAGTACAAAGAAACAAATGTCAGTGGCTGCCTCATCTACCGAGGCTGAATATATGGCTTTATAGCTTTTTTTTTTTAGTCGCTCAGTATCCAACTTTTAACTTTTTTAAATATTTTTGAGAAAAAATATAACACGGTTTAAAAATTATTGGAATCGATTCAGTTACTTATTCTGAACAAACTATAATCAGGTTTCGCATATACTAAAAATAATTTTGTATATACCGATATGACCAAGGCTACGTAAACCATGATGTCCTTTTGGAAAAACTATATAATTAAAATATAAGGGGAAATGTGCTAGACCTAATAAGCTATCTTACTGGACGAATTCAACATACAGAAATATCCAGAATATGCCTTGAAATCAAATGTGAGCTTAGATATACATCACCCGGTAGGGAGGTCAAATATGGTATACCGCAGGGAAGTGTTATTTGCAGACGATAGTACAGCGATAGTTAAGTGTACCAGTGAAGAAAACTATGAAAGGGCATATTTCAGGGCGATAGTTTGGTTCTGCTTAGCCTTGAATCCTCTTAGCACGCTGCTAGAGGATTCAGGTCTAGGTTATCGGTTGAGGAGAGGTGGTCAAGTTATATTTCACCTCCTTTACATGGATGACCTGAAACTCTTTGCCCCCAACGATTTGCAACTGATGGAGCTACTGAAGGTAACTGAAACTTTCAGTAGCACCATCAGGATGGAATTTGGTGTGGACAAATGTGCGGTCATGCATGTAAAGCGAGGTGAGATTGTGGAATCTGTGGGAACCCAGCTCTCGGATTCCATAAATCTTAGATCCCTCTCAGCAACCGAAACCTATAAGTATTTGGGTATGTCGGAAGCACTGGGCATCAATGTTGCTGAATGAAGCAACGGTTGGGTCATGCCGGTTCTGATGTACTCTTTCGGCATACTCAAATGGACTCAAACAGAACTAGACGCCCTGGATAGGAGGGTCCGTACATTGTTGACGGCATATCGAATGCATCACCCGCGTTCTTCTGTTATGAGACTGTATATCCCGCGGAAGTGTGGGGGTCGAGGCTTTTTAAACGCTAAGACTCTCCACAATCGCGAGATATGCAGTCTCAGGGAATATTTCCTTGAAACCGACGTGGGAATGCATCGAGATGTGGTCGCGGTGGACAAGAGCCTCACCCCGCTTTCCTTGGCTAAAGAGAACTGGCGCCAACCTGTAGTGCTTGACACTAACGACCGCATGGAGGTATGGCAGAGTAAGGAGCTTCACGGACGCTTTTTCCGGGCCCTGCATGGGCCCGATGTAGACTTATCAACGTCCGCAGCCTGGCTACGTTCCGGGGAACTCTTCGGAGAAACCGAAGGTTTTGTCTGTGCAATTATGGATGAAGATATGATGACGAATAACTACCGGAGATTTATTGTGAAGGACGGTACGGTTGACATATGTCGGGCATGCCACCGTGCAGGCGAATCAATCCGTCATATTATCTCCGGGTGTTCTCGTCTGGGTAACGGAGAGTACTTGCATAGACACAACCTTGTAGCCAGGATTATCCATCAGCAACTTGCTCTAAAATACAACCTTGTGGAATCGGAAGTGCCGTACTATAAGTATGTGCCCGACCCAGTTCTCGAAAATGGCAGTATCACATTGTACTGGGATCAATCCATCATCACTGACAGGACTATTGTAGCCAATAAGCCTGATATAGTGATGGTGGATCGATCAGAGCGGCGCGCAATGATTGTTGACATAACGGTCCCACATGATGAGAACCTCGTGAAAGCCGAGAAAGATAAGAAAATCAAGTATCTTGACTTGGCTCACGAGGTTGTCGACATGTGGGATGTGGACTCAGCGATCATTGTGCCGATAGTCATCTCAGCCCATGGCTTAATTGCCAAGAGCCTCGACCAATACCTGAGGAGGCTCTCGTTATGCAGCTGGATCAAGGGCTTGATTCAGAAAGCGGTACTTCTGGACACGGCTCGTATTGTTAGGAGGTTCCTCTCTCGGAGCCCTGACCGCCGGTAGCTTGGACCCTGTTCCCGATACAGGTGGGCTACTATTTTTTTATATTTTTAAATGTTTTTTTTATATGGTTTTTGTTAAGAAATATTTAAAAATGTAATTAGTGTGTAAGAAAATAAATAAAAGAATTAGTGTAATGACAATGGGACCTGTCATTTATAATAAAATACCTCATGGTTTTAAGGATTATACTATAAACATTTTTAAATCTAAGGTAACTGCCCTACTTTTAGTCAAATGTAAGAATTATACTATAAACATTTTTAAATCTAAGGTAACTGCCCTACTTTTAATCAAATGTTATTACTCAGTGAAAGATTTTCTAAATGATATTATTATGAATTTTTCCAGATTATGATTGATATAATTAATTGCAAATTTGACCATGTAAGACATAATGTACCTGACTATAATATTATTAATTGACTTCACTTTTTTTTTTGTTTTGTTGACATTATTTTGTTTGTATTAATATTTTCACGTATGTAATAATTTGCACGCCGTAAGGTAGACATCTCAATAATTTATGGACAACACCTAATTTGTACCTACTTTCATAGCAAATAAAATTCTGATTCTGACTCCCTTTTACAAGTAAAAGTTTTAAAGACTTTGTGAACAAACTAGACATAAAGCACGTTTTAAATGCAGTAGTAACACCGCGAGCGAATGGCCAAGTGGAGCGATATAATCGTACCATATTGGCTTCGCTTTCAGTTAAAAATTACAATTGTAAGGAAAATGAGTGGGATACTTTAGAAGAAATTCACCTGGGTCTTAATACAACTCTTAATAAGGGTACAGATAAAACGCCAGCAGAAATACTGTTTGGTAAAAAGTAAAAGTAACAGAATAGTTACTTCGTTGCTCGACCAGGGTGAATCGGGGTGTTCACAAGAAACATTAGAGAATATAAGAGAAGAGGTAAATGCTAACATAAGTGAGGATCAAGTAAGACAAAAGGAAAGATTTGACAAGAATAGGAAGCTTGGTAGCAAATATCAAGTAGTAAGAGAAGCAAATAGTAATAGCGGACAGTCGAGAAAATTAATTGCTAAATTACAAGGTCCATACAGGATTATCAAAGTACTAGATAGAGATAGATATGTTGTTCAAGATACACCCCTAACCCGAAAACAAAATAGAAAATATGAGGCGTTAAAAAAAATTGCGTTAGATAAGATACATCCTTAGTTGACCTTTACTCAAGAAAGCTTAGCTGATTCCGATGAGGGAAGCTCAACGGAGGAGGTAGATGTAAACGAAACTATTGAAGGTACTGATAATATGGAAAATGAAAAATATTAAATTTGTCTGCATCAGTCAATAAAAAAAACTCCTACTTCAGTATCCCTAAATGGTGAAAATAAATCTATGCTATCCAAGGGGTACACTACATAAATACGAAAAACTTTATTCCGACAGTCACAAATCCGAATTTTATACCGATTATCATAATTCCGAATGGTTCAAAATTCCTATTATAACAACTCCAATTTATCATTTATCCTATTTTTATAGTTCCTAAATTTCAATATTCCTAACGTTTATAATTACTATTATCAAAATACCGAGTTTCAATAGATCGGTAACAAAAAGTCTGACTTAATGGTAATACGAAACATCAAAAATACGAATTCCGATTATTAAAATACCGATTAAATAGAATTCCGAAGTAAAAACAGCTTGTAAAACTGAACATCAAGACAAATAAACACATAACCAATAATAGAGGGGATTTGATCCGTCAATGGTCACAGTTCTAACCTAAAACAAATAATTCGCCAACAATAGATGGTACCCGAAACAGGTATATAAGGAGAAGAAGAAAACACAAAAAATAATATTAATAGACAAATGCAATACACATGCAGCATGCAAGCAAGCATGCAATATACAAGCGAGCATGCAACATGCAGCAGTCATGGTTTCTGTCACGGGTCCGGCGGTCCCACGCGAGTTTATCGTCGCAGATGTCCACGTGGGTTCGATTTTGAAGCGATTCGTTTCTGTCTCTTACTTTTGTAGCGCAACATAATAATTGACTTTAAAAGACAATATTTTAATTTTAATTTAAGGTTAAAAATGAAATTGAAATTCTACTAAATAATCGTCGCTCATAATAAATGTTATGCTAAACAAAATTATGCGGAATTTTAACTTTTCCAAAGGTAAAATTATGCCAAGTAAAATTTTGTCATCTTAAAAGTATGCCATTGTAAATTCGGACGTATAAACATTCGGCTAAACAATAATTATATTAAATAATTTTTATGCCTTAAAAATATTCGTTTAAAGAAGATTCTGCCAAGTGTATTACGCCAAATAAATTTCGGAGCATCAAGATTCTGTCAGATAGAGGGAACCCCAATCAGAATTCTAATTTTAGCAGTTTATTCGAAGTATTGCAAATCGGAATGTCGTTTTTCGGACCGAACACCCATCGAGCATTTGATTCCTCGAACATATGAAAATCGGAACATCTGATTTACGAGTTTCGGTAAAATAAATTTAGTTTTTAATAATAGACATTATAATTCATAGGTGTTATGAAATTCGGACGTTTGAAAATCGGAACATCGAATTTCGGAATAAAATATTTTGAAGTACCTATTTGGGTGTTCCCCTATCCAAGGTGTGGTAAAAGGTAAAAAATACGAGGTTCAAGTAAATTGAGTGTTACGGAACACTAGTAAAAGAACGTCTTTGTTCAGAATCATTGAACCTAAAACGAACCAGGTTCTACCAAGGAACCCTTGAGAATTAGCTCCAGGCCCCTCGTTAGTCTTATCCGGCACAGACGACATTGTATCAATAAGAGACTAACTCCTATTCTTAGTAACGAGGCGATTTCGGAGTGGATGACACCGACACTAAAACGGTTACCACGTATTCAGAACATTATACAGCTTCCACCCTGTACATGGAAGTCAAGTAAACTGCAGTATGCCACATTACCTGACTGCGAAGGTGCAGAAATGTCTCTGCAGACGCGGGTCAATAGTGAAGGATCCAGATGTCGGGTTCATGCACGCTACAAACATGCAATTCATAATCTCCTTCAGTGATAGCTTCTGTCTGTCGTACCTGAAATAAACACTCTAATTTAACTCACTAAGCATTTTATTTTTAACAGATCTAGCTGATTTTATTTTTCTTGCTTGTATCCTAATCCTATGGAAAGACCAATTCTTCCTCATTCATCCAGGTCAACCAGATACCAGCAGATTTCTTCTTAGTGATCTGCTGTGACGCAATCTGGCTGAATTAAATAAAATAGACCGTAAAAGTGGTGAATTTTAATTATTTTGAGATTCTAATTACCAGTGCTTATAATCCATGAATTGTCGTATTAGCGTATGCGGCTGCACTGTGCCGTACATATCCACTTCAGGCATGTTCATATCGTCTACGAAATAGATCATAAACTTGCTGCCCGGGGGCCCGAATGACCGACCCGATTTCTTCTCCAAAGGCTTCTCTAACACTCTTTGAATCATTTCTGCAACGAAATGGGTTTATTTTAGTGTAGAGACAATTTGTAATTTAAAAGCGATTGTACGACGCAACGTTCTTGAAGTTAAACGGACGTTACGGCAATGAGCCGTCAGAGCACACGGTGCGTTACGGAGGCGTGTGTTCCTCTGTGGCCGGACCACAGTTTAGTACTCAGATGCTATAGTTCGAAATAATACCTACCTAAAGTCTACTTTCATCGGAATATATATATATTTTTAGTACCTCAAGAGATATCTTTTTAATTAACAATTTATGTGGTCCGGCCGCCAGGCAGTGCTCTCTGGCCGCGCCACCTCAAATTAAATAGAGTATAATAAACTATTAATAAATCAATGTCCCGAAAGAAACTACCTAAAGAGTACCTTGCATACGACAAATATGGTCCAATAAACCCCTTTAGTTAAGGAGTTATTGGTCGTAGGGTGTGGTCCGGCTGGAAGGTATACTCTGCAGCAAGTCAATTTTGCAATATTTAATATTAACTATCCATAAATCAATTTATATAATAGAACCTTTTCTCTACTCTTCGTTGATACTTTTTTCTCTCAAGAAACTATTCATTTTGATTAATTAATCTTTAAAGTATGTGGCGCGGCTAGGGAGGATTACTTTCAGCAAATATAACGAAATATGCTTTATTTCTTTATGCCAACGAAAACTGCATAATAAGTACTTTATAAAGAAGACCTAGACTTCATCTATAAACTTTTATTTTTATTACCAACAATGATTTTGAAAAAGGTGCACTTTTTGGTTTTTGTTTACCTATCTGCCTAAGAATAGGTAGTTAATTTGACGAAGTAAGTGAAAATTTTGGTTTAAAATAAACAATAAGTATACGAAAAACAAATATATATTTTCATAATCAAATATTAACAATTGTTAATACAAGGTATTGTAAATGACGGAAAAGGGTTTTATACAACGTGTGTCTGGAACCACGACAATAAATTAAAACGAGCACAGTACTAGTCCATCTAAACATTTTAAAACACGAAACTTAGTAGATAATGGAAAATTTTTATTTTTTTATTTTCAAACAAAATAAATAGCAGAATCAACTGCATAAAAAGCAAACACGCTTTATCTACGAAAAGTCACTGACCGTTGCGCAGCGCGGTGCGGGCGCGGCGCGGTGCGGGGCGCGGCGATGGCGGTAGGTAGTCGAAGGTAGGTATTTTAGTCGGAGAACAACAAATTAGCGGGATAAACTCACTAAGTTGCACGTTGTTAATTAAAAGATCACTGATTGAATAATTAATCACATAATATCACATCACAATCAGAATTTACACCATCAAACGTTTGTGTGTCACCATATCTCTCCCGATATGTATGCAATGGTAAAGCTGCATTTTGGTTACATTCTCCTTACGTAAGTACCATGTCGGTATACTCGGCAGCTGGGTACCTTATTTGAGGCATAATTAAACTACAAAACTTAAAGTACTTATTATGCAGTTTTCGTTGGCATAAAGAAATAAAGCATATTTCGTTATATTTGCTGAAAGTAATCCTCCCTAGCCGCGCCACATACTTTAAAGATTAATTAATCAAAATGAATAGTTTCTTGAGAGAAAAAAGTATCAACGAAGAGTAGAGAAAAGGTACTATTATATAAATTGATTTATGGATAGTTAATATTAAATATTGCAAAATTGACTTGCTGCAGAGTATACCTTCCAGCCGGACCACACCCTACGACCAATAACTCCTTAACTAAAGGGGTTTATTGGACCATATTTGTCGTATGCAAGGTACTCTTTAGGTAGTTTCTTTCGGGACATTGATTTATTAATAGTTCATTATACTCTATTTAATTTGAGGTGGCGCGGCCAGAGAGCACTGCCTGGCGGCCGGACCACATAAATTGTTAATTAAAAAGATATCTCTTGAGGTACTAAAAATATATATATATTCCGATGAAAGTAGACTTTAGGTAGGTATTATTTCGAACTATAGCATCTGAGTACTAAACTGTGGTCCGGCCACAGAGGAACACACACGGAGGCGGCGCGGCGCCGGAGCGGTGTCGCAGTGGTCCTGCATAAAACAAACCCAACGTGGTTTATGTCACACGACACTGCACGCCGTGCCGCACGCACACCGGACACCCTACCCGCCAGACGAGGCGGGAAAGTGTGTATGAGTTGCGACGCCGTCGGTAAGGCGCAGTCACGGTAATAATATCTACAGTACTGTATCTTCATACAAACGCTCGGAAAGCGAGTCATACCTACACGCCTCAAGTTTGGTACCCAAGAAGTCACAATGCGCCACACTGACGAACGAACGTTGTGATGGTTTTGTAAGCAGTAAGCGTGCGATTTGTGAATATTTAATTGAAATAAGAACAAGTATTTACTAAATATGGCAAAGAGTAATAATAGACTATATTGTGCTTTCTTTGGTTGCTTGAATTATTCAACATCGCATCCAGAGATAACATTATTTTAATTACATGGAAACTACGAATGGTAAGACTATAAAATAATTTATAGATACCTACTTCTACATATACCTATATATACCTACTTATTTCCTAATAGGTAGGTATTTTGCTTTTTCCACCGAGTAATATACCAGACCCCGTAGTATGACCACCGTAGCCAAGGATTTCTTTGACGGAAGAATCGACAAAATGACAGATACTGCAAAGAAATCGGTCATTGTGTCGACACAATCTGTCATTTTCGATTCATCCGTCAAAGAAATGAGAATATGTTTACGGTGGTCATGCTACGGGCCCGGGCTGGATTAATTAATAACTAAGTGGATAAGTGACTCGTGTGTCACTTTTTATTAAATCTACTAATCAAACGACACAACTTATTTTTTTTATTAATATAATATTTACAATCACAAAACTAAAAAGAAACAACTAAATAGATGAAACTAAAATGCAGTAATCGCGGCAGCCCTGTCGCTTGCGAACGTACCTCCATAGTATAAATATATACAGTATTGTGACTCGGCCCTGTCCTTGAAATAATTACCTACAGCCAGGCGGTACGTTCGCAAGCGACAGGGCTGCCGCGCCTACCTATCTATTAAAAAATAAACAAATTACGTATCTGAATAATTTTATAGTCTTACCATTCGGAGATTCCAGGTAATTTAAAAAATGTTGTCTCTGAATGCGTTGTTGAAGAATTCAAGCAACCAACCAAAGGCAGCACAATAATTATAGTCTATTATAACTCTTTGCATATTTAGTAAATACCCTGGTCCCTCCGCTTACTTTCATATTTAACTTATGTCTACAGCTTGGTGTTTTCCCTGTCAGCCTAAAAAAATCTGTTGTCTGCCCTATCCACAAGAGCGGTGACAGAAGTCGTATCATTAACTACAGGCCGATCTCTATCCTCCCAGCGCTCTCTAAACTTCTAGAGAGAATTATCAATACAAGGTTAGTTGGATATCTAGAATCCAAACATCTGCTTTCAAAAAACCAATACGGATTTCGTGATGGCAAATCAACAGATCAAGCTGTTAACGATCTCATCAACTTTGTTAGCAATAACCTTGATAAAAAAACAAAAACCACTTACGGTGTTTCTGGACTTAGCCAAAGCTTTTGATACGATTTCTGTCCCGATCTTACTCAAAAAATTGGAACTCCTTGGAATCAGAGGAACCCAACTAAAACTCTTCGAAAGTTATTTGACTGGTCGGCTTCAGAGGGTTAAGATCGGGAACGTCGACAGTGGAGACCTTCCTATTACGTACGGGGTTCCCCAAGGCAGTATCCTAGGTCCAACCCTATTTCTCGTCTATATAAACGACCTCACGAGTCTCAAGCTTCCCCATGGCAAAATTTTCTCTTTTGCAGATGATACTGCTCTCGCTTTTTCTGCAGATACTTGGGAAGGGGCTTTCAAAGCTGCCCAAGATGGTTTCAATACTGTAGGGGAATGGCTCGAGGACAATGTGTTAACTCTAAATGTGGATAAAACCAAATATGTTTGCTTCAGTATACGATCAAACACAGAATTCAATAATGATCAACATAACATCATAGCACATGAGTGTTCCTCTAGAGAAAACTGTTCTTGTCCTAAACTAGAACGAGTAACAGATATAAAATATCTAGGCGTCATCATAGACAGGAACCTCAACTTTAAGGAACACATTAAGGCCCTCTGTGGTAGAATCAGGAAGCTCATCTACATCTTTAAGACACTCCGACACGTCACCGAACCCTTCGTGCTGAAGCGGATATACTTTGCCCTCTGCCAGTCCCTTATTACTTACTGTATTACATCATGGGGAGGATCCCGTAAACTATCATAAAACCTGTTGAGATTGCCCAGCGCGCCATTCTGAAGGTTAGCACTTTCAAACTAAGATTGTTCCCTACCTCGCAGCTTTATGAATTCTGTGGAGTCCTTTCAGTAAGACAACTTTTCCTTCTCAATATTATATTAATGCAACACAAGAATATCTTTTACGACCCTCACACTCTAAATAGGCGCACAAAACAACAACAACCCATCGCTTTCAGTACCAAATTTAGCAATAGATTTGCTTCGTTTATTGGCCCCTACATCTACAATAAAATAAATAAAAGATGATTACTCGATGACGAAAACATCCTGCAAAATTACAGTAAGTGACTACTTACAGAAACTCACGTATGAGGAGACAGAAGATTTGCTTCAGATACCTAGATGAACTATTCAAGACTCAACTACTTGTAGAATTAGTTAAATTCAATTAAGTAATCCTTTATAAAAATAACAAAATGTTATGCTCCGCAATCTTACACACCCTCTCACACTCATTCACGCACACCTCCATCACACACAAAGAGAGGACTGGAAACACCTTTAATGTTACTCTTAAAATAAAATTGTAATATTGTCATCTTTTCTTCTAGTATTTTAATTCCTTTATTTAAATTTTTACAAATTATTTTACATTTTTAAATATTCCTTAAAAAAAATATATAAAAACATTTAAAAATATAAAAAAATTGTAGCCCACCGGTATCGGGAACAGAGTCCAAGCTACCGGCGGTCAGGGCTCCAGAGAGAGGAACCTCCTAACAATACGAGCCGTGTCCAAAAGTACCGCTCTAGTATTTTTATTATTATTATTTTTTAAAGTTAATTTAGATACGTACATTCATGCATGGATCATTGCAATAGCATAGTAAAAATAATTAACTTGTAACCCAGGGGGATCGGCGTTGAGGGCTGAAATACAGGCCTTGCCTAGTTCGGCCTCAAATGCTAATACTTTTGTGTACTTTAAGTTTAGTTTAAGCGCTGTACTTGTAAAAATGTGCTTATGTATGTGAATAAATATTACTACTAAATATTAAAAAATACCTTGTTCTTATTTCAATCAAATATTCACAAATCACACGCTTACTGGTTATAAAACCATCACAACGTTCGTTCGTCAGTGCGGCGTATAGGTGACTTCTTGGGTACCAAGTGGGTACTAAACTCGTAGTTATGACTCGCGTTCCGAGCGTTTGTATGAAGATACAAACACTGTACACAAAACGTGTACAGAGTGTGTGCGTGTGTGTGTCCTGTGTTCTGTGTGTGTGTGTGTGTCTGTCACTGTACTGTACTGTAGATATTATTACCGTGGTACCGCCCGGCTGTAGGTAATTATCTCAAGTACAGGGCCGAGTCACAATACTGTTTATATTTATACTGTTGCACAGCTCAGTTGTTTATATGGAAAAACCTGCGTCGCTGAGGTGCCGTAGCAACGCCACGACGCCGTACCGTCCGTGTTGACAAGTCTTGCCGTGCCGCGCCAATTCACCGTGTGCATAGGCTCTTCTTAGGCATTTGAGGTAAAGTATAAATCGGGTGTAGCACACTGACTATATAGATCGTTTGAGCTGTTTGATTGTGCACCTCTTCTTTGCAGGACTACACAAGACGCATCATTGGTCCCTCAATTACCGGCTAGCTATGAACGGGTGATGTTATCATAATTGATGCAATTATTATTTGAATTTACATTAAATGCAAAAAATACAATACGAGCGTGTATTTTTTTTTTATTTCTGGCGCGAAAAGTACCTGATGTGGTGTAAAAGTTGAGCGGTACATTGGCGATAGCGAAGGCGTCAGACAGCGAGTTGAGTTTCGCCGCCACGCTCACAGTTTTGCCGCTGCCCGCACTGCCGACCAACATCACCGGTTTGGTCTTCGCTAACAACAAGTCCATGAAGAACCTGGTTCGCGTTGTCTCCGACGTCGAAACCAAACATGACTGGGAAAATATTAAATGCGGATCAATTTTAAGATAAATCATGATAAATGATTTACTAAAATACTATACTTCGTTTCTGTAAATGTTCCGAATGAAAAAAAAAATTGTTAAGAAGTATTTTACTACCTGCAGTGGCAGGTCAGGATCCAATTCGAAGTTTTCTATTTTTTCCGACCACGGTAAGAACTTTTTGGTCTCAGGATCTATGAAGAAGCTGAACACCGTTCCTGTGGAGGGGAACTTGATCTGTTTGAACTCGTTACAGAACCATTTGCTGAACTCATTACGCCAGTCAACGAGCTGGTCTTGGAACAGACTCGAACCAAAGCCCCATAACACGCAGAAAACGAAATAAATTTCATACCTGAAAACAGATTTGAATTAAGAACACACTATCTTAAAGTGAGCAAGATCTTTGTTGAACGCTTTTGTACCCGCATACAGCGCAGGTCACACCGCCAGCGAAGCGAGGCGATGGAAACTATATAAACTACGCGAAGATATGGCAAGCTAAACTATGTGGGTTCACACCGAAAACTACGTACGAACGGGCGAGCGAGGGAGCGGGCAGAAGAGCGAGAGGAGCGTTCCGTCTCGGCGGGCGACGTCGTTCACGTCACCCGCGTAGCATCGCTGGCATCGTCGGATACTTCGTTCGCAGATGTAGCTTAGCTCGGTAGTTCGCGGTGTGTGTGCGGTTTGTCAAAGTATGAAAAGATGTGAAACGATGCGTCGTTCCCCCGCCCGCCAGCAGGCAGTGTGGTCTGCGCTAAACTTTGTCAGGAACTCTAATTAAATAAGTTGTAAATAACTTGTTAAATTATAGTGATTAATATCCTCACCACTCCTTAGGACAGTCACTGGGCAGCAAGCTCTTGTTCAGGAAGCACTCGAGCAGATAGCAGCTGAGCTGTATTTGTTGCAGCTCTGTAAGCGGAGTGATCCTTTTGAACTTCTTACACGATTCTAACAGTGACGGTATATACTTATCGAACATTACTGTCAACATAGCCTTCTCGGATTCGTTGTCTCGATTTTTATCTATCCATGATGCTACAAACCTGTGAATACAATGTTTCACATTGTATTTGTTGTTAAGGGTGAAATTATGGTTTTAATATACCTTCGTTGTATTTACTATTGACGATCTAAATTGTGCGTTATAAAAATATTCTACCACGCGAATTATCTTAAGGCGTGAATCACACAGAAAGCGGGTGCAAGATGGGCGCGGGTCGAATCGTGTTTGCTGCATTAGAAGCTCTGGCCATTGCCTTCACACAAAACGCGGGCGTGCGTCGGCAGCGGTTGCTAAGACGAAACTGCATTTTATAGTTTTCGTTATTAGCCTCGTACAAAAAAGTATGTTTACGAGCACATTATACAGGGTGTAAACAGACCGTTCACATAGCCGTCAACCAAGCATTCTGTGCATCAAACTAAGTAACTTTACACAAAAATGATTGCTTTTTTTTCGGGTGAAAAATCACGTTTTACGGTAGGGCTCGATGGAAAGCACTCATAACATTGTGCTGATGGATGGATTGAATAGTACGGGGGTCGTGGAGGTTTTTAAACAAACATATCACATTAAAAACATGTATTTAAAAAAAACTTGTGGAAAAGTTGAAACTTTGACCCCCAATATCTCCGTTACTAGAAGGTTCCCAGGTATGGTCTAGAACAAAAAAAATAATGCAAAAACGGGGAGAACAAGTGCCTTTCACTATGTTAAGGGTCTATTTAGACCCTTTATAATTTTTCGTTCCATTAACAAAAAATACACATCTTGTAAAGCTCATTCTTCCCCGTTCTCTTTCCTCGGATGTGTCCCTTTAACTTACAGCAGTAGGTGCTTCACTGACTGTATATTATACTCTTCATTGTAGTAATCGGTTGTCGTGGTATGGGCATGTGATGTGGAAGAATGAGGAAAATGTCGGGAGGAAAGTTTTGAGTATGACTGTGAATGGGTATAAGAGTAGAGGAAGACCAAAGAAACGATGGATAGACTGTATCAAGGATGATATGGCACGAAAGGAGAGAGGTGTCTTATGAGATGACGAGTAAAAGAGAACGGAAGAAGAAGACATGCTGCGCCGACCCCAAATGAATTGGGAAAACTGGACAAGGGCAAGAGAATGATGATAAATTGCATTGATAATGGCCTGAATTGCATTGTGAATGCCTATCGGGGAATACGTATATTACGATGCAAATGCAACGACGCTGCGCCCGCTCCCGACATCCCACCCGTGCGCCGCCTGTGGTGGCGGGCGACGGTCGCGGCTCCCGCGCACGCGCCATTACCCGACTGTTGGCCGCCGACGCTTTGACCAGGAAGAAAGTTTGGTCGCCCAACCGGGTGTCCGACAGGTTTTGTTCAAATAGCGGTCGATCATGCGACAAGTCGTGGGCGTGGTCACGTAGTGCGCGAGGTCCCTTAGTACTAGATACTAGAATAGAATATTATTGTGACAATCCCCACGAATTAAAAACCTCTATGGACGTTTCGACTGTGTATACAACAATAAAACCTGACAGTACGTACGGATTCCATCCTAAATCTTGTGGATTAATGTACAGAATACCAGCTCTAGACACCGTAGCCGGAGTAGCTGCCCTCAAGGAAGCAATCTCGAACAGCAGCCGCATTGATTTAGTTAAAGCAATTCGTTCGTTACTGGCCAACGTCAGCACCTTAAAAGTATTAGATATAATAAACAATATTGTAAAAAAAACCTATACAAATGTATATTTCTAAAGCATGGATTTAACTAACTTTATTATCATCCATTAGAGTGTTCAAACTTTCAATCCACATGGGATCGATATCTCCATCAAGTACAATCCACTTTGGACCCTCACCAGCCATATTCGCCATATCGCGCATAATCGTCGAGAACAAGCCGTCCTTCCACTCTCGAGTGGCCGGATTTATGATACCGAACAGTTCGTCGTTAGTCACCGCTTTAGGATCAAGGTCATTGTAGAACGGCTTCAGTTTCAACATGTAGTAAGTCCTATTGAGACACTGCCACACCATTGACTTGCCAGTCCCTGCGAATCCAACGATGAAGACCGAGTGCCTCACTGCAAACAGTTCCACTAGTTGCACCATCTAAAATAAAACAAAGTGCTGAAAATAACACACACCTACGTCTCATTTTATAAAACCTACATATCTTTTTCTGTGGAAGTAACATTATTATAGGTAAGAACAATACCATAATATGAAAAGTAGGTCGTGGTGGCTTTGGCAGATATCAGGTAACAAAGGTGTGGTAAATAGCTGCTAAGTTACGTCATAAACGCAATTCCTGAAAGTAGTTTGTTCAGAATCGGCTTCTGAATCGATTTCCGTCATAAAAAATAGGTGTTGAATTTTGACGGAAAAATCTTTTAAATAACAAATTAGAAACACAGTATCATGACAAATTAATACAATCCTTAATTCAAGGAAATTGAAACCTTAAGGGCATTACATGGCTCAAATCCCAAAAACAGCGTATGTTCAAAGAAATTTGTTGATGAATCCCTTCGTACGTTTTCCGTGTAAAAAATATATGTTATAGTTAAGTTCATCACAAATAAATTGTATTGTTTAAAATTTTAATAAACCTTCTCAATTTTTTTTGGTTAATCGTAGAAAATAGGTCCTTTTTCAACCTTAATTGTAAATTATCTCTGTAACGGCTGAATAGATCGGCATGAATTTTGTAACATCAAATACGTAATGATATACTTAACAATCTGTATTGTTTTTTTTTTGTAATTTCTTTTAATATTTTTAAATAATAAATAAAAACCGAAATTTCGCGAAATGTGCGGAGCAAGCCCTGTGACGCATGCTTGGGACCGCGATACGTCAGTGCCTTGACGGCTCTTGTGACGGGTGGACGTACGCGTGTTATTTTTTCCAAATAAAATTCAAAACTGCACGTTTTTAATGATTTCTGAATGAAATAATCTTGTAAATGGTACAGTTATAAATATTTCGTAAAATAAGAATAGAAAATACGTTTATAAAATATATTTAAAGTAGTTTGTAATTTCGTTTTGTTGTTTGAACCTATCATAGAGTAAGCCTGACAAGTGACAGCTATGCCTAAATCAACACTTCTATACAAATAAATCAAATTGAAATGTCTGTTTGTAATAAAATATATCCGGCACTTATAACAAAAACACATTTTTTTTAATATTTGTCTTTCTGTCGGTCTATCTGTCTGTCTTTCTGTTTGTGCCGGGTAATCTCCGAAACGGCTGGACCGATTTCTGGCATTTTTGGCATCCATAAATGATCGATTCATGTCATAAAAGTACAGGATGTTATTTTTTCGAATTTTAGGACCGGACGGAATACTGGTAGAAGTATGGAAGTTATTTCTGATGGACGGATGGGCGTGGTTAGCTTTATTCTTCAGTAAACTGTTGCCGGAAGAAACGATTCCTGACGAATGGTGTAACAGTTAGCTGGTGCCCATTTTTAAAAACAAAGGTGATGTGGTGGAGTGCAACAATTATAAAGTAGAGGAATAGAGCTAATGTCACATAGTATGAAAGGAGCTCGTGGCTAAATAATAACAGCCACTCGGATCAAACTTTAGGTTAAGCCGTGCTTACCTAGGTTGGTCTGTGGATAGGCGACTACCCATTTTCGCTGTCCACCAGCTGTGCGAAAAATACAGACGTGCACATAAAAACTTGCACATGGTTTTTGTAGACCTCGAAAAGGCATACTACCGGGTACCCCGTGAGGTACCGTGAGGGAAGTATGTGCAGTTGATCCGTGCGATGTACAGTCGATGCAGTATCCAATTTAAGTCCGGTCTACAGCCAGCAATACCCGGCAGCTTCAATGTGGCTTTCGGCTTGCACCAAGGGTCGGCTCTCATCCCTTTTTTTTTTCGGTTTGGTAAATCTTCAAATGACCCTCTCCCCGCTCTGGACGGAGCGGAAGGGAGTGTCAGACTTCTACTGACTAAAACCTATCCATGTTCCTTCTTTGCCCTTTGTGGTCCAGGGCCGCGGCATCTCTTTTGAACAGTCCCGCAGCCCTGGTAGGCATCGGCCCTTGCGGACCCCTTCATTGTTGCTGACATCTCTTTGTTTCCGCGCGCGATGGCTTTCCGGTATACCAACATGCAATACACGGAGATGGTTAGGACCCTGGCTCGCTGTCTTGATGTCGCGTTAGCTTGTCGGGAGTTCAATGACCGTTTTGGCTGCAGTGTGAGCGCCAGGACGATGCTGGCTGCAACTCAGCGACTGAGGGACTGGGACGTTCCTTCCTAATACGGCTTTGGAATGTGCGGACTACTCGTCTGCAAGAGCGTATTGACCATTTCGAAGAACATCCAGAGGACAGCTCGAGAGAAGAAGCACCCCAGTTCGACTGCAGCCACATGTAAGTACGTGTGGCGAACGTTGCGTGCTGATGGTGAACACCCGTTCCATCTTCGACGGAGTCTAGACAACTGACAACTGACAACTTGCCACGACTGGAATTCAGTAGGTGGTTGTTGGAGAACTGGCAACAAAACATTCTTTGGACGGACGCGAGTACCTTCACGTGTGTGTTGGCATGTACAACCAGTAACTAAAAATAAAAATTGAACAAGCATTTGTGACGGTGAAAAGTGATACTGAAGTGCTTACAAAATTGAAATACAATTTAAGAAAGCGTACAAATAAGTGCATAGAACAAGGCGGTGGTCATTTTTAAACTTTAATGAAAGTGGATCGCAGATAGTGCTAATTAATAACCTAAGTGTAAATAATCCAGTTCTGTAAGTACCTACTCCTTCCTATCAATACTATTGTATTCTTATCACTGTAAATATTATTATTCAAATCTTTTAAACACGCCGTCATTAAATATCGCTGTTTTAAATGCATCCCCCGTTACTAAGCCTAAAGTCTTAGATTCGTGTTGATAATTTCACTTACTAGAAAATTATCAATCATTACACGGTAAACTCAATAAAGTATCAAAAGTTATTCATAATATATTTCAGGTACGTAAAATTCGTTCATTGAACTAACGCACATCTACAGCTATGGTCAGCTGACGGGCGCTCGTGTGCGTGTCGCGTCGGCCGCTAACATTGCATGAGTGTGTGTGCAGGTATGTTGTTGCACATACATTTTGCGTTTAGTGAGGATAACTATTTTATAAAAAAAAAGACTAGGTTTGGTTTAAATTTATTTAATTACGGATGTTGTTTTAGATTTATAATTTAATATTCTAATTGGGGTGTCTGAGGTATTGCGTTTAATCCGTTACACGTTGTATAAGCGCTAGTATGATGATTCACTTCCTTTACTGCCCGACATTATGTGGTGGAGAACCCAATCACCGCCGACTATAGAAATTGAACCAATTTAGACATAGTATAAGTATAGTCATCTGCGCAAAATTTTTTAATTCGCACACGTTGTGGTAAATGAAAAAAAACCACGTGTGTGAAATACATTGCATGTTGAACCTAACCGTAGTGCGTGAAGCCAATTTTCGAGGAAGTGTATTGAAAAAGCTTTGTTAAATATAATTAATTTAAGTACCTTTAAAATAAAACCAGCCTCCGGCTGAAGCTTCATCGATAAAGCTCCGTTTATCAAATGTTGTTCAAATTCCAAGTCACGCTTTCTGGGTACATCAAGTGCCGGGAACAGGTCACCGATCAGACCCATAAAAACAGGCAAATCATCTGTCACGATCTTAGGGATGTTGAAATCTCTCAGCGCTCTCATCAGCACTTGATCTTCTGGTCTTTGTCGGTCACTTCGCTAGAAGTTAAACGGTGTGTTTAAGTGATCTTATGATCTACTATCCAGGCTTCCTATGTATTTAATCAAATATATCGATGTTATTTTTCTACTCTTGGGTATTTCAGGTTCTTTACATCTATACAAATAAATTACAAACAGACACTTCAAGTCTGTTTGTAATACCAAAATAAAAGCTTTTTACTGAATGCATTGAATACTACTTATAACAAAAGCACATTTTTTCCAATTTTTGTCTGGCTGTCTGTCGGTCTGTCTGGCTGTCAGTCTGTTTTCTGTTTGTTCCTGGTAATCTCCGAAACGGCTGGACCGATTTTGACGAGACTTTTACTGGCAGCTAGCTGATGTGAGTCTTATGGAGTAACTAAAGCTACGGTTCCGTGCAAAAAATCCCTTGAAATTGGTAACAAAATTCGATTAAAAAAGGAAAGCAGTATTTTTATAATAATTTCACGCGAACGAAGGTCGCGGGCAACAGCTAGTCTTTTATGTTCTTTTATCTTCAAATACTACTTACAATTTGGGCTTAGCGTTGCTATACAACGTGGCAATGCCGCCAATCTCTTGGGTATGTACATTACCATTTGACAGCGTCGAGGAGGAGTTTTTTGACGCCATTTTTCAAGTTTATTGTTAATTTAGTTAGCATAAGCATAATCAGCCTATAATGTTCCCACTGCTGGGACACAGGCCTCCTCTCTATGAGAGGGAATGGGCTATAATCCACCACGCGGGCACAGTGCGGATTGGTAGATGTCACATGTTAAGTTAGTTACTTTAGGTTATTTTAATTTATAAATGTATTTAATATTTAGCTAATAAATATTTACACTAATGGATATAAATTTATGGATGAAGTTTAGAAATGTTTACCTTCAAAGAGCCAGCGACCACCAACACAGATTTGATGGCCCTTAGCCCCCAATCGTAGTGGTCTTGTTTAGACAGCAGCTCACGACACAGCGTGTACAAGGTGATAAACTTGCGTGCGAGCAGGCGAGCATCTTGGAACCCTTCGGCGACCAACATGATCTCGCAGATCAACTCAAAATCCGGCACTACCATGGCACATGGTCTGTTTCATAGTGCAAGTTACGATCAGCAATGGTTATCAGAAGGTTAAGCAAGTCATAATTTTCCAATCCAAGTTCTCGTTATTAACATAAATAATACGTATCCTAACTAATAAATTAAATCAGTGTGTTGTGTCAATTGTGTCAGTGTTATTAATAAAGAAATGCAAATGTAAGTTTGTTTGTTACCTTTTCACGCCTAAACCACTAGACCGATAATCCTGAAATTTTGTATATCCGTAGCCAGGTGTACAGAAACGGACATAGGGTACCTTCCTTTCATCCCGAAAAAAACTACTATACCCGAGGAAAACAACAATAACGTTCTTATGATAGTAGCTGGCGCCACGTATCTTTCGAATCATGATTGAATTATATTATTACAAGCAGAGTTGATTGTCAAATCCTAAATCAACGCGAGTAAAGCCGCGGTCAAAAGCTAGTATTATTATAGAAAGTTTAGTAATGTGTTAAGAATATATTGTCAAATTCTAAATTAACGCGAGCGAAGCCGCGGGCAGAAACTAGTTCACTGTATTGTTAAAAATAATTGGTTAACTGTTCGCCTGAAATAACTAATAATAATAATAACTTTTTAACCCGAACAGGAAGCCAGGTATTTTTTTGCCATGTGACATATAGATGGAGGTATAGCGTAGTCTTACTAATAAGGAACCTTTTTGCACATTTTCTCACTTCTAAGTAGGCTTGTACACTCACCTGAACAATGCTTTTACGTTCTCTGGCAACTCAGTCCTGCCCGCATAACCAGGGTTCATCGTAATAAACATACCAACAGTCGGTATCAGTGCGATAAATTCTCCCATAAAGTCGAACTTCTTTTTCTTAGTCTTAATGGCATCCAGCACACTCTTCACTTGTACTGATACGACAGACAACACCTCCACTGAGATCCTGTTGAACTCGTCGAAACAGCCCCATGCACCGGTTTGACATAGACCTTCATTTTAATGCAACATAATAAAATTTAAATTGCCTCTTTAAAAGAAAATGTGGCTGTTACCAGCAATCATCACACAGAGGCAAAGATTTATAAAAGGAAAAATTAGTGACGCGTACAAATCTCAAATAAATCTGCTCTAATAATAATTAGAGCAGATTTATTTGAGATTTGTAATTTTATTTGAGATTTTTACAGTCACCCACGGTCGTCGGTGATGAGACTGTATATCCTGCGGAAGTGTGGGGGTCGTGGCTTCTTAAATGCTAAGACCCTGCACAACCGTGAGGTATGCAGTCTCAGGGAATACTTCCTAGAGGCCGACGTGGGGATGCACCAAGATGTGGTCTCAGTGGACAAGGGCCTCACCCCACTCTCCCTGGCTAACGAGAACTGGCGCAAACCTAGAGTATTAGACACTAATGATCGCAAGGAGGTATGGCAGGGCAAAGAGCTTCACGGACGCTTTTACCGGGCTCTACACGGACCCGATGTAGACTTCTTAGCGTCCGTAGCTTGGCTGCGTTTCGGTGACCTATTCGGGGAAACCGAAGGTTTTGTCTGTGCAATAATGGACGAAGTTATGATGACGAATAACTACCTGAAATACATTGTGAAGGATGGCACGGTTGACATGTCGGGCATGCCACCGTCCGGGAGAATCGATCCGACACATTATTTCTGGGTGTTCTCATCTGGCTAACGGGGAGTACTTGCATAGACACAACCTCGTTGCCAGGATTATCCACCAGCAACTTGCTTTGAAGTACAACCTTGTGGAATCAGAAGTGCCATACTATAAGTATGTGCCCGACCCAGTTCTCGATGATGGTAATATCACGTTGTATTGGGATCGATCTATCGTCACTGACAGGACTATTATTGCCAATAAACCTGACATTGTGGTGATAGATCGATAGGAGCGTCGCGCAATGATTGTTGATATAACGGTTCCGCATGACGAGAACCTCGTGAAAGCAGAGAAAGATAAACAATTCAAATATCTAGATCTGGCTCACGAGGTTGTCGACATGTGGGACGTGAGTACAGCAGTAATTGTGCCGATAGTCGTGTCGGCCAATGGCTTAATAGCCAATAGCCTCGACCAACATCTGAAGAGGCTCTCGTTTGGCAACTGGATCAAGGGCTTGATTCAGAAAGCAGTACTTCTTGACACGGCGCGTATCGTTAGGAGGTTCCTCTCTCAAGAGCCCTGACCACCGGTAGCTCGGACCCTGTTCCTGATGCCGGTGGGCTACTATGTTTTATATTTTTAAATGTTTTTTTTTATTTTTTATGTTACTTTGTATAAAAATATTTAAAAATGTAGAATTATATGTGTAAATACGAATAAAGGAAATAATAATTAGAGCAGATGGAATATAATACTTTTTTCTTAAATATAATATGATAGGAACAATACCTTTATAAATATTACCGCAGGACTTGTAGTCCATTTGTTCAGAACAGTTGAAGACATAGACCATGATGCCAAGAGCTCTTCCCAAATCCTTAGTGGTTTCGGTCTTCCCAGTACCAGCTGGCCCGGCTGGTGCTCCACCCATTACCAAATGCAGACTCTACGAACACGAATGAGAGAAATTACAGACAAGCCAATTGTAGCTTAGGGTACCGATATGGCGACAGTTCATATTATAGCTTTACTAAAGTACGTACAAGTATTAGCGGCCGTGCTTTGAAATACCAATAGCAATTGTGACGTGTGTGTAGGGGGGGAGGGGGGTCACAGGGGTCATGACCCCCCAAATCATACCAAATTGACAAACCTTAAAAAAGCTTTTTTCGAGTATAAATTATTAACTTCCTGCTTAATCGTTCAAAAAGAACCTTTCCGAGCAGCATGCTAAAATTTTCGAGCTCGCTTCGCTAATTCATCCTGCTCTTTCCAGTTACTTTTATTCTCATGTCTATATGAATGAATAAAAAGAACCTATACATGGGGCGGAGGCGGGCTGCTCCAATTTTGAATTTGGAACCCCCCGTGGAAATAAACCTGTAAGCGCCCATGATCGTTTTGTATAGGTAAATCCAGAGATGAATTTATTCGGGGTAACCCGTCCCAACCAAATTCCTGGCTACAGCCCTGTGTGAAAATAAATAATTTGTATTATTTATTAGTTAATACATTATATTTATTAACATTTTGTATTTTTCTAATATATTCATTTAATAATACTTACATACTTTGTGTAATTAAAAACTTATTAAATACTACTACTACTAATACTACTACTACTTATTTATTACTTATTAACTTATTAAGAACTTATTAAGACATATATAGCTACTGAATAAAGAAAACATTATAATCATCAGCTGCCTAGCCTTTTCCACGGCTCCTGTCTAACCGGATGCGGCTAAATACCCGTGTTTTACATGGAGCGACTGCCTATCTGACCTCCACAACCCAGTTAGTACTGGGTATAAAACGATACCCCTTGGTAAAATTGGTTGTCAGACTTTGAACCACTTTTTTCACTTTTGTATTTACTCGTTTCGTTAAAATATACTTTAAATAAACTAATATAAAATTAGGGTAATGTATACAATAAGTATTTCACCTTATGAGTTTTTAATTAAATAATTAATTATTTTTTTATTTTTTTATAAGTAGGTACCTAAGTATTATTAAATGAATATATTAGATATATGCAAAATGTTATTAAATATAATGTATTAACTAATAAATAATACAAAATATTAACTGTTAATGATATTTCAATGATTTAATAACTTTATGCAAGGTATTTTTCACTGAGATTCACGGTTGACCTTGCATTACAGTGACTATGGCTGAGCGTGGTGGGCTCATAAAATCTCGCCCTCTATCTCAAAAACGGTTGGGCGTATAAAAATTTTTCAAGATACAATTTGTTGCAAATATTATGTTCTACAATTTTACAAAACAAGTTAACATCATTGGCGCTGTAGAAACCGAGATAATCGCGAAAATTTGACCTTGAATAACTTACGACGCAGACTCGAGATTTTATGAGACTTTTGAGACAACTCTTAGAACACCAAAAAGGAAGGTGTATAGTTACCAGTTTACAGCTTATTATCTCTTATTCCGAGTTTGACCCCTTTTTTTGGCTTAATTGACTGGACTAACAAGTTTGTTAGAGATGATGGTAAGTGCTCGGCAGTACCTACCTATAATAAAGTGCATATTACCTGTGTCAGTGTGATATAACAGCGATCAGTCAGTGGCGTAATTACAAGCCGGGGTGTGTTTCCAAGGTACTCATAATCATACAAAAACTGTGCATCACATATATTCGCGAAACAATTGTTCACTTCCACAGACCAGCGGTGCCTGAAAATGTGTGACTGATTTTAAAATACCTATTACGTGATAGTTTCCGTAACATTTTTTTTTTTTTTTAATAAATCGGTTTGTCCCACACTAGGAATTTCTTCTGTATCGTGGGTGCGTTTACAAACATTTAAAATCACATACACGAACAGCCAGACCCGGAAAAACCACCTGTAGGCCATTACTAATATTTGTTCCGTGCGGGAATCGAACACGCGATACGCAGCGCAGCAGCCAACCGCTCAGCCACTGCGCCAACCGAGGGAGATAATATATAAGATTTTAAACTATCATGGTCACTAACATTATTACTTAGACTGGAAACGGGATAATAATACTAATAAATTCATTTATTTTCTCACCACAATATTTAAAGATTACATGGAAATATTGTTTAGTAAATTATATTAAAAAATACTTAAATATTGTGGGAGACTGGTGCCTAAGCTAGGCTAATAGCCTGTGTTATAGGACACCAGGTCCCCACCCCGAGTAACAATGTCAGGTCGTACTAAAGCAATACACCTGTTAGTAGTTGCGGCAAGTTCAGTGTTGTGGGAAGTGAATTATGTGTGTATGTGAGTGTGTGTTTGTGTGGTGTTAGATTGCTGCACGCGTAAATATTGGTGTGAAATTGTAAAAGATATATTTTAACTTAAAGGTCTATGAGTTAACTATAAGGACACGTTCGGTACTATCGTAAGATAAGTCCTGGAGCCAATTGGTAAGTTTGGTCATCAATGTACTTCTGGTGAGAGGATATACAGTGTGAGTCTTTATAATGTGCACATACCGAAATGAGAGAATATATGCTTAATTTTATCGATGGAAAAAATATTTAAAAAAATCTAAATATTTTTTTTATATTTTTTATGGAATTTTTAAAAATTTTGTCCACTTCTGTGACCCCAGTGTAAACAAAACGGTGTAACTTTTAAACTGAATTATCTATCGCGATGAAACAAACTCCATAATGATTATAATGATAAAAAATATAAAAAAAATGTTTAGATTTTTTTAAATATTTTTTCCGTCGATAAAAATATTAAGCATAGAATCCCTCATTTTGATATGTGCACATTATAAAGACTCGCACTGTATATGAAGAAGACGATGGATTTTATTATAAATTCTAACACTTAGTACGTCGAAGTGGTGGCCCGCGAATGAAGTGCGACGTTGGTTAGGATTGCAGACTGGATAACCTTTGCGTTTCCTTAAAATTTTGTCGTCAAGAGGAAGCAAAGAGTGACGGCGTAGAACAGCACGCAGAATGTACAGTTGTCGCACGGTAAGGACCTTTAACTCTGAGTAGAGCAGAGCGGTTGGATAATCTCTGCGTTTGAACTGCATGACTTTTAGGACTGCCCTTCGGGCTCGTTCAACCTGAATTAGGTGAGTTTTGCAGGTTCCTCCCCATGCAGAAATGCAGTAAGTAAGAACAGAGACACACAGGCTCTGGTACACAAGGAAAAGAGTTTCTCGATCAGCTGAGTGCCTGAGTTCTTTGAAAATATATAAAAAATTCCTAATTCGCGAGCAGAGTGCTTCAGTATGGGGACGCCAGCTAAGGTGTTTATCAATTTGACCTCCGAGGTATTTGGTACTTGGAACCAGTGATAGGGTTAGGCAAGTGCAAGCATTTGGGCTGTGATCCAAAGAGTTCTGGCAAGTGTGGGCTTTGACAGTATCAGTACCCACAGGAGGCATGATCGTGTGAGGGAGAGTGAAGCGAACAACCTTGGTTTTCTCGATGTTAAGGGTTAACAAATTCGCAGAGAGCCATGTCATCACTCGTTGAACCGACCGTTCCGCCCTCAATCTGCAGTTATCCCAGTTATCATCATAAATGATCAGTGCCGTGTCATCCGCATAAGTGAATATATCGCAGTTAGGTATTGAAAGGCGGCACAAATCATTTATGTAGAGTAAAAAAAGGGTAGGTCCCAAAATACTGCCCTGTAGCACACCGAAATTGATGCCCCCATAGTCACTATACAATAAGTCGATTTTAACACATTGCGAGCGATTTGTCAGATAGTCTGAGAAGATCCTAAGTGCAACTCCGCGTATTCCAATGGCTTCCATTTTAGAAATGAGTATAGGTACAGAAACCGAGTCAAACGCCTTTGACAAGTCAAGAAAGACACCAAAGCATTTCAGTCCCTCATCCAACTTGCATCCTCAGTAGAGATTCCCTGTCTGAAACCGTATTGATTATTTGCTAGTAGCTTATATTTCGTGAGATATGTGGTAAGACACTTGTTAAGGATTTTTTCAAGTACTTTAGACAGGGAACTCAAACCCTCTTTCTTGTTCGTTTTTTGCACTCAGTACCGCTACCACTACAGTAAACATGGTAAATACCCCGTTTCCAGTCTAAGTTACAACCAATATTTTCTAATCTAGATAGAATCCCACAAGTTAAGGTGTTTTAATCATTTAAAGGTCCAGGACACAATATTACTACTCGAAAATGGGAACGTCACACATAAATAATAGAATTAAAAGTACCTGAGCTGGCTCTGCCATTGGAAAGCATTAGAAGTTTCCACCTTAGCGATGATGAGCTTAGCAACCACATCCCTAGAGTGTACGTCGATGGTACAGATGGTCATGATCTTCTGCCGGTCGCCTTGTGTCAGGTCACCCAGTAGCAACACGATCAACGAGCTTAACTGGGCGATTTGCTTTTTCTGGTAATCTTTCAAAGCATTCTCGTAACCTATAAGTAAGTAATTGGTAACATTTGTGAAGTTTGGATCCACATCATAGCGACCACCACCAAAAATCGCTGAAACCAAGACGTTCTCGTGTTGTGTGGTGGACACGATACTTTAAACATCACTGATCGATTATTTTTCGACATTTGGTAAGGCACCCAAAATTCAAAGGTATACTGCTGCTATTCAAATCTTTTATTCTGTTATCCGTTGTTCCCTAATACGAAATGTGTTTAAAATGATACGAGATACGCTGACCTACACAATTTCGCCAATCTGGCCGAAAACATGAACAATCTGAGAGATATATTCAGGCGTGTATGGCCATGATTTCTTCGAGGCGACTTCGAGCGTCATAACGCAAAAGTCAACCGCAATAAAAATATTTTTTACCGATAAATTGATGTTACTTGTTTCTTGACTAAACAGAAGCTGCCTTTTAGAGTTCATGATGAAACGGAACCGTCTTTAAATAAAGGTAATTTCGTGAAAATGATAGAATAATTGGCCAAATATGACAGCTCTCTTTAAAACCAGCTTCAAACTTCATTTAATGCGTTCATTTGGTCCAACTGCCTGTGCCAACCTAGTTAGCAAGGTAATGCACGCCACTGATTACGCGTAAAGTCACTGTACGTTCCTGCAAAGCCACTTATCGCCGATACTACAATTTTCTTTACCGAAAATGTCATATTTATAATTTTTTAATTCTAATTTGTATCTGCCATAGCCAGCAAAAAAAAACCTACAATAGGTGAACCGAGATGAATATCTCCTTACAAAGCAAACTACTAAGTAAGTTGCTGGAGTGAGTTCTGTCTGATCGCACCTTCTTCAAGTTTCTCAAAAGCCTGGTTAGTCTCAGTGGTCCACCAGATCTGAGTGCCAACGAGGGCAGGCTGCGCGGGCCAGTCGAACACCCACTCATCTCGCGCCTTGTCCTCGTATGACTTGACGCTGTGCTCGAGGATATCACGCAGAGTTAACCGCATGCAATCTGTTACTCGGTTCAGCCAAGTTTCCACCTGGTACACAATTATACATACTGGGGGAAAGTTCTGATAGAGACCATAAAATGATGAAGGTTAAGTTCAAATGGCATGACAAAATTTGACAGTTTGTGGTAACTCGATGCGCTAGCGATGTACATCATCATCATCATCATTCTCTTGCCCTTATCCCAATTCATTTGGGGTCGGCGCAGCATGTCTTTTTCTTCCATACTTCTCTATTACTCGACATCTCATTAGACACCTCCTTTCTTGCCATATCATTCTTTATACAGTCCATCCATCGTTTCTTTGGTCTTCCTCTACTCATATACCCATCCACATTCATACTCAAAACTTTCCTCACAACATTTTCCTCATTCCTCCGCATCACATGCCCATACCACGACAACCGATTACCACACAACTTTTCAGTCACCGGCGCCACTTTCAGACTTCCTCTTATATACTCATTTCTTATTTTATCCATTCGCGTAACACCACACATTCCCGTTAGCATTCTCATCTCCGCCACATGCAAATGCCTTTCATTCATCCCTTTTGTGGCCCAACATTCTGATCCATACAAGACAGCAGGTCTAACCATTGTTTTATAAATCTTCCCCTTAAGTTTAAGGGGAATGCGGGAGTCGCAGATTGTTCCCGTGACCTGCCGCCATTTCATCCATCCCGTGTTAATTCTGTGCTTTACACTACGATCTATTTCGCCGTCGCTTTGCACGAGTGAACCGAGATACCGAAAGTCGGAGCAGACAGGAAGAAACGCGCCATCTAGCGCTATGGCTCCAGAACTGGAGAGACCGCCGAAATCGCAGAACATGTATTCCGTTTTAGTTCTGCTGATTTTCAACCCAACATTCTCCAGCTTCTGTTGCCATTTCTCCAATCTTCTCTGGATCTCAGGTCCATCTTCACCGACAAGAACAATGTCGTCGGCAAACAGCATGCACCAGGGTGCCTCTTCCTGTATGTCCGAAGTCAAAGCGTCCATAATCAATAGGAAGAGGTAAGGACTTAAAGCCGACCCTTGATGCAAGCCTACAGCCACACTGAACTCATCGGTGTTGCGAGCAGCTGACCGGACGTAGGTACAAGATTGGCTGTACATAGCACGAATTAACTCTACATACTTCCCAGGTATACCTTTCTCTTTCAAGGCCCACCCCACAACACATCCCGAGGTACCCTATCATACGCTTTCTCCAGATCAATGAACACCATGTGCAAGTTTTTGTGTGCACGCCTGTACTTCTCGCACAATTGGCGGAGTGCAAAAGTGGCGTCCATTGTTCCTCGACCTGGCATGAACCCAAACTGGTTTTGGGTGATCTTACTCTCCTCTCTTATTCTTTTCTCTATCACTTTCTCCCATACTTTCATACTATGTGACATGAGCTTTATCCCCCGATAGTTGTTGCAGTCCTGCACATCACCTTTATTTTTGAAGATGGGCACTAGCGAACCATTCTTGTGGGATCGCTCCTTCATGCAACAACTTATTGAAGAATAAAGTCAGCCACATACATCCCTCTTCTTTTAAACACTTCCATACTTCTACTGGTATTTCATCAGGGCCCATGGCCTTTCCATTTTTCATACTTTGAACGGCCTTCCTCACTTCATCCATGCTAATTTCCCTCACCAAACCCATATTTACTTATACCTCTTTAAGCACACCGCTCCATGCATTCTCTTCATTCATTAGATTTATTTTCAAAATAGGGTTATTTGCCATTCCTTAATCGCAACCTTTTTCTCTTTCAGACTCTTTTGCACCTCTTCATTCCACCACCATGTATCCTTATCTATCATACCCTTCCCTTTGGATTCTCCAAAAACATCTTTTGCTACTCTTCTTATACAATCTGCCATCTCTATCCAACATTCATTCACAGATTTTCCTTCCATATCCTTCATTTCAATCATCTTATCTACTACTTGACTCTTAAACATACCTGCACATTCTTCTTTTTCAATACATCATACGCCATCTGGTTTTGGGTGGGGGCCGTTCTTTGTTTCTACTGGCCGAGACACTGATTTTTACCTCCATTATGACCAATCTGTGTTGGGAGACTAAGTCTTCGCCTGGCAGCAGTTTACAGTTTTTGACATATTTAAGACTGTCCCGCTTGACCAGGAAAAAGTCTATTTGCGTCGCGTGGTGGCCACTTTTATAAGTAATGAGATGTTCGTCTCTTTTTTTAAACCACGTATTTGTTATTGCCAGGTCGAAGGCAGACGCAGCTGGAAGCAGTGTCTCGCCGTCATTGTTACGGTCTCCATACCCCCAGCCACCATGCACTCTCTCATACCCATCCTTCATTCTTCCTACATGCCCGTTGAAATCACCCCCCACATACACTTCTTCACTCTCTTCCACATCCAACATCACTCGATCAAAGTCTTCCCAGAACTTCTCTTTTACGCTATCCTCACTTCCTGACTAGGGTGCATACACACTAACTATATTTAGCACCAAACTATCCAGAATCACTTTTACAGCTATCACTCTATCGCTCACTCTTTTAACATCCACTACACATTCTTTCATTCTTTCTCCCTATCCAAAACTATTCCCACACCATTTCGCTTGCCATCGCTGCCACAATAATAAAACTTATATCCTTCACCAATTTCTCTTGCCTTCTCACCCTTCCACTTGGTCTCTTGCAGACACGCTATTTTTATCCGTCGCCTTTTTAGCACATCTGCTAACTCTCTTCCTCTTCCAGTCATCGTATCGACATTCCAGCTCGCACATCTCATTCTTACTTCTCTTACTCTCCGAGCTTGCGTCTTACGTCGCACCCGCCCGTTTTGGTGCGACAACCCTTGTCCACTTTCCGCAGTGGCCGGGTACTGCCCCTGCGCGTCGCCTGCGGGGTACGCCCTAGCCCTAACGTTTCTTCCATTTATATTTATCGTCATACTGCTTTGGGTTTTGGCAAAGATTTTATGACCGGCCGCCTGCCTGACGTCAACCCTCCTTGGGAATGCTATAGTGCATACTTTATAATTTATTGTAAATATGCTAAGTATTCCATTAGTCGCCTCTTACGACACCCGCTGGATGAGATGGGGTGGTGGTATTCTTTGAGTCCGGCACACCACACGGAACGCGATGTACAACAAATAAAATAAAGATATTTTAGACGAAATTGGGCAAAATAATGAAAGAGAACCTTTCCAGAACAGTCGCAGCAGGGTGCTTTGAAAGGCACATGTTCTTCATTCTCCTTGGATATCATCTCGAAGGCTTGCTTGCTCGTTGCGTTAGGGAACACGAGTTTCGCTAGATTGTCGTACAACTTGGTCAAGTGCCGACACACCGCAGGCGGGTTGTTGCCGTTCGACAGGATATCTGACGACCATTACGTTATTTTAATTCAATAAAAAGCATTTTAACTTGTTTCAAAGTCATCAGCCACTTAACGGACTATGAAGTTGGCCAATTTAAGATACTATATTCCATTGTATACTCGAAAATAAAAAGTGGAATTTACAACGAAATCGGTTTTTGATTCTAGCGATCTCCACGGGGTAGACAGATTATAAAATCATGAAAATAGTGACTATTGAACAGAATGGAGTGCAATTGAAGAGACATATGTGGTAAGGCTGCTATAGGTTGATGTTAAAGAATGGACAGCGATTATTTATCAACCAAATTACCAAGCAAATCTGCAGAAGACACGAAGTAAAAGCGAGGATATGCCAGTCGCTTTGTATCGAGGTAATTATTCAGGGCCTTCTCGCACAGATTGAGTGAATTCATTAGAACCTCGAGTTTCTCCATCACATGTGGTTTGTTAGTGGCTACTATGACATTTGGGGTCTTCGCAATATCTGCCAGCATTTCCTGAAGAAAGTAGTGCTACCATGAATAACTTTATGAGCAGAAATAACATGCTAAAAGACGCATTTAAGTTAATAAACGTACCTTAAAATCATGGTCTATAGTATCAAACCTCTTTGAATCCTCAGGTAGTTGCGAGCGAATATCGTCGGATCCAACAAAAATACTTTCCAAGTACTGCCATTTACGTTGCACTTCGAACCATAGTGCGATCACTGCATCGGCAGTGCCTAGTTTCTTTTGCCAGGCCGTCACTTCCATTTCAAAGAAACCTACAAACTTGGATGACATCATGGTTTGTACTTGATTCTGTAAATAAAATATTAGAAAAAAAACGCTCGTTTGTGTAACTGCTTTAGAGCGATTTCAGTCTAGTGTTACTACGCGTATAAGCTCGTATCGGCTTACGCACTTACATGGGCGCCACACTTTGAGCTTCAAAAAATTTAACGCGCTTAATTTTTTTTTTCGGATGTCTGACTTTTACTGACTAAAACCCATCCATTTTCCTTCTTTGCCCTCTGTGTTCCAGGGCTGCGGTATCTCTTTCGAACAGTCCCGCAGCCCCGGCAGGCATCGGCCCCCTTCCTGTGTGCTGACATCTCTTTGAGGCGCGCCTGGAATACGAACGCGCCGTCTACACAGCCTGTCGTCCAAAGACGGACGGACGGCGAGCTAACCCATTACTCACCGTCCACAGGCCCGCGCCTACGGTGGCTGGGAGCCACCACATAAACCCAGACGCCCGAGGCGTTTTCCGCGGTGGCTGGAACGTGAGGCTCTTTCCCTCTCACGTACTGTCACCTCCTTCGCTAGCATGACTGCTTCGCAGAAGGAAGTGACGGCTTCCCATTTCCTCTCGCTCCATGGCATGAACCAGGGCCGGACGCGAGGGATCCCCGCCGCCAATAGCCGCTACTACGACGACACGGCGGTGCTCCGCCCAAGCGGAGCAAACCTCCACGGTGTGCTCCACTGTGTCCTCCTGAACTGAACGCGCTTACAAGCGCGCGTTCCAGGGTGTTCGGTCGAACCGGTTCAGTTAGTATTTCTTGCAGGTTGCGTGTATATGAGCTTATAAACGTTAGAACGCTCGTACGAGTTGCGCATGCAACTAAAATCACGCGTATACGCGCTTACACGCGCTTCCAAAAACGAGGTTATATGCGCTGAAAAGACTAATCTGAAATAGTCCTAAAACAACCATAGAAGAAATGCAAGACTAACACTGCATATACAGGAGGTATGCCATTACACTGGAGTGCTATAATATCATCACCTGGTTATCTTCCAGTGTCTCCACAAGTTCCTCACTAGCTTTTGGTATTTTGACTCCACTTCTATCATGCACACCGTAATCGAACTCCATGACAGCCCAGGTTGCCTCAAGTTCCCTGAAAAGTGTATTTATAGAGTGAAAAAATACAAAACAAAGACACGTATAGGTACCTACAATCAAACCTTATCTATGGTAACAGTTAAACTGGGACAACTTATATATAATTTTATTATAGTAGTGTATCAGATGGCGTTCTGTAATGTTTGTTTGTATACAAATATCAAATAGGGCAATGTTGTCTCTGTTGAACAGAGACATTGTTTAAAAACGAACGATTGTCTTCTAAACAAGGCAAGAAGCCTGTCTTAGAAACCAGTGTTACCCAAAATGAAAGTATCTACTTTTAATTTTCTCAATACAAATAGGTTAGTATTTAACATTATGTGCATCCATACAGTTCGTTTTTTTCTATCAGGTATACACGGTCACTAGTAATTAGTGACCGAGTGGGAAAGTTGTTTGTTATCATGAGTACAATCACGTGTTAAGTATCGGTCACTAATTACCAGTCACCCTATATATTTATATTAAATATTATGTTCCTATTTTAAGGATTTACTCTAAGCAGACTTTCAGTTTTGACATATAGTCCAGTCATATTAGGGTTTCACCTCAGAATGAGAGATAATAAGCTGTAAACTAGTATACACCTTCATTTTGGTGTTCTAAAAGTTGTCTCAAAAGTGTCATGAACACATCTCGTGTCTGCGTCGTAACGTCACAAAAATCAGTTATTCGTGATTATCACGGTTTCTATAGCTCCTATGATATTAACACGTAACATCAAAATTGTAGAGCATAAAATTTGCGACAAATTTTGTTTTGAAAGATTTTTCTTACGCCCAACCGTTTTTGAGATAGAGGGCGAGATTTTATGAGCCCACCACGCTCAGCCACAGTCACGGTAATGCAAGGTCAACCGTGAATCTCAGTGAAAAATACCTTGAATAAAGTTATTAAATCATCGAAATATCAAATATTTTGTATTATTTATTAGTTAATACATTATATTTAATAACATTTTGCATATATTTGTATTTGTACTTTGTGTAATTAAAAACTCATTAAGAACTTATTAAGAAATATATACTGAATTATTATAATGTATTTACTCATCATCATCATGAGACTTTTGAGACAACTTTTTGAACACCAAAATAAAGGTGTATATAAGTTTACAGCTTATTATCTCACATTCTGAGGTTGATTCCTTTTTTTGGCTTTATTGACTGGACTAATAACATCAAGTCCTGCAACCACTATGTCTGTATGATTGTAGTAGCTTAGTGGCGCTTTCGTTGTTCAGATGTTACTTTTGAAATGTGGTTGAACGTACTAGGCTGTTTGAATTAGTTTGAATAACATATATCTCTTAGTCTGCAGTTAATACAGCTAACCCCCTCGAGATTCCGCATAGAAGGCCACTTATCAATCAATCATTTTATTAGCAGGAAACTGAGGCCCATATTTTACGTATACACAAAATAATCTTAAACAATAATAACCTAATACTTATTAAAAACCTTATTAAACTATACACGTAACGTTGTCGGCGATGTGACTGTCTGTCACGTACTCCTAATTATTAAGTAAATATTTTAGTCTTGATTGTTATTTCAAATCATCACACGGTATGGGCCACTTACAAACACATTAAAGTTCTATTTTATGGCTTGACAGGGTGACAAGTTACCGTAATTAATAACGAAGTGTTCTTTCTTTCTCCACTTGGAAACGCATAAATTATGTATTTAATGAGAAAGGCACTGAGAAATAAAACCTAACTGACAAATCAAATGTAATATTTCAACAAAATTCTTAAGAAACAACAAAAAAAATTACCCGATTTCTAAGTGTTACTAACGCTACATCTGTTTATCATGTTTTGGGTTTCGCACGGCGCGGGACTCTTAAAAACACTTGAGACGGTTGTACAAAAACTAAACGAATTCTGGAAAGGCGACCCAAGCGTGGTGGTTTTTAAAGGCTGGAGCCGAGAGAAAGATTGGTGGTTTCGGGTCAGTTGGTTAGAAATCGCGGAAGAGTCCACACGTGGAAACGAGCTAAGTTAGGGAGTCGATCTAAAACCGGTTAAAACGCTAGAACGTCCTAGGATAGGTTCGTGAAGTTAGCGTAATCTTGGTACCAAGATGGACATGTCCCCGAGGACTGTCGTAAGAGATCGATTAGTATTTTATAAGTTAAATATAAGTATTAGTAACACGTTTAGTTAAAGTGAGTGTCGAGACGCAGAAGGAGAAGCTGTGGCGGGGGTGAAACTGGTATTGTGCGCAGTACTCTGTAAGTTTAGTTATAGACTAATCATCTTCAATGAACACGGGGTAAGTGTTAACTATAATTAACTCCTAGCTTAAGTAGCAGTTTGACGATGGCGCAGAGAGACTGTTAATAATCATTTATTTCAGTATGAATTAACAGCCGCTTTATCATCACCATGTATACTATTATCTCATGTGTTTTGGGTCCACCTCTCCTAGTCCGAAACTTGGCACATATTCATCATCTGCGTTTGGTTATAGGGAACGGAGACCGCCTTTCGCTACGCAGTACACGCATTTCATACATACGACATATACACTGTACATCAACACACTCGACTATTGACGAATGTTGACTTTTATCTGACTCACCACAAATGAAAGGCAGAACCGTAGAATTCGATTTCCAATTATAATAAACTATATTGTTCAGTGGTGAAGGCAGCGCCGTAACATTCACGAATTGATTAAAACAAATTATATTGCTCAGTAATATAATACCGACTTGTACATGTGGTACAAATAAACCAAACGCTGCTGATGAATACTGCTTCTGTAAAGGTCTAGCTCAGAAACATTGCGTATAGATTGTTGGCGCACATTTCAGGGAGCGGGGGTAGGTTTCACCAAGTATCCTAAACTGAATGGATAGCTACGTTCTAAAGAACGCCAGGGACTGTGTCTCGTTAAAATTAACCCCGGCCACTGGTAGGCCTATTACTGAATCGACACTGTTTAGCGAGACACGCAACCACGACATGGGGCAGAGTAAAGAAATGTGAAGTGACGATGGAATAACCACTTCGGCGTCCACCAATAACAATCGCAATATGTTCTGCTACAGACCGAGTCTACGGTACGCTTGTGCAAATTGTGTTATAATATAGTAATTGGGGTAATCTGCCATAAAGGTATTATTAATGTGGGTACGCGTATAAGTAGAAATACTAGCAACCTGTCTTCCTCAATGGCAGTGGCCTCACAACCCACTGCCTTAGGATTGGTAAAGACATGTAGATAGAGCTTAGGGACCGTGAACGGGAACGTGACCTGTTAGAGTTCGTAACAGTGTCCTCAGTAGGGCTATGCACTTAGGTCTAACAGTACACGTACGCCGGGCAAACGTTGTAAAACGGTTCCATGTTGTAACATGGAATCGGTAGTATTTTGGAATCCCGACGACGAAAACTCACTTCACCGTTGTTATGGGGGACTTCAACGCGAAACTGGGCAAACGAGACGGGGATGAGCAATTTGGGTTTGGACGTCGGAACCACCGGGGTCACCAACTGGCTAGCTTTATGGAGAAGGAGGGCCTCTATATGATGAACTCCTTCTTCAAAAAGCGCGAGCACAGGAAGTGGACCTGGCAGAGTCCCGATGGTGCAACTAAAAATGAGATTGACTTCATCATGTCAACCCAGAAGCAAATGTGCAATGATGTCTCTGTGATCAATTCGGTGAAAACCGGGAGCGATCACCGCATGGTAAGAGGCACATTGAACATCAATATAAAGCTTGAAAGGTCTCGACTGATGAAGTCTACGCTCCGTCCAGCACAGATCCAGATCCAAAACCCCGAGAGCTTTCAGCTTGAACTCCAGAATCGTTTCGAGTGCCTAGGAAGCTCAGTGGACGAATACAACGATGGGTTCGTGGAAACTGTCCACACGACTGGGTCTAAGTTTTTCAAGACACGTCGTGCACACAACAAAAAACTCTCTGATCACACTCTCGAGCTCATGAAGGAGCGGCGTGAGATGATCCTGCAGTCTTCAGATGAGGTGTGGAAATTCCGGCAGCTCAATAGACGGATCTCTAAATCCTTGAAGAGCGACCTCCGCCGCTTTAATACCGAGCGTATTAAAGACGCTATTGAGCGGAATAAAGGCTCCAAGGTTTTTTCAAGAGATCTGGCTATTGGGCAGAGCCAGCTCACGAAACTGAAGACCGACGATGGCAGGATCGTATCCGCCAAACCAGATCTACTGAGTGAGATCGAGAGTTTTTATGGGCAGTTGTACACTTCAATCAGTAATCCCGTTGCAACTCTAGCTAACGACCCAAGAGCTAGACTGACCCGACATTATACCGAAGACATTCCGGATGTCAGCCTGTACGAGATTAGGATGGCTCTTAAACAGCTTAAAAACAACAAGGCACCGGGTGATGACGGAATTACGGCCGAACTCTTGAAGGCGGGTGGAAAACCGGTACTTAAGGCCCTTCAGAAGCTGTTTGATTCCGTCATACTCGAGGGGAAAACGCCGCAGGCATGGTGCAGGGGTGTGGTGGTACTCTTCTTCAAAAAGGGCGACAATGCCCGGCTGAAGAACTATAGGCCCATCTCACTTCTAAGCCATGTCTACAAGTTGTTCTCAAGAGTCATCACGAATCGTCTCGCGCGCAGGTTTGACGATTTAGCACTAAAAAAAAGGCTTTAGCACCGTAGACCACATACATACGCTGCGGCAGGTTATACAGAAGACTGAAGAGTATAACCTGCCTCTCTGCTTAGCGTTTGTGGACTACGAGAAAGCCTTCGATTCGATCGAGACTTGGGCTGTACTGCAGTCTCTCCAACGGTGCCAAATCGACTATCGGTACATCGAGGTGTTGAAGTGTTTGTACAAAAACGCCACCATGTCAGTCCGACTTCAGGACCAGACCTCGGAACCTATTCTTCTGCAGCGAGGTGTGAGACAGGGAGACGTCATATCTCCGAAACTGTTCACCGCTGCACTGGAGGATATCTTCAAGGTTCTGGACTGGAGAGGGCTAGGCATCAACGTCAATGGCGAGTACATCTCTCACCTTCGATTTGCCGACGATATAGTGGTCATGGCTGAGACCATGGATGACCTCAGTACAATGCTCGATGACCTTAGTAGAGCTTCCGAAAGAGTGGGTCTTAAAATGAACATGGACAAAACCAAAATCATGTTGAATAACATGAATTAAGAAAAACGAAAATTTTATCAGCCTAGGGTAATTTACGAACAGTCACAGCGACTTGATTCGCTGCGTGGCGTCGCGTAACCGTCCCCGGAAATGTCGATATACGTCACCTTTCGGCCAAAAGTCCTCTTTTAAGAAGGCTTTAATGTTATGGCACGATTGCAACCTTTCGAGTCCAGTTGGTCTTCACTATCAAATACTCCACGACTTCCTCAATCTTCGTGGAGTAATGCAGACGATGTCACAAACTAATTTGGTAAGCTCACAAGAAAATATATAGTAACCTCGTTAGTGAATGAGCTACCCCCACAGCTGATCATATCTAAAGACCAACTTAAAAATGTTCCTAGAAAACACTACCTTTCATTGTGTCCATAGCTAATTTTGTATCTATGGACAATAGCAATTTTCCATAGGTGTAAAATGTGTTTTCTGTAAATTCACTTCCCTTTTATAAACGTTACTTTATAATTGAAAATTGAAATTCAGAGAAGCATGCAACACATCTGCTAAAAGTGAATGCACTGATTGCAGATAAAATAGAAAAAATAAAAAACTTTATAATAAAAATCGTTATAGTGTTTTCGTAAAACGAGAACAATTGCCGACAAACTGTTTTGCAGTTTGGCAGACTTTTTACACGTTGTTGTTATACAGAATAAATAAATTTAAAAAAAAATTACATCTGTGTCGTAGGCATAGCAGGACGCAGCAGCATGTTGGGTCCACTCGGTGCGGTATCGCACTGGTTATGGGAACAGGGCTTCTTTTTCTTCTTTTCCACTGTAATGAAACCCTCTTCGTCCACTTGGCGCTTTCTTGGCAAAGAGCTACGGATCGCAGTCAAGTTAGTTTAGCAGCCGTGTAACGTCGCCGTGATCGAATGTGACCGGGGGCAGTTTACTCAGCTCCTTCGCCACGAAATCTGGCACGTCGTCCGGGTCAGTCTTCTTCAACATTTCAATGACATCTTGCAGGACTCCTCTCAGTTCTCTGCGGTGAGACGCCATCTGGTCCTTTTCTCCAAGTGACTTGAACAGTAACAGTTTACCACTGTTGATGTCGTTCTTCTTGAAATTGGACATGGCAATGGCATATCTACAGAATGCTCACCTCGTCCATGTAGTCAATAGCATAGACTAGGAATGCCAGCAATTCATCACTCACACACTCACTTCTCTTATGCGCACCAAACATCAGATCGATGGAGATCCCGTGACCGTCATTTTATAATATCTGAAACTTTTTCTGCGGAAGTAGGTATTGAGACATTACATGGGATAGTATGATGATTCACGTCCTCTACTGCCAGACACTTTGTGTGGTGGAAGCCCCCCGTCAACCTTTAAAATATGTTAAATTGTAAGGCATGATCGTACATGGGTTATTCTCGGATACCCCTGGACATGAGTAATCATTATTTTATGATGACACTATTTGGGCCACCCGTGCAGTTTAAGATAAAAACTGAACTGTAATGTTATTCTGTTTATATAATTATTATATATGTTAGAATTGTTTAATGCCAGTGTCCCATGTCTAAGGCAGGTGACGTGACCTTAAAATAACCAATCGGATTGCGATTGTCACTCCCCGCGCACCCCGTTCCTACCGCTAAATTTGGTGAACTCGCTCGAATACAAACAAAATGTTCAACTTGCGGAATGGAGGCGTTTATCTGTGGCAGTTAAAAACCACGGTAAACAAAGTAGAAACTTCAAAGTATTAATTATACATTATTCGTCAAACACTGCGTCCAAAGTTAGACATTCTTTTTCATGAATATGACTAGGGTAGAATATAAAAGACACCTGTTAAAAGAAATATACATACTTGAGTGTTTTCTCCATAGCCATTTCTTTGACAGATTTGTCAACAATAGTTTTAACCTCTTCTTCGTACTTGTGTAGGTTTAGTGCGAGTAAGTCGGCCAGTGTTGTCTCGTCATCAATTTCGAACTTCACCTGCAGTTATGGAGGAATTTTATTAAATAAGTGAAGTAAATCTTTATAGTAATTAAAGTAGGAATTCTCTTTTGATTATACAGCCTGGTTGCTTGAAACTCATCAGGTAAAATTTAGAGCCATAATGAAAACACGATACCGAACAAAATACTAAATTACTTCTACCAATAAAACCGATTGTTTGTTTGATTCCGTTTTTTTTTTGGCACCGACTTCTGAAGCTCAACTTGAGCTTCAGAAGTCGGTTTTTTCACTTTTTGGTGTTGTTGAAGTCGATTTTATCTTTTGCAAAAAAGTTTTTTATTTTTCCATATTTTTTGTAATATCCTATACAAATAATTGCGCGCTGCTTCAATGAGACAGCGATGTTTCGGAGCAAACGAAAATCATCGATGTATACATTTTTTTGATTTTTCAAAAACCTGGGATATCCTTACCTAGTACCTTTTGAAACAAAAAAAGAATTTTCCAAATTGGTTAAGGCGTTTTCCAGTAATCGGTGAACATGTATAAAAAAAATATAATAAAGATAAAGACGCAACACCGAGTCAATCAATCGTCTTCATATAAGATTTACCAAATTTTCTAAAATTTAAATACATAATATTATAACATACATATTATACCGGAAGATTTGACCGATACCACCGTTTATTTTAATCGAAATTATAATACAAAACACCTAAATGAAAAACAAATTAAACAGAAAACCAAAGAAAAAAATCACAACATGGAATTATCACAACATGGAATTGACACAATATGACATAATATCTGTCAAAAAAAAATTGGGAGATACGAATATATATATGAAGATAAATGTTGAACAGAGCAGCAGCAAGACGCGCACGCCTATCGCCTCCGGACCCGTCGCTCAGCTCCGCCTTGCCCCCGCCGGAATCCAGGCCCGTCGTGAGTGCTGTGACATCGGCCGTGGTAGTTGCGTCGAGCTCGACCGACGAGTATTTCTCTCCGCCCACGACGCCACCACCTGTTCGTCGACGGGGAGGACGCCGTCTGCCGGACGGTTTAGGACCTCGAGGCCGAGGAGTGTGCAGCGCATGCGATGGACGCAATCCATCAATGAAAACGTCATGCGCTCATACTATGGGGCTACAGAGGGAGGAAACAACCTGACCGCGTACGTTCGGGTGCTCTCTCTGTTTCAGGTGCTTGAGCCAGCTGTCAACGTGTCGGCACAACGATTATCGGATCAGGTGCGAGTCATCCAGCGTAATCGTATGTTGGATCACACTGTACTTGATCGCCTGCGAACTGAAATGTAGAGTAGCCATGTCATTATCCCGTCGGCGCAGGCTGTGGTACTACCACAGTCTAGCACAATACCTAATCGTGATAACGACGTGAGTAATGACATGGTTACTAATGTAAGTACCCAGTGCAATGAGGAAATGAGGAGTGCTTTGGAGGGTGCGATTCGAGAATATCGGTTCATGCAACCCGAACTTAGACCAAGCATACCTTGTTTGCCCATGCATAACAAAAATAGGGCGCTGGTGGCTGTTCTGGATTCGCAGTTGTCAAACTATTTTGACAACTGCGAAGACCTCACCGATGCTCACTCAATCCTGTATTGTGCGGCTGTAGCGGCATGTCGTGTAGCTCGTGTCAAATTTTCTGATGACAGAGCTACAAGACCTAAACCAGCCGTACCGCCATGGCAATACAGGATTGAACGACGTATTGGTAGAGCCAGAGCACTCATCGGCAAACTGATCTGCTTCAGGGAGGGCAATACTCGCCCTAGAGTGATGAGTTGTGAGCGGCGGGCATTCTCGGGGACTGATATCAGTCCTCGAGACTGGAGGATTCAGGTCTAGGCTATCGGTTGAGGAGAGGAGGTCAAGTTATATCTCAGTTCCTTTACATGGATGACCTGAAACTCTTTGCTCCCAACGATTTGCAACTAATGGAGCTACTGAAGGTAACTGAAACTTTCAGTAGCACCATCAGGATGGAATTTGGTTTGGACAAATGTGCGGTCATGCACGTAAAGCGAGGTGAGATTGTGGAATCTGTGGGAACCCAGCTCTCGGATTCCATGCCTCCTTGCCGGATTGCCGCCATGGGATCTGGAGGCGATCTCTTTGAGGAGTGGCTAGAGAGGCGCCACGGCGCCCTCACCTTCCGCCTGACGCAGGTCCTCACCGGACACGGTTGTTTCGGGAGGTTCCTGCACCGAATCGGGCGGGAGGAAACGCCCGGGTGTTTCCATTGTGTACATCAAACGTGTCCTTATTAAAAAAGTATATTACAAAATCAAGAATTACGTTGAAGATAAAGAAGTTCCTTCTGCGCATGCGGCTTCCCTGGTCATAAACGCTGGTCATAAGCTCATAAACGGCACAAATATGTCTAACTATTCTGAATCTCATTTTTTCTTTTCTTTCGAATTAGATTTTTGCAATAGTTTACAAATCATTTGTACATCTTTTGCTCAGAATAGTAGTCACTTGTTTAATTTAGTATTTTACAATATTTTCTTACCATTGTATAGATTATTTTTTATCGATTGTGAATGTGTAAACATTGTAAGCTTTTTAGATTCCCAGCTGCTTGTTAACTTTTTATTTTGTTCTACATTTTTTGTGTAGTCAGCAACGACTTATTGTCGGGCCTACGCTGTCCCCCCATACTGCTGTAAGTGCTGTATCCATGATAATGTTGTAATACCAAATGATGAGTGAGTTTCTTGCCGGTTCTTCTCCATAGGAAACTACCAACCCGAACTACCTTTTTGTAAAATAAAATATTTTGAAAATTAAACTTATGAATGCGGATTTTAGTTTAAAGAAAATATTCCGTCTAAATGTTCCCCGTCGCACCATACACACTCCTGGAATCTGTCTACCCTATTCCACGCAACGCGCTGGAGAAGTGATCGCGGCATGTTGTTTATTTCCCGAACGATATTTTCTTTCAGTTCAGCAATGTTTACTGGATTTGTTGAATAAAATTTACTCTTGAGGTATTCCTATAGAAAAAATTGCATAGGGGTGAGATCTGGCGACCTGGTGGTCAAGAGCTGTCTCCGAAACGGCTGATAAGCCGTTAGTTTGGGAAAAATCCTCGCAACAAAGCCATGGAGTCTCTAGCAGTATGGCAGTATGTGGCATGGCGCCATCTTGCTTAAACTATGTGTGTGAAATGAAGGAAGGATGTTCTCTCAGTATTGGTAGAAAATAACCATTGATCATGCGCCGATAAGAATTTCCTCCCTCTTGGGCACCGACTGGCGCGGATTATCGCGCAAACTGTTAGCGACGAGTTCAATGTTGTTATCGCTTCTTGACGTTCGGCTGGGCCCTGGCCGCGGATTTTTTGCTGAACTGTTGCTCGGAACTTTCGCACCCACAACCGAATCAAATTTTCAATGGGCGCGTCACGTAACCGACGAATATTGTACCGTGAACAAAGTCACAGGATCTCCTAGTTTGGGAGTCAGGGTTTATCTGTATGACCTTTAATTCACTAAATTCATGTGATCTAGTTTTTAAGCAATGTTGAAGGTTTTTGTATAAATAAAGTTTTTTTTTTTTTCAATTTTGATACTTTATAATGGTTAATTAAATACTAAATAATGGTCAAGTAGATAGCTAATAAGTGTTGTTACTTAATAATTATTGAACTTCAAAATAAAACAACTTAATAAACAACTTATAATCTACGACGAGCAACAACATAAGAATCATTTGCCATGAAAACGCTTCGATTTCGAACGCACGTTGTTCACCAGTCCACTGCGACATTGTGATTAAATAACCCTCACGAATGATAAATTAAACGCGGCCCCTCCGCTCTATGGTATAAGCACAGTTCGAAATTTAAATTCTAACTCTGCCACCGGACACGCTCGCACGTCTCGCGTGGAAGCGTGGCAGTCGAGTTTGAGCACTCGTCGAGTGAAGATGTGTTAATTGTACTCAGAACAGTGTAATTATTGTTAATAAAGTGATTATAAAGTTATACAGACTTTGATTTTCTCTGCAACCGTATAGTGGATTACAATGGTAAATAATAATGTACTCATTGAATTAGTGGATTCCTTGCCCATCCACCTGAACCCGTCTTTTTTTACTTGCCCTCTATAGTAATGCAACAATTTTGTAGTGGCAAGGCGACAAGTTTCATTATGCGAAAGCCAATAAAAAAATGTCAAAAATCACTAAAATGACACCCATTATAGAAAATCCGGAAATTGCAACCTTCATCAGGTCATCGGTCCACCTAGTGGGAGGCCTTCCAACGCAGCGTCTTCCGGTTCGCGGTCGCCACTCCAGAACTTTTCGGCCCCATCGGCCATCCGTTCTGCGAGCAATGTGCCCTGCCCACTGCCACTTCAGTTTGGCTATTCTTCGGGCTACGTCGGTTACCTTGGTTCTCTTGCGGATGTCCTCATTTCTGATTCGATCACGCAAAGAAACTCCGAGCATAGCCCTCTCCATTGCCCTTTGGGTGACTTTAAGCCTTCTGATAAGGCCCATTGTGAGCGACCACGTTTCGGTCCCGTATGTAATCACTGGCAACACACACTGGTCATAGACCTTCGTCTTGAGACACTGCGGTAAGTTGGACGAGAAGATACCCCGCAACTTCCCGAACGCTGCCCTGCCGAGTCGGATTCGACGATTGACCTCTTTCTCGAAGTTAGACCTACCTAACTGGATCGTTTGTCCAAGGTAGACATAATCGTCTACAACTTCGAGTGTAGAGTCTCCGATCTTGATAAGAGTGGGTGTTACATGGGTATTCAACATGATTTTGGTTTTGTCCATGTTCATTTTAAGACCCACTTTTTCGGAAGCTCTACTAAGGTCATCGAGCATTGTACTGAGGTCCTCCATGGTCTCAGCCATGACCACTATATCGTCGGCAAACTGATGGTGAGAGATGTACTCGCCATTGACGTTGATGCCTAGCCAAGTGTATTACGCCAAATAAATTTCGGAGCATCAAGATTCTGTCAGATAGAGGGAACCCCAATTCTAATTTTAGCAATAAAATAAAAATAATAAAATAATAATAATAATAAAATCGGAAAACAAACAAATCTGATTTACAAGTTTCGGTAAAATAAATTTCGTGATTTTTAATAATAGATATTATAATTCTTAGGTATTATGAAATTCGGACTTTTGAAAATTGAACATCGAAATTAGGAATAAAATATTTCGGAGTATTTGGGTGTTCCCGTTTTCTACATCTACATCAACAGCTATAACTTCTAATGATTTAAATTCAAAAATAAAAAAATAAAAAATAAAACAAAAGAAAAATATACAACATGTTTTTTGTTTTATTTTTTCGCAAATGAAGAACTTTACCTTAGTTGCCATCATCAGTTCTAGCCAATGCCTATCCTTGATGGCTGGATTCTGTAGATCGGTGACGGCTTTTAATGATGTCATCAAGTTCTTTATTGTGGATTCTATTGTGATGTAGGGCTCCCTGTGATAAAAGTTTACTGTAGAGATAACATGTACCTACGGAAAATACGCTTTGGACACGGATTTGCGGATACCACGCCTACATAAGACAGTAAAAAAAATCGAATTGCAATTATTTATTTATAAATCATTGGCGACAGACATCTACTAGACTACTAGACTAGCCTTCCCCAAGCAACACCTCAACGAACTAGTTTATGCTTGCATGGAATTTTCCAGTTATCCTTTTGCATGTCGATTTTAGTGTTACAAAGTTAACTTGATCTCCTTCTGCAAACATTTAAACGTTAAGCTAACCATGTTCTCATATCCTTGTCCAGCTGTCTCAGATCCTTGGTAAACCGCTTGCACTCCTGGTCCATGCCATCAGCATCAATCTTCTTCCATGGGGACTTCTTCCAGAACTCGATTGTGCCCATAACCAAGTAGTAGTAGTCCCATAATTGCTGTTATATAAAATAAAAGCTTTAATTTAAAGCGTGTTCATTGTAAAACAAAATTTAGCAACAATGTTTCAGTAAAATATTTTTATGTTGCTGGCAACATTCAATGTTCCAGTGTTGCTGTAAACATGATGTTCTGTATTCACAAAAACAAGCAGTGTTTGAGTTCATACAAACCCCTTGTTCATACCTTAGCAAGTTTGAGTTCGCGCCTGCATTGTTTCAGACTCTTCTCGTCAGGAGGCTGGATGTCGAACAGGGCAGATGATGTCTTCAGCTCGTCTAGTATTGCTTCAAATCCTAATAGTTCCTGGTGGACCTTGTCTATGCTCCTGTATGGCTCTTTGCATGTTTCGAGGAACAACTAAGGAAAGATTAAACGGATAGAAAACAAGCACAATATATTATATTTTGGGTGTTTTCACGACATAGTCATATTTTCTTCAAGAGATGTTCATAATACTTTAAAAAGGGATTTGTACGATAAAATGTTTTTTTTCTTAATCACTCTATTCTTTTTTTTCAACTTATGGAAAATTATTTTCTACTTTTCAGTTCGGCTAGTTACAAAAGCGTGTTTTTTTAAACTATTATTTGTTTACTACTTTTATGTTCGGCTGGCTACAAAAGCGTGTTTTTTAGTGCTTCTTTTTTTTTCAAAAGATGCCGCTTGAATTTTTTTTAACATCCTATTGAACAATATAAAATATATTTTTTTTTTTTGTGGAATTACATAAGTTTAAAATTATAAAATCGAAACTTCTTTTAAAATAGTCAAATTTGGAGATTTTATCAATTTGTTCGTTGAAACTGGCATCGCCAGCTTTTGCCGCGGGGAGGAGAGGAGGGGGGGGACAGAAGAGTGCGAATAGAAACGGATTTGTGATTTGTGTTAAGTTCAACTCATCTTCAAAAACAACCTGTTAACACCTCGGTGACCTCGCGCTGGCTACATTTTTTTCCGTACTTGACGTACGTAGGCATGCTATAATTTCCTATTAATTTATATCAGCCTCTGTCTATAGCGGTCGATCATGCGAAATTCCAATAGGAGTCGATCCAAAGGCGGAAAAAAGGAGCCATTCTGATAAAAGTTTTATCGCGGGGTGGAAATACGAACCACGCAAGTTTGGGTAAAAAAAAGTAAGTTTGTAGCGGTAGTACCAGTAGCCTGAAAAATGTTTTAGTTTGAGAGTGATTCTACTGTACGCTACAATTGTGGTACGTTTGTGGTATCAGGCAGGAAAAGTTATAACTTTTAAAATTCCTGAGCTTCTAGGGGGGGCAGGCGCAAACCCCCCTGCAGATATGTAAAAAATCGTTAATCCTGAAGATTAACTTATTAAATTGTCATCGGTGCTTGATAAGTGTGCGAAATTTCAATTGAATCCGACGTTTTGAAGTGGGTGAAAAACACCTTCAAAAATTCAATTGTGAAGGACGGCACGGTTGACATATGTCGGACATGCCACCGTCCAGGCGAATCAATCCGTCACATTATCGCCGGGTGTTCTCGTCTGGCTAATGATAGAGTACTTGCATAGACACCACCTTGTAGCCGGGATTAACATCATCAGCAACTAGCTCTAAAATACAGAATTGGAATCGAAAGTGCCGTACTGTAGGTATGTGCCCGACCGAAATCACATTGTACTGGGATCAGTCCATTATCACTGACAGGACTATTGTAATATACTGCCGATATGAAACAATCGTTGAGGGAGCGCTTCTTTGGCCGCCTGAATAAGGTACTAGGTAGTTTTTTGTCAGGTGGAAACAAGGTGCGCGCCTTCAACGGTTGGGTCATGTCGGTTTTGATGTATTCTTTCGGCATACTCAAATAGACTCAGACGGAACTTAATGCCCTGGATAGGAGGGTCCGTTCATTGCTGACCGCAAATCGAATGCATCACCCACGGTCGTCAGAGATGAGATTGTATATCCCGCGGAAGTGCGGAGGTCGTGGCTTCTTAAATGCTAAGACCCTGCACAACCGTGAGGTATGCAGTCTCAGGAAATACTTCCTAAAAGCCGACGTGGGGATGCACTGAGATGTGGTCTCAGTGGACAAGGGCATCACCCCGCTCTCCCTGGCTAACGAGAACTGGCGCAAACCACACCCAGCAATCGCAACCAGTGTCTAATACACAGACACTAATGATCACAAGAAGGTATGGCAGGGCACTTTTACCGGGCCCTACATGGACCCGATGTAGGCTTCACAGCGTCCGTATCTTGGCTGCGCTTCGGTGACCTATTCGGGGAAACCAAAGGTTTTGTCTGTGCAATAATGGACGAAATTATGATGACGAATAACTACCGGAAAAACATTGTGAAGGATGGCATGGTTGACATATGTTGGGCATGCCACCGTCCGGGAGAATCGATCCGGCACATTATTTCTGGTTGTTCTGGTCTGGCTAACGGAGGGTACTTGCATAGAGACAACCTCGTTGCCAGGATTATCCACCAGCAACTTGCTTTGAAGTACAAACTTGCCAAATCAGAAGTGCCATACTATAAGTATGCGCCCGATCCAGTTCTCGATGATGGTAATATCACGTTGTATTGGGATCGATCTATCGTCACTGACAGGACTATTGTTGCCAATAAGCCTGGCATTTTATTTCCTCATACGCAATGTATCGTTACCATGGCAAAACGCACGTAGCGAACGGCAAGCGCGACGACGAATTCGATAAACTCTGTAGTTAGTTTTACTGACTGTTACTCAAGTAATGACCCAGAAATAGCTTATAATACTTTTTACGATCTACTTAAATTTTTTTATGATTTTTGTTTTCCGATAATACGAGTAAAAATATCAATTTCTAAGAAGCCAAAATGGCTAAGCAGGGGAATAAGATTATGCGCAACAATAAAACGTCAATTGCTATGGAAGTATAGACTAACGTCAAATCCGAAAAACAAAATACACTTTAAAGAATATACAAAAAGACAATACAATCACGGAAGGTATCCCGTAAGTGACAGTATAAGTTTAGTTGTAAACCGTGAAAGCTTAAAACAGAGAATCACAAAACAATTAGTACATTCATTCAGCGACCAACAAAGGTTCGTACAGACAGATCTACTAGCAGCTCTTTTTAACATTTTAAGGAATGCAATGACAGGACTGGATAACAAGCAACATATTACTGCCATTTTTATGGACATGTCAAAGGCCTTTGATCACGTGAATTATCAAATATTCTTGAACAAATTAGAAAAATAAGGAGTTAGAGGTACACACACACTAAATCACACCACACTAAATCACACACTAAATCTTATAAAATCGTATTTATCAAACAAATTTCAAGTATCACAAATAACAAAAATAACAAATGATAAAAAGTTGGAACAAACATATATGTCAGATCCCAGAACTCATCTGTATGGAGTGCTCCAAGGAAGTATTCTTGGACCTCTTTTGTTTATTATCTACATAAACATAACAGAGTATGCTTTTAAGGCATATAAAAGTGTGTCAGAAGTATTTGTGGGCTTAAACATATCGAATCATGTAGAACAGAGTTTACAAGATTACACATTTTGACTTTACATTCACTATTCATTTCTGAAGCAGAAGTATTGATAAAACGCGATTTAAATAATTATAACACATTGAGTTGTGCACGGTATAAAAATGTATTAAGCGGAATTAAGTGTAGGACAGTTAAGTTTAAAACGAGTATATTTGGGATTGGAGTAAAAATTTATAACAAACTTCCAAATTATGTAAAAAACAGTGTATGTGTAACCTTACATAGTTTTAAAATAAACTATAGGAATTTTTGATAAGTAAAGCCTACTATTCAATCAATTACTTTTTTAATGACATAAATACTGGTGACTACACCTTTAGATAAGCTATGTCAATGTCGCAATGAGTAATTTAATTTTGTATGACATCAATGAATAATTTAATTTGAATGAAATCAATTAATAATTTAATTTGTATGACATCAATGTACCTATTACTTATTTTTTTATTTTATTTCTTTATCTGACTTTGAATGTGACGTTGAATTGTGAATGAGCAACTATATTAATGCATACCGAATGATGGACTTAGAACAAATAATGGTTTAATCATAGATAAATATGGAACCTGTGTTAAATATTGTACACGGTATGTTACAGCGATCCTTTATAATAATCAAAAGAACTAATAATTCACCTGTGACAAACAATAAATGAATTTGAATTTAATTCCTTGCATAATCAAATCAGAAATGAGGGCATCCGCAAGAGAACCAAGGTTAGCGACGTAGCCCGAAGAATTGCCAAACTGTGGCAATGGGCAGGGCACATTGGTCACAGAACGGATGGCCGATGGGGCCGAAAAGTTCTGGAGTGGTGACCGCGAACCGGAAGACGTTGCTTTGGAAGACCTCCCACTACGTGGACCGATGACCTGGTGAAGGTTGCAGGGATCCGTTGGATGCGAGTCGCACGGGACCGGTCAATGTGGCGACACTGGGGAGGCCTTGTGACTGGGACTGTACCTACTTTTCATTGTTGTCTTTGTTTCGACAATTCAAAATTGCCTGTAACTGGCTTATTTAAAATAAATGCTTTGATTTTGATTTTTATTTTGAACTTGGGGGAGGCCTATGTCCAGCAGTGGATGTCTTTCGGCTGAAATGATTATAAGTGAGTTGGCGTCAATAGTGATTTTGTTCGACGTTTTGTTGATTACTACTAACTATTTGCATACTGTGTTACGTATTTTATTAAAAACTAAATGTTTCTTTTAGTTTGCCGTCTGTCAATACTTCCTAGAATTTGATCCCTATTAGCGACACTATCGAATGGTGTAATAATAGTGTTTTTTTTTTTCAAAATCAACGGGTTCGCGTCTTGGCTAGGAATATCTTCCAAAAATCTAATGATGTAGTTTTAGTTTTCATCAAAATTGAGCTCGAGACTGCTTTCAGTATTTTCTTTATAGTTTCGGATTTGTCCATCCACGCCCACTTCAAAAATTCACCCTGTATATTTTAATAAGAAAACAGATGTACATAAATAATATTAACTGATCTATTTATGACAACCCTGTGGTAGGGAAAAAAGATAGACAATACAACAGTTTCTAGTTCTTAAGCTTTGTAGTTTCAATCAATATTGATTTCGTTTGGGAAATAATGATTTTCTCTTTAATTTTTTTAAATCGATAAAAGTTTTTTTCGTAAAAGTTACACTTGACTTAATTTCATCAGGTAACTGGTTAGCCATTCGCAATTATGTTTATTCTTTTATTAAGATTTAAAAAAAAGTATTTTTCATTCGGTAAGCAGATAGGTAAAGGTCAATCTTAGGCGGGCGGCTCTCAGAATATATTGAATAGTGTGAAGGTCAACATTACTTCTTTATCCTTAAACTGTTCCCTGTACATATTGAGGCGCAGGTTGATCAGCGCCACCCGCTTGGCGATGAGGGCTGCCTGTGCGGCCTGTAGAGGTGCCACGTTGTTCTTTACCACCGTCGCTAGTTTCACCAAGTTGCGCCATTTCTCGGGCAAGAAGTCCAGCTAAACAACCAAGGAAAACGTTTGAAAAAAAAATCATAATTTAGAGCCAACCACATTAAACAGCGTGCAATACCTGTCAGTATAATTATTTCTTTGGTTAAGATGTGCTGCGTCCAGTTTATTAGAGAAATTCGCCCTTACAGAAATCTAGACTAACATTATAAAGCTGAAGAGTTTCTTTAGTTGAACGCGAAAATCTCAGAAACAAAAACCCATGGTTCGAATTGATTATTTTAGTGTTGGATAGCCCATTTATCGAGGAAGGCTATAGGCTATACAATATCACGCTACAACCAATAGGAGCGAAGCATCAATTAAAAATGTTGCAAAAACGGGGAAAATAGTATTCAATTTCACGCGGACAACGGTCGCAGGTAACAGCTAGTATCCGACAAAGTCGTCATTCCCTCACACATTCGTTAATATTTAGCTAAGCTTTATCTTTATTCCATCTGATCTCACCTACCCCGCTAGTAATTATGAATGGAATATGGAATATTTTAAATGTAGCACTGATGAAATGTGTGCCGATTTAAGTATTACGTAAGCACCAAAGTGATTGTTACGGGTAGTCAGTGGCCCGAAAATCTGACAACCAGTCTTACCAAGGGGTATCGTATTACCCAGGCTAGGCAAATGATGATGATAACGTTAGCAAAGGAGCTTTGCTTACTTTTGTTAACAAGGGGAAGGGGGTTAAAGATTACAAAAGTTTACTTACTTGAATGGCCTGTTTGATGAAATATTGACCATAATAGAGAAGTATGGAAGAAGAAGCTACGCCGACCCCAAATAAAATGGCATAAAAGCAGGAGAATGATGATCATTGAATGCTTTCTAGGCAAGGTACACTCAGCCTCAAAAAGATGTAAACACGGACAAGGCGCTATTTCAATGTTAACAACCTTTGTTCCGTACCATTGTATCCAAGGTATAGGTACCCAAAGGACGGCCGGTAACGGCGAAGGAAGGGAGGAGATCCGCGGCAAGGGGAGAGGCCTCTGCCACCGAGAGGTCGGCGCGGCTTGCCGAGGAGGGGCGACACCCGGGAGTGGCCGGTCGCGGGGTGGCCCGTTCGGGCTCCTCTGGCGACGAGGCGGGTGCAGACGGCGGCTCCGAGGCGGAGCGTAAGGCCGGTTTCGCGAAGGAGGTTGAGGCGGCGCTGAGGGCTGTCTCATATAAACAGAAGCCCTCCACCAGGCATAATAAGGCCATGCCCGCAGCGATCGCCTCCATCATGGCGTCAGCGGAGGCCAGATATGGGGGGCCCCCGTCAGACGAAGTGGCCAAACTGCGGGCGGAGGTCGCTCGCCTGACGGCTGCCACGGAGCTTCTCCAAGAGGAGAACAGTAAGCTCCGAGCAGACTACTTGGCCGGTCTGCGCGAGGCCGGCTCCCGCAAGGCGCCCCAAAATGGGGGCCAGCAGCGACCAAGCCAGACCGTGCCGGTTGAGAACCAGGTCCTGAACCTGGTTCGGCAGGAGCTTGCCATTTACAAGGGGTACAGAGCGGCGAAGACCGCCCTCCAAGAGGGTGTCCGGCGGGCCAAGAACCTGGCCCGCAAGGAGATGCTGTAGTCTCTGAACGGAGATCCGTGGGGGCGCCCTTACAAGATGGTGCGGGACAAACTCCGCACCCGGGCCCCCCCGCTGACGCAGAGTCTCGGGCCTGAGCTCGTGGAGGACGTGGTGAGCGCTCTGTTCCCTTCGCGAGGGAGGCATCCTCCCCCGCCTATGGCTCCGCCACCGCTTGCGGTGCCGGAAGCGGACCACACCGATGACGACGTTCCGGAGGTGACTGGGGTAGACCTGAGAGTGGCGGTACGCAGGCTGAAGGCCAGAAATACCGCCCCGGGACCCGATGGCTTGCCTGGCAAAGCCTGGGTCCTGGCCTCTGAGGTTCTCGGGCCCCGACTGGAAGGACTTCTAAGCTCATGCTTGGAGAGAGGCCAGTTCCCGCTTCGTTAGAAGACGGGGAAGCTGGTCCTCATCCGGAAGCCAGGGCGCCCTGCGGACTCTCCGTCCGCATACCGGCCCATCGCGTTGCTCGACGAGGTGAGCAAGCTCTTTGAAAGAGTTATTGCTAACCGCCTCGCCGGGCACCTCGCGGGGATGGGGCCGGATCTTGCGGAACACCAGTTTCGTTTCCGCAAGGGGCGCTCGACGGTGGACGCCATCATGCGCGTGAGAGCCCTCACGACGGGGGACGCGGTTTCCCGGGGCGGGGTCGTCGTGGTGGTGTCTCTTGACATCGGGTCGACGCTGAAGTACCTGGAACTCGTCCTCGACAGCCAGTGGAACTTCGTGGAGCATTTCCGACGTTTGGCCCCCAAACCGGAACGGACGGGGGCTGCCTTCAAGCGGCTCCTGCCCAACCTGGGGGGTCCAAACGCCCCCTGCCGGAGGCTCTACGCGGGGGTCGTGCGGTCCATGGCCCTTTACGGGACCCCGGTGTGGGCGCGTTCTCTGAGGCGGCAAGCCGCCCGCTACCTGAACGCGCCCCAAAAGAGGATAGCCCTAAGGCTAGTCCGGGGGTACCCCGCACGATCTCCGGTGAGGCGGCGAGCCTCCTTGCCGGATTTCCGCCATGGGATCTGGAGGCGATTGTCCTCGCGCGCCTTCACGAATGGCGCGCGGAGGCACTACGTCGGGAGGAAACTCCGCTGCCGCGGCAAATCGCCGCTCAGCGGACAGACCTCCGGCGCGATCTCATGGTGACATGGAGAGAGCGACTGTCGCAACCCCGTGCAGGGCACACCACCATAGTGGCGATAAGTCCCCTCTTTGAGGAGTGGCTAGAGAGGCGCCACGGCGCCCTCCTTCACCTTCCGCCTGACGCAGGTCCTCGCCGGACACGGTTGTTTCGGGAGGTTCCTGCACCGAATCGGGCGGGAGGAAACGCCCGGGTGTTTCCATTGTGAGGATCGTCCGGAGGACACGGTGCAGCACACTGTGGAGGCCTGCCCCGCTTGGGCGGAGCAGCGCCGTGTCCTCGTTGAGGCGATTGGCGGCGGCGACCTCTCGCGCCTGGCCCTGGTTCAAGCCATGGTCCGGAGCGAGAGGGAATGGGAAGCCGTCACCTCCTTCTGCGAAGCAGGCGGGACGTGAGAGGGAAAGAGCCTCACGTCCCAGCCGCCGCGGGAGACGCTCTGGGCGTCGGGGTCACGTGGTGGCCCCCGGCCACCGTAGGCGCGGGCCTGTGGACGGCGAGTTATGGGCTAGCTCGCCGTCCAGCCGTCTTATGACGACAGGCCGCGTCGACGGCGCGTTCGTATTCCACGCGCGCCTCAAAGAGATGTCAGCAACCACGTAGGGGTCCGCACGGGCCGATGCCTGCCAGGGCGCGGGAATGTTCGAAAGAGATACCGCGGCCCTGGAACACAAAGGGCAAAGAAGGAACATGGATGGGTTTTAGTCAGTACAAGTCTGACACTCCCTTCCGCTCAGCCCAGAGCGGAGGGGGTCATTTGATGATTTCCCATCATAAAAAAAAAAAAAGGTCTTCATCATCATCATCATCATTTCAGCTGAAAGACGACCACTGCTGGACATAAGCCTCCCCCAAGTGTCGCCACATTGACCGGTCCCGTGCGACTCGCATCCAGCGGATCCCTGCAACCTTCACCAGGTCAGGTCATCGGTCCACCTAGTGGGAGGCCTTCCAACGCAGCGTCTTCCAGTTCGCGGTCGCCACTCCAAAACTTTTCGGCCCCATCGGCCATCCGTTCTGCGAGCAATGTGCCCTGCCCACTGCCACTTCAGTTTGGCTATTCTTCGGGCTACGTCGGTTACCTTGGTTCTCTTGCGGATGTCCTCATTTCTGATTCGATCACGCAAGGAAACTCCGAGCATAGCCCTCTCCATTGCCCTTTGGGTGACTTTAAGCCTTCTGATAAGGCCCATTGTGAGCGACCACGTTTCGGTCCCGTATGTAATCACTGGCAACACTCACTGGTCATAGACCTTCGTCTTGAGACACAGCGGTAAGTTGGACGAGAAGATACCCCGCAACTTCCCGAACGCTGCCCAGCCGAGTCGAATTCGACGATTGACCTCTTTCTCGAAGTTAGACCTACCTAACTGGATCGTTTGTCCAAGGTAGACATAATCGTCTACAACTTCGAGTGTAGAGTCTCCGATCTTGATAGGAGTGGGTGTTACATGGGTATTCAACTAAACTAAGTGTACAATGTATTTCACCAAAACAAAATAGTCGCGTGTTCCAAAACCTTCTATAAATGCCAGATACATTATTATCAAGACACCCAAAGACCAAAACCAAGTAAACATGCCAGATACATAATTATCGATACATTTTTACCTGTAATACAGGTGTTTCACTACCTACCACAGGCACCAGTGATTCACAACCTTGTATTTGCGTGTTTATGCCAATAAATAAATTATTATTATCTCCTTTATTTATCTTTATACTTACTTTAAATATTTTTAAACATTTCTTAAAAAAACCATATAAAAAACATTTAAAAATATAAAAAATAGTGGTCCGCCGGTAGCGGGAGCAGGGTCCAAGCTACCGGTGGTTAGGGCTCCAGAGACAGGAACCTCCTCACAATACGAGCCGTATCGAGGAGTACTGCCTTCTGAATCAGGCCCTTGATCCAACCGCCTAAGGAGAGCCTCGAAAGATGGTCGTCGAGGCTCTTGGCTATAAGGCCATTGGCCGTCACGACGATCGGCACAATGATAGCCGAGTTCACATTCCACATGTCGACAACCTCGTGTGCCAAGTCGAGATATTTTATTTGTTTCTCTTTCTCAGCTTTCACGAGGTTCTCGTCATGCGGGATGGTAACATCGACTATCATTACGCGGCGCGCTGATCGGTCTATCACTACTATGTCAGGCTTATTGGCGACAATAGTCCTGTCAGTAATGATAGACTGATCCCAGTACAGCGTGACATGGTCTTTCTCGAGAACTGGGTCGGGCACATACTTGTAGTACGGTACCTCAGATTCCACAAGTTTATATTTCAAGGCAAGTTGCTGGTGAATAATCCTGGCTACTTGGTTGTGCCTGTGCAAGTACTCGCCGTTAGCCAGACGAGAACAACCAGAAATAATATGTCTGATAGACTCACCCGGACGGTGGCATGCCCGACACACGTCAACCGTCCCGTCCTTCATAATATATTTCCGGTAGTTGTTCGTCAACATAACTTCGTCCATAATCGCACAGACAAAACCTTCAGTTTCTCCAAAGAGATCGCCGAAACGTAACCAGGACACGGACGCTAGAAAATCTACATCGGGCCCATGGAGAGCTCGGTAGAAGCGCCCGTGAAGCTCCTTGCCTTGCCATACTTCCTTGCGGTCATCGGTAGTAAGTACTTCAGGTTTGCGCCAGTTCTCTTTAGCCATGGACAGCGGGGTGAGTCCCTTGTCCACTGCGACCACATCTCGGTGCATACCCACCTCGACTTTTAAAAAATATTCTCTGAGACTGCATATCTCGCGGTTGTGAAGGGACTTCGCGTTTAAAAACCCTCGACCCCCGCACTTCCGCGGGATGTACAGCCTCATCACTGATGATCGTGGGTGATGCATCCGGTTTGCGGTAAGCAGTGTACGAACTCTCCTATCCAGGGCATCGAGTTCGGTCTGAGTCCATTTGAGTACGCCGAAAGAGTACATTAAAACCGGCATGACCCAACCGTTGAAGGCGCGCACCTTGTTTCCGCCTGAAAGAAGGCTATGTAATACCTTGTTCAGGCGTCCAAAGAAGCGCTCCTTCAACGATTGCTTCATGTCAGTTACGTTAATGCCTAACGCTTCCGACATACCCAAATACTTATAGCTTTCGGTTGAGGAAAGGGTTCTCAGGTGTATGGAATCCGAGAGCTGAATTCCCTCGGATTCCATAATCTCCCCTTGCTTTACATACATGACTGCACATTTGTCCACACCAAATTCCATCCTGATGGCGCTACTGAAAGTTTCAGTTACTTTCAGTAGCTCCATCAGTCGCAATTTGTTGGGGGCAAAGAGTTTCAGATCATCCATGTAAAGAAGGTGAGATATGACCTGACCACCTCTCCTCAACCGGTAGCCTAGACCTGAATCCTCCAGCAATGTGCTCAGAGGATTCAGGGCTAGACAGAACCAAAGTGGGCTCAGACTGTCGCCCTGGAATATTCCCCGTTTAATCCATACAGGTTCATCGTTCCCCTGGATCTGTCGACATCCTGGATATCGAAGGACCGTCCTCCATTGCCCCATACACGACTCAAGGAAGGCGCGTAGAGTTGCATCTATCTTGTACAACTCCAGCACCCTCATGAGCCATGTATGTGGCACCGAGTCGTAGGCCTTCTTATAATCTATCCAGCATGTAGACAGATCCTTGCGGGATCGACGAACCTGTTGGCTAATGGCCATGTCGATGAGGAGTAGCTCCTTAGTACCGCGGGACCCATTCCTACATCCATTTTGAGAGGCAGACATAATGGAGTTTTTGTCAATGTGTGTATTAATTTTAGCTCTCAAAATGGATGTAAGAAGTTTATAGACCGTAGACAAACACGTGATCGGTCTATAATTTTTGGGTTCCGCGGGACTACCTGACTTATGGAGCAGGTGGGTAACGCCTGTTGTTAAAAACTGCGGAAAGGACCCAGACTCTAAGGATGACTGAAATTGGGATGCCAGGCAAGTGTGTGAACTACTAAGCCATTTGAGCCAAAAGTTGTGCAGTCCGTCCGGTCCCGGTGACTTCCAGTTCGGTAACGGACGAACTGCTCTGGCTATATCTAAAGGTGTTATCAAAACTGGCTCCATTTCTGGGATAGGTTCACACACTCGTTCGACATCATGCATCCAGTCAGCCTCAGTATGACAGACGGGCACCGACCAGATGCTGCGCCAGAAAGAACTCGTGGTAGCATCATCCGGGCGGCACACGTCCGCCATATTTAGCTCGGGTCGCTCCCAAGTTCTGTATACCCACCTCTCATCGCTCTGGAACATGCGATTCTGTGAGTACCGATCAACCCGCCGCTTATACCTCCGAATACGGTTCGCCCATGCATAAACTTTCTGCTTCAGGAAGTCGATGCGCTCTGTGACACGGGACATGTATTCTTGAGGACTGATTCCAGTCCCCGAGAATGCCCGTCTCACATAGTTATTGATACACTCTATGACGAAAACAAAGTAAACATGCCAGATACATAATTATCGATACATCCTATGACCAAAACAAGGTAAACATGCCATCAGGGGCGTGCCGTCCATACAGGCTATTAGGCCTAGCCTACCCTACCAACAACGCCAAATGCATTTATTATAACTTTGTAATAAAATAATACAAAATATTAAAAAAAAACCTTAAAACTCCTGTTAGAACACTTATAGCAACTTGTCGCGCCCGTGTGACGTAACTCAAACTCACACTATACTTGACTATACTTGACTATACTGTAAGGTAAGTTCGTAGCTACAAATTGTCAATTCTGAGGCTAGACGTCAGAAAGCCTATAAAACAATATATTTCATTCATAATTTTACGCACACTGTTACATATTGCCGTGTGTAGGAACGGCACACATGTGTAGATTATGGGCGTAACTCCGTTCACTGTAGACGATCACCACGAGTTATGATTGGCTAGCTAGATTTATGAATGAAAGAATATTAGAGCAGTGTTCCCAATTTGTGAACATTTCCCCGTTTTGCGGGGAATTCGAGCAAAAGAGACAGACACGATAGTTTCCTTAATGACTACTAGAAAATAATTAAAAACTACATGAATTTTATTTTTCGCTTTGATTTTTGGGGAGTTTGGAAAAAAATTATGACAACGCCTGTCATAATTTTTTGACCGTTACTGTCGTCTGTCACTTATGTCAGAAAAAAATGTAGTAGCCATATTGTTTCATGTGACAAGCAAATTATACTCAATCATGAATGTTTTTATATCTAACTTAAGTTATAACTTATAACTCATTCGTTTTGAAACGTACATTCATGTAAATATTATTTGTTAAGTACATTTACACTTAAAGATGGTATTCTGTTGTGAAGTGTGTGGTGATTATGTGTGTTAGAAGTTAAAAGCAATAAGTTTTCGCAATTATCGTTTAATGATAAGATTCATGTGGTGTCTAAAGATGTATACCCGAATTACGAGAGTTAATCCAAAAATATGATAATTCACCTCGTACTCGTCATTTCAATCTTCAAAATATTATGCAACATTTAAGCTGGCTGTGTGGGTAAGCGCTTCTAATTTATACACAAATAAATTATATTGTTTTCCGTGCATTTTGTTTAATACCTGCCCACACGCCCAAGTGCCAAAATTGGGACCGGAACGAAAAAGCTTAACTGCTCAACGCCCAATTTTATTATTACTAATTTTTTTTTATTTTTTTGAAATTTTCTAACGAAGCGACATCCTTCGATCTTGTACTGATAGAAAGCCATTGAAATTTCTCATATTTTAGGCAGATGGCGTTGTTTCCAATCAGCTTAATTAAAATTTTATACGCTTTGGAAAAAGTTGAATTTTGAGTGAAATAATAGATGTTTATTTTTTCTGTGGTTGTGTTTTGAAGTGATAGTTGTAGGAGTTTGTTATTTGTTTGGTAAGTAATATTATATACCTTTTTGTTTCTGTTTTTACGGCCTTTCGAATGATACATGTGAATTTCGAATCGATTTGTAAATTGAATGATTAAATCAATAATTAGTTTATAATTTTGTCAGAAAAATATTTAAATTAATAAAAACGTGATATAACTATTAGGTAAATTGCTAGTTTGCACTTAGTCATTGTGAATTAAAAAAAAAAGCGTGATTAATAACAAACGATTTAGTACCAATTCATTCCATACCATTTAGTTAAAAGTTCGAAGTAGGTAATGATTTGCTTACGTAGTGTAGGTATTTGTTTTGACTAGAAATTTTAGTTCAAAACTTTGTGTGAAGAGTGGTCACTATTATGATGTTATTTGATGCCTACTAAGGCTATAATTTAGGTTCAAAAAAACATAGGGTCATCGCTTTAAATTTTGAAATAATACAAGTTTTATTATGTTTTGGCTTATAAAACACAAAGGCAGTTATTCAAAGTTACCAGCCTACCCTCCGAGGAGGACCACTGCACGCCACTGCATGCCATATACATAATGTTTTGCCACAAGTAATGCATGACTGCCTCGTTGGTCTAGAACAAGCGCGACTGCTGAGCATGAGGTCCTAGGTTCGATTCCCAAGTCGGGCAAAGTGTTATTGGGTTTTTCCATCAGGAATTTTTGCGTAGCAGCCACGGAGTCCAGATTTGTGCCCGGTTGATGGCAATAGGCTCCCTCCCTATTACTTGGGACTAAAACATAGCTGGCGAAATGTGGGCGTTTAACGATCAGGAACGTGTTTACCTTGTTTTGGTCAAAGGTTGTATCGATAATAATGAATCTGGCCTTTACAAAAGATTTTGATACACGTGACTATTTTGTTTTGGTGAAATACATTGTATGCTTAGTTTTGTACTTATCCCTTGGATTCAATATTACGGAGCAAAGGTTGTTAACAATGAAATGGGCGCCTTGTCCGTATTTACATATTTTTGAGGCTGACTGTACAACTCGTTTTTCGCCTTTTACCTTTTTTCCCTGATGTTACCCCGAAACTAAAAGCAGTATTAAGTAACAGTACATATTCATATCATACCTGGTCATAGGTTTCCTCGGGGAAGTCAACGCCATACTCCTTGAGTACATCAATGATATCTCTGAGTGGATCAAACATATGATCGGTATCAGCGTCAATCTTGGCGCGGACCTCGTTCAAGACCCCCATCACCTTCAGCAGACCCTCGTAGTCATCTTCTGTTAGTTCCACTTGTAACTCTTTAGTAGCATAAGCTATGAACTTCTCAAGATCGTCCAAGCTAAAAAGTTCAAGGGATTGATATACTTAGTAGAAATTGTGATCTAAACAACTGCCAACCACATCTAGAATGGTGTTGAGACAGTGGTCGAAGAAAATATCTTAGAAAAGTTTATAAATATGACATGATTAAATGATTAGTTTACGAGTTCAGCTTCTCCTTTATAATTAACAAACTTTTTAAAAACGGCCTCGTATTACTAAGAGATCTCGTCCAGCCATCTCCTGAACTTCTTCCACAAGGAATCCCCGGCGAGTTCTATGGTGAATGCCTCATCTCGATGTACGTGTTCACCATAGTAACTACAGTTGATGAGAACTTCAATTGATAGCTGCCTAAAGCAAACAGCGTCAATTCGTCTGCTGTCAGTCTAGAAAACTTATTGAATTAAGGCATGTCGGCTCCCATTGGCTCGAAAAAAGCTCTCCTCCTGTTGTAATTACTTGTGAGGCGTATGTTCTATCTACCGCAATTATGGTTCCATTGCAACAAACATTTAAAAAGGGCTTTAAAAGATTTCTAAACTTATGGTAATCGCTTCACAATGACAATAGCTTCGGATCATTTTTTTATGTTTCCCAGCACTTTCAGAAATCAATAAATGTATCAAAATGATGAATCATCGAACTTGTATAACTTGGTTCAGAGCAATCATATAACTTTTGCACCGTATTAACTATTGCTTCAAATGGCTAGTTCTAACAATACGTACCATTTTTATTGTTGGCTTTAAGAAAAGACCCAAAAATGTATGGAGTCAAAATGCCTTTTAAGTTTGTAGCACAAACAATGAAGGACTTTCATACAAACTTGCGAGAGCCCTTAGGCCTCCTTAATCCGGCCCTGTCTCAAAATCCGTTCTTAGTGGACGTCTACTAACAATAAACTACATCCCTGCCTATTTCATCTTTATACGACAAGCGGTTTTCTGACCCTGAGTCAGTTTGCTCTGAACGAATATGAAACTGAGATTGTACACTCCGCAGGCTATCCTAGATATGATACTAAACTATTTTAAACTTTAAATTAATTTTGCCAGTTTATACAAATAAACACCCACAAATCATTGAATTACTGAAATAAATCAAGTGACAGTGTGACACAAAACGCAATAATAAGAAGCTTCATAGGTATGATTGTATCCACAGGAAAGAACCAAGCGACTTTAAATTTATTTTAACTTATGACATCAAAATAACCCAGTGGTATCGGTCTATTTAATATTGATTACCTAATTCTCCTTTATAATAGAGTTAATAAAGTTGAAAAATATAATTAAGCATTTGCTTGACTTGAATCATTTAAACATAAATATAAATAAATAACACAATTCACCTTGTAAGCACGTGTTGCTTCAAATCTTGTTTAAAGAGGTTGCTCCATTTACATATAATATTCAGGATGGCTTGGTTAAGCCGCTTTAGGTCTAACTTCAACCAACCGTTAAGCAGAGTCTCGGCTGGCAACGCCGCGACTTCATCGTACATTGCGTTGTACTTGTCTATCTATAAACGTCCATAGAAATAAAAAAATAAAAAAATTAAGACGTTGACTCTCATAGGAGTTCTACACAGATGTTCTAAACATATTCTTGTTTTTATTTTACCCTTAGGAAAATGTCGTAAGGAAAGTTTTGAGAATTGGATGGCTATAAAAATAGGGGAGGATAATAATTCAAGCTTTTACTTATAACGGGACAAAAGCTACACCCCTGTGACAGACAGATGAACAGGGGCCCAAGTCTGCTATTTTTATAAATTCATAATGGTAATTCATAATTCATAATGGTCGATCATTGGTAGGTCAATGGTCTCGTAATAGAATTGTGTTATAATGACATTGTCGTATTGCCATTATTATAAAACCCGTTAGTATAAATGATTTTCGAAATACTGCTACTAAAGAACATTTATTCATGCCAGATTTCAATAATATATATTTTTACATATTATTTATTATTTATCAGATTACCATTCTACGACATTTCTTTCAGTGGAGTGTCAGTGGTTGGCCACTGTAAAGTCACAATGACGCCATTACATTAGTGGATTACCAAACTTGTCAAAATCCACAATTATGAAATCAATGATAGACCATTCTGACACAATTGTAATAGCAGACTTGAGTCCCAGGACAGCGGACCCTTAGTAATAGGGTCCGCTGTCCTGTTCATCAGTCTGTCACAGGGGTGTTACCCGTTAGCACCCATTGAAAACGGAACCCTAAAAATGTTAGATGAACTGAGAAATATGATATGACTACATAGGGAGACTACTTATTAGATGACGACTAACAGAGAAGTATGGATGAAGAATGAAGATTACTAGATTCCTGATCATACTGTAGTCATCGGTCCCCAAAATATGATAAGGATAGGAAACTATGCGTCAATCTTATTTATACAATTCCAAATTGACATTACCTGTGCCTGATACTGTTCTAGTGTAGGCTCTACCTCCGGCGGCTCACACCCGAAATCGAATTTGTACTTATCAAACTCCTCTGGCGTAAAAATGCGGCCATACTTCAAGAATGCTGCCAGAACTTCTTGCCTGTCTTCCAACCATAAAGGACGGTACTTGTCATATTTCTAAGGAATAAACAATAAAACGAAAAATATATTGATATGAACATGCGCCTACAATAACCATTACCTGCGAAGATCAAATTCATAAACTCCTACTGAAACAATGACTATCGACCTGTAAGCTCATGTACACCTGGTTATTTCCCATGAAAATTACTTTGTCAATTTATATCAGTAACCTGATATCATTTCTTGTATTGTAATACTGTGCACATTTACGCCAACTAACTGCAGTACTCTAGTCCTAAACTTAAATTACTTAATTATACTTACTCGCAATACTCACATACACTCACACACACACTATCACAATAAACTTCAAGTATTCACACACCAACGCTACTTCCACTACTCTCACAGCTATTGTACATACACAAGGATCTTGTCGGAAATAAAGACTAAAAACTCCTTAAACCTAAATACAATGCATAAACTTCTTAAACCAACTAGACCTAAACAAAACACTTACCTAATACTAATAATACTAATACGTATATTCTACTTATAAAAACATTAATGGCTGACACATTACGAACCATTACTGAAATAGACAACTTCGAAGTGGCTCGTACAGTCGAATGCAATAGCTCTGATCTAGATAAGCATGTATATATAAACAGAAATGACCTCACTATTATTTCCCAAAATATACGGAGCATTTACTGTAACTTTGACGACTTTATGCTCAACCTATCTAAATTCAAATTCGAAACAGACGTTATAATTTTGACAGAATGCAAACTTAGTCCCAATAAACCAGTGCCCCAACTTAATAATTATTTAGCCTACTTTACTACTTGCCAACTAAACCAAAATGATGGGGTAACTGTATACGTGAAACAATCTTTAAATCCTAAAGTTCAAGAAATCGAAATATCACAAGCGTCTTCTCTCCAATTGGAAATACTCAATAATATAATACTATGTATTTATCGCTCCCCCTCAAATTCAAATATAGATAGTTTCGTAAACTCCCTTAGTACTCACTTCGATAAACTGAAGTCAAGCAAAAACATTATTATTGCAGGAGACATAAACATTAACATTAGAGCTAAAGACACAGAGTCATCACAGGAACATAAAAACAGAAACCACTATCAGAATATGTTATCATTGCATGGAATACTCACAGGTCATACACTACCTACGAGGGAAAGTAACTGCTTAGACCACTTCATGCTAAAAATTAATTTAAAAAAAGTATCTCCATTTATTGCAATATTACATACGACAATAACTGACCATTATACTACATTTCCGTCTTTGTCTAAAATTAAAAACACTCTACCTTCAAATAAAACCACGACTATTATAAATTTTGAACAAGCACTAAAAGATCTACAGCAACAAAATTTAGCGGAACTCCTCTTTTGTGATGATCCAAATCAACTAACCTGTCGACTCATAAACATACTTGCCAACACCATAGAAAGAAACACTATCTCTTGCAAAATACCTAACAGTAAACAAATTATAAAGCCGTGGACCTCCACAGGAATATTGCGTTGCATAAGAAATCGTAACATATTACAGAAACAATCCAGGCTCAATCCACATAACGAAACTCTAAAAATAACCTACACTAGATATAGGAACTATTGTAAAGCGCTTATAAAAAATTAAAACGTAAGTATGAAAGGGACCTACTAGTAAAATCAGTTGGTAATAATAAGCTTCTCTGGAAAAATATAAAGAACCTAACTTACTCTAATAAAATTAAAGATCGTAACACCGAATTGCTAAATAATAATAATAATAATAACCCAATACACAAACAACACACTTTCTGGACACCTTAAAACAAAAATTAAACGCAGCGTCCAGTAGACTTAAAAGATATCTGACATGCACAAACCGTAAAATGCAAAACTCAAAATTTAGCAACAATGAAAAAGTATTTTATAGGAACCTTGCAACAAATAACTCAGACACCACCACCCAAAGTCTAGATACACCTGCACCCGAAATTTTACGAGAATTTTGGGCACACATTTGGGAAAATCCAGTATGCCATAATCATCAAGCAAACTGGGTTAACGAACCAGCACCAGAAATTCCAGAAATGGAATATGATTTTATACCAATAGGAACTTTTATAGACGTCATCAAACGCACCCATAACTGGAAATCGCCTGGCACTGACAATATTCACAACTATTGGTATAAAAAATTCACCAGCATACATCCTTTCCTACACAACCATTTAAACACATTCATCCAATCACCAAATTTACTTCCACCATACTTAACACACGGAGTTACTTATATGATACCTAAAGACATCAGTGACACTTTAAACCCAGCAAAATACCGACCAATTACTTGTTTACAAACTTTATACAAAATTTTAACTGCCTGTGTAAGCGAGGTACTATATGAACATTTAACTAAAAATAACATCCTAGCAGAACAACAAAAGGGATGTCGTAAGAATAGCCAAGGCTGCAAAGAACAACTTACAATTGACGCGATCACTATGAACAGCGCTATTAAAAGCAAGACAGATATCCACACAATGTTTATTGATTACCGAAAGGCTTTTGACTCAGTACCGCACAGCTGGTTATTACACGTTTTAAATCTGTACAAAATTCACCCAACATTGAAACACTTCTTAGAAACCTCCATGAAGAATTGGCAAACGGTCCTAAAAATTAATTCCTCCTCTTCGAGTGTAGCTACTGAACCAATCCGTATAAAACGTGGAATTTTTCAAGGAGACGCTCTAAGTCCGCTGTGGTTTTGCATGGCACTCAATCCACTCTCACACTTATTAGATAAAACAGTCGGAGGATTCACACTAGCAACCAATGACACACATTATACACTAACACACCTTTTGTATATGGATGACATAAAATTGTACTCAGCTGACAAAAACACACTTTTTCAGTTAGCTGACACTACTCAGCAATTTTCTAATGACATTTGCATGTCATTTGGAGTAGATAAGTGCAAAATTTTGTCAGTAGTAAAAGGAAAAGTCCAAAATAACAGTTACATACTCGGGTCAGGTGAATCGATAGAGCCAATGGATGAACAAAGTACTTATAAATACCTAGGGTTTAACCAGTCCAGACAAATACAACATAAAATGATAAAACAAGAACTGCTCAAAAAGTTCTCACACCGCCTTAACCTTATTTTGAAAACCAACCTTAACTCTAAAAATACCGTCAAAGCCATCAACACATTCGCAATACCTATACTCACATACTCATTTGGAATAATACGCTGGTCAAAAACGGATATCAGAAAATTGCAACGCACTATAAATACAACGCTAACAAAACACAGAAAACATCACCCAAAATCAAGCATACAGCGACTCACCCTACCACGTCAAGAAGGTGGAAGAGGATTGATAGATATACACAATCTACACAACAAACAGATACTTTCACTCAGAGCATACTTCCATAATAAATCAGAAAATTCATCACTACACAAACATGTAACAGAACAGGATACGAAACTTACGCCACACAATCTACACAATAGGAACACTCAAACTAATGAAATACTCATAAGCACACAAGATAAGATTGCCGCATGGTCTGTCAAGGCCCTTCACGGAAGACACCGAGCCTACATGAGCCAGCCACACGTCGACAAAGCTAAGTCGAACGAATGGCTCAAACGAGGCGAGCTGTTTCCCGAAACGGAAGGATTTATGTTGGCGATCCAAGACCAAATAATAGCGACTCGTAATTACAGGAAATATATTATTAAAGACCCTCACCAGCCGACCGACTTATGCAGACATTGCAATACAGCCTCTGAGACCATCCAACATATTACAGGAGCATGTAAATCACTTGCACAGACCGACTATAAGCACCGACATGACCAAGTTGCCGCTATTATACACCAACAATTAGCATTCAAATACAAACTCATAAGTGAGATGAAACCATATTATAAATATAAACCAGAAATAATACTAGACAATAATAATCAGAAAATCTATTGGGATCGGACGATAATAACAGACAAAACTATACATTTTAATAGACCAGATATTACTTTTCACGACAAAGTCAGTAAAACAGTTTACCTAATAGATATAGCTATCCCAAATTCACACAACATTCAAACTACAATATCGGAAAAGTTAAGTAAATACCAAGACCTCGCCATAGAAATAAAAACCCAGTGGGAAGCACAAACCGTCCACATTATCCCTATAGTGCTTTCTTCCACTGGTATAGTACCAAAATCTCTTATGCAAAGCCTTAATACTTTACACATGCCTCCCCACACACTGCAGCTGCTCCAAAAAGCAACAATTCTTAACACCTGTCGCATCACCCGGAAATTCCTTACTTCTTCTACAATATCATCCACATTCTCCATTTAAACTCCCCCTACAAACTTGGCTCCGGCCCGTGGGTAGGGTTTTTGTACTCTCTTACGAGAGAAGAAAATGAAAGAACTCGAAATAATAATAATAATAAAAATGTCCACCGGTAGCTTGGACCCTGCTCCCGCTACCGGCGGACCACTATTTTTTATATTTTTAAATGTTTTTATATGGTTTTTATAAGAAATATTTAAAAATGTAATTAGTAAGTAAGAAGATAAATAAAGGAAATAATAATAATAAATCAGGCTTATTGGCGACAATAGTCCTGTCAGTAATGATAGACTGATCCCAGTACAGCGTAACATGGTCTTTCTCGAGAACTGGGTCGGGCACATACTTGTAGTACGGTACCTCAGATTCCACAAGTTTATATTTCAAGGCAAGTTGCTGGTGAATAATCCTGGCTACTTGGTTGTGCCTGTGCAAGTACTCGCCGTTAGCCAGACGAGAACAACCAGAAATAATATGTCTGATAGACTCACCCGGACGGTGGCATGCCCGACACACGTCAACCGTCCCGTCCTTCATAATATATTTCCGATAGTTGTTCGTCAACATAACTTCGTCCATAATCGCACAGACAAAACCTTCAGTTTCTCCAAAGAGATCGCCGAAACGTAACCAGGACACGGACGCTAGAAAATCTACATCGGGCCCATGAAGAGCTCGGTAGAAGCGCCCGTGAAGCTCCTTGCCTTGCCATACTTCCTTGCGGTCATCGGTAGTAAGTACTTCAGGTTTGCGCCAGTTCTCTTTAGCCATGGACAGCGGGGTGAGTCCCTTGTCCACTGCGACCACATCTCGGTGCATACCCACCTCGACTTTTAAAAAATATTCTCTGAGACTGCACATCTCGCGGTTGTGAAGGGACTTCGCGTTTAAAAACCCTCGACCCCCACACTTCCGCGGGATGTACAGCCTCATCACTGATGATCGTGGGTGATGCATCCGGTTTGCGGTAAGCAGTGTACGAACTCTCCTATCCAGGGCATCGAGTTCGGTCTGAGTCCATTTGAGTACGCCGAAAGAGTACATTAAAACCGGCATGACCCAACCGTTGAAGGCGCGCACCTTGTTTCCGCCTGAAAGAAGGCTATGTAATACCTTGTTCAGGCGTCCAAAGAAGCGCTCCTTCAACGATTGCTTCATGTCAGTTACGTTAATGCCTAACGCTTCCGACATACCCAAATACTTATAGCTTTCGGTTGAGGAAAGGGTTCTCAGGTGTATGGAATCCGAGAGCTGAATTCCCTCGGATTCCATAATCTCCCCTTGCTTTACATACATGACTGCACATTTGTCCACACCAAATTCCATCCTGATGGCGCTACTGAAAGTTTCAGTTACTTTCAGTAGCTCCATCAGTTGCAATTTGTTGGGGGCAAAGAGTTTCAGATCATCCATGTAAAGAAGGTGAGATATGACCTGACCACCTCTCCTCAACCGGTAGCCTAGACCTGAATCCTCCAGCAATGTGCTCAGAGGATTCAGGGCTAGACAGAACCAAAGTGGGCTCAGACTGTCGCCCTGGAATAATTCCCCGTTTAATCCATACAGGTTCATCGTTCCCCTGGATCTGTCGACATCCTGGATATCGAAGGACCGTCCTCCATTGCCCCATACACGACTCAAGGAAGGCGCGTAGAGTTGCATCTATCTTGTACAACTCCAGCACCCTCATGAGCCATGTATGTGGCACCGAGTCGTAGGCCTTCTTATAATCTATCCAGCATGTAGACAGATCCTTGCGGGATCGACGAACCTGTTGGCTAATGGCCATGTCGATGAGGAGTAGCTCCTTAGTGGCGCGGGACCCATTCCTACATCCATTTTGAGAGGCAGACATAATGGAGTTTTTGTCAATGTGTGTATTAATTTTAGCTCTCAAAATGGATGTAAGAAGTTTATAGACCGTAGACAAACACGTGATCGGTCTATAATTTTTGGGTTCCGCGGGACTACCTGACTTATGGAGCAGGTGGGTAACGCCTGTTGTTAAAAACTGCGGTAGGGACCCAGACTCTAAGGATGACTGGAATTGGGATGCCAGGCAAGTGTGTGAACTGCTAAGCCATTTGAGCCAGAAGTTGTGCAGTCCGTCCGGTCCCGGTGATTTCCAATTCGGTAACGGACGAACTGCTCTGGCTACATCTAAAGGTGTTATCAAAATTGGCTCCATTTCTGGGATAGGTTCACACACCTGCTCGACATCACGCATCCAGTCAGCCTCAGTATGACAGACGGGTACCGACCAGATGCTGCGCCAGAAAGAACTCGTAGCAGCATCATCCGGGCGGCACATGTCTGTCATATTCTGGTCAGGTCGCTCCCAAGCTCTGTATACCCACCTCTCATCGCTCTGGAACATGCGATTCTGTGAGTATCGATCAACCCGCCGCTTATACCTCCGAATACGGTTCGCCCATGCATAAACTTTCTGCTTCAGGAAGTCGATGCGCTCTGTGACACGGGACATGTATTCTTGAGGACTGATTCCAGTCCCCGAGAATGCCCGCCTTACAAAACGCATCACACGTGGTCGTGTATTGCCCTCCCTGAAGCAGTGTAGTTTGCCGATGAGTACCCTGGCCCCGTCGATGCGGCACTCGATCCTACGCTGCCAGGCTGGTACGGCTGGTTTTGGTCGAGTAGCTACGTCACAATTTGGAAACTTGACATTAGCTAAACGACATGCCGCAACAGCCCCACAGTACAGGATCGAGTGTGTATCAACGAGGTTCTCGCTGCTCTCGAATAAATTCTTGAGCTGCGAGTCCAAGGCACACACCAGCGCCCTATTTTTATTATGCATGGGTAACCGTGGTAATCGGGGTCTAAGTTCAGTAGGAGTAGAACGATACTCGCGAAGCGCATCTTCCAAAGCGCTCCTCAATCGGTCGTTGCACTGGCTACTTACCACAGCAACCCTATCATCTTCCTCTACAACAGCTGGGTTGAACCGCGGCGGGGTTGCGTCAATAACTGACGCTTGCACCGCGGTTTGTGCCGGAGTAAAGACAATACGGTTGCTCAGTACCTCTGAGCGCAGCCTATCAAGTACGGCGTCGTCCAACATGATTGTGATTGCGTTGGATAACCCGCACCTGATCCGACAGTCGTTGGGCCGAGACGTTGATGGTTGGTTCAAGTACCTGGAACAGAGACAGCATCCCAACACGGTATGCAGTGAGGTTAGTTCCCCCCTCTGTAGCCCCATAATATGCGCGCATGACTTGTTCATTAATGGACTGAGTCCATCGCATGCGCGACACATTTCCACCGGCAGCGGGGACCCTGTTCGGGGCCGGTTGGTCTCGAGGTCCCAAGCCCGCTGGTGGCCGTCCTCTTCCTCGTCGTCGTGGTGATGGTGGTGGAGTCGACGGCGGGGAGAAAAACTCGTCGCTCGAGCTCGACGCAACTGCAGCGACCGGCGACACGGTGCTCACAGATGTGGCGCGTCGCGGCGGCTGCGAGGCGGAGCTGAGCGACGAGCCCGGAGATGGTGTGTGTGCCTCTTGTAACTGTTTGGCTCGGCTTCTTGTAATCATTGGTGACTTATGACAATTGTTTTTCAGTGTGTTTTCCCCTATTTTCCATTTTTGGTGTGTTCCATATAATTTGTTTTGTTGTTATAAGTTTTTTTTTTCTTTTCTTCATTATTTCTTTCAATTAATTCGTTTCGTTGGGGTAATTTGGTAAAAATATTAAATTAAATCGGTTTGATGAAAAAATTTTTGTCACGTCAATTTGACATCCGAGCCACAGAACTCGGCTATCATTGTGCCGATCGTCGTGACGGCCAATGGCCTTATAGCCAAGAGCCTCGATGACCATCTTTCGAAGCTCTCCTTAGGCGGTTGGATCAAGGGCCTGATTCAGAAGGCAGTACTCCTCGATACGGCTCGTATTGTGAGGAGGTTCTTGTCTCTGGAGCCCTAACCACCGGTAGCTTGGACCCTGCTCCCGCTACCGGCGGACCACTATTTTTTATATTTTTAAATGTTTTTTATATAGTTTTTGTTAAGAAATATTTAAAAATGTAATAAGTATGTTAGAGAATAAATAAAGGAAATAATAAATATTTAAAAATGTAACTAATGTGTAAGAAGATAAATAAAGGAGATAATAATAATAATTTTTTATTGACATAAATAGGTTTAACAATTTCATAAGAAGCTCTGACTCCTGAGATAGGTGAGACCTGTGTTACAGAAGTCAGTGTCTTCTCCCGTTTTGGAATTAACAGTTCATGTAATAAAAAGAGAGAAAAATACAAGAAAAAAAAAAAAACAATCATAAATTACTTGAAATTAAGTTGAAAGCAAGCATGCTCTTGTGTGGTATGTGTAAGTGTATGTGTGTGTGTGTGTAAGGGTGTGTATGTGTGTGTGTTGGTTTCCTGGGTAATGCCTAATATGAGAGTGGGTTTGCCTACTGTTTAATCATCTTGAGTATTGATAATTAAGTGTTCCGTCTGTAGATAATCTAGTGTTCGAAGCCATGAATTTAGTTTAAACTTAGTTTTATGTTTTGTTAGAGAGTTAAAGTTGAGGATGGTGTTTATTTTGTTATATATGTAAGTAGATAGGAATAATCGTTGCCGTCTAGCCGATGCGGTATTACATTTGACGGTGCTACATACGTTGCCAACTGTTCTTTTATGTTTCGTTGCATGGTTTACAGGTGTGATTTCATGTTGTTTTAAAATGAGATTAAGTAGGTATAGTTGTCTCACTGTAAGTACTTGGCAATGTTCATAGAGGCTTTTTGTAGGGAACCGGTACGGCCTGAAGGTCATAACTTTTAACAGAGATCGTTGGGCTCTCTCAAGGCGTATCAAGTAGGTTTTACACGCACCTCCCCAGGCCGTAATACAGTAACCTATAACTGACTGGGCCAGTGCCAAATAGACGGAACGGAGAAGCTTGAATTCAGCCACTTCTCGTAGTTTTTTAAACGTCCATATCAGTTTCCTAACACGGGAAATGGTTTGTTCGATGTGGTGACGCCAACTAAGTCCCTCATCCAGAGTCACTCCCAGGTACTTCATTGTCTTTAATTGTGTGATTGGAAGACATGAGCATGTGTTACTATTCACGGCGTCACAGGAGTGAGCTTTGAGACTTATACCTAAAGGTCTGATTTTGGCGAAAGAAAATTGAAGAAATGCCGTTTTCGAGATATTAAGAGTTAGTAAGTTGGCTTCCAGCCAGTGGATTATTTTCCGTAAGCCTGTCTCTGCAGCTTCCCGTGTTACGTCCCAATCCTCTCCGTGAAATATTAATACGGTGTCATCTGCGTAGCTGAAGATTTTACCGTTTGTTAACGATTGTTGGGGCACACCGTAATCAACCCTAGCTTCACTGCTAATGACTTCACCAATCTTTACTTTTTGTGTCCGGTCATTGAGAAAGTCTGTGAATATGCTTAGAGTCCTTCCCCTGATTCCAGCATGTTCTAGCTTGGTCACAAGGGTTGGAATACAAACGGTGTCAAAGGCCTTGGCTAGGTCCAGGAAAACCCCTAGGCATTTTTGTTTTGAGTTTAGTTTACTAGTCACGTGATCAACGAGTTGGTTAACCGCCTCTGCGGTACTTTTCCCAGACCTAAAGCCAAATTGTGAGTCCGATATTGTTTTGCAGTGCTCTAGGTATTTCATGAGCCTACGATTCAATATTTTTTCCAATATTTTTGATAATGCTGGCAGAACTGAGATCGGTCTATAATTTTTAACATCGTCCTGGTTTCCACCCTTGTGAACAGGTGTGATCAGGGATTTCTTAAAGATTCGGGGAAAAACTCCTTGCTCAAAACAGGCCTCAATGAGTTTAGTAATAGGTGGAACTAGTACGTCCTTACCCAGCTTGAGAAGTTTAACTGGAATAGAGTCACAACCTGTGGCACTATCGTTTTTCAGATTGTTGATGACTGCCTCTACTTCGGCCTCATTCGGAGGGAGGAGGACCATGGAATTACAGGCTGGGGGTGTCACAATAGAGTACGGTGCCAGTGAAGAATTTGGTTTTTTATAGTGATATTTTCAGCCAATTGCTTACCAATCTTCGAAAAATAAAGGTTTATTTGCTCAATGTCATTTTGAGCGTTATTAACTTCAGCGGTGGTTAAAAGTTTGTCAGCTGATTTTTGTTTCCCAGTTTGGTTGGTAATCGATTTTATAATATTCCATGTTTCTTTATTGTCCTTCGCAGACTTTAAAGCTGATGATTCGTGGGCGTTTTTTAATTTCCTGAGTAATAAGTTACAGTGATTCCGATACCTTTTGTATGATAAATCGACAGTCTCGTTTTTTGGGTCTGCCAGGGCTTTTCGGTGGAGGTTATCCCTGTGGCGAATGCATCGTAAGAGGCCAGGTGTGATCCAGGCCTTCAGGACTACTTTACGGGTAGAAACTTTCGTTACTGTTGAATGTTGGGACACCGTGGACATAAGACATTCCACAAGGCTTGCTGCGGCTTCATTTGCATCACAATTTTGTGTAAGAAAGGTAAAATCTGTCGTTTTTAATTCTTCTATAGCACTCTCATAATTTAGTTTTGACCTATATGTATTTGTACGGTTCTTGTTTTTATGGGGGGCGGTCTCTAGACACAATATTACGGAGGCGTGGTCGCTGACTGTCGAATCTACTACTATGACTATTGCAGAGGTAGTGGTTCTGATCATTGTGTGATCGAGGCAGTTGTGCAGTCTTGTAGGAAAGGTATGTCCCGGCAGGAGGCCCATTTCTGCAGTGAGATTAAGATAGGACGAACTTTTCTTATCAACACCATTAGGTTTTATGTCTATGTTGATGTCACCTATTAGGATTATGTTTTTCGCTTTTAATTTGTTTAAGATATTTTCTAGAGAGTTGAGAAAGCTTTCAGTACAGTAAATTGAAGGTGATCTATAAGAGGCTAGAATACAGGTATCGGAATCAACATTCAACAGAAGAAAATTAGCTCCTATCGGGTCTGGTTCTTCAACCGTGCAATGGAGATTGCTTTTAACATATATGATAATGCCGTCGTTTTGATTCAAGCATTTTTTGGTAGAGTATGTAACATAATTTTCTATAGTCGGGATTGGTTTGTCAGCATTTAACCAACACTCTGTCAAGATAATGATGTCGATTTCGTGTGATAGTCTTGCCAATTGAGCTTGAAAACCGTCTAAGTTTTTATAGATACTTCTGATATTTTGAGTAATAACTTTTAGCGACGTCTTAGTAGAATCCAATATTTCATTACAGGTGTCCGTATCACACTGATAAGAAGATGCCACCGTAAAGTCATCTATCTGTGCTGAGACATTATCATTCGTGTTAGCCATTGAATAAGCATATATATATGTTGCATGTTAAGGTGCGGGTTACTATAATAGACGTGAATATTTGAGATGTAAGATTGGTGTTTGGTATTCTCCCATAAGGACAGATTATATTGTGTGTGTAAGACGTGGTGTCAATGTATGTTTGTATTGTGTTGAATGATTTTAGCTGTGTGTGTTCGCGTGATTTGTGTGTTTGTGTTTTACAGAAAAAGAGCAGTTGCAAATAAAATAATAAAAGTAGCAAAATAATAAGCAGTACATAGGCGAGACATAGTCATTGCGGTATTTGATGTTTGAGGTCGGCTTCGCTTTTTATATGAATATATTGGTCTCCTTCTTTTTGCCGAAGAAAGACTTTTCCAAGTGAGGTCCAGCAGAATTTGAAGTCATGTTCGCTCGCAAACTTCCTTGCCAGATAAAATAATCGTTGAGCCTTCATAGTCAAACTCTCTGATATAAAAATTGGTTTAGACTCGCCTGGTATGTTAATATGAGATGTGTTTAATTTAGCTTGAGCGTTTTTGCGATTAAAATTGCGCACTTTATGCAGTATATTTTCCTTTACAGACACCGAGACGAAGTCGACTATAATAGATGATCCTCCGGTTTTTTTACTTATGCGGAAAATATCTTTCATGTCGTGTTGTTCAACGGGCATACCCAGTACTTTAGCTGTTTCGGATACGATTTTATGCAGATCCTCTTTATTTTCACCTTCGCACTTTGCTATGTTTCTGATTTCGATTTTAGTAAGACACAAAATACGCTCCAGATTCTCAACTTTACTTTCTAGTTGGTTGATATAGGCGTGATCGGTTTTCCGTTCCCTGTCGATTTCGTTTACTTTTACTACAATGTCATCGTATTGTTTGGTGACAAAAGCTAGAGATGTTTTTAATTCTAAGTTCTGTGCTATTATTTCACTCATTGAATCCTGTAAAGATTTAAATTTGGTTTCCGACTGGGCAGTAGCTGATTGCAGTAGGTCTCTTATCTCTTGCATAAACATGACCATTTCATCCTCCCGCTTGCGCTTGTTGCGCGACGTGACATTTGCATTTATGATGTTGAGGTTTGGAGCAGACCCAGTTACTGAGATAGTTGGGTTTCTCACCTGAAGAGGCAGGCGATTGGGGTGGCGTGCGTCTCATGATGTTCTTGTTTACGCAAGATTTGATACCTTTATAACCAATGGTGGCCGGTGCGCCTAGAGTTTGTAAGTGTTGATGCGTTGACACACGTTGCTCGGTGTAGTTTGTTAGGCGCTTGTAATTGCCAGTAGTCAGTGAAGAGGGCGGAGTCAGGTGGTAATGACTCACGTGCAGTAGACAGAGATGGGTAGCGTGTGCTTTCTCGCCTCGCTCGCCGCAGGACTCGATCTCTTGCAACACTTTGCGCGCCTGGTACTTTCGGAGATTTAAACTTGTCTATTAAATTAGTTTTTGAGTTAAAATTTAAATATTAATTATTTATTTCCTCTTTTTCTTAAATAAAATATTTGGGTGAACACGACCGTGCGCACTGGCTGTCCGGGGGGAAGGGGAAATATTAGGACAACGCCTCTAAAATCAGTAAATTTTGTCAATAATCACTTCGCCAACGTTGGTAAACAGTTAGCTCAGCAAATAGTGCCAAGTACTAATAACAAACAACTTATCAACCAACCTGCACAGAGCAATACTTTTGTACTCTTAGACACTGATCCTTAAGAAGTAGATCAAATATTGATGGGCTTAAAATCTGATAGTGCCCCGGGATGGGACAAGATCTCGACTAAATATTTAAAATATGCTCGATTTGATATCGTTTGTCGTAATAACCCATCTTGCGAACATTTGCTTTCAAAAAGGCATTTTCCCTGAGCTGCTTAAGCAATCAATTATTATTCCGGTACACAAGGGGGGAGACAGAGACGATGTTAATAACTACAGACCTATCTCTATCCTTCCGTCAATATCCAAAATAATAGAAAAACTTCTTAATGTTAGATTAACTCAATACTTAAATAAATACAGTTTACTATCGAACCAACAGTTTGGCTTCAGGCAAGGATTATGTACGGAGGATGTGGTTTCAGCTCTGAGTTCCCTGGTAACTGAACACCTTGATGCTGGGAATAAATGCTTAGCGGTCTTTCTAGACCTTAAAAAAGCCTTTGACACCGTCTCTGTCTCAAACCTTGTGAATAAACTCGAAAATGCTGGAGTGAGAAATATTCCTCTGAAATTATTCAAGGACTACCTCTCAAGAAGGAGGCAGAGAGTCAAGATGGAAGAATATGTCAGTGAAGACGCGGAGGTGACATATGGTGTCCCACAGGGAAGCATACTGGGACCTACACTTTTTCTTTTGTATATTAATGACCTATGCAACATGAACATCGAAAATGCAAAAGTCTTCTCGTACACCGATGACACCTCTGTCGTTTTTACTGGCTCAATAATAACCTGCTCACGTTAAACACATCCAAGACGAATTACGTATGCTTTAGCGTGAGCAACAGGACACAACCAAGTGACGATTTTAATATAAAAAATCATGTTTGCGGAAATCCAATTAATAAATGTTGTGCATGTTTATTTATCTCTAAAATTTCGCAGACCAAGTACCTGGGAGTAGTAATTGATCAACGTCTATCATGGTACCAGCATCTAGAGCAGGTTACAAATAGAGTTAGGAGATTGAGCTGGATATTTAAATCACTGCGTCACATTGCTCCAAAAGATATTAACAGTAAACGTAAATCTCCTAGAAACATCCTGAATGAGGTATACTTAGCTCTGGTGCAATCGGTTTTACTGTATTGTATCACGGTTTGGGGAGGTGCAACTAAGACGAAACTTATATACCTAGAGCGAGCTCAGCGTGCTCTTATTAAGATTATGTACTTCAAAAACATATTATATCCTACGAATAGCCTCTATACTATCAGTAATATAATCTCAATAAGAAAGTTGTACATAATCTAAACCGTCCTGAAAAAACATAAAACCCTACCATATGAATCAGAAAGATTAAACAAAAGAAGGAAAGACTTAGTAGCACCAGTTTCCCAGACTAAAACCGTGTTTGCATGCAGACAATTCAATAAACGCTCAGCCGAACTATACAATAAGGTAAACAAACTAATATACATATACACCAAAAGCACATATGATTGTAGGAAAACCGTAACAAATTGGATAAAAAAACTCACGTATGAAGAGACTGAGGCACTTCTACAATACACTAAATAGCAAGATACAAAACATTATGTTACTCAATTGTCACAAACACACATCCAATCTCGCAAAACTGCAATCTAAAAATCAAATACAAACATACACACGTACACACGCTCGCACACACTCACACACGCTCGCACACACTCACACACACACGCACACACTCACACACACAGATGTACACTCGCAATCGTCACTCACACACTTTTACATTATTTTCTTGTTTTTGCTGTTACTATGTTTTTTTTTTTATTTAACTCTTATTTTTCCTTTTTAAAATAAAAATAAATAATAATAATAGTAATTAAGTATAAGTTTAATTACCCACATATTTGTTACTGCTGTAATTATTATGCTATGGAAGAGCGGGGTCTCTTAACACAGGCAAATATTGCTTAAAAGAAGTCCCCAAACACGACCACCCATTGATGTAACAAATTTTTTGAATAAAACTTTTTGTATTTTTGTATTTTTTTTTTTGTATATTCTTATTACAAACTAGCTTATGCCCGCGGCTTCGCCCGCGTGGAGTTCGGGAATTGCCCACGGGATCTTACGTCTAGGATAATAAGTAATCTATGTATAGTATGTATGTATAGTACATACATAGATTTATATGTACTTGCTTATAACTTGCAAATATTAGTTAATAGAATATCAATGAAATCAGATTATAAGAGTGAGTATTAAATGTAATAATACTCACTCTCTTCACAAAGAATACACCAATCAAATTCCATGTCTTTAAGGACAGCAGTTTAAGCTGTGCGTTGGTATATCAGTCAGTCAGTCAGGACTTTGAATGTTATATTGGGGGAAGATTTTGGAAAAACTGTGATACTTACACGTTTTTCATAATTTTATCTGAAGAGTATGTATACTAATTTTCAAGTCCATCGACCCCGAGAATAAATGTTTCTCAGAAAATTCAACACCCCATTGCACCCTCTTAGGGGAGGAATTTCGGAAAACAGTTTCTTAGCGAATACCTACTCTTCATAAATAATACACCGTCCGAATGTCATGTCTCTGAGACCAGCGGCTTGGGCTGTGCTTGATATATCAGTCAGCAAGTCAGGACATTATAATAATAATCTTTATTTATCCAATAAGTCTAATAATAATAAGTAATAATAAGTCCAGTTTGATATTTGGTTTAAAAATACATAGTTTATGTTGCAAATTCTGTACAAGAATAATACTCTACCTCTTAAGCTAGGGTATACCTGTATTATAAAGAGATAGTTTACGGTCAATAATCAACAAAAACTTATATCTCAAGTGGACCGTGTCATTTTACTGTATGGTATACAAGAATAGAATTGTATGTTGTGTATTTGTGTGTGTGTGAGTGGTGTGTTTAGTTGTGAGTGTATTTGTGTGTGTGTAGGTGTGGGTGTAAGTGTGTGTGTGTGACTCCGAGTAAGAGTAATCCTTAAGAAGCAGCCACTCTGTTACTTTAGATTTTAGTGCATGTGAGTTTAGATTTATAATATTGAGATTTTTGTTAATGTTTTTATAGATATGAGTACTTAGTATAAAGGGGTGTAAATAGACCCTTAACATATCCAAAAGGCACTTGTTCTCCCCGTCTTTGCGATCATTTTTTTGTTCTAAACTATACCTGGGAACCTTCCAGTTACGGAGATATTGGGGGTCAAAGTTTCTTTTTTTTTAACATTTTTTTAATGGAAGATTTTTACTTTACACACCTCCACGACCCCCGTACTATTCAATCCATCCTTCAGCACAATGCTTTGAGTGCTTTCCATCGAGTCCTAGCGTAAAACGTGATTTTTCACCCCAAAAAAAAAATCGATGCCCAGCAATAATTTTTGCGTAAAGTTACTTAGTTTGATGTACAGAATGCTTGATTGACGGCTATGTGAAGGGTCTGTTTACATCCTGTATAATATTGATGTCTGGCGAAGGAGGTCTTTTGTTGTATATTTGGCGGAACGTACGTGCGTTTGTTCGTAATAAGAGGAGGAAGGCCAGTGTGCTTTCTAAGGGTGGATTTAAGCACATAAAGCTGACGAAACGTAAGTACAGTTCAGTTGTTGGATACCGGTAGATCTTTCTTGTCACGACTTTAAGTATACCTCGCTGTGCTTTTTCCACCCTCAGAAATGTAGTCTTAGCCGCACCGCCCCACGCAACTATGCAATAACCAATCACTGATTGGCATAGTGCAAGGTACACCATCTTAAGGGTTTTTAGGTCGGCGGATACTCTAAGAGACTTAAATATATGTATAAGACGTAAAGTTCTGGTGGTGATGGCGTCAATTTGTTGGTCCCATCTCAGCCATGTCACATTGAATTTTAATTGGGGTATGATTTTGTAAAAATGTGATACACGTGTCTCATAATTTTATCTGAAGAGTATGTACATAATTTTCAAGTCAATAGACCCCGAGAATAAAAAGTTTCACAGAAAATTCAACACCCCATTTCACCCAAGGGCGGAATTTCAAAAATCCTTTTCTGAGTTATACCTACTCTTCACAAAAAATACACCCTCCAAATTTCATGTCTCTAGGACCAGCAGTTTGGACTGTACGATGATATATCAGTCAGTCAGTCAGGACTTTTATACTTATAAAATACTCTATTTGAAAATGAAACTTACCGCCACATACGAGACTACATCGTTGATAGTATTTTCAATTCTCTTCAAAATGTCATGGTACAGATCAATCATGGCGGTCTCTTGAACCAAATCGTCTACAACAGTAACCAACGAGTTAAGTTATGGAATCAGGCGTTAGTTTGAGGAAAATCCTGGCAACAAAATATTAATCAACAAAATTTTAAATCTAAGTAGATCCAGGCTTGGGTACAGAATGCAGTACGACCTGCGATCATTATTCCGAGCCATGGACGAGTCAACATCTCCTGAGGATCCCGTGGATGGGCGAAACACCTGACTACAGGTTTGGGTTGCACATCATTCATCATCATCATTTCAGCCGAAAGACGTCCACTGCTGGACATAGGCCTCCCCCAAAAAGGGGGGTTTTGCCATAATCGCCACGCTTGGCAGGCGGGTTGGCGATCGCAGTATGTTTGTTATAAAACACAGAGAACGCTGCTGCCCATTCTCTGGTAAGTCCCTTAGTCGCCTCTTACGACACCCACGGGAAGATATGGGATGGTGCTATTCTTTACGTCCGGACACCATACAGAACACATTGGATTATAATTATCGCTATTATTGGGTTGCACATTGGATTATAATTATCGCACCTCCTGCATGAGCCTATTTATAAACAGGCGGGATGGCGGTGCATGCATGGATACTGCATTCAAACTTAAATCTAGTTGTAATAAAGAACTTTTTGCATAACGTTTAACAACAGTTATTTAAATAGTTAAACACAAAAACTATGCAGCAGATGGGCGGACCGCGCCGCTACGCAAAAATCGTTCCACATTTTGTAATTCATCAAATAATAAGACCACATAGCATGGTTTCCGTAAGTAATGCGATCCGATGTGGCTGTAACGTGTTTGACTGTAATTGAGCAGAAAGATGTACCTTCATACGAAGCTATAGGGACGATTTCCGGGTCTATCCTAGGGAACATCGTGCTCTGGAGGAACATATCTTTCATCATCTCCATCATCGTACAAAACAGGCCAGTTTCCTCCATCGCATCCAGTGACGGAGTGAAATGTAAGTCTGTAATGACGTAAATCTTTTCATTAAGGCCAGGTTCCTCAGAATCGACCTATTTTTGATTTAACATTAAACAGTCAAATATTATTTGTTTTGATCTGATAAAAATATATATTGTACAAGGTTTTTCAATAGGCGCGGGTAGATTTTGGCGGCCCGTGGCGGCCAATTTGTTTTGGTGACATCTATCAAATGTTTTTTTATTCAGTTACTTATGCCAAATTACCATGGCAAGTTACACGATTGCACAGCACGTTCAAATGATAAAACTTTATTATCAAAATTAATGTTCGTTAGTGCAATTGCGCGCATTGCGCCCATTTTACGGTAGACGTGGTGGCCCTTCACAGTCGACTCTTCAACGATTCGTAGCCAAATTTGAGACGATCGGTTCGGTAAACAATCAGCCAACACCCGTACGTTCAAGGTACGCAAGATCGGCCGTGAACATCGTCGCGGTTCGTGAAAGTGTTCAGCAGAACCCGAGGCAGTCGAATTCTCGCTATGCACAGCTGGATCTATGCAGAAGAGTCAATGAGTCACTGTAAGAAGCCGAGGCGGGCATTTGAAAGAAATCCTATTCCACACTTAATGGCACATGTAGGGCTTTCAAATAAAAAAAGAATTTTGTTAATACCTCCAACAGCTTGTTTTATTTAATTTCAACATCTACCCGACCTTATTGATAAAGCATATAGTTTAATAAACATTCTTGATTATTCTATGGTTCAAAACAAGATATTTACAACTTCATCCGATAGTAAAAAATCTTTAATACGTTAAAGTTTGTATAGTTTTTTAAGTCGTACTTGAAGTAAACCTAACTTTTACTCTCAAAAACAAATCTCAAAAATTGGCAATGATGTCTAAAAGAATATTCTACGGTTACTTTTTTTTTATTGTTAACAACTTATGATATAACAAGGCGGCCCGCGCGATTCGCTTTAGTAGCCCGCGAGCTTCTCCGACGCAGGACCTGTGTCGCTTTTGCTGACTCGCTGCGTTCCCCCGCTAATCGATCGAACTATAACTACGTTATATTTTTATTGTGTTTCGCATGCAGCAGGTACATTCATTATGTAAAGTCTAATTTTTAAGGAATGTATATGACGTAGCAGGGTCCTCGCGATTGTTTTTAAAAAACGTGACGTCAGCATTGCTGACATCACTAATATCCTGGTCAGGGTTGCTGCTCATCTTGGATAATGAAAATAAACACAGTAAATGCTTTCTGTAATTTATTCTTCAACTTACCGAGGAGGTCCGATCGCTACGTCGGCTCGAGAAAGAATGCCCGAGTCCGGCGAGCGCTCGGCTTTTTATAGTGGAATTGAGTGTGTCATTCATTTGAACAAAACACCCACTTCCGCACGATAAAATTTGTTTTTACATTATAAAATGTTACTATTTTATAAACAAACGTTTTATAACATTTTTAAATCAATTAACATGCGTAAATCTATTTTTAATGTTAACACGTGGTAAAATAATGACCACGTGTTTTTATTTTTGAAATGTGGTTTCTCACCAACGTGACATACATTGAAAATAATCTGTATTCTTATAAGTATTACTAATTTGATAATTAAATGATTTGAAATACAATTTTTGACTTAGTTACAATCAACAAATCTGATTTAATAATAATAAATAAATTAATAATAATAAATTCTTTATTGGAACAAAAACAATCGTTACAAAATTTATAGTGTTCGGTAATAGCCACATTAGTTAGAAACTGTGTCGTGGCTATTAGCGCCCACCTCCCAGAGAGAGATGATATCAACGTTCCAGATAGTGATACGTTTTTAAATGCAGACATTTTTAATATAAATTACATCTATACCTTAATTCTAGTGTGTGTATTTGTGGTGTATGTGTGTGTGCATGTGTGTGCGCGAGTGTGTGTGTGTATGTGTGTGTGTATGTATGTATGTGTGTGTGTATGTATGTATGTGTTTATGTGTGTGGGTGTTGTTGAAGATAAGTAGTTATGTGAGACTTTAAGATTTAACTAAATCCTCTAGCTCTGTATACGTAAGAGTGGACAACCATTGTCCAGTGAGCCGTTTACATTCTTGATAAGCATGTGGATAAATATTAAGTGCGTTGTTAACTCTGTTATATAATATAGGGGCAAAGAACTTAAATTGTCGTCGGACTAATTGGAGTTTAGATGAGTAAGTTTGGCAGACTCTATCGGATCTTCGTTTATTTTTATTCAAGTCAGGATCAAAGGAAAGTTCTGAATGTTTACGTAGAACTATATTTAGTACGAAGGAGTGCCTCACTGATGGCAATTTACATAGGGCGTACAGTTCGTCAGTTGGGAAACGAATAGGCTTATGTGTCATAACCTTGAGCACAGCTCTCTGTGCCCTCTCCAAACGCAGTAGGAGACATTTTCCAGCGTTACCCCAGGCCGATATACAGTACGTGATGATAGAGTGAGCAAGGGCAAAATAAACGGTTTTGAGGGTAGAAAACTCAGCTGAACTTCTAAGGCTTTTAAAAACGAAAATTAACTTTCTAACCCTAGATACTAATGTGTTTATTTGCCCAACCCATGTCATTGCACTGTCAATCAGGATACCGAGGTATTTAATGGAATCCGTACGCCTGATTTTGAGACAGTCACAGGCAACGTTCGTTTCAGCTTTGCATTTGTGGGCTGTGAGGGAGAAATCAGATATTGGCTGTGATCTAAGTCTCGGGCCAAATGTGACAAACCAAGTTTTGTCTAAATTAAGGGTAAGCAAATTTTGGGCTAGCCACTTCATGGTGGACTGTAGCGCTGACTCTGCGAATAGACGCGTCTCAGTCCAATCACTGCCTCGTACCAGTATGACTGTGTCATCGGCGTAACAAATTAATTTGGAGTTAGGTAGGGAGAGTTTGCAAAGATCGTTGATGTATATAAGAAACAGGGTAGGACCAAGTACGCTACCCTGTGGAACTCCGAAGTTTAGAAACATTTCGTTACTGGTCAGATTTTCTATTTTGACAAACTGTGAGCGGTCCCTTAAATAACTTTTGAAAATTTCAAGTGAGAGACCCCGAATACCAATCAATTCCAGTTTAGTTAGCAAAAGGGGGACAGAGACGGTGTCAAAGGCCTTCGAGAGATCAAGAAAAATGGCAATGGTCTTTTCTTTATTGTGTAGATTTTGAGCCACTGAACCCAATAAATCTAGGACAGCATCTTCAGTACTTTTACCTTTTCTGAAACCAAATTGGTTATTAGCAAGTACATTATTTGCGTTTAGATAGTTGAGCAGTCTTTTGTTTAATATTTTTTCAAGAAGCTTGGATAGGATAGTTAATACAGAAATGGGTCTGTAGTTACTGACACTGCCTCTATCCCCACTTTTGTAAATTGGGTGTACTAGGGCCCTTTTGAAGACCTTAGGGAAGACTCCAGATGAAAGGGCGAGGTTGAACACATGGCAAATGACTGGGACAAGAGTTTTCCTGGCAGCACTAATCAGAGTCGCAGGGATGCCATCCCAGCCCACAGCACAATTTAGTTTGAGGGTGAGGATTAGTCTGTCAATTTCCTCATTATCTGTGGGGAATATGGCCATGGAGTTATGATGTGGAAGTGAATTATCACAGACAGAAGAACCGACACGATCATCACTCTCTGGAACCACAATTTTGGAGGCCAGGTTTTCTCCCACACCTGCGAAGTATGTATTAACGGCATCAACAGAACGTGGAGGGTCGGCTTCAATTGACAAGAGCTCACTGGCAGAAGTTTTGTTTGTTGTCAAATTTGAGATGACTTTAATAAGATTCCAAGTGGCCTTCGGATTTTTACGGTGTTTTTCAAATTCTGTACGTTCATACTGACGCTTTAATTTCTTCAACAGGTTGTTACAGAAATTCCTGTACCGGACGTAAATTAGCTTCGGAGTCTCGTTATTGGGGTCTTTTTTCATTTTACAGTAAAGATTATCTCGATTTCTAATACACTTTAGAAGTCCAGGTGTGATCCATGGCTTAATAATTCGTTTCTTGCTCGGGATTATCGTATTATGACAATTTTTGGCTACGACAGAAGAGATAATATTGACTAAGTTAGATGCAGCATTGTCAGCATCATAACAGCTCATAACGGCAGAAAAGTCAGTATTATTTAATATGTTCAGACAAGCATCTATATCCACACGTTTCGATTTTGTCTGGGATTTTTGAGCGTCTAAACTAATATTACAAAAGGCTATTACTGGAGCATGATCGGTAATTAGAGAATCAAGAACCAAGGTTATTGATGGTTTATAAGATTTAATCATTATATGGTCTAGGCAGCTATCCATGCGCGTAGGTAAAAGATGTGCAGGAAGCATACCATGTGATGCAACAGTGTTAAGATACATGTCAGAATTTAGGTCATTACAATTTGGAGCTATATTTATATTAATGTCTCCTATTAACATAATTGTTCTAAAAGAATTTAGCGACTTAAGGGTTGAATCTAAACTAGTGATAAAATTTTGAATGTTATGATTTGAAGGTGAGCGGTATACTGCTACAACTGCTATCTCATTTTTGAATTTCAAAACCAGGCAATTAGCGTCATCGAGTGCTGGTTTTTCTATAGTAAGTTTTAAGTCCTGTTTAGCGTATACAACAACGCCGTCATTTTGGTTAAAGTGATCCGAAAATGAACTTACAAAACCAGGTATAGAAGGTATTTGAGGACATTTTCGTAGCCAGCATTCGGACAACACTATTATATCAAATTGCACCTGAATACGATGTAGCAATATGAGAAGGTTGTTAAAATTAACACTATTCCCTATGCTTCTTATATTGATTTGAAGTATTTTAAAACTATTTTTAACATTTTTCAAATATGAGTCCACTTGCTCCGGGGAGCAATGGTATGATGATGACGCTGACAATAGATCCATATCATTTGTAATTCTGACGTTGTCATCCATACTCAAGACCAGTGGCTGACAATTTTTCCATTTTGGTATGACTCACTGTATAGAAAAGGAAAATCATTCTTAGCAAGATGAACAGAGAGAGACATGATATTATGATCGGGACTGTATGAAGAGGTTTTTTAGGTAAAATGTTGCTTATAACAAGATTGGAGAAGTATGTGTGTATGTGTGTTTTCGTGAGTGTGTGAAGAAGTAGTATATGTTTGTAGTATGAAATTTTAGTTTTAAGAGTTACAATGACTGTTCCATAAGACAGTAAACGGGAACATATTACGAATATAAAACAGATCGAGCTATAACTACAAAAAATATCAGTATTATGTTTGGTTAGATAATAATCGGTTCGACAACAAAATAAAATAACAAAATAAAATAACAAAATACAAAATACCATGAATTGACAAAGAAGAAATAGACATGTGGGGCCTAGTCACTTTTCCAAATTGATTTTAATTTTCAAGAGGTCAGACTCATCCTTGATCACCAAATGCGGGGCACCTGTCTCCTTCCGAAGAAACAATTTACCATTCTTTATCCAACAGAACCTGTATTCATTTGTATTAGCAAAATCACGAGCCAAGAAAAACAGGCGCTTCATCTTTGGGGTTAGATTTTCCGAAACAAAAACTTGTTTTACTGGTCCAACAATTCTTAGAAGCTCGGTTGTCAATTTATTATTATCCTTGTTATATTTTTTATACATGTGGATAAATTTTTCCTTTAACAAATTGCTAGTAAAGTCCACAATAATATTCCTGCTGTCAGGATCCCTGGTGCCAATACGGAAAATGTCCTTGATCTCGAATGGCTGTATGGGTACATTAACAGTTGCGCCGATATTCAAAATAGTATTTAATAATTCCGTTTTAGATTCGGATTTTCTTATAGGTATATTCCTGATCTCAACGCAGGATGATCTAGCCCCATGCTCGACACGTTCTAATTTTTCTTGTAAATTTTGCAAACTCTTTAAATTATTTTTTCTTTCAGATTCAAGCTGTGTTTCTAAATGTTCAATTTTACCTTTGAGGTCATCATAGTCCTGTGACAGGAAAGAAACTGTAGACTGGATTTTTGAATTTTGAATTTTGATCTCTTCCACTGATTCACACAATTTTTCGATTTTCTTTTCTTGGCTCTCCTTGAATTCAAGGAACATACTTTTGATTTCCTCCATGAAGATAGATAATTTGTTATCCTGGTTTATCCTTGACTCGGTACATTTGCGTTTGTTTCGCTGGGTTATGTTTGGAAAGCTGGAATCGTTACTGACCGAATTATCAGTTTTCGTAATGTTTGGCTCCGAAGAGCTATGGTGCAGCGGAGCTGGTGTTGGCGCCGCAAGTGAAGTAGACGAGGTGGGGTTTGATGGTGGGGATCGACTTAGTAGCATTTTTCTAGATGAAGTTTCCAAAAATAGCAGAAAATTCAATAATATTGTTGAAAAATATGTAAAAACAAAATTTCGCAAAAAGCAAAAAGTGCTCGTCCTGACAACTCAGATTTGAACTTGCGGTTATCGTTGCCTCGATAACCGACGGTCACACCGCTACGCCACGGGCTTTTTGGAAATGTCGTTGAAATTAGCTACTGGTCGCCGCGGTATAGTGTTGGTGATTTGTGAGGTCACCAAGTCCTTTGTGTGGCTAATGAGGTCAAAGTCCGAAATGTGTTCACTTTTTCGAAAGATTTTGTTCGTTTTTGTATTAAAACTGTTGTCAAAACTAACTGCAGCTTATTAATCACAAAGATTTCACACACGATTGGCACTTATAACTTATTGATTGTTGATAATCAGTTTTTATGGCAATTTATGCACTTTATACACAGTTATACTATTTAAAAACACGGAGCAGATCAAAAACACGTCCGTCTACGTTGACGTCTCGCGGCGGGGGGGATTTGATTTTAAGGTTATTCCGGAAACGTGTTTTTATTTGTTATCGAATTGTGGCGACCCGCCGACACGGCCATTCTGACAGGCGGCGCGTGCTCTGCGTCTGCCTGCGTTGTGAGGTTAGATGCCTGAAATTAAGGAAACGTTTTCCTTTGAACTAGGTATCCGTTAGCAACCTATGTTGCTTATTATTATTATGATTATTGTTGTAAGCACAGTACACAAAGACGTCTCTTGTGCCCTGCCTTGTTACTTTAGAATCTGTGGTGTATACGTGTCTACCCATGGTTCCACAGGGCGTTTCAACGGTATCTCAGGGTTCACTAGTGGATGCATCAAGGACCCGTAGTTAGCTCAAGGGTAACACATGGTTTAGCTCAGAGGTATCACTCTCCAGATCTTTTATTCTCGTAGATTGTTATTAAAGATATTAGGGTTGAAAATATTATGAAAATAATGATTTTTAACTCACCGGTTTTAATCCGATAAGTTTTCGTCGTCGTGAGCTATTTGAACCGGCTGGCCAGCTTGTGATGTGGATGGCACCGGATCGGGAGCGGTTATAATGTTGTTTAGCGGTGTATCGAGATCTTCTCCCGCCGACACGGCACCTTGGTCTCCCGGTTGTGGCGCACGCCGAAGTTGGTCATGAGCAACTTTTCGAGAGCGTCCTCTGCCGACCACCTTTTTGACCATATAGCGGTCATTTTCAAGTACCCTGATAATTTCGTAGGGCACACTGAATTTGAGATCCAGTGACGTTTGATTGCGTGGATTGTTCTTAATCAGGACATAATCTCCACGTTGAAAATTATTTATTTTAGCCTTGCGAGAGTTGAAGCGTTGTCTGTCATACTCAGCGGTTCGAGTCATTCGTTGCTGTACTTGTCTGGTCAGCGCTTCTATGTCGACTGTTTGGTGGTCAATGTCAACCAGTTTAAGTAGTTCTGGTGGTACGCAATGCTTTCGTTGCGTGATGAGCGTGAGTGGTGCTACTCCTGTCACACGATGTGCTGTGCAATTCATCGCTAGTTGTAGCTCTTCAAGGATGCTGTGCCACTGTTCGGTCTCGTAGTTCTTGATTATTACCAGGGCATTTTTTAATGTAGCTACCACTCTCTCCACCTGACCATTCGCTCGGCTGATGCCTGGTGCTATCGCATGAATATTAATGCCAAACCGTTCACAAAACTGTGAATTCGCCTAAAAATTCCCTTCCTCCATCCACAATTATTTGAACTGGTGTTCCAAATAAATGTACTGTACGTTTTAAGGCGGCAAGCGTACTGTGTGGGGTTTTATCAGTAGCATGGTATAAGAGTACGTATTTTGTGAAGGCATCCACTGTTACAATGACGTACTGTTGGTCTTCTTGGGTTCCCAATTTACCTGTGATGTCCATGTGGATCACTTGAAATGCACATGTTGGCTTTTCAATTGGATGAAGCTGTGCCTATGCTGCACCCGATGTGCCTTTACTAGTTCTACACACCACGCAGTTATCGACGTATCTTCGGATCGTGGTGCTCATCTTATCGAACCAGTAGGTTTCTTTAACTTTCTGTAGGGTCTTCTCCCAACCTGGGTGCTTGAGTGTAGTATGGAAGGAATTAATTAAACTCCATTGGAACGACTTTGGTACTACTATTCGTAGTTGTTGGCCGGAAATCGGATCTAAGACATACTTCTTCAGTACCCCGTCTTCCAAAGTAAAACCTTCTACCGGATTGTTGTCAATCAGGCTATTCAATATTGGTCGAAGTTCTTCATCTCGTCGCTGTTCGACCTTCAACCATTCCACATCTTTTGCAATGACATTTACTGTAAGTTCACTGTGATTTCTGCTAAAGAAATCAGCATGTTGGAGCCGGTTTCCTTTACGATATTCGAGCTCGAAATCATAGTTCTGCAAAAATGCCCACCAGCGGTGAATCCTTGGTAACAAGTCTTTCTTGTGTTTGGATGCCTTTAGCGAATTGCAATCAGTTATTACTGTAAATTTTCGTCCGTACAGATACTGACGAAAGTGCTTTATTGCTCGGACTACTGCCAATGTTTCCAGTTCATAGGAATGATAGCGGCTTTCAGTATCAGTTGTTCTCATGCTCATGAAAGCCACCGCATGTTGTCGTCCGTCGATAATTTGAACGAGAACTGCCCCAAGTCCGAGACTGCTCGCGTCTGTATACAACTGTATCGGTGCTCCTTCTTGAAAGAGAGTCGGCACTGGAGACGAGGTGAGGCATTGAATTATCGTCGCCCTGGCTTTCTCGTGTTGGTCATCCCATTCCCATTTAGCTCCTTGTTTGGTTAACTCGTACAGCGGTACCATAATGCGTGAAAAGTCGGGGATGTACTTCCTGAAATAACTCGCAAGCCCATTGAACTGCCTTACTTGCTTGACGGTTTTCGGCACTGGTGCTTTGACCAGAGCTTCCACTTTTCTTGGGCTGGGTCGTACTTGGCCGTCTGATACCACGTTGCCTAGATATTCGATGGTCCGTTTAAAAAAACTGCATTTATCGGCATTAATGGAAAAGCCAGCTTCTTGTAAGGCTATTAGAATGCGTTCAATGTTAGATATCCCTTCGCTGAAGTTTGTACTTTTGCTCAGTACGTCATCGACGTACACCTGTGCAACTGTTCCCAAGAGTGGGTACAATGCTCTGTTGATGCACCTCTGATAAACGGAACAGGCATTGCTCAATCCAAACGGCATGGTAATGTATTCATACAGGCCGTCTGGTGTTACAAACGCGGTCTTCTCGATGGACGTTTCTGCGATGGGTATTTGATGGAACCCTGCCGCCATGTCAAAGCTGGTGTAATAATACCCATTGGCCAATTGATCAATTTGATCAGAGATGAGAGGTAGCGGGTAATGGTCGCGCAATGTGTTCGCGTTGAGCTCCCTGTAGTCCACACATAGCCGATCGTCTCCATTCTTCTTCTTTACTAAAATTATAGGACTTGAGTAGGGAGATTTGCTTTCGCGTATGATGTTGTGTTCCAACAAATCCTTTATGATGTCCCGAACCTTTTCTCGTTCCACCGGACTGAGTCGGTAAGGTCTCCGCTCGACATATTTGTCTGCATTCTTCAGTCTTATTTCGAGCTCTCCGGTATTAACGCGCGTTTTTGGATATCCTCGGATAAATAGGTGCTCATATTTGACCAGTAACGTGCGTAACTGGTTTAGTTCTTCAGGGTTCGTCAGGTCGCAGTCTAATTTGTCAAAGGTGATGCTTTTTGTCGTTATATGATGAACCATTTGCTGGTGCATCAGTCTGGTTCCATCTGTCGTTATCACCATGCTTAAGTTGGTACCATGGATCAAATTCATACCAATTAATACATCAGTTGACATCTCATGATCAGGAATCACGAAGAATAGTATTTCTATCCTTATGGAGTCAATGGTGCAGACAGTCTTCATCTCGACTAATGAAATTACCGGGAATCTGCCAATCCCCTTGAGGTGGTTAACTGCAGAGCGTCGCTGGCCCGGTAATTTTGCAGCAATTGATTCACGAATCAATGAACACTCTGCTCCACTATCGAAGATGGCACGTATTGTTGTTGCACCAATTGTAACAGTAATGGGTGCTTGATTGGTTCCAGTTATACAGTTCACGTTTGATGTCAATGCGTTTTGACGCTTGTAGCATGTTTCGAAAGTATGGCCCGTTTTCTTGCAGAATGAACAGGTAATCAGACCTTTAGATGTCTCCGCTGCTGTAGTATTTGTCTTCTGCGGATTTGAAGTAGATTCCGAAGGCTTGAACCTACACTCGTTAGTTCTATGATTCGTCCTTTTGCATATTTGACAACGTGTTGTAGTTTGAGCAGTATCTGAAAAACGTGCACGTTTTGGCATTGACGTAATAGGATTTTGATGAGGGCGCTTCTTTCGTAATGAGGAAGCCACAGAGATGAATTCTGGAACCGTATTTGCTTTTGCGTTCAACAGCTCAATGCGTAGGCGCCCATCATTTATACATCCTATCACTGCTTCCACTGAAAGTTCATCATCCAGTTTGTCTTTTGTAATCCTTTTCCAGAGAACCCAGGCGCGGGACAAAAATTCAGATATATCCTTGCTTGAGTCGTAGACATGCTCCCGGAACTGTAGTATATCACGGGAGTATCTATTCTCGGGCTCGAATGTGGTGATCAACTTTTCGCGAAACTCTTCCCATGAGGATGTAGTCACCAACCAATCATCGATCCACATCTTAGCACGCCCCTTCAGTAATCCACACACCTTAGTGCGTAGGTCCAGGTCGTTTAGTTTGTAGTTAGCAGCTGCTTTATCAATATGCTGGCACCATTCCCGGATTCCAACATGACTGTCCGGATCGAACGATGGTAGATAGATGTCTTTGATCCTGATCCGCGGTTCTGGAGGAGAATACAACCGTTCGGACATTCTTTGCATCATCTCCATCATTTGCATCATAAACTGGGGCGGAAATCCAACTGTTGGAGTAGTTGGATGCACAGTCGTCGTGTCGGACGATCCAGCGGCGATGGGTGCCCCTGGAGGATATAGGCTCCCTTGATTGCACGAGGTGGATGCCATTGACGTGAATGGCATCCCTGCGAAAGCTGGTATTTCCGGAGCAGTTGGCATTGCGGTTGATGTATACGTCATGCCTGCGGGTATTCCCGTCGCGGTGGACTGCACGGCGTTGAAGTTGTTCGCACCAATTAGCGAGTGTGAAACGTTCAATGAGGCAGGGTTTATCAAGCTGGTACTGCCCTGCACTGTTCCAGACGTGACAGGTTGAACCGAAGCTGCAGAGGAAGTGGTTGGAATCAGAGCTTGTTCGAATCCCACTTCTGATGACGTAGCAGGGTCCTCGCGATTGTTTTTAAAAAACGTGACGTCAGCATTGCTGACATCACTAATATCCTGGTCAGGGTTGCTGCTCATCTTGGATAATGAAAATAAACACAGTAAATGCTTTCTGTAATTTATTCTTCAACTTACCGAGGAGGTCCGATCGCTACGTCGGCTCGAGAAAGAATGCCCGAGTCCGGCGAGCGCTCGGCTTTTTATAGTGGAATTGAGTGTGTCATTCATTTGAACAAAACACCCACTTCCGCACGATAAAATTTGTTTTTACATTATAAAATGTTACTATTTTATAAACAAACGTTTTATAACATTTTTAAATCAATTAACATGCGTAAATCTATTTTTAATGTTAACACGTGGTAAAATAATGACCACGTGTTTTTATTTTTGAAATGTGGTTTCTCACCAACGTGACATACATTGAAAATAATCTGTATTCTTATAAGTATTACTAATTTGATAATTAAATGATTTGAAATACAATTTTTGACTTAGTTACAATCAACAAATCTGATTTGATTTTAAGGTTATTCCGGAAACGTGTTTTTATTTGTTATCGAATTGTGGCGACCCGCCGACATATATGTCGACGCAAGGCTAACGTAAACTTTAAATATGACAGGATAGGTTTCAATTAATTTAGAATTATTTATGGAAGTCAGTTTGCTACTTTTCAATATAAAAACCAGTGTTATGATTTGCGGTTACTATAACAGCAAACCATAACGGAAGGTTTCCAAACTACATAAGTAATAATAAATAACTAGCTTATGTTCGCGACTTCGTACGCGTGGTCTATGATAAGTTAGTTTACAAACTGCCGAAACCCCCAAAATCTCTCCAGTACTGACAAAAAGTCCAAAAACCAGATCGTAAGCATTGTATAGTGCGAAAGCGCTGTTACAATCATGAAAGAAAAGGAGATTATGTGAAAATAAAAACAATTGTAGGTAGTAATCAAATAAATTATGTTGCTTTACTTATATTTTCCTAAAACCTAAAACCCCGAAAATTAACATGAATTCCGTAAAACGAAGTTTACTGTACCTTCTGTTACAATTTTATACTGTGACTCGAAATTTTTGCACAGCGGGGTAAGCGAGTTCATTTGAAATGAACATTCGCACGACCTGCCACGCGCGTATGTAAGTAACGTTAAATGCCTACTGCGCTCAAATATCCTGGCCTTAAACGGAGAATCTTCTTTGAATTAAAAAGTGTTTTATGTATTAATGATTGGTTTTTTTTTTTGAGAAAAATATGTCGACTGAGATAATCGTGCGGACACTGTAGTTAAGCTAAGCGAAGTAAAATGCTTCTATAAAAAAATGCCACCGTACACTGAAAATCACTGAATGATCAGAATTTAAGAACTACGAGTTGGTTGAAGTATGTGTGATATATTGACTTCAAGGAACGAAAAGATAATAAAATAACTACATACAAGTTTAGTAATTCAAAGTCAACGTAACGGTTACCTGGGTCAATGAGCTCTGCAGTTACTCTCATAAATGCCACTTGCGGTCCTTTCTCTAGGTTAGTATTTTTCTCAAACAAATCTAAACTACTCTGCACAGCTTTCATAATCTGCTGAGAAACCTACAAAAAAAAAAGAATTTAGTTGCACAATTTTATTTTATCATTATAGGACAAGATTTTTATTTTATTTTGTTTTTTTGGGTTCCGTAGTCTACAAGGAAAGGAACCCTTAGGTATAGTTTCGCCATTTCCCTCTGTCTGTCCGCAGCTTAGCCTAAAGACTCTTAGTACTAGAAAGCTGTAATTTGGCATGAATATACAGATTAATTACGCCGACAAATTGGTAAAATAAAATCTCGAAAAGTATTTTTTTAGTGTATCTCTTGTATGTACATACACGTAAAATGGGGTTTTTTTTTCTCGCCAAGTGTATTATGTCGGTCTTTAAAAAATATTGCGAGGTTGACCAAATTATTTTTCGATTAAGGGATTCGTTTGTGAAATCGCAAAAGCTTTAAAGAGCTAATTTTTGTTAGATTCAAGTGTCCTCCCCTTCTACCAGCTAAACGGTTGTGTTTGGGTGTTTGAAAAAATTCACGGTGGTAGTTTAGATGTGTAACGAAATTAAAAGATAAACTATCACAGCTAAGTAGGCTTTTTTTAGTAATTATTACAGCATTTATTTCGGGCTATGCCCATAGTGTTAGTAACAATGGTCTTATATACTAGTGTTAGTAGACATTTATATTTTATGTAGTGTGGAGTTTCATCCAATGTCGCAGCATTGGAGACTCCCATCTATCTGCGAATAAACTCAAGATACTGTTGGTACTGCCACGAAGACGAGCAAGCAGGGAAGCGCTTCTCTTCCGTATGATGGCCAAAAACCATCTATATGCCTTTCTGCAAGCATCTTTGACGCGCTGCATCGCCATGGCAGCCTCAACAGCAACCTGCGAGCGTTATTATACTGGATCCGTAGATCGCTAAATGTACGCAAAGTATAACTAGTCCACAGGCTGCACGTGTAAAATGACGAGCAAAATGCTTTAAACAGAGTAATTTTGACCGCCTCCGTACTTCGCGCAAACCTGCGGGCCAGCATGTTGCAGCGTACCGACAGCGATCTACGTTCCCTGTCAATGTCCACGTTATCTTTAAAATCGTCGGTAACCCAATGACCCAAGTACTTAAAATTGGTCACCCTATTTAAGGGTGCTCCGCAGAGCGATACCTCTGGTATAGTTGGGTAACCTATAGCACCTGTCTTAAAAACGATTATTTCGCTCTTTTTGGTGTTATACTTATCCTTGAGCTACCGCGTATGACTCACATAATAACACCAGTCGCCTCAAGGCACCGATCGATGGGCTCAACAACACCATAACGTCGGCATAACTAATGTTATTAACACACAACCCATCTATATGACAACCGATATTAGTGTTGCTGAGCTCAACGATCAACTGAAACATGTACAGATTGAAAAGTCGGGGTGAGCTCAATCCCCCTACCTCACCCCGCACTCCAACCGATACACATCGGAGAACGACCCCTCCCACTTCACACTGTTTTGCTGATTATGATTATATACCAATATTTAAATTATTTTATGATGTTACTAGGCAAGGTAGTTTCTTCTTGTAGCTTACGCCACAGTGCTTTATAATTAACGAGATCGAATGCCTTTGACAAATCCAGAAAACAGGCAAAACAGGAGTTTTTCTGTCAGTATAGTACTGTACAGTCTGCTTGAGGCATAAAATAGCACTCTCTGTGGAGAGTCCTGGTCTAAAGCCGAACTGACTGTCCAGCAACTTGGCTATGACAGTCGTCAATGATATAGGCCTGTAATTGGACATGTCAGAGGCATCCCCGGTTTTATTTTTAACAATAAGCACTACATTAGTGTATATAAGGTCCTCGGGTAAATAACAGTGACTTACACAAAGGTTAAAAAAACGGCGTGTTTCAGATGCTCGATGCTAAGACCGTCGTGGCCGGGCGACTTACCTCTTTTCATTCCCGATATCACCGATGCAACTTCCTTTGTAGTGAAGTGGACGGTACCATCACCTGAAACGGCCTCAGCATCGAACATCTGAAGTCTGATCTCTAAGTAGTAAATCAACCTTGAAATGTTGTTTAAAAGCATTGGTTATACTAGTCGGTTCATGTACACGCTACACTCACAGGGCGGCTCGACCTTGAATTCAAGCGATTTGTGGACTTCCAAAATGACCCAAACTTTTTCTTTGAATGGTTTTTTTGCTATTATGTCCAATTTTATTTGTTGTTCATTATCTTGACAGTATTATAATTTGCATTTAAATATATTTCGAAATTTAAACATATTATTGTAAATACCCCGTCCTGGGTTTATTGTGTAAAATCCATGTTTGATACCACAGTCGAGCCTCCTCGCGAGCGCCACGAATATGCATGTTCCAACCAGGTATATATTTTCTCTTATTTTTTACAGGTTTTCCGCTACCTACATATGTAAACTCAGCACCCTCTGTTAATATTTTAACCAAACTAGTATACATCTGGTTTATCAGTGTGAAGTGGTGAGTTTCAGAACACATTCCATGAGCACAATTAATGAATTCTGTAGAAAAATCAATAAGTTTTAATTTGGAATGACAATAGCCAGAGTATTCAACAATCATGTTATTATCCTTTTCACCCCATATAACTTTATTAAATTTATTTATTTTGGATACTAATTTGGGTATAATTAATTTTAAATTACATTCAATTATCAACGGAATGTGATCAGATGAGTACACATCATACTTAACTGACGCATTCTTACTATTGAATGTCGTAAATTTCACGTTTTCAATTGCTATATCCATTATGTGGGTTGCGGGTTGTTTATTTGGGTTGTTTATTTGCGTAATAGTCGACCAACTTATTAAATATACTTGGATAAAAACAGATTTTTCAATAGCAAATTTAAGTTTGTTTTTCATTATTACAATAAAAACCATCGTTCGCATGCAAATCCGCATATTTTGATGGGCAACTACAGAACCCTACATTGTGCGTGGCCCGACTAGCACTTGGCCGGTTTTTTGTATCCTAGGTCATCAAACTAAAATAAACACGAAAATGTGTTCTTGTCGAACTAAGAGCCGCGACACCCAACCCATCAAGAGAAAAAAAAGACAGAAGTAATCTTTATAAACGTTTCGATTTCCGTTGAAAAAAGAACGAAGTGAAGTCCTGAACTATTGAATTTTCTTTCTTTAACGTGGAAATCTAAGACTTACAAGCGAGTCGACGTATTTCACATAATCGGGCCATCGCTCTGCCCTGAAAGCCGCTTCTTCCAATTCAATTCTTTCAGCTTCTATATCGGCTAACTCTTCTGGATCTACTTCCTCTTCAACCTCTTCTGGAGATTCCACTCCTTCCTCCCCTATGAAAGAGAATAAATCAGCGTATAGGAACAAGATAGATTACTTAAACACCAAAGTACCGGCTGTCCTGAAATTATTCAAATCATCATCATTCTACTGCCCTTATCCCAATTTATATGGGGTCGGCGCGCAGCATGTCCTGCCTCCATTTCATTCATCCCGTCATAGAAGCAGAATCATTTTTTTTTTTTTTTCTCAGCACTCCGATCTATATCGCCAACGCTTTGCACTAGTGAACCAAGATACTGAAAGTCCGGGCGGACTGGGAGGAACACGCCATCTAACTCTATGTGTATCTAGCGCTATGGCTCCAGAACTGGAGAGGCAGCCTATAACACAGAACATGTATTCAGTTTTACTTCTGCTGACTGATTTTACTTCTGCTACAGAAACTGGAGAAACCAACCAACCAACAGCCAAATTTCTCCAGTTTCTGTTGCCATTTCTCCAATCCGCTCTGGATCTCCGGTTCAACTTTACCGACAAGAATAATGTCATCGGCAACCGGCATGCAGCAGGGTGTCTCTTCCTACATGTCTAACCTCAAAACATCCATGGACCAACCTAACCAAGCGCGGCTTAACCTAAAGATCAACCCGAGCGGCTGTTATTACTTCGCCACGAGCTCCTCAAAGGACGTCAAGATTCGTACTTGTTATTTACTCCAGACTAGAATCCAGAAACCATCATCCACAATTAGTTACACATGTTTGGCGATTAGAAACCTCGTAAAACCGTATTTTAAGGAGTTAAAGCCGACCCTTGATGAGCCTAAAGCCACCTTAATTCGTCGGTGTTGCCAGTAGCTGACCGGACATAGTTACATGATTGACTGTACATAGCACGAACTAACTCTACATACTTCATAGGTATATCTTTCTCTTTCAAGACCCACCACAACACATCCCAAGGTACTCTACAATACGCTTTCTCCAGATCGATGAACACCATGTACAAGTTTTTGGGTGCACGTCTGTACTCCTCGCACAATGGGCATAGTCAAAAAAATTTAACCTGCACATTTTAATATTTTTCATAAATTTTTTCCGCAGCCATATCTGTGGAAAAAATCTATCGCTCTTTTAACATCCCCCACACATTCTTTCAATTCACTATCCAAAATTATTCCCACACCATTTCACTTGCCATCGCTACCACAGTAATAAAACTTACATGCTTCTCTTATCTCTCTTGCCTTCTGAATCTTCCACTTAGTCTCTGGCAGACACGCTTTTTTTATCCGTCGCCTTTTTAGAACATCTGCCAACTGCTCCAGTCATCGTACCTACATTCCAGCTCGCAGACCTCATTCTTATTTTTCTTTTTTTTTTCTCTCCGAGCATGCGTCTTTCGTCGCACCCGCCCGTTCTGGTGCCCACTTAACCCTTGTCCACTTTCTGCAGTGGCCGGGTGCTACCCCTGCGAGCCACTTGTGGTGTACGCCCTAGCCCTAATATTACTTACATTTATACGTATCATATTGTTTGGGTTTTGGCAAAAAAAATATAATCGGCCACCTGCCTGACATCAACTCTCCTTGGTAATTATGAAATTATTCAAATGGACAGATCTAAACGATTTTGTTACAATATGGACTATATACCCAATTCTCGTCGTGCTTGTCGCTCTAACCGTTCAGCTTCTTTGAGTTCTCTTTTCAATCGACGAGCCTGCCGTCTTTCGAACTTATGTTGTTCTTTTGCCGCCTTTTCTTGATCTTTCGCTTCTTTAGCCAGACGGTGTTCTTCACGACGTTTATCAATCTCTGCTTGCTTTTTTGCCCTCGCCGCTTTTTCATCTTCATCTAAAGTCGCCTCGTCTACTTCCTCTAGCTGTTCTTCCTCAAATACGTCCTAAAAAGAAACAATAGAGCGTTCTTCCTCGTTTTGGGTATACCTAACATGATTTCTTATTACTAATCCTATAGCTGTCAATTAAATACCTCTTCCTCTTCCTGTATGTTGAAAAATAATTTGTAGTTCTTGTCCAATATGCCTTGAAACTCTTCGTGGCTAGCAAGGATTTTATTTCGCCTGAAGAAATAACAATGATTACAGTGCAATCAATAAAAAGGGAAGGTGTATAATATTATAATTAAGAAATTCTAAAAGTTACTTCAAAATCCGAATAAGAACAAATTCATGACAATAGATGATTTTCATCCAGCTGTAGCTGATGATGGGTATATAAATTGGGACATTAAGTTTAAACATTGTGAACCCTACGAAGCAGCACCTGTCCAAGAATCTACGGTTACGTTCATTGACGGCCAGAAGCTCGAGTTTGTCGGTGTTCTCCTTGCGGTCGTGCAGCGGCACGTCACCCCATTCCGCGATGTGTTCCAGTCCCATCTTCACGTTGCTCTGCGCCTTCAGCACACGCTCTTGCAATGTGTTTATCGCTGAATACACTTCCGCCATCCAGTCCGTAACTAAATAGTATATTATTATATTTATGATGGTTAAAAAAGCAAGTGTTTTTGCAGCAATCGTAGGTAATGGATAAAATCCTAAAATTATCACTGCCGTCTTGTTTCCACAGTACAATTTCCAGACCTTTCACAAATGTTAGCGGCATGTAAAAAAAAAAATTAACCGCAAGCACTTGACCAAAAAATAGGTATGCCAAAATTGTTTCTATCAAAAAAGAGCTAAAGAGTTTCCTAAGAAAGTTTTCCGGTATCTCTTATGGATACGGATGTCCCCCTGTTGTCCAAATTTAAAAGAATCACTCTGTATGCATTTTGTCAATTGTCAAGTCCTGGTAAAATTTACAATTAACCAGTGTGTGTGAATAGTACTAGGTAAGATGGGTACAGGTACACAATAATGATGAAACAAAGGCGGCGCTAATCTATGGTCTTACAGTCGTCGTTCCAGGTGAGCTCCTCAACACCGTGCCCCAGCAGTTCGTCGATGGCTGAAATCTCCTTCTCAATGAGTGCCACCTCGGTCTCGTGGCTGCCCTCCCGGATCGCGTTGTACCACGCGATGGCTCGGTTCAAACGGTTCATATCGTACTAAAACAATGAAATAGTTAGCTTCATAAAACTTTAGACGTGGTGAAAGTTTTAAGTATGATGATGGCTATACGCGTAGCATGTGCATTGTGGCATTTGCCAAATAAACCTGTTTTCTTTCTTTCTTTCTTGGGGTAGACCAAAGACATATAGATGGACTGTGTCAAAAATTATATGGGAAGGATTTCCCAAAAGATTACGGCCAATAGAGAAGTATGAAAGAAGAAGGCACGCTACACCGACTTCAAATATTTAAATTGGGTTAAGGCCAAGGGGGGGGGGGGGGGGGAATTGGAATTACAATTTAATGGTAATGAATTGATAATACAAATAATTAATTTTCACCTGTAACTTTTTATTCCTTGCGTACAGATCAAGCCCGTCCTGCGGAATGCCTTGCTTGTCCAAATATTTCATGTATCGTATTTCACGCAATAACATTACAAGCTGCAAAAAGAATAAAATAATGTTAACGGAACTTTACTAAAGGCTAGGCGCGATCTGACGGGGGATCGGGTATCGTGGGTAATAAACCAATAATAGGGAATATGCAAGAAATACAAAACTTTTTATGATGAAATGTTGAGTCTGGTGTGCGGTGACTTTAATGTTAATATCTTAGAGAATAATGTAAATAGCAGTCAGTAGATTGTCAAGTATTTTTAAATCATTTAATTGTTCAAATGTGTTTTCAGAACCCAGACGAATTAATATAAATACATGTATTGATAATGTTTTTTGTTCCTGCGACTAATTAGTTTAATGGGTGAATATCCCCGCAGAAAGTTTTACGTGTCCACGTTAAGAACCGAGGTGTAAAATGATAGGACGTTTCTTATTTTTTTGATAGAGTGAATTACTTAACTTTAATTAGGGCCACATATATTTTTTTAATACCTAAGTGTTTAAAAATAATCAGGGGAAAAAAATCGTCTTAAAATTCAAATTGGGTGGCTTGTCCTAGCTCCATTTTTTGATATAATTGTATTCACCAAAGTAACAATTTAAGGTGAAATATAAAATAAACAATTTGTTAACCAACCATATTAGAAAATCTTATTTTAAAGGACACTCGATCAAAGTTTATCCAAGCAAAAATCGAAGTTTTGGTGGCACTTGTTCAACTTACGATATGATTCGTGCGTGTGCGATCAATCGTGTTGTATTATTTCGCATCTCTCAGCTATTTAGACCTAATAGTTGTTGAAAATTGCTATTTTAATTTCTATTTCATTTTCATCGTTTATTTATTTTCTTACAAACTATATTTTTAAATATTCCTAAAAAAAAAACATAAAAAAAAATATAAAAAATAGTGGTCCGCCGGTATCGGGAGCAGGGTCCAAGCTACCGGTGGTTAGGGCTCCAGAGACAGGAACCTCCTCACAATGCTAAGGAGAGCCTCTAAAGATGGTCGTCGAGGCTCTTAGCTATAAGGCCATTGGCTGTCACGACGATCGGCACAATGATAGCCGAGTTCACATTCCACATGTCGACAACCTCGTGTGCCAAGTCGAGATATTTTATTTGTTTCTCTTTCTCAGCTTTCACGAGGTTCTCGTCATGCGGGATGGTAACATCGACTATCACTACTATGTCAGGCTTATTGGCGACAATAGTCCTGTCAGTAATGATAGACCAATCCCAGTACAGCGTGACATGGTCTTTCTCGAGAACTGGGTCGGGCACATACTTGTAGTACGGTACCTCAGATTCCACAAGTTTATATTTCAAGGCAAGTTGCTGGTGAATAATCCTGGGTACTTGGTTGTGCCTGTGCAAGTACCGTTAGCCAGACGAGAACAACCAGAAATAATATGTCTGATGGTCTCACTTGGGCGGTGGCATGCCCGACACACGTCAACCGACGCGTCCTTCAAAATATATTTCCGGTAGTTGTTCGTCAACATAACTTCGTCCATAATCGCACAGACAAAACCTTCAGTTTCCCCAAAGAGGTCGCCGAAACGTAACCAGGACACGGACGCTAGAAAATCTACATCGGGCCCATGAAGAGCCCGGTAGAAGCGCCCGTGAAGCTCCTTGCCTTGCCGGCAACCAAATACAGGTTTGCGCCAGTTCTCTTTAGCCATGGACAGCGGGGTGAGTCCCTTGTCCACTGCGACCACATCTCGGTGCATACCCAGCTCGGCTTTTAAAAAATATTCTCTGAGACTGCACATCTCGCAGTTGTGAAGGGTAAATATAAATAAAATCTATGAAAATAAATTTCGGAATGAAAAAGAATGAAACGTCAATGTCAATCATATTGTCTGATGTCGGAAAAATATTAATTTACATTATAATAATACTCATTTTATTAACAACAACTAAGGCCCCCACATAAAATACACAAAATAACATTTTACTACAATAATAAACTAATACATATTTTAAACCTTATGAAACTATACACGTAACGTTATCGGCATCGTGTTTCGCTGCGTGGTGTCGTGTACTTACTTATTTACCTATGTTAAACTAAGAATTTTAATCTGTATACAGTGCAGTGTATGTATGTACCTTGAGGTAATAAATAAATTTATTATTATTTATTATACTATAGGCCAATGTGATAATTTAATAAAGCATGAAATTTAACAAAAAAAGTGTAATAATTATGTTTAGATAAACTCAATTAATAATATTTGGTTTACAAAAATAATATTTGAACCTCTTTTTTAGGTATTGGTCTTTTTGGCAAGAGCGAGAGAAGCGAGCTCGGGACTTGGGCACCCCGACTTCGGACAGGTTAGGTTCGCGGGGTCTAGAGAGCGAGCGAAACGAGCGAACTAAGGCCCCGCCATCTCCTTTGTGTTAGTTTACTTTAAACCCTGCAGACTAAAATAAGAGTCCCGCGTAGCGGGGCTACGTCGACCACGCCTTAATACTACATTTTGATAAGGTAAATACCTTGGCGTTGATTTTATTCCTAATTTGACCTTCCAAAACTTTTATTAACTGTGATCGACCTTAACTTCTGGGTGAAATTGAAAAATAAATAGACAAAAAAGTCATATAGATAAATCGAATTATATAAAAAAGTATCAAAATATTAATTATTTAATGTTCATTTCTCTTAGTTTTGGTCAACTCAAAATTTTTTTTCGTAGTTCTATACATATTAAAATATCGATTAATTTGATTTATTGTATGTCTCAAAGAAAGAGGATCAATCATTAAAAAAGATGAGTTTCGATTTTTTTGCTTGCTGTTTTTGCAAAATTAAAACGATCATTTAAATACATGCCATTTAATAATAACTTAATTAGCAAGTTAAGTACTGGGAGCTATACTATAAACAATGTAAATAAATTGTTTGAAGAATTCTTTTCGGTAGTGCTGAGCTCACCAAGTTAAATAATACTTAAAAAAAAAATAATGTGCCAGATACTTTTATAGCACGCTGATGGTATGGGTGGTATGTATGGTACCGTGTAGTGGATATACTCATTTAGGCGTATAAATACTTCGCCGAGAGCAAACATGTCTCTAGAGATGCTGACAGGTTTGGATTTGATTCATAATATATTAATGTAACTTTTTCATTTCTCATAAATTTTTGGGGGTATAAAGAACAGGGTGTAAAGTTCTTCATCCCCCATGGAAAACGGAGGATCCTCCGACCAGACGGCTGTTATGTCTGGTCGGCTGCTGCCTGCCTGAAAGTCGCGGATACTTGCGCGATGTGGGATTGAAATTATTTCGATGTTTAGTTCATCGTCTATATCATAGATGGCGCTGTAGTACTTTTTGTTCTATGTTGCTTAGTACTCTTTGTAGTGCCGCTACAAGTTTGTATGCAATAAAATCTAATTTAGTCGATTTTTTTTGTACTATAATAGTATTTGACTGCGACCACACCTGCTAAAGGCTAGCCATAAAAGACTGGATGCGGGCACATACTACAGACACATAATCACTGTCTTAATCAGACTGCTAATTCAATCTGATTGCTTCGTGTATGTGCACGCACGCTTCTACCCATCGCGCGTCGAAAGCTATCAATCTTGAAGTCAATCAAACTTGTCTAAGGACAGCAACAACTACAGTAAGAGCTCCTTATTCACGGTTATTCGCGACCAAATTATGGAACGAATAAGAAACTTTTCCTGTATGTTTGGGAACCTTGTCTCGACTGGTAAACTAGATTACTGACCTCTGGGCTAAAGTTGTTTCTAACAAAGGGTGGGTCCCTGTATATGAGGTTCTTGGCGAGATGTATCTTGCAGGTAACCGGCACGGTCAAGCACCACGCCTTGAACTGTCTGTCCTCCACCACGTTTAGGTAGCCTAGCATTTCATTCGTCTTCTGTTTTACGTATAATGCGTACTCTGATTCTACGATCCTAAAAGAAGTTTATTGGTTCATCACTATATAATGTCTAACTTCATAAGACGCGATAACCAAATGCGGAGTATTGACTCAAAAAAATCAAATTCCGTATATAATTTAAAGTTACAGAAAAGCAGATATTTGATTATAACAAAATAAAGTTTATAGAAAGTTTCATCATCATCATCATCATTTCAGCCGAAAGACGTCCACTGCTGGACATAGGCCTCCCCCAAGTGTCGCCACATTGACCGGTCCCGTGCGACTCGCATCTAGCGGATCCCTGCAGCCTTCACCAGGTCATCGGTCCACCTAGTGGGAGGCCTTCCAACGCAGCGCCTTCCGGTTCGCGGTCGCCACTCCAGAACTTTTCGGCCCCATCGGCCATCCATTCTGCGAGCAATGTGCCCTGCCCACTGCCACTTCAGTTTGGCTATTCTTCGGGCTACGTTGGTTCTCTTGCGGATGTCCTCATTTCTGATTTTATCACGCAAAGAAACTCCGAGCATAGCCCTCTCCATTGCCCTTTGGGTGACTTTAAGCCTTCTGATAAGGCCCATTGTGAGCGACCATGTTTCGGTCCCATATGTAATCACTGGCAACACACACTGGTCATAGACTTTCGTCTTGAGACACTGCGGTAAGTTGGATGAGAAGATACCACGCAACTTCCCGAACGCTGCCCAGCCGAGTCGGATTCGAAGATTGACCTCTTTCTCGAAGTTAGACCTACCTAACTGGATCGTTTGTCCAAGGAAGACATAATCGTCTACAACTTCAAGTGTAGAGTCTCCGATCTTGTTAGGAGTGGGTGTTACATGGTTATTCAACATGATTTTGGTTTTGTCCATGTTCACTTTAAGACCCACTCTTTCGGAAGCTCTACTAAAGTCATCGAGCATTGTACTGAGGTCCTTCATGATCTCAGCCATGACCACTATATCGTCGGCAAATCGAAGGTGAGAGATGTACTCGCCACTGACGTTGATACCTAGCCCTCTCCAGTCCAGAACCTTGAAGATATCCTCCAGTGCAGTGGTGAACAGTTTCGGAGATATGACGTCTCCCTGTCTCACACCTCGCTGCAGAAGAATAGGTTCCGAGGTCTGGTCCTGAAGTCGGACTGACATGGTGGCGTTTTTGTACAAACACTTCAACACCTCGATGTACCGATAGTCGATTTGGCACCGTTGGAGAGACTGCAGTACAGCCCAAGTCTCGATCGAATCGAAGGCTTTCTCGTAGTCCACAAACGCTAAGCAGAGAGGCAGGTTATACTCTTCGGTCTTCTGTATAACCTGCCGCAGCGTATGTATGTGGTCTACGGTGCTAAAGCCTTTTCGGAATCCGGCTTGTTCAGGAGGCTGAAAATCGTCAAACCTGCGCGCGAGACGATTCGTGATGACTCTTGAGAACAACTTGTAGACATGGCTTAGAAGTGAGATGGGCCTATAGTTCTTCAGCCGGGCATTGTCGCCTTTTTTGAAGAAGAGTACCACCACACCCCTGCACCATGCCTGCGGCGTTTTCCCCTCGAGTATGACGGAATCAAACAGCTTCTGAAGGGCCTTAAGTACCGGTTTTCCACCCGCCTTCAGGAGTCCGGCTGTAATTCCGTCATCACCCGGTGCCTTGTTGTTTTTAAGCTGTTTAAGAGCCATCCTAATCTCGTACAGGCTGACTTCCGGAATGTATTCGGTATAGAAATTATAGAGTTTATTTTGTTATAATCTGGGTCTTTGGTCTTTTATGTGTGACGTGTAGGTAGACATCACACATAAAAGATCGGTATCTGACCTAAAACTTAACCCAAAAACTTACGGATCTTCAAACATAATGAAATCTTCCATGGGGGCTTGAATCCTTCTGCGAAGTTTGTGGAGCCACCACAGCACTCCGGCAACTGGTGGTAGATAATCGTCCACCATCGGTCTCTCCGGCCCTTTACCTAATTTCTGCAAAAAAAAAAGGTTACTTTTATTTATTGGCTTACAGATGATAAAAATAATTCTGGCAAATATGAGTAAAATTTAAAACGAAATGCTATAACCGTACCAAAATACGATCATCATCAACCTCCAGCAGTTCACTGGTGGACATAGGCCTCTCCAATCACACGCCTCTCAGCTCCATTCTCGGCACCTCTCATCCAGATGCTACCAGCCACCCTGCGGAGATCGTTGCTCCACCTAGCCTGAAGGCGTCCCATCTTACGCTTGCCGATTCCCGGTATCCATTCAAGAGAAGAAGACGACTAATAGAACGAAGATGTTGAGCATCTTTGTGACAAAACTCACCGCCATTTCCTCGTCAAATATTTCTTTAACAGCATCCAAATTAGAGTGCATATATTCGAGTAATCTGGGAAGCTTAGGTTTTAATTCTTTCTTGATTATTGGCCGGTGAAAAAGATCACCAATAATTTGGAAAAACTGCAAAGATAAAAACCAAGATGAAAATGTGTCAAAAAATTTTTGACAAAAATTAAGTAACCCTAAAATGGACAGTAATCCTTCAGTCATTTTATCTTTGTGTTTCATTATTTTTATTTCATTGACTGGCCTGTTGGTCTAGTGGTCAGTGACTGACTGCTATGCCGGAGGTCGTGGGTTCGATTCCCACCCAGGACAAATGTTTGTGTGATGAGCATGATCATTTGTTCTGTGTCTGGGTGTAATTTATCTATATATGTATGTATTTAGAAATATATAAGTATGTTTATCAGTTGTCTAGTACTCATAACACAAGCTCTGCTTAGCTTGAGACTAGACGGCGTTGTGTGATAGTTGTGGAATATTATTATTATTATTTCCTTTATTTATTTTCTAACACACTTATTACATTTTTAAATATATCTTAACAAAAACTATATAAAAAACATTTAAAAATATAAAAAATATTATTATTATGTCCTTTATTTATTTTTTTACATATTAATTACATTTTTAAACATTTCTTAAAAAAACATATAAAAAAAACATTTAAAAATATAAAAAATAGTGGTCCGCCGGTAGCGGGAGCAGGATCCAAGCTACCGGTGGTTAGGGCTCCAGAGACAAGAACCTCCTCACAATACGAGCCGTATCGAGGAGTACTGCCTTCTGAATCAGGCCCTTGATCCAACCGCCTAAGGAGAGCTTCGAAAGATGGTCATCGAGGCTCTTGGCTATAAGCCCATTGGCCGTCACGACGATCGGCACAATTATTATTATTATTATTATGTCCTTTATTTATTTCCTTACATACTAATTACATTTTTAAATATTTTTTAACAAAAACCATATGAATTATTATTATTATTATTATCCCCAAACGATGCCTCTCCATTTACCTGCTCTTTTTACCGACCCACCAATTCTACTAAAAAAATAGTCAAAGCCTCTTGAAACAAAACGAAGAAAAGAAATCATATTCATTTGCGTGAAGCTTGGCAAAATACTTCATATTATATGTTGATTCACACAACATTTAAAAAATGCATATATATACAGAAAACATATTTATTTGGCACAAGTCAAAAGTGCACACAAAAAAAAAAAATTAACTTTGTTGAATCATCTTATTAACAGTCCCAAAGCAAAACTAATATGTGTCACCGTAAAATTGTAAAAACCGTTAGATTATAATCTATCTAGCGAGATTGTAAACTGTCGAAAGATTGTGAACCGTAACATACTGTTTACAATTTTCACATTAATTTTCGGTAGATTATCATCTATCGAAGTAAAACCGTCAAATTGTGAAACTGCATGCGACGGAACGCACCTCGCGCGCTAATTGGTTGAACGTCATGTGCCCTGCGCCGCCTTATTTGTTTCAAATTCAAAATCATTTATATGCTAATATGGGTAAATACATAAAGTTGTTAACTCGTTTGTTGTCGAATGTAAACTAACAGTGTTTTTAATGAAACGAAATAAATAAACATACAATCACCAAAACATTTAAAACAAATATGGCGGCTAAAGACAATTAATATTGGTTGAACGTCATGTGCCCCGCACATGACGTTCAACCAATATTAATCAATCAACGCGCGCGAGGTGCGATCCGTCGCATGCCATTTCACAATTTGACGGTTTTACTTCAATAGATTATAATCTATTGAGAAATAAAGCGTTAAATTGTAATCAATATGCTATGGTTCACAATCTTTTGACAGTTTACAATCTCGCTAGATAGATTATAATCTAAGGGTTTTTACAATTTTACGGTGACATATACAAGTCTATGGAATAAAATTGACCGCGTTTCCCTGTATATTCGACGCAGAAACGGAGGAAATTCTCAAGCCAATGTGTATCATATTTTGTTATGTATGATCACGCATAAGTTCGTTCAGAGTGATCCGATTTTAAATATTCTTCTTTTTTTAGTAATGTCACGATTCTCGAATAGGCATATTCACCTTAAAAAAGTGTTCCAAGTTGTGGCACTCGTCGAGTCCCTGCGAGAAGAGGGACGCAAGTCGTCGGTCAATTTGTTCGAGCTCATCCAAGTGAGCCGCGTTGTCTTCCAGAAAGGAGTTGTCTTCGGGGTCGGCCGGGTCGTAGGTGATGTTGCCGAGTTCCAAGTATTTAGCTGAGTAGTCATTTAGGACCTGATAATACATAAACATAATATAATATCACGACTGTTTCGCCGAAGGGAAGAGTAGTGGTGTGCTTATAGTATGCCCACGTATACCCACAAGGGACAAAACCTATTATCCGAATCCTGAATTAGGGCTGCTACTGAGAATTTCCTGATGGAAAAACTCTAAGATATTGTTTCGACCCCAAGACTAACGAGGTAGACATGTATAGCTCTTAAATTCTTGCTAGAATTTAAGTGAACGTCTCGCATTGTAAAGAGGCGCTCGAGATCCCTAACCATCGTTAGCTCGGGTCTTACCACCTTGCTGCAGTCGGAGTACTAGTTTTATACATACCTAACAGCCCGCCATTCACACGTTGCCACTTACCGGGACCAAAATTATCCTATCTTTCAAGCTGGAACCAGTCATACACATCCACAAAATTTAATTAAAATCGGTTAGGTGGTTGCCGAGACACGTCAACATAAAGGGTGTAAAAGTACCCTTAACGATGTCGAAATGCACTTGTTCTCCCCAACATTGCGAGATTTTTTTTGTTCTAGACCATAGCTGGACACCTTCTAGTTACGGAGATATAAAAAAAACTCTCTTTCCACAAGTTTTTTTTTAAAAACAAGTTTTTAATGTTATAACTTTAAATACCTCCACGACCCCCGTACTATTCGATGCATCTATCACAATGTTTTGAGTGCCTCACATTGAGTCCTACCGTAAAACATGATTGAACAACACCTCAAAAAAAAAGTCGTTTCTTAGTTTGATGTATAGAATGCTTGGTTGACGGCACCCTGTAGGTATCTACAGGGTGTAAACGATCCCTTCACAAGCCACCATTACTAAAGAATAAAGAATAATAACAACATTAAAGAATACTGAAACAAGTGATTCTGATCTGTTACATTACAGGCGAATGCTCGAATTGAGGGAGCGCCAGTAGGTAAACAGCTTTGTTTGTAACAAAGACAAATTTTCTTTCATTTTCTTTTATTTTTAAGTTGAAATTGCAAGACAACGAAACAATAATAGTTAATAGTTACCTAAATTAAAAATATTCTCACCTTCATGCATTCCGTGCTCAATATCTTGCCTCGTAAACCGCAAAACTCTACTTTCTCCAGCTTCATTATTTCGCAGGTGGCTTCTAGAATGTTCTCGATCATCTTGAGCCGTTTCATGTAAACGTTGAACCGCATGAACACACGGTCAAAGTCGAAACACCAGCGCACGGGCATCACGCCCTCAGGGAAGAACGTGTGCACCTTGTCTCGATTCAGCTCGTAAGTTTCGCTGGAGATTTGGAAACGGTTTTAGGTACTTATACTTAATAAATGTTAATGTCATGCGCTATTGGTAAAGACACAACGTTGTTATTTTTGCTCCTCAGATTTTAAATAAGTAAAGTAGTAAAAAGTGGAAATTGTATTAATAATATACGGTTTACTTAAAGCCAGTAAAATGACCCACAACAATATTCATGATACCGACGATACTCTCTGAAATTATTAAAATTATTAAATCTTTGAAAAATACTAACAGCGCTGGATATTATGACGATAATTATAACCACTAAAGTGATTAAAGCTACATCCATCATTAAAAAATAAATAAAATAAAATAAAAATAGCCTTTATTCTACCACAATTTAACAATGATTAATACAAAACTATGAAATAATCCCAATTAATAAATAAAAAATTGTAAATTTCAATTTAAGTTTTAAATTAATAACATTATTGAATAAAAAATTATAAATTATCATTTTAGTTTGTGGAAGTCGCCTCTTTGGCGTAGGCCTCCCCCAGCTTCCTGCAGTTGTATTTGTCCCTAGTCTGGTCCACATCATCCTTAAATATGTCTTCCCACCGTTTTTTCAGTCTACCTATACTTCTTTGTCCTTCTCTTGGTACCCATTCTGTCAGTTTCCAGGTCCATCTGTTGTTGGTCATCCTGCACACATGGCCTGCCCATTTCCATTTTAAACTTATTTTCTCTAGTATGTCAGTTACTTTGGTTTTCCTTCTTGTTTCGTTTCTGATCTTATCTGATAATTTTATTCCTACCATGCTTCTCTCCATTTTCCGTTGGTGTATGGCTAATTTGTATTCGTCTATCTTCCTCAACGACCATGTTTGGCAACCATATGTTAGGCATGGTAGGATTACTGTGTCGTACAGTTTTCTTTTTATTTCGATGCTTTGTCTCTATTCTTCATATTTTCTTTCAAGCTCCAATACTTAAAGACTTCGTGCCAAACTATGTTACTGGCTAAAGAGTCTGTGTATGAAAAAAAGTTTATTCCAAATTCAAAATTTGTTTTTTTTTTTTAATAAAAATCCCTCTTTCAGTTTGTGACTTTTTACTTACTATTCGCGGGTTTGCTGTTATATGGTTATCAGGCAACTAAAACTAAGTTCTCGTTATTTTAATTAGAATAATTTATGTTTGTCGCATAATACTGCCTTATTTTGACTTAAACAGAGATCTTTGTGTATTTTGTTATGTCAGAAAAATCAATAAGAGCTAGTAAAAGCTTATTATAGCTGTAAGAGGGGTGTAGCCAATTTTACGTCTCACAGCGGTTAACGTGAGTCGTTCAACTATCCAAAGAACCTGGACTCGATACCAAGAGACCGGTTCTGACCAGAGAAGGCAAGGTTCTGGGAGAAAACGTTGCACACAACCACGGGACGACCGCTTTTTAGTGACTCAGGCGCTGAGGAACATTACATAGACCTCAAAAGAAACCTTGAAGAGGTACGAGGAGCACAAAGTTAGCCTATGGACTGTGAGGAGAAAGAAGAGAAGGCTTTTAGTGGCTGATATAAGCAGTCGACCACCAGCGTGGGCCCCAAGTTACTGCGTGAGCACCGTATTGCTTGATTGAGGTTCTCTAGAAATTGCCTATCTTGGACACTAGGTAACTGGAGTAGCGTACTCTTCTCCGATGAGGCGCGAATTTGTCTGCATGGTGAGGACCGACGTCGGCGAGTGTTACGAAAACCACGGGAACGCTATGCCGACATGTTTTTTGAAGAAATCACCCCTTATGGTGGAGGATCCGTTATGTTTTGGGTGGGCGTAACTTCCAGCTATCGTACCGAGATAGTATTCATTGAGAATGGCTCACTAAATGCGCAAAGGTACATAATAGAAATCCTTTGTCAACATGCACAACCCGCACTGACTGTAATTGGTGAAGATGCCATTTACATGGACGATAATGGCTCGGGCCCACCGTTCTGGCGACGTAGATGCTTATATGCGAGAGGTCGGTATTCGTCGTTTGGATTGGCCAGCGCGGAGCCCCGACCTTAACCCCATTAAGCACGTCTGGGACCTGCTAAAAAGGCGAGTACGATCTGTTCAACCACCTCCACAAAACATCAGGGAACTTAAACGTGTGATCTCGGCTGAGTGGAAACACATTCCACAGGACACCATCAAAAGCCTGGTGGGAAGTATGCCAAGACGTTTACATGCCATAATCGCTGCAAGGGGAGGTCATAGAGTATGATCTTCCCTTATTAATTTTTATTTTTTTGTCAAAAAAAAATAAAATTAAAATAAAAAAAAAAAATAAAAAAAAATAAAAAAAATACTTAATAATACTTGTCTTAATTTCATTATACCCATAAAAATGTGCTTTTTAACACGGCTCTCTCTTTACATTGACTAAAACACCGATTCCAGGATATAAGTGTTAAAAACTAGAATCTCATTGATAAAAAGAAATTTCTAGTCGATCTAATCTAATGACATACTAAAAATATTAATATTATCTATTTTCTATAGATAATATTAATATTTTTAGTATGTGACTAGAAATTTATTTAAATTAATATCTATAGAAAAGCTAATGACTAAGGTGGCCGTTTTTTTTTCAATAGAGTGTAGAAGAGTATTGACTGATTTCCTCTGGTTTTCGTTCCCCACCAACACACACCGATAAATAAAGGTTTAATTAGATTAATGCGTATCTATTTCAATTACAGCATAGGAATACTTTAGGTGGATTTACTACGTAGGTACTAAATTACCATTATCATAAGTTGGTATTTGTACATAGTTAAATTATAATGAACATGCTCTACAAGAACTGACGGCGTAGCATAACCGTAGCCAGCTACCACAGCGTCCTGGACTACTTGCATAGCCGGCGTAGTAATGATATCAGCAACGTCGTAAGCAAGCTCCAACCAACCATCCAATCATGACTTGTATCCGGAGGTGTTTTTAATAGCAGTATGACGAGCCTGTTTTTTTTTTGCTCAATCTCGTATGATGGAAATCAATTTGGTAGATTATAATGACAGTCACCGGTACTTACAGAAAATGATTCAAAATGCCCAAAGCCTTCCTTATTTTTAGCAGTTGTTCATCAGTCTCTCCTTGGAATATCGATGGAGGATCGATGCTGTTTGAGCTCTGTTGTATAACTAGATTGCAAACTTCACGAAGCAAGGCTGTAAATGGAAATCCACGCACATTAGTGAATATAGTCGGCTCTCCCTCGCTTTCATCATCAAGGCATTTGTAAGGTTAATCCTTCCAATGTTTGAATCATTTGTTTTTTTTTTTCAAGTGACCTAGGATTTTTGAATGTAATGGCTTCCTTTACAAAACCCCCAACGTCAGCCAGATATTTTCATACGTTTCTATTCTACACTTGAATTTATATAGGGAGTGTCGGACACCTTGAAACGGTTCCTTTGTTTATTAAGTTTATGTAAGTCTAATCTTTGTAAGCCATTATAACTCTAACTATAACTACACTATTGTATTAGGCAGGCCTGTGATGATAGTGGTATGTGTTTTAAATAAATAAATAAATGTATTTGCAATACGTACGTATAAGTTTCTCCACGCTACTGAAATATCTCGAGTTCCCCCACAAGAGCCCGATGCAGTGCATCATCGGTCTGATCAAGGGTTTCGCGTCAGAGAAGTCGGTTGCTTCAAACGTTTCGAAATGCAGTTGCAAAGGTTTCTGATATACGTAGATATCACGGCTTTCTACAATGGCTGTAAAATTAAACACATTATTGATGAAGTCATATTAATATGTAGTTCTATACTGTTCTCTGATTATGATCGTGATAAGTCCAACACCAAGTAAGTACATAAATTTAAACTGAAGTAGATCTTACCAGCAACCACATTCGTAAGCATGGTCTTGAAGCAGCTGAGGTAGGCGCTTTTCGTATCCTCTAGATAGTGAGCCATCCTCTTGACGCGAGGGTCTCGTAGCTGGGAGTATATGCCTTCGAGATTCTTCAGCCGCGTGGTGTAGAAGTTTATATCCGCCGCGGGAAGCGGGAACTTCGTTCTTTGGAATGCTATCAATATTACAAAAATAGATTTTTAAAAACGAAACGATGTTCCTAATGTTTAGGTAGAAATAGGATTAAAACAAAGATAGACAATATCATTATTTAAAAACAAGGTAGCCAAGCGAGCTGAAAACTGAGCTGAAAACGAAGTTTATAGTGGTCGGATTTTCTTGAGACTTTTTTTTATTGAATTCCTAGAGGTATGGAGAAAAATGTTACAAAAAAATCCCAATAAAAAACTTACTCAGTAAAAAAAAAATTACTAGCTAAAAAAGTCCCATGAAAATCCGACTACTATAAACTTCGTTCCACCTTTTTGTGTAGTTGCACTAGATTAAGGAAACGATGTTCCGATTGTTAACGTAGAAATAGGTTACACAATACGCACATCAAGTTTTAGGAAAAGTTCGGGTGTATTGACTCCATAATCTATATCTATACATCTATACATAAAATCGTAGACTTTCCGTGTCTGTACATTATAGTTGCAAAAAAATCACTGAAAGGTGCGCGATAAATAAGTAATAGAAAGAATATTTTTTTTTTTTTAAATTTTCTTCTGTCGGTTTTCTGTTCGTTTGTGCGCGTATCACGTAAAAACCCCTCATTGTATTCAAAATCGAAACATTACAAAATAAAAAGCATTGTTGTGAGTATTTTTTACCGTTTATTTCATCAAAATCGACCAACAGACGCAAAAGCAATTAATTTTTAAAATTTAGTTGCTAACCTTATACGCGATTTCTATGATAAATTTAATAATTTACGTAAATAGGTTTTAGTAGTCGTAGTGTAGTCGGAATGGCTGAAAATTAATTTTGTTTTATTTTTCCTTTTGTCTTTACTCTTTGCACTAAAAGTTTAGCACTGAAAGAGAGGTTCAAATATGAGAAATCTAGGTTACTCACTCACTCATCACGAAATATCGAAAACCGCTATATGATGATGTATAAAGATGAAATTTGGCCGGGAGGTAGTTAATAGTTAGTAGACGTTAGCTAAGAATAGGATTTTTTTCAGGACCGGATTAAGGAGATCTAAGAGCTCCCGTAAGTTTATATGAAAGTCCTTCATTTTTTGTGCTACAAACTTGAAATTTGGCAGGGTGGTAGTTTATAGTTTGTAGAAGTTCACTTAGAACGGATTTTGCGACAGGGCCGAATTAAGGAGGTCTAAGAGCTCTCACAAAATGTCATATAATGTTGTATACAGAACGGTATTAGAATAAAAAGCGCCCAACAAGGTTCACTTTGAAAACAAGTTGTATAGCGCCAAAATACATCGATTTTTAAAACCATATCGTCGCCTCAACGCCATTTAATTTTGTTTCGGACCTCTGCCGCCCAGAATTACAGCACCCAAAAGGACGCCTTTTGTAGTCATCAGTACATTATCACCTTTTGATCTGGCAGTCAGTTCTCACACATAACATAACATCACGCCTTAAAGCCCCGAAGGGTTGGGCAGACGTGTACCTAATTGTACACACACATTTCGCCAGTTATATTGAAGTCCCATGTAATAGGGGGTGAGCCTATTGCTATCAACCGGGCACAAATCCAAGTTCCGTAGCTGCTACTGAGAAATTCCTGATGGGATAACTCAAATAATACTATTAATTATAGAATATTTTCAATTGCATGTACATTGTTTAATGTTAAGTGGAAGAGCGGAGTCACCTAAGGGGTCATATTGCGTGATGAGTCATTAATTACGTGAGGCTTCGCGCCAAATGTCACCCAATCTCACCAGGGAGAGAGGGGGGGTCTCGGCAAATATCACTTTGTTTAATTAAGTAAACATGTTTCTTTACAAATTATTATTTTTTAGTGAATTCAACGCTATACTAACCTACGCATTTTCATCAAATCTCACGTGAGATTAGGAGGGAGATGAGAAATCTCACGACATCCCATCAAGGGAGAGGGGGTCGATAAATCGCCTCACGTAATTAATGGACGCCCCCTAACACAAGCATCTCTTTGCTTAAAAGGTGATCTCCAAGTCATGTGTGTGACAACTTGATGTAATTGAAGTAAACATTTTTTTTAACACTGCCCGATCCCCACGCTTAGAAGTTGCGCTTGTCACCACTAGACCAACGAGGCAGTCTCACACATGCACACCAAAATTTCCACGCGAAGGAAGTCGCGGGCAACAGCTAGTTTCTTAATAATGTTTAACCGTGTTTAGATCATGGTCTATTAAGAATTCCTAGCTAATAAAAGGAGATCACTCGGCCTTCATTCATTTTTGGGCTATTTCCAAAGGTCATCATCATCATCATCATTCTCTTGCCCTTATCCCAATTCATTTGGGGTCGGCGCTGCATGTCTTCTTCTTTCATACTTCTCTATTACTCGTCATCTCATCAGACACCGCCTTTCTAGCCATATCATTTACACAGTCCATCCATCGTTTCTTGGGTCTTCCTCTACTGATATACCCATTCACATTCATACTCAAAACTTTCCTCAAGACATTTTCCTCATTCCTCCGCATCATATGGTCACACGACAACCGATTACCACATAACTTTTCAGTCACCGACGTCACTTTCAGACTTCCTAGTATATACTCATTTCTTATTTTATCGATTCGCTTAACACCACATATCCCCCTTAGCATTCTCATCTCCGCCACATGTAAATGCCTTTCATTCATCCCTTTGGTCTATATATTAAATAAATTTACTTAATCCATTTATTACAGTAATCATATTGTGTTTGTGATTGTTATTCTCCTAATCTTACAAAAATATCTTCATAACCTTCCACGGCAATGTCTATAACTGGCAAATGCTTTGCGTACACCATGTACCACACAATGCACATTACATGGGAGCAGCAGCTGATGGTTCTTCTGCCAATATGGCAGGTGAAATAATAATACATAATTACTAGGCGACCTTCGAAGGCCGTATAAATGCCGATATAAATATTATTATGGATTAATGGATTCGTCCTCTAAGTACAGAATAGATAATTTGTGGTTGCTTATCATCTCGGTAAATTGTCTTACGGTTTAGGTGAACTTTTTTTTTATTATGTTATGCTCTATTTAAATTGTTTGCCGTCTGACCATAGCAGACAAACTAACTTTTAGGTGCAACATACCATTGCAAAAACTTCAAAATCAATTTAGATCTATAACTACTAATAAATTAAATAGTTATAATATTTCGCTACAGAACAAGTTAAGTGTTATGAGCCATCATATGGACGATATATAAATCAATTGTATGATAATTTTTTTTCAATAGTTCACACTGAGTTCAACAAAACTTGAAAAGAAGACAAAATGTATTTGCCCTAAATTAATATTTAATGATTGGGCAACTAGAGATATCAGAAAGAGTAGGGAAAGACTATTTGAGCTTTATGGCCTTAACCCTTATATAAACACTGAAACTTTTAACAACTATGTTGCTAAGTATTCAAAAATTTTAAAAATACATACACGGTTGCCAAAGCCCTGCATTAACAACAAGATTGAAACAGCAGAAAAAGAAAATAAGACAGTTTGGAAAGTCAAATAACGAGACTAACAGGAAGAAAATACGTAAAACTAGGCTACACATTAGATGCAGCATGTGGTCCTAAAAACTCTAATCAGGAAGTAGCCCATGAATTTGTAAATTTCTTTAACGATATACCGTTAAAAACTACGGAGGCTCTAAATTCCTCTCCTGAAGTCTCAATTGGTTTATTAAAGGCGAATGTGTCTGGCTGCCCGGCTGAATTTAAATTTAAACACATAAACCCTATGATAGTTATTAAACTCAAAATAATTAAATTTACTGCTTAAAATACTAATCTTGCGACAAAGAAACGACCGCCTAAAATACTTTAAATTCCGAAAATCAATACAGCATTTGCTGACGTAATGTTTTTTCACCAGATTAAATTGCGTATTAATCTTAAAATAAATAAAACAGGTATAAAATCAACGTCAAGATAAATATCAAAATGTTGTAATTAGGCGTAGTCGACGTAGCCCCGCCACGCTGGGCTCCTACTTCTGTCTGCAGGGTTTAAAGTAACCTAACCTAACCTAAAGTCGGGGTGGTGCCTCAAGTCGCAAACTTTGTATTTTTTTTTCGCAAACTTAATATTTTTTTCGCAAAACTTAGTATTTTTTTCGGAAACTTAGTATTTTTTTCGGAAACTTAGTATTTTTTTCGGAAACTTAGTATTTTTTTCGGAAACTTAGTATTTTTTTCGGAAACTTAGTATTTTTTTCGGAAACTTAGTATTTTTTTCGGAAACTTAGTATTTTTTTCGGAAACTTAGTATTTTTTTCGGAAACTTAGTATTTTTTTCGGAAACTTAGTATTTTTTTCGGAAACTTAGTATTTTTTTCGGAAACTTAGTATTTTTTTCGGAAACTTAGTATTTTTTTCGGAAACTTAGTATTTTTTTCGGAAACTTAGTATTTTTTTCGGAAACTTAGTATTTTTTTCGGAAACTTAGTATTTTTTTCGGAAACTTAGTATTTTTTTCGGAAACTTAGTATTTTTTTCGGAAACTTAGTATTTTTTTCGGAAACTTAGTATTTTTTTCGGAAACTTAGTATTTTTTTCGGAAACTTAGTATTTTTTTCGGAAACTTAGTATTTTTTTCGGAAACTTAGTATTTTTTTCGGAAACTTAGTATTTTTTTCGGAAACTTAGTATTTTTTTCGGAAACTTAGTATTTTTTTCGGAAACTTAGTATTTTTTTCGGAAACTTAGTATTTTTTTCGGAAACTTAGTATTTTTTTCGGAAACTTAGTATTTTTTTCGGAAACTTAGTATTTTTTTCGGAAACTTAGTATTTTTTTCGGAAACTTAGTATTTTTTTCGGAAACTTAGTATTTTTTTCGGAAACTTAGTATTTTTTTCGGAAACTTAGTATTTTTTTCGGAAACTTAGTATTTTTTTCGGAAACTTAGTATTTTTTTCGGAAACTTAGTATTTTTTTCGGAAACTTAGTATTTTTTTCGGAAACTTAGTATTTTTTTCGGAAACTTAGTATTTTTTTCGGAAACTTAGTATTTTTTTCGGAAACTTAGTATTTTTTTCGGAAACTTAGTATTTTTTTCGGAAACTTAGTATTTTTTTCGGAAACTTAGTATTTTTTTCGGAAACTTAGTATTTTTTTCGGAAACTTAGTATTTTTTTCGGAAACTTAGTATTTTTTTCGGAAACTTAGTATTTTTTTCGGAAACTTAGTATTTTTTTCGGAAACTTAGTATTTTTTTCGGAAACTTAGTATTTTTTTCGGAAACTTAGTATTTTTTTCGGAAACTTAGTATTTTTTTCGGAAACTTAGTATTTTTTTCGGAAACTTAGTATTTTTTTCGGAAACTTAGTATTTTTTTCGGAAACTTAGTATTTTTTTCGGAAACTTAGTATTTTTATCGGAAAATTAGTATTTTTTTCGGAAACTTAGTATTTTTTTCGGAAATTTTGTTTATTTTTTTTCGTATAATTAATATTTGATTAAGCTCATGTTTTTTTTTGTTAAATGCAACATTTTCTGTCGGTTAATTTTGTATTAATTTTTCGGTAGGTAATTCATTTTAAAAAAGTTTTTTTTATTTCGGAAGCTTTATTATTTCCCGTTATTAAATCTTTCCGGCAAATAAAAGTCAAACTGACCGAAGATTTTTGGGTAATGTCTATCAGAGTTTGTACATCCATAGTTGAAACTATAGCACCATCATCATCATCATCATTTCAGCCGAAAGACGTCCACTGCTGGACATAGGCCTCCCCCAAGTGTCGCCACATTGACCGGTCATACTTAGCTTTAATTTTCAATTTGTGTGTAGACCAAGGAGTTTTCCCTGATCTAATGAAATACAGTAAAGTCATACGTCTGTTCAAATCCGGAGATAGTAAAGATACAAATATTAATAGACCTGTATCTGTGTTGCCAGTTTTTAGCAAGGTGTTTTAAAAAGTAACGCTGTATCAAATGCTCAAACATTTTAACACCAACAGAATCTTACACGATCAACAGTATGGTTTCACCAAGGGACGTTGTAGAACTGACGCCGGTGTAACCTTATTAAAGCACATTTTTACTGCGTGGAAAGAGTCCCAAGACGCCATAGGAATATTTTGTGACCTCTCCAAAGCATTTGATTGCGTAAATCACGACATATTACTTTGAAACTTGAGCATTACGGACTAGGTAAACTTGCACTTAGTTTGATAAAACCTTTTTGAATGATAGACAACAACAAGTTCAAATAAATGGTGTTAATTCAAAGGGTTTAAAAGTAAAAATGGGGGTTCCGCAAGGCTCAATATTGGGTCCTTTCCTCTTTTTAGTACATATAAATGATCTACCCTATTTATTGAAAAACCAACCTCAAATTATGGTGTTATTCGCTTCTTCTTTATCGTGTGGTTAGTGCTTAACCTGGTGTCAGAGTTTTTATGCCGCCCATGGGCCTCCGACTTGGCTTTACATGCCGTCAAGAAAAATCTCTCACGCATGATGGTTTTCTCACGATGTTTTCCTTCACCCAAGCAAGTGATACAATACGCACATGAATCCGAAAAATCAGAGGTGCGTGCCTTGGGTTCGAACTCGAGACCTATGACTTGGCAGTCCGAAGGTCACACCACTAGGCTATCACTGCTTCTGTTATTCGCTGATGACACTTCCCGAATTTTTAAGATAAATAGACGGGCCCAAAATCTAGATGACGTGAATAATGCCCTACTTCAGGTCCATAACTGGTTCACAGCAAACAATTTAGTATTAAATGAAAAAAAAACGAAATGTTTAAGATTTGCTTTACTGAATGTTAAAAGTAGCGATTGTGATATAGTATTGAATAAAGAGAAGCTTGAATTTGTAGATAAAACAGTTTTCTTGGAGATACCGCTTGATTCAAGGCTACAATGGGGTTCTTATTTAACATCTCTAGCGGGGCGGCTAAGTTCAGCAGCATATGCTGTTAGAAAAATTCGTCAATATACTGATGTAGATACCGCTAGACTGGTCTATTTTAGTTACTTTCATAGTAATAATGTTTTATGGCTTTTGCTGTGGGGATGGGCTGCAAACATTGAATCTATATTTATTCTGCAAAAAAGAGCCATCAGAGCCATATATAATCTCCGTAGGCGTGATTCTCTGGGGTGCGTTGTCAGAATTCCTCCTCGTGTGCCCGATGGCTGCCGGTCCCTCTCGATACGTCGGGAGGGAATAGCAGCTGCCGGGCCGGTGCACCCTGGGCGTGGGCAGTATCCTTCCCCGAGGAATGGGAAGAGATTCTTATTCCTTGGGGAATGTTACTGTCCATGGCTAATATTCTGACATGGGAGGGGTCCGTTTTGGACCAAGGGGGCGTTGCTCCGCGTGACCCTCTGAAAAGCAGAGGGCACAGCGGAGTAGCAAGGGCGGGCTCGGTGTGCACTTACCCTGCCTCCGAGCAGACAGTGAAGGACGCAGTCGTTCACTGTCCCCGTCGATATCGTAATCCCACCGTCGAAGTGTCGTGGATCACGTCTCGCGGCTTCGATTGGGACCGAGGGTCTTGGCTTAACCGCCCGGACCGCGAGGTAGAAAACCTCTATAAAAAGTTACCCCGAATCTCAAGCGGCGGCGCACCGCGAGGAGATGTATGGCTGACGGGTTCCTATGGAAAATCAGTTGCTAGTGCGAACCACTGCCGGGCCTGGCTATGGCTTATCTGGGTACAGGGGGCACTGCCCAGATGGACTCTTTATTTCCCCCATACTCGTGGGAACAACATGGAAAATTGTTTAAAAAAAAAAAAAACGGCCGATAACGGCGAAGCAAAGGAGGGGAGGGATGCGGGGTCGGAGTCCGGCGCCGCATCCAGCGATGTGAGCGCGGGAGGCTCAGAGAGCTCCCGGCGCGGGAGGCCCGGGACCACTACGGTGAACGGGAAGTTCTTCCGCAAGCGGTCCTGGCCGGAGGGCGACCAAGGGTCGTCATCGGAGGGAGAGCTGGCCTCGGCTCGCAAGATCCCCACCAGTAAGCGAGGAGGGATCCGCGGCAAGGGGAGAGGCCTCTCTGCCGCCGAGAGGTCGGCGCGGCTTGCCGAGGAGGGGCGCCACCCGGGGGTGGCCGGTCGCGGGGTGGCCCGTTCGGGCTCCTCTGGCGACGAGGTGGGTGCAGACGGCGGCTCTGAGGCGGAGCGTAAGGCCGGTTTCGCGAAGGAGGTGGAGGCGGCGCTGAGGGCTGTCTCTTATAAACAGAAGCCCTCCACCAGGCATAAGGCCATGCCTGCAGCGATCGCCTCCATCATGGCGTCAGCGGAGGCCAGATATGGGGGGCCCCCGTCAAACGAAGTGGCCAAACTGCGGGCGGAGGTCGCTCGCCTGACGGCTGCCACGGAGCTTCTCCAAGAGGAGAACAGGAAGCTCCGAGCAGACTTGGCCGGTCTGCGCGAGGCCGGCCCCCGCAAGGCGCCCCAAAATGGGGGCCAGCAGCGACCAAGCCAGCCCGTGCCCGTGCCGGTTGAGAACCAGGTCCTGAACCTGGTTCGGCAGGAGCTGGCTGCCTTCCAGGCGCGGTTCTCCGTCCTGGAGGGCATTGTCCTGCGCCCCCCCCTTGCGGCAAACAGGGCGTCCCCGGGCCCGAGGGTAGCCACATATGCGGCTGCTGCGGCCTCCGCACCGGGGTCGTCTGGCCGGCCCTCCGGCAGGGTTGCGTCGGCCCCCGAAGGGCCGGCTCTGGCGAAACCGGCTCCGGCCAAGAAGGCGGCAGCCCTGAGGCAGGGCAAGGTGGCGGCCCAAAAGAAGGTCAAGGCGGTGACTGTGCCAGCGCCAGCCGCGAGACAGCTGCCACCGCCGCCTCCCCCGCCCCCTAAGCCTTCTGCGGCCGAGACCGGGTGGCAGGTGGCCGGAGAGAGGACGAGGGAGCAAAAGGCGGCCAAAAAGGCCAGGAAGCGGCAGCGCAAGCGCCAGGAAAAAGAGCGGAGCGTCGCGGCAAGGCTCAGCGCCCCGAAGACCGCAGCTGTAGTGATTACACTACAGCCGGACGCGGAAAAGAGGGGCGTGAGCTACCGCGACGTGCTCGCTAAGGCGAGGGCGACGATAAATCTTGGGGAGCTCGGGATCACCGGGGGCCTCCGCCTCAGAGTCACCGCGACAGGGGCTCGAGTGCTGGAGATCCCCGGCGAAACCCGTGGCTCGTCCGCGGACGCTCTGGCAGAAAAGCTTAGAGCGTCCCTAAATGCGGACGAGGCCCGAGTGTCCAGGCCCGTCAAATGCGCAGATCTGCGCATCATGGGTCTGGACGACTCGGTGACCGAGGAGGAGGTGGTGGCCGCCGTCACCAGGACCGGTGGGTGCCCTGCTGAGCAGGTCAAGGCAGGCACCTTACGTCCGGACCTGTCGGGCATGCGAACCGTAACGGTAAGCTGCCCTGTGACGGCGGCGAAAGCCATTGTGGAGGGCCGAAGGCTCTTGGTGGGCTGGGTTTCGGCGCAGGTTAAGCTGCTGGAACCCAGACCTCTGAGGTGCTTCCGCTGCCATGTGGGGCACCATGTGTCGGTCCGGTGCACCTCGGAGGTGGACCGCAGTGGCCTATGCTTCCGCTGCGGCCAGCCCGGTCACAGGGCCGCGGCTTGCTCCGCCGCGCCGCACTGCGCTGCATGTGCGGCAACCGGCAAGCCGGCCGATCACCGGGCAGGGAGCAAGGCCTGCGGTACACCCGCCAAGGCCAAGGCCAGGGGCAACGGAAGGCCCTCCACCTCCACCGCCAAAACCCCCACCGTCGCCATCACCGCATCCGCCGCCACTGTCGCCGCCGCGGCCGCCACTGCTGCAACTTCTGCAGCAGGGCCCTCGCAGGGGGCCCGGGAGGGGGCTGAAATGGAGTGCCAATAACGGCCCCATTACGCCTTCTCCAGGCGAACATCAACCACTGCGCCTGCGCTCAGGATCTGTTGATCCAGAGCATGGCGCAGTGGTCGATTAACATCGCCGTGGTCTCTGAGCCGTACTTTGTCCCGCCCAGGGATGACTGGGTGGAGGACCTTAGCGGCTCAGTGACCATAATTGCGTCGGCCGCCGCCGGTACCCCGACCCTTGAGAGTGTCAGGAAGGGTCAGGGGTGCGTAGCAGCACGGTTCGGGGAGATCGTTGTAGTGGGAGTCTACTTCTCTCCGAACCGAACTCTCGCCGAGTTCCACAACTCCCTCAGGGAGTTGAGTGTCGTCATCGGGAGCCATTCACTCCCCGTGCTTGTGCTCGGGGACTTCAATGCCAAGAACTTGGCTTGGGGTTCTCGTTACACGGATGTGCGGGGTAGGATGGTGGAGGACTGGGCACTGGAGACAGGCCTGGTCGTCCTAAATCGGGGTTCTGTCCCCACGTGCGTGCGGATGCAGGGTGAGTCGGTGGTGGACATATCGTTCGCTAGCCCCGCCCTGTCGCCGCGTGTCGTTGACTGGCGCGTCATGGAGGGGGTGGAGACCTATTCCGACCACCGGTACATCCGGTTCGACGTCTCCACTCAGACCTCAAGCGCGCCGGTCCTACAGGCCCCGAGTGGTCCGCGATGGGCGCTGAAGCAGCTGGACCGGGAGCTCCTCCTGGAAGCCTCGATCGTGCAGGCCTGGGTGTCATCACCGGCCAGGCCTGCCGACATCAACAACGAGGCGAGTTGGTTCCAGGAGGCCATGTCCGAGATTTGCGACGTGGCAATGCCCCGAGTTCGGCCAGGAAGCGCCCGACGTCAGGTGTACTGGTGGTCGCGAGAGCTGACGTCTTTGCGTGAGGCGTGCGTTGCCGCGCGGCACCGGTACGCCAGGCATCGCAGGCTCCGCATCCGCCCTCCGGATGCGGCAGCCATTGAGGCGGAGCTTTACGAGGGGTACAGAGCGGCGAAGACCGCCCTCCAAGAGGCTGTCCGGCGGGCCAAGAACCTGGCCCGCGAGGAGATGCTGGAGTCTCTGAACGGAGATCCGTGGGGGCGCCCTTACAAGATGGTGCGGGACAAACTCCGCACCCGGGCCCCCCCGCTGACGCAGAGTCTCCGGCCTGAGCTCGTGGAGGACGTGGTGAGCGCTCTGTTCCCTTCGCGAGGGAGGCATCCTCCCCCGCCTATGGCTCCGCCGCCGCTTGCGGTGCCGGACGCGGACCACACCGATGACGACGTTCCGGAGGTGACTGGGGTAGACCTGGGAGTGGCGGTACGCAGGCTGAAGGCCAGAAATACCGCCCCGGGACCCGATGGCTTGCCTGGCAAAGCCTGGGTCCTGGCCTCTGAGGCTCTCGGGCCCCGACTGGAAGGGCTCCTAAGCACATGCTTGGAGAGAGGCCAGTTCCCGCTTCGTTGGAAGACGGGGAAGCTGGTCCTCATCCGGAAGCCAGGGCGCCCTGCGGACTCTCCGTCCGCATCGTGTTGCTCGACGAGGTGGGCAAGCTCTTTGAAAGAGTTATTGCTAACCGCCTCGCCGGGCACCTCGCGGGGATGGGGCCGGATCTTGCGGAACACCAGTTTGGTTTCCGCAAGGGGCGCTCGACGGTGGACGCCATCATGCGCGTGAGAGCCCTCACGACGGGGGACGCAGTTTCCCGGGGTGGGGTCGTATTGGCGGTGTCTCTTGACATCGCCAACGCCTTCAACTCCATGCCCTGGAGCTGCATTGGGGAGGCACTCCGGTATCACCGGGTGCCGACCTACCTTCGTCGTGTGGTCGGGGATTACCTGACGGATAGGGCCGTCATCTACCCCGGTCGGAGCGGAGAATGGAACCGGCGAGAGATGTCGTGCGGTGTTCCACAGGGATCGGTTCTGGGACCGGCCTTGTGGAACATCGGTTACGACTGGGTGCTGCGCGCCGACCTCCCTAGCGGCGTCAGCGTAGTCTGCTACGCTGACGACACGCTGGTACTGGCACAAGGGAGGTCGCACGAGGCGGCGGCCGAAAACATGACACGCGGGGTTGCGATAGTCGTGGAGAGGATCCGGCAATTGGGTCTCGAGGTGGCATTGCACAAGTCCGAGGCCATGTGTTTTCATGGGCCTCGGAATGCGCCACCGTCGGGATCCCTACTGACGGCAGGAGGGGTTTCCATCGGCGTCGGGTTGACGCTGAAGTACCTGGGACTCGTCCTTGACAGCCGGTGGAACTTCGTGGAGCATTTCCGACGTTTGGCCCCCAAACTGGAACGGACCGGGGCTGCCTTCAAGCGGCTCCTGCCCAACCTGGGGGGTCCAAACGCCTCCTGCCGGAGGCTCTACGCGGGGGTCGTGCGGTCCATGGCCCTTTACGGGGCCCCGGTGTGGGCGCGTTCTCTGAGGCGGCAAGCCGCCCGCTACCTGAACGCGCCCCAAAAGGGGATAGCCCTAAGGCTAGTCCGGGGGTACCGCACGATCTCCGGTGAGGCGGCGAGCCTCCTTGCCGGATTGCCGCCATGGGATCTGGAGGCGATAGTCCTCGCACGCCTTCACGAATGGCGCGCGGAGGCACTACGTCGGGGGGAAACTCCGCTGCCGCGGCAAATCACCGCTCGGCGGACAGACCTCCGGCGCGATCTCATGGTGACATGGAGAGAGCGACTGTCGCAACCCCGTGCAGGGCACGCCACCATAGTGGCGATAAGTCCCCTCTTTGAGGAGTGGCTAGAGAGGCGCCACGGCGCCCTCACCTTCCGCCTGACGCAGGTCCTCACCGGACACGGTTGTTTCGGGAGGTTCCTGCACCGAATCGGGCGGGAGGAAACGCCCGGGTGTTTCCACTGTGAGGATCGTCCGGAGGACACGGTGCAGCACACTGTGGAGGCCTGCCCCGCTTGGGCGGAGCAGCGCCGTGTCCTCGTAGAGGCGATTGGCGGCGGCGACCTCTCGCGCCCGGCCCTGGTTCAAGCCATGGTCCGGAGCGAGAGGGAATGGGAAGCCGTCACCTCCTTCTGCGAAGCAGTCATGCTAGTGAAGGAGGTGGCGGAACGTGAGAGGGAAAGAGCCTCACGTCCCAGCCGCCGCGGGAGACGCCCTGGGCGTCGGGGGTCACGTGGTGGCCCCCGGCCACCGTAGGCGCGGGCCTGTGGACGGCGAGTTTTGGGCTAGCTCGCCGTCCGGCCGTCTTATGACGACAGGCCGTGTCGACGGCGCGTTCGTGTTCCACGCGCGCCTCAAAGAGATGTCAGCAACCACGTAGGGGTCCGCACGGGCCGATGCCTGCCAGGGCTGCGGGACTGTTCGAAAGAGATACCGCGGCCCTGGAACACAAAGGGCAAAGAAGGAACATGGATGGGTTTTAGTCAGTACAAGTCTGACACTCCCTTCCGCCTCCGCCCAGAGCGGGAGGGGTCATTTGATGATTTCCCATCCTAAAAAAAAAAAAAAAAAAGGCGTGATTCTCTAAGGGAATTGCTTAAGGAAATTAACATCATGACGGTACATTGTCAATACATCTACGAAATCATCTTTCATGGGGTACTGTTTGAGATGCTATAATAAAATTCCACAAGGTATTCTTGAACTGAATGAAACGAAATTTAAAACATGCATTAAACGCACACTATGTAAGCAAGCATATTACAAGTTGGACAATTACATCGCTGATAAAAATGCTTGCCGGTCCTGCTCCACAAGGACAGGGGCGCATAAATGGATAGCATTAAATAGTATGTTGGAGCTGCTGAAGATTGTACAACTATCTTTGCATTGTATAAATTCAATCTCTTTAGTATTATATAACCGCATAGCCCATATTGTGTGAGTACTATGTACTAGAAAGCTGTCATTCGCTGGAAATCTACGTCTTTTCTTGGCTTGAATGTGCCCTGGCGGTTAAGAGTATGTCATGCTCACTCAAATGACTAGGTGGCGCGTGTTTCGGATCATTTAGTTCCCTTCAAAATGGTTGAGTTGAATGGTACTGATACATGCGTCATTTTCGTGAACGGGCGCTGTCAGTTGTGACTGGCCATCTCTTGGTTGCCACGGCTTATTAGAATTAATTATTTTATTTTTTAATTGTTTTTACTATGGACACTTTTAACGTACACATCTTGCTACATCGTTCTCACATAATGTCTCATCTCAACATGAATAAATGTAACCAAGGTTTCGTAAAAGTATTGTCCATGGAGTTTCTTACCCGTTCTTCTCCATAGAGATCTACGTTAGGTAATGGGCAACTACAGTACTTTCACAGTTTTTATGCCTTGTGACTGGGACTGTAGCTACTTTTCATTGTTGTCTTTGTTTCGACAATTCAAAAGTGCCTGTAACTGGCCTACTTGAAATAAATTCTTTGATTTTGATTTTAAATAATAAGTTTATTTTTGTTGGCCGGCAAAAAAAGACAGCCCAATCTGGGTGATCTCCTTTGATGTTGTATAAGCGAAGCAGCGTCTTACCTATGTATGAATCCTCTGCTAGTAAGTCATAAACCTGTTGCGCCCACTTTATGACAGCACCTTCTATGTTCGTCTTTAGGTACAAGTCCACGTCTTCTCCATCGCTAAAATGTGGAGTAAAAAGTTTCATAGTTTTATACAGACTAGAAAACCGGATTATATGTAACTTAAAATCGTCGAAATTTGCAACAAAAGTTGCAGTTTGTTGGCAGTTTGTTGTGTATTAGATATACAGTAACGATATTTTGGGGAAATGAACAAAACATAATTGACATTTTAACAATGGAAGACTTAAAATAATTGGAAAATAAACACACGTGAGTAGTGTCGATTTTTCTTTTTATGCATGCAAAGTACCAGTGCGAGTGCCACTGTATTGTGAATTATATACATATATTTTAGCTAAAATTTTCATGCGCCTGCCATTTATGCAGTTTTTTGGACAGAAATTATATACATGACAGTTTAGCTTTCTAGGTAGTTTCTTTAGAATCCTGGGTGAGAAAAAGTAACGTGAATTCGGTTTTTATACATATTTATGATATAAATAAATTATAAATAATCATGAGAATTGGTTGTATTCAAAACTAGAATGGTGCCTCGGTTACAACAGCCTTTAGAGTATACTACAACCATTCAACCGCTCATCATCGATTTAAGCCGCTGCACCATTGTAGACCTTTCGGTTCTATGATTATGGTATTGACGCTCTATTGTACTTTTTTAGGTGTACATCGGTAATTAATATATTCTTTTAAGAGTCTAAGGTTGTACAACGGGCTATTGATAATCCGTTGAAGATAATTTTATTTAGGGGTCGATTGTCTGAATCTTAAAACCCCTGTTAAACCTTCTTACACTTTATCATTATTCGTTTGTGTTTCTATTTATACTTTACTAATTAAATAAGACTTACTGCAATATTTCTTGTTTATATACAATCAATTCAATATTTACAAATAACATCTATAGTCCCCGCCACGAGAAGCTATATTTTTTGTAAATAAAAAACTTCTACCAAGTTACGTAGCTACAAATCAATAAACAACATAATAATCTTTTACAAAATGGAGTCACAATAAAGCAAGTAAATTATTAAAACACTTTTGTCCCACTTCAGCCGCTATATTGCCCCTAGAAACGAATGTTTTGATTTTTGAGCTTTATAAGGCGTGGTTTTCTTGCCATAATCAGCTATTTACCATAGAGTTGCTGTAAAATTCACGACTATAACGACCTAGTACCACTATAGAATTATATTTCTCTGCTGTAGATATAGAGTTTCAAAGGCAGTAATAAGTACTATTTAACGGCCTAGACATTAGAAATATGCAATATACAACCTAAAGTGCTTTAAAGGAAGCTTATAACTCCATTTAAACATTTTTAACTATTATACCCTTTAGTAGCGAAGGGTCAATTTCTGTAAGAGGTAAACCGGAGTACATATCTTTAATGTGATTATATTATTTTTCTATAGAATGCTGACTGTGCCATTTTTCAAAGGGAATCCGGTAGGAATCGATTTGTATGGAACCTTCGCCACTGATAGCCCTCTATAAGACCTAGCGGTGTTTTAAAAGGTATTTATAACTATGCTTTATATTAAATACTCGTACAATAACCGACATATTTTATTTTATTTTTTCGATGCCTTCTAATGGCGTCTGGCGCCTTAGGTATTCGCGTGCCGTTAGGGGAAGATGGGGTACTTTGCATCAGTGTTTATAAAACCTACATTGTTTTTATTTTGATGAATTAAATTGTTTGAATATAATATGTGTTTTGAAAACTAATGATCAACATAATAATTAGATAAACTAAAGATGGGCTTATGAGTGAAAAGTGGTTAAGCGTCATAAGGGCTCAACTGCGTGAAGACGTGCATAGATTTTGAATTTCCATACCTTTGTTTGAACCTGGCTTCCGCCTGGTATATGGTTTGAACTCCAGCCGGCATCGGCAGCAGCACCTGACTAGACATCTCACCTTTCAACTGCAATTAAAAGATATTATCACAACATTATAAAACAAAATCCTCCGCCGTGTCTGTTTGTCTGTCTGAACGTGATAAACTCAAAATCTACCGAACGGATTTTCGTACAGTTCCACCACTGGACGAAGTGATTCATGAGGAACGTTTAGGTAGGTGTACAATTAATTAGGTTTTGTGTAAATTGATTGAAATATAATGAAGATAATTGTTGAAGATGTCGGCAAAAATCATGCCGATTAGGTTTGGGAGCTTTAGGGCCGGACTCTATCGACGAGGAGACGAGAGAAGAGGCGATGTGTTGTAAAATGTAAATCACCAATAGAATTTCGTTTTTTACACGTCTCCGCTTAGCTTAAGTGGAAATGGTTGAACAGAGAGGAGAGCAGATGTCTCGTTACTGTCACAAGTTACACCGAGGCGCCGTATATCAGATGAATCACTGTCTACCATAGAATCTTGTACAAGCTTGCTGAATAAGAGCGTTAGCAGCGTTGTTTCAGCTGATATAACACTGATTTGTACTCAAATTAAACAGCTATTAGCTGAATAACTGTACCTATTTACATTATATTAGCAATATTTAAGCATTTATAAGGGTAACAGTCACTCCAAGAGCTGAACTTTGGCTGATTGTTAAAGCGGGTGTTACCTATTATTCAGCACAAACTACAGACGTGGATATTTTTAAAGCTTCAGCTGTTGAAAATTTACAAGTTGCAAAATTGTGTATAATTATTATTTATTATTTTGGTGCTGTTTGTGCGCGCACCATTTTGTGACCAATGTTTGTGGTACCTTGATTAATAATAAGTCTTCATTAATGTTAAAGTTGTCGATGTGGACTCTATGTGACATCCAATAATACAGTTTGGTGCTACTTGGGGTTTAAGCCAGCCTCCGCGCGGAGCCAAGCGCGGTGATGAGAATTGACGTGAGCGGCGTGCTGTGAGCGACATGCGGTGAGCAGTGTGCTGTGTGCGGCGTGCTGTTGCGGTGAGCTGTGAGCTGAGAGCGGCGCGCGGTCCCTATCACCTCTCCTCTCCGCTTTGCACATCTCCGCACAGCTTCGGTAGACGCACAATAGTGTCACTTATCTCCAATCGTCTCCCCTTTGGTGGAGTCTGCGCCTTATTGGCGTACGCCGCGTAAACCAATTGGTTTACGCGGCGTACGCCAATAAGGCGCTATATAAAAACAATGTATGACGGAATTATTCCTCTTAAAAAGAACTGTAGCGACGCGATGTCTATCTTCTAAGGTGGTAATCTTAGAAGATAGACACATACACACAATAGCGAAAAAAAGTTCAACCACTAAGCGGGTGTAATAAAGTTTGTAAGATAATCCGTCACCGGCCATCTCATGAGCCACCCCGTTTGTAGCTATATCATCGTTTACGGAGTCCATCCATACTTCTTTGGTGCTTGCAATACCACTCTTAACTATGAACTCCACCAAAATAAAAAAATGAAAGTCCGAAACGAAAGAGGTCACCAAACACCAACCTCATACATCAAATTCCTCAGATCATTGACGTGTCTCATCATATCATTCTTCACTATCTTAGGCCATCCTTTCTGGTTCGCAGGATTACACAGCAGAGGCCCGATCACTTCATCCGCCAACGTAATAAGGTCCATAAGTACGTTGCCAGACATTTCGCCGATAGTTAGAACCTAAAACAATTAATGTCAATAAGGCCTGGACTCCACCGAAGCGGAGAGGAGCGGAGCGGAGCGGAAAGGATATGTTCAAGATGCGACCAATCACCGGAGAGACGAGAGACGCTATATAGATTTGATTGGTTGATTTCCGTACGTCTCCTCTCCACTCCGGAAGTCTCCGCTTTGGTGGAGTCCGCCTCTTAGGCTGCGTTTCTACCAGAGATGTGCGAGGCGAAGCGAGGCGGACCGAGGCTGTGGAACGCCGTGAGCGTTTACACCAGAGATGTGCTAGGCCGCTGTGCGGTGCGAGGATGTGTAGCGGTCTCGTTTCAGATGCGAGCGGTAACCACACCGTCTAATGACTGCTATTTTTTCGCTCGCATCCGACCCTAGCACACATGCCTCGCACCACATTTCTCGTAACACATCCCTCGCATACATCCTTGCCATGTTTTGTACGTACAGAAACCTCGCTCTGCTGAACCCTTCCCACTAGAGCAGCGCTGAGCGAGGCTAGGTAAATGAAGTGATTCTATTGGTTCTTAACAAACACATCACTCGCTATGCATCCTCGCACATCTCTGGTAGAAACACAGACTTAGGCACCTGTCTACTAGCTATATTAGCTACCGACTATTTTCTCGCTCAAGAAACATAAGAATCTAGGTCCGTAAAAGAGTGCCGTTTACTAAGGGATGGTGAATAGACGAATTTTATGCATTTGAGGGGGTGAAATAGATGAAGAGAGAGACGAGTACTCCCGCCTACTGTGGGGTGCACCGCGTGAATCTCGCTGATGCGCAGCGTCCACTATGTATTATATAGAAGCGTAATTTAACTTATCCAATAAAATGTATGATTGGCCTAGCGCGCCGTTATCCAACTTCGCACCCCGCCTACATAGAGACCATCATCTCAGTAGACGCATTATTTTGTTTTCGTGTTTTTATTTTAAATATATGTTCATATTTTTGTTTTCTTATTTTAAAAATAATAAATCTATTAAATCAACGGCAAATTGTCGAAATTGAGAAAAAATAATAAAAACAATAATTTTTACTCCTATAGATTTCTTCAGAATCAAGAGTAAATTAATAAATATAAAATAAAACGTCCACCAAGTTTGATGGTTGTTCTGGACCAAAGGAGGCCGGTGTAACCTTTACTATGGTACCCTAAAATCGGCAGGTGAAGGCACAGGAATGATACATAAAATTTAAACAAGTAAATTATTCTAATTTTATTTTATTATTTTGACGTATTTACGTATACGGAGCGAAATCTAAAGATATAAATTGTGGAAAGAAAAATTACTCAAGTCACAACTCTTCAAAATTTAGTCTTTTTTTTTTTAGGTTGGGTAGTCATCAAAAAGCTACCCCTCTTGCTCTGGACGGAGCGGAAGGGAGTGGCAGACTTGTACCGACTTAATATAAATCATCAAGTAATTGCAATCAAAGATATAACAAAAACGCACTCGGTCTAAAGTTATTGCGATTTCTATGGTTTTTATGGAAACCATAGAAAACAAATTATATCTCCATATTGGGACATAATTTTCACATAGGTACTTTACTCATACTTTTAAAATAACCTGTTCTATCGGATAAGTTTGTCCGTTTTTCGGGGCAATAATAACACTGTGCACCCCAGCGAGAACTCCGTCAAACAACTCGTTTGTGGTACAAACACAGAGAGAGCATCATAATTATATAGTACAAGCGCGACTTTGTTGCTACTTTCAAAAGTATAATATGTGGTAACGACGATTCCTATGGACGAAGAATACCCTGCCACAGCCCACTACCCAACTGCTCACCTGCATAAACCTCCTGATCCCCTGATGAGATCTCCTGATGGTTACCGAAATTAAGGTTTCATCAACCACAAACATGTTGTCGCTGAAATCGTGGGACGTAGCCATAACTGGCGCAATATTGTGAGTTTATGGGGTTTTACGCCAGTTATGTTTACGTTCTATGGATAAAGGGGCGACCGGAGAGCCTATTACCATCAACCTTCTGAAAAAAGCCTAGTAGAAAACCCCTATAACACTTTGCCAGATTTGGGGATTGAACCCAGACCCGTACCTAACAAAGTCCCACGTGAGTCCCTATCATCACACCGAGCCTATTGCCATCGACTGGGCACAAATCCAGACTCTGTAGCTGCTAAAGATAAATAATATAATACTTTGCGCGATCTGGGAATCGAACTCAGGTCCTCATGCTCAGCAGTCAAGCTTGCAACCGCTAGACCAGCGAAACAACGAGGCGTGATGTTATGTACTTAATTAAGGACAAACCTTTCGAATATTTGCTTGCGTGACTTGAACTTCTCCGTTTTTGAGGAAGTACACCACCTTGCCCTTGCTGATGCCCGGGAATGTGGTGGAACACGTGAGCATACCTGCTGCGTTCATATTAAACACGAGCAAATCATATGTTGGAATGTCGAAGAATCTGTACAGTATGTGCTGTAAGAAAAAATAAAACGTATAACTGCATGCTCATTTTTGGGTTTCCGTAGCCGAATGGTAAAAAAACGGAACCCTTATAGATTCGTCATGTCTGCCTGTCTGTCTGTACGTCTGTACGTCACAGCCACTTTATTCCGAAACTATTAGGACTTCACAGTTGAAACTTGGTAGGTAGATGTATTCTGTGAACCGCTTTACGATTTTTATACAAACATAAAAAAATAAGAGATTAAAAATAAGAATGAGCCTTCAAAATACTCATACATGGAATTGAAACGTAAAAAAAATAAAAACATCAAACCTATACGTGCGGGGTGTTTATAGCTAGGTCTTTAAAAATGACTTTGAGGTTCCTAAAACTATTTTTCTCAAAGTCAATCGTTTGAAAGATAGGTACAAAAGTGGTACAAAAGTGATACAAAAGTGGTAAAATGTGTGTGTGTGTGTGTGTGTGTGTGTGTGTGTGTGTGTGTGTGTGTGTGTGTGTGTGTGTGTGTGTGTGTGTGTGTGTGTGTCCTCTAATTTCTAAAGTAAGAAGAGGAAAATTCTGGAAAAATGTAGGATTGTAGACCGTAAAAAAACTTTCAACGAAAATTGGTTTGAATAAGATTTGATGTTTTATTTTTGTGATATGGGACTTTTTCATCAAACTGCAGCAGTAACTTTGTCTTTCATTAACATACTATGAAAAACAAATTTAGTCTTGCTGTTGAATGATATACAATACAACACATGAATGAGCCTTCAAAATATTTTTATTATATTGTTTCGTGCTATATTTAAACATTCAACACTGACCCTCTCATCGCCAGTAATGAACTTAGCCCATTTATCAATCTTTTGCTTTAGCGTTCTTAATAAGTATTCGCTCAAAAATTCCATCCGTTGATCAACATCTTCTTTTTTATCACCCATGTTTCTTGTTTCACAGAACTCAAAATAAATTAATTACACAATTGCTATCAAACCATTGTCGTAAAAGAAAAAATAATTCTAAAAACTAGAAACTCTGAAGATCACAGGTTGAAATTACTTTAAACAAAATAATCACCATAGCAACCGGAATGTACAGCTTTTTGAATTTCGAGCTATAAAGCGACGTGCTGCCACATCAATAATTCATGATTTTTTTTTTTTTTTTAATTTAAGGTGGAAATTTGTTATGGTCGCAAATCATATTTTATTTCACATACAGCATGAAACTGACCTGCAAATTGCAAAAAACCTAAGAAAATTTGAATTTCGCGGGGTACCCTGGCGCTTCCACCTTAACGTTTAACCTATGATAAAAACCAAGGACCTGTGGAAACATAAAATAAGTTGTGGTAATAAACTAGCACACAATACAATAGTTGATTAAATGGTTCAAGTATAAAACGTCTGGGTAAATTTCAATTACGGCCGAAACGGAACGTCGACACGTCGTTTCGAAAATACGTCAACTTCAATAATCAACGTCAAAATTACGCGCCAAAATCCGGCTTGGAATACTCTTGCTTGCACCTTTCCTTTCGTGTTAAAACTTCTTGCATAACAAAGAGTTGATTTGTAAAAAGTATCAGTAATTTGAGATTATGGAAGGATTTGATGATCCCGGTGTTTTCTTTTCCGACAATTTCGGCGTTGAGGAAAATGAATCTCAAGATCAACTTAACCTACAAGCAGTAAAAAAGAAGTTCAAAGAATTTATTCGACAGTTCCACACGGGTAACTTTAATTACAAATACAGGTAAACTCTTTCGAAAATTAATGAAAATGACAGTTGCAATATACTTCCTAAAGTTTTTAGTACAAAATCTGTTTTGTTTTCAGAGACGCTCTAAAACGCAACTACAACTTGACTAATTATTGGGTTGAGATTAATATTGAAGACTTGTCTAGTTTTGATGAAGTTTTAGGTGAAAAATTATACAAGAAGCCCACAGAACACTTACCTATATTGGAGGAGGCAGCTAAAGAGGTAAGAATATCCACCATATTTTTTTGTTAGGCTTAATAAATTGTGCCCCACTGCTGGGAAAAAGGCTCCCTGTTTCTTCTTGGAAAACTCTATCTTATGCGACCTCTGGCTGTATTAACATCGCAAACAAGATCAGAGTGTCACACCACCTTTGCTCAACATTATATTATTTATATGTTGTATGATGTCCTTGTTAATGCCTAGAAATGTACTTTAATTAATGTAGCTGTATTAAAACTAAGCTATTACATATGTTCACAGCTGGCTGATGAGCTGACTGCTCCAAGACCTGAGGGGGAAGAGAAAGTTGAAGATATTCAAGTCCTGTTGTCTTCAGACGCACATGCTGCAAATTTGAGAGAACTGAAGGTAGGTTACTTAAATAACATTTAGTTAACACTATCTGATTTATTATAGGTAATGAAATTAAACCACAACTGTATTACTATTACATCATCATTCTCTTGCCCTTATCTCAATTCATTTGGGATCGGTGCAGCATGTCTTCTTCTTCCATACTTCTTTATAACTCGTCATCTCATCAGACACCTTTCGTGCCATATCATCCTTCACACAGTCCATCCATTCTTTCTTTGGTCTTCCTCTACTCTTATCAAATGTGAATGGGCCACATTAATTCCCAAAACTTTCCTCATTCTTCCGCATCTCATGCCCAGACTATTACATTGTATAAAAAAATAACAGGTTTCTCTTTCAGTCAGAAACGGTCTCCCGGCTTGTCAAAATCCCTGGCATAGTAATATCTGCATCAGGCATCAAAGCTAAGGCAACAAAGATATCCATCCAATGTCGATCATGCCGCAACATCATCCCAAACTTACCAGTGAAGCCAGGACTGGAAGGATATGTGATGCCAAGGAAATGCAATACGTAAGTTGAGCAATACTAATGAAACATGTTATGATTTCTGTAAATGCAATACACCTGACTTCTGTACTCATTGTCATCTGCATAGCCTTTTATGCCTTTTCTTTTTTTTTGGAGTCGGCTTCTAGGTGTAACTGGATGCAGCTGAATAATAGTATTTTACATGGGACTATAATATCTGACCTCCACATTCCAGTTACTGTGTGTGTTACTGTGATGTGTTAGTAATACAATACTCCTTGGTAAGACTCCGGTGTTTGGTCAGACTTCTGTACTGTAAATGCCAATATCTTTTATTTGCAGGGAACAAGCTGGTCGACCAAAGTGTCCCTTAGATCCTTACTTCATTATTCCAGACAAGTGCAAGTGCATTGACTATCAGGTAATGTGCAGAAAATATACTTTCATTCTCATATATAGGTCACCATAAAATTTTAAAAACAGTTAGATTATAATCAATCTCGCGAGATTGTAACATACTGTTTACAATTTAACGCATTACTTCGGTAGATTATAATCTATCAAAGTGAAACCGTCAAATTGTGAAATGGAGTGATTGAACGTCATGTGCCCGTATCGTATTCCTTTCTTTTATTTTTAAAAAAGTATTAGGGTAACAAAATCAAATACAGAAGGAATACTTTTATAATGATATCACATGGACGACGGTTGTAGACAACAGCTGCTATAAAATTAATTTGGTATAAACATTATTGAAAGAGGAACATCTTAATATGTGCTCAGAAAGGTTTAGCTGCAAACTTCAAGTGTTATTCATTCACAACAACTGTTTGTTAATACCAAAGCTTCATTTTAAATAAGAATACTCTTGCCAGGTATTGAAACTGCAAGAAGCTCCAGAAAGCATTCCTCAGGGCGAGATGCCGCGCCATCTGACGGTGTACTGCGAACGTGTGCTATGCGAACGAGTCGCTCCCGGCGCAAGAGTCACTGTGCTTGGCATATATTCCATTAAGAAAATTGCTAAAGTTGGGGTGAGTTCATATATTTAACATTCTAAAAATACAAGTGACCATATCATTACAACCTCTACGAACCAAAACATATACACTTGATAAGACTTCGCATCTTGTCATGTTACGATATCGAGGTCGTATCGTGACGATTGCGTACATTCTCTCAGAGACTTCATTCTCCACCAGTGTAGCTTTGTAGGCTGCTATTGTTTATTTTCATAGAACAAAACATATTCAAACAAAAAATGACATTCAAGAACTTCATCAAAAACATTTCTTCCTAACAAAAAGTATTTTTGCAGCGCGAAGGCCGCGACAAAGGCTCAGTAGGTGTCCGTTCCTCTTACCTCCGCGCTGTCGGTCTGACAGCCGAGGAGGGCGTGACTGGAGGCCTAAAACCCTTCACTACTGAGGAAGAGGAGCAGTTCCGGAGACTGGCAGCTTCTCCTGACATATACGACCGCATCGCCATGTCTATAGCACCCAGCGTGTTTGGTGCCGTCGACATGAAGAAGGCTATCTCCTGCTTACTGTTTGGTGGTGTGTATTTCTTTTTGGTACTGTAGTGTAACTTCAATTTCTTGTATTGTTGATGTAAGTAACTTACTGGTGTATTAAAAAAATTAAATATCAGACGGTTTTCGCTAACATAGTCACAAAAGCGAAATCCCAATAATTGGGCGTATTGTTGCGCTCAACGCTCAAAATTCGCCCTTTTGCAGGCGTTCTTAATGATTTGTGTTCCACAACAGGAGCACGCAAAAGACTGCCGGACGGTCTGACCCGACGAGGCGACATAAACATACTGCTACTGGGCGACCCTGGTACTGCGAAGTCCCAACTGTTGAAGTTCGTGGAGAAGGTGTCTCCTATTGGAGTGTACACGTCAGGCAAAGGTTCCAGTGCAGCCGGTCTCACTGCTTCTGTCATCAGGGATCCTGGGAGTGTGAGTAAACATCTTATTTGTCATCTTATTTTGCTTAAACCACCAAGAAATTTCAGCATCTTTATTAAGTTTCATCATGTCCACAGCGTAACTTTGTGATGGAGGGCGGAGCGATGGTGCTCGCTGATGGGGGTGTTGTATGCATTGATGAGTTTGACAAAATGCGCGAAGACGACCGCGTGGCCATACACGAGGCTATGGAGCAGCAAACTATCTCCATTGCTAAGGTACACATTAGTCTTTTCTATGAATATTTGCAAAATTTCCGACCTAATAAAAAAAATAAAAACACATTAATTTCGCGTTGTTTACAGGCTGGCATTACTACAACTTTAAACTCGCGCTGCTCGGTCCTGGCAGCCGCTAATTCTGTGTTCGGACGTTGGGATGACACGAAAGCTGACGATAATATTGACTTTATGCCCACTATTTTATCAAGATTCGACATGATTTTCATTGTCAAGGATGAACATGATCAAAACAGGGATATTGTAAGTATTCAGATGAATAGGATCACGCCTATAATCTACATCAGGTATAGGCAGTAGTGTGTATTGAAGGCCACACTATACTCTAAAGGAGTAGTTCCAGACTGGGCTGAAAATGATAAATTCTTTTTTTTGTCACTGCAAGAAAAAAAAGAATACAGGTTGATCAAAGATATAAACCCAAGAGTGTTATTAATTACAAACAATGTCTCCAATGAACGTTTAGCTTTACTTCAATTTTTTAAACCCTTGAACGGTTTCAGATTCTAGCCAAGCACATCATATCAGTGCACATGGGTGGTGACAGCGTGGAGCGCGAGACAGCCGCAGGCGAGCTGCCACTGGCGCTTCTCCGGCGCTACTCCGCGTACTGCCGCGCGCGCTGCGGCCCGCGCCTGTCCGCCAGCGCGGCCGAGCGCCTGCGTGCGCGCTACGTACTCATGCGGACTGGCCACTCGCTGCATGAAAGACAAGTCGACAAACGACTTTCCATACCTATTACAGTCAGGTACTTACTCAAAAATACATCAATGAATTCCAGCCTGCCCATGGGGGGCAGGCAGAAATTACAAAACGCCACCTGCTACAATCCTCGAACATTTTCAACTAAATAACGAGTGTAAAGACCTTTAACGAAGCCAAGAGGCAATTGTTCTTCCCGTCATTGCGATAATTTTTAACCTGAACCATTCCTGGTAACCTTCTAGTTACGGAGATATTAAAGGTTAAAGCTTATATACTTTTTCAGAAGAAAAAGTTTTGAATTTTATAAACCCCTGTACCATAAAACCATGATTTTTCACACCATGGTCCCAGATTTTTGTGGTGTTACTAGTTTGATGTACAAAATGTTTGGTTGATAGCTTCATGAAGGGTCCGTTTACACCCTGTTAATGTAAACTTCGACGCGCGACGGCTGCAGAATAAGAAGCAATAATGAAATCTTTGCAAAAGTCTGTCTAAAGCCATAATCCACCAAACAAGCCCAGTGCAGATTGGAGAATGTCACATCAAGACACGTATTAATAAGTTAGATCAGAGGTTCCCAAACTTTTTTTTCTCATAGACCACTTTCAAAGTTTTCTGGTTGCGGTGGACTCCTGCTGCATTTTTTTTAAGCCCCACGGGCTTAAAAAAAAAGCAGCAGGAGTCCACGAAAAAAAGAAAAGCAAAATATTTGCAAGATTATTTTTTCGCGCGATCTGTTAGGATTGCATGAGAACTACAGTATCTACCACCACCAACACCTAAAAAATGTTTGGCAAATCTGAAAATTGATCTTAAAGCTTGAGACTTTAAAATAAAGATACGACCATTTTTCACCGACGTAGATCCTGTCAAAAATCACCAAAATACTTGGTTATTTTTTAGGTAAAAGATGATTTGTTAATGATGATGTTTATGTTCTTTACTATCGAAACCAGATAAATTTTCGTGGACCCCCACTTATAACTTGTGAACCCCCATTTTTTCCCGCCAACGCAGACCCCCGTCGAGTCTCCCGTGGACCCCTACGGGGCCACCTGGACCACTTTGGGAATCACTGAGTTAGATAAACAAGTTCAGAATTAGAGAGACACCAACTTGGCTGACTCTGGTTCTTTATGTTTTCAGGCAACTAGAAGCCATTGTTCGAATATCTGAATCTCTCGCTAAGATGCAGCTGCTGCCTTTTGCCACAGAAGTGCATGTCACTGAAGCACTTCGATTGTTCCAAGTTTCGACATTGGATGCAGCTATGACCGGCAGCTTATCTGGTAAGTTCATAATTGAAATAATTGCTATTGAAGGCACTCAATATAAAGGGTAATCCATAATTGGGTGAATTCCTTGAAGTGGGTACCCACCCTCTTTCTATGTCAATCATCCTTTAGAGCTAGTTTTGTTATTAGACCAGTATCTTAACTGCAAAAAATAATATTAGATAATGACGTTCGAAAATGATTTTAGGAGCAGAAGGTTTTACTACTGAGGAAGACCATGAAATGCTGTCTCGCATTGAAAAACAACTGAAGCGCAGGTTCGCAGTGGGTTCTCAAGTATCAGAACAAACTATCATTCAAGATTTTCTCAAACAGAAGTACCCTGAGAGAGCCATCCTTAAAGTTATACACACCATGATAAGACGCGGAGAATTACAACACAGATTACAGAGGAAAATGCTTTACAGACTCTCATGATTTCTCTCTTTTATGTTAACAAGTTTTACAATATATTTTTACTTGAATACCAATGTCAGTTATTAAATTTGAGTAAGTGAAACACTGATTGTTTTCAAATTTTATTCATTTTTATTTTTTTTCTTTCAAGAACAGTCCACAGTTTACTGCTTTAAGCACATACTTAAAACAAAATTTCCATCAGTTTGTAACTGATCATTTAAATATTAAAGCTAAAACTGTTTGTTTCAACACTTTGCATTGGTGTCAATACATTCAGTTGACACTCAAGCATTTGGTGGATGTGGTGTGATAGCAATAGTTGAGAAGCACAAGAGGAATTAATTTACTAGTGTAGTGTAGCAATCTGCTCTTTCACTTCCTTGAATGGATACTCGGGGTGATTTTCCACTCCTTTCCAGAATAAGAAGTTGAAAATTCTTCCTTTCTTTCCTTTATCCAACTTGATCAAATTATCCATATCATCTTGAGAGAGCTCAAAATCATAGAGGTCCAGATTTTCCTAGAAAACCCCAAAGGAAATTTTTGAATTTTATATAATAACGCAAACCTGGCAACCAAATTATATATTATATACATTAATAAATTAAAATAACCTATATTACCTAACTAACTTAAAAAATGACGTCAAAAAACTCCTCCTCAACACTGTCATCTGGTAATGTACCCAAAAGACTGGCGGCTTTGCCACGTTGTATGGCAACGCTAAGGCTTTGGTCAAGGTAAAAGCCAGCCCTTGGGTCACGGGAAGTCAACTAAACGTTTATAAATGTCCTTGAAAAGGCTGTGAGCACTCGGACCCCACGGACCTAGAATTTCAACCCCAAACGGCTCGAAAATATAGTTGCCAATAAGGTTACTATATTTACGCCGCTTGAGGTTCTCTGCAGCCGCAGCGGCAGCCCCCGCACAGCACGGTGAGCTAGGAAGATGGGATGGCGCAAGAGTGTTGCATCCCACACTAAAGGCCTACCCATCTTCCATGGAAACAAAGACATGCCGTCCGGTCTCTTGCCATCGTCGCGTGCCAAGCCATTGGGTTCTAATAAAGCTGGAACGCCGACGGTGACAAGAGCTCGACGGATGATATCATTTAAGTTCGCGTGCACTGCAAAGCGACCCGCACTTCGGCTGCATGAAAGGCCGTGGTGTCCAAGGCTGTTGACAGCTTCACCACAGTGACAGCGATGAGGAGAAAAACAAGGGCGCCTAGGCGTAGAGAAGCAGCAAGGCGGAAAGTAGTGTCGTCGAGCAAAGTGCCTATATATATAGTGCGACGGTAGTGCGTGAAGCCAAAGACCCGACTCCCACTCACCCACAGCCAGCAGACGCGCACGCTCTGCAGTAGTAGCAGACGTGTGCTGTAAATTGTTCTGAACTACTCTGCAGAGCGGGTCGCCCCAACGTCTCTGGGAAAATGGATGGTCGCGTTCTTCAGAATTCGGGCAAGCGAGTTTCCAGGCATTGATAGCCTCGGAGAAGCACGGCGCATCAAAATCAATCAGTGTGAAAGCCAGGATATTCCTGATTAATTTCTCAGTGCCGTGGACCGAAGATATAAACGCCGGTAAACTATACTAGAAATTTGGCGAACGCCGAGTCCCCCCATACGAATGGGAAGAGTAGCTTGTATTCAAGCACGGTCGTCCAAAGCCACATTTAAAACGGATGATATAGTATTTTTGATAATTTATTCCATTTTGTTCAAAATATTAATTTGGAGCAACCTTTCCGAAATATCATTGAAATTTTGAATATTTTCCTCGATAAAATCGGGAAAGGAATTCTCGAAGATTGGAGAAATAAAATAAATAAATAAGTAAATAAAATTTAAAATCGTTTTACCTTCATTCTTTCCTTATTAGTACTCTTTGGAATAACAACCACTTTCTGTTGAACTAAGAAGTGTAGTAATATTTGAGCAGGAGTCTTTCCACATTGTTTGGCGATTGAAACGACTTCTGGCACAGTCAACAAATCGGGAAAAACGCTAGGGCTGAAATAAGAAAAAAAAGAACAACGTTGGAAATCTCTTACATAAATTATAAAGTCTGGCTTAGCTGGTATTTTGTATATTTGATGAGAGGTACCTGTATTTGTACTTGTTGACAAAATGGGTCTTAGCACCTGGGCTACCTAGAGGTGCATAGGCTGTTATAATAATATCACGCTCTGTGCAAAAAGACCGCAGTTCCGGCTGCTGGAAATAAGCATGAAGTTCTACTTGCAACACTTGTGGTTTAAATGTTGCAGATTTCCAAATTTCTCGTATTTGTGCCTCATTAAAATTGGATAAACCAAGGTTGCGGATAAGACCTGATCTTTGGCATTGTTCCAATTTCTGAAACAAAAACCATTAGGTATTAACCAATGACAATGGCTTAATGCCTATTTCCCTTTATTAATTACTCGCTCGCGTTATTGTCGAAATTTTTAAATATAGTGTATGTAGCTTCCCATTAGTGAAAGAAGTTTCGGAATCGGATCAATAATTCCAAAGATTACCCCCTAAATCCAAACTTTACTTTTTAAATTAGTTGTGTACATATTCCATATATTCTCGTCTTTCCCTACCCCATTGAATGACTTTTTCATGAAATAGTTATGGAATGGGTTTAAATGAGCTTAGAGGGTTGTATTCATGATTTCAATGATTATCATTCTGTAACTACATACGTGTTACTTGCGCGACTCATTTTTCATCAACATACAACCTGACAATGACCTGCAAATTCCAAAAAACTTAAGAAAATTTGAATTTCGGGGGCTACCCTGGCGCTTCCATCTTAATAGAAAAACAATAATTAGGATCTAATGACACGCATGGGAGAGTAATCCTCCATAACATCATTAACATTACGTTACGCCTAAATTTTCCAGAAGAGGTATACGGAAGTTTGAGTATAGATATCATAATAAAACATAAATTAAGAATGCAATACCTACCTTCCATGTCTCTACATGATTTGTATTCATGTCCAATTCATAGTGCCCTTTATCGTCGACCATAGGTGTCAGTGTCTTATGATTACAGTTGAAACCAAAAGGCACATGTATGAGATACAAGTCCACATACGCAGTTTTCAAACGTTTCAGTTGTATATCTAGAAACTTTTCGACGTCAGATGCCCTGTTGGCTACATGTGGTAGCTGAAAAACAGAATAGTCAGTATATCAATTCTCTGTGGAGCCCTTACTGTCAAATAATCAAGATTTATTAATACATACCTTGGTTGTAATAAACAAATCCGATCTGGCACCTTTTCCATCATCAATCCATCTTGTAATTGCAGTGCCAATCGCTTCTTCATTATTGTAATTAAATGCTGTATCAATGTGTCTGTAGCCTAACTCTAAAGCCTCATAAATAGCAGACCGTAAAACGTCTGGTTCAGCCTAGAAAAAATATGGATTATTAGTTATCTAATTAAGGTTTACACAATCCCTTAAAACAGGAACATTTACATTACCTGCCATGTGCCTAAACCTACTGTTGGCATTAATGTGTCTGTTTGAGATAGTTTAACGAAATTCATATTCCTTATTGTATTATGATATGCGTGGCTACAGCTGAGTGTGGCTCTGAAAATTGAGCGCACTTGGAGTGTTCTGAGCATAAATTGAATCTGAAACAAGACTTTGACAGCAGCAAAATTTGGCAAAAAGCCAGAAAATTCAGTCAACCAAATATAAAAATAATGTTATATTGGAAAACACCTGAATATAACCATAATTCACACACTGAGAAATGGTTTTATTTTACCTTTGACTCGTCCAACAAACTCACAATAACATAGACTAAGATTTATTATATGCACAATAACTACTCAAAATAGTAGCATGACAGTATTTTTGTAAATTATATTGATCTTTCATTGACATTCAGCTCTTTTTCAAATTTGGCGGCCAGTAGCACTTCTTGTGCGAGTTGAAGTAGTTGCCATATTGAGTCTTTAGGTAGGATAAATGGTGTGGCCACCGTAGGCGCGGGCCTGTGGACGGCGAGTTATGGGCTAGCTCGCCGTCCGGCCGTCTTATGACGACAGGCCGTGTCGACGGCGCGTTCGTGTTCCACGCGAGCATCAAAGAGATGTCAGCAACCACGTAGGGGCCCGCACGGGCCGATGCCTGCCAGGGCTGCGGGACTGTTCGAAAGAGATACCGCGGCCCTGGAACACTAAGGGCAAAGAAGGAACATGGATGGGTTTTAGTCAGTACAAGTCTGACACTCCCTTCCACTCCGCCCAGAGTGGGGGGGGTCATTTGATGATTTCCCAACCTAAAAAAGAAAAAGGTAGGATAAATTGTATTCTGGCACGATGGTTACCGTGTCTGCATGCCGTTGTAGTAAGAGTCGTATGGGATCATCCGAATGTCTCTAACAATATAAAAATAAAGAACTTTTTCTCTGAGATAAAGTTTAGCAGCACCCAGGGACACGGTGCTCGGAGTGTTAGGCTTTGTCTGTGATTCCGCCCGAGAGCCTTAATCTTTTAAGAGACAGGATAGCAACACTGGTCAAGGCCATGTCAGACAGCTGACAGGTGTAGTGGAGCGTTTGAGCTTTGACACTGACAGTTGTGTTCGTTGTTTGGTTTTTGGGGTTTTTGTATTGGTTAGTTATTGTTGTGAAATTGATTTTTAAAATCATCTTTGACGACTGGCCGAAGTTATTGTTTCCCGCCAAGAAGCCAAAACCTTAGGATTTGATCTCGAAATTAAATTCTGAGTAAAATAAAAATGGGCGTAAGTTTACTGGTCCTTTTTAGCTTTTTTCGCGGGAATGCGTGTGCAGCGTCCCCACATTGCAGAACACCAATTCATTTATTGTGGTTATTATTTTCCAGAAAAAGACACAAATCAATGCTACAAAAAGCAAAGAAAAGCGGCAAGCAAGGAAGCTGGAGCAACGCAGAATTGCGGATGGTATGACACACGTAACTTCAGCAAATAAACTGAAAGACCTGGCCTCACTGTGCAAAGAACTCCTTGTGTACCGGAATAATGAATTAGAAGTAGAAATGTACATCCAGCGGGTCACTGACCTTGACAAGAATGTGCTCCAGTGGGCGATTGACTTGACGGAAAGGAATATGAAACTACTGTAAGATAATTATTCATGTTTTCGCTGCTTCATTAAAGGAATGCATCAACCCACCTATATGTTGAGCCTCAGACCAATGCTTTATGTATAATTCTAATCTCAGTAGCAGTTCTTACCTGTTAATCCAGAATTATATTTGATATATCTGTAAAACTACAGTAAACTGATAATGATGGCTAATTATACTGTTTTATCATTCACTAGAGTCTTAATTCTTCCTCCCCATTGTTGTAATTTAAGTAATTGATTTAGAGACAACTCCATACAAATAACATTGTATTGAAAATACATTTAGTAGTGAACAATTCCTAATTCTAATTTCAGGTATGAAACATGTGCTTGGGGATGGAACAAGGAACGTAAGGTAGAGGAGATGATGGATGAGGGAGCATGGTACCTCATTGCTAGACAAAAGAATGGAACACTCCTAGCTTTCTCACACTTCAGATTTGATATGGACTTTGGTGATCCTGTTCTTTATTGGTAAGTAGAGCTTTTAAAACATCCCATATGCCTAGCCTTTTCAAAACTATGTTAGGTTTGATTCCAGTCTAACTATTTGAAGCTGAATACCAGTATTTCACATGGAGAATCTCTATAACACTGGTATTGGATAACATGACATCCCTGGGTAGGAGTGGTGACATGTGCTATTATACAATTTGCTGTTTAAAATAATACACAAAAGTATGGTAGTTGGACAACATAATAAAGTTAATGGTTAATTAAGTGACTATGATTTTAACATTAGATGATAATCAAAAGCTTCAACAATGTGCCCAGTTTAAAACTATAGGGCCATTTTGTCTTAGACTAATGTGAAACTATTTCTATATATTGTTATTTATTTATTTATTGTAATGATCCATACATAGAAGGGTGTAAATAAAAAACTCAAACAAACACAACCATTCTAAAATATTTAGAAAGCATATTTTATTTCTTTAGTTTTGGTATTTTGATCATCAGGTTTTACATTGATATTCTTGGCCGTGGCCCTCTGGCAATCTTTTAATCAATTAAATTTAATCTTGACTCTCAACAAGGGTTCTACTGGTACTCAAGTACCATTTCTTTTTCACATAATATTAGTAGATAATACATTCTTAACAAATAACAGGCAAGAAATATCCGTCTAATACTAGGCCTTATCAACAAAAACTTTGGTATATAAAATGCAAAATTTCTGTTCAAAATGAAGTAATGGATGGATAAATGGTAACAACAACAAGTTACCTTTATGTATTTTGATATAAATCACATTTCAGCTTAAGAATTTTGAGCTTTTGAAAAACAGTTTTTTTTATATGCAATAGTTATTATTGGCCCTCACGCAGGCACTACCGACCCGCCATTTCTTCGATCGCATAGCCGCCCACGACTTGATAGAAATGTACTAGGTGTATATAGATATTGCAACGATTCACATCGCGCGAAAAAACTCCTGTTTTATATTTCTGATCAGTTAACATCATCGGACTATAAAAATACATTTACAAATACCTAACATCTTAAAAATAATATTTACACCTACATAATACAATGAGTTCTTTCCAATCTACGTTCATAGCACTCATTAATTGGGTTTCACTTTATATTTCCACAAAACACATAAGAAGAAACTAAGGTTTCTTTTCAAAAGTCTTTTTTCAAAGACTAGTTTTTCCTTTGGCCACCATTTTATACACCTTGTGCATAGGTATCTAAATAACTTGTGCAGTATGAATATAGTAAGCAGAGCTATTGCAGTGCTTAGTGCTACCACATCGAGTAGCATGTACTGAGGGAAGGTGAGGTCTAGTGCCGGCGACCGCAAGTGCGACGCCCCTTTGTGCCTCAATACATATTCTATCCAGTAGACCCCCATGTCTAAAGGCTTCATAGGCCGATCCAAGAATATGTCTTTCAACTGGATTGCGTTTTCTTTGTATCTGGAAAAAATAATTGACAACATCAGTAAATGCATAATCTCAAAGAAGCCTAGAACTATACAACTTCGCCGAATTTAAGATGTTCCTCAGTGAAAGTTTATTATCCCTGACCTAAGGGCAGCCGATAAATCAATCAGCCCTTTAATTGTGAGTACTTAATACCCCTCCAAAAAATAAGAATATCAAGGGAGTCAATTACTGCTTTTAGCAATTGTACTCTTTGCACTTGACGACGTATCTGTATCAGTGAGGGCAGTTCGCGTAAATGAATTTTGACTGGACCTAACGTATTTGATATTTTTGCCATCGATGCGTTAAAAATAAAAATATAAAACAATTGTATCACAGGTACAGCCCCTGTACTTATACCACCCACTGCGACTTTCTCTTTCGTTGTAAATACAATGATAATGAAAGTAGTCTGGCCAATTATCTGCGTTTCGTATTATGTCACTGGAGGTTATCTAGACGGACCTTACTGTCTCGAACCACCGAAGCCTCACAGGTCGACCATAATAACTCTTCGTTTGACATTATTAAGCGTTAAAAGGACGCCGCGCGCCGGCTCGTACAACAACGCTCAGGACTTTGCACCTGTTTAATCACCTTAGCTTACCGCAGGCCACTGCTGCACATACGCCTTTCCCAAGTTGCGCTACAACACCCCCTTCTTAAACTAGTTACTCCTCTTATACCGTTATAAATAAAACATACCGTTGATCAGTGAGCAAAGCTCGTAGTTTTCGTCGCCATGTGTCGTTGTCAGTATCTTTGAGCGTGACTACTTCTGCGACGCCCCGGTCAGCCATCGCTCGAGCATTCAAAGCCTGGTCTGCGTACAGCGGCACCATTAGCATCGGCACTCCACAAGCCACGGCCTCTTGCGTGCCCAGCAGACCACCGTGAGAAATAAACAACTTAACGTTCGGATGACCTGTCGGAATAACTCATGTTTATTGTTTGTCACTCACAGCCGATAACTCGCAATCAAAGCGTCAGAATAAAAAATATATTGATGAGTTGTTGTAAGTATTCATTGATCGCTGCATTTCGAGCTTATCTCACTCATGTAAAAAAACGTGATTAAAAGATAAAAGGACTATCTCCAAGCGTACCTACAGGGGTCAGGTTTATCGATAGTAACAGTGAAATTAAGCTGAAAATTCCGACTCACAGAGGGTTGCATGCTGCGGTATCCAGTCCATGGTATAGGCGTTGTCGGGCACGGTGAGGTTCTGTGCCAGCATGCACCGGTCCATCTTGATGAACACGGTCTGGGGCAGCTCCGATAGTACTTTGAATATTCGCGACAAAGTTTCGCTTGGGATCGTTTCAATCCTCGACATTGATCCGAAACTCCAGTAGATCACGCCTTCTGTTGATGCGTCCAAGAGTTTCTGCATGTGCTATGAAATAAATTAAATGTTTAATATAGTTTAACTTGCGCTAATACGCTGGCAATATTGGTGGATTAGCAAACTTTTAATTCATGGATCATAGTTTGGGACTGTACAGGATTCGATCAGACCCTCAATTTTTGTGATACTGTGTTTGCAACTGAAAATTTTAAATTCTAAAACTGAAATCTTGATTCATTTACCTACTCTAAGACTTTCCCTATAATTTGGGAATAACAACATTATGAGCACGGCTTAATGAATCATCTTGTGACACTATCTGTTGTCAGGAGGGTCTTAGGTCCTGGCTCGGAGCGATACGCGGCTCTCTATTGCATTTGAAATGTAGGTTAAAATGTCTTCTTGAATCAACGGGCCTGTACTATGAAATAGATGAATGGCAAGTTGTTTATGTAGATATACTTACAGTTTACTAATAAACATCAACTTTCTCAAGAATCGCGCAGCAAGCGATTGCTTTATCTAAAATTTTACTGTTTATTTGTTTGTTGTTTTTCTGACATCATTTTATTATTTCTTTGAAGATTTTAATTGCATCGATATTGATTAATTATTGTTGTTTTACTCTTAATTACGCCATTAATTGGTCGAGACCAGTCACCAGGCTGTGTCTAGTCTGAGATGGTCCGGTTTACGTAACTGCCATCTAATTGGCTTACAAAGTAACAAGTAATAATTACGCTCAACATTTCATAATCATCTGCCAAGCCTTTTCCGAACTATGTTGGGGTCGGCTTCCAGTCTAATCGGATGCAGCTGATTACCAGTTTTTTACACGAAGCTACTGCCTATCTGACCTCCACAATCCATTTAGTACTGGGTAATACGCTACCCCTTGGTAAGACTGGTTGTCAGACTTTTTGGGCCACTGACTACCTAACGACTGTCAAAGATCTACAAATGACACCCGGGACCAAAGGCTTAACGTGCTTGCCGAGGCGCGGAGGAAACTCGGTATGTAATTAGGCTCAACATTTCCTGTATAAATAATTATTTCTGCTGCGTATTGACTAGGAAACTGTATTAAACTATTGTCAGTTTGATTTCTATTATTACTTAAAGAATTAGGAATCGAATAACTCACACAGAAAAAGGACTAAGCTGCGGCGATAAAGCAAGAAATGTCAAGATCATCAATTCAACACAATCACGCACAGAATTACAAGCTTACACGTTTAAAAAAAAAGTAATAGTAAGAAACGATCAGATGATATCTATCTACTTAGGGAAGCGCCAGGGTAGCCAGCGAAATTAAAATTGTCTTAGATTTTTTGCAATTTGCTGAATGTTAAACAAGATATTATATAAAGCAGCGGTGGCCCAGTGGTGGCGGTCCCGACTTACGAGCAGTAAGTCGTGGGTTCGAACCCAGGCAGGCACATTACTTTAGTGTAATTTATTTCATCACCACTGCTCTCAAAACGGTGAAGGAAAACATCGTGAGGAAACCGGCATGTCCTACCTACAGAACCAAAAATTCGAAGACATGTGACATTTACCAATCCGCACTGGGTCCGCGTGGTGGATTATAGCCCATTCCCTCTCATAGAGAGGAGGCCTGTGTCCCAGCAGTGGGAACATTATAAGCTGATTATGCTTATGCTATAAACAAAATATGATTCGCGACCGTCCCACGTATGTAGAGCCATATTATTTACTGTCGCGAATCATATTTTAATCAACATACAACCCGTCACTCACCTGTAAATTGCAAAAAACGTAAGATAATTTGAATTTCGTGGGCTACCCTGGCGCTCCCACCTTAACGTATTAGGTTCATCTAAAACTTGCTTGCAGCTAAATTAGCTTAAAGTTCGAGAAAAAATCGTTAATACAGAAATAAAAAGATGATAACTTCCCCACAGGGTGTAAAAGTTTCCTAATGACCTATGTCCCTTTAGAAATTGCATACGCAAGTGGTGGAGCGATTACAACATTATAAACATAATATGAAATATGAAACGTTCATACCCAACAGATAATTAAATCGCAATCGTTAAAAGTACGCGAACAATAATTGTGATAATTTCAGTGGACACGCGGTCTGACTGACCCAGTGACTTACGTATCATATGCTCGCCTACAGCATGCCGCTCGCTGATACCAACGATGATTAAAGTGCATTAGAGGTTATTTAACGCGCTGATCAATCACTATTAGTTACATTGTATCTGATAACTAATGAACCAATAAAATTATCATTTACTAAACACACTAATGGTACTCACACGAGAAAGAACTGGAGATGAACCAATCAAATTATCATTTACTAAACACACTAATGGTACTCACACGAGAAAGAACTGGAGAATCATCCAAGTGCAGTCCTCCGACTTCTACTAGAGCAGGCACTAGAGGACGTACTTCGTTTATGCTGAAATGGCTGTTGGACAAAACCAAACTATAGTTCTGAGCCAAAGACTCCAACATTGGTCCAGGGCCAAATAACCGATCTGCTATAACCTGAAAAAGAAACAGTTTGTTATTAGCCATTATAAACGACAGCTTATTCGTGATGTATCTAAAATACTCGAAAAAGCTACTAACCTGTGATGGAATTTGTGATTTATATCTATATAAAACCTTCGCTATGATTACTGCCATGGTGTTTGCAAATCTTTCCCATAGGGACATTCGTTGCCCGTATCCGACCATGTAGGAAGGAACGTAGGCAGTTGCGTCAGGATTCCCTAGTTGATCGTTAACCCAGGGCAGCGGTACACTTGATAGAAATCCGACCACAGGTGCTCCGTATTTCTTGCCGAGAGGGAGGAAACAGTCGCTCCCGAACACCTCAACTATGACCAGATCGAAGGTCTCCGTTGAATTGAACAATGCTTTCACGGCGGGCACTTTGGCAACATTCTCACAGGCGTCGACACATTCTTGCATAATCTGCTCCAAGTTCCGGATGAAGTCAGGTTTTATGGAGTCGTGTTTAACTGTGAGGTTGTTCACGATTTCTGGTCTGGTGCCTGCGAGGCTTATTTGATGCACGTTCGGTAGAGGGTTTTTCTGAAACAGGATAGTTAATTGTAAAACCGCCGTTCCTTCTACGTTTATTTTTAGTAAGGTGTTGGACCTCCACTCTTATCGAATCTTTGCATAATTAAATTCGACTTAAGGGCAGGGTTAGGGATGCGGTTAGCCTAAAACCCTTCGCCTCTGGCCATATGCCCAGAAGCCCGTGAAGGGTCGGTCATGTCGTACAACATTCAGATTAAATATAAAGAGCATAAGTGCGCTACCCAACAACTAACGGTCTATGTCTTTTTTTTTCTGGTGGGAAATCATCAAATGACCCTTCCCGCTCTGGGCGGAGCGGAAGGGAGTGTCAGACTTGTACTGACTAAAACCCACCCATGTTCCTTCTTAGCCCTTTGTGTTCCAGGGCCGCAGTATCTCTTTCGAACAGTCCCGCAGCAACGGTCAATGTCTTCAAACGTAATTTCGAAATATTGTATTTACATACAATAATAATGTTTTGCAAGAAAACATGCGGCATACGACGCGGTAGACTATACGTGGCAAATGATATCTCTTAGCGATAAAATACGACAGACGGACGAGACAGACTACAATGCCACCGCACATGATTATGAAATTAATAACCGGCTATGACAAAATTTTTTGCTTATCGGAGATCTCTTCAACTTTTATACCAAGTAGAGATTGCAATCCAGTTTGTATTGGCAGTCTTTTGTCACCCCAATTTATCAATGTGTTAACGTGGACAAGGTGAAAAGAGTACCTATGTAAGGATGGTAGCAGCTGGTGGTGGTATAAAGTTTCTGCTTCCCTTGTGAAAAAGGCGTGTTTTAGCGGTTCATAGAAGACGCCTGCTCTGCAAATTTCGACTATGTGGTGCCAACAGTCTCGGAGTAAAATTGCTGTGACACACGGATGGACAGACAGACAAACAGGACTATAATGGTTCCTTTTTTTGCCATTTAGCAACGGAACCTTAAAAAGGATAAGCGAAAACTATAATCGGTGTAAAAGACCCTTAACGAAACCGAAAGGCACTTGTTCTTCCCGTCATTGCGACCATAATTTTTTCTGGCACATACCTGGGAACCTTCTTGTTACGGAAATATTGATGGTTAAAGTTCCTTTTTCTTCACAAGTTTAAATGTTAGGTATATCTTTACTTAAAATACTTCCATGACTCCTGCACTATTCAATGCATCCATCAGCCCAATGAATAAAGTGCGTTACATTGAGCGCTACCGTAAACCGAGCTTTTGCATACCAAACCAAAAGTCGATGAACAGAAAGCTTGGTTGACGGTTTCGTGATGACATTCAATATAATTTGATCGAAGCAATGTCACCTTTCCAACAAAATCCGGTAGCCGGGATAACGTATGCAGAGTTATTTTGATTCGCTATGATTGACTTTATGTAGATAACTACAACAAAGATACATAACTGTTCGCTCAATTAAAATTTTTATCTGACTAGGTAATGGTTAATACTAGTAATTTTGGTTGAGACGTCGGTCAAATAAATGTTTTGTCTAGATGAAGAATTGTTTCCTATCTTCTGAAAAGAGTCTTCAGAACATCAAGGTTTCTTTTTTAAAGTTCATGTTTTTATTCCATTTAGGATCGGATAACTTTCAAGACATTGTCGGAAATATGAAAACAAACCCACTCCGGGTTAGCCTACTGAGAAAACAATGCAGAAATTTCTTAGCCGACCCAGCAGCTGGTATTGGCAGTTTTCTAGAAATCAATCTATTCCTAAACTGGGTACTCATTAGCGAGCTGTATCCGTAACTTGCGTGAACGGAACGAGGTTCTAGTCTGTACGCGTCTACAGTTTAGGCTCATGACGTCGCCCGAACGCTTTCACCGCGCGTGCTCATTTTGCGAGCCTGTAACCGCCTGTAACCTAACAAATACAGTAACGAGGTTCTATTGGGTACTAGAAGGCCACATCACTGTAACCGTAATGACAAGTCAAATCTGTCCGCAGTTTGGTTTGATGTCGGACTAATGACGAATAAACACTCGTAAATATTTGATGGTTTGCAGCGGCTTGCAACAACCATCTTGACGTGCACGAGCGCACTGCGAGCGCCCTTTGATTCGCGGCAAAATCCGACAATCGTCGGCTCGCTGCGAGTCGCTCATGTAACATTTCTTGCAGGCTCGCGAACCACACTATGTTTTTGGTAACAGTAACGGTAACAATTACGTGCAATGTTACGGTTACAGATATGAGTACTTTGTAATTGTCGGCTGCTAGCCGCACGCGTACCGCTCCCAGCAGGTTTGCGAACCACGTACACACTATGTTTTTTGGTAACAGTTCATGCAACGGTTACGGTTACGGCTCGCTAACGACTACCCGGCTCTAGAGAGTTCTCTAGGCATAGATTGATTCCTAGGTTCACGAAAAGTAGAAGAAATAGAAGGACAATAACTTTGTTTAGGAAAGATATTGGACGATGTCTGTCGTGCTGTCAATGCTTAATGGCATTACCGCATGCTCAGAAAATTTCTGATTAGATAATGAATTGGTTCCGGGTCAAAAAAACTTAGTAGTACCTATAGTTTTCGTATGAACTTAACTTTTTGGGATATCGATTAACGTAGTATTATAAACAGTTTTTATCTCTGTTCTTGAACTAACCTACGTTGGAATAAAGTTCGCACTCAAACAATGACCGCACGTAGAGTTCATCATTATTATTTTGAATGCACTAGTACCTATCTATTTGACCGTTAATTCTGACTCCACTTATTGTCAATAATTATTGGGATTTGCGTGTCATATGATCACTGACCTGTGCCATCGTAATTACCTCATCATTCAATTCTGCCATTACATCGTTATTGATATTTGCAATAGGAAGTTAGGTTGAAAGTCACAAGTTTAAACATCCACGTCTTCCTTCTAGCCAGCACATTAAGCTACCCGAAACTGTCAAATTTTACCAAATAACCTTGAACCTAATACTTTCGGGATAAAGTTGAAAATCTATTAAAGAAATTTGACAGACTGTAGTAGCTTGATGTGCTGGTGTCTGTACAAAGAAAAGAAGGAAAGGCCACGACTTACACTGTGATAAGTGACCTGCTGCTACAAAGCTGTGTTGTTTATAAGTGTACATATCTATGTATATAAAAATGAATCCCTATTTCCCTTGGTCACGGCATCACGCATGAACGGCTGGACCGATTTCGCTAATTCTTTTTTTTTATTCTGTTACTGTCAGCAGAAGGTTCTTAGGTAGGTAGTAGTTAGGTAGTACGAAAAGGTGCATTGCAACGCATGCCGCACATCTAGTATACAACATTAGTTTTAGTATATGCGAAACCTGATACACGTGTCTAGTATTTTTATGTAAAGAATCTATGTACAAAATTTCAAAATTGTATCATGAAAAATCACAAAGTTATAAGCTTGTTCTGTTACCTAGTTGTCAGCACAAAAACGCGGTCACCACGCAGCGTGCGCCTTCAGCGTCGTCTTGAGCTCTTTGATAATAATAATTTGGCAGTAGGTACCTAAATTATTGCGTTAGGTACTCAAAGTCGCTCGGTATCCAACTTTTAACTTTTTTTAATATTTTTGGGAAAAATATAACATGGTTTAAAATTTATTGGAATCGATTCAGTTACTTATTCTGAGCAAACTATATTCAGGTTTCGCATATATTAAAAATAATGTTGTATAATAAAATGTAAATCAAAGTACATAATAAGTTGTGTAAAGCCACGGTAGCATTAGTGTATTTATCATATCAAAGGGAGCAGACATTAGTTTGCATAGCTTAGAAAGAGAAAACATGTTCGTTCGTAGTGGTTGGGATTGGTCAGCCTCCGCTAACGACTGTTAGCTAATTATAAAATTCAGATAAAATAGCACCATTTGATACTTTGGACAGTTGATTGAACTGTTGCACGGTACTTCTTAGGCTTACCGTATAGAGAGGGAACAGACTATTTCTGGTGATCAGCAACAGGATAATGAGAACAAGGTTTGAGGATCACATAGTTTAGTAATTCTGTAATAAGGGGAGGATTGACAGACGGGCAAGTACGCGTACTTATGACTTGATAATGTTTTAGGCCCATGTGTCAACCTAAGTCTGCAATCTAGTAAGATTGCAGACTTAGGTTAGGACACTAAATCTTACAGATTTTGGCACAAGGGTGAAAAGTCATCAAGCTTTTAGTACGCATTTGCTTTTACATGATACATCTAGCACCGACCTTAGCGTCTTTTTATCTGACGCGGGTAGATCGTTTTCTGACCAAATCTGTTGAAATATTTAGAGCCTACTTTGAGTAAATACGAAAATACTCTCTTATTTATCAAAGAAAATGTAGTATGTCTTGAGGTAAGTACCTAAATGAGTTACTATCACAATCAAATGCGTTCTACAAATCCGTAATCAGTTCGTTTCGAAACGACTGCACTTAACGACCTTATGCAGTGGATCGGAGAAAAATTTACTTTATGAAAGATAATATGAGTACTTTTACATAACATAACACAACATCACGCCTGTGATCCCCGAAGTGTCAGCAGAGATACTTGTACAAGTTTAGTTATTGAAAAAAATATTCAAGTTTCAAAATAATATTTCTCACTTTATTCGATCAAAGAGCAAACATTATACCTACTCAAAAAATATTTAAAACACTTTTTCATTTTTTACTAGATGTGACCATCGCGTCTTTTCCGTAGAAAATTTTATTTTAGATAGTAAATTAAAATATTTCTAAATAAAAAACTAACAATATACTGACAATATTGTCAGTATATAATGGCTATCCCTTTTTATCTATGTGGCCTTTTTTCACGTCACTCGAGTAACTGCTATGCACAGTTTTTTATCCTAATCATAAAGAAAAATGCCTTTAAATGAGAAATTATAAACGATACAATTTACAAAAAACTGAACAACCCCAAAAGGGCTAGCTCATTGAATACATACCATCGGGAAGTGTGTGACGACTGTCAGGTGGTGGTCCCTCCGTGCCAGCGCTTCCAGCAGTCGCCCGTACATGGCGTGGTGGCTCTTGGTGTTGGTGGGCAACACGGCGAGCAGGCGTGCGGCCCGCGCCGCCACCGCCCACGTGAGAACCAGCCATAGGAGCGACGCCCTCATCTCTCTGCTGCTCGTCTCCGTTTGCGAGGCCGTCTAGCCCGAAACCGCCGAAGTCCCTACTACTGATAAGGCGCACGTCACCACAGATAACAGGCGCCACGGGTAACTCCTATCCGCCACCCGCGCCCCCCGTCTCTGTCCTCCCTCTAAGGAAACTTTCTACAACACCTTTTTTTCGAGATTCGTCATTACTAGTTCGATTTCCGGCGCAAGAGTCATCATGAACTCAGATATTAGAAATAGTACGAAATGATTTTACTCTATTATTTAAAATGATAATAATGTAGTGCAGTTTCAGTGCATTTACAATTTAGCAATAGCGTGAGTGTGACGTGTTTCATTTGAATCGAGCTAATACATTAAATTAGCGGTATCTCCTCGGAATTTATTCGATGAGAATCAAAAGCTCTACCTCTTTGAAAGCCGATTGAGAAGTGAACTAGTGACGGTAGTCCTACTTTTATTCAAACACATAAATAAAATATGTGTGTTGGTCAGTTTATATTCGTAATTTGTGTTCCTACAACAAATAAGAAAATAATTCCAATCCATTGGGTGCAGTAAACTTCGGTGCCGTCCTATTTGACCGTCATTCAAGGTGAATTGGTGGTGAGTAGATACGTACATATTATGTCATCAAGCGAGTGCAGTGGCCTGTTGCGATGTAAATGTTCTGTCGTCATTCACAATGGATGAAACGATAACTAACAAAGGGGCATAACTAAGGAACACACCCAACAAAGAAAAAAAACAAGAATTACAAAATTCTTGTTTTCCTCCACAAATCGGTGAGAAACATTGGCACGCTCTGTGAGGAACCTACCTGCTAATTTGCTATTTGTGGGCTTTAGACATAGGTCCTGTGCCTAAAAATAACAGCCGCTCGGGTCGATCCATAATGGGTGACCGACCATTACATGCCAGGAATCCTGCGTGTCTCAGAAAGCACGTAAAGCTCGTAGAGTGCGATACTGACAGCTGCAGCTCAGACCAATTATATCACAAAAATTTTGACGAGATCGACGTTTCCTATTCTCCTTTTTCTCCTCGAAAATTAGCCGATACAATTATTTTTAAATAAAAAATTTGAGAAAGAGTATAACTAGGTTCCTATCACTTTCTTTTATGTTAAATACTTTCGAATTTGTCAATGTCCTCTAATCACGGACGTAAAAATGGGACATTTTTTGTCATTTTTGGAGGGTCATATTTTCTTTACTTATTAGTTGCTGAAAAAAAGGAAATGACAGGGACGTGTCTACAACAAACTTTGGTTTTTTTAAGAAAATAAAATGATTGCTCTATATATTCCCCATTTTTCTTCCTGAACAATGGAGACAGTAGTATGGAAAATCGCAGCCCCTGTTCCCTCTTAACAGTGCGCTTTTACTGAGGCATTAATTTTGCAGCCGCAAAGTAACAGAAATCTTCAAACTTAATTATTATCACTATCCAGCAGATCACGTCATCACGTTCTATTAAAAATTTGATGAACAAAAAATCATTGTGCATACAATCAACCGAATGCATTATCAGAGGTGATCAATATTTTGAACTATTCCCAATTAGTCTGTATTTCTTTATCGATTTTTTAACCCATGATCTGTTTAATCAACGTGTAACTTAGTGTTACTTTATTGCTTTATACCTATTGAATGGGGATAATAGTAGAGCATCACGTATAAAGATAGACAGTAAACCAAATCCAAATGTGTTACGGGTGTTATGTCGTGTGGGCTAGGTACGCACGGCGGCCAATCAAGCTATGCAAAATAAATTAAGCTGATCTCTCATCTTACGGGAAGCTCATACAAAGCGAAGTTAGGTTACACTGGTTATGTACAGCTTGATGTGCCGCCGTGTGTACTCACCGACAGTCGGTTGTCCGGTTTTTCTATAACTTTAACAGCGCGATTCAAAATGTTGATGTTAGTTTTTCATTTGTGTCATAGTTAGCGCTATATCACAACCCTCCAGAGACCTGGGTCGATAGTGAAATAAGTCGTCCAGACATCTTGTGATGTTTGCCGGGCCAGTGGAAGCTCGTTGCCGCATTGTTCGCAGTTAGTACTACAACATTATTTTTAGTATATGCGAAACCTGAATATAGTTTGTTCAGAATAAGTAACTGAATCGATTCCAATCATTTTTAAACCATGTTATATTTTGTCCCAAAAGTATTTAAAAAAAGTTATAAGTTGGATACCGAGCAACAGTACCTATCGCAATCATTTAGGTACCTACTGCCAAATTATTATTATCAATGAGCTCAAGATGACGAAGGAGGCGCGCTGCGTGGTGACGACGTTTTTGCGCAGACAACCAGGTAGCAGAACCAGCTTATAACTTTGTGATTTTTCATGAGACAGTTTTGAAATTTTGTACATAGATTCTTTACAAAAAAATACTAGACACGTGTTTCAGGTTTCGCATATACTAAAACTAATGTTGTATATGCGGCGGTGATGCGATCCCAGTGAGTCGGAGCCAGTGTTGCGTTTGCTCCGGTGCGTCGGACATGGAACAGCGTCGTGATGTGGCTGACTGCTGGCGTCGACAAGAGGATTTCAAGCTCTTAACTGGTCGAAAGTGCAGCGTGCTGTGCCAAGGTCGCTTGATGAGCCTGAGGGTGCTGATCAGGAATGTGCTTTCGCTGCATGCTGGTGGTCAGGAATAACCATTTGAATATGGCTGGCTGTGTGATTCGCTGCTTGAAAGCTTCAGAAAGTGCTCGACGAAATGATGTTGATGATAATAACGTCACGTTGCACTAATGCTGTGCTGGCGCCCAAGTTCAGAGTCATCAGTTTAGGGTGTAAAGTTCTTCATCCCTCATAGGAAAGGATTGATCCTCCAACCAGACGAGTGTTGTGTCTGGTGGCTCTTAAGTCGCTGAATTTTGATGTTAGTTTTTCATTTGTGTCATAGATGGCGCTGCTGTAGTTATTTTTGTAACGCCGAGACAGCATTTCCTCTCTTTTTCTCACTCTAGCAAATGACGGTTCTGAGCGACAGAAAAGGATAGGAGCATGGAAAAGTGCGAATCCGTGGTGCTAGATGAGGTTCAACCTTAACCTGTTACCTGAAGCATGCTTAGAGTTCGTGTCAACGTCTCTTTTAGGGTTCCGTAGCCGAATTGCAAAAAACGGAACCCTTATAGACTCGTCATGTCTGTCTGTCTGTCCGTATGTCACAGCCATTTTATTCCGAAACTATTACGACTACACAGTTGGAACTTAGTAGGTAGGTGTATTCTGTGGACTGCTTTACGATTTTATACAAAAAAAAAACAATAATAGATTAAGGGGGGCTGTATGGGGATACATGAAATTGAAACTAAATAAAAATTTAAAATTCTGTACGCGAGTGGCGTCTATACAAAGGTCTTTAAAAATGACATTGTGATCCAAAACCATTTTTTCTCAAAGTTGTTCGATTGAAAGGTAGACACTTCTAAAGTTAGAGGAGGAAAATTCCGAAAAAACGTAGGATTGGAAAAGGGAAAAAAACTTTCAACGAAATTTGGTTTCAATAAGATTTAATGTTTAGTTTTTGAGTTAAAGGAGGGTTTTGTCATGAAAATACAGCAGTAACTTTGTTTTTCATTAACATACTATGAAAAACTAATTTAGTTTAGCTACGTAGATTATCAATGAGCCTTCAAAATATTTTAATTATATTGTTTGGTGCCACGGAACCCTGTGTGCGTGTGAGTACGACTCGCACTTGCCGGTTTTTGTCGGTTTATTCCATTGTACCATATCTTCCTATTAAAATACTGTAATAGGTCTACTATGCTGTAGTCAATTCAAGTAGGTAATAAGGGTCAAATTGCAGTTCATCCATTGATATGCTGTATTGTATTGTTAAGAAATAATTAATCCGATCACTCGCCAATGGAGTGATTTATTTATCTTTCTTGTTATTATGTATGTTTTACTGCAGCTGTTAAAGTAATTATTTATGATAAGAATGCTCTGTTAAACCGGTTGCAGCTTGGGTAATACTGTTTTTTTTCTTAGAAACCAGCACCACCATATTTTGTATCTGCGACACCCTAAGGTAGGATGAGTAGGAAACTTGTTGAAAAAGAATAATAATTTATAATCAGTTAAAAGCATTGCAACTTGCGAGCAGTAAGTCTAATTGCCACTCGTACTGCGTACGATATTTCGAGACGGTATCGACATTTCTAATGTTTCTCCTCATCAGAAGCTAACGCCCGCTAGTGACTTACCTGACCTCAGAAGCCGCAGGTGGCACGTGTATATTTCCTAAAAACACGGTGGTAAGTGTATAATTACTCATTTCGATTGTATAAAATCAGTAGTGCCTTGGTTGGTCCGTTGACCCATTACATACCGAGTTTTTTCTGTGCATCCGCCAGCCGATGGTCCCGGTTGTCATAGTTTAAAGTCATTTCTGTAAATCAATCATTTTTTTTTTTTTTAAAACAAACACTTACATTAGTAGCACACAATTTTGCGTATTACAAAATAATATTACGTCGGGACTAAAGAGTCGCGGAGGATCGCTGAAAGCCACGTCCGATAGATCTTTGACAGTCATTACAGGTAGTCTGTGACCCAAAACTCTGACAACCAGTCTTGCCAAGGGGTATTGTATTACCTTGCACTACCTGGGTTGTAGAGGTGAGATAGGCAGTCGCTCCATGTAAAATACTGGTATTCAGCTGAATCAGGTAAGACTGGAAGCCGTAATCATCTTCTAACCTAACATGCAGATCTCTTGCTGGGAGTTTGTTCAGACACTCCTTCTCCTCAGCTAAACACTAGGAAGTGTCGGGAGGCGAGTTTTCTTATGTAACTTTTGTTTGCTCTGCCCTGTCGCCCCCGGTGTGCGCTGGTCTTCACAGACCGCAATACTGCATCCATTCTAAACTAAACAAAGATAATGCTCGTAGTGCTACGGTACTACATTGCTAATTCTTAAACTGCGTCCACACCCACATCTTATGTATTTGCGTATCATGTATGTGAGTGAATCATATATAAAAGGAAAATAATAAAGCTTCCGGAAAAAAAAACTTCCAACGATAATACCTACACAAAATTTCCGAAAATTTAATTTACAAAACCTAACTTCCGAAAAAAATACTTAGTTTCCGAAAACGTGTTCTAATAATCGTTTTCTTAAGCTCTATAACTTAGGATGCAAGAGCGAGCGAAGCGAGCTCGGGACTTGCGGCACCCCGACTCCAGACGGGTTAGATTCGAAGGGGATGGGGGATTATTAAGTATTTAAAGCAGTACATTTTATATATTTCGAGAATGCTTTTTTTTTTCAGAGCTTTTATTACCCTTTATAAAATTACTGTGCGGGTGTTGAATTCTTCTCCTCGTTAAACGGTTTGACCGATTATAATGTTTCTTATTTTTGTTTTTAAGCGTTAGCCTGAAAGATTCTTACCTTTTTTTGCTTTACGTGATAAATGTATTGTTTCAGTTACGAAGTGCAGGTGGAGGCAGAAGGTCGGCGGCGCGGGCTTGGGCAACGCGTGCTCATCGTGCTAGAGAAGCTGGCGGCCACCACGCGCATGCGGTGCGTGCGCCTCACCGCACTCACGCACAACCCCTCGGCCTCCGCGTTCTTCAGAGCTTGCGGGTAAATATTTTAAGTGATTCTATTCAGATTCAGACCTACTCGAGGGTAAACCAGCCTCACGCGGAATGGGCTCGTGGTAAGCAACGCTTGCACAGGTCGGTCTGTAGATGGGTGATTAATTATTGCGTACAAACACCCCTCCGTGCTTCAGAAATAATGTTAAACAGTTGGTCTCAGCTGCCATTCGTAGATCTTCATATTTCATCACCAAAGTGCATTACTCCGTGAAAAAGCGCTCTAAGTAAACCTCACACACAGTGAGAAAAGATTTATTTGTTTTTTTACCATCACCAGGTACAGCTTAGACGAGACAAGCCCTTCCCCAGACGAGGCAGCTCACTACGAGATCCTGAGCAAGGCAACGGACAGCCAACAAGACGGTGAAACTCCCGAAGAAAAATGCCCACTGAGCGACGGCATGCGCGCAGTCCAAGTGGCCATTCCTCAATGACCTTTACTTAAGTATTGTCTAGTAACGTCTAGACTAGAACATTTTCCATAGACATGTGACATTAGTTTTGTCAAAAACTAACACCACAACAAATTTTCTCCCATTTTGAGCAGTAATTGTAATGTTTTTGGATAGTTAACGCTAATTTATTTTGAATCGGGTGATCTACCATGAACTCTAATAGCAGTATTGATTTAATCTTACTTAAATGTTAGAAAGAGATGGAGCTAGACGTCCTGTTTGCCATCTCTTTCCCACGCTGATGTGAAACTACGTACGTTTATCGTACGTTTTGGACGTATATTATGGGACTAATTCTACTGTATAGAATGATACCACACTTACATCTGTATATACAGGGTGGTCCAAATAGTGACTTAATAAAAAAATATAAGTTTCCTCACGCCCAGGGATAGCCGAAAATACCCCATGTATGTTCCGCGATTCTTGATAGTTTTCAAGTTATAGATTCTTGAAAATTGTTTGGGAACCGCTTTAAATAATTATTATTATTATTATGAGCCTGATGTGTCCCACTGCAGGGCAAAGGCCACCATTCCCTCTTTCCATTTATCTCTCTGTCTTTGGCTATTTGGGCCCAAAAAAAAAAAAAATAAATAAATAAATCTATCTTTATTTTTACACGGCTTTTTCACCTTATTTAATGTTAACTAGAGTCATTTATTAATCACACTGCATTTATTAATGAGGTCACTATTTGGACCACCAGTGTAAACAAGACAAAGTCATTACTTGAGTAAAAGTAATTATTTATTTAAGATAGGATTTTTATTCTGTAGTTTAGTAATTGCTTGGAGTTAGAACTGACAAAAGTTATAATTCTTAACTTTGCTTTTTTTTTAACGGTTCTTACTTCGTTCAAATTCTTGTCTATTGCATAAGTAATTATTTACTTAAACTCAAGTATTTACTTTAAATTGACTGTACAACATTGTTTTTATTATATGCGAAACCTGAATATAATTTGTTTAGAATAAGTAACTGAATCGATTCCAATTATTTTTAAACCATGTTATATTTTTTCCCAAAAATATTTAAAAAAGTTAAAAGTTGGACACCGAGCGACTTTAAGTACCTATCGCAATAATTTAGGTACCTACTGCCAATATTAGCAATGATCTCAAGACGACGCTGGAGGCGCGCGCTGCGCGGTGACCACGTTTTCGTGAGGACAACTTGGTAACAGAACAAGCTTATAACTTTCCGATTTTTCATGATACAGTTTTGAAATTGTGTACATAGATTCTATATATAAAAATATTACACACGTGTTTCAGGTTTCGCATATACTTAAACTAATGTTGTAGATACGAGTGATAGGTTAGTTTGACTTCAGCATCATCTGCCTAGCATTTTCCCAAATATGGTTGGGGTCTGTTTCCATTCTTAATCGGATTTAATTGAAATAATCAGAGATTGGTAATGCCTCATTAGGGCGGAACTAAGTCCATGTAATTAAAAGGTTATTTGTTAGTGTTATCTAGAATTCTAAGAAATAGTTACATAGAAACGAAATTTCTCTGAACAGATATTGAATCATCATATGTTTACAAGAGATTGTTATATCAATATTATTGTGTATGTTATGTTGGCATAGCAATAAGTTAATCTGATGAATATTCTAAATAAATAGTGCTCTAAACCTCGAATAATAGTGCGCAATAGAATCAAATCGATAGGTATATTATAGTCTGTCAATTAAATGTGTTTCATGAAAGCTATTGTTGTAGAATATTAATTATAGTTTGCCGAAATTCTGCAGGGTGGAAGACACAGACGCTAAAACGGTTACCAAGTATTCAGTATATCATTCTGCCCCCCCCCCCCCCCCCCACAAACAAACTTTTTAAATCTGCTGTTCCATATATTTTGAACGTGTAGGTATTGCAGTTTTGTAGGAAACAGCTGGTTTTTATTAATAACCGATAAAAAATTTGAAGGAGGGCTCAGATAATCAGATGATTTACTGTATATGTGGTAACCGTTTCAGAGTCGATGTCCCTCCCGCCTTAAGCATAATCAGCCTTTATTCTTCCCACTGCTGGGACACACGGCGTCCTCTCTATGAGAGGGAATGGGCTATAATTCACCACGCGGGCCCAGTGCGGGTTGGGAGATGTCACATGTCTTCGAATTTTTGGTTCTAGGACATGCCGGTTTCCTCACGATGTTTTCCTTCACCGTTTTGAGAGCAGTGGTGATGAAATAAATTACACAAAGTAATGCGCCTGCCTGTGTTCGAACGCACGACTTACTATTTGTAATACGGGGCCACCGGTGCTCCCCCGCTCTTCCCTCACGTCTTGTTTGTTGTTAACTTGATAAAAATCATGTAAACACATTATTTGATGGACTTAAAGAGATGCTTACCTCAATACTCAATATTTTTATACAAATAGTTTTACACAATGTTAATGAATACACACCAATTTATGTAATATTCAAATTAAGCAGTACAACGACGATGCCTTTCATAATAAATAAATCATTTATAATCTACAATACACTTATTAGTGGACAGCCAGAGTCGAATATATTATGTATACATGTGTACTTAGCAAAATGTTATTACATAGAAAATAATAGTGAATGTAGAGATTACAATCTGAATTCGGTCCAAAATATAATAATCTGTTAATTATTTAAATCAATGTGACAGTTTGTGATGTTTCATCTTAGATGTATAGTTCACAGCAATGTATTTTCATGTAAACAAACAATGAATTAATTTTTTAGCTATTGAATAAGTCAAATCAGTCGGCCAATAAACCATAAAACCGTAGGCGGCGTGCCCAGCCCAGTCACAACTCTTTTATGTAACAATTTAAGGCCCACTTGCAACTGAAAACATTTTAATTCAATAACATATAGCCTCGCCTCGACTGCCCCGTTGGCCTAGTGTTCGTAAGCGCGACTGCCGAGCATGAGGTTCTGGGTTCGATTACCATGTCGGGTAAAGTGTTATTGGGTTTTCCCGTCAGGAATTTCTCAGTAGCAGTCACTGAGTCTGGATTTGTGCTCGTTTGATGGCAATAGGCTCGCCCCCTATTACATGCGACATAAACATAACTGGCCAAATGTTGGTGTACTATTAGGTACACCTCTGCCTAACCCTTCGGCGATTACAGGCGTGATGTTATGTTAATATAAAGCATAATTCCGTCTCTGTCAAATTCCAACGACTGATAAAAATAGAACTATGATTTAAATTCTATCAGCGCTAAATGATTTGTACGTGTAGCATGACCACCGTAGAAACGTGTTTTGTCGACGAAAGAATCGACAAAATGACAGATTTCTTTTGTTGATCTGTCATTTTGTCAATTCTTCCGATAACAAAACCCGTTTCTACGGTGGTCATGCTACGCGTGCTGAGGTGTCAGTGGGCCTGAAAGTAGAAACATGTCATCCAAAGTAATATAATTCTAATGCTATTTTCACGGAATCATGCTTTAAATCAGTGGTTATAATATTATATGTGAGGACCCTATAAGCAACAAAAAACACGATTGTTTAATTTCAAGCGCGCTGTTCCATTTTTAAAAATTGTCTACATTATAAATGTTGTAATACCATGATTCTCTTTCTGTCCAGTCGTGGATTGACAAGATTAAGCACCATCAGATGGGTTTTATGGATTGAATTTCAAGATCACCATTGTGACGGTCACAATGCTGATCATGTAATTCAATGCAAAAGCGATAATCAAAATGAAAATTTAAAATGTGTATATTTTATTTTATTACAAACTTAAATGCTTTACTTACTCTAACAGATCTAAAGTAATAATAAAAACAAGCATGTATCACATCAGTTACTTCTGTGAAAAAAGACAGTTCAGAAATTAACATAAGGCCAATGTTAGGAAATAAAGAAAATGCTTAACCTTGTCGTTTCACTGGTGTGCCTAGAATTATAGTCAAACAATGATGGTCATAGTTTACGGCCAATACTAACTTACGTATTTACTACCACCACACAGCTACTATGGTTATTTATTGTATTTTCAAGGAACTTAAATTCTTAATGATCGGACGCACGCTAAGACGCTGGATAATAAAAATAATTATTTTAATAGACGGAAATAATATTGAAGATTGTGAATATTTTTTTGCAGACAGTAAATAAATACAAGTTTTTGAATGAATTTCTGTTGTTTTTTATGTTATTTTACAATATATTTGCCTTATCAGAATTACACATCACACGGCTTATTAATAATAATAATTAGTATTTGGGTATGTCGGAAGCGTTAGCCATTAACGTAACTGACATGAAGCAATTGTTGAAGGAGCACTTCTTTGGACGCTTGAACAAGGTATTAAATAGCCTTCTTTCAGGCGGAAACAAGGTGAGCGCCTTCAACGGTTGGGTCATGCCGGGTTTAATGTACTCTTTCGGCGTACTCAAATGGACTCAGACCGAACTCAATGCCCTGGATAGGAGCGTTCGTACACTGCTGACCGCAAACCGGATGCATCACCCACGATCATCGGTGATCAGGCTGTACATCCCGCGGAAGTGCGAGGGTCGAGGGTTTTTAAACACGAAGTCCCTTCACAACCGCGAGATGTGCAGTCTCAGAGAATATTTTTTAAAAGCCGAGGTGGGTATGCACCGAGATGTGGTCGCTGTGGACAAGGGACTCGCCCCGCTGTCCATGGCTAAATAGAACTGGCGCAAACCTGTAGTACTTACTACCGATGACCGCAAGGAAGTATGGCAAGGTAAGGAGCTTCACGGGCTCTTCATGGGCCCGATGTAGATTTTGTAGCGTCCGTGTCTTGGTTAAGTTTTGGCGACCTCTTTGGAGAAACTGAAGGTTTTGTCTGTGCTATTATGGACGAAGTTATGTTGACGAACAACTACCGGAAATATATTATGAAGGACGGGACGGTTGATGTGTGTCGGGCATGCCACCGTCCGGGTGAGTCCATTAGACATATTATTTCTGGTTGTTCTCGTCTGGCTAACGGCGAGTACTTGCACAAGCACAACCAAGTACCCAGGATTATTCACCAGCAACTTGCCTTTAAATATAAACTTGTGGAATCTGAGAGGTATCGTACTACAAGTATGTGCCCAACCCAGTTCTTGAGAAAGACCATGTCACGCTGTACTGGGATCGGTCTATCATTACTGACAGGACTATTGTCGCCAATAAACCTGACATAATAGTGACAGACCGATCAACGCGCCGCGTAATGATAGTCGATGTTACCATCCCACATGACAGATATAACAAACTTTAGACCTATTGCTATATTGTGTGTATTTGGGAAGATATTTGAATCTATTCTCAATAACGCCATTTGTAAACAAATTAAAGGACAATTGAGTGATTGCCAGCACGGTTTTCGTCCAGGGCGCTCCACGGTGACTAATCATATAGAATTTGTTGATAATATAAATAGTAAAGTTAAGTCTGGTTGTCAGGTGGACGCCGCATACTTTGATTTCAAGAAAGCCTTCGATCTTGTAGATAATGATGTGCTTTTAAATAAATTTGCATTACTAGGATTCTCAACTTCTCTCTTAAAATTCATGGCCCACTACTTAAAAGATCGTAAACAGTTTGTTAAGGCAGAAGGATATAAGTCGGAAGAGTATTTTACTAGATCAGGGGTAAGTCAAGGTAGCACTATTGGTCCTACACAATTTATAATAGTTATCAATGATTTACCTACTGTTATCTCTAACGCAAAATGCCTTATGTTTGCTGATGATTTAAAATTATACCTCTCTGTAACCAACGCTAAGGATTGTGAGGCGTTACAACATGATATTGACGCTGTGGTTGAATGGAGTATAAAAAATAAATTGTCATTTAATAATTCTAAGTGTAAAACAATAACTTTTTCCCGGTCCCGTAATCCGATTAGAAATCATTATAATCTTGCTGGAGCGTCAATGAAACGTGTTTTCTCGATCCGGGATTTGGGAGTAATAATGGATAGCAAATTAAATTTTCACGAGCATATTCTTAAAACTTGCAAAGACGCTAATAAATGTCTTGGTTTCATCATTAGATTATCATCTCAGTTTAAGAACACTCAAGCTATAAAACAAATATACAATGCCTATGTCCGTAGTAAATTAGAATATAATGCAATAGTTTGGAGTCCTCAAGAGTCATTGTACACTATCATGATAGAAAAAATTCAACGTAAATTCTGTAGATACCTATACAAACGTCAATATGGATATTACCCCTTTCTATATCCTTCTTTGTTCGTGTCAGGAATGGTGGGTTTAGACACACTCAAATTCAGGCGAGAATCCACACATTTAATTAATTATTATTTAATATTAGTAGGTAAAATAGATAGTCCTGTTCTACGAGAGTCAATCAATTTTTATGTTCCTGACCAGTACATGCGTGGCGTTGTAAGACGACAACATAGACTCCTCTGCTACCCGCCTGCATGGCGTGCTCCCCGAACCAACAACACTCCCACTGCTAGAGCAATTAAGTTAATAAATGATTTTCTAAAATATATTCCTGAGGCAGATTTATTTTTTGACTCTCAATGGACAATCGCTAAACATGTGCATATTTATTTAAATATGAAGAAATAGTTGTTAATTGTAATTTTTGTTGTCTGTATAAGGTTGTTTTTTGTTTACAAATTTTATGTTACTCCGGTTGTTTATGTTTTTTCGGTGGTTGTTTTTTAAGAAGTTTTAATTAAAATGATTTATGTAATTTTGTAGTATTAGAATAGATATAAGCGATTTGGTGTAAACTGTTAGCTTATATTTGATAAATAAATAAATGAATGACGAGAACCTCGTGAAAGCTGAGAAAGAGAAACAAATAAAATATCTCGACTTGACAAACGAGGTTGTCGACATGTGGAATGTGAACTCGGCTATCACGGTGCCGATCGTCGTAACGGCCAATGGCCTTATAGCCAAGAGCCTCGACGACCATCTTTCGAGGCTCTCCTTAGGCGGTTGGATCAAGTGCCTGATTCAGAAGGCAGTACTCCTCGATACGGCTCGAATTGTGAGGAGGTTCCTGTCTCTGGAGCCCTAACCACCGGTAGCTTGGACCCTACTCCCGATACCGCCAGACCACAATTTTTTTATTTTTTTTAATGTTGTTTTTATATTACTTTGTATACAAATATTTAAAAATGTAAATTATGTGTAAAGAAAATAAATAAACGAAATAATAATAATAAAGCCCTTTTATTCTGACTACATTAGTAAATAAATACATTTTTAATTTTATAAAATATCCCGTAGATCAGCGTGCCTTTTGGCAAGGGCCTCCTCAAACAATTTCCACTGGGTTCTGTCTCGCGCTATTCTTCTCCAATGGTGTCCAGCCGTGATCATCAGGTCGTCTTGCCATCTGGTTTGTTGTCGACCTCAAATTCGTTTCCCGTCCCTGGGGTACCAGTCGGTGCTCCATTTGTTTTGTGGGTCTCGAAACATGTGGCCGGTCCATCTCCACACAGTCCACACGGCTTATTACACAAGATTAAAGAAATATAAAGCAAGGCGAGTGCGAGATTGGCTAGATCCTAAATACAAATTAGTGTAGTGTGTGTAGGTAATCAATAAAATGGCCCATGGGCAGCATCAAAACTCTGTCACCAGGTTAGGCACTAACTACACGATAAAGAAGAAGATCAATAGAATCAGCCTTCAATCCACTGTTGAATAAGAAGTCTAGATCATAATTTTTATTGGCTACTTGGGTTGAGAGTATGGACGCCTGCGCTAAGTTAAAAAGCAATATGTGATGTGTCTGTGCATGTATGCTTTGTATTTTATAGAGGCGTGCTCTCGTCCATGTATCTGTGCACTGACAGTTACGTTTGTAAAATTATTTAATTATATTAAATAGTTATGTCTTACGAATTGCCTTTCGCCTCATTTCATCAGCTACCCTGAGTCGCTGTAATCTCTACGAGTCAAGACCGAATCCAAAAACGCGATATTGAATTTACACGTCGCCATTACCTCACGTTGTGTAGGAAAATACTAGGTGTAAAGTATATTCTAGTATATTTATACTAAGTATATTCTAGGTAGGTAAAAAAACTTGAATAAAATTTTATTCATATATTTATTTTACATAATTTATGTCAAGTCACGTATATCACAGTAAATTGTGGGTCAATAATAATTTAGTTGAATGCAATACTCCATAAACCTACTTCAATCTTCGATAGTTTCTATATCTAGCGGCTCCTCTTTATCTTCATCAGTCGATACGCTCCAGGATGAAACGCTCAAATTACTTCCATCTCGTTCATATAGTGATATTCTTTCTCTTTCACCTTGTGTCAGAGCTATGTTGAAAGGCTGGCCGCGAATATCACTGTTTGATGTCCATGAACAAGAAGAGGTCAGCGAAAGATGAGCTGAGGTGGTCGCAGGGAGCGTCACAGCTGTCGGTGGGGCTATGTTACCACATTTTTCTCTTCTTTCTCTAGCTCGACGATTTTGAAACCAAATCTTTATCTGTGGACCATTTTTTTATAGGGTTAATAACAAATATAGAAGGTACCAGTAGCGAAGGGTCAATTTTGTAAGAGGTAAGCCGGAGTACATATCTTTAAAGTGAACATATTATTTATCTATAGAATACTGACTGTGCCATTTTTCAAAGGGAAGCCGGTAGGAATTCAGTTGTATGGAACCGTCGCCACTGGAAGGCAATCAGTGTGAGTGATTTATAAAATTTTAATCCTCGACCTAAGTTAGTGACGTAGTTGAGGTACAAATTCTCCAGGACAACAACTAGCATACAGAAAATTATAATAGCATGGTATTTTACACACAATAGCAATAGCATCACGTGTGAATGAAAATAAATTTAAATATCATAGTATCATCATCTGCTTAGCCTTTTCCCAACTATGTTGGGGTCAGCTTCCAGTTTAACTGGATGCAGCTGAATACCAGTATTTTACATGGAGCGACTGCCTATCTGACCTCCAATATAAATATCATAGTATGTATAAGCATAATTATTATAGGTACTTGCTGTACCCACATTTAACACAGGAGGTTCCCATGCAATAAGGACTCACGTTTTAATTGCTTCCAATTAATATAAGTGGTAATTACGTATTCGTCTTGGGGCTTTAAACAAAGATGAATGCAGCACTTGCCGAATTTATACTTCTGCACTATGTACTTAAATAGCTAAACTAAGTGAAGTACCACACAAACTAAGGGATGACTATACAAGGTGTAAACAGAACCTTCACGAAGCCGTCAACCAAGCATTCTGTACATCAAACAAAGTAACCCTACGCAAAAATTATTGCTAGGAATCGACTTTTTTTTTGGGTGAAAAACCACGTTTTAAGGTAAAACTCAAAGTAATGCGCTCAAAACATTGTGCTGGTGGATGCATTGAATAGTACCGGGGTCGTGGAGGTATTTAAAGTAAAGTTACAACATTAAAACCTTGTATTAAAAAAAAACTTGTGAAATGGGTTGGAACTTTGACCCCCAATATCTCTGTAACTAGAAGGTTCCCAGGTATGGTCTAGAACAAAAAAATGATCGCAATGACGGGTAGAACAAGTGACTCACGGCTTCGTTAGGGGTCTGTTTACACCCGTTATTATGAAGCAGAAGTTAATAGTCTTAACATAACATAACTAACATCATGCCTGTACCTACATCCTTCAACCTGTAGGTAAGCCACGAAGGGGTAAATAGACATTTTATTTTATTCTACTTTTTAGGGTCCCGTACCTCATAAGGAAAAAACGGAACCCTTATAGGATCACTTTGTTGTCCGTCTGTCTATCAAGACCCTTTATCTCGGGAACGCGTGGAGGTATCGAGTGGAAATTAAAAACATATTGGTACTCAGGTCTACAGTCCCATGAAGCTGTGAAAAAATCAAACTTCTAAGTTAAGGTAAAAAAAGATACAGCCGTTTATGCCACAAAAAACGTATATTTCGACACTCAAGGGAATCAAAATTTATTTGGTTCTAGGTCAAGGGAAGTAGGGTACTTCCTATTGACCTAGAACCAAATACATTTCAATGGGAAGTACCCTACTTCCCGTTGACCTTGAGTCATGAAATTTGGCAAGAAGCAATGTCTTACAGCGCATGTAAAGGAAAAAATGTGAAAATCGTAGATAAGTAGTTTAATAACAAAACACCTACAAGTTTCACGAAGCCGTCAACCAAGCATTCTGTACATCAAACAAAGTAACCCTACGCAAAAATTATTGCAAGGAATTTTTACACTGAGTGCCCCTAGGTAGTATTCTAGGGCCACCTCTGTCTGGTATGGTATCTACGTAACCTAACACTGCAAGATATTGAAACTCTTTAAAGAAAAAGACTTAAAACCTACCTACTGATAGTAGTGATTGAGTTTTAATTTGGCTTGAGAACAATCTGTGAACCCCGGAAAAGTAATGGAATGAATTCAACAACTACATTGGCCACTCACTCGATCGTCACGTAGCTGCAAGGCTGCAGCCAGAGCGCGCAAAGCCGGCGGCGCGAGGTACGGCGCGCGCATATACGCAGCCTCCAGCGCCGCTGCCTGCGCTGCCGTGAACGGTACCCGAGCGTGCCGGCCCGACCGCCGGGCGCGGCCACCGCCACTGCTCACTGCACCTGCCGCAAAAACTGAAGATTAACATCCTACAACCTTCCTACTTGAGGTACTCTCATCAAAAAACTGAAGCTCTTCTAATTGCTTGATTGCAAATGTATGCTGGGCATTGGATTAAATGGATGCCATTGGGCAAGATGCAAGATCCAAGTTGGCATTATGCATTTGAGGTGGACCTCAAAAATGTCGAAACTGAACACATAGGTAATTATCACCAATCAATTCCACCTACATCGAAGTACTTAACATTCCACAGTCCCTACGGTAATGACTTCTTCTATTTACTGCAAACCCAAAATCGCGTCATCTTCTGTGGTCATTACCGTTCTGTGGTTTTTCGATGTACCTAAGCATGTTAATTATATCTAGGTACCTAATGACTCAACACCTTTGAATAGCGACCAAATGATCTGTGGCGTTCACCGTCGCGTTTGTTATTAATTACTTATAACATTTCCAACACGGAAATTATTGTAAAGATAGATTGTATTGCTGCGATTTCTTTCACAATTACAGGAAAACACCAATCGAAGGATATGCCTATGTATATAGGTATAAAGTTAATCACTTCCTTTAGTTGCAAAACAATTATGATCAGAATGCTAATGGGATTGATTGTTGAGACTAGTTCAAATCAACGAGTTATTCTTTGAGAAACAGCAGTCGTTAATGATTTCAGATTCCCTGTCCGTACAATGCTTACGTGGTAACCGAGGCGGTCTATACCGTGTGCAGCACAACCAATCCGGAACTTCTACATTGTTGAGATCGTTTCTTCTTCTGCTATCACTACTCAAAATTCGCTCTATACTGAAATCAGAACCACACTTTGCACTTGACTGTACCGGTGAGGTATCCATGACCAACGGCTACTGGCTCTCAACACGACTAAAATGTATTCCTTTATCTGCTACCCTTAAAATGTTTCGTGGAAAATACGAGGAGGGGCTCATATAAACCACGCCTTCTATTCAGGGGATGAATGGGGTGTTATCAGTGACCACAATCTATGTGGTCCCATGGGTAGTACGCACCAATGGGCTCACGAGTGTTGTGACAGCTCATTCATACGGTTCGCAAATTGAATGGTAAAGATACTGTTTGCACACAAAAGGATGATATTACTTTAAGGGTTTGTGGGAAAATTAATTTGTATTTCTATTATATTGCCTTTGTTAGAGATTAATCGACTTGTAATGTGATACCATAACGTATAATAGCCTATTAAAAATTTATGAATGTTTTGGATATGTACTTACAACATGGCCTTTGCTTTTCGATGCCTGGCCATGAGATTTGTAGATTCTCCAACAATTAATATCTCCAACAATAGAAAATCCGCGTAGATTAGATACCGAATGATAGTTGACTTAACGTACATTTGTTGAAGTTAACAAACAAAAACAACAACAACAAAACAACAACAACAATAAACAAACAACACAACAACACGACAAACAACAGTCGACAGTCGTTAACAATATGTAATACTTAGTTATAAAGATAGTTGATGAGAAGTCATTTCGTAACGTTTTATCTCCTTGATACGTAGAATACAAGCTAATGACATGATCAATAAATAAGTACATCAACTAAGCAAGTTTACCTTTGTATCATATCTACCTAAGCAATCAAATAATAGATACAATCTTACTACTATTATCATCACGTCAGAACGGCTGAACGGATCTGAGTGAAACTTTACGCAAATATAGATTTTACTCTGGAATAGAACATAGGCATAGGTTTTTATCCCGGAAATACGATCCCGTGGGCGATTCCCGAACTCCACGCGGGCGAAGCCGCGGGCAGAGGCTAGTAAAACATAGATTAAGGAACAGCCGATAATTTTCAAGAGTCTGAAATTGTATTAGAATTTAGATGTAGATAGGGTAGATGATTCTAAGACTCGATTGCAATTCAGAAGTATCTACCGAAAAGCCATCCAAATACGACACTGCAAATGGGCCTGTGAAGACAAAAAAAACTGCAGAATCTCAGAGTACGCTCTGAAAACAAGAAGAAAGTTGTAGACTAGTATCAAATGCAAATTTTCAGCCGTAAGTTGCGGATTTGCAGGTCATCGTGAGTATGTGCAAGTGGGCCTGAAAGCACCACACAACCGTCGTCGGCTGTGGACCCAGTCAGAATTAGAGCAGTCTTTCATAATAGATAATTGCGGCTCACTTACATTGTGATACAGTGCGTAGACACTGTTGACAGCCGCAACGGTACTAGTCAAATATTGAATTGTTACAAAAACAGAATTGTATAGGTAGGTAATCCTACAATTACCCAACCACTTGTAAACATTACACAGTAAGGATTTGTCAAAGATCTGCCGCCGTGATAAAGGATGTTATTGGGCGCAGATGTTGCATCACCACCCAATTAAATGTGTATTGAATTCGATGCAGGGATACAAAATAAAGATACTGTATTGTTCCTGTATTTCTGCAACATTCAATTAGGCAAAGTATAATTGGTTAATTTTGAGCTTCACATTGGTAGAACGAAATATGGATGTCACTTTGCAATTTTTTTTTTTTTTTTTAATTATTCAGTAGTGCACATATATTTTATTCATTTAATTTGGCTCCAACATAAACTCATTAGAGTTTTACCGTCCACGAAAATCATCGACTACATAATTTAGAGAATTACATCCACTTAAGTAGGTACTAAATACCTACATAATGTCCAGTTAAAACTAGTTTTACCTAAATTGACCTGATAGTCGGACAAGCAACAACTTGGGTTCCGTATTCCGTTATGATGTTATATTTAGATAAGCAGGTAGTATGTTAGGTACCTACTTTATAACAATTTCTTATATTTTCTAATAATAATAAAACTTAACCGGTAGCTTGGACCCTGTTCCCGATACCGGTGGCTACTATTTTTATGGTGTTTTATTAAGATATTTAAAAATATCCTAAGTGTGTATGAAAGTTAATAAAGAAGATACCTAAAACTTAATCTATCGGTAAAAAATTCGTGTGAACGAGTTGGTTAATTAAGTAATTATAAAAATTACAATAAAGGTAACGTGGTCTGCTTCTCAGAGAAGGCTGGCATGCATGCATAACAAAATTATACTATAAGTAAGACAGATATAACGGTTCATCGGACGAATGTCTACTCTATGGCAAACCGGTACCGGTACTCAATTTGCAGTGAGGTAATCAAGGCTGCCTGCGAGCCAGCCCTGTTTCTGCGCCGTTCACTCGCATTGCGTTTTGATTCTCCGCGGTTTGAGCACAGAAATAAACAAACAAGATTAATATTATTTTATAATAATTGAATTCTGTTAAAATAAAGTTGCAAATATGTCGATTCCCGAGTACTTTGAACTAGAAGGCGGAGACCGCATGCCACGAATTGGATTCGGCACTTGGCAAGTAAGTTTTAAAGAAAATAAGAAACTAGCCGTAACTTAAAAAATATTATGTATTATTTATAATGCAAAGCCACAATGTGGAACTCTTGCACTTGGTAACTTCTACCAGTGATTCGCACACTACATACCTTAGTTTAATAAGTGTCTATATTTAAAACACACTTAGCACAGATCAATCGTGGTGGCACAAAATTATATTTCAGAAAACCAAACATATCAAGCTCTTTGGACGAATAGGTACCGGTAAATTTTTCATTTATCATTCTTTTCTTTTTCCGATTCCATATTTTCTTTTTTTTCAATTTGATCTATCTTATTTTTATCTTCATTTTTGCATTTTCGTTTTTTAAGAAAAAAGTTAAAAGTTTTTTTAAAAATATTCCACTTTCTTTGGTGTATTTGTGAGGTTGAGCGTATCAAGCAAGGTATTTCGCAGCAATCCTTAAAATACATATTTCCTGAGTCACAAGAGCACTCGGTGCTTAATGAGATTGACTCGCTGCCGTCGAAATCTCCGCTTGAGTGTGACAGTCCTCTGGATGTGGTGGCGCGACAAGAGCTTGTGTCCAGGGCCCATTTTCCCTGAACACCGTGTTCATTGTTGTGACATAGTTCCGAAGGCTGCGAAGTCATCACTCAATCATCAGTGATCGATCGGGACCCACTGACTTCATTATCTTGATAATGTTAATTAACCATTTGGTCCTACTGTTAGTTTACTCATTGTTAATTTAAACAATTTTGTCCAAATCAAACTACAACCACTAACCAGTTTTAAATGAAAAATATAGGATTGAAAGTACTTGAAAGTAAATTTTGACAAGCCTAAAACGTCACTCGCTATAGGTACCCTTAATTGAGCTTACGATAAAACCTGTTTGTTTACTTTATTTAAAAGACCTCTGCGGAAGGTACGGACTTAGGGATCGATAGCATATTCATGTTCCACGATATATCTTTTAACAGCTCTATCTGCACAATTTCGGGTCAGGGAAGGGTCAGGGGCTTCACAGGTATCTGGCTGGCCCGATTGGGTCCAGTGTCCCTGCCATGCCTATAGGAAGCCCGGAAGACCATTACTGACCTTCATAACTTTGAAAGACCTCAAACGAAGCCCAAGGCTAAAATATTATATGAATATTTAAATGCCGCAGGCTTCAGATGATGTTTTGGAGAAGGCAGTGGAAGCAGCCCTGAAAGCGGGCTACCGACACTTCGACACGGCGCGAGCCTATGAGAACGAGGCAGCACTCGGCCGTGCCCTGAACCGTTGGATCGGAGGCGACCCTGCGCGGAGGAAGCAGTTGTTCGTCGTCACCAAACTACCTCCCGGAGGTAAGCAGGACAGATTTTTCCACTATTTTTTGGTCATTGAACATCCTGTTAGGGATCCGCTGGATGCGAGTCGCACGGGACCGGTCAATGTGGCGACACTTGGGGGAGGCCTATGTCCAGCAGTGGACGTCTTTCGGCTGAAATGATGATGATGATGATGATGATGAACGTCCTGTATTTTTATCTAGCCGGCGTTGTCCTATTCCATAATATATAACCCTCCTACTGGCTAGTTCGTACCGCCATCTTTGCCTGAGTCAATGTTTGATTGAATGTTTTTTTTTTACGTAAAGTTAATTTTGTTAGTTACCAAATTAAAAACGACGAAACAGCGGGCAGCCGGGCACAGATTTAAGATGGAACTCTCAGTCCTGCCTACTCGTACTGGACGTGTTTATTCTTTTTATAAATTACACATGTATTATAAATACGTTTCCACTCATGTCCTGGTTTTTGTAGCGCGAAAGCAAAAAGAAAATTAATAAATAATTGAAAAATAATACACACATTTTTCACTCAGGAAACCGACCGGAGTTGGTTCAGGAGTACTTTGATGCTTCACTTCGTGATCTCAATCTTGAATACCTGGACCTTTATCTGATACACACTCCCTTCGCGTTCGAGCACGTCCCTGGAGACCTACACCCGAAGAACCCAGACGGCAGCATGAAGGTCGACCACTCAACCAAACTACTTGAACTATGGAAGGTAAACTATTTATCGAACTGCCACGAATTGACAGAAAATGGATCATGGCCTTCACCCTATAGAAACAATCTCACACTCAATAGAAATTTCATGCGTATTATACTCAAGTCTAAATTTATTATACTTTTATTTAATCATTTGTAAATCTACGTCTTTGGTTGTGATATCAAGCAAACTTTAAACATGGGTGTTTCATATACAGATAATTGTACCACATGTCCCATTAAAAAATGGCAAATAGAAAATACATGCGAACGTAATGTAAGATCAATATATCGCAGTGATGAAATATACAAAGAGTGCAGCTATCAGCTACCAACCCTTGATTCAAGGAGAGTTAAAAATAAAATAAGCTGCGCACTTGATACACCGCAAGTAAACAAAGAACTTTCACATTACAGTGAGAAACTAGATGCGAATGACTTGTCCGTCGTGGAAAGACCATGCAAGCTAGTAAAAGATATTCAAGAGACATTTCAAAAGTTATCAGACTCGTCTGATCAATTCGAAAGCCTTCAAGTGGATGAGGATCCCAATGCCCAAGCATCTCATATAATACAAACAGACAACGTAGGCACTTCCGTGGCTTCGTTTCTCAACTATCGGCAATCGCTGAAAACTAAAGTTAAAATATGGTACAAAAGTACTTTTCCAAAATTGGTGTGCCCGTGTTGTACAGGTGGAAGCGACGCCGGGGCACCGTACCACAGTCAAACTGCAGCAGGATCTTATGAAAGCATTGACTTAAAGGCCTGCTCTAATAATGCTCTTCACTCCTTAGACTTAGACGCATCTCTCATGAGCATTATACATTTTCACAGAAGCTTAGGACTGAGAAGAAAGCCGAAATTTTATGCAAAAATACTAGGTGGTGTAATTTGCAATACTTACAAAAACGCAATTGATCTAGTCATCGGAATAAAACCTTCATAGAAGAAGGTTTCATTACATACTTACAGAAGCAGTAAAAAAGCAAGATGACAAGATTTTTATTTGTCAAAGATGACGTTCTGAATGTACGAAATAATTTACTTTCTGTTCTTTTTTTTTGTAAATCCTCACTTAATGTTGAATTATTTCCTATAGGCAGTTATGATTAATTGGCACAAAAAATTAAAATGGTTTTGATTATGATCTTCCGGTCGCAGCAAAAATAAAAGAAGTATAAAATATAAAAAAAGTATGAGTAAAAGTATATCACATGTCCGACACTAAGGAGCAAAAGCGAAAGAAACACGCAAGAACATAAGGCGAGAACCAGCCAAGGAGACAAACAAGAAAAAAGGAGAATAATTGTTAAATAAATAATAATAAATGAAATTACCCAAATTACCCGCTTTCAAGAATAAAGGGGATGGGGGAGGTGCGGGGTCAAAGAAGTCATTGAAGGAAAAACTTATATACTACTTAACTTGTGGTGGCTTTTTTTCAAAATTTCTAAAATCCAAAAAACAAACACCAAAACCAAATCAGTCATTGAAGGATAAACTTAAATACTATTTAACTTGTGGTGACTTTTTTTCAAAATTTCGAAAATCCAAAAAACAAACACCAATACCAAATCTGCAGCAAATCTCAAGTAAACAGCCGGGGTCAAAGGTACTGCGGGGGGCAAATGTACAGCGGGAGGCAATTGTACGGCGGGTGTCAAATGTACGGCGGGACTCAAATGTACGGCTGGAGTCAAATTTACGGCTGGGGCTAAAACAGTTGCCAAAGAATCAACAGTCATTTGTGAAGAAGAAGACAAATGTGCAGCGGAAGATAAGTGGGAAGCGGAAGACGAGTGTGCAGCCGGTGTCAAATGTACAGCCGGGGTCAGATGTGCAGCCGGGGTCAGATGTGCAGCCGGGGTCAGATGTGCAGCCGGGGTCAGATGTGCAGCCGGCGTCAGATGTGCAGCCGGGGTCAGATGTGCAGCAGGGTACAAATGAGCAGAAAGGGGTAAATGTGCAGCAGGGGTCAAATGTTGAGCAGAGGTCAAATGTTCAGCTGAGGGCAAATGCACCGCGGAAGTCAAGTGTTCAGCGGGGGTCAAATACGCGGAAGGCATCTGTAGAATATTGCCCGACGTGCAAAAGACCCATACCTAGTAGAACTAAAAAAAAGCGGAGAGTACATAGAAATACATCATCAGAAAATGGACTGGACGGAACTCAAACTCAATTATACTACTTCACTGAAAACAATTTCAATTTAATGAACGTACTTAAACGTAACGCGATGAATTCTAGTGACGCGCTCATTAGAACTGAAACCTTTACCAAAAAACTAGGAAAAAACTACCAGCCATCGTTGCAATGTATTTACTTGCACAAAGACCACCCATTGGACAAGCATGATAGTGATGACAACAAACCGAATAGACGTACATTTGGTCAGTCCTATGTCGCTCCTTTAAAACCAACTCCTAAAGCTAGAAAAGAAAATTCGAAAACCAAATTAATATCTATGTTTTTCTGTTGTTTGGGAGGAGAAAAAAAGAAAGGCGCTATAAATGTAAATCGAGCGGAATCGCGCTACCCAACCACCGTGACCCAGGCATACGCACACGTCCCAAATGCTTTCAACAGAGATAACACATTCGACTTCGGCTGTCAATTAAGTTTACAATCTTATAACAGCCGCGAAATTATGTCTCAAATACTGAGCAAATCGAACTCTAACGTTTCGTCGAGTGACAGTGATAAAAGTGCCACACGGCGCCATCGCTTTCGTAAAAATAAAAAACCTTCGAGTGTCCAAGTTATGATGTACACTTTAGCTAGAAAAATGAAAGATAAGCATTTAAACATTCCACCGAGAAACAAAAAGAACAATGTAGTAGTAGTCCGAGTACCGAAACAATTCAGCAATCCTTCAACCACCCACACAGCGTCCATCATACGCAACAGCACCAATTTAGAAAAACCTGTCGTAATACGGGACGAACCTTCTCATGACTGCGTCGTAACTCGTGACAGTGCAAGTACATCTCTATAGCGGTAAGATAATACTTATTATGGCGCTGCACTATTGTCTGACATGACTTTTTCATCATCGACCATTGCGTTTCCAGACAGTGCTGAAATTGAAGGAGTCTGGTCGTGTCCGGCACGTGGGGGTGTCGAACTTGAACGCGGCGCAGCTGCGGCGCTTGTGCGGCGCGGAGCGGCCCGCGTGCCTGCAGGTCGAGGTGCACGCCCTCTGCCAACAGCGCGCGCTTGCGGCCGCCGCCGCCGATCTGCGGGTGCCCGTTGTCGCGTACTCGCCGCTCGGCTCGAAAGCACTAGCTGATGCGTTGGCAGCTAAAACTGGGTAACATCCCTTTTTTGTAGATATTACTTTTAATGAATACGTAGTTTTTTTTACGTTAACTGGGTTTAACACCTTCAGTGCCGAGAGCCGCCCACCTGGTAGGTTCGCTACTCCACTTGTAATATGTATGGCGGATGGCTTCATAGCACATGTGCTCTATGAAACGGGGATCGCTCGAATGTGTTAAACCCTTAAAACTAGTTTTGAACAAACGGTTATGCGAAGACCAAATAAATCCGTTTTTGCTTTCTTACAAAGCAAAGGCCATTCTGGCATTAAGATATTGCACCTCTAGAAATCTTTTATCTTCCTAAGAAATGAAATGATGTGAAAACAAGAGATTTTTTACTAAAGGGCGCACCCACTACAATTAGAATAATTACCACCCTGCTACTGGATGGATCACGTAGATCTCACAAAGGTTTGAATCTGCCTGTAACCTATACTATGCACCAAAATTGTACCTTTTTGAGAGAAATAAATTTCTGTTGTATTGTATTGTAATTTTGCAAGTACCTAAGTTATCCCAGACCATGAGGGACGAAAGCTATCAATAAATTAAAACTAAATTTTAAAAAAAAGTTAAAAACTCATCCGTTAAGATTAACCGTATCAAAGGCAACTCTCGTACGAGAGTTACACAGCTGATGACGTTGATGTTTTTTTCTTTCTTTTTTTTTCTGGGCGTCTGGGTAAAGAACTCGTCTTTACCTAAATATTCGGGTTTTTTTAAGCTTATAGCATCGTAAGTTAAGGTAATGACAACCCTATTTGTGTACAGCCGTGAGTACCCGGACCTCCTCGAGTTGCCGGTAGTGAGGCGCATCGCGCAGGCGCACGGCCGCACTCCTGCTCAGGTGCTGCTGCGACACACTCTGCAGCGCGGCCTGGCCGCCATCCCGAAGAGCACGAACCCAGCCCGAATCAAACAAGTGAATATTTAAAAATTCCCCTAACCTCGGCCATCAGCCTCGCTTACAGCAGTATTTTTTAGTATTTTTAAACAAAGAAAGCAAATGATTGCGCGTGCGATATCCACATATTGGTCGAAAACGGACATAATATCGACCGATTTTCTCACTAGGCGAATGAGTGCACGATGCTCTTACTTACTATAAGAAAGAAAAAGTATTTATTAGACTTACATAGGACAAAACAATGTGTGCTGGCTCACTGTCGCAACAACGTAGCCTCACTGATTGTTTAGCGAAGCTCCGACCTTGTTAATGTACGGTTTACATGCATGTAGTTAAATGCCCGGTCGTAACCGCGCGCATGAGAAGTGGCCGGTGTTAAATCCATGCAAATATGCAAAACCGGTTCAATTTCCTTTATCACATTGTAAATGTGCTCCGCCGACGTGCGTCGGCCGGTGTTAATCGTACGTTATTCGTCTTTAGTATAATTGTGTTGTCCATGAACTGTGTATGTATCTTGAAAATGTGTGTTTAAAAAGCTTTTATTTAACATGCCTACTTTAAATAGTATGTAATGCATTGGTCAAATCTTGCAACTGAATTTTAAACCAGTTCGCCCCAACTGATTGATCTGAAATTTTGCACTTTTAGTTGTGGTGACAATACATTTTTATGACAGACAGGATCGTCTCCTCACGAGAGAACTTACGAAACTTAGTTCAACACGTTTAATTTTGATAGATAAATTGAACGCATATACTTAATTTTCTTCTTTTCATTTTAACAAAAGCTTGTTTTTTTTTTAATTAACGTTTTTGTTTTTCTTCCTCAGAACATCTCTATTTGGGACTTTGAGTTAACTGAAACAGAAATGGGCGAACTTGCCGCCCTAGACCGGGGTGAAGATGGACGTATCTGCGATTTTGCATTCTTTCCAGGCATCGACACGCATCCCGAGTTCCCTTTCAAAAAATAAACCTTTGTTTTTTAAATATGTGTAATCAAACATAATGTAGAATAATCAAATACCATAAAGTAATAAAAAAATTGTAAAACGTAGTCAAACTTTTTTTGTCACATTGAGTATGCTCAATGTGACAAATAGTGCATTTTGATATAAGTGGGGAAACTTTTTTATAGCATTCGAAGCGGTATTCACACCTGAGCAGCAGGTGAGGTTGTTATGGAGCGGAGAACTGTGGTCACAAATGCCCACGTGTATCAAACGACGTTTTCCTATACGCTTTCGAAGAAATAAAATAATAGAACGAAAAATATCTTTGTCATGAATTATTAGAAAACTATGATTTAAATTGGGAATTATAATATTTAATTTTCAGTAGGGAAGGGTGGCTGAAATAACTGCCCAGCCACAGCAAGGAAACGAGTAAATGTCAGGACTGGGGTGCGGGTTCTGGCTGGTATTGAAAGAGCCCCGAGGATCTTGATCTCGCAAGCACATGGCGGAAACAGCCTGACCATCAAAGGCGAAGTCAACGGAACACCATGTGACGTTGGATACTGGATCTTCTCACGTGGTCGTCAATTCTCACCTAGCAAGTCGGAAGGAGATGGAGTTAAAATTACGTGACAGAATTTACCAGCACAATGTCATCGTGGCCACACTTCATGCGAAAACATCGTTGAAAGATCGATGTTGATCAAGGAGTTTTGAAATGTGGTTCAGAGGAACTCTTCATGGAAGGTGCACCATCAGAGAAGAAAGAAAGAAAGAATGAAAAAATATTGATTTGTCGCAGGGACATGACGTGCATCAAAATTACAAAAAAAAATAAACAATAAACTAGAAGAACAATCTCTTTCAAGCAGTACACTTTATACTGCTTGAAGGAGATTGTTCTTCCTCGCAGATCAGAAACGATCGTGCTAATTAGTTTACTAGAATTCTGGACACAAAGATCGAAGTGTTCTGATAGAAAGAGGGAAGAATGACTTTCCATGGAACATGGCACGTACTCTGTTAAAGGCCACCAACGTCTCAGCAGTACGCATACTGAATTCAAATGACAAGGAACAAGTGATTAAGAAGAGCACCTTGATCGGTACTTGCGAGGAAGTAGCTTGAATGCGTCAATTGCAAGATCTGCCTACCGAAAATAAAATTCGTAGTGCAAAATTTGACGTGTCAACTGAAAACTGCGATTTAACTGAAGGAGAAATGGAAAAAGCTATGAAGATGTTACTTCATTATTATTTTCTCTACAAATGATGCTGACATAGGTAGAACTGGACTGGTTCAGCACAAGTTTAATACAGGCAACGAGATACCCATACGTCAGCGACCAAGAAGACTGCCGGTTGCACGGGAAAAAGAAGTGGAAGCCATGATTGAGGGAACGGTGAAGGACGGTGTTATAGAGCCTTCATCCAGTCCATGGTGTCCTCCTGTAGTCCTGGTAAAGGATGGCAGCATGCGCTTTTATGTGGACTATCGACGACTGAACGACGTCACGAAAAAAGACAGCTACCCACTGCCTAGGATCAATGACACACTGGATACGCTGACTGGAATGTGTGAGTTACAAGTGTTTTTAATAAAGTTATTTATTGTTTAATCGGTAGTATTTAATTTATCCCATACCCAGCTCGTAACAATATTTTAAACTGTAAACGCTACATCGCCGTCGTGAGTGACCTATGCTCCTGTATTAACATTACGGATCTATATGTAGAAGGCACGGTGGCGTGTCTTTTTATAAATAATTTTGTGGAACAGAGACGGTCAAGTCGCTTCAAACCTCAACGAATGTTTTGACTTTATTAATCGCTAGAAGGTTTTTAGACGTTTTCATACAAGAAATACAATATTTCCAATTTTTTTTTTAATCCAAAGCGGGGTATATTCGCATTGGTGCGAGTTTTGCTGAGTGTAAATGTACGACCTACGCCAAAACGTAGCACAAAAACCCCATTCGTTTTGAAGCAGAATTGTGTAATAGAACCGGTAGAACAAATGGGATTTTTAGTCCCACTAGTTCTACGATTTTGTACCACATGAAATCGTGACTAGCGGGATAAAATATTCTCATTAGTTCTACCGTAAAACTGTTTAATAGAACTAGTGGGAACGAACCTCTTATTAGACTGATCGTTTCTTTAAAATCTTGTGAACCCTTTCTTTTTGCCGGCAAAGTTCTTTACTTGTTACGGAAGCGTTCAAAAAACGAAACTGCACAAACTGCTGCTACTAAACTGTACAAAAACTGTTTTCAGTCTTGAAAACGAATTATGAACGTACGAAGCCGGGTGTACAAGCCAGTTCACAAAATCGGCAACTAATAAAATGCAAAGGCAAACTTTCGTTTTAGAATACATTAATTTGATATTGAAAATTCATGAGCACTGTCGTAGCCAAACATTCACGATCTCTTGTATAGTTGCTTGTCACGCTGTAGTACAATGTGTCGTTGTTAACTGGATGGCTGTGCTGCCGGGGTTCTGAAATTAGTGTCGCACAAAATTTAAAATTATGTCGGTCATATTAAGGGGTGCAGTGAAATTATATTACTATTTAAATGAAGATATTGCAGGTACAAAGTTTATCAATTAGTTACACAGTCAATTAAGTTCAATTAATTTTATAACACAGCCAACTGGCTATCAGTTTCGTAATAGTTCTTTGTTCCGTCAGACCCGAGGACGCAAGAATGGTTCCTGATCAGGACGCCTTGGCCGGGACTTGCCATCATGGTTCTATACTTGGCGACTGTGTTCAAGTGGCTACCAGAGTTCATGAACAAGAGACCGGCCTACGATCTACGAAGTATTATTGCAGTTTATAACGCTGTTCAAATAGTGGGCTGCGCATATATCGCTTGTAAAGTAAGTCTTATATATTCTTATTATTTTATATATTCTCATTAAAATTACATAGGTACTAAAAGTCTTCTTCAATCCTGGCCCTAGAACTACGTACTTGGAAGTCTCTCTCGCTTCGAACATACTCTTCTATAGCCCTGTTTCAAGTAAGCGGTTATTCTTATTCTTTATTGCACACAAAATTACAATATATAGCTTATGTACAACGGCGAGCTTAACCCAAAATTGGGTTTTCTTACAGCAAACCTTACTTCGATTGCGAGATTTGCAGAAGAGGATATAGGTGCACAAACATTGCAGTGTTATTCATTAGTAGATTCTACTACAAGATAATCACATAACTCTAAAACGCGTGGTCATCCTCTAAAACGCATGGTCACTAAATTCTAAAATGTATGGACTGGTTAGCGAGTGATGCGAGGATTCAAAACCCACTGGTAGGATATGGACGAGAGTTCCAGTAAGCCCCCGTTCCATTTTTGACAGTCGCGAACACATAAACACACGACACGAATTTCATAGACAAAGCGAACCCAAAAGCAAGAAGTGGTAGTCCGATATCACAATGGCACATACAGTTGGTAGGAAGGGAGAAGGGGAGCTGAAATGCCGCCTCGGGTGGATGGCTGCAAAAGTAGCTAGCAACGACGCTCAGCTATCTAGCTGGACCATCTGGACCGAAGACCTTTAAAATTCAACTGGCAAGTTCTGTGGGGCAGACTGGATAAGGCTGGCGGTTAACCGATTGATGTAAAGCAACTTGGGAAAGGCCTATGTATGTCCAGCAATGGACTGCAGTAGGTTAAGTTGATCGATTCTTTGAGAAGAGTGCTTATAAAAAGGCCATTAACATAGCAAGCCAACTTAAAAAGAAAGTATCTTTTTGCAGAGTCTATCATTAGGATGGCTGAATCATTACTCGCTGTTGTGCCAAGGAACAAACGACGGGGCTGATGGCTTAGAATATGCCTGGAGTGTCTGCTACGGATACTTCGCGATGAAACTAATCGATCTCCTGGATACGGTACGTGCAGACCTCGTGGTCTTTTAAAATTGCCCAATTTAAAATACTGGCATGTTTTAGTGTACATTGCATAGAACAGACTGAAATACTTAATACCTACTGCTTTTTACTATATTATTTTATAGGTATTCTTCGTTCTAAGAAAAAAGCAGAACCAAGTGACATTTTTGCACGTGTACCACCACTTTGGGATGGTGGCCGTTGCCTGGGGAATTGTCAAATGGGTACCAGGTGAGTTTTTTAAATAAGTAATCCACTCATTGCTTCGCAGGCTTTCTGTTTAAAACAGAATAGTCATGCCATGGGACTAAGAGACAAAGGTCTCCAATTACAGCCTACAAGTCATTGCAGTTGAAGGCATTTAATTATTTTTGGAAAAAAGCTATGCCACACGTTGGCGTTAGTACACCTTAACGTAGCGTTACGCCACCTCAGCACCTCTTTTTCAGACCAAGAGGCCAGTTTATACTAGTTTTGTTATCAATGTCCTGCGTCCTACAATTTATGGATCGGAGGCCCTAGCACCAGTGCGCAGTGTAAACGTAACGTATATGTCGACTTTTGAATTTAAAACACGATTTTTCTAAAACATTTTAGTTAAATTGTTTGCAACAACTATAGAGACGCCAGCCAGCACATCAAGCTACGACAATCTGCCAAATTTCTTTTAATAGATTTTCAACTTTATTCCATTTATAGGTATAAAATAAACAAGATGATTAGGAAAATTTGAGTTCCGGGTAGCTTAATGTGCTGGCGTCTGTACAATCAGTAGCGTATCATCCATAGATATGAACATATACTTAAAATTATGAAAATACCATATATGAAACGAGTATTTCTAATATTAAAATCGACGTTTACACCGCGCGCTCGTACTGTGGCCTCAGGAAACCAAAGACAGAACAATGAAGGTGTTTTCTATGTCATGACAGGTGGACACGGGACAATGCTGGTGACGTTGAACTCGATCGTCCACATCATCATGTACGGCTACTACCTGCTGACCACCTGGGACGACTCCTACAAACAGTCCATTTGGTGGAAGAAACATGTTACCCAAGTGCAGATCGTAAGTTTGCACCAACTTATGCTATGATAACCCGCGAAATTCAAATTTAGTTTAGTTTTTTTGCTGTTATCAAGGTGTTTCTAGATGATTGATTGCTAAGCGAGCGTAACAAATGTCATGTACTTTTCTAAGGCCCGTCGTCCACACGATCAAGAGTCGAGGTGCAGGCGCGGAAGTGCCCCAGAGTGAAGTCATTTTATTATTTCGTTTCGTGCGTAGTAACGTATAGAAAAGGGATGGAACCATAGCTTGATGCGTTGACTCCACATAGATACGACTCGACCGTGTCGCGACTCCGCCTTGACTTACCAGTGAGCGACGCGCCTAAGTCTAATAATAAGACATAACATCATGCCTGTAATCCCCGAAGGGTTAGGCAGAGGTATACCTATTAGTAGGTACACCCACATTTTGCCAGTTATGCTTTTTAAGTCTCATGTAATAGGGGGCGAACTTAATGCCATCAACCGGTCACAAATCCATACTCCGTAACTGCTACTGAGAAATTCCTGATGGAAAACCCCAATAACACTTTGTCCGACTCGGGAATCGAACCAGCCCTGGATTCGATTGACCGCTAGACGACCGAGGCTACTAAATTCTGTAAATACAAATAAATATTTTAATTTTGTGAGCTGCCTTGAGTGCGAGGGGCAATCGGTAGATATAAATAGGTAAATTACGCTAGTAATCATTATTTATTTAACTTGTGACGTTATCAATGATTCGTGAATATTTTACACCTTTTAAACTTGTGGATTTGCATTAATGACGCTTAACGATTCGTAAACAACACGCATTTGTATTTTGTCGAAAAGAGGTACTTAGGTATAAAAGGTCGGTAGCGCCTTTCAGGATATTGCCCTCGCGATGAATGTTGGGTTGCACGCCGCAGCTCTTCAGTTGTATTATTTATTTATTTAATTGTTTTTGGCATTGAGTAAAATAATCTATTTTTAGTAATATAGATAACAAGAGTTAACTGACTTCCGTTGCTAACAATCAAAAATCAAATTATTTTAAGTATTCAAAATAGGCCGACATTCAGCACTTTCTGAACGTCAAAGTTTACAAGAGACAGTCCCCTAAAACGCCCCCTTCGCCACTTCCTACTGTTTTAGCTGGGAAGAAGTGGCGGAACAAACTCCCCAGCAACACGTCTGTCTGTTTGGTTAGAAAAACCAGATTCTATACTATTTACTATTCTATAAATATACGTATAATAGTGTGTAAGTTAATATAAATTATTGACACATGTCAGCTAGCACACACCAATGATAAAAAATAATAAAATATATTATACAGGGTAACTAGATCTGGATCCGCCATAGCAAATTCGCATATAGAGGTGGCCATTTACTAATTATTGAACCTTCCTTTCCCTAGCTAAAGTTGTATAGTTTGGGAAATATGTTAATTTTTATAATTTATTGAGCTTTTTCCAAAAAAATAATTTTAGCCCTGTTTTGACCGAAGTCCCGACGTATTTAATCACAAATGTTTATGACTGAAATAATTAAAATACTAAAATAATGAAAAAAACTGAAGATGAATGCTTGAATGTCAAATTTTGGAAAAATCTCAATGGAATATAAAAATTTTAATATATTATTTTCTAAACTATAAAACTTTAGCTAGGGAAAGTAAGGTCTAATAATTAGAAAATGATCTCCTCTATATATGCGAATTTGCTATGGCGGGTCCTGATCCAGTCACCATGTATACTCAAGCATAAATAAAAAAAATGTCGGCCTGATGATTTACTAACTAATAATTATTTTCTAGCTCCAGTTCACACTTCTGCTGATGCACTTCACAGCGCTGGTAGCAACATCGGAGTGCGACTTCCCGCGAGAGCCTGCCTACCTGCTGATCCCGCAGAACCTGTTCATGGTCATACTGTTCTCCGACTTTTATTACCGATCATATATCAAGCCAAAGAAAGCTTAACTGTTCATTAAATATTTAGTAAAAGTAGTCCTTGTTTTATTTAAATGTCTCATTGGCGCAATGCTGTGGCGCCATGTTTAATAACGTGACGTCATAATGTGTGGCGTGACTAAAATGGATTAATTAAGAAATGAGTTTGTTAGAGAAAGTTCACACTGTGTTCACACCTATTACAGAAAAGTTGAAAGGGGGAAGGGAAGGGACTCGTCTGTCTTGGTATGGACTGATGAGGAGTGACTAAAAGAGTGATAAATATATTTGTGTTGAAGGATGGAAAGGGTGAGGAGAATCAAAGAAGGGATGAAAGGATTGTGTAAGGAATGATATTACAAAAGAAAAACAAGTAAATGGTAGACTGACGTGATAAAACGTGTTGCGCAGACCCCAAGTAACACGGGATAGGGGCAGGAAGATTACATGTGTAGGTCCCTGTGTGAGAAAAAATAAATAAAAAACATAGCCTAAATCCTCCGCAAGATATAATCTATCTCATTGCCAAGCAGATACAACACTGCATTTTGTCGCATCAAATAATGCCTATAATTATGAGGTTCGAAAAGGTACTAGTCAGCTGCGACCTTACAATGACATGGGACTTCATACTGTCGTTGCACATGGGCTTAAAAAGGTGCCTGCCCATCTGACCTTGATTGACGTCGTGCATACGTTATAGTCGTATAAGCTCAGATATATTAAACCTTATGACAACGAAAATAAAGTTCACTCTACTACAGAATTTTAGGTAAAATAACAATAAAAGAACATTACACCGCCAAAGGCATGAAGGAAGCGTCATATCAGACGTACGCACGACGACCAATAAAGCCATACAAAACCAGTTTATATGGATCTCTCATTGTAGCGCAAATCCATACAAACCGAGGCCATGTTATACTAGAAATTAATAAGCTTGATGGGTTGCCGAGTGTACCTACAACCAAAAAGACTTCTAAATTAAAATGCAAACACAATGTTCCATTTAAAATAAATATTTATATTTCCATGAAATATCTCTTAGGATCTAATCCGACAGTTCCATTTCTAATATCACAATCAATCGTATCAATTCAGTTACTGTAAGTAAAATATTATTAAGTATAACAAGGATTTTTCAGCGCATGGCCACAATTAGACCTAATGCCGCCATTTTGTGTAATCAGCAATGTTTACCTACAGTGCCCTGCTCCTCAGTCATTTAAGCTCTAAAAGATCCATGGAGCACTGTAATACATGTCGACATAAAAATACTACTGCCTGCCTTTGCTTCTGCTAAGGCAAAAGTTGCGAATTCGCGATACATGTTTAGTGACTTGGTTCATTCGTAATATTTCTCAGCACTTCGAATTTTAAGGTACTGCTTAACTAAGTACTGATCCAAAATTATTCCAAAAACAAGTGCCTTGGTACATTTTGCGAAGTGAAACATCGTCGACGCAATTCTAATATGGTGTGAGATATAATTGTCCAGGATGCGGAAAAATCCTTTTGATGCCGTAAAGTTCTTAGAAAACTTGAAATGAATGTTCTAACGAAAATATTAGTTAATTTGCTTTAATTTTTACCGTTTTGTTAGATCTAACGGTGTTAGATCACTCCATTTAATTGCAAAAAAATCGTTTATTGGTCAAAAATTGACTTACGAGAATTATGTCGACGACATGCAACTCGAAGCATAACAAAATACAATCCAACAGTCAGTCGTTTAAAATCACTCTCCTAAAACTACAATTACATAATTAACATAACCTGTACTGTACCTCAGGGTACAGCCACATTTCCAGTTATGTTTAAGTCCCGTGTAATAGGGGCCTATTACCAGCAACCGGGCACGGATCCAGACTCTGTGGCTGCTGACTGAGAAACTGTTGATGGAAAAATCAATAACACTTTCCCGAACTGGGAATCAAATCCAAGACCTCATGCTCATTAGTCGGGCTTGCGACCAGTAGACCAGCGAGGCAGTAAAATATAATTATCAGAGGGTCTTGCACGAGCGCGCGGTGTAAACATAACGTAAATACGTAAATTTTTGAATCAAAATTACAATTATCCTATACAGGGACTGTATAGGATAATTGTAATTTGAAACTGAACAACTTTCTCCTTGGATCCAATTTCGTAAATGCGAAAAAAATACTAAATTTCAATACCTACTCGACTCAAATGTATGGGACAGCTGATATTTTTTATTCAGTTTGATGGTCTGCAGCATATCCTTTCATATGGTTATATACTTTCTGTTACACCCTGTATAATAGCGGTACTTTCATACAAGCCTAAAAGCTTGGCTTGCCCTTATAACCTACTGCTCTTCACAATGTTAGGGTTTCTGAACAATCTGTTGCCTTATGGGCTTGCCGTATTATTAAAAACGACGTATTTACGTTACGCGTACACCGCGCGCTCGTGCTAGGGCCCCAAGATCATAAATCTTATAACAGGAAAAATTATAAAACCTTGATATTCCTAGTTGTTTTAACAGCCATTGCACGCTAGTTCTCCACGCACTGATAACTTACGTAGTGGTTATCGGTCTATACGTCTGTGTCCAATCAATTTGTGTACTTTTGTATTTGAGTTATATAAGGTACTCGCCTACCTGACATAGCGTGGCGTTGACTGATAGTAGTATACCAACTTACTACGATATAAGACTTTTTTTCATAACATCACGCCTAAAGGACAGGCAGGAGATATAAGTACAGTATACAAATTATCTTCATTATTTCCATTCAAGTCTCCTACCGAATTATTTGTTGATAATAGGGCTTTATTCTTGCAGCAATGTCTGTCTGTTTCCATATTTAGTTTTTCATATAGAAAACCAAATTAAAAATACAATAACATAACTCGAATCATTTTTCCTAAATGAGACGTGAATAAAACTTTAACTTTTACTTTAGACTAGAACATGTCTACCTAACCCATTCTCATACAAAAGCAGTCAGTATTGAATACATTCAATTAACATGGTTGCTCAGACGAGCCAATAAATTCTGCTTAACGAGATCGATAACACTGGCTTCACTGTACGCGTCGATCACAGCTTTAGTGAGACACAGCGTTGTTGTGGAACCGTCGATCTCGTCGTCACATAGTGGCCTGTCTTTATTCGCGTACTCTGTCAGATTCTGCTTGATCAACTTGACCAATTCTTCGCTACTTATAGTTGGGGGTATCTCCAAATTGTTAGCTTTATTTTCTATTAAACTTTTAAAGTCATAGTCTTCGACGGCGGTTTGCGCCGGCTCGTCCTCACACGTTCGTTGTCGTTTGGCGCGACGAAGTTTCCGTCGGTTGTCAAGATACGCCTTTGCCACTGTATCTAGTTGTAGAAATAGCACAGACAACGGCGTATCTGCTATATCGTCCTGAAAATATATTATTTTTGTAAATAAAAGTAGGTATCTCATTATAATTAATGCGAGGGTTTGAATTTATTTTTGGTCTACCCACCCGTTAATTTATTCAGATGATTTCAATTGTTTAGGCGTAGTATAGCCAAAAAAGTCTGAAAACCAGTCTTACCAAGGCATATCGTATTACCCAGTACTAACTGGGTTGTGGAGGCCAGATTGGCAGTCGCTCCATGTAAAATACTGGTATTAAGCTGCATCCGGTTAGACTGGAAGCTGACCCAAACATAGTTGGGAAAAGCCTAGGCAGATAATGAGGCGTAGTCTAAAGGGCATACAAAGTTGGCATGCCCAGACAGATTTTACTTTACACTTAACTCTTGGGCATAGTTTTATGCGTAACATATTATAATATGTAGGTAGACCGTAGTACATACCTAGATAAGCAGATAGGGTAGTCAACCGAAACGAAACTAAGCTAAAAGCGGAGCTGCATATCCAATTAGATCGTATACCTTGTAACGCTCCTACGTGCCTTTTAAATATAATATTATTATAATGTTTTTGTGATAAATAATTTGGTCATGTTCGTATCAGCCTTGTAATCTTAAATGCACGAACGCACAAGATTTCACTCTCTTGGCCATTCAATGTAGTTTGGCACTGTTAATTATTTTTGCATGCAACATCACATAAACATCAATAAACATTTATTAATTTTATCGTCATATCACATGAAACATGTAGTTTCTAATTAAGAGAAACTTTATATGGCAGCCAAGTCATAAAAACTAATTAGCTGATCGATTATAATTACAATCTTGGCTCTAAAACTGACATGATAGCTACGATGCTGAAATTATTCGCGTCAATTAAACACGCCCTTATACAAAAACTAAAGCTCCGGCTTCGCCAGGTTATTTACGACTGGATAAAACATCGCGAATTCTATAGTATATTTACGTTTAACATTTATATACTACACACTTAATTATGGTGAAAACAGCATCTAAGTCCGTTACGGAATTTAGAAGAACAACGCGATACAGACACCAAAAACAGCTTTGAATGTATAGACTAGCTGTGCCCCGTGACGTTCGTCCGCGTGAAATGATTATAAAAATATTACTTCCCTATTTGAATCGGATTTTGTTAATAATTTCAAGGGTTTTAATATTTTTGCACGGGACCCTAATTATTAACAAAAAAATAAAAGTAGCCTAAGTTCCTTCTTATAACACCAGCTATATGCCAGTAGTCAGTAGTAAAGTGCCGTCAAAATCGGTCCAGCCGATTCGGAGATTAGCCGGAACAAACAGACAGACAGAAAAATTTAAAAAAAAAATGTTTTTGTTATAAGTACCGTATATAATTTCATTTGCATTCTGTGAAAAGCTGTTTTTTTTAAATTACAAACAGACACTTCAATTTTATTTATTTGTATAGATGCAATTGAGTAATTGATGTTGCAACATGGTCTACTGATCCCATGAGAACAATGAGTGCGGAGTCCATAACTCACTAAGTCAATGTCAAGATATCATTATAAAATTCCTCTTAGCTACATGATGTCATTGTTGCAATGCCTTTCTGACTCAGTTGTGATGAGCATGCCGCTAATATTAGATGTTATTATATTATTTATACATGTTTGGATAAAGGTCATGGTTTATAATACAAGTATTATATGTCTACTGTATTTTGTTTGAATAATTTGGCCAGCACCCAAACTATTTATAAGAAGTTATTTGAACATGCAGGAAAGTTTATAGTATAATTTAATAATATGCAACATTGACCTGTTTTTATTCAGTATTTGTGAATTAAATCTACTGGAAAAAGAGTTGAGTTTGTCTTTCTCATATAAATAACTAGCTGTGCCTTTGTCCGCGTAAAATTAGCGGTGTGAAATATACATTACGACCTATTCTCATCATCATCATCATCATTTCAGCCGAAAGACGTCCACTGCTGGACATAGGCCTCCCCAAGGGGGGTTTTGCCATAATCGCCACGCTTGGCAGGCGGGTTGGCGATCGCAGTATGTTTGTTATAAAAAATCACAGAGAACGCTGCTGCCCATTCACTGGTAAGTCCCTTAGTCGCCTCTTACGACACCCACGGGAAGATATGGGATGGTGCTATTCTTTACGTCCGGACACCATACAGAACAACCTACCTACTCACCTATTACCTATTCTCATACCTACCAAATATACATTTAAAAAAAACTAATTTTGTGCCACGGTGTTTGTGGTTGCACTCCTCCGAAACGGCTGGACAGATTTTGACGGGACTGTTATAAGGAGTAACTTAGCCTACTTTTATTTTAAAATAAGAATTAGGGTTCCGTGCAAAACAAATTAAAACCCTTGAAATTGGTAACAAAATCCGATTCAAAAAGAGATGTAACATTTTTTATAATAATTTCATGCAAACGAAGATCGTGAGCAACACAGCTTAATTATACTTAACTATACTTAGCAGTCCTAAATAAAACATATTGACTTACTTCATTTGGATTGACAATCAGTTTAGCAGTTTCTTGTGGCAGGTCCTTACATATTTGAGCTACAAATATTTTGATAAGTGCCTCTGACACCCTAGTTGAACCATCTTTTTCCTGTTAACAGGTAAGAAACATTGTACAGATACTTAGTTACTATGGGAATCTCTTTGAAACAGTTTAAAGTCAATATATAGGGTGACTGGTAATTAGTGACCAATACATGATGGTATTCATGATAACAAACAACTTTCCCAAAGTTTTTTTTTTTTATCCGCGTTTACTTTTATCACTATAACACAACAGCCGTATGAAACTCGCGCGCGCGCACCTTTGACCTATCAGCTGTTAGTTCTGTCTCATAACTATCGTACCGTGCAACAGAGGGTAGGCAGAGCACCCGCGCGGCTTGCAAGCCCGCTCCATAGTTTTTATTGTGATAAAAGGTAATGAGAATAAAAAAAATGTTTCTTTGGGAAAATTGTTTGTTTTCACGAGTACAATCACATGTTTAAGCATCGGTCACTAATTACCAGTCATCCTACATAGATGACGAGAAATAGACAAGTATGGAAGGAGACATGCTGCACCAACCCCAAATCAATTGGGATAAGGGTAGGAGAATGATGAGGGGTCAAACTGAGAATAGAAATCTGGAAAATGTTACTGGTTTTTTTATCTAAGCAGCATAAAGGGAGCCTGCTGTGCAATATAGATTCTTTTGTTTCTTTGTTAATGAAGTCTTTTAAGTTTGGTGATATAGAACTGAACTGGATTGCACTTACATGAGGTAGCCATATGTTGAGAGAAATATTTAATGGGTCTACATTCTGCACATAATGCCACCATCCCCGTGGCACCAGCAGGGCATCACCAGCTGACAGCTCTACTGTGCGACCACCTGTCAATCCTGAAACAACAGCATTTTAATCTTAATTACATTTTATGTGTTTAAATCAATGGGCAATGATTTTATGTTAGGTTTTAACAACCGTGAATACTTAAAGTCAATTAAAAAATTAATTGGTTAAATGGAAATAATAATTGTAAGCATCACTGAATTCTTTTTTGTATGGGTTATAAGGATTAATCAAGTTTTTAAAACATTATATTATTCCAAAGAGGAATGTAACTAAATTAGCTTAAAAAGTTAATACAAGCCTTTTAAAAGCATGATCATCTCACCATTAAAGACATCTAAGTTGTTAGGGCAGTAAAAGTTCAGTTCACTGTACACACTGGATTCTTCATAAGGCACCCTAGTGGGCTTCAATCCACCAGTTTCTGGAGGAAACAATATCCAACGCTTTCTGGAAAAAAGGCAATTTCATTTATTTGCAATAATAATATTTTATAAATAATTATATTATTCTATGGATTTTATAACTTACTTTCCATGTAACTGAGTCACAATGTTGACTCCGTACGTGTCTTTGTGTGCCGGCGTATGCGCACCACTGCTGCCTACCCACAGCGTCGCATCCGAGGCGCCCTTGTCAGAATATCCAAATTGATCCCATGAAATACCCTAAAAATAACAACTAGCCTTAATTATTATAACAAGCACTCGGTCAATGTCTTACTTCACCAGCTTGTGTCAATGATATACCTTATACAATTCGTCGTCTCCGTTGAACCACTGATAAAGATATTTATAATCGAAATACATCCACTCATCGCTTGAAACAGACGTATCCAAGAATTTTTTAAAAGTCATCGATTTTACAGAGCACCTTCTCTCCCAACAAGGTTCGTCTGACAAAAAATCCTTTTTCAAACACCTAAATGGGACTTCTTTTTCTCCAAAAACTGAACACCATTTTTCTACACTCCACTGGCATAATGACCAGTTTCCCACAAAGCCCCGGAAAACCAATGGGACACTGGAATTCGCTATTATATTGCGAACGATGTCTTCGCTTAGTACAGACATTTAACAGTTTAGTTAAAAATAAATAATAAAAGTTAATCAAAACAATACGATTTCAAACGAGAAGCAACACCGGCAGACTGACATAGTGACATCAAACAAATTGACAGTGTTGAAACTTTGACATTGACACTGACAGTCAAGCCGAACAAAGAAAAAATATATTTTCGTTCAAAAACGGTTTAAAACAAACTAAAGACGATCAACTTTAGTTTAATTTAAGACAGACAAATTATGCCATCAACGGTGACTGCACAGATATAGATAGACTTAGATAACGCATGTATGCCATTTTTTGACTACTTACTTTGACGTCACAACTGTCACAAGCACTACTTAGTGATGGGAAAACCAAATCAATTCAAAGACGCCGCCGAGTGCAGCACACGTCTCTACACGTAAATAATCGATCAAATCGCCTTATATAAACAATTAAAGTTCTAGTGTTTACAAAAAGAAACGGAATTCTACTCTATTTTTAACTCTCTCTATCAAAAGTTCGCCTTTGTACATACATACCATTTCTCAATTACTGTACGAATACTATTTATTAAGTAATTGTGTACAGTAAAGAATTATTCACAATCGTAAAAATTGATTTATTAATCGATTTTGTGACAGTAAATAGAAAATAAAAATAAAGTTCTCGAGTTGTAACGTTAGTTGTTTTAAGCACACTAGCTTGATCATCATTAATAACGACATCATGCCGTTATTTTTTGAACTTTGCGACGGTTCCGTTCCCTAACAAATGTTTATTTGTTTGCTTTTGTTTTTTTCCTTCAACAAAGCTTGCTTCCTCAAAATGTATCGAACAACAACGTTGGGAACAAATCTTTGTATCCCGTCGCATCAATTCATTTTTCTTAAGTAACCATCATGTGGAAAACTAAAAATATCACGAAACGTTAAGATAATTTATTAAAATTGTCTCTGAAATCTGCGTCCGAAATCGATTCTCGAGAATCGCTTTGTATTGCGTACGATGAACACCACTAATCGCTCAAATTGACAAAAGCACCTGTACTACAAAACCGAAGCGATATACGACAGACTTGTTTCGATATTCATCACTTGTTAAAACAGAACGTCGCATCAACCTCTCCAAGTAAGAGCCGCAATGCATTACGAATTTGCAGCTTTAATTTATTGAGGGAGGTCATGCCTAGCGTGGCACATCAATCCAGACAGAGCGTGACAGTGGCCACATTAAATTTCTTTAGCTTAAGTCGGACACGCGAGGTATCTAGGTCTATCTATATCTGTGGGTGACTACTTTTTATTTTGAATAAGCCATTAGACTATCGTCAGTGTAAGGTAACGTATGCACTGACTTAGCGAGTAGCGAAGTGAAACGAATGTTCACGACTATTTCATGAAAAAGTCATTCCATGGGATTAAATGTACTTAGAGGGTTGTATTGATGATTTTAATAATTATAATTCTGTAAATACATGCGTAGTACAGCCGCAAATCATATTTTGTTCAATACATATACAGTCTGACATTGAAAAGCAAATTGCAAAAAAAATGTAAGAAAATTTGAATTTCGTGGGCTACCCTTGCGCTTCCACCTTAAGTCACCAGGCTTTAGGCGCTAAGCAAGGCGTACGCACATTGCCGCAAACGTGAAAGATATTTCCAGTAGAAGTATATTATTTTAGAATTATTTTTTAAGGTTCAAAAATTGACCATAACGAATGACAAATAATCAACTAAACTTGATCGTATGTCATGTGTGTAATGTTGGGCTGCCTTGTCAATGTATACGTCAGTGTCAATACTGTCAATGTCATCTTTGATCTTGTCTATAGTGCATATTGTTGTGTGTGTTCGTGTTTGTTTTGATTTTGTATGCGTTTCTGCGATGCCTTTTCGCCGGATAATGCATATCAGAAGATATCAGGATTCCAACGATTAATTCGTATAGTAAGTGATTAGCGTGTATGTGCGTGTGTGATACAAATTCTCGTAAAATACAATGGAACTAGAAGTTGTATCATCGTTTTTTACGAATAGTTTAGGAGATTCAAGTTCCCAGGATATCAGCGAAGATTTTTTGAATTTAATAGACGAATTAAATCTTTCTCTAGAACAGTTTCGTATGCCCAAAAAAGTTGAAGCTGTTTATAACCCTACCATATATGCAAGGCATACCTTTGAAATGTACGTGCGAAAATATTGCAATACTACAAAACCCATTATATACTTTGGCATGAATCCTGGACCTTGGGGAATGTCTCAGACTGGAGTAAGGACCACCTCATATACCTTTAAAAAAAACTTATCTTACTTATCTTTTAAAAAAAACTTTATCGTGATTACATAGCATGCTAAACATATTCTTGTATTGCACACCAAAAAGGCTTTACTCAAAAACATTTAATGATTTTATCAACAGGTGCCATTTGGTGAAATAAGTTCTGTTCGAGATTGGTTGGGTATCAGTGGGCCAGTGGAGAAACCACCCACTGAAATTAAAGCTCGCCCTGTGTTGGGCTTTGATTGTAGCCGAACTGAAGTGAGTATAAATTTCACCTAGTATAATCACTAATTAAATGTCTGCCACAACCTGGGCAGTTAATCTGTCTACCTTACTTACTATTCTTTTTAATCATCCTCCTGCCTTATCCCTATTTGTTTGGGGTTGTCTCCATATAATAATTATTATCTTTCACACAGTCCATCCATTGTTTCTTGGGTCTTCCACTTCCCTTAAAGCGTTCTACACTCACTAGTTTTCCATACTTTATCATTAAACCAATTAAGATCAAACATTACCTAAAAAATTATCCATCTGTCTTATTTGTCTTAATTTTTTCCAGGTCAGTGGCAAAAGATTTTGGGGTTTGCTTCAATCTTTATGTGGAACACCAGAAAATTTCTTCAAGACCAGCTTTGTGTACAACTACTTGCCTCAGCAGTGGATGACCGCCTCAGGTTGCAATCTCACTCCAGGTGATTTCAAAGTAAGAAATCTTTACTCTCTAAACAAGTATAATGGTGCATAATGTGTTTGAGTAACACATTCCTGGACCATATCAGGATAGAGTTGGCTCACAAGCACTAAGCCTCACTTTTAACACAATAAAAAAGATTTATTCATCCCTATAAACCAGTTCCATACATTCTCATCATTCTTAGCTAATTTATGTTTATAAATTCTAGAGAGGTGAAGTACAAGAATTATACAACATCTGTGATCCGGTATTCAGCAAAATTCTAGAACTGTATGAAGTTGAAAAGATAGTTGCCATTGGAAAGTTTTGTGAAACCCGAGCAAAGGAAACATTAAAAAGGCACCCTTCTTCAAGACCTATCCAGGTATAAGTTTGAACATATGAATGAGACAAATCCTTAATGTTTTGCATTCATGAATTAATCTCAGTATTTAATCATTTTTATTTCTTATTTCAGATTCTGTACTTGCCACATCCAAGCCCCAGAGCAGTGAACAATAACAATTGGCCAAAGACTGCAACTGAGTGTCTTAAAAAACATAATTTGCTTCACTACTATCAATACTCAAAAGAAGAATAAACACATGCCACTTGAAGAACTAGATTGTGGCACTCATACTTGTGCTTATTGAGGTCAAGTAACTCTACAATAAATATAAATAAGATATTAATTGTTTTATAACAATGGTTGAGTTCATGAGAAGAGCTCTTGAATTAGCATCCGAAGCTTTATCAGCTCAAGAAGTACCAGTAGGATGTGTTTTTGTCATAAACTCAAATATCATTGCTGAGTCAAGGAATAGTGTTAATGCTACACATAATCCAACAAGACATGCTGAAATAAATTGTATAGATCAAGTCATAGATTACTGTAAAACCAATAATATTGATTACAGGTTATACTTCAAAAATGTTACAGTATATGTAACAGTTGAGCCCTGTATAATGTGTGCAGCAGCTCTCAGCAATTTAAATATAAAAGAAGTAGTATATGGTTGTGCCAACGACAGATTTGGGGGCAAAACTGTGTTAGATATAAGTAATTTTTATGAACATAATTATAATTTGATTGGAAATCTAATGGCAACTGAGGCAATGGCTTTACTCAAACAATTTTATAAAGGTGCCAATCCCAATGCACCAGAATCGAAAGCAAAAAAAGAAAAGGTTTAATGTTTGTTGACTGCATAATGTGGTGTTTAGACATAACATCCCCGAAAGGTTAAGCAGGTTGAAGATGTTTAGAATTAGTAGTATTCAAGCTAAGTTGTTTATTAATGCAGGTAGTTAAAAAAGCATTTATCATTTTGGTAATTGATGGACAACAAAATGTCTGTTCATTTTCTAATGAATAGATGCATTCATTAGGAAAATACCAGAATTGCAAATTTATTTTTCTACCTGACTTTATGATGATGCAAGAAAATATCAAGTATAGTTTACTTGACATTTTGTTGCATCATCATAAAATCAGGTAGAACGATATTTTTTTTTTTTTGGTTTTAAAAAAAAATGCAAACTCTAGAGCCCCTTATCTATAACCGCAACCCGCATTTGGCGTAGATATGGAAAATATATTTTTTTAGAAAGTTTTATAGTTTTTATACTTTATTTTTGATAGAAGTTATTTTATGTTTTTAATTTTAGAATTATTTTATGCATCTTTATCTGATAAGTCTTATACCGATTTTCAGTAACACTAGGCCCCATCTAATTGTGTAAAGATGAGTATATTAGGCAAATAACATCCCATTATGCTTCCGACATATTTTTGTATTTAATGGCGCAGCAGAAAATTATTACAATCCTTGTTAAATATAAGTATAGGCTTTATAAATTACATAAAACTATTTCTACAAAGTACTTGACACATTCAATTTGGTAAAGAAATACAGAAAAATCATCCATTTATAACAAAACTAACGGCAACCATAAAATATAAGAGTATAATTATACAAAATAAATGATTACTTGCTACAACATTTTTACTTAAACCTAGATTAGTTTTATGTCCCACTGTATAAACATAAAAGTGAGATCTATTTACAAATTAAAACAATTTATTATATTAATCACTACTGATAAAATATCCACAAGGATATCACAGAACAATTTCACTAATCTAAAATGAGATCTCACATTTATATTCCCAGTGTATGCACGTAAGAATGTTTGAGGGTATTTGAAGAGTAGGGTACTCAGTTTAATAAGCAAGTCAGTAAATGCATGTCATATAAAACCCACACATTCGCCCCAGCAAATATAATTATCCACTGTAAATAAGGAATAAGCAGAATAATAAAAAATAAAGATACTTAAATACTGTCCAACAATTTTTACAGAATTTAAAAAGTAGCCTATAACCTATTAAAAGTTTAAAACTGATTTAATCATTTGAATCATGACAACCATTAACCATTGGGTATGTGGCACCCGAACCTTCAGTCTCTTCATTTTGGCCATTTACATGTACATGATTTTCATTAGTCAAGTTGTCTTCAATCAAGCCGTCTTCAGCTACTAACTCTGCTATAGGAGTTGCATTTCTGCTGGAACTGCTATCACTATCCGACGAGGACGAACTATCACTTTCAGAGTCCGCACTTGACGAGTCTTGAGAATGTTGACGTAAATGTTCAACTTCGAGTTTCAACTTCTCATTGTCCAACTGTAATGAGTGTATTTGTTCTTCCTGTTCCTTAATACGCTGCATAAACTCACTAAAGGACTGCTCATCTACTGCACTGGACCCAATGGAAGTTCCTGAAGTGTCTCTGTCTGTTAACATACTGTCCCTGTCAGTAACAGGCTGGTTATCTTTATCTTCTTCTAAACACTTTGCTTTAGAACGTTCCGTCCTCTTCACGAGATTTTCATATTTGGCTTCCAATAGAAGATATTCCTGGATGAGGTCATCTTTTGACATATTTGACAAACGTTCACTTTGAGCATCTTCATAAACACTTGAAAACTCTTTTGTCAGATACTCCTCTTCATCTTCAGGCAGCGAAAAAAAGTAATTTTCTTCTGAATCCACGCTGAAACTTGAATCGCGAGTACGTGCTGATGGTGTACGTAAAATATATGAATTTTCCGGTTCTGGTTTATGTATTTCCATTAAAAATTGGTTGTTATTAAATGGGGCATGTGTCTTTGCTAACACAATTTTCCTAAATCTGTTATTTCTTTTAGATTTGTCATTTTTCCTCCGATCCTGCCACGGTAATTTTAAAAATGGTTTCATTATTTTGCGTTTAGATTTCCCGCGCCTCCTTTTTTTTCTCACAAGTCCTTCAAATTGTTGTTTCGGTACGTCTACACCAGATGGCGCTTCGACTTCAGCAGATCGCGTCGGGTCGCCATCTTTTATAGCGATAGTGTTATTTCCATCCATTTGTAATGAAAAAAATCACTTACTTTGGTAAATGTTGAAATGTTATAGAAAATAATTAAGAATCGCACTGTTATCACAATTTTCGAACCACTCAGGCTATTTAAAATCTTCATAAAAGTACTTTAGTATCACGGAGCACTGCACAGTGGACGCAATCCGCCATCTTTATTTATTTATTTATTGTTACTTTTTATATACTCCGATGTAGTCAGGGTTGCCTATTCATACGATTTTTTGTAGTCAGATTGCGTAACTGAATGTTGAAATTATGAAATTCTTAATTGTCATCTTTCGGTGTACAAGTGAAGTCTGTTAGTCTTTATCAATGGAAAAGAGTAATTTAGTATGCTATCTGATCTAGAGGCACAATAAATTGAATAGCAGGCGCGGACCTAGGGAGGGGGGGGGGGGTAAAAATATAAAAATGAATCGCGCAAGTAACACGTATGTAATTACAGAATTACAATCATTAAAATCATCAATACAACCCTCTAAGTTCACTTAACCCCATTGAATGACTTTTTCATGAAATAGTTATTGAATGGGACATATACAGGTCTACAAAAACAATTTTTTTCGTGTTGCCTTGGTTATTTTTACGGTAATGCGGGGTTTTGTTGGAAATTAGCTCTGGTTTATATGGGATGTATAAGTGAATACTTTGGCATGTTGGTTATTACAATCATGTCGAGTGTAAATATGAAAATAAGTGAGAAGAATATTTTCCTAGTAATGGAATAAAACAGGATCAATAAATTAGATTTCTTTTATATAAATATAATCCGAAATAATGAATTTTATATGTTCTCACTTGATGGAAAACATAAATTCGCAATAAATTTCTATTTTAGTTTTTTTATTTTTGTACCAGTATTTTCAATGAATTACAAATTAAACAAATTTTATACACTGCTAGCCCAAAACTTCGCCACCTCCACCGCGTCGTCGGTGTCAGCGCAAAGGTCACTTCGGCTGCATGTTTTTGGGCTAAGACGGCAGGATAAGAGGTGAAGCATAGTTTGCGACACAACTCCAGAACCACACCCCGCTGCCACTTCATTTAGATAACCCCACTTGACGAGGTTGCAGTTACATCTTCCCACTTGAGTCTGGAGACGGTTCAAGGACTTACGGGTAGACTACGAAAGGTTAGACCCCGCAGGAAGATGCTCACTTGGTGGTAAGTAGTGAGTGGGACGGTGTCGGCTATTTTCCCAAAGCAACATCTACTTCCTTGGCGTGGGAGGAACGTTACCACACTGCCTTAATGAGGCATTACATCCAGCTGTGAACTTCTGTCTCAAAAAACTCTACGGATTCCTCTTACCACGGAACTACTACGAAAATATATTGCTGACTATGAAATCCCTGGATAGATCAAATAGATAATGGATAGATTCTAGGCAAGCGAAGTCCTTCTCAAGTTTATTAGAGAAAACCCAAGGCTCACTCTTGCTCACCAGATATACCACAGACCAGTCCGAAATTCTCGTAATGTCTGTTTAATAACTGTCATATTCTAGTCTGGCCGTCAGTCAAACTGTCAAAAAGAAAAGTTGTGTTTGTGCTGTTGTAGATCTCAAAACAAGAATTTATTTTGATTTGTTGCTCAAAATCGTAAATAAATGTATTCTTGAGTAATTATTCTGAATATTAATAGATTAATAAAAGGAATTCTGTCGCACTTGTTCTTTTATGGGAGAGCTTCAGGGACTACCAATGGCTGACGATATTGTATTCGAATTACTACATTCCGAAATAATTAACTATGCTGTTGACCAGTCTAAAGAAACTCTCAAAGATAAAAAGGTACTACATTTTACAATATTATTAATTATTATTAAAAATAACATTATCTACGCATATAATTGTATCTATAAAAACAAGAATTATTATTGTGTTTTAGGAGGTGGATCTATCGGTCGTAGAGTATATTGGATTTGCTACTGGCTATAAGATAATGGAAAGATTGACCAGAGAATGGCCCAGGTTTAAAGATGAACTTGATACTATGAAGTTCATCTGTACAGACTTTTGGACATGTATCTATAAGAAACAAATAGACAATTTGCGGACAAATCATCAAGGTGTTTATGTGCTACAAGATAATGCATTCAGATTTCTCACAAACTTTTCTAATGGCCATCAGTATTTGGAATCCGCTCCAAGAGTAAGTACTGATTTTTCATCATCATGAAGAAATAAACCAACTTCTTTTGTAAATAAAACATAGAAAGTGGTAGTTAATTTTTTGCAATCAATCAACTCTTGCACTTCAGTTTCTCTGTTGTTTTATCTTCCTGTATTTATTTTTTGGGATAGTAAAAATAATAAATTGTTTGTTTTTCTGTTTCAGTATGTTGCATACACTTGTGGGTTGATCCGAGGAGGTTTGGCAAACTTATGCATAAACAGCGTAGTCACTGCAGAAGTCCAATCCATGCCATCTTGTAAATTCCATATACATGTTCAAAGAACATAATTTATTATTATGAATTGTAACTTGTTGAAATATAAATGTATTTATTATAAAATTGTAATCACTGTTTCGTATTTTAATTGTAAGCCAATTGTATGTTCAGCTACATAACATGCTTAGTTTTTGTGTCATTCATACATCAGTACATTGTAACTGAATTGCTCCCACCTCCAGATACTTGAGTTATGTATGTGATTGTGAACACTAATTAATTTATCACTGGCTTGAAAAATCTAAATAAAAACAAAATTCTTTTCAAATTGCTTGTCTTATTTTTGAAGTAAATTATTATAATATTTTGTTCCACCATTAGTCTTTACGAATATAAAGGAGCGTCCACACTGCTTGCGTGCGTGTAATAAGCGTCATTGAGCATTCGATTACCGCGCAGAGATAAGCCTGCCGATTTTTGTATTGTGTATTAATTATCTTTAAAACGCTTAGTGCATTTTATCTTAAAGCTATGGCTAGAAAGTGATCACCAAGGATTATGGACAAGAATATGTTAGTGGCTGATAAGTGCACTTCAGAATTCTATAGATTTATTTGTCATTACTTGTTCAATCTAAGTAGATAATAAGGCTAAAAAACTTAGAGAATTTGCTTTTACAGAGAAGAATATATAACCAGTAGCAGTGCCCCGGGACCTTCGTCCGCGTGAAATTATTATAAAAAACTACTTCCTTAGTTGAAACAGTCTGAAATGGATTTTGTTAACACTTTCAAGGGGTTTTTTTTTGCTCGGAACCCTAACTCTTTTTCTAAAATAAAAGTAGTAACTCCTTATAACATCAGCTATCCGCCAGTAAAAGTCCCGCCAAAATCGGTCCAGCCGTTTATTAGCCAGAACAAACAGACAGACAAAAATGAAAAAATATGATTTTTTGTTTTATGTATTATAATATACTCAGTAAAAAGCTGTGTTTTTTATTACAAACAGACACTTCAATTCTACTTATGTTGTTATAATTATTATTTGTTTTTGTCAGACAAACACTTTATTGTACGGTCGAAATTAAGAATATGAATTACGAAAATGTAAAGTTTAAAACAATAAAAATCCTTCTAATCCGATACCTAAAGTAACAGTAATCTAAGTATTGAAACAAGAGTGAAACACTGACTGACTATTAATAATATGCAAACGTCGAAAGAAAAGTGTTGCCATGCTGGTTAAAATAAAATCCACATAATCTGTGGTCAAAACTTTGACGAAACGCACGCAAACTTTTTGATTGGCGTTGGCGCTCTTTTGCTTCCTTTCCTTTCATTCGCTCTTTCAATTTACAGAAAATGGCTTCCGAAGAATTGGTGACTGAGCAATTTCAATTTTTCGGTATAGAAGTGCCTAAAGATATAATAAGTAAATGTGAGTACTCAAATTATTCGCGATAAGCAATATTGCAATAAACTTGTGCATCTATCTGTTCATTAAATTTACCAAAACTTTGGAGAATAACTTTGTACCGCTTCAAAATGAATGTTCAAGGTTGTTTCATTATTCACTTCTTTTTCTAAGGCGTAAGTTTATGCGAAGAATACAACATCGACGCTGAATCTTTCATTGAACAATGGATGGCCTTCAGTTTGAACCATTTAAACGGTGCATCGCCGAATTTGGACAATTTGGATACATTTGTGAGAAAGGAATTTTCCAAGCGGGCGGCGAATCGTTCCAACGCAACCGCTAAAGAAAACGGACAAGTGGGTACCGGCACAAGTTTGACGGTTTACGGGGCACCCGCTTCAGTTCAGTATCCTTTTTATGCGCATGCTCCACGTGTTCATTATTTACCAAAGTATTTGTAAATTGTAGTTTATTTGTAGTCGTTTTAGTTGCCGCCCGTATAATTAACGGTTTATTGTCGATTGTTTGTTTTTTAATGTAAGTTTGGCTATTGAGTTGTATTTCATCTTCAATTTCAATCCTTAGCTTTGATACAGATCAGACAATGAAGTTTTATCAAATTATATGGCTACAACACCCAAGGTGAGTATGATGAATTACTGAACACTAAGCTGTTCATTTTCAATTATAAATTTTCAGTACAAGAAATAACCTAATCACCTATGTAACTACTTTTAAGTTTACATAGTTTATTTTATCAAAAACTTTTGTGAAACTTTGTTGTTGCAAATGTTTTAGATGAATAGTTTTATATTAACATTTTAAGGATGTATTGAAGAAAGAAGTCTGCGACCCACCTACTTGTGTCCAATGGGTGTATGTCTAGTACCGCAGTGCATCATTTCTGTGACTAGATCTACACTCATTGAGTGCTTGTAGGAATTTCACCAGCAGCGAAAATGGACAGCTCCCTTTACAGCAACAGATGTTTACAGAGTAGCTACACTGGAGTGTTTTCTTAATCACCTTGTCAAGGTAGCATTATTATCAAGTGTTTCCAAAAGATTTTTGACATGGACATTGAGCCTTTAACATGAATTTTATTTAACTTGATGATATTTGTGGGCGAGTTTGCTTCTGGTTCATGTTCACTACAAACCATGACTAGATCCATACTCGTCTGCAGCCATCAACTTAATCTTCATGAATACCTTTGTAACTTGTTCGGTCCATGGCAATTTTTCATGTTAATAAAATTTTGCTAGATAATTTTATTATTAAATAATATGTTTAACAATATTTGTTTTTAATCATATTGTCACTTAATTTGAAGCGATTTTATTAATGGATTAATGAAATAAGCTATTTTAATCATTTACAGAGAGTTAAAATTGAAATTGAATCTGCACCTAATCAGCCAAATGATTTATGTCCTGCTACTTATTCACCAACCATGTAAGTTAGGCAAAATTTGAAATTTAAGTTTGTTCTTTTAATTTTTATGAAATAAATATCCATGCAAAGACATAATGAATTGCCTTCTAGAGTGTATTGATAGAACTTAGTGCCTTCAAACATTTGGTGTCTCTTAAAACATTTGTGTCCATCCCCGTTTCATAGAGCACATGTGCCATCCTAACATACATATTGCAAGTGAGTAGTGGACCCTCGAGGTGGGTTCCTGGCATTGCAAGTGCGGCTTGAGTGAACCCACCCAGTGGGTTCCCAGCACTGAAGGTGTTAAAGTTGGTTAAAAATGAATAATATTACTAAAAAGCCACTCAATCAATCAACTTAATCTATTGCAGTCCACTGCTGAGTATAGGTTTTTTGAGCCTAGTGGCAACTACACCCAATTCTCCTTCTGCATCTATTTTGTCCTAGCCATCTTTTTATGATCAGTCTACCTAGTTCATAGAATTTCTGACCACCTGATGTTATGATGGTTCCCACATGTTTTTATTTCTGGCGGATGCTGGTATGGAGAGTGTTGCAGACGCTACAGTACTAATTGTCCTTATAATTATTTAAACTGATCTTGGCTGGCTGAATTATGTAACTTTTAGCACCATCTAAAAACCAACAGTAAAGTCAAGCATTCAAAGACTTGTGTGCTGCTTATGTATGCAACAAAGTTGAGGTCCATAGATTTTTTTGCCAGATATTCTTCTAGTTCTGAATACTGAAAGACCCATGCATTTTATTTCAGTGGTTCGGCTAAGTATGCATCAAGAACAAATACAGGAGCTGTAGTACATTCCTATGGTGATGAGAAATTATTGCAGAGTATTGCGGAGCCATGTGGCCCTCATGATATTTTAAGTCTAAAAATCACACAAGTACCTAATGATGACGGTGAATCATACACCAAAGCAATGTAAGTATTGTTAAAAGAAAATAACTAGGAAGTTTAATCTTATCATTATTTAAATTAAATATTTCTCATTTCGTTCTAGGTTTGGCTTTGAATTGCTTCATGAGAAAGCTAGTATGTTTGATAACAATATCCGCTACATATCTCAATGTATCATGAAGAAATGTGGAATCTCAGATGTAACTTCAGTTAGGTGTAAAACACAGGTAGCTCATATAACATATCTTTACATAAAAGCTGGTTTTCCATAGTGAGCTATGTGAGGAGAACACCTCCTTCATATCATATTCAAATGGATTTCTGGCACAACTCAGGTGGATAGTCAGCCTTATAGCCAAAACCTATTAAAAATAACAGCTGTAGAGTTTGTTATAATAAATTTACAGGCTGAAGTATCTGTAGTGGGCCGCATAGAATGTGATGCAGACGCCAGGCTCAACCCCAAGAGTGTCATACTCCAAGGAACTTGGGATCAATCACTCAGTCAAACAGTGCCTGTGGATTTGGATAAGTCTGTATATTCATTTGGTTTAATGGTGTATATTATTGACTCAAAGCAAGATATACACTTAAAGGGTGTAAATAGACCATTAACATATCCGAAAGCACTTGTTCTCCCCGTCTTTGCGATCATTTTTTTGTTCTAGACCATACCTGGGAACCTTCTAGTTACGGAGATATTGGGGTCAAAGTTCCGACTTTTCAAATAAGTACCGGTTTTTAATGTTATAACATTATTTTAAATACCTCCATGACCCTCGTGCTATTCAATGCATCCATCAGCACAATGCTTTGAGTGCTTTACATCGAGTCCTACTGTAAAACGTGATTTTTCACCACAAAAAAGAAATCGATTCCCAGCAATAATTTTTGCGTAAAGTTACTTAGTTTGATTTACAGAATGCTTGGTTGACGGATATGTGAAGGGTCTATTTACATCCTGTATGTAGTTGTTTTTTTATTTATAAAAAAACGATGCCCCTCTAGTAATTTCTCCTGCATCTTGGGTGCATTTACAAACATTTAAACTCAGTATTCAAACTGCCAGACATGGAACAACTACCTAGTAGGACACTTAAATCTGACACTAAGCTATCGACGACCGGCAGATGACGTCTGCCGTTCATCGATTGGTTGGTGCCTACCGTTCTTTTGAATGATTCCAATGTCTCCCCAGTAGAACATTTCTTTACAACAACCTCAGGATAGCCAATATAATATTGGCTGTTTGTGAATGTGAGTTTAAATGTTTGTAAACGCTCTCACGACACAGGAGGAATTCCTAGCGAGGAGCAATAAAAAATATAACCGTAAAATGACTATGAAAGGACTAGTAATTTCATGCAGAGACATATTAACCTTTTGAACGCCATTGTCACATATACGTGACAAGCATGCGCGTGCCATTCACCCCAAACGACACAAATATGTGACAACATAGTAGGTGAAATTGTGGCATGGCGTGGAGGGCACGCACACGCATTTATAATCTGGCGTTTAAAAGGTTAGATGTAGCAGTTTTTGCATGAGGTTTTTTTTAATAAGTAAAATCCAGCTCAAAATAGTATTCTATTGCACTTTTGAGACTCACTTCTAACTTGCTAGAGTGTAATATGTACACCTTGTACTTTTGCAACATGTACTTTCCAAGGCATAATTCTTATAGGCTTAATATTTTTGTGACAGTGTGAAGCAGTACTCTTTATTCCCTGGCCAAACTGTGGTTATGCGAGGTGCGAATACGCGCGGTGACAAGTTTGTAGCTAACGAAGTGTTCTGCGACGCTTCGCCACCAGTCGCGGATCATAAAGCCGACATGATGAATGTTTTAAAAGGTATGTCGCGATGAGAAACATTTGCGTTTTCTCCTAAAAGACTTGCGTGTGCTCTCTATTTGGTATCATGTATTAGTCAAATAGATATTCAGTTGCAATTATTATATTTTAGGCAAAATGTCAATGGTGGTAGCATCAGGACCATACACAATTTTAGACAACATGGCCTACGAGCCCTTAAAAGACTTAATAACATACATAGCGACACACAAACCTCATGTAGTCATAATGACGGGACCTTTTCTGGACAGCGAACATACCAAAGTCAAAGACAATACTATGGCAGAGACTTTCAAATCATTTTTCGACAAATTAATTGATAATTTAGGTGAATTAAGTAATACAAGGTAAGGTCTACCCTAACTACAGTGTCTAGACGTTGATATGACGCATCGAGTTAAAAAGAACAAAGACTACGATCTAACAAAGGCGATCCTTTCTAAAACTCGATATGCCATACTCACGGCTGTGTAAATTTCTCTTCAATATTTTTCTAAACACGTAACTAATGTTTAAATTTATTTCCAGCCCATACACAAAGATATATATAGTTTCTAGTAATAAGGACGCCTTCCACGTGAACATCTACCCGACGCCAGCGTACCTTAGCCGGCGGAAACATGCTAACATTCACTTTGTGCCAGACCCGTGCACGCTCAACATCAGTGGCATAGTCATTGGCGTTACCAGCACGGACATACTCATGCACATCAGCCAAGAAGAGATATCCTCGTAAATATTCAAGTTATTCTATAACATCACAGTCTTGAAAATTCTGGTAGTTTCGCTTGGAGTGAAGAGGGATGCTACAATCATGGATCAAACTTAACCTTGTTGGTCTATAAAAATCATATCAGATTTATAAGTTTTCGTTCCTTGCTTTAGCCACACTTTCTACTTCCCTCGATTTTTTGAAAATCATATTATTACAATGGTTGTGTTACAGAGGAATGGGTGGTGACAAACTCTCCCGGCTAGCGGGCCACATCCTGATGCAGCAGACATACTACCCGTTGTGGCCGCCGGTACAAGGGCTGGCCGTCGACGCCGCGCTATGGGCTGCTCATGCGCAGATGTCATGCATACCGCACGTTCTAGTGCTGCCCTCAAACTTCAGATACTTTGTTAAGGTTTGTATAGATAGGCAATGTTGTTTTATTGAGTAGTTAATCAATGTTATAAAACAAATGATAAAATAAAGAAACAAAATATTCTGAATTTAAAATTTATTTAAACAAAAAACAATACATATTATAACTTGAATAAAGCTGCATAAATGTTTCATTAATCATACTTTTGACTTTCAGGAAGTGAATGGGTGCGTCGTGGTGAATCCGGAGCACTTGACCAAAGGTACGGGCGGAGGTACCTTCGCCCGCCTACAGATAGCCAGTGACAACGACGATAAAAGAATTGCAGCTCAAGTTGTACGCATTTAACAAGTAATAATAACTAATTAATAACCATTCCCCTCTTTTATTTCTTAATTTTAATTATACGTATTCATAAAAAGTTATAAAATCTTGAGACATAAACCTTTAAAAATGTTCATTGATTTTAAAAACTTAGGCAACGTAAATAGGGTCGTTTAGTGAGACCTTGCCGCCTGGTCCACTGCGCAACGCCATCTGCAATCCCATGCGAGGTGAGTTCCCTGCTGATTTGCGCTCTGCTGGGTTTTCAGCTTGACGGTACCTAGAATGAAAACCGGGTTATTCTCACTTCGTGTAATCGGGCTTACATTGCATAGGAATAAATGTACCGGCTGAGTTATGCAATAAAATATGATTAGGTTATTATTTACTTTCTCAATTCCGTCAATGGTTCAGTTTTGGAGTTGCGAACTCCTGTCTCTGGATCGATGGTCGTCAACACGCATCTGAAAGTAAATCGAATCCAGAATGAACAGACATACTAAAACTTAGAGGTAAAACACTCCTCAAATGCAAAGTACCCATACCTAAAGCACGGTTTAATGATTTCAAAAATATTTTCGCCAATTTTGACGAACTTCCAGTTGTCTTCATCGTATGGCTTAGCGCCAGTTAGCACGAAGTTTGTTCTAAAATGTTGCAATGTAACTTTACTGTCCGAGTCAAGACGAGTGTTTAAGTCATCGACCGAAGCGTCATTGATGAGGTTGAAAGATGTTTCGTCAGGTAAAGCACCCTGAAAAGAAATAAACAATGTAGATATCATTATTTTCCCCAAATAAACTTATGGTTACCCTGCTCGAACATTGTATGAGATAACATAATTTTTAAGATTGCACGCGTTGAAATCTGCTGAGAGTAAAACGATATGTCATTGTAATGAGGTTAATATATGCCGAATAAATGGATGTTCACACCGAAATCCTAGCAATTATAGACAATGAGATATCAGCGTACAAAGTAACGTTTTGATCGCGCGGCCACGTACTTTTTGTTTTGGACTGATTTTTTCGTTAGTTTTGACAAATTAAGACCTTTCTTCTGGTAATAGTTTTACTGTATGAAGTCTTAGGTTTAAAGAAATAATCAACAATAAAGAAACAACAAGTGGATGATTGCGCGGCCATAACTTCCAAGGTGAATATTTCGTAAAATATTGATCTAGGGCTTATAATTCTTTTTTCGACAATTTTTGACAAATTCAGTCTTCAATTGACAAAAAGAATTAGATCTCTAACCCAAGTAGTTCCGAGATCTCCATGGCCGCGCAATCCTCCACGTTACGTTCGCGCGGCCAACTTAAAACCCTTGTAACTTCTTTATTTCTACTTTGACAAATTTTTGGTTTGTACCCTTCGATTTTGACAAATTTCGACAAATTGTTTGGCGAAGTTTTTTTTCTGTTATGATAACTTGGCGGAGCAATCGTAACGCACACAAAATATAATAGTTCGGCTTCTCAAAGTAGTTTCAGGATGTGGCGGTGGCGGCACGATTCGAACGAAAATTATTATGGTGTCCAAAAAAGAGCACCCTTTAACACAATGTTATGACAAGGGTGCTGTGTGACAAATGACCTTGTTATCAACTGCCTTTTGATAGCATAACTATTTAATTTATCAGTGTTGACCCCGAATGTTAAGACCATGCTGTAATTAGCAATAGCTAAGACCTTTCAGTATAGTTAGTCAAATCACAAGTTCTATAGAAAAAAAATGAGACGACATGAAATACTTATTAGCATCGAGCTGGACCTATTAATCGTGCGTATGGTTATTACGATTCTAAATCGGGAAGGTAAAAAATCTATGGTCTAAATTATATTTTCCTTTGTTTTAGTGTTCATTAATTTGGGTAGTATTTAAACGAGTGACTGTGACAAATAATTAATTTACGTTATAATATTACTAAGTGAGCGGCTGACTGCGAGTGACGAGAAATCAACAGAACAGCAAATTACAAACATTAATTTGAGTTACTTAAAATACAAAATGAGAAGCTTCATAATATTTGAGGAGCGACCTAATATTTGTTTGAGTGTCAACGTTACGTCCTGCATTTTTTTCAATATTTGACAAATGATTTATTTATAGTGAGCGGCGTTTTATCTTAAATGAAGTGTTTCGAATAGAAAAACCACTTTGAAAAATACTATAATGAGCAGAGTACCTACTATGAGCTCACATTTTTTTGAAAATTTTCTTATGAAATAACTATTTGAAGAAACACTTGAACAAGAAATTAATTATTTACGGGTAGGTAATTAAATGGGGTTATACACTGTTTTATAGACAAAACTTTTATAGAATTTAATGTTTCGATATTCATATCATAGAATAACAAATCATATAAAACTTTTTACCAAGAAAAACATTTTATCGAGTGACAGTTTCTAAATGTTTCAATTTTTAATTCATACCTTTGACAAAATGCATACCCTCCTATAAAATAAAAACACCGCGTTCACAAAAACAATACGGGTAATCTTGTTATTCTCATTAATAGTCGTGACGTCACGTACGTACTGTGTTTATTTTGCGGTTCATAATTGTTGGATTGCCATAATTTTATTACTGCGACCAATTTCGATGTAGCGCTCGCCGGCCGCTGCTGCGGCACCGCTCGCTCGGCTCGCGCGTATTTGGTCACAGTTCTAACCTAACCTAACCTATTGGGTCGGAGTAAACTGAACATTTCAACGTCAAGGTAAATATATCAAAATGTTGTAATAAGGCGAAGGCGACGGGTAGCCCCGCTACGCAGGGCTCTTATTTCTGTCTGCAGGGTTTAAAGTAACCTAACTGTCCTGCCCGGAGTCGGTGTGCCTCAAGTCCTGAGCTCGCTTCACTCGCTCTTACATCCTAAGTTTTTCTTACCACAATGCCTTGTTTATCAGTATCAAATAGAAATTCAGTAACCAATAATCATTAATAAGTAGTTCGTTATGTAAAACCTCAATTGGAAAAATCGACTCTATCTTAATATTGAAGTTGCCCTCTCTGTATTTCTAGTCGCTCACTTAATCATTTAGTCGTACGGCTAGAATTTTAATATCTGAAATGGATTAATCACAACCCACTTTTAGTAAGCTCATTCTGGATTTTATTATTAAACATTATTCGTTAGTTTAGTTAATTTTTCGCTTACTCGAATTCATACCGCTCAAGTTATCATCAGTCGCTATGTTTTTTTATTCGTTCGTTTTTTAATTTCCCAATTTATTTTAATTTTCTATAAGTCAGGATGGAGGTCAAAAACCTGAACAAAGTATCGTTTAGATTCGAATCGTACTAGACTTACCGTATCATTCTTCGTGAATTTGTAGATCTTATTAGTGTTACCACGCAATTTACGGCAATGTTCTGCTGCATAGTAAACCAAGCGGTATTTGACGGAGTCATCAATCAATCTGTAACATATTTATTCGATTAGGTAGATACAAGCTTTTACATTTAGTAAATACAGCTTAGACAGAGTAGGCATGCAGAAAGCAATAACATATTCAGATCAACTTGTTACCTAATAATAACTCACACTTACAGTATGGAAACTTGATAAACTTTATCATCTGTGAGCTATATACCCGAGGTTGATAACGTGTAAATAAGCAAATCTATAGCACTTTATGTAGGTATACAAAATGAACGCTGCGATAAAGTATAATATCGTTACAGTTTACCTCGAGAACCACTCGCTAACTTCCGAGCCGCAATCATACACAGTTACCGGATCACCCCATACTACTGCCGGTTTAGGTTTTTGTACAGCTACAATCTGAAATTAACAAAATAATGATTATTATAAAAACAATTCATCCAAGGTCTAAAGTCTTTAAATAGCATTGTTATCTAATTGATAATCCCAATCACAAAATATATAAATAAGATATTCTGAAAGGTAGGTAGAGATACCTACTTAAAACGTTCCTACGTCCGTATCTATATATATAAAAGTCCCTACGGATCATGCCGTAAGTCGTAACCTACCTCAGCTAGGTTGACATGCACTGGTTCCATGTTTCCATGTTCCAACGTAAGAACAGAATTTCTAATTGTAGGGAATACTTTAAGAAGTTCAGGGAAACCTCGTGCTGTTATGAAGTTATTCTTGTCATCGACAACCATAAATACTCTGCAAAGCAACAAAATTACATAATTATAGACAGCATTTAAACTAGATGAAGGTTTGGCCTTGTGGATACAAGTCTACAGACGCAAATTTTTTATCTGTCTGTTTGTTCCGAATAATCTCCAAAATGGTTGGACCGATTTTGACGGGACTTTTACTAGCAGATAGCTTATGTTATAAGGACTAACTTAGGTTTATTTTGTTTTAGATAAAAGATTAGGGTTCCGTGCAATAAAAATAAAACCCTTGAAATTGTTAACAAAATCCTATTCAAATATGGAAGTATAATAAATTCACGCGAACGAAGGTCGCGACAACAGCTAGTTACTTATGTAATATTAATTATGATGTTCAAAAAGCAAATGCTAGGTTCACGTTATGCATACAAACCTATCACGTGTCCATCCATCTCGTAATCCCAAATAAGTACATTCAGCTGTGTTCAGTATAATGGCTCCACATGACTTGATTGGGTACACATTGAGCTGTGTTAGAACTCCGACTTTCTCCCATGTTTCTGGTAGTTTCGTCGGTTTGTCTTGTAAAAGACGATACCCTAGGTAAGCACCGCCAAGAACACCAGCGGCAGTTACCGTGGCTGTCACGTACAATGGAACTGGAATAAACAAAAGAGAGGGATATTAGTAGCCTATATTTTGCCCAAGGTATCCCGCAGCCAATCATGTGATCAGACTGAATGGAAGAGATGAGTTCTGCTGATTGTTACTATGATTAGCTGCTGATGAAAAATAATTTCTTCGGCTTCTCTCCTTTTAAATTCAATCCTCGTTACAGTCCGAGGTTGAACTAGGTTTGATTGGGAGGGCCGCAACCGCAACAAACTGAAGTAAGCAGATCCTAAACAGTACCGAGTCACTGCACTGGGGCAGTGTGATGACGATCCTGAGCAGAGGGGCTGACGACCGATATGTCTTACCCCATCAGAAACTGCTCTAGCCCAGCTGCTCATAGGTATCCGAATGTTATCTTCCACGCTTCTCTCAGCCGCGGTCCCAGCCTAAGACTGGGGCGGGGGAGTCACACAGGGCCGTAGCCAGGAATTTGGTTGGGACGTTACCCTGTATAAAACAAGGCAGAATGGTGAAATGGGTTAAACTATTAGGAATAACTTTTGATAAACGAAATTACATGAACCATATCTGGATTTACCTATACAAAACAATCATGGGCGCCTATAGGTTTATTTCTGGGGGGCTGCATCTTATCTTCAGCTTCCCGAAAAGAACTTGTACTCCACCACGGATTTGTTAGATTTTTTTAAATAAAAACTGAAAAGAACGCAGAATGTCATCATGAATGTGTTCTATACCGTTTGAAAAACTTTCTACCCCCTAATACAAAAACAATGCTTGTACAGTCCTTAATTTTTCCTATTATCGATTATGGTGATGTGTGCTACTTTGACCTGAATGCGGATCTGCCCGACAAACTTGACCGTCTTCTAAACTACTGCATTCGATTCGTGTTCAATCTACGTAAATATGATCATGTCTCAGAGCAGCGGTCTCTACTTAAGTGGTTGCCCATACGTCAGCGTAGGGAGCAAAGGGCGCTAACCACCTTGTTTTCTTTACTTATTTCTCCCTCTTCCCCTAGTTACCTTGCTCCCCACTTTCAATACATCTGTGCCAATCATAATAGGAGTCTGCGCTCATCTCAAAACCGAATTCTTCAATGTCCCTCTCACCGCACTGACTTCATTCACCGATCATTCTTCGTTCAGTCTATTTCTCTGTGGAATGCGCTTCCCCAGGAAATCATGATGGCAACTAATCGTTTATCGTTTAAAATTAAAGTTCGCGAGTATATTCAGAAAAAGCTGGCAGTTTCGTCACAGCGTTAATGTTTTCTTCATTGTTTGTCTTTTTATTTTAGTATATCCGTGTAAATTTCTATTTACATATATATAATATATTGATATATATTTATAGTATTTTGATATATCGTTATAGTATTTTATATATCCTTGTAGTTTAGCTTAGTAATAAATTAATTTTTTGCAGATATATTTACACCTACCATTGTTTGTCTCTGCATCACCCAAAGGTTGACTGGTAGAAAATGCCTATGGCATTAAGTCCGCCTCTGTACTTTGTGCTTGAAGTGTTAAATAAATAAATAAATGTCAAAGTGAGCTGGAATATTTTAGCTCTACATCGGGTTGGTTAGATTTTCTTGTGACTATTCATAAAGGAGTTATATAAGTACTTAGACGCAAGAGAGAGCGAAGCGAGCTCGAAAAATTTTGCACCCTTCGCCGGATAAATTCAAGTCCTTTTTGTTCATCCATACAGGAATTGAATACGAGGAACTCTGTACGATCGAATCTTAGCTAGTTTCTTTTTTTATATTATGATGTTTTTTTAAACAAATAGCCGGAGTCCTTCGTTTGACATGTATAAACAGATATGTCCACACAGTAAGAACAATGGTGACAAAAATAATATAAAAGAGCTGAAACACAATGTTGTGTTGCTGCTCTTTTTTCCAAGATAATAATGAAGTCGACCTGTAAAATATATCAGGCAGCATGCCAATATGAATCAATACCGCTACTAAAATATAAGACGTTAGAATATTAAGAAAATATATTTAAAGTTATTGGTGGGTTTTAATTTACACCAGTATAGTTCTACAAATATCAAACTTATGGAAAATGAAAAAGTACAGGATGTATAGAGAGTGAAGCGAGCTAGAAAAATGTAGCACCGCTCCTTTTATTAATTTCTACAGAAGTGAGAACAGCAGGGATTCCTACAGAGAGAGAAGAATTGAAAAATGATAGTATGTATTGGCGAGCGAAGCGAGAGAAAATTTTAGCATTTCGCCTCGGAATGGATAGCTTGATAGGCTTTCGTTATGGTTGTTTCCCCCCCCTCTCTCTGTCTACGGCCCTGCCCTTGATATAGTTAGATTTTGAAGTTTCAAGTTGTATCAACGAAAGAGCGAGCGAAGCGACCCGGGTCTCTATTTATTTTATTTAAATCAAGGAGTTCAGAAACATAATCACGGTTGACCTACGTCCAGCCCACGGTGGGGTGGTCATGACGCCCGGCCATGACCCCTGGATCCGCTCTTTGTTTGACTAATAGAATGCAAGAGCGAGAGAAGAGAGCTTCAAAATTAAAGCAATCCGCCTCCGCCCCGTTTATTAGGCAGGTTCATGAATAAAAGTAACTCAAAAGGGTAGGATGCATTAGCGAGCTCGAAAATTTTAGCATTCTGCCTCGAAAAGGTTAGTTGCTCAGGAAGTTAATTATTTCCGTTATAGCTATTTCAAGGTTTGTCAATTTGGCGTATATGATTTTGGTCTTGTGACCCCCCCCCCAACTTTTACTTCAGTATCAGCGTTGCTAGATTGAGGATATTTTTCCCATTCTTGGAGAAAAAAATGAGGAATAAATCGCCAAGGTATCAGAAAGTAAGGCTCAGGAAATCAAGAGACAGGTAGCTACTACAGACAGAGACACTAAATTAGATTAGACACCTACGTCGCGCAAGCAGATAAATGCTAGGGTGGTGTGCACAGAGTGTGCATGTGACCCTTCCTTTTTTGATTAAACATATTATAGTTTTTATAACTCACTTTTATAATTTCCTGTAGAAAATTTAATGAAAAAAATAAACGAATTGGGGCAAATTCCGAAACCTGATCTAGCAAATCTGTTCAGTATTCACCCTTTTTTTAGTCATCTCTCTCCCCTTACCTACTCTTAAAGTCATCATCATTCATACTCTAAATAGAACGAGGTCAATATGATTTGATATAGGAACAAGATACAAGTCCCCTCAATTTGATATTCATCAAACCAATCACAAGTTACTGTAGCTGTAGTGCCTGTAGTGCCCTCTAGTGAATGATTCGTTATGATGTTTACTAAATTACGTGCCTTACTGCGAATTATTAGATCATTTTGGTGAAAAAAAAAACTTAATAACTAATCAATAATTTATTAGTTTATTACACAGTTACGAATATTAAAGCTATTCAAAGTAATTAACCTTTAGTGATTATATTAAAACATAACCCTGTTAAACTCTGTCGTCACTACGTCTGTTTTAGGTACTCTCTTAAATCTTTTAGAAGTGCAGAGCTCGAACTCTACTTACGACTACTAGTACTAGATAAAGGTTGAAAATATTAAGAGATAGGTATAGGTACCATTACAGATAAAAAATAATAGTGTCAACAGTAGATAAGTACCTAAAAATAGAAAGTTATAGGAGTATATTTTGTAAGAAACTTAATTTCTATGCATCAAATCATTTTATTTAAATACATGAACCGCTATACTTATTATTATACACATTTCTTATAGTAACAATTTAGCAAGTTTGTGTAGTGAGTGTATATTGCTTATTTACATACCGTTTACATTACACCGCGTAGAATTAGACCCGGGGGCACGGTTATGGTAATGGTCGATACCGCAAATAACTTATGATTTGGAGCTGCTATTATCATGATTATTTAGGTTAGGCACCTATTAATTTTAATGAAAGAACTAGCTGATTGAACACGAATGATTGTAAATATTTTGTTAAAAATAGAATTTCTTACCTTGATTGGGCATTTTTTTTGAGAAGCAAATGCAACGAAAAAACGTGAGATTCCGGTTGTAACGCAAAGTTTAGACTGAAGGACAGTAGCGCGCGTCGACTGTCGAGGCCACGCGCCGTAATAGTACTAAAATGATAAGCTTGAATAACTTGTATTGTATGTAGTGTCAAAAGTGTCGTCTGCGCTGCGACTCTCTCCGTATGCTCGCTGTTATGTTTACGTTAGGAATTAGGATGCGAATATGAAATAATATAGGTAGAATTCTTTTGCTGTAACTTAGGTTATAGATAGCTACTTATTTCGTATGTGGTCTAACATTTTTGTGGCTATACAAATAGATCGGTAGGCTACGTAATCAGACTTACTAACTACTAACCCATTTAGTTAGGAAGAAAAATTACCGTGGTAGAGTACTTATTATCTACGCCTTTATATGTAGGCGAAACTATTGGGGAAAATTGTCAATCCAGAAGTACAGTCCAGTAGATCGCACAATTTGACCTTGAACAGGCACAGCGTAGTAGGTAGGTACCTATAGAGTTAGAGTTCAATAATATACGAGGTCTGCTTATAGGTCCTACCTACTGATGTCTGTTTCATTTTTTCCACTGACGTGCTTTCGACTGTTCTAGTCTGTTGACCCCCGGATCTCATGCAATATTATGTAACAGTGAAATATTTGTATTTCAATGGAAATGTTTTGGCATTTGCTATTTTTATCTTGCAATCGCCAATTGTTTCATTTTTAGATATTAACTACTAACTATGACGCAAGTGTTTACTTAACATAATTACCTACCTACTTAAAATTATGACAATACACTGTACTGATAATGTACCTACGTAAAATAATAGATCTTAGGTCGTTAATAGGTCGTCAGTTCATCAGTCTTTCGCTTGAAGACTAAGGTCAATAATAATAGTGCAACACAGTGATCTTATCCATTCCTATGCCATCTGCTGCCCCTTCATGGGTCAAAAAGAAAAAGTAGTGTCATCGTCCCCTTTAGCACCGGCGGCGACGGCGGTTATTATAAGGTCATTAATCACTATTGTACTGGATGGTGTGGTAATCGGTTGTCTTGGTATGACAACGTCTTGAGGAAAGTTTGAGTATGAATGTTGATGGCTATAAGTGTAGAGGAAGGCCAAAGAAACGATTGATAGACTGCGTGAAGGATGATATGGCAAGAAAGGAGGTGTGTGATAAGATGACGAGTAACAGATAAGTATGGAAGAAGAACACATGCTGCTCCGACGCCAAATAAATTGGGATAGGGGCAAGAGAATGACGAACTATGATTTAGGTACCTACTGGACTATACACAAGTTAAAATTCTCGGTGAAAGTACAAATATCGGTCATCGAGTTCGTATGATTTCGCCAAGCCGGTCACTATGTACGGCAAGTCTATAGCGTGGGAGAAGCTAGCTAAATACCTAGGAATCATACTCGACCATCACCTGTCCTTCGCGGCACAAATAAGTGCAGCTCGTAGCCGAGCTGCCTTTGCTGTGTGTAGACTCCATGTCATGCTAACGGCAAAAAAGCAAGTTGTCACTTAAGTGCAAGTTGCGTCTCTACACCGCACACAATGATCCGTCCCATTTGCAATACCCTTGTGTTGTATTTGACCACTTCAAACCGCACTACATCACTATGATGTAGACCCTGAAGAACCGTTTCCTTCGCAAAATCACGGGAGCCCCTTCTATGTCCGAAATGACAGATTACACTAGGACCTCAGAATGCCTACTGTCCTTCAGTTCATGAAAAGCCTTTCCAAAGGGTTTCTTTGACTCTGCCATAAGGCATCGAAACCCTCTGATTGCATCGGCCACCCGATACGAATCATCGCATATTAGCAAGTTTCACCGACCGCGGCATACCCTAACCACTCCCAACGAACCTAGGTTCGTCCCGAGGCCCGTCGCGGCGTCCCTGTTCATCCCCCCCACCCTTGCTCGAGCCAGCGATGCTAAGCCAGTATTTTAAATCAACTCCGAAATAATGATATCACTCAGATCCAGCCTTTCCCTTTGCTGCCCTCCCCCGGCGATGCCCTATGCCTTTGGGCATAAGAAATTTGAAAATAAGTAGAAAATTTAGCATCCCGCCTCGCATTTGTTAAGTTCTCTAGTGTCAAAAGGAAAAAAAAGGATCCTAGAGCATACCCTTGCAACTCCCTTAAGATAATACAAACTTTTATTTCAGAATTCCAGGGTTGAGTGCCGCGGAAACTACAACTTGATGTCGGTGCTTTTATTATGTAAAGCTCTTTGATTATGTTAAAGCAATACAGAACAGCCAAGATAAAAAGATGATAATTTTTTTCTTCTACCTTCCTACTATGTTTTGTGTTCTCGTCTAGAAATTCTGTAATAGTAAATCTCTACTCGACTAAAGCCTAAAAAAAAATTCTTCTGGCAAGTTGGCAACATTAAAACTCAAATGTCATAACTGTCTTGTCAACGTGTCCCGTAGTGGAATTGTGCGAATGAAATGGTACAAATAATTTATTCGTAAAATGTGCAACTTGTACCGAAGATAATAGTGCACAATAATTATAGAAATAATTATCGTAACGTATGCAAATAGATATATTAAATATCAGCTAAAAAGATGGTTTTATTGGGTAATGATGAGGTAAGCTCAATTCATTACAACTTAAATTTTTCTCACATAATTCTATTATTTATAAAGCAATTCTTATTTTCAGTTCCTTCTAGAGCTAACAAAATTATTTCAAAAAGCGCGTACTGCAGGATCAGTTACTATGACTATGAAAAGATGTAAGTTTCATTAAGATACAATTAATTTTGCATTGCTTGTAAAACAATACTAAAACATGTTTTATTCTTGTCTCAGATGATGGTCGTACTAAACCAGAGCCACGTGATGGAAAGCCAGTAGTGAAAAATCCAGAATACAAATGTTTGTTACGGGCACAATCAAAGAGTAAAAAAATATCCACAGTTGTAGAGCAACGAGATGTGGAGATATTCAGTACTGCATATTCCAATTTACTGAAGACAAGCGTAAATGGATTAAAACGTTTGAAAAAGCCGAAGAAAAAAGCGATGGCTACACAGTAATCATGCTTTGAAGCAGACAATGTGTCAAGACTGAAAGTTAAGTGCGCAATATAGTGTTATGAACAAAATGTGAACTTTGCTATTTAATACACCACCGTGATGTCCTAGCCAGTAGGATGAGGTCCATTGAAGTGTGCTCTTCTCTCTCTGTGAGATCTGAAGAGTTGGAGTCTTGCCTGCAGTTGCTAGTGATGCAGACGCAGTCATTGACCATCTGTCCAATGCACCTGAATTTTATATCATTCATACTTTGTGTTATATTCTCCCAATAAAGTTATATCAGCAGTGTTTTTGTATTATTTAATGTTGGAACAGCAGGGTACTTAATGCCATAGGCATTTTCTACCAGTTAACCTTTGGGTGATGCAGAAACAAACAGTGGTAGGTGTAAATAGTTGTATAAACATCAAAAGAATAGGCATTTTTTCTTGAAATGAAATAAAAAATGAAATCTATAATCATAGAAAACTTTATTTATATGTTTAGAACAATATGAGTTGAAAATTATGAGTTAACAATATTACAATGATATCACAATATGAGACCAATACATTTGTAGTTAATACAATCAAAATAATATCTGAATTTTAAAACATGATAATTACTTATAGTCATATCACTTTATATCAAAATATATAACAATTTTTATTTATTTATATGTGATTATTTATCCATAATGAATGCAATCGAATGAACACCCCATCAGAAATAATACTGGTTATAAATTTTAAATGTTGGTAGTCATGATTGAAAGCAAAGGATGATTTTAAATATATTTTATATAATTGTCCAAGTATCACATTAGACATGTAAGTGCAAGGGCATTATTGCACCCAGTCATAGTTGAGTATATGGATTACTAAAATAGGTTGTTAAAGCGTTATTTTACAGATTTTCATGTGCCATCTTCTAAATACAAAAATAGGCTCAATAAGAATAAGAACTTAGTTCAGCTGCATAATTAAAATGTATAATTTTTAGCCAAACTGCATTGAGACACTATACATGGCTTCTAATAAATATAAGCACCCAATTATTATATTTACACATCAATGGTTTTTATATCTGTACATAATATATTGCATTATAAATCTTATTTCATTGATGTAAGCGTTAATGAATTGCAGCGACTTGTTACGGAATGCAATTTCGCATTCACTGTCGAAATCTTGAGCTCTCCAGATAGCCAGGCGAGGGTTTGAACATCCAATCTCAGCCTCAACACCTGAGATCACGGTTGTCAATCTAGACCCGAAGTTGCATTCCAAAATTCCTCCTTATAGTACATTTTTAGATGTGAGTCGTTTGAGGCAGGCGTTCCTGACTTGGTCGTTGCCGAGGCGCTCGGCCTCTTGTAGCACTCGACGGAGGTCGTTCGTTCGGTCGTTGCGCGCGGCGAGAATGTAAGCATTGCTTACGTTACGACACGTTAGGTAGCATGATATCTGAAAAAAATAATGTTAGTTTAATTCTTCTGATCTTTCTTCAAAAAGAAGCTTAGCTTTACTGCAGGCTCAAATTTGAACTAGGCACTACACATAGCATACAATCACGCCGGGTTAGGTTACAATTGTACATACCTATACTACTAATATACTAGTAGTGGGTAGACAACAGTTTTTTTTTTTTGGCTTCGGGGGTAAAACTCGAATGAGTCTGGCACAGGAACATGGAGATTGGCACAAGAAAAGAGACGCTTATACCCATCAGTGAGTGAATTCAGGCTGTGGATCATGCTGATAATACCTAGTACACACCCACATTTCAACTGCTATAAGCCCCTTTTCGCATTGGACTTACACACAACTGGCAAAATGTAGTTATACTATTAGGAGGTACACCTCTGCCTAACCCTTCGGGGATTACAGACATGCTGTATTACACTTTTCAAAAAAACTATTTCGCCATTGATGGAAACTTAAATCGGCAGAAATATGTTTAGGACCATAGGCTAAGCTAAATAAGGATAGGCACTGCCTTTTGCAGTATTTCAGGACTCGAAGCACATCACATTCTCATTAAGCCACTATCAAAATCTTATTTCTCCGTACCTATATCATTCTCAGTTTATTTGTAAACAATCTAATGAACTACTTATCACTGAAGGGTAAGTAGTTCACAATTATGTCTAACCTTTATGGTAACGCTGTGTATGTCCGCTATAAGGATCTCCGCTTGCTCGTCGTACAGCTGTCCTCGCGACTCGCAGCGCGCCACTACTGCGCTCACGCCGGATTCCAGAACTTGATCACTCATTAGACTGGAAAATAAAAAGCATGTAGGAATGAAATAACGGGCTTGGGAGGGAAATTCCATACTCTTCATTTTGTTGTAAGCTAGTAAATTCTCATCATCTGCCTAGCCTTTTCCCAACTATGTTTGTGCTGCATGCAGTCTAACCGGATGCAGCTGAATACCAGTATTTTACATGGAGCGACTGTCTATCTGACCTCCACAACCCAGTTAGTACTAGGTAATACGATACTCCTTGGTAAGACTGGTTGTCAGACTTTTTGGGCCACTGACTTCCTGTAACTACTGTCAAAGATCTACAAATGACAGCCGGGAACAACGCCTTAACGTGCTTTCCGAGGCACGCAGGAAAGTCGGTATCTAATGGGTGCTCACTCATGCTCAGACCAACCTAGGCAAGCGGCTTAACCGAAAGATCGATCCGAGCGACTATTATTATTTAGCCATTAAATTCGAAGGATAAGAATTTACACAAATCAAATCATTCTTTCATAACATAAAACGTCATTTTTAAATATTTTCTAGTCGATTGCAAACATTGAACCAAAACAAAAGCAGGAATTCATAGTATGATTCATGGACCTAGAACTATACTCTATACCGTTGCCGGGAGGCCTAAAACGGGAGATTTAGTAGAATCATAATATTATGATAATTATATGAATCACTTTAAAATTCTTAAAATGGTCACATACGCAATTATTACGATGAATTGTCACTTTGTGACCATTTTACGAATTGTAAGGTAATTCATTCCTTTATATATTATCTTTACAAATCAATAACATTTTTAAATATTCCTTAGAAAAACGATATAAAAAACATTTAAAAATATAAAAAAATTGTAGCCCACCGGTATCGGGAACAGGGTCCAAGCTACCGGCGGTCAGGGCTCCAGAGAGAGGAACCTCCTAACAATACGAGCCGTGTCCAGAAGTACCGCTTTCTGAATCAAGCCCTTGACCCAGCTGCCTAACGAGAGCCTCCTCAGGTATTGGTCGAGGCTCTTGGCAATTAAGCCATGGGCTGATACGACTATCGGCACAATGATCGCTGAGTCCACATCCCACATGTCGACAACCTCGCGAGTCAAGTCAAGATACTTTATTTGCTTATCTTTCTCTGCTTTCAGTAACGTAATTCATTATTATGATTCTGCTATAGAGCCCATTTTAGGCCCCCGGACTACTACGCGCTGTTGGATTTGTAAAGCTCGGGCTTGCGCTAGAAGTTCAAATCCAATAGCATTAGCAATAGCAAAATTGCTAACGAGCAACACAGTCATTTAGGTATTCATGTAGGTGTTACTGTGATAGTGAAAACGGGCACTTGAGAAGTAAAACGAACAAAGAGTACCTAGCTGCAGTTTCTTTGGACGCTCGTATACATTTGGCCAATGTCTTGACTTCCATGAATCTGTCGGAATGCACCAGAAACCTTGCGACGTGGATGTATATGTTCATGGAGTCCAGCTTATGCTCAGTTATGATCCTGAAAATAAATAGTAAACAAAAATAATTTAAAGAATGAGGTAGTTTGTAATATTGAAATAAAAACTATTAGATGCAAGCAGCTTGGATGCTTCGTGCAGTCCACTTTGGATAACAATGACTTATAGGCGATATATTTGTATTGCAGGCGAAATGGACACCTTGACTTCCATTGGACAAAAAGTTTGCACACACACACGCACAACACACACACACGCACAACACACACACACCCCCAAACACATGCTCTTCCAAAAAATCATTTCGGTAGGGCGCCAAAGTACAGGAATACGCTCATCATCTGCCTAGCCTTCTCCCAACTATGTTGTGCTCGGCTTCCAGTCTAACTGGATGCAGCTAAATACCAGTATTTTACATGGAGCGACTGCCTATCTGACCTCCACGACCCAGACTACTGAGTAATACGGTACCCCTTTGGAACGACTGTCATTGATCTACAAATGACAGCCGGGACCAATGGCTTAACGTGCTTTCCGAAGCACAAAAGAAACTCGATATGGGGGTAGTCACACATCCACAGACCAACCTAGGCAAGCGAGGCTTAACCTGAAGATTGATCCGAGCGGCTGTTATTATTTAGCCACGAACCCCTCAAAGTACAGGAATACGTTAGTAAAGAAAAACTACTTACTTGATAGCTAATTCGAATCCCACCTCAATAGTAGGCCCACTGGCCAGTACGACAGCTACAAGTCTTATTTTGTCCGTATTCGAGCCAAACAGCGTCAAAGGTCTTACATCCGTATTCTCAGACTCCTTTCGAGCACCTTGAATGGGTATCGCTTCATTGAGTACCCTCTCTGTTAGTCTCCCGCTCGCTTCGCACGATGCCAGATACTTTGCGAGCTCGATCTGACGCGTTATGGATGTCATGAGGTTGTCTATGGTCACTTTGTCCAGGTTGAAGTGGAAGGATCTGGCGTCACTTGTTTCTGGAAAAATATGAAAAAAAAGTTGTAATTTTTTTTATTTGGAAATCTTTATTATGTAGAAGGTCTTTTAGGACGCGGAACTGGTTAAAATCTGGAGCTGCAGTCGCTCTGTTTACTGCTAGTGAATGCGATGGAACAATTTCTCACGCTTTCGCGAAATGGAAACTACCTGGTAAGGATTCAGACACACCACCGCGACACGATAGTTTTTTAAAACTTTCAATACAATACAATAATTTTAAGAATTTATTAATATCTATGGATGACAACCAGTCTTACCAGACTAGGGGTATCGTGAAAAAAGTGGGACAACCCACTTTTTCCACGATACCCCTAGTTAGTGGCCCAAAAAGGCTGGCAACCAGTCTTACCAAGGGGTATCGAATTACCTAGTACTAACTGGTTTGTGGAGGTCAGATAGGCAGTCGCTCCATGTAAATACGGGTATTCAGCTGCATCTGGTTAGACTGGAAGCCGACCCTAACATAGTTGGGAAATGGCTAGGCAGATGATGAATAATATCTATGGATGATACTGATTGTACTTTTAGTAAACAATTGAAAAAAGATGCTATAGGATAACTGTATTTTCAAATAAAAAATCGACTTATTCACGTTACGTTAACACCTCGCGTTCGTGCCTTTGGTTTGATCGGAATTTGGCCTCACGTCTCTTAGGTATATACCTCGTAGGATCATCATTTGAATACTACTTGCAATATGGATGGTAAGTGAGTAGTATACTAACTGGTGGGCACAGGCACGCAGTACCCCAGATGGTGCAGCGCGGCGGACAGGTGGTGCTGTCGCGCGTGCAGCGCCGCGTACAGGCGCGCGCCCGCCGGCGCCGGCCGCGCGTACAGCAGCGCGCACGTGGCCGCGGCGCGCGCGTGCTGCCCGCTCCCGCACTGCACGGCGTATAGCGCTTCTAGCCGCTTCGACATCTCTAGCGTGCGGCAGATGTGCATTATGTATTCCTGCGAATGAGTTATGACTATCATAATTTGGCTGGATACCGGATATTAGGCAAGCTTCGAGGCCGGATGGCCGGATATCGCGTTACATGTTGTGACGAGTTTGTTATGAGTTAACTCTGCCGCACAAGCGCGGTGTTTACGAAGTCAAGCGAAATGCTGAAAATTTAGTATTTATTCACCATAATTTTCCACTTTACCACACCTCTGGGGTTGCTGAAGCCGGAAATAAGGATAGGTACATCAGACAGAATCCAAGTTAGAGCCGTGGAAAATGGTATTTTAGACACGGTTATATTTTCACTGTTCTGATATTGGAAATGAAATGAATATAATATACAATTAATAAATAATGAACTAGCAGTGATAGCCTAGTGGTGCGAATTCATGTGCGTATTGTATAATTATCACTTGCTTCGGTGAAGGAAAACATCGTGAGGAAACCAGCATGCCTGAGAAACATTTTTTGACGGCATATAAAGCCAAGTCAGAGCCTCATGGGCGGCATAAAAACTCTGTCACCAGGTTAGGCACTAACCACTCAATAAAAAAGAATGAATAATGAACCACTTACCGCCCACATATCCAGCGTACTATCAATATCAGTCATGGCCTTCAGCAAATCATTCACCTTTTCCTTCTTCAAGCACTCCATAAACACAGAATCCGTGAACGTCTCCTTATCGACCATATTATCATAGCAGTACCTGATCACTTCACTCAAATTACTGTGTTTCATATAAAACGCTATGTTCGCTGTATGAGACCCGTAGTTCGTGAGGTAGTAGACACATTCTTTGTAAAAGAATGGGTCTAATCTTTTGTGTTGGTGGTCTATCTTTGGTTCGGTATGGTTATTGTTTCTTCGTAACAAGCCTTGGGCTAAGGTTTTCTTTGGCGGAAGTGTGGCGGTTTGGAAGTCGCTGTAGTCTCCTTGTTTTATCTTTTTGACGCTGGCTAAAGTGTGCATTATGTTTAACGCTGGCTCGCTCAGTTGTATCTTCTTTTTGTTGGTGTTCATTGTTGTTAGTTTCTCGTTTGTTGACTGAAAATTAAGTTACAAAAATTGAATCATCTTTGAAGCTGGGTTGATTAAGTTGTGTTAGATGTCCAACAAAATCTTACGACTTTATTAGTTGAGGAAACCGATAGTTTCAAAAACAGTGCAAAACGACGAATAAAGATACTCATATTTTTTTTAAATTTAAGCGTATCGTTACAATAATATTAATTGTTTAAAGTTTGAGTTCCTAGATTATAAGTTCGTAAGTTCTAAGTTAATTGTTACCAAATAAGAATCGATTTAATACAATCAACTACTTGCATGCATGATTCAGATTAATAAATTTTTCTTTTGACATTAAATAATTGTGTAAAATTTGCACGCCGAAATTAATAGCAGAATAAGAGATTCATATACTTTATCTTTAAGATCTTTCTGTACGTTATTTACGCAAATAAATGATTTTGATTTGATTTAAATAACGCGGGTGATAAGGCAAATTATTTATAAAGGAAGAATAACTGTCTAAAATTCACCAGCAATTTTAAAAACATACCTTTATAGTTTCAGCTTTATTCAATAACTGTTGGTTAACAGGATAGTTCATATCTTCAAGCATGCTAATAATTTCGTTCAGCAGGGGCGGGTTGCTCCGCGGCCGTCCATCCGACTGCACGCTAGACATCGAACTGGTCCTCTCCGAGTACCTCATGCTATGCAGTCTTCTATTGATAAACTGAGATTCTGACGCCTCTCTACCGAGATCACAATCTTCTGTGACCTCAGCACACACGTTTAGAGCGTTTTTAAAGCAATGAGCGAACTTTTCTCGTGCTTGTTTGAAACAGCCAGCCTTTAGACATGCTTTGCCCCAAGCGGCTAGTACGCTGTTTCGCGGGAGTCCCGATTTTGTGGCTATTTCTAGTGCTAGCTCCCATTTTTCTGCTTCTAGGAGGGATCTTACTATTTGACCTGGAAAAAGTAACATCACTTTTTATTATGGGTCTGACTTCAGTCAGTAATTTTGAATAGAATAGAATAATATCTATTTTCTCAAATAAATATTAAAAATATGGATGGAATGAATTGGAATTTGGAGCTACAGGCCTCAGCTCCAGTCGCTGTCATGGTTAAGAGGGGGGCCTCTTAACCATGACGGCGACTGAAGCAGTTACCAGCAGCCAAACGGTAGGCCTGCAGTTGCCCATTCCAAATAGAAGATTCCTATGAGAGAACGTGTACAGTTGTATACTGACTAGGATGCGCGCCGTGGTGTGGTACCAGGTGCTGCGCCTGGTGCGTCACGAGCGTGGCCATCGCGTCCGCGTGCGCCAGGCACCTTGCCGCGTGCAATGCGCCCGTCTCCGCTACCACGACACGACCCCCAGCATTCCTGTGTTATATATGATAGTTAATGCCTTCAAATTCAGGGAGGTACGATTGCATCATTTCCATTCTTTTGATTTGAGTCCTTTGCTCGTAGAATGACTACCTTAGTGGATGTTTTTCTAAAAATAATGTCGTTTTCATTGAAGTTTGTGTTGCTAGCGATTGGCTTCTAGGACAGTTGATGCAGTAGGAACAATCTCAAAAAGTGCAGTGAGTTTTTGGTCCATATCATACAAGTAGCATGTATCACTTACGAATCTTGCGGCGTTCTGGAGTATAGCTCAGCGGCAGCGAGCAATAACGACCGTCGTGCCCGAACTAGAAGACGCGCGTCACCGCCGTGGGATAGCTCACGGGCTACCTCGTCACTGCGATCTAGGAGGAACCTGCATAAAAGATGTTGCGTATTATGGAGTGATCACACCATCAACGTGAAATCAGCTTGAGCCGATCCCGATGCACCATATTTTTGTCGCATTCATTCGCCAGGGTGTCGAGTTACGTCGGAGGAACCGAAAAAATGCGAATGACAACTTTTTCGCATTGACATGAACAAATCTCTTTTTGATTGGCTCAAACAGATTTCGCATAAATAGGTAAGTGTAGAAATTAAGGTCCAAATATTGAATTCAGAAGAAATTAGCTGGTTTAACGTGAGAATAAATGGTACGGTTTCGAAGTGAATATCACTCACCTCGGATAATCCAGATTAATAGAATGCATCTTCATAACAGACAAACACAGCGTCACATTAGGCGTGAACTCGTAACTGAACTCAGTCCTCACCGCATCATTCCTATTAGCATTGGTAGACAAACACCAGTCCATACACGTCACCCCGCTGCCAGCCGAATCAGAGTTGCTGCTCATCATCATATCGTGCTCAGAATTAGCTTTCCTATTCATCGTCTGCGTGTAACAGTCGTCACATACACGGAATTTGACACCGCTTGGATACGTCGGAACATGCATCCTATGTCTAGAACAGGCGTGGCAGACGAGTCTCCCGCAACGACGGCAGTGGTGTCTTCGAATAATCATAGAGAACATAGACGTATGACACAGCATACACCGGTCTGTTGAGTAGTCCTCGGTCCACTGCTCTTTGCTCGGCACTTGCTCGGGCATCTTAAACGGCATGTTGGCAGCCTCAATGTTTATAGAATCTATGGATTGGAGCAACGAGTCGTCGGAAGGTTTTGGAGGCACTGGACACACGTTTCGCGGATTTTTCATGTCTAAAGCCTTTTCGGCGTAAAATCTCAGCAAAGCGTCTACGGCATTCCGTGATATAACTAAGCTTTCAATTGATTTTATATTGTAGTAGAGGTTGTCACCACTCGGATCTTTTTTCAGGCTCGGTGAGATCTTGTTTATGATATTCGCGAGGACATCCAATTTAGCGTTCATGAGGAATTGTTCAATCATTATCAAAGGACTTTCTATCAGATCCCAAAACAAATGTCGCCAATTCGGATCGATCTCGAGCATTATTTGCAGTCCTATTTTGATGTTTTCGAAGGATTTCCAGTCGAAAGAGTTTTCTGTTATGAAGTCTACGCATACTTGGAGTATTTCCACGTTCCGTACTTTGGACATCTCATCTTGTATGAGGTCCATGGCCTGGGATGTTGGGAGGCGCAGAAGAAGTTGATGGACCAGCTCTGGTGTCGCCTGGTTCGTATATTCGAACATTTGCCTTAGAAGGTTCATTACAATCAAATTCTTCATGTTTTCGGACACCTCGTGCGCGTCTGCCCACTCCAAACATAACTTGAACTGAAACAAAATATTTTAAGTATGTAGCAAGATTAACACATTAGTAGAAAGTTAAGACTTTAAAATAGTAATATTCTTACCTGTTGACTGTCCATGAGAACTTCGATGACACTCTCAGGGTTTTCAATTGATCGTTCGTATATGGTGTACCAGTGATTTGTTCCCATTATTGCTGATACCTGGAAATTATAACGTCAAAATCAGGATAAAGATAAGAACACAGAATTGTAGAAAAAACGTTAGGACATGCCATGTATCATACCTGATCATACAAAGGTATTTTCACTATCCAATCAGAACATCGTTCGTATAGACCGTCATCTAAAAGATCTTGGTTTAGCAGGAAACGCAGATAATCCAAGACTTCTAAAGCCCCTTCCGCGGGCCAAACGCTCAAGTTGTTCAAAATTAAGTCCACTTTCAACTCCGGGCACTTCAGATACTGGCAATACTTCCAGTTATTGGGTATCTTTGGATTTGTTGCCAGTTTAAACAAGATCAAGTCCCTCAAATTTGACAAGTTGGCACTGCACAATAGTTGCCGCTCTGATAAGGAGTCTATAATGTTCAGACACTTCAGAATCTTCCCAGCTTCAATCAGTTGCGGCATGAACAAGAATAGCTTGTCCAAGTCGACAGTCGTGTGGAGAGACGCTAAATACTTATTGTTTCCAAACAAATGCTTAGTGCAGTTGAACCGATTCAACTCCATGTAGTTGTTCAAGCATTTCGTACGGGCGTCCATACTTTGTTGCAAGCTGTTTTCGTTCGGTGACGTGTGAATTTTCTTAATGATGTGCGCTAAGACCCAGTTATGTAGAACTACGTATGTAAGGCACTGCGGGTCGGGAGCACGTGGCAAAGGAGCGAAGTTCGTAATAGGATCCAGAAACAAATTCTCCTCTGGATTTTTGAAATCGTAAACCACGTGAAGCATATTATTGAAATTAACTTCGCTTGCCTCTTTTGGTGGTCCAGCCAATGTGATGGACGGACAAAAGTTCAGTATGAGTTTCGGAATAAGATTTACATTTAGTTTTTTACAGATGGGCTCCAAATTGGTCACGGGGATCTCTTTATTGTTGATCATGTTGCCGAATATATCATGGAGTTGTCTTTCTAGTACCGAGAAGTACGGCTGGTCAGAACTGCTGTCCACAGACTTGTTATCCTCTTGTTCTAACTGAGCTACCGTCTTACAGTACATGTAACACATTCGTAGGTAAGGTATTCTTGTTTTCTTGCTTCCTTGGCGAGACACTTCACAGATATTACACAAGTCTTTGTCAGAGGCAGCGACGACATTCATATAAATCTGATGGTATTTCTGCAGTAAGTTCGGATCTAGATCGATGGACTCATTTGGGGTCACTACGTCAACCAAATCTTCACAAGACTGTCTTAATTCTTTAGATAGCTGGTTTAGTTTACAGAACTCTTTATGCTTTATAGGAATTCGACAATCGGTTATTAACCCACAGATGTTATCGATGAAATTGAAAGACTTTTCCGTGTTTCCAAATATTTCGAAGGTTACGCTAGCAATGTCTTCTACGAAGCGTATGTAGTTTGTTTTTTTGACGGCTGATATATCAGTGCAGCTGCGTACTTCAGCTAGTTTTCGCTCTACTACATTTATTAGTCCATACGTGATCTCTCTATTGAGGCCGCTGCTTAGCAATATGTCGACAGCATTGATAAATGGGGCGTTTTGATGATTGTACAATTGTAAGTGCGGGTGCCGAGCACCAAGCTCTATAATGTCGAAAGAGTTTGGGGCCCTATTTGAGGCCAGGAAACCTTCAACGAGGCCCATGACCTCCGTCGATACGACAGACAAGGCTGATAGTTCTTTGGTTGCGTAGCGAGTGTCATCTCTATAATAAATAATGTTTTTAATCTTAGCTATTAAGTTTCGCAGGTGCTCCGTAAATGTTACTTCCGTAGCTATTTCGGAGTCCGCTAAGTCGAACATCTGAAACAATAAACAGGAAAATAATTACATTAATCTTCTACCTAGTGGAAATGATCACACAAAATATTTGTTTATGGCAGCTGAGACCATCCTTTTTACACAAGTATCACAAATACTGATCAAACAATTAAGTTGCTATGACAAAGCGTGACAAACAAAAGACAGATGTCAAAAACTTGTAAATACTATTACAAAGACAAAATCTACGAAACTAAGTTAATGTTTTGGTTCATAACCATATGTATAAGCAACCTCATGAATATAAACGGTTTCGTTATACAAGACACGTTCAACGTCTTGTTGAAAGATGACGCTGACTATAAGGTGGACCTCATCATAACTGATGCTGATTACGAGATGATCGACCAAAAGGAGTTGAAGCAATTCAAGATAGAAAGAGAGAAAGAGCAGTTTAAGAAACTGAATGAGTATGATAGATTCTTTCTTCTATCATTTAGATAAATTGACGACATTTATTATTGACTAGCTTATGCCCGCGGGTTCGGCCACATGGAGCTCGGTAATTGTTCCACGGCATCGTACTACCGGGATAAAAAGTATCCTATGTATTGATCAGGTTATAAACGATCTGTGTGCCAAATTTCATCCAAATCCGGTCAGTAGATTTGCGTGGAAGAGTAACAAACATATATACATCCATCTTCACAAACTTTCGCATTTATATATTAATAGGATAAGTAAGATAAGACGGAAAGAGAATTGTGTGTTGTGGCGCAATTTGGGAAAATCCTGTCCAGTATTAGACAGGCTGAGCTGATTGATTCATAGTACTCAATACTCAATTTTTTATTGCATTCCATAGATGGTATAATAAGGTAAAAGATCAATATGGACCCTGGCGGGCACAGCAACATTAGGAGAGAGGTTGAGGGCTAAGCAGCAATTCAATAATATTATTATAAATTATAAGTTTAATTGGGTGTATATTTATGAATATATAAATAATACATTATTAGGTTTGTTCATATAGGTATAATATATTAGTTTTATTTATTTATGTATTGCATAAGATAATTACCTATATTATTATTTGAAATTATTAGAAGTATTTTCATTATTATTAAATATTTCTCATCATCGTCATGACATCATCATCCACAGCCCGACTTCACCCACAGCTGGGTATAGGCCTCTCTGCTTAACTTGGTACAAGCAAAGGCATGTGCCAAGCTCCACGTTCTTGTGCCAGCCTCATCCAGGATATTCCCGCGCTGGCAACAATGTCCCGGACGATCAACACTTCTCTTTCCAGTCCTTGGACGCCACTCGATCACCGCAGCTTGGTATAATATTTCTCACATATCGCCAATTCGACACAAACCATTAAATGAGAATTGGTACAAACATCAGCCAGTCAGCAACTTGACAGCGAAGAGGTGAGTGGAGGTCATTGAGAGGTTCTGGCACTCTCCAAGGTTTCAACGATCGTGGAGGCATTTAACTTACATATAAAGATTTACGTCATGACTTAATGAAATACTAGCAATAGCAGTGCAGCATTTGTATGTATCGATGAGAACTAGCAAGACCCCTATTGTACTACTATTGATCTTAATATAATGAACGATCAGGCGTGTAAGCGACATGACTAAGGTTCAATGCCAGTTTCTAGTGAACTGCTATATTCCCTACATCTTTGGGGGATAATGGAGGTTGTTATATGCGAAAAACCTTATATTTTGGATCTCTATAATCTAAAAAAAAACAATTTATACTTTTAAGAATGGCGCGAATGGCAAAATATCGAAAATCGCAAATTAAAGAGAATCAGTCTTTCGACTTTATGCCTATAATAGTGGTGAACAATGCATCTAATTCTGTTATATCCGCGTTTATTGGACCGGTAAGCAACATCTTCTGTTACTTTTTGGACCCCTCCCCCCGTGCTTTTCACAGCTGGTCACATTTTTTAAACTCCCGCCTCCCTAGTGTGACGCCACATATTTTGCAATTTTACATGTATATGATTTTATTACAATGTTACGGAGAGTTAGAAATATTTAAATCGTTAATAGTTTAATTGTGCTTTAATATTAGACACCTTATTAGATTTTGAAATGTGACATCACGAAATTTAGGACCCCTCCCACCCCTTGTTACACTTCATCGACATCCATAAGGTGTAGTGGACCCCGTTAACGTGTGACGTAATTTATGGATAACCCTAATAGGAATTATAAAAAGTGTCGATTCTGGAGAGGTTTCGCTGAAAAGTCTAAGCTGTACTGTGAACCAATATTTATCTTTTTCACGTTATTTAAGTTTCAACAATCATCAATAACTAGCAAAAAGTGTTTGTAATCCTTTGCCCAGCAGTGGGACAGCTAAGCAAAGCTAAAACAAAAAAATCAAGACGTATTATTTATTCAGTCTTTGTACTCTGTATGCTCAGATGTTGGCTTGGCATCAATGACTGCATGTGGCAAGTATGCGCAGAACTAGGCGCTCTTTGTCTATACAAAGAGTGACTGAAATATCACAAACAAGTTGTGTGCAGTTTATAGTTGATTAAATGATTACTGATCAGAATGTTTGAATGCACATCACTACATAGTGTAAAACAAAGTCGCTTCCTGCCGTCTGTCTGTCCTATGTATGCTTAGATCTTTAAAACTACGCAACGGATTTTGATGCGGTTTTCAGTAATAGATAGAGTGATTCAAGAGGAAGGTCGATAATTTCGTATAACTTATTCATACTCTTTAATTATATGAGGTGGAAGGGACACCGACGCGAAAACGGTAACCACGTATTCAGTACATCATTTTGAGCCATAGAAATTTTTCATCGCTGTTGAAGCTGTTGTCCTACAAGAGTCCAATACCTAAACGGTCAAAATGTATGGAATAGTAGATTTTTTTTTTCGAATGATTTCTCAGATTGATGTATTGAATACTTGGTTACCGTTTTCGCGTCGGTGTCCCTTCCACTCCGGAGTGTGAACGCCAGATTTTTTTGTAAACAGATATGCTCTTATGCTGGTAGGTATGTACGCACTAATTCTCTAGCAATGAGCATGACAATGAATGTGATGATTTGTATGAGGACTCCTACTCCACGCAAATGTAAGATCAAAACTAGAGCTAAAATATAATAGTAATATGTACCATATTTCTTAATATGTTTTTTATATTATATTTCAGCTAAAAACTACTACTATAAGAATAAAAAATAAAAATAGAAAAGCTATAAAAGAAGAAAACGATATTGACGAATACGATTACGAGAATTTAGTGAACGAGTATTACGATGAGGCTAACAACGAATCTCAGTCCAAGCATGCGTATCACATACTTAAATCAGGTAAATTACACGCTCTCTTTGTAACGCAAACTGACGCACTGGCGATAGATATGAAATAAATTAAAATATGTAGTTGTGAAACAATCGTGATTCATGGATTTAAAAAAGGTGCGTTTAAACGTCTCATTAAATGACGGTTTTTGAGTCATGCAGTTGACTATTTTCCAGGGTTCCTACTACACTGAAAAGGCACAAAAACAAGAACCCTTACAGGAACACGTAAGAACTCCTTGTTTGTTGTCTGCATGCCAGGACATACCAAGTTGAAATTAATATGAAATCGGTCCCTTGGACGGGTATAAAATTCAAGCTTCTATGACAATGCAATCAAGCGATAATCAATTGTGTCACATTTGCATTAAGGGCGCTTGTCTGCTGTAGATAGGACCAATTCATCACGTACACGACAAGAATTTTGTCGGATCTAGGCACGAAAACTTATTTTCCCGCGCGTCGAGTCTAGCGCAGACAAGATTTTTTTTTTGGTCAGCGCCAAAGCACAGTCAGTGTACACAGTTCCTGTGTAGAAACGACACGAATTCTTGCATAGGCCCGGCGACTTTTCTTAACGTATACAAGCGGCCTAACAGTTTTGACTGTAACAATAATCCATTTGTTCCAGAAATTCCTATACAAGACTATGGTACATTTACCTTTATCAAGAGAATAGTTACAACGACTAACTGCTCCGAAGTGCAAGGCATAGGCTTGTTAGCGTTGAAGTGTTTGATAATCGACTTCATTGATCAGCGTCAGCCGATGGGAGAGCTCATGGTCCGGCTCTGGAGGTTCTTCCAGATATGGTTCTTCGTTTACTTAGGCGTTGCTATACCGTTGTGGTGTACTAAAGGTAAATGTTTTTTGAGTGGTGTAGAAAACCTCTATCTCTCTCTTTATGGACGTGAGCACAATTGTCGACGCGAAATTCGTTTGAGCCGGACACAAAGATCTTTATAACATAACATCACGCCTGTAATTCCCAAAGGGTTAGGCAGAGGTGTACCCAATAGTACACTCACATTTCACCAGTTATGTTTAAGTAGGGGCGGGCCTATTGCCATCAACCGTCGTGGAGGCTGCATCCAGTTAGACTGGAAGCCGACCCCAACATAATTGGGAAAAGGCTAGGCAGATGAGTCTTTAAATGTGTTCATGACTAGACAAGTAGGTAGAACAGAAATAATCCAGGAAGTAGGTACACTGCAGTGTAAACAACAGATAACTGTGCTCACGTGTATAATGAATTAATTGATTAAGTTAATGGGTTACAGTCATTGCGTAAATGCGATATGTAACGACAGTAGGTAGCTATCGTATGCGGTTTCAAGAGATCACTAAAGCACGGGGCGTGTTAGGCGGCTAATATCCACAATGCTAAATTAAAATTGGTAGAAAAACGTATTGATATGAGTGACAAAACAAAAATAATAATGATCTTTAAATGGCCCTATAAAGGACCGCAACTCAGTGTACTTTATTTGAACTAATTTTACAAACACTATCATTAACATTGAAAACGGGATATTTACCATGTTTACTATTAGGGGTTAAAGTATGAAATTGCCGATTTGTATGGACAATTTCGTGAAAAGTGTTATTTTATGTTATTTTATTTTATTTTCATACTAACATTTTTTATTCTCGGAAACGTCTGAACCGATTATGATGCAATTGCAAACTGTAGTTAGAGTGAAAAAAGCTGCGCTGCATCTTAAATTCTCAAAACACAGTCTATGACAAAAATATACTTACATTTTTTTTATCTTGTTTTGTAATAATTATGCAACTACTAGTACGGTTTTTAAACTCTAAAAGGTACGTAATTTAAGAATTAATCCAATAAAAATGGAATGAGAAAAAAATATAACTATTAGTCGAAGTTACAAACAGAACAAAATGTGAGAAAATAACGATAAAGAGCTATTATTTATTTAATAGTAAACATGGTAAATATCCCGTTTTCAATGTTAATGACCATGTCTTTATAAAAACTTATACTTTTACTAAACTCTTATTGAATTTCAAAGTTTACACAAAAATAGAACGGATTTTCTATGTTTTTGGTGTCCGTTGATGCTGCTTTGGTACCCATCACGTTTGCAATTTGTCTAGCTAGCTAATGTATGTGTATACTATGTGCTAGTTCTAAACCAAGATATTTTTTTATAATTATTAACCATCATTGAACAATACGCATTAATTGAAATATTTTCCTCTGCCTCTGCTCTTAAATACCTATAATTTTATTGATATTAAAAATACCTATACACCACTACCGGCCGACCCGCTGATAAATATCCCAACCTACTAACTATGTATGTATGCCCCAAAACCAGGAACCGAAAAGGTTACCCGTATAGGGTTTTAATCGGGTTACTAGAAAAACTAGCGTAAAGGTTAACCCGGTATTATAGGGTTAACAAGCCTCTAATAACTGGTACACGCACAGAGTTCATTTTTGTGCATTTATATAAGTATGCAAGAAAATTACGGAGTTAGCCCACATTCTGGTTAATCAGCAATATTTAAATGGTTTACCCATAGATTGTAAGGGCAAAGGGTTACAGGTCTAACCGGTTAACCTTTTAACCCGATTAATTGGTCCTTGTCCAAAACTACTGGTTATAAATTAAAGACTAATAAAGGTACCTATCTATCGAAATAAAACATTATAGAAGTATCTACAGTACAGTGTGGCAAGGTCATAATAGTACCTAAGCAAACAAGTGAACATCGGTTTTTAAAGTCAAGGTTTTCATTGATTGCTCAGTGGCGATTAGAAAACAATGCGGAAATTACTGTTAAATAGGTATACCTCACTGAAATTATTCAGAAGATGCTCGTGGCTAAATAATAACAGCCGCTCGGGTCGATCTTTAAGTTAAGCCGTGCTTGCCTAGGTTGGTCCGTGGATGGGTGACCATCCATTACATACCCGAGTTTTCTCCTTGCCTCGGAAACCACGTTAAGCTGTTGGTCCCGGCTGTTATTTGTACGAAAGTCTGACAACCAGTCTTACCAAGGGATATCGTGTTGCTCAGTACTAACTGGGTTGCGGAGGTCAGGCAGGCAGTCGCTCCGTTAAATACTGGTTTTAAATATTCAGCTGCATTCGGTTAGACTGGAAGCCGACCTCAACATAGTTCGGAAAAGGCTGGGCAGGTGATGAGGTATAGTTAAAATTCATCATCATCATCATTTTCCTGCCCTTGTCTCATGTCACTTGGGGTCGGCACAACACGTTTTTTTCTTCCAATCTCCTCTGTCAACCGTCACGCTATCATTTACTCCTTTAACTTTCATATCATTCCTCACACAATCCATCCATCGTTTCTTTGCTCTTCATCCATCAACGTTAAAAGGTATATTTAAAATTATTATGCCAAAAAAATCATTGATACTACATTACTAGTTAAAATTAATACCATAGCAGACAATCAAAGGGTCCGGAAACACCTCGGCGCTGACGGAGGCGGCATTGCCATTATTGTCAACACTGTCCTTATGAACCAGGCGTGTCACCGTTTAATCGGAGTGTATTTGAGGGATCAGTACCATTCCTAATATTGCTGATAGGAAAATCACTACACACACAGTATTTGATACTTTTTAACTGACTGCGTCTAAGCCAAAAGGAAGGTTATGATTTTATTAGTATGCATCAACATTCATAGCATAAGGGGGCGGAGCTTTAGATTACTAATACGGAGGTCAGTTTTCGAGGGTTTTAATTATGGAAAAGGATCATTATCTAACTACATTTGAATTTCTAGGACGGTGCTGCTGCTGTCTTTGTTGTAAGTTCTTCAAACCTCGACAAACTATTGAAGAAGCTAAGAAGTATCTGATTGCATATCCGCCAGGTGTATCCGAAAACAAAAACGGAGAAATAAGGTATTATGAGCCTAGTAAACGGGAGATACAATGTTACAAAGAGTTTGAGCATTTCATTAAAACATTGTAGTGTTACATAAGATAAATTGAAGATTAATAAAACATATTCCAGTTACATTTTTTTTTTTAACTTTTTTTTTTAAACACTAGGAATTTCTCCTATATCGTGGGTGCGGTTACAAACATTTAAACTCACATACACAAACAGCCAGACCCGGAACAACTACCTGAAGGCCATACAAATATTTGTTCCGTGCGGGAATCGAACCCGCGACATGAAGCGCAGCAGTCAATCGCTCAGCCATTTCGCCAACCGTGTCGTCATGTTTGTAACCGCGCCGTAGCCCTATAAGGCTGCGTTTCCACCAGAGATGTGCGAGGTAGCAGGGCGGTGCGAGGATGTTTCGCGGGCTCGTTTCAGATGCGAGCAGTACCCACGTCGTCTAGTGAAAACTATTTTCTTTCTCGCGTTCGTCCCTAGCACACATCAATCGCAACACATCCCTCGCACACATCCTTCCCTTGTTTTGTATGCAGTACAAAAACCTCACTCCGCTGAGCCGTTTCCACTTGAGCTGCGCTGAGCGAGGCTAGGTAAATGAAGTTATTCTATTGGTTCTTAACAAACACATCCCTCGCTTTGCATCCTCGCACATCTCTGGTGGAAATGCAGCCTAATTGGCAGTCAATACCACGTTTGGTCAGGTTTAAGTTTTAATAGAGGGCGAGCCTATTGCTTGAAACTGATGACGAATCCAGACTCTGGGAATTTGCGACCACTATAGACCAAATAATGCGACCCAATAATATTAATGCAAAAAATGAGATGAAGTCTTCAAATCCATTTTTTATAGACCATATGTAAATGTTCATAAGTCCTTAAATAATTAAGTAGAAAACTTGAATATGTCGAAATAAACCCTATTTACTGGCACAGTGAATTGAAATCTTATGGAACCTGACAGAACCGGGAAGAAAGGTGATCTAGTTTAGTTGCATGGTGCTTTTGATAATAGAAAGATACACTTACCTCTAAAATCTGATTAGCTTTGGAGAAGTCATTATGGTAGAGAGCGAGCGCGACGAGACTGGTCGGTTTCGCCAACATTATTGATATGAAGTCGATACCATTGCCTTTCTTAGAGGGATATGCTAGAATTTAAAAAATAAAATTTGAGTAAGTACTTCTTCAACGAATTTTCAATATCAATTGTAACAAGAACTCAATAAAACTCACTTTCGTCTGACACAGTCGACGCAAACATAACTTGCTCCACCTCATGTTTTGCATTGTTAGCATGCTTCCGCCTTGTCTTAGGTTTTTTCCTCAACACTTTTAAATCCATCTCCCGAGCTTCGTCCTCACTACTCTCGTCTACTTCTACATAGTCTAAACAGAGCTTTAGCGGCAGTGGAGTGGTGTCAGGGGACAGTGTTGACACCAACTGCAGCTTCCAAATAGAATGGTTCACCACCTTCACCAATTTCTTCAATCTTAGTGAAATTTCCTGCTCATTATCAACTTCCACATTCTCTTCCAGCATCTCCAAACATAATTTCAAAGTATTCAGCACTAGCTGGGTGGTGTACGAGTTGCACATAAACCCTGCATTACTGTTGCCACCGTTTTTAGAATCGGTTGTGTGTTTCTTTGCATAGAAGTAGGAACAATCAGAGTGAGCTCCACACGGGTAGTCCTGACTGTGCTCATGACAGGAAAAGTAGTCATATCTTAGAAAAAGACAGGAAAAAATATTTTCAATCACTTCTATGCAGCTCTGTAATGGTTGAATAGACAACACAAGTCGTTTTAGTTCATCTAACGATGATTCAGTGCCTTGAGTGACTTGTACACCCTCAGATGAGTTGACTATAGTGTCAATTATTTTCGTGATTGCACAGTAACTGTTATAAGTCATTACATCCCAGTTGGACCCACATTTCTCTTGACCTTTGTTATTAATCTTGCTCTTCAAAGTTTTCAACTCAGCTAGAAAGTCATTGTTTGTATTTAAAAGTCTCGAAACCTTATACCTATCTACTTTAGAAAGTCTACATACTTGAGATATCACGGCTAGAGCACTCTGTGCCAACACTTGACTAAATATCGAAGTGGTCATTATTTTGCAATTGTTTTCCAAACAAAATTTTATAATAGTCAATTCTCTTTTGACTTCAGTTATATTAAATTGTAGATGGTCATCAGCAGTAGTGTATGTATCCAAAATAGAAAATATATTAGTCAGCTGATGAACCAGAGATGTCAAATCAAATGTTTCAGCACTGTTGGTGAGATCTATAAGCACCATGATGAGAATTTGTTTTGTGAAATTATTAATCTTGAAAGTCACATTCTTCATATCATGCACCTGTTGTCTATACACCTGGGCAGCTTTCAACAGCCAATGTGTTCTGTCTTGGTAACACAGTTCAAGCATATACTCTGGAGTCAGTTTGAATTCCTTCTGTGGCTCATTCTTTTGCATGAGATCTGAAGTTATATACAAAAGCTCTGGTTTTTCATGTGTTATGAGGCTTAGCAGGATTTGCTTTCTGTATTGTCTGTATTGTTCTTCAGAAATATGCTGCAGTATTTGATTGACAAACTGTGGTAAGTAAGCATCATTCCATCTTACTAATGATATTAATGTGATAACTCTATCTATAGAATTTGTCTCAGTCAGTTCATATTTTAAGATGTTGAGATATAGGATTTGTATTTGGTTAAGATTAGGGTCATCTTTCAGAGTATTTTGTTGGATGAAGGACAGCACAGTAACTGTTGTCACTGGATTATTCTTTAGATTTACTTTTATGAACTCTATTGCTTCATTGCTGAATTCTTTACATGGTTTTGATTCTTCTATGTCATAATAGAGTTGTATGATTTCCTGAGAAAAGAAAAAGATTAATAATACAAGCAAACATGTTATACTTGAAACTGAACATGAACTTAGTTAAGATATTATTACTATTCAAACTTACATCATATACTTCTGGAGAGAGTTGGTCAAGGAGTTTTAATATGTACATCAGTTCCTCTTCCTTCATTTTGGGATCTTATTTTTTTTCTGAAACAAACAATACAATAATAATATGCTCTGATGCAAACAAAACATAATTGTGTTCAATTGATTCATAAATCATCGAGAGCAGCGGTGGCCCAGTGGTGGCGGTCCTGACTCACAAGCAGTCGTGGGTTCGAACCCAGGCAAGCGCTTTACTTTGTGTAATTTATTTCATCACCACTGCTCTCAAAACGGTGAAGGAAAACATTGTGAGGAAACCAGCATGTCCTAGAACCAAAAATTCGAAGACATGTGACATCTACCAACCCGCACTGGGCCCGAGTGGTGGATTATAGCCCATTCCCTCTCATAGAGTGGAGGCCTGCGTCCCAGCAGTGGGAACATTAAAGGCTGATTATGCTTATAAATCATCTACCTATAGTATAACCCCTTACAGTGCAAACTGCCTATAGACAAGTTTAAAAAAAAAAAAAAAATCATAATCATAACTCATAACTAATGTCTATACATATTTATGCAAGAAGCAACCAGAAAACAAAGTTCAACCAACTTCATATCACGAAAAATTGCATTTCACACAGGAAGAGCAAATCTTTAGGTACTTCAGATAAAACAACCAATGTAGTACTTACTTAGGTGAATATTTGCTTATATAATGACTGATAAACAGAATGAACTACCTTGTAAAGTAAACAAATAATTATGTCGTGTTATCTGTGCCTCTGAACTGGTGGGTCACAAGTCAATGACTTGATAAATTTTACTGTAACTGTGAGGTAGAACTTTATGCACAATCCAGTTTTGGGAGGTCTTTGCCCAGCAGTGGGACAGCTTAGCGATAATAGTTATAATATAAACCCATTTTTAATTATTCCTTTCTACTAGTCAACGGGATTTAATAGCTAAATTGTAATAGAGCACTGTATTTTATAAGTTTAAAAGAATAAAAGTTTGAGGTGCTTACAATAAAATATCCTGTGACTAAGTTTTGTTATCACAGTTTGATAGGTACTACAAAACACATAATTAAGATCGCTCTTAAAAAAAGCAGCAAACAAAGGTTTGTAATTGTACACCAAAACAATCTAAGAATAAAAGATGAGTGTAAATCATTATTATTTTAACATGCCTGGTACTATATTCTTTGTATAGAAGGTTGTGCAATTATTATACAGCTCTGCTATTAATCGAACAATAAAATTAAATAGCTTTTGAGCTCTCAGCGTTATGTAAATAAACATAAATTAACAATAACAACAAATCTTACGTTTTGTAAACAATCACACACGGTTATCCTGGTAAAACCATTATAATAAAAACCATTATTGTGAAGGTGTCACTAGAATATTGTTTGATAATTAGAAAAAACTCATAACAAGAAAATAACTCAATCTCTGAAAATAACACAAAGTGCAGATTACAGAAGTCAGTTCCAGTTGATATTTCCTACATTCATAGGGATGTGTAGCAACAAAATAGGTTTAGTCGAGTACTAGTGTTAGTACACTAAATCTTAATTATTTACGGGGGCACGATAAAAGATTTTATTATTCGAATAACTATATTGCCAAGATAACGCTTGGGTCACGGGAAGCCGCAATACACACACATAAAAACACAGATAATTTGACAACAGAATAACAGATAATTTTGTTCGGCGATTCACTTCTTGCTGTCTCCATAGCTTATATTAGTAAATCCTGCAAACGCAACCAGTTGTAGCACTATCTTAGTAGAGGCACAGATAATGACATTGACTGACAGTGACAGGATTGACAGGCAGGTCACGGACGGACAGCATTTTTTGGCGAATCTCGCCGATTATTTGTTTCCGTTTTAATTTATAAATAGACTTTCAGTATTGTATTTACAGCGAATGAAGAATTATCGAAATAAATAATCTTCTTTGTCATAAATTAGTGGTGTACAGTACAGCTAAAATGAAACTATTGACAAAAGCAAATTTTATAAAACATGTCTCGCTTTTATACCGGCCCAATATCAAACATGACTATGCTGTGTCAATCCGACAATATGTTAGCGTATTCTCTAATACAAGACGAAGGATAAGACATCCTTTACAACTTTCATCTGTGTCATGTATGTACTACTCTGATGACAAGAAACCATTTCTAACCTTGGAGAAAAAAACTCACGCTCTAAAGGATGCATTTGAGCACAAAAAAGAACAATTGAAAGATACAGAACACCGGATTAGACAAAGAAGTGAAGAGCTAGTAAGGGATATAAAGCATCAAAAAGTGGTAACTGGTCAGAAACTGCGAGTGAAGAAAGAGTATATTATGAAAGACATACTAGAAACCAAAGCCAAAATGAAAGAAAGGATTGAAGAAGTTGTTGAGGTATTTAGAGTCTCAAGCTCAATGTACAGTGACTGATAGCAATTAGCTCACCCGCCTGTGAAGGTGTATCCCTATCACACCTCTTGTGATGAGATCATTGTAAACAATAACAAAGTTTTCATTATTATCTAGAGCAGAGATAAGCACATATTTTTTGTACAGTCTAAATAACAATAAAATCCACTTTAGCTTTTTTCTTTGTAGTTTAGACCAACATAGCAGTAAAAGTAACTTTTGCTACATGATAATTAATTAGGGTAGCACTGCATTTTTGGCTATATTGACTGATTTGAGATACCCACAATTTTTTTTAAATACCTTCTTTGTTTCATTATTTTCAGAATAACTTTAACTTTGGTCCTACTTTGAACTGTGAATAAAAATTTTGAATGATGTGCACTCAGCCTACATCTGTATGTTTTCAGAAAGAGAAAATCTTCACAGTACCAAACATTTTATGTTTCACAAGGATAGCAATGTCTCCGTATTTGGGATACACTATAGTCCAAGAGAATTATAATGTTGCACTTGGTTTATTGGTATTTGCTGGAGTTACAGATCTGGTAAGACTTTATTTATTCTTTTTATTATTTACCTGAATAAATGAAATTTAATGCCTTCTTCCATGAAAAAAGTATTATGAATTTAAAAGTATGCAAATCAACCAATCAAGCTGTGCAAAACTGGTATAGGCAGATCTCTCATTGTATGAGAAATGTAAATGTATTGCTTAATGTGTTGCCATGTGTACAAAAAATTTCAACTAGCTAGATTCCTGAAGTTTTTCATGGCTATAAGACCTCTTTCTCCAGTCTTAAGATACTGTAAGGACAAATCCTGCTATCTTCATGCTGGAATACAGAAGTGTCAATAAATATTTCTAATTATAATTTTTCTGGTTATTTTAGCTAGATGGATGGATAGCCAGAAACTGGAAGGGTCAGTCGACAAAGATGGGTTCCTTCTTAGACCCAATGGCAGACAAGATCCTTGTAGGCACACTCTTCATATCTCTGACATACCAGACCTTGATACCTCTGTCGCTAACCCTACTCATTGTCAGCCGAGACGTTGCTTTGGTTGTAGCAGCCTTTATCATCAGATATATGAGTTTACCACCCCCTGTAAGTAATTTACCTTTATAAAATGCTTTGTTCTTGGTCACCTTAAAGTAGAAGGAAACAAGTACAGGAAATTGCCTCTAGAGATGACCTTAAGCCATAACTTGATTACCTGTACTTAACATAATCTAATTTAGAAATACAAGGATCATTACATGGATGAAGGAGGCCTTGTATTCCTATTCACAGAACTATTGCAACTTAAAAAGCTTTTTTAATTCTATTCATATTTCATTTTTAGGGTTCCATAACCAACGGGACCCTATTACTAAGCCACTGCTGTCTGTCAGCAGACTGTATCTGATCTGTAATAGGTAGCCAGTTGAAATTTAAAGGGGGATCCCCTACTATGATGGTACGGAACTCTTCATGCACAAGTCCGACTCTCATTTGGCCGGTTTTTTTAAGTGCACTATTGCTAGAAGTATTTTTAGGAAATTAAATTAATTAAATTTTTTAGGGAATTAAATGTTTTCTTATTTTACAGAGAACACTAAGCCGCTACTTTGACGTGACACACGCCACTGCCCAGCTAGCTCCCACCTTCATCAGTAAAGTCAACACAGCTGTGCAGCTTTTACTTGTGAGTTGAGATCCTATTTGATTCCTGAATGTTTGTGTTAAGTAGCATTAAGGGTCTGGTTCACAGCATCTGGATAAATTACTTGGCTGATAAATTCATACCAATTTAATTATTTACTGTATTTTGTGAGTAATGGCTATCCAGACACTGAAACAGGCCCTTAGAACGAAGACTTCTTATGAGGTATGTCAATAACATAATATAATTTTATCAAAATTCACAGGTGGGCACAACACTTGCATCTCCTGTGTTTGGCTATGTGGACCACCCAGCACTGCAAGCTCTCTGTGGTGTGACGGCCGCCACAACAATAATCTCAGCCATCAGTTATCTAGTTAGTAAGGACACATATAAATTTTTGAAGAACAAACCCTGAAAAATGTAAATATTGTATTTGTTTTATCTACAATCATTTTTGTATCTGTATAGTCTTCCATGAAAATTTCGATTTGTATCTAAGTGTTAACTAATGATATTTGAAAATTGTAAATAAATCTATTGTTATAAAAGAAAATCTATTTAAATTATTTACCCATACGAGATTCAATGCACCATGTTAGGAGGATATTTTGGAAAATAAATAGCAGTCAGTTACAAAAGGAAACAATTTATTTTTTCATTCTATTCATATGAATAAATTGCAGTAAATTTTATGCGAAAAAATCAAAGTTATAAAAAAATATGTAGTAGTAAAATATTAACTAAATAATTATGCTTAATCTATGACGAAACAATTTGTAATGTAGAATTCAGGCTAAATGGGATTCTCATGAGATGCATAGTTGTGAAAATGTTGATGACACATAATGATCTTTATTTCACACTTGACTGTTTTATTTGTTAGGATTAAAGATCTACAAAAATAATGATGTGGAATGTTGTATGTTTGGATAATGTAACGAGTTTTAGTAGTGTTAATTTATTTTACCTCATTCACTAAATAATACTTCAGGCCAAAACATAATGCTAAAATTTCAATAACTATTCAGCAGCGTTAGGCTAGCCTAGGCTTTGAGATAGAAATTATTCTAGTTTTTAGGTGTCTAGTTGTTTATGAATATCAAATTATGGACTGAATGAATATGGATGGTGAAGATTTAATTTCAAAAAGGCACATACTAATGTCTAAGTTTCAAATACTCATGTACTTACATGAAATAAATAAACCTAATTGTAAATCCAATTGTTGCAACAATATTATATTTTAATGACTCATTTTTGGTATTTGCTTTTCATGGAACTAACTTAGAAGCTGAAAAGCAATATGTTAATTATTTGTTATTATTTGATTATTATAGCGAAAAATAAGCTTTGATTGATATGGGACTCTATTACTTACAAAAATATTACAGTTTTAGTAACTTTATTGATCTACTTGCATGTACAAAGTTTAAATAAACATAAAAAATAACTGTAACCAATTTCAAAAGATCAAAGACTAGAGGAACATTAACTATTCCTGCAAATTCTGATAGTTTTAACAGCTAACACTAATCATAAACAATAATATCAAGATATTTGTTTAAATTATACTTTAAGCACGCTTATAGCTTTAAATACCTACGTTTTATACATAAAGACAATTTCAAAATTAAATATGGCAGCTAGGGTTTAGTCGGAAGAAACTAATAAAGTAGTTACCATAAAGTAATGATATCCTGACCTCAGTCCTCTGTGACAGTAGTCAGAGACACACCAGACTGTAACCATATCTTTGGATAAGTTTACATTATCTATGAATCTTATGAAAATATGTTCTCGTTCATTATAAATGGTATAAAAGCATGGTCCAATACTAATAGCCTTTACATAGTGGGGTTCAATACTTTTATGACATTTTTATGTGTACATAACATGCACAAAACATATAGTCAGGCACCAAATAAAAAAGAAAAACAAAATTCACTGTTCAAATGTCACAAGGTAGTAAAATCTTACACTTATATAATATAAAAATTGTACAAAATAAAACAGATAGTGATTGCACAGTACATTTTAAATTATTATTACACTACATACTGTTATATAAAAAAATAATAATTAATTTCTGATATTGGTAACATTATTAGCTTCATTAAGTAAGTTCACAATGTTTTGTGTAATATAATGGTATTACACTAATATTTTATAGTCAACCGCATATAAATACAAAATGCATGTTAGTTATGTAAATGAAAGTTGAATGAGTATAAGTATCATGATTAGAATACTATTAACCAACCTTATTGATCAACTCATCACAGATAGCTGTGAGTTCCTCATTGTCTTTGATCTTCTGTGCCAATGACTCCTGCAAGGAGGATGCATGCACCTCGCTCTTCTTCAGCATAGCGTTAAATTTAAGAATCTCAGCTGTATGTGTTTTCTTCACAGAATCCAGTTCTGTATTAGCCTTGTTGAGCTGCTGCATGGCATGCTGTCGCAAGGTTTCGTACCTTGCTTCTAATTTCTGAATGGCGTCATTATTATCTTCAACTGTTCTTTTTAACATCTCCTCATTGCTTTTGTATCCTTGAATGATAACTTTACACCGCTCATATTTTGTGTGAACATCATTGAATGCATGTTCCATAGATGCAAGATGAGCTGCTGCTTCATCACGTTCTCTCACAAGAGTGGATCTCTCATCAGTCCATCTCTTCCCTTCTGCTTCACGTTCTCCAATAAGAGAAGATATAGTGCGTTCATATTCCTCCATCACCACACTCATTTGTTTATTATTTCTTACTTTTTCAGCAACACGCTGAGAGAGAGCTTTCTCCTTGTCTGCATACTCCTCGTTTTGGTCAGACAACTTTTTAATTTTTGTTTCACACTCTTCTAATCTTTCTCGTAATTCATGGTTGATTTCTCGAAGGTTTTGTGCTTCTTCCTCCTGAGCTGTGAGTAGCTCTTTGACAGCACGCAGCTGCTCCATGGTGTGGGGGTCCATGTCTGAGGAGCGAGTGATCACTGGTGGGGGAGGTGGGATGTTGGCTCCCAGACTCAATAGCCGATCTATAGTGGCTATTGCTGGGGAGACAGTGTTTGCTTTCACAGGGGTTACTTTTGCTGCTGATGCCTGCTGACTCCTGTTGACAGCAGGTGTAACAACTTGCGTAGGTTTCTCAGTGGGACCACTTATGTTTGGTTGCACGGATAATTGCTGCATTGAGTTCACTATATTCTGCTCTGTACCTGACATGGTACTACGCACTGATTTCACTGTTCCCGAACTAGTTTTCTTTTTTTTTATAATGTTCACATGGTCTCACCTGAAAGTACGTAAACATTATTATGACAGATTGCAATATCACATAAAACCATAAAAGCCACCGTTCAAGACAAACTGGTTTGCGCAATTTCAATAATTTAATTAGATTAGTAAAACTAAATCTTGTTTAATACGTTTAAGTCTATACTGTGGACTTGAAAATATACACGAGAATGTTAAAATATGTGAAATGGTCAACATCCCACGCAAGGTGCAGTGAATAGGAACAATAAAGTTACAATTTGCGTTGGATGCACACGATAACCTACCGCAATATCCTTGAGCCTTAGAGCAAGACAAAAAGTATTAGAGGAAAACTTTACACAGAATTTTAAAAGAATTGAGTAACGAAATAGACTATATTAATTAAATAAACATCACTTCACAGTGCAGGAAAATAACGATGGATGAACGATGATCACAGCGATGACATCAGTCATTTACGCCACAGATGTGTTATCCCCTTTTTGTCTATGAAATCACGGTTCTTCGTAATGACAACAGGATAGCATAGTCATATTTTAGCGAGAACGAGCGAGACAACACGAGTTGTTAAATGCTAAATATGGAAATGGAATGATGAAAATGCATTTCCTTTTTTCTTTTTTGACATTTGATTAGGGAAGTACAAAAATAATCTTTTAAGTTTTATCGTGATTACAATTTCAGTTTATGGTTTTTTGTCAACATATTTCGCTCTTTTATTACACGACTACCCAAAAAAAAGAGATATGTTTTACAGTAATGTTTCCTTTGTGTGAGACAGGAGTACTAAAAAAAATCTTAGCATTCTAAAAAGTTGCTCTACTTATAATTCTTAAAAGTCCATACTACGTCAACTTGCGGAGAAAGGGGTAGGAAAGTAGAAAACAGCTTGGGGCATGTTTATTTGTGAAGGCGGTATTCAAGGTTTCATGTTTTCCAAAGAAGTGCTCTTAGGTATGGGGTAGTGGTGCAGTTACGCTTAGCAACACCCTTGTTATAGCTGCTGCTGTAAATTAATATTGCAATAGTTTTGTGTTTAAAAAGATAAATAAAACGAACTTCAATTACTGTAACAAGTATTTAATAACTCTCTAGTCTTAAAATAAAATAATTAAACTCCAACAATGTATTTGTCTGTTTTGTACATTTCGTAGGCAAATTCTTCAGCATGAGTTGGATCAAACTCCAAACCTGAAATGATAAAAATTACGACATTACGTTAGAGTTGGTACTTGGTTAATTCATTAAATGGGTTTCATTGAATATTACATTCGCCGCCGAACACGCCTATAAGCTTATTTTAATTTTGTATCAGGTGTGGGGAGGCGACTTACGTAAAATGAAGTGTCGCAAATTAGTAAACTGCATAACGCCCGCAGTTTTGCAGTTCTTATGATCTGATTAAGGTGGCAATAGCAACGAATATTACTCCTTAGACTTATGATAATCCTCTCTAAGAAAAAGGTAATCACACTATGCATTCTTACCAACGTATTCGATTTCTAAATCGAATCGGCCGTTGATCTTATCTCCGCACGATATACCGAAGTGCGTTACTCTGTCAAATCTCATCCTTGTTTGTTTGTCTTGGAGACGTCCTTTTGATCCTAGGACGAACTTGGAGAATGGTATCTGAAAACATTGAACATATTAGGCATTCATTTGAAACCTAAACAGCTATCTATGTTATTAAGGAATCACTGTTGCTGTCGCGTTTTAGCGTAGCAATTTTTTTGCCTAATGAAAACCTAATCCTTTTTCTAAAATAAAAGTAGCCTAAATTACTCCATAAGAAGTCTCCTATCCTATCTGCCAGTAAAAATCCCGTCAAAATTGGTCCAGCCGTTTCGGAGATTAGCCGGAACAAACCGACAGACAGAAGTGCCGTCATATGGATTCAGTTAAAAGCTGTTATTTTGAAATTCCAAACAGACTTGCAATTTTATTTATTTGTATACACCGTGATTTTTTAGTCGTCTTACAAAGACAGTCCACTTCATGTATCCAATCGACTAAACGTTTAAAAAATAGGTATTTATGAGATTTGAATAATTTAAAAATAAAAATATTATTCATTATAAAGACGCATGACGTAGTTGAAACACCCTGTTGCGAGCGATGATCTACACGGAGTAGATTGACGTTCTACATTTACTACAAAGAAAATAAAGCTTCTAGGTTCTGAATTGACAATATTCTGGTTCAAGCTAGAGATATTAGGGAAAGGGCAATAGCCACTACTGTCATGCTAAAACGCAACATTTATTAGTACAAGCCCTAGCTCTAAAGAGAAAACCGTTTTGCATATCATTTTAAAGCGCTGCAGCGTCTTGACAGCAACTATATAATTACTCATTGATATAATTATTCCATTACTAACGCATTCACGACACACCGCGAGTAGTTCCTTAATTATACACACCTTGGCTATCTGCCAGTAGGGCCCACCTCTCGTGTATAGCACATAGTGGTATATATCGTTCCACGTAATGTCGTAGTATCCTTCAGTGGATATGTTCAGGAGATAGGACCTGCCATCCCCCCTTATTTTCAGTACTAGAGTATTATACAGGTGCCAGTCGAATGTTGATGGGCGTTTGAATGATTTCTGTAAAATAAAAATGAGATGTTATAGGATACAGAAGAATATAATGCACATCACGTTTTTGTTACGCGTATTGTATTGTATTGTATAACGGGCTGGTGTACGCAACTCCACGTCAAAGCGCGTATTTTCCGATAAGTTGGCGCGAGTTACATGTAACCTGCTGCTGGTTTTCTCGACGGAAGAATCGACAAAATGACAGATTTCTTTTATTCATCTGTCATTTTGTCGATTCTTCCGTCGAGAAAACCCGTTTCTACGGTGGTCATGCTACGCGTGCTGGTGTTAGTATTTACTTCACGGTCTTTTATAAATATCAATATTTCGCCGATGATGTTTTCTTGTCTCGTTAAGTAGGTCTTTACTCGTAATAGGTATTTTAACCGGGAATCGAACGCAGAACCTCAAGCTTGGCAGTTCTCGAATGGCTTCGTATATGAGCTGCATTGTTTCGAGTAAGTTTACGACTGCCAGAAGCGTATTCACCTGCATTACTGTATTTACCTACTGTGCCTCGAAGCATAATAATGCCGCATTGCAGGGTGCATGTGGCTGCGGTGTATAATTCGCTTTCTTGGGTAAGTAGGGCAAGAGATAACTAGGTTCGCGTTTAGGCACTACTCCGCCTGATATAAACCGCAGGCCACACCGCCAGCTAGCGGGCGAGCATCGTTTCTCCTCTATACTTCTGTTCGGCACTTTCGGTAGTTCGCGGTGTGAACCGAAGTATGAAAAAAGGTGAAACAATGCTCGCCCGGCTCGCTTTTGGCGTGGCCTGCGCTTTAAGCGCTGATGCGATCCACGAGAATGCATGGTGCGGCATTATTAGACTATAAAGGTAGCGCAAAGATTCGATTCGTTTGATGTAGGTACTAACTTAAGTCGTGCGAAAAAGTGCTCACACTGAGAAGAATAAACTCACACAACCCGCATGAAACAGTATAGACACGATTTATGCGGCAAATATAACATACATACATAACATCACACCAGTAATCCCCAAAGGGTTAGGCAGAGGACTACCTAATAATAGGTACACCCATACTTCGTCAGTTATATTTAAATACCATGTAATAGGAGACTAGCCTATAGTCATCAAACTAGGCACAAACACAGACTCCGTGGCTACTACTGGGAAATTCCTGATGGAAAAACCCAATAACACTGCCTCCACTGGGAATCGAACCCAGGACTTCATGCTCAGCAGTCAGCAGTATAATACTCACTCTTATTCTCGTAGACCTCATACCACAATAGCCCGCCCTTTTGATCCGTCCATCTTTCGGTACTCTGACGTCAAGATAGCCGTGGAAGCGCGCCCGGCCAGCGCTGCTCATTTCTAAGCTGCACGTGCTGTACCCTTCATTATGGTCACTGTCTGCAGTTGTCACGAACTTCTCCAGGGTGTCGGGCTCGTTGAAACACCAGATGAGGTCTGTTTCACCTGGAAGCATTTGATATTGTTATTAGTATTTTTTCTTCAGTTTTTATTGTGTAGATATATATAAAGGGTGTAACAAGACCCTTAACGAAGCCGAAATGCACTTGTTCTCTCAGTCATTGCAATATTTTTTTTTGTTCTAGCTAGGCCATATCTTCTAGTTACGGAGATATTGGGGGTCAAAGTTCCAACTTTTTCACAAGTTTTTTTTTAATACATGTTTTTAATGTAAGAACACCTCCATGACCCCCGTACTATTCTAACCATTCATCAGCACAATGTTTTGAGTGCGTTACATTAGATCCTACCGTAAAACGTGATTTTTCACACCAAAAAAAAGTCGTTTCGCAGCAATCATTTTTGCGTAAAGTTAAGTACTTAGTTTGATGTATGTACATAATGCTTGGTAGACGGCTTCGTGAAGGGTTCGTTTACACACAGTATGTATAAGAAAAAATACTGAAGTTAGGCACCTATCGCATACATTATATGGAAACAGGTGTCTGAATTCACCCAGTTATTAAGCAAAAGGAATTTAATAAAACCAAAGACATAATATAAAAATGCTTTATTAAATATCTAAGTACAAATGCACATCTTGGACTGACGAGAACACGAAAGTAAAGAAAAATAATTACGACTTATTCGTTACTACACAAGTATTTAATAAAATGAAATGTATGGGCTTTTACCAACACCCTTAAAATTAGAGTAACAAATCTAAATTCTATTTTGAAAATAAATGGAGATTTACATAGTTATATTGTCTAATTTATTTGCGATGGGACTATTTTGTGGTCGTATCAGAGAGAAGTTTAAAGCTTTCAGTAATTTTACCTCTAACAACAGCAAGAACAGCAACCCAGCTGCAACTTGATTATTACGAAAATAAATATCACTTTAATTTCCAGTCATGCGCTAATTAAAAATTAAAGTCCGAAGTGCCGAAATAGGGTTGGGCAGAAACCACATCAGTTTCAACATGAACCTCCTTTTGTAATATGGGGGACATTTATGCTATACTCATCAACTTACGAATTCAGTGTCAGTGAAAATCTATCAATTTAACAAAACGCAACAAAATAATGATAAAACCCATAATTATTCTCATAAATTTCCAGTGATACATGTAACTATATGAAAGTCTTATATATTGGTTAGTAAATATGTTACATAGAAATAAGTTATATTTTTTAAAGGCACATAACATTGTTAAGAGTCTTGGAAAGGCATTTCTGTATTAACTTGACATAATCTTATATTTTGCTCCATTCCTCATTTGATGATTTTCTAGTGCCTTTTACATTAGGTACTTGAAGTAACTAATAAGTTTTACTTGTACATAAATTGTAAGATAGTTTTGCTACTATTAGCTGCTCTAAAATTTAAATTTTATCACATTGGGAACAATTTATATTATGTATTACAATTAATTTCTAGGCAGATGATAATGTATTACAATTTTATTAAATAAACACTAATTTAGACAGATACAGGTGAAAGTCTATACTAATATATATTCTATTGCTCTAGATAGTAGGTGGTATGTGGTCAGTCAACTTGAAATTTACAGTTACAAGTATAATATTAATGTGTCAAAAATACATTACAATATTCAATGTCAAAAAGTCAGAAACTAATACTGTTGTCATAAAAAAGAGTTAAATAGAAACATAATCACAAATCTTAAACATACAAATGTCATCAAAAAGTGAAAACTAAATCCTAATAAATAATACAACTAAAACTAACAATTTATCATAAAAAAGTTGAGATTCATCACAGTCAGAAGTTAGCATAGAACAGCAGTCCTTTAATATAAGCATGAAAATGAGTGAAAGCACCAAATGAAGAAAAAGATTATAGGTTCAATATAACATCAATGCACTTCACTAATGAGCTGATCATATAACCTCATTAGTTCCTCATTGTCTCTGGTTTTCTGTACTAATGATTCTTGTAGCGAAGCTATAGTGATTTCATGCTTCTTAACAGTAGCATTCAACTTAGTTACTTCAATATTATAGTTCTTCTTGAGAGTCTCCAAAGTTTCATTAGCTTTAGAAAGTGCATCTGAAGTCACTTGTTTTAAAGTCCCATACAACTCTTCATATTTCTTGACAGCAGCCTCATACTCTGCAAGTTTCTGTTCATAAATTTTCTCCCTATCTTTTGTTTCTAGTATGACACTCTTGCATTTTTCATACTTGGCAAGTAGATCATTGAAAGAGCTCTCCATATTACTAAGATGGTTCAAAGCTTGATCTCTTTCAGAAGTGACCTTCTCCAAAGTCTGTTGGTTCACAATCCTGTCATGTTGCTGCTCCTCAATTAGTGAAGATATTGTCTTCTCATACTCCTCCATGACAATGCTCATTTTTTTATTGCTTAGAATCTTGTCATCAACTTGCTGTAGTAATTTATTTTCTTTCTGAAGAGAGTGATCCCTTTCATCAGTTAATTTCTTCACTTTTGACTCCAAATCTTCTGTGACTCTATTGTACTTGTGTTCCATATCTTGTAGAGTACTCTTTAGCTCTCTGTTTTGTTGTCTAAGCTGCAACACCTCCTGCTCCTGCTTCTGAAGAATAACTCTTAAAGTATGGAGGTGATCCACATCATCTGAAGTATAGTTGTGATGGTGGTAACGAGGACTCCTCGGTGCTGCAGTAGGTGGAGTACTGCCAGATATACTGATGAGTCTCTCAGTAGCTACCCCCCTCGAGGGAGTCAGAATAGCGGAGACACTGCGTATCAGACCCGGTGCAGATCTAGTATGACTTCCACTCGATTTTGTATTTCCACAGTTAACTACGGGGGGTACTACCTGCATAGGCTTTTCTTTGTTCATCACAGCTCCTGTAGACAGTGAATGTTTTGGTGCACTCACAGTAGTTTCAGTGAAAGTCGACACTGTACTGCCTGTTTCATAACCTACATCACACTCAGAAGAATCAACTCCTGAGTCAGTGTGAACAGAGCTTACATCTTCTAGCCTCTGACGTGCGTACAGTGGATCGAATTTCACAAATAAACTTTCCTTACCTCGATCTATGTGGTTATGATGGCGGTTAGATTCGGCACATTTGACGAGGTAATCTAAACTTGTGGCATCAATAAACATATCGTCAGACATTGGTACCTCTTTCATAGTAACATCGCAGATGCTATCATAGTCTGATCCGGTGAGGAAGTCACTGGTCTCGTTCCTCTGTTCCGACACATCAGTATATCGTTTGGGTGACATCGCCATAAGGTCACCCACTGATGAAACTGGTGTTATAAAACTGTCGTCAGATGCTGTTGTGCTGGCTCCAACCGACAACATATCGTCATTAAAGTTATCACAACTGGCTTCTGCTCCACGACCCAGAAAGTTTTGGAATTTCTTGTAAATGGTTTTTATGCCACGATCAGGAGATACAAAAGAATCGCTCACTCTGTTAGAAAACATTCGCCCTTTCTGATCTAGGTGACTGATATATATAAATTAAACAAAGCGTCCGATAGTTACAGATCGGGCCGAAGTGCTAATAATAAAACTTGTAGATAGATCAACAAAAACAAAATAGAAAGAAGCAAATTATTCTTTTTCTTGGCTCAACAACGACTTCAACGGTTTATTTAAGTTTTGAATATACCTGCCACAGACTATATTTTATTACGTCACAAAATTGCCATGACCATACGGAAAAATCGACTAATGCGAATTAAAACATAGAACCAAACAGATATACAACAGATAGATTTATTTTACAAACAAAATACTGAAAATAAATAAAATAAAAATACATTGAAATAACGAATACATTACTATTTCAAAACATCCATGTATGGTTATAACATCCATATATGGCTTTGTCAGGAGGGCGCTGTTGGCAAACATTTGTAAAATTGTATTGGAAAAAAAAACAAGATATCGTTAGTTCCGTCTATGGCCACGCGCTTAAAGAGCCATGCAGCACTATAATTATATGGAAAGAGCTAAGGGCAATATTCGCCATGAGGAGAAGTTGAGAAGAGACATGGAAGGGAAGTTAACAAGGCACAAAATTGGCAGAAGTGTTCTCCTTATTAGGATAGGGGCAAAAGGAAATTGTTTTTGATGACTTGTTAAACTATTTGTACGAATTGTTACACAGATACAACGAATGACACATGGAAGAAGTGGACACAAAGCTCGAATTTAAAAGTCTTATCAAATACCGAAATCATAAAACAATCATCTTTGGGCAAATCGAACCAGGTGACAGAACCTCACTGGAATGAAGATTGTATTGTATGTTTGTATACGGGCTGGTGTCCGTAACTCCAAGTCCAAAGCGCGTAATTTGCGTACGGGTGGAAAATTTATTCGATCCACCCCGATCGATATTGGAATGAAGATATTATCAATTTATTGAGTTGAAATTGACTCAGTCTGAGGAACTACGAGTTAAAAAATCTTATTTTTTATCTGATATAGGATATTTTGCATCTTTAAAGATAAACCGTTAATAAACAAATTTTTCATGAATTCAATTAATAATGCCATCTTTTAGTCGAGTGCAATTAGACTATAAGGTGGAATGAAGTTTATAGTGGTCGGATTTTCATGGGGTTTTTTTTTATGGAGTTCCTAGAGTTGTGGAGAAGAAAGTTAATTTCGCCGCTCGCGACTCTTTTTTTTTTTTTAACTTTCCTTTTGAATATTTTTTTCCGTTTATGAATTACTTGAAATTTTCCGAATTTATATTGTGACTTAATAGTGGGACCTGTGCCATATTCATGAGTTTAGTGACTTAAAATTCATTCGCAAAATTCAGAAAACCGTCTATGTTAAACAAGGCATTTCTTTTTCGAAATTTTTCTATGTAACTCAATGTGCAAATTATTCTCCAAAACATCATTGAACAAATAAACAGACCAAATTGGCGTTTAATGGATACAAACAGTTCTTTCTATTATGCCTTAATATAAATACGCCGAATTTCAAGTTATTCATAACAGAAAAAAAAATTACAAAGGAAATTAAAAAAAAGTTGCGAGTGGCGAAATATTTTTTTTTAACTTTTCTACACCTCTAGGAACTCAATAAAAAAAGTCCCAAGAAAATCCGACCCCTATAAACTTTGTTCCACCTTTTGAGTATTTTTTGTCTAAGTGCACTCGGCTATTTCTTTAAATTATGATGAAGATTTGAAGGAAAAGTATAAGTAACTATTTGGATAACAATGGCGGCAAAACAAAAACAAAATTATTTAGTTGTTTTAGGTCTAGTGTAACACTTTGTTTTGTTACAGTAAGTCACAGTACAATTTGAATGGAAAAATATATAATTATATAAATATCTACCTTATGACCTGAATTCTAAGGTCATAACATAGATATTTATTTACACCATAAGATACAATTCAGTGATTCTTTTTATAACAAACATACTGCGATCGCCAACCCGCCTGCCAAGCGTGGCGATTATGGCAAAACCCCCCCTTGGGGAGGCCTATGTCCAGCAGTGGACGTCTTTCGGCTGAAATGATGATACAATTCAGAAAACTTATTAATTTTAAATAAACCTTAGATTTTAAAAAATTGGCTCAAAGTATCCATATTTTTTTGCGAAAATGCCGTGGATTGTTTTGGCTCCTGTGCAAAATTTTATTTTTTTGTTAGTAACGGATTACCTTTTAAACTGCGATTTATTGTTTAGTTTACAGTTGCTCAGAGAAAAAGAAAATACCAACTTACCTGGTCTAGCAATAAGCAAAGGATCTGTTTCAATTAAATCTTTCACTTCCTGTCCCAACAGTTTTAGCTCATGCTTCAGCTCCTTGAAACCTTTTTTTAAGTGTTCTAAATTTGATGCCTTTTCTACTGTATCGTACCCGCCTTTTCTATGACTTTCATGAAATAGCCAGCGCTGCGACCCAATTAGAATAGGTTTGGAATAGTTAAAATTATTTGTTTTTATTAAAGTTCTGCTTATGGCAGGGTACTGGCTATTATTTCTTACTAGATTTATGAAGGTACTGATTTTACACAAAGCCATAATGTAAAACTTTACGTACACTATTCTATTGTATTATCGCATAACTAAGTTTAACAAAATGAACATTTATTTACTTCAGTTTTATTGTATAACCTCCAATTTCATTAAAATAATATTTTCAGGTTCATCAGCTGTTCGACATAGTTGTCAGAATGTTTTAGTGAGGTGACATAAAACTAAACCAATCGACTAAAATTAGGCGACATGAAAAAATGTGATCGGCTTAGACAGCAAAAACTTGTTAAAGTGAGCGTCGCAGTGTGGTACAACTCATTTTGCTTCGCCCGCCGTGTGTTACAAACAGGACTATAGTATCTAACCGAATGCTGCATAAATTCCGCGCCTCAAAAAATTACGCTTGTTTGTCCTCAGCGTAATTGTCTTGTTGTCAAATTGTCAATGTCAAATCACCGCCCGGCTGACTGAGCTGCTGTGTTTTGCGACTAGCGAGATTACTTTCACTTTATAAATTCTTTAGAATTTTCAGGGACGTCGTTCTCGTAACGTTGTTTGCCTATCGTGGCATGGCATTTATTTAATTTCTGACGAAATAGAAGTGCGCGTTCCATTATCCAAGAGCCACGTACACAAATAGACTTGTTTTACGTAAACAGCGAGACTTCTTGCCTTAAGCATGTGCAGATAATTCATTTTTGTACATATTGGAGTAAGAAACTATAGTGAAAATGGGTGTAGACAAATTTAATACTGAGGTAAGAGTCTATAAATTTTTTAAATAAAAAAAATAAAACCAATTCTTTTTAAAGTTCTACAGGGTATAGAGCTCACTATCACAGATTTAAGACGTTTAGAAGAATAAAAATACAGCTTAAACTGAAAATTATTAAATACATTAATTAATTCTTAGTGGTGTTGGTGTGGCGGCATCTATTAACAACAATTGTGGGTTTCATGTTATTAACTGTACCCTTTTGAGCCATTCACAGTGGAAAGGCCTGATGAATATTATAATTAATATTCATGTATTCAACCCTAGAATAGAATAGAATTTTATTTTGCAAATATAGGTAATACACAATAGTTGTTATAAAATATCAAAGCTGAGCCATATTCTACCATTCGGCATGCAAACATTTACATTATTTATGAAACATGTACTTACAATTTAATGACCAGATTGATTATATTATTATATTACCAATTATCATTCAATAGATCACTTAATAAAAATTAATAATTTATCATTTTCATTACAATTATCATTTAGTAGAGCAATTAATAAATTATAATTTTCACTACAATTATCTTTCACACATGCAATCATCTTTCATTCTTTTACATTTTAATGACCAGATCGATTATATTATTATATTACCAATTATCATTCAATAGATCAGTTAATAAATTATATCATTTTCATTACAATTGTTATTCAATAGATCAATTAATAAATTATCATTTACATTATTTATGAAACATGTACTTACATTTTAATGACCAGATTGATTATATTATTATATTAAAAATTATCATTCAATAGATCAATTAATAAATTATCATTTTCATTACAATTATCATTCAGTAGATCAATTAATAAATTATCATTTTCATTAAAATTAGTCAACAAATATATGAAATTGTGTTTGTGATAAGAAGGTAAATTATTAAGAAAGGGAGACCCCCTTTCTTAATAATTTTCATAAATATATCCTAGTAATAAAGCACTTTAATTCCCTATTAAGATTAGAAAATATGTGTAGATAAGATAAAGACAATACATATATTTGATTTCTTGGGAATGCCTATAAATATCGTATTTTATCTTCAGATTCGTTACAATATCAATATCTTATATCATAGATCACTGTACTGATTATTTCAATATACTCTAAAAAATTGTTATTATGGCTAAATGGAGATAAGAAATAAATGGTTTTCTGAAGAACCTGTGAAATATCTACAATACTTTCACAGTTTTTATGCCTTGTGACTGAGAATGTAGCTACATTTCATTGCTGTCTTTGTTTCGACAATTCACAAGTACCTGTAACTGGCCTACTTGAAAAAAAAAACATAACACATTTGATCGCCATAGTCACATATACGTAACAAGCAAGTGTGTGATCTGTATGCCAAACAACACAAATGTGTGACAAAATGGTAGGTGTAATTGTGGCTTGGTGTGGAGGGCACGCTTTTGCGTTTATACTCTGAGGTCAAAAGGTTCAGTAGTATTTTATTTGAAAATCCTAAAGCTCACTCATGTAGTTTCATTTGTTATGTTCTTAATACTTACCTTAACCTTGCGTACTTGCTCTTTACTAGTTATGTCATTTAATTAATACCATTATTTCTATTTTCCTGTTATTTATTGTGTGCTCTATTTATAGTTTAATCTGTAACTACAAACCTTATCAGCATAATAGTTTCTGGATCTGAATAAAATTAGTATTTTTGCCATCAATGGTGTTAACAAAATAAATTTTTAACCATAATAGGAAGTGCAGATAATGTTCCACAATTACCTTTTAGAATAAATACATCATCATCATAATCATTTCAACCTGGAATCACCCACTACTGGGGCTCCCCTATCTTCTGCTATACTTTCTGGTTCCATGCATTCCTCATCCAAGTGTTTACCGAGACTATCTCACAGGTAGACAGCCTGCTCAAATGTTCAATCCATCATCATGGTTTAACATTAGCTGTACTCAAAGAACAATGAATAAATCTGCATAAATTGCACGTATTTACGATTCTTCCCCAACCAGGCCTTCCCCGATTGCTATAGCTTACTCCTTCTTTTTTTCTAGGATGGCAAGCCGTCGGAGTACCTCTTTCCCCCAGAGATATTGAAGCGCCTGAACTTCGACAAGAGCCCGGCGAAGTTCAAGCCTAAGATCAGCGCGTCAAATCCTGGCGAGGACTGGATGGTAGTGAGGCCTCTGCAGCGCTCCGACTTCGATAAAGGCTTCCTGCAGCTGCTTGGGCAGCTCACCAGCGTCGGCAATGTTACGAGGAAGCAGTTTGAGGGTAAGTGGCGATGATTACATATGTGTTCACGTAATTGCCCATAATATCAATTTAAACCTACATGGTGCAGTACTGGAGATGCATAGACCTCTCCCAAGCTGTAACACAACGCTCTATCTTCCGCCTTTTGCTTTCAGTCTCAGCCACCTTTTAAGGTAGTCGGTCATCTAACAATTCTAGCATAGCATTTAGGTCTCCACTCCCAAGCTTGTTGGCTCCATCCGTTACCTTTATGCCCACAACTCTTTAAGGCATAACATCTTTAACGTTAAAAATCATGTGACCTCGAAAACAAATAATAGGGCTACTTTGGTGGTTCAATCTATCTACTGTTATACCCAATTTAAAATCGTCATTATCCTGAAGCAATAAGTCAAGAATATTCCTCTCTACCTTAATTATTTCCGCCCCTGAAAATGTATACTAATTCTCATTTTTTTCAGACTACATAAAAATAGCATTGCTCCAATTTATCGTAATATGCATCAAAATATTATTGCACAGATTTACTGAGCGTGAACAATAATGTAACAAAAATGCGCAATTAGAGTTTGAAAAGTCGTTACCTAAACTCGTTTCAATACGCAACACTTCTTAAATGCCACCGAGTGTATACTTTTTACGAAACTAGCTTCGCACAGTGCCACATATCGGGTTCAAAACTATATCTAATGTAGCATATATTTTAAGTTAAGCATCTATAACAGCAGTAGAGCCGTGAAAACTGCGTTAAAATCCATGCAGTAGTTTTTGCGTGATGCGCGTACAAACATACAGACAGATAGACAGACAGACAAAAAAAATTAAAAACTGTTGTTTTGGCTTTTGTTGCTCTAATAAAGACCACTTATTTTTTTTTCAATATCTTCAATGTACAGACATCGGCCTGTTACAATTTTATTATATGAATTTATAGATTTTGGCAAAACTTTCTGAAAATGATCGGGAAACTAGCAGCCCAACTGATTTCCGAGGACCTAGTTACACATTACCATTACCTACTTATGAGAAGCAATATAAACCCCGTTCTCAAAACACTCTGTATCAGGTTATACCGATCAAAGTAAACGACATTGAAATTGAAAGTACGCTACGGCATACGAATTAAATTTTCAACGTTGTATTGCAAAGCTATCTTTTTTCAATCTTTATTATTCGTTACGTAACACAAACACGAAATGTATTGTAATAAAATTCGTTCTCAATGTCTTAGTAAACTGGTTACATTGATATGCGAATCTTATTGGCATTTTAGTATGCGACCTTGGCGAAACCGGCGCAATGATAATGACCTTTCTATATGCCTCGAGTTCCTGATTTTTATGTACAACGTTGACACTTTAAGCCAATATAACACCTCTATTTGGCGGATTAGGCTTATTTGTCTTGTTTCGTGTTGTTAAAGTTATTGAAAATTTATATTGTCGTTAAGGTCGTAAGTAACTTTATGGGTGCAGAGTATTGGAACAGGTGCAATTAAATACTTAAACAATATGGAAAGAACATTATGAGCAGACAAATATTGGAGTATAGTAGAAAATGCAGTTGTCTGTAGGGCAACTGAAAGACTATATGCTCGATTGTTATGAAACGACGATGATGCCTTACTACCTAATGCTCCTCTCGAATTAGGTTAGACAATCTAGCTAGGTCTACTAATTATTTATTATTCAGAGAAAACTGCACGCATGTAGAATTTTTTGCATTACCACTGATTTCAAGACACCTAAATATTATAAGCCACTTTTTTACCCGACTGCCAAGGAAGGGTTATGTTTATTTACACGTCATTCGGTTTACATCGAATTAGCCCCACACCCATAACGAATTCATTAGGAAAAGTCTGAAAAAACGTTTTACGCCGACCGCAAGAGTGTCGAAGTGGCATGGCAGAAGAGGAGTCTGAAAAAAATATCTTTTGTGGTTCTACTATCTAATTTATTTGTCAGACTAATGAGGCTATATTGTCCCACTGCAGAGCAAAGGCCTCCCTTCCCTTTTGCCAATTTTCGCGATTGGCCAATCCTTCAAGAACGAGTCCAGCTCATCCCGCCATCTCCTTCTCGACCTGCCACGTAGTCGTTTTCTGCCAGTTGGGATCCACTGTGTGTTTACTTTTGCCCATTGCGCCTCCGACATGCGACAGACGTGACCAGCCCAGCTCCACTTCAACTTAGCAGCTGTAAGGCCAGCATATAAAAGATTATTTGTGTTTTGTACTAAAAAGTTTGTTATCTTTTGATTGTTTCAGAGAGGTTCACCAAGATGAAGCAGTCGGGCGGATACTACGTCACAGTGATCGAAGACACGCGCATATCCAAGCTGATCGGCGCCGCCACGCTCACCATCGAACAGAAGTTCATACATAACTGCTCTTTGGTATGTTACAGTATGCTTTGTTCCCTATGCTTCAAGGTTTAAAGTTCTGTGCTTTTGTGTTGGGATAATCTAATCTATAGCCTTTCTCCGAGTCTTTTTCCAAAGTCCTCAAATCGGGTTTAAGTATTACTACTATTTTTATATATTACTATTTTGACTGACTCGTTGGTCTAGTGGTCGCAAGCGCGACTGCTGAGGATGAGGTCCTGGGTTGGATTCCCAGGTCGGGCAAAGTGTTATTGGGTTTTTCATCAGGAATTTGACAGGCGAAATGTGGTATACTGTTAGGCACATCTTTGCCTAACACTTCGGGGATTATCAGGTTATAGACGATAAAAGGAGGAGGTGCTCAAGTCGACGCAAATAGAAATCGAGATTTTACCGGTTCACACCAGATTCGGTTTCTGCCACACGTGACATAATGCCTAAACAAGTTATTGTAATGATATTGATTAAATTCATAGTAACAATTTGTTTTTGGTATCGTAACATTCGTAATCTATAAAATGTTCTTATTTGTTTCAGCGTGGACGTTTAGAAGATGTGGTTGTCAATGATACTTACAGAGGAAAGCAATTGGGGAAATTGTAAGTATTCTTCACTTACTTACAATGGGAAAGGTCAGCCAAAGCGGAAGATGGCGTGTTCATATCCCAATCTGACCAATGAGGTCACGTTATTTTCAAATATAAATTGACATTAAACGATTTTCAACCAATGACGATGTTGGGAACCAGCTATGCTAGCGCCATTAGTTTTATAGTTCCCTTTCCCAGTGAATTCTTAAAAAAATATTACTAGACGGATACAAGATGTTCTGGCGTTGGAACGAATAAAATGTCTGTATTGACAAAAAAAAAATGGCGCCGTTAGTGCCGATTTTGGCCACGCGCCGCCTGTTCAAAGATACATGTATAACAAAACAATACTACGATAGGTCACAGCCAGAGCGCTCAAAGGTTTGGCCCGTAGCTTACCGCTAGTGCGGCGTTGTACAGTCTAACTGAATAAACTATTTGACTACAGTAGAAGACACTACGTAGAGTGCCTTGTTCCTGAAGGGAAGCCAGCATGAATCGGCTTCTTAGATGCCTTCGGGCCTGCTAACTTTTCATTATATCGGCCTATAAAAGTTACCAAAGCGTAAGAGCTTCCCAATTCATCTCTTATGTTATTTCCAGGATCGTCGTAACGGTATCTCTACTCGCCCAAGAGTTGGGATGTTACAAAATGTCTTTGGACTGCAAAGATAAGCTGATCAAGTTCTACGAGACCCTGGGCTATAATCTCGAAGCCGGAAACTCTAACTCCATGAATATGCGGTATGTCACTACATATTTATAAATAAATCGTTAATTTATTCACAATGGTCGAAATTAGGTAGGTTTTTATTCGAGTTCAAGTCTCCAATGTTATGTCATGTGAAGAACGATTGAGATTAGAATATAAATGAGATAATACGACTATACTAGCAGGCGGGGTCATAATACGTGGGAACGGGACAATACGATACTAGAACTTTTAGAATACCATAAGGGACTTTTGTCTGCAGAAGCGACTTTTAATCGAAACCAGGACGAAAGTTTGGTCGCATATCCGGGCGTCCAACCAGTTATGTTCAAGATAGCAGCTGGTCATGCAACAAGTCGTAGTGGCCGCGTAGTGCGCGAGGTCCCTTGATATTTCCCGTCCTACTTGCACGTTTTATGACCGTCCCGTTCCGCCTCGTCTTGACGTTCAGAATAGAAAATATTTTTTAGGTTGGCTGCTTACTTTGAGGTCAATAATTTTAACTAAGCCTAATCTTTAAATAAACTTTTATAATTGGCAGGTTCGAGGCCCCCTCTTGACAATTAGCCGCTGGGACGTCCGACCTGCGCTCTAAACTGTAAGTACGCACAAGAAGCCGAGCAGACATCACGGCACTTCCAGCCAGCACCCATCATTCCATTTCTATGTACGGACTAATTACGTCACAGTCTTTGAAGACAGACATACATGGGTACAAGGATATTTTGGCGCTTGCACATTTCTGAAATTGTGAAAACACATGATGACAGGGTTAGTTCTGATTTTGGCCACGCGCAAAAAGATCCTTGTACAGTTATACTCCCGGTTTCTGAACGCCCTGCCGTGGCTAGTTGGAGGATATAACAATAGCCAAAATATGACAAGAGTTTTGAAAAAGGAACATCAGAAGTAGGCTTTCAGAAACTGGAGGTTAGACAATATTTATGTTTTGTATGCGGTTTTATTGCATCATCAAAATTCGGTGAACCAAGGTTGTGTATTGGTTGTCTTTTACTGTACTACTGTGGACTTTGTTTATATATTACTTCATTTGTGGGTGCGGCATTACAATTAATTTATCAATGCTTATTGACAAGAAAATGTCTTACAATATACCAACGCCGCGCTCGCAAATGATTGAGACCAGGTGGCCTACCATGACGTCATAAAGCAGGAGTAATTCCAGTGTGGGAAAGAGATGGCGCTAGACGATCCGTATAGCTCTGTCTCTTTCCTACACTGGGATTACTTCTGCTAAAGACGTCATAGTAAACCCCTGTTGTTTGAAAGCCAAATCTTGGAGTTAACTCTTTCTACAAATCTCATCTCAGTGTAACTAAGTTGTTGTTGACGAGCCAATCACAATAACTAATATAAAATAACAGTTTACACGGCGACACGTCAAGCTATACAGTTCCAGTATAACATGTCCTCGCTTTGTATAGATTTCCTGTGCAATGATAGATCCGCATAAACTGGTTTTGTATAGCTTGATTGGTTGTTGTCCGTACATTTTATAACATACTAAATGAGGCTCTTAGAAAACCGAAGTGGATCGTTAAATGTTATGTTGCCATTGTTTTTATATTTTTAATGTTGTTGACGTGTTGTTTGCACTTTAATTTAGTTCTCATTTGCATCACGCTTTCTGATCACAAAAGGCTTCACTCAGACCAAAGAGGAATTAGCAGATTATTTATAAAATTGAATAACAACTCTAATTAGTGTCTTGAAAGTCCAAAATTATACAAACGGTAACACAGATGACAAACGGCCTGTCGTACCGCTGGTTGACTAGTTTAAATTTTAAGAACCTGAAAACAGAGTTTATTATTCAATGCCACTGGCCTGTGTCGACAGTCACGGCCTCTATTGAGTCAAAGCAGATGGAGGTGGACATATACTGCAGTGCAGGGATGTTATGGAGCTCCGTAACCGTAACCGAAACTATCGGATATCCGAAATAAAAATATATCCGTTACCGTATCCGTTTCCCAAGTTTCGACAGGTATTTGTTTCGCGCGCCACGTGAATCTTGCAGTTTGTTTGTTATTTCTAGTCATAACATAACCTCTTTCATAACTAGTTAGGTTTTACTTCAATCTAATATCCGTAACCGACACTATCCGAAACTAACGGATAATCCGAAATAATTACATATCCGTAACGGTATCCGTAACCGATAAAATTTTATTCCTATATCCATATCCGTATCCAGATCCGAAATATCATATCCATAACTTCTCTGCTGCTGTAGTGCCAGGCTTGACGAACACTGCACTCCCATACTATGGGTGTGCTATTTGGGCTGCAGTATTAGGCCGGCGTGCCACTAATTAATGTTTTTTGGTCTATGTGAAGCCTAATGGATCTTGTTGTGGTTTCTGTTTGGTCGTTCGTGTGATTACGGTCGCAGGGTCAGTTCTTCTATCCATCAAAGGGTGAGATCACCTGGTGTTCTCTCCATTTGATGGGGTGACCAATTGATTATGGATATCCTAGCACATAATGTTTAGACGTAGTTTTATCATCAAAGCGCGCATGTAAAAATATTTTATGTTTATATTTGGAGTAGCTTTCATGCTTTGAATTGTTTTGCTTTTTATTAGTATTTATAGACAAGCTAAAATACTAACGTTTGTTTTAATTGTGTTGCCAATTTGTTGTTACACTAGATTATGCTTAATTTAGTTTTTAAACCTAGTCAGTTGTGCTAATAGTGTCATTATGACTGGCTAAGTTTTCCAATGTACTTAAAATATGTATATAAGAGATTATATTTGTAACTAACATTTTGTGTTAAAATTTTGCATCATTAAACCATTATTGCTTTATGTTTTAGTTTTATTTGAAAGCTCCAAGTTTTATTTTAGTAGGATTATAATAAAAACAAAAGTGGCCATTTTACATGTTTTATTTACAGAAGTGTAAATTTAGCAGATATAATAAGAATTTCGTTTACCACATACAATACGATGTCAATTCGTAATTTGATCTCAATACGTTTCAAATCTCTATTAATAACCAGTAAAATAAAGCTGGTCTACAATCCGTCCCTAAAGCTCAACATTTTCGGTAATATTCCCAATCTATTACACTATTTTTCTCATATAATATTCATTTTTAAAAGTAATAAGTAGAAGCGTTCCGTGAATCGAGATATCTGCTTACATCAAATTATTCTGAAGGACGAGAAGAATGTATGTATTGTTTTCGTTAAATTTAGGTCATCACAAGTGAAATAATAAACATTTAACTTGTGATGAACTAAATGTACAGAAAAAACTTCGAAATAGAGTTTTCAGGCTAGTTTAGGTAGAAATAATAATGTTTGTGCAAATTGTTTACTAACATTGTTAAAGATTTGTGTACAACGCCAAATTAGTTAGCTAGCAAAACTCCGCAGTTATGAAAAGTATCGATATCAAATGAAGTTTAAACAAAAACCGCTTTCAAAACCCACACCATAAGTAATTTAAGCCTATAATCCCCTAAGGTCAGAGGTGTACCTAATAGTACACCAATATTTCGCCAACTCGCGATAATGGCTAAGATTTTTTTCTTATTTTGTCTTCCGTCGATATTGATACCCATAACTGCGGAGTTTTACTAGCAACTTAATCTGACCCCTTATATTTCTATGGAAATTCTTATTTTGTCTTCCGTCGATATTGATACCCATAACTGCGGAGTTTTACTAGCAACTTAATCTGACCCCTTATATTTCTATGGAAATTCTTATTTTGTCTTCCGTCGATATCGATACCCATAACATCTGCGGAGTTTTACTAGCAACTTAATCTGACCCCTTATATTTCTATGGAAATTATTAATCATGCGGGATTGGTATGCCATCATGTGCCTAGGCACCTTTTCCCAACCATGTTGGGGTCGGCCAGTCTAAACCGATGCAGCTGAATACCATATTTTACATGGAGCGACTGTCTATCTGTCCTCCACAACCCAGTTAGTACTGGGTAATACGATACCGCTTGGTAAGACTGATTGTTAGACCCAAAAGGGCCACTGACTACCTGTAACGACTCAAAGATCCACAGATGACAGTCGGGACCAAAGGCTTAACGTGCTTTCCGGGTACGGAGGAAACTCGGTATGTAATGGGCGGTCACCCATCCACGGACCAACCTAGGCTTAACCTAAAGATCGACCCGAGCGGCTATTATTATTTAGCCACGGTATGTAAGGGATATTTAAAAAGATAGTGTGAAATTCGGTGAAAGACTTGATTGTATTACACTTGACAAAATACAATAAATAAGTACAATTTAGAATGCGAAATACAATACATAAAAATCATAGACCGGTTCAGTCTGATACTTCATAATATTATATACATAATATTTATAATATACTTCTATACATATAAAATAGCGTCTATCCATACGAGCGGTGTCAGGATTGTCGTATACTTGAAATTGTAAGGAGTCGTGTGAGTATTCTGTAGCATTGTATTTTATGCTCAGTTTACACTATTCAAACTATTTCCAACGGAGATGAGAGTGATGAATGTACTGTGTCTATTTATATAGGTTAACTGGTAATTAGTGACCGATACTTAAACACGTGATTGTACTCATGATAACAAACAACATTTTTTTTTTACACTCATTCACTTTAATCACAATGACACAACAGCCGTATGAAATTAGCGAGCGCGCGCCTTTGACCTATCAGCTGTTATAACCGCGTGACGCCGTGGTCTCATTACTATGGTACCGTGCTACAGTGGGTAGGCAGAGCACCCGCGCGGCTCGCAAGCCCGCTCGGTAATCGGCGCCCGCGCCACAGGCCGAATGAATTGAATGAGTACAAAAAAAAAAGTTTCTTTGGGAAAGTTGTTTGTCATCATGAGTACAATCACGTGTTTAAGTATCGGTCACTAATTACCAGTCACCCTATATACCTACTCACGTTATTTATTTACTATTAAGTGCCTTTACACACGCTCTGAATACCGGGTAATATGGTTTGGTATTTACATGAGTAAGGATGCAAGCTTTCACATGTCCCGGCTACCAGCGCAATTTAAGCAGTTTCTTCGGGGAACCATCAGCCGTACTGTGTGAAAGGCACTTAACGTAACTACCAGTAGCGAAGAGTCAATTTTTATAAGAGGTAAACCAGAGTATATATCTTTAATGTGATTATATTATTTGTCTATAGAATACTGACTGTGCCATTTTTCAAAGGGAAGCCGGTATGAATCGAGTTCTATAGAGCCTTCGCCACTGATAACTACCAATTTCAAGTACTAGGTTAACCAATAAAAACGCACACTCACCATACAAGCACTTACATCAAATTGACACCCTCATTTGCCGATTGCACAAATCCCATACCACAGGAGAAAAAGCATTTTTATATCATCTGTACATTTATTTGAATATCATACGCATAGTTATAAGCTAGAGGAAAACATGGCAATCGATTATGTATCATCGACTTTTTTATAGTGACGTGTATATCGATAACGTATGAATGAGTTATCGATTTAATCACGTGACTATATAAAAGTTGTAAAATTCAATATCATATCTCGATATAATTCAAAAATCACCATTTCAGGTCAAAAATCTCCGTTCAGCGTTACGAATGTCTCGCTGCGAACAATTTGAAAATATTACTTTATGCCTTATTGGCGTCTAGTCTCACTTGAGCGCTCTATATTTGGTGCATATCAATTTACAATACTTGTTCCCTAATGTCGACCAATCAGAACACTATGATGACGTCACTCACAATCGATACAATGGAATTACTTTTGTCTTTTTTTATTTAAGGCTTTGCCCTCCTAGCGATCTACGGGCGGTGATATATCTGTTATTTTTATATCAGTATTGAATTTCATGAATAAAATAGAATATTAGTTTAAACTTCGTTAGCGTGTGCGTAGAGTGAAGTAGATACCAGTAGCGAAGTGTCAATATTTGTAAGAGGTAAGCCGGAGTACATAATCTTTAATGTGATTATATTATTTGCGTATAGAATACTGATTGTGCCATTTTTCAAAGGGAAGCCGGTAGGAATCGAGTTGTGTGAAACCTTCGCCACTGGTAGATACGGTAAATCGTCGTAAGCCAGATAAAAATCGCAGGGATTGTTCGATATACTTGACAAAACAAATATGAATACCCATTTATTTTGAATAGTTTAATGTTTGTGATAAGGAGGCGTATATATTACATCTCAATCGTCAAAGTAGTCCTTTGTAACATTATAAAAACAGTCGCCAAACTCTTGATTCACAGTTCATGGATAAATGTAGTACAATAATAAAAAACGGTATTTTATCAGAAATCTGTAAAGCCTATCACTATAATTATAGCTTTCATAATATTCTGTAATCTGTAAGATATGTGAATAATATAATTTGAATGTATGTAAAGTTTTTACTATTACTGTAATCAAAAATAAATAACGTAAAACTTATTCTAAACAAATGCATTTTAAACAAAAATTCTTTTTTTTTTTTTAATTTTGCTATAGTAAAATAATATCTATAGACGAATTGTCAGAAGGAGGTTGCATAAGTTTAGCCGATTTATCTTTACGTCAAAATTTTCTTTTCGAGCATTTTTTATCATTTGATGATAAAATACATTAATAACGTTGAAGTTTAAAAATCATCTTTGTTATAAATATACCAAGAATCGAGATTTATTTATGGTCGGAATGTTTGGAGTAGAGAAGGCTTCTGTTGAGCCAAAGCGAAGCCTGCATATCAGGCCGTCATTTTTATAAAACTTTTACTTATGCACTTATGGTACTGGCAAGATTTAGCCCCAAGATTCTTGATACTTTTAAAGGACTATTCTTTGCCTCCAAACCTCTTGACAATTTTTATACTTTTGTGTAGCCATCCCTATTCCAAGACATAGCCCCACAAAAATAAAGACGAGGCTAATAGAACGCCTTTAGCGTCACTGGTTTAGAGTCTATAATAACGCCAGCTCCCCAGCTAAACACTTAATAAGACGACGTTCAAAAGTATTTTTGAAAAAAGTCCCAATTTCAAAATATTATTTGGAATATCGTTCACCGTGTAGTCTTGTGTCCGTCGCTTGCGCAGGTGTATTAAAATGGCGGCGGCGCTGTGGTGATCTTAGTGCCCAGCTTCATGGGTCCCTGGCCCCGAGCCGAACGACGAGCCTCCATCTCTCTCTGCCTCTGTAGCTTTCTTTCCTCTCTCTTTCTTCGCATCTCATCCATTTTTGAGGCGTTGTTTTCTGTAAAACAAATATACTTTCAGAAAAATCGTTTCATGTATCATTTTCGTGTTACATACTTATACATATTTGTGATGGGTTTTCTTAGGACAAAACAAAAATAAATAGGAATGCGGCTGAGTTTTTGCAAGTACAATTTGTCTTCAAAAGCAGTAAAAAGCTGTGAAAAACGAACTATATTATTGACAAAAAAAAAAATGCAGCCTCGATGCAAGACTAATATCAACTGAAGCTCAATGAGATCAATTTAAATACCAATATTCAGCAACTCTGCTTAGGCTATTTTGAGTAGACACCGTGACCCCCTGACTACTTGCTACTTGACCCGCGTCCTGCCTAGGAAAAGGAGTAAGACTGGAATCCGAATTATAGCAAGAACAAGAAGACTTCATGCGGTGTCGAATAGCCGGTTAGCACGGTTGGGAGTGCAGCTGAATGCCCACGGTTCTTTGAACGGACGTTCATAAGTATTAGCTCTTTTGTGCTTTTATTTAAATGTTCTTACCTAAGCAACGTGATTTGGAACTTACTACCATCAACATTCAAAGTAATTGTATGGAGTAGTGCCCATTCGAATGGCTTGGTATGACACGGGTGGACGTACCAACTACTACTACAAAAACATACTAATTTAAAATCGCGTTAGTGTCACGTTGCTAAGGCGGGAACAGCGCCGTAAAATTGCAGTGACGGATATAAGTATCAAAAACATAAAGAATAAATTTAGGATCGATTGCGTCCTATTTAGACAGTAACGAGGTTACTGTCTGTCTGTATGTAAATTGTCAGTAGGACGCTGTTGGGAAACATAGTCTGTGTAGTGTATAGATTGTATTCAAAAACCAAAATGGCGGTGCTAATTCTACACAGATTGTAACAAGACCCTTAACAAATCCGTCAACCAAGCATTATGTACATTAAATTAAGTAACTTTACGCAAAAAATATTGCTGGGAAACGACTTTTTTTGGGGTGAACAATCACGTTTTACGGTAGGACTCTAACGTACTCAAAACACTGTGCTGGTGGATGGATTGAAAAGTACGGGGGGTGTGGGGGTGTTTAAAGTCAAAATCTAACATTAAAAACATGTACTTATTTAAATAAAAACTTTTGAAAAACTTGGAACTTTGGCCCCCAATATCTCCGTAACTAGAAGGTTCCCAGGTATGGTCTAGAACAAAAAAATGATCGCAATGACGGGGAGAACAAGTGCCTTTCGGCTTCGTTAAGGGTCTTGTTACACCCTTTATGTAGCACATGGTGTCCTACAGTTTCCTGCTATAGTAGAGTAAAATAAAAATTACCGTCAACATTCTCCTCGATTGGTTCGAACTCGCTGTCCTCCCAGCCGCCGAGAGAATCGTTGCTGTTCTGATGCGCGGTCAGAGCTGTAGGCCTGTGCTCTAAGCGTCCGCCGCGCACGTACGTCGCATTCGCGCTGTTGAACACCGGGTCCGTCCATTGCGAGTTGTTCCATGTTTCCGATGGACTTGCTAGCTCGGATTCTGCTAGCTGTGTAGAGAATATTGGTTTATATTTATTATGCAGTGGAAAAGGATTATTATGACGGCGACTGGCTGGTCGATAACTTTATACTACATTTAGTATGCGTGGTGTCGATTCATGTCGTGTAAAATAAAACGTGGAGCATAACGTCTTTTTCGCTTCTGTTGCATAAAGATGACGCGTCGTGTTCACTCACAAATAACTGTATCCCAGTCATCTTAACAATGGGCAGAGTGCGCGGGCGTCGCTTGCGCACTGCCGCTGCTAGGGGGCGACTTAGATTGAAGACGAGTAATGTCATCAGTACTCACGGGTTGTTCCTGCAACTCTCCCCACTCCTCGTTGTCCCACTCGTCCTCGCACAGAGCGGCGAGCGCGGGTGTCGCTTGCGCACTGCCGCTGCTAGGGGGCGACTTCACGCTCGCGCCGGTACCTAGGATTAATACATACCTTTATTAAAATTACATTGAGGAGATTTTAACTTATTATTCTTTAAAACTTGCCACAAATAGCTGGGGAAAGGCAGAATACGCGTAGCCTAGCCTTCTCCCAGGGTCGGCTTCCAGTCTAACCGGATTCAGCTGAATACCAGTATTTTATAGGGAGCGACTGCCTATCTGAGTCTATTCTTAAAATTTACCATATATTCTAAAAAAAGCAAAACACCACATCTGCACAACTACACGAATTATAAAACGAATACACGTAATCGCAATTGAATACTTTTATGAGCTTGGTTGGAATTTAATTTAAAATTGCTTATAGTTGCCTGTATTTAGGGTTGCCATACATCCGGAATGTTTCCGACAAGTCCGGAATTTTAGCTCAGTGTCCGGAGAGCGGAGGGGATTGTAAAACGACCGGGATTTTCAGAAATTGGAATCAATATTATCACTTGTATATGTAGAACTACTAATGTGTTAAAAACCCATGTCCGATTCGAAAGGGGTATATATGTAGGTATACCAATGACATTGCCAAATAAAATATTCACGAAAGTAAAAATATTAATGAATTTTAAAATGCGTGATTCTTGTCCCAAATTACCACCGTTTCCTTAAATTCAAACAAACTTTTAAAACAAGCCAACACCTTCTTTGACATAAGTATGTTCGATCGTCAATTGTTTTTTTCATGACGTTACTACCCGAGAAGCAACCGCTCGCGCCCGTGTGTTGCCATATACGTTTCCTCCATTTTAGTACATTTCATTTAATTTTCATCCGGGTATTTTTGTTTACTTGTACTCCAAAAAGGATTACATAAATAGAATCTAATCTCGATACCTAATAATAACGGAGGGTTTTTTTTAACATATTGTATACAGGTTGTAAGGGATTTAATTCTGTATGCCTTTCTTCAAATGTCCGGAATTTCCTCACATTTTTATAGGTCTGGCAACCCTACCTCTCCTGAGATTAATTAAAAACTACAAAACCTCATTAGTGCGAATATAGGCATACTAAGAAACTATATTTTTTAATGGCAATTAACACTAATTTATTTATTGTTTACAGGTTGCCATCTCAATATCAAGAAACTGAGTGATAATTATTATTACGTAAGATTCATATAATGAAGCATACTGCGACAAACTTTGTGTGTGTAAAACAAGTATTTTATGGTTACCAGTATTAATCTAGTATTTCTATTATTTGTAAACATTCTTTTTATAGATTTCTAGTCTACAAAATAACTTTTATCTTGAGGAATATTCAAATTGTAACACTTGTGTAGAGTTGTGTTGTATCGCTCCTATTTTTATCTGAGATTAATAAAACAGAAAATATCGGATGAAATGTGATGTATTTTTTGCTCCCATTATGCCCAGTGAAACGTAACATGAAATGTAACACACGTTGTAACAAACTTGCCTAGTTGTTGTGCTACACGTCATGTTGCATTGCAAAAGTCTGGATGGTACATTTTTGTTACATTTTATATTGCGTTTTACCAATCTGTACCCTGGATTATACGTTAATCATCTTCCTGACCTTGTCCAATGTTACTTGTGGTCGGCGCAACACGTGTTTTTCTTCCATTCTCCCCTGTCATTCGTCACACTATCATTTACTCCTTTTTCTTTTATATCATTTCTCACACAATCCATCCATCTTTTCTTTGGTATTCCTCTTATAGATCCGTCAACATTTATATTCACTATTACTCTTTTAGGCACATGCGATTCATCCCTCCTCATCACATGCCCATACCAAGACAGTCGATTACCTTTCAACTTTTCTGTTATAGGCAAAACTGTCGAACTTCCTCTAATATACTCATTCTTCCATTCGCCCCTGTCAACCGTCACGAAATCATTTACCAACCATCTTTTCTTTGGTCTTCCACTCCCTCTCGATCCATTAACATTTTTATACTCACACCAACAATATACTCATCACTCTTTTAGTCACATGCGATTCATCCCTCCTCGTCACATGCCCATACCGAGATAGTCGATTCTCTTTCAACTATTCTGTAAGTTTCAAACTTCCTCTAATATACTCATTCGGCATTCCTTACTTTATCCATTCTTATCACACTTCATTCTTCAACCTGCATTACACGTTATGTGTTCAAAACTAATAAAAACTTTTCATCAGTTTCGACGATGGCCGTTTTAAAAAGAAGTCTACATTGTACAGTACATACCCGCGCTGGAGTCGATTTCGCCCCAAGCTGCCATGTCCCAATGGTCGGGGTCGTAGTCGGAAGCGGACTCGCTGTGTTCCAGTGACGTCATCGATGTGACTGATGACGTCGTCGTTGACATACTGCTTGACGATGGTTGCTCTACAAGAGAAGAGAATATTATAAATCTTTCCTGGTGAAATAAAATAGATCGAGGAATTTAAACATTAGTTTTCGACGTGTGCTCTTCTTACTTTGCATACTGCTTGCATAGGCACGCAGACATAATATATCAAGCCTGTAATCCCCTAAGGGATAGGTAGAGATGTACTTAATAATACACCCACATTTCGCCGGTTATGTTTTAAGTCCCATGTAATTGGAGGGCGAACCTATTGCCATCAACCGGGCACAAATCCAAACTCAAGTGACTGCTACTGAGAAATTCCTGATGGAAAAAACCCAATGACACTTTACCCGACCCGGGAATCGAACCCAGGACCTCATATCCAGCAGTCGCGCTTGCGACCACTCGATCAACGAGGCAGACATTTATAAACATCAAAAAAAGATTTCTGCTTTTTACGACCTCTCGATATACAATATCGAGCACTTATGTATGTATTGCACTTATGCTTTGATAGGTTATTATGACACACGATAAGAATGGTAAAATTTTACATCCATAGACTGAGTTTGGACTCAGATTGTTGAATCAGAACTTACCAAGGGAGCCAGGTTTAGAGAGCACAGACTTGGTGTGCGACACGCGTGCGGTGTCGGAGTGCGAGCGGTAGAACTTGGCGGTCACCGCGGTCACCGCCCAGCCGGCCCACGTCGCAGCCGCGTTGCTGAGGGACGGCGTCGCCGTGTGTACGTCCGCCTCTGTGTACAATCAAATAGAAGGAGTAGAAAAAAATAATAATAATAGGCGGTTGGATCAAGGGCCTGTTTCAGAAGGCAGTACTCCTCGATACGGCTCGCATTGTGAGGAGGTTCCTATCTGTGGAGCCCCCCACCGGTAGCTTGGACCCTGCTCCCGACACCGACGGACTATTTTTTGTTTTTATATGTTTTTTTTAAACAAATATTTAAAAATGTTAAAAATATGTATGAAAAATTAATAAAGGAGATAATAATAAAAAAAAAAACAATAAATAAGCATTTCTCGTGGATAATCCAAGACGTAGTTTAACGAAAAACATCTAACCCACTCATAAATGTATGTGGTAATCCCACCCATCATCAATACTTTGAGGAAATACCTACAACCGCATTGATAGTAAAGTGGCATCTCAATGGTGCAGATAAGACCATACTATCAATTCAGTTTCGTGTGCACCATTTTCAAGGGTTCAGATGAGACCATACTATTAATGCAGTTTCACTTGCACCATTAATGGTGCAAACGAAACTAATTAGTCTCCTCTGCACCATTGATGGTGCAGGTCAATGATGCAGACGGTACAACGGGGAATGGTTTTCGTTAAACTAAGTCCAAAAGAACAAAGTATCTTACCCATCCCTTCTTTCAAACTGGGGTCTTCGGATACCTTCTCTAATTTACCGAGGAAACCTTTTATAGTTCTAAAAGCTGCATCACGGACCTGTGGACAACAGTTTTACATTGATTAATCCTTTGTCATATTTATTAACCATTTTATTATAATCTGTAGGAGAAATCTGAAGGCTATCCCTCATAGTACGCACGACAACCAATCAAGCTATGCAGAACCAAAATAAACTGATCTCTCATTGTACGGGAAGCTCATACAAAGCGAGGTCACGTTATCCTGGATATGTATAGCCTGATGTGTCGCTGTGTGTACAGTAATAAAATAATAATAATTTCAATGCGAGCGATAATTTCAATTTACAGTATTATTTAAGTTTCAAATAAAGGAAAATTGGAATCTTTTTAATCTCGCTTTCTTGTTATTGCGCAATTTAATTAAAAATTTACGTATATACTACATACATGCATAAACTTATCCCTTCCCCATGGGTGTAGGCAGAAACCACAGAACGCCACCTGCTACATACTCTTTTTGCCTCACTAATATAATAAAAGCGAAAGTTTGTGTGTATGTTTGTTACTCCTTCACGCTCAAAAGGCTTAACGGATTTGGATGAAATTTTGTATCGCTATATTCTGGTAGCTAGCTAGTAGATAGCTTATATTCTGGATTAACCCATAGGCTACTTTTGATCCCGGAAATAGTAGGTAGGTAGATAGGTAGGTAGGTATGTAGGTAGGTAGTACGTAGGTAGGTAGTAAAAACACAAGGAGTAGGTTGAAAAAGCTGCATTGCAAAACAATCATGCCGAGTACAGTTTATTATGATATACGACAAAAATTAAAAAATAAAGTTAACTTACTTGCTTCTCCGGATCATTAGTGAGGGGACATAACGCGGGCAGCACTCTATTGGCGACTTCTGCTAACAAGAAATACTGTTGCGTGGCAGCTAGGGCCAACACCCCGGCTTGTCTCGCGGGCGGGAAGTTGTCCCGGGTGGAACGAACGAACGCTGATACTAGCACCTTCTGTCGGATTTGAGGGTGCAAGTGCTGGGCTATCTTCCCTAGGCAGACTGTTGTGTTCGTCCTGAGAAGTAAATTCCTGTTTTAGTTAGGTGTTGATCATTAGAAAGTACAGGACAAAACATTAAAACGAAATTAAATAAAAAGAAAAGAACAAAAAAAAACAGCCAAAAAAAAAGATAGAAAATGATAAATGAATGAACAACAAAAAAAATGTCAGTATGAAACAGCTGTTTAAAAAAAAAAAACCGATGAAAGATCTCAGTGGATTGTGGTAACCGTTTGTGTCAATGTCTTTTCCGCCCAGTATTAGACATACATTTAACTAAATTGCTCTCTCTGTACGAGGCCAAAAGGCCCCTATCTCTTCATTGAAAGGATAATCCATTCTGTTAACTAAAATTAAGAATACTTTAAATACGGGAAATCTCATTTACGGAATGTGACCAGCACGACATTTTTTAAATCCTTGTGAAACTTTTTCCGTTAAAATTCGCACCACACAACACACCTTGCCTAGACGGGAGCCTTTATACCACACAAAGGCTCTCGTCTAAGCAAGGTGTGTTGGCGGCAAATGGATTTATAAGTAGGTGTACAGGTCGTATGGCGTCATTGTGGGTGGATGACACCATTTTAGATATACCCTATCGTGGTTCGAACCTGGACCTGATTCAGACGACCTATACAAACGGTCGAGCTACGTAACGTATGTATTAGTACATACGTTACGTAGCTCGACGTATGCGTAAATTTTACATAAGGTCTAACTATTCATACACGAAATATTTTCAGGGAATTATCTAACGGCTATAACGAAGCCATTTCAAGGGATTTTTTTTTTTTATCTGAGTATATTTTTATAAAAAATAAATAATTTAAAATTACTTGACCCACAAAATTAATACTAGCTCCTTATTTTTGAATATCCATTACGCTTGTTTACTACGTCGTATTTATCTACTGTCATTGTTAGAATATGGGAGTAAAGGTTTTATGCAAAATGTCTCAAAGAAATTTAAAATTATAATAATTTCGTAAAACAAAAACTCTCGGATAATTTTGTTTTTCTATCTCTTTGGCGACTTTACGACTTATAGAAGTTACTCTTAAAATATTTCGTATATAAAAAGATAGACCTTATAGATCTGGGCCTAAATGTCTCTGCACTGAACCTATATTAATAAATCTCACTAACCGTATACCACCCTGGTCATCCTTAGCCTGCAGTCTTGCAAAGTGTCGTAGGACCTCCACATTCAGGTTGTTGTAGTTCAGTTTAGACGAGAGGTGCACTATCGACTTGACTGTCTGCTCTCTGATGATGGGGTTGGTGTCCAGGAACCCGTGCACCACTTGAGGGAATATCTGGTCATTTACCTGCAATTTTAAGTTGTATGAGAAACATATTTTTATTTAAGTGATAATTGTTTGTTGCACTTTCTTATAATAATATTATCATATCATAACTATCTTCTTTATCTGTGGTTAGTGTCTAAGAATAGCTATAGGCTGAAGCGATACTAGGTCATTGACATCCATCCATTGCCAGCCATAAAATGCCTTAGATTCATAGAGGATGATGATGAAGATTAATTACAAAACTATGTAGATGATTAACAAAAATTCTGTCATTGTTAACATCAATTTCTGAAAGAATTTTAACCTTTTGACATAGTCACATATACATGACAAGAAAGCGCGTGCCCTGTACGCCAAACGACACAAATATGTGACAAAATGGTATGTGAAATTGTGGCTTGGCGTGGAGGGCACGCGCGTGCGTTTATGCTCTTGCGTTCAAAAGGTTAAAGAAATATACGGGCGCCGTTATAAAACGGCGCCCGGCGCATATTATAAAATATCCAACACTAGAATTCTTGTTGCGTAAAAATGTCGGAATTTCGTACACATCCGTATTAGATATGGCGCGAGTGCGCGACCAACGCGTTTGTTTACCAAATTGGACCGATAAACCACAACAAAACGAGAATTACAAACCAACTTGACACACAAGTATGTTAAAATAAGTTTTTCACTGGGAATTTTGAAAGAAAAAGACACTACTTTTTGCTACTTGTTTCTCCACTAAGCAATGAGCATATAATGAATTAATGGGGCAATAGACTTCAGCTCAGTTGAATCAGTTGTTGAATCAAAGCAACTGAATAATTGAATGGATTCTTGGCGTTTTTTACTAAACCTTTAGTTGATGTCAAGGATTACTTAACCAATCTATACTAATATTATAAAGAGGTAATATTTGTTTGTAAGTTTGTATGTAAGGGGTAATCTCCGGAACTAATCATCCAATTCTAAAACGTTCTTTCACTGGCAGAAAGCTACATTATTTGTGGGTGCTATAGGCTATATGTTATATTTATATCATGCATATTAGCCGAGCTATCACAATGTTTTGCGGACGAAGTGTAGTCTAGTATTACAAATTTAGATATACATACAGTTGAATTCTGCAAATGCATAATGAATTGGTCTAGTTGTTGCAGCAGCCGCGATCGCGTCGTCCTGTCATTTGAAGCAAATAGTTTTATCACGCACGGCACTATTTGTTTTTGATAGTCGGCGTCATCTAGGAGTTTGCCCAGCTGAAACAAGAACAAACAAGTTAGATCAAATTACTCAGAAATTCATCACCATAGTGCCTAGCTTTTTCCCCAAGTATATTAGGGTTGGCTTCCACTGGAGTTCCACTAACCAGATGCAGCTTTACCCGTATTTTACATGGAGCGACTACCTATCTGACCTCCACAATCCAGTTAGTACTGGATTATAAAATACCCCTAGACTGGTTTTCAGACTTTCGGACCACGACTTTACGACTTTCATAGACCTATAAATGACAGCAGTTTCCCGAAGCATGGAGGAAACTCTGTATATAATACATGGACCAACCTTGGCAAGCGTGGCTTAATCTTGAAAATCGACCCATCATCATCATCATTTCAGCCGAAAAGTCCACTGCTGGACATAGGCCTCCCCCAGGGGGGTTTTGCCATAATCGCCACGCTTGGCAGGCGGGTTGGCGATCGCAGTATGGTTGTAGTAGAATCAGAGAACGCTGCTGCCCATTCTCTGGTAAGTCCCTTAGTCGCCTCTTACGACACCCACGGGAAGATATGGGATGGTGCTATTCTTTACGTCCGGACACCATACAGAACAAATAAAATCGACCCATGCAGCTGTTATTATTTAGCCAGTAGCTCCTCTAAATTAGTTAGATATTGATAGGGAATTAGTTAGATATTGATAGGGAATTAGTTAGATATTGATAGGGAATTATTACGTAAGGACATACAAACTGTCATGTACACACAGTTTCTTCTCCAGTATTATTTATTCAACTGTCTCATAATTTAAAAAAAAAATCATGAAAGTCATATATTATGAGAGGATGCTTTATGATCTTGATAAAACACTGCATTAATTGTAAATACTACATTCAAGCAGTTCACTTCACTAAGTGGTCCCAATCTTTATTGATCAGTGTCCTACTTTCTAAGATGTCATAAATTAGAACAGTAGACGTTTTATTATTATTACCTTGAACATGGGCGCCAAAACGAATGACCCAGCGTCTCCATAATGGAATGCAGTCAACAGCTGGGGCAAAATCTTGTGAATGCAAACAGATTCCGGGAAGCTGTCCAGGTAAGAACTGAGCGTGGAGAAGAACTTGCTTTTCTCCACTTTGTCCTTGATTTGTATCTCTTCAAGAAACAGCATAGAATCTATCAGATCATTTTTAAAGTAGCCGCCTAGTTTTCTACACCTGAAAGTTTGAATTAAATGTTTAGGGTCTGTTGCAGCGACCAGTACTATTTGGCACTATCTTTTTTAAAATCCGGTATACTGTTCCACTTCTGGCAAAAGCCAAGGGCATAACAATAAAAATATTTCTAGTTTTTTTTCTTTTTCTTTAAGGAAATATTAAAAAATGTTAAATATGTGTGTAAAATATAAATAAAGGAAATAATAATACACACTCGTCATGCTGCTTGGCAGACGCCCTAGTGTTCTTAGTTTGCTGTTTCAAAGTAAACCAATTAAGCAAACATTGCGTTGCAACTAATTTTTATTCATCTTTTTTTTCATTGCCATGTGTTGGGGAAAGGCCACCCCAACTTCTTGGTGTAGTAATTTTTCCTGTTCTTTATCATACCAATCCAATTCTGTGTTTTAATTTCTTACCTAGTAATGATATCAGCAGGATTGGGTCTAGATGCAGGGTTAGCACTGACCAGTTCACAATATAACGTACATAGCTGCTTTGGTATGTTGTCAGTTGTCTTTAGTGCTGGCTGGTTCTTTAGCGGACCGTCATATGCCTCCCATATTAGGCATCCTAAGCCCCACATGTCTGAGGAGCTGTTTGAAAAACATTTATTCCATTAGTGATGTGAGTCATTACAGACATTGCATTGTACAGATATTATTAGATCATAGATAAGATTGTAAAACATTTAATTGTGAATGACTCATACTCATAAGTTGATTTTGTTAACAATAGAAAATATTCAACCAAGACACAACATCCTGTGGTTAAACTTAACAAGTCAATTAAGAATTCAAATTGTAAATTAATATTGTAGTCTGTGTGTTAATCAAATATTTTGTTCACCAACAAGTCATTTGAACAGATAACAACTTTTATACTAACCATTTTGTAACTGTTTTCAATTTAGCAGGATCCTTCTTCTCAGGAGGATCATATATTTCAAGTGCTGGCAATATTTTGATAGGTATAGGGTTGGCTGTATCTGTCCCTTGGGTTGTCAGAAACTCAAAGCCGCCAAGTTTCCATTCTCCCGCTAAAGTGACAAACACGGAGTACAGGCACACATTGTTGTGCCTCATGTTGCCATCATTATTTAAAAATGATAATGCTCTCTGTAACATGAAGAATGCCATTAATGCTGGTAAAATGGTCCATACATTGTCAGTGGCCAATTATAGCCCAGCACTAATTTATTACCATTACTTTTTATTGATGATGCAATAAGATAATTAAGCATGAAGGTTCATTAACTTTTAACGGTTTGTTATAAACTTTGGTATGGCTACTTACAGTGATTTGAAATATGCCCCATGAAAGAAATAACTCCTTCTGTGGACCTTCAAGTTTAAGTTCCTCTAAGTGCGTGGCTAAAGGTTCTACATACTCAGTAGCTATATATAAAAATTTCTCAGTTTCACAGCTATCTAAATAATGTAAAAGGCTAGGGTGTCTCATAGTCTTTAGTTTCTTTAGGGAGGCCTTAGCTATGTCAAACAGTGTTTCAGAATTCTTCTGAACGTCGAATAAAAATATTGATACTTCATCCTGCGTGCCTCTTTTCTTGCCCTTGTGTAGTGTCCACACACTTCTATCTTCTAATCCAGGCACAGGATCTCCTATTTCGTAAGGAAAGTCCTTCGTAGGATCCCGAGAGAAAAACGACCACATTATGAACTATTAATTATTTTTCACGACCTATACACATAACTTTCTATACAATCCACTACAGTTGGTGTGCAAAATACCATAATCTTTAGAAATATATAATTACTAATGTGGATACTTTAATTACGTGTTAATTTACAAAATAAAAATATAAATTATTTTCTATTCACTATTCACAAAGTGGTGACAAATGCAAATCTGACAAGTGACAACACACAATTTACAGATTAAAAATAGAACCGCAATTACAATAGTTTTAATAAAATAGAATTAAGACTTTAAAAGAAGTAATATCAAGTAATTGCAAAGCCATTCAGGTAAAATGATTTATTTGAATGATGGTGGTTCATTTACAAAATAAACATTATTTTGTAAATTTATGGACCAAAATATGGATTCCAATCGGAATTTCCCAAGAACTTGGAGAAAGACACATCACTATCATGTCATTGTCACTCCGAACAAAACTGAGCATTGTCAGCTGTGCGGCTGCGGCGTTTCAGGTCGTTTTTTTTTACATTATTAGCATCATTCATGTCAAACAAATTGTGGGTCTGTCAAAATCAGTGTGCTGTCGGAGAAATTACTATTTTGTTTTTAAAATTTTCAGCTGGATTAAGACATATTAAATAAGAGAACTGAATAATAGAATACAAAAACAGATTTCCTAAAGTCTCGTGATTTCCATTTATAGCCATGTCTAAGTCAGTCGCGCGGTTAAAATCTATGAAGAAAGTTGCGGATAAAATTGACCATAGTTCCAAATTAAGAACTAATATTTCTGCTGGCATGGCTGCGGCAGGGCCTCCTTTAGGTCCCATGCTTGGTCAAGTACGTATTTTTTCCTTAAAAAGTTTATTTTATAACTTAATTAATGTTGTAATCATAACCTATATTTTTATGTATTTCAGCGTAATATTAATATAGCAGCATTTTGTAAGGACTTCAATGAGCGCACGGCGAATATAAAACCTGGTATTCCGTTGCCGACGAGAGTAAAAGTGAACTCTGATCGTTCCTATCAACTTGTCATTCACCAACCACCAGCTTCATATTTCCTAAAGCAAGCTGCTGGTATTAGTAGAGGTGCTATGGAACCTAGTAAGTAATACTTAGTAAACTCTAAACATTGTTATTGTCCCACTAGCTGCTGCCGGCAAATTCGTTCGAGTGGAAAGTTTGTCATGCATTTTCAGGGATAAAAACTAGCCTATGTCCTTCCCCAAGATTTAGTCTATCTCTTTTCCAAATTTTATAACAATCCAATCAGCCGTTTAGTTGACAAACAAACAAGAGTTTCTTTTGCATTTATAATATTAAGTACCTGTACCATAACAATTGGAATCAGTATTTCCTTTAATACTGACATGCCTTCCCTTTCTAATTTCTTTTACTTATCAAAATAAATTTGTATAAACGATAATTCTTTTTATTAAAATAAACATTTTAATAACTAAATTCACTTAACCCTTTAAATTATTATTTTCAGCCAGGGAAATAAGTGGAAAAATAACATACAAACATCTGTATGAAATAGCAAAAATAAAGTCTCAGGACCCACCACTTGAGTGGAAGTCTCTGGAGGAGATCTGTGTCATGCTGATAGCCACTGCAAGAACTTGTGGAATAGAGATAGTCAAGGATTTGGACCCAAAGGTGATAAGACAATTTTTTGCCACTATTCAACAAAGGTCAGACAACATTTTTCATTTCCCTCATGGCTATACCCTGGATGAGGTTGACACAGAAAGTGGGGCATAAGCAAAGAGAGGCCTATACCCAGCAATAGGTGAACTTGGGTCGTGGATTATGATGATTGAACAATGAATACCTTCTTTAAACTTAGTTATTATTGTGGATTTCTTAAAACTTTATTCCTAAAGCAATGACAATTATTGAAAATAAGAAAGAAGGGTATATCTATATATTTTCTAATTGTAAAAGAGACAGCTGCAGACTTATCTGTTAATTACAATATTAAGGATTCTGCCCACTACACCATAGCAAACGATGATGCTATGAACGTATCAGGCAAAAAAAATCTTTGTACTGAAAGGTATGAGACTATGCCCACTAGACTATTCCATCACCAACCAACACTGTCGTATGTCATGCACATAGTGTATGGGCACTGGCAATAACAATTATGAACTTTTCCTACGTTTGTAACAGTCCTCATGATTTGAAAAACAAACAAACATACAAGTTTCTATCTGTCTTTAAAGAAAGAAACCTATATTGTATTTTTATTAACCTATTTTTATACTTTAAGGGATTTCTGAATAGAAGAGTCCCAGTATCTCAGATTTACATATTATACCGTTTTTGACCAAATTGCGAGGCTTCACTGTAGTTTAGACTGTGAAGTAAATATAAAAGTTTTACATTTTAGTTATTTTTAGCTATTAAGTGTCTAACCTTTTCCATAAGTATGTTTTCGCATATTTCATTAGAATCAACTGTTTCCAGGAATATGGTGAGTTCCTCGAAGAAAGGAAGAAGGTTGTAGAACAACAAAAGAAAGATTTACGAGAGAAACGTGAAGCCAAGATGTTGAGAACAGCTTAATTTTAATATATAAATAATACTTACTTTTTACTTTAGGTAGTGAATGTTAATAGATACTAGTTTGAGATATAAGAAATCAGTTATAATTGTGTTAAAGAGTTTTATTTTAAATGAAACAAAAAGTTTTTACCCAAAAATTATTTATTAACCAAATGATCATACCTTTGTGTTCACCTAACTTTTAGCACATAGGAATTATTGGAAGATGCATGAACGTCAATGAATATTGTCAGGTTTGTAATTTTTATTTACTAAAATAAACCTTATGCAAAGGTATTACGCAGTCAAAAAATGGCACAGATAGGCATTTAAAAAATTATTAAGCATAGAAGTTTGCTACCAACGGTAGTTTGTCATAAGACTAAGTTATTAACTAAGTTGAGAGATTTACACAAGAAACAACTAAGATAATATGTACACCGTATACATATCAGTCTACATAGATAAGCTAACTCTAAACGACAATGTAGAGTAATAGATACCCACAACACCTTGAATCATATCACTTTATGAGCACCCATGTGACATAACTCCCTTAAAATAATTAAATTTTCGATAATTGTAATCAGTAACCACAAACCGAGCAAGACATCTTACAAGGAACATTTACAACTATCAGTATCAGTATCAGTATCACATATAAGACAGTCTCATAAGAAGTTTCCTTAGAGTACAACCAAAAAACTTAAAAAATAATATTTGAAATTTCTTTATAAAAATATGCATTTCAATATGCTTCTTTAAATCCTTAAAAGTAATCAGGCGTTTATATTCTTACCTACAAGACGGGAAAATAAATATTTTAATATTGTAACATAATACTTGAGTAAGTATACGACGGATTATGCAAGCATTGTATGGTAACTTGTGCATATGATAAATTCGTGCTAGCATCCCTATGCTACATAAATATGAGTGTAGTAACTAAAACCTATACATTTGTACTGTAAATCAAATTTTGTACTTTTGTTCGAATACTGTCGACGGATCAAAAGTGCGTGTACCAAAAAGTCGTTGCCAAAGGTAGAATATTACAGCCATCGAAAATAAACTTATCAGGAGGGTTTGTTAGATGTGTGCATAGAGCGCTTCAATTTGGGTGAGTTTGGTAACACTTCTGGCAACTCTGTGACCTTGTCTATTGTGAAGTCTGGCAGGTCGGAAGCCTCCATGTCCTTTTGCAGCGGAATCCACACCGTGCCTCCTAGTTCAGCTTCTATTCCTCCCTGGAACGAAAAAACAAAACGAAATAGAATTTAAATTTCAAAGAAAATACAGCCAGCTAGTTTTTTTTGTTTCTTGTCTTAATGGCAGTAATGATTCGATAATACTGATAAAAAGCGGTTCTATTTAAAGGGAACAACAGCTTTAAACAGTCTGTCATCACTTTTCTGTTAGAATGTAAGTCAGAAGTTTAAACAATTTTATGATTGTTGGCGAGAACTCAACAACGTAAAATCGATGCGCTCGCGGTCCTACCATGAAAGGTATGTTGCTTAGAGTCCGTGTGACCCAAGGACGTTGTTATGGAAACGACCTTGTTTACTGTGAGCTACGAGTATTATTCATAACTTGCGATAAACATTTAAGGTGAAAGCGCCAGGGTGACCAGCGATTTTTTTTTTTTTTTTGCAATTTGCAGGTCAGTGTCAGGTTGTATGTTGATTAAAATATGATTCGTGACCGTAACAAATATGGCAACTGAGTTATAATCATTAAAATCGTCAATTCAACCCTCTCAGTTCATTTAATCCGATTGAACGTGGGACGGTCGCGAATACGGTCGAATTCATATATTTTTTCAACATACAACCTGACACTGACTTGCAAAATACGTAAGAAAATTTGAGTTTTGTGGGCTGCCCTGGCGCTTTATCCTTATTAATATTGCATGAAACATGAGACATTAATCAGATGCAATCGAGCCTATTATATGGGCCCATCTAACTGTGCCCCTCGCACTAACGAAACATTCGCATAAAACTTGTTGAAATCTCTAAGCTCTCTCTCTCTTCTTTTACCTCAAACCTTGTTACTTTTTTTTTGAGATTTTTGTTCTCTATGGTCCTAAGACATCATTTTTTTCTCTAGAACAATGAGTTCCTACCTTGATATCAGTTTCCAGCTTGTCTCCAACCATGATGCACATGCGAGGCTTGACTTTGAGCATCCTGCAGGCCTCCAGGAAGATGTGCTGGTCAGGCTTCTCCCACGGCAGGTCGCCGGATACCAGCAAGCAGTCGAAGTACTTGCGGAGCCCCAGCCGTTCAATCTTCTGCCACTGGGCCCGAGACGGCCCGTTCGTGATCAGACCGAGTAAGTAATCCTCCCTGTCCACATTTATTCACCAGCCTTATGTTATTTCTAGCTGCCTCTCATGCTGAAACTCAGCACATGATACAACAAAGCCAAATGGTCTTGCATACTGCAATTGTTCCAGCAATTAACGGAACTAAAATTATAGTTACGATGTTTCTAGTCACACCAACGAGGTTACGACTCTCGTGTTTCATACAAATGAAACGCCGAATTCAATAAGTGCTTTCGTTTCAAACATGGAAGCTACTATTGCAGTTAAGCAAGAGAATTTAAGATAACACACACATCATGGAAATTGGCACATTACTTCAAGTGCAATTCATACTTTCAATATAAATTCCACGGGAAATAAAATAAACTTAGGAACTAGGGGTATGCTATGTTGAGAAAAGAAGTTAATAAATGTTCTTGCCATGTTGATGATATTTTAGTTGCCTACATAAAAGTTATCTCAAAATAGCATAGGTACTTATTTAGGTTTAAAAGACAATGGAGATAGGTACTTGGAGGAGAAACTTTAAATAACTTTCAATAGATCTTGTTTCTTGTTCGAATTATTCAAAAGGTAAGTATTGACTTTTTAAATACCAAAACTATCTCCATTGTTTAACTGAATTTTCTGAGGTAATGTATTACCTTCGCCGTGATGTACTCCCTCATATATTTTACAAATACAATCAAACCTAAGTGTAGCGCACGCGGCGCCCCGAGTTTACTCACTCGTTGAGAAACAACTGAACAACTGTTGAAAAACAAGTAATTTATTAGCAACATGCGCTCAAAGCCAGCCCAATACACTTGCAAAGGCATCTGTGAAATATCAATCATTACTTATTGTGTATTTGTTTATCTAATTCTCGTGATTTCTAAATTTACTTTTAAATTAGCTTTTGGGCTATTACTGTTTACAAGTGTCAAACTATGCCTCCACAATGTTTGGTCCTGACTTTGTTATGATATTGACAAATCAGTATTGCGCTGATTATTCATAGTCTTATGTGGCATGCGCGATCCAATGATAGTTACGAAAACAATCTATAAATACTCGTAACACTAGTGAAATGCGAAGTGGGCAGGACGTGAGCGATGGTGAACATGTTTTTTTTTTTTTGAATAATGACGAAAACAATTTAGTACCACATAACACCATGCACAATTTAAGTGGTAGCAGTTGGTTTATTGTTCTGAGATCAATCGTTATTTAATAACAAAAATAAATAAAAAACAAAATATTTTAATTTCAATACATTATGTAACTGCAATTACCTGTAATCCTAACAGGGTTAGGCAAAGGTCGTGATAGTGTTCCCTTATCTCAGTTTAACTTGACTCCCCTTAATCTTAGAACAACGCATATTTCCGCTATAATTGCTGTAATTTGTTTGTTTCATATTGACATAGACTTGGCCAGAGAAATCAGTATAAAACAGTGAAATTACCAATTACAATTATTTACAAATAATAAATAACATAAAATTACATCATGGAGAAATATTTGTTAGTACGGTGATGTCCCTTATGATCAATATTTCTTCATAACATGTAACTAATGTAAGTAAAATGTAACCAACGTACCGCAGTGTCTCCAACAGGTGTATCACTTCGTGTGTTAGAGCCAAACACTGAAACCTTAATTTTACCCATTCGATAGATATATTTTCTGGAACAGAAACATATTATTATGTAAATAGCTGTCCTATTTTCACAGAGTAGGAGGAACAGTAAACTCCATAAGACATAATTTTATGACTGGATAAAAATCATCTTCGCACAGAAATGCAAAGTCATAAGAAGTTATGACCTTCCTTATACGATTATTTTTTGTGCGTAGATAGATACCTAATGGGCTAATGGCGCATTTCATACAGGATATCCAACTATAGAAGTAGAATCATCGCTGTAAATGCGGTGCTATCTAAACTTGCCTCACACACACATACACGTGTATCTTGCCATGAAATGTTTATAAATCGTGTACAAATGGTTGAAAAACTCCTTGGCACACGCCCGGGCGTCGAATTCAAGACATTATGATATCGTATTGCTGTCGGATGCTCCACCATTTGTGACACAAAACTGTCAACTACCTTCAGTACTTGTAACAGTGTAAGTAAAATAATTCTTAGTTTTTTCAGTTTCCCAACGACACGTCATTTCCTCCTTCCTTTCATTAAGCGGTGTCTTTTTACAATTATTTATAGCTGTGGTTACTGTTCGTTTATAAATCTGTTGTGTGCGCCCACGCTTAGCAACGAAATGGAAATATTTTACGTAGAGGATGAAAATATATCATCACGCAATACATGTGTTTACGTTAATAGAAGGTGTAGTCCGTTGTGCTGAGTCATTGAAAGTACTTGTAGGTTTGTACTTTCGTTCGGACGTAGCCGACGTAGAAGTGCATTCACATTCTAGGCTCGTTGCCAAGTCTAATCGTAAGAACTATTTCACCGAAGTATACGGACATGTCGGTAATAGACGGCGCACTCTCTTTGTCACCGTTTGGCACATAATGCGTGATGTAGACACTGAACGATGTAAATGTAGGTGTCTATTACTCTACAGCTTCATTAAATTATTGGGATATCATTCTGATACGCCAAAGGTGATAATGTTATTAATAAGTCCACCTTGGGCATACAAAGCATACTAATTAAGATGTCTTGTTTCATGTACAAAATAATTATCATAGGTGTCTTGAACAAAAGGAGCAGTACCATCTAAAATTGCACTTTGTAATTAATTTTTGCAATTCACTAAATGAGCATTACGTCTGGCTAATGAATGCGCTGTTACCTTGAGTTCTGCTGACACGAAAAGGGAATAGAGCATGACGATGCACATAACTTTATTTGTACTTGTTTACAAGTGGCGTTATTTTGACAAATTCTATAATATGGAATTTACTTGTGCCAAAGAACATAATGTGACTTTATAACATGTAGGTTTTGAGTGAAATATTTGTGCTGGAATAACTAATTTCGTATTTCAAGGCAATTTTGTGTTATATGGATGATTTACTAACAGCGATCGCGGCGTTGCACGTGTGATATCAGGGAATTTGCGAAGATTCAAACATAACATAAAATCACGCCATCAAGGGAAGGACAAGGGTATACATTTTGACAGTTATAATAAGTCTATGTAATAGGAGGCAATTTGACGGGGCACAGTACCACTCCAGGCGGCGGGCAGGTACAAAATTTGTTTTTTTTTGTAACCCCCGACGCAAAAAGAGGGGTGTTATAAGTTTGACCGCATTGTGTGTGTGTGTCCGTCTCTGGCACCGTAGATCTTAAACGAGTGAACCGATTTGGATGCAGTTTTTTTATTTATTTGAAAACTAATTTCTTGGCAATGGTTCTTAGATACATTTTATCAAAATCGGTGCAGCCATTTACTAGATATGGGGGATGAAAGTGGTGATGAATAATCGAATATTTTCAAATATACCCAAGTGGGATATCAAATGAAATGGCATGATGTGTATATTACAATTAGATACGTTTTATCATTTTTTTTCGTTTTTCTTTGTTGCGATGGTTTTTTAAATATTTCAATTTCATTTTATTAATGGACAAACCAATAAATCTCCCGTGCCGGGTTCGGGAAACGAAACCAGGGAAACGAAGCTATACTTGCGACCACCATACCAACGAGACTCACTCTTCTTCTTTGAATCGATGGTAAATATATTAAAACAGTTGATGGTCACGCCAACCGCGGAGAAAAAAAAGTGAGAGGTACTAAGAAGTTCAACTAACTCAATAAAATACAAGTAAGAATACTAACTGGCAATATGTCTGTAGTTCTTTGGCAGGCAGTTGCGCCACAGGTGGGCTGGCCACTCATCCAGAGCGTACGTGTCATCATCTGGGCGGGCCCTGAAGGCGCGGAGGAAGTTGGTACCGCTCTCCGCCGCCACTTCCTGAGTCAGCCCATATTGCTGCTGCAGAATCTCTATAATCTGGACAATTTAAATAAGGGTTAGGACATAATATTCTAAAGGTTAATTCCTAAACAATAAATAACACAAAAAATACTGTCAGACTGAACTTCGGAGTTTAAAATACCGATGCAGTATTAATTAATTTAAAAGAACGATTTGCGTGAGTTATAAGGTACGCTATGAAGACTTATTTAATTGAGAATGTTCATAATCGCAATGTAAAATACTGGCATATTCTGCATCAGGCATCAGTCTGCTACCCTTATCCCAATTTATTTGGGGTCGGCGCAGCATGTCTTCGAGCCGACCCCAAAATAGGGAAAAGGCTATGCAGATGATCATGTTTATAATCGCGAATCTTCGAAAACGAAGGTAGAGCTACCTGGGACCATGAAGTTCTCTTTCATAGACTAAGGCGGCAGCATCATTTTAGCGGCAATTAGGTACTAATAAATTTGTCAAGTGCATTATAATAATTGTCATTATAATACCTAAGCTTCATTCATCGTGAGAGCTGACGTAAGAGGAATTTCCTATGGACTTTTTAGTCATCGATGTTTCATGTTTATTGTCCTTATTGGGATTGAAGTTTCAGACTATTCAAAAGTAGTATTCTGTCTGCCGAAAATCGGACCCCGTGATGAGAAGCGAGAGCCATAAAAATCGTTTTAAGTGAACGGAAACACATGTTCTTGTGCACTTGAGTTGGCTCTGGAGTGGTTTGTTTACTGTGATTTTTTTTCTGACCTGGAAACTTCTATTAAAACAAGAATAAACAGATATCACGTCCGACACTAAAGGTGACCTGTCTGCCGATCCCGCATAGATCAGCGCCCCATTATAGCATGTTCTTGGGCTGAGAATAAACAAGGTTTCATGTAAAATATTAATGTTGTTATTTTGTCCCTACAATGTATCGTTTGACCTCATTCCAGAAAAAACTCCAGTTCCACTCTAATCTGAAGGCGAGATGAGAAAAATAAATAAGTACCTACCTAGGTCAATAATGCCCGTTTTCATTAACATTAAGCGATACCAAATATTAACGACATTCAAATATAAACGAGCGATAGACGGGACAAGACGAAAAAAAAACGTAATCCAATTCTTGTGCCTACTAGTAAAAAAAAAAGGTCTGTCTAGTGGAGCTACCTGACAAGCGGACGTATGGTCCGCTTGTCAGGTAGCATTCCTGTGTCAAAATCGAAAATGTTCGGGATCAAAACTTTTGTATGCCTTTATTCACAATGTCCGCTCTAAAATTCTTTCAAACCTCTTTGAGCGCATTTTGATTTTCAACACTCAGTTTAGCGCCTAGAGTTGAAATTCCTACAGCGCCTTCAGGCGTCGCCTATTGTTTGTAAAAACGGGCACATAAAGAATTTTATTGTGGCGCAACTTTATGCAAGACGTGCGCATGCACATTATACATACTAGTTATTAAGTTGCGTCACAATTAGTGTCGAATAATCTACCTCAAGAATCTCACGTTAATTAAAAGAACACTTAATTAACACTTACATTGTCAGTATCTGTATGACGAAACATATCTAAGTAGGTAGCAGTAGCGAAGGGTCAATTTTTATAAGAAGTAAACCGTAGTACAAATATTTAATGTGATTATCTTATTTGTCTATAGAATACTGACTATGCCATCAAAGGTTACCCGGTAGGAATCGAGTTGTATGAAACCTTCGCCACTGGTAGGTAGGTACCTATGTGGATGTATTTTACGTTTTCTACAGCCCTCAGTAGTTCAGCATTCTCCCATTTCCTGTAATTCAGTTGAAAATCTCCACATGTTGCATGACATTTGTATCTAAGGAAGTGTCTGTTCCAGGAATAGCGCCGGGTCAACGTTCCTAGCGTAGCGTGGTTCACTCACCTGCCGTTTGGCAGTTGGCACCGCACGTGAAAACTGATACCGCATAGTTTAATGAGTTACAATCACCCTGTGTCATCTCATGCCTCATCTACGGAGATTAGATGCTATCTACATTCTAAGTACTAGGTGCTGTTCAAAAGAAAAGTGTTCTAATTTTGAGTGTAGCTGTGTGTGTGGTGCCTGCTTAATTTACTAATAAAAACCTTATCTTTAGAGCTGTGGGTTTAGTTCATGCCTTTGGATACTTTCTACAAAATTAAATAAAAATAGACTCCAGTTCACATTAAAAACTTTATTGAGTACCAAACAATGTGATTGTTATCCAAAAAAACAGAAGTGGTAAGTTGCCAGTCAAATTAAATTATAATACAGAAATGAAACTTGTTATAAAAATTGTGTACAGTAAGTTCTAAAACGATCAAAGCTGCAAACAGTTAGAAATTAAAATAATCATACAGTAACAAAAAAATTTAAGTACTTCGTTGTAAAAATGTATTTTATAATGTAATGTTTATATTATATGTGTGTATTATATAAAACAAGTAGGTATTTTACCTACCTATTAATTTAAATCATAATTTAATCACCAAACAACTTTTTGCCTAATTCCATTAATCTGTGATTCCTGCACATCTTAAGTGCACCAGCTTTCTTCAAGACTGGGATAACAGTTTCATTGGAATCTACTAGCCTACAGAGGAAGTCTTCAAACGCTGACTTTACATTAGGAGGGAGAGTACCAACTTTGACTTTGGTCAGCATTTCAGCGATGCCCTGAGCCCAACCACTCTCTATCGCGAACTCGGATATCCATGGCACCATTTCAAGAACTCCACTCATAGTCTGCATGCCCAAGAACCATAGGTCAGCTATTTCATTCCAGTGTTCTTTGTAACTCATTGACACAACTAGTGCAGTGGGGTCATTTGACTCATCAATGTTGTAAGCATCCCACAGGAATCTGATTGTTGACTGAATGTATCTGCATATAGAGAAGTCATTCTTTTTCACTTTACTAGCTTGTTGTTTTAGTAACAGTAAGCCCAGCACAGCCAGATGTCCATGGAGAACTAAGTTTTCGGGTATATCCTTAAGTTCCGGTAGGTCATTAAAGATGAACTTGAGTAGTGTGTTGAACAACATGCTGGTCTCGACAACCTTGGGGGCTAGCACTGTAAGGTTCATGAAAATATTGCAAAGGCTGACCATGGCTGCTCTAGAGTCCTTCATATCTTCTAACATTTGAGGGTCAAGTTCACGGGCCGGCTGGCTTAGAGCTTTTAACCTCTCAGCTTTAGGTACAGGTGGTTTCTTATAATGTACAATAGACCAGTGGAAACACATGGCTTCATACAGAATATCTTCTTGTTTGAGGTTTAATACTATTGCTCTGGCTTTGTCTTCAACTACCAAATGGCATAGAGCTGGCAACATTAGACGGAGTAGATCAATCTGTCCCATCAGATTGACATCAGTTTCCATAGCTTCACCTTCAGACTTGTTCTTTTCAGCCATCTTCCTGGCTCTGTAGGCATGGAAAGAGTCATTTGCCAGGGAAAACATGAATGGCATCAAGGTGTAAATTTGTTCCCTCATGGCTGTTGTTTCTTGTGCAATCCAAGCAACCAATACTCTGACCATAGCACAAACATAAACTTTTTCAACATCAGGCAATTTGTCTCTGTTCTTATCATTGAACACTTTAGTCAACATAGACACTATGGCATTGAAAGCACCCTTAAGACCTGTGTATACAGATTGCTTCTCTTTCTGTTCCAAGTCCAGTGTATCTGTGGCCATGTAATTAATAGACAATTCTAATACAATAAAGCAAGCTGTTACTAATTCAGCATTGGCATATGCTTGTTTGAAACTCCTGTCATCCAATTGCATTCTTACTTCTATGGCACAAAGTTGCTGCAAAAGCAGGAAAAACTTCTTTGGATTCTCCTCATCATTTAATGTCCACTCAATGCCGAGCAGATCAACAATGTTGGCAGCGAGTTTCAGAGACGGATCCCTTTGGTTCTTACCAATCTTGCTGGTAAGTATGTCATGAAGAGCTTTGTAGATACTCTGGGGCCATGTTTCTTCTGTGGAGGTAGGTACAACTGTGCTTTTGTTGCAGCTGTAGAGAAGAGCACTCAAGATGGTAGCTAATTCAAACTTTCTTTCCGATTGGTCAGTGGCGAAGTCCAATGCGATTTTGTTAACCAGAGCATGGAAAGGTTTAGGATCATTACCCCAAGCCATGGGCCCGTACCTGCTTACTAGCTTCACAAGAATGTTAAGGGCTTCATCAGTCTGGAAACTTTGATTCGAGTAAATTTCTGACATTTTAGTGATGGCACCAACCTCAATGAGGGCTTTTTGACCGGCCTCATGTTCAGCAATACATTGCAGGCACGTGTAGGCTTCACTGACAATGATAAGATCATCATCATAGTCTTCACTTTCTGATTTTTGCACTATTTCGAGGAACACCGGTATGTTTGCAAGCATTTCAGGATGTGTTGCAAGTTCAGGATCATTGCAGAAGGTGGTAAGCACTGAGAGGGCCACTGACTTGTACACAGACGGTGGGCAGTCATCCTGCACAGTGTTGCTTGTCAGCAGCTTCTTCAGGAACTTGAATCCGATGGCTTCGAAGAGTGCTTTCTTGGCTTGCGACTGGCAATCCTTACTCTTCACAAGTTTCGTCACCATGAAAAGCGCCGCGAACTTCTCCGTGTCGCTTTTGGCGGCTTTGAGTATTAGTACACATTTTTTTATCGGTTCCGATATCTCCCCCATGATTACGAAACACACGACGCGATCACAAAGCGCAGAAGTGAGCGCTCCACTGAACAAGCGCTGGCTCCGCAGTTGAATTGCTCCGACAGCGGCTCGATCTACATCACGTTTATAATTAGCGTGAGTTCTCTTCCAAAATATCTAAATCTGGACGCCGAGCTCGCGTTCTCCAACTATGAAAGACTATTTTTAAACACACGCTGGAACGTGAACGCTAAAACACGCGGGGTGCAACAAGCAAACCAGCGGTTTCTACCAACCAACGACGTAAAAACTTGCGATTGCGAAATATACCACGATGACAGCGCGCGCACTTCGTTTCGTACTAATCCATGACCGTGGCAATGTCACAACAATATTTTTGGAAAAAAATTACGTACCTTATTGCAGGCTCTTGTGTCCCCTTTTCTTGTTTGTATTAGCGTATTGTCCAAATCAAAAAATATAGCTGCAACATCACTATTTTCACTATAATACGAATTATTAGCCATATTCACAGATGTGTGTAACGCAAGGAAAAAAACAGCTGCTTTGTGATGACGTCACATTGACGATTACCAACGTCAGAACGCGTATATATAGTAGTCTATGGCCAGAACAGCAAACTGCGTTTCGTTTTGTAGAGTTCAATATTAATATTTTTATTCACTTACTCTTATGACTTTTGACGAGGATTTGTCTTCTATCTCTTTCTGCGAAACCCTATAGGTTAGTATGTCAGCGCCATCTGTTTTTCCTTATTTGAACCAATATCGTTAGAGGAGACGCAGTGGTTATCAAACTTTGCGTTGTTTAGAATAGAGGCAAGATGGCACGTAATGCGGAGAAGTATCTTTGTCTAGTTACATTGATATTAAAATACAGTACAATACCCTATCCTGCAACATCTCCTGAATTTTATGTTTCCAGATTCGAATTGTTTATGGAAAGATAGCAAGTTGTACATTCCATCATAGACTAATATACACTCACCGGCACGGAATCTTGGCCAAGCGCTTATCCCGCGCTAACAAAAGGTTTAAGTGTTTCTGATGAATGTTTGTTATGTAGTAATGTCAAAAAATGTTTACCCTTAGTTCAAGAGGCCACGATAAAAAAATACTTTTAATTTTTAGTTGAATCGGGGCATTTGAGCGACTAAGTTCACGTTTTAAATTAGTGTGTTGCGAAAAGTTTACTGTTCGGTTATTGAATTATTGTGATTTTGTGCTTTTAATTCAGTAAGTAAAGGTGCTTTAAAACCCATAAAAATGCCCTTAGCACCAGCACAGGTTGTACAAGCCGCAATATGCATTAAGTGACCAAGGGCTGCCACAGCGTAAAGTTGCTATTGCGCTTAACGTACCACGGTCATCAATGCTGTATGCCCCTTAAACGATACCAGGAGACAGGCCACTACACCCGCAGGCCAGGCAGTGGAGGCATAAGGTGCACATGGACTCGAGACGACCGCTTTATTGTCCTAGCGATTTGGAGAAACCGCTACCTGACCGCAGATCAGCGGTTTCAAATCGCTAGAAGCGTTAATGTTAGAGAGCGTATGGCGAGAAGACGAGTGGAGGAAGTTAATTTAGAAGCTCGTAGACCAGCACGAGGTCCAGCACTTCTCAGACAGCACCGAGTAGCTGGACTTCAGTTCGCTCGAGAACACGTCAACTGGACCCACGAGTAATGGGCTAGAGTACTGTCCGTAGATGAGTGTCGAATAGCTTTACATGCTCCGATGGTCGGGATCGAGTGTGGAGAAGAAGAGGAGAGCGGTTTCTACCCATTACCACCACGCAAACAGTGAGTAGCCATGGTGGCTCAATAATGATATGGGGAGGTATAAGTTCCGCCGCACGTACAGAGTTGGTTATCGTCGATAATCGGCCAACAGCTATTCGATACATCGAGGAAGTTCTTCAGGAACACGTAATGCCTTCTTCGGGGTTTATTGGACACGACCAATTGCTCCTAATGTACGATAATGTAGCGCACACGTCGCACATTGCGTAGAAGAATATCTGGAAGAGGTTGGCATACAAAAATTGCAGTGGCCAGTTTGTAGCCCAGACTTAAACACCATTGAGCATAACTGGGACATGCTCAAAAGAAAGATTAAGTGCAGCTACAACTCGCCGCAAACTCTAAACCAGTTTCTAACTGCAGCGCTGGGCGCTTGGGGCAGTATACTGCAGTTTTCAAAAATATCATCCAAAGTAGGCCAGATCGAATGCAGGTGGTTATCAGGGCTAGAGGAGGAAACACCCGATATTAAAACGTATACATAATAAAGAAGAAGACCTTATTTTTAATTTTGTCGTGTTTTTAAATTGAGAGTGGAAAATTCTTTATTTCACTGAAGGTGTGTGATTTAAAAACTGATTTGTTGGTGTAGTAATCTTTTCATTTCTAACGCACTTATTGTGACTTATGACTCGTGTTTGTGGCAACACAGTATTCTCAGTGTATTTGCAGAGCGATGGGATTCCCCGATGCTGCGGAGGTGGATGCGGCTCCACGCTGAATTTTAATTGTATATTTTCATCTACACAACCCTATAGACTCCGGTCTGATTTTTTTTTTATTCTATTGTCAAAAATGCAAATGCAAATAATCAGCAAAAACAAGTGGGCAAGTACCGTGCCTGTGAGCGTATCATTGCATGGCAACACTTGCTTATAGAAGAGCTAGAAGCTGAAAATTACTGGCTTACAGTACAGCCTTATTACTTGTTTCTATGATATCCGATATCCTGGCTGTTTCAAATGCTATGTTTAATCCTACGTAACTATTCAAGTAATGCAGTCACCTACGTATATTCGCTACTACTCGGTAACGATGACATCTGATTTTATAATGGCTCGTGGCTAAGTGATATCACCCACACGGATCAATAGCTACCTACACTATGTCCGTGGATGGGTCCATTACATACCGAGCCTACTCCATGCCTCCGAAAGCACCTTAAGTTGTTGGTCCTGGCAGTCCTTGACAGTCGGTACTCGTTACAAACAGTGGTACGTTCGCAACCAGTCTTACTGAGGGGTACCTATTGTCTAACTGTATTGTGTAGGTCAGACCGGCAGTCTTCATGTAAAATACTGTCATTCAGCTGCTATCGACTAATACTGGAAGCCAACTCCAACGTATTTGGGAAAAGACTAGCAGATATGATGCTTTATGATTTTCAATATTTAGGTACAGGCTGACTGTCATGTAGATCTAGTTACCTACTAATAATAGGCCTATAGGGATTTCCACATACGGGGTGACGAGTCAAAACCACATTTGCAATTAAATGTGGCCGTTAAAGACAGCGATATTGCATAATGGTCGGCAGGGTTGCAAGCCCTAATTAAATTAGTTTTGCTCGTATATTACTTACCTAATTTTACAACTTCTCTTGTCTTCTCAACTAGAACAAAGGTTGGCAGTCAGTTTGACTAAATTCTGGCCAAATCGCGGTTCCTCGCGAGGCGAATCAGATTTTTTTTGCATTTCATGATGAAGTTATTGTTTATTTGTTTTCATTTGAGATTTAGTACGTTGACGTTATCAGATGACTTGCATGTTATTTAAAGTTGAAGTCCGTTATATGAGTTAAGTAAATATACTGCAGTTGGCAGTCCAGATATATAAACGAGAAAACTGACTCCACTACCATAAGACTAACGAAGATGAGAGGCGGACGACTGCTGATCTAAGCATTTTGACGGCCTGTGAATGAGTCACACCGCCATTTCCAGCAGGTAGGTATATTTTCGGGAATTTCACAAAAACATCCAAGTTCAAACATTACAGTCACCCCTTCGTAATTGAAAATAAAAAATAAATTGTGTACAGAAAGATAGCAAGCGTCAGTTTCCTTGATGACACATCGTTTACGGTTTTTGTCATGAGTCCTATACTGACATGCAGTAAGTTGCGTATAAACCTTACATCCACATATGAAAGTAATATGAGGAGGTCGGGATGAGTTACGATCAAGGGACACGTCATTCCGTGAACAGAGAAATTCTTTTATCAACATTGTTTCGCTGGTATAATATGCTCAGGATACAGGATACGGGCCGTGTTATTTTATAACTGTACAGGTATACTTGTGTTTAAGTAGGGACTGCTCATAATACAAGGATGTCCTTTATGGAACCTCATGTGGTAAGCAGAATTTTGGAAATTTTATAGCTCACATTTTTCACTTGATTTATTTACTTTGGTTTCCTGTAAGTAGTTTTTACATGAAAAGCCCACTGCTGATTTTCTAGTCTAAATTATAAGTAAGGGTTAAAATTCTCCAAATTTTATGAAAATGCTTTGATCTGAAGTTCTATCAACATTGATATCCTAATCTAAAGATAGGATCCCATGATAGGACCATAGGATCGAAACGTATACAAACAAAATATAGGTTTCAGATTGTCGGTGGGTATCGTGACATGAATGTATTGACACAAGGCGAGGCGTACCTACATCGAGGAACAGCCCGGTGGTCGCCGCTCGCCTTGCTACTCATTTGTCTACACACACACCGCACGTATTCCATATACTACATCCCTACGTACAGGACCGTTTGTTTTATCTTTGAACTGTTGTGTTCGATTTGCTCTCATGCAAACGTTCCGGAACAAAAAAACCGTAACAGTTGCTTTTCTTGACACCTAGTACAAACTACGTGGCTTCTAGCACAAAGCTTTGTTAGCTCCGTAAAAAGTGAGGACCGACGGCAGTACGGTACTGAACTAGACACAAACATTTGTTTAGTTACGTGCATATGGGATCAGATTGCTACGCGAAGGTTGAACTAATAAAAAGACAAAAGGACTTGTTCCAACAATATGTAGAAAGTGATCCATGCGTTTACCGTAAACCCCTGATGTGTAGGGTCCCCCGACAATATACATGAGTACGAAACTCCAAAAGGGACAAGCAAATAGCGATTGTGTAAGAAATTTATACGTGGAACTCGTTCAAGGGTTATTAGATTTCCTGTCACACGCAGGGCTCGCCGGCCGCAGCTCCTATTTGCCAAACATTGCCAAGTCAATGCCAATTTCTTGCGTAAACATTTTGTTCGGTCATTATCGTTTCTTGTTGGATGTTTTGCACTGGTTTCAACAAATTATAGTCGAGTTTCAAAGTTGGTGCCAATTTTGTTCAATTTGGAGATTATAATTTGCTTGAAGGGTGGCTGCCAGATCTCATTGGCGTCATTTTAAGCTTATTTTCCAGACTCGTAATTCCCGCAAAAGGGGTTTTGCCGTTACGTACATCGCGGGGAGCGGGTGTTGGTGTAATTTAAGTGCTTTTGTGCGTAGGCGTACAGCTTCTCAGAACCAGCGCTGGCATATTAAGATCTCATTCAAATAGGTACACATTGGTTACTAGGTACCCAAGTCTTTGTTCAACAAGTCTCATTTAGGCAAGGTACCTCCCTGGGTTTTCTTTTGATCCCTTACCTAGGAATAAGGTAAAAAATATACATCGAAAAAGTACTTAAGTAAAAAGTTAAAACATTTTTAGGCTTGGGGAATTCATTTTGTAAGCTCAACTGAGTTAATCATGCTCCTTTAGACATTAATAAAGAGCATGAGCAACTAACTTTTTATGAATATAAGGCTAGGTAACTCCTCTTTTTTCCTAAAAACTAAAATTTTTAATTTATTTAAGTACAAAGATCGGTAGTTTTGAGCTTTGCCCACTATATGTATCAACACATTTCTTAATTCGGCAGTTCGTTTGCGTTCACCATTGTGCTGATATCAGCATTCAAGATGCTTAACTGAATAGTGCGGCCCCTCGCGGCAATTAACTAGCTATGCTCATTAGCAGCCCGTTTTCATTCGGCGGTCGTAATCCGCTCCGGCCAACTTTCTTTGGAAACACCTCGATTTACTGTGTCACGTGGGTGGGGTAATGTGCTGACGGCGCTGGAACGCAGCTGCCATATGAATCTTAGCATTAACGGCTATACGGCCTTCTTTGACGACGACGTAGCGTTTTTTTTAAAATATTGCTTAGCATTAAGTCTGTGCCGCTGGACAGTGTGTTTAGACATTGATACCATGATTTTCTGGCAGTTGCAGATTTATAGTTTGCACGATCATATTTAGGAGCTTATTCGCATCATTAACTACAAGAGTTAGTAGAGAAGAATTACGATGTTGATTTATGGTTATTATTATAAACATTCCAAAACGAAAATTCCAACCAATGTAGGACATGGCATGTGTAGGACACGTATCTGAAATACCATTTACACGATAATACGCAAGCTAGCCCAATTCTCAGGAAGTGGCTCTAGGCAAACATAGCTCGAATCTGCATTTAGCCGTCTCGTCGCATCAGTCTGTTATTGACAGCAAGCAGGTTCGTCGTATACCCGGGCTACCGGTGATTTATGCCGGGTAAACATCGCACACGTTATCAACCGCCTTGCACCTGCCTTATCCGGCTTGCGGGGTGCAACTGGGTGCACTGTGCAACCTACCGTTTCTAGTAAGCCGATTTGCGATTTTGATGCATGCGAAATGCCGTTTTGGGATGTTACTTGGAATTTCTTGGCAAAGGTAATCTGTGTTTTCAGCCTCTTCTGCCTTGACGTTTGAGAACCTGTGTGGTGAAAAGATCGGCTCAAGAGCGATCTACTTCTAGAAATACCTACTAATATTATAAATACGAAAGTTTGTGAGGATGAATGGATGTCTGGATGTTTTTTACTCTTTCACGCAAAACCTACTGACCGCATTTGGATGCAATTTGGCACGCAGATAATTTATAACCTGGATTAACAGATAGGACTTTTTAGTACGATCCCGTGGGACAATTACCGAACTCCATGCGGGCAAAGCCACAGGCATAAGCTAGTTAATCAGTACCATTCAATAATTTAATTATAACAGGACTTTTATATCACAACGAGAAAAGGTCTGCTATCTAAAAAAAAAACAAAACACATTCGGTCATTTCGCAGTTTGAAATATCGTTATCTGCTCATAATCATACGACTAACTTGATAATACTCACGTAACAAGACTACATCGTTGTTTTAATCAAAACTTTTACACTTTGTGTAAAGTTGTTAATTCAATAAACAGAGAGATAACTAAGTAGTAGGTAGACCTAGGTATCGACTATTGTCAGTTTAAATTCTAACTGCGCGGGTATTTTCAGGCAGTTTTTGGCTAGGATTGAAAGTGCGCCAGATTCGGAACTGTAGCCATTTGAACCTCCATATAACTCATATTTACTGGCTCCCGATCGGGTCCAGTTCGTTCTAGTAAAACGTTTTGAGCACAAAGATTAAAATGCTTTTAATCATGGAACGACATTCTGCTGAGTGCTTACGATAGTAACATTAACGTCCACAGTATATTACCAATAACGTGGCGTTTTCCGGTCCAGCGGGATTGCTCCCAAACAGATTTCAACGCACTCCGGCCACGTAATAACTTATCCCACACATATAATAGGTACAAGTATTTGTGGGACGATTTGTCGACGCGTCGTGACATCGCGTGACGTTACGAGTGTTCGTGGCATTTCATTAACTAACGGATTGTTGCCACAAGCCACCGATGTGCGGCCCGTCCAATTTGTTCCCGAAGCACTATTGGCCACCCGACCCCAATGCCTGATGATAATCATAAGCGGCCTCTGCCAAATTGGTAATACGCGTTAGTGAATATCTAAGCAAGGGATAGCACCTAATGGCAATTTAGTTTAAGTTATTATACTGATAATAGTTATGCTGTTTGCTGTACATCTGACCTATTTATTGCTGTTAATTTGTGTTGTTGTTTAGGAACAAAGAACTAGTAAAAGACTAGTTTTTATCCGAGTGCGGCAAAACCCAAAAAGAGGGTTATTTTTTAAGCTGTTTCTCTTATTTTTTTTTTTTAGCAATTACTGTCATTTGAATATTTTGCAAATGAGTAAATATTTTTCTGCATATTGGATAGTAAAAGTTATCTATTGTGGGTAGTCATTCAGGTAGAAATTCCCTCCGTTCATAAAACATATTTTAAAATAATTCCATAATATTTGGTTCAACAATATAAAATACGCTGAAAATTAACCGCATGCTGAAATTCGGCGCACTCGGAAATAATGTAGCGTGGAAGTTCAATTTTTAAATCACTCGTTTTACTGAAACAAGTGATTCTTAATTTACCAGTGACATATTATTATTATTGGTCCTATTTGTGGCTCGTACGAATATTTTTGTTTATTTAACAATTTATGTAAGTACGTCACTAAATACAAAAAAGAAGAAAGGAATAGAAAAATAGGTACAAAGGTGGTGCTTATTTCTAAAGAAATCCCTTCAAGCATATCTGCGAAACGAGATACTAAAAAAAGCAATGTACACATAGTGTGTAAAATAAGACGTGTAAAATAAGTTGGGGCAGCAGAAAGATGATGAAATGACATATAAATATAAAGACAAAACATATAACAAGAAACACAAATTTAGGCAGATATCAATCAATCAATAAGCCTTTAATCCTGAAACATTCAGTTTGTTGTTTATTTACATTATGGTGGTACTCAAAGAATGTCTTTCAGTTCAGCTGTCCTCCTGGCATAGACCTCCTCTAACGTCTTCCACTGCTTCCTATCTCCAGCAACCCTTCTCCAGTTGGGACCGGCTGTGAGTCTTAGGTCATCCTCCCATCTCCTCTCTAGGCAGACATACTAAAGTATAAATCCAAAAGGAATCATATTTTTTTCAAGTCCAACATAAGCCTTCGTGTTTTTTTTTTATAGAAAGGCTTAATTTGAAATTGAAAAGCCTGAAAGAAGTTTAAAAAGCACCAGCTTTATTTGAGCGGCTGAAAATTTGAGATAGGTTTTTCAAAAGCGATTAAAAATTTGAGCCTCTGACAGCAATGGGCAGTGAATCCGCCATCATTGAATTAACGTGACGTCACATAGAAAGAATGCAGTGTAAATGTGTGGTGCGAATAATGGCCAGAAATACGGGAATATTTGGACATTTTGGTACAACACAGTCAGCTGTTCTTGCATTCTTAATGGTTTTCGAGCAAATCTATAAACGTACTACAAGTATAGATGAGATCGGCACATAGCATAGGTTGGATTCTCTACCGAAAAGTTCTGGATTTTATATTTGAATTTTACTCCAAAATACTCAAGTTCAAGTAACTAGGTACTTGAGTTTAATAATTACTTATCGTCGGGGATAGTGCAAATCCGCGAATTTACCATACATAAAGTGCGCGTATCTGCACTACGTGTAGGTTTACAGGGGAAGGTTATAAGTTTATATATTTTTTTTTTCAACGATTTTTGACCTCATTTTTACATGAATAGTAACAATTCATGTGTTCTATGTATTGTTAACAGTAGAAATCTATTAAATTAATTAATTTAGTCGCTACGACAATGCGTAATTGAAATTGGCTACATTTTTCAGGTACGCGGAATTATCCAATGCTAGTTCCGCGGATTTGCAGTATCCCCGACGTTACGCAACCATTTTTAGGCAATATACAAGAATTTAAACGAAGGAAGAACCGTCAAAGAAAGCAACGTTAAGAATTATAACTTTTGACAGTTCTAACTTCAAGCAATTACTAAACTACAGAATAATAATCGTACATATCTATGACTTTTACTCAAATAATCAAGTTGACTTGTTTATAGAAACAGGTGTAGGTAAGTCTTTAATTGTATTATCTTTTGGTGCGAAGTTGTTCGATAGTTATGATTAATTACTAATTTCGTATTACTAAAGAAAGAAAGAAAATACATTTATTTGGCATATGCCACAAGTGCACACAATATAAAACAAAAATTATACAAGAAAAAAAAAACTTAAAACTAAACAAAAATGTAGGTTAACTGTAATTGATGATGGCGTGTTGAATAGAATATAAAGGGTGTAAATAGACCCTTAACGAAGCCGAAAGGCACTTGTTCACCCCGTCTTTGCGATATTTTTTTTGTTCTAGACCATACCTGGGATCCTTCTAGTTCCAACTTTTTCACAAGTTTATTTTTAATGTAAGATTTTTAACTTAAACACCTCCACGACCCCCGTGCTATTCAATCCATCCATCAGCACAATACATTGAATGCGTTCCATCGAGTCCTACCGTAACACGTGGTTTTTCACCTCAAAAAAAATTCGTTTCCCAGCAATCATTTTTGAGTAAAGTTACTTAGTTTGATGTACAGAATGCTTGGTTGACGGCTTCGTGAAGGGTCTGTTTACACCCTGTATAAACCAAGCGATAAAAACTTTAAATAGGAACTGATTTATTACCATAAACGCGATCCAAGAACTGGTCCTAATTAACGGTAACTTGAAAGTAATTCACAGTTGCTCTTAGCAACCGAAAGTTCGAATATGAAGAAATGTGGATCAAAAACACTTGCCATGACCAAGGTCCCATATCTCTCAGTATCAGTGCACATAATGAACAGGTTCTTTCTCATAATTTACACGCTTGCAACATTTTTTAAATGCGTATAAAAGGACCAACAATACTTTATCGGATTATCAGTTTCCAATCAATATTTGAACAGTAAACAACAATTTAAAAAGAAAAATGTTTGCCAAAGTAAGTTTTTAATTCTTGATGGGTTCCCGATCAAGATTATATTAAAATTTTAATTACTTTATCCATCTTGATTATACAATTTCTATGAGTTTGTTTGTTCCACTTTGGAAGGTACTCATAAGAAAGTTGTTTAGACTTTGTTATGGTAGGTCAAGTTCTAAGCAGGACATTAATGTATTTAGATACTAGTTGTTGCCCACAGAAATTATGATATATAAGTGTGAGAAAAAAACAGTTTCCTATGTGCTATTCCGGATTATAATCTATCTCTGTGACAAAATCTGTATCATTATTTGTTGTTATGTCCAGAAAGCTCTCGCACGTCAGAAACCTTTCAGTACAGTTAACAATTTTTGCAAAAAACTATCTTCTTCCCCAGATCTTCCTTCTCGCCGCCATCTTGGCCGCCGCATGCGCACGTCCACAAGAGAGTCACGGTCACGATCACCACGGTCATGCTGTGTCGTCTCAGAGCATAGTGCTGCACCAAACGCACGAGACCAAGCACGAGCCTGCCCACCACAAGCACGAGGAACACAAGAAGGAGGAGCATAAGGACCACCATGACAAACACCACCATGTCGTATACTACGTGAGTTTAAACTTGGCCTCATCATCATCAGTCTAGCCTTCTCCCAACTAAACACGTTTGGGTCAGTTTCCTGTCCAACTGGATGCAGCTGAACCAGTCTTTTACATGGAGCGAATGCCTACCTGACCTCCACAACCCACTTTTTTAGTTTATCCCTTTCACCCCGAGTGTACTTAGCCAACCGCCTTCGTCGTTGGAAATCAGGACCCATATGTGTACTAACCCAGTGGCCAACACCTGTAGCTGTGCTTTAATAGAACGGTCCGATTGCATAAAATACCTTGGTGTTATATTGGATAATCTCTTGACATGGAAAAAACAGATAAATTCAGTTGTGATTCGAGTCAGAAGATTGATTTACATATTCAAAAAACTTCGAGCGGCTGCTGATTTCCGGTGCCTTAGAATGGTCTACTTTGCCCTTGCTCAATCAGTCCTTAGTTACTGCATAACCACGTGGGGGGGGGGACCCACAAGACAACCATGCTGCGCCTAGAGAGGGCACAGAGAGCAGTTCTAAAAGTACTCGCTAAAAAACCGATTAGATTTCCCACTTCTGAGCTATACTCAATTTGCGAGGTCCTCTCAGTAAGACAGTTGTTCGTGCTGCAAACAGTTCTTAGGAAACACCTACTTCTCCCTTATGACCCTCAGTCCCTTACAGAGAACCGTCGTGCCGGCAGAGTCTGTCAGACTGAACGCTGTAGGTTAGCGTTGGTCAGCCGCCACTTCACTCACACCAGCTCTAAACTCTATAATACCCTAAATAAAAGTATTAAAATATACCCTATGACTAGGAATGTACTGAAGATAAAATTGACCAACTGGCTTAGGTGCCTGTCCTATGATGAGACTGAGCAACTTATGGTGTCATAAACGCGGTACACACACACACACACCATAACACACCTCATACCCACCTCTACTCTACATATACACAACACAGTAATCACACACAGTGTAAAATATCATATTTTTATTTTATTTTTTCGGTTTGTTTTCATTCTCTTTGTTTTGTTAATTTATAATTTAACTTTTTTTAGGTTAATCTGGAACAATGTCTATTCTATGAACTATGAATTGGGCGTTGATAGCTGCGCCACAGTATTTTACTTTAGTAGCTATCTTCGTTTTTCCTGTGTAACCTGTATAACTTAAGTTGTTCCAAATAAACTTTATTATTTATTTATTTATTTTGGGCAGCGTGTATCTTAAACGTTTAGGTGCTAACCAGAAGTGTCTTGTCCTATGAATCGTAAGGTGGACAATAATCTATGGTCAATATGTTGTGTAACTAATACCATGCTGATGGGATCGATCCGGCATGATTAGGAACAATATGCAACAAGAAAAGACTTCCAACAAAATGGTCCTATTACTATCAGGAACGCCAAGATAAATCCCTTATCCACTAACAGTCTTTACGCTAGGTGTGACAGAGAGAGTTATCGACACGGATGTCAGTCTCTAATGGCACTAACGTAAACCTGGGTCAATAAAGGATTAAAGGTAACGGGAGGCATGTAGGCTTATAAGATAAAGCTTGAATAACTACAAAAGTGACAAATAAACTTGGAATTTATATTAAAAATGCTGTTGACGGTGATGGCGGGCTAAGTAGTTCAAGTAAGAAAGACAGTGAAAAAAAGGGGACCGCCTTGCTCTGCCAGACCGTCTGATAATGATTTAGATTGACGTGTACAGTACAGACTCAAGTAGCGATATCTAAAGACGATAAAACAAAACAAAAAGATATGATTATTTCGGGGTCAATGACCGCAGGTAGTCTAAGTGTTACGCAACTAGAACTTGTACATATTTGTAAAAACTTCTATGAGTACCCTACATTACAATTTTGTACGTTCTTCCACAGTCCCACCCCAAATACGAGTTCGCGTACAAAGTGGAGGACCCTCACACCGGCGACAAGAAGTCCCAGCACGAAGCACGCGACGGTGACGTAGTGAAGGGCGTGTACAGCCTGCATCAGCCCGACGGCACCATCAGGATCGTGGAGTACCACGCTGACAAGAAGACTGGGTAACTATCACTGGTCTTTATAATTATCTCAAATCTGATCTGATATTAAACAAAGTGTAACATAATAAACGTAAGCCTTCCCGTGTGGTCTCGGACCATGAAACTGAATAACTTTTGTTCTACGAGTTCTTGAAAACTCAAAAAAACAGACTTTCTATAGGAACTGGCACATTCAGCTGATCAACATGTACGGTAAAACTAAAAAAAAGTGATGAATTTCCTAAATAGAACTAAAGTTGTTCAGTTTCATGGTCTGAGACAGGACACGAGAGGAGGACCTCATGCTCAGAAGTCGACCACTACACCAAAGAGGCAGTCCAGAGGTTTAATGAGTAATTTATGTTTTCTTTGCAGATTCAACGCCAATGTGAAATACCAGGGTCACGCACAACACATAGTCCCTGAACATCACCACCACCACTGATAATACTAAATTGTTCCCGATTGTTAACATTGTTGATATAATTGTTACTGAGTCTTTAGAATAAATGTTATTGTTCTTATTTGATATTTTTTATAATTTCGTTACTAATAGTTAGTAAAAAGAAAACTGAATTAAGACATCGATAAACCTGAACCCCGAAAATTGGTCTTCAGATCCAATAATTGAAAAAAGTACACACGCCGTTGAAATTAACAAAAATGTACGAACATATTTACTGCAACTAAATCGAAACTAGACAACATATATCGCACACGAATTCAAGATATCTAAAAATCTACTCCAAATGAGTTTTACCAAAATCTTCAGCATTAATTATGACTCTATCTACCACACCAGGGATCATAAGCTTGGTTTTACGAGTATATTCGTTTAATATGTGAAATTCTGTAATTCCCTCACGGATGGCACAATTAATTAAAACACCACACGGGGTAAAATGATGCTGCTTGATACCACATTGCTTGTCATCATAATAATTATGAGCCTTTTCGCATTCATTGACCACAATAACCGACTCAGCGGAATTTTAAAGCTGGTCGTTTTCAGACGAAATTCATTTGTTCCTAGAATCATCATCTGCCTAGCCTTTTCCCAACTATGTTGGGGTCGGAACCGGATGCAGCTGAATAATAGTATTTTACATGGAGCGACTACCTATCTGACCTCCATAACCCAGTTAGTACTGGGTAATACGATACTCCTTGGTAAGACTGCATGGTTGTCAGACTTTCGGGCCACTGACTTCTTGTAACGACTGTAAAATATCTACAAATGACAGCCGGGACCAACGGCTTAACGTGCTTTCCGAGGCACGGAGGAAACTCGGTATATAATGGGTGGTCACCTATCCACGGACCAAACTAGGCAAGCGAGGCTTAACCTTAAGATTGACTCATCATCATCATCATCATTTCAGCCGAAAGACGTCCACTGCTGGACATAGGCCTCCCCCAAGAAGGGGGGTTTTGCCATAATCGCCACGCTTGGCAGGCGGGTTGGCGATCGCAGTATTGTTGTTATAAAACTCAGAGAACGCTGCTGCCCATTCTCTGGTAAGTCCCTTAGTCGCCTCTTACGACACCCACGGGAAGATATGGGATGGTGCTATTCTTTACGTCCGGACACCATACGGAACCAAGATTGACTCGAGCGGCTGTTATTATTTAGCCACGAGAGATTTGTTCCTTGAATAACATGACATATTCTTTGTAGTTCTTGGTAAAGAGAAACCTCCGTTTATGGAAAAGCGAGATTGGCATATCGATTTTTATGAAGAGAGTGTAGATAAACAACGCCACATAGGACACTATACACCATCCAGTAGTCACGCAAGCAGAGCAGGATATAGACTAGCCCGAAAAAACCGCCGGCCAACAGCACACCAGACACCGGATGTGTCTGGTCGAGTGATTCTCCCTTTTCAATGGAGAATTAAAAACCAGAGAAACCAGGGTCGTCCAAATAGCGGGAAACAGTTCGATGAGAGACTGACCTGAGAACTGAGAAGAATGGCAGTAGAAAGGGGAGGCCATATCCAACAGTGGCTGAAATGAATGGAGAATGAGGATCATTCCGCCTTGTCCTTCATGCTTCTATAGGACTGTCCCTAAGGTATGAATGACTACGTCGACGCTCTAGAAAGTAGACCTTTCTCTAAAACTCGATACTTCTCTTTATGAGAAACTCCAATCTTTAAATCATCTGTGGAACTAAATCAACAGATTATAGCTATACGATTCTAGCTTACGGCCTTGGCTTCATCCGCGTGTAGTTCGGTAATTGTCCACGGGATCATACTACCGGGATTAAAAGTATCCTATGTGTTAATCCAGGTCAGTCAGTAGTTTTAGCGTGAAAGAGTAACAAACATCCAGACATCCATACATCCTCACAAACTTTCGCGTTTATAATATTAGTAGGATTACATTCAACCAGTTATCGTAAGATCAATGTACAAAAGTGAACATTTGCATACGTTACAAAATAATCACATAACGAGCACAATAGTTACACATTATAAAAATAAAACAATAAGTACTTAAAGTTGCATGTTACCACTTATGTACCTACCAGTGACCTTTACGTAAAACACGCGAACACGCGCTATGCAACTTTTACGAAAATAATGTCAATGCGTAAATTAACGTAACAACTGTATCGTGAATGATTTTATGGTCAATATGATTAGAGTGAAATCAATCACCTTGGATGTATTATTTTAAGTTGTATATAAGACGTGAGAATTTGGCAGTATGTATCAGTTACCTTTTGGTATTAGAATTGTAATAGCGACAACAGTTCCAAAACAATAAACATCGAAAATGTTCTTCAAGGTATTTAAGTTTAATCTAGTTCTAATTTCTGTGTTAAAGTTTGAAGTGCAGATCAGTGCTTGTGTTTGTAACATACTACGATTGGGCTAATTTGGGATAACTACAATTTACCTATGTGCTTCATGAAAGCAGGATTTAAGCCTATAGCAGGCACAAAGTAAATTCCCAAAATCAAATCCAGGCCACTACTAGAAGCTTTGGATGGAATTACCTAACGAAAATGTGTTAACCACAGTCCCTATGTTCATAACGTACCGACTATGGGACCTAGCACAAAAATGACACATAATTTCTGTTTATGAATTAGAGGAGCGTGACCATGATTTGATTGTTATTTAATACTGATACTAAATAATAACAGCCGCTCGGATCGATCTTTAGGTTAAGCCGTGCTTGCCTAGGTTGGTCTGTGGATGGGTGACCACCCATTACATACTGAGTTTCCTCCGTGCCTCGGAAAGCACGTTAAGCCGTTGGTCCCGGGTGTCATTTGTAGATCTTTGACAGTCGTTAGGTAATCAGTGGCCCAAAATGTCTGACAACCAGCCTTACCAATGGGTATCGTGTTACCCAGTACTAACTGGGTTGTGGAGGTCAGATAGGCAGTCGCTCCATGTAACATACTGGTGCTCAGCTGCATCCGGTTAGACTGGAAGCCGACCCCAACATAGTTGGGAAAAGGCTAGGCAGATGATGAATTTCTGTTTATGAACAGTCTGTGCTGAGCTGTCATTACCTTGCCCCCTTCCCCCCTTCATTTTTAAAACAGGGGCCAGGTAATGCAGGTCACTGCACAATCTAACATTGCGCCCTTTTCCAGGTTGTGTGCGTATTATCTGTGGCCATCGTCGTGGTGTCTGGTTACGGCCACTCCTCCCAGTACATTCACCGTCACGACGGTCACCACGAGCCTGTGTATCATGGATATGGACATGACCATCATGATTACTATGTGAGTATCCATTAAACAATACCGATCCTTTCTAAAATATCTTGAAAGATTGAAGTGGTTGACCTTACCTACAGTTAAATACAACATTATGTGAGAAAAGAAGTATAGGCGTAGGATGATCAGCTTTAAATTTTCTCATTGCTAGGACGCAGGTCTCTCTGAGAGAGGCACTGGGCGCAATCAAAGCGTGCGGGCTCAGTGTGGCAGTGCGGCTTGGTAGATGGCACATGACTTCGAATTCTTTGGTTCTAGGACGTTACACTTTTTGAAGAAGGCTTTTAAACTGGAATATTTTTCCAAACTTGATGAACAATTTTTCATCTCATTCTTTTCCAGACCTACCCTAAATACGAGTTCGGGTACGAAGTAAAAGACTCCCACACTGGTGACCACAAATCACAGCACGAGCATCGCGACGGTGACGTCGTCAAGGGCCACTACTCTCTGCAGGAACCTGATGGCTCCTACAGACACGTCGACTACCACGGCGACGACCACACCGGGTGAGTGTTATGCGACGAGTAGGGTTAGATGGAGAATAAGATATAGTATGTGCCTGGCATTACCTGTTCCCGCTTCCCTTCTTCTTTGTGTGAGGGGTCAGGTATTGCAGGGTCTATTCCAAATGATGTATTTGCTTGGATGTTGAAAGAAACCCGACGTCTTCGGCTGATGACATTGAGTTAAAACTAAGAGTAACAAAACTGGCGAAATGTAGATGTGCATCCCTACCTAACCCTTTGGGGATTATAGGCATGACTTTGTTGTTTTAAATATGCACATATATTTAAGAGTATACTTACTAAGCTCTTTTACGGGACCATGGTCCCTATTCCATTATTGCCCTTTGCTTATCACGTTTTCAGTCGATGTTTGGCCGAAACTAGCTGAATTTACCAAATCATGAACTAAAATTCTTGTCTTGTCTTTTTTCAGTTTCCACGCAACTGTTAAGCACAGCACCCACCACATCGTCCCTCATCATTATCATTACTGAAGCTTCCTACGGATGATCTTCTGAACATGACTGATGACTGAAGATTCTGTTGCTTAATGTGTATATGTCACAGTCAAAACTGTTGATCAGTCAAAACTACTTTTGACCGCTGTTAATGAGTCAAAACTACTTTTGTCCGGTGAAAACTATTTTAACAACAACTAACATTTACTTAGAAACTTATTAGGTTGTTAGTTTTTTTGTGACCCTTTGCAAAACATTATGTTGAGTAATTCTAGGACTAGGTAGTAGGAGAAAACGCATTTTAACATAATAAGAATTTTGACTGACACCAGTCAAAAGTGGTTTTGACCGATTAACAGTTTTGACTATAACATATACATTGCTTATTTATTAATTGTTTCAAAAGCTTGGTTGCATTATCTGGCAGACGATTTATTATGAGTGTGTTGTTGTGAATTTATCTGGTAGATAGTGCAATTTGGAAATTTTGAAACAGGTCTTTTATGAAATATTTGTTGTACAAATGTAAAAATAAATACAATGCCAATAAAAAAGGAATTTCCTTTGTTCTTCGAGTACCTAAAGCGATACAAACACATCTGTGGGAAAACTTATTCATTGACAGCGTCTATAAATGTCGTAGGACGGTAGCCGTAAGCGAGATTCACATGAGTACAGTGCATAATTATCATCACTACATAGTATAAAAACAAAGTCGCTTCCCGCTGTTTATCTGTCCCTATGTATGCTTAGACCTTTAAAACTACGCAACGCATTTTGATACGGTTTTTTTTTAATAGATAGAGTGATTCAAGAGAAAGGTTTATATGTCTAAATTGCACCTGTGCGAAGCCGGGGCAGGTCGTTAGTTAACAATAATACATTTTACTCAGTATATACAAAATATCCGAACATCAAATCTGTGGTGATTTATCGAGAAAAAAAGGTGTGCCCTAGTGCCCTCTTCCCAGAATCTTTTCAGAAGTAGATTACAAAAAAAAAAACATTTGAAGACTAATAAACTTAATAAGCCCGTCTCTAGAGCCTTAGCCAATAGTGTAAAATGTTAATATTACTCTCAAGCTAATGGAAAAATGTAATGAATTAGCAATTCTCGTCGGTTCCTTGATTACAACGAAAAAGGCAAAGGAAAATGTAAGAGGTATTAAAACTTGTACTCAGCTGTTGCTGTAAATGTACTTTAGATTTACTATGTGCTAGATTTTCAACTTTATCGCTAAAGCATTAGGTTCAATTTTTTATTTTATTTTTTTATGTTGCGAATCATCAAATGACCCCCCTCGCTCTGGGCGAAGCGGAAGGGAGTGTCAGACTTGTACTGACTAAAACCCATCCATGTTCCTTCTTTGCCCTTTGTGTTCCAGGGCCGCGGTATCTCTTTCGAACAGTCCCGCAGTTTCGGGTAGCTTGATGTGCACACTCTACACACTAGAACAATAACATACATAGAACAATAAATTTATAGTTCCATTAAAAATGGAAATCTAAAGCACAAGTTTGCACCAATTACTAATTAGATAATAAGGAGCTCGTTGTTAAATAATAACAGCGGCTCGGTTCAATCTTCTGGTTAAGCCGCGCTTGCTTAGGTTGGTCTGTGGATGGGTGACCACCAATTACATACCAAGTTTCCTCTGTGCCTCGAAAAGCATGTTAAGCCGTTGGTCCCGGCTGTCAATTGTAGAGCCTTGACAGTTATCAAAGGTCTCGAAATCAGTGTCTCGAAAGTCTGACAACCAGTATTACCAAGGGGTATCGTATTACCCAGAATACCCAGTACTAACTGGGTTCTGGAGGTCAAATAGGCAGTCGCTCCATGTAAAATACTGGTATTCAGCTGCATCCGGTTAGACTGGAAACGGCCCCCGACATGATTGGGAAAAGGCTAGGCAGATGATGCCTATCCTAACTTCTTAACTAATATTATAAATTTAAAAGTATGTGTGACTTTCGTGTGTGTAGTATGTGTGTGTGTGTGGTGTGTTTATGTGTAATATTAATATTATTTTAAAGTAAGTTTGTTTGTTTGTTACCTTTTCACGCCTAAACCACTGAACCGATCATCCTGAAATTTTGCACAAATGTTGTCATGTGTACAGAAACGGACATAGGGTAGGTACCTTTCATCCCGACAAAAATTACTGTTCCCGATGAAAACAACAATAACGTTCGTATGATAATATATGACGCCACGTGGCCCACGTGTTTTTTTAATCAATATTGAATTATATTAATATAGAAACTTTAATAGTGTGTTTAGAGTTTGTGAGTTTAATTTATTGTATTTTTTTCTCAGAAATAAATAAATCTAATCTATAGTCGAATTCTAAATTAACGAGAGCAAAGGCGCGGGCAAAAGCTAGTTAGATAAAAAATTAAGCTTAATTTATATTAAAATCATTCTCAATGTTTCTTCTCCTAAACCACTATTTATTTTGGTTATACAAAAAGCCGCCCTCCATCATCCTATTTTCTGCATAAAAGATTCTTTCAACCGGTTTTTCTTCTGAAAATACAGCGGTTTACTTTCAAGGCCTGTACGGTTAAATACCGTCTACGTAAATATCCCAGTAGGCATTCCATATTAATATATATTTGGATAAAATGTCGTAGTAATACTGCGGGCTTACTTAACCTAATCCGTGGCTTGTTTGTGCAAATTGAAATTAATATTAATAATATGGATAGCGCTCTGTGTATTCGATCATTGTGTTTACATTGAGCGTTGGTATTTTAACGTGAGTACACGGCCTAGCTGAATATTCGAATATTTGATTAAAGTGATGTATGAATAACTACATTCAGAGATATAAAATATGCAGTGCTTGCTGTCAATCATGTTGGATATAGTGTGCAATCAATTTATCTTTACTATATAATAGATTCATTGCTACGTACTCATCATCTGCTTAGTTTTTTCCCAACTATGTTGGGGTCGGCTTCCAGTCTAACCGGATGCAGCTGAATACCGGTATTTTACATGGAGCGACTGCCTATCTGACCTCCACAACCCAGTTAGTACTGGGTAATACGATACCCCTTGGTAAGACTGGTTGTCAGACTTTTTGGGCCACTAACGACTGTCAAAGATCTACAAATGACACCCGGGACCAACGGCTTAACGTGCTTTCCGAGGCATGGAAGAAACTCGGTATGTAATGGGTGGTCACCCATCCACAGACCAACCTAGGCAAGCACGGCTTAACCTAAATCGACCCGAGCGGCTGTTATTATTTAGCCACGTTTTTTTTGCTACGTATTCTTACTTAATTATTGTGTTTCTTCACAACTATGTAAAAAGTCGTTTAGAACGTTGGATTTGCCAACATGCATGCCATTCAATGTCAGAGCAAGCCGTATCTATCAAGACGTGATCAAGTTCTTGGCAATAGTTAACGGACACTGTTATACGTATCTGACATGAGACTATGGTCTATGCAAACACGGAGTCCGTAATAAGATGTCCATCTACTTAAGGTGGAAACGCCAGGTTAGCCCGAGAAATTCAAACATTCTTATATTTTTTTTGCAATTTGCAAGATAGTGTCAGGTTGTATGTTGATGAAAATATGATTCGCGTAAGTAACACGTATGTAGTTACAGAATTATTTATTTTATTTATTTATTTAAGTACATGGAGGACTTACAGCTCATAAAACAAACAAAAATGGAAACCATAGTCACCAGAAAGCCAATTACAAATCCTCACGTATAGACTTTGAATAAAAAAATTATGGTGTGAGTACAAAAACAGAAAATACACCGTTTTAATAAAAGTAAGAAGAATATAAATACTTGGCTTGCAATTATATGATAATTATTATAATCAATAAAATCAACAATACAACCCTCTAAGTTCATATTTTTCATGAAATAGTTATTCGAATCATATTTTCATCAACATTCAATATGAATATATATGATGTAGGAAGGTAATGAATAACATGTAAATGGGGTCTCTAATGAAAACCGCTCCGCGGCCCGCCCCCCAGCCCCCCAGCCCCCCAGCCCTTAGGACTCAGGAATCATGAGCCGACTTTGCTTCGTGTAAATTAGTTGAACAGAAAACAAATACAGACAGCTCCACATATCACTGGTGTTGTTGAACCAAAAATAATTTGAATAAACACTTCTTTTGGCAGACGCGGTCTTCGCATAGCTGAAGTTGGATCATCAAACCCAGTCTTTCATATGGGACACAGAATCTGTCACCTGCCTCAAGCGATGCCAATTGTTTCCTTCGCGTGCTCGTAACTAGTAACCAAAAATTAAAGGACCTGAAGACCTCCTTCAGGTCCTTTAATTTTTGATTTGCATGGTGGACGTTGCTCTCTGGTCGGATGATGATTCTTACTTAAATATGACCCCGATTGTTTTCCGGAAATAAAAAGAAATGCGGGCAAAAGTACCTTCTACTTCTGATCACATTACTAGTGAACCTTAAAGCGACAACTAGCTTTCTAGCTCGCTAAGCTACTTTGAATTAACAAGCGAGCGTGGCAAGCGTAACATTCGGCGCTTAATTTTGAAGCAGTTCATACAAAGCAGATAACCGCTTGACATGTCTCCGCGTATCCTCCAAGGAATACCATTTAAATATTATTTTTTGCAGCCGTATACAAATTCATTACAATTTTCACAAACTTTTATAAAAACGCGGGTGAGTGTATATTTATATGCCTACGTTATGTCGTAAACTTTTTAGTATCTGGGGACCAAGTTAGCTTTCATTGCGACTGCCGTGTTAGGTAAGCACCTATATTTTACACCGACAAGTAAATAGGTAACGTTTTAGCGAGTTTTTAACTTCCTTATCAGGGAAAAAAACGTCGAGAATATTTTCTTTATTATTTTAGATAAAAGAATTGGCGTACAGTATTGTTCGTGCCACTGGAGATTTGACAAAAAAACCTAACTATGCCATCTTTTAGCGACGAATTAGAGGCATAACTTGCCAGTCTGTTTGTGAATGCGGTCGCGCTGGCTCAAAATGGCGGAGCACTGACAGTAGCGGCTCGTAAACAAAAGGCTCTCGTCGCACTTTTATAATTTACTTAGGTACCTACTTCCTCTTTCCTTTTGAATTTTGTTTTTAACATTTCCCTTTTTGAAGAGCCGTTATCTCGGACGGCGCTGCTGCCTTCATTTTGCGTTCCATTCAAATCTGTTTTGATGTGGGCCTTGGCTTCATATTTTCGACAGACGCAAATTCACCACGTTCAAGATTTTAAAGAGTGATCATTTTCAAGGAGCGACACGCTGTTACAGGAGACATTATCAGAAAATTGATTATTAAAAGTGGGGACATTAATGTACTTTGTTGTAGTTGCTGTGATTCGTAGAATTGTAATACACTTGGAAGGAATTAATTCCACATTTCAGATTAGACGGAACCACAACCACACAGCTCTTCAGCTTTTAATGTAATAAAAACCTATGCAAGGCTTTAATAAAAGATAATAAAAATTACTGAAGCCACACCAGTTATGAGAAATGAGATTAGATTTCTCTGAATTTGTAATCGGGAAGAGGAAAATATTTCAATTAGCTTATTACTTGAAAAAAAGTTTGTTTGGCCTAATCATTGAGTACCTAAGTAAGTAGCCATTTTTAGTTTAAGAGTAGACTTTAATGGACGTTCAGTGAGAACATCTGTCGTCAACTTCGAAAGTGCGAAGTCGGCACTAAAGCGTTTGCCTCGCCTAGCGAATTCATAAAATGGAATTTCTACCTATGTAGACTGGAATAACTGGAATATTGTACCCGAAAATAACTGTAAGTAGACAGCGAATATCGCTGAAAAAAGTTCATTTTAAAAGCTCGTTTTTTTCAATGAATGTGCAGGTGTGCGATTCTAAATGGCCGCGTAGAATGTGATGGAAGATTTGAAATATGTTTTTTTTTTTCATTTATTTCAAGTAGGCCAGTTACAGGCACTTTTGAATTGTCGAAACAAAGACAACAATGAATTGATGACTAAATTATTGTCCTGATCTTTTTTTTTACATTCTAAATGTGCAAGGTATCCCCATTCTGGCTACTTACATCTATTTACAATTTTCATATTAAACTAGTCAAGGCTTCCAACACTACACTGCACAAGAATAAATTCAAGACTGTTACTTAACGAATTTATTTTACGTTATAATCAAAGTTCAGTAGAGCGAAGTTGAGCCAGCGAGACACTTGGTAACGACCTCACAGGCGGCGACCAGCTTCCGAGAAAAAGATCTTATCTCACAGTCACTAGACATGTTGAAATTGCCTTTATTTGTAGAATATCTGAACTAGCTAAGTGTAATTTTAAATTATTCTTTGCAACTGTTTTAAAACCGAAGAAATCTGTGAAAAATATAGTGAGGTCGTTTTTCGGTAGTCGTTTTGGAGAGTGCACTTAAAAAGCGGTGTCGTTAAGGTTGATCAAAATGCCGTGCCGGTGTACACGCGCCGTTTACGAGCCGGCACCGGCACGGCACGGCGCGGCGGCGGCACGGCGACTGGGCGGGCACGTCATTGTCGGGAATAGATGAAACTGGCCTTTTGTTCCCTGCTACTATAACAGACGCAATTCCTTTTTTTCTATTATTTTTTAAACACACCGCTTTTCTCTCTGGTGTAATTTTTCTCTTCACCAATTACTTTGTATCTGCGCCAGTGAGGTATTGCCCCGGACGTTGCTAGCACGCAGTTTTCCGTTTGTATTTTTCAATATTCGGTTTCCTTTGCGTATCTACCTGGCTTTTGTATTTTTTGCAGTAAATATCTGGACACCAGATGGAGAATTGAGTGTAGAGTTTATTCAAATATAGATATTAGAAAAGTATTAATGTCATAATCAAGAGAATTCATTAGTACCTAAAAATATTGTTAAATACTAATCACATTTACAAGAGCATGGCTGCGTCTTAGAGCTTTCACGTCCCTGTAACACAATACATTATACCATTAATCCATTTGACGTAGGTAGGTATATAAAACTCGTGTAAAGCATTACGTTACAGCCCCGCAACACAGAAACACGGAAAGGGTCGACAGTATGTGGTGTGAGGTAGCTAATCAGTCAATCTTGCGGAGAACGTTATAGGAGAAGTGAATCTGCAAAATGACGGCCGCCCGGTATAATTAATTACCCAAACTTCAATAGGTCCGCCAACAAAAGACGATTGTTTGCCTTCTGCGCCGTTGAATCGATGTCGGCCCTAAAATCCGTATAATCTCGTCCTTTGTATCTGTTTTATGAAAGAAATAAACTTTTTATTTCCTTTAGAATTAGCTCCTCAGCTGAACGAACCCTTATCTCGATTCTTTCTGGACACTCCTTAATTTTTAATTTCTGTTTTATTTTTACTGTGGTGTCGTAATAGAGTTTATTTCTATTGCAGTTCACAATGGTTCATTGTAATTAGTTTCCTTGTGACGTACAAGATTATTTGCGCCTATCAAACATACACGTGTTTACTTTCTGTAGCCAATTGTCTAATCGTTAGGCTTTCTTATTAAATAAACAGTTTCAGACGCAAACCGAGGCAGCCACTTTGTTGTGCAAAGCCAAAAAGACTGGTCTGCAGATAACGAGCTCAGCACAATGGAACCTCATTCCCGCCCACCGCCAAATATGAACTCTCATTGTCTACTTAATTACAACGGGTGTCTTTGAGATATGGCTGGTACACATTCTACTACAAAGCCTGTCACACACAAATAATATTTTATCGCTGGAGCAATGTTTTCACGTCTCAAAAGGCAATTATTGCTCGCACTAGGTGCGCGACTCGCAAGTATAGCGTCAATCAAAGGAGCTATTGAAGCGCGTATAGGCTTGTAGTTGGCGAAGGAGGCCGAACTTTCCCGACTTTCGCCGACTTTCCCCGAATCTCGATGATGTCCGCTTCGCTGACGACCTGTGATATAAGGCTAGCTGAAATACTACTATCGGCCGTTTTTGTATCTATTCTAACATTTATAAATAAATAATCTTGGTCCAGCATCAACGATTAAATTCATAGCTACGACCCGGTCTTCAACTGTGGAATCTTTTCAATAGTTATGAGTTTTCTAAAGCGAAACTATATTTTGTGTCGCAAAAATTTCAGTGCTTGAAGTCTAGACACTATAAATTACTATCGTTATATTTATTTAATGTGTCCGTGAGTGAGTGTGGTTATTCTAAATCCTGGCAGCAATTACCAAGGAACTGCTGAACTACTGAAGGTCAAGCTAGCTCGAGAATATTGAGATGCTCTGTTCGTGAGACACAAAACGCTCCCCACCGTTTTAAACCGTCCTAAGTGCTTTTCTACGAAATCATACTAGGTACTAGCACTAATGCATTTATTTCTTAGAACTTAAAATATTACAATTTATTACATATTAGGTTTACGTGGTAGGTAATAGGGTTTTCAAAGAATTATTGCTTTGATCTGAAATTAAGTTATGCGAAGAGCTCTTTCAGTCTGTATTTTCAAATATTCAGCTTACAAAGAAAATATAAAAAACTAACCTAAAACAAAATAAACATTACAAGAAAACCGAAACACAAACGTATCGCATTCAGATTACACATACAAGATTTTGTGAGTGGCCACTGATAAAATATTATGATCCTACCTAATAAAAATAAAAGGTTCGCGATAACAATAATTTTAAATTAGATCAATTTAGGACGATAACGGCTCCAGTTATTATTTCCATGGCGACGATAAACCTTGTAAATGGTTTTCCAAACGTCCCGTGCGCGCGGCGAGCCTTTTTATTAGGGTATTTGTCAAGATATTCCTCGGCTAAAGGGACTATAATCGAAAATTTTACGTTTGGTTACCATACGCCTTCTGTTCTGGCCGACTAGATAATTTATCGAAGACAATAACCGCATTTGGTACAGATAAGTATTGTCCATCCCTTGCGCTCTGTTTATTTTGTGGCATTTTGCTGTTCTCGTGTTTTCAATGTTGCAGAAATTTTGTAAGACTGGTTCATGATACAATTCTGTAGATGATTTTCATAATTGTATGTAATGGGTCACGTCATAAGTGCTTATCTTGGCAATAGATTTTAGGGTTTATTAAAACCATAAAATGACCTACCAAACCAATACCCCCCTACCAATTACCTTTTAAAGCTATACATATCCAGTATAACATGGCCTAGCTTTGTACAGATTTTTCGTATAATGAGAGATCCGCATAAACTGATTTTGTATAGCTTGAATGGTCGCTGCGGGTATAAGATTTTTTTTTATTGCACAAATCTCTCTTAAAATTATGTTCTATAATAACAATTCAGTAAATTAATATGAACAGACAGAAAAGATATTTAAGTAAATAACTAAGATATTTCTTAAATTTCCTTAGAAAATAAAACCCATTGCATACAGCTCGAAGTTGCAGCCTCCGTAAATCGACACCGACAGCACAAAGGATTCTAGCGCGCACCAGGAGGACCCTGTAATGGAAATATACCCTTGTTTATTAACCAATAACACAACCAGGCTCCCGATTACGATGCCATACGTGACTATGGACGCAAATTTGCATGTTTAATGAAATCATTGTATGTACACGATCGACGCTAATTGCACTACCAAACCCGTTTCACTAGTTTATGCATTCGAAACTAATTACGGGTATCGAATCGACAGAAGATTTGACGATCGCAAAATCAAATCGAGTACGTAATCAGTGGGGTTGGTGCACTTGTGTGGAATGTTTAGGAGATCTATTGATTAGAGTCTAATTTGTTATATTTTTATTGTTTTTTGACTGTGTTAGTTTGAAAGGATCATCATTCTCCTGCCCTTATCCCAATTCATTTGGGGTCGGCGCAGCATGTCTTCTTCTTCCATACTTCTCTATTACTCGTCATCTCATCATACATATCCATTCTTCCCATACCATCCTTCACACAATCCATCCATTGTTTCTTTGAATTTAGTTGGAAATAATAAGTAAAGATAAAACAAAACACCAGTTACAGCCAGTTTATAATAACCCATATCTACATTACTACGTGCAGGCCAGTTCATACAAGACAAAGCCTACATAAGAAAAAAGCTCATACGAGGCCAAAAATGCAAAAAAAAAACTAGTCCGTCATCTTTGGGAGGCCGCCATATTGGATTTAGAATGACGCCACTTAGCTAACCATGCGTTGCCATTCAAACTAAACATGTTTGCAAAATTTTAGCTCAATCGAAAACCGGAAAGTGGGTCAACTTTAACTTTTAAGATTTTTTACATAGTTACAGGTGAAGCTAATACATAGAAGCGTGTTAAAAATGAACACAAGTGTGACTCACAATCAACTATGAATAAGCCCGAAAATTTGTGTGCTTACAAAGGTACTCAGAAAGCAACTCGCTTGTAAGTTGTCAAGGAAATGGGTTTGCTTAGTGCATGTCGGCGACGGTCTCGCAACTTGCACTACTTATGTGATATAATAAACTTTAAACTTAATACACTATTCGCTCTACGGGTGTCGGCTTCGAGAAGCTGGCGAGCTCGTAAAATCGTCGCCTGAACGATGGAAAGATGGAATAACAAGCGACATGTTGTAAACATAAACATAGAAGACCTGCTTGCTACAAGACAAGATGCGCAGGCAGGATTCAGAATACTGCAATTTTCGTAGACTTAACTTTTTCCATTTTAAAAATACATCACATATTTGAGGTAATAACAATACAAGAAGTGGACCAGATTCATGTAGTGAAGCGTGGTCCAATATCATGGCGATGGTGGTGGCCTCGTTTAACTTTGTTACCTAGTTTCCGTGAAGCTAATTCACTTCTGTATGTACCATCAGCGAGTGTTCATTCCCGAATACGGTTCCCTTTGGGCAAGAATGTAGAACGGTAAAAGGCTAGAATAACTAATCATTATCATCATCATCAACCTACAGCAGTCCACTACTGGACAATAGGCCTCAGCAACTCTCATCCAGTTGCTACCAGCCACCCTGCGAAGATCGTCACTCCACCGAGCCTGAGAGCGTGGCACCTTACTTTTGCGGTCTCCACTTAAGAACACGTCTACCCCAACGGTCATTGGTTCGACGCCTAAAATGACCGGCCCATTGCCACTTTAGCTTACTTATTCTGTGAGCTTTGTCGACAACTCTGGTTCTCTGTCGGTTCACCTCGTTCCGGATGCGATCCCTCAGAGAGACTAGTCAGAGGGACTAATCATCCCAATTCAGCAAAATGCAAAATCTCAATCATACGAGTGTCATACTCCAGATATTCATGTCAACGGAGATGAACATCCAATCTCGTGTACCAGTTCCAAATTAATTCGAATGATGCAAAATATGCAAGAAACAAGACTAGTTGGATCATATGTCGTCGGCAGCGGATGAGTCGGGTAGCCAATTTCCGGCCTGCATCGGTAGGAAGCGGCCGCGATTAGCCCCGATACCACCACGCCGGGAAATGCACTTGTGACTACTGACTACCACCCGCTGATAAACTGTTGAATATTGCCGTTTTGCCGTTTTAGCTACTAGAAAATATGTTACAGATATTAGAGGTACATTTCGAATGTGCTTTTCAGTGGAGACGAAATTGAAAAAGAGCAAACTAAAGTTTACTCAGTTTTGAAAGGTGGGAATTGGGATCTATGACAAATTGGGTTATAGTAAAATAGAAAAAGGGCAAGGCCTGTAGTGGCAGAGGAGTACTTACGTTTTATTGCAATTTGCATGTCCTTTTCAGGCTGTATGTTGAACTAAATATGATTCGCGACGGCAACACTTAGATATTTATTTATACCTTAACAGTATAAGTTCCAGTTCAATCATTAGAATATGTCTCAAGGACATAATTAATCAGTTTCACGGTACCAGCCCTACTAATACTTAGCAACTATTCGAAAATGAATAAAATCAAAAACAATATTTGGAATCTGCTCTAAAAACGATTGCTCGCAGAATATAGACCAGAGTAAGAGGCAAAATAATTAAACGTATTCAAAAAGCGGGCGTTGGAAGTAATAAGCTTAAACTTTTAATTGGGCAATCTAGATCCTTTCGATGTAAAAAATATATATTTTACTAAGTCTCGAAATTAATTGGAGGAGCCAAGAGGGACTTTTAAATAACCGAGTTAGCTTGGGAATAAGTAGAAACATTAAAATGTGCTGATGTGGAAATCTGCAACGTTGATGCAGATGATTATTAAAGATTTGATGTTGATAAGATTGGGTGAGTCTGAATATTATTTCCGTATTTTTTGGATTTTGCAGAATTTCAAATTCCTCGTTGCTATTGGACTCTGACCGGATATTATAATTATGTAGCTGACTGTTAATAAGGACCAATTTTAGTGTTGTTTAAGCTTTCACGGTTTATAACTAAACTTATACTGTCACTTACGCGATCATGGCGCTTGCAACAGAGTCAAAATATCGGGAGCTCAGAATAGCTAATGGTATAATTTTCGTGTATTTAAAAAAAAAATACGACGCAAATGAATAACTCTGACAGTAGGTAGAAAAAGAAAGAAATTAACTCACTGAATAAGTATTCCGAATACATTAGCGAGCTATTTAAAAATCATCCGCGATGCCCAAAATTGAACAATAAGACATATCAATGGAAGAAGTTTTTTCCCCAGTCCTGAATCCGGGAGACGACGAGCGTTTCGTTGAATTAATAAGCAGACGGTAAATTTAAATTTAATGAAACAAGTTTCTACCAGAGTGCTGTTGTACCTAGTTATACCTATTCAGTTCATAACTGCGTCCACGGCTTCTTCCTTCGTTACCACGAACATTGTGTTATGTAAATTATTTACAATTTATCACAAAAATCTTGTCGTCGACGTCGACAACGTCAGTTACGTGGTTACAGCTGTAGTTGTTTGTAGAAGTACGGCAGTAAAATGCAGCTTCTTTACTGTGCAGTAAAATTCCTCAAGTTTTAGTGGAAAGGAAAATGGAAACGTGACGACATTTTTGACGTCCCAGCAGTTACAGGCAGAATGCTCTTCGGTAAGGTTTCCATTGGCATTGATGATGGCATTTTGTTGCTGTCTATTTTCTAACTGACAGCAACATGACAGCAATGTGTCCAGAAGTATATTGTAATTATGCTTAAACACTTCAACCAACTTATCTGTGCAGGCAGGAAAAGATAGAACTAAAATAAATGTATCAAGTTTGACATATGGATGCACACTTGACAAGCAGCGCCACCCTTGAACTGCACACTTAAACTGGTCAAACTATACATAGTTGAATGAAGTGCTAGGATTTTTCTGGATGGACCCTTTCTCGAGAATCTTGTCTAGGAAAGCTCTTAAAGGCACGTAAAACCTTATTTCTATGTTCTTTATAACTTCTAGTAAGCAATTCAGGCCAACTCAACAAAACTTATTGACGTACGAGTAAGTGTTAAAAAGACAACCTTTTTTCACTTACCTGTTTTCGGTAAAAAGCTTTGTTGGGAAATTACATTTACACGCGCTCAAGTTGCGTTGGTGGGGAACTCGATTTTCTTTGTTTCGAACCTCGAACTTACTTGCGAGGAGGAAATTTATTTATGGGGTAATTGTTTACAATAACTTTCCAGTTCAGGAGATAAGTGGTTGTGAAATGAGAAATTAATTCAATAAGTGGAGGAAGCCGTATCTGTCAAATATTGACTGGCTCCTCTACTAAGATGCTCGCTTTGAGCGCGGTTGCTTTGTTGATAACAATTGATGCATTACGTATTATCGCACGGATACCTTTCTAATTAATGCTGTAGTAATATTGCGGTTCGGCAATCTACTTTAGGGTTGTGATGAGCTTTATGAGTGTTTATAAGGCTTCTGGTTATGTGATGATCTTCTGCTTGACAAATTGAAGTTAATCATGGATTTTGGTATTGTTATTTCAGTTTGCATACGGATTTAAAGTGTCTCATTAGTTATAACTGTACTGAATTTGCTAAATTAGTTGATATATTGATAAAATGCTTGTTACTAGCCATCAACATTAACCACAAAAGTGCAGATGCAACGTAATGCCATCAATAACTAATTAAGACAGCAAATGCATTTCTGAACATTCATTGGCGTTGTGGTAGGTGTACGCAAACATTTCCAATCTGGGTCAGCGAATCGTGGCTGGTTCGGCGCAGAATGCTCAACGGCACAAAATGATTCATGGAAATTGCACCGTAATTGAAAAAAATACGTTATTGCCGTTTGACGCATTGCCGGCGCGTTCCACCGCCAGAAATATTCGCGTCCGATGGAACCGTAATCTATTCGGTTTTACGTACCTGTACGCTGTATGTCTATATGTGTGTCTGTACATATGTTTAGATTTTGTGGATTTATGGGTTTGGAATTAGAATTTTATGGGTTTCATTGTTGCTGATGAAATTGGAGTATTAAGTATACATATTTTTGAGTAAAGAAGGACATAGAAGCATATACAGTCTTGTATATTTTTATAAGAAATAGGAAGCTGTACCTAGGTAGGTGGATAGGTACCTGGAGATGGGTTTGGATATGCAGAAGCCTGTCTGATCCAACTTTAGGTATCGATATCGATATGCCCCACTAACAAAGGTTGCAAAGGTCAGATTTAATTTGTTCTGTTCTGTATCCTAATTCCTGCGTATTCAGTTGAATTTCAGTCGTATTATGTTAGACCCACTAGCTGAACCAGCCCAAACCAGACCTAATTAACGGTATAATGAAAAATCAGTAGGTATATTAGGACGTAATACCAGTTAATTAGGACAATGATGAACCATTGTGTAAAAGAATTGTAAAGTTTGGGCTGTGGCGTTTACAAATGCCATAGGTACACGTTGTCAGCGAGTTATGTAATTAAATGGATACCAAAAACTTTATAGTAAAAAATATTACTTACGTAAAAATATTAATAAACGCCTTTTCCAAGGTAATACCTGTTGCCGATAATATTTAAGACACAGAAAAAATATTTAATATCGACACAATTATTATTTTTAGTGATTTAATTCGTTATTGTGCTTACGAGAATCTGAAATTACAGTGTGCAACTTCACACAACTTATCTTTGCCGGCGTGAAAACACAGAACTAAAATAAATGTACTAAGTTTGACATATCGATGCATTTTTTCTTGACAAGCATCTTGAACTGCACATACTGTACCACGGTTTTAATGCATCTTCTTAAATGACATTGACAGGAGGTCGCTGAAATTGTCTGTGGAAATCGTGTGCAAAAAAACAAAAGTTAGTTCTGAATATTGACTCGCGCCAAAAAAACCATGCAGAAGTACCCAAACTTACTGTAAAAAAAATATGCTTATTACAACCTGTTGCCCGCAATTGTGTTCGCGTGGAAGTGAATGTGTGAAAAAAAAGTAAAATTGTAGTATTCAGCTGCATCCGGTAAGACTGGAAGCCGACCTCAATAAATTTGGGAAAAGGCTGGGCAGATGAAGATTTGTGAGAAAAAGTAGTAGTTCATCCAGAGCCGTCCAGCCGGTCTGGCGTGATTGAGTAACAAACATCCATCCATCCAAACTTTCGTATTTATTTATAATAATATATAATATACATAGTAAGATTAAAACTAACTGTTGTTTAAACAACAAAGGAAGAGTCAGCGAATGAAACTTATTACCCCCGAGAGGCTAAGTAGAGGGTAATGTGTTATTATGAGTTATGATGCTTGTTTAATGAACTGGCAATTCAAAACAACATCTGATGTTATACTACGGTATAATTTTACAAAGGTATATTTTGGGTAATGTTAGGTTGTTGACCCTTTCGTTGAGTATGGTATACTCTTCAAAAAAGCTCTTATACCACACTGCGGAAATAGTAAGAAAAGGTTTTATAAGAAAGCTTGATTTCTCTCTATGTATCTGATACTGATACTGTTAGCCTGCGTCATCCCACTGCTGGGCAAAGGCCTCTCCCCATGACTTCCAGGTGCTACGATCCAGGGCTAATGTGGGCCATTGGTCGATTGTTTTGTCCAGCTCGTCCCGCCATCTTCTACGAGGTCTGCCGCGACGCCTTCTGGCTGTGTCAGGGCTCCTGAAAGTGGTTATTTTCGCCCACAGCTCATTGGGCAAGCGGCAGACGTGGCCAGTCCAGTCCCACTTCAGCTTAGCGGTTTGTATCTTTCTTCAACTTCATTCATTGTGCCATTATGTCTTATACCAAACGTTTCTATTCCAATTCTAATACGATATCTTCAAAAGCGACACCGTTTAGTTGTACAGAGTAAAACGTAGAAAAATACAATCTTCCATCACTTTTATCGTAGAAATGTTCAAAGTGTTGTTTACCAAATCCTTTTTACGTTCACGCATGAATAGTCCCCACTCGACTGATTCACTGAGTCACAGCGATAAAGTCCGAAAGTTTCGTTCAAAACAGTCAAAGCAGAACAATCTTTTGTGTGGTACTGCCTGTGTATGTATACTGACATTGCCGACAAAAAAATAAAAAAAAATAACATAGAGGCATCGTTTTGGTCACACAAAATTAAAATCACTCCTGGATTTTAATTTTGTGTGCGGGGACCAAAACGATGCCTCTACGTTATTTTTTTTTATGTTTTCTTAGCATACAGGGCCTAAACGACCGGGAGACGCCCCGGGCGTCGGGGGTCACGTGGTGGCTCCCGGCCACCGTAGGCGCGGGCTTATGGACGGCGAGTAATGGGCTAGCTCGCCGTCCGGCCGTCTTATGACGACAGGCCGTGTCGACGGTGCGTTCGTGTTCCACGCGCGCCTCAAAGAGATGTCAGCAACTATGTAGGGGTCCGCAAGGGCCGTTGCCTGCCAGGGCTGCGGGACTGTTCGAAAGAGATACAGCGGCCCTGGAACACAAAGGGCAAAGAAGGAACATGGATGGGTTTTAGTCAGTAGAAGTCTGACACTCTCTTCTGCTCTGCCCAGAGTGGGGGTAAAAATGGTCCAAACGGACCCTTTACGAAGCCGTCAATCAAGCATTCTGAACATAAAACTAACTAACTCTACGAAAAAATTAGTGCTGGGTAATGACTTTTTTTTTGGGGGAGAAAAATCAAGTTTTACGGTAAGACTCAATGTAACGCACTCAAAACATCGTGCTGATAGATGCATTGAATAGTTTGGGGGTGGAGGTATTTTAAAGTAAGTATAATAATATAAAAAACTTGTATTTAAAAACTTGTGTAACTAGCAGGTATGGTCTAAAACAAAATCATATTGCAAATAAAGGGGAGAACTAACTAACAGTATTTACTAATAACGAGCAAACAAGATATTTTGAAAGTTTTAATTTTCCGTACTAAAAACTTAATAAAACAAGAATAATTTTTTTAAAGCGAAAACTAAATGCTCTTATGTAAAATCCGAAAAAAAAAACGATTTTAAAAGTCCAGCTTGACCACTAAAAAAACTCATCTCCGTTCTTACAAGCGAGAAAGGTGTGCAAAGCTTCTAGAGGATTGGTCCGATACGATTTGGTTAAAAAAATACAGTAGATAAGAATTGGAACAGTCTTTGACAAGCACTTGGACGGGGCTCCCGGGCGGGCCCGCGCCACCATGTTTGCTTAGCACGAGTTCGCAAATGCTACTGATTGCTTGTTTGTCGTACGAAATTTTTATTTCCTCGAGCAAAGTTCCCCGTTAAAGCCTCGCAATTTAGATCTCAAGCTATATACAGAACCATTCGATTGAGCACACACAGTTTTAGCATCCTTGAACTTTTGAGTTACCCTACCTAGTCCATTGCAATGAACTCCATCGAAACATGAAGGCTCGCTATAACATTTAGGTGTGATACAAACGGAACAACAGTCGCTTCAGTCATCTTTTATTCACCACTGTTTTATTTACAAATACCGTGTAGGTATTGTTTTCTGGTAGTTTTTTCCGACATTATTTTTGTTATCGTGGAATCCAGTTGGAATCGGAAGATATTCCGGAGCGAGCTCGTATCGACAAGCGGCTTAGTTTAAATTGAAACATATTGGCGGGGAAGGGAATCCTTACCTTACGTGTACACTTCCATCTGTTCAAATAAAGTACTCGTACAGACGCCGCGCCGCTGTACCCTGGTACAATGTACGTACCACGTACCTACCCACTACCGGCGACAGCTACCGAGAGACGTGCACAATAGTTTTATTACACGTTACTTAATTGATTTTATTGTTTACCCAACCTATTTATACACTATATTATTGAATCGGGCATGTTCATGTTACGTAACTTGCGGAAATATAAAACGAAGCCGACGGAATCTTCTTTATATATTCGATCACGTTTCAAAATTGGGCGTGTACACGTAGGCATATAAAATATGGTCTATTAATATAAAGAGCTGTAAAGCAATAAAAATATCACAGTATTGTGAGGATGCCACGGTGTTGTGAATTTTACGGCGCATGCACTCTATTTCTGTTATAGCATTTCAGTCAGAAATATTTTATTACACTTCCTATTTTGCTGAACGGCGCTCACGATTGCACGTGTTATGAATTTCAAATTATGTACTACCATGAAGTTTCATGTCGCACAATATTTTATATTGCTTTATAGTTAGATGCAGGCCGCCATGAATGACAATTTGGAACAATGAATCGTTTTATTGGTACCATATGAATAAACGGTGACGCGCATCTACGATTTAAGTAATTTCTTATGCGCCGGAGCGCGTGCGATGAAGCGGCAGACGCGTGTATAATTCAAGGGCAGATGTAAGATGTCGGCTCTTGTAAGGTGTTCAATTTATTCGCTCCGTTACATCTCTAATCTCACACGATGCCAGGCGCGTGATTGGTAAAAGTACGTACATTCGGTACCATCTGTATTTGGCTTCGCGAAGGGGGCAAGGGGCGTGTATTAGTTATGTAGATTCGCACGCTTCAGGAATCAGAACGCGGACAATAGCCACGAGATTGTCGTTTGTATTGGTCGCGACGTACGAACGGAGGATTCTCATGAAAATACACGCACTCGGTAGATTTAGTGCGAAATACCAGCAATAAATAACTGACCCGGAAGGGACAAAGGTACAAGAGTATATCGTCCAAATGAATTGAAAAGGCCTCGTACATAAAACAACGGCTCCTTCCCGTTACAACTTAGATATCACCTCGACTGGTGTGAATCACGACGGCGCATTTACATAGGCACACAATACACTGGCTTGTTTGTCAAAACCCGAGAAAAATACTCGCTATTTTACGACTCGTACTTAAATTAAAATTAAATTCCCAGTACAAATCTTCCTTGCAGTGCAAACTTTTCTTCGCAGACTCGTTTGACAGAAACACTTCCCGTGGTTGCGTTTCGACTAGATCTATCTCGCAGCATGTAGTTGGAAATAGGAACAATGTAAGTATTTACAAAGCGAGTTAGTACCCGGTCTGCGTTAGCGATGGTTTTATTGTTTTCAGTCGCTACTGGCTACTTTGTCATCAATTGATTCCGGTCATGCCGGCACGTCGCGACATCTTGATATTACTACTTTGTTCCTTACGTTACTCGCACGGTGATATTTGTTGCAAACGTGACGACCCTGGCATATTCCCATAGGTAGTGTGGTTCCGGAATATTGAGTTAGGTTGATGATAAAATTTGTGAAAATTTTATAATTGTATGATATTCTGCTTATGTGATTTCAAGAAACATTTACGTAATGCACAACATGTACATGTCATGATTTCGGTAAAACACAACAAAGATTCCAAATATAAAACAATCTACATGCACTATCTGACTAACTTCTTTTTATTTTAAGTTTGTGTAGTCCATCCAATGGTTGTCTGGAAGATAGAGAAAATCGCGGATGTACTAACTAAATTAGCAATATTGTAAAATAGCTGTGTATAAATTATTCTGGTGTACAATAAAGTATATTCTGTCTATCTATCTGCTACGACAGCGTAGGCGGCGTAGTCGTGACTACGACGCGTCTACGGCGTAGCACCAGGACATCATAGTAATTACAATCAAGTTTTGTTACAACCCACACTACGGTATTAGAAAACAAACAAACAATAAACCCAACAATGATTTTCCTCGCTTTTCATCGAATGTACGGCACAGCTCATGTTGTAAAGCAATTAATGAAATGGGTTGTATCTAAACTATTGTGATGTAGGTAAGTAAAGTTGAAGGGTGAGCAGCAATGCTTTTAGCGCGTGTTGTTATGCAGCGCGGCGCGAGCGGGGCGTCGGCGGGGCGGGACGGGACGGGCGCGGGGCGCGGGCGCGGCGCGGCGCCCACATAAATTCCGATTTATCGCTAACCTGCCGAACTTTCTGGACGTCTTACTCTGTACTCACCTCCCCACGGAAACCTTATTTTATTTAAGTTCTTTATACTCCGTCCCGTAGTTTCAGTTTACTCCGATAAACATAATTAAATGGATATTTTCTGATTTATTTTTCTTTTGACATGTTTATGGTTTGTTATTTGATTTGGAATATTTTAATTTTGTTTTGTTCTAAATAGTTTCTCTCAATAACAGTCTTTTATGAGAAAAGCTTGTGAAGTTAGAACAAAGAAAGATATAATTTGAAATGAGTTTATTTCGAACAGAAATTCTAAGTAACCTTTTGACTTTGAACAACAAGTAAATTACAGTTAGCCATGCATTGTATTTCATTTATATTTTTAAATAATAAACTGAGCAGTCAGAACCAATTGTCTTGTAAGAAAAACACAGCAAAGAATACGAGAAAGAAATTATTTCACGTCCGAATAACAAAACACAAAGGTGTAGTTTATTTGCATTCGCGGAACGTTAAGTCATTTCCAGGGAAATAAAGAAGCGAGAAAATAATAGTCAAGGTAGGGGAAGAAAGGAATGAAAAAACCGGCCAAGTGCGAGTCGGACTCGCGCATGAAGAGTTCCGTACCATCGTAATAGGTTACAAAAATAACACAAAAAAATACACAAAAATAAAAAAAAAACACATTCTGTGAAAATTTCAACTAACCTGTTACAGATCATGAGATACAGCCCGCTTACAGACAGACGGACGAACGGACGGACAGCGGAGGTTAAGTAATAGGGTCCCACTGGTTACCCTTCTGTTACGGAACCCTAAAAAGGCAAATTTAATATCGCCAGTCGATAAATGTAGCCAGTCGCTTAACTATAATAACGCAGGTAGAATACGGCGCCAAGTTTCTTCACAAACAAACCAATAAACGTCGCCACGGAGACAATTTTAGGGGAAGAAGCCGAAGAAGGCAATTATTTATCTTTCATATTGATATATGCGCATGCGATGTGTGTGTAACGGTAATCCGCTCACCTGGCGGTTATTGCCCAAGTTACATTATTGGAATGAATCCCTTTATGTGATGGGGCATTATCGTTGTTCGCAATATGGTGGAGGGACTGAGCGTTGCATGATCGCTGTCTATACTAATATTAGAAGTAAAGTTTGTAAGTTTATATGCAGGGGATTATCTTCGGAACTCCTGATCAGTTTTCGAAAATATTTTCACGCATGGGAAGCTACATTATCCCCAAGTGTCTTAAGCTATATTTATAACGATCCCGTGGGCTTGAGACTGCATCATTGGTCTAGTGGTCGCAAGCGCAACTGCTGAGCATGAGGTCTTGGGTTCGATTCCCAGGTCGGCTAAAGTGTTATTGGGTTTTTCCATCAGGAATTTCTCAGTAGCAGCCTCGGAGTCTGGCTTTGTCCCCAGTTAGTGGCAATAGACTCGCCCCCTATTGCATGGGACTAAAACATAACTGGCGAAATCTGGGTGTACACCTCTGCCTAACCCTTCTGGGATTACAGGCGTGATTTTATGATCACGTGGGATAGCTTCATAACATAACGTGAGCGAAGACATGGACAAAAGCTAGTTAACAAAATCAGGGAGGGACCGAGCGAGGCATGATCTTTTACAATATGGCGGAGGGATGCATGTTCGGGTGTCGTCGCCGCTCATTTTCTTGGAATTCTGTTTGATTTATGATCTTATTGTGGTTTTATAGTCGGCGTCGGTTTCTGACGTGAAGTCGATGTGTCGTGCAGATAAGAATTAGTAGTGACTGGAAATATACGATACTGAATTGAATAAATGTAGGTACTGTCACTACATAGTATAAAACAAAGTCGCTTCCCGCTGTCTGTCTGTCCCTATGTGTGCTTAGATCTTTAAAATTCCGCTACGGATTTTGATGCGGTTTTCAGTAATAGCTAGAGTGATTCAGGAGGAAGGTTTATATATATATATATATATTGCACCAGTGCAAAGCCAGGGCGGGTCGCTAGTTATTAATAAAAGGTGTTTATTTATTGTAGTTTTGACTGTTGCAGTGTTTATTTGGTGCCATTGAAAAACACTTATCCTGAATCATATTTTACAACGACGGGACATGTCAAAGAAAATTCTAAAAAAAAAACGAAAATTTTAAAATCGTTTCAACGATTTAAACAGAACAGTATGAGAATTTCTTTAGCAAGAGAGATGGTTTTATAAGTAGGTACCCAAAATCTACATATTTTTTTACAACATCGTCATCTGCCTAGCCTTTGCCCAACTTTGTTGGGATCGGCTGTTCACCTGGGTGAATAAAGTAGATTTTTTGGTTTCACTCATTTCACGTTATACTCCTTGGTTAGACTGGTTGTCAGGCTTTCGGACTACTAACTATCAGTAACGGCTGCAAAGATCTACAATTGACAGCCGGTACCAACGACTTAACGTGCTTTCCGCGGCACGGAGGTAACTCGGTTGTAATATGATGGTCACCCAACCACGGACCAACCAAGGCAAGTGCGGTTTAACCGGAAGGTCGACCTGAGCGGCTGTTATTATTAGCCACGAGCTCCATAGTTACACAACATTATTTTTAGTATATGCGAAACCTGAATATAGTTTGTTCAGAATAAGTAACTGAATCGATTCCAATAATTTTTAAACCATGTTATGTTTTTACCCAATCATATTTAAAAAACTTAAAAGTTGGACACCGAGCGACTTTAAGTACCTGTCGCAATAATTTAGGTACCTACTGCCGAATTATTATTATCAATGAGCTCAAGACGACGCTGGAGGCGCGCGCTGCTTGGTGACCACGATTTTGTGCAGACAACTAGGTAACAAAACAAGCTTATAACTTTGTGATTTTTCATGATACAGTTTTGAAATTCTGTACATAGATTCTTTACATAAAAACACACGTGTTTCAGGTTTCGCATATACTAAAACTAATGTTGTAAATAACAGTGTTTCCGAATAGTCGTCTAGACATTCGTAGTTATAGGACTTCCTATTATTCCTAGTAAAAAAACTAGCCGCCATTTTGAAATCATTCAAATAAGTATTGAAAGGACCGCTCCTTGAAAAGAGAGTTTTAAAGCTCCGCCATTGTATTGGCATTTATGAAATATAAACCGAGCTGAAATAAGGATACAGTGACAGTGCTTTCTTATCGTTTCCTATTGCGAACAGCATAAACATAAAAACCGGGGAGTGGAAGACAAGGCAAAAGGAATCCGTCAGAAGTTCTGTTTTTTCAAAAGTTGAAGTTTTTCAGACGTTCATTCCATAATTTTAAACCAACATACTCTTAAAAAATCGAGGAATAGAGAGGTGGCTCTCTCTCCTTTCAAAGATTTTCGATACTTAAATGAAGTATAGTTATAGTTAGTATCTGTTTCTAAGAACAATAGATTATGTATAGATTCAAATAAATACCCAGTGCTCTGTTCTTGTCGCATCCCAAAGCCACAAAAATAAACGTTACTAATAAAGCAAACCTTTTGGAAAACTTGGGGCAGGATGGAGGAGGACATTTGTTCGTCAAACGAAATACAAAACGTTCATTTTGATATGCCTGAAACTAAAGTATTCATTATCTTGTACAGTGGTATAGTGCACCGCTCTCACGCATCACAGCTACGGAATCCACGCCCATTCGCCGACTTCTGAAGACGTCAATTTATGAGCAAGGAGTTTTACTTCGCAATATTATGAACAAAGTCTAGCGTGCCTTGAAGGTTGCGCGCTCCTCGAAGATGCAATACGGCTCGAATGGCACGTGGGTGAGAGTACTGCTCACTTAGGCAAATTGTTTTCTAGATTGTGTAGGTTGAGATGAAGTGTCCTCACAGAATATGCTACAAATTGGCTGGCAACTTTCTGAAGTTTAATACAGAGCGGTATTTCATTTCGTAGTTGCGTTTATAATAGGTGGGACTCATAGCCGTACCTGCGTTTGTTTTAGCATGAATGTACCTTTTGCATATATAGGAAGAGTTTTTTTCTGTCATTAACACAGTTGAATTGTATAGACGTCAGCACATCAAGCTACCCGAAACTGTCAAATTCAACTTTCAACTTAATGCTTTAGCGATAAAGTTGAAAATCTATTAAAGTAATTTGACAGAATGTAGTAGCTTGATGTGCTGGCATCTGTTCAGTGTACGGTTAAAAAAATACAATGAACTAAAAGCAGGATCTTCGAGAAGGTCAAACGGAAACACCTTTTTCCACTAACTTAACATCCGCGTAAAAGTGAACTTAGCCGAACTAAGTAAGTACACCTCTACGTCCGAACCGTATAACAGATGTAGAAGGTTTTAAGTCACGTACCTTTGTAAAAGGACACTTCTAGAACTAACAAATGTTGTGACTTTATTTTTATGTGTAAACATTGGGTTGGTACTACCGTAATGCCTCCGTGGAGAGACGGAACAGGGGGCAGGACAACAACGCATGTCGGGCAAACTTTCTAATCTTTTAAAGTTATTCCAAGAGAGGCGGAACACACGTCCGTCTTGCACACGTTGTAAATTTAGTTTTTGCAGAAACTGACGTGTACAATTTAGTGGCTAGTAATCTTGCCGCTACAAAATATTGGCTTCGGGTAGTTTCCAACTATTCGTTTTAGGAAGTGCGATAGTCTCTTCGTTGCGGTTTCGCTTTGAAAAATGCAACTCTTGAGCTTAGGTGTTCACAGAGAGCTGTTTTCGGAGGCGGTACAACAAACACTTGCATCAAAGGGGTAGAACTTGTTTGAAACATAGTGAGGAATTTCGACACGTGTAACCTGTACACGTGAAGTGCTTGAACAATGAACACTTTTATTCAAAAACGGGGGTTACTTTAACGCGATATCTCGGAAGTGCTCGTGGCTAAATAATAACAGCGGCACGGATCGATCTTCAAGGTTAAGCAGCGCTGGCCTAGTCCGGTCCCTGGTTGGGTGACCATCTATTACATACCGAGTTTCCTTTCCACGTTAAGCCGCTGCCTGGTCCCGGCTGTCATTTGTAGTTCTTTGACAGTCGTTACAGGTAGTCAGTGACCTGAAAATCTGACAACCAGTCTTACCAAGGCGTATCGTATTAATTGGGTTGTGGAGGTCAGACAGGCAGTCATACCCTGTTTGATACTGGTATTCAACTGCATCCGGTTAGACTGGAAGCCGACCCCAAAATGGTTAGGAAAAGGCCAGGCAGATGATGACTAACTAACACGATATCCTAAAGACATGAATTTATTTAAAAAACTACATATAGCATAACTTTTTATGCAAATACTACTTATGACTCTTAAATCCTAGTTACAACATAAATTCCAGGTATTTGTATAAAATTGGAACCGACGGCTTAACTTATTATCGAATCGGGGAACGGATTTCACAACGTATACTGGCCTGCCAAGAACTGACCGGAATGAGTAGGACTTAGCTTTGTGGAGTCTATTTGTACGGAGTACGGAGATTATGGAGCTAGTCGGCTTTCGTATTTACGTAATTATGATTGTTAGAACCTCGTAAATATCTAGGGTGAATAGGAAAATTCTCGTCCTTTGCACCACTTAGCGTAAGAAGATTAGCGTTTACAATGGAAATCGACTTGATGAATTAGGTACCTAAGTGTAGGGGCCTTGTGGGCAGGCTTTTCCAGCAGTGATTCCTTGTCGAACGTTCTTCAGCTGTAAGATGATAATGATTTCTTTTGTTTTAATAGGTGTAGGTATGTGAGGGAGATGCTAATGTTTAGGTATTAAGGTCGTAATTGCTATGTTTTTCTAGACTCAAAAAAATGTGTCCTATACTTTTTCAAAGCATCAACCGCTCTTCTTTGACTCCTTTATACCTTACATTTATCCTGACTGCCTCATTGGTCGTAAGCGCGCTGCTGAGCATGAGGTCCTGGGTTCCATTCCCGGGTCAGGCAAAGAGTTATTGGGTTTTTTCATCAGGAATTTCTCAGTAGCAGCCATAGGGTCTGGATTTGTGCCCGGTTGATGGCAATAGGCTCGCCCCCGATTACATGGGACTTAAACATAACTGGCCCAATGTGGGTGCACTATAAGGTAGACCTCTACCTAACCCTCCGGGATTACAGGCGTGATGTTATGTTATACCTACATTTATGACTGAATAAATTTAAATAATGAGTGCACCATTCATACGCGTCAGCCCAGCTTGTTACGTTTTACTTTCCCAGCTCAATATTGTCTTCAAATTAACATCACTAATTGGCTTGTACGGTCCCATTCGCGGCACGCGTGGGCTTGCATAAGTTCCAATTTAAATATTAATCCTGCGTCAATAATATTGTGTGAGTATTTTGATTTTATATTACTAGGTTTTGACCGCGGCTTCGCTCACATTAATTTAGAATTTGACAATCAATTCGGGTTGTACTCTGTTTGTAATAATCTAATTCAATCATGATTCGAAAGATACGTGGCGCCATCTATTATATTAAGAACGTTATTGTTGTTTTCCTCGGGAACAGTACTTTTTTTAAGGATGAAAGGAACCCTATGTCCGTTTCTGTACACCTGACAACATATATGCAAAATTTCAGGATGATCGGTTCTGTGATTTATGCGTGAAAAGGTATCAAACAAAGTTACTTTCACATTTATAATATTAGTTAGGAAATAGTAAGTTATGGCAACTATCGTTGGTTTAGTAGTCGAAAGCGCCGACAGCATGAGGTCCTACGTTCGATTCCCGGGTCGGCCAAATTGTTATTGGGTTTTCCATCAAGAATTTCTCAGCAGCAGCCACGGACTCTGGATTTATGCCTGGTTGATGGCAATAGTCTCACTCTGGGATGGGTCTCATATGGGTCTTAAACATAACTGTCGAAATGTGGGTGTAGTATTAGGTACACCTCTGGCTAACCCTTCAGGGATTACAGGCGAGATGATATGCTTAAGTGAATTACTTAAATGTAAAAAACTGTAAAGACTGAAATCATAGGACCGCGTGAAACTATCAGAATCACTTGAAAAACGCATCCACCGCGAAAAATCGTCAAGTGTTACTGATTCGCAAGCCCGTGTAAATAAATAACACTTGAAATGCGAATTCTGTGGCAAATCCCCTTTTGTGACAGTAATCTTCCTCACTCCGTAGCCCCACAACTGACAGGTTTTATCTTTGATTCTTCCCCGATTCTTCGCCATTCCTACACTCGATCCCAAGAGCCAAGAATATAAAAATTTATTCAAATAATGTTTCGTGATTCTTAAGACACAATCTTTGGTGAAGTTGTGGAAATATTACATTTATTATTTGAATAATATCTATTAATAGTTGACAGTCTCCTCTTGTTTTATTAGGTACAACTCTTTTATGATACGTCAATAGTATTAGAGCCCGTCTCAGTAGTATTTTATTCAATGTCACTATGTTTCACAACAATTGCTAAACTGTGATACACAACAACTACAAAAAGGTGTTGGTAATATACAACATTATTTTTAGTATATGCGCAACCTGAATATAGTTTGTTCAGGATAAGTAACTGAATCGATTCCAATAATTTTTAAACCATGTTATATTTTTTCCCAAAAATATTTAAAATAATTAAAAGTTGGACACCGAGCGACTTTAGTACCTATGACAATAATTTAGGTACCTACTGCCAAATTATTATTATCAATGAGCTCAAGACGACGCTGGAGGCGCGTGCTGCTTGGTGACCACGATTTTGTGCGGACAACTAGGTAACAGAACAAGCTTATAACTTTGTAATTTTTCATGATACAGTTATGAAATTTTGTACATAGATTCTTTACATAAAAATACTAGACACGTATTTCAGGTTTCGCATATACTAAAACTAATGTTGTATAGGGTGTAAACGGACCCTCCACGAAGCCGTCAACCAAGAATTATGTACATCAAACTAAGTAACAATACGCAAAAAATATTGCAGGGTAACGACTTTTTTTGCGGTGTAAAATCACGTTTTACGGTTGGATTCGATGTAACGCACTCAAAACAATGTACTGATGGATGGATTTAATAGTACGGGAGTGGTGGAGGTGTTTAAAGTAAAAGTTTTACGTTAAAAACATGTATTTAAAAAAAAACTTGTGAAAAAGTTAGAACTTTGACCCCCAATATCTCCGTAACTAGAAGGTTCCCAGGTATGGTCTAAAACAAAAAAAAAATATCGCAATGACGGGGAGAATAAGTGCCTTTCGGCCACGTTAATGGTCTTGTTACACCTGTTATTACTATAACTATTCATATTTTCACTTGCTTGGAGCTTTGTAATTTTTCATGATACAGTTATGAAATTTTGTACATAGATTCTTTACATAAAAATACTAGACACGTATTTCAGGTTTCGCATATACTAAAACTAATGTTGTATAGGGTGTAAACGGACCCTCCACGAAGCCGTCAACCAAGAATTATGTACATCAAACTAAGTAACAATACGCAAAAAATATTGCAGGGTAACGACTTTTTTTGCGGTGTAAAATCACGTTTTACGGTTGGATTCGATGTAACGCACTCAAAACAATGTACTGATGGATGGATTTAATAGTACGGGAGTGGTGGAGGTGTTTAAAGTAAAAGTTTTACGTTAAAAACATGTATTTAAAAAAAAACTTGTGAAAAAGTTAGAACTTTGACCCCCAATATCTCCGTAACTAGAAGGTTCCCAGGTATGGTCTAAAACAAAAAAAAAAATATCGCAATGACGGGGAGAATAAGTGCCTTTCGGCCACGTTAATGGTCTTGTTACACCTGTTATTACTATAACTATTCATATTTTCACTTGCTTGGAGTACCAAGCAAGTGAAAAGCTTCAGAATTAATATTAACTATGTTATTCAAACCCAAAAACTAACTTATGTTCAGTTACGGTGATTTAAACATTGCATTCAGTACTTACTCTAAATACTAAACATTGCATTCAGTACTTACTCTAAGTACTTAAACAGCTAGTGTGTTTATGTCTGACCAATGGAAAGGATTTTAGAACGACCCAACGTCATTACTTACATCAATATCCCATACTATTAAATGAGCAATATTTTTTTTTTTGTTGGCTCGACGGCCACTCAAGCTATGCAAAACCAAATTAAGCTGATCCCTCATTGTACGGGAAGCTCATACAAAGCGAGGTCAGGTTATACTGGATATGTATAGCTTGATGTGTCGCTGTGTGTACGTACACACCTAACTACAGAAAAGAAGAAAGGAACAGAAAAATAGGTACAAAGTGCATGCTATATTTGTAATCACGTTCTCGAAAACGACTGTGACAATTTCGAAGAAAGTTGCAATATGGGGATTTACGGTGGCGATAAATCGATATCTGGTATGTCTGGGAAAATTCGATTCCTCCATTTTTACCCGAGCAAAGTTCTATTGTCGCCCAGGTACTGCGAACGCTTATGAAATTTCGTGGAACGCTTATGATACTTAGAAAACCATTTTTTTTGGATTGTTTAGTGGCACAGTTGCAGCGTTGAACTCGCGTTTTAAAAGCTCGGCAAAGCTTTTTTATAAACTAAGGCATTAGGTGTTTGTTATTCGCCGAATTCAGAATTTGACGGTTACTCCAACTTGACTGATAAGTCGTATTATTGAACTTCGAATCGCTGAAATTATGCTAGTTGGTGACGGAATTACAAATCCTACTAATCTTACTATAATATTTTAAATGCGAAAGTTTGTGAAGATGGATGCATGTTTGTACCTCTCTCACGCGAAAACTACTGAACGGATTTGGATGAAATTTGGCACATAGATGGTTGGGGACCTGCATTAACATATAGGATACTTTTAACCCCGGTAGTATGATCCCGTGGGATAGTTACCGAACTTCATAAGCATAAGCTAGTTCTAAACTATTTTCAAAGAGCCCCCAGTTCTGCACATCTATAGTATCTACCTCCAAACATATCGTTCTTCTATACCGGTACGGTGTAAGAGGATTTATGAGGCGCTTAATGAGTTCGAAAATCCAAACAAATCGACCCTTCCGTTCAATTATGTACAAAAACAAACTGCGGAACCTTTAAATTTACTGTCAAAGGAAAAATAGAATGTGAACTGCCCTCGAAATCGCTCTAATCTTCATTCATTTGTATGCGGGGCGACTTCGGAATAGTCACCTAATTAAAAAGACTACCCTTTGTGATGCAGATACCCGCCGACGCAATCAAAGCGCTGCTCATTCCACCAGAACCCTTCAAATAAATATCTGATCCTATAAGCCTTCAAGTGTCTCAGAGTTTCTTTTTGGCAGCCATTTTAATTAAGGGCCGGTCCAAAATGAAGACTTACAAATCAAAAGAGTACTTCTTCCATTTTGAAGGGGCTTGTAGCAGCGATTTATATTTTGAGGGCCGTACCATGAATTGATTTGAAATTGGAATACTAGGAATTGGTTATCAGAATCTGGTGACTTCTAGGTATGAGAACGGTAGGTACGGATGTAACTATTACATTTATAACGTTTTACATTGTTTTTTCATGATACTATCCAGTGATTTGATTGGCTGTTTTTATTTTATCAACCACAACAGCTTACCAGAGACAGAACATCTTAAGACCTTTAAAATCCGAGGGCCGTTTCCGCTGGGGTTTATCTTAAAAAGATCAGATTACAGTCTATCGTTAGGTACTGATTTAGAGACTGGATATACTACCTATACCTATTACGTCTTGGAATAGAATATTTATTTATTGTTGTTGGTATAAGGTGGTAGAAAAGTAAAAAACATCATCCTGAAACAAAGTTATTATAAGTAGAGAAGAATGATCTAACCGCCAAGGTAAATTATATTTTTTTTTTTTTTTTGCAATTTGCAGATAAGTGTCAGGTTGTATGTTGATTAGAAATTAGATTCGCGACCTTAACAAATATTGCTTTACAGAGTTATAATCATTAAAATCATCAATACAACCCTCTAAGTTCATTTGATCTCATTGAATGACTTTTTCATGAAATCATTCAATGGGAACCTGGCGCTTCCACTTTTAGATTGAAAATAATACTTCGTACTTTCATTCATCGTAATAAAACTAGCTATAACTTAGTGTTATTTAATTTTGGCTTTTTAATTCAATCGCGTGTCAAAGGCATCCATAATTATAATTTACTACAATATAATAGTAGGCCTCGAAACATAAATAAATCATTAAAACAGTTACCGTTTCATGTTAACAAAACCTTGGAAACAGTTGAGAATTGAAAAGTACTGATTTATTATGTAATTTTACGTAATTATTTTAAATGTTGTTTACGTTTTAGGTATTAATTTTAATTCGAGAGTGTTATTTAACCAAATTTTGTTTAAAATTGAAGTTTTAATAAAATAAGCGTAATGCAAGTTATCGTCGAATAGTTACTATTCTGATCTTCAGTATAAAGATGCTGAAATTATATCTAAAAGTGCATTTTCTTTTATTCAGAAAGTAAGTCTTTTTCGTCTACTCAATTTAATTTTCAATGTCAACGAATACCTACATTAATATTAAAATAATTACCACGTTATTTTGGTATCACAAATTAAAATATTCTGAAAAAATAGTGCCTATACATATACAGGATGGAATCCCGGGACATCAAACTCAAACTCAAAGCATTTATTTCCATTAGACCATCACAGGCACTTTTGAATGTCAAAAAAACAAAAAAGATGCTAAGCTACAGTCACAGTCACAAGGCATAATAACTTGAGAAAGTACTGTAGTTGCACATTCCAAAGCGTAGATCTCTATGGAGAAGAATGGGCAAGAAACTCCATGGACACTCTTTTAAATCAAAATATTGTTACACCATTCATGTTGAGATTATACATATATGTGAGAACGATGTAGAAAGACGTGCACAGTAAGAGAGCCATCGACGGGAGGAGGGACACAAACGCTTACCAGCATATCATTCTGAAAAAAAAAGTATTCAGTTGTTACGTTGCAGAAAACAGCAGTTTAAAAAAAAAAAAACAATGAAAAATTTCTATGCTCAGAATGATGTACTGAATACGTGCCACAGCGTTTGTGCGTCGGTTTCCCTTCTACCCTGTCTCCTCCTTCAAACATACTGAAACAACCATTGACACTAGAAACAGGATATTTACCATGTTTACTGATTTCTGTTTTTTGATTTTGACTGCTGATTGAATTAGTAAACATGGTAAATATCCCGTTTCTAGTGTTAATGATAATGTTAGTGACCATGATAGTTTAAAATCTTATATACTGAAACTACGTAGTCTAGAGGTGAATGTCCTTATTTCCTACAAAACTAGACTTACCAAAAATCCTGTCTAAAACTTGCGTACTAGCAAACGGAGCAAGTTGTTACGATGACAGTTTCATGAGATGCCTTCCGAGCCCGCCGACGGTCATTTGCAAGCAGCCCGCCTCTCAAACTTACTGCCACAGACCACGTATACGCTGTTATTGCATTCTGCGATGCCTAAACGTCAGTTACTCACTAGGAATGGAGTTTGAGCAACTAGTTCACTCGTCTGAGCGTTCTAGAACATTGTCAATCACAAGTCTATTTTTTTTTTTGAGGTGTGCCTATCTAATAAAATCAAGGCAAGAAATGCATGATGGCGGAATCGGTGTTCTGTTTTTTTTTTGTGAATTGCAAGATTGTAACTGCCTGATTCATTGAGACTTCTGTTCTTGAAGGTTTAGTCATCATCATTAGTCTCCTGCCCTTATCCCAGTTCATTTGGGGTCGGCGCAGCATTTCTTCTTTTCTCCATACTTCTCTATTACTCGTCATCTCAGCAGTCACCTCCTTTCTAGCCATATCATCCTTCACGCAGTCTATCCATCGTTTCTTTGGTCTTCCTCTACTCTTATAGTTTCTTAAGGTTTACTACCAGTTTTAAAATCGCTGTTATGAATAGGCCATGATGGAACTTCGTAATTATTGTAACGCTTTACAAAACATAAGTGACAAAATACAAAAACGTTATTACACCTAAATAGACACAATTATTCCCCCATTCCCAGTAAAGCCAGTGTGGCGTGGTCAAACAGAGAACGTTGTACTTTTCCGACCATTTCCGAGCATAGAGGGCGTGCTCGTCGGCGAGCGCAACGCCCGCCCTCTGCCAGCTAATGAATAACATGCAAATGACGGTGTCTAATGAAAACCACACTCGCCTCTTTGCTGACTAAACTTTTCATTTAGTTGGCGGTCACTGGCACGAAACTTATGATATAGTGAAGGATTATCTTTTTTTTACTTTAAGTTTAGAAAAAATAGAAAATAAATCGTTGTTCGAATTTTGATTTGTAAATACCTACTAGAGAATCACTGGTTGTTTTTGTGAAAAAAGAAGAAAAAAAAACTGAATTGTTAAAAACGACAATGTACCAAGTGTGTCATACGAATAACGTACTTACAGCCCATTTTATTGTGTACAAAACGATATTATGTATGTTTGACCAAAATAATGTCTGTTAAATTAAAAGGTAAAAGTTCCGTCATTCACAGCACAATTTTCAATACCATGTAGGTACACTTCAAAAATATTTTAAATAAACGTTTCCAAGTATTTCGGTGTAAGAATTTAATTATTCGAAACACGTTCATTCAAATATGTTATTGGATACAATAATATTATCGAGCACATATTTTTATACTAGCTTATGTCTGCGGCTACGCCCGAGTGGAGTTCGGTAATTAACCCACGGGATCATACTACCGGGATAAAAAATATCCTATGTGTTAATCTAGGTTATAAACTATTTGTGTGCCAAATTTCATCCAAATCCGTTCAGTAGTTTTTACGTGAGATAGTAACAAACATCCATCTATCCGTCCTATCGCGTCTACAAACTTTCGCATTCCTAATAGAAAGATAACAGAGAAAGACAGCTGTATTACCTTCTACCACTGTACCACAAAACACACACACAGATTAGTAATTAAAACTAAGAGAAGTATTTACACGACCAAAAACCATTACAGTTTGTTTTTTTTTTAATACATTTCCTGCTTTATCGTAAATCTTTCCCATCATTGCACATCACTACCATGCTCCGTTTACATACGTATAGTAGTCAAGTGTTGGCTGGCACAGGATGCTTGCTAACAATCAAGACGCACTAGCAAGTGGGTTTGCGTGTAATCGGTTCAGGACATACAGTACAGCATTAGCATATCCATTGCGATATGTAAGCGAGCGTCCGCCAACACTGGCCGGGATCCTGCTCAATTGAATACTGTAGTCATTATTGATTCTAGTTTCCACAGCTGTTTGTGGCCAGTACTAGTAGGTAAGTGGAAAGGGGAAAATGTTTACGACAGCTCATTTGCATAACATAACATAACATCACGCTTGTAATACCCGAAAGGTTAGGAAGAGGTGTACTTAATAGCATACCCACATTACCCACATTTCGCCAGTTATGTTTAAGTCCCATGTAATAGGGGGTGAGCCTATTGCCATCAACAGACACAAATTCAGACTTCTTGGTTGCTACTGAGAAATTCCTGATTGAATAACCCAATAACACATTGGCCGACCCGGGAGTCAAACCCAGGACCTCATGCCACTAGACCAACGAGGAAGTCCTGATTTGTTACAGATTATCGAAGTAATTTAGTAACAGAAGTTGTTAATCAAACACAATGAAATTGATTTGATATATTGTAAAGTAAATCGGCTAAATAAGAAGCATTTTAATTAACTTTGCCAATCTTGTACTACCAATCCTCGTTTTCATTAACACTACACTAAATAAATGCCTTTATATTATTGCATAAGCATAATCAGCTTATAATGTTCCCACTGCTGGGACACACGGCCTCCTCTCTATGAGAGGGAATGGGCTATAATCCACCACGCGGGCCCAATGAGGGTTAGTAGATGTCCCAAGTCTTCGAATTTTTAGTTCTAGGACATGCCTGTTGCCTCACGATGTTTTCCTTCACCGTTTTGAGACCAGTGGTGATAAAATAAATTACACAAAGTAATGCGCCTGCCTGGATTCGAACCGACGTCTTACTGTGTGTAAGTCGGGCCCACGACCACTGGGCCACCGCTGCTCTATTTGATTTCCCTGTTGGAATTACGACTACGCTGTGCTGAGCATTTAAAATAAACAAAGTATTTTTATTTGAAGTAACGGTATATAAAATTACTTACCTACTTGAAATAATGTTGTGCATAAGTACTTAGGTGTCACGAATAGGTAACTTACGAATACATAAACATTGAAAAGTCATTGCTCGACCAGCTCAGGATTACCCCTCCAAAATACAAGCAGCAAATATCCAATCTGATCAAGGGTTGAAAGAAAAAGGAAACACCTATACCTCTATATATGTAACCAATTTATATACTGAAAATATATTGGATTCGCCACTCGCACATACATAGATAGATATATAGTAGATTTACGTGACAGAACTACCTCTGTTTTATTTCGAAGATAAAGTCTTTTAGATCCGATTGAAGACGAGACGTCGAGACCCCGATTCAATTGTTGTTTGGAACTTCACAATATGGGAAATTGACAATATGCTCTCTTCGAAGGGACCTGTTGCCATCCAACTTTATCAAACGCTTTTATTCATCTACAAGTAACTATGTTTACTGAGGAACTTTATTAAGCTTCATGTAATATCAAATATCTTTTGAATTTGTCGTTACTTTTCTTAGGTTTCTTGGAACTTAATTCTTAGCATGTGATATTTTAGATTTGTAGATTTTCAACTGGGTCTGAATGTCTTTACTCTCGTATTTACAGTACCGTTGATTACAGGAGTTACACAGGATGTAAACGGACCCTTCACGAAGCTTTCAACCAAGCATTCTGTACATCAAACTAAGTAACTCTAATCAAAAAATATTGCTGGGAAACGACTCAATCTATCGCATTGAAAACATTGTGCTGATAGATGCATTAAATAGTACGGGAGAAATGGAGGTATTTAAAATAAAGTTATAACAGTAAAGAGTTGGAACGTTGACCCCCAATATCGCCGTAACTAGAAGGGTTCCCAGGTATGGTTAAGAACAAAAAAAAATATCACTGTGACGGGGAGAACAAGTGCCTTTCAGCTTCGTTAAGGATACTTTTACATCCATTATAAGTAAAGAGATAAATGATTTTAAGAACATATAACATAAAACTGCTACGCAAAACATACTTATTTAGATAAGAATAAATAAAAAAAAAACTTGCTGCCTATTTATAGAAAAAAAAAAAAATTAAAAAGGAAAAGAGAATCTGACAGATGGAAGCAATCAGTTTTGAAATAAAGTGTGATGGAGTGTGCTGTGTTTTGTGCGTCTGACACTGCATTAAAATTCAACAAATAGGTAAGTATTCAGCGTGTGTGTGTGTGTGTGTTGAATCCCTTTAGCGATGTGTTTTTACGTTTTGATGTATGCAAAACGAAAATATAAAAAAAAACAATAATAAAAAATAATAATAATAAAAAAAATAATAAAATAATAATAATATAATATAATTTTTATTCATGCAAATTAAAAGAAAAACGTTCATAAAAATGTTATTTAATAAAATAAGTTTTATTTTAGATTTATAATCTTTATAAATGTAAACAAACTTACTTAATTACTATTATCCATAAAGATTAAACGAGTCAGCACAAAAACTTAAGCTAGAAAGAAACATTATGATCTTCTAAAAATTTAATTTACAGGCACGTTTATCAGCACAAGTTCTTAAATTAACTAATTCAAATTTAAAAGGCGTCAAAGAATTTCCATTATTAATTAAATTACCCACAATGTCAGCCACAAGTGCGGACGATTTCAATACAAAGGCATGATCTACATTAACTTTGTCTAATATCACGTACGGTCTGAACGTTTTTAAATCTTCTATATGATGCATCGGCACCCATGCGTCTTCCTCACTGTATAATATGTTAGTCATATGCTTTAGTTTGTTAATAGCAGAGGTATTTAGCTCTTGTATTCTGTCCATCGCCTCATAAGCTAACAACATCGATTTTTCCTGCAGCATCGGGTTAAGATATATCGTTACCCGTTTTACATAATACGAAGGCAAAGAATTCAAATATAAATACAGCTTAATGCCATAAAATCTAATTGTCGGTACCAACTGTATAATAAACAAGAATAAAAGTATAATTCTATGAAGATATCTCACGAAATTGTTTACAAGTTTCCCATTTTTGGTGGCCGAGAACTTTTGTAGCGTTGGAAATAGTAAGTTTACTGACGAGATTCTTTGTGTGAGGTAGTCGTTCTTGTTCAGGAGTTCCATCAGCATCCAAGCCCCGATTGAATGTCCAATGAGATGTAGTTTCGTATTCTTATCAAAGTAATTATTTATGAGATCCAGTTTGTGTTCTATTTGACCTTCTATATTGTATAAGGTCCAGTTTCGTCTGAATTTTTCATTTTCATTTTCGATCTCGTCGTGGCCGGCATGACCTGAAAAATATGAACACAAATAATGAATGGTAGTGTCTAAAGCTTGAAGAGAAATGACTGCGTGTAGCAGATTTAAAATTGTATAGAACATCATTTTGAGTCCCCCCACATAAAAATTTTACTAAAACTAATTATACCTACACGGTCAAAATATATGGAACAGCTGATGTTTTTTTAATAGCCGATGAAAAATTTCAATGTGGATGTCTCTCAGAATGATGTAAGTACTGAATACGTGGTAACCGTTTTCGCGTCGGTGTCCATTCATTCCATATCTACTTGATTAGAACAATGGTTTTCCAGGTATTAATTAATGTAACTTTACACAATTTGTGTTATTTTCTACCGTGGTCTATTTTTACAGGGTGTAACCGGACCCTTCTGTACATCAAACTAAGTAACACTGCGCAAAAATTATAGCTGGCAAAGACTTCATTTTGGTGTGAAATATCACTGTTTACGGTAGCGCTCAATGTAACGTACTCAAAATATTGTGTTGATTGATGCATTGAATAGAACAGAGGTATTTTAAATTTTTAAGTAAAATTTACAACGTTTCAAACTTGTATTAAAAAAAAAACCATGTTTAAAAGTTGGAACTTTACCCTTCAATATCTCCGTAACTAGGTGACGAGAAGAAAAAGTTGAGGGTGTTTTTACACCTTTTATAAATACCTAACACAATAATGACGCGATTGCAGTTTTATTAAAATTAACGATAACGTTACTTCATCATTTCAGCCGAAAGACGTCCACTGCTGGACTGCGGGTCCCGTGCAACTCGCATCCAGCGGATCTCCGCAACCTTCACCAGGTCATCGGTCCACCTAGTGGCCTTCCAACGCAGCGTCTTCCGTTACTTGAGACAGCATATTCTAGTTACTATTCAAGTGGCCAGAATATGCCCGAAACTTTATATTATTGGTTTCCCAACTAAAAGAGGTAACAAATAAGAATATCTAGAACAAAATTGCTCACCGACAACGCAGACAGGCAGTTGAGTACAACGATGCAATTGCTCCGCGAACTCTCTGTAGAACTCAGGTATTCCTGGACTCCCAGTTATAACAACTATCACCTCGGAACTACATTTAAATGGATCACCGAACGTTATTAAACGAGTTTCTACTTTATTCAGTTGTTTAGTAATGTACATTTTCCGTTGTATTTTTTGAGTACGTGTGATATAACTTCGGAATAGCGCACGCCGTGTTTGCTGTGTCAGTTCGCGACAGTCAACTGATCATAATGAAATTAGATATTATTGAAATCTGCACACTCAGAAGATCGAGACTTTACCGTGTTGTTAGAAGCCGGACTAGGATGTAGGGCGGTCTAATAAGTTTTTTTCTTATGAGTGGGCCATTTTTATTTTATTTTTTTTTCTTTAAATTTTTTTATTTTATGTCAGTGTTATGAGGAAAGGCTAGCGACGTTTAGCCCATACAAGCGTGTTCCCAGTTTTTCCCTGGAAAAAAAAAACTACAGCAAAAATATGTGAATTTACTATTATAATCTAGGTGTAAAAAGACTGGACCATACCTGGGAACCTTTTCGCTACGGAGATATCAACCCAACCGAGGTTCGGGATCAACCCGAACAGAAGTTGCAACTTTTTCACAAGTGTTATTTTTTAAATAGAAGTTTTTAATGTTGTAACTTTACTTTAAATGACGTCTGTAATATTTAATGCATTCAACAATACATTGTTTTGAGTGCGTTACACGTGCGTAAAACGTGATTTTTCACCCCGATACACAATATTTTTAGCGTCAAGTTACTTAGTTTGATGTACAGTATGCTTGGTTGACGGCTTCGTGAAGGGTCCGTTTACACCTTGTATATGTATATCTATCCCAACCATGCCTCTATGTTTCGATTTTTTCTATAAATTATTAACAAATATAAATAATAAAAAAAGTAAAAATTAAAAACGGAGAAAACATCGGACTACGTTTATATGGAATCAACGCCGCTAGCCATTCCACTTAATAAACTCATAAAACATTTTTTTAAGCGTATTTAAATAAATTAAGCCCATATGCTATTTAACTACGTATCTATTTTTTTTAAATTTATGGTAATATAATATAGATATGGTAAAATACAGAATGGTGTGGATATTTCGGTAACATATACAAACGCCTTTTTGTTGTATAATCAACGAATTAACAATATCAAGGAACATTTCAATCCAATTCCCGTCTTTCATGAATACCATTTAGGCACAGAACCCGTAGTGAGAGCTAATGAATTCATAATTAAACTCCGTGGTACTTTAGTGATGTGGCAATCCCATTTGAATGAACGCAATGAACGAATGAGGTGAAGTAAATAAGAAATAACCACAGCTTAAACACAGACTATACTGTATATTATTAACCTAAAGACGAAATTGTGGCCCTAAACAAAAATGAAATATATTACGAGCGAATACGGTCCGTTTATCATACAGTGAAATCCACACAGTAAATATAAAACAGACTTTATGATGATACGAATATGGTTTGTTTTACATTGTTGGTTTTTGGTTAAGGTGAGTGACACCATCGCGTATGGTAATAGAGGGTTGTGTGATTTGCGCTCATGAGATTCAATTTCACGCACCTGTATGATTGACGGGGACATTATGCAGGTGTTCAGCCCTCCACATAATTTACTATTTTATCATTTCTCGGGATGTCGTTTGTTTCGCCAAGAGAATTATATTTAATGCCTTATATTACTGGGAAGAAAAATTTTAAGTTGTATTTTTTTACGGAAAAATGCTAAGAGTGTGAAGCTTATCAGGCCTTGCAAATTGCTGGAGTCAACTAAGGAGGAAGGGGGTCGTTGTGACTTTATCACGTCCGACATTATTTAGCTAAATCGAGGAGTTTTCACCCGCGGGACGTTGTCGAGTTTTCTCTGAGTTTTCCTCGTAGGTACGCTTTGAGATAGGGATGTCATCGAATTGGAACTGTCTGTATACATTATGGTTTTGTTTTTTAATGTGCAAAAAGTTTATTTAAATTTAGTTTCTAAATACATAATATCTTGTTTTTTGTTGCTGTGTTCGCTTACCCTCTTATTTGTTATTTTTTGCTATGAACGTAGATTCTGAACGCTCACAAACATTTTATTGAAATTTAGTTTCTCAGTAAGTGAATTATTGTTAATTCTTGATGAGGAATAATAAAGTTCTTAAACCATAAAAATAAATTTCGCAGCTGAGGTACTATTTATTCAGCTTAAGAATTAATCACCAAATATGTTAAACAGATTCGTGAGGATCAGGGATACGATATACGAGCAGGCGGTAAATAAAACACATAAATTCTCTAACCAGACATAAAAAGATCTGTTATTTAAATAAAGTAAATAAACAACGACATAAATATTCAGTGTTGTAGCCTATTTATCACGCACGATAGTTAGCATAGCTTAGTGCGAATTAAAACTTAATTCTAAGTACATTTATGTAAAAAATGAATAATTTTAACGCGATCGTATTATTTAAAGAAGTTATAATTATTCGTGTAATCCATGTCTGAGAACTTTAAATAGAGATAAGTCTGTTTTATAGTTTAGAAGCATATATTTTTAGGGTTCTCTGGTTTTTAAAACCAATAAACTGTCTGGCGTCAGCGAAATCTCAGACCTAAAAAAAAAAAATACCTCAACACATTAATGACTTTCAGACATTTTTAGGGTTCCGTAAATGGAAAAGGTTCCGACGGTTCCTCATTATTACCTACGCGCTGATTGTTTTCCGTCTATCTGTAAATCACAGGGTTGTGTCTTCCAATTCATACGTTGATAGCTATAACAGAATACGTGTTGAGAGAGGTTAAAGTAAAGGATGGTTTGATACGGACTCTTACTGCGCTAGTCCCATTTACACTTGGCCGGTTTTTCATTTTCCTGTTACTAGATTCCTTATTTATAATTACTACAGAATCCGACTCTCAAGTGGCAAGGCTCTGTAATTTTGTCCATGAGCACTTACTACATTCTGCTGACACCAAGAATGTCATGAAAATAAGCACTAAATTGATAAATTCTCGTATTTCACAATAAAAAGTAAAAACAAACAATTCTGCGAACATAACAATGATGTATCATTATTTTGTTTTAAAAATTTGCTTGCATAATTGATCGAGGTTGCTGATTACGTAATAAACCTACCTACCTTATAAGCTGTTGATGGATTGAATTGTGGTTACGTATGTTTATTTTATTCGTGACGCTATTAGTTTTTAACAAACCTTGCATAGAGACTAATTTCCTAATAAAGGGTGAAACAAGACCCTTAACGAAGCGAAAAGGCACTTGTTCTCCTGTCAGCGTCATTGCGATAATTTTTATGTTCTAGACCATACCTGGGAACCTTCTTTTTTAAATACACGTTTTTAATCTAAGATTTTTACTTTAAACACCTCCATGACCTCCATACTATTCAGTCCATCCATCAGCACAATGTTTTGAGTGCGTTACATTGAGTTCTACCGTAAAACGTGATTTTTAGCCCCAAAAAAAAGTAGTTTTCCAGCAATGATTTTTGCGTAAAGTTACTTAGTTTGATGTACATAATGCGTGGTTGAAGGCTTCGTGAAGGGTCCGTTTACACCCTGTATACACATTTTCTTAATATTTCATGTAGGAATTTACTCACGGACTTTGGTTTTGCTTGCCAATCGTTGCATTAGTTTTGTCTACATAATGTGGTCCTAAAACCACGAAATCTTTAAGAAAGAGTAAGATTAGACGTAAGTAGCAGTAGAGTAAGTAAGTAAGAAGGGTCACCAAAATCCAATAACCATACCTGAACCGAACTGCCTTGTGGGTCTAGTGGTCGCAATCGCGACTGCTGAGCATGAGGTACTGGGTTCGATGCCCAGGTCAAGCAAATTGTTATTGGATTTTTTCATCAGGAATTGTGCCCCGTTGATGGCAATAGGCTTGCTCCCTATTATATGGGACTTAAACATTACTGGTGAAATGTGGTGCCGCAGCCACAACCCTTCGGGGATTACGGGCGTGATGTTATGTATAAAATTAAAACTGCATAAAATAATTGTTTTAAACTTCGTCCATTTCGCGGCCATTAAAAAATCTTTTAAAAACTAAAGTATTGTATGAACAATATAGGGCTAAAAAATGAGACCTGAAACATGTTACCATGAATAACTTCTCCTTACTTGTGTGTAACGGGTATAGACGTTCATAAAACGTCATTCGTGTAACAGATGTACGTATAAATTGGGCTTTGGGTAGACTTATCGTTATTGCTGTCATATTGCATAGTCTTTCACTGGATAAACTTGTAAGCGTGTTCTGTAACGAATGGTGAATAGCCAGCAATTGTCGGCGCGACTATCTCGCAACAGAACTGTATGAGAAAATAATGTTTGAATGAAGTGCTATTGTTATGGCAGACGCTCACAAAGAAATTCCCGACAAAGTGCTTCGGGTGAACGTTTGTTGTAGCAGAATTACTTTTTGTTTGAACTTCATTCATTTGCCATGGTGTCTATTGAAAGTTATTTAATAACGCTTTTAAGTGGTTTCTTGTACCATTTTATTTATCAAAGTTATCATCATCATCACGACGTTCACTGCTGGACAAAGGCCTCCCCCAAGTGTCGCCACATTGACCGGTCCCGTACGACTCGCATCCAGCGGATCCCTGCAACCTTCACCAGGTCATCGGTCCACCTAGTGGGAGGCCTTCCAACGCAGCGTCTTCCGGTTCGCGGTTATCAAAGTTATAGGCACAATATAAAGCTAAATCATAACTTAACTGCAAAACAAGATGACTGTTTTATATCTCACGATCAAAAATCTTACGTGCAGCATGTGATAAAAGATATGGCTGTGTTAATTTAGAATTTCTCACCACTTATTTTTAACGGCAAAGTAAATAAAATCTTCGTATATCGCCGTCAGTTACGCGGAAAATGTCAAGTCTCATACGCCAACTTTATTTTATCGCACACAAGTTTAGGGCGTTACTTTAATTGTGGCCGACATTCGTCGAGTTAATGCGCATTAATGTGAGTGGGAAAGTTATCTTAATTAAACAAAGCTCAGCCGGGGACGTTTGTTTGTCGCACAGCTTGTAAACACACGCTACTCGGCAGTACTCGGCATATCAACCGTCTTACGACGAGCATAATAACAAAAGATACGCCTCCCTCGCAGAGACTGCGATCGAATTACCCCCATCAGCCCGTGTCTTCAAATCATAATCTCAGAATCCATTTCTCTGAGCGCATTCCATTTTTAACATTTAACAAAACCCCAGCGCTTCGGCCCAGTTTTTCCCTAAGAATTTGCGGAGGGTCCCAGCTGAATATCCGCATTTTTTCTAAACAATGGGCCTGTCCTCGTACTGCGTTGGATTATGTGAAAATTTCACGAGAAATTTCCGTGAGATTCCCTTGAATGGTTCAATGTGAGTGAAATTCTCCCGAGTTCAATACATTCGAATATCCTTTTGAGATTGGAGTGACACAAAGCGTATTGTTACAGACGAGAGGTTTCTATCTCGTGCCGTTTTGTCGCGACGACTCGACTAGTTATTGTCTTCATCTGCTGTCTGCATTAAGTGATAAGCTTTTGTGTTAAATAAGGGCGAGACACGTGAGACGTGACCTTTTTATGTAACCAGTCATCTTGTATGCATGGAAATATATAGCTTCACTGCTTTATGCTTTCACAGCAGCTAATTTAAGGTCTCATGAAAATAATTTGTTGACGTTGCGCTCCTGCGTAAATTGAAGTTGATGTAAATACATAATGCATAAGAATAAAAAATTAAAGAGTACAGGTTTTTATTGACCATTTTAATAGTCCAGTTTTAAATACCGCCGCTTAATTCATTATTATCAACAAAACTACAGCAAACGAATGTTAATTGGTACAAATTAATTAATTTAAAGATTATATTCTAGAACCTTCGTTACGTTATGTCTGTACCAGGAGCTCATAGAAACAAGAAGTTACAAAGGTTTGTAGGGAAATTGTTACCATCGCAACATTGTTCATTAGTTTGATATTTGTGATACTGATCTAGGTTCTTGGAATCTTACATAATACACGTGGGTGCCTAGTGTCTAAGGGAGAATATTTGTGACTATGACAGAAATAGATAGATAGATATTAGAAATATATATCCATTTGTCCAATTTTTAGCCATATTTTGCATAAATAACCTGGAGAAAATGTAGGAAGGCAGAATTAACCTTAAAAATTAGTGTTAAAAAAACGCCTGATGTTTTGATGAGCATGTAGATAAGGCCGTAGAGACGAAAACCTAAATGGCTGCATAAAACTTTTGGCTACACTGCTTTCTAAAATTATAGGGCGTTATCCAAAAATATCGTAGCACCCAAAATGCATATATATCTCATTATTCCAACACAAAGCGGGCAGTAAAGCATAAACATAGTAGCCAGGCGCCGGTGAAAATTGTTTAATGGCTCACTAGCGATTGTCGTAAAACTATATTTCGTCGGCGAGGAGGGTTGAGGAGGATGGAGGACGGAGGACACAGGCCCTCGTTAAAACTCTGACCGTTCACTAAATCTTACGGGTTTACGATTCTACAAAAATTGGGGCACTTCTACCGCGGTGCTTCGAGTTTCTTCGCTTGTAACTGTTCACTCTCATGTTGTTATACACCCTGGATTATAGTTACCTTAATGGGCTGGGTATCGAGCTTTTACGAGCTTCCACATAATTGGAAAAACTTGGTTAGTGGTTAGGCTTGATAATATGGATATTAGCTTAATGAAACTTTAGTAACCCGCGCTACAATCGTAATAGAACTCAATGCCTTATTAGCTTATTAATAATTAGGAATATCAATTGGATATACAGATCCGATATTGTGTCAATACGTTCGAATGTAGGAACAAGAGCGTTGTTCTATTCCTGTTCTATAGAAACATTAATAATGCTTCAATGTTGAATACATTATGGTGGGACAAAACGTCGTTTACTATGGGAAAGCTGTTCGAATGAAATGAAACGCTAACTAATGAATGTTGAACTGAATGTCGTATATATTAATATGTGGAGCGTATTTAGTATTCAGGCGAAGCGTGCACCTGTCGGCAATCAGCCTCCACTCACATTATTTTGCCATTACTTTAGACAATACCGCATGATTTAAAGTAAATACGTGGAGCTCTCTGATTACGTCTGCGTCATAAACTCCGCCATACTTGTCTGAGATCCGTGACGTAGCGAGTGATGACGTCACTTAGTAGCATCTGACTTTACAGAAAGTTCTTCAGGGACGTGTATCATTCCGTGAAGCGAGACTGGCAGCAAAATGTACGCCGCCCGTAATAATACAATTACACGTAGGAATAATACGCGAGTAGCAAGTGCGCTAACAACGTGGCTTATATCACGAGAGATAAGCGACGTTGCGAGTGATGTCGAGATACGTCTCTCAGACGTGCAGCCTTGCTTCCAACCAGGCGTCCTACATGAGCGGAAAACGCGAAAACGGGCTGCGATATGCGAAAATGTGGTACTTGGTGCAGTCTAACGTACTCGTAATTATACAAACTGAAACGTCTATCCTACTTTTCAGTTTCCGAATTCTGTAGTTGCTATATCCCTAGTGCGAATTTTACTTGATCTTAATATTTTAACATGGCGGAGACCGTATTTGTCGCTCAGCTAGGACAGAGGGTGACTCTGTATACACATTATTATTTCGGGCAGCGTCCGAGCTAGTTCACGTCCGCACAATCGTTCCACTAATCTTTGCTAAGTAATTATAAAGTTTTAGAGCCGACATTCCGCTTAGAGTTTATCTGAAATTCAAGAGCCCGGACAATACACGATCACCCCACATTCTTGCAAAACAATATTAGAAATGATTCACTTGAATTAATAATGGCTACCGAACCCTTCTTGTGAGTACTTGAGTACTTGTAGATGATTACGAAAAGCTTCGTACAATTAGTGGGTAAAGCCGGGTACGAGAACGTAAAGCTGTCATTCCCCTTTGTCAGGTAAGTTATTAGGTACGTTACAAAATAATGGCTTGTTGGGATTAATGTTTAATCTATGTTTATGACGAACATAAGCAACATAGTTGTTGGATGTCCTGTTACGCTATTGCGATGATTGGAACGAAGGGTTATTTAATTCTGTTACAGTGTTGTCTGGAGCTGCTTTGTAGCTTTTTCATAGTCTGGTATTTTTTTTGGAAGACTTGTTTTATTGTTGCTCCGTGTTTTATAGTTTGCTCGGAACAATGCACTGGTTCAATGCTTACTAAAAATGTGAATTTGTCTAAGGATTTTCTTTTGTGTTGCTGAAGCTAAAATCTCCATTGTAATTACTGTTATTATAGTACTGCAAGTTTGTATAGAATGGCTGTCACGCTAAAATGTAATATTGCAAGTAAAATAATTAATGATCACAAAATTAAAAAGCTACTAATACAATACAAATAAAATGTCGTCAAGATTTCATTGTTACAAATATTGAAAGTCTGAAAAATATAGCTGAACAAGGAAATTGAATTAAAAGAATTTCTTCTTTTTATGGAAACTGTCGTTAGTCCCCCGGCATCTTGTTCAAGTTCTAAAGTTTTACGCTGGATCGTGAATTCAGACTTCCGAGTTAGACAATGTCTTCAGCATATTTCAGGGATATTTATCTTACAATTTTTATTATTTTCCAAACACATAAAGCCCGTGGCCCATGAATAGGAACTGTCGACGTCATTCCTCGTGTGTAATGGTTAATCAAACACCCGCGGTACATATTTTATCTGGGATCTTCGACGTGTTGTTAGTCTCGCGGTGAGTCAGCGTGAATGTTAATGCATTTCGGTTCGTATATCACATTTCGTCAAATGTAATCGAAGCCCCGATGACGGGACCATCCATCACGAGGATGTCTTCTCATCGTTTCTTTTAAATGGAATATCTTTCAATGCAAATTTACATTCGAGTTTCATCGGTTATTAGGGACGAATCGGTTCGACTAATCGATTATACCCGGCGACATCGGATGGTAACTTTATGTTATCGCGGTAAGCCGGCGTCGACCGGCTCTTCTAGAATTATTCATGTCAAAAACATTCTTTTTAAATAGAAACTGATTTATCGAGTAGCAGTCGGCGCAGATTGTGTGTTGGAGTGGCTCTTAGTTCTTTTGCGGCGCCATTTCTTTTTCAGAGTTATAAAGGAACGCTTCCGTTATACGGTCGTGCATGTCGGCAATAATCCGGCTCGGTTTGATGAGCCCTGTTTACGAGCGACGAGAGCGTATCGCTTAAGCGACAAATAAATCGCTGACGATACTAAATTTATAGGAGTTAATATATTTTTATGGGCGACGGAACGCGGGCGTTGTATGAAATGTTTGAATTTGATTATGAATTTTTATGATAATATTGATTTTAAGTTTTGTGTTATATTTCCAGGATAGGCTGTGTTATGTTACGAGCGATATTTGCTTATATTTTTGCAGTAACCTAATCTTTTATGCCCGCATGATGCTCGCGTTACGTGAAAAGTGTCAGTATTGTTGGAATTTGTCCAATTTAGGATGAGCTTTCAATTCAATTCAAAGCACACATAGATTTTGATTGGCTGTGAATACCGTTGAGGTAGCTAGTTAATTGGTAACTTATGACGCAATCAAACAATTAATCCGTCCATCTAAGATAGCGTGTAATGATTACGCTATCTTAATTAGGTTACACAGAACATGACAGGGACACTAAGTCGCTGCTTGTCTTGGATACCTATCTAATATGTACAATATTCGAGGGTGACTTCACCTTGACTATTATCAATTTGCTCTATGTTCGTGCTAAATATACTTAGGTATGCTTTTTCTTTTTTTTTCAGGTCCCAGCATAAATGGTTAGTGTAATTGTTGTTGTATACTGTCTCCTTGGTCGAGTGGTCGCAAGCGCAACTGCTGAGCATGAGATCCTGGGTTCGATTCCCGGGTCCGGCGCAGTGTTCTTGGGATTTTCTTTTAGGAATTTCTCAGTAGCAGCCACGGAGTATGGATTTGTGCGCGGTTGATGGCAAAAGGCTCGCCTGCTATTATATGGGACTTAAAGAATAACTGGCGAAATATGGGTGTACTATTAGGTACACCTCTGCCTAACTCATCGGGGATTACAGGCGTGATGTTATGTTTGTAATTGTTTACATTAACTGTTTTTGAAAGACTCATACATGAGGTAGAAAGTTTAGGAAGGTAAGTTTTTAAGTTGACGATATGCCGATAGGATAGGCTTTGCGCAATGGAATTTGAGCACTAAAGTCATGGGTGTAGGTCCCAAACATTATTTCCATAATAACATAAGACATAAACCACCAACCTGAATCATAAAGCAACTAATAGTCTAACGTTGTCAGTGTCATAGTATCACAAACGCTCCAAAATGGGTCACAACTCACGGAGCCTCCACCATAGTGTCATAACATAGATAGGAACAGAAGGTCAGCGCTTTACAAAAAGCTAAAACACACACATACACACTATAGACACGCTTCACGTACAGGGTAAGTGCACTTGCGAGATTCGAAACTTGTATTCATTTGTGACAGTTTGAAATCTCCGTACGTAAGTCAATCGCCCATCAGTGCTAATAATTTGATTAAAATTTTATTTTATCTTAAGTATATGCAAAATTTCAGGATCATCGGTTCAGTGGTTTAGGCGTGAAGAGATAACAGACAAACAAACAAACTTACTTTGCTTTTATTAGTTAGGAGAGGAGACTAGTATATTGTTTTATGATCTTTGTTATTATCGAGATAATCGTGAATCAAGGTACAAATTACACAAGTCAGTCTGCTAAAATGCCCGTCGTACTTAGCTAGGAGAATAAGTGGTGAAACAAACTTCGCAGCAACATAGGAGTGCAAGTGTTATCACTGAAGTGCGGTTGACGGTATGCGTATGTTTAAGTACGCCTGTTTTCGCTCAATGTACGGAGCTGACCTTCTGTTCCCGTCTATACTGTGTTAATATGATACAAGGCTATATTTATGTGGCGCAGACAAGGACATGTGGTGGAAGGCGATCTCGCCGGGGGAGCTCATTATAAAGCGCTAAGCCGGATCATTGCAGCGCCCACTTAACACAAACGAGGCATAATAACTGCACTGCGAGACTTGGCGAATGGCCCTCGATGCAGGTGAAACGTGAGTGTTTGTGACGACATTGTGTAACTTAGGTAGTTGTTAACTTAGTAGATGGATAACTATCTAGGTAAAGTGTATTATTTTCAGAGCTCAAAAGTAGAACAAACAACGGAATATTATCCATATGTCGGATCCGGTCGTTAGTATGGACATAAAATTAATCGCAAGTACGCCGGTGGTGACATCACCTACTTACAAGGCTACCCACACCACAGCGTGCTTCTACAGAGCCGTGATGTTTACGGATCGAGGCGAGGCCGACATTCAATGTCTGTTCGCGGCGGAGTTGAGAAGTCTTTGAACTGTGCCCGATTCATTGTGCCCCGTGGTATTGTGTTGGGTTGTGGTCTCGTGTAATTCGTTAGTTTTGCTAGAAAAGGTGTATCGCACCCAGTGTGTTTTCATAGCACGAAACCCATCGTCTGCCCACACAATGTCAAGCCTAACGGAGTAAATCCTGAAATATCCGACAAATATAAAATAAGTAATAGGAAGAAAATAACTCTAATGGTTGTCTGGAACTCATCCCTTTCAGTGACAATATAGTCACTTTAAAAAATATAAGGAGTACAATAAAAAATATTTTATGCATCAATCTTCTTCTTAAACATAAATTGAAAAACCAGCTTATCCACATCCAAGAATGTATGTCTACGATGAGATAGAACCACAAAATAGCATCCAAGACGTACCAGTTAATTGAAAACATTGTTAATGTGAACGGAAGACGGGCATAATCCCGATACAATTATGCCGAATACTTGGCAATGTCAACCCACATGGGCTGACATTGCCGACTGGCAGGGGTGCGCCTGACAAAACGCCAGTAACGCGCTGACACATGCAAAATTACATTACGGACGCTGTTAACTGTCAACCCTAATTTTAAATTGTTCTATGTCCCACATTAAAAGGAATAACTCGATTACTTTGGGTAAAAGGCGCGGGGGGGGGGGGGGGTTAATCTAAAGGGGTTATAAAAAATAAACTTCTGTCTTAAGTATAGGAAACCAGAAATTATCACTGTGTGGTTAAACATTAGCATTAAATAAATACAAGGTGTAAACGGACCCTTCACTAAGTCGCTAACCAAGTATTCTGTACATCAAACTAAGTAACACTGCGCAAAATATATTGCTGGGAAAGATTTTTTTTTGGTGTAAAATGTCACTGTTGACGGTAGCGCTCAATGTAACGCACTCAGAACATTGTGTTGATGGACGCCTTTGAATTGAATAGTACAGGGGTCATTAGAATACCTAACAGTAAAGTTATAACATTTTTTGACCTTCAATATCTCCGTAACTAGACGATTTTCAGGTAGGGTCCAGAACAAAAAAAATATCGCAGTGACGGGCAGATCAAGTGCCTCTCGGCTTCGTTAAAGAGTGTTTTTACACATTTTATGATGAACTAATATCTGAACTTCAGTGTCATGAATGGTCGTTACTGACATAGATATAATTATATAATCACTACGCTTGATACTCACATTTTTGCTAGCTAACTTTCACGAAAACAAAAAAAATATTGCTCTTTAAGCGAACAAGACTCCAATGAGTATCGTTATAGTATCTATCGTTTCATTCATTTCTAGGTAGGGCAAAGTGCCCAATACTTTTTATTTAAAAACCTTTTAACAGAGCCTGGGGCTGTAATCGGTACCCAGCGAATGACTACAAGCCAACCCCTTTTATATGGAACCTATTACCGTTACAGACAAACTGGGGTAGATAAACAACACATTGTACCTACATATCATAAATTATTTTCATCAATTAATATCAACTGCTGAACTTTCGCCTTTTATCTTTATCTTCTATACCTACAAATAATCAAAATTGAAGTGCCTGTTTGTAATTTCAAATTAACAGGTTTTATCTGTACAAAAAAACTATTTTTTTTTAAATTGTTTGTCTGTCTGTTTGTTCCGGCTAATCTCCGCAACGGCTGAACCGATTTTGACGGGTCTTTTACTGGCAGACAACTGATGTTATAAGGAGTAACGTATGTAATTTAATTTATTTTATAAAAATAATCAGTGTTGCAAAAAAATGAAAACCTTTGAAATTGTTAACAAAAGCTGATTTATATACAGAAGTAATATTTTTATAATATTTTTCACGCGGACGAGGGTGGCGGGCAACATCTAGATTAAATACAATAATTACCACCCTTGGCTCAAATTATGGTGATTAATTGTACAACTTTATTTAAAACATACTAAATAGGCTTGCATTTAGCCGGAACTCGACTGATGTGAAGCAATGATGCGGCCTAGGGTGAAGCACGCTTGCCTAGAAGAAACCGATTCACTCGAACTTTGAAGACATCCAAATTATCATTATCGGGATACAGAGAAACTGACAGTGAATTCCACAGACTGGCAATTCGCCGAAAAAAATTGTACGCCTGTTTAGTCAATAAATGTTTTTACACGACCCAGGAATACCTTAGTTATAAGAATAGAAAATTATTGTAAAACCTTACTATGTTCCTATTCTAGTGCAATAATACCTAGTTAAGTAATTATTCAACGAAAATGAAAAAGAGTACCTATATGTATACTGTGTCACCCATTCCGTTTTATTGTTATTATATTATAAGGTTTTATTTTATGTTTCGTATACCAGAAATGGTTTATATGAGGATCCTTAATGTTATATTGTGTAATGTAACATTTATTTACCATCTTTTTAGACCCATATTATGCGAATAGATTATTTGATTTGATTTGTTAAATGTGGGAAGTAAAATTCGAGAAATACAGAAGCCCATACATAAAAACTGCTAACGAATTATACAGCTATATTGGTACGTGACTATGCGTCATAAGTCACAGGGTATAACGCAAGGCTATGATTTTATAAAGCAATATTAATTTAGCAAATTAAAAAAAAGCTTTCACGTTATAGAATTAAAATTGTTACAAGGTTTTATTTTATTTTTTATTAGGTTAGGTAAACGTTTATAAAGAGATATATCGTATGAAGATACGCCCACGGTATACGAGTGTGGGATGCGTTAAGACCTTATATTTCTATTAATAACACAAATACAAGGTCTTAAGAGCGTTTACGACGAAACTTCATACGCATAAGCAGGATACGTAAGTCTAAAATGTTATCAGAGAACATTTTCGAAAAGTCTTTAAAAAAAAAAGATAATTGGTAATTTCTGTTTCTATGGAAAATCTAAAATCGGTCTAATTTAGCTGTAACACTATTTTTCGAAAATATTCTCTGATATCATTTTTGACATATGTATTCTGCTTATGCGTATGAAGTTTCATTAAAATCAGTTCAGTCATTTCGAAAAAAAAGGACTTGAAAGTTTGTATGAAATGCCGTAAGTCGTAAACGTTCCACATTAAAAAAAAGAAAAGGCGTGAGTGTTTTTACTTACAATCACGCCTTACACACACGCATACTTAGCCCTTTACCAACTATGTTTGGATCGGCTTCCAGTCTAACCGTTTACAGATGAATACCAGTATTTTACATGGAGCGACTGGCTATCTGACTCCCACAAACCAATTAGAACTGAATAATACGATACCCCTTGGTATGACTGGTTTGTCAGACTTTCAGGCTACTGACTACGTCTTACGACTGTCGGGACCAACGCCTTGACATGCTTTCCGAGGTACGGGGGAAACTCGTTATGTTATGGATGGTCACCCCACAGACCCACCTAGGCAAGCACGGTTTAACCTGAAGGTTGCCCCCGTGCAGTTGTTATTATTTAGCCACGAACTCCTGGCAACTTATCGAAGTCAAAAGGCAAAATAAAACCACTTCCTCTGGTAAGATTTTTTAATTGCTACTATGACTTTGTTAATTTTAATTTAATTTTTCCAATTTAATTTTATTACCTTATTATGTTTTGATTTTAATTTTTAAATGCTACTATATCTTTGTTAGCTTAGTTATACATTTTATTAAGCATGCTGTGGTCTCCTATAAGTGAAGGAGTACACCTACGTGATACTTTGTCGTCGGTTATTACATCCTTTGTTGGAGATCCTAAAAAAATAAATAAATAAAAAGATGAGCAAGCAACGTTTATATTTTTCTTTTGCTCCAAGAAGTACGTAAGAGTAGTTTAACATAAAAATGTAGCTAACTGCGCTACACACCTTTGCTTGTAGAGCTGCTAGTTTCAAACTTACTCTTTGGTTAGACTAAACTTACGAGTACAAAATGTGAGGAAAACATATTTTGTTCAGTTGAAGTATGTTTTAGTTTATACTAGCGACCCGCCCCGGCTTCGCACGGGTGCAATATATACATATAAGCCTACCTCTTGAATCACTCTACCTATTACTGAAAACTGCAATATCAAATCAAAATCCGTTGCGTATTTTTATAGAACTAAGCATACATAGGGACAGACAGAGGGAAGCGACTTTGTTTTATACTATGTAGTGATTCTGACGTGGCATCTTGGTAGTAGTAGCTCATAGTAGGAGCTCTTGGCTAAATAATAACAGCTCGGATCGATCTTTAGGTTAAGTCGTGCTTGCCAAGGTTGGTCTGAGGATGGGTGACCACCCATTACTGAGTTTACATACTGAGTTTCCTCCGTGCCTCGGAAATTACGTTAAGTTGGTCGCCGTTGGTCCCGGCTGTCATTTGTAGATCTTTGACAGTCGTTACAGGTAGTCAGTGGGCCAAAAAGTCTGGCAACCAGTCTTACCAAGGGGTATCGTATTACCTAGTACTAACTGGGTTGTGGAGGTCAGATAGGCACACGCTCCATGTAAAATACTGGTATTCAGCTGCATCTGGTTAGGTTGGAATCCGACTCCAACATAGTTTGGAAAAGGCTAAGCAGATACTGATACGTACTCCATTACATTTGCTCAATGGGTTTTGCCGTGGATCCGTGGCAATCCAAATGACAATCATTATCATTTTTGCCTTTTAAGCCCAATAGGACCGCCAAAACCCTTAGTTTTCGTCCACTTCTCTCGCCAAGAAAGACAATGAGGACAAGACATACATTAAGACTGTAGAAAGGGGCAAACTGACCAGTGTGTGTGTATTTTGTGGAGATTATTTTTGTAGCTAGTAGCGAGTTTTCTGATAGGATATCATACAGGGTGATCCATGAATAGAGGTCCAAATGAAAAGAGAATCTCTCTCCAAGAACTTCTCAAAACACCCTGACTGACTACTGATGGTTTTTAGGATTTCGTACCCAAAGGGTAACCAACGGGACTAAGCTTCCGCTGTCCGTCCGTCCGTCCGTCTGTCAGCGAGCTGTAATTACCTCATGATCCTTAATAGGCAGACAGTTGACATTTTCACAGAATCTGTATCTCTGTTGCCGCTATAACAACTAATAATAAAAATAAATAAATAATTATTAATGTCAAAGCAGAGAAAGATAAACAATTCAAATATTTAGATCTGGCATGCGAGGTTGTCGACATGTGGGACGTAAGTACAGTAGTCATTGTGCGGATAGTCGTGTCGGCCAATGTTTAATAGCCAATAGCCTCGACCAACATCTGAGGACGCTCTCGCTTGGCAGCTGGATCAAGGGCTTGATTCAGAAAGCAGTACTTCTGGACACGGCGCGTATCGTTAGGAGGTTCCTCTCTCAAGAGCCCTGACCACTGGTCCACTGTTCGGACCCTGTTCCCGATGCTGGTGGGCTACTATTTTTATATGTTTTTTTTTTATATTACTTTGAATAGAAATATTTAAAAGTGTAAATTATATGTAAAGAAAATAAATAAAGGAAAGATAAATTAAAAATTAAAGGGGCCTCCCCTACTACGATCGTACGGAACCCTTCATGCGCGAGTCCGACTCGCACTTGGCAGGTTTTTTTTCAAATCGTAACCTTTCTTGTGATGTCGCACTTCTTGTAAATATTTTTTATTTGGTAAAAATCTTTAAAGTATGCCCTAAACTGGTGTATACTAAAATACAGCGACCGTACTATAAAAATAAGTTCTGATATTAAGATATTACTAAGAGATGAGCTCATAGAAAGTTCTCGAGCAATATAAGCGGTGATGCCGGTCCAGATGGCGGGATATGAGGCGATGACCCCTACTAACCAACTTCTTACTTTTATTTGATTGCCCTCTTACGGGATATTGGCATGCATTGTGTGAAGGGATATCACTTTGCTTTATCTTTATTTTTTGAATTATTAGATGTGTGACTTTGTAATGACTTAGATGTTATTTTGTACCTATTTTATGAATGGATATGATGAATGACCATTTTATAATCTGGATGACACAAAATTATTCATAAAATGTCTTATTTCAGGACAAAGGTCGCTTTTTTCCTGTGCAAAGCGGGGTCTGTTAGATTGGGGTCTTGTCAGTTAGCTGATGAGGTGATAGTGAATATGACCATATCGCCTATCACCGCATGATCACATATTGATAATCATCATAGGAACGAAACGACATGCTTAGTTAAGGTGGAAGGGTATCCCGCGAAATTCAATTCAATGTATGTTGATTAAAGTATGATTTGCGACCGCAACAAATATGGCTTTACAGAATTATAATCATTAAAATCAACAATACAACCCAGCAGTTCATTTAATACCATTGAATGACTTTTTCTTGAAATAGTCATGGTAGATACATACAGCCTGAAACTGCCCTGATAATTCCGAAAAACCTAAAAAAGGGGTTTGAATTTACTGGCCGGCTTAACATCCAGCATTATTTTTTTTCAATGTTTCGGCCACGCATAAAACCTACCTTTTAGCTTTGATAGCTCATATCTCAGAAACGTGACACTTTAGAGCATTTTGTCTCATACAAAACTTGTTTGTATTGATACCAGCTATCGATTAATATAGGTTTTATGCATGCCGGCAAATTTGAAAAAAAAATATGGCGGAAGTTATTCCGGCCAGGCTTCATACAAAAATCTTCCAAGACCTTTGAAATTCGCGGGCTACCCTGGCGTTTCCACCTTAACAGAAAAACGTCTATCCAGTTAAAATATTTCCACAACATAATTAAGATTGAAATGATAAAGTTTACCTAACTCAGAGAATATCCCAATTTTCTAAGAAAAGAGTCATCTTACACATAAGTTTTTTTGGAGAAAATGGAACGCATTATAATAATGTTGGACTAACATCAAAGAAGATTGGTTTTGTTTAAAATATTGACAAAGTAATCTTGTATGAGTTGAGTCATGTTTCTACTAATAAAAAATATATTTTCATCTTTCTCATGGTCCTAAGATAATACTCGGATAGTTGCGAGATTTATTTGATTTTTTTTTTTCTTTAATAAATTTTGGTAGCTTCTGGGCTTGTAGGTATGTTATCCTTTTATTGATTTTATAGCGCACTCTTTTTTTTTCTGTATTCTATAACATCTTCAGGAATTTCTCAGGAGCAGCCACGGAGTCTAGATTCGTGCCCGGTTGATGGCAATAGGCTCGCCTCCTATTACATGGGACTTAAAAATAACGGCAAAATAAGTTGTGGTGGGGCAGGCTGTCCTGGGTATGCCGCAGCGCCACTCGTCTATATCTATACTAATATTATTAAAAGGTAGTTTGTATGTAGGGGGTAATCTCCGGTACTGTTGATCCAATTCTAAAAATTCTTTCACTGGCAGAAAGCTACATTAATAGGCTATAAATAATATTTATATCATGCATATTAGCCGAGCTATCACATTGTTTGCGGACGAAGTCGCGGGCTAAGTGCTAGTTAATCATATTTTAATACACCACAATAATAACACAGGTATTTACGTTCGTTCGTTAAATACATTTCACTTTAAACGATTTTCCAGCCATTTGGATACCAATTTGTTAATCTCGTAAAATGCTCTTTTAGCAACAATAAGCTAGTAGTAATAATTACCGAAAATAACACGAATTTATCGTTTTATTTTATTACGATCAATCTGATCGTGGCTACAAAACCAAACTTAACTGTTAGACAAAATTAAAACGATTTTTTTTTTTTAACTATTTCGTGCAAAATCTCCTAATTAACGTCCTGCAAACCCTTATAGTAGGTACCCGTGTATACTACAAGAACATACACACAGAATCACAGTACATAATGTTTGTTTGCTAGCCTAAGAGGATCTATCCTTCCTCTCGACAGAGGAGTATTGAAGTAGTTTCGACCCTTCCATATTTAGATCAAGTGGCGCCCTCTATGACGTCGAACCGAGCTCGAATATTATTTGTACACGTCGCTAAAATTTCGCATAGTTGGGATTTTTCGCAGGCACACTGAGGTAATCTGAGCGATAACGACGACTTATGTACATGCTTGTATATTCGATATTTCCCTATACAGATTGTGAATAAATGATAAAGCTATCGAGTTGCGAGCTCACTTAAAAAGCGATATTTGATTCTACATATGTCTTGAGGATAATAAAGGTTCTTTTTATATTTTATTTTGCGCTCAGTAGCCGCCATGAGCATTAGCTTTCTCGCTTTTAGTACTAGTTAGTTAGTTATTATAATTTAACGTCTACTATAAGGCTAGCTCAATCATAAACAATCAGACTGTCGCTCGAAGATACATATTCGTTCAATAATTCAATTACGCCATTGTGTTTGCAACGTGTCAATAAATACGAAGTAGGCACAAAGCGCCGTTCACGTTTCCGTACGTAGGTATTAATGCGCGGCTCAAACAGTTGTGCCACGATTGTCATGTTACATTGTTATTACATACATTCATTTACTCGCACGCAATGCAAAGCGACAGTCAAATAATACGATTGATTACCAGCTATTTGTTCGTGTGAAACATCCGCAATACGGATTGCGCTGACATATTCAATCATCGATTTCACGTGCAATTTACCAAAACTTCGGTAATGGAATATTATTTGAATGTAAACGCACCTGTATGCCTGTTTTGTGGGCCATTGTAGGCTCTGCGCACAACAGCTTAACATTTGGACAAGGGTAATTAATTGAAGTGGGGACCCAATAACAAGAGCGGGTGCACAGTGTTCCTTTATAGGTACATGAGCACATGCAAATTATGTAATACTCAGGTACGGCTTATGTAATTTAGTTAACAATGACATTATAGCGTTCGATAGATAGTTATTAATAGAAATTAGTGGCGTGTACTCCCAAAGAGGTTGTTTGGTAATGATATGTGCCGGAACTACACGGCAGTTAGCTCGTAATTACGTGCGATGTACTGCAATATGTAGCCGTTATGTCAAATTGAATATGACATTACATTAAACACGGTATAATATGAATACTATGGCCACAATGGGACTGCCTCGTTGGGTCCTGGGTTCTATTTCCTGGTCGTGAAAGGTGTTATTGGGTTTTGCCACGGACCCTGGATTTCCAGTAATCCGGAGGATTAGGCAGAGGTGTACCTAATAGTACCTACACCCACTTTTCGCCAGTTATGTTGCTGTCTCAGGTACAAGGGGGCGAGTATAGTGCCATCAACCGGGTATATACAGATCCATCGTGGCAGCTACTGAGAAATTTCTAATGGAAAAACCCAATAACATTTGCCCAAAATGGGAATCGAACCCGGGATCTTATGCTCAGTACTCGTACTTGATAACGCTGAAACACAGATTATAGTTTAAGCTAAGTGGACGTTTAGCCAAATGATAAATAATGTAACTCTGAGAATTGATTGACTAAGTTCTTCAGTTATTCTCCTAAATATTACAAGCTTGTTTAGCTCGACTATTACTATGAAACTTAACACCGTACCCACGAAGGCTCTACCGATTACTATCATCTTAAAGTTAAGAACATTTAACATCACTTGCCTCCATTAAGGAACGTCGGGTGTACCAACATGGGAACATAACACTTCAGCCCAAAATACGGCACTCAAGGGTACACTGCCAGAGATAATAGCTGACGTCACGATTTTGTTTTACGATACAAATATACGCGTACGAGAAAATATTGTGCTATGCTTTGTTTATTTTGTGATGATTTGCGTAACATGACTAAAAATAAAGTTTTAATTTAGATACAAGCTGAATGTCCAATGGTATTTCCAATTGTTTCCAATAGGTATGCAAAAATAACGAAACTTTATACAACAAATTAGCGCCAGTGCTCACAAAAGTGATTGCGTTAGTGCTCGCGTAAGTGCTCGCGCCAGTGCTCGCGCCAGTGCTGCAAGTGATGCTGTTGATTCCTATGTTGATTGTATTCAAATATTTTTTTATTATTTTCATAGATATTTTTTTTGGAAAATTATAGATGTTTTAGAATTTCCTTCGCATTCCGGATGCTGAGCGGAAAATTTCGGAAAACTTTAGGACGCTGTTTGTTTGTTTCGCGAGGACTCATGCATTTTGACGAATATGTTCTCGCGAAACGCGTTTGCCGAAAGTAACGTTATTTCAGCGACTCACTTTGAGTAGCGTTAATAACGCCTTCTTCACGTATCATACACTCCTTTATTTTCGTCACAATTTTCCTAAAGTCGTCCCAATTTAAAGGAGACCCTTTCTAAGTAGTCCTTTCTACGTAGTAGTTTCTGACAGAAGGTCTGAAATAATAAACACTTTGCTGACGTAAGTGTTACGGACGGTTCTCACCTAAGAACTAACTAGCTCTGAGCGAGGGTAATTACGACTTATTAGGAAGGTCTAACTTGTAATCTGGAGTGCTTGATAAATGCCGATTGGTTGCTGATCTAATTACGATTGAAATCTTTTATCACTAATTTCTTATTTTTATCTAACGCCTATTCTATTTATTATTTATTGATGTACACATAAAATACTTAACAGGACATTATATTAACATAAGTAGAAGAGCACAAAGGTACTGCTTATTTCATAAGAAGTTTCTTCCAGCAGACCTGCGAGAGGAAAGTTGGATTAGAAATGTAGACACAGTGTGTGTGTGTTCTATTTGATTGTTGATAAAAAAAATATGAATAGTTGTTTTAATTTACCAATAATACTTTGGGGATGTGAAGAACAGGGTTTAAAGTTCTTCATCCCCCATAGAAAAGGGAGGATCCACCGACCAGACGGCTGTTATGCCTGGTGGGCTACTGCCCGACAGTTGTTGTCGGGTTCTTCTATAGTCTTCTATAGGATAATTTTTACTGCGCGATGTAGGATTTCGATGTTTAGTTCTTCATCTGTGTCATAGATGGCGCTGTAGTACTTTTTGTACTGCCGCTACAATACCATCAGGAATTTCTGAGTTGCAGCCACAGAGTCTGTATCTGTGGCGTTGATGGCATAAGGCTAGTCCCTATTACAAGGGACTGAAACATAACTGGCGAAATGTGGGTGTACATTAAGTACATACATTGCCTAACCCCTCGGGGATTATAGATTACGTGATGTTATGTTATATTTTTTCAAACATAAGCTTGATAGCATTTTTAACGAAGACTTGATCAATCTTTAGCAGATCCAAGTATTACACCTCCAGTACAATAACAGTCTTGTCCAATTTAAGAAATAACAAGATCTTGGTACTTATAGTGATTGTTACAGAAATCGGAACACGAAGAAGCTAACGTTACGTCGAGAGGGCACCAGTGTGTCACATGTCCCGGCACACAATAATGACGCGTCGCCGTCGCGAGCGTTTTCCAATAACAGTTAAACTCGTGTTTTTACGCCTGATAGCCCACTGGTGGCATGCGATGTAACGTTAAGTTGCGTACAATTCAATCAGCCTCTTCCCACTCAAACTTCGCTCTTACTGCCAACTTTCTTTGACTGCTTCCTTAATCGAGTTGCCGTTAACTTTATAAAATGCGCCCGTGTGCCTGGTTTATGTTTTCCACGCTGGTTAAGAGCTTTTCAAGAGTTTTCGTATTCGTTAGCAAACTTCCTTAGTTGATGACGTGATTGAAAGTACTTTTTTTCTCGTTTAATGTAATAATGTTTGCAGTCGTTGTTTCAAGCGAGTCTTCAGTGTCATTGTCCTGTGTTCATTTTTGTCGATGAGGCTTCATCTTTTGTCAAGCTATGTATACATTTGCATAAAGGTTTTTTGAACTTTTAAGTCCAGTCGGACAATGTTTTTAATTGCTTTTAGGGTTCCGTACCTTAGTCGGCAAAAACGGAACCTTTATTGGATCAATTTGTTGTCTTTGTTTGTCTGTTTTTCTGTCAGCCTGCCAAGACTCTTTTTTCTCAGGAACGCGTAGAGGTATCAAGCTGAAAATAATATCAAATACTCAAATCTGCTATTCCTTGGAGCAGTCAAAAAATCATACTTGTAAGTCAACGCAATAAAAGATATGACCGTTTAAGTCGCATGTTTTGCGATTTCACAAGGGAATCAAAACCTATAGGGTACTTACCGTTGACCTAGCAATGTCTTACAGCACATGTAAAGGAAAAAATCTGATAACCATAAATATGTAGTTTAACAATAAAATACGTACAAGTTTATACGGAACTCTCGGTTCGACTCGCACTTGGTTGGTTTTTTGTTTTAGTCAATCAATATGCATACAGTCCCGAAACTTTTGCTTGTATATTGCTTAATTTCGTATTTACGTTTAATCAGAAAAGTGTTTATAATAATATCTATACACTTATATATACAAAACTATTTCGAGCAATAAACTATTCAGTTTAAATTAGCCCACATAGTAAATTACAAACATTGGAATATACGAACTAAACTGCGGTACTATTTAAATGTGGGCAAATTAACTAGGCAACGATAATATTAAGTCTATTATAGTCACGAAGTACATTGCTATAACCGCTCGCTCTCATTACAAGAACGAACGAACTGCAATTTGGTTGCAAATGGATTGAATGCAGCCGCACAAGAACTATTCGCTACCTATAATGTGCAGCAATTTCTTCATTTCACTTTTGAATGAATAAAATTTTATGGAACATCTGTTTTGGTAGAATTTAGGTTTGGTTTTCCGAATACTAGGTAACTTAATGAAAAGGTCTTAAAGCAAGCTTACCGACTATTTGTTTATTTTCGATCCATAATAACCTCATGAGCCTTTCCGTGGTTTTCAGACATCTTCAGACATTCCATTACGTGTGATTTATTTATATTATTATCAATAGGATTTCCAAATACAGGGTGTAAACGGACCCTTCACCCTTCAGTAACTTTACGAAAAATTATTGCTTGGAAACGACTTTTTTTGTTTGGGGTGAAAAATCACGTTTTACGGTAGGACTCAATGTAACGTATGGATGGATGGATTGAATAGTAGTTTTTTGTTAGTACTTTAAACACGAGGAGGTGGAGGTGTTTAAAGTAAACGTTAAAAACTTGTTTAAAAAAAAACTTGTGCAAAAGTCGGAACTTTGTCCCCCAAAATCTCCGTAAGTAGAAGGTTCCTTGGTATGGTCTAGAACAAAAAAAATATCGCAGTGAAGGAGACAAGAAGTTCTTTAGGTGCCTTTTGGCTTCGTTAACGTTCTTGTTACACCCTTTATTTAAACACTAGCTGACCCGCGCAACTTCGTCTGCGTTCGGATTTTCCCCGTTTTTGCAATCTTTTTCATAAATGCTCCGCTCGTTTTGGTCGTAGCGAGATGTTGTGTAGCCTATAACCTTCCTCGATAAATGGGCTATCAAACACTAAAAGAATTTTTCAATTCGGACCAGTAGTTCCTGAGATTAGAGCGTTCAAGCAAACAAACAAACAAACAAACTCTTCAGCTTTATAATATTACTAGCGACCCGCCCCGGCTTCGCACAGGTGCAATATATACATATAAACCTTCCTCTTGAATCACTCTATCTATTAAAAAAAACCGTATCAAAATCCGTTGTGTAGTTTCAAAGATTTAAGCATACAAAGGGACATAGGGACAGAGAAAGCGACTTTGTTTTATACTATGTAGTGATATAGTATAGATAACCAATTTCCCAGACAGATAGTTTCCTTGATTTCTTCACAAAAAATGCAACCTTGTAATTCTGTCAATTCTTATGAAAGAATGTACTCCAGTTGATAAGAATATCACATTATATAATGTGAAAGAAATAGATAGACTAACTGGTGACGGAGATTATAACCAGCAATAAAGTTAGTACCTAATAAATTAATTTTAAAACTTTGCTCGTAAAAATAAAAAGATTCGAAATCGAAGAATCCATTGCAATGGAAACATTATTTTCAATGATCGTAGATTGATATTTATTTTTGTCGCCCTCATTGTGAGTTATAAGGTGTGGGGATACGTTAAAAGAGCTTCGCTGTATCTCCAATCTAAGGATTTTACAGTCTAAAGAGAATTCTAAGAATATGTTCTTTAAGACGCCATAAAATTAAATAATGTTTATTTCAAAGAAATAAATACATATTATGTAGACTGATTTATTATTTGTTATCTTTTTTCGGACGTTGATAAAACGTAAATAAATATTTACTTTTAGATTTTGGGATGTTTTGCAATCACAATAGGTCGAGTAATCTAGGGAAAAAAAACGAATGTGAATAAATTATCTATTCTTCTATCTATACATCTGTACATATAATAAAATCGTAGACTTTCCGTTTCTGTACATTACAGATTTTTACAAAAAAATCACTGAAAGGTGCGAGAAATAAGTAATAGAAAGTAAATTTTTTTTTTTTTAATTTTTTTTGTTTGTCGGTTTGTCTGTTCGTTTGTGAGCGCATCACGTAAAAACTAAATATTACAAAATAAGAAATATTGTTGTGGGTATTATTTAGCGTTTAGTTCATCAAAATCGACCAACAGACGCAAAAGATATTGTAATATTAACTTTTAAAATTTAGTTGGTAACCTCATGCGCGATTTCTATGATAAAGGAGAAGGGAAAGGCTCCATAGTTTCCTGGGCCCAGGTGTTAACTCAATCAAACCAGCCTTATTTGTAACAGAATGTAACAAGGCCTCACTAAAAATTTTGTGAAATTTGGCAATCGGAATCAAGTTATATGAAGTATAGTAAAAGTGAGGTTATATTCTAATTTATAACATTGTAATTTTTTTATGTTATTTACGAAACATTTTTGAATGGCTTCGGTTGTGTAATGGTTCTATGCATGAAGTGCTAGTAGAGAGCCTCCATGTGTAACGCGTCGACGATCTGACACGTTTAGCACGCCCTGGACAGTCGATGCATTTGAAGACAAGTCTCTACATCCAATATCTAGCAGTTAGAAGCAGTAGGTACCTAAGTTTTAAAAAGGGAGAAGAGGAAGTAAAATAATACACCAATATATGTATAAAATACTTATTATTCATCTTCAATAATTATGAAAATATCATCTAAGAATTGTGCAGGAGGTACGATATTTTCTTGGTATCTTGCCCAACTGAGATACCACATTATGTACATTACATGGGTACAGCAGTCTAGAGTCCTTCTGTCTACAATACAATTACAATAATAGATTAATATTGAATCTCGTTCTCTTCAACAGCTGTCAACTAAAATGTAAACAAAATATATGTTTTGCGACTTATTTGGCGGGATTGTAAACGTCCCCTCAATAACCATAAAGTATTAGAAGCCAAAAGCTGTCGAAGAAAGCTGCTGCTGCCTGCTGCCCTGCACACTTTTATGATAAATCCATCATTTCCCCGCTTTATGTTAACCAAAATAGGAATAACTGATAAAATCGCCTTATCGTCCAAGACTCTTCTGCCAATAGAGCTACTGCGACGTCTGCGACCAGTTTCAAAGATAAAATATTCACACAGCGATCCATGTTGACAATATCCGATCGATAGGCGTAATCAGTTATCCAAATCAAAGAGCCTGGCACAGAGAATCATAGCCGGGTAATACAAAGTAGTAAGATCCGTCGAATAGTCCTGTATAATATTCAAAGCCGAGGTCGTGGGGTTATACAATACACCAGTCACCAGCTGCTGATAATGCACCTCAACACCGGCTGCGGAAACGTCACGCGTAGGTACGACGACCCCTAAACGTGCCTACGCTGCTATTGTCACCACTGGCATATCGGATGCGTCGCAGCTTAAGCGACTAGTCAAAATAGGGGACAAAAAGTGTGCTCAAACTGCCCTGACTGCGGTCTATAGCTCCTTGCCAAGAGCGGGCCAAGTTAATGAAGAGGGTTTCACTAAACTATTAGAATAAAAAGCGCTCAACAAGGTCCACTTTGAAAAAAAGTTGTATAGCCCCAAAATACACCGATTTTTAAAGCCATATCGTCGCCTCAACGCCATTTAATTTTGTTTCGGACCTTTGCCGTTCAGAATTCAGGCACCCAAAAGGACGCCTTTTGTAGTCATCAGTATATTATCACCTTTTGATCTGGCAGTCAGTTCTCACACACAACATAACATCACGCCCTAAAGCCCCGAAGGGTTAGGCGGACGTGGACCTAATCGTAGACACATATTTCGCCAGTTATATTGAAGTCCTATGTAGTAGGGGGTGAGCCTATTGCCATCAACCGGGCACAAATCCAGATTGATAAATTCCTGATGGGATAACCCAATAACACTATTATTTATAGTATTTTTTCAATTGCATATACATTGTTTAATGTTAAGTGGAAGAGCGGAGTGACCTAAGGGGGCGTCCATCAATTACGTGAGGCGTTTAAGGGGGCGCGCCAAATATCACCCAATCTCACGAGGGAGAGAGATCGATCTCAGCGATTTTATCAGTTCGGTCAGATCGGTTTAATTAAGTAAACATGTTTCTCTACAAAATATTATTTTTTAGTGAATTCAACGCAATCAAGCACAGATTACCGTATCTAAACTAAACTACGCATTTTGATAAGCCAAATCTCACTACATCCCACCAAAGGGGGAGGGGGGGTCGAAAAATCGCCTCACGTAATTAATGGTTGCCCCCTAACACAAGCATCTCCTTGCTTAAAAGGTGATCTCCAAATCATGTGTGTGATAGATAACTTTATGTAATTGAAATAAACATTTTTTTTTTAACACTTTGCCCGACCCGGGAATCGATCCCCACGCTTAGTAGTCGCGCTTGCGACCACTAGACCAACTAGGCAGTCTCACACATGCACAACAGAATTTCCACGCAAACGAAGTCGCGGGCAACAGCTAGTTAGTAGAAATAATAATTTAATTCTTCGACTATTCAATATGTAGTTGGATTTCCAGGAATCAATAATGTTTATCATGCTTGTATTATGGCTTATTCCATCCCTCCTTTGTCTTCTGATATAATGAGTCTCCTTACAAATGTGTGCCTAAAAGCCTTTTAAAAAGCCATCGGGAACAAAATGATGTATTCACACACGCATTACAGAACATACACAAAACATAAAGGTAACTACATAATATATCACATACATATGTGTAAAGAATTGATTGTTGCCTTTAATGTTATAGTTTTTACGACACACCTTCGAAAACCTATTCCAGTTTTATGAGTTCGAACTTTTTATTGGTCAGAAACGTTTAACGGAGCAATATTAAACCGTTTACGTAAATTCGTAAACTTCCGACCAATCATTTTGTTATTCCCCTTCGTGGCTGCAACCATGAAAATGTCGTCTCAGATTTTACGTCTATGAGTTTACCGGGAAGCGTATAAAACGTGGGACCTATCCGAGTGCGACGCGACGCAACTCTCTAGTCGTACGCGACCACGAAACTGCTTTCGGGTTACAATCGTATCTCAGGCTTCCGAGACAAAAACAAATGGAAGTATTACCGGAGACAATCTACATTTAAATGGATCTTTTTCCTCAATTCGTGCGGAGTTTGGTGATAGGTATCGCCGTCACCGATTTATTTCGCCGAATTTACATTTGGGCGGCCGTCACCGTTGTCGCCGCTGACATACTACTTTGAGTTGTGTCTCCGTTAGTGTCAGCGACTTGCATCAGCGGCGACGATTTATGGCTTGATCTGTGCTCGCAAAAAGGCAAAAAGGTGACTGCAACGCCATTTTTGTTGATTGCAGTTGTTGCTGTTAACAATGTCGTAAATTCGTCTCTAAAGTTCATGTTCAAACAAGCGGACGTTTTTGATAGCGTCCGTTTCCTAATTTGATTAAAATGAACTCCAAAATTAAATACGTCACTAACAGCAACATTTTCTTCAATAACCGCAGCCACACAATGAGTCTCAAACAATAGATTTAAAGAAACGTTTAAGAAATCAACATTACCGTAATCTAGGAGCTTCGGCCGCGGGGTGTTGAAGCACACAATCGCACGCCGTTATTAATTATTCCGATGTGAATAGAGCTCCGACAAAAGGCATTAACTGTGCAGATAATGGCATGGCGGCGGTTCTCCGAGCGGCTTCCGTTGCCTCGTGCGACGATCAGTCATTGCTCGCCACGAGGCGGTGCAAATGAGCCGCGTACAGCACTACTCGAGACACAAGCCTCAAGCCCAACACTAGCGCGACGTGTCAGCGTTAAATTATGACGCATTCGCACTCATTCTTCTACTTATTATGCCATTTACTTGCGAGAGGCTTTTCGTGTGTATATTTTGTATTGTATGACGGAGATTTTTCTGCTTCAGTCTTATAAATAAATGTCTAGAGATGTTGATACGTTATGGGGATTGTCATTTCGGTGGAATCAAGTTAAAATATTTATGATGCAGGTGGAACTAAGTAATACTATAATCGATACTGCTTAAGTATAGCATAATCAGTCTTGTTGTTCCCACTGCTGGGACACACGGCCTCCTCTCTATGACAGGTAATGGGCTATAATCTACCACGCGGGCCCAGTGCGGGTTGGTAGATATCACATGTCTTCGAATTTATGGTTCTAAAATATACCGGTTTCCTCACGATGTTTTCCTTCACTGTTTTGAGAGCAGTGGTGATGAAAATAAATTACACAAAGTAATGCGCCTGCCAGGGTTCGAACCCGCGTCTTACTGTTTCTAAGTCGGGGCCGTCACTACTGGGCCACCGCTGCCCTCGATCGATACTGGCCGTGCAGCAAAAGAAGGCAGATTATCAAAAATAATGTGAAAGAAAGAACAACAATTTATTTTGTAGCTAAAATATTTGATTGTGAAAAGCACAATCTGAAAAAGAATAAGGAAGCGCAGAGTGCGGGCAATGTACTCAAAGTCTTAGAAATAGTAAATAGAAAGCATGTATAAAGAGGGATTCGTTAGCTGTTTGGTCAGTTTATCGTCCTCGCAAACGAGATCAGGGAGACGAATCGCAGCGGACTGCCGTTTATTTTGTCGACATATTACCCTCTTAGTTAACTGGCTAAGGAGGTTAATCCGGCCCGATGTCGAGTTAACTAATCAGTATACGCTTCACTACCAGTAATCTTTACAAACAGCACCAGATTTTCACTAAATTCAATTATTTCATGTCCCTAACTGTTCTTGTTCTACTGAACCTCTATGGTACATTGTACACGTAACGTTATGAATATTTCAAGATAATTGGCATCGTTAGGCGAGGCGGACGTCTATTCAAAGTGAATATTCTACATCGCTACATTATCATACAACTGTCACAAAGCAACATAGCAGCTTTATTGATTTTACACGCGGTTAAGATGTCTCTAGTAAAGTGCATTTAAACGCGAGGTCGTTCATCGTGTTTAGTGTGCACTGTGCATAAACATTAAGTGTGCCGTACTTTATAGCAGCGCGCGACTGTGATTTGTGCATCGTTTGTCGGCGTCGTAGTCTGTCTGCACTGCATCTTACATTGTGTCACTGTGTAATTACAATATTAGCTAAACAAACTCGCTCTTTGTACATCACCAGATAAAATACAGCTTCAACAGCAAAACGAATAACGTTTATCCATACAAATGGGATGTTTTCACGTCTAACGAGAGACGACCCAGCAAATGAAGAGCCGTGACAGTAAACAACTTTACGTGAATTTGTTGAATGAAAAGAAATTCGCACGAATAAGATTATGAGAGATCTAATTTTATTCGCGAAACGTCCGAATAAAATTACGAGTCCAAATAGAATAAAGTCGATTTAACAAATCTTTACACTGGCCAGTATAAATACGAAATACAAAATTGTGTGTCGACGAAATGTTTTCGAATCTCTACTGTAAATACGGTCCCCCATAATGATTATTTGAACGAACAATTAACATTGGAACCCGTCAGTCCGTTCGTAGTGATAATTCGATTTGCAGGCGCGTCAGGGACGGTAAACACGCGGCCGCTTACATACGCCTCTAGCCGTATCTACCCCTCATTAGCCCCATAGAAATGGAAGAATCGATACAAAAATGTTTGACGTAAGCGTGTTGAATTGACGAATTGGGTTAAAAGATTTTCGTCAGGGAGATTGAATTAAAACGTGCCATCAATGCCACCTGCCTCGCAGAGAGCGTTATCTAATTGCATAATGGGATTTACCTGGACGGTCTTTATGGTTTTAATTAGGAGTGAAGACTATTTACTGTTTGAGGCCTGGCTGCCTTTATAATTTTTTTGTCTGTTCATCATGCAACTGTCATTTGTTTAATCAACCTTCGGAGATATAGACATACCTTTGCCATATTGAACTTGAAAAAAAAATATGCCACCTCGAGTACATGTGTTTTGTATGCGTCTCACTGTCAGGAGTGTTCACACGCTTCTTGCTTCCTGTGCTGCGTTTATATCAGAGGCAGCGGAGCGCGCGTCGCGACTCGCCGCTAAGAATCCCTTTGTTTCAGCTTCCCTTACGCTCTCGTGCTCACACGTTTAATGACTTAATTGCTGCTCGAAATAACGACTAAAAAATAGGCTTCTTGGACTACGTCTCGACATTTTGGCGGGGAGAAAAATCAGTTTTCTTTCTTTGTGTACGATGCTTTTGACGTCTGGTAAAGGCAGACACTTGGGTACAATAGCTTTAGTTATTTTTTGGTTCCTTAAATAGAATTTTAATAGTCTCAGTTTTAATTATAAAAATATACAATATTTTTTTTAATTGTAAATACATCTATTCACTAGAGATTTTGATAAACATAAGATATTTCTTTATGTTTTCCTTACGCCCGTGTTTATCTTCTTTATTTGTCCCAACATGTGGAATTTAAAATAAAAATTTCAACAACAATAATAAAAATCTCTTTCATGAAATTTCAAAAATCATTCTTAAAATATTCGAAAAGATTTGTGAAAATGCATTATGTGACTACAGAACAATAGGTAAATGTACAACCGTTTTTACAAAGAATTCATTCGCTCTATTCATAATGCCTTGTTTAGTTTAATCTAGTGCAAGCGATTGGACAGTTGAAGTTTTCACGGCCTGTTGATTCACGAGTCCATCTTGAATTTTTCACTTGCGCCGTTTGTGAAAGATTCCATGAGACGATTACAATACGTCAGAATAAAAGTAATGGATGGAAGATTTGAACTTATTAAAACGTGCTTACCGTTCTAATAAATGTTTAAAACTCACATTTAAATTCATGTGCGTGGGGTTATCTTTTCCCCTTCATATATTATTTTATGAAGCGTCTAGTATCGTTATCATTCTCATTGCGTATCATAATTTCAGCCTATAAAGCCGGATTTACATTGGCTGAGGCCAGTGGCGAGTAGAAAGTGGCATTAGACGACAGTGAATGTTTATACTCCAACGCAAGTTGACTCGTTACTGTCCGATTAGTTTACTCCACTGTCCTTAGAATAGATAGATGTTTATTTCTTTAGTTAGTGTAAATAAATGTTAGTGCCACTTACAAATGGAATTTTTACAGGTGCACCACTATCCTTACTCACTGTACTTATCTACTTTGTTAAACACTTGACCAATGTATAACAAGCTTAATGTCCCCACTGCTGGGACACTTGTCTTTTTGAGAAATCGTAGACCGTATACACCACGGCGCGCGGCGGACCCAGTGCGGATTGGACGTCACATGCATTCGAATTTTTGGATCCAAGAAAGGTTTACTCAAGACGTTTTCCTACATCATTTTTGGAGCAGTGTTGGAGATATCATACCTACGTGTTCGCAATGAGCCGAAAGTGTTTACTATACGTACATAGTAACACTTTTATGATATGACACACAGTCCGCAACATAATAAACTGTCAGTACGTGGCGTGTTTTCCTCTTGTTTTCGTTTCTAAAAGTATTTGTTGGTTCGTAACGACATTTTATTTTCTTTCCCGAAGAAGAATGGTATAACGTCGCCATTGTTTTCGTATCGAAGAAATGAGTGCAGCTCGGACCGGTTTGTTTGGGAGTTATTGCGAATATTTTACAATGCTACAGCGACGCTTTATTTCTAGTTGCGCGGACAATGGGCTGCTGCCGCTACACTAACAAATATATATTACACACGTTAATAGTTATTTGCAAAGGATATTTTTCCTTACATGTCGTTATTGGTAAACAAACATGGCGAGATAATCACGAAGATCGTTTTTTATTTAAAAAACACATTACAGTATGCGTTTAAAAAAAGACTGCTTCGAATTAATATAAAACTCATTCATTTTCTTATACTTAACCCAAATCTCAGTGCATGAGAATGGTTTTATTACAAACACATTACAGTATGAAATACAAAAAAAACTGCTTCGGATTATCATTTAAACTCATTAATTTTCTTATAAGCCAAATCTCAGTGTGCCATTTTTTTAACACATGAGATAAATAAAGAAAAGGTACTTTAGAAGAATAGAAGCAATCGAAAAGAAAGTTAGTATTTAAGTAAAAGCAAAAACTGCCAGTATTGCATTGTGATTAATGTTTCATGCAAACTCAAGTAAAAAGTGTTGGCTCTTTTTGCACGTGTCTCGGATGCATTGCCATTAATATTACTAGGTACTGAAATAATGGCTGGAAAGAATATTGCTTTGAAATAAGCCATCTCCCCTCACCGCCGTTAAAACTATAAGCGACGGAAAAACGTTCATTTCACTTCGCTACTCGCTAGGCTCAAGGCACTAAGCGAGCCACCTGTGAGTGCGTTCTTGTCCTTCCGCGTGAAATTATTTAAAAAATATTATATCACTATTTGAATTGGATTTAAATTGTTAACAATTTCACAGTTTTTTTTTTCACGGAATTCTAACCCTTTTTCTAAGATAAAAGTGGCCTAGTTACTCCTAATAACATTAGCTATCTGCCAGTGAAAGTCCCGTCAAAATCGGTACAGCCGTGTCGGAGATTAGACGGATCAAACAGAAAGATAGACAGACCGAATAAAAGACACGAACTAAAAAAATGTTTCTTTTGTTTTAAGGACCGTATTTACGCATTCAGTAAAAAGCTTTTATATGAAATTACAAACAGACACTTCAATTTTATTTATTTGTATAGTTATAGATAGATACAATTGTTACACAGCTATTTAATAGTTAAAAAAAGCTTAAACGACAAAAGATTTAATGGTTAAACAGACATTTTTTTAATTTTTGTATTTTTTAAAAACGTCAATCAATCATAACTCATAACTAACACAACTACACTACACACTACACTATCATAACTTGAAGCAATTTTTATAAGAAAGTAGTACTTTCATAAACTAGTACTTACATAATATGCCTACTTACGAACAATTTCAGGTCAATATTGTTTGTACAAGTCAGACGGGCCATCTGATTTCGATTAGAGTATTTAGGTTGTCTTTGTGCCCGGAGTTCAATATTCTCTGTCTGTAATGCATGTCAAGTCGACTCAGCCAATATCAATCTGCTATAGCAGATGTACAAGGCGGAGAAGGAAGTCTTACCATGGGGTATCGTACTACCCAGTACTAGCTGGGTTGTGGAGGTCACATAGGCAGTCGCTCCATGTAAAATACTGGTATTCAGCTGCATCCGGTTAGACTGGACGCCGACCTCAACATGGTCGGGAAAAGGCTAGGCAGATGATGATGATTGTGTACCTTTTTGATTCAAGATTTTTTTTGAGAAACTTGCTTTCGGCCGGGATTACAAACGACACAAAAAAAATAACATCATATGTTTTTACTCAGTACTATAAACGGTGTAAACAGACTCTTAACGAAGCCGAAAGGCACTTGTTCTCCCCGTCTGCAATATTTTTTTTGTTCTAGACCATACCTGGGAACCTTCTAGTTACGGAGATATTGGGGGTCAAAGTTCCAAATATTTCACAAGCTTTTTTTTAAAATACTTACATGTTTTAATGGAAGATTTTTACTTTAAACACCTCCACGGCCCCTGTACTATTCATTCAATCCATCAATCAGCACAATGTTTTGAGTGCGTTCCATCGAGTCCTACCGTAAAACGTGATTTTTAACTAAAAAAAAAGCCGTTTCCCAGCAATATTTTTTTTGTGTAAAGTTACTTAATTTGATGTACCGAATGCTTGGTTGACGGCTTCGTGAAAGGTCTATTTAAACCGTGTATAGTCAATCATAAGAATAGAATCAGTCTAATAAAAAACATTGCGTCCTCAGCAGAGCGAGTTTGTACTTATACAGACAGACTCAAATGCTGAATAATGTCGTTCGTTTAAAAGGTCACCATGTATATCGTTTTTATTTCGTCCTAAAACGTATGTTAGTGTAGGTAGTTAATTTCTTTATAGTCTGTAATTAAAGTAAGAAATAAAACCTAGAAACGTGTGTCGCACTTATTAGTCACAAGTCACGAATGATTGCTATTCCCAACTATATTAATACAAGCATTACATTTATTTATGGCGCTTTTTACATTTTTGCATGTTTTGTACTTGTAATTACAAGTAATTTCTTTATTGCAGAAATCTATGTGTATTTTATTCTTTATTTATTTATTTATGTAGTCACGAGCACCAATATGTAAACACTAAACAACTTTAAAAAGTGTTTTTCTCCTATTGTTCTGATTAAAATTTCATGTTGTAACGAACATAGTATTTTGGAACTCATATTTTTATGAAAAAGAAAAAGATCCTATCTCCAAGTTACAATCGTTATTTTTTGCTAAAATTGCTTTTAATATTAGGAAAGTGTATAAATATTGGTGCTCGTGACTGTACACACAAAACACTTATACAGGAAAAAATATACAAACAAAAGTACCGCTTATTTAATTTAGAAATCTCTTCCAGCAGACCTGCGGGAGGATACTTAGACCAGAAACGGAGACTCCGTGTATAAAAAGAATAAATTAAACTTCAACCAATGAGCCTTTAATCCTCTTCATTCCTGAACCATTCAGTATGACTTTTACATTATGGTGGTACTCAAAGAATGTCTCTCAGTCCAGCTGTGCCCCCTGGCATAGGCCTCCTCTAAAGACTTCCACTGCTTCCTATCTCTAGTAACCCTTCTCCAGTATGTACCGGCTGTGAGATTTAGCTCATCCTCCCATCTCCTCTCTTGCCTTCCTCTTTTACGTGTAAGCCATAACTTAAACAAAGTTAATTTAATCAGTATAGAACACACGTATTCTTTCGTATGGTGCAATGGAATTATCCATAAGAACTACCAATACGTCCAGCAAACATAATTAACATTTATCATGTCCAAATGTTCTAAAGCCTCCCTTAAAACCAGGATTCAATTATTATAACAGCAAATCATAAATCATATTTATTTCTGTAAATTGGTTTACAAAACTCTTTTACATGTCACAACATGTTCTGTTTTAAAACTAGATGGGGCCGGTGTTTCGTACCTGACTACTCTGAGAAGAAACATCCGAAACAAACTCAGAGGTCACCGTCTCTTTTAAAGTCCAGACATTACCCAAGTCATATGAGGACCATGTAGATTAATGTCTGAGATGGTCTTTTGAAGAAATAACCACACAGATTTGAGTGGACCTGTCCAGACAGTGCAAGCATTCGTGTAGCTCGACTCATAATCCAAGGAGCTCAACGAAACGACGAACAGTACCAAAGAAAGGACATTTGGGTAGGCCGCATAAAGTACTCAAACTGCCAGACAATCGTGGAACTAACTAAACTAAAAAATAATAATAATAGTATAACCCACTAGTCCTCATATTCACAGAAATAAACAAAAATATTATAACACGACACCTGAAAAAGTAACTTCACTTTTGATTATCATGACTGCCCTGACCTAGGTATGACTGCCCTGACTTAGGTATGACTGCCCTGACCTAGGTATGACTGACCTGACCTAGGTATGAGTTTGAAACTAACGCTTTGTTTAAACATAAAAATAAAACACATTCAATATGATTGCTTTCTTTATAAGCCTGCAGTTGGACACTATAAATAAAGTATTCAATCCAGTTTGTTTTATCGACTTAACATCCATCACATACAGCTCTAGATCACCATTATCTAACAGTATCATGTCCCTTTGTCTAGTCACGATACTTACTTTAATAAACGCATATAAATGTAAGCAGATTTATGTAGATTCCTCCTTGTAAAGTGATTTGAATATCCGAGTTACAGCCACTGCATTTAAATTAAGTTTATTAAACTTGTTGCTTCTACATCTCCCGTAAACTGATCAAGTATAACCGCTGTCTTGTTGTTAGTTAGTCTCTTTACGACGACGTAAACTGGTATCTTAAAATGCGTAAAGATGTTGTAGCTTCGGTGTGTTGTGCAAACGCTTTGCTCTACGCGAGGCTACCTCTGAATAGGTATGATCCCATTTCATCCAGGATTTATTTCCAATAAGCAGAATTCCGGGGAAATATTCCGCGTTTCGGGGATAGAATTTGGGCCAATGGTATAAAGCGATGTCAACTACACGTAATGGTGAAAGTTTGTAGCCATTTTGTTACAAATAATAAATTGGTTATGATGTCGCGGACAAAATATTATTACGTCGTAAAATAAAGTATTACGAGCTCTCACACTTAGGCAGCGCCAAGCTTATGAATATTAACTTTCTGTTGTTCAACAGCTTTTGAAAATAACTGACAATTCAGCTGTTATGAGCTCGCATGAACTTGAAATATACCACCATGTTTGTTGTTGGAAGTGGAAAAAGTGCACGTTTATATTTTTGCTAAGCTCAAATAGCTGGAGGGCAGGTGGCCTGGCGATATGACCTACATGCGAAGGGCGTGGAACCACGAGAGTACTATCTGAGAGAGCTTGTTTTTATTTTGAGTAGATTTAGGCGTGTAAACATTCTGAAATGGAGACAGGTTTTTCCAGAAATGGAAACTGGATTTCCATATTTTGTGTGCCTCACCATATGCTAGATATTTAGGTTAGTAGGTTTCAGCATTTGTAGCTCAGGATAAGTTCATTGCCGTTTATATTTTCGCATTACAATTTTGTTCTGCCTTCCATATGAATTGGCTCAAGTTACTTACAACTTATAATTAATTAAAGCTTTGTCTCCACAATACGGAATCCTCACTTCAGCAAGTTAATTTAACTTACTTCGGCTGAGAGTCACACTCAGACATTTTTCCGGCTGCGAAAAGAAAATTAATAGTTTCTGTCGCTAGGCAAAGTATTATGAAGTTAGAGAACTCTATTAAAGATTACACCCAGGTGGAGTTGTGGAAAGAAACCAAGTTGGCCCAAGTTAGCCTGGCTTGGCCTAAGTTGCCCCAGCTTGCCCGGCGCCGACCAATCAGGTGCCAGTTAAGTTTTTACGGCATTACGGGAACACTGCACAGTTGTATTTATGTTAATTGGTTGGTTGTATCGGAACGACATCGGCAGTCTGTTTTATAGCGTCGTCGCGCCGTTTTTTGCCTCGTAAAACTGAATAGAAGTTGATTGGGGAATTAAACGATGTTAACAGTGATTGAAGCTTAGGTGACTAGTAAATCTTAGCTTTTAAAAAGATCTATCTTTGTATAGGTACTGACCTTAGTCGTAAAAAACATGAGGTGTACAGGTATCTAAGTTTTATTTTTACCTTTTCTCTTCAAACGCCTGTAAAATCTCAGCAGTTTTATCTACCATTCCATTTGTGACTTAGTAGTTTTCAATTTGACGTAAAAGTCGGCTATCGCAGTGCCTAAAATTCAGGTTACGTACGTTTTACAGGGGCTGTAAACATTGGGCCTCCAATTCATCGCAATGGTCGGTTCTAACTCCTGAACACCGCTACTAATCTCAGTTTATCACAGTCAGCAGCATAATTAGTTCACCTAAAATTTTACTCCCAAATTATTTAGTTCCAGATTAATAAACATAGCAAAGGGAAAGCCGGCGAGAAAATGTACCTGTAATAAAATAAACGTTATACAGTGAGGTAATAAAATCTGCCGCGGGTTTTAAATTGAAAATTGGCCTATAACATTCAATCTAATTTAGATGATTTCCTTTCGCGTTTCTTGTTAGTTTAAGTTGCTTGAGACGACGAGATAATTTTGTAGCTGACGTTATTTTTTATAGAGGTGAGGTTAATTTGTTATTTTTATTAAAATTTCGTTTAGGACGAAAGCCCCATTTCGGAGGAAGTTATTTTTTGATGATTTTGTAACATCAAAAGTGAGATAAGCGTTAGTGTAACTGACTTGTAAGTAAAATTGAAAACGCTGAGGTGGATTAACATGGCTTTGAAAAGTTAATCATTGTACGAAGTGAATAAATTTTAACATATCTAACAATCATAGGCACCAATTAGGGTCCCAAGTGGGAAAAATATGGCCATATTAGATCTTAAGGGGTGGATTTATAGCCTTTAGATAAATCAATCTAAATAAAGGTAATATCACACTGTTTTTCCTGAAATTCAGAAGTAATGAACCTAGTTTTTTTACACTATATATATAGGCTTACTCTTAGCCGCAATTTGCCTGATCGAAGCGATGATGTGGCTTAGGGTGGAGCACGCTTGCTTAGAAGAAACCAAGAAATGTAAGATAAATAAAGGTGTTGCTCAAATAAAAGTATTTACCACGTAAAACCTTCATTAAAATGTATATCTAGATTTGGAAAACGTAATCCTTCTAAAGAATTTCGGAATTCTGAGGGGATTTATACGGTCGCTTACAATGTAATGAGAGTCTGCGGAAAATCGATCCCTTTGGCCCGACATTTTATTTTTCTCCTACCTTAGCCCACGTGTTAGAATAGGTGATCTGTTTAAGATAAAACCATTCATTATCCTGAGCACGAAATACGTTTTCGCGTCCGAGGTACTTCAGTGAACGAATGATAAAAGTGGGGTTTAACGTACAGGGGAAGCTGGGGTTGTATGGCACAGGTTTATGTCCATCTGTATGGGCGTTCTGTGCCGGCAATGAGCAGGCGATTTGTGGCAGCACTAAACTTAACAGCACTCTTACGTTGCCTCCGACTATGAAAAGCCAATCAAAGTTTAATGTACCCTCTTTAGTTCACGGCTCTGAAAACATATAAATGGATACGTTTATTTCTTGTGGTGATTAAGTTCTGTTCTTAATGATGGGCTTTAATGCCTTCTTATTTTATTTCTTTCAATTTGACCGCGTTATTTATTGCAATAAAGAAATTGTCAAAACACGTGAGAATGACAAAACAGATTAAAAATAGTACGTGAGACTGACAAGTCAATCACAATGAAAAACAGATTGGTAAGGAAGGAGTGTGTACAACACAGCACTGTCTATATAAAAGAATAGGACAACATGAAAGCTGAAACTAAAAAACACATATATTAATACTACCAACATAGTTTTTTTTTTACTAATTTGGCTTGCGTTTTTCCGCAACTCGCCTGATGTGAAACGATGATGCGATGGGTGGAGCACGCTTGCCTAGAAAAAACTGAATCACTCGAACTCGATTATATCCAGATTATAATGATCAGGGAACAGTGAAACCGGCAGCGAATTTATGTTTAAAAAATGCATACCTACATATACTAAATCTTAATTTAAAAAAAAGCTAAGGCTCAGGCACCTACTGGCAGAGGATGCACTTGTTAAAAAGGGATCGAAATCATTTTGTTTACATATTTTGTTGAAGTTACTGCGTGGTCGCACAATAAATGAAATTTCCCTGTTAAATTTATTACTAGAAGTGGAAATGAAACACGCAGTGGTGGGTACCATCGCTTCTAGGAAACGTTAAAATACAATTTGTATGTTATCGCTAAAAGTTTATTTTGGTGTTTCATAATCTATTTTTGCTATACGCCTACGATGTATAGCACTGTTAGCTAAAGGGCAAAGGACAAGCTTTCAGATCATATCCCACGTTTCTGACCAAATCTTCTCCGCAAATATGTCCATATCGTCTCACCACCTACACTGCGCCCGACCAGCGACCTCTTAAACTGATTTTGTCAAACACAAAAATACTGTGACATTTCCCTCAACATCTGTGTAGGTGGCGCCACTAGTACTAAGAACTAATTGAAACCTATTGGAATTTATACTGCGCTTCGATAGTGAGTAATGAAATCTTAGAGGGACACTTATAAAGTGGCGAGGGCTTGTACGGCCGCCATAAAGTGTCTTGATTGATTAATTTAACTTTATAGTACTTCGTGATGAGTTGGAGATGAAAGTGTTAGCAGGTGGTCGCCATCTTGGATGACGGAAGGTCGGATTGATTGGTTTTCGGTTTTATGAAGTGAGCGTGTGCTCTTTTAGCACCTTTTAGACTGTGTCGGGCGATGTTACTAGTTTTTTCGGCTGATGAAATATCTATTTAAGTTTGTGTACCTCGTATAGATATTTCATCGAATATCAAATATCTTTACAAGATACACATACCTTATTGATGATGTTCTGCGGAAAGTTCAGGTGCGTAGTACTCGCAACGGGCGTGTGTGTGTGACCAGATAATGTGAACAATGCAATAGGAGTATACGGGGCTTCGCATAGTGACAGGGTGCATTCAGCTCCTTATTTTGAATCGTATTCAACCGGAATTAGTTTCAGGAAATTTTTCATTTTTTTTTTCGTTTTTGCAGTTACTACTCCTTTATTTCAATGTAAAATTACATTATCTGTTAAAATTATCGGCTTAAATCAAAAAACCCACAATGGATATTGAAATACTCTAACAAACGACCCGTGAAATCAGCCTTTCCTGCCTAGCTACAGCGTTCATCAAACTTGTCGTCGCGCTTGCCGTTCACTACGTGCGTTTTGCCGCGTTAACGAAACATTGCGTATGAGGAAATAAAACAAATCAAATTTATTGGATTCCCATAAAGTTCCTGAAATAATTTCTTGTACCGGTCATCTTAGTATGATATACTGAATTCACCCCATCAGTCTGCTGAAGGCTGTCCCTTACACCTTGTATACTTATGGATCGTAGCAGGTGACATTCTTTAAATTCTGCCAAATTATTATTATTTTCATGGGGAACAGGCCTGAGCTTACATACTATGGCGGTACACGTTACGGCTACTATTCACAGAATATACTCTCACAACAAGATCTGAACCAATTGCAAATCTGTAGTTGGACATATACCTGCAACAGACACGGGGAGACGGACGGCATCGAAGGGAAACATCGGACGATCTAAATTGTATGCAAATAGCCCCGAATATCGGTACCGATGTGTATCCTACGTGGGTGCATTTGGCCACCGAGTGTGTTAGCTCTTCTGAACAGACGTATAACAAACCTTTTTGGTGAGGCGCAGTCGGGTGAAAAAAAACAAATGAAAGAGTCCCATAAACAACAAGTTTTTTATCAAGACCAATTAAATAGTTGAAGGTTTTAATTGTTTTCTTTTCTTTTTTAATTGTATTGCGTTAGGTTTGTTTTCTTAGGATTTTCCTGTTTATGTCAATTCTTGAAATTCTGGCAATACTAGTATTTAAATATCGTTAATATTTCAAAGTTTGCGCATAGATAACCCTGTAGTGCTGTAAGGTCGATGTTTATTTGTTTGTCTTTTTTATTTTCTAACAGATTTGTCGTCTTGGCAATCAAATGACTGTAATTGTTTTAGAACTAAAATTCATAAAATAGAGGTACAAAATAGAACGTTTGAACATTGCGCAGGGGTTGTTCCGGTCAACCGGATACGCTCCACATAGCGTTCACAGCGCTCACTTTATTTTTATTTTTACTAAAATGTGTATAACTGAAATTGAACACCATATTCAATCTGAATGTTTTAGTCACCTAACTGGTAGTTACCTATTTAATAAATAGCTTAGTCGGTTGATTTTAGGTTTTTATAGATATGAAATTTACCTAAGAATATAATATATATCATTTTGAATCTCAAACAGATGGTTTGGTCTACGCCGTAGTCACTGCTACGGCGTAGACCCTCGTAGCCATGCTACGCCGGTACCGTACTCGGCTGTGCTATTCTGTGTGTGTATCAAATACAATCAAACACACCACAAATAATTAATAAAACTTGGGCAGTGGTTGTGATTGGTTCATGTTGTTTTTCTTTCTATCTTATTACAGTTCACAGTATTGTATTATACGAAAAATAGCACAGCCACTATCCAACCATCTCATAAATAAACGTTCACTATTGAGCACACAACACGTACTACATACCTACATGTGCGAAGTTATCTAGCCCATAATAGCGGACATTACGCGTGAGATTGTTCATAACCCATAACATAATATTCACTAGGTCGTTTGTGTGATCGCGAAGATGATCGTTCCGAGTCGGCGCGTTCTCACGCCTCGGCTTTTGTCGGCAAATAATTAATAGCTGCACCCATTGTGGGCAGATGAGCACGGGCCCCTTTGTCCCGGGATTATGTCAAGAGCGCATTTAAACTTAAAGCAGAACAAACAAACCGGTGCACGGCGAGTTATTGCGACACTTTGGCTTTATTTAGCGCGCTCTGCGTCGCGCGTCCTCACCTAAAATATTTTAAATAGTTCGCACTTTAACACGCTTTTTGCTCGTGTGATGGTGCACTAATTTGGTTTTGTTCCGCACGAGTTATGGCTCGCTGTTCCTTGTGCGGTAACTACATTCACGTCTCCTTTGGGTCTTGTTAAATACGCTTATTTACATTTTGGACTACATATTATTGAGCCACTTATCTACAAGCGTGCTTCTAGGTATAGCTTGGTCTCTAATGGCAGGTATATTAGCATAGTCTATGAATACAAACTTCTAATACATTTCTCTCAACGACGACGAAGGCTCTCTCAATTTCCCTGCAGACTAATGAAGAAAAATTTAATTCCGTCGACGTATTTATGTTTCTAGAAGCTCTAGAAGTTATTCGCAGTGCAGAAAGCAAAAATGAGAAAGATTTTTCAGTCATTTGTTTGAACCCGCAAGTATGACGTGGTATCATTTCAAAGGCTTTATCTTGCGAAATAAAGCGATTCGGGTGAAGATTGTATGTTTTTTTCCAAGATAATCTAGCTTTGAATTTAGAATAAGAGTTGTACATCTAATTTATTTGACTTTGTGAGTGATTTGATTCACTAAAATTTAATTTTCGTGTTACTAATTCTATAGTTTTAAAGCTTTTAAAATAATGGTTGATGAGAGATAGGGGAGGGGTATTTCGGCCTCATTTTGCACGCTGAACAAGTTTAACGCATGCAATATTCAGGAGGGTAGTGTTGCCGACACTATCGGGGCTGAAGCGGCGGTGAACGCGGTCAGGTGGAGCGAAAGTGTTTCAAAACACATTATACTCTACGTACTATTAATTTTCTATCTTTTCTTGAGGTTGAGGTTCGTTTTCGGTTTGTGACATGAGGGCCGTTCTTGAAGATAAACGTTTTTCAAACTAAAAAGTAAAATTATTTTTTTAGTAAAATGGAAGTTTGTGACATTAGAAAATAGTGGCAATAAACGAAATGTGTTTTTGTGAAAATAAAAGCTACACGACTTTATTAATTTCGAAATTTTAAAGTGATTGCTATGCACGTTTGACAAAAACATTATCCACTCGTCAGAACTTGTAAAATCCTGCAACAAAGAAAGAAAGTCCTAACAATAAGCTTGCAGATTTGTTTAACAAAATCATAACAAGCCCGTCACAAACGAGATAAAAGCCGAAGATATCAGTCAGCACAATTTTCTTTCCAATAAGTCACATCGAGGTGGTGGGGCGCACTAACGACCTTCGCACTGACTCGCTCACCCGCTGGCTCGAGGGGCATGTGTAAACGCGGCACAGAACGCGGCGGGACGCGGCGGGTCGCGGCGCGCGGCAAATGATGCGGAACTGATGTGAGCACCTAACGATTGCTGCGCCCTTTTACAGTGACACCGAAAGGAATTATTTATGCCCCGCTCTGCACTATGCGATGAAATTATTTTCAGCTTGAGTTGAGTCGCGGATTAGATGCTGCGGGCAAATGTGTTTACATTTATTCTGATGTGCCACTTTGGGTAGTCGGAATGGCGGATAATTTGTTTTGATGATGTCGGTTGGATTGAGGTTGTGGTTAACTTTTTTTTGTAGTGAACTGCACTACTGGCAACTACATTTTTATCTGAAAAACTAATTATTTTCATGTTGAAATATGAGATTTCGTGAAACAAACTGTGATCTGGATCAGATGCAATCCCTGTATTCGATAAAACTTAACCAAAAACGACGACAAGATTGCTTAAATATGTGTAATTAACCCAGTTCAGTTTTATGTGGGTACGCTGATAAAAATATGAAAGGTAAACTTAATACACTGTGAAAATGCTGAATTAGGTAATAACATGTCGATAAGAAAAAGCGTCGCCGGCATAAATTGGTGCTGAGTCTCCAGTGAGGCGAGAACGCATTAACGGTCCGCCACTGACATATATTAGGAGCGTTTCTTATCCACGAGTGTGAGGCGTCTCGACGGAGCGGAGGCGGGGCGGGAGCGGGACGGCGGCGGGGCGGTAGCGGGGCGTCGGCGTGCGACCCGCGCAAATGACGCGGAAAAGATGCGGGGAATGACGCCCTCTTGATCGCAGAATAGCACGCCTGTCATATACTGCCATGTACATCGACGCGTTCAAGCCTCCACTTTATTGCTTTATTTTTTAAGAAATCCTCACTTTATTTTAATTCTTTGTATTTTTCCAGACGCTGAAGGATTTACGCCAGCGATTCGACGCGCAGTACACACATGCTACTTCCAATAAAGTACGGTATGCACATTAGTCTTCCTCGTACGAAGCACTTTTGGTCTGTTTACATTATGCTAATACTAACATTCCAATGTAAATGTATGAGAGACATTAAAGAGAAAAAGAATCTGAAGCAGTATTTAACGAGAGCAGTTTATATTGAACCTGCAAACTGAAATACTGAAATCTGCTTACATTTCTGAATTTCCTCATACATTGTGAAGGCTTCGTTTGTGTAACAGGGAACATTGAATACAATTATCTCAAAGGAATGAATACACAGATTCATTCTGAGCCATATTTTCCCCCTCACATAAACGATATCGTATTAAATTAATAAGTCGTTGGGCGACCCCGAAAGTGGCGATATCTGTGAGGAAACAGACTTCCCCTGGTCGGTGCAAAGTTGCCGACTCTCCCCCGAGCCGTCGTTACGCAGCACTAATGTTCTATTATAACACTCATTGTGTCTTGATAGGGGAAAATGTTCTTAGAGATGTTCCATACATTATTGTTTACATTTAAATTATAGACGCATTATTTATGTTAAATGCCTTTCCTTCAAACGTTTTAGTTCATTCAGGGTCCATTGAAATTGTTTTAGTTTTCAACAGTTTTAGAATTGAGATAATAATATTTTCTGTGTGAAAGGAATTTCCATTAAATTGGACCTTTACCAGAAGTTTTCAACTTGTTTAATACATTGTTGAATTAACTTTTTTGCCCAACACAGTTTCTTTAGATGCTAATGAGGGCATTCGTTAATGTTATGGCTAATTTCTGGTTTGACATGGGGCACTTACTGCCGTATATGCAACTGCTAATCGGTATGGTAAAATCTGAAAGTTGAACAGCAATCTCTTTTGGTCCCGTAACAACAGTATAATTATGTATAATACCTCCTACTACAACCGACTCGTCAAGTGCGGCGATTTTAAGTATAAAAAAAAATCATTTTTTTGTAATCGTTAAAAACCATGTTCTACAAAGATGCATATATTAAACGGAATTACCATATTTCATGCAGTCGGACTGCCAAGGTCTCAAGTTCGAACCCATAACACGCACCTCTGATTCTTCTGATTCATGTGCGTATTGTATAATTATCACTTGCTTCGGTAAAGAAAAACCATCGTGAGCATACCAGCATGCCTGAGAGATATTTCTCAATAGCATGTAAAGCCAAGTTAGAGGCCGATGGGTGGCATAAAAACTCTGACACCAGATTAGGCACTAACCAAACATTAAAGAAAGAAGATCATATTTATTTCCAAAAAAACTTAACAGTGAGTAATAAAATAACTTTAACACGCCGAAATAAAACTAAAAACAACTTAATTACTGTCCTGTTTCATTTTCAGACAAAATAAATCGTTAATGAACATCATTTCAGTGCAATATTCCGCACATTATCATATGACCGCGCCGACAACACGACATGACTAAGCCATTATCACTATTACAATCGAGATGAAATATAAAATTGAATTTCATATTTATTTACCCATTAATAATACCAGATCCCCGTGCCATTGTCTCGGCGGTCGAGCGTTCGCTCCGTTCGCTCTCACCACCCGCACCGTGTTGCGAACACGCTGACACGTCATTTTTTCTTTCGTGTCACGTTAAAGAATAATGAAGCAAGTTCAGCAAGCGGTATTTAGAGGTAATGTTGATAAGTGACGTCGAACACTCGAGTTCAAATCGGATATTGTTTTTGTGACGTGTTTTAATGAGGTTTTGTAAATGAAAAAGTCCTTTCCGAGCTTATCTCTCAAAACACGAAACCTAGAGACTGCTAGCATTTCGGCTGACTGCTTAGTCAGCAGAAAACAGTGCTTATTTAGGTAATGAGTGTACTAAAGGCTAGAACTAAGCAGCTACTCCCTAGCCTTATTATATACATAAGAGCCGTAATGGATTCGTTATCATTTGTTAATCACAACAAAGTTATCGCGTTAAGCTTGTCGTAACGACATCGCGTCCCCGACGCAAACAAATAGCTCTCACGCAAATTGAATACAAGATATAAATCTAGCGTTCTCCTAATAACATGCGGTGGATTTCTCCGCGGGCCGTTTTATTTCAGCCCCACAAAGCCTTCGACCCAGTAAATCCGGCGATATCTCGGGGAATGCGACAGAGTGCCACTGGCGTTCGTTTCGCGGGACGCACTTTAAATTTTCCGACTGCGAAAGGACGGATATCGCAGGCAGCAGTGAAATTTAAAATGCCGACGCGGGTTCCCTGTGGAAACAAAAGTGCGCGAACGCCAGACCGCGCCGCCGCCGCCCCGCAGCCGCCCCGCTCGCGCGACGCAGACGCCTCGCACGCGCCGCCGACACCACGCGCAGCTTTGCATAATGTAGCCACTTAGCGTATTCTCCTCTCCGCTGCGGCAATAAAGCTATATGTGGAATTCATTATCAACAGATTTTCTAAATTAAACTGTACGGAACTTTTTGCATCAACCCTTGTCTTTCGTATGTTCATTGTACATGTTACCGTTTAAATTTCGCCTAAAAGTGCTCGTTAAAAGCTTCATTTATTATTAAACCTGCAAGAAATATGTTGAAAGCGTTTAGTCGTCATCGGTGTCCTTTTTTACAATAAGGTATTTTAATTAAATTTTCTTAGCGCCGGTCGGTGTGTGCTCACCTAGGCACTATTATTAATTACATCATTTCACACCTTCTCCTTGGCGCGCCCATAATATATCACTATCTGACTCGTACAGTTCTATACAGTTCTACGATGTTACTAAATACGAGCGCACTTACACCACGTCACTGCTCAGATCATTTTGTGAGTTTCTTCATTAAACTCAATTGGGAGGTGGAGGCGATTTCGGATGGAATAACCATTTTAATTGGGCTAAAAGCTTTCAGATAGAAAAAACTTCTAAGAAAACCCATTTATAGAACAGATAAAAATTCCGAAAATATAGATATCTCTTCTGAAAGCTTCGAATTATTCGATCCGAGACAAATTACTGAATTCTGTAATCGTAATAGATTTCCATTGGAGTTTTAAAGGAAAATTGATTTTATTATCTTGTACCAAAAGATACGAAATTGTAGATGCTATTATTACTTTGTCGTCGAACTTAAATATAAAAATAGATTAATATTATTCAAAAGAAAACGTCTCTCGACTATCAATGAAGGTGACCGGTACACTGAATACATTTTAAGCCGTCAAAGTTGCCGTATACTTAGAATTCAAATGAAAAAATATTATGTTGTAGTTGAAGAAATAATTTCTGCAATTAGCTTATCGTCGGGCGACATTCCCGCTGGTAGTGTGAGTCAGTAACGTGCAGTATATTTACTGAAACCCGGCGCGCTCACGAGATGTACCGTGACACATTATTATAGTCCACCACTCATGTTTCTGTGTCCGCTCCTGTTGTTCCGTTCCAAGGAGTCCGCTTGCTCTCAGACGTAGAAATATGTGTTTTGCTTCCACGACGGAGGCGGGCGAGGTGCGGCCAGCCAGGGCCGCGCCGATGAGTTATGAGCGGTCGCTGCACCCACTCGGCACCGCACTCACATTGCGCGACAACCCTACATATCCAAGTTTTTCGCGTACATCTGTTTAATTATTTACCGCTTCAAGTAGTACGTTCAAAGGTTTAGACTTTCCTTACTTTTTCGTGTTATGGAGCGACATTAATTCTCTCCTCTCATCTGCTCCCACTCTCATTAGTTTTCGTCCAATATGTCGCACTCAAACGATCCGGCGGATGTGTCGCACAGCGCACTGGAAGCAAATAAGACAGTACATGGAGTTCGCCTCTAGTCCGTCCGTGCTCTATGCGAGGACGTGGAACTAAGCGTTACTTATTGTTCTGTCCGCGCTAAAGGAATTGCGAACGGATGTTCACTTCCATGTTGGATTTAAAGCAGTCACTGACGAATTGCTACATTATCGCTAACAGCGTTCGATTTAATTCCCTCCCGGCGAACTAAGACACTGTGATAAAGAGTGAAAAATAAATGTTTCTTTTTAATTACGGATACGGATGAGAATGAACATTCGCGAACGGATTCCTAAAACATTGTGCGAGCGAGTGCGGTCGGGAACGCAAACAGCTGAGTGAGACGTACTCTGACCACCAGTATAATTCTTTGTGAGCGTTAATTAACTTTTTATTTTCCCGTTCATCGCTGCATTATACTGTCCGACACACTGAATACCTACGGGAGAAAAAATACAAAACAATTATACCGCAGCAACAATCCTTAACGACCAGACATTCGAGCAGCGGAATTACAAATGGCGCAAAATTATGAGGAGCTTCAAATAATCATTAAACATAAACGCGTAATGGTTTCCCATTCAAATGATAGCTCGTAGCAGTTAACTGCCTCCGTAATGTCTCAACACAATCTCTAGCAGAGAAAATTGTAACGTTTTAGCGGCGTATTAATGAGTTATTGCCTATTAAATATAACAAGAACACATTTCTTTATAGGCTGGACGTAAAGTTGAGCTCGGCTTAGTCTGTGTACTCCATGAGTGCGCGTGGGCCGAGTTATACGAGTATCGTTGACTGAAACGAGCGCTTTGATTAATTACACTTATCTTAATAGGAGATTGAGTGGCGTTTTTAGCGGCACTGCGAGCAGGTGGATGAAGCATCGCTCTCTTATTGTGATTGATTGTTTACTATGTACTGTCCTTGATTCTGTCCGATGCTAATACAGATTCAGAGATTGCAAGATTCTTAGACAATGTGTTAAGTTTAAAAAGCAATTTAAAAAACAAAGACCGTTGACTGGCTTTTTGTTCTAATGGGTGCAAGCGCTACTGCTGAGCATGAGGTCCTGGGTTCGATTCTCAGGTCGGATAAAGTGTTTTATTGCCGGTCGATGGCATTAAGCTCGCCCCCTATTAGATAACTGCCGAAATGTGGGTGTACTATTCAGTACACCTCTGCCTAACCCTTCGGGGATTACAGGCGTGATGTTATGATAATACATATTCTGAGATTGCAAGAATCAGAGACGATGTGTAAGAATTTTTCTAAATAAAATAATTTAAAAGATAAATTTTTTGTAAAGTGAAAATCCAATAATTGGAGCTAGAAATATCGTGACCTTTTCATTTCACAAGAACTAGAGTTTAATTTTATTTACTACACGGAAAAAGCTCTCTATTAGAAATATCAGGATTTGAAATAAACTATGCTTTGTTCGGTTCTAGGTATCCAGCGTATTCGGTTCGCGTTAAAAAGAAAATCGTCTACTGTCATAGTGAGTGCAAAATGAAGAAAAGGACCTATTCCGAGTTTTCGCTAAGTCGATAGCTGAGTGCGAAGAAACGTCAGGCCATTAGAACATTTCAGTGACACATCTCATTTTTTTTTACGAAGGAAGAAAAAGTATTTTTCTTGGAAAGAAAATGCAGTTCTTTAAGTGGCGGTAGAAAACTAGCGATGGCTCATTTGTGTTGTGTTGTGCCTCTAGAATATTTACGTACAAAATATTAAAGATTTACACGAGGCGTGTTTTTGTATTAATAAAAGTTGTAGCTTAGAAACCATGCATGCATGTTTATTTAGTATGTTAGTTTATTTTATATAAATTAGAAATATTTTGTTGTAAACATTATGTTTTAATTATTCTATAATTCTTAGTTTTTATTATTATCTTAGTTCTATTTGTAGTTTGTATATATACATATATAATGTACATAATAACATTACTTAAATAAATATAATTCTATAAGTAGCTTTAATTCATTCATGTATTTATTTATTGCCTAAAAACTATGTTTAGATCAATGATATTATAAATAAAAAGAGCTAGACGCTCATTGCAGACAAATTCGGACAATTGTCGTAATTTAAGTACTAAAAGCGCAATAGCTATCTCTTTCTGTATCATACGTTCTGTATTATCTATTGCAGTTTTAACAAACGCAATGATTTTTGAACGGTGCTCAGTATGCTCAGTACGTTCATACTGAACGTACGCTACGTTCTTTCTTTATAATATCATTGGTTTAGATGATAATATTCCTTTTACTTATTGCATTCATCGGGCAACCGAATAGCTCTGTGTACCTACCTATCTTTAATTTATAGAAAGTTATATTTATTTTGAGGATAACAATGTATTTTTGCGGCATAGTCTCCTCTACAAAAAGGTAACGAGTGCTATCTATGGCCTATATCATAAATAGCCATTCGCGAGTAATTGAAAATTCTCGTGACAGTAGATATTGCTTACGGACAAAATTAAATTATGTTTTTTTTTTATCGGAACATTGATAAATGGCCAGTATGTAAAATTATTGTTAATCATTTCGATATGAAATGAAAATAGATTAATTACTTGCCACTATTTTTTATGCGTGGGTACATAGCGGCTAAGGTAGGTTCTCGGTACAAAGTACTTGGTATTATCATCTACTGTTCTACATGAACCTTTTGATGCTCGATACTTTTCTGTATTTCATTATTATCTTGCATGCAATGTATCATGTACACCATGTTTAAACTTTTGACCGCCATAGTCACATATACGTGACAAAACAAGCGTGTGCCCTGTACGCCAAACGACACAAGTATGTGACAAAATGGTAGGTGAAATTATGGCTTTTTTCTTTTCTTTAAATAAAACGTTGCCCCACACTAGGAATTTCTCCTGTATAGTGGGTGCGTTTACAAACATTTAAGCTCACATACACAAACAGCCAGACCCGGAACAACTACCTGTAGATCATACAAATATTTGTTCCGTGCGGGGATCGAACCCGCAACACGCAGCGCAGCAGCCAATCGCTCAGCCACTGCGCCAACCGTGCTGGCTTGGTGTGGAGGGCACGCGCGTGCGTTCAAAAGGTTAAAAACAAATAAAATTTTACTTACTTAATTACTTAATGATGTTCAAAGATGTGTTGTTGCGGTAAACATAAAAATATGTGGAATAATTGTTTTGTGAAATGAATTGAAAACTGTGGATGCCCAGTGGTAAGTAATAGCGGCGACTTACTAGTTTAATATCCTGGTAATCATCATCCACAGTCCCACTTCACTCACTGCTGGGTATAGGCCTCTCTTTGCTTGTGCCAGCTCCATGTTCTTGTGCCAGCCTCATCCAGAATATTCCTTGAAGGAATTTCTTTTTACTTGAAGGTGCAAATAAACTGTTTTTTATTTTTTTTTAATTTTATTATTCCCGCGATGCCAACAATGTCGTCTGACCATCTCTTGGCGCATTACTTTATGTAATTTATTTAATCGCCACTGTTCTCTAAACGGTCAAGAAAAACATCGTGAGGAAATCGGCGGGTCTTTGGGTGGGTGTGATTATAGTCTGATTGTATTGTGATAAATGGCAATGGGTGTAAATTTTGTGAATAAATGAATTTATTATTTTTATTTATTTATTTTGACTGAAAATTCGAAGACATGTGACATCCACCAACCCGCTCTAGGCCCGCTTAGTGAATTACGGCCAATTCCCTCTCTTGGAGAGCAGGCCTGTGGCCGGTGGGTGGCCCAGCAGTAAAAACATTATAGGCAGAATTAATGATTGAGAAAACCAGTTAGCGACGTCAGTTCCAACATTAGTCATACACCCATAGATCATAATACAGCTTCTTTGTTTTTTGGTTGTACGCGAAGAAGTAAATTTCACCAAATTGCTGAATAACGTAAAGAAAAATACACACAGCTTTATTATTATTATTAGCTGATAGGTACCTATGGGTATTCATAACAAAGGTTTGTATGTATAAGTCGATGAGTTTCGTAGTCTTCAAACCAATCTACAATTACTTAGATTCGGTCATTGTTATGTTAGGTTGAAAGTAGGCTCAGTACAAGTCTCCTTTTCATTTTATGGAATTATTAAAAATATTATTATTCGTTATAGATATCAATTCCATTACCTATAATGTTAAGTGTGGGAGTAGATTCGTTCGCTTCAAGCACGCGAACCGAACATTTGCAGTTAGCTACATGTCTTGTATGGAATTACTTACGAGGCTAGCTTTACTTTTTGCAATCTGTTTATATTGGAAAGTGATTATTTTTTGTGTTAGATTTTCGTGCTGGTACACAGAAGTAACTTCGCTATAATTTCGATTTGTTGACCAGTCAGCAGGTCATCATCATTTGCCTAGCCTTTTCCCAACCATGGTGGGGCCAGCTTCCAGTCTAACCGGATGCAGCTGAGTATCAGTTTGCCCAAAGTGGAACTGCTATCTGACCTTCGTGACCTAGCAATTGGGTAATAAGGTAATACCCTTAGTAAGATTGGACCAGTCAGCATTTAGTTATGCCACATTAATATGTCTAAATTCTCGGTCGAAATATTTTTTAAAAGAATTACCCGCTGGAGTGGCTTTTTGTTTGTAAAAACACAAATAACTTTACTTACAGGATCACTTAACATTGAAAACGCCTGAAGATATTACATCAAATAGCTATTTTCCAGGAATTTGAATACAAACTAACAGAGAAAATCATCTACAATATTACAAGTATCTATGTACAAAGTCAGGAAAAAATACCTTCAGTATGTTCCAAAAAAAATAAAGTATTGTTACACAAAATTAGGAAAAAATATTTTCGGTTAAAGAAACAGAGGCCCTAGCACAAGTTTTGACGTTTTTCGTAACGTAAATATGTCGATTTTTTAATTAAAAAATACTTTTCATCAATAATATTTTCATAATTTTAAGAATTCATTTATATCTATAGATGATACCGATTTTGCTTGTTGTGTCATCGATCACAGCAGTATCCTGCATATTACCCATACATATGTTCACACCAAAAAAAGAGGGTAGTAGAAGAAAATACTCGGACATTTATCACCGGCCTTGGGTAAGCCCTTTGCTTCGCCCGTCCAAATGTAAGTACATGAAATAAAATGATACCGTCGACTGCGGGCACTGATATAAGAAAAGTTTAAATATATTTTTTTCAGTTTTTTATTAAGTTTCCAGAGTTAAAAGTCGTTGTGGTGGAAGTTTCTTGGTTTTCTTCGACAGATGCTGGTTATGCTCGCTAACGATGATCCTACTTACGTAGCGTTTGCAACAAGGACTGTAATTACGATTTTTTTGTTAGTGGTTGCAGGAAAGTTCTTGATCCGAGTTAAAGAACATTAGTTTTAGTATATGCGAAACCTGACACACGTGTCTAGTATTTTTATGTAAAGAATCTATGTACAAAATTTCAAAGCTGTATCATCAAAATTCACAAAGTTATAAGCTTGTTCTGTTACCTGGTTGTCCGCACACAAACGTGGTCACCACGCTGCGCGTCCGCGTGCGCGCCTCCAGAGTCGTCTTGAGCTCATTGATAATAATAATTTGGCAGTAGGTACCTAAATGATTGCGATAAGTACTTAGTGTCGCTCGGTGTCCAACTTGTGGCCTTTGTTTAATATTTTTGGGACAAATTATAACATGGTTTAAAAATTATTGGAATCGATTCAGTATCTTATTCTGAACAAACTATATTCAGGTTTCGCATTTACTCTGAACAAATAAATAAAATTGAAGTATACGTTTGTAATTTCAAAATAACAGCTTTTTACTGAATGCACAAGAAGGTATATACGATATTTATAACAAAAAAAATATTTTTCTTTTTTTTTGTAGTGTCTGCTTGTTCGGGCTAATCTCCGAAACGGCAATACCAATGTTGAAGGGACTTTTACTGACAGATAGCTGATGTTATAACGATATAGGAGTAACAAAATTACTTTTATTTTAGAAAAAGAAATGGATTCCCTGCAAAAAAAAACAAAACCGTTGAAATTGTTGACAAAATCTGATTCAAATAGGAAAGTAATATTTTTATAATAATTTCACGCGGCCGAAGGTTGCGGGCAACAGCGGCTAATAAAAAAAATCTGCTGTTTCCTACAAAAGTGCAATACCTACACGGTCAAAATGTATGGAATAAATGGCTGAAATAAAATAAAACCGATAAACAAATCAGATGATTTCAGAATGAAGTACTGAATACGAGGTTAGATATGATTTTGATTGGGTAAATACTACGTATAGACATACTAGCTCTCTTGCAGTGTATTTTACAGCTACACATCAATGGCTGTGTTTAACCCCAAACTCATTTTCAGTACTTTCGTTCCTTCAATGCCGATAGGTCACTGGAACAACTTGAACCACGGATGTGTTCCCTCAAGTTAAAGAAAATATACAAGTCCGTGATTAGACCTGTCGTATTGTCGTATATAAAACGATTGCATGTGGCGGAGATGAGAATGTTGAGATGGATGTGTGGAGTGACAAGAATGGATAAAGTAAGGAATGAGTATATCAGAGGAAGTTTGAAAGTGGCGCCTGTTACAGAAAAATTGAAAGGCAGTCTTGGTATGGACATGTAATGAGGAGTGATGAAACGCATGTGACTAAAAGAATGATGGACATAAATGTTGATGGATGGAGAGGGAGAGGAATGTCAAAGAAAAGATGGATGGATTGTGTGAAGACTGATGTGAAAGAGAAAAGAGTAAATGACGCCGTGACGTCTGACAGGTGAGAATGGAAGAAGAAATAGAATGGGACAAGAGCAGGAGGATCATAATGAAACTTCAACAAATCTCAGAAAACCATAACGTCTAATATTGAACCAATTAACAAAGCGACATCTGTGCAGCTATAATAGCCTTAAATACCAGTAATTGATATACATAGTTATAGCTACCCAACAAAGATTTGGCCAGCTTCCATCTTATGAAATGGTAAAACAATTAAAAGTTTCGCCGCGCCGAGCTTATGACAAACTTTTAAAGACTTTAAAAACATGTTGTGCTTACAATCAAACTTTTCCTTTGTGGGTACTAATTAGCAAGATCACGTTATGTAAAGGGTTATGGTGTTCATTACCTTTAAGATATTTAATATCTCAAATATTAAAGGAAATTTCAGGTTATGAATTTATTTTCTTAAATCTTTTGAGTTTTAAATACATGGTGAATTCAAGATTTTAAGGTTGTGAAAAAAATGCCAGAAAAGAAAACGGAGTGAATTTAAAAGAGGTGCATAAATGTCTCTTTTGCAATCCATGGACCAGTGTTAGCTTAAAATAGCAATACAGGGTGTAAGGGACAGCCCTACGCAGACTGATGGGGTGAATACAGTATATCATACTAAGATGACCGATACAAGAAATTATTTCAGGAACGTTATGGCAATCCAATAAATTTGATTTGTTTTATTTCCTCATACGCAAGGTATGATTACCGTGGCAAAACGCACGTAGAGAACGGCAAGCGCGACGGAGAGTTCGATGAACTCTGTAGCTAGGCAGGAAGTGAACAGCTTATTTCACGCGTCGTTCGTTAGTGTATTTCAACATCCATTGTTGTTTTTTTTATTTTAGCCGTATTATTTACATTAATGGAGTGTTCCGTCCAGATAATTAAATCTTACATTGAAATAAAGGAATAGTAACTGAAAAATTATGAAAAATATTGAAATTTTCAAAAAGAAAATCTGAATGCACCCTGTCAGTTTGGAGAGGGCTGTCCCTTACACCCTGAATAGAGATAACATCCCTATCACAATATTGTATTATTTAACCCAAAGGTTGACTGATAGAGAATGCCTTGTGGCATTAACTCCGCCTGCATAATGTACCACTATTAGACATGAAGTTTAAATAAATAAATAAACATTTTTCTATTATTTTAAAACCGGCAACGTTTTATTTTCAAACCCAAGAAATACTGAACTGCTGAATGTGAAAACGCAAACGAAATAGCCAACAATATCCAGCGCCGAATAAAACACAAAATATATAGGAAAACTTGACTCCAGCGCTTTTAATTTAAAAGTTTAGCACTGAAATCAAATATAAAGTGGACAAGTTAAATTACTAAGGTATTCCTGTGGAGTCGAATAGTTGGGGGAAATGGGGAGCGGCCAGCGCTGGGCTTTGTGACCGGAGTGAGCGTTGTCGAGTGTTTTAGCCACACTCCGTGTTCAAGGGCCCTCGCCCTCACGGCCAGCGCTCAACGACACTTCACTCCTGTTACTCGATTAACCCAAGTTATTAGTGCTATCAGCTTTTGTTTCAGCGTAAAGATTATCTCGTATCAATTAGTGGGCATTACAAGGGATTATTACGTGCCGAATTGTATGGGAAGCAGTTGTGTGGCGCGATAATTAATTTAATACGAGCACGGTTAGTGCGTGTTAGTTATTAGCTTTAGATTAGGTTGGTTGCAGATTGGTTGATCGATCGTGTTTGTTATTGATAATGGGTTTATGTAATCGGTTTGGTTTATACGTGGTGATTTTTTTATGTGTGCCCAAATTCGAAACTATGAGGAATAGCGAAAAATACTCAAAGGAGTCTCGAGCCCGATTTTGATGAAAACTAAAACTGCATCATTAGATTTGTGAAAAATCAATATTCCTAGTCAGGAATCGAACCCATTGAATTTGGAAAAAAAACACACTATTATTACACCATTCGATAGTGTCGCTAATAAGGATCAAATTCTGGGAAGTAATGACATACGGCAAAATAAAGGAAAAATTCCCCCTGTATACAGGATGATAACCAACCGTTTAACCTTTAAAATTAAAATTCGCGAGCATATTCGCAAGAAGCTGGCAGGCAGTATCTTCACGTAGCTAATATTTTCCCTTTTTTTTTTTTATTATTTTTAATATACTTGCATACAGTTATTTAGTTATTTGCATATGTATATACGAGTAGGTACATATTATAAGATATATATTATATTTATAGTTTATTTATAATTGGTATTTGTTATCTTTAAATTAAATAAATATAAAATCCACAATGTTCTCAATTGCACCTACAGTTTGTCTAGGTAGAGCATGTCATTGATGCCCTTGGCATTAAGTCCACCACTGTACAGACGCCAGCAAATCAAGCTACTACAATCTGTCAAATTTCTTTAGATTTTTAACTTTATCGCTAAAGCATTAGGTTCACGGTTGATTGGGAAAATTTGCAAATTGATGTGCTGGCTTGTCTTGAGCTTGATGTGTTGGCGTCTGAACATTATGTGTTCTTTAAGTTTTAAATGAATAAATACTGTTGTATACAACTCTTAAAATCCCTAAAAAATCAAAACCGGAGTTGCTATTACCAAACATTGCTCAAAGAACACAATTTAAAAAAAAAAAACAATACTCCAACAAAATTCCCACAGACCTACCACTTCGTAGAACAAGACGCAAACGTCAAACATCTCGGCTCAACTTGGCCCTTCGAAACTCGGCCTTTTGGCAAATTATTCATCCGATGACCTGCGGAGAGTGACCCGTCCTCTCGGATGATTAGTCGAAAACTAATTGATTCCTCGGTCACGGAGACCGGTATCGGGCATAGAATAAGAATGAGACGATTATTGGAGTGTAGAAGCGACACTTGACAACAGTTCGGGGTGTGAGTTATGTTTAACGCGGTCAGGCTTGTATGGACCTGGGGCATTATGCTTGTCGCATGACCGGCCGCTATCTTGTACAAAACTGGTCAGATCAAACTTTTTCCTCGTTGAAGCTTCTGTGATGTCCTGTAATCCATCTTCGAGTGCGACACACGTCACAAACCCCACGTTCGGTTGTCGAAAAGATTTGAACTTTTTCATATGAACCTAGGCTTGCCTAACTTCCATTATTTTATTTTAGACCGCCCGCGACTTCATCCGCAAAAATTGTGATAGCTCGGATATATAAATATAATTTATAGCCTATTGCAACCACGAATAATGTATCTTTCTTTCAGTGTATTTTTTTTTAGATTTGGAACATTAGTTCCAGAGATTACCCCCTAAAAAAAAACTTACAAACAAATATTACCTTACGCGCTTTGGAGCGCGTGTGGTATTGTAGAACGGACAATAGTCCGTTATACAATACAATACAATACCTCTTTATAATATTAGTATGGAAGATATTGTCTCATATAACAATTGTTTGTATTGAAGCTAGTTATTGACTAATACAGGTTAAAAACGTGGCAGGCATTTTGAAAATAAAATAAAATGGCGGAAAGTTAGACAGACCAAAATATAGCCACATTGAGATCTAGAAAAAGAATGTCACACATGTATGAGTAAAAGAGACGACGCTCTATAAAGTTGTTGACTGTTCTGTACGGCTGGTGACTGTAGTCTTTTTGGCTTTGGCGAGCGCGTATCAAAGAGGGTAAAGCACTCTAAGGAAACAATGTTCACGGGGTTTACTTCTACAAGGATATCTTAGTCTATGGCATCGGTCCCGCTAATACCTCGTGAGTGCTTCTTCACGGACGGCTCAACTCGCGGTTTTGTCCTGTTTAAAGTGTGGCCGTTGACGTGATTTGGGTCCCTTTGACTTTATCGTGATCGACATCGTTTAGCAAACTCGTGGCGGATTGTTGCGAGTTCTCTTTTGTTTTTCTTTTAGGGAGCTCTGTGTTAGTGACGGCTCAATCGAGTGGTAGTGAATGTGTCAATTTATGGTTATTAGAAAGATTTGCAATGCACAGTTGACAGTTTTGTTGTTAAAACGCTGCGAGTCATGTTGTTATATTGATATTAGATTATACTAGCTTATGCCCGCAGTTTCGCCCGCGTGGAGTTCCGTAATTGTCCCACGGGATCGCACTACCGGGATAAAAAGTATCCTATGTGTTAATCCAGGTTATAAACTATCTGTGTGCCAAATTTCATCCAAATCCGGTCAGTAGTTTTTGCGTGAAAGAGTAACAAACCTCTATCTATCCATCCATTTATTTATTTATTTATTTAACACTTTTAGCACAAAGTACAGAGGCGGACTTATTGCCTTAGGCATTTTTAGTAGGATTTAATTGAGGAAGACCATTTGCGTAGTCAAACTTGCCGGTAGTTAAGATTACACACAACAAATACTATTTGTAATAGTCTAATCGTTACCTTCTTGCAAGAATAGGCCCATTTTGTAATAAAAAATATAAAAAAAAAATCATTTTATCATAAACTGTAAGTAATTGTAAATTTCTGCTTTTTTACCTGTCCAAGCTCATTTTTTTTCCGATAGCTATACAATTAAAAGCTTAATAAGAAGTTATTATTTCTTTGAAAACGTTCTTTGATGTTGTTTGTGTAAATATTTTATAGTGCAACTTTGATTAATATTAATTTTCTAAAGTAATACATTAATAAGACTAATTTAATTATAAGAATTTAGTAGTTATTAAGACTGATGGACAAGCTAATAGAAAATGTTCTGAGGGCATAGAATAAGATTAATTATTATATCGATTACGATGACGATCGAAAACGGTTTAAAATGTTTTGACTTGACGTAAGCTATCGAAAAGTTCACGTCAATGAGGAAGGGAACTGAAAAACTAAGCTAGTTCCAAGCATCGTCATTGGTTGAAAATGATATGATATGTTATTTTTGTCGTTTTATCCTGTAATTTTGATAATTAAGATTTTAAACTATCATGGTCACTAACATTATTATGTACACTAGAAACGGGATATTTACGATGTTTACTGTTTTCATTGAGTTCCCGATATTTCGGCGCTGTTGCAAGCACCATAGTCACGGTTAACGTTTATCCGTGATCATGGTGCTTGCAACAGCGCCGAAATATCCCGTTACTAGTGTGAATAATAATTTTGATAATTATTAATAAACTAAACTAAACTATATTTCAGAATAGCTTGACCTCATTGGTCGGATTGAGACCTAGCTATGGTCGCGCTATCTACCATTAGCTTTTAACGGTTTTCCGAATTATTGAAAAGAACACTGATGTTATCATACATAACACCTGTAATTCCCGAAAGGTTAATCAGAGGTGTGTGTGAGGTGTGTAAATGTGGGTGTACTATTAGTAGTACACCCACATTTCGCCACTTATGTTTTAAGTACCACGTGATAGGGCCTTTGGCTTTTTGCCATAAACCACGCACAAATCCAAGCTCCGTGGCTGCTATTGAGATATTCCTAATAGAAAAACCCAATGACACCTACCCCAACCTAGGAATCGAATCTAGGGCCTCATGCTCAGCAGTCGCTTCTTGCGATCACTACACTACCGAGGCAGTAATTACTGAATAAAAAGGACATTTCGTCACTTATTCCAATTTATTGATAGACCCACAGACAATCACATTTTTTTACTAGACATCGATACAGCAAAACCAACAGTATTAGAAATAGGAACGATGTAACAAACGGTAACAAATGTCAGTATAGCGTGCCGACGGAGCGATCTATCAGCGCTTATCGCTCGGATCTATCATACGGCGCCCTAGGACGAACTTCGCCCGTTTGTGGAGCCCTAATGCCCTGGATTCTTAAATCAATCCGTTGACCAGAATAAGGACGAGGAAGAACCAAGACTTGGTGATTAATCAGTGATTGTATTGAGGAGCTCGTGGCTAAATAATAACATCTGCTCGAGTCGATGTATAGGTTAAGCCGCGCTTGACTATGTTGGCCCGTGGATGGGTGACCACCCTTTACGAAAGCACGGTAAGCCGTTGGGCCCGGCTGTCATTAGTAGATCTTTGACAGTCGTTACAGGTAGTCAGTGGCTTGAAAGTCTGACAACCAGTTTTATCAAAGGCTATAGTATTATCCAGTGCTAACTGGATTATGGAGGTCAGATAGGCACTCACTCCATGTAAAAAAATAGTATTCAGCTACATCCGGTAAGAGTGGAAGCCAACCCCAACATAGTTGGGAAAAGGCTAGGCAGATGGTGATGTAGACAAGTGAGCTGGAATTAAAGCTTATTGAAACTTTTCACTTACGCTAGGCGACATCGTAATGACTACTTAAATAAAAGCGCTGTAGGATTCAATTTTCAGTGTTGAGCCTATCGTTGTAAATCTAAAAGTACTCTTTCAATTAGTTACTAGGTTTGAAAATGGCCTCTAATCATTTAAGTAGGTTAAGTACCTACGACATTGTCATACAATAACTTATTTGTTATACAAAAATGTACAAGAATTTGTGTAGAACAAAAAAAAAACTAAAAACCCCGACTACTGAATAAATTGTAGCCTATCTCACCCGGTCCATTATAAGGAATTGATTGACACCTTATTAATTAAAATCGGATGAATAGTTTAGGCGCTACGGAGGAACATACGTAAATAAAAACATACATACATACATAGACTGCTAAAATCATAACCCTTCCCTTTAGCCTCGCCGTAGTCGGGTAAAAACAGCCGAACCGTATTCCAATAGATTTCCTTAAATAGCTCACAAAATCATGCGTCAAGATAGTTCTCAACTAAGTTCGTAATAAATAAAATTATTCTAACCGCCAAATATGAAATAATGCTTTATTGATAATAATTTATGTAACAAGCAATCCCAATCCTACGCTAATTAGACGTGGCCAATCACATTTCATTAACTGTTAGGTAACTTTATTGAGGGGTTTCAAATAAATGATCCGGCCGAGTGGCGTTACATTCGGGCGCTAAGAATTAGCCATTGATTTCCTTAGGAAGTATAAAGCGAGGTCGGCGGTGAGCAACATTTCCCGGTGTGCCCCGTCCCTGCCCGGACGCTCTCAGCGTTTAAAGGTCCCTAACGAGCGATAAAATTCCCCCGAATTCCTTTTTAACTGCAAGAGAAGTTTACCTGCGGGCGGGTAAATACGGACCCACATTTGGTCGCACAATTGTGATTCACAATCTGTAAATAACAAGAAGAAAATTCAGTTTATTCAAAGGCTGTTCACTGTTACGTGTAATTGGAGGGAGGGGTGACGATCTTATTAGAATCAGCCATAATTGAATACACATACAGCGCCACTTTGAAACGGAATGCTCATTTTTTGCAAGTAAGCGGTTCGCTGTCTTTGTGCGAATGAGAAATACGAGGAATTAATTAAATCTTGTGATCGTACTGTTACTCTGTTGCCGGTATCTAATTAGAATTTTCATTTGGAAATGTTTGTATTCAATAAATTGTAGTTGCACTCTAAATCACGTAGATTAAGTGCGATGCGCTAACAGAGCAAGTGAACGAAACTCGTGCGACAAGTGTGGCGTCACGGTTGAACAAATTGATGTTCCTAATGGCAGCCATTACAGACATTGTGTGCGCTCGATCGAACATAAAGGTCGACGAGTCTTCCCTCCTCCCACCACTCCACACGGGATCAGCTTCTAAAGAAAAAAGTATGAAAGCCGATATTCATAAATTTGAGAAAAGCTATGCGATTTGAAAAACCCATTTCGCGAACCCCGTGTTGCTTATTTATTCGATTTAGTCCGATTCAATTTTATAAATAAAACTTTTTAACATTTCTAGCTATTCCCTGTCGTAGTACAGAGAAGATAATCTCCGTTCACGTGTGCGTTGATTAAAATTCCCTATATTCGTTTTTCCAACCCACTTTCTTCGTTCAGGTATGATAATTTGTGCTCACCGTGTTCAGGTTAAGCCGCCTTTTGTGTTACAAATGAGACGAAGCAGCGAGCGACGATATCTACTTATCTAATAACCGTCAGAACGTGTATGATACAGTAAGCCAGAGTCACTGCTGGCGGTGACGGCTTACGTCGATGATACTTAATACAACTAATTTAAGTTTAGTGAAGTTTTGTGACAACAGTGAACAGTGCCGCGCTCAGTAAAACGAAAGCCTTGTTTAGCTTCGAGCCAAGAGATAAAAGTTATCTTGAAAAGTCGGCAGCCGCAACAAACTTAGCAACTGTCTTCAGGTAGGATAAGGGAAACTCGATTAAGGAGAAGAAAAAGTAATTCGGGGCAGAAAGAAGAGTTCACAGAGCACAAGTTTAATTAAGCATCGGCGACGACAGACGAACGAGACACATATTGACACAACAACTTTCAGCTTTCTTCTAATTAGAACATCTACCGCACTATTCATTTAAATTCTCTGACGTAGTTCTGAGATCAAACCAAATAAACTCATCTAATCTGAGAACCGCGTTATAACATTTCCATTCTATATATTCAACAGTTTTTAATACAAAAAGTTGCGCCGAGCATCGTGGAAGGTCCTCGTCGAAATAGCCTGTAATATCGAGTGAAGTTAAACGCAGAACAATCTGCTGGTAAGCTCATAAAAATCATAGCAATCCTTCGAATAAAAAGGCAGTTTGAAACAAGAAAACCGGGTGCATCCACAAAACCTTTTTGTTTCCGTCCGCGGCTTTGGAAGTTATTTAAAGTGAATAAGAAACAAGCGGGCTTCAGACCTCTCGGCGTTCGCAATAGTTGGACATCATTGTACTAGCTAGACTACAGGCTTGTTAAGTAGCCCTCCACAATTTGGTTTGGCTGAAGTATGTTCCTAGGTATTTTGGTAGGGGTGGTCGTTAGCATTTTGTTCTCTGTGTTTCGACGTGTGTTTCAGTTGCGTACTAAAATTATACGGTCGGGTGTGCTTCGACCATTGCTCGTATAATTTAGACGGCACGGTTGGCGCAGTGGCTGAGCGATTGACTGCTGCGCGTCGTGTCGCGGTTTCGATTCCCGCACGGAACAAATATTTGTATGGCCTACAGGTAGTTATTCCGGGTCTGGCTGTTTGTTTATGTAAATTTAAATGTTTGTAAACACACTTACGATACAGGAGAAATTCCTAGGGTGGGGCAACGTTTTTAACAAAAGAAAAACAAATCCCAGTGAGGAGTACCTAAATAAAATATTCAGAATTCTCCGTCACGAAATATTATGCCTCGGTTTTGTACGCGTTGAATAGATGACCCATATTCCTTAGCAAATGCTGCGTATATAACATAGATTTTAACTCCTGCTTTATTCGTCAGCACATAAATATACGTCTTACGTTATCTGCATATTATACGGTCCAATATTTGTGAATAAAATGATGAAATAATAAAATTTAACCACATGGACATTTCGCATCAGAAGTACGTGATAAAAACAAATAATAATAAAAACGGCATTACGGGGGTCGTCTGTCCCCATTGTTATTTTTTGTGACGTCAATGGGAAGGGTTATCAATTCGTTTCTTATGTATTTTTTATGTTTGTTTGGTCATATTGCGAGCTGCATATTATTCGAAGCATAATATTTTTTTAATATATTTTTTTTATGTTATATTAACAACAAAACGATGTGATTGTCCCGTCTTTGTTTTACGACCAGTACGAACAGTAAAAAAAATATGAAAATATACGGTCTGCTGCATCTGCAAGGTACAAAATGTACATACAGGGTGTAAACGGACCCTTTATGAAGCTGTCAACCAAGCATTATGTACATCAAACTAACTTTACATAAAAAATATTGCTGGGAATCCACTTTTTTTTTGGGGTGAAAAATCACGTTTTACGGTAGAACTCAATGTAACGCACTTAAAACATTGTGCTGTTGGATGGATTGAATAGTACGGGTGTCGTGGAGGTGTTTAAAGCAAAAATCTAACATTAGTAAAATGTATTTTTAAAAAAACTTGAGAAAAAGTTGGAACTTTGACCCCTAATATCTCTGTAACTAGAAGGTTCCCAGGTATGGTCTAGACCAAAAGAAATATCAGAGAGAACAAGTGCCTTTCGGCTTCTTTAAGGGTCTTGTTACACCCTTTATTATTTATATTAATTGGGGAATTGCCACATCATTTACTCAGTTGAGTAGTCACTCAATACCAAACAGTCGCCTGGTATAGTCTACACTCTATATAACTTTATACACTATTCAATGACCCATAGCACCCATAAACGTAGTCAACATCTTCCAATATCGATCCCCATTGTCTCCCCCATAGTAATTGCACCAGTTATATCGTAGGTACTCTCACGGCAAGTGGACAGCTTTAGGTAGTCGGTAGTACAGTTGGGTCCTATTTGTGAGTTCGGCTGACTTGTCCCAACTTGCTCCATTCGGGACAGGAAGCTTGTTAGCGCGACTTCTGCGGTTTTGGATTAGATAACATTGTGTTAAAGATTTAAACTATCTGCTACAGCGCGGATCCGCTTTTGTGAACTTTGCTTACGTAAGTAAGATACCTATTTTAGTTGGCTTTCAATGAAACAAAGAACGTTAAAGTTAGTAGTACTTGTTTAATTAGTGGGCTGAACTATTGTTGTCGAGTTTCAGTTGTAAGTTTGAAAACATTCACAGAGAAAAGATTAATTACAATTCATGATGACTGAATAGGCAGTCGCTCCATGTAAAATACTGGTATTGAGGTGCAGCCGGTTACAGGAAGCCGATCCCAACATAGTTGGGAAAATGCTAGGCAGATGATGATGATTCAAAATTATTGTTGAAACAAAGAACACTGTAATAGTTATTTAACGATGTCAGTGCATTATTCCATATCATTAGGATGATGCAGAAAGAAATTGAGTTTGGGTCATTAATTAACATTTTACGCGAATATCAGTTAAAATTAACTCCGTTTCCTAGGCTACTTAATCTGCACAACAAATTGCAGTATTGAAAATCGTTTTTGAGACGTTCACCATAAAACTGTAATTGAGATTTGAGTCCCTCCGATTTGACGACACACTCAAACAGGATGGGACCCGGAAACAAACATTAACGACAGTAAGATGACTCTGTTAATATAAAGTGCGAGATTTCAACATTTTATGGGTACACACGTTGGTAAGCTGTTCAGTCAAGCGCAATGAAATGTATACACTTAGCAAATAACGTGAAATCTACTTTGAAATAAAATAACATCACACCTGTAATCCCCGAAGGGTTAGGCAGAGGTGTACCTAATAGTACACCCACATTTCGCCTGTTATGTTTAGTCCCATATTATAGGGGGCGAGCCTATTGCCATCAACCGGGCGCAAATCCAGACCCCGTGGCTGCTGCTGAGAAATTCCTGATGGAAAAACCCAATATTACTTTGTCCGACCTGGGAATCGAACCCGGGCCCTCATGCTCAGTAGTTGCGCTTGCGAAAACTAGACCAATCACTTACGTACTTTGAAATAAGGCTAACAAAATACAATAGTCGTGAAAACTTAAAACGGTAATCAATACAATAGTAGAAAATCGCTTTCAAGTTTTGCAAAGTGTTTACATTTCATTGCTTGTGACCGTACCCTGCCTTAAAATGAACATGGAACCCTAGACAGAGACTGTCAAACAGGAATGAGCGACAGAGACGAAGCTACAAAACCGAACTTTTTCTAAAGCCCGACGTCATAATAACGCTCGCGTACTGTACGAGAATTTGCAAATGGCCGTTTTACGATTGCAAAACTCGTTTCGAATACGTTTTAGAACTGAAATAAAAAATGTTGACGAAATAAATTTAGTTATACTGCGCTCGCTTGTTTACAGTTTATGGCGTCCTTTTGCAACCATGTTGGATGAAGAATGAAGAATTTGTTGCATTTTGCGTTTTATTAAAATAGTTAGCTTTTTTAATTGGCCTTTGTTTGGGTAGGTATCCAGTCTCATTTGATCAGGCCAATAGGTAAATGTTTAATAAATTATCTTAAAAAGAAACCAATACGATACTCATTCTGAACCTCGTCAACATTTGTTGAAACCTTAAATCCTCTTTTGTAGTATTCGTTTGAAATACTTGCGTGGTTACATAGTCGTAAGATATAAATTCGGACGCACGGAGCCAGAGGCGCGTGCTTAGAGCTACGGCGTAGCAAGGTTCCTGCTATAGCGTAGCGTGGACTGTGCTACGGCGTAGCTAGCTCCTTGCTACGTCGTATCTAGATCCGTGCTACGTCGTAACTTGATCTATGCTACGACCGCGTAGTATACGCCTTTAAACTGATTTAGGATGCTCTTTTCGTGAGTTTATCCTTTTTTTTCAGGTTCTTATTGCCTAAAAAGGCAGTATACTCGTATTGTAAGTAACTTTGTAGGAAAAAAACATACAATACATAGTAGCCGTGTAAAGTGAACTAATACCGACGGTACTAAGAAATTAAAATAACTGAATTAGCACAAGTTAACAGAAAAGCTATAAAATAAGTTATTAATTAAAAACGCAATAAAGTACTGAATTATGGATCTAAAATGTGCTGCACTTTGTATTTAAAATGGAACTTTACTAAAGTTCAATTTTTAATTGGTCGGCGCTAGTTCTTTACCTACCTTTATTAATTTGCTAGTGCAAACGTCGGAGATCGAAAAAATAGACGAGAGAACCTTTTACTCTATGGTAATTGCATTTTTGAACACGTAGTACCCATCTAGATTTAATTTAGTTCAGATTTACTTTGTTAGCGTTCTCGGGGGTTCTGAAGGAAAGGAATTGTTCGTCTTGCATTTTGTTGCAGTAGTCTCGTTATCACCGTTTCTTGGTTCGATTATCAGATAGAGGCCCCAGCACGAGTTTTGCCGTTTGACGTAAAGTAAATACGTCGATTTTAAAATTAAAAATATTAGTTTCACATATAATATTTTCATAATTTTATGAATTTGTAGCGGCTCTACAAAGAGTACTACAGCAACATAGATCAGAAAGTACTACAGCGCCATCTATGACACAGACGATGAACTAAGTATCGAAATACACCTAAATCCTACATCGCGCAAGTAAAGTTATCCGCGACTTAAGACTGTACAGAAGAACCCGACACCAACTGTCGGGCAGTAGCCCACCAGACATAACACTCGTCTGGTCGGAGGATCCTCCCTTTCTGTGGGGGATGAAAATCTTTACACCCCAAAATTTTTTTAGATAAGATAAGATAATTGTATTTTTAATTAAAAAACCGACGAATTTACAAAAACGACGACGACGACACGCACGAGTTTGATGTTTTCTGATCACATTAAGTAACGTTAATTCTAACGGTTTATGAATTGAAAATATAACTTTCCTATAGCATTTCATACACAATTATTAGTACCACAAATAGATATGAATAGTTTTTAAACTACATAATGGGTGTAAAAGTACCATTAACAAAACCGAAAGGCACTTGTGCTCTCCATCAATTTTTTTTTTGTTCTAGACCATACCTAAGCCAGCCAGGAACCAGGTTCTAGTTACATTAGGGGTCAAACTCCAACTTTTTCAGAAGTTTTTTTTTTAATACAAGTTTTTAAGGGCATTACATTGCTCGATGACCTTGATGATTTAATCCCTGTACTGATTTTTGTTGACTTGCCCCGCACATTTCGCAAAATTTCGGTTTTTATTTATTATTTAAAAATATTAAAAGATATCAGAAAAAAAACAATACAGATTGTTAAGTATATCATTACGTATTTGTTGTTACAAAATTCATGCCGATCTATTCAGCCGTTAGAGAGATAATTTACAATTAAGGTTGAAAAAGGACCTATTTTCTACGATTAACCAAAAAAAATTGAGAAGGTTTATTAAAATTTTAAACAATACAATTTATTTGTGATGAACTTAACTATAACATACTTTTTTTACACGGAAAACGCACGAAGAAAGTATGTTATACATACTTTTTTTACACGGAAAACGCACGAAGGGATTCATCAACAAATTTCTTTGAACATACGCTGTTTTTGGGATTTGAGCCATGTAATGCCCTTAATGCTATAACTTTACTTTAAATACCTCCACCACACCCATACTATTCAATGCAACCACCAGCACAATGTTTTCAGTGCGTTACATTCCTACCATAAAACGTGATTTTTCACCCCAAAAAAAAAGACTGTAGACAGCTTCGTGAAGGGTCCGTTTACACCCTGTATATGTTATGTGCGAAGTGAAATGATTTGAATTTACGTTACATCTGCTCCACCTGTCCGTGCAAGGCCCACAGGTCCAGAATAGTATATCTGTTACTATTATTAGTGATAGCTCTAAAGTATCTATAAATAGCCCGGTTTTCGCCTCAAACTTGAGACTTAACGTCGTCGAAGGCGACACGTGTGGGAAAACAGTAAACACTAAAGTACATCTCGACCGAACCCTCTGAGAATAGGGGTGATGACACACTTTCTACAATCTTCCCGTAAGAGGCACTTACATAAAATATGTAGGTGTCAAATTGAGCGGATTAATTTTATTTATAAGCCTACTTAAGTAATAAGGGACGCCTTAAGGACGGCTTGCGGCCTTCTAACGTATTTAGAAGGGGAAAGGAGCGTGAATGGTCACGTCCTATGTTTTATTTACATACCCACTTTTATCTCTCACTTCGGGGCTCATGAGCAGCTCGAGGTACCTCGATACATTGTCTCGGGGCTGGTCCTTTGATGTCAGATGACGTTACGACATGTCAAGTCGAGCCATGTCAAATAATAGATAAAAGAACCACTAAAGCGACCGTAAGACTCTCCGCAAGTGAAATGGTATGGTTCAGGGGGCTGGATTGATGTGAACTTCACCTTTTTTCCTCTTGGTTTATTGAAATAATTATTTCCGAGCTATTTTTATACCTTTGTTGCGAGTAATAGTTCTGTCACTGTGCAATTTTTCGACTACTTCCTGGTTATAATGGCAGGATTATTGTGTTATGGTTTATAAGAAGATGGTGGACTCGTAAACATTCGTTCATTATTTCAATTACAATGAAATCTTTTAGGGTGAATAATACCTTAAGTACTAGATCTGTGTTTATAAGGGTAAAAAAATAAACTACAACTAAAATAATATGAATGGTTATGAAACATATTTTAAAGAGGAAATTACCTTGTACCTACCTCCCTTTTTAAATTGGTTAAGAGACTCGATAGGCTGAAATTCCATGAATGGCCGACGAATAAATAGTATCGGATTTGGCTAAAGACTACTTTTCACATTACTCTTTTACCTGATTAGACAGAAACAGAATAACCCTGTCTCTTTCTAATTAAACACAAACAGAGCTCACTCGTCTGTCACTAAACGGCGTACCTGAATCAAGAATCCGTCCCTCATAAGATGTGTACAAAGTACGCGCCACAAACGGCTGCTAAACGCTGTTTGCGCTGGGGAGCGCTTAAAGCGACACAAGATCACGCTGAATGTTGCAGAGGGCTAATTCGCGACACAGTATACTTAATTACTCATATGAGTTTGCTTAAGTATTTTTAATGGAGTTGGGAGTTGTTTTGTTTAAATTAAATGGGAATTTGTGTCGGATTGTTGTTATAAGAGCAGCTGTTGCTCATGAAATTGTACAAATGTTTTATTTTTGATCGTACACTTTACCTATACATTTTTATTAAATTGATATTTATTACATTAAATTAAATGTACCTTGAAGATTTGATTGCTTCCTTGAAGGACAGCCACCCGACTGCCTTAGTTTGTGTGACATGCTAAAAGTGGTTGGTACTGCTGTAGCTGACCATTTGTGCCATTCATTATTGTGTCAATTCATCATCATCATCATCTGCCTAGCCTTTTCCCAACTATGTTGGGCTCGGCTTCCAGTCTAACCCCATGCAGCTGAATACCAGTATTTTACATGGAGCGACCGCCTATCTGACCTGCACAACTCAGTACTGTAATACGATACTCCTTGGTAAGACTGGTTGTCAGACTGTCGGTGCACTGACTAGCTGTAACGTCTGTCAAAGATCTACAAATGTCAACCGGAACCAACGGCTTTACTTGCTTTCCGAGGCACGGAGGAAACTCGGTATGTAATGGCTCACCCATCCATTGACCAACCTTGCAATCACGGCTTAACCTAAAGATCCTACCGACCTAAAGATTGTATCGAGAAAATAGTCGACGGAGAAAACACGAGATCGCCAAGACTACGAGTGTAAACTGAGAATCGCCTTCCTATCTTTTGATTTTAACATTGGACAGCTTTTATAAAATGTAATTTCCTTGTCCTATTTCAATTGTCCGAGTACATGAACTCCCGACATTGTTATTGTACCAAATGACCGACAAACATGTTAGAACGGACTTTAAAGCTGTAAGCGGTGCACCGCAAGCAGCGGCCAAGCCTCTCTGTGTTTGTTTAGGACTCTTCCTTTTATTATATTTTCGTTTGCAATGGTAGGACCAGTACCTTCTGTAATAAAAATAACTCTTTGAGGAAAATCTTTCATTTGTTGAACTGTTTTAATGTGGTGTTTTTATTTCATTATATCATTTAGTCTTGTTGGTTTTGCCGTCCCAGGAACTTTTACACAAAAAAAAAAATCTCAGTTGATACAACTTATAACATTTCTGCTGATATATTTATTTTAATTTGTATATACTAAATAGGCTTAACAATGTAAGTTGTGCGGGTATACCATAGAAGAAGATGAAGCACATACTTGACTTTTAAAACTGATAAACAAACAGAAACGACACGAACAGGCACACGTTGATAACAAAAGTACCAATTATGTATGTATTATGTTTCACAAAGTATTCCAAAATGGTTGAGACAACATTTGAAATCGGAATTAACACATTTCTTTTCGTACAAGCTTTGATATTAAATAAACAAAGATATCAATTTGTAGACGTTTTCAACAGGATTAAGATATAACAAGAACAATTTGAGTATAATCAAGGGTGATGGTCGGACAAAAGCCTTTTGTCCCGGGGATAATCCGTCAAGCATTTCGTTTTATATGTACGGAGAATGAATACCTTCGAACCTAAATAATTACCTTTTATTCGGGAGTATACTTTGTGAATTATGCCGTAATTGTAAGCAGCTTGGATTATTATTTTTGTGAGGGTTTGTTTTTTAGAATAATAGTCTTTGTTTAAATATGGCCGCTGAAAATGTTGATAGGTTCCTCGTATATTTTATAGGACGTAATGGCGTGCCTAAATCTCAGCCTTCTTTATCCTCCGCACACTATCCTTGAAGTTATTGCGGTAGTTATTTCTTGAGGATTTATGAAGTTTTTTTGTCCTTTTTGGTATAAGAAATTCGAATTTCTGAAGTCAGTCACTAATATCGAGGGAAAAGTAGAAGAAATGTATATGCAGTGTGTTGTAGAAATTATTATATTGAGGGAATAGACTCTGCTCTTTGGAACCGAAAACACGACCACTAATCCGTCTGCCAAGTACAGAATTAAAAGTAGTTTGTATCCCTGTAATTTCAGCCAAAAAACGTGCTGAGTTTGTGTGTAATAGTGAGTTTATATGGGTATGTGCTTTCACTGCATGCTGGTGGTCGGGAATAGCTTGAGTAAGTACTTGAAGAAGTTATGTTGATGATGTCACGTTGCTCGAAGTCTGCGTTGACGTCCGTTTTGGAGTCACCAGTACGACCAGGGGTCTGAAGAACAGGGTGTATAGTTCCTCAGTACTCCATAGAAAAGAGAGGATCCTCCGACAGTTGTTGTCGGGGTTTTCTACATAGTGTTAGTTTTTCATTTGTGTCATAGTTGGCGCTGTAGTACTTTTTTACTATGTTGCTGTAGTCCTTTTTGTAGTGCCGCTACATGTTTATTTATTTTTGTAAAAGTAGATTTGCCGAGAACTGCTTTTAGACTTATTCGCGATTCCCGCCTAGTCGCTACTAGTCTGAGTGTGCAAATGTTAGCGGTAATCGAATGCGTCGTTTCGCAGCTTCGGTATACGACCACTTTGCGAACGGGTTTCATCTACGTAACATAGTAAAGTTGTGACATCTCACACTTAAAACCTTTTAAGCCTTGCTCAGACTGAGGCAGGACAGTTGTTACACAAATTGTCACTTTGCAACAATGATGTTGTGCATTTGCAACAAAACAATTTGACAGTCCGAGTTGACTAAAAGCACCGAACAAACTACGGGGTATTTTTTTAACTCACAACGACACAATGGCAACGCCATTCATTTTGAAAGTTCAACAACATTCAATGCCTTATTTAGGTTGTCAAGTAAAGAGATTTTACAAACAATGGATTAGGAATTTTAACTTTGCATTGTGACAAAACAGAAGAACAGAAGAACAGAAGTGTTGACGAAGTTTTGACACCAGATAATTCGAAATTTCATCAATGCTAAAGGTGATGCTTACCTCTTAGAATACATACGTACATAAAGACGAGATTATACACACTCACTAAACCATAGGTAGAACTTCAACTTATTACTAGCGAAGCTCGGAGTAGGTGTAAATTGTTAATATGATTAGTGGAAACTCAGTAACTTACTGAAACAGAAGCAGCTCGGTACATTAGCTGGTGCACTTACTACTCCTAATCTAGGTTAGTGAATCAATCAATATGTTACAGCACTTAGAACCTTACTATTAATACTATAATGGTTAATGTTAGCCAACATCGACTGCGCCGTATATTGAAAGCTGAAAGCTCTGATCAGTTAAGTACCGAACTGATTTGTCTCATATTAAAATAGAAATATATATTATATATTCTCATATTAGAAATTAGAATTTTCCCAAATTTATTGGGGTCGGCTTCCGGTCTTACCAGATGCAGCTGAATACCAGTATTTCACAAGGAGCGACTGCCTATCTGATCTCTACAACTCGGTTAGTACTGGGTAATATAGTACCCCTAGAAATTACAACAGCAAATGTTAAAGGACTGGTAAAACTCGCAAGAGACCTGTTTGGTCATTTTGAAGTTCAAACTATTTATTCTTAAAACTTTATGCACAATTAAAAATAACCGTATTAAAACAGACTAAAAGTTTTGGGCATTTTCTACCAGTCATTCTCAGGGTGATGCAGAAAATATGATGTTGAAAAAAATCGAAGTTGGCTTGAGTAGGTACTCAGGCTAGCAGTAATGTTGAATTTAGTATTATTTTTCTAATCGTCTGGCTAGCACTGGCGAAGGTTCCATACAACTCGATTCCTACTGGAATCCCTTTGAAAAATGGCACAGTCAGTATTCTATAGATAAATAATATAATCACATTTAAGATATGTACTCCGGATTACGTCTGACAAAAATTGACTCTTCGCTACTGCTGGCTAGCTTTTCCCTTTGTTGGACTCGGCTTCCAGTCTGGAGTCCATGCCCCACCATTTGGCCTCCGCAACCCATTAACCAGTCAATATGGCATTCCTAAGATTGGAATCGTTGCCAAACTTTTATCCATATGAAGGCTCTTAACGACCGCCAACTGGGAAAGACATTTCATGCGCGATTTTCCGTGACACGTTTTCTGGATGCATGACGTTTTAGTGAGAGTTGTCACGTCAAAACATGCACGCATCTACATTGTATTATTTACCTTGTTACCCGGAGAATTACCTTTCACATAACATAACATCACGCCTGTAATCCCCGAAGGGTTAGGCAAAGGTGTACCCAATTATAGTACACCCGCATTTATGTTTAAGTCCCATGTAATACGGGGCGAATTGCCATCAACTGGGCACAAATCTATTCTCCATGGCTGCTACAGAAAAATTCCTGATGGAAAAACCCAATAACACTTTGTGAATCGAACCCAGGACCTCATGCTCAGCAGTCGTGCTTGCGACCACTGGACCAACGAGTTTCATAGGTACATTATCCGCCTATATTGATCCCACTACTGGGACACAGGCCTCCTCTTCAAAGAGCGGGAGCGGGTTGGTGTATGTTAAATGTTTACGATTTTTCATATCTAGAATGTTTGTATGAATGCAAACCAGCGTACAGTTTCCTCATAATGTCTTCCTTCACCGTTTTGAGAGCAGAAGTGATGAAATAAATTATACATAAGTTATTCGCCTGCCTGGGTTCGAACCCATGACCAGTGGAGACTCAGTGGCCACCACCATGCACCGTCGAGAATCACTACATAGTATAAAACAAAGTCGCTTTCTCTGTCCCTATGTCCCTTTGTATGCTTAAATCTTTGAAACTACGCAACGGATTTTGATGCGGTTTTTTTTAATAGATAGAGTGATTCAAGAGGAAGGTTTATATGTATATATTGCACCCGTGCGAAGCCGGGGCGGGTCGCTAGTTAGCTTAATAAATACTAGCTCAAGTATAGCGACACGTTCGAATAAATAAAACCATCTTTACGTCTAATGCGGTACAGTTATTTCTATAAATTTTCTATCTAATATTTCAAGATTACCTAGTATTCCGTGTGTGAGCCATATTAGCCGGTGCCCGCATGATTGCAACGGATGCTACACTAGCGTGGTGCTTTGTGCCGTGTCGATCGAACTTTCATTGTGTTCTGGCATTTTACACTATTATAGATCGGTAGAATTTGTAGCTATATTCGATGAGTTTATTGAGGAAACGAGTGGTATTTGGGTAACTTAATCTATCTTTTTAAATAGCTGAAAAAATTAAGTCATTTCCTATGGTTTCTATTTAGAAAACATGGCTTTTTCGTAATTAACTAGAAGATACAAATAAAGTTCCGTTGCTCTTTGGAGCATTACTAACGTAAACTCATATTAGATACCTAACATGATGCAGCAGTTTCACTCATAAAGTATCCAGTAGTTCGAGCAGCTAAAGCAGTAAATGATTTGTTTATTTCCTACAAGCAGGCACGCGGTAGCAGTTAAACATTTGCTTTGCCGTAATGTAAGTAAACATAAAATGTAGGTATGAGTAAAGTCTCCATTATTTTGAATGTAAGTTTTAAAACGCTCCTGCAAGCGTCTACCAGGGCAATATGGAGTGAAGTAGGTAATGCTCGTGAGGTGTGGTTATTGGTTCGCTAGCGCAAGTTTCAAGTTTCATCGAACTCGCGTAATATTGTCTCGGAGTGGGCGCAATACAGTTACTACTGAAATTCCTCTCAGCTTAATAGCCAGCCGGTTTCTCTTCTATAATACGTAAATAATCGTCAAGAACACTCCATAACTTTGTAATTGCTTTTTACCTCGGTGGGCGCGTGCTTTTAGCCAGATTGCTTATTTTGTTAATGAACTTCGGTGCCCAAAACTTTTTGCTTTCGTTTCTTTAATAGCTTAAAATTATCTCTTAAATATAATAAAATGATTACACAAATCAGCGCACAATGGAAAAGTTTGTTTGTTGTTAATGTTTTGATCATGTTTATTTGAGAAAGCCTTTGTTCAACTTTTATATAATATGTTTTACGCATCACTCGAGTCGGAGGAAAGCTTACAAGCGCGGAGTTCGATATCTTGATGTACGTTTAAATATAATTATTGTTAAAAAGTTAGCGGGTTTGATATCACTTATACGGAATTGCGCAGCAAAAGTGTGTATTCCAAAGTTTGATCGAAAAATGTTGTTGCGCTATGATTCAAAGAGTCAGGTAACATTTCGGACATGTAAAGGCGCGGCGTACAAAAGAATTTCAATTTGGTACCGTATCGCGCAACCCTTTTCAACTTTACAAAGTAATTTCCTGACGCGAAATTGATTTGTTGGCTTCGTGGTTTTTGTTTGGTGTGGCGACTGCGGTTTAATTAAAACGAAAAAATCTTGCCGTGAAGTAATTCTGTTCTAATAGGTGTCCCGCAGGTAACACAATTCACTGCCCAATTATCTGAAGGCCAAACTCTCCCTAGAGTGATATTGTTTATCCTTACTTTCCAATTCTAATTGCGTCCCGCTTTACATAAACATCGGCAAACTCTGAAGTGTGATGACAAAGCGTTGGAAATACAAACATCGATTTGTCAAACAGTATCGATATAGAATTACTTCTTCAAAATGCCGCCGAGGATAATTTAATATATTAACATCTCGACGTCGAAACTCGAGCCGAGTGACGTTAATATGACAAATAATTTCCTTCAAGCCTACCTCTGGCGTGCCGAGGAAATGCGTTGAATATGGTAATCATTTCCCATGTGCCTTGCTCGTACCAGTCTTGCCTACCGCCACTTTAAACTTAGAAATACTTCAGCATTTCAATAACTTGAGTCTCGGAATGTTGTCAGCGTCGTCGGTTAGCTGCCGTCTGTGGAAACATGTTCAGTACTCGCTAATGAATAAGGATATTTTTTCTTTTGAAAGAGTAATTTCAAGCGGCTTCACTGTGGTACGTTGGGTCGACGTAGGCACTAAGAGATGTTGCTGGGTTGATGAATAGCATAGAGGTTTAGAGACTAGCCTTTTTTATTTTCTTTAGTCACTTGACTGTTTAGAATATTCAGGACTTTTGAATCGTGTTACTTTTACAAAAAAACTATGAATTTGTAACAAGTTTCAGGGTTGTTATTTCAACAGTTTTGTTTTTTGTGTTCCCGTGAAATGTGTGGAGTTATCTGCGTACATCTCTGCACGATTAGAACGTGTTTTCGTCACGCTGCCTCCAGGGAGCCTCGTGAACTCGCGTTGTTCCTGGATTGCGAAATGTTACGCTATATCGCGGTGTATCGCTCATGCTGTACGTCGTTCTTATGGTTTCAAAGGTTATGAAAATTATATTGTGGGAGTAGATTTTATAAAAGACTTAGGGGGGGTGTAGGTAGAGCTAAACGCTTATGTTGAGTCAGAATTACAGCAATTCGTACCGAACAAATGAGTTTCCTTCCAAATTCTGAATTTTTTGAAATGATAAGTAAGTTTAAGATGTGGGTAGTTAGTTGAGAGGTAAGAAATAAACGACCAGTTTTTTATGGTCCTTGTAGGTATAGAAAAATGTTAAAATCATAGTCATTAGATACAAGCGTATACATTCACAGTCATGAAGAACGCATGGCCGACTTTATTTGGACCGTAGATCCCACAGTTTGAGAGTTAGTACACATTCTGCTGAGGGTGGGCAAGGATCGTGCGTATTCTCATGTTTTACTAGAGGAAGCGATCCTAAGTGCGTCCGAACTCAAGGCTACAGAGCGTATCACGGTTATATTTACCTCTAAAGCGGAAATCCGTCCGTACCGTTCGATTTCCGTTACAAATAATACACAAAAAAATATTATTTACACATGTCGGATTCAAATATGAATACAAGTAGCGAATATCTCTTTAGGCGGGCTTGTGTTTTTGTTTTCCCTCGAGAGGAATTGAAGGCAAACGTGAAACAGACGCATTTTATTGTATCTGCTTATACAAAGTTAGTGTGACAATACATTTCTATCGGTGTGGGAATATCCCCCTTATTCTTATGGCCAAGTAAAGTTTACGCTTTCACGGGTTCTGGCCTTGTTGAAAAGCGAATTCCTGTGGGGGGTCATAACTAAAGATTAGACCAATTTGGGGTAATATGGGGCTCGTGTGTGACCCATATAAGGGTGAGACGTGGTTAATGGTTTTCTGAACATCGTTCCTGTGTCTTGGGACCTAAGAATGTGCTTTGGTAATGCATGTCTGCGACACATTGGCTTGTGAATGTGTTAATACGTAATGTACCCTGTTCCTGAAGCTATCAGCGTCATCTATGCAAATAAATAAAATTGAAGTTAGTGTCTGTATGTTAAAGCTAATCTCCGAAACGGCTGAACCGATTTTAATGGGACTTTTTCTCGCAGATAGCTGATGTTATAAAGATTAACACCTTACGCTTACTTTTATTTTAACAAAAGGATTAAGGTTCCGTGTATGAAAATAAAACCCTTCAAATTATTAACAAAATCCGGTTCAAATGGGGAAGAAATAAAATAATATTTATAATAATTTCACGCGGACGAAGGTCGCGGGCAAAGGTCAAAGGACAAAGGTCTACTAATGACAGCTGGGACCAACCGAAGCACGGAGGAAACTAGGTACGTAATGGGTGGTCACCCATCTAGGGAGCAACCGAAGCAAGCACTGGTTAACTTTAAAGATCGACCCGTGCGATTGTTGATATTTAGCCACGAGCTCCTCAAATACATGTCAAAATTTGTGTTAAATAACACTATTACGTATAAAGCTCTCCTTCCCAGTATTTTATAAAAAAATAAACATTATAATACAAGGATATTTGTAAGAATTTCTCAAAACATTTTACACAACGCTCCAGCACTAGATGCGAAAAGTCAGCTCCACTGAAACCACAATAGCTCATTTACCAGCTTGAAAATCTTCTGGGAATATTAATGAACCCACCTCAAGCTGAACGTACCATGTTGTAGCATTACGTCCCAGATATCTAAGTTGCATGAAAAGAAAATGTGCAGTTTTGAGTTCTGAAACATTTTCCAGCTCAATAATATACTCGTTCGCCGCTGATTGCGTTTGTAGCATGCGAATTCCGACTTTGATGTTTGAAGTTACGGTTGAAAGTGTGTCGGGGGCTGGAGGATATAAGACAAAAGGGTAATGACTACCGGCAGTGAGACCATCTGTTGGCCTCTTTAGACATTAGGGCGCGTTCTTGCAAGGCTCTCAGCGTCGCGCGGCCGCTACACTGGGAAGCCAGAAATGTACGTCTTTAGAATTTGTTTGATCGCAACAGAAGAATTTTACTTTTAATAACTTTCCTTCCGAGTTGTTACGTGATCTTCGTACGTTTGATGTATTTTCGTGTTCTTGAAGATTAGATTTATAAATTTTTTAAGAACTTTCTGATCGAATGTGGGAGTTTTGTAAGTCTTTTTGCTGTTTCTTGAACCTAATTATAATTTGTGATACTACTTATGGATACAAAATTTACCAGAAACAATAGTTTTCAGCCGCCATCTTTGTTTCTTATAAAACATCGTTACAAAAAGATGTTCAGCGACTGAGATAAGATACCCGCATCTCTAGTGTGTCATCAAATTCAGTACAACGTTAAAATAAACGCGAGCCTACAGAAAACCCAGTGTTGCGTGCAAGCAAATATCCTAGGAGGCAATTGAACAAATTCTCCGGGTGTACCGGGACCCTATCGGACCGCAATGTCAGTTATTATATCTGTTATCTCCCCAAGTCCATTACGACGGCCGGCGACGCGACGCGACGTCGACGTCGACGTCAGAGGACGTTCTTACGCGTCACGGCGGCCAAAGACGGCCATTGTTGAAGATGTTTTGTATTGTGTCATGTTTACAAATTTTAATGTTGAGCTTTTTTAAGGGATCTTTGTGGAGTGGGAGTTTTTACAGTGATATTGTAAATAAATTAAAGAATAATTGTTTTTAAAGTTTATTTAAAAAAAGTTGTAGGTATAATATTCATGCAAATAATTAGGTAATTAGTTAAACGAGCATTTTCAAGGTCCTCAGAAGTTCCAAAAGCGAACACGCATACCTAATGTAATTTATATTTGTTGACGTAGGTTAGTGATAGATCCGAATCGCACTGTAATAAAACCATGGATTAAAAATAAAGCTATATAAAACAACATTAACATTTTATGATCACTAGCTTCAGCTAGCAATATAGATTAAACTATTCAAGGTTCGAGCCATATCTTTATAATTAATCTAAACGAATCGCCAATCGATACCGCTGAATCGTGGCGGCGACCGCTCGATGTTTAATAACAAACGCGATTCGGCGTTCGGCTTGTAAGTGATCGGTTGTAAGCCGAGAGATCGGGCGAGCCGAGCAAAGCCTTCAAATCAAACAAGTGTTCGGTACACCCCGGTTATCTGATTCCCTGATTCTCGCATCCGACCCGAATCCCCTCAGCGATGGGATCGTTCTCAATTAGAGATAAGGCCCTGAATATTTTGAGCGATCATTGCAGATGACAATTTGTTTATTTATTGTTTGTAGTAGCTTATGTAGCTTTTTGTAGTGCAAATATTTTAACTAAGAATTAGATTGTTAGCGAAGTAAAAGAAGGTGAGGGTATTTGCTTGTGATGCAATAAATACGTTCTGGTTCAAATGATGAAAGCACGGAAAAGTGTCTGAATCGAAACGTAATCAGTTAAAGATTATCCATAATAAATACAGAACCCTCATAGACCTGTGTGTTAATTTTTGTTATTGATGGAAATGTACCTACGAGTACATAAAAATATAAGTAATATTGTATATGGGAGCTACATCTGCCAACAAACTGCTTTACGGTTTGGCAGAAGTAACATTTTTTGTAATGCTTAGGTTACCACGAATAAACGCTTTTTCATTTTCATTTTTTTTTTCATCATAATGTATATCCTCTATTCAATGTATTCAATGGATCTAGCAATATTCCTAACAGGGGTCATTGTATTCAAAGTAGATTACTGTTATTTTTATATTTATGTTGACGAATAACATTACAAAAAAACGACGAGAATTTCCACCTAGCAACGAGTTTCAGAAGTGAAATTATAAGACTTCCTCCATGTTTTTGTGCTGAGGATAAATATTTATCTATTCAGCTAAGCGTGTATTTTCGCGATATCATGTTTTCTTACTTGTCGGGTTATTGTATATCCCCCACAATAGTGTGACTTCCACTGGAATATTCAAATATGTTAATACGCTTTCTTATTTAGTTGATACGAGTGCTGATATTCTTTGTGTGCCTGAGAGATGGTACAATAAAAGATAATATTTTTAGCGGAATAACTGTGGCAAAAACGCTGTGGAAATTCCGTGTCAGAACTCCTGCAAAAGCACAAAATTGTAATGTATGTTTGATTTTTCCAGCGAATTTTGCGTTTTAAATAAATGTAGTTATGATTTAAACTTGACAGCTTAATTAAATTAATAAGTTAAATCAAAACAGTGTCAACAAATTACAATTATGCCCATGGAGGTAGAACGTGGAAACAAAATAATTGCTTGATAAATTGTAGTAATAAAGCAATTTTCAACAATCTGCCATAATAGCAAATGTTAACTTTAATTGAATATTAATTGCTTGACATTACAGTTGACGAATAAACAAAAGAGGCATGATGTAAATATTTACAGGATAATATTATTAAACGAACACTAATTATTATGGTAAATTAAATATCAATGCCATATGTCATGAGCAGTTAAAAAAGATATATTAAAAGTGCTTATATTTTACAGAGCGTTCAAATTATGGCATTGTTTCAAAAGGCATGTAGGATATCAAGAACTGTCTCAAACGGTACTGCTTGGTGTTGCAGCATAGACATGGACAGCTGTTATTGAGCACATTACATATCCGTCACGCTGCCTGTGGCTAAAAATGCACCAGTGCTATCTTCAATTGCAGATATGTTGAACATAACATAAGATAACATCACGCCTATAATCCTTGAAGGGTTAGGGAAAGGTGTACCTTGTAGTAGAGCCACAATTCGCCGGTCATGTAATAGAGGGCGCGCCTATTACCATCAACCGGCCATAAATCCATACACCGTGGATGCTACTAATGGAAAAACCCAATAATACTTTGCCCGACTCGGGATTCGAACCCAGCAGCACAGCAGTCACCCTTACGACCACTAAACTACCGAGGCAGTTAACAGTATATTATTGTAAGGAAAGTAACTCTAGATTTGACCAGGATTCGTTTTTTACATTTTATCTTCCAAAACCTTACTATCACGATATATGCATGCACAACGACCCCATTATGAAAATACAAGGAAAAATATATAGTATTCAGGGGACAAGGGATAACAGCAGTCACCTAAAAAGCGATTTAATGCGACATCGGTACAGCGGAGGCACATTAAATGACCCCTGTAATACATCTTGAATATTCACGTGGGGCAGGAAGCAAAGGTCCCCACATATTAATATGGTCGACACCTGCGCCCCGAGTGTCTGCGGTCGCAATGAATGTGGTTACAAATATGATACCTTATACTGGGTGTTTGGGAGACGGACCGACACAGGTTTCTTAGGGATAGGGTAGGATATATCCTAATTTTTACCCATAAAACCTACGTCTGAGGTGTCACTGTTGCGCGAAATGTCGCCTCTCAAGTCTTTTTTATTGTTTCAGGCTGTCACAGAATGCAATAACTTTTGGTATTGTCTACAATGTACATTACTTCTAGAAAATGATGTATGTGCTTAATAAATCTTAAAAAAAAAACAGTTTTAATTAAAAAAAAAACAAACTTTCTGTGCTAGCATTGTCATTCATCCATCCAGTTCTTCTACTAAATATCCTGTACAGAGAATCAGACGTACGATATTTAAAACCAATGTGATAAGATACCTAATAATCTCTCCCGTAAAGCTGTTTTTGCAGTAATTAGGTCATAATATTGGTTTTTGTTATCTATACGATACCCACTCGATTGTTTTCGATTTCAATGTGTTGCTGTTTTATTGTTATTCTTTTGTTTTATCTTTTATTATTTTTCCGATTGTGGTTCATTAGAAATACGCTAAAATTTAAAAAGCACATGCTCAGTTGTGGCACTATATGTATAAGTGATTTAGTAACGAACGCAGTGTAAGTATTTGTGTATTTATGAGGTTTAGGCAGTGTTCGTCTCATAGGATGTTACTCATAGGAGATCGGCTTAGGTCATTCAACTTTTTCTACCTTTGGGTGCTTTAAACAATTTGTTCTCGTGCGCTTGTAGGAGCCGCAACGATGCAACTCGGTACTCCATTCGGCATTAAACCCAGAATGTTATTGCAGCAAGCGGTTTTAACCGGTACCAACCGGTATTACCGTCCGGGGGCACAGGCTTCACTGCATTTATGTATGCTTTTAAAATGGAGGATGGTTGTGCATATTTTTAGCCTTGCCTGGCTTTTTATAGCGAACTAAATAGCATTTTTTTTTGACGATATTAAGCATTTTATGCACTACACAATTATTTCAATACACCATGCAGATTTATTTTGTATTTTATACTATTACGTGGAACAAGGAAAGACCGAGGGACATAACATCTGCTTATTCTTTTCCCAATTACGTTAGCGTCAGCTACCAGTCTTAACAGATGTAGCTGAATAATAATTTACATGAAGCGACTGCCAATCTGACCTCCACAACACAGTTAATACTGGCTAATACGATACCCCTTGGTAAGACTAGTTGTCTGACTTTCAGGCTATTTGACTTTCTGTAACAACTTTCAAAGATCTGTAAATGACAGTCAGGGCCAACGGCGGCAGGAGGCACGTCGTGGGTTTGAACCCAGGCAGGCACATTACTTTGTGTACAAAAAACATCGTGACGAAACCAGCATGTCTTAGAACCAAAAATTTGAAGACATGTGGCATCTACCAAGCCGCACTGGGCCCGCGTGGTGGATTATAGACCATTCCCTCTCATAGAGAGGAGGCCTGTGTCCCAGCAGTGGGAGCATTATAGGCTGATTATGCTTATGCAATAAAAACCTAGTCTTCACATTAACATAAATATACTTGATCACAACTACAAGGAACAACAGCCAGTGCTAAGCCCTCACTGTAAGTACATCTATAAATAAGTATTAAAACGTCTGTTCTAATGCGCCGTGCACCACATAGGTTGGCTAAGCCTCATGTACTGGCGACTGGGAGTCATAGTTCACCTGCTCTCGACCTTAAGGCAGAAGCGTCTAAGTGCTCGCGAAATAAGGATTTTCGTAGGTTTTTTGCAATTTTGCAGATCGGTGTCAGGTTGTATTGATTGATTTGCAATAGTAAAAATAGAAATTACATAGTTATAATTAAAGTCTTTAATAAAACCGTCTCAAGTTTATATTACTTTATCAATTATTAAAATTAATTAAAATTATTCTTTTATCATGTTATTTTAAACATTTTAAAATTTTTCTAAAAATATAAATTAGAATTATTATAGTTGCAGCACCCGCAAATGCACATGCAGGAAAAGCTAAATAAAAACACCAAATATTTTGCAATACATAAACCTGATTCTTAAACTTACAAATTGTACGGTATTACGTATTTGTTACGGTTGCAAATCAATCACTCATCACCAAACAACCTGACAGTGATTTGCAAATAAAATTTTCGCTGCAGCGAATTTCTCGTGTCCAGGCTGTAACGCTTTCGCCTTAAGTGGACGTCACAGCCTCGGTTGGCCATACCCTTTGTCTGCTCCGAACTCTCGCCGAAGCGGTTTACTCAACTTAAGCTCTCAAGGCTTGCCCTCAGAAAACAATCTTGACCTAGGACTTTGTTAATGCTTATTGAGGTGAAGTTTGATGGCTTGTTGAGTTGTTACTTTTTGTTCGTGTTGCAGGTCAGTCTGGTTTCTTTAAATATTAATAACATGATATATTATTACGCCTATTATTCCCGAAAGGTAAGGCAGAGGTGTATCCTTAAAATACAACACATTTCGCCAGTTATGTTTAAGTCCCATGTAATAGGGAGCGAGCCAATTGCCATTAACCGGACACACATCCAGTTTCTGTAGCTGCTACTGAAAAATTCCTGAGGAAAAAACCCATTAGCACTTAGCCCGACATGGGATTCGTGAATCCAGAACCTTTTGGTCAGCACTTACGACCACTAGACCCACGAGCGTTGGTCGCCTTGGTTTTCGATGTCTTTGTGCGATCTCTGACTTTACTTTTTATCCAGGCCAAGTTCGTGAACTTGTAAATCCTTTACTGTATGATATCATACGAGTAAAGGTTTTGTCAAATAGACAAAACATACTTTCATACACTTCAATAGAGTATCAGTCAGTGTTCAGTGTCCGGTTTGTCCGAACCATTAATGGTAAATTGGGTGTTGATATGATTGAAATGTTGTCATTATCATTATGCAAATAATAATAGAGTTTCAATGCAATTTTTGAATAAACATAACACATTTTTAGTTCCAAATCTGCATAAGTAACGTATGTGCTGTAATACTTTACTAAAATAATTTTAAAAAGAAGCTGACTGGGCGACTAGACTCTCGAGTATTAACCTATATTTCAGGCTTATATTTCAGCAATAATAAGTTGAAATTTCTTAGAAATAGGATTAAAATATAATTCTTATTCTCCTTTATTCATAATTTCTCTGATTTTATATATTTTTTTAATATTTAAAAAAAAAACAAAAGTAAACAAAACATTAAAAAAAGAAAAAATGGCCCATCGGCATCAGGTTCAAGGTCCAGGCAGCCGGTGGTCAGGGCTCCAGGAAGAGGAACCGCCTCACTATGCGTGCTGTGTCCAGGAGTACTGCTTTCTGAATCAAGCCCTTGACCCAGCCGCGCATTGAGAGCCTCCTAAGGTGTTGGTCGAGGCTCTTTGCTATTAGCCCATTAACCGTAATGGCTATCGGTACAGTGATTGGAGAGTCCACGTCCCACATGTCGACAACCTCGTATGTATTCTTATTCTTATTCTTTAATGCACACAAAAACAAAAATATACATACAAATTGCAATTCCTAGTTTGTTAAATGAAAAACGAGAATTTAATACTGTAGCCAGGTACGGATCTGGCATAGTAAATTATCTGATTTATTTAATCACTCAAGCTTGATAGTCCCGGTTTTGCATTAAACGTTTGAAAAATTGGAGTAGTCCATAGTTAGATTTATTTGGAACTAGCTTTGCCCGCGGCTCCGCTCACGTGACCGCGTATTCTTTTGACGTTGTGAAAGTTTATGGTCGAAAGCAAAATATAGATGAACTCTGTCTTAGATCCCAACGGTTAATATCCTTAAAAAGAAAAAAAAAACTTTCGACTTTGAGAGCTCAATCAGCCGATAGAAAAAATGTGATGGACACAATTAATGAAAACAAAAGTGAGGACGTGCAAATAACAAGTTACTAAAAAACACTGTAAACGCTTGAGTTTAATTTATTTAGTACATAATTATACGCAAGCAAATAAAACAGTGCATGTTAGTCCTATAGTAAATAACCACAGTCATTTATTTGACAGTGCATGGAAACAACTTCGCGACCAGATTCGAACAGCATCCGTTACGGATTACCGCCACAATGTGCTATTACACAATAGCGCCCAGTCATGTAACATTAATTAGGGAACTCCACACTAATTATTTTGGAACATTCCAGACTGGTGCATATTTGGATATATGTTTGCTGTATAAATTATGCATGCACTTTAAAATGGTCATATTTATTTTAAGGTAGAATGCAAACTCGCAAGAGACGAAGAATTTAAATTTATTTTCAACTAGGCTTTGCCCGCGGTTTCGCTCGCATTAATTTAGAATTTGACAATCAATTCGTGTTGCACGCTGCTTATAATAATATAATTAAAAACGAAACACACGTGGCGCCATCTATTATCCTAAGAACGTTATTGTTGTTTTCCGGGGAACAGTACTTTTTTCGAGATGAAAGGTACTCTATGTCCGTTTCTGTACACCTAACAACGTATATGCAAATTTCAGGGTGATCGGTTCAGTAGTTTAGGATTGAAAAGGTAACAAACAAACAAACTTACTTTCGCATTTATAATATTAGTAAGGATTGGTAAGGATGTTATAAAGATGTTAAGTATTATTCAGTACTAACTGTGTTGTGGAGGTCAGATAGGCAGTCGCTCCATGTAAAATATTGGTATTCAGCTGAATCCAGTAAGACTGGAAGCCGACCCGAACATAAATGGGAAAAGGCTATTTGTACTGGGGCTTTGTGAAGAAGTATAGTTTGGATGTAGTGGGTAATCATAAGAACTACTGATCCGATTCCAAATTCTTTCAGGGAGCTACATTTACCCAACGTCTACAGGACGTAGACGTTGGGTAATTTCCGACCACAACTCGAGCGAAAGCTTGGTCATTTTTATCGTCGAGTCATGAACATGAGAGCATGAACAGTATTCAGATTTTAGCAGCTGTATGCACCTGCTCCAATATTAAACTAAAACTCAAAGCATTTATTTCAATTAAACCATCACAGGCACTTTTGAATGTCAAAAAAAACAAAAAAGCGAAGCTACAGTCACAGTCACAAGGCATAATAACTTGAGAAAGTACTGTAGTTGCACATTATCACAACCTTAAATATTAGGATAAGCCCTACTAACCATAATAGAAAGAAAATTATGATATCATGTCGTCTGCTGGCATTTATCAATCACCTTGGGAAACGAGGATGATGCTCAGCTGGATTGAAATGGGCCTTGCTAAAAATTAGCCGCATACATATATATACGCCTTTTTCCAATGGGGATAGGCAGAACCTATCGAATGGCACCTACTACAATGCTTACATAATCCATGCGCCTCGTCCACGTACATACACCTGGTCATACACGCATGCTGTTAGCGTGTACTACGTACCTTTACCGACCTTTCTGAAGAGCTGCATCTAGTCTAAAAACGATAGCTTAACGTATAAAATGGCTAGAAAATAAAAATAGGTAGGAATGGAGTGTCCACCCACTAAAGAAGTCGTCAACAGGTAAAGCATCTTATCAAAGTTTTGATTAGCTTGGTTTTAAGTAAAATTTGTATTCAAACTTTAGTCCTGCTTCATTGAGGTGTAAATTGAAGGCCAACTTCGGAACTAATTCAGTGCGGAAAAAGTTGCGGAATGTACGATCGAGTAGAGAGTATTGTGTATATTTATGTAGTACTTGCTCTCATTACATTAGGAGAGAAACACATGCATAATTATTGTGCGGGGTCTTGCATTTTATCTTGTTTTTTTTAGGTGTCTGTTTTGTTCAATTAAAACGGCCTTGAAGTCATATACATAAAGGGAAGACCCTTAACGAAGCCGAAAGGCAGTTGTTGTCCCCGTCATTGCGATCATTTTTTTGTTCTAGACCATATCTGGGAACCTTCTAGTTACGGAGATATCAAGGTCAAAGTTCTAACTATTTCACAAGTTTTTTTAAATACATTTTTAAAATGTAAGAACTTTACTTTAAACACCTCCACGACCTCCGTACTATTCAATCGTTACATTGAGTCCTACCGTAAAATGAGATTTCTCACCCCAAAAAAAAAGTCGTTTCCCAGCAATATGTTTTGTGTAGAGTTACTTAGTTTGATGTACATAATGCTTGTTTAACGGCTTCATGAAGGGTCCGTTTACAGCCTGTATATATCACAAGATGTTTTCAATTTGTTGGTTCTACGAACTGCCGGTGTAGCTCTTCCAAATTAGCTACAGTTAATTGAGACTTGTTTTTTTCTTTTAATTAACTTCCCAATTTTCAAACCAGTCTCCTAATCTCCGATCAATCTGCCGAGCACGAACACCGTCGACAGACTCAATTACTTCATTAAAGCACAGTTGTGTCGAGAGAATAAGGCGTCTAAAATCATTAATAATGTTACATTCATAGTCACTTCATTTTAATTCCAGTTCCCGAAAGCAGGCGAAGAAGCGTAATCACGAGGAATAAGCTGCGCGGCCGTGACTCAAATAACTGTAAGTTGGATTTGGTTAATTTTAAGCTAATTAAAGACACAATTATAATCAAATAATGATGTAGGTATTCTTGTGTTGAAAAAATGATTTCTTCTCTTGGTTTTTGTTATATGCAGGTACATTGTACATTGGTTTAGGCTAGGATACGAAACTTTTGGAAAAAAAATACTGTAATTTTAGTAACATTCTTAAAATGAATCATTTGGTAAGCGGTATCTGGCAATTACTCGTTAATTAGTCTTGTATAGACCGACCGCTTTAATGAGACCTCCGCCTTGCCCCATCAAAGGCACATTAAGCGTCCACAAAGTCCTAACAATATCCCACAGGTTATTTCCTTTAAAATAACCGTAATTCACGTAGGTATTACGATACTAATTGAACCAATACGTGATCAGCCGTGACCTTCAGAATATTCTATTTAAATTCATACTTCACGAGGACTCATTAAAGCGGTCGGTCTATACAAGACTTCGTTTATTTGTTAGTTTGTTTTAGCTTTACACAAAAAAAAACAATTTTGAAATATTCAACAAGTTTTCCACTCATAACAAAAAACTAACTTTTGTAACTTAACAGTCCTTTTAGTTTGCGCCCGGCAGTTGGGGGGGGGGGGTAAGCCTATTTCTTACTCTAATTTCATTCAAGTCTACGCCAGTATACACGACTACCTTGAAGCGGCACATTTTAACTTCTGCCTAAATAAATAAACGGGAGCGTCTACATACCAACTGCGTTCGGGAGTTACTTTCCAAACATGTAAACAAATACGTGTTTTTGGAAAATCGAGTTTAATACCCACGAACAAAGTTTAGTTTGCACTACAACTTAACACTTTTTTAATAGTGTAGTCATTCTGAAATGAACTTAATTTACATAACGTTAAAGTTAAAATTCGTCTAAGTGGAAATAACCACCAACTGCTAACAACGCTTTGAACAGACGTTGAGGAGTTAAATACTCTTCCATACTGAGGTGCGGCTGCGGGTAATGTATTTGCACTTTCGATCGCAATTTTGTGCTATTAAAATTATAGCGCGTTGTTTTAGTGCTTCAGCAATCAGAGGATGTGAGAGAATTTACTATTTCAGATAGTAATGATTAGTGGGCCGGTATTACGACTTGGTAGGGCGTAATCTAGCTAGGTCCAAAGAGGTGGCGCGCAGGCGTTTCTACGCGTCTTCATAGAGAAGGGTTTTAGTCGGTTAGAGTCCGACATAACCCTCCGCTCACCCCAGACGTAGGGTGACCATGAGGATTTTCCAACTTAAAAAAAAGGACGAAATCAAACTTATTTTTCCTTAAGATTTATTTACTTCTTCTTGTTTAACAAACCAAAAGATTTCCAGCATTCATTTCAATCTTACAATTAGCTGGTTTTCTGCACAAAAATATCTCCACAGCTATTTTAGTTTCAAACAGTATGTTTCACTTCTCTTAGAATTTTACTTAAAATACAAGCAACAGTAGCAGTTCTTTCGTTATGAACCATAAACAAAATAGAGATGAGCGAGTTTGAGATAGTTTCCAACGTTTTCAGAAACAGGGCTCCCAGTAGCGTTGTCAGTTCCTGCGAGCTCCTAGCTAACAAAGGCTGGCAGTACTGTATCAAAATATTTATTTTCGTACCAACTTGAATTTTCCGGGTGGCTGTGAAACCAGCCGACAGTTCAATTGTTATTTGTTTGTTTTGTGTTCTTTTATTAAGTACTTTTTATCTATACATCTATACAAATAAATAAAATTGAAGTGTCTGTTTGTTATATCAAAATATCAGCTTAACAATAACACATTTTTTTGTTATTAAATTTTTGTTTGTCTGTTAATTCCGGCTAATCTCCGAAACGGCTGGACCGATTTTGTCGAGACTTTTACTGGCAGATAGCTGATGTTATATGGTCTAACATAGACTATTTTTATTTTAAAATAAGAATTAGGTATCCGTGCAAAAAAATTAAAACCTTTGAAATTGGTATTTTGTATAATAATAAAAAATACCATTTTCACGCCAACGTCGTGGCCAACAGCTAGTAGGATAATAAAAATATGATTTAATTATCAGTTCAAATATAATTTTGATTGAATTTGTTTAACTTTAAAATCGGTCCGAAGTAACCGGTATAAAATAGTATATATGTCATGGACAAACCGAGTTACCTTTTATTATATTAGTACCTATGTATTGTAGTACAATCCAGCTTTTATTATTATGTCCGTGGACAGCGGGCTTATTGTGAATAATTCAGAGGTCTATAATTAGCCATTGTTTACTGCAAACATTACTTAGGTCCTGGCAGTCGATTTGTTAGGCTTGTGTCAACATTTGAGGAGCTTGCGGCTTGCTTTTAAGAGTTTCAGGCGCTCGGCTCTCGCTAACGTAAACCTTGTTTTTGAATGGAGCGACGTTTGTTATTTTGCTGAATTGAGTTCTGTACCGCAATGAGTTGATATCTACGGCGTTGCGTCGCTTCGTGAAGTGAAATTTATGTCTAATGAAAGCAGGAAGCTTAATAGAGTGTCTGTGTTTTCGCAGCTGTTTGGCTAAATTTTAATTTATTTAATTTGTTGAGCCGTTTGGGGTTGAAACATTAGGATCATGGGGTCCGAGTTCCAACTTAGTGTTTCGGGATATCGTCAAGTGGTTGGACAACTCTTCATGTGACCAGAGGGCTGGCCTTTTTTTGACCAAAGAGTCAGCATTGCCACCCAATGTGACAATGAGTCACTTCTCCTATTGACAACTATGTGGATGAATTTTGTGACGCCCTGTAATTCTTTCCCATTTTTATACCACTACATATTTTGTTATTATTTTAGATCTATTTGTAATTTGTAAAAAATATACACACTGAATTCAAATAAAGTTATCCTATTATAGTAAAGGAAATTTTGTTGATTAATCTTCAAAACAATCGACCAATGACCAATACCTTACAGATTGTAACAACTACATTATTAGAAGTTTTTAAACTATCATGGTCACTAATATTATCATTAACACTAGAAACAGGATATTTACCATGTTTACTGATTGTTTTATGTTCCCATTTGTCTGCTCATAAACACCCACCCGCAATAACTTCAGTTTATCCGTGATCATGGTGCTTACAACAGCGCCGAAATATCGGGAACTCAAAACAATCAGTAAACATGGTAAATATCCCGTTTCTAGTGTTAATGATAACTACATTATTTCAAGAAATAGGTAGCGAAACTGATCTCAATATACCTTATCAGCTCTATCGCGTATTGTCTCACTCCATTGGGGACTAATACATACCTTCATTTTATTGTGTAACTAGTTGTCGCCCGCGACTTTCGTCCGCGTGGAATTATCATGAAAATATTACTTCTCTAGTTAAAATCGAATTTTGTTAACAATTTCAAGGGTTTTATTTTTTACACAGAACCTTAATCCTTTTTCTAAAATAAAAGTAAGTTAATCCTTATACAATCTGCTATCTACCAGTCAAAGTCTCGTCAAAATCGGTTCAGCCATTTTGGGGTCTAGCCATAACGAACAGGCAGACAGACAACATTAAGTATAGTATCATAGGCATTCAGTAAAAAGCTGTTTTTTTTTAATTACAAACAGGCACTTCAATTTTATTTACTTGTACAGACATTGAATTCTCTGTTTCAAGGTAGGTAACAGAAACTGTGTTAACAATATAGGTGAATGTTATTATTTAAGTCAGGGATAGACGTTCAGCGTCTAAGCTTGCCCCGGTGCCGTCGAATAAACCCGCTAATCCGATATACCGAGACCTAAGTAAGTAAACGTGGATGGGCGACGTTAGAAGACGGGTACGGAGAAGGAAGAAGGGGACTTTATTACATTTTGAATTTTGTTCATTGTTAAATTTGTATTATTAATAATATTTACAAATTTATAAATTTGTTTAAAGGCTGTAGAAGAAATAAGGTTACAGTTAAAAAAAACATGATTTGTTTTTTTAAATACCTACTGAAAGTAGTTTAAGGGGCATTTTTTTTTTAAAGATGTAATAGTTTTATGATTATGTGATAAAACAATATCTAATATTAAACTTATACTGTCACTTACGGGATATCTTCCGTGATTGTTCATTATTTTGAGATCCCGATATTTCGACGCTGTTGCAAGCGCCATGATCGCGGGATGACTCAACGGAAGATATCCCGTAAGTGACAGTATAAGTTTAGTTGTAAACCGTGAAAGCTTAAAACAGTGTTTGAATATCTATTATTGTATGAGATTATATGTTTTGCTTAAAACGTGGGTATTTCAGGAAAAAAATTGCTTCGTTGTGAAAACCCACTTACGCTGCGCTGCGCTGATCCTGGATGTTAATCTATTGCATTATACTAGTAAGATGGTATTCAAAAAGGTAAAAAATAAAAAAACTTTATTATATAAACCATTATTTATTTATTAAATATAAAATTGCCATATCAGATTGGTAGGATCACATAAAATGTTGATTGACATCTACAAACAGTTCGATCGACGTATTTTACACATGAACCTCACAGTTTCAATGTTAAACTCTATATAATAGAATCAACACAAAATGGAAACATTTACAATTGCTATCGTTATAAAATGGCACTACTGAGTTTCTCTAAGCATACGGCACAAGAGGAATGCAAATAGTGATTTTTTACCCGACTACGGCGAAGCCAAAAGGAAGGGTTATGATTTTAGCAGTCTATGTTTGTATGTATGTTCGTTTGTATTTACGTATGTTCCTCCGTAGCGACTAAACTATTCATCCGATTTTGGTGAATAAGGTGTCAATCGATTCGTTATTATGAGCCGGGTAACATAGGCTACATTTCAACAATAGGAGGAGTCGATTTAATCTTGTAAACCTCAATTTTAATTAGAGCATGATTTTTCACAAATTCTTGTATTATTTTGATTCATGCAAAATTGAGATTCAATTCAACAAGGTCTATACAAAATAATCTACTGTAAGATTATTTTATCTTGGAAAACACTTTGCCACCTGCAAACCACGCCACACGGTAAACTCGAGGAGGTTCGCTACCCAAGTGTGACTGTGATTTATTGTACGACCATTTTGTACATATTTTATTTTACATTCCACGCGGGTAGCTTGTCAATGTTATAAAACGATCCACGTTTCTGCAAAGCAGAGTTATATTTTGTATACAAGTTTCGTTTTTTTTTACATTAAAACTCATATGTGGTCGTTGTCATCAGTATGTTTTACTGCAAGACCAACCTTGAAATCGTGCCAAAAAAAACATTGTCCTATACATTTGTGTTCACATAAATCGTCAAAATTTAGGAAACAGGTGATGTTCTTTCGTGATTCCAGAATTTGTGCCGAGAAAAAGTACAATGCAACCTCCTTAACGTTGCAAGTGTAATATTTCTGGAGTCCTCCCATGCCGTATGCACCTCAACTATATCATCACGGTCTATGCAATATTTACAATTTCACTAAATACCCTCACATAAATAAATTGACAACGAAAGCTCCTTATTCTATTTAAATATTTGTTTCTATACATACAAGTCTGGTTTATACACCTATCAGTATTTACATTCACACAACCGATTTTATTAAATCAAGTAGGAGTCTATAAGCCTTTAGTCGTCTTTTAATATTAATTTCTTCATATGACGAATGGAGCATAAAACAAAAAAATGTTTGATATATTATTATTTAATGTAGTCTAAAGCTGTGTCCCCACTTGAAACATATTCGCCAAGAAAAAATGTGAAATATGTCCACTCATTTAAATTGTCTTACGAGTTATAAATGATGAGATTATTTTTGATCTGGGACGTGTAGTTTTTGAGATATTAGCGAAAAACTCAAAAAGGGATTCAAGATTATCAATTAATTTTAGGACGTAACTGACAATTACTCCATTGTGTAATGCTTATTAATGTGTTTTATTTTATTTTATTTTATATGGTGATATGAGTGAGAGTTGAATCATTTTGGACATCTTATATGATTTTTAATCTTGTCTCGTGAATAGTCCGTTCAATTCAAACTGATTAGATCATTTTGGATTCTGGATAATCACATCAAGTTTAAATATCTAGGGGTTTCCTATGACGTTTTAAAGTAGGAGTAATACCAGGGTGTGAAGTGTGGGAAAGAGACAGAGCTATACAGGTCGTCTAGCGCCATCTCTTTCCCACACTGGAATTACTCCTGCTTTATGACGTCATGGCAGGCCACCTGGATCTTAGATACTTTGTAATGGTATGGTGAGTTGTTGGTGTGTTTGTTAAGTCGGGACGCAGCTTTACAACCATTATGAAAAACAAAACAATAAATACGGTTCTTGTATATTTTGGGACATAAACAAAACCACGGAACAGTAATTATCGAGCTGTTCCGCTACTTATTATAATTATGAGGAACCTTGAAATACAATTTAAAACGTCGTGCTTCGCACTTCCCAAGTTCCCGATTTTTGAGCAAATTAGTAACACAAAATGTAGGCCGTAATTCATTGAGAGCGCTACGTAGCTCAATTTATTATTCAATATAACAGCAATGTACAAGATATATCGGGCATTCCCCTTTGTAGGACACGTTAGCTAAATATATTTAAACTATAGAACTATTTACACGTGAAATATTGTCACGGCGCTTAACAAGATAATCAAATCAATTAGTTTGATTTTGGCAAAGTAACGTAAAATAATATAATTAGTAAAATTCACTAATAGTCTAAAATTAAACAAGCTTTTTCGTAAAAAAATCTACACATAAAGGCTATGATTACACTTACGTAAAAAATGCAATTCATGGGCGAAACGAAAGTTCCAAATTCAAATCCGTGAAGCACATTGTAGTCATCACTTTACACACAACTCTCGGGTCCCGGCAGGTTCTCTGCCAGCACGTGTTCCCTTCTCCGAACGTTGCCCTTCCCTTTGCTCCTATGCAGGGTGGAGGTCGCGAGGCTCCCTGAACTTAGGGTGGGCCCACTCAGAGTCTGGCTGCCAAAAGGGGAGCTCAAATTCCCGTTGGGGCACACAAAGTTAGGACTGCCCAACGTTGGGCTGTTCGTTACTACGTAGCTAGGCCTAAAGTTAGTTCCTATTACTGGCTGTAAGTTCTGGTTCAGAACGTCTTCTTGTCTACTGGGCACCAGGTCGCTGTTTGGAGTCAGCTGTTGGAAGAAAAGGGTGTTAAGAATCCTAAAACTTTAAGCCATGGAAATACACAGCGGGAAGCAAAATTCTGTACCACATAGGGATCAAAACTAGGTGGATGTATGAAGGTGGAAAAAAGATTAAAGGTGTCCAATTTCCTCTGTTGTTTTTTTATCACTCACCTGTTGTGGTCGCCCTGTAGAATCTAGCAGTGCTAAATCTTCTGCTGAGAAGACTGCACCAGCTTTACTCCAGTCTCCTGTAAAGAATTGATTTTATACAAATTGGCACAGATTCTGGTCTTAGATTTTTTTTTTAATGTCTACATCGGGTAGGGAACATCTTCACGCAAACAGCTTTCATGAATTTAGGACATAATTGGTGATGATTATAAAAAAACAGCTGTTCCATACGTTTTGACCGCCACGTCGAACACTTTATTTTATTTTATTTATCAGGGACATAAACAGTTACATGCTGCGGAAAATACAAAAAAATCTTGTAAGCTAAAGATCACAAACATGTAACCCACACCAATATCCACGTGTTAACAAAAGAATAACTGACTATAGTAGATTTTACAGAATACAGAGTGTTTTGTGACAGCTGTATTAGATGTATTACAAATTAATTAAATTAATCTATTCCGACTTTTGTAATTTTTTTTTATATCCGACGAATCATTCTCTACCTTGGAGGTTTCTAGAAACGAGTCTAACCATTTGCGTAACGATGTCGGGATAACACCGTGTATATGTCAAACTTACCTCTCACTTCTTTTATACTAGGCCATTCATCAGTTTCATCTATTATAGGCGCAGATGGTTGATTATCCGAATCTGGAAAATTTTCATTCATTAATTTCTGTACTGTTTAATGTCAGATAGAATAGTTATCGATCTGAATTTCACTGGGTCTCAAGGGAGTTCAAAATGATATATTTGGGGCATTCATTGTACCTATTGGATTGTGTCATGTTGAGCTTTGAAATTGGTCCATGATGTGGAATGTCGATGGCGATTTCGTTTTAGACTGCGATTGTTGAAAATGATTGTTAAGGAAGAAAATTAAAATAATAAAAGAACAATAAAATTTAAATTATAAGGAGTACAGCTGTTTAGGTATATTAAAGCAAGCTCATCAAATGTTTCAGATCAAGTGAAAATAAGGCTAAGGCATCTGAAACAACTAAGATTTCAAATGTCTTTTTTCCCAAAAAATAAAATGCATTGAAGAAGAAATTACCTGGTGCATTAAGAATATCAGGCTGTGGATCTGGAGTCTTCAAATCCGGCGATGGTTTGATAGTGTACGCTACAACGTATCGTCTACCTCCGTCGCTAAGCTCTAACATATCCCCTGGAGGATGCTTGTGAGGAGGGCTCGCTCGACGTCTGCGGGCACACAGGGCTGCTAGCGCGACACCGCCGGCTGCTAACGTTGTGCCTAAGGCAGCTGCGACTGCAACGCCTAAGCTGATTCCAGCCATGCCGCCTTTGCCATCTGTTTGATCACAATATTTATAGTTAAGTAACAAAGTATAGTTTTTTAGGATCACAGCCTTTGTTTGTTAACAATCGTGCCCGTTATAACTATAACTAGGTCATAACTAAATGAAAGCCTAAGTATTGTTCCTGTTGGAATTTCCTAGAAAATAAGAATGATTTTTTTTATTAACTCAAACAGCGCGCTTTCTGACGATGAAGTTAGGTTTTTATGTTAATCGTAGCTTAGAACGTGTATTTTATTTAATATTTATGCATTCCTGCATTATTATCACTTATTTTGGCATTTCAAAATCATTTATTTATTTATGTACACACAAAATACTTAACAGGACATTACATTAAGATAGAAGATCATCTTAATCTTACAAAAAAAATTCGGCCATAATATCTTATTCCGTACTTAATCCACAAGAAGCAGAATAATTCAAAGTATTCCGAAGCAAATAAATTCAGCAAATAAAGCTCTCAAATCATATTTGTTTAATAATGAGATCAATCAAAACGGACGTCAATTTGAATGAAATGGAAAAATTGTTGAGAGCAAAAGTCAATAATCCTGACCCCTGGGAGGCTGTGTTAGCGGAAACAGTGTATAAATAGACTCACGACAAAACTCATAGAATTCAATGGCCTCAATTTCAATGTTTTTTTAAGGCCTGTACCCGAAAAGAGAAGCTCACTCAGAACACCCTTTTTATATTCGTAATAGATGATTATTTGAATGGGATGAATGTACGGACCTGATTTTGACCACATTTCTTTGTTCATTTCTGAGTAATGAAATTGAAGTAGATTAAATAATGGATATAAAAACAATCTCAACGGAAGCGGATGGCACTTGTTCTCTCCATCATTGCGATGTTTTTTTTTGTTCTAGACCATACCTGAGAACCTTATAGTGACGGAGATATTGAAGGTCAAAGTTTCAACTTTTTCACAAGTATTTTAAATACAAATTTTTAATGTTATAACTTTACGTGAAATACCTGTACTATTCAATACACCATCAGCATAATGTTTTGAGCGCGTTACGTTGAATTCTACCGAAAAACTTAATTTTTCACCTTAAAAAAGAAAGTCGTTTCCCAGCAATAATTTTTGCGTAGTTACTTAGTTTGATGTAAAGAATACTTGGTTGACGGCTTTGTGAAGGGTCCGTTTACACCTTGTATACTTTTTACACTGTGCGTTACCAAAACTCATGAAATATCAGCTTAATATTTTAAGGAGTATTTCGATACTTCAAAGGTACCTAATAAATAAAGCAACGTTAGGCCTTGAACAACTGTTACTTTAAACCAAATCAAAATACTCCGTGTTATTTGTAAGGAGTATTGTTACCTACCTACCTATTAATATTGAATTAATTATAGAGTAAAGTAGGTACCAACAGTTTTACTTACTTACCTACTTACTTCTAGCTTTTGCTTTTGTAAGATTGGATCTCTGTAATTTCATGATTTCAGTTGTTATAAAGATGTTTATCAAACACTAAACTTAATTATAAGAACCTGTTGCGTAATTCCCGAAATTAATTTGAATGGGTGCCCAACCAAAATCGTTTCTGTGTGTATTCATACAATTTGATGTTGGAGAAACATTTGTTTAAAAGCGGACAATTTCAATTTGAATCATGAATGATAAAATTTTCCCGAAAACTTTTCAATTAAACGTTAAACGCGGTTTAATAAATTGTACGTAAAACTGTAAGACCCCGGTTTGGGGTTTCCGTATCATTGAACACGAACAAACGGAGTACGAATACGCCAATAATGTTATTTTACTGCCAGGCTTAACAATTGGATAATGTAATCCGTCTCTCGATACAACGAACAATATTTTTGATGTCTGTCGGCAATTAATAATTTTATAGTTTTTTTTTTTAACATATTTCAAAGAATTCTGAATTTTCAGTGCAACTGTGATCAGAAAAAAATGTCATAACAAATAGCTGTAGTGTGTGTGTGTGTTTGTTGTGAATTTGCCTTTATATATAAATACCATACTTAGCGCATTATTACCTAAGTAGTTTAAATAGAAATAATTATGAGCTAACATTAAAAAAACTGAATCGTTGATCTAGTGATCGCAAGCGCGCTGCTGAACATCAGGTCCTGAGTTCGGTTCCCAGGTCGGGTAAAGTGTTATTGGGTTTTTCCATCGGGAATTTCTCAGTAGCACCCACGGAGTCTGGATTTGTGCCTGGTTGATAACAAATGACAATAGGCTCGCCCCCTATTACATCGGACTTAAAAATAACTGGCGAAATGTGGATCCTACTATTAGGCACACCTTTGCCTAACCCTTCTGGGATTACAGGCGTGATGAGATGTTAAAAAACAGAACGCAGGTTGTGTTCTGTTTTTTAAAATAATATAATATGGTACGATCCTTACATACTCCTACTTTATCATCTGACTGGCCTTTTCCCAACTATGTTAGGGTCGGCTTAATCTAACCGGATGCAGCTGAATACCAGTATTTTAAATACCAACCCAGTTAGTACTGGGTAATACGATACCCCTTGGTAGGACTGGATCAGACTTTGGTTTTGGGCTACTGACTACCTGTAACGTCTGTCAAAGATCTTCAAATGACAGCCTAGACCAACGGTTTAACGTGCTTTCCGAAGCACGGAGGAAACTCGGTATGTAATGGGTGGTTACCCATCCACAGACCAACCACGGTAAGCACTGCTTAACCTAAACATCGGCCCGAGCGGCTGTTGCTATGTACACCCCCCATTACCCACTTAATGCCAGTTAAGTTTAAGTACCAACATAGACAAACATACTAAAAATAGTTTGCCCGACTTAATCTAAAAATCGATTCGATCGATTCGTTATTATTTAGTAACTCCTACTTCACCCATCCAAATATTTTTGATTCAAAAAAGAAGGTCTTTATAGTTCAGTCGTCTGTAACCCAGCTCTTGTTATATCTCAAACCCCTTGAACACCAACTACCAGTTCCGCACGAGAGCTTCAAAATAATTCAAGGTTAAGTTTACCGCACACAAGAGGGTGCGGATTTTTCCTCACTCCAACAGGAAAACATGTTCAAAATTACGTTATACTACGAATACATAAGTACGCACTAAAAGATAACATAACACATCGTTACGTAGAAGGACTGTTTCTTCTTTTTGTGTTCTATCACATAATATACCACTTTAGTTGTCTGTACTTAATACAAAATGCGTGAACTAAAAATATCTGAGAGCCTAGTGCGAGTTTTACTAGTGACCAAACATAATCGATCGCTTTACAGTAAAACTTCAATTTATTATATTATATAAAATACTTTGTTTTTTTTTTTAGAAACTTTGCCCCACACTAGGAATTTTTCCTGTGTGGTGGGTGCGTTTACAAACATTTAAACTCACATACACAAACAGCCAGACCCGGAACAACTATCTGTAGGCCATACAAATTTGTTCCGTGCGGGAATCGAACCCGAGACACGAAGCGCAGCAGCTAATCGCTGGGCCACTGCGCCAACCGTGCCGTCGTGAAGTGTGTAACTGAAGTTTATGTGATCGAATAGGTTTAAAAACTAGCAGTAGCATCTCAGTTCCTTAACAGCCAAGTAAACTGATCCTTCAACTTGTTGCAACAAAATATTGAAAGGATTTCTGAGCACTTGATCAAGTAGATCCTGGAAACATTTATAATCAGACTTAAAATAGACTTGCTTGAGGATTGGAGGATTTGAAATTGAAAATGTTTCTATATTTTCAAAATCCTGGAATTCATATTTATAGTTCTAGCCCTAATGTTTATGTTTATCATTTCAGCCGAAAGACGTCCACTGCTGGACATAGGCCTCCCCCAAGAAGGGGGGGTTTTGCCATAATCGCCACGCTTGGCAGGCGGGTTGGCGATCGCAGTATGGTGTTATAAAACACAGAGAACGCTGCTGCCCATTCTCTGGTGTGGTGGTAATGTTTATGTTTATAAAAGGGTTTATTTGTTTAGTTGGTGAAACTTCACTATTCTATAAATCCCTAGATATCAGTAGCGAAGGGTCAATTTTTGTAAAAAGTAAGCCAGAGTAGATATCTTCAAAGTGGTTCTATTATTTGTCTATAAAATGCTGAGTGTGCCAGTTTTCAAAAGGAAGCCGGTTGGAATCGAGTTGTATGGAACCTTCGCCACTGCTAGATATGGCAACTTTTGCATCAGTGTTAAGTTTGATAACAATGCTGAAAAAAATATTTTCCAAGTTCTGTTCTGTTCGATTGCCACTAATTTGGACATTTACCCGAATTAATGTAACACTTTATACTAGATGGTTACGTTACCTGTTCTCCGGGCTGCGTCATTGAAGGCAATATTCTCCAGCAGGGTTTTCTCTGACTCCCCCTTCAGGTTCCTCGCGTAGATGAGCAGGTTGAAGGTGGCTCCCGCGGCTTCACCGGACGATGTCAGCTGGGATAAGTCCAGTTTGAAGACAGCTAGGCCATCTGTGAGGTGTAATATGGTTTTTATTGAAATTCTGTTTGTCTGTCAGTTTTCTCGAAATATCTTCGTTTTTGTAAGTGACTTGACATTAAACTTAGGCCTGCTTTCACCAAAAATAACTGAATTTAAACTTCGTTTTGTTTCTGTCTATTGTTTCAAGTTTTCGGAAACAGAATTATCTAGTAAATGTGTTCAGCGTTGAATGTATTTTGTGTTTTTTTTTGCAAACAGGCATTAACCATAAACTATGAAATAGTTTGTGGTTAAGGCCTCCTCCAGCAGTTTTATGAAAACTTCACTCTCTTACCTCTTGATATGAAATGGTGAGAAATGATGGAACGGCAAATAAAGATAAATTCTATAAAAGTTCCACAAACCAGTCTCATTCACGCTGCCATTGAACCTCGTCCTGCCAGTGACGGGGTCCAAAGCTTCCAACATGAAGTACTGCGGCAGTCCTCCATCGTAGCCCGCCACGCAGCGCACGCGCAGCCAGGAACTGCCCTCTGCGCTAGTGTTGCCCGCTTGGAGGGAGCAGTTGCGAGGGGCCGTGGGACGAGCTGGACGGAAAACATACTTATTATGATACAGGTAAGTTTTAAAGTAAATGGGTTTTCAGATGGCACCTGATTTTTTAGACAAACTTATACACATTACACAATTGAGCAATGTGTATTAGTTTGGGTGGAAATGCAATTGGAAACGAGGGATTAAGTAAGAGAAGTATTGGAAATAATGAAATAGACGTATGTAAACAAACACTGTTTTAAGCTTTCACGGTTTAAAACTAAACTTATACTAACAAAAAACAAATTTCAATCGAGAGGAGGGTTTCAAACGTGGAATCCAGTTTTAAGCACGCTCAAAAGTAACAGCTGGCATCGTAGTAAGGACTCCACAAAACCTAGTGATACGTGAGTGTGTTTTGCCGTGACTTAGTGTCGAGTTCCAGTAGAGCGCGTAGCAAAATACTAAGAAAGAGGGTAGACAGATTTGTCTGCACCTAAGAATTTATTTACCAACCACCCGCATTCTCCCGTCATCCCGCGATCATGGCGCTTGCAACAGCGTCGAAATATCGGGAGCTCAAATTATTCTATTCAGTTAATTTTTATTTCAGATAAATTACATTATAATCAGAGGTCAGAATTAGGTAGAGTTATTTATGTACTTACACTGATTTCATACAGCTAAAGAATAAAGTGGATATGCCTCAAATCCCGAGATTAATTTTAAAGAGCAGAAAAATCCCGTGATTTATTAAATAAAAAAGTTATTTACTTTTACACAATTTAAACCATCCGACGGACGGATCAATGTGGCGACACTTGGGAGAGGCCTATGTCCAGCAGTGGACGTCTTTCGGCTGAAATGATGATGAAGATGATGATGAAACGATCCGACATCGGATGTCCGAAGTTGCAAAATTCCAATGCGCACACGCACCATGTTGCCACATTTGTAGTTCGCACAATTATCTTTGTTTTATTTGTCTTACCTATCTCTGATGTTTTTATTATTATTTATGTGTAATATTGTTGGCCACACGGGATTGTATTATAAATCCCGGGATATCCCGGGAAGATCTATATTAATATCAAGATTTCGATGCAAGTACATAAATAACTCTACCTAATTCCGATCTCTGATTAAAATCATCCATACAAGTTTTTTTAAATAATATAATACACATACAAACAACACAACAATGACAACAAATAGATACAAACAATGGAAACTTTGGATTAGGACCGCACTACTCGTGCGTGGAGTTTTGTCCAATGCACCATGATGGAGCAATCCATGTCCATTCTCCCATCAATGAGCTGCAGGAAGCTGTTGAACAATCACGGAAGATATCCCGTAAGGATATAGGTACTGTTTACTTACGAAGCTTATACTGTAGCTTCGTAAGTACCTATATCCTTTAGGTTCCTCATTAAAGAAAACTATAGAGGCACCACTATTATTTCGGTTGTAAACCTTTTAACATAATAGCCTCGAATGTAGACCGGCGAAAACGTCATGAATCTAGGTTAGTACAGCCACGGTTTCAAGTATTTCAACAATTTAAGTTTCTCATCGAATTTCGTAACTAGACATTAACTGTATTCAAAATAGTTATCTTCCTGCGGGCATTGTAATGATCATTGTAGTAATATCTTTATGCTAACTTAGCCTGACTGCTAATGGCACTTGAGTTAACAATCTTAGAACAGAAATTAGAAGTAGGTAGGTACGTAGACTATCTGGCTTCTTGATGAAAAGGCCTTCGCCTGCCCTTTCACCCTTTGTGTAATACGAACCACAAACTTTTAATTTAGTTTGAATGCTGGTAAAAGATAATGATCGCTGTTAATTTTGAAATGTAGAACCTAAGCGGTCAGTATTTAAATATGACCTATAAAATGATTTTAATGAGTTGTTCTCGACCTTTCGTTCCAGCTAGACTGAATTAGTTTAATGAGGTTTCGTTTTTGTGGATATAATCATGTCTTTTTTCTCAATCAACGAACTGAAATCAAATAACAAAAACATTCCAGAATCGGAATTTTTTGAGACACCGTACACATATTTTAAGAATGTGGCTGAAAATGCTAGACATGAGCGAACTTAAACAATTTTCAAAGCCATTTTAACTTTTTTCTTTGAGATTATTTTCTTCGAAGCCAACTTGTAATAGAAATCAAAGTTTACGGCCCTTACTCGACATTATTATTGTATGTCAAGTGAGCGAGCGGGGGACTTGCAAGGAATGTTCGTTGTTCATATAACTGGCGCGGTGCGTGCGTGGAAATGAAAATTAAGTGCAGAGAGCGCTAAACTCACTAATTTCGCCTTGACTTATGGCAGGCGGGTGACAATTTAACGCGTGTATGTTATAACAAACTGCGGGGGATATTAAACTGTGCGGGTTTCGGGTTATTTCGCTGCATCCCGCAACAGCTAAGTCATATTTCCTATTGCAGTCGTGCGCATCAGAATTATATGAGCACGTTGCAACCGTTCTAAGAAAAAACGAGATTTGAGAATAAAAAGATAATGCACGACGTGCTACGTTCCGTGTAGCGTGCAGTTTCATATATTTTAACAAAGTTTCAATTTAGCCGTTGGTATTTTTCTTCTCTAATTGAAACGTGCTGTTAGATTAATTTTGTTGCGCGTTGTGTAATGTACTCGGGCGGTTGAGAACAGAGCTTGGTTTTAACTCTTCTTCACAAAAAAAGTACACTGATTCAGTTAGCTTCTGTCGATTTTAACATTTAATTTTTAAATTAATAAGTTAATTGTGTACATAAATCGTATTTCTCATTTCAGTGCCAATGGTAGTTTCAGGGAAATTGTACGTCATCAGAGAGGAGTTATGAGATTTGGCACACGGGCATGAAAAGCCGAAAGCCGAAAGCTGGAATTATAAAACGTAGAGCAAGTTCGGCCTCGTTGTTGGTTCAAATTGTGTGCACGCGGTTTTATTAATGCTTTTATTGAAGTGTACATTTCGGTGCCGACATTTTGGGCTTTTGTATACTCGAGTTATTGCATTGTATTTCCAATATATAAATGCACGTGAAGATATTGCGTCGAGTTTAAACTCGAATTGTTGTATTGAAGCTGATCGTGCGTTATCTACGAATTCACGATTCAATTTAAGCTGTTCAAGGTTGATTAAAAGCATTATTATTTTTCTCCAGCAGTCGTTCCATAGTCCCACTTGCTCTGCAACACGCATGGGTTCATCTGTCTGCCAGTGTTCATGCTGCGTCAGCTCAACGCGCCGTAGTCGCACTCGTTATGAGGCTTGTAGCGCAACTCACTAGTCCAGCTGTTTGCTTTACTTTTAGGAACATGATACTCTGACGTCACTCACCAGCTGGCACGATCTGGAACACACATGGGTCCAGCTGTCTGCCCACAGTGTTGCTGCCGCGACAGCTCAACGTCCCGTAGTCGCGCTCGCTCTGTGGCTTGTAGCTCAACTCGCTGGTGCTGCCATTCGCTGTACCTAAAGAACATGAGCATAAGAGATTAGCATAATCAGCCTATACCGCTTCCACTGCTGGTTCCCAGGCCTCCTCACCAAGAAAGGGAGTGGTGTAATCCACCACGAGGGCCCCGTGTGGGTTGGTGGATAGGGACATTAGGGATTATTATACCAGAAATCTTTGCAGCTGTTGAAGTGTAAAGTCGGTTTTGACATTGTCATTTAAGCTACATTAAAAAATGCTAAGAGATAATAAAATAACGATTAAGAGAAGCTGTTAAATTGATGCCCGATTGATTGAGAATATTAGTTATCAATAGATTGCTATTTGTCAGTAAAATGATTACTAGAATTACCTGAGATATATAATTTATTTAAAACAAAATTTACACTTGGAAATTTAACTTCCTTAAAAGTTTAGTTTTAGAGCCATGTTGAGATTAGTTCAGTAATACGGGCTTAAAACAATGAGTCTTGTTTCAACTGCTAATTAAGTTTTGTGTTAATTTGTTCCGAGCTGAAGGTAAAGTTATGTTCCGAGATAGATCATTATTTTACTTACTAACTGTTCCGGCGGCCCACGTGATGAAGTTTTCAGGACGAAAAGTAGGACCAGCCGCCGTAGCATGACCGTAGTAGACAAGGATTTCTTTGACGGAAGAATCGACAAAATGACAGATTGTGTCGGCACAATGACAGATTTCTTTGAACTATCTGTCTTTTTGTCGATTCTTCCGTCAAAGAAATCCTTGTCTACGGTGGTCATGCTACGGGGGCTGCACGCGAAGCATGACCACCGTAGAAACGGTTTTGTCGACGGAAGAAACGACAAAATGCCTGATCAACAAAAGAAATCTGTCGTTTTGTCGATTCTTCCGACGACAAAACCCGTTACAACGGTGGTCATGCTACGCGTGCAGGAGTTAGTCTAGATCTCCAGAATATTGAATTATTAAATCTTCTAACCGAATTGTATACCATGTACCGAAATTAACCAAAATTTGCGTTGATGTGCCATACCAGACTGTACGGTATTTAAACCATTTTGTTTCATTTAAATTCGTCATTTAAGCTACAGTAGTTTTGATGAAGGGAATAATATCAAGAAAAAGAACATTACCTACTGTAAAATTGTAGTGTAATATGCACACGAACATACCATGGATAGTATTTAATAGGACAGGCTTTACCCGTAAAGTACGAATAGTCTGAAAGGCGACAAACGAAAAGACCATATAAAAAAGTAGACAACCCTACAAAGAATAACATGTATTCTGATCAATGTTTTTTTTAAGCCTCCAATTTTAGTTGAACTACCAATCAATTTACATAGTTGTTAGAGCTGCCGAAACACGGTTCAATATAGATTTTTGTATGGCTATAGCAAGCTTTTTTTTTTTTTTTTAGGATGGGAAATCATCAAATGACCCCCCCCCCGCTCTGGGCGGAGCGGAAGGGAGTGTCAGACTTGTGACTAAAACCCATCCATGTTCCTTCTTTGCCCTTTGTGTTCCAGGGCCGCGGTATCTCTTTCGAACAGTCCCGCAGCCCTGGCAGGCATCGGCCCGTGCGGACCCCTACGTGGTTGCTGACATCTCTTTGAGGCGCGCGTGGAACACGAACGCGCCCTCGACACGGCCTGTCGTCATAAGACGGCCGGACGGCGAGCTAGCTCAAAACTCGCCGTCCACAGGCCCGCGCCTACGGTGGCCGGGGGCCACCACGTGACCCCCGACGCCCAGGGCGTCTCCCGCGGCGGCTGGGACGTGAGGCTCTTTCCCTCTCACGTTCCGCCACCTCCTTCACTAGCATGACTGCTTCGCAGAAGGAGGTGACGGCTTCCCATTCCCTCTCGCTCCGGACCATGGCTTGCACCAGGATGGCTATAGCAAGCTGTGACGTTACTAATTTACCAAGTCAATGACTTGACTATTTATTGATTTCAAAGCAAATAAAAATTTAATTTTACAGTAAATTGATTATTGATCGGGTCTTCAGGGGGGTTTACTATGACGTCTTAAAGCAGGAGTAATTCCAATGTGGGAAAGAGACAGAGCTATACAGGTCGTCTAGCGCCATCTCTTTCCCACCCTGGAATTACTCCTGCTTTAAGACGTTATGGTAACCCCCCAGGTCTAAAATTAAAGTCTTAAGGCTAAGCTGCACCTACCCAATTATGGCAGGCCCATGATTCACAGTATAAACTCACATTTCCTAACCCATTTTTAGAGCATATTTACCAAATTTCAGCGGAGACACGTCGAGACTCTCGCCACTGTTGTTGAACTGCCAGAAGAACGTGACATCAGGCGGGTTCGCAGTCACCGAGCAGCGCACGCGCAGCGACTCGTCGAGTTGTGCGCCCAGCACTTGAGGTGATGGGTGGGCACATACTGGCGCATCTGTGTAGGATAGGATTACCTATTAGGATAAGGCGTTATGGCTGACTGTGTTGGAGGTGCTATTCCTATGATAACATTAGAATGTATTTTTTCAATATTTTTTTTACTGTTTTTAATTTTTTTTTTTTAATTCAATTTACCCTGAAATAAAACACAATTTATTATTAATAACAACAATCATTTTATTTCGGACATTTTACATCCACATATTGTTAGGAAACATGAACCTTAAAAACTATGTAAGTAAAACTTGTAGGTTCGATAGGTGAAACATGAACGGGCAATCAAATTTCCCCGCAATTCAGGAGACTGTTCGAACTGCCCCGGACCCTCTCAGCAGCGACGCAGCAAGCTTACGTCTGATCGCTGGGAAGCTATCAGTGTGCGAATCAGCAAACATTCCCGACCCACAGCAGAAGCGTGGCAGCCCTAACAGCATCCTGAACGCATTGTTATATTGAATTCGAAGAGCATTGATGGCTTTCTGCGTATTAATATTTAACTTTTATTTTGAGCATTTTGCGTTGTTGATAATATAATTTTGTGATATTTTTTTAAATAAAGTATCGAGAAATGATCATAGACTTGTTTATTATCTATTGTATATATTTTTTTAAAAGACTTTTATTTATACATAGTATTCCTCTGAAAAGCACAATTAATGCCGCAATATACTCAATTATCAAAATATCTTTATTATTATTATATTTTAAACGCAACCCGTACATATGCTTTTGCGTATTAACTTATATTAGCAATTAGTGAACTTCTAATGAACATTACATACAGTAGCCAAGTACTAAGTTGGTGAAGATTAATTGAATCCGTCGCGGAAGCAGCAACCACTTAACCTATTAATTAATACGTAACCAATCAACACCAGCATTGCTAACATTACTTACATGTTCGTACCAAACGACTTTGCAATGCAGTATTTCCCTAAGAATTTTCACATTAGTAAAACAGAAACGTTTCACGCGAAAGATATTTTGAATTCTTTCAAAATGTTGTTCAGTACTAAAAGAATAAAGGAGCGTTACATTCAACAAAGATTCCGTCTCTAAGCAAGAATGCCATAATTAACAAAGAGCTAAAAGAGACCCGAATACAGTTCGTTAAATCATAACAGAAGTTAGACGATATATAAATTTTATCGCCCAACTGTTCCCCTCCGGAGCAGGCGCAGTCAGCGACTGTGATTCATTTAGATATCTACTTGCAAAACTGCGCTCCCGAGCTGCCTTAGATTTTCATTAAACTCTCAAATATTTGCTCGCGTTAAGCAGCCCTACCTCGGTAGGATTACTGTAGCGGGAATATGAAAATATGTATGTGGATTAATGTAACACCGGCGCCAGCGATCGTGTACCGCGTGTGAATAACAACGTACATTTTCTTCGCCTTAGATTTGTGACGGTAAGGATCAATAAAATGGAAACAAACTGTCGGCAGCGAGCGGTGCAAAAGTAAAACAGCGGTGCGGTAACAAATATCGGGGGCTGGTGTACGTTTGTCGCAGATCGGCCGGTCGTCGCGTGCCGCCCGCGGTGACGGAGACGACGTAAATCTTCGCGAGGCAGCTTCCGAGATGATTGATGGTCGCGCGGTGACTCTGAGGCCTGCTCGTCGAAATACACCCTCACTACTGTTCACTAATACCACTTAGGTTGTTTGTAGACGCATTGATCAGAGTTGCGGGCAAATTAATCCCTCCGGATAATAGTTAGCACTTGATTATTGATCGATGGTGCTCATAGTTTTAGAAAGTACACTAGACTTTTTCATTTAGGGCATGGTTGGCGATAGTTGGAGTAATAGTCGGAATATTGGCCTCTTTCAGTATCCTCGTGTGTTCTGGCCTATTGCCAAAATGTTTTGGTGAAGCAGCTGATTGCACGCTCATTAGCAAGCGCTCAAACGATTCTTTCATCCATAAAATGGTGTGTTTCTGGTTTTATGTGGAGATAGAATTTCCCAACGCCGATGTACGTGTATAAATACCTAAATGAATAAAAATAACACCTCGCTTGAATGCTGGTAATTTGCAATCGTGCGCGTCTGTGAATATAACACGTATGTTGGTACGGTTTGTACGGTTTCATAATGTAATTAGCGCCTATTCATGAATATTACACAATTTTATTTTGCTTGATACAGCTCGTGTTCGCACTAAAATTACCCATATTGTGTGAATATAAGGAGAACTCATTATCCTGGCATTATTCCGGCTCGCGAGTACATTACATACATCACAGCGGGCAAGAAGACAGATGTAGCGTTCCTAAGCTCCTTTATTGTAATTTATTGCTCGTGTTTATCAGTAAATGGAATTATTCTATATTCAATACATTCTAGCGTGCCACTCCGTTGACTGTAACAAATCTTTGTTAAGATCTTTCTGAGAATGATTGATACAGCAGTGAGCAGACGACGAAAAGCCTCTGGCGAAATGAAACGTAATTTATTAGCACTTTGTTTATAATAGGACAAAGGACTCGTCGATTCCAGCCGGAAGTTATCTACGTAACAATTTACTTATTGGTGTGCTAAACTTTTAAGGACAGTCTATTTTTTCGCCGTTTGTTGACCTTATTTCGGAAAGATATTTATGGACGGTGATTTACTTTGGGATGGTCGATATGTAAGTTAGTTGGGAAGAAGTTGGGAGTTTATTTTCAACATTTTATTTTTAGGGCTTTGACATCTACGTCAATGATATTTATAAATATTTACAGTTAATCTATTAGCCGCGAATATTTATTTTCATTCCTTACTCCAACTTTATATATGATAGACCACTGTATAGTAATTAGGTAATGTCCTAATTACTAGTTTATTTACTATAGGTTATTAGTAGAATTATTTCTTCTGTATCGTGTGGTTAGTGCCTACCAGCATGCCTAGCATGACCACCCTAGAAACGGGTTTTGTCGACGGAAGAATCGACAAAACCCTTTTCTTCGGTGACCATGTTACGCGTGCTGGTGTTAGACTTTTAATAACGCCCATGGGCCTCTGACTTGGCTTTCCATGCCGTCGGGAAATATACTAAGTAGAATGGAAAGGCAATTGTTTTCTTTATGCTCCAGTTTGCTTTATTTTTTTCTACGTACATTTGCTAATGCTTTGTCGTGTCGCGACATCTTTTACCCGACTGCATGGAAGCCGAAAATGAGAGTTATGTTTTACTATAGTATATATTCACTGGGCTCACTAGTACCCTTATAGAACAAGAAACTTTAACTTGCTACTAGTGCGAACCTCATACAAGTCGGCGAAGTTACTAATTGCGACCGTACCGTCGGCGTCGTGTACACTAATATGCTACGTTTGTGTAGGTATATGTGGCAAGTTGATTGGCTAGTGGACCGTGTATCTAGACTTATGAGCGAAGACACGTAATCCATAAGTAATTGGCGGTGGTTGAGCGCTTGGTTTTCCAAGCCTTGGCATTTTCTGTAGATAGATTTTATTGATCTAGGTCTACATTGGTGCTGTTTTTGGAAAGTTATATGAAAGGTGTTTGAAACATGTGGATGGCATAAGAGAGGCAGACCAACACAAACATGATTGATTTTAAGAAGGTGCTATCGTAGCTCTAAAGGAAGTATACACTGAAATGGCTGTTAAAAGAGATAATGATTTAATGACAAAAACATAACCGATCTCAATTAAATGATGATGAGATGAAGAATTCTCGAAGTATTCATTTATTTATTTATTTTAACTTCATGTACAATAGTGGTACTTAGGCGGACTTAATGCCACAAGGCATTCTTTACCAGTCAACCTTTGGATCAAATAGGACAGCATTGTGTGAAGTATTGACTAGATTACGGGTTGGTACTAAAGAGACCTCGTTAAGAAGAACAAAATCAACAGTATAGTGTAGGTATGTCAAAAAGAGTGTAATTAAATTGCACCTACAGGCCTATCGCTTAAAGGTCTTCTACACAGACTCGACACTGACTCTACTAAAAGTAAAGCATTCAAATGTGAACTTTATATCGTGTTCCTTACGAAAGATTTTTCAACATTTACTTGAAAGAAGTGTACGGCGTGTGGGCTACACGTGTTACACTCTTATACCTACACGCGTCGTACACTTAGGGCTATGTTGAAAGTTCTACTGTAAGAAAAACCATATAAAGATCACACTACAATGGTTTATTGTGAGTTGCGTTGGAGTAGCGGCGAGTCAGTGTTAGCGAAAACTTTACCTGAGACGGTGCCTTTTTTTTGGGATTTGAAATCATCAAATGACCCCCCCCCCCCGCTCTGGGTGGAGCAGAAGGGATCGTCAGACTTCTACTGACTCAAACCCATCCATGTTCCTTCTTTGCCCTTTGTGTTCCAGGGCCGCGGTATCTCTTTCAAACAGTCCCGCAGCCCTGAGACGGTGCCTGAGGTACCGTCTGAGTCAAATGGTAGGCCTGTAAGTAAGTGGATGTGACGGGAAAAATCAAGGTACTTTATCACACTTACACTGTATACTAAGGTGTGTAGATTGGCTGGGTGTCTCTCCGAGTGCGTTGGTTGCTCTGCAGGAGTAGTCACCTCCGTGGTCCCTCGTCACCTTCTGAAGCACTAGCGACTTGGTGCTGACGATGATACCGGACACCACATTGTGGAGTACTGGCTTATCCTAGACAAAAAACAATAAATTTATTTGTAGTAGAAAGCTTTTTTTTTTTTTAAATTCTGTATGGGCTTACTCTTGACCTCAATCTAGTCCTGAGGACAGAGGTCGACGATGGAACGAGCTAACCCAAAAGAAGCCTATTTACTCGCGATTTGAATAAGTATAAGAAGACAAAACAGTTTAAATCAAAATATGCAGAAAAGTATTCCACTACTTAAAAGTCACAATCGAATTTGAGATGTTGTATCTAAAATTTGATTGTGACTTCTCATGATGATTTTCGATTGGGAAATAGGGTGATGATTTTCTTAAACGTCCTCGTGAAGTACGGCTTCCATAATGGTCGAGTGTCTGAGATCTTCGATATCTCTCTCTCTCTCATTAGACAAACTTATCAATTTAGGCATCTCCATAATTGAGTATTCAAAATCGGCCAAGTGCGTGTCGGGCCACGCACAATGTGAGGTTCCGTAGTTGCCCATCAAAATACGCGGATTTGCCTCCGATGATTTTTATTGAAATAATTAAAAAAAAACAAACTTATATTTGCAGTTGAAAAACCACTGCTCCCATACATTATGTTTAGGAAAATATGTTATATAAGAACATTTTATAAGTTGGGCGACTATTACTCGTAAACTTGTTAAGCCTATTTAGCTGTGATAGTTTTCCTTTTACTTTCGTTATATATACTACCACCGTGAATTTTTTCAAATACTCAAACACAACCGTTTAGCTGGTAGAGGGGGCACTCGAATCTAACAAAAATTAGCACTTTAAAGCTTATTATTTCACAAACGAATCCTTTAATCGAAAAAAACTAAACTAAAAACTTTAACAAGCTCGCAATATTTTTGAAAGACCTATCCAACGCCATACCATACTTTACGTGTAGGTACAGGATATACCCTAAAAAAACAATTTTCAAGAACTTATTTTACCACTTTGTCGGCGTAACTAATTTGTATATTCATGCAAAATTACAGCTTTCTAGTACTAAGAGTCTTTGAGCTAAGCTGCGGACAGACAGACGGACATGGCGAAACTAAAAGGGTTCCTTTCCTTGTTGACTACGGAACCCAAAAAACTAGATATCGAAGCACTATCAAACAGGTAAACCTCAATTAATATATTAACTACTTATTGGAAAAGAGAAACGCAAAAAACAAATAAATAATTTGAGCGCTATGTAAATAGCGATACACGCAATACCACAACAGAAAAACATGATATTTATTTGTAAACCACACGATAAAAATAAACTAAAACAGAAACATTCGCCCTTTGTAAAAATAGCAAATGCAAATACATTCAAATAGAAATATCGGACCAAGTAGAAACAAGCGTGGTTGTAAATATCGATAAAAGTCAATAGGATTTATACTAACAACGCTTACAACACTATTTTCTAATAAGTGTAAACTTGTGGCAGACAGAACCAGGACTTATTTTGTTCCATCTAGGAACTAAATGTTTGCAACGTATATGGGTATTTACATACTGTTTTTAGGGGTCCCTACCTCAAAAAGGAAAAGTGAACCCTTATAGAATCACTTTGTTATCCGTTTGCTTGTCTGTCAAGAACCTTTTTCTCAGGAACGCGTAGATATATCAAGTTAAAATTTATATTAAATAGAAATACTCTGGTCTACGGTCTCTTTCACTTGTGAAAAAAACTTGTAAGTCAACGCGCTCAAAATATATGACCGTTTATGTCGCATATTTTGCGATTTCATAAGGGAATAAAAACCTTGTTCTTCCTGTCATAGCATTTTTTTTTGTTTTAGACCGTACCTGGGAACCTCCTAGTTACGGAGGTATTGCAGGTCAAAGTTCCATTAGGGTCCCGTACCTCAAAAGGAAAAAATGGAACCCTTATAGGATCATTTTGTTTTCCGTCTGTCTGTCCAGGCCCTTTATCTCGGGAATGCGTGGAGGTTTCGAGTTGAAATGAAAACCATATACTCAGGTCTACAGTCTCTTGAAGCTGTGAAGAAGTCAAACGTCTAACGTACGTAAAAAAAAGATACGGCCGTTTATGCCGAAAAAAACATATATTTTGACAGTCTCAAGGGAATCAAAATTTATAAGGTACTTTCCGTTGACTTAAAACTATGAAATTTGAGTACTGGGAAAAATCTGAAATCTTAAAAAATATAGTCTTTATTTAAAGTACTTAATCAATTAATTAATTCCTGAACTATTTATAATTATGTACCCACAAAATTGTACGGAACCCTCCGTACAAATGGCGAGTCCGACGTGCATTTGTCCGGTTTTTTAATATAATTATGGACGTATTTAAGCTAATGTTATATTTTTAATATAACTTTACTTTAAATACGTCCATGCCCCATGTACAATTAAATAAATCCATCAGCACAATGTTTTGAGTGCGTTACATTTACATAAGCCAACCATCAGTGTGTCATGGTTGCGAATTTACTAGTAACGTTTATTTTTTTCTTTAATTTGGGGAAAACCAAAGCTGTGAGACCTATTCAGGATTTCTATGACAGTTGTGTGCCCTTTTTTTTTTTTTTTTTTTTTTTTTTTTTTTTTTATGTGCAACAGAGTAAGTCTGGATAGGTCGTTAAATGACCTAAAATTATAATAATAAAGTTTTGCCGACCTACTTCTACAAAAAGTTTATCCTAAAAACTCCTTAGTTATTATAATAACATAACAAATCGATCTCGGACGCAATACACTAAAAGTTCGCGTGGACCTTTCATGTGGTTTGATAAAGGTCACGACCCACGTTGTGATTACAACGAACTTATTCAAATGTAATTTAGATTATACGCTGACGTAGTACATTTTGTTTTAATACGTACTTCATCAATGTTCCATGATTATACTTTTGTATTAACATGTTCGTACTTGGGGAATGATAAATCGTTTTGGGCACGTCAGTCTTTAATTTAAATAAAGGTTTGATGGGAGTTTTGTTTCTGATATAAAAGTGTTTTAACCTTTTTTTTTTTTGGATGGGAAATCATCAAATGACCCCCCCCCGCTCTGGGCGCAGTGGAAGGGAGTGTCAGACTTGTACTGACTAAAACCCATCCATGTTCCTTCTTTGCCCTTTGTATTCCAGGGACGCGGTATCTCTTTCGAACAGTCCCGCAGCCCTGGCAGGCATCGGCCCATGCGGACCCCTACGTGGTTGCTGACATCTCTTTGAGGCGCGCGTGGAACACGAACGCGTTGTCGACACGGCCTGTCGTCATAAGACGGCCGGACGGCGAGTTAGCCCATAACTCGCCGTCCACAGGCCCGCGCCTACGGTGGCCGGGGGCCACCACGTGACCCCCGACGCCCAGGGCGTCTCCCGCGGTGGCTGGGACGTGAGGCTCTTTCCCTCTCACGTTCCGCCACCTCCTTCACTAGCATGACTGCTTCGCAGAAGGAGGTGACGGCTTCCCATTCCCTCTCGCTCCGGACCATGGCTTGAACCAGGGCCGGGCGCGAGAGGTCGCCGCCGCCGATCGCCTCTACGAGGACACGGCGCTGCTCCGCCCAAGCGGGGCAGGCCTCCACAGTTTGCTGCACCGTATCCTCCGGACGATCCTCACAATGGAAACACTCGGGCGTTTCCTCCCGCCCGATTCGGTGCAGGAACCTCCCGAAACAACCGTGTCCGGTGAGGACCTGCGTCAGGCGGAAGGTGAGGGCGCCGTGGCGCCTCTCTAGCCACTCTTCAAAGAGGGGACTTATCGCCACTATGGTGGCGTGCCCTGCACGGGGTTGCGACAGTCGCTCTCTCCATGTCACCATGAGAAGTGTTTTAACCTAGGTACAGTACCTGCGTTAATGAGAAATGTCGAGCTTCAGAAAGAGAATGTCACTCGATTCGACAAAGCCGAAAAAATAAAACATAACGTAACACCACGCATTGTAATACCCGAAGGGTTAGGCAGAGGTGTCTTTACAAGTACACCCACATTTCGCCAGTTATGTTTAAGTCCCGTGTAATAGGGGGCGAGCCTATGCCATCAACCGTGCACAAATCCAGTTTCCGTGGCTACTGAGAAATTCCTGATGGAAAAACATAATAACACTTTGGCCGACCCGGAAATCGAACCCAAGACCTCATGCTCAGCAGTCGCGCTTGCGACCACTAAACCAACGAGGCAGTAAAAAAATAAATTAAAAAAATATCTCACATATTACCCTACCGAGAAATTAAAGTCTCCATCTGCCTTTTATTTGTGTAATTATACCGGTATCCTAAAATAAAGCTCCAATAGCCCAACGGATAAGTTTTTGGATTGGCTAGCGAGTTTAAACCTTGCCCGCTGCATTATGGACGTGAAAACACTACGTAGAACTTTCGTAAGCATGTTTGTGAAGTTCATCAAACGCTAAAATTGAGCAATTAATATTATCCTGGTAATTTTTTTAACAAATAATTATAAAACTATTCTATATAGACGCCTCTAGATCCTTTATCGTAATTAATAAGAAGAATTGTTTGTGCACTGCAGGAACTGATGGATGGAAGCGCCGAACTGGTAGCTCAGTTCAGGGCTGACACAATTTAGATATCCACACGCTAAGAAGAACAACAAGAAGAAGACCTGAGAGATATTTCTTGACGGCATGTAAAGCCGGTTGCAGTGATCCGCTGGATGCGAGTCGCACGGGACCGGTCAATGTGGCGACACTTGGGGGAGGCCTAAGTCCAGCAGTGGACGTCTTTCGGCTGAAATGATGAGGTAAAGCCAAGTCGGAGGCCTATGGGCGGCATAAAAACTCTGACACCAGGTTAGGCACTAACCACACGATAAAGAAAGAATAAGAAGAAAAGCAGCCTAATTAGTATTGATTTTCCAGGCTTCTAGAATGGTATAGAATATTTTTATTTCGTTCTATGTATGTCTTCAAGGTTCTTGCTAAAGATCGATAAATACAGCGACCTGTGCCTGGTTCATTGTCTCTGCATTTTTCCGTCATTTGCTAAAACGCAAGAAGAAAAAATCTAGCATACACGTTATTCATGTTAGTTACAAGAAGTTTAGGCATTCTCTATTAACCAATATCTAACTGCCATTTAATAACGATCATCATCTGCCTAGCCTTTTCCCAACGATGTTAGGGTCGGCTTCTAGTCCAACCGGATGCTGCTGAATACCCGTATTTTACATGGAGCGCCTGCTTATCTGACCTCCACAACCCAGTTAGTAATAGGTAATACGATACCCCTTGGTAAGACTGGTTGTCAGACTTTTTGAGCCACTGACTGCCTGTAACGACTGTCAAAGATCTACAAATGACAGCCGGGACCAACGGCTTAACGTGCTTTCAGAGGCACGGAGGAAACTCGGTATGTAATGGGTGGTCACCCATCCACAAACCAACCTAGGCAAGCACGGCTTAACCTAAAGATCGATCCGAACGGCTGTTATTATTTACCCACGAGCACCTCCTCATTTAATAACGATATCATTACCAATATCGTTATGAATCTTTAATCATAAGCAACTTTAGCACTTTAGAAGCTATGACGTCAACATCGAGGGTGATGACGTAATCTATTGGGGTCCGATAATAGACAGATCTCAAGTTGAGCCAGTAATTCATCAGCCGTGTCGCCTACTCCGCGGTAATCTAATTCATCAGGCTCTTACTTTATTGTGTTAACAAGTATCTATAGCGGATCAATCAATTGTGAGTTTATTATTAAATTTGGTTTCTGCAATGATTTTATTAAGCCACTGTTTTTTTGTAATTTTGTTATGAATGATAACGAGTCTTACGAAGGGTACCATATTACCCAGTACTAACTGGGTTGTGGAGGCAGTCGCTCCATTTAAAATACTAGTTTTCAGCTGCATCTTGTAAGACCGGGACCCCAATAAATTTGGGAAAAGGCTAGGCAGATGATGATGATGATGATTTGATTAAATGAATTGGGTTAAGGACTGCCCTTCATCATTCCCATCAATATCCTATTAGAAGATGATATTTTTTAAACTTGGAAATAACGCATTGTTTACATTTTTGATGATTATTTGTGGAATTCAAAGTGTCCATAAATTCTCATCAATAAGACGATAGATGTAGGTATTTAGTCTGTATGCTTTATAAAAAATATATTATTTACATGATTCATGTTAAACTGTGACTACGTTTAAATCTTCTGTTATAAATAAAACAACCCATATTATAAACAATAATAAAAAAAGAAAAGTTAAAGAAAGAGAGAGAGGGAGAGAGAGACAGGAGTTAGACAAAGTTATTATAATAAATCGAAGATGTACATAATTGACAAAAGTTAAATTTAATTCAACACGACATGTAGTAGATGAAAATATGTAGTGCACAACTGAATAATATCTAACGTTCCTTTAGCGAAGTCCTTTGAACAGTTTGTGTAGAAACTGGAACCTACAAATTGTTCTTCAATATATGTGAGGGTACTATTTATAACCTATAGCTACCTCTAATGCGTCGTAAAGGCCGATTAAGAGTTTATATCAAGAGAATGGATCGTCCTCCTGGGTACTATTAGCAACATACTGTGATTACTTATCCATTTGCCAAATATGAAGATAGTTGCCAACATAAGTGCCTTTTCACACGTTCCAGTTAGTTACTGTATCGTCGATGTCAGACACCCGGTGGTGACTGTATGGGTGAGATAAATAATAATTGTGCCAGTGAGTACGTGTGAAAAACTGAATGTCCTGACGCAGGCAGTGTTGAAAGGGTCTTAGGCCAGCAGAAGACTTTGATCGCTTGTTGCGATGTCATAGTCATAAAGTACGAGTATGTTACAAAATTAATGCCTCTAACGTAAAATAACATCACGCCTGTAATCCCCGAAGGGTTAGACAAAGATGTACCCATTAGAAAAATCACATTTCACCAGTAATGTCTGTAAAGTCCTATGTAATAGGGGGCGAGCTAATTGCCATCAACCGGGCACAAATGCAGACTCCGCGTCTGCTACTGAAAAACCCAAATACACTTTGCCCGACCTAGTAATCGAACCCATGACCTCATGCTCAGCAGTCGCCCTTGCGACCACTTGACCAACGGGGGCTTACGGGGATAACTTTAAAAAGAAGATAAATTAGGCACTTACATTATGATACCATGATATCCTATGTTCTCTAGGGTTGGCACGCACTGAGCACTCGAAGTACACGTCGTCACCTTCCTTGATGTCGTGAGGGTTGAGCGTTGACCCCAGTGAGAGCGATACCACTGGTGGATCTAGAACAAAATGTAAGTTATTAATAATTGTGTTCAAATCAAATCAAATATGTCTATTTGTCAGAATATGGTACAAATAGATGTTACAATATTGGTTCCAGCATAACCTGCCATTATATGGCGTACAAATATGTTTTTACAAAAACAAAGCTTACATTACTAACCTCTTAATTAGAGAATCAATTTGAAAAATATATTAATAAAGATTGAGATTGAATTGTAAATAATAATAATTTTTGATGATAAAAATATTAGATAGTGTAATTAGTAAGTAAGAAAGATGAAAAAACGAAATAATTATTTTTATTGTGCTATACTTGTTATAAGAGTTTGATTCTCGTGGCTAAAAAACAACAGCCGCACGGATCGATCTTTCAGATTAAACAACGCTTGCCGAGGTCGGTCCTGGATAGGTGTCCACTGTATGTCGAGTTCCTTCTGTGCTTCTGAAAACATGTTAAGCCATTGGTCACGGCTGTCATTCGTAGATTCGTCGTCGTATTTGCCTTTAAAGGGAGTCAGAAGCCGCAAGTTTTATGGCAAAATTACGCGTGACGTTTGCCCAAATTCGATTTCCTTTCGAATTCGAACAATCGACCAAGTGTAAAGAACAGGGTCGAGTACGCCCGTCTTCGGGTAATCTAGTCCGGTTTCATGCTATACAACATTGCTCACAGCCTTTTCAAGGACATTTCTAAACGTTTAGTTGACTCTTCCCGTGACCCAAGGGCTGGCTTTTACCTTGGCCAAAGGCTTAGCGTTGCCATACAACGTGGCAACGCCGCCAGTCTTTTGGGTACATTACCAGTTGACAGCGTTGAGGAGGAGTTTTTTGACGCCATTTTTTAAGTTTATTTTTAAGTTAGTTAGTTAATATAGATTATTTTAATTTATTAATGTATATTGTTTAGAAATGATTAAATTGACATCATTTTTAAACCATGTTATATTTTTTCCCAAAAATATTTAAAAAAGTTAAAAGTTGGACACCGAGCGACTTTAAGTACTTATCGCAATAATTTAGGTACCTATTGCCAAATTATTATTATCAATAAGCTCAAGACGACGCTGGAGGCGAGCACTGCGTGGTGACCACGATTTTGTGCGGACAACTAGGTAACAGAACAAGCTTATAATTTTGTGGTTTTTCATGATTCACTTTTGAAATTGTGTACATAGATTCTTTACATAAAAATACACGTGACACGTGAATCAGGTTTCGCATATACTAAAACTAATGTTGTACACTACGGCCCGAATTCGAATAAGTCTTTCGACCACCATTTAATAATCTATATCTATACTATTTATGTACTGTATGGTGTCGGACGTAAAGAATAGCACCATCCCATATCTTCCCGTGGGTGTCGTAAGAGGCGACTAAGGGAGTTACCAGAGAATGGGCAGCAGCGTTCTCTGTGTTTTTTTTTTTTTTTTTTTTTTTTTTTTTTTTTTTTTTTTTTTTTTTTTAACAACCGTACTGCGATCGCCAGCCCGCCTGCCAAGCGTGGCGATTATGGCAAAAACCCCCCTTTGGGGGAGGCTTATGTCCAGCAGTGGACGTCTTTCGGCTGAAGTGAGTGAGTGAGTGAGTGATACTATTTATGTTGAAGAAATAAATGATTTTGATTTATACTAATATTATAAAGAGGTAAAATTAGTTTGTAAGTTTGTATGTGGGGGGTAATCTTCGGAACTTATAATCCAATTTAAAAACTCTTTCACTGGCAGAAAGCCACATTATTCGTGGGTGCTATAAGCTATAAATTATTTTTATATCATGCATATTAACTGAGCTATCACAATTTTTGTGGACGAAGTCGCGGGCGCAGCGCTATTGTGTAAATAAAGGTAATTGTGGCATTCCAATCGATCTTGCAAAGTTCCAAGGGGTCAAATACACAGTCGATTCACTTAACATCCTAGTAATCAGGTGAATGCGGTTAGACAGAAAGCCGACCCTAATATAGTTGGGAGAAGGCTAGGCACATGATTCTGTTCGAAATGAAAGCGGCGCCACATCCGATACAATATATGAAAGACCCTAATAAGCAGTATATTCGAAAATTGAGCAATGTAACGTAGCAATTAGCAAACTTTTACTGATAGCTGATTGATTTCGGGCCAATCATTCAAAATATTTATATTTATATTACACACTCGATTATTATGATAGCTGTTCGACAGATCTATTATTGGCATATTACATATTCAGTTAAAAGTAATTGGTATCGATAGATTATTTTGGATATTACTATGTAAACAGGTAAATATCAAAGTAAATGGTAGTCCAAAACTATTTCTTAATCGACTTAATAAACGATAATAACAGATAGATTGAAAACAATAATCACGGATGGAGCGGCTAAGTACTAAATCATGTTGTGATTGTTGCGGAAACCTATCTGCGGTTTGCACTCTAATCGCGGCTTAGGTAACGTGCCTGGCCACAGTGGAAACATTCCTATCGAGGTATAAAGTAATAATTAAACGAGGATTGTTTGGTAAGTTTCATTTAAATAAAGTTTTTGGAGTCAGTACCAGGTTGAATGAAGACAGGAAACAAAATATGTTACTTTGTATTTAACATGTTCATAAAAGTATTTATAAGCCTTTTTTCGAAGTAACTTTTCATCGTAATTAACTGAGTCGAGAGCATAGAAACAAGGGTTTACTTACAAAAGTTATGCTAAAAATAACATCAGAGCTTTGAATTCGTCTGTTAAACTGTGTTGTTGATGCAACAAAATTATTTTTATTTCTATATTGTCCAGGACAAAGGTCTGCCATTATTGTCGGTCTATTTCCGAGCTGTTCAAGGTTGGGGAACGTTTTTACTCCAGGTGAACACTTATCTGTGGCAAGGAGCGGGCGTTGACACTTTATTGGCCATTAAAGACCTATAACGACGTCGCCCCGCGGCCGAAGGAAACGCCCGTCCTCCAAATAAACATTTACGATTTCTCCGTTTAAATTGTTGCCAAAACGATTCGCGCCGTGAGCGGCGAAATTCTCCCCGCTCTAAATGCGTTACGGTTCGCCAAGCAGAAGTAAATAGAATTTATTTATATTTGGAAATTAATTTCCTCTGTCGTAATAGAGTCAGCACGTTTCCTGGCTTTTCAGAAATTGACCGGCCCGTCGGGGAATTAGTGGCTTGATTGAGTGATCAGATTGTCTGGCGAGGTTAAGAAAAAGTTGCGGGCGTGGGAATACGCAGGTGGAAATACAAGCGTAGGGTGTAGATGACCCGTTTATGCATAAATAAATCGGCACGTTATGTTCTGCGATTAGAATGTAAACGCACTGGCTACGATAAGCCAGCTTAATCCCTTAGAGCGTTTTGCGATCCGGATCCGGTGACGGGGCGGGGTTGGTCGCTCCCACTAGTCCGAATTAGTTTTTGGCGAGTCCTCGGCGGATGTTAAGTGTTGATGTTGTGTGCTCGCCGGCGCTAACAAGGTTTTAATTACGTTTTACTGAGTTTCTCATGTTGGCGCATACAAGCTTTTAATATTGTTAGATAGGTTGTTTGTTCCGAAATGTTGACAGGGCCTGTTACGTGCTAAATGAGTTGACTAAATTACGCGCTGGGAGCCGTTTATATAGATATATTTCGGGCCGTTGCTAATTACGGTTGTAAATTAAATAACATTTATGATTCGGGCAACAGCTGAGCTTTGAGAGTAGGAGCTTTTATAAGCAGGTGAAACAGACACACTTAATTATTAAGTGCTGTATTCCCAACCCTCATCACTTCGTAATCCATTACGAGGAAGCATCTTGAGTAACACCACAAGGACAAGCCAGCGCTGTTACATCGATGTAACGGCTAAACATGGCATGTCAAACTGTAGCAGAACCACGGCAGACAAAGCCAAATTAATCCTTCAGACAGGAAGGTGTCACCGTGGAGTCGACGGTGTCTGGTAAGCCGTGCGTCTGTGAGTCGCCTGCCGCAGACAAAATTAGACGGAATTAGTTCCCAGCAAGTTGGTAGCGCAGGATAAACTGTCAGTGAGCAAAGTTCCGTCGGGGACGCAAGTCCCCGGGCGGGCCGCGCCGCGGGATTTGTTGTGTCACGCCGGCTTACGGTAACCGACACGACAGATAAGTACCGAGATAAGCAAATTACATTAAGGATGTACAACCGCTACACGAATACGTTATGCTGTCGCGTAGACCGCCATTATAAATCTTTTTTACTTACATCAGTATACTGGCTTTTTTTTAAATGACGCCGCCTTTTTCTAAAGATTTTCGCACCGTATTTTAGTGTTGAGATTTCTTTTCATTGCTTTGGTTTAAGGCTCCATTATAAAACTTGAGATTAAGGGCTGACGGTTAGATTTAAAAAGATAAAAAATATAAGTCCGATCATTAAAGTGTTATTTCTGAAAACGTTGTTAGTAATTACTTTATTTAAATTAAGTGCTTACTTTCACTGAAGCCATTTTGAGGATAGACTCTCTAGAGTAGATCTTTTTTGCAGAAATTTTTGTTTTGTAAAAGGTAACATGCTTTTAAAGATATAAAATAAATTCGTCTATATAATTATATTTATTTATTTTAACCTCATGTACAAGAGTGGTACATAGGCGGACTTATGCCACAAGGCATTCTCTATCAGTCAACCTTTGGTTTATCCTTTTGGTGCTTTGGGATATATAATCCTTCATATTTATATACCATTAATAACTTATTAGGTGCCCACCAGTTTAAAGCGCAAAAATCTGTGTATTGGTCCGGCTATAGCAGTCTTTTAAATGGAAGTTTGATTATAATATTTTGATAAATAATCTTCTTAGATCTTAAATCGTAAAACTAACAAACCAATTTCAATTAACAAAATTGATCCTAATTTTAAAGCATTCAACTTTGTGAGTAAACTTTTGGACTCTAACAATGCCCTAACGATTTCTCTTTGACGTCTGACGTATAAATTTAAAGTAAACAATAATTATAATGCATATTGCTCGATTAAAAGGAGAATTTGTTTAATCAGCTCCAGGTTTGATGGCAGTGTGTCATACATGCTGAACAGTGCTTAAGCAGCAATGATAATTAAACGTAACGATGTTGGAGATGTGCAAACTGGTTGAGTCGAGCTCCTTTATTGCTTATTTTGCAGCCATATTCGTTTAGGGAACGAGTCTTAACGAATTAAGAAGTTCTGCTAATTGTGCCATCCGACAGAGATGGAAATTTTGATTTGTACAAACAATTACGACTCATTTTCGTCTTATGACGTAAGCTCTCTTTGTCTTTAAACTCTTATTGCCATAGCGTAAGACCTTCATAGTGAAATTCACAAAGTTCGCGTATGTGAACTTCTCAATGTTGAACGTTGAAATAAAAGGCATCTAGAAACAAATAAAAAGTTGGCTCAACACTCGCAAATAAAAGGAAGGCACTCTCACAAAACAGCGAGTCGGCAAAGAATTTTCAGATAAACGACATTATTTCATAGAGATCGGAATTTTTATAACATTTAAGTAGAAAAGTAGATAAAGTTAGTACCAGATTTAGTTTTATAAATAGATGAGATCCAAGAAATGGGTGAGTCAGAATTGTCTAAAGGAAAGTTTTGATCGGAATTGGTTTCAGATTGAGATCTATTTCCACACAAAGAAGCCTTAAAAAAAAACATTATTATTTATTTATGGAAATACTTTACGAACATATTATATTATGCGTATCACACAGGACAGAGGCGGATTAAAGGATCGGTGTGGCAAAACGCGCGCGGAACGAGAATGGACAGGAAAATGTGTCATTCGCCATGAAATCCCTCCATCAGCCTTGTGTATTAAGGACGCTATATGATGAGACAGTAAAAAAGAATATATTTCTCACGCAGGCATACGACATTACATGCCTCCTGGGGTTTGGCTTACTTTTGAAGCATGTCTGTTCTAGACGCAACATACCTACAGCGTGATGCGATTTACAGGAATAAATAAACAACTTAATTGGTAAAGCTCAAAAGTCATATAAACATTAGAGAATGTCCGTTTTCCGTTACTGAGTTAAGCACTGAAGAAGAGCATCGAGGAGGAGAGGAGGAGGAGTTCGTGACTAAATAATAACAGCCGCTCGGGGTTGATCTTCAGGTTAAGCCGCGCTTGCCTAGGTTGGTCCGTAGATGGGTGACCACCCATTACATACCGAGTTTCCTCCGAAAGCACGTTAATCTGATGGTCCCGGCTGTCATTTGAAGATCTTGACTAGTCTAGACAGTCGTTTGAGGTACTCAGTGGTCAACCAGTCTTATCAAGGGGTACCGTATTACCCAGTACTAACTAGGTTGTAGAGGTCACTTGGTCAGATAGGCAATCCTCCATGAAAATACCGAGCTTGAGCTGCATCCGGTTAGACTAGAAGCTGACCCTTACATAGTTGGGAAAAAGGTTAGGCAGATGATCAGCTAAGCACTGAAACCAACCAAGTTACTGAAAACGGGCATTAAAGAAACAGGAACATAGGTCAAATGCTTCACTTACACACAACATCTAGTTTGAACGAGTCTTCAAGGCTCTGCCCGGGCAGCGCGTTGTTGTCAGCTTGACACTTGAGCTGCACTCCATCATCTTCTGGCAAAGGCATGAATTGGACCTGACTGCTCACCCACGTCTCGTTCATGGCTTCCACTATCTATGAACAAAGAAGAGACTAGAATATTTTGACTGCACCCGTATCTGACAAAAGACGCGTTAGAAAACACATGGGTGAGAAAATCACATGGGAGTCATAAAAATCAGAGTGTAATTGTGGAATTGCCTTACGAAAGGTTACTTAGCTCAGTACTAAAACATACTTTAACTTGCACCTACTTTACCTTCGTTTTTAGTTAAGTAATCTAGCTAAATTACACTGAAAAATATTAGAATTCAGTATTGATGCTCCGATGACAAAAAAATTAACATTACAGGACATTACATCTCAGCTATAAATGCACAAAAGGTTCGGCGTAGATGTACCCCAATCTATCTATTTAAGTCGCGAGTTAATAGGCTTCTTTTGGGTTAGCTCGTTCCATCATCGACCTCATCTCTGTCCTCAGGACTAGATTGAGGTCAAGAGTAAGCGCATTTAGTATTAAAAAAAAACCGACAGAACCTCATGACCTATGTAATAGGTGGGGAATCTTTTGCAAACAACCGGACACAAATCCAAGCTCCAAGATACTGCTGAAAAAATCCTGATGAAAAACCCAATTAAAAATCAATAGAAATATAAAAAGCTACCAAAACCGATGCTCACCTTTCCTCTTTTAAATTTTCTGTTATCCTTGTACCAGGTGAGCTGCGCCGCCGGCCGGCTGCCCTCGGACACGCACGTCAGACTGACGTAACGCTCCGACGATAACGTCGCCGGCTTGTTTAATATCTCCACCAGCGTCGGCCGCACTGTGGAAATTATTCACAGTTACAAATAAAAGTAAAAAAAGTTTTGGCTTGTGTTGTTGGGTGGTTTGGATATTCAGGGATATTTTGCTGGCGTGTATTTAATTTAGGGTACCTAGGTCACCAGGATATCTAGATTAAATAAATATATCATAATATCACGTCTGTAAGCCTCGAAAGGTTCGGCAGAGGTATATGAATTCCTAATTTTCGCGGCAATTGTTCTGAATTAACCGCCCTTACGGGTAAGTTACATCTGAATGACCGCCAACTTAGACCAGCTTGGCGAGTACTGGCTCGCGATGAGGCGACTGACCCTACCTACTATCTTTAGTCCTACTGGTGTACTGCACCTTTAGACGTTACATTTACAAACTCAAACTCAAACTCAAAGCATTTATTTCAATTAGACCATTCCAGGCACTTTTGAATGTCAAATAAAACAAAAAAAAAAAGTGAAGCTACAATCACAGTCACAAGGCATAATAACTTGAGAAAGTACTGTAGTTGCACATTCCAAGGCGTAGATCTCTATGGAGAAGATTGGGCAAGAAACTCCATGGACACTCTTTTAAATCAAAATATTCTTACAAAATCTTGGTTACATCGTTCATGTTGAGATTATACATATATGTGAGAACGATGTAGAAAGACGTGCACATTAAGAGCGTCCGGAGTAAAAGATAAAAACAACAATGAAAAAATGAAGTAATTATAATAAACCGTGGCAGCTAAGAGATGACCAGTCCCAACTGACAGCGCCCGTTCACGAACATGACGCATGGATCAGCGCCATTCAACTCAACCATATTGAAGGGAACTAAATGACCCGACACACCCGCCACCATCAGCGAGACATTTGAGTGAACATGACATTCTCTCAGCCACCAAGGCACACTCAAGTCAATGAAAGATAGCAAAATGCAAATTAGCCTTACAGTACATAGTACTCACACACATTTTCGTCATTCGTTTGAGCCATGTAATTATGGGCGTGCTTCTTGCCGTCATCCGGGCATGAATCCGAAAACCCAATAACACATTACCCGAGTTGGGCATCCTACGTAGTACCGCTTGCGGCCACTATACCAGCAAGGCACATAGACAAATAAAAATAAAAACGTTTGGGCCCGTGTTTTTGACCAGGGACATGTTTGGTCATTCGGGAGAATTTTCCGGCGTGTTTTTCATTTAGGGCAATACCTATCTAGGTCACTGTTATCCAGATTTAAGAAAAGTTATATTTAAAACTCTATCACAGACTTCTTAATGATTCATAACCGAATACTTAAGCCTGCGGTTTTCCTTTGACATTCATGCTGATATAGTATATAGAAAATGTTTAAATCGTACTGTAATTTATGTTCACAAAAGTGTAATTTGAACTCTCAATTCAAACCGTGTTTAATTACTACTTGTCGCCGATTTTCAGGGAAACTGCTTTATAACGACCTTATTTGTGGAACTCATTCCTCATTATTATTAAAAAAGTCGTTTTTGTTAATAAATAAGTTCTTCTGAAGTGTACAGATAGACTGACACTAAAAAAGAACAATTTTACTGACATTCTGAAAGTTGGCAACGTCGCAAATTGCTGTCAAATATTTCGCTGTTTATATATGTATTTCTAAGTAAATTATGAATTATCGCTCTGTCTTGTACTGTATTGATTATGAATTGCAACGACTGGTATCGTGACAATGAATGTTTAGTTTTGAACGCGAAAAGGGCACTTGAAAACTTTCCAAATTCCTTTTTGTACACCTAAATCTGTTAAAACACCTAATCCAGTGTAATTAATCAAAAACAATATTTTAGTAATGTGTATAGTGTTAATTAATTCATTGGACTACCTCGTTGGTCTAGTGGTCGCAAGCGAGACTGCTGAGCATGAGGTTCTGGGTTCGATTCCCGGGCAAAACGTTATTGGGTTTTTCCATTAGGAATTTCTCAGTAGCCACCACGGAGCTTGGATTTGGCCCCGGTTGATGGCAATAGGCTCGCCCCCTATTACATGGGACTTAAACATAACTGGCGAAAAACCAGTAAAATATATGACAGTAATTTGCGATGTTGTCAGCTAACAGAAATCACAGACTCTATTCATTCATGTAAAACTAAATTAAAGTAGTGCACTAAAATATTGAAGAATCGCAATATTAACAATGAATTAGGTATTGTAACAGTTTTACATGTAAAACGCAAGCTTTTTTCGAGGGGCACTGAAAAAAACCATGATAAGTATAATTTACGATACCTAATAACAACAACGACACGCACGACTAAACCAAGTAAGCGTTTTCGCCATAAAATGTAGAAAAAATATTCGTCCCTACCTCTCGTTCCATAAACCTGGGGCATGTAAAATTTTAATAGTCTGTGGTCGATGTGTTGACCACGGTACGTCATAACTTTATAAATTGTGGTCGCCGTTCATACTGTCTGCAAGTAGGTCCGTGTTCACTATTTTGTGAGCCCGTAGTATTTCGTATCTACATGCAAGTATGTTGCGACAAGGCTATATTAGAGATGTCAACGTGTGGTCGAGCTGCATATGAATATTCTTTAAAAGATTTAGTACGGTACCTTGTAATTAGATATTTGTGTGTTAATTGAATTGGGATGTGCCCAGCAGTGGAACATACAAGGCTAAAAAAAAAATTTATTGGATATATTTTTATTTTTTTAGTGATTCGTCGTAGGCAGCAGGCCCCCTGGTGTACCAATAGGCCATGAAAGGAGGGGATAGATACAAAAAACAATACTCACAGTTCATCTCTAATCTAACAGTCTTCTCCTGCGGGCTGACGAGGTTGGTGTTGGAAGCTCGACACTTGAAGGTGGTGTTGAGGTGTGTCCGCCTCACATGGGGCAGTTCTAACCGGTTCACCACCACGTGAGTGTCAGTCTTCTCCCCGATGTATTGCGGCGCTGGGGTGCCGTCTATTAGCCACATCACTGTTGGTGCTGGACGGCCTAGTGGAAAAATAAAACTTTGTTTAGAAACAAAAGAAAGATGTTTTGGAAATGGTATAGTATGTTGTAGAGGACAATAGTCTCGCGACACGTGTATCTGGGGGCCTCCTGCTAAGGATATTACCACACCAATTGATCGATCGTCGATCACCAATCGATCGATGGTATAAATGACGACGATCGATCGTTTGGTGTAGTAGAAACTGTCGATCGACGATGACTTATCCATTCTACCATCGATCGAGGCAATGATCGATCACGTGATGTCGTGAGACGTAATTTGTTACCTTAACACTTATAAACTTGGTTTAAGAGTTATTGGGCCTTAGAATCTGAAATTAGTGGCAAAAACTTTATTAAATTTTACGTAGTTTACACCTTTTCTGAATAAGGAACTTAAACGAATCCTATAAACTCTTCTCCACCACTTCTGTATTTTTTAGTTTGCTTTTCATATAGTTGATTTGATTGGTACTTTACGACTAATCTCATAACTGCTAGGCCGAACTTATTTGCCAGTACTTCAGCACATACGATGTTTTTCGACAGAAAATCTGAAAACTTTACACGCGCCGAAACTGCAGCCAGTAGATGCTATGTACTTAATCATATAGTGCGAAGGCAAGTTGTGTCGAAAACTTTGGAGGTCTGCCAGTGCGCCTGGGAGAATGGCTTGAGGACATATTTCTTGATCGTCCTATTACTTTTCATGACCAGTTATTAATAACTGGTGCACGCTCTACAACTGCACTGCGAAGTCAGTTTACTGTGTCGGTTTTCTTAGGTTATCGTTGTATTTTCTTACGGAAATAACAAGGCTTGAAAGTTACCGATGAGTCACAGTATTTAGAAAGGTTATAAACATTAGTGGAGATTGGAGAATTAGGTTTGGTAGTTCGCTATATGTGAATTTCCACATCTAAGCATTAACATGCAATGTATGTATGCTTGTTTGTTTATTGGTTTAGGTCAAATCTTGCAACACAGTTATCCTCAAACTGATTGAGCTGAAACTTTGCAATACACGTTTAGTTTAGATGACAATGTATGGTTAGCTAAGTGGTTTCATTCTAAATCCAATATGGCGGACTAGTTTTTTTTGCAAATTCATGATATGGATATCAATTCGAGAGAAAAAATGTCATCAATACTATAATTAAAAGCTAGTTTTTATAAATGTTTTTACTATAAGCTTGTTAAACGCTGAACATAAGCTGTAACTACTACTCTTGTCAAAGTTGATTGTATACAGGGTAATTTACAATTTCGATTCTTAAATCGATTTTATTGTTATCCTTTACAACAAATGCCCGACTGCAAAATACATAACCCTTATCTAATTATTATTTGCTCTCACCTTACCACACTTTAGGGTTCTGTACCTACATCTGAATGACAATATCAATAGGGCAATGCCCTAAGGGGTTGCGACGGGATCTAGGGATCAGGACCTAACACTATTCGAGACACGTAAGAACCAACTTCAGCAAGTTAAAGGATTACTAGTTCCATGTGCGTTTTACATCCCTAGTTGTGGCAACTTCTAGTCGTAAATAAACGTTATGTGACAGCATGCAGTAGCTATAAAGGTTAAAAATGCATCATAATGCAGCATGAAATGCTCGTCCCGAAGCTGTTGAGAGCTATCTCTCAGAATACAAGTATTTTCTTTATGAGCACAGAGCAATGCGCTTTTGACTATGATTGGAGAATACTTTATGGAACTCTTTTATGGAAATATAGGGCAGTAGACGGGAATGTATTTGTAAAATATGGCTTCGTTTGACAAATGATTTGAGTTTCGTTGGCATGTTGTACAAAGAATGTGATATTTTAAATTGATGAGGTGTCAAAAAAAAGCTTATTTATTTTAGGTTTTTTTAATCATCATCATCATCATTCATCATCATTTCAGCCGAAAGCCGTCCACTGCTGGACATAGGCCTCCCCCAAGTGTCGCCACATTGACCGGTCCCGTGCGACTCGCATCCAGCGGATCCCTGCAACCTTCACCAGGTCATCGGTCTTCCTAGTGGGAGGCCTTCCAACGCAGCGTCTTCCGGTTCGCGGCCGCCACTCCAGAACTTTTCGCCCCCATCGGGCATCCGTTCTGCGAGCAATGTGCCCTGCCCACTGCCACTTCAGTTTGGCTATTCTTCGGGCTACGTCGGTTACCTTGGTTCTCTTGAGGATGTCCTCATTTCTGATTTGATCACGCAAGGAAACTCCGAGCATAGCCCTCTCCATTGCCCTTTGGGTGACTTTAAGCCTTCTGATAAGGCCCATTGTGAGCGACCACGTTTCGGTCCCGTATGTAATCACTGGCAACACACACTGGTCATAGACCTTCGTCTTGAGGTTATTTAATAGTTTTAAATTAATAGTGTGAAAAAATAACTAATTTTCGTAAAAAGAAGCTACACACACTTGTAATGCTAAAACTACGAAACAACCCATAGGACACCGAAAAACTACACACACGAGAAACTCCTTCGCTTTCCCTTCTAAATTCACCCTACAAAAGAAAAATAAGCCATAAAAAGCCCAATAGATTAAGGGCCAGAAACAATGTAAAGGCGTCTGTCGTGGGGCGAGGCAGGCGAGCTCTGGCAGTAATTACGTTATCGCGGCCGGCCGACCCCCGCCCTATTGATCATTCTACGTCACTGACTCTCGAACTTACTTGTTCCTCAACTTCTTGCTAACCTTCGCCAAAGGCACATTAAGATGTACCACCCGTATTACCAAGGTACCTTGGTAATAGGGGCTAGTAAACAAAAGATCACAAAGAAATTCTTAGCGGTTATTTGGTGGGAAGCCAAATTCACTCTACCTACTGATTTTGGCCAGTATGCGATGGAATTAAATTAAAATACACTGTTGGTATTTGGGAAATTTTCAACGTTGCCTGTATTTAAATTAAGGTTCAGTTACCTATCAAGTTATTCTGGGAATGGTAAAATAACGTCTGATTTTCGTTAATGTAACGAAATCAGACGTCGTCGTTTCGTCGTTAAGTTTTTACTCCGATGTACAACTCCCGCCTACACTACACCACTACGGCGGAGGACATGGTGGAGTACGTGCGTCAGAAGATCAAGTACACACGGCGGTACATGAAGCTGTACATTAGTATGACTTGGCCTCGCTTTGTATAGATTTCCTATACAATGAGAGATCCGCATAAACTGGTTTTGTTTAGCTTGATTGGCCGTCGTGCGTACGTGGCGAGAGTGCAGCTGCTTGAGTCACGTCGCAACGTCAACTTTAAGGCGTTCGTGGTGCGTATACCAACGTGTTATCTGCACCTCGGCTTAGAGGACCTTTGGCCGCAGGGAGTGGTGTTTCGGTCGTTTCCACGGGCAAGTGCCACATGAACGCACGGTGATATAGTACACAAGTGAAGTCTTACTAACATAGTTTTAAGGTTCTGTTTACTAACACAATTTGTATTTTATTATATGTCTGTAAGGTATATTATTAATGGACCAAAGTAGCCTGAAAATAAACGAATATTGTTGTTGTTAATTTTATTTTGATGCGCATGCATATGTTTGTTCCCTTAATTCAATGAGTTAAGTAAGGGCATTACATTGCTCGATGACCTTGATGATTTGATCCCTGTACTGGTTTTTGTTGACTTGCCCCGCACATTTCGCAAAATTTCGGCTTTTATTTATTATTTAAAAATATTAAAAGAAATAACAGAAAAAAAACAATACAGATTGTTAAGTATATTATTACGTATTTATTGTTACAAAATTCATGCCGATCTATTCAGCCGTTACAGAGATAATTTACGATTAAGGTTGAAAAAGGACCTATTTTCTACGATTAACCAAAAAAAATTGAGAAGGTTTATTAAAATTTTAAACAATACAATTCATTTGTGATGAACTTAACTATAACATACTTTTTTTACACGGAAAACGCACGAAGGGATTCATCAACAAATTTCTTTGAACATACGCTGTTTTTGGGATTTGAGCCATGTAATGCCCTTAACCAGAAGTAACAATTAGACCATTGAATTTCAAGTAACGTCAACTCCGTGTTCCAGTCTCGTAGGTTCTTTTTCTGTGTCACATGTGTGTTCTGTGCTTATGACGAAACTTTTCACATGAGGGCAAAAACGTTATAACGTATCAACTTTTAATGCTGAGCATTTTACTGAAATCCTACACTTATCTTGTTATATAAAGCTGTGTCTTGTTACCTTGAGTACTGGTGAGCTTATTTATTTCTAGTAGCATTTTATGACAACACTGTGGTTTAACTGATACTTCTTTATGGTGTGGTTAGTGCCTAACCTGATGTCAGTGTTTTAATGCCGCCCATGGGCCTCTGACTTGGCTTTACACGCCGTCGAGAAATATCTCTCAGGCAAGTGATAATTATAGAATACGCACACGAATCCAAAAAGTCAGAGGTGCGTCTCTTGGGTTCGAGCTTGAGACCTATGACTTGGCAGTCCGACGGTCACACCATTAGGCTATCACTACTACTGGCATTAAGTGTGCTCTTTACGTACTTACACATAACTACTAAAAGGCAAAGGAATATTAACAAAAGTTCATTAGGTCAGCCATTTCGTGTGGGTATCTATTTGTCCGCACATTGGACCATGAAAATGATCTAACTGAGTCGTTTTGGGCCGACACGGGATGACAACCCGCTAATCCCAAGAGCTATGCATAAATCCGTCTCGAAACATTGAGCGCTTCAGAGGATTAACTGCGATTTATATAAGAAGGTTTTCCACTTCAAATCATATTAGAAGTTGGTTACAGAAACTGTTGATACAACTTACTAACAAGCCCGTTGTTTGAACCTTGTTCAATGTAATTCATAGTTGTATTTCAAACTTTAATAATCAAAGAGTTTTGGTAGCTCCAGCAATAACAATATCTGTGTACACAAGAGAAATCGAATGTAAACAGTAATTTAAGATTTATATCAGAACATTAATCTCATATTTCTCATATTTTTCTATCTAGAAATAATGTTAAAATGATTATGATTGAACATCTACTAGCAATTTCGAATAAAAGTAATAAAGTACTGAGGCTAAATATTAAAAAGCCATCAGTCAATTAACTATATTACTTAGCTTTATTTCAGGCCAGCCCAATTTTTCAACATAATTACGTTCTTCGGGTTATATCATTACGGAGGTTTTCGACTCGGTCCATTCGTTTTTAGTCGTTTCCGTTTTTAGGTTACCAGCTCCAGTTTCCAAACTACATCATTAGGAGATGATAAGCGTAGCTAAAACTCAATGTACCTATTTTCCCTGTCGTAACGATCAGGTATCGTACACTGTAGGCCCGTCGAAATGGGAACACGATTAAACCGACCTCATGCATAAGTATGACGTGAATTCGTAATCAATCAAACGTATAAGTGTGGATTGACATGTGTCTTTTTACTGGTACTGAACATAATAAAGAAAACGAGGCATCTACTTTCAATTCGTTTAGCTCCGTTTGTTTTGTGTCCTTTATTTATGTAGTCAAGTACTTCGTCGTCCTTTTTGTCTTTTTTATACGAATAATAAAACCTAAGTGTAACTTAGGAAATGTTCAATAATGTTTTTTCATTTTGGTGATATTTCCTTTTATTAGGCCAGAAAAATTACTCACTAGTTGTTTATTAATAGGAGAAAAAACAGCTAAAACAGATGAATAACAATGTGTTATGTAACACAGAGCCAATTACAGGTTCTCACGAGTAAAAACAGAAAAAGTAGTAGAAATAATTATTGTTTTATTATTGCCAATACAGGGTGTAAACGGACCCTTCACGAAGCCGTTAACCAAGCAATATGTACATCAAACTAAGTAACTTCACGCAAAAATTATTGCTGGGAAACATTTTTTTTATTTGGGGTGAAAAACCACGTTTTACGGTAGGACTCGATGTAACGCACTCAAAACATTGTGTTGATTGATGCATTGAATAGTACGTAATCGTGGAGGTATTTAAAGTTATAACATTAAAAAATTGTATTAAAAAAAAACTTGTGAAAAAGTTGGAACTTTGACCCCCAATATCTCCGTAACTACAAGGTTCCCAGGTATGGTCCAGAACAAAAAAGTGATCGCAATGACGGAGAGAACAAATGCTTATCAGCTTCGTTAAGGGTCTATTTACACCCTTTATAATACATCGACAAATATCTGTATACCAAAGCCTATTTTAATTCAATGATGGAAAAATCAATTCCAATGCGAATTAATCCGTTACAATAAGCCCAATATAATAAAAGCTCGTAGATTGAACAAAGATAATTGATATAAAGTTTGCAAAATGTTTTGGCGCCATTTCCCGGCCTCTCCCCCTCCCTAACCCCTGGCGTATCTTGGGGCGATGGATAACTTTATACCGGGTGCCATTTGGAGCCGATCTCTCTGAGACTGACTTATCGGTAAGTTTAAGAGCGATATATCAAAGTAATCGCTTTAATTTCTCATCTACCACTTGGGGTAGAACTTATGCTTATTCCTTGACTGATACCGTCGTGATTTGTGAACATGTTGTTACTTTGATAGTTTTATGTTTGTAATACGGTAAGTGAGGTGTTTTAAGGGATATTTATGGCCATATAACAAGAATGATGATAGACCAAGACAGTCATCTGTCTTGGTCTATCATCATTCTTGTTTCGTTAATGGGTTAAGAGAAACTGGTAATAAAATATACTAATATTGCCATAAAGCGCCAAATAGGAAAAATGGAGGTTGATTTTGTAGAAAATCTACCTTTCAACTAATTAATATTGTATTAAATATTTCACTTTACGCTTTCTATATGACACACGCTGTATAAAGTCTACACGCGTTGAGTTTTGAAGTCAAGGTCTAAGGGTGAATGAGATAGTTTTTAATGCCGAAAGCGAGGTTGGGACCCGACGAAACGGGACCCTAGATTGAGAGCGGACCTAAAGGCCGTATAGCTTGTAAGTATACACAGTCTAAGGCCTGGTTTACTTGCAGATTGACAAAGGATAAGAGAATAGAATTGAAGATTTCGAGAGTCAATGAACTCGCTTTGGATATTTCTGAAGATATATTTACAAAGACATTAGGCAAATTGAACAAACAGTTACACAAATAACAAGGCTTTCATCACTTAGACTGTGATAAAAACAGCATGGAACTAAATAAGTCACATTCAAGTTATAAAAAATAATTCTAAGGCCAGGGGATTAAAGATTAGTTTACCGGAAGCTGAAAGACGCCTATCTTTTAACTTTTTAACCGACTTCAAAAAAAGGAGGAGGTACCTGGGGGGACACTTTTTTTTTCATTTGTAAAAGAAAACCTGCACAGTGGTCCCACATAAATTTTATTAACTTTGCTTGAGTATAGTTTAGGAGTTAGCTGACTAACGATTTTACGTAAACTACCTTTTGGTAAAACCCTTTTTAGTGCCGATCTATAAACAGGTGTTGCGTTCCATCCTAAGGCATGCTACACACGATCGGACTGACCTGATTCGGCACAGGCCGGGTGGCAAAATCCAGTGTATACATATGTTGACGTCCGACCCCTCCAACAAGTCTACTAATGGTATGAATATGCCGTAATATCCATCGTATGCCAGTCATATCTGTATTGGCACTAAAAAGTACTTAACAGCAACATATTGCAAGAAGTACTACAGCAACATAATACAAAACGTTATACAGCGCCATCTATGACACAAATGAAGAATTAACAGCAAAAGTTTTAAACCGCTACTAACGTTATCCGCGACTTAAGAACATATATAGAAAAACCAGACAACAACTGTTGGGCAGTGGCCTACAAGACAACACCCGTCTGGTCGGAGGATCCTCCCATTTCTACGGGGGACGAAGAAATTTACTACCTACCTGTTCTGCATACCCCTATTATATCCAATGAAAGAACATGCTTGCGCCATAATTAGAAAAACATTAAGGAAGTGGCCCATTTTTCATCATTACTCACCCTATTAAAATAACAGACAGTTAATATTAATTAGTTAAATAACACCATTACAGTATTAGATACGTTTGTTGCTTGACCATATTCTTTTTGTTCGAAATCTCCCCCATTTTTGTGATCCATTATGTTTTATAAATAATTAAAATTGGAAAGTCGATACTTTTTCAAGAGTCTCCCAAGAGGAACATCAATAACAGATTAATGTTTAATTTGCATACTTATTTACTCGACGGGACTCAAATATTATTGAAAAAATATATTTCTGGATTTCGGAACAGTAATTCCGATATTAAAAACCAGTAGCCAGATTTAATCAAAATAAGTATTTTATCCTACGTTTTTTCTAAGTTACCAAGATTTGTATCTTTAATGGGTACCTCAATTATGCTAACTAAAGCCCGCGGCTTCGCTCGCATGTAGGTCGGAATTATATTAATTAGTTAAATCCAGGATGGCCATAGAAAAACGGATTTCCATGGAAAGATACCAGACGAAGTTACTTCCGCATTTATACTATTAAGTCTGGCTATTATAGTGGTCTTTCCACTATAAACCGACCGTTTTACTGAGTCCTCGCGAAGCGTCAATTTAAATGGAATATTCTGAAAGTTGATCACGTATTGGTTCAATTAGTATCGTAATACCTACGTGGATTATGGTTATTTTAAAGCAAATAACCTGTGGGATATTGTTAGGACTTTGTGAACGCTTAATGTGCCTTTGACGGGGCAAGGCGGAGGACTCATTAAAGCGGTCGGTCTATAGTCATAATTAAGACAAATGTAGGTAATTTATAAAAATAATAAATATTACAAAATATTATTCAGAGACGATTATGTACTAAAACCCAACAAGCTTTTAAAATCCGGAAGCACAGAGCTTATTTTTTCAGCGAGTAAGTACTATCACAAAATTATTTAAACAGATTAAAATGTTAACTTCTTTTTATTGGCTTAAAGTAACCGTTCCTTTGAGAAAGTCTGGAGGAACGCTGGAGATCTTCTATGTATCCTTATTGCTTGAACTTAAGTAAAAAATCGGGCTTTGAGTCGGTCCAGTAAAAGATAAACCGTCGGAATGATAAACTTACTAAACGGTTTTAAATAGGAAACTGTTAGAACTATATAATTATCTCATTTGACTTTAACTTATATCATTTGTATGTACAACTCGGTCACAATATTGCTGCACCTCGGTGGAATGCGTATTTTTAATTATTAAAATATATATATTCAATCACATAATCCTTCAATCTATAAACCTCAAACATGTACATCCGGCAGTCGAGTAAAATAAAACATATTTCTAGAGATGCTTATTTTGCACACCGTACCGTGAATGTGACGTCATCGAGCGAGGTGCAGAGATAATGTGACCGAGTTGTACATTTAATATGTCGCATCAAAAATGATGTGTTATCGAAGAAATAGAATACAATAACAGTTTTTTATAAGAAATTATTAATTATATCAGTCCAACTTGATGCCGAAAAGTTCTTAATTGGGTTTAAGTAGGTTCACACGTTAAGCACAAAAGAAAGACACACTCAATGATTCGGAAAAATCCTCTGAATGATAAGTATTTATGAAAGAAAGCGAGTACTGTGTTAATCATTGTCACATTTTAACTCTAATTGCAACTTTTGTGGTTTGACAAATTAAAATCGGGTACAATAACCACCTACATCTGAGTAAAATTATAACGAAAAAATGTAACTTGTATAAGTACAGCATGGGTGAACGAGGGTAGCATCATAACCGCTGAAATACTACAGATATAATCCTACTAGGTATGATCAAATATGATAATATCCTTACCTCCTCTGACCTCGCATACGAGCACAAGTTCGTTGCCCTCTTCCAGAGGCCCGACTACTCCGGACACGTCCCGGCCCGACTTGTCGTACAATATCAGCTGATGTGGAGGCACTGCAAACAAACAATCATGTTAATACACTGTATTTGAATAACTAGAGACTGCATATTTAGACTCTTGTTCCTAACTAATGAGTTTAGTGTTGAAGAAACAAAAGAATAAACGCATCATTCTTGTTTTGTGTTCAAGTTGATTTTTTATTGCGGAGCACAAAAAAAACTGCATTGCAAAGGAAAAAAACACATTCTGCCTGCCAATGCTAACATAAAACTAGTATCGACTAAAAAGGTTTTTTTTTAATTTGGAACTCACTCATTCTTTTTTTTTAAATAGTTTCTGGGCATAAAAAAAACATAGTATTTATCGTACCAAGATGTTTCAACGTTACAAAGACAATGTGAAATCGAACTAGTACGATTTTAAAATTATAATTGTTGTTTCGCTAACATTTCGTATTCGTTCATGAATATTTATAAAACATATTTCTGGTTCGTTTATGCTAGCAGAACGTTATTGAAATGAGTAGAAATAAAATTAATATTAATGATTCCCTCAAAACACGTACAATTATTTTCCTGTTACTTTCAGTCGTAATTTGGGAAAAATCAATGAGGACAAAATAAACACCGGGAAAATATGGTGGAAATTGACTGAAAAATGGATAAAAACCCATTAATAATTACAAGGAAGAACTCAAAGAGCATACTCCAATTAATTTTTGATTATGAACTTTGTACTATCTAACTTCGCGTCTTACTTTATAATAAGGGAAGACTTATGAGTAGGCAAACAAGAAGTTGCTTTGGGAATTTGAACACGTGACGTTTCCCAACACTATGTTTCCTTTAGAATTTCAATCTTTTTCCATTTTCTATACTCAAAATAGATTGCCAAAGTACTTATTAAAATATTCAATATTAAAAGTAAGGTGAAATGAATATGGCGGTCTGGAAATAAATAAATAATAATAATACCTATTGGGTGGGTATAAACAAAAAAACGATCTTCTATTTTCAAATTCAAAAACTTGAAGTTAACGTCTTGAAGCATGGCAAATTTCATTTAACGCGGTTACATTATGGTAATAATCTTGATCGAATTGTGGATAGAAATAGAAATAGAAATATGGAAAAAGTTATTTAGTTTTTAGTTATTTTTATAGAAATTGTTGTCCTGCTATTTAATAGTTAATTTAAGTAGGTCCACCTACTTCTTTGAAAACCAATAGCTAAGTTTTTAGTCTAACATTAAGTATTCTAAAGCATTCTTTGCTTATTTCAATCTATTATTACCACATATATTCATCCTCTATACGAAGATCACAAGCACAACCGTCTAGAATAATGCACGACGTGAAGACACCGTCAAACATACGATACTGCGACAAGACACTGAAAGTAACGACACGACACAATAAAGGGACAATTCTCATTATGTAGATGCCAGTGGAACATTGCTCGTACAAAGACGAGAGGGGGAATGGACTGCTGAGGTTATTATGTATCGGGAGAGCTGTTGCGGAGGATAAATGTACTGTATTGGCTGTTTTGTGCTTGTTTCTGATGTATTTAGCTTTTTTTGCCTTAGGTACATGATTTTAAAAAGTTAGTGTCAACTTTCTGATTAACTGACTCCTTGACAGTTAAAAACTAGATTTTAAAGTATAGTAAACTTATACCGTCACTTACGGGATATCTACCGTTACCGATTGTTCAATATTTTGAGCTCCCGATATCCCGTAAGTGACAGTATAAGTTTAGTTGTAAACCGTGAAAGATTAAAACGGTGTTTATAAGTATAGTGTTGATTGGAATAATTTATACTTTCGAGTTCTAGTTTCAAGTTTGTTTATTTTTTGGTTTTTATTTTGTTAATTGACATTCGATTACCTACGCTATTTTGTATGCCTTCTCGCGGGACATTGTATGGACCAAAATTTATTAATATGACATCTGGTATATTTTTACCCTGAATTTGAATTTGAGTTTGACACAAAGGGTTTAAAGAAATTGCGATGTTTTCCGTGGGAAAACAGTACAATATCCCATTATGTTCCACCGACAACCATGAGCGTTAGTACTTTTATTTACTCTGTGCCATGAGACAGGAAAGCGCGACTTGTATTTTATTTATTTAATTATTCATTCAGTTTCGGACAACAATATAATCCATCTTGTTAGTAAAAAATACCTTATATTTAATGTTAGTAATACTAAACACACAATCAACACCTGCCACAATATTGCTCGTCCAACAAAAAAAAACACCTTTTACTTAAAAGTAAAATTGTTTACCATAAAATAAAATGCAAGTAAATACAATCTCAGCAGCGTCATCCACTCGTTACATAACCCACGAAGACGCCTTCACTTAGCAGACAAGGATCGTTTACAGCGGTCCCGTATCACTTGTAAATGCTTTGTATTACATACCAACCTCTCCTAATATATACTATCAGGCAATTGAATAATGCAGCGGTGTCAACAATAGGAGCCGCCCTTACGTCAGCACTTTGAGTAAGGTTCACAGCAGCACAAAAACATGGGACCAGGAATTTTGGGGCATGTTTTCCATTGATAAACATAGGCGTACAAATGGGTGTTAGTGGTGGCTTTACATTAGCGCTGATCTACATAGATTTTCGTATTGGTAATGTTTTGGATTAAGAGTAAAATCAAAAGTATTATTACGTTATTATAAGTCATCATCATTCTCCTGCCCTTATCCCAATTCATTTGGGGTCGGCGCAGCATGTCTTCTTCTTTCATACTTCTCTGTTACTCGTCATCTCAGCAGTCACCTGCTTTCTACCCATATCATCCTTCACTCAGTCCATCCATCGTTTCTTTGGCCTTCCTCTACTCTTATAGCTTATAATTAGTCATTGAAAAAAATTAGGACAAACAAGAAAAACTGACATCAAAAGCCGACAGTTAGTTTACTTCTCAACATTAACGAATCATTGCACAATGAAAGAGGAATACACAACATTTGTCCATCCCTGTATTCTTCCTAGGAATATACATAAGTGTAATGTTATGTAAAAACATAAAAGCTGTAGAAATATGGTAAGATCACTATGTAAATGGAGAAAACCCGAGTCTTCCCTAGAGTAAAGATCCTAGCCGTAAATCGTAGCGTTAGCCCAGTCTAGACCACAGTGGCTCTAAGCTAGAAGCTCCACAGCTATGCATAAAAATATATCTTCTCAGTTCAATATAAAACATTTACAAACCGGACTTGACCCTCGTAATTTCGAAAACTATTCACCACGTGTTAACATTCAGCGCAACAAAATTAATGGTCAGTAGTGCTTCTAAATAAACACTTCAAAAACCGCTAACGTAACATGACAAACATCACTAATTACGGTTGTATAAACAAAACAATAGTTCTGAAGCACGTACTAAGAGGGACCACCGCAAAACCGAATTACCGCCCTTCACTATTGGCAACGAAAGTGTGTCCCCGCTCCCCCGAAGGCCCAAAATTCGGCCGGTCGCCGTCCTGGCTAGTTAGTAGTCATTACAGAGGCAGCCATTCGGCAAGTTGGTCCTCAATAGCGGAATCGGTGGCCGACGAACAACATCCAATTTAAATGGAATTTCATAGGCAACGGCGTCAATTAAACACGACTGTCGGCGTCGATATGACGTTTGTTTTGCCGACTATTGCCAGCCAATTTGCTTTTGATTCATTGCCCTAATTAATTGCTGCGATTTTTTTTTACATTGTTTTTCGTTGGTAAAGAATAGTTACGAACAAGCTGTAACTACTGTTTTTGTAAGCTGTCAAGGAAAAACGAAGAGCCTTTTCCTTCCTCCTTCAAAACTTTACCTTTTCAAATAACGAGCTCAACTTGCCGCTAATTATAGACTCTAAAAACAATAAATAAAGACTAACTATGACTACAAGCAATAAACATGTTTTACAATCGCACCGCACCGTATCCTGTCCACTTCCACTCATATATCATAAAGGAACATTGGATACGATCAATTCGCGTGGTCTCCGTTGTGCGATAACGCGTTTGATGCGACGATAAATCGCATAGCTGAGACTACAGCTGAAATTATAGCTGTTGAATTATGCATTAGCCGCAACACGCTAGAGGTTGTAAAAGTGCCTGTCGATGGGTCGAGCCGGCCGGCCGGCAGAACACTATTTGTACACAAATAGCTCGACTTTATAGCAGGGTTACCAGCCGTACCATATACGGCCGGCGATATGTCTCGTTTATCATTTTTCGGTCTGTATCGAATTTTATTTAGTGGTGGACTATTGATTGGTGAGGTACGTAAATGGAGTAGAAATTGATGAAACCTGCCACATACGGACTGAACTCTATATCGGTGACTGAGGTGTGAAAATACAGGGCAGTCAAATACAAGTGAAACAAAATTTCCACAGAAGTCGTACCGTCAAATATTCCGGGTATCATACAAATCCCACGATTCCGTTATTTGTCAGAATTATTCAGTTAACAAATCCATGGTAAGTTTACCATCCCTGTTTTATAGCCGGCCGCATTATACGACTATGGCATACCTACTACATATTTTACGAGTTTTCGACACTCCTTAATATAAGTAGAGAATTTGTCCATACGCTACGAGCTATAACTTAAAACCGAGACTAGTTTTACGACATGCGATTTTCTAGCATTTTACACACTCGTTTGACTTGACTGTTTCTTTTCTTCAGATAGTCTTCATATTGGGCAACTTAGTAACGGGTCTTCTTCACGGGACACAGGGCTGTTTACACCTATTTATTTCAATGGCAATTTCGTCGCGAAATCTAGTGCTAACTATACAACTAGTAGGTACTGTTTACACAACTCTGAGTCAGTGAAATTGCACGGCTATTTTGCAAATGTGAAACCAATTGAAGTGTTCAAAATTGTAGTGTAGTTTTATTACGACTAGGTGTGTTTTTGAATGGTAAACACATATTTACGTTTTAAAGTTTTCGTATTGTATTTCCTTCAACATAATGTTCTGGAAATTTACAGTTTCTGTTACTGGCGAATTTAATGCTAGCGTAAATGTTGTTAAATGCTTTTGGAGTTGTTTATTTTATATCCGACATTTATTTTATTCTAGTTCTGACCAAACACATTCCTATCATCAATTTAATCTACGAAAGAAGAGTCTGTAATTATGAAGTTCGTAGATTGACATTTATTACCTAGAGAAGTGCTGTCACAAGTGTGTTGATATTTGTGACGTAAATATCGGGTACGTACATTTGATTGATTGATGGTCTAACGACTATTTATAGGTAACTAAAGTACATTGGATACACGACTCAAGTAATATTCATAGCCAGTAAAAAAGGACTAACATTTTCAAAGGCAAGTATCCACTTTCGCATTAGCATAATTTTGAACGACACCTCAGTAGGCCTTGCGATGGCGGCGCGAATCGTCGGCACAATTCTTGTAGGATCGATACACGCTCAGCTGCTTGCTGCTAACTTGTTTCATTAAATTCAAATTTCGTGTTGTACTTATTAATTCAGCCGAGCGTTTTCCCCGCACGTCGGGCCGCGACTAGGCGGCTGCTTTTTATATTCTTGTCGTCTCCACATCGGCCCGAGAAAGTTTGCGAGAAATTCGAAGGCTCTCCAAAAGGGTTTCGCTATGTCGTATCGCGATAATTGCCAAGTTCTGTTCTGTTTCGTTTTGGTAATCCGAAGTTGTCTTCAATATGGCTTTAATTGTATAACAATATTAGCCTTCGTTAACATCCATTGTTAATAAAATAAGCGTTATTACAGATGTTGGTAATATTCTGCCGTACTTTTCGTTGTAATGAAAAATACTCGAACTTGTGTTGGAGTATCACAGTCAGATTGTACGAAAGCAAAGTTAACAGCTAAGCCGTTTATATTAGAACAATTAAGTTTCACAAGTTCATGTAAAGCAATTCACTTAAAGTTCGCTACATAATCACATTTCTCAAAGTTGAAACTTGGGCGTGTATCTGCGAGCGCTCGGAAACTTGCGCGAAATATGATGGATCCAGATACTTGAGTCGCAAACAAATTTTTGGAAGATTCCTTTAAGTGGATGCTCATTAGCGTCGTCATAATAACGCCAAAGGAACAATAAAGCGTCTCACGCACTCCTAATGAGTTCCAACAGCTCTATTGACATAGTAAACAGCGAGCAACAAATGTATTAAAACAGGCGTAAACAATGCACATAAGTATTCAAAACTCCTTTAGGAATGTCGTCTCTTTGTCTGCTACCTTTTTATATAACCTTCAAAAGCCCTTTGTCCGGAACTTTGATCTAGAAGCCGAAACTTCGGAACAATATTAGGCACATTTCTACTTCCATTAGGCCGTGTTCTGTGAGCGAATTTATTTTCAGTTCTCGTAAGAATGTAAGTAACTTTTCTGTCTCCGGTCTCTTGTCGGTATTATAAAACGTGTATCTGTAGATAACTTTGTTAATCTTTGACTAAAGAATATTACTCAGAGGATCCTGAGGGTGAAATATAATAGGATACTGTTATTCCTCTTAATTATGATTGTCAATCATGCCGGCAGATTATCCGGAACATAGTCCTCCCGGTAGACCTCAACAATGAACGGTCGGGGGATTGTTATCTAAGACAAGACAACCATCATTTTAATCTAGACCAGCACAATGAAAGCTAGTCATTATCAGACCTTCGCACACTACATAATCAACCTCCATGCATGTGTTCAAGTGGTTATCTGGACTCGTAAAGAGCCTTTGTTTAAACAGTGTGAAATATTGGTTTGCTGTGCAATACCTTGGCGTGGCACAGCGGTCGTAGAGGCGATGACTTACGATTACAGCAACGCTGCAACCCCCACTTAACTGTTACATATTGCTTCACTTAACTCAAAATCCGGCCTGGAAAAGAATTACGTACGGAAGTGGCTCGCGGGCCGCGGACGTACGCTACACAGACACAAACACATTACACTGCCGACCTTATAAATTGTGCCGCTCGCTAAACGTTAACTAATGAAGCCGAGGTGCATACTGACCAATTGCTCTGTCGACCGATTTACTACCTGCAATGAATTTTTGAATGCGTTCCAAACGAACACTGGGATTTCACCGGCGTTTGGTTCAAAATAATACTGTTATTTCCTTGATTGACAAAAATTCAAAACCTTCATAAGTATCATAACGTCTGAATTTTAAGCGCATAATCGAATGAATCATAGCCATAGTAATTTGATGCAAAATATACGGTGCGCCAAACAAAATATAGCGTAAATTCATGCGGAAACTGAACTGGTATTTTCAAGTGGAGCTCGTTTACAATTTAAAATTCCACGATAAACATATGTAGATAAGGGAGGTATAATAAATTCTCGGGTCGGGCAACGCCGGCCGACGTACTAGGGCAGTGGAGTTAATAAAATCACTTTGTTAGTCAATTCCGCGTTTTGCACGCCTATAGCTCGATACCATACACACTCACAGGACAGTTAATCACTTTATTTTTTGCACGGATTTAACAACGTGCGAAATAAATGTGATATTCAGAATAAAAACTCGTACAAAAATGAATAACACGATTAATTGGCTAAAACAACATCTCTTTCAGAGTAATGAAGATAGCGCATCATTAATCAAATCACTGAAATGTGAAAGTATTGAATTCTTTCTGAATAGCCCCTTTTGATTGGAGGCTTTACATTTCAATTGGAGTCATGAACAAAAGTGTGAAGTTGAGAATAGGGTGTCTGAGCCTGCACTATGTGCTAGGTTATATTAGGGAGTCAGACGGTTTGGGAGCAGTCTCCACTAGATAGCGCGGCGGGTGTCGGCCGCGCTCCTTGTCTGCGTCGGCTGAACACACCGCGCCACTCCAAACGTGATATCGCAGTACATTATTGTAATAACAGCACTCGGAGCTTCTTTGACGGGGTAGGGGTCGTGTGTAACCTCTCATTTTCCTTACCGAAATTCAAAGGAGCTCTAACAAAGCTTTGTTTTGCATCGCTCGCTCGACGAAAGCCGCTGAAAGGCTGGCTTTTTAGATAAGGTTCTCTTATAAATTTTCAGAACAGAGCAGACATTTTGCGCTAAAGTTTTTCAGTGTGGGAATGTGAACATCTGCTGCGATTCCCATTCTAGTTTCGAGGGTCGACGTTTTGCGGCCGAGTTATTTGCGAAACCGTTTCACTCGTTAGGGGGCAATTATATTCAGACGGTAATTGAAAATGTTAGTTGTACTAGCTTAAGTAGTTTTTAACACGGGAAATTATTGGTTTTGTTCGCAAAACGTGAACACGATTCTGATAGAAATGTTTAATATGAATCATCTAATTATATTATAAATATGCCGAGACTTTTATATTGACGGCCGGTTGGCGCAGTGGCTGAGCGATTGACTCCTGCGCTGCGTGTCGCGGGTTCGATTCCCGCACGAAACAAATATTTGTATGGCCTACAGGTAATTGTTCCGGGTCTGGCTGTTTGTGTATGTGAGTTCAATGTTTGTAAACGCACCCACGATTCAGGAGAAATTCCTAGTGTGGGGCAAAGTTTAAAAAAAATAAATAAAAAATAAATATTTCGAGTAAAATGTTGATGCAGTTATTTAAGGGACGTCTGTTGCTGGAAACTTTATTTATATTTCAAAGTGGTTAATTTATTTTTCGTCGGTTCCAGACAACTTTGCAAAAGACTTTAATTTAAAGCCTGGTCTTGGCGAATTATTTGAAATTGTAAAAATTACGTTGAAATGAAACGAGTTCAATATTTATTTTAAGTGTTGGTATATGAAAACTTATAAATTATTAATGGCATAATTATCTCCATGTTAACTTTATTTACTGTTAAGTTAATTGCTTTTAAAATCTTGATGAGTTGATGACATTTAATTTAATTAAAACATTTTAATTTGAACGGTTAAACGTTTTATATTTTCGTATTTCTTTTCAAAATCTTCAACAATATTTAAGTTTGATGTTGATTTATCAATTTAAATATATTTTGATGTAGTTATGGACATTATCAATTTAAAAAAGACATTAATTATATAACCACACCCACATTATCAGAAAAAAAAGATTAGAGCAAATCTTACTCACCAATAACAGAAAGGCGTATCTGAAAATTTCTCGTTGGCGAGTTCTTGAAGTCGACTCGACACCGGTATACGCCCTCGTCGTCCAGCTGCACTGTGTCCAGCGTAAGCGACGCTGGTCGGGCGACCGTCGCGAAGTAGGCGCGAGGTCCGAACGCATTGGGGTCCGACCACTGTAGCGCCTTGTTGAATGACCGGCCACGGACGTCGAAACTGGAAAAGAGGATGTTTTTTAGTCCCGAATATATCCAAAAACAATGGCGCCTGCGCTCTTGATGAGTTATTTACTGCATGAGTGAGCGGGGTTCGCGTGGCTGAGTTTTGGGCTAAACATATTTAAAGTTTTTGCCATTGAAACGCTAAGAAGAAGAAGTGGTCCCTATTAGCTATGACGGCACGGTTGGCGTAGTGGCTGAGCGATTGACTCCTGCGCTGCGTGCCGCGGGTTCGACTCCCGCACGGAACAAATATTTGTATGGCCTACAGAAAGTTGTTCCGGGTCTGGTTGTTTGTGTATGTGAGTTTAAATGTTTTTAAATGCACCCACGATACAGGAGAAATTCCTAGTGTGAAAAAAAAGCTGTAGATCGAAATAACTGGAAGTCATGGGCTTTTGCATAGTGGCATGAGCCGGCAAACAGTTTTTTTTCCCTGGGCACTTTAGTGTATTGGGCGTCTTTTCCTGTAGATTTCACAACCATAGATATTCATCAGGGCCACGCACGTTGATGAATATCTCAGTCGCAGTCGCTGACATGGGACTTAAACTATAGCTTTTAGGTAGAAACATTCTTAAACGGTTCAGTCAATCTGTTATCGAGACATTGCGGTCTGGCTACGGAAACCTGACTTTTACAGATACCTTAGTACATTATCTATCAAAGTTCAATGGCCGGAGTTCAGCCCGCAATAAAACCGCATCGGTTTGACCGTACCCATATTAATAATCTGCCCCGTTGGTCTAGTGGTCGCAAGTGCGTCTGTTGAGCCGGTCCTGGGTTGGATTCCCAGGTCGGGTAGTGTCATTGAGTTTTTCCGTCAGTTTCTCAGTAGCGGACTCAGATTTGTGCTCTATTGATGGCAATAGCGTCACCGCCTATTACATGAGACTGAACCTAGCTGGTGAAATGTGTGTACTATTAGGAGCACCTCTGCCTAACCCTTCGGGGATTACAGGCGTGATGTTATGTTAAGTCATCATCTGTTTAGCCTTTTCTCAACTATGGTAGGGTCGGCATCCAGTATAACTGGATGCAGCTGAATACCCGTATTTTACATGGAGCGACTGCCTATCTGACCTCCACAACCCAGTTAGTACTAGGTAATACGATACCCCTTGGAAAGACTGGTTGTCAGACTTTTCGAGCCACTGACTACTTGTAACGACTGTCAAAGATCTACAAATGACAGCCGGGTCCAACGGCTTAACGTGCTCTCCGAGGCACGGAGGAAACTCAGTATGTAATGGGTGGTCACCCATCCACAGACCAACCTAGGCATGCACGGCGATCTTTAGGTTACTAAAGATCGATCCGAGCGGCTGTTATTATTTAGCCACGAGCTCCTCCGATGTGCTCCTCCGCGTGATGTTATGTTATGTGTTATATTAATAATCGCCCTTCTCCTCGCACATTTTATGACCGCGAGTGCATCCTTGGAGTGTAGCTTTGAATATTCAGTACATTTCGTGGTATATAAAGTAGACTGTCATCTACAATATACACGGGTCCACCACATATAAGAAATTTGGATATCCAGTCATGTTGTTTCTAAATAATTTTGCTAGGTACGGTTTCTTGCTATTTAGTATAATGACTGAAGGTAATTGAGGAAATTCGCGGCACGAGTAAGATCTCAGCAAGGTCGTCATTAGGTCAGTGTTTTAAGGACCTGACCCAGTGGAAGGTCAATTTTTTTCAGGAAGGTCAAGTTGAATTAAAATTCGGTCTCTATAAAGATGAAGAGTTTCTTAATGCTCTGTTGTATAGTAACTTTTTTAGGTTGGTATTCCTTCAAAACATAACATAAGGGCAGTATTCCCTGAAATTATATGCATATATTTACAGTACAAGCACATTTCGCCAGTTATATCCAAGTCCCATTTAACAGGGGAGAGCCAATTACCATCAATCGGACATATATTCATTCTGGGCTGCTATTGAGAAATTCTTAATGGAAAAAACCCAATAACACTACCCGGCCTGTGGATCGAAGGTACGCACACATGCTCAGTAGTAACGCTTACGACCATTAGACCACCGAGGCACAATTTGTTATTTTTAACCGACTTCTAAACAGGAGGAGGTTCTATTTTAGTGTGTAAGGATTTTCCTTTTTTATGTATGTACAGTTACCAGCACTATTATGTATAGGAATTAACTTTTAAAAGTGATTTTTTCCTACTGTATTGTTAAACGTTTATGTTATCATTAACACTAGAAACGGGATATTTACCATGTTTACTGATTGTAAACATGGACATGTTTGTTGTTTACTTGTTATCAGTAAACATGGTAAATATCCCGTTTCTAGTGTTAATGATAATGTTAGTTACCACCAGTAGCGAAGGGTCAAATTTGTAAGAGGTAAGCCAGAGTACATATCTTTAATGTGATTATATTATTTGTCAATAGAATACTGACTGTGCCATTTTTCAAAGGGAAGCCAGTAGGAATCGAGTTGAATGGAACCTTCGCCACTGGTGACCATGATAGTTTAAAAACTTATAACGTTTATGTTTTCACGAACATGGTATTTTGAACGCTATACTATTATGAAATAGGTCTTATCTCAAAGTAGAACGCGTTATTATATGAGAAAATCGCTCGTGACTGTACATCGTCTATCGTCGTATTTTAATCCAATTGCACAGAAAGGCTATCTTTATATAAGGTCTAACTATTCATACACGAAATATTTTCAGGGAATCATCTAACGGCTATAACGAAGTCATTTCAAGGGATTATTTTTTTTATCTGAGTATATTTTTATAAAAAATAAATAATTTAAAATTACTGGACCCACAAAATAAATACTAGCTCCTTATTTTTGAACATCCATTACGGTAGTTTACTGCGTCGTATTTACCTAGTGTCATTGTTAGAATATGGGAGTAAAGATTTTATGCAAAAAGTCTCAATTTTTTTTATAATTATATTAATTTCGTAAAAAAAAAAACACTCAGATATTTTTTTTTTCGTTGCTATGGCGACTTTTCGACTTATAGAAGTTACTCTTCAAATATTTCGTGTATGAATAGTTAGACCTTATATTTTCTCGGTTGAGTTCAATTTCTGATCGCCATCGTCCATAATAAACAACAGTTTCATCAGGTAAATAACACTCCAAGTAAAATAACATACTATACTCTATGAAATGGCTTTGCTAATTGCCATTTTATAGTTTCTCATTACTAACCGGAAGATGGATTGTACACATAATGGCTGACTAATAAAATATGATTTGATTTCTGCTGTGATAAAGTCTTTTAGGTATATTTTTAATGTTATGCTTTTTTATTACTGACCTCAATGGTTTTATATGAGAACGATTTTGTTTCGTGCAGTTGGTACCTACTTTCGCTAATGAATATGGTACAAAACATAAACCCATTTTGCTGGGTTAAAACTGAGTCATATAATGGGTGTAAAAGCACCCTTATCGAAGTCGAAAGGCACGTGTTCTTCACCTTTTTTTGCTCTGGACCATACCTGGGAACCTTCTATTTACGGAGATATTGAAAGTCAAAGTTTGATATTATTTGGCCTCTGTACTATTCAATGCATTCATCAGCACAATGTTTTGAGTGCGTTACATTGAACGCTACCGTAACTGTGATTGTTCACTTAAAATAGAAAAGTTGTTTTTCAGCAATAATATTTGCGTCGAATTGTTACTTGGCGTGATATACAGAACGCTTGGTTGACGGCTTCGTGAAGGGTCTGTTTACACCTTGTATTTACTGTGAGAAGTATGGTAGAAGAAGACATGCTGCGCCGATTGTAAATAAATTAGGATAGGGTATGAGAATGATAATGATGATAATAAAAAGTACCTTCTTATTAGTGATTATATCAATAGCTCATCAAGACGTCACTTTAACTGGCCTTTTTCGCCATGAAACGATGGATGTATTGTGTGAGGAATATCATTCCTGAAAGAAAAAGAAGTAAATGATAGCGTGACGGTTGACAGAGGAGAATGGAAGAAAAAACGTGTTGCGCCGACCCCAAGTAACATGGGACAAGGGCAGGAAGATGATGATGAGATCAGCATGAATTTTTGCTAGAATAGCTAAAAATTTTGGCAGTTAAGGTAACTGACTTTGCTGGTTGTGCAAAACTTAGAGTATTTTAATGATAATTGACTGCAGCTGCTAACAACATAGAGTACTAAATGTCGATAAAATCGGAAGTTAAGCAGAACGCTTAACGACTTATTTTTTGTAAATTTACATTTCTAGGGGTGTCAAATAGCACTTTAGAGCGTGTTTCAAATAATAGGTAACCATTTTGACGACATCGAGACAGAATATACAAAACGTGTAACTATTATGTATTTGTCTGAACCCTGACGAGTCGTGGTGTACAACGATATTGTTCAAAGCTTGGTATCGAAATAATATCAAGTTTCATTGCACAATTGTCTTTATTCCGTCATTTACACGTTTTTTGTGAAGATTTGTGCATCCCGTTACGGGGGAAGCGCTAGCGTAACCCGCGAAATTCAAATTTCCTTACGTTTAATTAACAGGTCAGTGTCAGGTTGTAGGATTCTATGATTATTGCTATAATAAGTCATCTTTACAAATTCATATTTATGACTTTTTCGAGAGCTTCATGATGTGCTGTAACTATAAAAATTCCAGTACTTTTTGGTAGATTTATTAAAAACTTGGCAACCCTGCAATAAATAACAAACGTAATTGATTTAAGTGTTCAATCGCTGAGCTGGTAACACATTTAAATCATTTTGAGCTTAAACGGTGAGCTTGTGAACATTTAATATAATTTGTACAAAAACTTTGTTAACTCATTCTCTGTTTCTGAGTTGTAACGTGTAAGTTAGTTCGTAACTTGTGCGCCATTGAATTATTATATTGAAGATTTGAATGTTCTTGCACTTAGACCTCGAGTTATTGGAATAAGAAATTGTTTGAAGCAAGTATTATGTCTATATGAATATCTTTCGACGTTTCAAATTAGACGAACATGAATTACAGACTAATATTGATTTCTATACGTAAATAGTTAGTGGATTTACCTAGCAGAATGCGTAGATTTCAGAAAGTTTGATTAATGTTTTTTTACAACTACTAAACTACAAAATTAAAGATTCGGTAAAACTGCGGTTAAAATGTTGACACGGCTCCGGACACTAGACTCTGACTTATACTACGTGTTTTTTTTTTGATTTTCCGTAACTCTAAGGTTATATTCTATAAGTAAAAATAATACAAAAAGTCTTTGAATATGTGGTTCAAAAATGCATAGTTTCGAAGATATCATCAATCATAATTAATTTAAGTTTCATTGATAAATACGAGTAATCCATTTTCATTCAAACCAATCATTCATATTTAAAGGTAAGAAAATGCAACGTTGTCAAATTTCACGTAAGGGTGTTTTACATTAAAATCGTGCCTTTGTCGAATTATTTTGTATGAAAAAGAAAAAAATATAATTGAAAAATAATTCATATGTCAGTTGATTCTTTGAAATGGTCTCATTTATACCCTAGAGTTATGGAATATAAAAAAAAAACACTTTGTATACTGTGTGTGTCACATATTCTCTAGGGTACGTCCCTTTTGATAACTTGCGCGTTTCGCGAACTAAACAAAACACGTGAAAACAAGTGAAAAATGTCCCCTTTCGTAAATATTTTAATCTTCATACATTGATTCCCGTTTCGTCAACCATAAATTTCAACTGTTTTCTACGGTACAGTCAGCTCCCAAAGTTACAAGGAAACCTCTTGTTGATGTTGCTATTTTTTGTCTTTCTCTGACACACTAAGGTTTGTTACGAGAGAACTTAATTTTATACCTTAAAAATATGATTTAGAAATACAAATGTTACATAACATGTGAGTTTATTGATTAGCTGGGTAGCAACAGCTTATAAATAGTAGGTATACCCGACTGCCAAGGATGCGCAAGACTGAACAAAGTTAGGAAACTCACGTCTGTTACGATGTCTATAAATAGATTTTATTTAGGTATGCCACTTCCATTCCCGCGAGTATTTTACGAGGTAATTTAATCACATCAAATCGGGCGTATGACTTGTTTCAGAACCGACTTAGGCTTTGGAAGTCTGGTATAACATAAACGTGAAATCTTCTGTGAGTAAGTAAGAGTTTTGTATTGAATTTATATATTATTTACCTACGACCTATTTTCTCAACAGGCTGATTCCCTATGCCATTTACTTACATTATAAATAGTTTTTAAAACACTGTTTTAAGCTTTCACGGTTTAAAACTAAACTTATAGTGACAGTATAAGTTTAGTTTTTACGGGATACTTTCTTCTTCTAAGAAATAAATTAAATTGTTAGGGGCAGACAAATCTGTCTGATTTGTCTGCACCCAACAATATAATTTCTCCAGTCATCCGGCGATCACGGCGCTTGCAACAGCGTCGAAATATCGGGAGCTCAAAATAATTTTATAATAATCACGGAAGATATCCCGTAAGTGACAGTATAAGTTTAGTTTTTAGAAGAAAAGTACAAACGGTACAAGCATAGCAACTTACAAAGCCTTTCGTATTTACACGACTTGCAATTTATTTATTTATGAATACATTCCAACTCTATATTTACCGGTAGCCTTAATGTGATAGTTAACTTATCAGACAGTCATTTCGGTACCGTAGGTCCGTCCCAAATATTTTTCCTTATACCATTATCGTTGTTGCTAATCGAATCTTACATAGCAGTAGTAATACTATGCCTCTCCAACGCCACTCCACGATTAAATGATATGATCAAAAAGATTTTTCAAAAAGTGGACCACACAACAACCTTTTTTTTTTTTTTGTTAGGATGGAAAATCATCAAATGAGGGCCCGCTCTGAGCGGAGCGGAAGGGTGTGTCAAAATTGTACTGACTAAAACCCATCCATGTAGCTTCTTTGCCATTTGTGTTCCAGGGCCGCGGTTTCTCTTTCGATCAGTCCCGCAGACCCACCCGGCAGGCATCGGTCCTTGCGAGTCCGCAAGGACCGATGCCTGCCGGGTGGTGCCTGGTGCCTTCCAGTTTGCCGACATTTCTTTAAGGCGCGCGTGGAACACGAACATGCCATCGACACGGCCTATCGTCATAAGATGGACGGACGGCGAGCTAATGGACGGACGGCGAGCTATTTGTGTAGGTCCCTCCAACTTCACGTCACTACACTATGCTCAAAAAGATTGTTCAAAAAGTGGACCAAACATCATCATCTGCCTAGCCTTTTCCCAACTATGTATCTATGAAGCCGACCCCAAGGTCGGCTTCTAGTCTAACTGGATGCAGCTGAATACCAGTATTTTACATGAAGCGACTGCCTATCTGACCTCCACAACCCAGTTAGTACTGGGTAATACGATACCCCTTGGTAAGACTGGTTGTCAGACTTTTTGGGCCACTGACTACCTAACGACTGTCAACGATCTACAAATGACACCCGGGAACGGAGGAAACTCGGTATATCGTGGGTGGGCACCCATCCACAGACCAACTTAGGGAAGCACGGTTTAACCTAAAGACCGATCCGAGCGGCTGTTATTATTTAGCCACGAGCTCCTCCAAAAAGTGGACCAAACAACAACCTTAAATTTACAAGACTAACAAGGCATTTGACATCCAGAACCCCGCTAATCTACTTACTTTTATAAATGCTAAGAAGTCTTAAGGTAGCAAGTAAAGCGCCTGCAGACACTGCAGACCTTGTCACGGCGACCAAGTTTGAAAAGTCAAGCGAGGGAAATGCATAATTAAACATTTGTAAGTTCAAGTAATGAATAATTAAAACTTATTACTTAGCTCGTTATTATATTTTCTCTGTTCTTGTTATGCGTGTTTGTCGGGAATGTTTTACGTGATATGAATGTAGGTGCGGATAGTGCATCTTTTGGGGCTTTAATCTTTTGACTGCCATAGTCACATATACGTGACAAGCAAGCGCGTAACCTGTACGCCATACAACACAAATATGTGACAAAATGGTAGGTGAAATTGTGGTTTGGCGTGGAGGGCACGCAGTCAAAAGGTTAAAGTCACTGATGGTTTAAAATCTATCAGTTATTGCTAAATATCCACCTAGGTATTAATGTATAAAATGAAATTGATTTTTCCATAAGTTGAAACTGAATAGTCTTCAGATAGTAATTTTTTGTTATCATCAGTTATTCAATGCTAAACACTCATGTAGTGCGAATTAAGTTAAAAATAAAAGACGAGTACTTATAATTTTAACAGCTTTTACAGGTTTCATTTTTGGCGTTTTATAAATGCAATTATTACAGGGTGTAAGGGACAGCACTCCACAGTCTGAATTCACTCCATTCAGTATATCATACTAAGATGACCGGTACAAGAAATTATTTCAGAAATGTTATGGGAATTCAATAAATTTGATTTGTTTTATTTCCTCATACGCAATGTATCGTTAACGTGGCAAAACGCACCTAGCAAATGGCAAGCGCGACGGCGAGATCGATGAACTCTGTAGCTAGGCAGGAAGTGAACAGCTGATTTCACGCGTCGTTCGTTGAAAATATTTCAACATCCATTGTTGGATTTTTGATTTTAGCCGTATTATTTACATAAATGGAGTGCTGCATACAGGAAATGTAATTTTACATTGTAATAAAGGAGTAGTAACTGAAACAATTGTAAAAAAATGAAAATTTTCCGGAGAAAAATTCCGGTGGGCTATGATTCAATATAAGGCGCTGAATGCACCTTGTCAGTTTGAGGAGTGCTGTCCCTTACTCCCTGTATAGCATCAATAAACGTTCGTTTTCTTCGTCGTGTAGATGATTCTTGTATTTCAGTTAAATAAGCTTCAACCCCGTGTGCAGTGCTTCGGAAGAATACTTTAAAAAAAAAATGCACCAAAACAAATTCAATCAATTGCTTCAATCCGCTTGACTCGCGGCCCCATCCTAAATGGACTCAGTGATTATGCCAATCACCTGCCGTTAGACAGATAACTAGAGCAGCGCCCTTCGGCAAATGGCTTCAGGATGTTACTTAACTTCCACAATACTGCAACTTACCCGCTCACCACTGCCGTCGTTAAGTTAAAAGGTTAGGATCGGTCAGTGGTCGAGCGATCGCGGGTGTGACGTGACGGAAAAATGGATATTGCACTGTTTGTTTTGATGTAGAAGTGCCTCAAACTGCTGGTTCGTTTGCTTCGGCTTTTACTTAAGCTGGCTAGTGCACAAGTTGCTTGAAAAATTTAATAGATAGTTCTAGAGCTATATGCAAACTAATTACCCATCATCTCCCTAGCCTCTTTTCCAATTATGAAGGGGTCGCCTTCCAGTCTATACAGATGGAGCAGTATACCTGCCAGTATATTACGTGACAGCTCAGTTGCTGGGTATTTGGTAAGACTGGGTGGGCACATTGCTCGCAGAATGGATCGCCGATGAAGCCGAAAAGTTCTGGAGTGGCGATTGCGAACCGAAAGACTTTGCGTTGGGAGGCCTCCCAATAGATGAACCGATGACCTGGTGAAGGTTGTGGATATCCGCTGGATGCGAGACGCACGGGACCGGTCAATGTAGCGACGATTTGGGAAGGCCTATATCCAGCAGCTTTCGGTTGAAATGATGATGAAGAAGACTGGGCCACAAATGATTATGTATTTAATTGCATTTTAATCTTCGAACATGTTGTCTAATATAAGTACAGGATTGTTTTCAGAATCATTTCTTTGTTACGTTTTTAGTAAAGGTATGCACAATGCCTACCTGTGTTACCCACAGCAGTTGCTCTTTTCAATAAAATATGAAATAAGAATTTAATTCGCAGTTTGTACCGTAAAACTGAAATCAGGTACTACGGCGAAGTTTTTAAATATTAACAAAAGACTGTTCACAAATCTTGATTTAAATTCATCTGGTAAGAAAGTCGGCTCCTTTACCGATCTATTTAATAAAAGATTAGTATCATGGGTGATATCTTTCATTAATAAGTAGTTGTTTATGAAATTAATTATTGTTCACTTTGGTCAACATGTTCACTGTTTTTTTTTAAGAAGGGCTTATTTTTCAATATCAGATAGATATTATTGCTGGAATTAAATTGATGTGTGACGATTTTTGAATGGAAAAACTGTACAAAATAAAATAACATTTATTATTTCAAAGAATATTTACATTATTTACAAACTACAGATCTATCGTATTAATACAAATATGTACAAGTACCAAAAGGGTTACAGGCCGTCCAAAAAATTCGTCCATATAAAAAATCATAATTATTATTCGCATAAATAAATCTTGTGTCTGATGAGATGACGAGTAATAGAAAAGTATAGAAAGAGAGGACATGCTGCGCCGACCCCAAATTAATTGGAATAAGGGCAGGAATAAGAATGATGATAATGATGAATGGTAATATCTGTCCATGGATAAATGAGCACAGCCCAAAGAGTATGACTGCAGATTTTCTTACCGTGATAATTGGAAACATGGTTAGAAGATGTTGCATCGTGCATTAAAATTAAACACAATATCGGTTTATTCAAACAAAGATCTATAATGACCATCATCATCATCTGCATAGCCTTTTCCCAACTATATTGGGGTCGGCTTCCAGTCTAACCGGATGCAGCTATTTTACATGGAGCGACTGCCTATCTGACCTTCACAACCCAGACAGTACTGGGTAATACGATACCCCTTGGTAAGACTGGTCGTCAGACTTTATGGGCCACTGACTACCTAACGACTGTCAAAGATCTACAAATGACAGCCGGTACCAACGGCTTAACGTGCTTTCCGAGGCACGGAGAAAACTCGGTACCATTTGTACAAAACAAATACTGAACCATAATACGCCTGTTTTGACTCAATTCATCAAAAAAATCTCCTATCTCCTAAATCTCTTACAACTTAATTACTACCAACTTAAACTACCGCCATTTTATTTCCACATCGCTATCTAACTAACCTAAGCTTGGAACACGCTGCTCATTCACTTTACGGCGTGAGGCAGTTAGCGTTAGTTGTAAGAACTTGTTACCCGTAAGCAGGCAGTAAATACTAGATGCAAATAAACACTAGCACGCTTACTTATCAGTTAAGTCCAGCCAACTTGATGCGTTAACTGTTTGTTGAAAATGTTTGAGGTACTAGGGTTGCAGATAAGTGTGGAGCTTTTGGATAGGTATACAGGGTGAGAGGGACACCGACGAAAAAACGGTTACCACGTATGCAGTACATTATTCTGTCTTCCGCCACAAAGAAATTTTTCATCGGTAATATTTTAGAAAAAATCAGCTGTTCCATACATTTTGACCGTGAACTTTTGTAGCTGTTTTTTTTTTATTAACCGACTATAAATTTCTATGGCTCAGAATGATGTACTGAATACGTGGTAACCGTTTTCGCGTCGATGTCTCTTCCACCCAGTATGTATATTTCTTTTGAAGATAAAATGCTGGTAGTGGAGTATTTTGTGGGACAAAAAAAGAGTCGTATTGCTATGAGAAAAGTATTTTTTTTTACTCTTTAAGTACTTTTTCACATTTACGTGTAAAGTTACATAATTATGATTATAATAAGACGATGACGATGAATGATGATTATAATAATTATTATTATCCGTATTGGTAGTCGGCTGACCGACATGCTTGATTATTCACTTTTACATCACAATTTTCGGGGAGTTGCACTCACAGCAAAACAAGGAATCGGTAGTACAGAAATTGTATTAATGCTATGAATGCAGAATGTATTATAAACTACTTAATACTGATCAGGCATAATACTTCGAATATTACTATGCAGAGTAAAATAAAATTATTATACATACTCACACCTATTTATTTCGCAAACAGTAGGTACCTACTTTAGCAAACACTCCCGATAATAAATTAAAGCTGATAAAGAAGCCTGTTTGTTGTATAGCGACTTGTGAAAGGATCTCCTTGACCTCATGTTGAGCCCTCAAGGTCAACGGTGAGGCCTACAGGGCCAAAGAAAGGTTTAATATTTACATATAGTGATGAATGGGACGCTTTAATCGATGCTGCTTTACGCTTGTACAGTGCTGAGTAATTGTGGGGTTCTTTGTTGGAAAAGCATGAATTATTTGGATTATTTTGAAATAATTCTAGGAATTAAATTATATTTTCTATACAGGGTGTAAACTGACCCTTCACGAAGCCGTCAACCAAGCATTATGTACATCAAGCTTAGTAACTTTACGTAAAAAAAATTGCTAGGAAATGATTTTGTTTTGGGGTGAAAAATCACGTTTTACGGTAGGTCTAAACATAACACACTCAAAACATTGTTCAGATGGATGGATTGAATAGTACGTTGTGAAAAAGTTGGACCCCCAAAATCTCCGTAACTAGAAGGTACCCAGGTATGATCTAGAACAAAAAAAGTATCGCAATGACGGGGAGAATCAGTGTCTTTCGGCGTCGTTAAGGGTTTTTTGTTATTGTTACACCCTTTATAGTCGTTTTTTTCAAGGTGGAATCCGACATCCTCTTTGTGATATTTTCATGTTCTTTATGCCTTGAAAATCGTTTATAGGCAGACAGACTCACTGTGGCAACTTAAAAGGCAGTAATGTCTCTTCTTTCAGTCCATCCAAAGGTTGATAACAGAATGTCTTGTGCGATAAGACCCATTTACACACTAGTTTTAATTAATTTTGTTTTGTGTTGTACCATGTTTCCCATGTAAAAGAGCGAGCCTATTGCCATCATTCGGGCACAAATCCAGACTTTGTGGCTGCTACTGAGAAATTCTTGATGGAAAAACCTAATAGTACTTTGGCCGAGCCGGGAATCAAACCCGCAGTCAAACTACAGTGTTTTATTATTAAATAAGAAAAAAACGCGAATTTATGTTAGTTAAGTGATTGATTCTATCAATAAATTCCACAACATAGTTTAAGTAATTACGTTGCACTCTAGCTACATTGTATACACCTTTAGGAACAGTTAGCCACACCTTTCAGGGGGTGAGCAATATTGCTCCTTGCTACGGTGGTCGACCTCTTCGAGAGGATTAAAACCATCGTCCCATCACTAACCGCTTTGATGAACCTCTTGTGCACAAATGGAGCGAGGAAAGTAATTCTCTAGAGGAAACTAGAATGGAGCCTGTGTAAAGTGGACACACCACTTTAAGAATAGACATCATTTTATAATTATCACAGATATTTGGGTAGTATATTGTAGCACAAAATTTTCTCTTCTTAAAATAAATATTGCATATTTATTTTCGAATAGGTATGGCAAGTCGTCATAGACAATAATAATAAGAGGCGGGCCGGTTGTCAATGAACGGGAAAAAACCGGATTCAGGGCTGTTAAAGGGAAAACCATTAATGGTAATCTCAAAATCACTCGCCTTACCTCAAAATCCTCGTTTATCAGTCGCCAACAATAAAATATAACATAAGATTCATAAATTTTCAGTGAACTTTGGCCTATAGATTAGAGGCCTCAGATTAGACTTTGGATCTTACAGATATACGATAAAATACAAATTGAAAATAAAAACAATGTCAGTAATATTTTTACATCTAATGCCAAGGCTATCCTAACCATGATGACAAGAGTCCTTGAAATGATTCTCCATTTATAAAGGAAACCTTCCCACCTTCTACATCAAGGTTAACTACAGAATTGTGGAATTGAAATCGTCCGCAAGAAATTAACAATTGTAGCATGATTGTGCCATTTGTTCAGTAAATTCAAAACCGGCAAAGTCTGAGTCGGCATCGTAAGCGAAAGGTTCCGTAGAAAACACTAAAAACAACATGATTCTTGTATGCATACAAGAATACAAAAATCGAGTTTCTTGCCCGTTCTTCTCCATAGAGATCTACGCTTTGGAATGGGCAACTACAGTAGTTTCACAGTTTTTTCTGCCTTGTGACTGTAGCTACATTTCATTGTTGTCTTTGTTTCGACAGTTCAAAAGTGCCTGTAACTGGCCTACTTGAAATAAATGCTTTGATTTTGTTTTTAAATCGTGTTGGTTTTGGTGTTTAATTTTTAATATTATAACATGTTATAGCGGTCATAGTAATACAGACTCTCTGGAAATTAATCAGTCAATTAAAAAGTATCTACCTATTACGATTCAAAAAATATCACTGTGACAAACGGACAGACAGACAGACACCGGAGGCTTGATAATATGGTCCTGTTGGCACCATGTAAGTACCGAACCCTAAAAAGCTAAGTTTGTGCCTCAAAACGGTTCAATCTAGTCCAGTTATCGCCTTGATACCGATGGTTTATAGTATCGCTAGGTGGATATTTAAAAGCCGTCGGCAGTTACCCTAATAATAGGGCTAAACGACGCGCCGTGATTAATGACCGGGCCGGGCCGGGTGTGTTGCCTAGTTTGACGTGTGTAGCTTCTGTGTTGAAACTACTCTGTGGTAATTGCTTATAGTGTAATTTTAGTGATGAGTTTGAGATGTGCTTGTATATAATCTATCTACACTAATATTATAAAGAGGTAAGATTTATTTGTAAGTTTGTATGTAGGAGGTAATGTCCGCAACTAATGATCCAATTCTAAAAATTGTTTCACTGGCAGAAATTTGCATTATTCGTGGGTGCTATAGGCTATAAATTATATTTATATCATACATATTAGCCGAGCTATCGCAATTTTTGTGGAAGAAGTCGCGGGTGAAATGCTAGTTAAGTGTATTGAACATGTGATTTTTATTTGTTTTAATTCGGTTTGGAAGTACTTCGATCAATTTCTATCACACGATCCTAGTATGGCTAGGTCACATGTCTTTTGGTTTTGCGATATGCTGTTTTCCTTATGACGTTTACAATTTTCTAGTTAAAATAATATTGGGACACTCTTTATGGGCTACAGGAAGTGATTCAGGCACTTTTACCCCAGACCATAGATTTAATCAAAGATATCTTGACGTTATAGAGATAAAGAGTTCTATTTATAAAATTTTGACTTAACAGAATTCTGAAAACTAAAATCTAATTTCTTGTTTCACAAAGCATTATTACTTTCAGAGATGGAAATTCCCAGTAAGTTAGTGAAATAAGTAAACAACTCGTTTTAGTTATTTATAACTGTTTAATGAGTTAAAATTATTAGAATTTTCATAGGAATGATGACGAGGCAACCAGTATTAAAATAAAGCATTTATGAAAATTCATCTGTCTTGTACATGTTTCACCATTAATAAGTACTGGGAATATGAATGCGCTGCGATGTTTTCGCTTATTTACGTTGTTGCGTTTTCATTAGTAAACAGTACTCATTAAAGGTCTTTTTAACATGCACAAAAATAAATTTCGATATATATTTTTTTTGTTGCCCCACCCAAGAATTTCTCCTGTATAGTGGGTGCGTTTACAAACATTTAAACTCACATACACAAACAGACCCGGAACAACTACATGTAGTTCATGTCATGTAAATATTTGTTCCGTGCGGAACTCGAACCCCCGACATACAGCACAGCAGGCAATCGCTCAGTCACTGCGCCAACCCCGCCGTCATTGACTGATTGATGAATCAACAAGATGTGGAATGCGTTAGATTGAGGAAAGTCCTCTTCCTAGAGCACAGAACAATAGATACTAATTTCATTGTTTAATAAAAAATGTGACATAACGTGACATCAGCACAAAAACACGTATACCAACCGCGCAGGCCCTGGAAATGCGTTTGACATATATTTCAGAAAAGAGCCACATAAAAACAAACTCAACAACAACACGGACAAACCCGAGGGGCACCCTTCACTTATTTTACATTTCCCTGCTTGCATTTTATTTAAATTCCACCTCACTCATTAAGTTTTAACAAAAGCGAAATATAACAAAGGATGGTATTAGTATTTTGTTGTTCAAAAACAAACGGTAATCAGTCTGATTCGATTGAATATTTGATTGGAATTCCATATTGAGGAGTAATAGAATACGTACAAAACAAAAGAGTTTGTTATGTACCGGTGGAAACAAGTACATAGGTAGGTATATAAAGGCTATTATTAGATTTCCATAGAAGTAAGTAAAGGTAACTGTAGTAATAGACTAAATCAATAACATTATTGAACACAGTATATAGGGTGCGGCGCGGAAACTACCTTATTAAAAAAAAAACCGAATACAAAAAGTATTAGATCAATCATTCTATTTTATTTTATTTTACATACTATACAGGGTGTAACAGAAAGGGTATAGTCATATGAAAGGATATGCTGCGGACCATCGAACTGAATATTTTCCTCCATGGGTTCAATATCGTAAATGCGAAAAAATTATCGGCTGTCCAATACATTTGGGTCGAGTAGGTATTGAAATTTAGTATGAGACAGCTATTTAGCAAATTTAATATGAGAGCTGATAATTTTTTCGCATTTACGATATTGAACCGAAAAGTCGAAGTCGTTTGAAAGTCGGAATTGGAAGTTTAAGTCTACTTTGTCTAGCATGTTTACGTCAATGTTGGCAATAGCAGCATGAATATTGATCTTCAGCTCATTCAGGGTTTTGGACGATCGGTATACACTGAGATTATTTATATATCTTATAACCATAGATTTAAGATATCCTCAAAAAATAATCACAGGGTGCAGGGTGTAATTTATATATTTAATTATTTAGATAGTACTATAGACCGACCGCTTTAATGAGTCCTCCGCCTAGCAACATCAAAGGCACATTAAGCGTCCACAAAGTCCTAACAATATCCCACAAGTTATTTGCTTTAAAATAACCATATTCCACGTAGGTATTACGATACTAATTGAACCAATACGTGATCAACCTTTAGAATATTCCATTTAAATTGATACCTTCACGAGGACTCATTAAAGCTGGTTTTTACTACAAGTTGTACACATCAAAAAATGACAAAAAAGCAATAAAATCATACTGAGTTTAGAAGATCTAAGTAAAGCTGTCACACATACAGTGATTAAAAGTGGCTTTGATTTTGTTATTCATAGAAACCATCTTTATCTGGTTATTATTCTGATCAACGACATAGCTAGCTAACTTGACCCGTTTATCTAGGACGCTAAGGCCGTTTGTACGTTGCATGGAATTTTACAGTTCGTCGCTTCGATGTTCAAGCAAATGCCACGCTATAATCCTCCAAATACTTGGAGATTTCACATCAGGCAGTGAAATTCCGTGTGTATGTGAATCCTGTGTTTGCACCCATACACAAGTGTGTTATGATGTTTACAAAAAGTTTTGTGAAAGACTTGTCAAAAACACACAGTGTATGAAAATGTGTTTCAGGCATCTCCCTTACTATTCTTTTGAATTTTCAAAAGATTTATATGCTACTCGTGCTGTAAGTAGTTTTCACAACTTATTTAAGGTATAAAAGATATAGCGGTGGACTCAACATGTCTACAGGGTGTAAACGGACCCTTCACGGAGCCGTCAACCAAGCATTCTGTACATCAAACTAAGTAACTCTACACAAAAATTATTGCAGGCAAACTACTTTTTATTTAGTGTGATAAATCTCATTTTACGGTCAGACTCAATGTAATGCACTAAAAACATTGTGCTGATGGATGCACTGAATAGTACGGGGGTCGGGTAGGTATTTAAAGTAAAATTAACAACTTGTAAAAAAGTTGGAACTTTGATCCCCAATATCTCCGTAACTAGAAGGTTCCCAGTTATGGACTACAACAAATCGCAATGATGGGAGAAATGGGGAGGAAAGTGCCTTTCGGCTTCATTAAAGGTACTTTTACACCCATTAAATGTTATAAACATTGGCGTAAGTACGAGCTATTGCAATGGACATTCACATCATTACCACTGAAACAAAAGCCAAATTAAAAAACATTTGGCAAGACTCAACTTTGGCAGGTAGAATTAAACCTAAACGGAATGGTTGCTAAAAGACTAGAGAGAAAGTGTTGGCAGAACCAGGTCAGCGAGTGACCTACTAAGCATCACGGATAAGACCTGGGTGGGTCTGAGCCAAACGGTTTTAGCGCCAATATTTTCGTGTTATTCAAAATGTCTGAAAATGGAGATCTGTACTGAGTAGTACGTTGAAAACTGTACTATAGTTGGAATATACATATAGGTCCTAAGTTAGATTCCCGGGTCGAATTATTGGGTCATAAATTTCTTAGTAGCAGTCACGAAGTCTGGATTCGTGAACCCAGTTGATGGCAGTAGGCTCGCCCCCTATTTTATTACTTGGGACTTAAACATAACTGGCGAAATGTGGGTGTACTATTAGGTACACCGCTGCCTAACCCTTTGGGGATTACAGGCGTGATGCTATGATGTTTTGTGTAATGTTTACTTGATCGGTCAGCGTTCTTTTTACGTGACGGGACCTATACTTTAGTATTAAAAGCAAAATTGCAACAAAACTCCATTAAAAATTCAATGGGAACAATGGCGGTCCTACCTCTAATGGGATTTTTATACACAACCTTTTTTTCTGAGCTTGTTCTTCAATATAAATATGAAATATATTTTTTTTATAAACTTCAGTTATACGATTGATTGGCCAGAGAAGGCAACACACCGAGAGAGTTAGAAATGGGGTCTTTGGGACAGAACAGGCTAAACAAAAAAAAATGTTATTATTTTATTGCTAGTTGGTCTGGTTATAAGTATAAAAGAGTTCCAGAAAATAAGTAAATTTAAACAAAAATAAAATTGTTGCCCCACACTAGGAATTTCTCCTGTATCGTTGGTGCGTTTACAAACATTTAAGCTCACATACACAAACAGCCAGACCCGGAACAACTACCTGTAGGCCATACAAATATTTGTTCCGTGCGGGAATCGAACCCGCGACACGAAGCGCAGCAGTCAATCGCTCAGCCACTGCGCCAATCGTGCCGTCATTTTAAAAGCTTTTTTTTTCTTTACTGTGTTTGTAACACTCAAATAACAATGTCCGTCAAGAGGAAGTGTGGTCAATTTATTGTTTCCTTTCATATCAAAACCAGAACTATCATATAAAACAATAAAACGTGGACATCTCAGAACAAACATATAACTTCATAAAATATGAAAATACCTGGTCCGTTTACTGTGTGATCTCGATCGGATATTTCAATCCACTTCAACTGTGCTCGTTGGATAATGAACTCAAGTCCAAATAAAATATGGACGGAATTGGATTGATTCAAATTCCAATCGTATCAGGCGGTCATTCGTGTAAGTTGTAGGGGTGCCCCTTTGAAGTTCTCAGATGCTTTCGTTTTGTATTTGCGGAGATTTATTTCAAATTGTTTTGTGAGATGAAGACGGTATCAATGTACTCAGTAAGACGTCTATTTACAATTTAAATAAATAATATATCACTTTATAAATAATATATCTCTTTATAAATAATATATCTCTTTAATTGGAACAAGATTTAACGTGTTGTGTTTATCTTAATCAGTATTTTTTGTTGTTGTAAGTTTGTCTAGACATCATAGTCTGACGGTAATGAAAGACAGGATGTTTTACACGCACAAATTCAACACCCAGATGTTAGCACTTGAACGACTGAGCTGTCCAAGTAGCTACGTACAGGTCGAACAAAATCTGAGTCATTTATTCGACAAGACGTAGTCAAGACAAGTACACAGGGTAGGACATCATACATATTTTGAGTCACTCATTCTAAGTAATACAGGGTGTAAACGGACCCTTCACGAAGCCATCGACCAAGCCTTGTGTACATACATCAAACTAAGTAACTTACGCAAAAATGATTGCTGGGAAACGATTTGTTTTCTGGGGCGATAATTTACGTTTTACGGTTAGACTCAATGTAACGCACTCAAAACATTGTGCTGATGGATGGATTGAATAGTACGAGGGTCGTGGAGATGTTCAAAGTAAAATCTTACATTAAAAACAAGTATTTAAAAAAAAAGTTGTGAAAAAGTTTAAACTTTGACCCGCAATATATCCGAAACTAGAAAATTCCCAGGTATGGTCTAGAACAAAAAAAATAGAAACAAGTGCCTTTCGGCTTCTTTTAGGGTCTTGTAACTCCCTTTATTTAATCAGCTTGCCATAATTACAGTAGTCTGTTTAACTTGTTTTAGTATAATTTTGCTTGAAAAACTTTATTCAAAAAACCAATCCGTCGACACCCCAATTTGTCAACAGAGACCATAATACAAATATCACAATCATAAAAGAGCCCGCAACAGCCCTACCATGTAACGTATATCTGTAGTACGGAAGTCCCTATCTCCCTAAGATCCGGCTACCGACGGCTACGGTAAATCAATCCGCCATTTTTGTCTTCCATCTCATATTTCATATTTACCTCGACATTAGTGTAAATGTGTATTTGCCGCAGGAAGCTGTAACACAATCTTGGGAACACCCCTTTGTTTTCCCTTGCATGGTTTTCTTTATTTTTTTTTCTTTCCTTTTATTTATTCATGACTGAGTTGTTTGTGGTGGTTCGTTTTTTCAATTGATTTTGTATTGGGTTAATTTATTGTGGCGGTTTGTGTGTTTTAGTGTTACTTTGAGTTTGTGAATTTTTTATTGGTGTTGTCCCTTCAATAGAAATACCCTCTGTAGCTATTGGTACAAGAAATATGCAGTCTTTCTTTCGGCACAAGTTGTCCCTTTCATATTTGAAAGAAAAACACGAAATTTAAAAAAAGGTGCTATATTTTTATTTTGCGGCTGGTAATATTTATTTTTTATACGACTTCCAGTTTAGACGACGGAGATAGCTTGTAAATCAAACGCATCGTCTTTCACTCAAGGATAGCAGAATAACATATTAAAGCAAGCAACCAGGTAAGGATATTAAAATGAGATTGTGTGCTATCTCACAGAGGAAATGTGAACATGATACTCTTGAACAACAGATTAAGTTTATACATACACTTCATAAATAGGTGTAGAAGGTCTTTACCATACAAGGAAGCGAAAAGAGGCGCACGCACACATGGACGCGTATCTTTTGGCTACGCTCAATGATATAATATGTAAAACTAGCTGTTGCCCACGACCTACGTCCACGTGGAATTATTATAAAAAAAAACCAGCCAAGTACGTATCGGGCCACACACAATGTAGGGTTCCATAGTTGCCCATCTAAATATACGGATTTGCCTCCGAACGATGATTTTTGTTGTAATAATAAAAAACAAATTTACATTTGCAGTTGAAAAATCTGTGCTCCCAGTTTAGGAAAATATGTTATCCAAGTACATTTTATAAGTTGGTCGACTATTACTCGTAAACTTGTAAAACCTGCTTAGCTGTGATAGTTTTCCTATTAATTTCGTTACAAAAAGACTTCAATTTTATTGATTTGTATAGATTTCGCAGGTAAACTTTGCATTTATATTATCTTCACCATACCATCCCTACGGAAACTAAAATTTAAAGGAAAACTGTGAACGACTATGACAAATGGAACTGCGCTTATTGTAACACCATGCTACAATTGTTGCTGTAAATATCTCATTTAGTTATTAAACATGTGTACTTTTAATAAACTTTAATATTCTACATTTTGAATATATGTATAAACGGCAATAGTAGCATAATGTTTCAGCCTATAATATTCCCACTGCTGGGACACAGCAGTGGGAAGCACATGTCTTCGAATTTTTGGTTCTTGGAAATGTCGGTTTCCTCACGATGATTTCCTTCACCGTTATTGAGAGCAGTGGAGTTAGAATAAATTATATAAAGTAATGCGCCTGCCTGGGTTCGAACCTACGACTTAATGTTCGTAAGTCAGGGCCACCGCTGCACTCAACGGCTGTAGGGACTCTCCTAAACAAAAATATATTTCTCTCCAGATCAAGCACCTACAATACAGATGTAGTGGCCGGACCATGTACAAGATCAGTGTCGGAATCACATAAATTTGTCAAAGGATGATTGATGTCTTGGTGTGGCGGCTTATCTCCCGCCGCAGGCTGTGCGGCCACTACTGTGGAGTAGGCAATTAATCGAACCTACAGTATCGATATAAAAGTATGGCGGGGTTATAGAATTAGGTATAGATACTTAATATTAGTATCTACACTAATATATAAATGAAATGTTATTGCCCCTGAGTCAGGATTTTTTCCGGTTGATGGCAATAGGCTCGCCCCTTATTACATGGGACTTAAACATAACTGGCGAAATGCGGGTGTATTATTAAGTTAATAGGCTTCTTTTGGGTTAGTTCGTTCCATCATCGACCTCATCTTTGTCCTCAGGACAAGAATGAGGTCAAGAGTAAGTCCATTTAAAATTAAAAAAAACCTCTGCCTTATCCTTCGAGGATTACAGGCGTGATGTTATGTTATGTTATGTTATTAATAATATACATGTGCTGGACAACTCGTCTTTTTTCAGTTAATTCCTGTCTTGTGGCTGGGACTGTAGTTTCTTTTGTTTTGTTTTTTTACAGTTCGAAAGTGCGTGTAACTGGTATATGAGATAAATGCTTTGAGCTTAAGCGAAAGCCTCTCGTCTGTCCGGTTTCTTACATTTACGCGCCTTTACAACTGAACGGATTTTGATAAAATTTATACAAAAGCACACGGATGACCTTGACATTTGTACATCATCATTTTCCTGTCCTTGTCCCATGTTATTTAGGATCGGCACAACAAGATTTTTTTCTTCCATTCTCCTCTGCTAACCGTCACGCTGTCACTTACTTCTTTTTCTTTCATATTATTCCTCACACAAGTCATCCAATGGTTTCCTTGTTCTTCCTCTCCCTCTCCATCCATCAATATTTATATTCATGACTCTTTTACTCACATGCAATTAGTCCCTCCTCATTACATGTCCATACCAAGACAGTCAATTCTCTTTCAACTTTTCTGTAAGTGGCGAAACTTTGAAACATTTGTACATATAGAGATATTTGATCAGTAGTAAGTTCCCGAAGGATAATTTTCGTCCAAAATGAGGGTAAAGCCGTATAAATGGTGGATAAAATTTCACATAGCTGAAATCACACTGATTTAAAAGCACAATAAAAACATAACAACCACCACTAATCAAGAAATTAATTGTTGTAATATTACCTATTCCAATGATCAGCCTTTAAAACACCCAATGTTAAACTGCGGTATAATTGCTTACACTAACGCAAATAATAATAACTTCATATTTGCATACAGTGATTAGATTACTAATCAATATCAAATAGGGATAACACGTAGCGATAATGCTACGAACTACGCCGTAACACTCCGTAGCCGCCCGCGTAGCAGCGTAGCGCTACGAGAGTTTTGAATGAAATGAGTTTTTAATTCGTTTCGTATAATTTTGTCGCGTTCATTTATGTTTTTTATACTTTCCAAATTAGCATATTCGCATACGCTTCGAGAGCAAAAATAAAATCCATGAAGAAATTTTATTTTAATAAAAATCGACTATAATTTAGTACTACGCTCGTCAATGTTTGTAATTATATATCGGTTATACAATTAATATGTATATTTTTTTGTAGTAAAAATGAGTATGTGCGCAAAAAGGACAGAAGCGTGACAACTGCTTCACGTGTGGTCTTGGGCTTGAATCCCAGATTTGAGGATTATAGATTTTTAAGTTCTAGCAAAATGTGCAGCATATAGCGTCCCTACTGGTGGGGCAGAGGTTTCGCCTTTGCGAGAGATTGTGCACGTTGGTTGTCGCACATCTTTGAATTCTTCGCTCTAGGTAATTTTTCACGATGTTTACCTTCATCGTTTTGAGAGAGAATTTGCACCTATTATACAGGGTGTAAACAGACCCTTCACATAGCCATCAACCAAGCATTCTGTACATCAAACTAAGTAACTTTACGCTAAAATTATTGCTGGGATTCGACTTTTTTTTTTGGGGTCAAAGATCACGTTTTACGGTAGGACTCGATGGAAAGAACTCAAAGCATTGTGCTGATGGATGGATTGAATAGTACGGGGGTGGTGGAGGTGAAGTAAAAGTCTTACATTAAAAACATGTATTTAAAAAAAAAACTACCAATATCTCCGTAACTAGAAGGTTTCCAGGAATGGTCTAGAACAAAAAAAATATCGCAAAGGTAACACACAGGAGAACAAGTGCCTTTCGGCATTACACACCAAATTATCCTACTTGGAAAAACAGGTAAGATATTATTCAGGTGTATATGTATGTATATAATACCTGTATATAGGTTTTCCGCCAGTAGCCTTCCCCGCCCGGAACCACAGCACCATGTAGACCCTGTCCTCATTGGTGTCGGGTGTGACGTCACACGGCAGCGAGGCCGTGCGCCCCAGCACCGCGTCCACGTCCACCGTTGACACTGCAAAAATAGAAACATACGATTTTAGATTTTATTTACATAAAACAACCTCAACAAACACGCAAGTTAAAAAAAAAATCTACAAAAGCAGGTTTATCAAACATAAATTTTTCATCGGGTATTAAGAAAAATATTAGCTGTTCCCTACAAAAGTGCAATACTTTCGCGTCAAAATATATGGAACAGCTATTTTTTTTTATTTTGATGAAAAAGATTTCGTTGTGGAATTGTACTTGTTGTACTGAATAACGTTGGTGCATCGGTGTCTCTTCCACCCCGTATACTTAGACTAGTTATATATTCATGTCGCAGCATATTTTTTTAAATAAAGCTTATCTTAGGAAAATCGCAAACAACGACGATGATGATAATTGGCTGATGAGAAAGTGGTATGAACGTTATGGATGCACTGATTTCAACCAGAATAAAAATTTAATGAATTAACACTTAGTTTAGCCAATCAGCAATCAAGCTTAAAAAAATCCAAAGATGGACATCAACAATTCAAAAGTAGGAAGCAAACGGTCTAAATTGCTGTTCAATCGAATAAAAAACAGAATGGACAACACGGAACCCAAATACCCGATTGAGCAACGAGAACTCCCAAAATAAAACACTAGGTTAATTCTGTAGACATACTCGTACAAGTGACTGGTGAAAACGTTTTAATCCTTCCATTATCTTAATAAAACATGAAAAAACAATAAATGTTTGTACAATATTTTTTAAATGTTACATGGAATACAAACTATGAAAGAACTGCGTGAAGGATGATATGGCAAGAAAGAAGGTGTCTGATGAGATGACGAGTAATAGAGAAGTATGGAAGAAGAAGACATACTGCGTAAACCCCAAATAAATTGAGATAAGACAGGAGAATGATGACATGAAATGCTGAGAGAAGCCTATGCCCAGCTGTGGGTGAAGTCGGGCTGTGGATGTTGATGATGTTGTTGATGTTACTTGAATTTTGGAGATTTATTTGAATCTGCATATTATTAACCGACTGAGGAGAGCCCAAAAAGAGAATAATGTTGCTGTTCTACTTCCCATTGTTCAAAAATAAAGGAATCCAGAAAACACCTTTACGCCTGCTTTGCCCCTTCAGTCTATTTTCAATTAAGGGGACATGGTTATTGTCTCAAGGACGGCTCCCAACGACCAATCACAGCTCTTTGGCTTCATCCTCACCCTAGACTTCTTAGTTAAACTTTAATTAATTTTAAGTCTGGGCGTTGTAGAGGGTCGCATATTACTCCTTTTAGGTTCTAGTCCTCATTATTTCTTTCATTATCCCTGCACCCTCTGGACCCTCGGTAGTGCTACCCACAAGCACATAGTGCGCACATTATTACGCGTTATAATACAGTCTTAAGCCTCTCTGTACCCCTCAATAGTCGCCCTCCTGTGCCATAATTATACTATAAGCGCCGTAAATTACACCAAGAATTTTCTCATACGTACAACCTCTTCCGTTTCGTTAATTTAATACAAGTTACGAGTTTACGACCCCGCCGAATGAGCAAGTCGACGAAAACTTATCACGAAAATCCTTTTTATGAAAAACATAATTTTATTCACATTTTTGTTTTCTTTACTGTAGCAGAGCGAGTAAGAATAAACGTGGTTTGTAAGGTAATATCAACGAAATTGTGGTGTTACGTACAAGCTTGCTTCTATCCAGTCATGATACTCGTTAGATTAAAATGCATGCATACCTCTGTACAGAGTACAGCGCAGCAGACGAAAGCTAATTTCGGTACCCCAAATCGTCGACACAAAACATTCATGGCTCGCGCTCTCGACTCGGGGAACAGGCTCCGCCTTCGTATAACTCCGAAAAAAGAATGCCTAAGTGAATATCACTGTTATTCTGTACTTACATCGTTACGATTCCTGGCTTCCCTTTCTCGAGGCGATAAAGAGCCCATGAATATAAATAGACGCAATATTAAAACGTTCCGTTTCCACACCGCATGAAATAATCTTCTTTTCTTTGAGGAAAAACTGTCACCGTGTTGGGGGCAAGTAATGTACACCATCAGTCATACTTAGAAGGAATTTTCAATTTACTCAGTGTGAAGACTACCCTAATAAAGACGGATTACTTGGTCTCGCGGTGCCAGTCGGGTATCAATTTGCTTGAAGACCCGAGAGGTATTGTGCCCCCGATATATATGTTGCGTAACTTTTTATGTCCTAGACAAATTATGTACAATAGCCCTTAGCGAGGAAACTAACCTTGGAACCTTGTCGCTATTTATAATACGTCTGTGCCAAAACCGTAATATGTTTTTTATCATACAATCTTTACTACGTACCTGCTCTATTTTAGCTGATCGTTACCTAAGTGAATTTCGTGGTAAAGTGGACTATAAAACGTGAGAATTTTCGTCGTTTCATATTAGGTTTACTGACCCTTAACATATTGAAAGTAAGAAGTTATGTAAGCTTTATTATAAAAATCTCGGAAAGTTTCAGCAGGTTTACATAAGAACAGCCGTTGATTCGACAATGAATATTGTAATACAATTTCTTTTTATTGACAGTGATTCAAAGTTTTTATCTCAAAATGAATGCGCGAAAGAATGGTACAAAAAGTTTTGATGTAAATAAAACGAAAAAAGAGCAATCCCAGCTAGTCAGGACGAGACACGACCTCGCATTAAGATAAGAGCAAAGAAATGAAATTCCAAATCGGTCCCGCCCCTTTATTTCGATGTCACCGCCGCGTTTCAGTTAGAATAATTCCACAATAAAGCTGTTGTGGCAAAGCCTCAAGTTTCGACGTTGAATGTCAGGCATAATGTATCGGAAATATAAATTATATTAGATTGGTGGTTCGCTGTTGTAATGGTGGGCTATAACGCGGGCATAGATGTGTCGTGTTGGAGGGCACTAAAGAATTGCGGCGCTCATTACAGCGGTGCCGAATGTGGCCAGATGAGTGGTGGAGGCATGTCACGACACGCCACGCGCTACCACGTGTGGGTCTCGCCAATCTGTGCACGTTTAATGTTCAACGCGATCTGAATATTTTGGCACAGGGAACTAACTGCGTTTTGAAGTCTGTTTGGGGATAGAACTTTGGTTTATAGACGTAAGTTCACTTGTTTGTCGAGTTACTGAAATTTATTAGCTAATGAGGTTTATGCATACGGTAGTAAAAGTGTTTTTTAAATTGAAATGTGTCAAAACAAAACTTTTTTTTTGTTATTCTTTCGATCAGTCTTTTCAGACTATGAGCAGATGAGATGGTTCGGATGGCAAACAAAACTATCTAACAAATATGCAGTTGTGTTTAGCCTGTTTTGAGCTGACCTACCTAGTAAATTATTAATAAATTAGTATAGGTAAGCTGAAGAGTGTTTTTTTGAACGCGTTAAACTCTGGAACTACCGATTCGAGAAGTTATTTTTGCATTTGATAGCCCGATTCTTGAAGGAAGCTTTTAGGTGCCGAGAAAAAAAGAGAAATGGCAGGTGAAGCCACGAGGCACAACTAGTTTAGTCGGTAATAAAAGCGGGGCTTAGTAACTCAGCTCACTAAATACTGTTTTACAACAGAAACATATATTTGATCAGTCATTGTCACTGACATGCTTCTATCTCACCTGAATGACTAAAATGAATCCCAAACCTATATACTTGTCGTTAAGGTGTAAGCTCCCTTACAAACATGTTCCACGTACAAGGATATTGGCTCTTTGATCAATTCTTGTCGTGCCGGTAAACATAAAGCAAAAACGGACGATGAAAATATTCAGAATTTCCCTAACAACTTTTAGCATTTCGTTCGTCAATTTTTTTCATAAACGTAAACGATTTTACGTAAGCTCACTCAAGGCTAACTCGCTTTATAAATTAACTAAAGAAAAAGAAAAAACGAGATAGAAAAGCTATTAATTTTATTTCAAGTATATTTCAAGATACTAACTTGCCATTGCGAGGTGTAGTAAAACCTTACAACGTACTCAAGTACACTAAAAAGACGCTAAACTCCGTGAAGGGAAGCTAAGAAAAGCTCTTACATCTCTCGTTTTCTCGATATATCATATTTTTTCGCAGACTGAAGATATACGAGCGGTTGTTTCGCGCGTGACAGGCTTCCGGGGGTAATATTAATAAAATTATTGTGGAGACACGTCGCAAGCCCCGGGCCTGACCTACTCGACTCGCGCGCCAACTACTCCGCTGTTGCCGACTGTACACAGCACACATGTGCATGTTATTGCTCAACACGGTATGTACATTGCGACAAGTTAACTGTAACTATTACTAGTACATCATATTGCGGAATCGTCTCGCAAATTGCTGTCTACATTTTGATGAAACTTCCTTTTTTCAGAAATACATACAACTTTAACTTTTTCTTCGTGTCGCCGGCATAATTTTTATATTTTATAGCTGTTGCCCGCGACTTTCGTCCGCGTGAAATTTTAGCCAATTCTAAAAGAATTTTTCAAATCGAACCAGTAGTTCCTGAGATTAGCGCGTTCAAGCAAACAAACAAACAAACAAACTCTTCAGCTTTATAATATTAGTATAGATAAGTCACGAACTTCGCCACTTCCACCAAGTCTTCGGTGGAGCATAGCAACTTTAACATAAATTACTATATTTTAGTGTGAAATAAAATTCGTCGTCATTTGCGAGTACGTTATATTTCCATGAATTGTTTAATATTAAGCTGGGGGCTAAATAAAGGTCAACACGGACATTATGGGTTCTAGGAATCACTCGTTAGTAAGTTTACAATAGCACCACAACGTACAGTTACAAACACAAGCGTATCAGGTAATAATGACAGCGGGTGTGCGCGAGTGTACCGCGGTCTGAACTCGCGGGCATGACGGTAACAAATAATTTGCAGTTTCATTAACGAGCATGTGCTGTGTTTTCTTGTACTTCAACTCACTGTAGTAATGATTTATTACCTAATAAGGTTCTACTCATACAAATTACCTTAGTTATACAACTAATGTGTTGTAGCCGCGTAACCGCGATTAACTAACCGAATATGAATGTAAGAAAAACTTTAGTTTACGCTAACGATCTGCTAATTTTCCCTCAGCAATCAAAATCTAGGCTTCATATTTATACCTAAATGAAAACGAGCAAGAAAAAATGTAATAAACCGCCGTAGGCGAGGCAATATATCTAGTGGCAGATATTTATTATTGTCGTACATAGCGGCATCGGGCGCGCTCGATCATCGCCGATATCCAATTACATTAAAATTTCAATTCATTCATCACGGCCACAATGAGGGCTCGGAGCACTTTTTTCGGCTGTGTGCCCTTTGATTAGATTTGGTACTGAACAAACCCATCCATTGCGCGCCCACAAAAAGGTCGCTGAAGCCACCTCGGCCGACTCTCGTTTTCCATTCGTTCCGCTGTCCAGAAATTTTCGCAATAAAATTAATCGTTCCAATAAAATTGGAGCCGAATAGAGCCACCCATGCATGAACACTTTTTAATTGGGTCGCTCTTTTTGCTCCTTTCGCAGGCAACCAAACGAGAAATCGAACTTGAGTTAGTCTCTCGTTTACATAGACATACCTTGTCGCTGTGGCACCTCAGTGTGCGAGTATTGTTTCTCCAAATACGATTCCCTCTCGAAAATTTCTTCCAGACTTGTGTAGACTTCTCGAAGATTTAGCGAAGTCGAAGTTGTGGTCTCAAAACTATGTATTTATTAACTTACGAGTTAACTTTGACTAATGAATAATAATTTAATCTGTCGAATATATTCATTTAAAAGTTTCCTTTGTAGCCATTACGTACGCTTGAAACGACACGTTACGTTCAGCGCTCTCAATCAAATATCAAAGTGAGCAATTTGTTGCGTGTAAACGCAGCTCCCGACGGATTGCATAAAAATCAGACAAAAAACATGGAACGATCCGTCGAACAAACGAAAATATATTTTCCCATTTTCATTTTCGACAAGCAATCGCGTTTAATGGGTTGAGCTCGATTCCCACTTGAGTTTGTTCGATTTTGTTTCATTTGATCGCTTCAACGATTCACCGTGAGGTGTGGCATGAAAAGCCGATAAAAACAGTCATTTCATAATTCGATAATTTCCATGAATTAATAATTTCGTGACTAAAACCTCGAATTTGTACATACATTTAGGAAATGTGTTATTATTGAACAAAATAGTGGTTTGAGACTAATTAGTCGTAATTTTTAATGGACTGCTACACACACTGTATGAAGTGGATGTCATTATAGTTCAGAGTTTGTTTGAATTGTTTTGTGGTCAGTTGTTTCATTAATTTGATGGTTAAGCGTCATTCAGTTTGTAAATGAATCACTGTTTTGAACTAGATTTCATAATAAATAGCTAATTTGAAAGCAGAAATCAAGCTTTTAAACATTGTGTATCCATTTTCAATAATTTTAATTGGAAGGTTGATTTAGAGGCAATAGTTTTGCTCCTAACATCATAAATCATAATACTAGTACCGAAATAGGTTCAAAAGTTAGTCCTCGCGCCATTTTCAAAGCACTCGGATTTACAGACAGACTGTGTTAGTAAACAAACAACTGAACATTTAGTGTAAAAATAGAAAGAACATTCGTTTGTTGGTATACCGACAGTTTAGTTTTATTTGAATGTGCTGGTAAACAGCTTTTAAAAATAAATTAATGTCTTGTTTGATATATGATGGCGTCATATGTTAAAGCTATGGGTAATATTGAAAGCTTCTTTCTCAAATCCCAAATATGCTTTCTCAAGGACATATGGCATTTATGAGTCGGGGAAGATGATTTCCAAATTTTAAATAGGTATGTAGGTAAGAGTGCTACTGTATGCATATAAATAGGACCAGTATTTTTACGACTTTTGGCATTTCAGAACATTAAGCGACCGTATTCCATAATAAAACGTTGCCCCACACTAGGAATTTCTCCTGTATCGTGGGTGCGTTTACAAACATTTAATCTCACATACACAAACAGCCAGACCCAGAACAACTACCTGTAGATCATACCAATATTTGTTCCGTGCGGGGTACGAACCCACGACACGCAGCGCAGCAGCCAATCGCTCAGCCACGGCGCCAACCGTGCCGTCAAATAGATAAATAGACTGATCGCAACTTGTAAGTCCAAACTAACCAATACAACAGTATTAACACTTGCAAATTGCCATCTATCAGGTACTCCGGCAATTCCCGTATCGTCGTATAAAGAAACGTGGTCCTAAATCAGTCCATGCTATCTACTATAAAAATACTAGAAGGTTCTCTTACCTAGATCCTCGGCGTCTTCGCTCCACTCCCCCTCCTGAGCCCAGCAGGCCGCGAGCATTACGAGTAGCCGCAGCCACATCACTGAGCACATGGTCACCAAACTCCTTTACATCACGGCAATCACCGACACAACCACAGACACTATTCTCTTTTTAAATTACACTTTTTTTGACACCGTCCCTGGCATTGTGCCAGTGTTTTGATTTGTTTGGTAATGTTCTTTTTAGTGATGTCACCATTTTCTTTTTTTTAATTTGCTGGCTGTTTTTTCAATGTTCACTTGTTTTTGTTTATCTGTTCAGAAGAAAAATATACCTGATACAAACGAAAATTACGTTCCAAAACGACATGCTCTAAAAATTCTAGCAGGAAATATATTTGTTTTTGATTTCTATATACACCCGCTAGAACATTTTTATCGACTGATGTTATTCTTACTAAACTAACTACACGACCTACGTGTGTTATCAAATAGCCAATACAAATATAAATGAAAACCGATAATTATGAATGATGTCGCCTAAAGGTCAAGTGATATAGAAAATAATGTGACGCGAAACGTTACTTTAATAATAAATTACGAACTGATAACCGTTCGTCCGTGATAAGAATTTGACCTTTGACAGCACCTTTATTCCGTCGCAGTAAGGGTGGTTTTCGCCATATAAGTGTAACTAGTGACGCGTAAGTGCGCTTGACCGTACGTGTGTGCTGCCCGATACATACCTATTGAGGTAGTTAGCAGTCTTGACACCAAAACATCCACATTGACTTTCGACCCGACATAATAACATATACCTACGATCACAGATAAATAATCTACAGTATTGTTATTTCCAACTATCGATTTTCCGAAACTGACGTGACGCTTTTTTTGAAGTCATTATATTTAATGGCCTATGATTGTCTATTGTTTCAATTGAGCAAACACCGTCTTGATTTAGAATGTGGAGTCCCATGTAAAAGCACAATTTCGCCTAAAAACGAACGCAGTATCTTCGGAAAAACACTAAATTAGAGAAATTAAGTGTCCTGGTTTGATGTAGGACCACAGATTAATTAAACGGAAAGTTACAACCTTCCTACGCTTAGAATTAAGTTCCGAATTCTAAATATAAAAAGCCGTTTTGCCGCCGATTTTTCCGAACTATTTTGGGAAACAGATCTTGGGTGAAACCACAGTGCTGCCTTTGCACGTTCGCCACGAGGCTCCGGCCGCCTGTCTCAAACCAATTCAGCTGTCATTTCTCTCGCTCCGTTCATAATAAGGCCCGGAACAAAACGTCGGACATCATTTCGAACAGGAAATTGACTTTCATTCGATTTTTTTCGCTTGTTCTAAAAACGTAGTGAACGCGCTATATTGTAATCTTTTGTTTTGACGCGTCGAAACTCGAAAGCTTTTGAAAGAGAATAAACTGTTTTGTGAACAATCTTTTTTTTTTCTTTTTTTGCAAAGGAAGCCTTTTTGTGGTGAATAATAAAATTACGTAAAGATAAAAGGACTCGTGGCTAAATAGAATTTCTGTTACTCCATGGATGGTGTCCATTTTGTGAAAATCATTTCATGTTCGGGGAGCATGTTTGTTATACAAATATGTATTTCGCTAGTTGTACTCAAAACCGTGGTATTCGGTGTAGCCTCAGTATTCCGTACTTGCCAGAACATAGGTTCTCTTAGTCAAAAGGCAGCTATTTCTAAGAAAACACTGACATTCAAGTAAACAGTAGTGCTGAAAATGAACTTCAGCTTTGTTAGGGCTTGGGAGATACAAACGATAGTTACCGAGAACAACTTACTATCAAGTACTTTAAGTTATATTTCCAATGAACTGTAGAAGGAAATAATTCAATGAATGATTTCAATAAGAGGAAATTGAGCATTTTAAAAATTGAATGTTGGTTCTCGGAACATCATTCGGTATGAAATTGTAATATTCCAGTCAATTGCCTTCCAGTAGTTTGCGGACGCTCCGTAATCCTTAACCAGTTTTTAACACTTCAATATTGAACAAAATTGAGGATATTTTGACAATAAAAGAGGGTTTTTTTTTCGTAAGAGTGCTATATCTGTTTTTGTTAACATACAAACGATATGACGATGGTTTTCGGAATCATCACGTTTTTGTTTTGTTTTTTATCCTAGTTTACAGCGCTAAACAATGTACCTATTGGTATTCGAATGCAGATGACAAAATGGACGCTCTTGGTTAAGAGCGTTTATACAGAAAGTGGGCAACGTCGCAAATAGCTGTCAAATATTTCGCTGTTTTGATTAATTTGTATGGAAATAAGAAATGTGGCTAACTAGTGAACTAAAATATTGATTATGTAGTAAATATTTGACAGCTATTTGCGACGTTGTCAACTTTTTGGATGGACGCTCTTAACATTTATTGTGATATTTTTGTATGACATGTATTGGACAAGTAAGATGGCGGTGCTAGTTCCCATTTTGACCACGCCTCAAAAGATGCTTGTACAGTTAAATACAGTTTTAAAAGAAGTAAACGATCCTGCCTCCTTTTTGCTTATGGACAAGAGTCTACAAAGTAACACATATTGTCTTAAGGCCTCGAAACGGTCCCACTAAACACCCTTCTTTAATATCTTCAGATAAGCATGTAGTGCTACCATAAAAGTTATTTATGAATAGCCTGCCCAAGTTCCCGACGCTGTCTATTAAATATAGAAGCACTTTACTTAGGTATTGGAGAGATGTAACTTCCACCGCCATTAAAAAGTATCTGGCATGGTATTAAAAGAAGATAAACACTAGATAATGTCCAGTAAGTAATGAGAATCGACCACCTTACTATAACTATGAAAAGGACAGATAACATTAAATAAGTGCCATTTACCACCGGTTTGGTAAACGCCACTAGTTAGTGCCAGCCACCACCCCGGTGGCAAGCTCGAAGGGGACAAATGGGAATAAAGGTAATTTCATAATAAGTCGTAATCATCATTTCAGCCGACAGACAGTGCACTTCATGATGCAAAAAAAAAAAACAATAATAAATTCCGACGGAGAACCAGAGTTGTCGACATAGCTCACAGAATAAGTAAGCTGAAGTGGCAATGTGACGGCCATATTAGCCATAGAACCGATGGCCGTTGAGGTAGACGTGTTCTTGAGTGAAAACCGCGAATCGCCGCGAATCGCAGGGTGGCTGGTATCAACTGGATGAAAGTTGCCGAGAATTGAGTCTAGTGGCGTGCAATTGAAGAATACCAAGCTATGTCCAGAAGTGGACTGCTATAGGCTGATGATGAATTTATTTAATAAATTAACCAAAACGCCATTCATTTATTGTCGATCCTATAGTACAAAATGCTGAAGTATATTAAAGAAAGAACGTGTATTTCATTAATTAGAGTACGTGGGACCTCAAAGAAAATCGTTTCGGTCATATTAGCCATTGAAATGTTTAGTAGGACATGTACAGAGGTTCTATTTTCAAACCCCTGTCAGAATATAAAACTTTGACACTTGGTTTCGCTTATATACGGGTAAATAATGTCTTTTAATCTCTACAGAAGCCTCTGACCCTTGTCCAGGGGAATAAAACTTTCTGAAGGTTAGAACAGTGTTGCCATATTTATTTTTCGATTATGTTTTGTGGTACTTGGTTGAATGGGAGGTCATGGGGTAAATTATTTATTTATTTATTACATTTAGTATAGTATAAGTTAACACTAAATTAAGTAATCCTTTTACACGGTCTTCTCACAGAACCACAAACGTTCTAACATTATCGTCTTCCATTCATCAGAAAACAGTAAACAGTAGTCGCTCCATGTAAAATACCGGTATTCAGCTGCATCCGGTTAGACTGGAAGCTGACCCCAACATAGTTGGGAAAAGGCTAGGCAGATGATGATGATGATAATTCATCAGAAAACAACTCCAATCCAGGGTTGGTCTCCACGAGCGCGTTGAGCATCGTAAGCATACGCGGTATAGGGGAGGTGGATCGAGCTACAGTGCGACAAAATGGGACATTAAACAATTTATGCTTTCTTGAGCGATTATAATTATTATTTATAATCGCTTATAATTATGTGGAAGTCACCAGATAATTGCGACAACCTCATATTACATTTTAACACTTCGACATGATTTATTATTTGGTTTCAAGCCGTTAGACTATAGAATTTTTCATCGGCAAAATTCGAAGAGCACCTAAATATTTGAATGTCTTTAAATTACAAACATTTCATAAAATATTAGATCATTAAGAAGTATCCTTAAAGCCTGTTTGGATTTTTAATGTTAAATATTATAAATTAATAAAAAAAAATATTAAATGTAACTGAATTAGACATCATTTTATATATATACAAATTAAGTCTGATTTTTTACATTCGTATAATACAGGGTGTAAGGGACGGCCTTCCACAGACTGATGGGGTGAATTCAGTATATCATACTAAGATGACCGGTACAAGAAATTATTTCAGAAACGTTATGGAAATTCAATAAATTGGCCGGCAAAACGCACGAAGCGAACGGCAAGTGCGACGACGAGTTCGATGAACTCTGTAGCTAGGCAGGAAGTGAACAGCTGATTTCATGCGTCGTTAGTTAGAGTAATTCATCATCTATTGTTGGCTTTTTGATTTTAGCCGTATTATTTTCATAAATGGAGTGCAAGGAATAGTAACTGAAAAAATGATAATAAAAATATTGTTAAAAAAAGGAGCTGAATGCACTCTGTCAGTTTGTGGAGAGCTGTCCACAAACACACGCTGTAGACAAATAAGTTGTGTTAATGATCACAAAGCAAAGAGCAATCAACGCTCCCCGATTTTCTTATTACGTATTTCTTTATCCTTTCTTTAGCGTGTTTTCCTTGATGTTTTATTAAACACGTCTATTTTCTCCACCCTTGATGATAACAATAATAGCAAATACCTTGCTAGAATAGTAATATTATAATTTTCGATAAACACGAATAGTAAATTGATTAATACGGTCTATATTTGGGGTCAAGCACAGAATCCGCGAATGTGGTGACGTTTGGGGGACTATGTCCAGGTTTGGAAGTCATTCAGCTGAAATTATGATGATGATATTAATTATGTGGTTTATTTTTGGAGTTAATAACATATCATCACGCCTGTAAACCCTGAAGGGTTAGGCAGAGGTGTACCTAATAGTACATCCACATTTCAACAGTTATATTAAAAGTTCCATGTAATAGGGGGCGAGCCTATTGCCATTAACCGGGCACAGATCCAGAATCCGTGGCTGTTACTCAAAAAATCCTGATGGAAAAACCTAATAACACTTTACCCGACCCGGGAACCGAACCCAGGACCAACGAGGCAGTTAAAATCATGATGATGATAATAATTATGTGGTTTATTCCTGGACTTTTAATTAACACTAACTGTTCCCCGCGGTGTCACCCGCTGCTCAGCCCTTAAGGGTCATAGCGTGGTGTTATATAGCCTATAGCCTTCCTCGATAAATGGACTATCCAACACAAAAATATTTTTTCAATTCGAACCAGTAGTTCATGAGATTAGCGCGTTCAAGCAAACAAACAAACAAACTCTTCAGCTTTATAATATTAGTAAGTATAGATAAGTCTGAACGCACATTAATTGTGGTGATGTTGGTGGTGATCAATGCTCGTGCCTTCTCTGTATGAGAAGAGGTCTTTGCACAGCAGTAGGACAGTAATTGGCTAGTACTATTATTGAAAAACGCTTGCTTACCTAAGCATGGTTTCAGTCCATTCACGGGCCTTGCGCACGCTCTTTACAGATATAGGTAAATAAAAATATAATAAACAAAAATGTCAGACTATATTTCCTTTTGTCACACTTCCAAGAGGTTTTATTCTAGAAGACAAATCGTCCGTAAAAAAAACTGAAATATTCATCTCTTAAAATTGTAGTCTGTTTAATAAAACACAATATTCTTCGATATCGTCTACATAAACGCATGTATTCCACAAGTGTCTGACCCCCATACTAAAAGGGACACACTCTGATAACTTTTTAATAAACATGAATATTGTTCCGTCCCCATAAATCTTGTAACCGACTGTATCGCAAGACAATTTAGTTTATCTCATTTTTTATTGAATATAAAATGGCTGAGTGCGTACCTTCTCTTATCCGATCTGGTTATTTATGGCAGAAGTTTGTTTTTGACCGCCTCACGTACTTTATAGGGCGAACCTTTCTATCCCGAATTGCCAATTGCTATTTGATATATACTTTATGCTGTAACTTTCCGATCTCATATTTCTTGCTATTTTTTTCGATGTTTTACATGATTGCATTTTGTTTTACAATGGTTTTGGGGAATTGTTCCGACAACATGAATTTAGGTCACGCGACTTATTTGTGTTTTTATTTATCAATGTTACTTTTTTGTGACAATTCTTTTGTTTACGTACCTACTACGTTGGTTTGTAACATCCCCAAAGTAATAACAATGGCAGTAATGATAATTACAAAAAGGAACAATAACATTAACATCCACATGACGCGAAATTCCTAAAACACACGGCAAATAAACACAATCTCTGACTTAATAACATTACAAAGGTGAGAACATATTCAGTGCGTTGCAAAACAGCTTCGAATCCCTATCCACTCGATGTAGATACAAGGCAATAATACAGGCCAATTCTCATTCGCACCCAATATGACAAAAACCACCAATACAAAAAGGGCGCTCTAAAAAAAAGGAATAACGAGAGAGATTACAAGCGTGTTCATTCTAAACCATATCCAGTGATAATGACGGGCTAAGGTCCGGTATGAGCTGTACGCACCGCTCGGAATGGGCGCCAATGCTTTGGAAGGACCCTCTTTCGGCCAAACGACAATGCTGAATCTTTTATTAGTTTCGTGAATGGACGGCCAGTTGACATAACCGTCGTCGACATCTGTTGTGATATTACGCCATCTTTTCCAGGGCGTAGTTCCATCGATCCCGGCCGGGAGCCGAATCGACTATTTTTGTGCACGTGGAATATCTGAGGGGCCAGAATTGAATTCGGCTGAATACGTGTAGGCGCCGTACAGGACAGAAAATTGCTAGAATCGGCAGATATACCCGTACGTACTCTGCGTCATCAGTTTATAATAGACGGTTTGTTGGGACTACTTTTTATGTGATAGTTTTTCGTTGTTGCATGTGACGTTGGATGTTGTTTTTTGTTTCCCTGCATAGATATGCCGAAACTAAGTTTTATAGTCCAGCAAATGTTTGACAGGGATGCATTGAAAATAGAGTTATGAGTTTTAAAAACTGTTGTGAATGAAACAGTTTCATTTTGCTGCTACTCATAGCTTTATTAACTTTGTGTCGTGTACCTGTTACACAGCTTTTAAAGGATGGTCTAGATATCATAACTCTGTGAATTAAACAAGTGTCTCTGGAGGGCGGAAAGTCACCGTTTCCTATCCCAGCTTCGAGTGCGGACCCTCTGAGTTCGTCCCCCAAGGTCTAATTAGAATAAAAGAGTGTTAAACTTGCTCTAACTGATGGCCGCTTTTGGGCAGTGCTTTGGCGTATACTCAGCTCTCTGGAGGGTACTCGAGTACTCCTGTGACGACGTAAATATTTTATTATTTACAGCGTGATTTATTGCACTTTGTACATCGGGATGTTAGACCAGTCAGACACAATGATTTATTAGACACGATAAAAAATACAATGACAGATTTGTAATTTAATTAATAGGTGCATATTTTGAAGGATTTACCTTCAAAATATGCACCTATTAATTAAATTTACTTAAAACATACTTATGTACATATTTTGTTGGTAAATTGGTTAAAACATACATATGTACATATACTCTTACACAAAACATTTTATTTCTAGGATGAAACACCGAAAGAAACTAAAAAAAATTAAAAGTCACTTTTAAAGTAGGATCGCACTGATCTTAGACCATAGAATGACCACAAAAAGCGTTCGTAATAAATATTTTACGTTGTTAACAATGATAATATAAACAATGAGGCAGATATGTTACTAGCGGACGTTATGGAGTCGATGAGTTGATTCGGACTAAAGACTCCGCGTCAAAAAAATCATAATCTTTGCCTCGACACAACATTTGAATGATATCTCTTTAACTTACGTTCTTATCCTATATTTTGTAATATTAATTAATGGAACTTGTCAATATTTGTGCACTATAGATATATGTGCATAATATACAACGTGTTCTTCACGTTATCCATAAACTTTGGCACACGCTTCTATAGCTTTTACAAATCAAATCTTACAAAGGAAGTAGTACTTAAAAAGGCTTCGTTTCATTTAATGAAATTTAATTGAGCTATGCAGTAAGAAAGGGTCTTAATTTGGCCTATGTTGCCGCTTAGTGTAATTAAACTATCAAATGCTATTTGCATTTCATTTGCACGTAGGAGAGGAACCCGAGAGTAAATTTAAAAAAATATTAAAAAGAAACAAAAAAATAAGAATTTATTAATGTGTCCATAATGAAAAATGCTTATTTCCGTGGTCTGAACATCTGGTCGAAGTTTATGTATATCGTCCGGAACACGGTGTATACCAGCGCGACCAGATTTTAAAGGTCGGAACGTAACATGGAAATGGAAAAAAAAAACAAGAATGTCTAGATAATGATCATCGAAATTTTGTCGTCAGTATATTCAAAGGACAAAATTTAAATACCTAGGCACCTACATCTCGCTCTATTTATCACTTGAAAGACAGCAAAAACAATTCAATCTAATTGTTCACTTCTTTGAAATGTGTAATGAGTCGTTCGACTTTAATTCAAAAGTTTTTACAACTCTCCTTTATCCGGCCTTTTTGCGGTAGATTGGCAGGGTCTGTTTTATTTAACAGCGCGGGTCATTTATTCAATGTTGAAGCATGAAAGAGGTTACGCGTAATGGCCGGCGCCTGGTTTTGTTGAAGAAAACCTGGCTTCCGAAGCAGTATTTATTAGAAGCAGTGTTTTATATTTTTATAACTCATATTGTAAAGTTATTAGGTTTTGGCTTAAGTTCAAACTTAATCCGGGAACTGCGCTCGCTTAAACTATCGTCTCAATGAAAACTTCATTAGGATTTTAGGAAAGTTTCCTAACAAAAGTAAAGGAAAATCAACCTTATCTTGAACGGAAACCTTTAGGCGTTTCCGGATTCCAATAAAATATTTAACATCGGGTAAACTGTTCGACACCATATCTCCGACCGGAACGTTTTATTTTCTGCTGAAGGGAAATTCGACAGTCGTAAAATAAGCCGCTAAGCAAATCTGTCATGACGTCACTAAACGGCTGGCCACGAGGATTATTTTTATTTCTTGCCCAAGATTTATTTTCCTTAGATTAGCATTCCTCTTATTTATGCTAATGTAATTTTAATGGCGCCGCCTTTTTCGGCTAATTTCATTTTACGAAAAACTCCCTGGATTTGTTTTAAACCTTGGCTTATTAAGATGGTTTTGGTGACGATTCTACTTTCATAAAATTTGAATTATCGGTTTAATTAAGCTTGACACAACTAATTTTCCTTATCTTTTCTATATTATTTCGTTTGGGGTGAACGGGTCATTAAGTCCAGAAATCCTTATTGTAATGGTTCTGTATAATTATGTGGTTATATCTTTTAATTGAATTTGGAGTTTCATTAATCTACATAGCCTTCGACATTACAGAAGTAGAAAGTCGTACTAAGTCAACATGGCGGTATCCAGTGAGTCACGAACGTTTGTATCGGGAAATTCGGATTGAAAGAAATTCTGTGTAGAAGCGTGTAGCGGGCTGACACGAACAAACTGTGGCGTGCCGCCCCCGCCACCCCCGCCGCCCCGGGCCCAAGTAATTGTCTTCATCTTCTACCACGAGCATTTGTTTACAACTCGAACGTTAAGTGACGGGGCCAAACGACAGGGACGCACGGCACGTCACTCAGTCACTACGGACCCGACAGTTGTATATTACGACGATATTCGGCAACATGCTGAGCGAAATATTTATGTGTCGTGATTATATTAAAGATCAAAGTAGTACGTTGACAAAGTAACTTAACTTTTAGACTTGTGAGATTTATTCTAAATCTTTGTTACAGTTTCTTATTGAATATTAATTTCTACTAAAATAAAACAGTCACGTAGTCTCTCAATGTCAAAGATATTTGACAACTACCAAAGTTATACCGATAAAATCAAAAATTCACTTGTGAAAGAATTTCATTTCTATCATTTCATACGTATGCATTCGTCGCAGTTCGCACGGCACGGCTTTGCATGACAGATATCATTCTTTACGTCGTTTCCGCAGTCGTAAAACTATACCGTTCACTTGCTAACTTTTACGTAGTATGTACTACGTTGACGTTAGTCGATACCGGTGGAACTCGTCTTCAGCTGTACATACATAAATAATCGAATTACGATTGTATTTCATTTCTGTAAGGTACATTATTTCTTGATCGATTTCTACGCCGCCAGTGGAATCTTTGTCTCTCGTCATACTGTAAACGAGAGCAATAAAAAAATGCCTATGACTGTTGGTGTTTACATACGACTGCCACCGTTAAGATTATTACCCGACTGCGCGATGCAAGGAAGGTTAATGTGTTCATTAGTCTATGTATGTATGTTCCTTTGTGGCGCTCTAGAGACCAATCGCGTGAGCCGATTTGAATGATTCTTACGACATTCGATTTCTCATAATCTTGCAAGTGTTAGCAAAGACATGACAGTAATCAAAATTCAAGCAAAAGCCATATTGTGAAAAAGAAAAAATAGGTAAGTCATTGAATAGGTATTTTGAAATTATTTAAAAAAAATAGTCAAAGTGAGCTGACAAAATATATAATTCTAATTTTTGTAAAATATAATAAAATATGAAATAATAATCTTAGAACCCACGATCGAAGTGACTTTCAACAAGTACCAAGAATACGTGGTACAGCGTAATTTTATTTATTTACTTTGAAACATTGTTTACAAAGGAACATTACATAATATACACACATGTAGTTGGGAGAGTGTTATTAGACGGCTGTCATTTGCCATGTCGGCTGCTTCTAAAAGCCTTGTTTTGTTACACTAGAATACTTGATTGAAGTGAGAACGAGTGTTTCAGTTATTGGAGATCTGTTATATTTTTGTTATCTAATGATATATTTGTAGCTACTTTATAGCATCTACTGTTACGACATAATTTCCGGAAAATGTTCCATAGGCTTCTTTTTCATATTTTGTTAGTTAAGGATAACTGGTGTAATAAGGATGAAAGAAAGAAAGAAAGAAAGAAAACATATTTATTTGGCACATGCCACAAGTGCACACAGTATAAAAAAAATAAATAAAAAACAAAATAATTAAAAAACTTAAATCTAAACAACAACAAAAATAAAAATATCTATAGGATCTAGTATACATAATTATCATAAGTACAATATAATACTTTAATAAATAATATAAAGTAATCTTTCCGTGTCTGTCAGTGTGACCGCGTTTTTCTTTTAAACTATGCAACGGATTTTGATATGGAGTTCACCATTATTATGACTGCGCAATCATAACTCTTAAGCATGAGATCCTGGGTTTGATTCTCAGGCCGTAAAAGGTATTATCTTCTTGGTTTTTCCATCAGGATTTGTGTCCGGTTGATGGAAATAGCCTCGTCCCCTATTACATGGGACTTAAAACATAACTGGCGAAATGTGGGTGTAGTATTAGGTTATATTTTATCTTATGTTTCACCATTATTCAGAACATACATTGAGATTACATTCAGATAAAATAGAAAAAAAAAATTTGATGTTTAGACAAGTTGCAAACACCGTGAAAGGCAGGGACTTACATCCCCTGTTAGTTATGATAACTGGGTTTTAATCGTACACCACTGCTTACCTCAACGGGGAATAACGTCGATGGCGACGGTCTATCTGAGTACCCATAGAAATTTGCAACATTAGGTTTGACGATACATTAGCAACCTCTAGTATTTCTAGATCGACCGCTTTACTGAACCCTCCGCCTTGACCCATCAAGCGAGGCAAGGCACATTAAGCACAAAGTCCTAACAATATCCCACAGGTTATTTGCTTTAAAATAACCATAATCCACGTAGGTATTACGATACTAATTGAGCCAATACGTGGTCAACCTTCAGAATATTCCATAATACCTTTACACTTACCTTCGCGAGGACTCATTAAAGCGGTTGGTTTATAGTTAAAATTGCCACAGGGCAGTCATTTCACTCCAACGTCAACTCCACGTAGACGAAGCCGCAGGCATACGTTAGTGGAATTATACTTCCCTGGACGATTGGTTTCATGGGTAACTGCGACCCTCTCTTATTATATCTAACGATACCTACCTATACAGTATAAGTACATAATAATAAGCATGTAGAAGTTTTAAAATAATTTTATTTATCAACTGTGTATGCGTTTAATTTTTTTTAAATGGTGTTCGCCTAAATTTGTTTAGCTAACAGTTTAGAATAATGTTTGAAACTAGCTTATTCCCGAAAGCAATTATAATTTTACTCTATTAAAAAAATAGTATAAAGGAAATAGTATTAAAAAAAAATTACAGCATGTTTAAAAAAAACGCAACTAAAAAGCAATCAGCTGACCCATACATTTGGGTCGAGTAGGTATTGTTATAAGGGACAGCAAAAAAATTTTTCGCGATAACGAAGATGGGCCCATGTAGAAAGTTGTTCGGTTTGATGGTTTATATATCACTTTAAAATATGAATGGCTTGATGGTTCATACTACATTTAACATTAAAATATGGTCACACCTTTCTACTACACGTTGTATCATCATTCTCTTGCCCTTATCCCAATTCATTTGGGGTCGGCGCAACATGTGTTCTTCTTCCATACTTCTACTACTCGTCATCTCATCATACACCTCCTTTCTTACCATATCATTTTTTACACAGTCCATCCATCGTTTCTTTGGTACTATACACTGTATGCTGTATTGTATACAGTGTTAATATCGTATCGATTGTTCAAAGGCTCTGCGGCATTACCATGCATTTTATTACAGGGACGTCGTAGAAAAATGTTGTTAAAATGCAAACCAAATCGTCATGGATCGTTTTACCCCCGACACCTTGATTGCAAGCCATGCCCCCCCTTGTTACAACCTGTCCCCTCTTCAACCCTCCCTATAATTTCCCTAACGGGTGCTTAGTGTTTCATTCCAATCAAAATGATTATAGGCGATTTAGGGTGATGGGATTTTTAATACTGATTTCTTTACCTTACCGTTTCGCCAGGATATTTTTCAGACTGCTGAAAAGAAAAGAATATTTGGACCCCATTTTTGATAAATTTTAAAAAACAAATATTAATGTTTCCCAAATTGTGTTTCGCGTAGATTGCGCGGTTTTGACTTTAATTTGTTCACATAAAGGACTATTTTCAGCAGGCCAGGTTTTTTAATCTTGCGAAATCATTAGCCATGTCTGACCTAAAATATTGAGACAATTTAAACTTCAAAAAGTAGGAACGAATATCGGATACGTATAATCTTATTGATAATAACTTTGGCCTTTCCTCTAAACAATTAATCGTCTAGAATTCTATATTTTTATAAAACAAAGTACTTAATAGGTACTTTTTATAAAACAAAGTAGTATTTTTGTCTGTAATTAAGTTTCCAAATATTAAATATTGAAACACGTTTATTTTTTTATCATATAAAGATTCTTTATTTCTTCGCATTTTTATCATTTTTTTGTCTGCTACAAAATATGTGTTATTAAACGTGTTTTCATGTGTTAGTTATGTGTTTTATTTGACTGTATTACTGAACTTCGGAGTTTAAAATACCGATGTACCGTATACATGTATACGGTATGTCCATTTCATAAAAAAAAAAATATTTTTGCCAATACTTTAATTTTGGTCTAACTTTCGATTCAGTTACATAGTTAAACGATTAGTCCAAGATGGTACCGAATAAAATATAATAAATTGTATTCTCAATATTATTTATCACTAAATAATTAATGAGTTTTGTAGGTAATTTGTGTTACACAATTATGTGTTTGGTAATCATGTTAGTAGGCTTCCATTATCTCTAACAATAATTAATATCAAATACCTGGATGTGTACTAATTCAGTTTTAGTGTGAACCATTCAGGCTTCAATAATTACTAGACATATACTGAAAATTGGTTCGTAACGCTTTTAATAATTAATTGCTTTCATCAATTGTTCTAAATTACGATTATTCTAAATGGATAATTATTTCATTTAAACTCAGTTACTAGGCAAGAAAACCAGCATATAGTGATTTTAAACGAAGTGAAAAAATCAAATTTAACTGTATTATAAATCAAATCAAAATATTTTATTTTACATAGGCCTAGATGGGCACTTATAAAACGTCGAAAAAAAGGTGCACGGTTCGGGTTGGTCGTTTCCTATGGAGAAGAACCGGCAAGAAACTCCATGGTTACTCTTTTCAAATCATTTGGTGTTACATTAATATCATGGATACAGCATTTGTACTTAAGTATGGGGGGACAGCGTAGGCCCGACAATAAGTCGTTGCTTACTACACAAAAAATGTAGAACAAAATAAAAAGTTAACAAAAGTTAACAAGCAGCTGGGAATCTACAAAGTCTACAATGTTCACACATTTACAAACAATTGATAAAAAAGAATCTATACAAAGGTAAAAAAAAAAATTGTAAAGTACTAAATTAAACAAGTGACACAAATATTGTTATCAGTGCTGTAACTATTCTGAGCAAAAGATGTATAAATGATTTGAAAACTATTGTGAAAATCTGATTCGAAAGAGGAGAAAAAATGTGATTGAGAATAGTTAGAGACATCCACATATTTGTGCCGTTTATGAGCTACCAGGGAAGCCGCATGCGCAGAAGGAACTAAAGCCAAACTTCTTTATCTTCAACGTAGTCCTTGATTTTGTAATATGCTTTTTTAATAAGGACACATAGTTTTTGAATTTTCCATCGGTCAGTTCTATAACTGACTTTGGCAACCTGTTATAAAAGTGTATACTGTTTATATGAAAAGACTTGCTAGTTTTTGTTAGTCTGAACTTAGGTATTACAATTAAACGGTTTAAAAAAAACTATTTAGCCATACAACAATTTGAGGAGCTCATTACGAGTATTTTTCCACCTTAGCCGTTGGTATAAACCTGCTGTATACTTTGTTAATAACTACACACTTAGCCGCATCTATACATTCATAAAAAATAAATAAAATTTAAGTGTCTGTTTGTAATTTCAAAATAACAGTTTTTTACTGAATGCATATGAAAGTACACAGGTTGGAAACTTTCAGCTGGGTAGACGAAAATAGTCTTAGGAGACTATCCATATTTTTTTTTGAGAAATTTTGATCCCCATTCACAGATTTTCATTTGGCTGTCAGTCTGTTCCGGCTAATCTCCGAAACGGCTGGACCGATTTCGATCCGGCTTTTACTGGCAGATAGTTGATGTTATAAGGAGTAACTTAGGCTAGGCTTATCTAAGAAAAACGATTCGGGTTCCGTACAAAAAAAAGTCTTTGAAATTGTTAACAAAATCCGATTTTTCGTAGCGGGCTTTTGCCCGCTATGTATTTATTGGAGATTGACTAAAACTACTATATCTCATTATGTCGCATTACACCAATAAATAATTAATTTCGTTTCCAAGTAAGAAACAAAGTTAACAGTTTCAGGAACGCCGAACTCTCGAACACATTTAATATTTCATGCTACCTGCGCTTTGATCCGATTCAATCGTTCCAAACTTGTATATAAATACTTACTTGTGTAACAAAGTTTGCTCTAAATACTGAGAAACAACAGTACCTAACGTTTTCAAAATGGCGGCATGTGAATGGCGGGAAAACGCATTAAGTATTGAATGCGATTTGTACGACTTCGTTTTATGTTTTATACAGTTTCAGGAATTAAACCGTATTGGCTAAGAAATACAGGGTGCCTCCGCAGACTGATGAGGTGAATTCAGCATATAATACTAAGATGATCGGTACAAGAAATTATGTCAGGAACGTTATGGGAATCAAATAAATTTGATTTGTTTTATTTCCTCATATGCAATGTATCGTTACCGTGGTAAAACGCACGTAGCGAACGGCAAGCGCGACGACGATTTAGATGAAATCTGTAACTAGGCAGGAAGTGAACAGCAGATTTTACGCGTCGTTCGATAGAGTATTTCAACATCCATTGTTGAACCCTGTCAGCTTGCGGAGGGCTGTCCCTTACACCCTGTATAGTTTTTGTGGATTGTGAGAAACGAATGCCCATTTTCACCTTATGAATGCCTAAGTAACAGCACATTGTTAAATTTTGAACTTTCAGCTCAGCGCTGTTAGATGAAATTCCAACAGTGCTTAATCATATGTAGGCTTATAGTTTTCCAATTATACAATTTTTTTTCTTGATGTTAAGTGAGGTTCATTAGAACGAATTATTAATAACTAGCGACCCGCCCCGGCTTCGCGCGGGTGCAATGTAGATATACATATGTCGAGTTGTCAGGATTTACTCCGTTAGGCCCGTACATCATGTGGGCAGACGATGGGTTTCGTGCTATGAAAACACTGGGTGCGATACACTGTTTCTAGCAAACTAACGAATTACTTAAGATTACAACTTAACAAAATAACACGGGGCACAATGAATCGGATATGACGACCAAGACGTCTCAACTCCGCCGCGATCAGACATTGACTGTCACCCTCGCCTCGAGTTGAACATCAGGGCTCTGTAGAAGCACGCTGTGTTGTAAGTAGACTGGTAAGTAGTTCGCGTGATGTCACCAGTGCTCACAGGCGTGTTTGCCGATTTATTTTATGTCCGTACTAACGACCGGATCCGACACCTATATAAACCTTTCTCTTGACTCACTCTATCTATTGTTGAAAACTACATTAAAATCCGTTGCGTAGTTTAAAAAATCTAAGCGTACAGACAGCGTAAGCGTCTTCGTTTTATACTGTGTAAAGATGAACTGTATCACAATCACAATTAATAAGAGTCCACTGAACCATAAAATATCATCTGTTGCTACCTTTTTAAACTCTTTTTCCTTGCGGCGGTCGCACGTTTATTCTATAAAAAAATGCTCGAGCATTCGAGCTCTGTCTGTGCTCACCCTTATTTTTCAATTTCTGATTCTAGTCTTCACCATCAGCCTAGCCTTTTCCCAATTAGTTTTGGTCGGCATCCAGACTAACCGGTTGCATCTGAATACCGGTATTTTACATGGAGCGTATGTTTGATTATAACATAACATCACGCCTGTTTTTCATTTTTAAGCACCATGTAATAAGGGGCGAGCGTTTTGCCATCAACCGGGCACAAATCCAGACTCCGTGGCTGCTACTGAGAAATTCCTTATGGAAAAAACCCAATAACACTTTGCCCGACCTGGGAACCGAACTCAGGACCTCATGCTCGGACTGCTTGACGTTGTATTGTGTTATTTCCCTGTCTTGATAAAGCAGCACTAATTCCTTACACGTGCCCTCAATATTTAACATTAAGTTATTGTTTGCATAATAAGGTAGATGCCTAAGAGTCTTAAAGCGTTTGAAGTGTAGAGCCCGCCCACATGTCGACGGTTGGCGCAGTGGCTGACCGATTGGCTGCTGTGCTGCGTGTCGTGGTTTCGATTCTCTCACGGAACATATATTTGTATGGTCTACAGGTAGTTGTTTTCCGTTGGTTTTGGTGTGCAGACCATTATTATTTCAAGGTATTACAGAAGGTCAAGTAATTTACTTGAATAGTAAAATTAAACGTTGAATTTAAACTATTTAAAAAAATACTGATGCTGTGAATTTCTGAGAAATTAATTCAGTTGCCATCAACTAAAAAAAACTTTCTGGAATATTTGGCTGGTCCATGGACCATGACTCTTTTTAAGCTTCACAACGGGTAATATTTATACTACACTAAAAAAACGAAACTTCGTCCGGGTGAAATTATTATTAAAAAAAAAACTACTTCCTCCCCTATTTGAATCTTATTTTGTTGACAATTGGGTTTTGATTTTCAGCACGGCACCTTTTTTTTTCTGAAATAAAAGTAGCAAGTTACTCCTTATAAAATCAGCTATCTTCCAGTATAAGTCACGGTCCAGCCCTTTCGGAGATTAGACGGAACGAACAGACAGACAAAATGTTTTTTTTTTTTTGTTATGAGTACCGTATATTCTTTCATAATTATACATTCAGTAAAAAGCTGTTATTTTGAAATTACAAACAGACACTTATATAGATAATATATTCATGATCATTTAGCGCTTTAGCCTCCTAGAAAAATATTTCTTATACCTATTATAACATTGTTCACATCATTTAAGCAAGCTGAAGGGAAACCGATGCGAAAACAGTTACCACGTATTAAGTACATCACGCTGAGCCCCCCACATAGAAATTTTTCATCGGTTACATCTGTTTCCTACAAAAGTGCAATACCTACACGGTCGAAATGTATGGAACAGCTGATTAATTTTTACATAATCGATGAAAAATTCCTAAGTAGGATCAAAATGATGTACTGAATACGTGTTAACAGTTTTCGCGTCGGGTCCCTTTCACCGTGTATTACAAATTACACTTAATCCTTTTACCCAAAGCCACGTAAAAATAACTAGAACAAATACCTCCATTATCATAACAAAGAGTGATGAATAAATCTAGAGATGCAACATCACATCTTATGGCAGATAAGCCAGCTATATTACCTACCTACAGGAAAAACTCGGCGCACAAATGATTAAGCCAATAATAGGTAAATCTCGTATACCAGTTAGGGTAAAATGGGATGAATCGGCTTTCAGGCTTCGGAAAGTGTCGATTTTAGGAAAATACATTTACGAAGAAAAATAGGCTAGTGGTTTAGGGAAAATGTTCTATACACAATGTAATGTACAATACGGTTAAGTTTCAGAAGCTATTATAAGACTTGATTTCAAATAATAATTGGTTTACAATTATTCACGTATATATATATACAACATTATTTTTAGTATATGCGAAACCTGAATATAGTTTGTTCAGAATAAGTAACAGAATCAATTCCAATAATTTTTAAACCATGTTAAATTTTTTCCGAAAAATATTTAAAAAAGTTAAAAGTTGAATACCGAGCGACTTTGAGTACCTATCGTAATAATTTAGGTACCTACTGCCAAATTATTATTATCAATGAGCTCAAGTCGACGCTGGAGGCGCGCGCTGCGTGGTGACCGCGTTTTTGTGCGGACAACTAGGTTACAGAACAAGCTTATAACTTTGTGATTTTTCATGATACAGTTTTGAAATTTTGTACATAGATTCTTTACATAAAAATACTAGACACGTGTATCAGGTTTCGCATATACTAAAACTAATGTTGTATATCAGTGAGTGATAGCAATTAGCTGACCCACCTTTGAGATTTTTTAGAAAACGAATCGATAGAATTACATTGTCACAATTGTCACTGGTAAAATCTGTTGACCGGTTAAAATCAATTTTGACCTCAAAATACATTATACTTTTGAAAAACTATTGTAACAAAAAGTTCTAAAGTTCTTAAAACCTATTTTAGGTAGACAGTTTCTATTTTAAAGCTTTTTAAATCATTTGTTTAGTTGTCTTTCGTGAGATACAATATTATCTTTTTTTTTTCAAGTTTTTTTTTATGTTCACTTTTGGCATGTGCCAAATAAATATGATTTCTTTCTTCTTAAAAAAAATAGGGAAAAAGAATAGTTTTAACTGAAAACTAAATACTATACTAGTTACAATTTCTTGAATATTAAATAATTATAATTATTCAAATTGCAGTAAGATATAATGAGTCAATACGGTGTCGGGTAATTTTATTCAATAATAGACCCCGTGCCGAAATAATGTAACCATTAAAAATTTAAAGCTTTGACTTGCGATCAGGTTCTTGTTGTTATCAAACTCTTGTTACACGTCTCATACTAGGTATGCTCACTTTGTTTTTTTTTAAATCTCCTTTCCAAGAAAAAATCCAAATCTTTTGAGGATTTGTTTTTTTTTTTAATGTTCATCATGTACGTGTATGTGGGAATAATTGTTCAGAAACTTGAAAAATTCGGGAAAACTGAAACCATATATGTATTTAGGCTCATTGTACCCGTGCAAAGCGGGCGAATGTAGTATATGTTTGACAGAACTATCCACCTTATAATAAGTGAGCTCAAAAAATAATTCGAAAATCAAAACTAATTATTTACAAACTAGCATTTGCTCGCGGCTTCGCTGTCGTTATGTACGGAATAGAACCCACATTTTAAATATAGCCTATGACACTTGGGGATAAAGTAGCTTCCCGTTAGTGAAAGAATTTTCGGAATCGGATCAGTAGTTTTGAAGATTACCCCCTACTTACAAACTTACAAACAAATTTTACCTCTTTATAATATAAGTATAGAAAACCGGTTGTTATAACCACGTTCTGTTTACCTACCTTACAATAAATCATAACAATGTGTGTCCATTAAAGCTAACTCCTAATGGACACCCGTATACACAAATTATTGTGGTCAATCAATGAAACATTGCCTTGACCATTAAAATATATTGGTTTTACGTACCTAGTCGTGTTAGGTATCCATACTAATACATATTATAAATTCGAAAGTAAGTTTATTTGTTTATTTGTTACCTTTTCACGCCGAAACCACTGAACTGATCATCCTGAAATTTTGTATGTACTTTGTCAGGTGTACAGAAACGGACATAGGGTACCTTTTATCGCGAAAAAAAGTACTGTTCCCGAGGAAAACAACGATAACGCCAATTGAAAATAGATGGCGCCACGTGTCTTTCGAATCATGATTGGATTATATTATTACAAGCGGAGTACAACCCGAAATAATTGTCAAATTCTAAATTACCGCGAGCGAAGCCGCGGGCGAAAGCTAGTAAGTTATATTTATATTTTGGGATAAATTATTAAAAAGATCATCAAGGACGAGGATGACATGTGACGCTTGTGAATGAAGCTTGGTTGAAGAAGAATGTATGGCTGTCATAATTTCACAAAAAATAACCCTTCACAAGAAACGCAACCTGCAACTACACACTATGAGGAATAAAAAAACTATTCGACACTAATTTTAAAAACAAACTGGTCTTTAGCACAGCCATAGCAGCTTCAGTCACCCTACTCCAGTGCCTTATTAATAGCCTCGTCATTCAATCGTTAAAATATTTCAAATAAAATTCGAAAATTGCCGATGTTTAACGAACCGTACTTCTCTATTTTTAATACTGTTCGTGACAGAAGATAAGCCGTAGTCAAGAGACAATAACTAATAAGTTTTCTTGAGTCGACGATATTGGATGAACACTAGTACGATCGTATTACCTTTTATATTTACCGACTGTGAAGACAGAAAATTGTATTTGAGGTAATCTCCGAAACTGTTTTGTCGGTTGAATGGGCAAGACACCTATTATTTGTAAAGCTGCTTTTCTGTTTCGAGAAAATTGAGACAAAAAGAAGATTGTTGTATTTATTTGGTCGCCCTAATCTTTATTGAAGGTATTTGGGCGTATATTTTGCAATTAATTGTTTGATTGAGTTCTCTTGACTGGCTTGTTATGATGAAGCTGGGCTATGAATTGTTTTTAATTTTAAAGGCTTTGAAATTCGAGGATCCTGTTTATAAGAACATTTCCTTTATCCTTGGTTATCAGAATTTTGCTGAAAGATGTGGTAAAACATAACAATACAATTCGTAGTGACAGACAGTTGTAAAAATAAATGTCGAAAAATTATAAACATTTTTCAGGAAATTAGTATAAACCCAATAATAATAATTCTAGATAATTCTTATGCAAAAAACACTATACGAAAACAAGACATACTGGCATTTAAATTGTACAGAAAAGATAAATGATATTTGATCCAGGGATTTTGATAATTAGGAAGAATTATAGACTAGTTAATACTGATTTAGCCTTCACGAAATACGTCAGTGATTCTGATTACCATTTAATCAGTAGTATTACTTAGAAACCTGATTATAAATTATATTGAACTACTTTGGTAAGCTAAACTATGTATTAACAGAAAATGTAAGGAAAATTATTTTGTCCAATTTTAGTTTGTGGTAATGAAATCAAAACATGATAATATCGTTTGTCGAATTAACCTGTGTCGATATTTATTATTTTCAATTTTCAGACATCAAATCAGGTTAATTTTCATCACTGTTTCACACTTCTAAATTAATTATTACATACCAATTACTGCGTGTGTTCCATCCCTTGCGATATATGACGATAATAAAGAGATTACAAATCTAAATTTTCTTTTAACATGTTTTATTGAACGTTAAATTTAAAAATTTAAAGGAAGTAAATTCAATTTTCTTTTCCCATTTCAGTTCTCACTGTTAATTAAAAAAAAACTAATTAAAAAGAAAATGGTAGACTTCATTCAACAGGTGAAGAATATTTACGTCACAGAGCACAGATTAAATAGTCGATTATTTTATTGAGTGTCAAACCGCGCGCGCTACGGGCGGGCCGGCGAGCCCACAGCCATTCGCGACGAACTGCGAACGAGCACTGATTCGGCATTGGACGATGTTTTCCAAAGGTGAGGAAATCGCGCACCCTCGGCCACTTTCGGCTGCCTTCGGAGAACTCATCTCGATTCGATTGTGTTGAAAGAAACATTATTTCGAATTAACACCGTTTGAATTAAGAAAAAGTTTTAACTTTGGAATGTTGAGTGAGTCATGCAGTTGTTGACTGGCGTCCAGTACAAAGTCCTGCACTTGTGAAAAGGCTTGAAAGAAAATTCTAACAATGTAAAAGTTGGTTGCTCGTTTTTATGGCGAAGTCTTATGTTTTAAAAGAATAAGGAATGACCCGATTGAGCGGAATGTTGAGTTTACTCAGTGTTTTGCTGTGGCTTTAAACATAATCTTATGGATGATTACAGTTGATTTTTTTAAATGGATTCAAGTAATTAAACTAGTACTTACCTAAGTGGTGAAGGGTTGCGTTTTAGGGTTGACGTTTGAAATGATCTGAGCTAATTTTCTCAGAAAAATATTTGTTAATTTGCAAAGAATTTACTGTCAAAAAATTGTTGATAAATTCATAATTTTTTGACAACAAATTTGTGTAATAGAGTAGTTGTTATATAAGTATCTAAAGAATCGCTAGGCCACGACCGGACACATTGTATATATCCCAAAAAATATATAGTTTATGATGGTACGAGTTTTGTTCATTTTTATTGTAATTTCATTGTTTATTCTAATTCTTTCAACTAAAAAAATTTTGTTTATTCTTATTCTAACATCTACCTAATTGGTTTCTTCCTAATTTTATTACTATTTTTATTTTAGTTTTAATTCTGATTTTGATTTTATGTAGTTTTACTTGATTTTTATGTTCAATCAACAACTTGTATGTGTGGTGTAAACTGTAAGTATAAGTTGGTTTAAAATAAAAAATAAATCTCTAGCGAAAACATATATAAAATATTTCTTCTCGAAACAACAAATAAAAGAATAGGAAATGGACGTTAAACTGTCCAATTAGCAGAATTAACGTAACAAAGCTTCCAAAACAAATAAATATCCGGAAATTGGTGTATATTGGTGTTAGAAATAAGAAATAAGGAATCTTGAATGTAAATACTTAAGTAGGCATGCGTCAAATTGAAAATCTTTTCTATCGAGTAAGTACGTATTCTGGGAATCTGATATTGGCTGATATTTGATATATTTTGAGGATAACAGGAAACGTCTATATTAAACAGGCATATTTCTTGTTTTGCTGTAAACTTTTGACACCTATTAGAATCAACTAATAGTGGAAAATGTTCTAAATGTGGTGACGGTAGGAACTAGCATGAGATTAATTGATTATAATTTTAGGTGAGGACGATGTGATAATGAGGATGATGATAATTAGAGAGAATATTGTTAGGAAGTATTTTATATCCTAAAAATATTTTTTTTTCATAAATTATTCTTTCTAGTGTTTTATTGTATTAGTCTTACTATCTTACTATTCTACTTCCTATTATCCTATCCTACTAATATTATAAATACGAAAGTTTGTGAGGATGGATGAATGGATGGATGGATGTTTGTTTGTTACTCTTTCACGCAAAAACTACTGAACGGATTTGAATGAAATTTTGCACACAAATAGTTTATAACCTGGATTAACACATTGGATAATTTTTATCCCGGAACTATGATCCTGTGGGATAATTCTCGAACTTCACGCGGGCGGAGCCGCTGGCTTAAGCTAGTACTATTATAAATGTGAAAATTTGAATGTATCAGCACAGCGATAGATTATAGTCTGGAATAGCACACAGGCTATTTTTTTCTCGCACTTTGACATCAAAATTTCCACGCAAACGAAGTCGCGCGCAACAGCTAGTACTTTAAAAATTAGAATCAAGACTTAAGTTGATATTTTAATTTGCTTTTTCTCAGTAGCCACTTATCCATTTTGATTTAGAATGCTTAATTACAAATAGTTCTATTTCAAATAATTGGTTCAATTAATCGTATTTAGGTATAAAGTTAAAGTCTAGGAAACCGGATAGCTAGGGTTAAAAAAAAAAAACGAATTATAGGAGTTTCAATGTGGTTTATTTTAAACACTGTTCGTAATTCAATTCTCATAAATGATCGTGTTTTCTTTAGATGTTAACTTAGGTAACATTTGAATATATTCCAATCATTTAAATGGTGTATTAAATTGAAATGTAATTTTATATTTAAATACCATTATGAAGTTTTTAATTAATATGAATACCTTATTACCTGCTTACTTTATTCGATTCTTTTAGTTATTTAATTATTTTATTGCGACTGCGTCGTGTTTTGCTTCTAAAAAATTATGTCCAGTGGTTATCAGTACTGTTAACTATGTTTATTTTGTGCTGCTTGTTGCTTGTTTTAAAAATAAACTAATTAGTTCACCGGGTGGCGGCATTGATGATAATCTCAGTATGATATTTGTTTTTTTTTAACTTTACCTCGCTCTTGGAATTTCTCCTGTACCATGGATGTGTCTACAAACATTTAAACTCTCATACACAAACAGTCAGACCCGGAACAACTATCTATAAGCCGTACAGATATTTGTTCCGTGCGGGTTCCGAACCCGCGACACACAGCGCAGCAGCCAATCACTCAGCCAATGCGCCAACCGTGCCATCAAAAGAGAAATTAAAACATTTGCGATTAGGAATATTGTGCAAAATGTGTAAATGTTACCTAGTGTTATTGAGGTATGCATCAATAATGGATTTTCATAAAATAAGGAATTCTAATACAAAATAAGGAATTCCTTTTTTATTCCATATAACATGAGATAACTTAACTTTAAGTCACCCTCCAAAAAGTTACAAGTTTCATCCTAAATCTGCTCGCAATTGATTTTAAAAAGCCCTACATGTGCCTCTAAATTCATACACGACAATTTTGAAAGACTCGTTACGAAGCGATGTCTTCAGGAAGTGTGCGTAACTTTAGCCATTTATTACATCACGTCATGACAATTCCGGAAGTGCGCTAATATTTCAGAACAGTTACAATCCCCCTCTAGGTGTCACGCCTCATTTCATATTCTATCAGAACACGGTATCGGCCTACAACCCGTTCGAAATAAGACAGCCGTCAGTAAATAATTGAATTAGCAATTTGTCACGACATGGATTATATCAAAAATTCCCTTTTAGATTAACAATGATGTCTGTTTCTATCAGTGAATCGAGATCGTTTTCCGTAATGTATGGGCGCTTAATTGGAAATTGAAATGCGCAGTTATTACTGTCATGCGGGTCACAATATTGTTTGAAACGAATTTCAATACAAGCGGCTACCTCGGCGTGTAATTAAATTTGTTTGTTTGCGCGTACGCGCCGCCGTGGCCGGCTTACCGCCCAGCTTGTGATTTTTGCACACCCCCTGTATACAGAAAATATTACAGGACGAAGTTTGATGAAATTTTAATCAAAATGTGTTCAACCCGCTCGGCAACATCGAAAAAACCTTTTTGACTTATGTATATTTTGGGATTGCTTGTTTAATTTTATGTAAACACGTTCGTTAGACAAAATACGACTAACTAAATTAAACATAATATTTTTTTCTCCATTTGCTTTTTTGGATTTTATTTTGGATATACCTGTGGCGTTCTGTTTAGTTCGTCGATGTCATAGATAATACACTATACAACATTATTTTTAGTATATGAGAAACCTGAATATAGTTTGTTCAGAATAAGTAACTGAATCGATTCCAATAATTTTTAAACCATGTTATATTTTTTCCCAAAAGTATTTAAAAAAGTTAAAAGTTGGATACGGAGCGACTTTGAGTACCTATCGTAATAATTTAGGTTCCTACTGCCAAATTATTATTATCAATGAGCTCAAGTCGACGCTGGAGGCGCGCGCTGCGTGGTGATCGCGTTTTTGTACGGACAACTAGGTAACAGAACAAGCTTATAACTTTGTGATTTTTCATGATACAGTTTTGAAATTTTGTACATAGATTCTTTACATACAAATACTAGACACTTGTATCAGGTTTCGCATATACTAAAACTAATTTTGTATAAGACAGGGTGTAAACGGACCCTTTACGAAGCCGTAAACCAAGCCTTTTGAACATCAAACTAAGTAACTTTATGCAAAAATTATTGCTGGGAAACGACTTTTTTTTTGGGGTTGTACAATCAAGTTTTACGGGAGGTCTCAATGTAACGAACTCAAAATGTTTTGCTGATGGATGGAAATAGTACGGGGACGTGGAGGTGTTTAAAGTAAAAATCTTCCATTAAAAACACGTATAAAAAAAAAAAAACTTGTGAAAAAGTTGGAACTTTGACCCCCGTACATATCTCCGTAACTAGAAAGTTCCCAGGTATGGTCTAGAACAAAAAATATATCGCAATGACGGGGAAAATAAATGCCTTTCGGCTTCGTGAATGGTCTTGTTACACCCTACATAAGAGTCGATGTGCAAGCGATGTGCCAGACCCAGAAACGGGTATGTAAATATTTCGTGCCTGTATAATCACGTTAATCGTATTTTATCCTTTCCTTTTGATGTGTAGTTTGCATAAGAACCTTCGCAAAATCGTAGTTAGGTCTATCAAATAAAGAATCTAAATTGATTGTGACAAATATTTTGACTGTCACGTGTAGTAAGCAAAGGCACAAACACCCAGAATAATAAGATTAGGAATTATGTTTTTAATCACACTGTATTGAATTTTTGAATTACTACCTTGCTGGTCGAGTGGTCGCAAGCGAGACTGCTGAGCATGAGGTCCTGGGTTCGATTCCAGGGTCGGGCAAAGTGTTATTGGGTTCTCGATCAGGATTTTTTTCCATAGAAGCTACGGTGTCTGGATTAGTGCCCGGTTGGTGGCAACAGGCTAATATATAACTGGTGAAATGTGGGTGTGGTATAATTTAGTACACCTCTGCCTTACCTTTTGGGGATTACAGGCTTGATGTAATGTTATCGATTGAGATTACCTCGCCTCATTTTGACTGTTCTTAATCTGAAGCGAAACCGTCACGATGTTGTGCGTTACTGTATACTATTCATTAACCCCGTCTATGAAATTCTATAGTACAGAGTTTTTTTCTATGATACGCTGTGTAATGGGTGTAAAAGTACGCACGACGGCCAATCAAGCTACACAAACCAGTTTATGCGGATCTGTCATTGTGTAGGAAATCTATACAAAGCGAGGCCAAGTTATACTGGAAATGTACAGCTTCATATGCCGCCGTGTGTACCTTTAACGATGCCGAAAGGCACTTGTTCTTCCCGACATTGCGATCATTTTTTAAAATGTTATAACTTTACTTTAAATACCTCCATGACCCCCGTTCTATTCAATGCATCCATCAGCACAATGTGTTGAGTGCGTTACATTGATTACTACCGTAAAACGTGACATTTCTCAAAAAAAAGGCGTTTCCAAGTAATAAAATTCGCGTAGAGTTACTTAGTTTTATGTCCAGAATGCTTGGTGACTTTGTGAAGGGTCCGTTTACACCCTGAAGAGTCTGTAAAGTTAACAGTTTTTTTTAAATAAAGAACTAGCTTCCCGCCCCGGCTTCTCACAGGTGCAATACCCATATCAACCTTCCTCTTGAATTACTCTATCTATTGCTGAAAACTGCATTAAAATCCGTTGCGTAGTTTAAAAGATCTAAGCGTACAAACAGCGGGAGCGGGAGCTAGAGTTCATGCAATGCTGATCCTCTGCAGTGCTAATGCGTGTGCATTGAGCGTAATACACCACAAATGTGCGTTAGAAGTATAGGCATGACGTAAAATCCCAGGCTTAGTATTCTTGACAGTGGCGACTACTCCTCAGCCTTGGCTAAGTAAGGCAATAACCACGTTTCTGAGCTAAGCCCCGCAGAAGGCTATCCCATCTCTTATAGTCGCAATCGTATACAGGCTAGGAGATTAAACGTATAAAGTGGAATGATTATAACTAACTGATTACGGTTTGTGTGCTCGTTGAAACATAAATACAGGCTGGAAGGGACACCGACGTGAAAACGGTTACCACGTACTCAGTACATCATTCTGAACCCCCCTACATAGAAAATTTTCATCGATAAATTAAAAAAAAAAACTTCTGTTTCATACATTTAGACTGTGAAGGTATTACACTTTTGTAGGACACAGCTGTTTTCTTCCACCCCCGTATTAGTCTGTTATTAACTTTTTGGTATCGTGACCATAATATGGTTGGGAAATTACTGGACAGATGAAGTCAATGTGAAAGCAAACCATTTTTTTTTGTTACCCCGTATTGTCCCGCTTCTGCGCAAAAGCCCCCTCCCATTCCTTCCACTCCTCTTCATGGTGTCCTTCTTCTCGCCAATTCGAGAGAAAGCCATCCAAAGCGTCAGCCATCTCCTCCTCGATCTGCCGCGACACCGTCTCGTTGTCTCAGTGCTCCAGTCTCGCGATATTCGGGCCCACAGACCCATTTTTAGTCTCGCAGCTTTATAAGCTACGTAGCCAATTTGCGTTCTGGTGCGCAGTGTGGTGTTTCTGAAGCTTTTCTTTGTTGGTAATATTTATTTACTAAAACTTTAATGTCGCATATCTTTCGCATGTCAAACGAACTGTGGGCCCGTAAAGCTCAGGATTGGTGGCCTGAAACAGTGACATGAGGTCGCGGCAGACCACAAAAGAGATGGCGGGACGAACTGGATGTCTTCCTTGAGAATTGGAAAGATGTAGCACAGAAGCGTGACCTAGGCAAGGAATGGAGGGAGGTCGTTGCCCAGCAGTGGGACAATGTGGGCTAGCTATAATAATAGCTGTAATAAAAAACTTCAAGTACACAAATAATAGAGGTAGGCTTAACGCCAGAGGCATTTTCTACCAGTCAACGTTTAAGTGATGCAGAGTCGAACAGTGAGTGATATGATAACAAAAACTTATCACACGTTCTGATCACTTGAATTTCAACCTTGGGTACTAATCTTTTTAACTGCTTTCACTTTACAATTCATGCTGAAATGTTTCGTAATTTATAATAGGGTTAATAAATTAGCTAGGACATATAATAATAGGCGAAATATCAGCTTTGCGTCGGTGTTTAGCGATAAGGCACGAACTTTGTGACTCGGTCGCTTTAACCTTTAAACAATGTAGGTATGTATATAGTTTATATAGGAATATAATATAGTCAGGTCTAACTAGACGATGACAAACTATTTTGAATAATACAGGGTGTAAACAGACCCTTCACGAAGCCAAGCATTCTGTACATCAAACTAAGTAACTTTACGCAAAAAATTATTGCTGGGAAACGACTTTTCTTTTGGGGTGAAAAATCACATTTTACGGTAGGATTCGATGGAAAGCACTCAAAACGTTGTGCTGATGGATGGATTGAATAGTACGGGGAGGTGTTTAAAATAAAAATATTACATTAAAAACATGTATTAAAAAAAAAAAACTTGTGAAAATGTTGGAACTTGACCCCCAATATCTCCTTAACCTTCTAGATGGTTCCCAGGTATGGTCTAGAACAAAAAAATGAACTCAAAGACGGGGAGAACAAGTGCTTTTCGGTTTCGTTAAGGGTCTATTTACAGGGTGTACTGTTTAACAAGATACAATACCTAGTCATGCAATCTGAACCACAACACGTGATCACCGTGAGAGCATAAAATGTACCGTTGCAGATTAGGGCGGTCCCTCTAGAACCTTCGATGCATTTTTGTCAACTTAGCTGATAAGTAGCGTTAAGTCCCTCATTTAACCGCTGCTAGGTTTAGTATTGGATATTATATTAGAACATGCGGTTCTGCTCACACGTAACTCTACTTTTTACCGTATACAACCTTATTTTTAGTATATGCGAAACCTGAATATAGTTTGTTCAGAATAAGTAACTGAATCGATTCCAATAATTTTAAAACCATGTTATATTTTGTCCCAAAAATATTTAAAAACAGTTACAAGTTGGACACCGAGAGACATTAAGTAGCTATCGCAATAATTTAGGTACCTACTGACAAATTATTATTCTCAATGAGCTCAAGACGACGCTGGAGGTGCGCGCTGCGTGGTGACCACGATTTTGTGCGGACAACTAGGTACAGAACAAGCTTATAACTTTGTGATTTTTCAGTACAAGATACAGTTTTGAAATTTTGTACATAGATTCGTTACATAAAAATATTAGACAAGTGTATCAAGTTTCGCATATACTAAAACTAATGTTGTATTAAAATACATTGTGTTAGTAAATAGAACCTTAAAACTATGTTAGTAACACTTAACAATAACAACACAACACAATATCAGCCGCTCGAGCCGATCTTCAGGATAACCCGCTGTTGCCTAGGTCAGGCCTTAGATAAGTGACCACACTTTACATACCGAGTTTCCCCCGTGCCTCGGAAAGCAGGTTAAGCCGCTTGTCCTTGCTGTCATTTGTTGGTCTTTGGCATTCGTTACAGGTAGCCAGAGGCGCTTAAGTCTGACAACCAATCTTACCAAGGGGTATCGTATTACCCAGTACTAACTGGGTTGTGGAGGTCAGATAGGCAGTCGCTCCATCTAAAATAATGGTTCTCAACTGCATCCGGTTAAACTGGAAGCCGACCCCAACATAGTTGAGAAAAGGATAAGCAGGTGATGAACAAGAAACAACACTATTTTTATTTTGATTCATATTTTAGATTTATTTAATAAAAAAATAGGTATTTAATCTACAAATATCATTTACACTTAAAAATTAAAATAACCTAAAGTAACTAACTTAAAAATAAACTAAAAAATGGCGTCAAAAAACTCCTCAACGCTGTCAACTGGTCATGTTCTGTATGTTAGATTTCATAATTGGAACTAGCCTGACGGTTTTATGTTCTATGTGAGTTTTTTTCAAACTAAATAGTTTCAGTCTTGATGGCCTGTATTCTTAGGAAAAAAAATAAATGTCGTTAAGATTTGATCTTCAGACTACATTCATTCCCTGTCCTGGGATAGTAATCTGAGTAAAGCACTAAGTTGTGAATCCAGATTTGTAACTGATACTTTTAATAATTCTCAAGCGATAAGTCTGGCCTTGAAAGTTGATGTGAGTTTCGGATCCAGACATTAAAAACAACAAAAACAAGCCAAGCTCGGGCCGTTTTTCCTAGAATTCCTAAACATTACTCAAGCGTTCTCTACATCCAATTAGGATAAGAGTCAATCCTAAACTACAACCATACAACAAGAATATCCAATTAAAATCTCCGATACGTACCTGTCCTTTTGAACCACTTCAATCCCCCGTCAGTTCCCCGAATAGATGAACCGAATAGTTAACGACGATAATGAACATCGGGCAACTTAAGCCGTGTCCACACAATCCGCACATGTGTAATACGCCCGCGCGCAGTGGTGTCGCAATGCTCGAGTGAGAAATAGTCCCCCCACGCCACACTGACAGGGCCCCCGATTTTTCTCGGGGGATAGGCTCGCGTATATCTTGGGAGAGAGATAACGTCGAGGGATGCTGAGACAGCTGTTTGGGATACAGATAACAGTGGTATGCACGTAATTACGTCGTGTTTTGTATGGTAGGTGAAGTTTAGTAGTTGGTGCAAGAAAGTAAACAATTATTTATGAGTTTGCTGATTCAAAGTTCTTAAGTTATTAACAGGATCCATTAAAACACTGTTGTACTGTTTTACAAATCTAAAATTTCTAAGTCTACGATGTTGTAAAAAAAAAAAATTGTATTCCTATTAAAAATCTCTGAAAGAGTTTGAGTATTTATCATGCACCAGAATAGAATAATAGGTACATATATTGTCAAATCACGTTACCGAAAAAATAGATCATTTAAATAGGTCACAAGGTCCGTGCGTGCGACGTGCAGGTCCAAAAATAATATTAATACTCCTTTTATGTATTCGTTTAAAAAGTTAAGAATACTATTTCTGTATTTTATCTGTGCTTGACACACATTCATTGACTGCTAGACTCATAGGCTAGACTTATGACGAAGTATTATATTATCTGTGCTTATGACTACCATTTTGTAAAAAGTAAAAAATAAAACCAGGTGTTCGGAGATCAACTGTTTATTTTGTGTTCCCAATCCGAAGACAACCCATCAGTTAACAATAAAATTGGCCAATTCTGCATTCAGCCGTCATTTTGTCAGTAAGCATTTTATTTTAGTAAGGCACTGAAATGTGGATCTACTCTTACTATTGTACAGAAGCCGTCACTGGTAACGAAACCAGTATATGCTTTCTTTTTATTCCATTAAAACGCAGTACTTCGCCAGGTCAGTTTGAGGTCAAAGTGTTACCACTGAAGAGCGGTTGACTGCACAAAAAAACTGAAAAGTCATTTTATTTAGTATGTCTACAACGTGAATAAGAAAAATATTCGGCTTTATTCAATTTTTCAAAAGGACATCGTAATTCTTTTATCTGTTGACTGATGTACACTTTATTGGCTTAGACGATAAAATTATGAAAAATAAAATGTTAAATCCAACTTGACAAATAAAATTGTTTTATCTAAGGCGGTTTCAGATTTACATCTTTTAGATTTATTCTACGAATTTTAGGATTGTAGACGCAATGTTTACAAAGAAATCTAGATAAGTCTATTTGTTTCTAGGCCTAGATTAAATTGTACTGTGGTGTCAGCCCAACAATATAAATTTATGGTATCGCTAGATAAAAAACCTGAAAATTGTTTCACATACCAATTAAAAATCTTAACAATATTTATTCCTTTGAATATCAAAATATTAGACTGTTCGTTCAATACCCCTATATTTAAAAAAGATTTAAAGTAAAGCTAATTAAAAACAAAATAGAGTTTTTTTAATAACATGTTTTTAACTCTATGAAATTGCCGTTTTTTTCTCACATTTTGTTCTGTTTGTAGCTTTGACGTATACTGCCGTCATAATGAAAAAAGGCGCAACTAACATTTTATAAATATGGAGAAAATCGACTTTAAAGTTTTATAAAACATGAATATTAGTCTCATTTGTGCCTTTTGAGCCTACTGTATCTCCGAATTCCTTGAAGATAAAATTCTATAAAAAATTGAGTAGATGTGCCTTTTTTTTCTGATTCTAAATATGTATATAACTCAATTTTGACAAAAATGTTAGTTGTGCCCTTTTTTCTTACGACGGCAGTATAGTAGTTATACAGGGTGGCGCCGACAATACAACAATAAATGAAAATACTAGGTAATACTAGTAATACTAGTTCATAGGAATATTTTTAAACTATGTAATAAATAGCAACATTGAAATACAAACTTAATAGCTTAAAACTGTTAACGAAATATAATGTGAAGGAAATATCACTTTTCACGCAAACGTCCGTACAAATGGGCAATTTCATACTTTAACCCCTAACATAAATGTTTAGGTATAGATCTATAATGTCAAGGGTACTAAGGTCAATATTTATGAATAAGATATTTTCCGCTCAGTGTTGCTTAATACTTGTAAATAGGTATCATGAAATTCTATCTGCTTCTTACTCATTAGAAGGGTAACAATTAATCACAGTACTCACACTTCAGCACACGCGCCACCATTGGGAATTCAATGCATTACTGCTGTTTTTGCAAGTCTGGACACAGAGCGAATTTTAAATTTTACTGCGGTCTCAAAGAGGCGTCCGTTCGAATTAATTGCCGAATGAATTATCTTTCGAATCGAACGTTAGATTAACTTTTTTTACACGTGACAGTCTGTTATCGCCTTTTTTTGTCGTCGGATTTGAGTTCGTAAACTTGGCGGAGCTTATCAAGTAATGGACATCTATAAGTTAATTATCTTTGGCTGAAACTTGCTAACTCGAAAACGCATTAAAGCGTAATTTTCAATGTATTACGTGAATTGTTCACAGTAAAAGCTATTTTCGCGTGCAAGTTGGTAAGACATCAATTTACCAAGTTCTACGTGAAAGGCCATCTTTTTCTTATCGTATTGGGCTTTGATTTGAGAATCACGTAAGAGAAACTATTACTGTTCATAAATAATGTAAGATCTAGATTTCTTGTGTGTGTGTGTCGAATCGTAAATATCATGTTGGAATATAAATTATGACGTTATTTCATTTCATTACTAACACAAACGTTAGAAAAGAGAAACAAAAGCACTTGATTACAGTACAAAGTCTATAAAAAACTCGCCATTGTGCTCCGAGATAAAAAATTAAGTGAACCAATCCTTACAGCGGCAAGTAGGAACAAAACGAGTCAGTAAAATGTGCACTGAATCTCTCGTTTACAACACAAACATTCTTGAATTTAAATTGGTCACCAGGCCGAAGCTCTCAACCTATTTTTCCACAGTTTGAACAATTTATTTAAGGATTAAACTTCACCAGATTCAATCAAACAAGCCGTACAGCCAACTATTTTGTTGAGGAAAAATAAGCGAAATATTTTCACAGACTATCTGCAAATAGAATGGTTTTATCTCCATTGTAAATTCAAAGTTATAAGATTAAATAGGCGATACAATTCACGACTTATATTTTGACAAGTAACAAATGTGACTAAATATTTTAGCTATTTTGTCAACGATTGCAATCTCAAATATTATTTCATAGAAATATAAACGATTAGGTAATTATACGACACAATTTCGCGTGGCATTTGCGAAATCTTGTCATAAAATGTATAATTGTTAACAGATTTCGGTCCAGAATTCAACCCTTAAGCGTCGAGGCTTTGTCGCAAGGATAACTTTAAAGCCAAGCTCAAATATTTGGAAAAACATCTGTGAGAACGATAAATTATCATCGTGTGCCGTGTCAAGCCAACAGCGAAGATCCAGAGCAGTGTTTAACTTACACTGCCAATTTGTTATGTAGCCAATTAGTGAAAGTTTCTCGACTCTTGCTTCAAAACAGACTAAATTTATTTACAGTACAGGAAATGGGAGGGACTTCCCCGTTTGAATTTTTAATCCTGTCCTGCGATAATTAAAGAACAAGGCAGGTAAAGATGAGAAGAGCGAAATTACTAAGGAGTTTGTCCCTCAGTTTGGCAGGCAATTTGATCAGGGATGTTTCCGTAAAATGAGTTGTCTATTGCGGACATTGTTGCTATCTTCAACTAATCAACGAGGCTCGCTACAAATTAGGATTTTCGAAAGGTTTGTATTTATCTGACTGCCTCGTTGGTCTAGTGGTCGCAATCGCGACTACTGAGCTTGAGGTCCTGGGTTCGATTCCCGGGTCGGGCAAATTGTTATTGGGTGTTTCCATCAAGAATTTCTCAGTAGCAGCCACGGAGTCTGGATGCCTGTCCGGTTGATGTTAATAGACTCGCCCCCTATTACATAGGGCTTAAACATAACTGGCGAAATGTGGCTGTACTTACTATTAGGTACACCTCTGTTTAACCATTCAGGGATTACAGGCGTCATGTTATGTTTGTGTTAAAATCGACTCGTAGCACCCCTGTATATTTTGATATATCTAAAAGTTACTAATCTAAAACTTACATCCCTCACTTTATCAACACTTTTAATTACGTGACACCTACACAAAATTATACTAAGTGCAATGATTCGTCAGAAACATCCATCTTCTTTAACGGAGTGTCATAGTGCAGGCGCGGCTGAGTCGTGCCGTATCGCTTGCCCATCTGACCCGGTTCGAGTGCCTCCCACATTCAGCCTGGACGAGTGACTAAGGGCCCGCCACGATTGTGCGGAATCAACTACAATGGGGCGTGTTAATGGTTGTTGTGATGTGCCAATATGTGCTAGCGAACGGCGAACGTCTATAAGGAATGTCGTGCCCGCAGTTATTGCTAGGGTTAAGTGTGTGGTGGGCGGATCATAGCGGTTCCATCGATAAATATTTATATGTTGGATGTGTCAGGATTTACTTAGTTAGGCTCGTACATCAGTGGGCAGACGATGGGTTTCGTGCTAAGAAAGACACTGGGTGCGATACACTGTTTCTAGCAAAACTAACGAATTACTTGAGATTACAACATAACACAATAACACGGGGGACAATGAATCGGGTAGTTCCAAGACGTCTCAATTCCGCCGCGATCTGACACTGACTGTCATCCTCCGTCGAGTTGCACATCAGGGCTCTGTACAAGCACGCTGTGTTGTCACCACTGCACACTGGCGCGCTTTCCAATTCATTTTATGTCCGTAGTAATGACCGGGTCCGATTTATTTATATTTTCTATTTCTCCAATTCATTGAACACTCGCTATGTAAATTACGAAATAACAAGCAAGCCTTCGTCACAAGTTTAGACCAAAATATGTACAGTATAATCCTATAAATTAAGCGCATGTCCCAGCATTAATACAATCCGGTTGACTTTCCAACAAATACTTCAGATTTGTCGAAATAACTCTGCAACTTTAGATAAAGGGAGGATGTAGTTATCTGTATCAGCCCTGTGAGCTCGTAATTTAATTAGAATTTCTGAAATGGAATCTCACGAATGACTTTTGTTTCTGATGTATTTACTCGTTATGTAAAGCAAGCAACAAAATGGTTGAATTCGGCTGCTTTGTGGGAAGTTCTAGAACAATTTATTGAACGGTTCGCTCCCTTTGCTCTACATATGCGCTGACCCTGTACTTTATTATTTGTTCGACTATTGAGGGAAATTAAATAAACGTCAGCGAAATGCTTCAACTTTTAATTACTTCTCCGTCTATGTCGGTTCGTTTTACTGGGGCTTAATTTTAAAATTTTTGATTAAATTTCGTACCTACCCGTTTTAAATTTCGTTTATGTCACTTCTGGCACCGGACGACTTTAAATGTGGATGTCGCATCGACTTCAAACAAAGTTGTCTGTAATTTGTTTCTTATTTAATTAGTTAATAATGGCATTGGTTTGGGGGCATGTTGTTACTGAATGTTTTAAACAAATATTAAAAGACTAGCTTATGTACGCGGCTTCGCTCGCGTAGTGTTCGGTACTGTCCCAAGGGATCGTAGTACGTTAATACTCGTTATATATAGATCTTTATAAGTTAATCCAGGTTATAAACTATCACTGTGCTAAATTTCATCCAAATCCTTCAGCGTGTTTTGCGTTAAAAAGTAACAAACATCCATCCATCCATCCATCCTCACAGACTTCTGCATTTATAATATTAAGTAGGATTTAGATTCTTTACTACAATTATGTGATTTCAGAAATGTGTTGTGTGATGCTTGAGGGAAGTCTATGTCCTTAAAGCAGTGAACCTTATGCCCCTGAAATAAAGATGAATTATGAAGAAATACTTAATGATAATATTACTTACACAACGATAACTAAGTTTAATATTAAGAACTTTAATTTAACGTACAGACACCAGCACAAAGCTACCCGAAACGGTAAAATTTTCTCAATCAACCTTCAAGCTTATGCTTTAGCGATAAAGTTAAAAATTTATAAAGAAATTTTGACAGATTGTACTAGCCTGATGTGCTGGCGTCTGTAACAGTGGCGAAGGTACCTTACAACTCGACTCCTACCGGCTTCCCTTTGATAACGCGCAATCAGTATTCCATAGACAAATAATAAAATCACATTGAAGACATGTACTCCGGCTTACATCTTAAAAAATTTTAACCCTTTGCTACTGGTCTGTACCAATGCCAATAAACATATTTTTCTAGTTTAATCATAGTTATGCAAACCAAAACCTACAGAAGCCTTTTTTTTTTTTTTTTAGGATTGGAAATCATTAAATGACGGAATGGATTGTCAGACTTGTACTGACTAAAACCCATCCATGTTCCTTCTTTGCCCTTTGTGTTCCAAGGCCGCGGTATCTCTTTCGAACAGTCCCGCAGCCCTGGCAGCCATCGGCCCATGCGGACCCTTAAGACTATAGAATCAAATAAAACTGAATTAGTAAAAACTTATAAAACATGTAACTCACAATAATGAGGATCGTATTTTGTGGAGTCTAAACGAATAACTTGCTTCCAGACGAGCACGTAAAGCGAAGTCGTAAAAATAGTGAATAGTCCAGGAGTCTGCGCGTGCTTCAGTGAATTCATACTTTACGTGATTCTGAGCTAAGAGCTCGCTGCTAAAGAAAAATTACTCCTTGCGGCTTGTACACACTGGCGGACATTTGTATCGTGGATACTAGGGCTTGGGGCTGGGGTATGCAGGTTCACTTGTTATATGCGGTAGAGATTTATTTGTATCGTTGTTCTTGGAAAAAAAATATGTTGTCGGTTGGTTTGGTTGAGATTTTCTTTGTGTTAATTGCAGAGCAGCAGGGGAATGTTATTAGTATTATAATACTTAGACAAACTTGTTATAAGATCACGCCTTGCAATCTCCGAAGAGTTATGCAGAGGTGTACCTAACAAGTATAGCCACATTTCGCCAGATGTGTTTTAAGTCCAATGTAATAGGGGAGGGGCCTATTGGCATAAATCCAGATTTCGTGACTGCTACTAAGAAATTACTGATGGAAACTTTGGGTGCTATTAATCCTAAGTATTATAAAGCACTGCTGGCTAAAGTCATCCATCCGAAACGCTGGTGGATTAAAAAAAAATGCAAGTGCAATGAATGATATTAAAATCAGTTACGCGTATACCGTATGTTGAATTAAACAGTGTCAGCGGCATTATTTTCAGTACAAACTAGGTTAGATACGGCAGATATGCACTCGCTCCATGTAAATTACTGGTATTCAGCTGCACCCCGTTAGACTGGAAGCCGACCCCAACATACTTAAAAAAGGCTAGGCAGATAATGGTGAGTGATATTATTTTCAGGTCTACCAATGCATAGAATGGAAATAAATGAACAAATGCCTACATCAACTGTTCACCCTGTACAAATACAAACACGTCCATCCACAATGCCTGAGACATAGCTCAAAGTGCTCTCTGTTCCTCGAAGTAACCGCAACACAAGTGGCGCTATCTCTCACACTTTGTACCGAGAATACACAAGCGCAATTGTTCCAATATCTGTACGCCATAGCACAGCATCACGCTAAACCGAGCGGAAACCTACTTGTCGCAGTCATGACGTGCAGCAAGGAACTTTTTTGTCCCTGTTTTTATCCTGTTGTGTTTATAAGTATTTTTTATGCATTGTATACTAGCTGTTGCCCGTCCGCGTGAAATTTATTAAAAAAATATATTATTTTCCTATTTGAATAGAATTTTGTTAGCAATTTCATGGATTTTCTTTTTTTTTTGCACGGAACTTAGAAAAGGGATTAGGGTCTTTTGTAAGTTAGTCTATCTGCCAGTAAAAGTTCCGTCAAAATCGGTCCAGCGGTTTTGGATATTAGCAGAAACAAAACACAAAAAAAAAAATGTTATAAGTACCGTTTATCCTTTTTAATGCATTCAGAAGCTGTTATTTTGATGTTACAAATAGACACTTCAATTATAAAATCAGCTATCTGCCAGTAAACATTTCGTCAAAATCGGTCCAGCCGTTTTGGAGATTAGCCGGAACAAGGAGACAGACAGACACAAAAAATTAAAAAAAAGTTGTAAGTACAGTATCTCCTTTTTAATGCATTCAGAAAAAAACTGTTATTTTGATGTTACAAACAGACACAATTTTATTTATTTGTAATATGTCTTTTTGTTGTGGTTTTGTATGTCCTTGCGTCAAATAAATATTTTTTTTGTCTTTCTTTCTTACAGTGTGAACAAGCCTTTATATCGTCCCAAGACAATGCACAATTACATTGTCACAAGTTAGCTAAATTAAAAAAGTAGGGGTTTCAGTACAAGCAGTAGTGCGATAATTTCTGTGTTGAGTTGCACTATTCTTGCAGTTTTTTTTTACTGTGGGTTGTATTGTACTTTGTTTGATAGTCTTCTATCCTTTAGATGTTCTGGCTTGATTTTATTGATAACATTCATTTAAAAAAAATATGATGCAAATAAATCCGTAATTGATTAAATTTCTATGGACCGACCGCTTTAACGAGTCTTCGCGAAGGTATCAATTTAAATGGAATATTCTGAAGGTTGATCACGTATTGGTTCCAATCAGGTTTGGTTCATTGGAATTGGTTCAGTATCGTAATACCTTCGTGGATTATGGTTATTTTAAAGCAAATAACCTGTGGGATATTGTTAGGACTTTGTGGACGCTTAATGTGCCTTTGATGGGGCAAGGCGGAGGACTCATTAAAGCGGTCGGTCTAGTAATACTGGTTCGATTCCAATGTCGGGAAAAGTGTTATTGGGTTTTTCACCAGTAATTCCTCAGTAGCAGCCCGGATGACAACGAGCTTGCTACCTATAGGGGGATTTAAAAAAATAATTGGCGAATGTGGATTTTAGGTATGATTTCACAGAAATTGAGCTCTGACCTTTCACTTTAGGTAAGAAGATTCTTCAGACCCTGAAAAGTCTGTTTTTAGGTAGCTATCTAGAAACCGTACAAAAAGTTCCGTTCGTGAATAGAAATCGCCATTCTTAGAAAGCCAATCACTCACCCTTTCCATCAATAAAGCTTTCTAAAACTTATTCTATTTTTGTACTAAAAATAGTTTTTTAAAATCTTATCAAACTTAAGAACTCATCTATGATAATATTACATCTAAGTCTGTCTGTCTGTCACCTTTTTACGCTTTAACGGCTGGACGGATTTGGGTGAAACTTTGCATGCAGACAGTGCTATGATCTGGGTTTTATTCTTAGACTGTCACTAGAATCTAACTTGAGTCGGCCCGGAATTAGACCACGAGTTTAGCGTCTTCAGTAGTCTCCATCAGTTTCTGCAGACACACAGGTCCCGATATTTAGTGTCCCATTGTTTGGGAAACAACACCCGGATAGCCTGAATTTAGACATACTTTTTGTTGACCTGTTCTGTTCCACTAAGGCAAAGGCCTCCCCCATTCCTTTCCAACTCTCCCGGTGTTTTGCTTTCTCACGCCAGCACGCAGACAGCACGTCACGCCAGCGTTTCTTGGGCCTGCCTCGGTGACGATGACTGTTTTCAGGCACCCACTTTGTGACTATTCAGGCCCATCTGTATTACGGATAATGGATTTAGACTTAAGGGGCAGTCTCCACGAGCGAGAGAATCGCGGCGATATTATCGCCGTGCCACGTATTTCAATAATATCGCCGCGATTCTCTCGCTTGTGGAGTCGCTCCTAAGAGAGTGTATAGAAATACGTGGCACGACGATAATATCGCCGCGATTCTCTCGCTCGTTGAGACAGCCCCTAAGATATTTTTATTCATCTGTAGAATGAATTTAGATTTAAGATATTTTAATTCCTTTAGTATGTTTTATACTTTCTGTAATAAATTAGAAGCCGCGTGCGAAAACTAGTACTTAACAAATCCAAGTAAACAATTTTAGGAATCCAGAAGCTTAGAAAATTGACCGAAGAAAACACAACGGCAGAACATAAGCCGTAAAAAGCGCCTATTGTCATAATAAGCCAAAAATATCTCGAACTGAATAAAACCAACCGCTTCGTTGCCACTTTCATGAGACACTTCCACCATAAGAAATCCAATTTAACTTTGTCGCCGAACAAAATGTTCCAATAGAAATAATTTCGTCAAGGACCTCCAGCAGCTGTACAATTCAATCAGTGCCGAGTCTTCTGTTTTTTTATCTTTCAAGTATTTTTCTTTTGAGTCCTAAAGTTAGTTAATGTGGGGCTCTTCACACTTGTTATAGTAGTAGTGAAGTTATTTAGGGAATTGATGAATCGGAAATTCAAATTCAAATATTTTTATTTGAATTTGAATTTCCGATTCGTCAATATTTTTATTTGTAGAACATAGGTAAACAAAAGTACAGATGTCAATATTAATAAAATGAGCACTATGTCTTGCCGTCAACGGCGTACAAATATTCTAATTATAATTTCATAGGAGTAATTAGTAAAAATAATAATAACACAGTCAAAATTAATAAAGAAATTTTTCAATACACTTTCTCGAAAACTGGTTCTAATCGCAATACAATTAGGTTCAACATGCAATGTAAGAAATAATTATTTTACAAATATTTTATTTATTTATATATTCAACTTACAACTATAATTACAGGTACTCTTAAACCTAATTCGATTGTGTAACTATTAACTCTTATTCCTAACACAGGTTTATTACATAAATAAATATTCAAAACGAGACCATGTCATGAAATTAATCTACTGCTGTAAACCGACCGCTTTAATGGGTCCTCCGCCTTGCCCCATCAAAGGCACATTAAGCGTCCACAAAATCCTAACACACAAGTTATTTGCTTTAAAATAACCATAATCAGCGTAGGTATTAAGATACCAATTGAACCAATACGTGATCAACCTTCAGAATATTCCATTTAAATTGATACCTTCGCGAGGACTCATTCAAGCAATCGGTCTATAAAAAAAACAATTAACAATTAATAAGTCAATTAGCTATCTAAGTACTTAATAAAGGTATAATCAGTTTAACATCCATAATAAAATAAGAATAACTTAACAATTATTAGAAAAAAAAAACTCTTTTTAATTGCAGGCATGGCTAGAAACCAAGTTTAATAAGTAACATATAATCACGCGGGTTTTCCCGAAGAGTTAGGCAGAGTTATACCTATATACACCCACCATCATCATATTCTGCCTAGCCTTGTCGGCTTCCAGTCTAACCGGATGCAGCTGAATACCAGTATTTTACATGGAGCGACTGCCTATCTGACCTCCACAACCCAGTTACTACTGGGTAATACGATACTCCGTGGTAAGACTGCTTGTCAGACTTTCGGGCCACTGACTACCTGTAACGACTGTCAAAGATCTACAAATGACAGTCGGTATCAACGGCTTAACGTGCTTTCCGAGGCACGGAGGAAACTCAGTATGTAATGAGTGGTCATCCATCCACAGACCAACCACAACAAGCACTGCTTAACCTAAAGATCGGCCCGAGCGGCTGTTGCTATGTACACCCACCATTACCCACTTAATGTCAGTTAAGTTTAAGTACCAACATAGACAAAAATACTAAAAATAGTTTTCTCGACTTGGAAATCGAACCCAGTATTTAATGCTCAGCCGTCGCGCTTGCGACCTTTCGTCCAAGCTGGGCAATGGCAATCAATTTCGAGGTTTAGTAAAATGACATTGATATTGAATATCATCAGGGATTTCTCCGTAGCAGCCTGTAGGCAGTATTTGAGCATTGTTGATGGTAATAGGTTCGCCTCCTATTACATGGAACTTTAGCATAACTGACGAAATTTGGGTGAACGTTAGGCACAGGCCTATAACGTACACCTGTGCCTTATCGTTCGATGATTACAGGCTTGATTTATTTATTTATTTTACTTAATTACAACGGTTTAAAACCAATTACAGTAACTAAAGCACAATAACTATTAAACATAAACAAAAATGGACAAAAATTGAAAACAGATACATATAAAAAAAATAAAAATAAAAATGGATCAGGTACTCTGTCATGAATCCCTCTCACAGTACTTCTGACATGCCAATAAACTCTTTGTCCATTCATCCGCAAACAGATCGTTTGTTGGATTAGAATCCAATGATGCAATGTTAAGTTATGTTACTACACAGTACATGGAACAATTATTGTTATTTTTCCTACAATATACACAGTGAGGACATAACAAAGATATGACATGGACGTGACAGAAGTCATGTCCGTAACAAACGAGACAAGCGTTTGTAGTCACAAATACTTGTGTCTAGTTTATGTCGTCAATCTATTATTTTAATCATGAAACTGCAAAGGACATAAGCCACCTCTTCATTGTAGGATCTCGGATATACTCATACAAAATATGCATCAAACAATGCAGTGAATTTTTTAAAGATTTATCCTATAAATATTTTTCACAGAAATTGTGAGTATCGGGTGTAATGTCGTGTTAGTTTTGATCTTTGAGCAATCAGTTTTACTAAGAAATAGTTGCAAAACGTAAACTATTATTATTAACTAAGCACTTACTCTGGACTATCTCGTTGGTCGAGTGGTCGCAAGCGCGACTACTGAGCATGAGGTCTTGGGTTCGATTTCCGGGCCGGGCAAAGTGTTTTTTCGTTTTTACATCAGGAATTTCTCAGTAGCAGCCACGGAGTCTGGATTTGTGCCCGGTTGATGGCAACAGGCTCGTCCCCTATTAAATAGGACTTATAAATAACTGGTGAAATTAGGTGTACTATTAGGTACACGTTTGTCTAACCCTTCGGGGATTACAGGCGTGATGTTATGTTATGTTATGTTACTTTGGACATTGCAGCTAGTCACGCTACCAGTCTCATGGTATGAGTTAAACAACAGAAGACAACACCCAACGACGGTCTTTAGAATGTCATTTTCGTAGGTACCTTACAGTAACGAAGGGTCAATTTTTGCAAGAGGTAAGCCGGAGTACATATCTTTAATGTGATTATATTATTTGTCTATAGGATACTGACTGTGCCATTTTTCAAAGGGAAGCCGGTACCACCGAGTTCTATGGAACCTTCGCCACTGGTACCTTACATCCATACAAAAGCACAATAAAAACCGAAATCCATTCTCCATTACACCAAAAAGCGCATCCATCAAGCGGAACACGTAACATTTTCTAAGTTAAAATAAATTGTTTCTGCATTTTTTCCCGGGAATCGTTATCGCGGTCCGTACTGTGTGACGTGACTCTAAAGCGCATTTCACTTGCAGGTGTAACTGCCTCCACCAACCGGTGTATCCCGTACATTCCGGGATTCCGGGACACGTTCGACAAAATCATATTTTACGTGATTCCATTTTACTGTTACGAAAGACTTTGTAACTTTTATCTTGTGAGACTTGTTTTTTTTAATAGAATTGAGTGAATGCATTGGACGGATACCGCTATCTGTAACTGGTTAGGTGATCGAAATTCTGACGGGTAGCTAAATGGTATGTCAGTGAAATTTGGTTGTTGTTGAAACATGTTTCATTCGGCTGAATAGGCTCTACGAGCCAATTTCACGATGTCCGAATAGCTGCTTACTGAATAAATTCAAAAATAAAACAGAATTTCTGTGAATTATCTGCCAAGTAACTGAATTACCTCCTACTTAGATGTTAAATAATATAAGATTTATCCCTAGATAAATGTCAAAGGTATATACAGGGTATAAGGGAAAGCCCTCCTCAAACTGACAGGGTGCATTTAGCTCCTTATTTTGAATCATATTCCATCGGTTCCATCAGTTTTTTTTTTCCAGTTTCTACTCCCTTGTTTCAATGTAAAATTACATTGACTGTACGCAGTACTACATTTATGTAATTAATACGGCTAAAATCAAAAATCCAACAATGGATGTTGAAATAATCGTGACACGTGATATTAGCTGTTCATTTCCTGCCTAGCTACAGAGTTCATCGAACTCGTCGTCGAGCTTGCCGTTCGCTACGTGCGTTTTGCCACGGTAACGATAAATTGCGGATTAGGAAATAAAACAAATCAAATTTATAGGATGCCCGTAACGTTCCTGAAATAGTTTCTTGTACCGGTCATCTTAGTATGATATACTGAATTCACCCCATCAGTTTGTGGAGGGCTATCCATTACACCCTGTATATATACCTTATACCCATAGTCCACCCACATTACTAGTACTGGCAAAATGTGAATGTTATTATTATAACATAATAAAACATAACATTACATCTATATTTCCCGATTGGATAAAGCAGACATGTCCATAGACTAGCTACATCCCACCGAAGCGAATCAAGCGAATTAGAAAATATCTTAGCCAATATCCTGATGTACTTTTAAAATTACCTAATAACTTCTATCGCATCGAGCTCGACAGAGATAGTTGTAATTACTCAAGATAATGTTTGGTCGTAAAGATTCCCACGGCTAAAGAAGCTGACGTCATCTCATGCCAAAACTACTGGTTTAACTTTATTCCAAATGCCCTCCTCCAGGGACGTCTCGGTCCGGTTCTCCATAAATTATAATCCTTTTCGAGATTTGAAGTTAGGTATGCAGAAGATTAATATTTCGTTCACAATACGAACTTATTCGCGTAGCTTTGCAACATCAAATGAAATTCTTTGCCACCCACCTTCACCTACTCGTATAAACACTCGTACAAACTGTCAGATTTTCTCATTCGATTTTGAACTTAACCATGAACATTTTATGTTTTAATATCATTTGGAGAAATTTGACAGTTTGTGGTAACTCCATGTGCTGAAGACTGTACCGTCTCAAAAAGCATACAAGTTTTCGAGTTTAATAAAGCCAAACAGATTCCAACTCTGATATCAATCTAAAATATTTGATGAAGTCAGAAATATGAAGACTAAGTAAAGCAATATTAAACTTAACTCTCTTCATTTAAGCCCCTTTTTAGCTGGTTACCTGGCAATATTACAGCTTCCCATTTCCCAATAGATGTACATTTCGCCTGGATATAGTTTAAATTACAGCAAATTTGATTTATTCAAATTAAGCTCACGGTTCGTCGACGGCAAATGTTATCAAAGCGTCTCTTTGACTAGGTCAACCGCTCAGCTCCGCCCGAGATTTGATGAGAACTTCCTAAACTGTTCCACTTCGGTGACTTTTACAGTGACCTTGCTATTTCTATGGCCCTTACTACGGGTTACACTATTACGAAAGGTAATTTCGGAGTGACATCTTCTCTACGTAAAATAAGCCAGGGAAACAGTGGCTTTTTGTATTTAAAATGTATATTTTCGTTGCATCAAAAATATACATAGTTCAAATTGAATATAGCATAATCAACCTAATATATTCCCACTGCTGGGACGCAGGCCTCCTCTCTATGAGAGGGAATGGGCTATAAACCACCACGCGGGCCCAGTGCGGGTTGGTATAAGTCACATGTCTTCAATTTTTTGGTTCTAGGACATGCCGGTTTCCTCACGATATTTTTCTTCGCCGTTTTGAGAGCAGTGGTGATGAAATAAATGACACAAAGTAATGCGCCTGCATGGGTTTGAACCCACGACTTACTGTTACTGTTACTGTCGGGGCCGCCACCACTGGGCCACAGCTGCTCATTCTGATTCACATTGATACTTGACATAATATCACACGTATAAGTGTAGTAAGTTTTGTGCGTGTTACTAAAAATAATATCTAAAGCCCACCCCCGCTCCATGGCGAGCGTAATGCCATTTCACTAGGTACTAACATTCAACTTAGATTAATTACTCCCAAAAGGTACTAAAACATGAATAAACATAAAATAACTTTACCTACAACCATCTCATAATGCTCTCTAAGTTATGTTCTGTAAGTATTTCTAGCCTAACCAATATTATAAAGGAGGAAATGAGACTTCGTAGGGTTTTACGACTAAATTACTGAGCCAATATTGATGAAGTTTTGGTAAGAAGTTCAGGAACCGCGGAAAGAGAAGATTATTTTTTAGAGATTATTGATTTTAGTATTTACCGACACGTATTTTTACAAAAAATATTCGACTAATTCCATTATAATTAGAGCTGTGATAGTCTAGTGGTGTGGCCATCGTACTACCAAGTCATAGGCCTCAAGTTCGAACCTAAGACACGCACCTCTGATTTTTCAGATTCATGTGCGAATTGTATAATTAACACTTGCTTCGGTGAAGGAAAACATCGTGAATAAACCAGCGTGCCTGAGAGATATTTCTAGACGGCATGTAAAGCCAAGTCAGAGGCTCATGGGCGGCATAAAAACTCTGACTCCAGGTTAGGCACTAACCACACGATAAAGAAAGAAGAAGTTAATAAATACGAGTCACAATGTAATTGTGTGTTTAAAATTTATTATTTAAATGTCAATGTCATAGTTACTGAATATTTCATTCATTATCAAGTATTGTGGTTTTCTGTCACTTAAGACGCAAAAGTAAAGCAATGTTTACACGTGACAAAGCTTTGTGAGTTCAATTTCTATGAAATATTATTATGTTTGTGTGCCATAATAGTAGGAGTTAAGTTACCGTTTATATTTCAAAGGCCCACATTAACCACGTTTCCAATAATTATTGGAAAATGTGGTTAAGAATCCGATATTCAAGTAAATAGAAGCTTAATTCATGTGTTTCCATTTTCAGTGGTAATTGTTTGGTATAAAAAGCGAAAAAAATCTTCCAGCGCAACCTGGGTAGTCTGCCTTGCAAGCAGGGACATTTTGATGTTTCTAATCTAATGATAAGCCTACCTATAAATCAAAAATATATAGTTATCCATGACGTACCATAACGCCTGTAATCCCCGAAGGGTTAGGCAGAGGTGTACCTAATAGCACACCCACATTTCGCCAGTTATGTCTTAAGTTCCATGTAATGGGGGGCGAGCCTATTGCCATCAACCGGACACAAATCCGGGGTCCGTAGGAGCTACTGAGAAATTCCTGATGGAAAAACTCAATAACACTTTGCCCGACCCGGGAAAAACATGACGTTATTAAAATTTAGAGTTGGGACTTCAAGCCTAGAAGAAAACAGCGGGATGAGTTAGACTCATCCCGCTGTTTTCTTCTTGTAAGAACTAGTACTTTGCAGCCTAAAATAGAGAGAAGTGGAAAGAGATTATGGACGATTTTGCCCTGCAATGGGACCTCCCAGGTTCTTAATTTTTTCTTCCTAGTCTACTCTGTCCCAGTCTTAGGCAAAGGCCTCGCTCCACTCTTTCCCCTTTGAGCTCTGACGGAACCTGTCCAGTTTGCCCCGCCATCTCCTTCTTGACCTGCTGCGACCACGCCTCGGGCAGGATCTTAATAAAGAATATAAGGAAGATAAAAAAAATGTGGATCGATCAGAGCGGCGCGTAATGATTGTTGACCCAACGTTCCCACATGATGAGAACCTGGTGAAAGCCGAGAAAGATAAGCAAATATATCTATCTATCTATATATATCTTGACTTGGCTCGCCAGGTTCGACATGTGGGATGTGGACTCAGCGATCATTGAGCCGATAGTCGTATCAGCCCATGGCTTAATTGCCAAGAGCCTCGACTAATACCTGAGGAGGCGCTCGTTAGGCAGCTGGATCAAGGGCTTGATTCAGAAAGCGGTACTCCTGTAAACGGCTCGTATTGTTAGGAGCTTCCTCTCTCTGGAGCCCTGAGCGTCAGTAGCTTGAACCCTGTTACTGATACCTCTGGGCTACAACTTTTTATATTTTAAATGTTTTTTTTATATTGTTTTTATTTTAGGAATATTTAAAAATGTATAAGATTTTAGAAATAAATAAAGGATGATAATTATAATTTTAGATGTCTTTATACCAAAATAACCCCTCAAAACCAACAAACCGTATTTTGACCTAATTTGTAATTATGGTTTGTTGGTTTGGATATTAAATACAGCATTTTGGCTTGCCCAGTTGATAGTTAATTAGAGATAGATGGATTACAAAGAGCCTTTGTGATAGTAATGGTTGAGGTCAGGGATGGCCAACCAATGGGACAAGACATGAAATTGTGGGTACCGCATTAATTTAAGTACTTAGTTGTGATAATTTAATTTATTGCGGTTAGAGAGGTTGTCAAAAACACTTGAATGATAAATATTTCATTAGGTTTTGAGTAAAATTGATATTGTATTCAAATTATATTATTAAAATTTGAGAACTTTATGTTGTTGTCACTATGGTGAATGCTGCGTGTACCTGTAATCATACATGTTGTATCCGGTCAGTACGGACATAAAGTGAATCGGCAAATGCGCCAGTGGGCACTGGTGACATGACGCAACCTACTTACTGGTCTACCCACACCACAGCGAGTTTCTACAGAGCCCTGATGTTCTGCTCGAGGCGAGGACGACATTTAGTGTCCGATCGCGGCGGAATTGAGAAGTCTTGGAACTGTACCCGATTCATTGTGCCCCGTGTTATTTTGTAAAGTTGCAATCTCAAGTAATTCGTTAGTTTTGCTAGAAACAGTGTATCGTACCCAGTGGCTTGTCATAGCACGAAACCCATCACGTTTATATTGTTTTTATTATTTCCTATTAATTCTTATTATGTAATGCTGTTGGTGTCCCAAATAAATAATAAACATTGATACAATTAACTAGTGTTTCGAGCAAACGATGTAATATTTGAGATAAAATATTGAAATACTTTTGCTTTTCTCCATTAAAAATAAAAGGTCCATCGATGCCCATGTGTTTACTTATACAAATTTCCACGTGTTACTTGTGATGGTCCAACAGAAAACAATTAAAAACCTCGGTCCGTGTCTATTTTTGCAATACGAACGGGAACAATACGAAACTTTTTATACAACAAAACTGCGGAGTTGATTTTAATCATTAATATTTAAAAATATATTTTTTTTAGATACATATGTATCGGATACTTTAATTTACTCATTATTGATTTTCATGAATAGTGTATATTTAAAAAAAAAACAAATCACACCTGTCAAATTAGTTCAATCAACATTATAAAACAAAACCTAGTTATTCATACAACGGTTTTCCATCCCTGGTCTAGATTTCCACGCGTAGCATTGACTGGTCAGGCGTTCTGTCTGTCCGTACACACTTACGTACTTATTCTACGTTTCTATGTTAATTTTATGCGGTCGTTCTGTTTTATGATTTTTTCGGGTTCCGTGCTCAAAGAGTGCCAACGCGATCCTATTTACTAAGTCTCCGCTGTCTATCCGTGTGTCATAGGGCTGTATATTTTGAACCATAAGAGGTACACTCGAATTTTAATAGAGTGTGTATTATACTGTGACCGCTGTTACAGCAAATGAAAACAAACTATAAAATAAAATTAAAGGGATTCCCTTTAATTTTTAACTTTATTTTATTTTGACAATATCTCTCTATTCTAATAGTTACGTATTAAGTAGTGTTCAATACTGTACGGTGGTACGAAACCCTTCGTGTGCAATCCGACTCGTACTTAGCCAGTTTTTTCTTTTATCTTTGGCACCGAGACGTTCCGACCGAGATGTTTAGGGAGCTAATTAAATAAATTAAATAAAAATGAGTTGAGTTTTTTATCTTTTTTGTGTTTCCTCGTTTATGGAGTGGTCGGAGGTCAAGGGGAGGATAAAGTTACTTTTTGGTCGGATTTAATGTTTCAATTTAGAATTCTGAATTGAAAATGTTTTGATGTTTTGTGATTATCTGTACCTACCAAGTTATAAAACATGATATAGCATGAGTTCAAGCATTACTTGTCAAGAATTTGCATCGATATGTCAAACTTGGAGGAGCTCGTGGCTAATAACGGTTACTTGGGTAGACCTTAAGGTTAAGCCGCTTGCCTAGGTTGGTCCGTCGATGGGTGATTACCCATTACATACCGAGATTTTACGTGCCTCAGATAGCACGTTAGCAAACTGTAGGTCCCGGCTGTCATTAGTAGATCTTTGACAGTCGTTACAGGTATTCTGTGGCCCGAAAATCTGACAACCACCTACGAGTCTTACCTACGGGTTTCGTATTACCCAGCATTGACTGAGTTGTGGAGGTCAGATAGCGCCGTCGCTTCATGTAAAATACTGGTATTCAGCTACATCCAGTGAGACTGTAAGCCGATTCAAATATAGGTCATAGTTGGGAAAAAGCTAGGCAGATAACGAGGATGTTAAACTTGGTACATTTATTTTAGTTCAGTATTTTCCGCCTGCACAGAAGTTTTTTTTAGTGTATTACAGCATGGTTCTGACGGCGCTTTTAAAATATTAGTGAAATTGTTTTGAAAAAACAAGATGGTTGCGTTGTATTCGATAAAGCCACACGCCTAAAGATTCATTTTCAACATAAATACTTACATAGCTTAAAATTGCTTGTATTTTATTTTGAACCTTACCTTTCTTGCGGGAGGTTTTTTTTTCTTTTAATAATTCCTATTCAAATGATTCAAAATTAAATACTTACAGAAACAAAACACAATCAAATAAATTAATAATCTGTTCAAAAGCATAAACAACACAAACTCTTCAATTTCGAATCGAGAAGACATCGAGAGTTATTAGTAAGTTGTAAAATCGAATCAGCGAACTTGCGGCATTAGATTATAAAGGTTTTTGGTGTTTACGGTGTCAAATGGCCGTGTGGTTTCTGTCAAAGAATAGTTAATCCCTCCTTTTCGCCCCGCGTAGCATGACCACCGGGTTTTGTCGACGGAAGAATCGACAAAATGACAGATTTCTTTTGTTGATCTGTTATTTTGTCGATTCTTCCGTCGTTGTTTGTATGGTGGTCATGCTACGCGTGTTGGTTAGAATTGTAAGGGGTTGAGACACACCCGGTTTCTCTAACTTTAAGCAACATTTTAATTAATCCTTATACATTTATTACGCATAAATGTATATTAAATTTAATAAAGTACAGTTTATATTTTAGCAAGTTTGAATGTGCCCTACATCTATCAAAATCTAATCTTGGGAACTATTGACCCGATTTCGAGTGTCATAGGTTTATATTTAAAACGATCCCGGTGGTTAATTTCCGACCACAATGAAAGAAAAGCCACATGTAAAAGCTAGTTTTACCAACGTCGGGCCCTGTACCGAGAGTTAGGTAGCAGCCAGGAGCCTGGATTTGTGACCGATTGATGGCAATAGGCTCCACCCCCTGTTTTATTGGAATTCAACATAACTGACAGTACTTTGGCGCATTATAGATACACCTCTGCCGTACCCTTTGGGGAAATATAGGCGTGATGTTATGTATGTAATTATTTTAATATGCCATGTTTGCATGAGGATTTACACATTTGATTAAATTCGCTCCAAAACCAACGAGAAATCAATTTTTATTAACATAAGTCGGAATTTCCAAATAACTAGATTCTCAGTACACATAATATATATTATGACAAAAAAAAACATCCATTTAGTAAAAGATAATCTTTTCGAAAAAATAAACATAGAAACTATACGCGTTGTACGTTTGAATGGAATGAGACCCAATTCAATCTAATGCGGGTATGATGGGTGGGCAGATAGGCCAGAAAAATACGGAATTAATAGCAAGAAACGAGATCTGAATGTTTGTAAGCTAGTACAGCTCGCAACACAAGTGTTACAAATAAACTGAGACACACAATTTATCTCTTTTTTATGTTTAGATTTAAGTTTTGCGTTATGTAGATTTAAGTTTTTTTAATTTATATTTTGTGTGAGGTGTGTGTGACATGTGGAATGTGCCAAATAAATATGTTTTCTTTCTTTTCTTTATTTTAATAATATACCACTTGACCTATCAATTTCCAAGTTTCTACTGGCCTGTCAGCGAGTTACGAAACTATTGCTATAAAAAAATTGCTGGGAAAAGACTTTTTTTTGTGGTGAAAAATCACGTTTTACTGTCGGACTCAATAAAACGTACTCGGCAGTACGGGGGTCAATAAGGTATTTTAAGTAAAGTTAAAACATAAACCGCATGTATTTAAAAAAAAAACTTGTGAAGATGTTGGAGCTTTTACCCCCATCTCTCCGTAACGGTTCAAAGGTATGTTTCATAAAAAAAGTGTATTATTGCACCCATTATCATGCGAATGATAAACCATTTTCAGAAATAGGTGTTTTGTTATGTTGTTTAGAATATTGTAATTTACCTTTCACATTTTTTTAATTTTTTTTTTTTTAACATTTCATTATGAATACTTTTGCTGTTGACCGTACCACGTATAAATGGAAATAGGTATGGACTCTATACACAGTAAACAGTTACACCCTGACCTTTACTTAAGATAACGAGATGTTACAGGTATTATGTATATACTCAATATACATAGACAGCTACATATTGGTGTATATCATGTATATTGTGTAAGTTTTTCGAATGAATACAAAAAAAAATACAAAAGTATCTGCAAATATGGCTCTTGATGTGTTTCTGGTTCCTGAATATAGTCATCTCTGATTCTCTTTATATTAGATAGACAAACAGCTACATAGACATACAGCTACATATTGGTATACAGTACCATAGTATACCATGTACTCGTATATTGTGTCAGTTTTTCGGATGAATAAGACAAAAGTATCTGCTGATATGGTTTTTGATGTGTTTCTGGTTCCTGAAGTTATTGTCATCTCTGATGCTTTTTAAAGGATTTCAACCTTCAAATCTTTTATGTATTTTTTTATTAACAGACCTTTACTAAAAAGTAGCACAAGTATAAGAATGTATAAAATGACAAAACATGAAAATTTGAATACTGTAAGTAATTAATAGGACAGTCGCAATCAACTACAATCCAATGGCCTCCCACTAGGTGGACCGATGACCTGGTGAAGGTTGCAGGGATCCGCTGGATGCGAGTCGCACGGGACCGGTCAATGTGGCGACACATGGGGGAGGCTTATGTCCAGCAGTGGACGTCTTTCGGCTGAAATGATGATGAATGATGAATCAACTACAATGAGAATATAGTTTAAAGAGAATTGAACCACGTTTCTTAACCAAAGCAATCGGTCGAACGAATACGCGATTGTGGCGTTCATATGCCACTCTTTTTTTTAGATCACGCGTTCGGTTTCGAAATTAACACGATTGTCGCGTGTTTGCGGGATAATCACTTTGGTTAGGGCTCAGTCTCCAAGTATCATCAAATATTTAGCAAATGAAATATCATAATAAAAAATAAACGAACTCACGATTACCCAGAACCTATGTACAAAGTACAGATATTTTATTCAAGTTAATTTGTTACTATAACTTAGTATTGTCTACAGACTTTCACGAAAATTACAATAATCTTAATTAGTAATTAATGGAACTGTGCAAGAAAACTACTGTTTAAAGGGAAGAGTATCACTTTTCTTGCATCCTACCAAAGCGATAGATTTCGCGAATGTGATCGTCACATCATTATTGTAATAAAAGTCATCGTTTCATGGCTGGCATTTCCGCACGGTCTCGTAGCCGGCATGGCCGCATGACTATCAGGCTGTTTGAAAGTTCCGAAAACCGCATGGTGGCCCCTGTCGTCAAGACCACACATTCCTATGAAATTATGAACGTGACTTCCCGTGTTCGCACCACGTTCGCTTTGATTAGGACGTGATATCTGACAGTCATCAAATAATTTTCAAAGACGTCATAGCTTCAATAATTTGCACAAAACTTTAATTAAAAATAAACGAAGTCACGATTACCAAGAAGCTACAAAGTAGGTTTAATACGTTGTCAAAGGTACAGCAGATAGTTTGTACAAGTTAATTTGTTCCCTATAACTTAGTTTAATTTGAACTAGTCAAACGCAGTTTCCTCACTTTGGCAGCGAGCGTTTAATTATTGCTGCAAGACTTGGCTAATTTGATACTATGAGGCATCTCTATATTGTGCTCAGGGAACTGTGAACGGGTGCTGAAATTCTACTTATGAGCATTGAGATTAAAAGTGTTTTATTAGAGGGTTGTGTTTAATTAATGTTTCTTTGTTTAATGATGAGAAAGTATATTTATAATTGATCTTATCTTACTACTTTTATAAATCTAAAAGTTTGTAAGGATGGATGGAAGGATGTTTGTAAGTCTTTCACGCAAAAACTATTTAACGGATTTGGATGAAATTTGGCACACAGGTGTGACCTGATTGATACCCATAGAATATTTTTTATCCCGGTAGTACGACCGCGTGGAACAATTACCGAACTCAACGCGGACAAAGCCACAGGCATAAGCAAGTACTAATATGTCGAATATGACAGGATTTATTCCGTTACGCTCGTACATCATGTGGGCAGACGATGGGTTTCGTGTTATGAAAACACACTGAGTGCGATACACTGTTTCCAGCAAAACTAATGAATTACTTAAGATTACAACTTAACACACTAACACGGGGCACAATGATTCGGGTACAGTTTCAAGACGTTTCAACTCCGCCGCAATCTGACATTGAATGTCGCCTTCGCCTCGAGCTGAACTCACACCACAGCGTGCTTCTACAGAACTCTGATGGTTCTGTAGAAGCACGCTGTGGTGTGAGTTAACCGGTAAACAGGTCGCGTGATCACCACTGGCGCACTTCCGATTAATTTCATGTATATACTGACGACCGGATCCGACAAATATAATATTTGCAAAAGTACGAGTAACTTTGTTTATTTATTGTTTATTCTTTTCAGGTTTTATTTGTTGAACGGATGTTGATCGAATCGGATTCCGCACACAGGTAGACCCATGATCTGGGTTTAGGACAAATCCAGTGGTACATTTCCCTGGGATAATTTACGACCTACACGTTACAGTCTGATTACGAAATTTGGTAATAGATTGCTGTCGACCAATCCTGTGCTTCTCGCATCATTACTATGATTACTATCAATGGTAGCACGTTTTTACAATTCAATAAAACACGTAATACACTAATGTTTTTATTCTAAAAATATGCTTCGTTCATAAACGTGTTTTCTTTAAATCGGAACAGTTTTTTAGTTTTCTCAATTTTTGCAATTTCTATTGCTCTATTTGAAATGAAAATGTAATTATTATAAAACAATACAACATGTTCATTTTGCAATATTATTATGCAAAACAGTAACAAGCCATAGTAAGGGCTACGAGGTTTCTAGTAAGTGCTACGAGACTCGTAGCAACAGCTACGGAATTCGTAGCAAACTCGTAGCAGCCAAAGTATTCTTCACGAATTTCTATATTGCACGAGAGTTTCTTTGACTGCAGTACATCTAATAAAATACACTATTCCGTTATGAAAGAACTAAGATAGGTATGTAACAAACAATTGATGTCATAAAAGCAGTTTCCAGACAATATAAAGGAATACTAGCTACACATAAAGACATATATAGAGAGTCAACAATAATAAATAACGCATATTTATATCAAAAAGACACTGGCTTGAATGTGACGGAAGGGCCACTAAATAGGCGGGAGTGACAAGATAGAGAAAATAGAATTACGTGCAAATTATGTAACACTCCTTTTATTTTTTTGCCAAAGGGCGATGGAGCGTAGCGTATTAAGAATTAAGCTCAGCGACAAAATTCGCAATACCACAATACGCTCCAAAACTGGAATCGCTGATGTGAAGAAGAAGACTGCTGGGCAGAAGTGGGAATGCATCAGGACCGATGGACCAGAGTCGTAGTACGCAGTGGGTGCCAGAAGACGGGCGTGTAACGTAAATTAATGAATTTTAAACATGGCGGCCACTTTTGGGGGTAAACTAGAACATGAAAAAAAAAATTAGCGTACTTATATCGTGTAAATGAAAGGGCTGTTTGTGAGCATCTCAAATATGTTTTTTTTTTTTAATAATTTTAAGATAAATAGTTTTGAAGTTATTAAAGAAAATAGGCGAAAATTTACCATTCCCCCCCCTTAACTTATGAGAGATTGGCCAGAGAAAACTGCACGGAGAGAAGAGTGGAAGGCTATGGGGGAGGCCTTTGCCCAGCAGTAGGATAACAAAGGCCAACTAAAAAAAGTTTTATTTTAAGCCAGTTTGAATTGATATCTAATTAAAACTGTTTATTCAATTCAATTGGATTGGCACGAGAAAAGAGTGGCCTATATCCAGCAGTGGGTAAATTCGGGCTGTGGATGATGATGATGATGATTCAATTCAATCGTTTAATGCATTATATATATATATTTTTTTTAGAGTAATACTTCTGTAGCTACCTAAATTAAATATACATAAATGTGGGTGTCAATATCACCATTTTATTTAAACTATATCCTTAAATTCCTTATTTTATATCGTTGGTGACACGTGCCAAAATTAGGCCTAAATATACAAAATATATGAAAACCTTGAAATGTTATATCAAATCAGTGTTTGACAAACTGTGTTAGTTCTCGCGTGGGTTGTTCATTTTGTTCACGTTCATTTTGGTAGTCGCTCAAATTAAACAATAAGTAGGCCGGATTTACCTTTCAACACATACGCTTGTAATCCCAGAAAGGTTAAGCAGAGGTGTAAGCCAAACCTACATTTCGCCAGTTAAGTTAAAATCTCATGTAATAAAGGCGTGCCTTTTGCCATCAACTGGGTACAAATCCAGACTCCGGGCTAATACTGGAAAAAACTCTACTACAATAACATTTTGCCTGACTTAGGAATCGAAGCCAAGGACCTCACGCTCAATGACAATAGCGACCAATTGACATAAAAGGATTTAGCTTTTACTGTGTTGTTAAATTTTTCAATAATATTATGATGTCTAAAGTTGGTTAGTAGTCTAAAATTAATTATGGACTTTCATCTTAACAAGCCATTTTAAGAAGAGACTGAATATTATATTCATTAATTTATACTTCTTTTCTGATATATTGTCTCACTGATAGAAACTAGTTTCCATGTTATAAAATAGTACGTACTTTTCAGGATCATCAAACTGCGGAGCGCAGCAGTTATAAGCATTTTTTCAGACACTCTCTTACAAAGTTATGGTGGCATCTACAACGTCACGTTTGAATTCCGCATCATGCCTGAAGTTAGTCACAAATTGTACATTACGCAAGCAGAGTTATCCACGAGATATGGACTCGGTCGAAGTTGTCTTTTGCATAGGAGAATGAAGGCCGCTACACTCTGTTCTTCATATTTCTGGACCCTAGCAGAAACAGGACGAATATCACATTCTGTACTGATAACTGCAAGACATTTTAACTTTTTACTATTTTAGCTACTCATCCAATAAGCCAGAAAAAAATTAATAACACTAGAAAAAATCTAAGCTACTTCTAAAATATTTTTTTTGCAAATCTCGCGATTTTCCTAGCCCCAAATTACGATGATGTTTGGATGACATTACCTCGCGACAGGCCCGCTGATAGCAGGCCGGCACTCTCATCATTTCCTTCGGGCCATATTCATCCGATCGAACGGGCGAGAGCGGGGCTAGAGCGGGGGGCGAGGGACGGGCGGCAATAACCTCTGAGTGCGTGCCTGCTTGAGAGGTATTGCATTTGTTGCTCTCGATACAAACATTATACGAGGGGTATCTCTTTCACATAAATAAGATTAAAATACGATTAGTTGTTTTTTGTTTTTGTAGGTTAGGGTTTTTGAGGTAATGGGGCTTAGATGGTAAGTTTACGGGGTTTAGTTTTAGTGAAGTGTTTATGTTTGAGTTTAATTGAGATTGTGAAACATCACACCTGTAATCCCTGAAGGATTAGGCAGAGATATACCTATTAGCAGATACATACGTTTAATCTCCTCGCCCTCAGTTACATGGGACTTAAACAGAACTAGCGAAATGTGGGAGTACTATTAAATACCTCTGTCTAACCCTTCGGGGGTTACAGGCGTGATGTTATGTTATATATTTTACCATTTTAAAATGTATAACGTTATATTACAAATGCAGACTCCGGGCTGAACAACTAGTACGGTTATTAATCCAGCTCGCATAAGCAAAAATCTGAATTTTGTTAAAATCACTGTCAAAGCGTTGAGAATTTTACTTATTAACAACACCTCTGAATAAAGTAAGTTACATAATCAAACCTATCTTAAAATAACCACAACAATTTCAAAACCCACTCAATATCAATAAAACAAAGTTAAATACTCAACTTATCACCACAAACGACCTAAGTGTTGCCAAATAAAGTGGCACGAAACAATAAATCATTTCAGAGCGACAAGAAAATTATGCCAACTCATATATTATGCTATAATTAAATAAGCGTTAATAATTTCAATGTCACTACACTTATAACGGATAAAATGAAGCGTACAGGGGAATAAATCACAGGCGCCTGTTGAGAAGCAAAGAACAAAAAATATAAAAAAAAAAACGCCGCCAACATCCGACGTGTCGAAAATATTAACTTGAACATTTGAATTCTTTATGATCAGTAAAAAGAAAGATTTGAATCGCAAATGTGTTCGCATTTTAATCAAACAAGCAGTGAAATGGTCTCAGATTTAGTCTTATTATATTTAAATATTTTACAATATTTCACGCCTCGCTTACTCTGGAAGGGCGTCGAAACGATGATTGGAAAATTGCAGGCGTAGGTTTTTTATTGATGTTTAAACACAATTTTATTGCATTTATTTATTAAATTCGTCACGAGAAAATAAATAAAGAAACGTGTTACATTTATTCCACAACTTCAAACAGAACATTCTTAAATGGTCGTAGAAAAAACATATTCAAAGTATTTATTTAGTATTAAAGGGGCTTACGTTAAGTTTCACCGATACAAACGAGCCCAACCAACGAGGTTCTTGTAAGAAATACAATTTAACTTCCTTGTGAACACAAAATGTTTCATTTGAAAGCGTTTCCTGAAGGATTGTAACAAATTGAATCTCACGCCGGCTCAATCCTTTATTTCATCGCCTCCCTTTTCATGCGAAGAAAAGATTATTAATCGAAAATTTTCCATCTTAGTAGGTAGAAGTATTTAGGACCATCTGTTCGGATTTGTCAAAGGCGAGGATTTTGTTTCTAAATCGTTTCGTTTTGTTTGTTATTTTATCTCTGGCTAGCACTTCGCCCGCGACTTCGTCCCCAAAAATTGTGATAGCTCGGCTAATATGCTTGACATAAATATAATTGCCTATACCACACCACCACGAGTAATGTAGCTTTCTGCCAATGAATTTTTAGAGTTGGAGATTACCCCTACATACAAACTTATAAACAAAGGGGTTTGAGTTTAATGGCTGGCCTAACTTCCGCCATTTTAATTTTTTTTCAAAGTTGCGGCCATAAATAAAACCTATATTAATCGATAGCTGGTATCAATACAAACCAGTATTGTATGAGACAAAATGTTCTAAAGTGTCACCTTTCCGAGATATGAGGTATCAAAGTTAAAGTCCATTCACTGATGGCATCTTCATTCAGAACAACTTTCGATTAATGTAGGGGTTATGCGTGGCCGCTACTTTGAAAAAAAATAAAATGGCAGAGGTTAGGCCGGCCAGGCTTCATACAAAAATCTTCCAAGCCCTTTTACCTCTTTATAATATTAAGTATAGATTGACGCAACGTGGGTATAAGAGTAGAGGAAGACCAAAGAAACGGTGGATGGACTGTGTGAAGGATGATATGGTAAGAAAGGAGGTGTCTGATGAGATGACGAGTAATAGACAAGTATGGAAGAAGAAGACATGCAGCGCCGACCCCAACTCAATTGGGAAAAGGCCAGTAGAATGATGATGATTGGCGCACCGTAAGCTAAAGGTATCATGAACAAAGGATCAGTGAAGCTGGTAGGTACTAACTGCGGACACTGGTAGATACTGCAGTAGTAGTGTGAAGGTGGACATGTCTGGAGCCATGACTGCAATTTGTCTGTACTAGTTTGATCGAACCTGTAGGGCTGTTGCCTATTAGCACCTTGTTACGGAATGGTTTAAATATTGGCCCTCAACTAGTGGTGGTACAGACCCCAGCACATCAAGCTATCCGGAACTGTAAAATTTTCCCAATCATTTTTAAACTTAATGCTTCAGCGATAAAGTTAAAAATGTATTAAAGAAATTTGACAAATTTTAGTACCATGATGTACTGGCGTCTGTACTTTAGTGTAGGTAAGTACACACGGCGGCACTTAAGCTGTACATTTCCAGTATAACTTGACCTCGCTTTTTATAGATTTTCAATTCGAGAGATCAGCATAAACTGGTTTTGTATAGCTTGATTGGCCGTCGTGCGTACGTGCGGTCCAATTTTCTAAAATATGCTATGTACATCCTGATTTTCGAAATAAAATACGATTATGAATGCATCATATTTTCATGTTCAAAATAAAACATACTTAAAATCTATTAAGAATTATTTACCATGAAAACCGTATCAATTAATTAATTAAATAAACACACTCATATTAATGGCAAACCACAATATTGCAATAATTTGCGTTTCAATCGCGTACATACCTAAATTAATACAATATTTATATATGGCTTTCTGGTTTATTGACATAGCAAGCGGTTGGATTGATCAGCATTCGATTCCCACGAGCAAAATTTTTAATTTTTTTTCGGACACCATCCTTTTGCACTACTAAATATAACATAACATCACGGCTGTAATCGCCGAACGGTGAGGCAGAAGTGAATCTAATAGTATAAGTACCCACTATTCGCTAGTTATGTTTAAGTTCCAGGTAATAGGAGGCGAGTCTATTGCAATTATTGGGCACAAATTCAGACTCCGTGACTGCGACTGAGATATTCCTCATGGAACACTGCCCGAACCGGGAATCGAACCCAGGACCTCATGCTCAACAGTCACGCTTGCGACCACTAGACCAACGAGGTATTAAAATAGGTTCCAAATGGTACAAAACGCATCACCAAATTCAGGCTCATAGTATTCAATCAATTCTGATTACAGTGACCAAATATAGATGAATGAGCTTAATACAAATGGCCAAACAAAACGGACTGCCCAAGGGTCCTATTCAGTAACAAACACGTAAAATCAAACACGATAATTTAGATGAACGAGTTATTTTGACAGCGGGCCTATTTTACAAAGAGTTATGAACGTACAACTCTGCTTAGTCCGCTTCTGGTATACCCTGAGGATTCGGCGTGAAGATTGTATTGTTTATTTTGAGTATTTTGATATTGTTTTGAAATCAAAGCTTGGGTTTTTGGGTAGGCAATTATAGTTTATGGAAAATTTAAGTAGCTTATTTCAAGAATCGATCATTTTATTATTTCTTTTATTCAAGGAAATAATAATGAAAAAAAATTTCATTATTCATTTTCTTTACTTTACATTTTTAAATATTTCAATTAACAAATATTATATAAAAACTTTAAAAAATATAGAAAATAGTAGCCCACTGGCATTGGGAACAGGGTCCGAGCTACCGGTGGTCAAGGCTCTTGAGAGAGGAACCTCCTAATGACGCGCCGTGTCCAGAAGTACCCAGAAGTACTGCTTTCTGAATCAAGCCATCCAGCTGCCAAGCGAGAGCCTCCTCAGATGTTGGTCGAGGGTATTGGCTATTAAGGCATTGGCCGACATGATAGCTGTACTTGCGTCCAAATAACTAAAAAAAAAAAAATATTATTAGCTACTTGTGTCCCACTGCAGGGCAAAGGCCTCCCTTCCCCCTATCCACTTATCCCGATCCAGTGCTGTTATTTGACAATCCTTGTGAAAAGAGTCGAGTTCGTCTCGCCATCTCATTCTGGGCCTGCCGCGTTGCGGTTAGTGCTGTTTGAGACCCATTTGGCTCTTGCATATTATCCTTTAATTGATGACCATAAATCTAAAAACCCCAATCAAGTTCACCATCGTTCAATCACTCAACAATTAACGGAAAGCTTTCACTCCCAAATTCTCACAAGTTGAACTAATCACGCATTACGCAATCCCAAATCCCAGTTATAACTAAAAACTATTCGTTCTCAGGTAAACTCCGCGGCACTCGTTCCGCGCGAGGAATTCCTCAGCTCAAATAACTGAATACCAGGGGCATGTTATATTTCGCAATTCCCCACAACGGCCAAAGTACGTAATAATATTGTGCTCGGGCCGCATTCGGGGTAGAATCATCGATAGTCATTATCGGAAAAGCGGGTTTAAGAGCCGTCCCAGCCCCGGCGGGACCTTTACGGAGGTCTCATCCCGGCGCGTTCGATAACTATGCTAATGTTATTTGCGCCAGTGGGTTTGAAAACGACGGCATCCACTAACTTGGCATTCCCAAGAACACAGGGCTCCCTAAAGGTAAGGTTTCAGAATGAAACATCTTACTTTACGACCCGTAATACCATATTGTGAAAAGATTTGCTATTTACCCGACGTACCGGGCGCCTTGCGGCCATATTAGCAATAGTTACCGATCGCTACGACTAATCCATGGACGTAAGTTCTGATAGCATCGCTTAGTGTCCCAAGGCGAGTTACATAATGGCTCATTTACATTATACGTTGTCCCGCATGTGTTAGATTTCGTTAACGACTTTCATGAGCGTGGGAATCGCTTGCAATATTCAGAGAAGTGCGGTAGAATTATAATTTTAAATATTTCTGCGGTAGTATTGGCGAACTATGAGTCGATATTTGGGTGTCTCTGGGGAGTAAATAAGGTAAGATGGAGGTGTCTGTATCAGCTCTATTAAGTCGGTATTGGGGATTCAGAAATCAGTTGTGGATTGGTTTAACGAGCGGTCGTTTACATAAGTCATTTGTACGTATTCGGAGGTGTAATCGTGGTGGGCGTTTAAGCACATAATGTAAATGAGCCATTACACGGGCGTGCACATGCAATTGAAGGCATCGACACAAATGAAGCGCGCTTAATGACATGCACGTGTCGGGGACACCTGACGCTGCTCCCGACAACATCGCTTACGAAACACATTACGTGTTGCATGCCAATGTCCTCAAGTTATTCCTACTTATACATTATTTATGATACAACCGTTATGATCACTGAAGACTTATATATTGTGCAATACTTTGAAATAGATTTTAAATCACAAAAATGATTTGAAATACAATAAAGGGTTAGAATTTCAAACATTTCCGCACTTTTAAACGACTTTCAAATATCCGTAACTCCCCACAAAGTAAATCCTGGCGAGCCATAAAACACGAACATTAACCGTATCAGGAACAATAGTAATCAATTTAAATGTATCAAAGCGAAACAATAAAACAGTTCAGCTTGCCTAAGCATTGTGTGCGGAATAATAAAAGAGAGCCCATCTGTACCGTTTATGTCCCACGTACGGAGCACTATTCAGTAGATCGAAAAAGTTTTCCAATAGCTGAGTCTGATGATAGAAAATAGTTGGCTACGGGAACCTGCGATGTTAGTTTTATTGTAGTCACCACTCTTGGGCTATTGAGTGTGCGCCGGACTGATATTGCAGTAGCTAGGTAATTATTTTATCTGTGGTGGCTGTTGAAAGTAGTGTGGGAGATAGTTAATGATAGTTATAACTTGTCTGTGTACGTGTTGGTTTGTTCTTATCTTTGACAAATGCTTGCAATGTGGTCAGAAAGTTTTGTTTTCAAGTTTCTGCGCAATATGGCAAATTGTGTTATTATTAGTGAGTTTTCTATTACTAACAGAATCGATACAAAAATTGGTAACGAAAATGTTATAAGTGTTACAATTTATCGGTGTCTGTAGACTCGTTCAGATGCGAGATTAGGTAGAATCGTAATTTTGTCTGGCTCTATAATTGGTGATTGTAATAAGTATGTTGGGCGTAATTAGTGCACAGTTGAATACTTATTTGCCTTTACAAGTCCCGAGAGTGCTATCTTATCTCTGGGTTAGGTATTAGTAAAGTTATTACACCTATTCATGGAAATTGTGAACGTCATTTAACTATGTATGCTCTGTACGGTAAAAGGGTTACTCATGACGTTCTCAGACTGCATACAAAAGTTCAATCGATTATATCCATAACTATATATGTTATTCATTATGTCATAGGACTTTATTTTTCATTTTCGGCATTTTCTACATGATGTACAGACGTGCCAGCACATCAAGCTACTACAATCTCTCAAATTTATTTAATAGATTTTCAACTTCTTCGCTAAAGCATTAGGTTCAATGTTGATTGGGAAAATTTGACAGTTTCGGGTAGCTTGATGTGCTGACGTAGGTTTACAAGACATGTTAGCGACCCCCGCATCGGTATAAACACTCAAATATGTGTTGCCAACTTCATACTAAATTTTATTTCCAGATGTTTTCTACCAAAGTTTAGTAAACTAATATTTATAAATGCTGTTTAACAATTTTATGTTTTTTTTTAAATTTCTATTTATTTGATAGATTTAAAATATTTCTATGAACTAAGGAGATAGTCATCTTTATTCATCAATTGTCATTATTTTAGTGTACATAAATATTCAAAGAGCTTTTCATAACATTAAGCTGAACATTTGAAACGGAGAGTTGGAGTTGTTCCAGGTTAAATAATGAAAATAGTTTTAGGCTCAGTAACAAGATTCTGTTGGCACAAGCCGTCTTTTGTTACCGTTAGACTGAAAATTAGAGTCTAAGTTTATTTAGACACATTTTGAACACAGCATCAGTGTAGCAATTTACAAATTGATAACGGCAGGCGCATTTTTTTTTGGTTGACTGCTCTGTACCATTTCTGGGCAATGGCCTCCCTTCACATAACTTGCAGGCGCATTATTTTGTGTAATTTATTTCATTACTCCTGCTCTAAAAACTGTGAAGGAAAGTTTCGTGAGGAAACCGGCACGTCCTAGCACCAAAAATTCGAAGACATGCGACATCTACCAACCCGCAAAGGCCCACGTGGTTTATTAAACCCAATTCCCTCTCATAGAGAGGAGGCTTGTGTGACCTGTGTCCTTGCAGTGGGAACATCACAGGCTGATTATATTATGATTGCTGTATAGTAGATCGGAAGGTCTGTTTTTCATAACCATCAGACTTTTTGTCGTGATAATCGGGCGATCGAGTTTTCATGATTTAATCCAAAACGGTAATTAGTCAATGCAATCTGTAATACTAACATTCTCGACGTAGATATTAATTCTTGTATTAAACATAATAATCTTGCTTGAAAAACATAACATAACAGCACGCCTGTAATCCTCGAAGGGTTAGGCAGAGGTGTACCTAATATTACAAACACGTTTCGCCAGTTATGTTTAAGTCCTATGTAAAAGGAGATGAGCCTTTTGCCATCACCCGGGCATAACCGTCCGTAGCTGCTACTGAGAAATCTCTGATGAAAAAACCTAATAACACTTTTCCCGACCTGGAAATCGAACCCAGGACCTCATGCTCAGCAGTCGCGCTCGCGACCACTAGACCAACGAGGCAGCTTGAAAAACTTTGTTGAAAATGAATATGCGACTTAATGAGGCGATGTACTTCTAAGCACTTTGGTTTGGTGTCTGTTACTCGTTAGGATAAAGAAGAAAGGCAAGCTGCGGTGACAACCCTATTGTATTACGTTTTTCAAACTTAGGAGAATTAAGTGTGGGTGGTGGGAAGTGAAATCTGTCAGGGTTGTAACTGTCGAAATATCAGAGTTATTTATAAACATAACATAACATCACGCCTGTAATCCCCGAAGGATTAGGCAGAAGTGTACGTATTAGTACACCCACATTTCGCTAGTTATGTTTCATCATTTCAGCCGAAAGACGTCCACTGCTGGACATAGGCCTCCCCCAAGTGTCGCCACATTGACCGGTCCCGTGTGACTCGCATCCAGCGGATCCCTGCAACCTTCACCAGGTCATCGGTCCACCTAGTGGGAGGCCTTCCAACGCAGCGTCTTCCGGTTCGCGGTCGCCACTCCAGAACTTTTCGGCCCCATCGGCCATCCGTTCTGCGAGCAATGTGCCCTGCCCACTGCCACTTAAGTTTGGCTATTCTTCGGGCTACGTCGGTTACCTTGGTTCTCTTGCGGATGTCCTCATTTCTGATTTGATCACGCAAGGAAACTCCGAGCATAGCCCTCTCCATTGCCCTTTGGGTGACTTTAAGCCTTCTGATAAGGCCCATTGTGAGCGACCACGTTTCGGTCCCGTATGTAATCACTGGCAACACACACTGGTCATAGACTTTCGTCTTGAGACACTGCGGTAAGTTGGACGAGAAGATACCACGCAACTTCCCGAACGCTGCCCAGCCGAGTCGGATTCGACGATTGACCTCTTTCTCGAAGTTAGACCTACCTAACTGGATCGTTTGTCCCAGGTAGACATAATCGTCTACAACTTCGAGTGTAGAGTCTCCGATCTTGATAGAAGTGGGTGTTACATGGGCATTCAACATGATTTTGGTTTTGTCCATGTTCATTTTAAGACCCACTCTTTCGGAAGCTCTACTAAGGTCATCGAGCATTGTACTGAGGTCCTCCATGGTCTCAGCCATGACCAGTTATGTTTAAGTCCCATGTAATAGGGGGCGAGTGTATTGCCATCAACCGGGCATAAATTCAGACTGCGTGGCTGCTACTGAGAAATTACTGTTGGAATTATTCAATAACACTTTGCCCGACAGTGTTATTACCAACGTAAATATTCTAATTTTTTTCATAATTGAAAATAATAAAATTATTTTTCATCTGAAATCTTAATTATTACATAGATTTGAAAACACTAACTTTCCAATTTGTTTATAACACTGTTATTTATTTATTTATTCAGAAATACATTTTATTATTACGGTTTTACAACAAAAATGCCAGCAATAATTATATTGCAATGTCAAATAGCATCTTGTAATAACAATAATTCAGAAAGTAAAATAAAAATTATACGTCAAGTGGTGTCATACATAAAATAATATAAGTAAGTAATAATTTGTCAAAATCAATATAAATTTATGTGACTCTTTAAAAAGTAGCAGTTATAGAAAAGGCAGTAATTAATACTTATTGTGAGATTAGAAAAAAAGCCCATTTCAGCCGAGTATCTGTATTCATAACCTACCTTCGTAACAGTATTTTCCTTTACTTTTAACGATATTACTTTAAGCCTGACCATCAACTTCCTGCCCTAGTCCTGTATCACTTGGTCGGCGCAACACTTTTTTATTTTCATTCTCCGCCTGTCAGCCGTCACGGTATCGTTTATTCCTTTTTTTATTTATTTTAATGCACAATGTACTCAATCAATTTTACACGCTAAAGAAGGAAAGAAGGAAAGAAAAGTATTTATTAGTCGCGCACACGACAAAACAAAAGAATGGTTAAATTAACAATAAAACAAAAATATATAAAAGTAAACATAAGACAAATATAAAACAAATGGTCGGTCGGTCCTGTACGAGGCCAAAAGGCCCCTATCGCTGCATGGTGCTGTAACATTAAAAAAAATCACAGCGCTGGTATTCTGATAGGGTCCAAAGTGGTTTTTCTTTTATATTATCTTTCCTCACACAATCTATTTAATTATTCTTTGGTCTTTGGCCTTCCTCTCTCTCTCGCTATCCATCCACATTCATACTTTAAGACCGACCACTGACTTCAGACATTGAATCATCGGGATACCTACCAAAAGACGTGATGCACGAACTCGTTCCGAGGGGAATACACAGCTCCGGCATTACGTGCATATGAATGGAATATTTATCAATGGCGAATATCGATGGCAAAGATTTAGGGGAATGAGGTAATGGGAAAAGCTTTTTGAATTGAGAGGGAAAAGATCAGAAAAGGTAATTTTAAAAGTTGTATGTGTGGATCTTCCCCCTATGTTCGATTCAAAAACTTCTATGGGACTTAATAATGTAATATCTACATGAATGTGAAAGCCTCTTCTTATAAAAAGAAGCTTCTTTCGCTTTGATCTTTGCACCTTCACCTGTGTCAGTCATTTAAGAGGAATAAAATACTAACGATGTTCTCCAACATCAGAAATAAGGTCTATCCATGATTATTTTATACAACATTAGTTTTAGTATATGCGAAACCTGAAACACGCGTCTAGTATTTTTATGTAAAGAAATTATGTACAAAATATCAAAACTATATCATGAAAAATCACAAAGTTATAAGCTTGTTCTGTTACCTGGTTATCCGCACAAAAACGTGGTCACTTGTAGCCTTTTTAAATATTTTTGGGACAAAATATAACATGGTTTAAAAATTATTGGAATCGATTCAGTTACTTATTCTGAACAAACTACATTCACGTTTCGCAATACTAAAAATAATGTTGTTTACTAACTCGTCACAGATAGTGCTTACAACTTTGGTCCTTAAATAGCTTGGTCACCAAAGAACTTCACTGCGGGATAATCATAGTAATTAACTGTATTCATGCCACGGACACGCGATAAAAAAACTCATTACTTGTCTACAATTGGGTGATAAAATCCCTCAATCCATTTTCCCTTCTTGATGAACACACAAAAAACAAACCGACCCCTCACTTGATTAGCAAAAATAACTACATTGGTCGGGAAAACATTAGCAGTGTACACCACGTTACCATTTAGATGGGCTTACCCGAATCCGGCTTGTTCGGCACGCTCTGCCATGAATACAAAGAATCCCGAAGTTGAGGTTGTGGCCTACACATGCCCAACCTCCCCGGACCTTATGGTTCCGCACTATTGAACCATTTACCTTAACGGACCTCTTTGAAGGAAAAACGGACCTGTCAAAAAAACACGCGTTCGAAACATTATAGATTTAATTTGTATTGGGTGGAGGTAGTGGAGTGTGCATTGCATATCATTCGGATCCGCTTATCAGGAGAAACGTTCGGTTGGTCGGTGTGGTGTGAATACAAAAGGGTTTGAGGGTTTGTGCTTGGTTGGCAATGGACGCATGTTGCTGGAACCTCAAGGTGTTCCGCACTATTGGACCGTTTATGTTGCAGTCTTAAATGGTACTGTCGGAGAGAACGGTTTTAGCTCTGAAAATTGAGTGTATGTCCAGATATATGAACGTGGACACGGCAAAAGAAGAACGTATGGTCATTTTAATTTCATATAGAGTTAAATAGGATATGATTTAGTCTATCTATATGAAATTAAAATTTGTATAATGTGTAATATTACTGAATCAATTGTATTAAATTCACTGTTACTGACGTTTAATTTTGACATAACTATAATTTCTCTAATTAATGGTACTAATATAAAAGGAAGTACTTAAGTAATAATAATGTTTAATGAATGCTAATTTAGGCTGATAAGGGCAGGCGGATGATAAAATGCGATGCTTGTAAAAGGCTGCTAAGTCATAAGTAATAACATAACACCATATTGTACACTTATTGTTCACAATAAACGTTTTGAATTTGACTTATGTAAGGAGGTGGCGTTCTGAAGATTCTGCTAACCTCATGGGAATAAGATGTGAATATTTGTAGGTATGTATACAAATATTAAGTCAGTTCGGATAGCTTGCTAGTTCTAAAATAATAAACAGTTTTCGACGCTTAAAGTGCGTAGGCTGGATACTGTTTATTTTAACTACGATTTCCAGTAACCCGACTGACCTTAACTGTACCTGTCAACAAATACTCACACGGCCGGCTGAACCCAGCTATTCTATATTACAGCCTACGGATTACCAAATACGGTCTGAAACCTACTTTGTAGTGCGTTCTCAGGTGCAAACGATTACACACCTTAAGTCTACAATACGTAGCTGATGTAGCACTGAAAATAGGTTGCAATCGAAAAAGACAGGAATTGATCCAGAATTTGTCCCTATTTCGTAAAAAATGACTGATATATGTGGACCAGGCTTTACGTTACATTAGCTTTTCGACAACCAATTCATTCATTTTAAAATACTAGTTCATATTATAACACAATCTGCATTAAAGTGTACGCAGAGTTGTCGTTAGAGGGGTAATTAGACATTACATGCATAACCAGGCTTAATTGCACGTAATAGAGCCTATAATAGTATCAATATGAATATGATTATGTGGAGCAATCGGACATAGGTCAGTAATCATAACTGATGGTGTAATTATTAGTTAGGGAAAGGAGTATTAATTAAAGAAATATCTTTGATCATTTATTTACTACTCATGTGCATGAAAAGTAAATTATCGTGATGGTGATGGCAGATCACAGGCAGTATTTTTTATTTTTTTATTTTTTTATAATCAAGTTATTTATAATGTGTGGCTGTTTGTGTAAGAAAGAGTGAAACCTTTCTTCTTGTTTCGTTCTTCCCTTGTGGCCTCTCATGCATAAGGTTGTAGGGTCGAAAGTAGGTAATAATGTGACATTTTCAATTCATTTGATTTTGGTGATGGAAAACTTGAAATGCTGTGATTGCTCATGCCTTCTGTATGCGAGCCTATGCTTCGCAGTGGGACGGTAACAGGCTGGTATTACTTTAAATACAGGCAAAAATCATAGAACACACCACACACTACATACTTCTTTTGCCTCCCCCACGTTCATACACGCACATGGGTTGCGAGTACTACGCACCTGATCTTTCTGAAGAACCTCACCAATAATGTCTTTCTAGGGCGTCCCCTCCCAGCGTTGCCCGTCACATCTGCCTTGGAAATACCTTTTGTGAGTCGCCTCATCCTCACCACAAACACTTTACTTTAAATATTTACCTGTAATTAGATACACCAGCAGCCCTCTTCGAAATGGAATACAGCAACGCTGCTTGGCGACAAAAATACCTAAGTATGTGGTTACTTTGTCGGTCGACCTCTTACACAAAGAGCTCTCCTAGTAAACCTTTAATCAAAACGTGGTAAAGTAAGTACACCTCTTACTTACCTTGCGGGAAGTACAGGCGTGATGTTATGATGCCATATGAATTTAATACCAGGGTCCTATATGCAGCTAAGAACCTTGCTTAGTGTTTCAGGCTAGTATTATCACACATTTCGAGAGCCATATTTCCGCCAGGGTTCTGCTAAAGGCTGAGTTGATTAACTTCATAAAGGCGACTAATTTTCTACATAGTTGCGAAAGGACGGGGCTCCCTGTGACCTAGAAAGCTAGATTTTGGAGATGGATTCTATCCACTGACGTCCTTCTAAGACTTTTTGTGAAGTTGTGGAATAAGAACTATCACAGCGTTGATCGTTTTGCGTAGATGTCACGAATATTTCCCCTCAACTTGTTCTTTTTTGTGTTTGTGTGCTTTATATTTTTTCGTGTCTTCCCATTACTTTTATTTTATTTCTTTATTTATAAGTCTTGCAGTCAGACCGGTCAATGTAGCGACACTTGGAGGAGGCCTATGTCCAGCAGTTTCGGCTGAAATGATGATGATGAAGTCTTGCAGTTGCGAGTTTTGTGGAACATTATTAAGTAGGTATTTTGACACTTGGTTGTAAGTGACGAAAAAATGCCTGAACGACAGTTAGGGCTCATTTCCGGAGACGTGGCGCGTTTCATTCTTTCTTTCTTTCTCTAGTACTTAGTTCACGGAGAAGTGGCGTGTGAAACGTAGTGGTACCCGCGACGGAGCACGCGGCGTTCACGCCCAGCGTCTCCGTAAACAACATCCTACATTGTCATTATGTTCGTGTTTGCATGTGTGATAACGTGGGTCGCTGCAGGCGCCGCCTCTCCGTAAACGGAAAAAAACGCGTGACGCGCTGTGAGACGCCACGCCGCACGCGAGGCTCAACGCACCGCGTCTCCGTAAATGAGGCCTTAGTGCTACTTTTTTTGATGTGGGTAGATATTCATACTCATTTTACAGTTCTAGGCAGAAGAAGTGTCTAAGTATACAACGTTAATTATTTTTTTATTTGGACACACTTTCAGTCTTATTTTATGCAATATTTCTTAGTCAGTTTATTTCTCCGCCCTGACCGTACCATGAAGTTGACCCTTCCCAAACAACATAGCTTACCCTAATAACTTTGTTCGACTCATAAGGAAAAAAAACAAACGTAACATCGAACGGACCTCATCAGGAAACTTCCACCATAACACTATTCACAATCTGCAGGTACAAAACGCAAAAGTACGTAAACCTTTCACGGCTCGTACATTACCACAGAGTAGCAACTTACAGTGGAACATCTTCCACACATTTGACGCGACCGATCTGAAAAATGGTCTCCTTTTTGACAAAAGTTAATACTTTAGTTCTTTTGACGCTTGTTGACGTTTAATTTTTTAATTCGTTAAATTTGATGTGGAAGTTATATTTAAAAACAGGATGGCGTTGAAAGTTCCGTTAAAGAATACGCGCTAAAAGACCCATGTACTTACAATTTACAGCACACATAACATCAGCCATACATTTGACTGGACGTATGAATAGATTATTTTTTTAGAGCGGTAGTCCCAAACTGCAATTATGACATAAGCTCCGAGCTTCACTATACACCGTTTGTGCGACGCTCCCGTGGAACCACTGTAAGTAGTTACTCTATGACTATAGTACGTAACATGTACGTCCCACATGGGGCGGCGATAAATGGCCTCCTTTCTTGCACTTTCAAAACATCCAGCCGTAAAACCGAAAAAAAAACAACAACATTCTACCCTTTTGAAAGTTTTCATCCTTATGTGTTGGAGTTAAGGTAGAGTATCGTGTGTTTTTGGGTGTGATTGCAAGACTGTTATGTTATGTCAAAGCTTGACGAAGGTCACGGAGCCTCACTAGCGAACTAATACAGGAAATAAATGTTTTGTAATTTATGTTAATTTAATGTTTAAGGCGACTGAAATTTAACCTGTCTAACTTTTAGGCATGAGATACATACAAACATCACATATTGGTCCAGTTTCCACAGAAGTGTCTCATTGTTTACGCAATCGAACGCCTTAGAGAGATCTCAAAAGATTCTTATGGCATCTTGTGCTTATTCCCTGGCATCAGAAATGTTCTTTTCATACCAACTGCTCGTAAATATTAAATTATATGTCACACGAACATAAAGTACAGCAAGTCATTATTGCCTTAGACTCTAGGCCGGCCAGAAATATTGTACTGAATTCCATAACTGCCTGGTAGTCAATAATGTGGTTTGAATTTGGAAACTTAAATAGAAAATAGTATGAATAATTTTTACAGAAACTTTTAACTGCGTAGGTTTTGGTTGCTGCCGTTGAACAAAATATTTAAATTACGCACCTTAATAGTAAAATTATGTGAAATAATAAGAAACAATAATTTTAATTTTAATTAAATAGACAAAACAATAATAGTTGCAACAGTACAACAATATTATTATCTGCTAATTGGTTTAGTCCAAAATGATTAAATAACTGACTCGCCCGCAGCATTTTTTTTTAATTTGTAGCAGTAAATCTAGTAATACCTCAAAATAATAGAGTAATACTAATTGTAGGGTTGCTATATCGAGTTTCTGCATTTTCCCATATTATTTTTTTTTCTTCCAAATGACACGTTTTGCAACTGTTTTACTCATTATATTTAAAAAAAAAGAAATGAAACAAACAGAGAGGTATAAAACTATTTTTATTCACAAATAATACTAAAACAACACAATTTTGATGAAAGAATTTCAACAGTATAGCAAATATTTCGCCATTTTTACTTCAAAACTTTTTCGTAAGTTTTGTTTTGTTAGCTGGGAACTATTTCTTTCCCCTTTCCCCACATTGACAGTCACGTGGTCTTGTTTGAACCCCCCAAGTCCCCTCTCAAGTCACATGTTTTTCGCTTTGGCAACGCAGTATGGCCGGGCACACGTTGAATGTGGTCACAAAAGAATAATTTTATTTTGTCCCAAGTTTGGGGAAACAATACTTGGGGTATTTTTTTCAAAAATGTTGCAATCTTGTGTGGGTAAACTTTGGGTAAACGAATATCCTGATTAATAATAATAAATTTTGCTGTTTTTTTTTTAGTACAAATTGTTGTGCCTTTTTAGGCCAAAAATCTCCCTTTGAGTTCAAGTAAGTAAACACCAAAAACGAAATGGTAAAATTTTGCAGGAGTTACTAATCAATCATAATGGGGGTTTGAATTTTATGGCCGGCCTGACTTCCGCCATTTTTTTTTTTGCAATTTTGCGGCACTGCATAAAACCTATATTAATCGATAGCTGGTATCAATACAAACCAGTTTTGTATGAGACAAAATGTTCTAAAGTGTCAAGTTTCCGAGATATGAGCTATCAAAGTCAATCTTTTCACTGATAGCATCTTCAGCACAAATTTCAAATTGGAAACTAGACACTTTAGAACATTTTGTCTCATACAAAATTATAGCCATCGATTAATATAGGTTTTATGGACGGCCGCAAAAAAAAAAAAAATGGTGAAAGTTAGACCGGCCAGGCTTCATACAAAAATCTTCCAAGCCCTTTACCCCAACTATCGATCTTGAACTTGTAGTTTAAGGTTCTAGTCCAAAATAATCTATCACGTTATTTTTAGGTATACCGAAGCGGGTCGCTAGCGGGACCAGCTATCAACGGGTACCCGGTACAAGAACCCGACAAGAGAGTCATTTGTCTTTCTTTACCCTAATTACACTACTCAACACTTAAAAAATATCTGACCCAATTCATATTATTTCATAATAAGCTTGACCAATATAAAAATACTGTATGCATTTTATTTCGATATCACATCTGGTTATAGGGATAAATATTTTTTTATTTTTTTACCTACCTACAAAAGTTAAAATGCGGGTAGTCCGGAAACTTATTACTTTTGCAAATGGAACATAGTGCATTTGTTAGTATATTAACTGACTTCTAAAATGTCGCGAGTGTGTGTTAACAGTCCTGATTTATTTTGCTATATTTGTGGCGAGTTTACGCCGAAATCGAAAAAAAAACCACTTTCTGACTTAATTAAACAGTGCTATCAAGCTTATTTTAACCGTGTCGTAAGGAATCAAGACAAGTCATGGGTTCCTAAAGTGTGCTGCTTAAGATGTTATACATATCTCAATGGTTGGTGTAAGGGAACAACTAAAAAAATGCCATTTGGTACGCCAATGGTGTGGATGGAGCCAACGAATCATGCCGTCGATTGTTATTTTTGTTTAACGCAATTAAAGGGGTTTTCTGAAAAATCAAAACGAAGTATTAAGTATGCCAACGTGCCATCGGTAATAAAACCTCAGCCACATTCTGACGAGTTACCTGTTCCTGAGTGCCCAGTGAATTTAATTCAGACAGTTGAAGTCGACTCGAGTTCGACGGATAGTGAAAATAGCGAGGACCCCCAATATGTCCCAAAATGTGCATCTGAGCCACTTTTATTGAATCAAAGTAGGCTTAATGACTTAATAAGAGAATTAAATTTACCCATTGATAAGGCAGAATTATTGACATCCAGATTACAGCAATGGAATCTATGTGAATCAGATGTGAAGGTATCTTTTTATCGTGAACGACATAGCTCACTGGTTCCGTACTATTCTAAAGAAGATGGCTTAGTTTTTTGCAATGATGTAAATGGATTAATGGCACAGCTTGGGCAAAATCATGTAGCTGCTGAATGGCGTTTATTTATTGATTCCTCAAAAAGTAGCTTGAAAGCAGTATTGTTGCATAATGGAAATGAGTTACCGTCCTTGCCCCTCGCTTATAGTGCTAATTTGAAAGAAACTTATGACGTTATGAAACTTTTATTAGAAAAAATTAAATACAGAGATCATAAATGGCCAGTTTGTGCAGATCTTAAAGTGGTTGCTTTGTTAACAGGCTTGCAGTCAGGCTATACAAAATATTGTTGTTTTCTTTGCGAGTGGGATAGCCGAGCTCGAGCTCAACATTTTATTAAAAAAGATTGGCCATTAAGTCACTCTCTAGTAGTGGGCCAGAATAACGTAAAATTTGAACCATTGGTTGAGCAAGATAAAATTATTTTGCCGGCATTGCACATCAAACTGGGGCTCATAAAAAATTTTGTGAAAAAAATAAGCAAAGAAGGTGCGGCTTTCCAGTTTCTCAAGCAAAAGTTTCGTAGGTCCAGACATAAAAAAGCTGATTCAAGATCCATCTTTTATATCTGCTCTCAATAATATTGAAAAACAAGCATGGAACGCTTTTGTCGATGTCACTAACAATTTCCTTGGTAACAAGAAATCTGAAGATTTTCGCGAAAAAATAAAAGTTTTATTGGACTGCTACTATAAAATGGGATGCAATATGTCACTTAAGTTGCATTTTCTTCACTCGCATTTGGACTTTTTCCCTGAAAATATGGGATCAGTCAGTGGCGAACATGGCGAACGCTTTCACCAAGATGTTGTTGCATTTGAAAAGCGATTTCAAGGCAGATGGGAGCCTGCTATGCTCGCGGATTACTGTTGGAGCCTTATTAGAGAGACCCCTGCTACTGAGTACAAGAGAAAAGCCAGCCACTCCAAAAAAACTACGCCATTTCAATTAAAATTAGAATAAAATTATGGAAAATTCGTGATTTCGGACATGGATGTTTATCTGGACATTGAGATGTGATGGTGTGTGTATATTTGCATATTTTTATTACTTTAGTGGCAAGAAATAGTAATCACATAATGCGACCTCAGATAAAATCAAAAGTTGAAAATTTGTTGAGTAGTGTTATGTGATGAAAATTTATAGTACCGAACTTGTATAGGTGGCGACTGTTGAAAATTTATGATTAAGTTCCTTAAAACCCACGACTGAATTCAAATTTACCTGAATTCGGGTTTTAGAACTCAATTATAACTTTCATATTCAGTTGCGGAATCAATGTAGACGAAATGGAATTTAATAGAAAAATCTTTTTCCTCCCAAAAGGACTTGATAATTAAACTTTATACGTAGAAGGTGAAAAAGTGAAATCAAAGTATTATGAAAACAGTTTGCGTTTGATGTTTTAATTAAGAAACCCCTAACGTGAAAATGTTTATATTTTAACACTATAGAACTTGTTTGCCTAAACCTGGTGCTGTGAACAAGTCTTTGAAGTTTCAACAATAGACCAAAGTGAGAATTCTCGTGTTAAAAATTTCGTGTTTTTTTTTTTAATTTCGTTGTGAATTCAACGGAATATGAAATGTGTTTGTCATGTTAACTTTGAGCTTTTTGAAAGCTAGTCGTTGAATTAGAGCAGTAGATGTTTTACTAATTAACAATCTTAATTAAATCTAAAACACAATTGTTTGAGACATTATTCATCAAGCTCAAAATAATAGTTTTCCAAATATATTAAGCCAAAGTAAAGTCTACTTTTACAGTTATTAAAGTAAATCAATTTAAACCTACTAAAAGCTATTAATAAATTATCTATAAGCGGGTTTCTGGGGAAACTGTCAAGCTAAGCGACATGTTTGCTTAGATAAGGACGAATTTGGTTAATAAAAAGCAAACAAAAGCGTTGGTGGCAGAGTCCTGTATCTGTTTGCTGATGCCCTCCTCGTCGGTAACAATTAGCTCTTTTGTGTACTTGCCCACACTTGCCACTGTTGCCCAACAACGAGGGTGCTACATAGATGCGTAACTTCTAGATTAGGCAGAAACTTTTGTAAGACACCTACAAGATTTTTATTTGTGCGATGAAAAATCGTAAGAAAAAACATAATAGTGTGGCTATATGAATGTTGGAATCCTCCGAGAAGATTCCAGCTCTACGGGTCCCTCTCGCAGCGGTGATCCTCATGGAGCTGGATATTGTATTTTATGTCGAAAACTTAAGTAGTATTTGCGCCATACAAACCTACGTCCTACTTAGAACAATAAGAATTAAAGAAAAAAACTTCTGACGGATTCAAAAGCTTTGTCACAACATGTACCATACTAACTATATTCCATTATATTATATTATATAACTGTCGTCATCTGCCTAAACGGAGATAGTACCTACCTACCTAAGTACCTAGAATAATTCTAGATATTAATCTAGACGATCGCTTAGCACTCAATGCGAACACATTACGTCTGTAATGAACGGACAATAGAATAGGCTGTATCTGGCTTTACTCGGCACATTACACGTAGGCGTAGTATTAATTAGAAGTGTTTCAATGTGTAGGAAATGAGGAGTATTTTGGGCGTTCGCTTTATCATCTTTTAGATTATTTTAGAGTAGTAACAACTTACTCTATTGCTTTCTTTAGCAAAACTTCTAAGTTCATTGTTAACCATTTTTAGAGTTCAGTACCCGAACGGGACCCTGTTACTAATCCTCCGCTGTCCGTCCGTCTGTCTGTCAGCGGGCTGTATCTCATGATCCGTAGTAGGTGGACAGTTGAAATTTTCACAGAATGTGTATTTTTGTTGCCGTTTTTACAAAAAATCAATGTCTGTGAAAGTGAAGAGTTTATACGCAATTTTAATTAAAAAATCCAGAATATATCAAAATAGCTGATAGGATAGCCTAAATTGTCAAGTTAATTATTGAATCAAATCACTTCTTTTTTCCTTTCTATAATACATAGTCATCATCATTTCAGCCGAAAGACGTCCACTGCTGGACATAGGCCTCCTCCAAGTGTCGCTACTTTGACTGGTCCCGTGCGAATCGCATCCAGCAGATAACAGCAACCTTCACCAGGCCATTGGTGCACCTAGTGGGAGGTCTTCCAACGCAACGTCTTCCAGTTCGCGATCGCCACTCCAGAAATTTTCGGCAGAATTGTACCCTGCCACTTAAATTTAGCAATTCTTCGGGCTACGTCGGTAACCTTGGTTCTCTTGAGGATGTACTCATTTCTGATTTGATCACGCAAGGAAACTCCGAGCATAGCCCTCTCCATTGCCCTTTGAGTGACTTTAAGCCTTCTGATGAGGCCAATACATAGTTCCCTATAATAAATCAAAATGTGATACCTTAAAGTTTTCTTATTTCAAACAAGTTCATAAAGAACTTTTTTATCTACCAATATACTGTTACCGCTGAATAAAACCTATAACGAAAACGCATTTAAGATTTACGCGACCATGTTCTTTATACGCCTCTTTTGACTTTGTTTAAATATACAACCTTTTGAGACTAAAGTAATCTCGAGGTAATAAACCCAATAAACAAAGGTTTATGATTAAAGTTTCAGTAAGTTCAATATCAGCCAGAAGTTCGTGAAGTTACGGCACTTCCAGTTGATCAACATCTTCGTAATAAGATAACATACTGTATAATACGCAATTAATATTTTTGTTTATTTAGGTCACCATCATTTAAGCTACGCAACACGAGGCAGGCACGGGACGCGACTGTAATTGCTAGTTTAAATTGCAATTAACTTAATTATCAAACTAAATGATGTTTAATTATTCTTATAACAAAAGTCAAAGGAGATAGATGAATTAATTTTGTTTAGCATCTCTTTGTCTGCCCGTGACGTTTGCAAGAATAAAGATGAAGCATGTTATGTTTTTAAGAATTCCAGTTATTAATTATAATTTACCCAATTAATGTGGGTCTTTAAAATAAATATTAATTTTAGTTAATATTTAAATGGACTGTTCATACAAAGGCCTATTTATCAAGCACTAAATGGCGTCCCTAAATTTTACATATTGGATTTATTGCAAGAATAAATATACAGGTATACTAACTTTTAATTAAGTTAACTAAATAAGTTTTAAATGAATATTTAACAGAGCTAAGAACAACTGTCGTAATTAAAGTTAACATAAAGAACAAATGTGTGCAAAGTTGATAATCCCAGAAGTCTGTAACAAGCTTACGTTTGTCTCTTTGTCGGTGTATGATTCCGCTAACTAAAGTTTTAAGTAGTTTGTAGCTGTAAATTATTCTTACTCATCAAGCCAATGATATTATAAAGAAAGATACGCTACGTTCATCCGATACATACAAGAGCGTCAGATATCGTTGTGACTGCGATAGATAATACGGAATGTGTGATACAGAAAGAGATAGCTTATTGCGTTTGAAGTACTGAAATTACGACAATTGTCTGAATTTGTCTGCAACAATTTCAACGCGCTGGTACGATATCTACCTCTTTTTTTTAATAATATTATTGCATCAAACAGATGTGTTTTTTTTACTCCTTCACTGTTCTCTCCAAGACTATTGGTTCGTTCGGTTCGTTTCGAAGATCATCGAGCTCTTTGTCTTGTCTAGGCGCTTTTCTGGTGATCGCCACTTTTAGGAACTACAGTGGGTAGAAATGTATGGCGGGCTTGTCCCAAAAAAGGCCACAGTGTTATATATATATAACTTCAAAACTATTAAAGCAGATGATAAGAATCTGTTTAGCCTTTTCACAACTATGTTGGGGTCGGCTTCCAGTCTAACCGAATGCAGCAATACCAGTATTTTACACAGAGCGACTGTCTATTTGACTTCCGCAACCCAGTTAGTGCTGGGTAATACGATATCCCTTGGTAAGACTGGTTGTCCGACCTTCGGGCCACTGACTACCTGTAACGACTCAAAACTATTAACTAAATACCCACAAAATTTTGCCACTTGCTTCTTTTTTGTTTTGTCTACGATTTAATTAAAAATACATTAAAATGATATGCTTTAACTAAAACACAGTCTTGTCGACATCCTTACTAGTAGCTGCGCACAGGACCTTATTAGTGTAGATGGTTTGGCCCTAAGAGAAGAATAAGAATATTATATTTGATTAAAATACAGGTGTTACCAGTTGTTAAAATCGGTGGTTTAGGCACAAACCATATTTTACCTTTTTATGGCATGCACATACAATTTTACATTATTATTTAATACGTGTTTAAATGAAATATAACAAATATTTCCACAAGCTAATTTAAAGTAAAATAATATTTGAAAAAAGCTGATGAAGTGTTGACGCATCATTTGTGATGTGGCTCCATAGGACAGCACAGCACAGCCTTCCTTTGGATCATCGGATTACGAACATGATTTGGCATATTCATACCGTTTCATAGTCGGTTAATAGATTTTTATCTGGGCCATGGCAATTGCAAAATATATCGGATAGAGCACCATCCCTAACTGAGAAAAACAATACCGTTGTAAGGGTTTACTCGTAAAGGTCCACTAGCCTAAAGATGTAACCAAAGAAGCTTAAACTCACCCACATTGTCGGCCACTACACCAATATACTAAGCTATTATAATGCAAATTTAATAACTAGAACCACTAGATACCTACAAAGTGACTACAAACTATGTACCGTGACTGTTTCGTCAGTCAAACGCGAGTTTATGTGCTCATGTCATAGCAGAATTAATTAAATTTATGTGTACACTAAAGATTACATGGCCGGCCTGTGTTTGCGTGGAGGTTAATCTCACAAAATAGGGAGTTGCAGAAGGTATAAGCTGGAAATGAAGCTATTTAAATACACTTACAAACGATCGAAATCAACGCGAAGAAATTTTTTTATCTACTTTTGTAAGTAGATAAAAAATTTTCTTCGCGTGGCTCTTGGGAGCCAACTGTCGACTGTCTTGTTATAGGCGTGTGATGAGGAGGGACGAATCGCATGTGACTAAGAGAGCGATTAATATAATAGTTGATGGATGGAGGACAGAAGATGACCAAGGAAATGATGGATGGATTGTGTGAGGAATGATATACGAAAAGGGAGTTAATGACAGTGTGACAGTTGATAGAGGAGAATGGACGAAAAATACGTGTTCAGCTGATGGCGATGGGACAATTGCAGGAAAATGATGACTTGCAAGAGCCAACTGGAGGCTACCGGTAGAAGTATCAAACTTGGCATTTATACCAATTTTCTTTAAGAAGTTACTGAGACCTACGATCATTTGCGTTCTATGGCATTTCTTCTTACAGCCTTTCTGTAGTATCTGTAATCTTTTTGGCTCTATACAATGAGCGAAAATGCCCGCACACTTACCACGCACTTGCGAATAAAATTTGTTTGACATTGACAACGTTGGGACAAACGTCCCAACGTTGAGCTCTAAACCACTTGTACGATGTGTGCATCGTGAGCATATATTGGTGCTATTTTCTTCCTTACACCAGGTTCTCGATCTCGGGCAATGCAATTTGCGTCGTCACTTGTTTCCATGGTGTACCGTCGCTTCGCATGTTGCGTCGGGTTAACTTGTGGTATGCTATATGTAATTTTTTTCATGTCTTTTCTTCACAGTCGCAACACGCGTGTCGTGTGAGCTTGCAGCTCGTGGTTAAGCGCTGAGATAGTTTGAAATAGCCGTACGATGTACGTTGCTGTTTTCGTTCATTGTATTAAGCCGGTCTTCTGTCGTTATCTATTCTGTGGTATAGATTAATCTATTATTAAAATGCAGCTGCATCCATGATCGTATTAACCCGCCATTGTTAAGTTAAAATGTTTCGCTGTATATTTGGCAACCATTTTTATTTGCGGATCGGGTTATGTAATGCTTCTCTTCTGGCTTGACGTTTTTTGGCGATGGAATTTTGTTGAAATATTGTACAAACTTGCCGCAGTTTTATTTATTTATTTTAAAGAGTATTAATATTTCACTGAATCGAGTTAAAGCAATTTGTTAAAATCATATGTAACTTTTGACCAAATAAGCACAAAAATAGCTCTCTAACGTAAGAAAACAGGAATTTTGGCAAATCGCCAAAATTTTGTAAAACTTATTTCAAAGAGTTCAAAGGCTGTTACTATTGAAAAGTGTAAATCAAATAGAAAATGACGTTCTGGACTATTCCACTACAGGAGAGAAAAACTGTTCAAAGAATATCTATACTTAGTATTAAAAAGCTGAAGAGTTTGTTTGTTTGGTTGAACGCGCTAATCTCAGAAAATACTGATCCGAATTGAAAAATTCTTTTAGTGTTGGATAGCCCATTTATCGAGGAAGGCTATAGGTTATATAACATCACGCTACAAACAATAGAAGCGGAGCATTTATGAAAAAGATTGCAAAAACGGGAAAAAGTTCAAACGCAGACGAAGTTGCGCGGGTCAGCTAGTCGATTATATAGCTGAAGAAGACAATTCTTGTTCTAAATTAGACAGGTATTTCAAAACCCACTGATAAACAGCAGACGATCGAAAAGCACTTCAAATCGATATCGTTCTAAATCGAATAGAATGCTGAAACAAAATACAAAAGAGGTTTACATACATTTTCAAACTGTATCGAACAATACGGAGCTCTTTGATACAACATCAAGAGCCCTAGGACACCCACTTAGACTACCTACGAACACCACTTGAAGATATTTTAGCTTTAAACAGGTAACACGCCTACATGAATCGGACTGATCTCTTTTGTTCTTGATATAGTCATTTAGGTATAGGTATCCGACAAATTAGACAGTTCGTTACTCTTATAAATAAAATTGAATTGTCTGTTTGTAATTTCAAAATAACAGCTTTTAACTGAATGCATAAAGCGTGTAAATAGACCCTTAGTATAGCCGAAAGGCACTAGTTCTCCCCGTCTTTGCAATCATTTTTTTGTTCTAGACCGTAACTTTCTAGTTAGGGAAATATTGGGGGTCAAAGTTCCAACTTTTTCACAAGTTTTTTTTAAATACATGTTTTTAATGCAAGATTTTTACTTTTTCACCTCCACGACCCCCGTACTATTCACAATCCATCCAACAGCACAATGCTTTGAGTGCTTTCCGTCGAGTCCTACTTTAAAACGTGATTTTTCACCCCAAAAAAAAAAGTCGATTCCCAGCAATAATTTTTGCGTAAAGTTACTTAGTTTGATGTACAGAAAGCTTGGTTGACGGCACAGATATAGATAGACCTAGATAACGCAAGTATCACGATCTGTATGAAAACCAAGCGTGCCATTTTTTGAATACCTATTATGACGTCACAAGCACTATTTAGTGATGGGAAAATCAAACCGATTCAAAGACGCCGCCGCGGACGGCGCCCCCCTCGTCATACCCCCCGCCATGACGCCCACTGACGTCCGACTAGCGCTAAGCTCCGATGCAGACTGAGTTCGAAATTGGCCACTTACGATTTTTGTACGTAAGCTACATAATAATATGGCACGCGAAGTAGTTGCTCTCGCGTTATCTAGGTCTATCTATATCTGTGGTTGACGGCTTTGTGAAGGGTCTGTTTACACCCTGTATATATTACATATACGATATTTATAATAAAATTTTGTCTGTGTTTCTGTTTGTTCCGGTTAATCTCAGAAACGGCTGGACCGATTTTGACATTGGCTAGGGCTTTTACTAGCAGATAGCTGATATTATAAGGAGTAACGTGCTACTATTATTTTCGAAAAATGATTATTGTTCCGTGCACAAAAATTAAAACCCATGAAATTATTAACAAAATCTGATTTTCATAATAATTTCACGCGGACTTGAAAAATTGTATAGTTTTCTGTTTTTATCCGTTATTTTCATGCTATTTTTTTTTTTGTTTATCGTTTGAAGTGCGTCTTATTTGTTAAGAATAAATAATTAAATAAAGTTTTGGCCTGAAGATTTTGAAGGGTGACAGCAAAATCTCACAAGCTCACTTACCGTGAGCATTATTTTGAACACCGTCTCAAGTGTTCGCAAGAATTTCAAACAATTTCTATGTTACATTAAATATTATTCTAACATCACATAGAAATGCTCGGGAAAATTCTGTAGTCTTTACTCACCCTTAGGCAGTCAGTGTGATTTTTCACTATCTATATTATTCCCTAAAATAGTACATTTTGATATAAGTGGGGCAACTTTGTAATTGCATTCGAGGCGGAGTTAACACCCGAGCTGCAAGCGGAGCCCAGAACTGCAGTAACAAATCCCCACTAGTATCAAACGACGTTTTTCAATACCTTTTCGAAAAAATAAAATATTAGAACGGAAAGTATTTTTTTCAGGAATTATTATGAAACTATGATTTAATTTTCCATTTTTCCGCGCTTTGCTTTCGACAACTTGAAGAAGAAGCAAAGGTACGATGCCGCTAAACAGCCTAATATGGAAAATAGAACACAAATAAATGTTTATTTGTTCATAAAAGTAAATATTTGTTTTAAATAATCATGTTTATCTATGATATTCTATTTATAAACACAATTTAAATACTCAACACGTATTTAGGCCGTAAAGACGCATAACGCGCAAACCTCTTTGCTGAGATTTTTAAAAAATCAATCACTGCCGACTATAGTCAATGAACCCATTCGGACTAAGTATAAGTTTAGTTATCTGTGTAAATTTTGATATCCGCACGTGTGTGGAATAATATTAAAAATCCACACGTGTGAAATACATTGCATGTTGATCCTAATCATAGTGCGATAAGAACCAGTTTTCGAGAAAGTGTATTGAAAATACATTTTATTATTCATAATTTCAGTAATTTACTAAACACTGCACAAAAAAGTCATAAGTACATTGTCATCTCGATAAACGAATGGCCCACATGTTGCCCCAATATGACAGGTGGAGCAATAACTATCACCACCCCCATAAACCGTCGCCAACAAACTGCAACTAACTTTGATACTAAACAATATTTTGGGGCAACTGGACAGCAACAAAGTTGTCTCTTCATACATACGATCGTACTGTTCAACTGACTTTTGGAGCTCGTAAAGCTATCCATGATGTTGTTACTATATTTGAGTGTATATTATTGTTCCCATTTGAGTAGTTTGTAGAACTTCTTGACCGTGTGTAGTATTCACGTTCATAATTTAGTTTCCAAACATGTGTTTTTGTAAAAATCACCCTTAATACGCACAAACAAAGTTCAGTTTCAGCTACTTCTCAAACGTTTATAACTTGTCCAATTGTAGTAATCGTTCTGAAATCAACTTAATTCACACTAGCATAAAGTTGATATTCGTTTAAATCTAGATGATCGCAACTGGGAATAAGGATTTTAAAGGACTTTACCTATTGTACTCTGCATCGAGTACAGTGCTCTAACGACCGCTGCTTGCCTCCAAGTTTTAATAGCATCGCCACACTTTTAGGTCCTCGTTAAATGCTAGAATGAGGTCAGAAACGCACCGATGGCATAAGTGTAAGTTTTGGATCTATGGACCGGAGTCAAAACCTTGTTCAGGACCAATTAAAGAATCAGAATCAGAATCAGAATCAGAATTTTATTTGCTATGAAAGTAGGTACAGGTTAGGTGTTGTACATAAACTAATGAGATCGGCTACAGTCTACCTTACGGCGTGCAAATTATTACTTATGTTAAAATATTAATACAAGCAAAATAATGTCAACAAAACAAAATAGAAATTAAAGTGAAGTCAATTAATAATATTATAGTCAGGTACATAAGTCTTACATGGTCAAATTTGCAGTTAATTATAACAATCATAATCTGGATAAATTCGTATCATTTACAAAGTCTTTCACTGAGTAATAACATTTGCCTAAAAGTTCAGATTCAGATTCAGATTTAATTATTTGCCATCAATGTAGGTACAAGTTTAAGATGATACAAATAGGTGAAGATTACCGCTACATTCTACCTTACAGCATGCAAATTCATAGAAACTAATAGATTACATACAATATTATAATAAATTAACAACTAACATGTCATTCTAATTAACACTAACAAACATAAAAAAGGACATAATAATAAAACAATAATAATCATCAAATAGTCAATTGCACATAAATAAATATTGTCAATAAAATGAATTTCATTATCTTGGAAAGTACTTCAGGAACTGGTTCCATGTCGTTCAAAACCCAGTTGAGGGAGAGAGAGGGAATATGCTTTATTGTACATCATAAAGAATGGACAAGAATTTACATTTTTGTAAGCTGGACTGCCTCGTTGGTCGAGTGGTCGCAAGCGCGACTGCTGAGCATAAGGTCTTGGGTACGATTCACGGATCGGGCAGTGTTATTGGGTTTTTTTATCACGAATTTCTCAGTAGCAGCGACTGAGTCTGGATTTGTCCACGGTTGAAGGCTCGCCCCTATTATATGGGACTTAAATCATAACTGGCGAAATGTGGGTGTACTATATATCAGGCCGACTATATTGCGCGATCGTTAACCGGTGCTGCAAAATTTCTGCTTGACCTGCAGTATAATAACGATGTGCCATGGTTCATTTCGTTATTGTTTCATTATAAGTTTACTAACATAGATATAAGTCAAATTATTACTAACACTGTGAGCTATGTTAGTATGTTACTAGAATAAATAATTAAATTAACTTCCTTTATTTCGCCCTAATGACGTTAGTAATGACATGGTTACTAATGTAAGTACCCAGTGCAATGAGGAAATGAGGAGTGCTTTGGAGGGTGCGATTCGAGAATATCGGTTCATGCAACCCGACCTTAGACCACGCATTCCTCGTTTGCCCATGCATAACAAAAATAGGGCGCTGGTGGCTGTTCTGGGTTCGCAGTTGTCAAACTATTTATAAGGATAGAGCGAGGTATATTTCAGGGCGATAGTTTGAGTCCACTTTGGTTCTGCTTAGCTTTGAATCCTCTTAGCACGCCTCACAAAACGCACCACTCTAGGTCTAGTATTGTCCTCCATGAAGCAGATCAGTTTACCGATGAGTGATCTGGCCCCTCCAATACGTCGTTCAATCCTGTAATGCCATGCTGGTACGGCTGGTTTAGGTCGTGTAGCTCTGTAATCAGAAAATTTGACATGAGCTACACGACATGCCGCTACAGCCGCACAATACAGGATTGAGTGAGCTCTTATTCTAAATAATTGAATTATTATTATGTATTAGTTACACCGCTATCTAACCCTTCGGGTTTTACAGGCGTGATGTTATGTTGTAAAAAATTTACAAACTTGTGACATACCAAATATGTAAAGTCAAATATTGCAATGATTCTGTAGCCATTGTAAATAAAATAAAACTAGACAAACCAGCTTTAATTCCCCAAAGTATCAACTTAAAAATTTTAATATTTAATTACGGGAATTTATTAATCGGGTGAATAAAAAAATAATTGGCGACCAATATACTAAATGGGCGACTATTGTACCAAGTAAGTAACTATTTTTCCGGTCATTGCGGCAAGGAGAATATTGGAAGCAAGAGCGAGCGAAGGCTGAGAGAGAATTGTGGCAACCCGATTCGGACAGGTTAGGTTCGAAGGGGATTGCGGGGTCTAGTGAGCGAGCGAAGTGAGCAAACTAGACCCCGCAATCCCCTTCGTGTTAAGTTACTTTAAACCCTGCAAACAGAAATAGGAGTCCCGCGCAGCGGGGCTACGCTTTATCTACAATCTCACTAGACTGATAATAACCTTGTTTTAGGTTTTTCTCAGAGTCCTTGAATTATCACACTGATCGTATTGAACTGATTGAATTTCACTGTAGCTGCCAACCTATTATTTTTGCTACCCATATTATTTATTTTTAAAAATCAGATTAGTTTGTCGCCGCGTTAAATTCATGCCTTTAATTACAGGGACGTCAATTTACAACATTCAATTGTATACAATATTCGGAATAAACCTACCATTTTTACTGGAAATGTTGACCTACGTTGTACGAACAATGTTTAATGTATTTGTACGTCATTTTGTTATGTATACTTTACGATAACATTCTTTTAAACCGAAACACAATTTGTAATGCAAATGACCTCCGCTTAAATAAAAAAATAACGCAACTCTCGCTCGTGACGTATCAATTACAAATGCAATTCCGTTGGCAGTAGCCAAGAAAAAAAAAAAGCAAAACTGGAAACAGTTAAATCCATAATTAGCCGTCTGAGCCGAATAAAAACATAAAACTTAACAAGCGAATCATTTAAACAAGAAGCTTGTTGGGCTGTTGGCTTGAAACCAAAAGCGTGGCAGCATCGAGTGGGCCGATGTAACCGCTACATCTGATCCCGGTTTAATTAGAGACATTGCGTCGTGACTTGTGCCAAATTCACGGAACACGTTACGTGTTATTTGTAACTGGCGTGCAAGTGGATGCTATCGGTGTCTATTGAACGGTTGTCGTGCAAAACACTCTTTTTTGTCTCTGTAATGGGACATGGAAGCCGATACGGACGATTGTAGTCATTCACACAATCGTTTTTTGTTTTTGTTCGTGTAGTAGTTTGTTAAAGTTTTTATTTAATTTAAAAACTTTGACAAACTACTATACGTATTTCAAGTAAGTAAGTACAAGTTTACGTTTGCAGTTCCTTATGAGTTCTTAATATACCCATTAATGTACCCTACACTATTTTTACTGGGTATGGTAGGGTACAACGCGTTAAAGGTGCGACGGGACCTTGCGCTCGCAGAGTATGTAGTGAAGCTGCTGCGTGGCGGGGCGCATAATCCCGCAGTGCTGCGACACCTGGAACTTTGCGTGCCTGACCGGTACGTATGGAGGCGGCGACGCCCGCCCTTGCTTGTTGTGCCTGCAGTCAGAACTAACTTACTGGCGAAGACTCCTCTCACTAGAGCCATGCGTGTGGTGAACGAGGTCCACGAGAGGGTTGATGTATTGTGGTGCAACTTGAGTGAATTCGCAAAAGCTGCGTTATATATAATTTGTTATTTACATGTAGGTTAAGATTTAGAATATAGTAAGTAATTTTATTGGATGTAGATTAAGAATTTAGCATGTAAGGCCACTCTATCGCATTGGATCGCAGATCTGTCATGGTAGTTGTAGGTAAGAGTTCATAAATAAATAAATAATAATAACTACTAATATAATATCATAATGAACTGATGCTGTAAACTGTTATCATTTTCTGAGTACCTCTACAACATGATACTGCTACTAAAAAACATTATACTGTGATCAAGAATTTATAGCAAATAAAATGTTAAAATAAAGTTCAAATATAAAATATAAATGTATGAGTTAATTTTATGTATAAAGCTAGATATAAGTTTAATTTTTAATGTGAAAGTTCCTAATGATCTACGTGATATTAGATAATAGATAACACTGACACTGCAATATTATTAGTTTTAAGTTATCTTGCTGCGCCCTAACAGCGTCGTGTACTCGCCTAGCGTGTAAAATTGATTGTGTTTTTGAAAATGACTCCCTGAAACCAGCACTTAAATCCTAAATAGCTCTAAAATTAGATTTAACTGACTCAGTACTGCAACTAAATTGTCTTTCACCGCATAATTGAAGACGCTTCAGAAAACGCGATACTTTTGTTGTTCAGTGTACAGCATTACTTTCGTGCCCACAAGTAATGGTACGAGTCGGCTACGTAAACAAATCTATCTGTCAACTTGTTTACAGTTTGTCCGTGCTAGTTCTACATAAAATCTTCCGAATCTATATGTTGTTTGTTTACACCGTAGAAACTTTAATGCAAGCCGCTCATACGTGTAGTCGCGTTGAGATTGCATTCTGTATGTTTATGCCGAGTTCTTCGCGAGTAAACACGAAAAATAACATTCTATATTGAACTTGTAGTGGTGGAAAACTGGAAACTTTGTAAGTCCTATCATGTTTTCGTCGATAATTTCTGGCTTGTTTTCGTTCAGATACTTTCAACTTTAACGGATGGAAAAACGGGAGAGGTTCTGTTTTGTACCTAATAAAATATTATTTAAGGATCCCGATAGAGAACGGGCAGCAGCACTTCCTTTTATGTTAATGCGAATTAACTGCTATCAACAACATACCTCTCATAGACCGACCTCTTTAATGAGTCCTCTACCTTGCCCCATCAAAGGCACGTGGGCGCTTAATGTAAGCGTCCACAAAGTCCTAACAATATTCCACAGGTTATTTGCTTTAAAATAACTATAATCAACATAGTTATTACGATACTAATTGAACCAATACATGATCAACGTTCAGAATATTCCATTTAAATTGATACCTTCGCGGGCACTCATTAAAGCACTCGGTCTATAGGCGTGATGATTAAAAAAATATATGAAAGTGGGTTAGGAATGAATACATGGTATTCATTTGTGCGTCGATATTGCCTTCCACCCTGAAAATTTATTAAATCTCAAAATAATATTAAATGACTACATCTTACTGACGTTGCTCAAAAAGCCGCTAAGCTAAAGTGGGACTGGGCTGGCCATGTCTGCCGCATGCCTGACGAGCTGTGGGCCAAAATAACGACGATGTGGAGCACTGACAGAGCCAGTAGGCGACGCGGTAGACCTCGCAGGAGATGGCGGGACGAGCTGGATAAAACTAACGAGCAGTGGCCCACATTGGCCCTGGATCGAAGAATTTGGAAGTCATGAGAGAGGCCTTTGCCTAGCAGTGGGATGACACAGGCTAACATTATCAGTAACAGTACATCTTACAAAGCATCTACGAACATTAGGCATGTTCCAGTGAGTTCCAGTCAGATTTGAAAGTGTAATCTTGTGTGACGGAACTAAGTTTGTAAACCAGAGTAATTCCGAGACGTATAAGTTTATGTGGAACTTCAAGGTTGCTACAATACTTGTGCGCTACATACACACTAACAGTTCTGATTTTACTGAAAAGTGACGCATTTATTTCCTTTGAATATTCTTTTATAGTTATGCTACCTGTGTCATCATCTGCCTAGCCTTTTCCCAACTATGTTGCGGTTGGCTTCCAGTCTAATCAGATGCAGCTGAATACCAGTATTTTACATGGAGCGACTGCCTATCTGACCTCCACAAACCAGTTCGGTCTGGGTAATACGATATCCCTTGGTAAGACTTGTTAGACAATCAGGCCACTGACTACCTGTAACGACTGCCAAAGATCTACAAATGACAGCCAGGACCAACGGCTTAACGTGCTTTCCGAGGCATGGAGGAAACTCGGTATGTAATGGGCAGTCACCCATCCACGGGCCAACCTAGGCAAGCGCGGCTTAACTTTAAGATCGACCCAAGCGGCTGTTATTATTTAGCCATGAGCTCTTTCTTTTATGCTAGCTGAGTGCCCGACAGAATGCCATTAGTACCTCTTTGCGCCTAAGAAGATGAGTTCCCAAAAAGTGATAATACAATTTACTTTTACGAAATAACAGATGTACAGACGCCGTCACAGGTCATCAAGCTACCCGAAACTGTAAAATTTTCCTAATAACCAATAGATTTTCAACTTTATCGCTAAAGCATTAAGTTCATAATGCTTTAGCGATAAAGTTGAAAATTTATTAAATAAATATGACAGATTGTAGTAGTAGCATGATGTGCTGGCGTATGTACTAACTTCCTCGTTTCTAACCGAGTTGGAGGTCGGTTAGGGTGTTACCACACCGATCGATCGTCGATCCCGGCCATCGATGGTAGAATGGATAAGTCGACTTCGATCGACAGTCTCTACTACACCAATTGATCGATCGTTGTCATTTCCACTTTCACCATCGATTGATTGGTGATCGGTTATCGATCGATTGGCTGTAACACCCATTTTTTTTTTTTGTATAGTTGTTCTTTTTTTACCCTTTTTAGTTGAGATATCTTATACACAAATTCATGTCATACTAAGATTTTTACATTGTAACTAAAAGTTTTTATGCCGCGCAGCGTATTTTGTCTGTCGGAGACTGAATGAATTTAAGATTATTAATTATTATGTAAAAGACACTTTTTCTCATCCACAATATTAATGAAATTACTCTTATTAAATTACAAAACCTATTGAAAACCAAACAGTAAATAATAAACCCTTTCGACCACAAAATAAGGTGTCATATATCACAAGCCTAAGCACCCTTGATTAATCCTAAGTTACACACACAAGTCAACATCTCACTTGAGCCGGTCAAACTTAGCTTAACCCAAAGTTGATGACTTAATATTGATGTGTGCTCCTGACATTTCCTTACCAAGTGACCCCTTTGAACTGTTCTGAGGGCCTGACTCCTGCAGCGTTCCCTTTTACTTGGAACTTAGCAACAAAGGTGGTACATGGCAAAGAGTAATAAAATCGCGCAGAAGAGAAACTCGTGTGGTTTCCGTTATAAATAATTATGCGTTTGGAATGGGGAATCTCCTAAATATATCAAGCACAGAACCACTCGCTGTAAAAATGGTTGAAGGAGGCCTAGATTTTGCAGTGAAAGTTTTTTCGCTGAATGATTTCTATGCTTCACTCTGTAACTTACGACTCGCACAAAAATTTCAAAAATGGAATTCATTAGACTTAGGGTTGCGCCGAGCGCATCGACGATGCTGCCGCGTGCGATAGCACTCCCGCTATGTATCTTGTTCTAGCAAATGACGGTTCTGGCGGATGGAAAAGAACATGGTAAAATGTGATTCCGTGCTACTAGATTAGGCGCAACCCTTAGGGTGCGTTTCCACTGAAGTGAAGCTGGGCGGAGCGGAGCGGAGACGTGCAGAAATCTTCCAATCACAATGATTGAAATCCTCATCGCGTCACTCGTCTCGTCTGTGATTGGGCGATTCCTGTACGTCTCCGCTCAACCCGGCTCCGCTTCAGTGGAAACGCACCCTTAATGTGGGAAGTGTGCTCCGCAACCAACATAATTATAATATGAGAATCGTGTTCTGCTAGCAACGTTACATAGATGGCGTTACATACTGGCCAATGCAGTCATGGTTGTATGACTGCATTGGCCAGTCCAGTCGACATGGACGAAACCGTGAGTAGGCATTTACAATCCGTTCGCAGTGAGTTTCGCTTCTGTATGCTTTTAGTCTTTGCTCGTGGGTACATAACTTAATACGTGTCATTAATAATTTCTCTTGTAAGGAATCAGTCGTGCATCTAAATTGGGGAATAAAGTTTTTGGATAGTCATGTAGCTGGCCCCAAGGGTTTTGTGAGCCTTCGATTTTGTGTTTATATGAGTTTCCTGACCCTATTGTGTTGTTAACAGCGTTGTTAATCTACTTTAGTTTAGTGATTGGAGACACTCATGTCGTTCTATAGTATGAAATAGTGTCAGATCTGACTCAAAACAAACAGAAAGAACAAAAATGAGTCGATTTAATCTTTAAATGAATATTTTTAATTTATATCGATATTATACCCATGTAGATCGTCGACTAGATATAATACAGACCCACGTGGATATCAGAAAGCATACTATGGAAAGTATTACCTCGTTGCTTGACTGACTCGTTGGTCTAGTGGTAGCAAGCACGACCGCTGAGCATGAGGTCCTGGCCTCGATTCCCAGGTCGGGTAAAATACAATTGAGTTTTTCCGTCAGGAATGTTTCAGTAACAGCCACGGAGTCTGGATTTGTGTCCGGTTGGTGGCTCGCCTCCTATTACATGGTACTTAAAACATAACTGGCGAACTGTGGGTGTACTATTAGGTACACCTCTGTCTAACCCTTCGGTGATAACAGGCGTGATGTGATGTTAAAGTACTACCAGGATAAAAAGTCCCTCTGACGTTCTTACCCAGATCTATCTGTGTGCCCAATTTTATCGAAATACGTTTAGCTGTTAAGGTGTGAACCAGCAAGAGACAGATACTTAATTTCGCATTTATAATATTAGTATGGATAGTTATATTCATTTTATTCTCGTCGTACATTTTTGTTGAGTGAATGAAATATTTCCTCTGCTAACTGATAGAGTATATTTTATAGCGATTCATCAATAAAATATTTTCAAACAGCGCCCGGAGCTGTCAAATGTTATGATATTTTTATTGCCAGCCTATAAAACGGGCTCAAAATAACTTGGTGAAGCCCCAGCTTATACAAACGTCAATGCCATGCCTTCTACAGATATATAAAATTGTTTATTTGTTAATAAGTATGTTTATAAATGAAATGATACGAGGATGTGCTCGTGGCTAAACAATAATAGCCGCTCAGGTCGATTTTTACTTTCAGCCGCGCTTCCCTAGGTTGGTCCGTAGATGGGTGACCACCCATCAGAATCAGAATCAGATTCAGAATATTTATTTGTGAAACATAGGTATTTATATAAAGGTCTTAGGTTCATTATATGGGGGCTATGTTTTGCCGTGAAGGCGTACAAATATCATAGAATGTAAAAGCAAACGATAAAACAAAACACAAAAAACTAACAGAAAAGGCAAAATAAACAAAATTAAACACTTACAAGAAAATAAACAAACAATAAAAACAGTTTTAAATTTAACCTAAAAAGAGAAACTGACTTAAAAATATTCAAAAATAATTTCAAACGTTTATTGCACACGAAATGTTAAAAATTATCATTGATAAAATCTTCTACAGTATAATAACATTTTTCTATTAACATAGCGAGTATATACTTTTCTAAAACTAAAGTTTTGGAAATACCAAAACCAAAAAATAAAAAAAAACCAATAAAAAAAAAATAAAAAAAATTGCCAATATTAAAATATTGGCAATTTTTTTATGCTATCTGGTATTTTATTATAAATTTTCGGAGCCATGCCAAAAAAAAACTCCTTTTTTACTAATGCGGTTCTGCATTTTCTGTCGCAGTTTATTCACAAATTGAGGACGCATTGGAGTCTTTCTTACTTCGGATAGTTTTTGAAACAGGTGTAAATTGGTTTTAACATATAAAGCAGTCTCGTAAATGTACATAGCTGGCATAGTCAGTAACTTTAATGATTTGAAATGAGGTTTACAAGATTCGATAGTTTTTAAGCTACACATGGACCGAATACATCGTTTTTGCGCTTTTTAAACAATCTTTCGATCTGTAGATTGCTCCAAAAAAAGAATACCAAACCTCAGAACTGATGCAACCAATCCGTGATACTCTATTAAAAGTGTTTATGTATTACATTTTTTCGACAGCTGAAACAATGTATATGTAGATATCATCACATACCAAGTTTCCTCCGTGCCTCGGAAAGGACGTTAAGCCGTTGGACCCGGCTGCCATTTGTAGGTCTTCGACAGTTACAGGTAGTCAGTGGCCCGAAAGTCTGACAACCAGTCTTACCAAGGGGTATCTTATTACCCAGTATTAACTGGGTTGTGGAGTTCAGATAGGCAGTCGCTACATGTAAAATTCTGGGATTCAGCTGCATCCGATTAGACTGGAAGCCAACCCCAACATAGTTGAGAAAAGGCTAAGCAGATGATGATTATATTATATTATTAAATCTAAGCTCCCGATTTCTAGACGCAAATCTTTATCTATTCGAAGTTGAAATCTCTTTTCGTGTATGTCTGTGTGATCACCTTATCTTGAAAATTACACAATTGATTTTGATGCAGTTTTCACCATGATTTAGATAATTCAGGAAGCTTAATGTGTATTGCAGTGGGTATAAAGAACAGATGTCGGGTTTTTTCGCGGGTAATTTTAACTGCGCGATTTGGGATTTTGATATTAGTTCAACATTTGTGAAATAGATGACACTGTAGAACTGTTTGTCCTACGTTGCTGTAATCCTTATAACAGTGACTCTACAATAGCATTCCCGATGTTTTGACACGTCACCACATTGCAGACGTGTGACACAGAGTACACATTTAAAGTAAAGAAAACTTAAAAATATAACCTTTATGATCCTGCCATAACAATAACGAACAAAGCAAATTGTCTAACAGAACACAAAATCAAGAAATCTCATCCTCTTAATATACACTTACACAAACATAATTGGAAATACAAACTAAATGCTGCAAATCCAATAACATCTCACATAACACGGCACGTCTAAAGTTACCAGTATACACGGATTTAAATTTATGTCTCCGGAAACTCGATATTCCCGATTGAGGTAATTGAAAGCTTAAAGGAATTTATTTCCAATTTCCTATCATATGAGGTTTTTCCGTCTATGAAATACACCGCCAGCGTCGATATGAAATTTATGACATGCATGTCTGCTTTTAATTCTGTTTTTAACTTAATTGGAACGTTGTTAAGCTGACGGAGAGAACGTTTGTAACGAGCTGCTTTTTCAATCATTTGTTTTTGTCGAATATGATTTGAAGTGTGGAAAAGAATAGATATTTTCTTTGCATAGACATTAATGTAAAAGACAACTGTTTTAAAAGAGTTAGTCCCGGACTTCACCAAACCGGATACGAGCGGAGATGTGCAAGGTGGTGAGGAGAGGAGATGCGTAAGAACTAGGGTATATTCACTGAAGCTGTGTGGAGATTATTTTTAAAAAATTGACAGAGTGACTACAAAATAGTTGTTTTTATAGCATTAAGGAATTCATGGAATTTAATTAATATTAATGATGAATGAACATAGAGGAAGACCAAGGAAACGATGAATGGACTGTGTGAATAATGATATGGCAAGAAAGGAGGTGTCTGATGAGATGACGAGTAATAGAGAAATATGGAAGAAGAAGACACGCTGCGCCGACCCTAAATGAATTGGGATAAGGGCAAGAGACTGATGATGATGATGAATGAACATGAATAATTGATTTTATAATAATTGTATTAATATTAATTGCATGATAATTATTACATAAATAGATTTAGGTAAATAATTTGCACGCTTGCTTGCAGGCAGAATACAGTGACTTTTAGGACATTAGATCTTTCTTTGTAATTTGTATGTATTTTCGTGCAAAAAATCATTTTTGATTTGATGCAAAGCAGAGCGTTGACGAGAGTTGCAAAGCGGCTCGCCACCGCTGACAGCAAACCGCTCACCGCACGCTACTTACGTGTCTTCTGGTCTCCGCCGTGCGCTTGGCCGCTGGGTGCGGAGGCTGGCCTAAACAAATACGAGACATCACCACTCCTCCCGATTCATAAGGTCCAGTCAAACTGATACGGACAAATGTCGTACAGGGCTGGACTTTGCCAGTAACGTAATGAAGTATCGTACCGGCTCTACCAGGTTGAATTTTGGACAGTACACAACATCTCATATAAAACAACGTATTTAGGTTTTTCTTTCATATTAATTCAGTTACAAGAAGAGTACGAATATAACGTTGCGCGTATTTTAAATTAAAATATTGCATCAATTTGAACTTTTTGAATTTTGATTGAACAACCAAAAATATTTTTTTACAATATGAACACTAGGATTAGCTGCCTGACAGTTCATGTATTTTATAAATCCTTAATTTTTCTTTTTTTGAAAAACGTTGCCCAGCACTAGGAACTTCCCATGTATCGTGGGTGCGTTTACAAACATGTAAACTCACATACACAAACAGCCAGACCTGGAACAACGATCGGCTATACAAATATTTCTTCCGTGCGGGGATCGAACCCGCGACACGCAATGCAGCAGTCAATCGCTTAGCCACTGCGCCACCCGTGCCGTCAAGTAGGGGTCAATCCGAAACCGTTCGGTGCATTTTATTTTCCATTGGCGTGTACTGTCTTGCTCATAGTATTCATCAGTGCTAAAAATTGTAGAACTCTCTTTGCCTAAAGTCCTTCAGGCAAATTTTAAACATATGATTATATCAATAAGCATAATAACAACAGCTAATCATCAAGTAAACAAAACTGGGGAAATGTGGGGTACACCTCTGCCTAATTCTTTATTAATTAAAGGCGCAAGGTTATGTAATGATAATTTAGATTTGTTGTGTATTTTTGTACAGTTTGCATCATATCTTAAGATTGAGTTTCTTTTCTATATTAATAAAAACTAAAGTTTGTTTTAATCGATTACAATCTAGCCTAAACAGACTAATAAGCAATTTAACTAACTTAATATTATATTGTGTAATGTTATGACTAAAAATTTGCACTTTAACAAATTAACTGTGACGTCCCTGGGATTTAATAATAGTTGTTTTACGTAATTTCATAAATCCTCCGTATATCAGAAGCCGAATTAGGTGTTATCTAAAAATATTACACATTAACATAACATTACGCCTGTAATCCCCGAAGGGTTAGATAGAGGTGTACCCATTACTACACCCACATTTCGCCGATTATGTTTAAGTCCCATGTAATAGGGGGTGAGCCTATTGCTATCAACCGGCACAAATCTCGTCTCCGTGGCTGCTATTGAGAAGTTCCTGGTCGCCAACCATGAGGTCTTAAAGCAGGAATAATTCCAGTGTGGGCTTAACGACCTGTATAGCTCTGTTTCTTTCCCACACTGGAATTACTCCTGCTTTAAGACGTCATAGTAATCCATCTGCCCCCGTAGCATGACCACCGTAGACAAGGATTTCTTTGACGGAAGAATCGACAAAATGACAGATTGTGTCGACACAATGACAGATTTCTTTGCACTATCTGTCATTTTGTCGACTCTTCCGTCAAAGAAATCCTTGTCTAGGGTGGTCATGCTACGGGGGCTGATGGCAAAACCCAATAACAATTTTCCCGATCTGGGAATCGTACCCAGGACCTCAGCGGTCGTGTTTGCGGCCACTAGACCTACGAGGCAGTCAAATAAGATTATTACCACACAACACACCTAACTAAATATATTTTATTACGTCTAGACTCTGGTCTATTTAATTAAACTAAGAGCCTCAAAATTTAATAAGCAGAATGCAGCGGCTTTAAGTCCCACTACTTATTAAGAAAAACGTAATATTTGTGCTTCTGTTTATTTTTCATAAAGATGAAAACCGTTGCACCGTCTCAAGCGCAGTCTCAACTGTTTATATTAGATTATTAAGAGGGACCGGGCCACCGACTGTGATAAATATGAACAATAAGACCTCATGCATTTAATGCGGTTAAAACACCCACCGCCTTTCGTTAGTTTTCATAAATGGCGACTGATTACATATACAACTTTATTATTAGTATATGCGAAACCTGAATATAGTTTGTTCAGAATAAGTAACTGAATCGATATCAATAATTTTTAAACCATGTTATATTTTTTCCCAAAAATATTTAAAAAAGTTAAAAGTTGGACACCGAGGAACTTTGAGTACCTATCGCAATAATTTAAGTACCTACTGCCAAATTATTATTACCAATGAGCTCAAGACGACGCTGGAGGCGCGTGTTGCGTGGTGAGCACGTTTTTGAGCGGACAACTAGGTAACAGAACAAGCTTATAACTTTTGTGATTTTTCATGATACAGTTTTGAAATTTTGCACATAGATTTTTTAAATAAAAATACTAGACACGTGTATCAGATTTCGCATATACTAAAACTAATGTTGTATATTTGACTGATACAGTCAGGCATGCAGTTGCAGACATCTTTTTGGTACTTACGGTCCTGTATCAGTGATCAGCAGAATAATTGGCAATGCTTTTTATTTTAACAATTCAACAAAATAAAATTATAGTAGCAGTAGTAAGAGTAGTTATAACTGTGATAGGATATACGATTTTTTTATAATCAGACACGAGTTTGGGAATTTCTTTCGAGGTCCTACGGATTGGAGTTCTGACAGTTGAATACAGCTTTGTTTAAAAAAAGTCTTAATTTTTTTGATAACTGACGTATAGGCGATCTTATTACTTGACCATGCTAAGTTATGGGTATAAAAATACCCTTTATGAAGCAGAAAGGCATTTGTTCTCCCCGTCATTACGATCATGTTTTTGTTCTGCGCCATACCTGGGCACCTTCTAGTTAAAAAGCCCCGATTAAGAATTCCTGAAACTAAAGGTAGACTTCCTCTATAAGTGATACAAAATTTCCGCTTTAATAAAAAGTGGTGGTTATTTATTCATTCAAAGAAGAAGGATACTACATGCTTTCAGAAATGGATCTTATTTTGTATAATACACATGAATTTACCTTTTCCTTTTATCGTAGTCACTCGACGTCAATAGACGCTGACTCATGACAAACTCGCTTATAGGTACGTCAGCTACGTCACTGAGAAAAGAAAGTGGTTTCACAAAGATCACCGTGACTTGCTCTAAGGAGTCCGTTCATCTTTCCGAGACAATAGACAAAGACTGACAACCTTGATGTTTGCTTTTTGTTTAGAGATGAACGGTAGGTATGAGTATGTAACAAACAGCGAACTGGAAGTATTATTTGAATTGGTATCAATAAAAAAAAAAACAAAAAAAAAAGAGCCAGAGTTTTTCCATATAAAGACCTATAAAGGCTGTCGAGATCTAGATATAAATGTTACTTAACGTTGCCGGTGTCCCCAAATCCACGTTCAAAGCGCGTATTTTTTCCGCACGTAAAATACGTGCTTTGGACGTAGAGTTTCGGACACCAGCCCGTTATACTATACAATACAAACGTTACTTAGAATCATCATCTGCCTAGACTTTCCCAACTATGTTGGGGTCAGCTTCTAGTCTCGCGGGATGCAGCTGAATGCCAGTATTTTACAAGAAGCGACTGCACATCTGACCTCCACAACCCAGTTAGTACTGGGTAATACGATACCCTTTGTAAGGCTTTTTGTCAGACTTTCGTGCCACTGACTAGCTTTAACGACTGTACAAATGACAGCCGGGACCAACAGCTTATATGTTTTCCGAGGCACGGAGAAAACTTTGTATGTAACGGGTGGTCACTCATCCACCGACCATCCTAAGCAAGCGCGGCTTAACCTAAAGATCGACCCGAGCGGCGGTTATTATTTATCCTCGAACTCCTCCATAACATTACAAAGTGCAGCATGGTTAAAAAAAAGTTTATAGACCCCGGTCTACGAGACTACGAAAAAGTATTTTACATTCTGACTATTCATGTTCATGTTAAGAAGCTTATGTTAAACACACAGGTATACCTTGACTGACCTCTGGCTTAAGAAGTAGGCTTTCAATTTGACTTTTTATCCCTGTAGGTTCCCATGGGATATTATCCGACCTCACGCAGGCGAAACTGCGAGTTAATCTGGTTAAGCATTTAATAAAGAAATCCCAACGATTTCGAAGTCACAATAAATACTCGTATACCCGAAGAATTACAACATACTTATTAATTACTATCAGAAACATAGCTAGAAATCAACATACTTAAGTAGTATATTCAAGCTATGAACGTTTGCTGGCTACCCGTCAAATAATATAAGTGTTTCGTCAGATAATAGAGAGGTCTACTAATTGTTTCCGATGCTCTGATATTTGAGACGTTAAAGGATATCCGGATTATTACAGTTGTACTTACTCATTTGTGTATAATGTTAGATGTAATTCATTTATTGAACTAGAAAATTCATTTTTCGGTAAATAGGATACCGAAATCACTTAACTTCACGTAATTTTGTTTCTAAAAGCTCACTTACGGGATATCTCCCATGATTATCAATTATTGTGATTTCCTGCCAGACTAAAAATGATAAAAAATGGCAAAAATAACTCAGGAATCAAGGTCTCTTCTTGTCTGTTAATCGCACAATACTTGCATTTTTAAACAAATCGGCTGATGACCAATTCTATCAAGAATTAAAACTAAGTTAGACCTCTTATGTCGAAATTATGTAAATACATAATTATGTACACAATGTAAAATTTCTTCTTCGCTGTCACTCGAGGGACGAGCTCCCAGCTCCAGTGCCACAATTACTACACTTAGCAAACGTTAAGGAATTTTAAAAACGCCTTAATACTATAGAATACCTAATATAGCATATTTGACAGCGCGGTTGGCGCAGTGGCTGAGCGATTGCCTGCTGCACTGATTGTCGCGGGTTCGATTTCCGCACGGAACAAATATTTATATAGCCTACAGGGCTTTGTTCGGGGTCTGGCTGTTTGTGTATGTGAGTTTAAATGTTTGTAAACGCACCCACGATACAGGAGAAACTCCGAGTGTGGGGCAACGAAAAATAGAAACAACTAACTACGCTCAATAAATTGGGATTGTCGGAATTGTTATTCTTACCAGAAAATTATAACTGCTGATTTCTCGCTACAGAAAAGCCTTGATCCCTATCATGTAAAACGATTGCGGGAAAGTCTTCTTCTTTACGGACTATTCGCCAATCTTGGTCACAACACAACTCTTTCCGCTAGTAACATTCGAATAAAGAGAGTAAATGTATTGCAACTTATCTTACGGAATGTGTACGAGTCAACGCAAGATAATAAATTACTAGGGCGGCCGTAACCAAGGGTTACATCGCACCAATTTTCTCAACCGACTTTTACAAGTTTTGAGGCAAAACACATTGCCGACACAATTTTTTTTCAGAGAATCTTTGTTTTCAAAACAGGATTTTGGACTAGCGAACATGACATGTGTTTGAAGTCATCATTATCTGTCTCACATTTTCCCAAGTATCTTGGGGTCGGCTTCCAGTCTAACCGCATACAACTGAATACTAGTATTTTACATGCAGCGACTGCCTATCTGACCTCCACAACCCAGTTAGTACTAGGTAATACGATACCCCTTGGTAAGACTGGTTGTCAGACTTTTTATACCACTGACTACCTGTAACGACTGTCAAAGATCTACAAATGACAGCTGGAACTAACGGCTTAACGTGCTTTCCGAGGCACGGAAGAAACTCGGTATATAATTGGTGGTCCCCCATCCACGGACCAACCTAGGCAAGCACGGCTAAACCGAGATCGACCCGAGCGGCTGTTATTATTTAACCGCGAGCTCCTCGACAAGAGTTTGAAGTAATGAATGAAGAGGCCAACGCAGACTGGTGTGTGACAGTGACCATGATAGAGGTAAAGCTCAAATGGCCCAATTCACAGTCCCTACCCTTCAAATTGAAACACAGCAAAGCTGCTTGGTGGCAGTAATAGTTGGTGGTTCATAATTACAGGTCTCAGTCTGTTGGTCAAGTGGGAAGCAAATGGTTACTTGGAAATCTTCAGCTCCAAAGAGTTGGCCCAATGCGGTGCCAACCATAGAGGCAAAGTTGCAAAGTCTCAATGTGTAATTAGCAAAGTATTCGGTGAACAAAGACAAAGTATAGTCCATTTTAGGTAACGTATCGGACAAAACAAAATAAAAGGTAGCAAGTTCGAATCCGAGGTGGGTAATGTTGCCAGCAGTAACTCGGAAAAGTTTCGTGAAAGCGGAAACGAGTCAACTTGCTACGTTATTGTTGAACCTAAAGCAGCTATGTTTACTGGCTCCACCGCAACCACATTCCAGTTATAGGACAGAAGTCTCACTTTGTGTAGTATTCTGCCACCGAGTTCTTGACGATAAAAAAACGGGTATTTTTGGTGCTCTTGCCTCGTTACATTTTCGGACCAATAATTTACTTGGAGACAGCAGTGCATATACATAATACGGAACGTAAAAAGTCAATTACGTGTCCGTATATTCTCGCCTATTGCGATCGATAAGTAGATGTGCCTCTACGAGTATGGTAAACAAGCAATTTCAAGCATTGCTAGATTTCTTTAATATTTTTAAGATTATTGCAATTGTTGTTGCAATAACTTAATCGTAAACTACACTATAACACAAAAGCTGAAGAGTTTGATTGTTTGTTTGATCTCTGGATCTACCACTAGGATGTAAGAAAAATCTTTTTTTCATTTAGTAGATTAATTCTTGAGGCTGTTTAACATCATGCACCCTTAGGAGCCGAGCAAAAATGACGGGTGAAATCACGGGGCACAGCCAGTATTACGATAAGAATAAAGGTACAATACACACGCACACAGACGTCAAACACACAGAGGATTTAGATGTGGAATAAACAAAAAAATATAGTTTAATATAATATTAATGAACACAAATGTAAATATTCAGTTTATCTCTTTTTTTGGTTAAACTATTTTCAGTTGTTATTTAATTTTGGGTTTTTGTACGGTAGGCAATAGGAGGCCAAAGAAACGATGAATGAACTGTGAGAAAGATGATATGGTAAGAAAGGATGTGTGTGATGAAATGACTTAGTAATAGAGAAGTATGGAAGAAGAAGACATGCTGCACCGACCCGAAATAAATTGGGATATGGGCAGGAGAATGATGATGATATACGATAGGCAATATAAATCATCTTCTTCAAAGTTCCACAAACACTGTCAGAAATTATCTCAGAATTCAGGATGACTTTTCCGTTTACTTTTACAGAAATTGTTCAACGTTGGACTTCTACTATTCACCAGCATTGTGACCAAAGTCGTCACGCGAGTACATTGACCTACTAAAGAACTTATCTGGTTAGATGTATCTCCTTTTTGTGGGTCTTTGTCCTTACCCAGAATATTTGGCTGAAGGGAAAGAAACCTTGATGAAATCAGCTGATTGTTTGCCTTAGTGCGTTTGGGGGAGAAATGCATTTAGTGAACAATAGGTATTCCAGACAAAGGTTGTTGTGCGAATAGTTTCACGCTGTTTTCGATGTTTTCTTTGAAAAAAATATGGTTCACAGCCGTTTCAGTTTAGACTGGAATCCTAGTTCATTTTTGATTAAGGAAGGATTAAAAGAATGGTGTTACGGCATTTTTTTTTATTTTTTATTTTAGAAGCTTATTGTGTGAGAGGGTTTTCTGCAGGACGATTTTTTTATTTTGCCGTCGACAATGTGTGTTGTCTTTCTAGCGCTTCCTATTAAACGTAAAAATATACCTGTAGGTTTACTAGAAAAACGGGTAGTAGTTGAGCTCACGACGACTCGTTTTAATCAGTTTTTCAAACGTTTGGGATGCTGCAGTTTTCATCCGCCCAGCCTTTTCCCAACTATGTTGGGGTCAGCTTCCAGTCCAACCGGATGCAGCTGAATACCAGTATTTTATATGGAACGACTGCCTATCTGACCTCCACAACCCAGTTAGTACTGGGTTATACGATACCTCTTGGTAAGTCTGGTTGTCAGACGATGCTGCAGTTTTAAATGAAATAAATAAATGAAGAACCATGCTTTTTACGCTTTAGTCTTTTACAGTCACGTATTATCAAATGCGCGTTATCATGTAGGAACAAAGGTAAAAAAACACACGTGCTTCGCAGGTAGGCAAGTAGCCAAGTTTTTATACAGAAGGTATGTTTGGCCAGTATTCAGGTAGTTAATTAGCTGAAAAAGTTCAATGTGGTTTTTATAATGTCAACGTTGTTTGTTATTTTTTTTTGCCTTTAACTCATGGCGTATAAAAAATAGGTTCTTATTTTATGTTAATTAAGGTTACCCTATTGTCTAAGCCAAAAATGTTTTTAAACTTATACCAACTGTCACTTACGGGATATCTTCCGTGATTGTTCATTATTTTGAGCTCCCGATATTTCGGCGCTGTTGCAAGCGCCATGATCCCGGGCAGCATAGCGTCGAAATATCGAGAGCTCAAAATAAAAAACAATCACGGAAGATATCCCGTAAGTGACAGTATAAGTTTAGTTGTAAACCGTGTTAAAATATTTTTTGTATGCCAATACTTAATGGCAAAATATGTAGTTACTTTCATTTATTTATAGGACCTGTATAAGTAAATAGTGTCCCTATACTCATGTTTAAAAAAATAAATATATCAATATCTTCTTTAGGCATGTCTATATTAGACAAGAAAGTGTGGGTTTAAGAATAATCAATACATTCAATTGGTTTCATTTGCAGGGTATTTTGTACCCAACCAGTAGTAGTTTGGAACCTGAAAAATGACAGCTTACTTTTTGTCACAAAAAATAATTTTAACCCAAGCAAAATGGCGTCTACACCTAGTTGAATTTCCAAGAAAAATCCTTAACAAAAATCCATACATCCACTCTTACAAACACATGTGTTACACAGTGCTAAGTATATTGGCAACACGGAACAAAATCCGAGTAATATGGACTAATAAGGTTGGTTGTATTTCTTGAGGACGTGTGAACCACAGCTGGCTGGCAGTCGTAACCTGCCAGTCTTAACTACTGAATGTAGCAGTTCCGATTCTATATTGTAATTGTTATGAAGAAAAAAGAGAATTGTGAAGTCGAGACTGCGCGGAATGAATTGTTTTTTTTTTGTTATTGCGAGTTATGATGTTGAGTGTTAGGCCTTATTGTTTTGATTTTTTGATTATGCATAAAATGGAGTTTATTTTTCTTTTTTACCCGACTACGACGAAGCCAAAAGGAAGGGTTATGATTTTAGCCGTCTATGTATGTATGCATGTTCCTCCGTAGCGCCTAAACTGTTCATCATATTTTGATGAATAAGGTGTCAATCGATTCGTTATTATGGCCCGGGTAGCATAGGCTACATTTTTACCCACTTCAACAATAGGAGGAGTCGATTTTACCTCGTACACCACGAATTTAATTAGAGTGTGATTTTTCAGTAGTCGGGTTTTTTAGTTGTAATGTACCACACAAATTCTTGTGTGACATAACGAGTTAGCGAGCTATTGACAATGACATAAGTATCAGAGTAAATATTGTTTTTATTTATGCGTTATAATTTAAACTGTGCGTAGATGGGATTACCAGTGTTAATTTATGGAGCGGAAGAGGAAGATCAAGGAAACGATGGATGGATTGTGTGAGGAATTATATGAAAGAAAATTATATAAATGATTCCGTGATGCGTGACAGGGGCGAATGGAAGAAAAATTAAGTTCCCAAGAATCGGCGATTTTATGCCAATACATGGCCTTTAAATTAAAAGCCATGGCATTTATTGGAAATTCCCCGTAGTTCACGATTCACCACGTTCACGTATTTCTGTTTCGATGCTATACAATACGTTTGATGTAGAATGCGTTTGGTTCCCTCACACCAACTCGAATGTAACTAATACGTACACACACACGTGCCATTCAACAATAGTAGGTAGATAAGCACGGCCGTAGCTGTAATGACAGATACATGACGGTGCGTCTTTAATTCATGTCCTACGAGATAGTTCGTGGTTCGTGTTCATCTATACAAAGAGAAGAGAGAGACGAGAGAGAGAGATAAAGAGAGGCAGCCGTTATACCTCCTGTAGACAAAATGATCTTGTATAATTGGTGTAAAAAGACCCTTAACAAAATCGAAAGGCATTTGTTTTACCCGTCATTGCGATAGTTTTTTTGTTCTGGACCATACCTGGGAACCTTCTAGTTATATTGGAGGTCAAAATAACAACTTTTTTACATGTTTTTCTTTTTAAATAGAGGTTTAACGCTTTAACTTTACTTTAAATACCTCCCTGACCCCTGTACTATTTAATGCATCCATCAGCACAATGTTTTGAATGCGTTAGACTGAGTCCTACCGTAAGCAGTGATTTGTCACCACACAAAAAGTCGATTCACAGCTATAACTTTTGCGTAGTTACTTAGTTTGATGTACAGAATGCTTGGTTGTCGGCTGCGTGAAGGGTCCATTTACTTGTATAGCTAACTTATCTAACTTGGGTAGGTATGTTGATGTGCGTAAACATACCAACGGCTACTAAGAAAGAATTTAAAAAATATTAGGGTAGATGATCATTTTGAATTTCATTGAAATAGGTACTTAAAGTTCAGATAAAAATGCAGTAAAAAAATGAACACTACTATAAAAAAAATACAAAAATAAGTTTTTATTTTACAATTTTTATTTGTGGTATCACACACATATTCATGGCAAGTATCAATTTTACGCTGTAGGTAGAAATTAGCACATCATCCACAGAGACCATATATAAAAGTACTCTGTGACAGAGACGTAGAAAAACAATGCATGTTATAGATGATACTTAGCTCATTAACCGAAGCTACGTTAATAAAATTAATATGGAACCACCGCGCCAGGTTCCTCTACCAAATGAAAAAAGAATCACTTAAATCGGACTTAAGAAAAAAAGATGCTGGTTGAATACATAACATCCTCCTTTTTAGAAGTCGGTTAATAAATGCAAAGTAATGATTTACTTATTATCGAACTTACAAGTATCAAACATACAAGGTCATTGAAAAAAGCGTCTACTAATATCGGAGGTCGATCTGTCCATCTGTCCCATCGAATTAGAAAAAAAGTTAAAAGTACACTTAAATAGATTTGTTATCATAAAATATGTAGGATTAAAAACTTTTCAATATGATAAAATAATTCCCGAAGTATTATTAGTCTAGATTTTGACAGAGAGAGATCCATTATCAATTGATTGGAGTTTTGAAGATCTTTATCTGTTACCAATGTTATAAAAGTAGAATGACGGCGGAGATAATTTTAATTGGAGCACTAGTGGTTGAAAAATATTGAATCACTTTAGAAGTCCTCGTTAAAAAAACCTTTTTAGTAGCGATTGCCTTGTTCAGTTTAATTTTGTAGATGAACTAAGTGTAATCAGTAGATATCTATTCAAGTTTGACAGTTATTTTTACTTTTTATAGATTTTATTAGTTTGATCAAAGTGAAACTTTGGCAACGGGTCAAAGTGCAAAAGTCAAAAAATTTTTTCGACATTCTCGATTAGAAAAGAGTGCTTTTCTAGTCGCCACACTGAAATTACTAGCAAATGCGACACTTATCTACACGATTTTTATTTGTAACTTGTTTGACAAGTACTCGTATTTATTACTGACCTATACGATTTTATATACTTACATGCACCACAAAAGATACACGCACGACACATAAACATTCGTATTCGAACTTCAAACCGCACAAACAGCCGGTAACAGTGCGGTTCCAACAAAGTAACAGTTCATAACAAACCGTTCTGCGGTTGGCACTGTTACAAGGAACTGTTACGAATAACGTAACTAGTATTTTTGTACGTCAATTGCAAAACTCAGGTCGACGGCACCGTCCTTTACGACGGAACTGTTACCAAGTTTATTAGTGTTAATAAATGCACTAGTTATTTACTTAGGAATTTATTGCTGTACCACACCTGGGGCGTCCGTATACTTTGTTATTTCAAGGGTTGCGTGAGCTTATTAGAGTTGTGTTTTTGTAACAGTGATTTAGGAGCGGTGATTGATTTGGTTATTAACGAAATAATTTATGTTAAATATTACAATCGGAATTTATTTGGAAATGCAGACTCTATGTTGAGGGACTGATCCCATAATCATAATTGTTTCTTTTTAGACAATTTGAGAAAAATATATGTTTGTCGGATATGTCAGGATTTACTCCGTTAGGCTTGTACATCATGTGGGCAGACGATGGGTTTCGTACTATGAAAACACACTGGCTGCGATACACTGTTTCTAGCAAAAGTAACGAATTACTTGAGATTACAACTTAACAAATAACACGGGGCACAGTGAATCGGGTACACTTCCAAGACGTCTCATCTCCGCCGCGATCAGACATGACTGTCGGCCTCGCCTCGAGCTGAACATCAGGGATCTGTAGAAGCACGCTGTGGTGTGGGTAGGCTTGTAAGTAGGTCGCGTGACGTCACCACCAGCGCACTTGGGAAAAGGTCTGTATTGAGAGGGTTAGCAGACGGATTATAGATCGAAATATGTTGTTTATAGCAGTCGGGAGGACAGTCCTCATTCACAATACACACAGCTGGAAAGTTTTTGGTACCTATTTCTGAGTACATTGTTAGGAACTATTCGAAACGTCTCGAGAGTCGACAGGACACGCCTTTTATCCACCAAGTCCCGACAGTCACAAGTTAGAGCAGCCTAACATTTTAGGCAAATGGGATCGAGCTAGGTTCTTCCAGAGAACTTGTTCAATCCGGCCCAGACCTCGGTTACGTGTGGACCTCTTCCGAAGCAATTAAAACTTCTACTGGGGCTTAGGTTGTTAGCGAATTTCGGACCTTTTTGTATTGTTCCACTCACAATTGTAAAGTAAACAAAGAGTGCCAAGACAAAGGAACTTTACTTGAAAACAGTATTTAGTGCAGATTTTCAGTGGACTCCGTTTCTTTGGCGAGCTGCAAAATACATCCGTTGCGCTAAATAAAAACTAACTTTCGTCGAAATAGTTTTATTTTGTTCGGTTCATAGCTCTGTTCGGATTGCTTGACTCTGCTATCTTTGTTCGCCAACATTGTAAACAAATTCATTTATACATTTTGGGTTCGTTCTTATTAAGAGCTGCACCCGTACTTCGTGCGAACAGACGCTGATATTTAAATAAATGTTAAACGAGACTTAGTTGCAGAACTGTACGCTACTTATGTATGATGAATCCATAATATTATAATATCTGAGCCAAAAACTGTAATACCTCATTTGTGATTGATCGAATTGTTCTGACATCAAGGTTTTAATTAATTTTCGTGGAACAACTTTGAATAGGTATCTAAAATGACAACGATCATTGGCGCCGTGATCCCTCCAATTAGCCGCGCGACTGGCGCGTCCACACATTGGTAATTAGCACAATTATTGTGTGTATGCCCGGCATTACATTAGGCTTGTGTTCGTTCAATATTCAGTAACCGACGTGAGATGAACTCTCGCTCGGGAGTTTATCATCGCCCTGTCACTCCACAGTTATTTATGGACCAGTAAACTTGGAAATATATTTTCCTCGGCGGCGGCCGCGCGTCCATTCCAGGTTAAGCCCCTTGGGCCAGGGCACTAGACAAGTCGAGTGTCATAAATTTGAAAACTGTTTCGTGAAAACGAAAAAATGAAACAAATATTTGACGTTCACTCTGAACCGATCTTCGATATGGCGCGCGTACAGCCTGCCATGAATTTACGACTATTTACAAGAGAATCGAGTTAAACGCGAACATAAACCCAACGAAATTGCCTATGAATATGAACATCGCACTGTATAGTTAGAATGTATATGTTCGGGAATGGGCTATGAATATATTGGCACAATTGAATTTATGAAATTAAGTTCATACTTACTAAAAGAAGCTTTATTTTTTTTATTAATCCGGCGAACATTAGAGTTCTTGAAAAAGGCCAGTCCAACGTACTAAGGTTTCTGAAGAGTATTCTACTTAAACAAACCTTTTTTTGAAAATCATCATTATAAAGAAAGAAAGAAAAAGTATTTGTTAAAACACACAGTATAAATCAGAAAAAAAAATGGTTCAATTCACAATAAAACAAAAATTATATAAAAAATAAACATAAGAAGAAGATAAAACAAAAATTGATCCTGGGGGCCTACCATGACGTCTTAAATTCAAATTCAAATTCTTTATTGCGAACTAAGTGTACAGTATTTTGACAATGGTAACAATAGGTAGGTTCTTAGAACTTAGTTGCCTGTTAAGGCATTGCAATTTAAATCGTTTTAAAAATAATATACATACTTAATATTACAATTAACATTATATTATATTAATTAACATTATTCCAACATTTTATATTAATCATTCTCTTCTTATTTTAATATTAAATAATTACTTTTCTCCAAGGAATTCTTTTATAGAGTAAAATGCCTTTTTAATCAAGAAGTCTTTTAACTTTCTTTTAAAAATACCAATTAAATGAATTCTCTTAATGTCTATGGGTAACTTATTATATATTTTTATGCCCATACAAAAAATACTATTGCTATGTAGTGCAGTGTGGGATGTTTTATTACGTAGTGTATTTCTGAGTCTACTGCTTTTTAATGTGTCATAGCTACTGATATCTGATTTAACTAAAATTGAGGCCTCGTAGATATATAAAGCAGGGAGGGTTAATATCTTGAGGTTTATGAAATGAGGTTTACATGAATCTGTTTGGTGTATCCCACAAAGCAGAAGTAATTCCAGTGTGGGAAAGAGATGTCGCTAGATGACCTGTATAGCTCTATTATTTAGACTGGAAACGGGATATTTACCATGTTTACTGTTTCTTTTGAGTTCCCGATATTTCATTTTTTTTTTATAGCTCTCTCTCCTTCCACACTGGAATTACTCCTGACAGGGGAGGTTCCCCTGTACGAGGCCATAAGGTATTATCAATATCTAACATCACAAAACGCCAAGTTGCCAGGGAAAAGGGCCAATCAAAAGCAGACCAGTGACAGAAGGTCCCTGATAAACCTTTTCTGTTAGAATTAAGGACGATTTTCGTAAAGCAAGTGTTACTACCATTGATGTGCGGTTAACAGCACCATGATCCTTAATATACTTTATTTATTTAAACAAAATGAGGTCCTGGGTTCGATTCCTGGGTCGGGCAAATTGTTGATGGGTTTTTCAATCAGGAATTTCTCAGTAGCTTGAAATAATAATTGTTAATGGTCTGCACACCAAAACCGACGTTTAATTCATAATTTTCATTTCAACAAACAACTACCTACAGACCATACAAATATATCTTCCATGAGAGAATCGAAACCACGACACGTAGCGCAGCAGCCAATCGGTCAGCCACTGCGCCAACCGTGCTGTCGACATGTGGGCGGGCTCTACACGTCAAAAGCTTTAAGATTTAATAATTTAATAAATTCAATAATTTAATGTTAAATATTGAGGGCACGTGTAAGGAATTAGTGCTGCTTTATCAAGACAGGGAAATAACTCAACATAACGTCATGCAGTCCGAGCATGAGGTCCGATTCCCAAATTCGATTCCCAGGTCGGGCAAATTGTTTTTGGGTTTTTTTAATCAGGAATTTCTCAATAGCAGCCAGGGAGTTTGTATTTGTGTCCGGTTGCTGGAAATAGGTTTGCCCCCTATTACATGACTTAAAAATAACTGGCGAAATGCGTGTGTACTATTGGGAACACCTCTGCCTAATCCTTCATGGATTACAGGCGTGATGTTATGTTTATTTAAGTATTTCTTTGATGAATATTTGTGGCGAAGTATATTTACAGTACAATATATCGTCAATATACATTTCGAGTCAGCGGCGTGAGTCAAAACAGTTAATTTCATTGTAAATCCCTCAATGAAACTCAAGAACCAACAACCAACTATACCATATAATTTAATTTATTATTTCCACCGCTATATTTACGAACACTATTAAAATACTCCGAAACTGCTAAAATCGCTGAACAAAATCCCAGCGCAATAATTATTATGTTTTAGCGTAGTTATGTTTGTAAATCCACTCACAAACCGAAACTCTCTACTAATGACCATAATTTCTAGGAATGCCGTAAATTGAACCAATAGTGTTATTGGTGGTATCATGGGTTTCAAACAAAATTTGTAATTAACATGACTGTGGAAAACCATTAAAAACAACCGTCCAAGTGCGAGTTGGACTCGCGCACCGAGGGTTCTGCATAAATTTGTAGGTATTTTGTTATTAAACTACGTATTTACGGTTTTCAGATTTTTCCCTTAACATGTGCTGTAAGACATTGCTTCTTGCCAAACATGATTCTAGGTCAACGGGTCAACGGGGATTGGTTTTGATTCCCTTGTGAAATTGCAAAATATGCGACATAAACGGTCATATATTTTGGTCGAGAAATAGTAGACTTAAGTGTTTGATATTAATTTCAGCTTGATATCTCCACTCGTTCTTGAGAAAAAGGGTATTGACAGGTGGACAGACAGATGGACAAAAGTGATCCTATAAGGGTTCCGTTTTTCCCGACTGAGGTTCGAAACCCTAAAAATTTACAAGTTTCGAATACATTGGAACTTTTGTGTTTATTTATTTGGAAATGCATGATGACAAAAGATGAATAACATGTAAAAATTTGCAAGGGCTCGTAGCTAAGTAATAACAGTCGTACTGGTCGATCAATCTAAGCGTTAAGCAGTGCTTACCGAGGTCGGTCCGTAGATTGGTGACCGTCCATTAGTATTAGATCCTTCCAGGCCTCGGAAAGACTAAAAGTAAGATGAGAGAGATTTGATCTTTGACAGTCGTAATCAGAAGCCTGAACGTCTAACAGCCAGTAACTGTTGTGGAGGTCAGATAGGCAGTCGCTCCACTAAAAATCCTGGTTTTTCGGTGCATCCGGTTAGACTGGAAATCGATTCCAATCCAACATAGTACAACACGGAGACACATCGACCGAGACTGTTCGAACCTACAAGGAAAAAGCCTAAGCAGATGATGACGTATAAAGGGTGTAAATAGACCCTTAACGAAGCCGAAAGGCACTTATTCTCCCCATCTTTGCGATCGTTTTTTTGTTCTAGACCATACCTGGGAACCTTTCTAGTTACGGAGATATCGGGGGACAAAGTTCCAACTTTTCACATATTTTTTTTTTAAATACAAGTTTTTAATGTAAGATTTTTACTTTAAACACTTCCACGACCCCCGTACTATTCAATCCATCCATCAGCACAATTCTTTGAGTGCGTTCCATCGACTCCTAACGTAAAACGTGATTTTTCTCCCCAAAAATAAAAGTCGTTTCCCAGCAATAATTTTTGCGTAAAGTTGCTTGGTTTGATGTACAGAATGCTTGGTTGAGGCTTCGTGAAGGGTCTGTTTACACCCTGTATTTTTTTTGTATAAAGAATAGTGGGTAATTACACAAGTTACCACCCTCATAACCTATTGAACGGCACCCAGTAAATATAGTTTATCTTGACTCATCAGCCGAACGCGTATAGTACAGGGATTGTTCCCAAATGATGGCGTACTAAAATAATTTTAACGACACTTTGATTACTTTTATCGCAAGTTCTCGCTTGAGTTGTCACGTTTTCAAACCATTAGTTTTATGCGAATTATTGCAAAGGAATTGCTTATTTATTATCTGGTGGGAAGGGTACAGAGTTATTTATCGCGACCTACTTTGGGTAACCGAGGAGAAAATTTGTCGGTTATCAGACTCTGGACATCTTAGGTCAACGTTATTTGTGTTGCGGAGTTGTCGAATTCATCATTATTGGCGGAAGGTTTATTGGGTGATCGTAATAGACTTGTTATAGCCATTTGATGTAAATTTCAAGTGACCATCATCTGAATAGCAGTATTTCACATGGAGCAACTGCCTATTAGACCTCCACAACCCAGTTAGGCTTTCACAGTTTACAACTAAACTTATACTGTCACTTACGGGATATAAGCGATCATGGCGCTTGCAACAGTGTCCAAATATCGGGTGCTCAAAATAATGAACAATCACGAAAGATATCCCGTAAGTGACAGCATAAGTCCAGTTAGTACTAGGTAATACGATACCCCTTTGGTTACTGGTTGTCAGACTTACGGGCCATTAACTAAATGTACCCGGGACCAACAACGGTTTAACGTGCTTTCCGAGGCACCGAGGAAACTCGGTATGCAATGTATGGTCACCCATCCACGCACTGACCTTGACAAGCGCTGTTTAACCTTGAAGATTGACTCGTCCGACTGTTATTATTTAGCCTCGAGCTCCTTCAAGTAATGTTAGGTATATTTATAGTGGATTAGCTGCGGTAACGCAAAACCTTAAAATATCAAGGTTTTGCATTTTCTGGAGAGGTGTTATTAACTAATTGGGAGCTTCTTTAAAGCAAAAAGAATATCTAGTACAAGCCGAGCACCCCAAGAAATTTGCGCGAAAGACATTTGCGCGCATGGACACTTGCGCGAATGGATATTTGCTTGTCTTCGCGCAAGTGGGTTGGCGCAAGTGTCCTTCGCTCAAATGTCCCAGATCCAGGAATTTTTCCATCAGAAAAAAAATCGAACTTTCTATGAGTTTCATTCTTATGTTCTATGATTTCTGTCTTGCTCGTTGGGCTAATTCTCGTAAGCGTGCCTGCTGAGCATGAGGTCTTGGGTTCGATTTCCAGGTCGAGCTAAGTGTTGTTGGGTTTTTCCTTCACGAATTTCTCAGTAGCAGCCACGGAGTCCGGATTTATGCCCGGTTGATGGCAATAGGCTCGCACCAATTACATGAGACATATACCTCTAACTCTTCGGGGATTACAGGCGTGGTGTTATATATGTAAAAGTTTTCTGACAGTGAATAAATGAATGAACTTAAGAATATTATTAAGTATAGAGCCAGTAAAGTATATAGACACATCGATTATCGGATTTCTTATATAAGTATCTTTACAAGTTCTTCAAAGGTACACAGTACCTATTCAGTCTCCAAAAAAATCGACCCAAATCAACAAAAAGGAAACACGAATAAAAAACACATTCGGAAATGGAATTGACAAGACGACACCTCTATAGCATGTGTCACACACATTCCCACAAAAACTGTCTTTAGCCGTAAAGCTAAGAAATAACCTTTCAAGAAGACTAACTAGGTATGATGTCCTACAGAAAGTACAAAACAAGAACGTGATCGGCGTTCCTACGGTCCCGTGGTTACCGAACAGATAGATACAGAAGGCTAGGTTCCAACAGCGGACGCACGCACACATAGACACGTACATACGGGAATCTTAATTTATGCCAAACGAAATCCTGTCTGATTTGATCACGCAAGGAACCTCCGAGCATAGCCCTCTCCATTGCCCTTTGGGAGATTTTAAAATGAGTGAGTGAATATGAAATTAGGACATCCGCAAGAGAAACAAGGTTACCGACGTAGCCCGAAAAATTCCCAAACTTAAGTGGCAGTGGGCAGGGCACATTGCTCGCAGAACGTATGGCCGATAGGGCCGAAAAGTTCTGGAGTGGCAACCACAAACCGGAAGAAGTTGTGTTAGAAGGCCTCCCACTAGGTGGACCGATGACCTGGTGAAGGTTGCAGGTATCCGCTGGATGTGAGTCGCACGGGACCGGTCAATGTGGCGACACTTGGGGGAGGCCTATGTCCAGCAGTGGAAGTTTTTTCGCCTGAAATGTTGATGAATTCCTGTCATAAGTATGCTTCAACTTGACTGCGTTTCGACCAGTGCGAGTTGTGTGTATGTCAAAAGGCTAGCTTAGATCAATTTGTGAAAAAGAAGCATGGTTCTACGTTAGATTCACACACATCCCTCGCTACGCATCCTCGCACATCTCAGGTAACAGCATCTATCGGATATAGTCTGCAATGCGACTTTCGCGTGAGTCTTTTGTGGACCGCACTCCGGACGCTAGATTTTGATGTACCTATCAAACTCCGCAACCAGGGCGGAACCCAGTCCGGTCTGTTTGAACGAACGAACAAATTTCCGACCTTTTCACAGTTAAATGTTATACCTCCACGACCCCTGTACTATTCAGTGCATCCATCTGCACTATTTTTTGAGTGCGTTACATTGAGTTCTACCGTAAAAAGTAATTTTTTACCCCAAAAAAAGTCGTTTCCCAGCAATAATTTTTGCTACGTAGTTACTGAGTTTCATGTACAGAATGCTTGGTTGACTACTTCGTGAAGGGTCCGTTTACACCCTGCATATGCCTGCGTTTCGCTCCTCGCATGGACTCGACCTTCTGTATCTACCTACTTCGTTCCATAGTTACCAACTCGAAACATGTCCGAAAGGAAATGTCCTCTTTCTTACCGTTTATTAGTTTTTGTCGGGAAATAAACTCATTGTCATTGGGCGGACGGTAAATGAGGTTTTTCCTTTAATCTAGTTTTTGGGATGCTTTTAGGAAATGATTAGTTTGAAGATCCGGGAAGTATGGGATTGGCTTGTTAGATTTTGTTTGCCTATTTCCTTTCGGGCTCAGAGAATTAGTGGGTTGCGATAAAAGATAATTATAATTTAGGTCCCTCTTTTGCGAGCTCTCCCTTTTTGTGTTGTTATGCGAGGTTCTTAATTTAAAGGGTTTCTTGTTGCCAAATATATTAAACTAGCTTTCGCCAGCGGCTTCGCCCGCGTGTATGTGGTCTTCGGGGATAGATTTATCAAAAACTCTGAGACACGTATAAATTAATTTTCAATCGTCAGCCTAAACACAAAATTTGCAGATCCTAACTTCAAAACTGACAGACTTTCATATAAACTTCCATCCCCTATTTTACTCCTTTAGGGGTGGAATTCCCAAAAATCCTTTCTTAGTGGATACTTACTCTTCACAAAGTACACACCCTCCAAGTTTCATGTCTGTAGGACCAGCGGTTTGGGCTGTGTATTGATATATCACCCTGTCAGTCAGTAAGTCAGTCAGTTTACCATTTTATATATAAAGATTTAAAAGATGTAGGTATCTTTACAGCTTCTCATAGGATTCTATCCCTAAAAGCTTTGTACTATTAAAGTTTTATTACATTTTTATACATTTACATTTTAATTAGAGTTACATATAAGATTTAAATTAGTTTAGAATTTGATACTGTACTATATATTAAGTTTCCAAACGAAATATACCTTTTCCCTGGGATTAGCTATTACCAAATGAAAGACCTATGCCTACCATTCGACCAACGAAGTCGAATCACCATCACATTACAAGCTTCATTTGTTCAAGCCACGCGAAGGCTGATAAGACTTCGATCCAGGTTTTCAGCCACAATTGCTTTCAATTTTCTTCGCAATTTGCTTTCAATGAACGTAGGTGTCATACACGGGGGCATCCCAGTCCAGTCATTTACGTGGGTGGTAGTGAAAAATATCGTTTACACCTTTTTAAAGCTGTTATAATAGTTCACGTTGGCTGCCAGGATTAATTTTAAATTTCGCGCTCAATATTTAATCATTAATAAATAAATTTTTATGATTACATCAGCGGGATCGGCGCACTGGCATATCTCATAAACACTGGTTGACAACAACACAGTAAGGCATGTGGGAAGCCTTTTACAGTGTCATCAGAAGTGGGATTTCAGTGTACTTGTATTCCAATGGTGAACTTCCGAGAAAGAGACGAACATGTCTGTTTTCACTAACAGTAAGCGACTCCTGAATAAGTGCCTAAATAGTATTGCACCATTGGAATTTCGGCTTTCAGCGCTGAGCTCAGCGTCCAAAATCCAACAAAGTTGAGTAAAGAAGACAAGAAGAAGAGGGCACCCGTAGGTTTTCTTCATAATAAATCATCTAATACAACTGATCTAACAAAACAACTTATTGCTTATTTAGTACAGTTTTATGGTATCTAAACTGCTCACTAACCACATTTAGTACGCAAGTATATCGAAGTATACCACATAGAGTTTTTAACCACAAATACAATGTGAGGTCCATGCAGCCGGCAGACAATGCGGGTGGCTGAGTGAGATAACTATGATAAATGACTGTTTTGACGCACCAGCCCGTCTATACCGATCGATTGTTTCGATAAAAATGTTCACTTCATAAATCACATCCTAGTCTAACCTCCTAGATATATGTAGCCAATTTGATTAATATTCAACCGACGAAGCAAGAGATTGCAGTTTAATTTCTATTTAGCGAGTAAAACTTTGACTTTTAGACGTCATGTTTTTGTCCGTCGGCCTAGGGCGCCTGTCACACTGCAGACGATGAGCGATAAATGAGTAAAGCTAGAAACAATTTGGCGAGCAACAATCAGCGAGTGTGTAATTCTAATACTTTTATTGCTGGGGTTTTATTGTGATGGGCTTGTTGGTATGCATATGTAGTATTTCTCAAGCAAGAATCTCTTAGCGAGTTTTCTGCCCGCCAAACCAGCGTCCCTAAGCGAGTTTTTTCTTCGATAGCTCTTCTCTTAACTACCAGCATGTTTACGGCATTACCACGTGGCTGAGATGAGAATGATAAGGCGGATGTGTGGTGTTATGCAAATGGATAAAATAAGTTATTTTTTGTGTTATAACACGTTGCCCCACATTGAGAAATTTTCCTGTTTCGTGGGTGCGTTTACAAACATTTAAATTTACATACACAAACAGCTAGTAACAGAACAACTACCTGTAGGCCATATAAATATTTGTTGCGTGCGGGAATCGAACCCGCGACACGAAGCGCAGCAGTCAATCGCTCAGGCACTGCGCCAACCATGCCGTCAAATGAGTACATAAGAGAAAATTGAAAGTGGCGCCGGTGGCTGAAAAGTTGTGTGGTAATCGGTTGGCTTGGTATGGGCATGTGATGCGGAGGAATGAGGAAAATATCGTGAGGAAAGTTTTGAGTATGAATGTGGATGGGTATAAGAGTAGAGTAAGACCAAAGACACTATGGATGGTCTGTGTGAAGGATGATATGGCAAGAAAGGAGGTATCTGATGAGATGACAAGTAATAGAGAAGTATGAAAGAAGAAGACATGCTGCGCCGACCCCAAATTAATTGGGATAAGGGCAGGGCAATGATGAATGTTATTTATTTATTTATTTGGTACACCAACAGCAATACATAGTAAGTATTAATGTGAAACGATAAAAATAACATAACAGTGCCTATTATAGGTATACGCAGCATTCACCATAAGACAACAACATAAAGTTCTCAAATATTAATAATAAAATAATACAATTTGAATACAATATAAAATTTTCTTAAAACTAAATGAGATGATATGAGTTCTGATCATATATGTATTATGAGTGTGATATCTAAAAATTTTTAATTTACATTTTTGTTAACTAGTTACACGAATTGACAGAAATTAGATGTTTAAAGGCAAATTATTGCGTTCCTGTACTTCTAAGACTGATCTTCTGAACTTGTTGAGGGAAACACCAAATAAATCGGTAATGTTGATATGTTAACTGTCACGGGACCTGCAACTATTAAAAATATTCGACAGCTTGTGGCTTCATCGCTGACGGTGGCACATGTGCTTTACTAGATTTGACTCGACTTTTACAGTTTTGTGCCAAAATTGGAGAAACGACTCCGTATTTCCACTCGAGGTACATACAAAAGTAATAACTTTGCATCCCACTCCTTGCGGTTCTTTTTTACGATTTGACGTTAATGTCAATGTTAGAAAATGTATTTCAAGATATAGAAAGTATAGAAATGTGAGTTTTAATGTTGTTTAAAATTACTTTGAGTATTTTTTTTCAGTAATTAGACATTCCAAAGTGCCTCCATTTGAAATGCAGAACAAACCTCCCCAGGTTTTTAATGGAACTTTTTCCAAGAAAAATCAGTTAAAGAATATAATTTCCACAACTAAATAAAATAGACACGCACGTCATAAGTACATACGTGCCAGAACTTTTCACTTAAATAGCTTTTTAATATAAAAAAATCAAATCTCAAAATAACATGTCAACAAGACTTACCTAGTCATATTAAGTTCGCACTTGAAAAAATATGAATAACATAAAAGCAAAAGTGCCTAGGTAATACAGATGCAAGAGCAATAATATTTAATTAAGAACACCAGTCGTGCAAAATATTCGCTCATGCGATTTCTTAATAAATCCGTTTCAAAATTATTATCACTGCGTCAAAGAGACCACGTTCTGGCAAGTGCAATTTTGACTGAAAACTTGCGATTTCGTATGCCAAGTACCTATTTGTTTGTATTATAATAATAATTCAAGTCTACGATTTATGTTTTTCAAGTAACATAGAACATACCACCACTCCTGTAATCCCCGAAGAGTTAGGCAGATGTGTACCTACATTAACATTTTGCCAGTTATGTTTAAGTCCCATGTAATAGGGGGCAAGCCTTGCCATCAACTGACCACAAATCCAGACTCCGTGGCTGTTATTGAGAAATTCTTGATGGAAAAACCCAATATCAATTTGCCCGTCCCGGAAATCAAACCCAAGATCTCATTCTCTGCAGTTGCGATTGCGACCACTAGAGAAACGACGCAGTCGAAAATACTTTACATTGTCTTAATCCCAAAAAAATAACCCTTATCTACAGCTCCAGAAAAAAATATGAACCCTAACATACTTAAGCGTTTACGTGCTACATAATAAGGTAATCAAGTACTCCCAAATCAACCGAAGCAGTTAGACGCTGCAGGTTGGCTATAAACGTCGAATCAGCGTGATATAAGGCCGACAAACGACTCCGGTACTCGATTTACTAAGAACAAAGAAACGATTTTCGCCTACTTTTCTTTTGTGGGGGAGCCGACGACAGTCACAGTCTATTACCGAGCCATTCATTCGCTCAAATGAGCCGCTTAATTTATCGCTCCTTTATTACAAATAATCTGTTTTAAAGTTACAAAGGCTTTTTGGAATGCAGCGGAGATTCGTTGGCTTATAGATGAGAAAGTGTTTATTTTGTTGTGTTTCTATTTACTATGATTTATTAATCCGTTTCAGCTACACACAGATGCAATGGCAACATCAAAATATCGTCAATTCCGTGCTTTTTATAGTGAAGTATGATTGTATTTTACGTGATAAACGTTCCGGAAAAACGCTTTGAGTAATGGTGAAAATCGCATCAAGATCCATTGTGTACTTGACTTAAAAGAGACTTTGGTTTATACTATAACTTAGTACATGGAAGTGTTTTATCATCATCATCCTACAACAGTCCACTGCTGGACAAAGGCCTCCTGAATCGCACGCCACTCAACTCGATTCTCAGCAACTCTCATCCCGTTGGCAGTTGGTACTGGTTGTTGGTCCAGTTGGTAGAAGTGTTTACTTTTAAATTTGATTTCTTAATGAACCATATGACGGTACTACGACATCGTCGATGGCAACATGATAACAGTATCTAACAGCTATTGGTCTTCTTCGAAATCCTCATGGATGCTCTCTACCTGGTGGAGGTAGAGTCAAAAACCAACTGAAACCTTGACAGTTCTCACCGCATTTAGATTCTTGCATCTCTTGTGACAAATAAACAGTCACAAGTGCAAATATGTACGCACTTAGGAAAATTTGAAATAACCATTGCATTACAGTTTAAGATAAAATACTATATTTATAACAACACCAGCACTTCGCCCCCCACTTCGTCCTCAAAAATTGTGCTAGCTCGGCTAATATGTACGACATAAATATAATTTATAGCCTATAGCACCCACGAATAATGTAGCTTTCTGCCAGTGGAAGAATTTTTAGAATTGGATCAACAGTACCGGAGATTACCCCCTACATACAAACTTATGCCTATTTATAATATTTGTTTAACATTGTGTACCCTGCCTTGTCAATATATACCGTGCCAATCGAGTATCAACATCAACACATTACCGACTGACCGTTCAGTACTGTATAGAATGTCTAGGCAAAGTATGGAATAAATTTTATTTTATACATTGCCTGAAAATTTTAGGCATTTTATATAATGACAAGATATTCTATAGAATACTAGATTACATAGAAGAGGAAAAAATCTACATCTTTTTAATAAAAGAAGTGACAGACACAACTGCAGTTCTAGAAATAGAGACCAATTAGTTCAGCCAGGCTTCAGACTCGCTAAAGTAGACTCATCTTTCATGGGGTACTGTATGGGCAGCTGTTTTATAAAATTCCACAAAGTATTCTTAAACTGAATGAGACGAAATTTAAAACATGCATTAGACGCACACTATGTAAGCAAGCATATTACAAGTTGGACGATTTTATCGCTGATAAAAATGCTTGGCTCAATGCCGGTCCTGCTCCACAAGGACAGGGGCGCATAAATGCATTTAATGCTTGCATTAAATAGTATTGTTGGAGCTGCTGAAGATTGTACAACTATCTTTGCATTGTGTAAATTCAATCTCTTTTATTTTATTTTCTATTGAAAGGAACAGCAAACAGTTCATCATCATCTGCCTAGCCTTTTCCCAACTAAGTTGGGGTCGGCTTCCAATCTGACCGGATGCAGCTCAATACCAGTATTTTACATGGAGCTACGGCCTATCTGACCTCCACAACCCACTTAGTACTGGGTAATACGATACGCCTTGGTAAGAGTAGTTGTCAAACTTTTCGGGCAACTGACTACCTAACGACTGTCAAAGATCTACAAATGACAGCCGGGACCAACGGCTTAACGTGCTTTCCGAGGCACGGAGGAAACTCGGTATGTAATGGGTGGTCAGTCACCCATCAACAGACCAACCTAGGCAAGCATGGCTTTACCTATAGATCGACCCGAGTGGCTGTCATTATATAGCCACGAGCTCCTCAGCAAACGAACGAACGAACAGCAAACAGTTACATTGTAAAATCTAACAACTAGTTTAACAAAATAGAAATTTTCTTCTGAAGTAACCCATGACGCTGAAGTTTAAAAAGAAAGAGCTAGTCGCTAGGAACCTTGAAAGCTGTACGTGTAGCAATTACTTAATTAAAATTAGATGATTTAATAACGACTATTAGAAAGTTTGTTCAAAATTAAAGTATGGTAACATAATTATGTAAAATTACTTGAGTTAGGAGCACTTTTTATATTTAATAGGGAACGGCGAATGAGGCTTTTAAATTTACTTATTGTGCAATTAAAGATGTTAATGTTTACAAATGTACTGTTAGATGTGTCAACTATACGGCGGACAGGTGAGCGCATGCCTGAATTAGTTCGGCAAGTGTTCAAAGCGAAAAGAGCGCCTGTGAATGGTTGTAGGTACAGCATAGCAAATCATACTGTTCAGATTTGTACAGTTAAAATTTGTTTCTGACAATTTTGTATAGTACTGTGGTTTCGAAGTAATTCCTTCGAGAGCTGAGTGGGAGGAGCTTGTACTTGCTGAGTAATTGAATATGTATCTATTTACTATTATATAACCGCATAGTCCATATTGTGTGAGTACTACATATGTGCTAGAAAGCTCTCATTCACTGGAAACCTACGTCTTTTCTTGACTTGTATGTGTCCTGGTGGTTAAGAGTATGTCATGCTCACTCAAATGTCTCGCTGATGGTGGCGCGTGTGTCGGACTATTTAGTTCTCTTCAAAATGGTTGAGTTGAATGGTGCTGATACATGAAAGAAAAAAAAAAAGAAAGAAAATATATTTATTTGCCGCAGGTACATGAGAACATGGGTACATACGCGTCATGTTCGTCAACGGGCGCTGTCAGTTGTGACTGGTCTGGTTGCCTCGGCTTATTTATTTATTCAGTATTCCACCTATATTTAATTCATTTAAGTTGATGCCAACATAAACTCATCAGAGTTTTACCGTGCACCAAAATCATCGACTACATAAATTAGAGAATTAAATCCACTTAAGTTAAAAAGAAACTACAACTAAAATTACAGCGGGTATTAGGCGAAACAATATCTAATACTCGTACTAACGATCGAACCTCGGTGATTCAAAAACAGAAATGATGGAGGAAGTTTTTTAATTGATACTGGTTGTTCCTCAAAGTATATGTTTTAGTAATAATGTAGATTTTTTTTTTGTTTTTGTGTTTTTTTATAATTGTTAAGTATTACTTTTGCTTCATTGTGTATGCTTTAAACTATTTATCTATTATGAATTAAAAATATATTTTTATTAGTATACAATGACATCCTATCTATCTAAGGTATTTATATTTTGTAAAAAACGAAATTGAATTTTATGTTTTACTGAGTTAATTTGTCCCTCAATGATATAGGTAGTTGATTAATAAGGTAAGGTATTATATATTTTAGTGATCTCTTGCCGTGCAAATTCCTGTACTTTTGGAAGTGACAGCTTAGTATTGAGGACGCTACGAGTCCTAATCTCATTCATATAACCAGCTCGGAGTCTCGAGACGTCTGTGCAATATCAGACACTGGGTAATTCATTGCATCCACTTCCATTCTCTTCTTTTTCGGTCTTTAATTTAATCGGCTTAATGTACATAGCCCATTTTTAATTCTTAACTGTTTAATTTTTAATTTTAAACAATTCATTTTTAACTGTTTAATTATTTTTCTATTGTATGCCTCAAATTCTGTAATGCCAATCTTCTTTGTCCTTTTATTATTCTGCGAGTGCTGTGCACTTCTATAAATGAAAAATTCACTATCCTTAAAATAGTTTGTGATTTATTTTTATGTATGTTTTAGTAAGTCGTTGAAGAGCCATTTAAATAAATAAATAAATATTCGTGGTTTTGGTTTTCTTTAAATTTTCATTAAAAAACTCTTCTTTTGATAGTACAAATTTAGTTTTTTCATGTTTAGGTAATATCTTACAGAATTCAAATAATTTATGGTAATCATTTTTGTATTTCTTTTCAATGTTATGCGCAACAACTGCTTTTAATAAATGTAGTTGAAGTGCGTAAATTTGTTCAAGGTGAGTCTTATATGTCCTGCCTTAGCTCGACAGACCATATGATATCGTTGTTTTGGCCAGGGCTTTGTAAAGCATTAACAGAGTTTGATATAGAATTTTGCATTTTATAATAGAAAATTTAGCTAAAATACATCTTACTTTATCACACACCTCGTTAATGTGCTCCTTCCAATTAATTCGGCTATCAATGGTAAGGTCTAGATATGTTTGGCTATCTACGAGATCTATGGAGTCACAGCTGCAAGGCTTGGCTACTTTATTTGTGCAGTTATCATGCAAACACTCATTTCAGTGACTTGTTAGTTTAGGCAAGGAAGAGCTTCTATTTTGACTGGTACTGATGCACATTAACTTGGTCTTACTAGCGTTTAATACTAGACCAGGGTCATGACTATTTAGCTCACAAATCCAAGTCCTCCTGTAGTTGCTTTTGTGCATCACTAACACTCTGTCCAGCGGCTATAAGGCAGGTGTCTACAGCAAATTGGTAGATCTCGCACTTTTTTATGACATTAACAAGGCTATTTATATAAGTGAGGTAGTGCAGTGGCCCAAGGACCGAGCCTTACGCTGTTCCTTCCGTTACGATGACTGCTTCACTAGTCACGTCACTGACTTTGACCGTGTATTTTCTGTCATCAAGATAGTTTTCGCACCAGTCCAGTGGATTTGAATTAATTATTTTATTTTTTAATTGTTTTTTTTTTTTGTTTTAATATAGACACTTTTAAAGTACACATTTTGCTACATCGTTCTCACATAATGGACCATCTCAATACGAATGATGTAACCAAAGTTTTGTAAAAATATTCTGATTTAAAAGAACACCATGGAGTTTCTTGCCCGTTCTGCTCCATAGAGATCTACGCTAGGGAATTGGTAACTACAGTACTTTCACAGTTTTTTATGGCTTGTGACTGGGACTGTAGCTACATTTCATTGTTGTCTTTGTTTCGACAATTCAAAAGTGCCTGTAACTGGCCTACTTGAAATAAATGCTTTGATTTTGATAGATTGCTGGTAACATATTCAAATTGGTAATCATGACAGGACCAATGTCCTTCTTACCTTTGAAACGTTGTAGAATTTCCACAGAAATTCTTTCCCAAGATACAGTCACTCTAAGCCCAGAAGGTTCAGATTAAAATGATTCCACGGAACGCAGCTACTTAGGAGATAATTACGTATATTTGAACCATTTCTACGAAAACGTATGCCGAGTCTTAGCACGGTTCGCGTCTCGCCTGTAATCAGATTTACAGTATTTAATGTTCTTAACGACTATGTATTAAAACATCGCTTGAACAAAATTAACTTAATTTGCAAGACTTGATTCCTTTGTCTGGGAGTTTATTCATCAGTATGTCTGTTTTAATTTAAGGTGGAAAATGTTGAAGTGATTTAATTCTAGTCAAACTCCTTAGAACTGATAATAATAGGTGTAAAAGTACCCTTAACGGAGCCGAAAGGCACTTGTTTTTCCTGTCATTGCGACCATCTTTTTGTTCTAGACCATACCTTGGAACCTTCTAGTTACGGAGATATTGAGGGTCAAAGTTCCAACTTTTTCAAAGATTTTTTTTTTAAATACAAGGTTTTAATGTTATAACTTTCTTTTAAATCAGCACAATGTTTTGAGTGCGTTACATTGAGTCCAACCTAACCATAAGTAAGTAAAAATGTCGTTTCCCACCAATATTTTTTGAGTTACTTAGTTTGATGTACAGAATGCTTGGTTGGCGGCTTTGAAGAGTCCGTTTAGACCTTATATATACATAAGTGTTAGAGAATCACTTTAAACTTTCAGTTCGTAAATGATACCGTTACGATAATGACGCAGTTTTGAAATGTCTTAAAATATAACCGAAATTAATCTCACTGACTTAATATTGAAAAAAATATTAAACTAATTTGTTAAGCATTTTTACATTACCACGTTAACCATGGAATAGTAGGGTAGAATCCTTATCCGTGTCGAGAAAAACATATTTTTCCCAACAAACGATGCTTAATTTAGAGCCGGTAAAATTGATCGCGTATTAGTGAAGAACTCTCAATAAAAAGTAGAATAAGAACAAAATTGTGTCTGTCAAATATATAAATCAAAATACTTTCATAAATATTAATCTTTATAAGTAGTCTTACTATTCTTAGATCCAATGATTTGATCCATACAGAAATATCCTCATCATTTCAGCCGAAAGACATCTACTGCTGGACATAGGCCTCCCCCAAGTGTCGCCACATTGACCGATCCCGTACTCGCATCCAGCGGATCCCTGCAACCTTCGCCAGGTCATCGGTCCACCTAGTGGGAGGCCTTCCCACGCAGCGTCTTCCGGTTCACGGTCGCCACTCCAGAACTTTTCGGCCCCATCGGCCATACGTTCTGCGAGCAATGTGCCCTGCCCACTGCCACTTAAGTTTGGGAATTCTTCTAAAAAATATCGAAAGGAAATAAATTAAAATCCCTTATACAATTAAATTAATAACAAAAGCCCTCAGTACGCCAACAATACTAACTGAAAAATATACTAACTAACACTCAAGAACGAACTCCTTGAAACCGAGACTCCGACCTTACCTTCGCCAAAGTAAGACAATAACAAAGTTTCCAATGATTTACCGACTGCAATTGTAAGTATTTCAACAATACTATTGAATTGGACACATTCAACTAATATTATTTATTGCGGGAGTTACTCAAGTGGCAACTAGTTAAACTAACTAAAGGACATGCGTATGTGTAGTTTGCAGTGTATTGCAAAGCATTGTTTGCTGTCGGAGCTATTTCAGATATTTTGGTTGGTATGCTTGGTGTAAGTCTGCCATAATAGGTACGTTGAAACTATAAGTTTATTGCCATTACATTATGTTACAAGAAAGACCTACTGTTGGAATAATGAAAGGAAAAATAAACTACAAAATTAAACGACAAAAAATTTGATTTTGGAAGGAATGATTGGGTCCTATAAGAAAATTGTATTTAAAATTCAATTCTGTGGGTCGTGGTGGGCAATAACGAGATACTATGTCAGATCTCATAGACCAGCACAGTGGCATAAGTTAAAACATTGTAAAAATCAATTAAAAAAGTGATGATAGAATCATTTTCATTATGTATCTGTTAGACAGTTTAAGTTGACTAAATTTATAGAGATTGTACAAAACTCATCAATTCATTGCGATATTATATTCACAAAGAATTTTTATAACATGCCTCAGAGAAATAATGGAAAAAAAGAGCTGCAATCGCCCACGTCATGCCTTTAACACCAACACTTTGTCAATATTTAAATAAACCATTCGGTTCGTAAACAGGCTTTTTATTTTATACCAATAAATCTTGTTGCAGTCAGGTGAGAAAAGGGCTAAAAAACCACCTAGAAAATGATATCCATGAAGGAAAAACCAGAATTGTGTGGAAAACGAGAAAGGATGACTTTGCCCTGTCGTGAGAAACAGGCTATTTAAGATAGGTTAGGGGACGTCCTATTATTAAAAACTCGAGCAAGCGATTTTTCGGCTAAAAAACCCGAGCAAGCGATTTTTATCTCGATCTAAAACTATCTAATCTTTTAAATAATACAATCAAGGGGGAAAAAGCCTCACGTGATTAAAGAATCACCCCTTACGTATAATTTATCTGACTAATTGATTTTGACAAGTTAACAATCGGCACGATTATTATTGAGCATGTTAGATCATGCACAAATTAACTCAATGACGAATGGGCATAGTTCAGATATGAATTAGGTGTGAAACAGTCTGCCATCAACAAATTGACCCCGTCAAACGCAGATAACCTTGCAGTTCAATTACGACTCAAGCTTTCATAATTTAACTCCTCGTTAAACACTTTGATGACTTAACGCAAGATTAGACAACATCGCCAAATATTTTCTTTTACGAACTGCGAGAAAAAAATCATAAATAAAGTCGTTGAAGATCAAAGTCACTCTTTGGCAAAGATAAAACGATCAAAATAATTTAGATCATACGGCTTTGATGTCTTAAGGTTTACTCTTTTTTTTTTTTTTTGAGAAAATGAAAAACGGCCTGTCTTCTTTGGGGTGACTGCCAATAAGGTAGCTGAAAGTTAATAAATTATAAATTATCTTTATTTTATGATCATTATATCAGCCTGTGAATTTGGATATGTTGCAGGAAATTGTTTTCATGTTAGGATACGCACGGGATTAGACGAATAATACGATGAAGTAAATTCTACCTAGTTGGTCTAGTGGTCGCAAGCGGGACTGCTGAACAATGGTCCTGGGTTCGATTTCCGGGTCGGTCAGTGTTGTTGGGTTTTCCCATCAGGAATTTCTCAGTAGCAGCCACGGAGTCTGGATTAGTGCCCGGTTGATGGCAATAGGTTCGCCCCCTATTACATGGGACTTAAATATGAAATGTGGGTGTCCTTATTAGTGACACCTCTGCCTAACCCTTCGGGGATTACAGGCGTGCTGTTATGTTATGTTAAATTCTACCTATCTTTAAAGTGATCATAAAAAGTGGGATCGTATGTTTTGAATTTCCGAAAATTAATAGATTTCTGTTCACTTTAATTCTCATTATTAAGACAAAGCGAAAGAAACCTCATTTTAAGTCGGTTAGGAAGGAATGCTAAAAAATAGACATACACGTGAAAAATATAACTTTCTGATTCAGTCGGATTATGATGATCTAAGTTAAGTTATAGCATTTCTAACTTACATAGTTCATATTTCCTCCATAATTTTAGTCGGAAACGCATAATTTAGGAAGTTTCAAGTATTAATAATCTGCATTGTGTTATAGGATTATGAACAGGTGGTCGGCTTAGTGCGACAATTGTAATAATCAAATATGTCCATAACCTACTAACACGTGAATTATTTCAGTAATTAAACCTTCATTGGGAAATGAATCACATTCTGAAATATATATTCGAAAAGTATAAAGGGTGTAAATAGACCCTTAACATAACCGAAAGGCACTGTTCTCCCCGTCTTTGCGATCATTTTTTTGTGCTTAACCATACTTGGAAGCTTTCTAGTTACGGAGATATAAGTTTTTTTTTTTGTAAATACATGTTTTTAATGTAAGATTTTTACTTTACACACCTCCACAACCCCCGTACTATTCAATCCATCCATCAGCACAATGCTTTGAGTGCTTTCCATCGAGTCCTACCGTAAAACGTGATTTTTCAACCCAAAAAAAAATCGATTCCCAGCAATAATTTTTGCCTAAAGTTACTTAGTTTGATATACAGAATGCTTGATTGACGGCTATGTGAAGGGTCTGTTTACACCCTGTATAAGTTTAATCAACATAAAAGCAAATGTGTGAAAGCCTAGTGCTGTGACCGTCAGATTGCCAAGTCTTAGGTCTCAAGTTTGAACCCAAGACACGCACCTCTGATTATTCGGAGTCAAGTGCGTATTAGATAATTGCCACTTGCTTCGGTGAAGGAAAACATTGTGAGGAAACCACCACGCCAGAGAGATATATTTCGACGGCATATAAAACCAAGTCAGAGGCCTAAAAACTTTGACACCAGGTTAGGCATCACATGATAGAGAAAGAAAGAACAAAACATGTTTTACTACCTATTAAGGGCATTACATTGCTCGATGACCTTGATGATTTGATCACTGTACTGGTTTTTGTTGACTTGCTCCGCACATTTCGCAAAATTTCAGTTTTTATTTATTATTTAAAAATATTAAAAGAAATAACAGAAAAAAAACAATACAGATTGTTAAGTATTATATCATTACGTATTTGTTGTTACAAAATTCATGCCGATCTATTCAGCCGTTACAGAGATAATTTACAATTAAGGTTGAAAAAGGACCTATTTTCTACGATTAACCAAAAAAAATTGAGAAGGTTTATTAAAATTTTAAACAATACAATTTATTTGTGATGAACTTAACTATAACATACTTTTTTACACGGAAACCGCACGAAGGGATTCATCAACAAATTTCTTTGAACATACGCTGTTTTTGGGATTTGAGCCATGTAATGCCCTTAAAGAAGCGTAACGAAACGATTGACAAGAGACCAACCGATTTTAAAATCAAGTTTAATAACTGAAGCGTAGCACTTATCTGCTACAGCGTAGCAGCGTAGCGACAGCATCTACTACGCCGTAGCAACTCGACATCATTTTCTCTGATTTACGTTTTTATTCAATCATTTATACACTCACATAAAGGCTATGTTTACAAGTGGGTAGTACGTTATACAGGCTCTTTGCCATCACCACGACGGGACCGGTGGTGGTAAAATCACACTTCTTCATAATTATTATCAGTCCCTGTTTGCGGAATAGACGAAACAGACTTGTAAACCCGCTCAAGTACATTCCTAAGGGAATGTCTATCTGTAATATATAAGGTCACTTTAAAATAGATGGACAAACTATTAGAAATCATTCAGACCACCGAAATAAAAAAAACGCGTTAGATACTTACAAGAAAAAAATCAGCTAACGAAAATACACTAAAAATGTTGGTTAACCCAACGATTTTAGGTCAAAATAAAATCACTTTAAGCAGTGTTTTTATGCTTGGATATTTTTGGTTAGACGTACTGAACACTTTGTTAAAATTTGTCCATCTATTTTAATAAGACCTTATCTATGTAGTTCGACTTGTTTGCTTAACATAGCAAAGCGATAATTATGTTTTTAAAAGTTCAATTCGCGAACCGCTGCAACTGCAAACTCCGCACTGAATTATAAAACGAAAAAGTTTTAAAACTACCAACTTTGATCATCAGGAATTCTGTTAATTACTTCATAGCAAATAAAATTGTAAAGCGAATCTGCGAAAAAGTATGATTTTAAATGAAAACTGCCACGTTTCATTGTAAGCTTTAAATTCGTTTTAAAATAAATAGTGACGTTTAAAATGTAAGGTTTTATAAACGTCCAAAGCATGTAAAGATTTCTTTGATAAAATATGAAAGCTTTGATAAAGTAGAAAAATGGAAAAATTTGTTTATGCTTACTTCCTTACTAATATTATAAAGGCGAAAGTAAGTTTGTTTGTTACCTTTTCACGCCTAAACCACTAAACCGATCATCCTGAAATTTTGCATATACGTTATCAGGTATACAGAAACGGACATAGGGGGTACTTTTCATCCCGAAAAAAATTACTGTTCCCGAGGAAAACTACAATAACGTTCTTATGATAAAAGGGCCAGCGCCACGTATCTTTCGAATTATGGTAGAAATATATTATTACAAGTAGAGTACAACCCGAACTGAATGTCAAAGTCTAAATTAAAGCGAGCGAACCTGCGGGCAAAAGCTAGTTGATTAATATCGGGGCGGCAACAATATCACGCATCCTGAATGATAAAAGAATCCGGAAAACATGGCGATTGATACTTTAAAATAAGAAGTAACCATGGAGTCTCTCACCGGTTTTTCTCCATAGAAAACAATCAATTCGAACTGTGCACTTATCTGACATTTCATAAGGTTTATCTTACTTCTTACTAATACTATAAATGCGAAAGTTTGTGAGGATGGAGGGATGGTTGGATGTTTGTTAGTCTTTCACGCCAAAATTACTGAACGGATTTGGATGAAATTTGGCACATAGATAATTTATAACCTTTTTTTTTTTTCCCCGCTCTGGGCGGAGCGGAAGGGAGTATCAGACTTGTACTGGATTAATATATAGAATTTTCTAAAAAACTTGAACATTTTATCTAGGTAGTATGATCCCGTGGGACAGTTACCGAACTTCACGCGGGCGAAGCCGCGGGCATAAGCTAGTAATAAAACATTTTGAATTTCAGTTTCAGATCTTCGGTTGAGCGGGATCGCCGCTTTTCTCCTGAATTTGATACTGAGGTCGGGTGAAATGTTACTATGCACCTTAAAACCTTTGTGCATAAGTAGAAAATGCAGACGTGAGGGTAAAATAAATATCTAAATGGTGTAAAAATACCTTTAACAAATCCGAAATGCACTTGCTGTCCCTATCATGGCGGTATTTTTATTGTTCTAGTAGAGTTCTTTTTTAAATATATTAGTTTTTAATGTTACAACTTTACATAAAATACCTCCACGACCCCCGTACTATTCAATGCATTCATCAAGCTAATTTTTTAAGTGCGTTACATTGAGTTCTACCGTAAAACGTGATATTCTACCCCAAATAAAAAGTCACTTCCCAGCACTTAGTTACTTAGTTTGATGTACAGAATGCTTGGTTGACGATTTCACGAAGGCTCCGTTCACACCTTCTATAATCACTGCTCCAATGCCGAAAGCTTATTCAATGCTTCTAAACTCAATATGACGAAGACAGATCTAAATTCAAACGCCTAATCTAAACAGAAGCTTCGATTTTCGGATGCCTCTCCGTTCACCCTTGTGACAGAAGCTTAAATTACCTAGTCTAATATTGGCAATGCTATATACGCACATGAGCTAATCGAAGCTACTAAAGCCGATTTTATAATTAGCTGAATTTACGTGCCTGTCGAGGTGAATTTTGGTGTATTTTGGCTCAAATTAGACTCAATAAGGAATCTCTAAAAGGTTTGGATTATCCTATTAGTTTACTCGCAGTGTGAAAATCAAAGATTGTAATCTGTAAACCAATATATAAGAAAACGGTTTTTGTAAGTGTCTGTGCGATCATTTTGTTCTTCTCAACTCAATGGATTTACATCATCCATCATACAAACAAAATACAAACATACTTAACATCGACATAGCACAGAAATCGTGATATTTGACACTAATCTACACATCTATACAGTCTTAACAAATAAATATAATTGTAGTGTCTGTAATTTCAAAATAACAGCTCTTTACTGAATGTATATGAAAGCATATACGGTACTTATAACAAAAAAAACATCGTTTAAATTTTTTGTCTATCTGTCTGTTTGGTCCGGCTAATTTGCTAAATAGCTGGACCGATTTTGACGGAATTTTTTACTGGCAGATAACTGATTCTATAAGGAGTAACTAAGGCCTAAGCTACTTTTATTTTAGAAAAAAATATAGGGTTCCGTGCAAAAAAATTAAAACCCTTGAAATTGTTAATAAAATTCGATTCAAATAGGGAAAGTAATGTTTTTTATTAATATAATATTCACGAGGTCGCGGGGAACACCAAGTTAAATATAATTTGAAAATATGTCACAGTCTTAGCTTTTCATTCGTCGCCCCAACTTTTCACATTCAAGTTGCAGTGCACCAACATTCTATAAACAAAACTGACTTAAGTCACGAAATCTTGCTACGATAAAGCCAAAGAACATACATATTAATTACCTTGCAAATACCATGTGACGTATGTCAACCCCTATTTAATAATAACAAACGCAAAAATCATGGTGGATTCGACGTCTCACTCGGATTTATCACAAGCTTTACAAGATTACCCAAAACGACAGTGACGGATTGACTCTTCGATGCTCCACCTCCTTTTCTAACGCTCTAAAGTGTATATTACTATCTCTTTCCCCCACGTTGGTAATTAGGCGGCACCTGCATTTGTTCAGGTCACCAGGGATAGTGCTGGCGAGACTATCTAGACACCATGTTAATGCTTCAAGATTGATGAAAATCACGGCTAAAAGATCACCTTTATTAATCGGCGGATTGTTGATGAATTCCACGTTAAGTCAGGTGTCTGGGACGTACATTTACTGTCACATAGTCTCTGGGTTTTAAGGGATTTGGTTTCAATCAAGGTTTTATTCTGTGGGGTGAGCCGTGTTGCTTGAAGATCGAGAGTTGTGAAGTCGCTGGTTTGTGGTTTTGGACTCGTTTATGCTTTAATGATATAATTATGCGTCAAACACTGTTTTAAACTTTCACGGTTTACAACTAAACTTATACTGTCACTTACGGGATATCTTCCGTTATTGTTCATTATTTTGAGCTACCGAATTTTTAAATAAATATCTTGAGCTCAAAATAACGAACAATCACGAAAGATATCCCGTAAGTGACAGTGTAAGTTTAACTATGCGTCGTTTGAGTTAATAACGTAAGAGATGGATGGAATTGGAAGCATAACACGTTTCATGCCTCTTAATGTTTCAAGAAATTATTGAGTAACAATGAAACAGGAATTTTATTTCACCAGTCCATATTTTTCTTAAATAATTACGAGATGTCTGTATTGGAAGTATTTGGGCCTACAATTCATAACTGCTATAATTATTTAACAACGCCATTCAACTCGAAATACCATGCCGAAACTCTTGACATTAACATTTCAAAGAATTTAACAAAAACAGATTTCTCAATAATTACCCAATTTGATTCGACATTCACTTAACTTCCACGAATCGCTATACAAACAAGACTAAGACCCTTTTCACGGCCTCGGGTGATGCGACTTGCGTATTTGCGTCAAGCGAATAGCTTGTTTTCTTTGCATGTACCGCCGGGTTCCGCAATTGACATTGTGGTAAGTCAAGGAAAAAGGCTGCTAAGGCGACTCGTCACCGGCGAGTTAATAGGAAAATCTATGATTCGATTTTGAGCATTACGTTACAAATAAACGTTTCCGATGAGGGTAGCATTCACCTGTAATGTAACAATAAAACTTTCGATGAAACAGAAACAAGTACTTATTACAAATTGCATCGTTACATGCTGCGCACTGGAATGCTCAGTACTCTTTACTCACTGATGTAATGCTCGAATCTGATTTTCACATCACAAAGCGTTTCACTTTTTGTTTTAAGTGTACTTTTATAGCTTCGAGGTCAAGCGTAAACTTTTTAAAACAGATGTCATTTGTTTCACGAGTCGACATAGCGGGAATCGACATAGAGAGAATGATTCTAATATATACAACTCTTTTTCTCGTCGCAAGACGCGTGTAGCTCATGGGCTAAAGGTATCAGCAGTATTAATAGTACTAGCCTATATTTATATTGGGCGTTTAACATTCTAGCCAGGGTCGTCACAAAGGGCATGTGATCGGTAAAGGCTGCCACATTGTTTGCTCTGCGTCTCAAGCAATTGACCGGTTCTCGATAATTTGATTACATCCGCAGATACTAGACTCAGTTTGTTTGGCTTTGTTATTTGAATTTAATTTGGGTATTGTTTTAAGAGGTTGTTCACCTAGCTCGCGAAAGGTCGTATTGTATGACATATATGTTCAAGGTCATGTGTGATTTGGTAAAACGGCGTTGTTCAAAAGTTTTACGACATAATTTGAGCCATTGGAACTTTTTACTAACATCAGACGTTGAAAGAGTTCAACGGGTGGGGCGTTACCGATTCACTTTTGTTCGGCTCGGCATAATTTTATCGAATGCAGATATTATTCTGTGTTCAGAAAAATGTCGACCCGAGTAGACCAAGTGAGTAGTAACCTTTCAGCTGCTTCATAATATTTGGAAATGTCGAAAATTAAAAGTCCATTGTTTTATAATGGATGTAAAAGTACCCTTGACGAAGCCGAAAGGCACTTGTTCTCTCCGTCATTACGATCATTTTTTTGTTCTAGACCATACCTGGGAACCTTCTAGTTCCGGAGATATTAGAGGTTAAAGTTCCAACTTTATCACAAGTTGATTTTTAAATACATTTTTTTTTATAATTTTACTTTAAATACCTCCACGACCTCCGCACTATTCAAAGCATCCATCAGCACAATGTTTTGAGTTCGTTACGTTGAGTCCTTCCGTAAAACGTGATTATGCACCCCAAAAAAAAAAGTAGTTTCCTAGCAATAATTTTTGCGTAGAGTTACTTAGTTTGATGTACAGAATGCTTGCTTGACGGCTTCGTGAAGGGTCCGTTTACACCCTATATAGGTTCATAAATTAACAATATTCTCATCGAAACGACACCCTTGCACGAGCTATAGACAAAAAAGAAATAAAACAAACTATTCCGATAGCACACTATTTCACGAAACGATTCGGTAACATTTAAGTGTGGTTCGACACGGGAAGGCTGGTATCCCTAATACTATTTTATCGAACGTTGCAAGAATCCCCAATGAGCAAGTATTGACTTTTTGAACGCAGAATTATGAAGAGCCCGCGGCCTCCTGTTAATCTTATTTAAGATCATCTTTACGAGATGTAGGGCTTCTTTACAGACACTATTATGATAATAGCGTTTCAATTTCTAAGAAAAGATCGGTATAGTTAGGATAAGAATAAAATATCAGTATACTATTCGATATAAAAGATAAAAGATACATCTATTCTTGCGCCAATTTACGAAATATTTCAATACTGTCACATAATTCTACGACAAAAAGCTGTCCTCAATTTTACGGAAAGAACATTGAAAACGTTATCGCAAAATGGCCGAACACTTTCCGAAAAAAATATTGGAGGACACAATCGTTTAGGTCCGCGGACAATGCCGATAATTGTCCGCATTATAACAGCCGTACCCGGCCCACGTTACCGACAAATTATTTTCAATACCGCCATACATCAAGGGACAACCGGAAAAAAGAGAAGAGAGGAAAATCTAAAAAAGGCAATCAATGGAAAAAGTAAGTGTCCGAGATAACAGGCGTTGAGAATTGAAGTCACGTTCCCGCTGCGTCCCCGCTGCGTCCGCGACACGACGCACACATAAATAACCCTAATGATATCCGATTGTGTTCAGTTTGCGATGCGACAAAAAAACGTACGAAAAACTCGTGCGGGACGTTATTGCTAAATATAATGTTGTTGTTAATAAAATATTATTGTGGTGTACAAGCATTTGCGCTCCCATCGGATTTGTAAGCGCCGATGCTTTCTCGTTAATATTTATAGGCGACTCGATACGTTTGCGGATTGAATAAAAAGTGTATGATTTTTCTGACAAATTATTAATCATAACTGGAAACTGCTATTCCGTGTTATGCCATTTTCAAGTCGGGTTTACTTAGAATGATCTACACTAGTACAGTTTTTACTGGAAATTAATACTGCAATAACAACATGTTGCACTATATGTACCTAGCTTTCGTGAACGAAAACAGGCATCCATGAACAAAAAATGAATATGTTGGATCCGGTCATTAGTATGGACATAAAATGAATCACAAGTGCGCCGGTGGTGACATCACGCGACCTACTTACAAGTCTACCGACACCACAGCGTGCTTCTACAGAGCCCTGAAGTTCAGCTCGACGCTAGGGCGACAGTCAGTATCTGATCGCGGCGGAGTTGAGACGTCTTGGAACTGTACCCGATTCTTTGTGTACCTTGTTAATGTGTTAAGTTGTAATCTCAAGTAATTCTTTAGTTTTGCTAGAATCAGTGTATCGCACCCAGTGTGTTGTTCATAGCACGAAACCCATTGTCTGCTCACACGATGTACGAGCCTAACGAAGTAAATCCTGACATATGAAATATTTTTAAGATTGCATTTTTTTTATGACCTAAACATGTTGGTAAGGACTATAACCAATCTACCGGACTTCTACAATTTGATTGAAACACCGACTGCCTCAAAATTGCTTACAAATTGCTTCGTAGAGTGTGCGCAGGAGCTTCACGACCTATCCCACCATCACCTTTTTACCATCGGACTAGCAGACGCACTGCCGCGTGCCACCCACACTTGGTTAATATCCCGACGAGTCGTACTCAGCGCTTCTCATCCACGTTTATAATGTCACGCACACGCACAGCCAAAGCGTTTATAACGCACAGCCAAAGTGTGCAACTCTCTGCCGGTATCTGTGTTCCCTCCCCCATTTAACCCGTCTGCCTTCAAAGCAAGAGTGAACAGGCATCTTCTAGGCGCGCTCGTCCCATAATAGACCTCATCTATTGCTACCATCAGTCGTGATCGAGGTCAAAAGCAAGCCGATTTTGAAGAAAAAAATAATAAAAATAACAAGTATCTTTTATATGCTTACAGAAAATTTCTTTTCTCTGTGACCATCAGTGCATCAAGAATCGCAACTGCATCTGTCAACTAATAAATGGCGGTACCCTGCATAATTAGTGTGATGGATATTCCGGCCACGTCACTACAAGTCCCACTGATCGGCGACCACCTGACTCTCAGTTTTAGCGGTAATTTGTTTTAATACCCACTCTTCAATGGCGTGACACTATGATTTTGAGAGCTTTTATTCAATTTTGAAGGCAATTGCTAATAATATTTGTTCCAAATTCTACTCTATTTCTGAAGGTGATGACGTGTATTATTGGTTTCCCATCGATTCTATTTTTATTTGTTTAATTTTTAGTTACAGCTAAAAATTGTGTTCCATGCGTTAATAAATAAATAAATAATTTAAAGGCCAGTTTACATGGAGATACATTTTCGCCTCTATTGCAACAAGACTCAAGCCAAAACAAAATAAAAATACTATTTTCTCCGTTTTTGCAACTTTTTTCATTATTACTCCGTTCCAATTAGTCGTAGCGTGATGGTATATAGCCCAAAGCCTTTCTCGATAAATGGGCTATCCAATACTAAAATAATTTTTCAAATCGAATCATTTTTTCCTGAGATTAACGCGTTCAACCAAACAAACTGCTTTATAATATTATACAGTATAGATTTAAATCTGTCAAAAACCTCTCTCAATGTAAATGCCAAAAATTGCTGTATTTTTTGTGTTATGAATAGGTATGAGTTTATATGTATTTTTGTGTGCAATTTCCCGAATCCTAGAATACCGTATATACACACATAAACACGAATACCATTCATAATACATAGTAACATTATGAAAAATTTTTGTATTCGGTACAACTATTCTGTTGCATCGTCATGAAACATTGTTTCCGTTTTATTTCTACGCAATTTACAAGCCCAGAGGACACTTTATATTTCTCAAAACAACAATAAAAAATAGCTTACTATCCTCGGAACACAAAAAACTAACCTGGTGCTGACATTTTATTATTTTTATATATCTTTTTGTAGACTGAGAATCCGAGGCACTGTTCCTTCCTGAAGTTTCTTCTGGCTCTATAAATTCATGGAGATACCCACTATTCAGTAGTCGGAGGTCGGCGGAATTTTTGCTTACAACCGTGGCCTCTTTGCTAGCTAAGACGAGATCCGTAATAAAGTTTTCTCTTCACTTAATTTTATTGCTTGGCCCGGTTACTTCTTTGTAAATTTCAGTTCTGAAATGAATGCTCTGGAGTAGGCACTGCTTAGCAAAGAGTGGCCAATTATATTATACACAGAAATTATTCGTTTTGTACGTTTCCGGGACCAGGTTTTAGCAAAATTTAAATTTTTAATTTAGCTCCAGTGTATTTTTACTCGTACATATTTCCTTCTTTCTTCTTTCATTGACTTCCATTCCATTTCTTATTTATGTTATAACAAAACATCACGCCTGTAATCCCCGAACGGTTAGGCAGAGGTGTACCTAATAGTACATCCACATTACGCACGTTATGTTTAAGTCCCATTTAATAGGGAACGAGTCTATTACCATCAACCTGGCTCAAATCCAGACTCCGTGGCTGCTACTGAGAAATTCGTGATGGAAAAACCCAATAACAATTTTTCAGGAATCGAACCCACGGACCTCATGCTCAGCAGTCGCGATTGCAACCAATAGACCAACGAGGTAGTCAGTTTATATTATCTTACAACTTATAACTTAACATGCTTATCTATTTAAACTTTTCTTCTTTACTTGACTTTCCAGCCTATCTCTCAATAGGATAAAGGCCCTACCAAATTAAAAATAGGTCGATCCTAAGGCTACCCCACAATAAAATTAGGTCAACTGTCATTTAGGATTTTTTTTGAGCACATTCTACTGTAACAGGATTATGCTAATAAACTTATACTGTCATTTACGGGATATCTTCCGTGATTATTCATTGTCAACCCGCGATCATGGCGCTTGCAACAGCGTCAAAATATCGGGAGCTCAAAATAATGAACAATCACGAAAGACATCCCGTAAGAGACAGTATAAGTTTAGTTGTAAACCGTGAAAGCTGAAAACAGTGTAATGCTAATAAGTTTAATATTAATTTTAATATTAACAGAGCTATTTAACTAAAATAAATTAAAATTCGATACCGCAAATATAGCCAATCTAATATGCCACTAATTCTGTTTCTATAGTAATTTGATAAATAAATAGTCTATTATCTAAACATTGATAGACATAATGCACAATCAACAAATGTTTTGATATTTTGAAATAGAGTCGGTAATTGTTCTGAGTTTGTTAATATTATTAGTCTTTAAAGCAATTGATGTTTTGTTTAATACAGTATTAATGTTCATCATCGAGAGCAGCGGTGGCCCAGTGGTGGAGGCCCCGACTTACGAGCAGTAAGTCGTGGTCGAACCCAGCCGGGCGCATTACTTTGTGTAATTTATTTCATCACCACTGATCTCAAAAACGGTGAAGGAAGACATCGAGAGGAAACCGGCATGTTTTAAAACCAAAAGTTTGAAGACATGTGACATCTACCAACCCTCACTGGGCCCGCGTTGTGGATTATAGCCCATTCCCTCCCATAGAGAGGAGGCCTGCGTCCCAGCAGTGGGAACATTAATAGGCTGATTATGCTTCTGCTATGTTCATCATCTGTCTGTACAAACAGCGTTATGTAGATATGATGTAAGTCATTATCATCCACATTCCCACTTCGCCCACTGCTGGGTATAGGCCTCTCTTTGCTTGTGACAAGCTCCACTTTCTCGTCCACCGACGATTACTTTGCAATAATGAGGAAGAAAGTTGCTTTAGTAATATCCTGAGTGAGGCGAAGCAGCAACAGCATTCTGAAGGTGTTTGCAGGAGGCTGGATGGGCCTAGATTGGGAAGGTTTACCAAGCTACATGTTGCCAACAAAGCTTGTTAATCCTTTCAGTGCTTGTGATTTTCTTTTTAGTGTGTAATATAGTTTTTAAGTAAGATGTAATACTAACACCCTATGGGTCTTGATGCCTGACAATATTTTGATTTATTTATTATTGTGCTACCTCATCCGGGATATTCCCGCGATGGCAACATAATTGCCTATCTCGCCGCCAATGCCAATGTACCACCAACACACACACACACCCATCGCACACACACACAACACACGCACGCACATACACACCACACCACACCACACACACACACGTAAACACAAAAACACATACATTCACACACCCTTCACCCTATCTATATATCTATGTGTTTTTTTATTAAGTATGTATCTTTTTATAACACAAATTCAACTTTAGTAGGCTTAGATTTATCAAACACAACCTTGAATCATGTATACTCAATTGGGACACTTGCCTCTCTGTACCTTCGCTCTACCCCCTCGTGAGATCCCCTCGAAGATTGTGTTGTGAAAATGATGTTTATTATTTATTTCTCTGCCATCATGAGAGAATAAATAATAATAATATTTGCTTTTCATTTCTGTTGTTGTAAGAGCTAAGAATTTTTTTGTTCTTTTTGATATGTTAACTGGTTGATTAGCTCGTGGCTAAATAATAACAGCCGCTAGGATCGATCTTTAGGTTAAGCCATGCTTGCCTAGGTTGGTCTGTGGATGGGTGACAACCCATTACATACCGAGTTTCCTCCGTGCCTGGGAAAGCATGTTAAGCTGTAGATCTTTGACAGTCGTTACAGGTAGTCAGTGGCTCAAAAAGTCTGACAACCAGTCTTACCAAGGGGTATCGTATTACCTAGTACTAACTGGGTTGTGGAGGTCAGATACGCAATCGCTCCATGTAAAATACGGGTATTTAGCTGCACCCGGTTAGACTGGAAACCGACCCTAACGTAGTAGGGAAAAGGCTAGGCAGATGATGAACTGTTTGCGGTGTAATAAGGTAACAGTTGAATTCCACAACTTGTTTAGACCTCGTTGCCTCGTTGGCCTAGTGGTCGCAAGTGCGACTGCTGAGTTTTGAGTTCCTGGGTTCGATTCCCGGGTCGGGCAGTGTTATTGGGTTGCTCCATCAAGAATTTCTCAGTCTGGATTTGTGCCCGGTTGATGGCAATAGGCTCGCCCCAATTAAATGGGGCTTCAAACATAACTGGCATAATGTGGGTGTACTATTAAGTACACCTCTGCCTAACGCTTCGGGGATTACAGGCTGTTATGTGTTGTTTAAGTTATTGTTTTCTAGCCATAGAATAGGGTTGTCTCCACCGATCACGTTATCGGATTGAGTTTGCCACGGATCACGCTGACTTGTATCCACTGATACCGTGATCCGTTTCCTTTAAAAAATGAATTAATGTTTTTACCTACTGATCACGATAACCGTGGCTAAATTAAAAAAAAAAACGAAACTGATCAGCATTGTCATTCAACTTTGCAATGCTGGCAGCTTTTTGGGCTCTTTTCTCGTTAAGCCTGATGCTGAAGAATTTTCTGATACCATGGTTGTATACCCCCTTTTTATACATTACCGTAGTTCTTTGTTCTTCCCTTTTTCCATCATTTGTTGCTATGGGAGAGGATACCAGGCACCCGTAATTTAACATAAACACTAGAAACGGGATATTTACCATGTTTACTGATTGTTGTTGTTGTTAGTGACCATGATAGTTCAAAAACTTATAACAAGTAATTTGATTTTTTACAAAATATCCATCAGTTAAGTCACAATATCACTGGTCATCGATCGAGGACAGCCGGCACGTCTGCCATACAATTACTTCGGCAACATATATCATTTGTATTCTGAACCTGTAATCATGGCCATCATTACTGAGCTAAATTCAACCGTTTCATGAAGTAATATTAAGTTAAATTTTGTATAACACTGATTATGTTATTTGTGAGTGTGGTCAGTGCTGGTAATCAGTATCAGTAATACATTTCTGCGTGTTTAGAGTAATTTTGTAGTTCATAAATAAGTAATGAACTGGGTTGGGTGTATATATTCATAATTATACCAATTAAAAACATCTAATAATTTGTATTGTATTGTATTAATGAATATAAATTATTGTATTAATAATTAGCTTAATAGCCAATAGCCTCGACCAAAATCTGAGGAGGCTCTCGCTTGACAGCTGGATCAAGGGCTTGATTCAGAAAGCAGTACTTCTGAACATGGCGCGTATCGTTAGGAGGTTCCTCTCTCAAGAGCCCAGAAGGATATCTTCAAGGTTCTGGACTGGAGAGGGCTAGGCATCAACGTCAATGGCGAGTACATCTCTCACCTTCGATTTGCTGACGATATAGTGGTCATGGCTGAGACCATGGAGGACCTCAATACCATGCTCGATGACCTTAGTAGAGCTTCCGAAAGAGTGGGTCTTAAAATGAACATGGACAAAACCAAAATCATGTTGAATACCCATGTAACACCCACTCCTATCAAGGTCTGTCAAGGTCTGTCAAGGTCGGAGACTCAACACTCGAAGTTGTAGACGAGTATGGTTACCTGGGACAAACGCTCCAGTTAGGTAGATTTAACTTCGAGAAAGAGGTCAATCGTCGAAACCGACTCGACTGGGCAGCGTTCGGGAAGTTGCGTGGTATCTTCTCGTCCAACTTACCGCACTGTCTCAAGACGAAAGTCTATGACCAGTGTGTGTTGCCAGTGATTACATACGGGACCGAAACGTGGTCGCTCACAATGGGCCTTATTAGAAGGCTTAAAGTCACCCAAAGGGCAATGGAGAGGGCTATGCTCGGAGTTTCCTTGCGTGATCAAATCAGAAATGAGGACATCCGCAAGAGAACCAAGGTAACCGACGTAGCCCGAAGAATAGCCAAACTTAAATGGCGGTGGGCAGGGCACATTGCTCGCAGAACGGATGGCCGATGGGGCCGAAAAGTTCTGGAGTGGCGACCGCGAACCGGAAGACGCTGCGTGGGAAGACCTCCCACAAGGTGGACCGATGACCTGGTGAAGGTTGCAGGGATCCACTGGATGCGAGTCGCACGGGACCGGTCAATGTGGCGACACTAGGGGGAGGCCTATGTCCAGCAGTGGACGTCTTTCGGCTGAAATGATGAATTCTACACTTTTAAAAATCAGTATAAAGTATTGTGAAAGTAATAAAAAATTTAGCTCATTACAAACTGAATTATTCGTAGCAACATACTGCTACGTCGCGTCTACGATCGCGTAGCAAAACAGGCCTACGTGATTGCTACGACGTAGCACATCTACATTGTGTGTGACTTTATCAAAAAACATTTTTCAGCAGCTGGTTTTTGAGTAATTATTTAATATTATTGCCTTAGGTAATTACGTAGTGTTAAATTTGAGTTAATTTTCATAATTATTTAAAAATAATCAACTCAAGTTTAATAGTTATTGAACCAAAACAAAATATTTTTTCAAAGCTAACGCTTAACCTGCAACCCAAAAAGAAACCATCGATCAACCCTCACCTCTGCAGGTACATCACATAATTCAAAAGAAAATTCGGATTAAAAATCGCCAAGGGAGTCTGCTTGAATTTATTTTTCACACGGCAAAATTGCCGCCGGTCGCTCTTCCTTCCTCCTAGATATATAAATAGCATGAAAGTCGGCGAGCCACCTCGATTTCATGAATTTTTGTGGCTTCATATTTTGTGACAAATAGTTAGCGGGATGCGGGGTGCGGCGCGCGGAGGGTTGAAATTGCCTCCATATAAAGCACGCACAGCGCCACACTGCTTCGAATTTGTCAGTGTATGCATTTTTAAATGAAATATTGACGTGGGAGAAGGAATAAATTTAAATTATGCGTTGTTCGTGTTAGACGCTGTTTAGAGGCATGTAAAATTGTTGGTGGATAGTTTTGACGTTTTTTGGCCAGAATTGAGTTTCGGAGCAATATAAAATAGTACTACTAACTCCTTAAGGATTCTAAATAAAAGGTAACAGCCAGGTCATCATTTCATCAGAATCTGCTTAGCTTTGCCCCAACTTTTTCTGAGTCCGCTGCCAGTCTCACCGGATGCAGCTGAATACCATTATTTTATATGGAGAGATTGCCTATCTGACACCCCAGTACTAACTGGGTAATGGACCATCCAGTTAGTACTGGGGACAACGGTACCCCTTAGTAAGACTGGTTGTCAGACTTTCGGGCCACTGACTACCTGTAAAATATCAGCCGGGGCCAACACGGAGGAAACTCGGTATGTGGTGGGTGGCAATGTTTACGAAACTACCGTACGAATGTACGGTAGGACTACATTTAGTAAATGTTTTTAATGAGTTCCACATACATTTTTATCATTATTGCACGTGAAAATGTATCAAAGAAAATGCAGCTAAAGTAACGTACTCTTCATTAAAAAAGTTCGTTACAAAAAACCTTTTACCACACAACATTGCCGACAACACTCAAAACCGATTAAAAGAAAGTCACATTCGTTCTGAAACTCAAACAAAAGAACATCACAACTCAGCTTACTCATCGTGTGAACTATAAACAAAGCTTCGTTCTTTGCAAAATACTTCATTCACTCACTCGTTCCCTCGCTCATTACCGTTCCGTGACGTAACATGACATTTTTTTCGACACTTATAAGCATTTATCATGCTTTATCTTCGGGGTAGGTTCACAAACATCCGGAGTAGATTATGGAGTCGGATAAGAATGATTACGGGTGTGTAATGAGTTGTGACGATAGAATTACTTGGCTGTCAGCGAGTATTTTGTGTCATATGTCTTTTTTGTTAATTAGCAGTTTTGTTTATTATGTATTATACAGGGTGTAAACAGACCCTTCACATAGCCGTCAACCAAGCATTCTGTACATCAAACTAAGTAAAATCGCAAAAATTATTGCTGGGAATCGACTTTTTTTTTGGGTTGAAAAGTCACGCTTTACGATAGGACTCGATGGAAAGGACTCAAAGCATTGTGCTGATGGATGGATTGAATAGTACGGGGGTCGTGGTGTGTAAAGTAAAAATCTTCCATTAAAAACATGTATTTAAAAAAAACTTGTGAAACAGTTGGCACTTTGACCCCCAATATCTCCGTAACTAGAAGGTTCCCAGGTATGTTCTAGAACAAAAAAATGATCGCAAAGACGGTGAGAACAAGTGCCTTTCGGATATGTTAAGGGATAGACCCTTACGCCCTTTATTATAGCTAGCACACATTAACATTATCCCACTGCTGGGCTAAGGCCTCCCTCCACCCTTCCAAAGGTCACGCTTCTTGTTTATGGCAAGGAAAAAAGTTAAGACGATTCTCAGACGATACCGCTCGTCCGTGCGGTCGGGCGGAGGTGGCGAAGCAAACGTATAAGCGGTGCACCGCGCGGATAGGTAGTGAGCGCGATCGTCCGCGCGATATAAGGCATTATTCAAGCCCATACGACGTCAGATCCGCTTCACCACCCGACCGCTTGACTACATTCTTTCATTAACACTACTGTTATTTAATTTTAACGTCTATTTGTTATCTAGCTCCTAAAACGTTCAACGCGTCACAACTTTACGTCACCCACGGGATGCTCTGTTAGAATGATGATACCACATAATGTCCATTACAATAACATATTGTTTGTAATGTAATTCACAGTAAAATGGCCATAATGTATGTATGTCGGAGTTAATGTTCTTTTATTTATTGTTGACTATAAAAATAGTACATATCTTATCGTTTGAAGTATGTTATGAATTAACTGTGTTTTGCCCGCTGCTTTACCTACCTTTGGAGGTCTGAAGTTAACGATAAAGATAACAAAAAAAAAACACACACACACACACAAACAACAACAACAACATAAATATGTGTGAGATGATACATAGATATGCACATATGGATGGAATCGAGTTTAAGATTACCGGTTCAACATGTTTTGCCGTATTCGTATTATTTTATTTATTTACTTAATTAGAAGTTTAGAAATAATTCAATTACATATAGTCAAAATTCAATCAATTCAAATACATAATTACAGTCAACACAAAAATATAGTCAAAAATAAATACATAAAACAATAAAATGTATAAAACTAAAATCACAAAAATAACTAAATTCAAAATTTGTCATTCAAAAACTCCGTATCATTATAGTATCCATTAACGAGTATGTCAGCCCTCTGTCATAATCCAGCTCATGGTTTCTCCATGGGATCTGGAGGCGATAGTCCTCGCGCGCCTTCACGAATAGCGCGCGGAGGCACTACGTCGGGGGGAAACTCCGCTACCGCGGCAAATCGCCGCTCAGCGGACAGACCTCCGGCGCGATCTCATGGTGACATGGAGAGAGCGACTGTCGCAACCCCGTGCAGGGCACGCCACCATAGTGGCGATAAGCCCCGTCTTTGAGGAGTGGCTAGAGAGGCGCCACGGCGCCCTCACCTTCCGCCTGACGCAGGTCCTCACCGGACACGGTTGTTTCGGGAGGTTCCTGCATCGAATCGGGCGGGCGGAAACGCCCGGGTGTTTCCATTGTGAGGATCGTCCGGAGGATACGGTGCAGCACACTGTGGAGGCCTGCCCCGCTTGGGCGGAGCAGCGCCGTGTCCTGGTAGAGGCGATCGGCGGCGGCAACCTCTCGCGCCCGGCCCTGGTTCAAGCCATGGTCCGGAGCGAGAGGGAATGGGAAGCCGTCACCTCCTTCTGCGAAGCAGTCATGCTAGTGAAGGAGGTGGCGGAACGTGAGAGGGAAAGAGCCTCACGTCCCAGCCGCCGCGGGGGGCGCCCTGGGCGTCGGGGGTCACGTGGTGGCCCCCGGCCACCGTAGGCGGGGGCCTGTGGACGGCGAGTTATGGGCTAGCTCGCCGTCCGGCCGTTTTATGACGACAGGCCGTGTCGCGGCGCGTTCGTGTTCCACGCGCGCCTCAAAGAGATGTCAGCAACCACGTAGGGGTCCGCACGGGCCGATGCCTGCCAGGGCTGTGGGACTGTTCGAAAGAGATACCGCGGCCCTTTAACACAAAGGGCAAGGAAGGAACATGGATGGGTTTTAGTCAGTACAAGTCTGACACTCCCTTCCGCTCCGCCCAGAGCGGGGGGGTCATTTGATTCTCCGTCTGCCAAATTAATACATCTGATCAAGGTATCATATAAACAGACAAACCGACAGACGGGGATACTTTCACATATATATCATATATTAATCAGTATGCATCAATGCTTGGGACAGAAGGTTTTATGGTGTGACACTATTAAAAAATATCTGTATTTAGTGCATCATCATCACTTTTTGTATTTCGATATCTCATAAAGATTTACATGTACTTCACCCAAACTCAGCTGCTCAATATGTTGATATCGCAAAATCAAAGACACCAAAATTATCAAACTTATAAGGTCCATAGAAAATATATCAAATGTAAGACAAAAACAAACAGCAATACATCCATCCACACACTAAATCATTGAAAGCGAGACATTTACATAACATACTAGCGTCATCCTCTATAAAGTATGTGTTCCACCGCTCACAAGAAGCGATAAGCTGTCGACTATTACGCAGCGATCCAAAAAGATGGCACGGTAGCTACTAGCATTTGCCACGCTTCTGTCGCGCGTTACAAATGCGACTAACGCACGACAGCATTGGTAAAAAGTCGCCGCATGCGAAAGGCCGTCGGTCCTGTGTCAGTAAAGGAAATATATAAATGAATAGTTCATCACTGACTGTTCACACCACCAGCGACAACTCTGTCATACAAACAACTATAGACCGCCCGCTTTAATGAGTCCTCGCGAAGATATCAATTTAAATGGAATATTGTGAAGGTTAATTACGTATTGGTATACCTACTTGGATTATGGTTATTTTAAAGCAAATAACCTGTGGGATATAGTTAGGACTTTGTGGACGCTTAATGTGCCTTTGATGGGGCAAGGCGGAGGACTCATTAAAGCGGTCGGTCTATAGTTTGATTAGTTTTTAGTTAAGTTCCAAAATCAGGCATTTTATTGCGCAAATCCATGACATTAAATGTTTTGCAAAATAAGTAGTTTTGATTCCGCGATAAAGATTCAAACCTGGATGCAGAATGGAGCACCGCATACGCTCCGGCGCGAATACGCCCGAGTATGGTCGTCGAGTCAACATCTCCTGAGGATGGAGAGGCGAAACACGTGTCGAGTATAGATAGGTTCGATTGCATGGCTTGCTAATTATTTTTCCTGCATGTTCATATCTTTGCATGCGGGAGGATGCATGCAGGATGCACGCCTGCATCTTGTTCGCGGAATTAAAACTATATACATATTTTTCAAAACATTTATTTTTTAGTTGCTAGCTCTACTCGCTTCTCGCTAGTCGTCTATGGTGGGACTTGTGCCTAAGGACCAGTCAACCCCGCATCCACAGACAACGGGAGGTAATAAGGCAACACGTGTCAAAAAGTACCCCTGCCTAGTCTATGGACAACCGTTTTTCTGCAGGTGTACCGGCTGAGATATTTATAGCGTAGATGTAGTATATAAATGTTTGTGTATGCGAATATTATTTTTTGGGATGGAAAATTATGAGATTTAGTTATCTAATTTTCGCAGACGGCAACTTTCATTTTGATTTTGACCCCGTATTCGTTTAGAGCACCCTCGACGACCATGAAAATGACACCCGTGTGGAAACTTCGCTAATTTTCGTAGCCCCCTTCTTTGATTTTGATTTTGACCCCATTTTTCGCAAGCATTCGTTCGCGCTACTACAACTCGATGCTCAGCAATCGCTCTTGCGACCAGTAGACCAACGAGGTAGTAATAGGATCAATATTATTGCATTGAAAGCCGTATATTGATTATTATCCCTGTACATACATGGGTGTATGTTACAGCCATCTCATAATAATAATACTGTGCGTAATATTCTAAACGCAATAATATTATTTTGTGTAATAAACATAGAGCGTGCAAATATTAACTGATTTTAGTGGGAAATAATGCAACAAAATGATAGAATTATTGTGATAGCCCATAAACACCTCCTCGAACATGCTAACATTATAATAACACATATTTTAACTGAATCGTTGGTCTACTAGACGCAAGCGCTACAACTAAACAATATTTGGTTCAGTTCTCAGGTCGGGGTAAGTGTCATTTGGTTTTTCCGTTAGGAATTTTCGGTAGCAGTCTGGATTTGTGCCCTGTTGATTGATGGCAATAGGCTCGCCCCCTATTACATGGGACTTAAACATAACTGACAAAATATGAATGTTCTATAGTACATATCTACCGAACCCTTCGGCTATAACAGGCATAATGTTATACTTTAGTGTTAAGTTAGACCGTCTGTTCTGCATACCCCAGTACAAATGGTATGCACACAGCAACCGCTTTCCCAGTAAAACTGTTCACTTTTCCAATAACAGAAACGAATGGCACATACACTGGTGGTTCGTATACTTTCTCTGAATAACACTCAAGACTAGAAATAGTAAGGTATTGAGAAACTGGAAACACGTGCCGATAATTACCGTAGTGAACTACCTACATGGAGCAACAACTTTTATACCGTTTCTGAACACCCGACGGAAAATTTTAAACCCTGATTTCAAGGTGTTAGAGTTGTAAGTTCCATGTAGTTCCGTCAAATAGTTATAAGCTGAGTATAATAGTCGGTATTGCTGTGTGTACAGAAGTATGGGTCGGGTCTCACTGATGGCGTTAGTAATTATGGTAAACTTTGCTTTTAAATTCAGCTTTGTGTTTTGTTTGGGGACGACTTCGTGCTTTTCTTTACTGCTTTAGTTAAATGTGAGGCTCGTTACAGCAATACTGATTGCAAAATGTTATTACATAACTTTTAGTGTAAAACCAAATAAAATAATTAATATTTAGTTTAATGTGTATGAATGTATGTTTTTATGTACACATTAGTATCTGCCTACTACAGGTTTTCTTACCTATGGAGTTTAGAACTACACTGAGCTGTCCTATATATTTTGTAATTATTTGGAGACATTTTAAACCAAATCGTCCACAATTCGGTTAAAATAATGTCACCAGGTGAGTAAAGCCATTAATAAATCATTGAGTTGAAAAGTTTAAGCTCGTTTTCAAACGTGCGTATTGGCACATATGGCGCACCTCCTGCCACACGCGGAACTCGTACGAGCGTTGACGCGCGTATATGCTCGTATAAGCGCAGGTCGTGAGATAATCACTTTTGCTGCCTGCATTTTAATCATCACGAATTCCGAATAAGCGCGTGTGAGCCTTTGAACTTATAAAGCTCGTTATGTGGCGCACCCTTTGTGTTAAACGCTGTATAACTATCTGTTTGTTATCTTTTCACGCCGGCATTTCTTATGAAGATAGGCCACGACCATTATAATAGGATACTCGAGCGAAGCCACGGTCAAAAGTTAGTGGATTATAATGATGAGGGATTTCCTTATTGTTTTTTAATGGGACTGTTACTGATATTGATATTATACGATGTCACAGACATATTAATAACTTAAAAAATAATCAGCTTTTCTAATAATTCATTTTGTTTCCGCGACTATTAGGACCACACCCTAAAGCAAGCGCTTAAGTAGTGTTTCTTAGAATTAGCTTTTATAAGTTGGATACCAAAAGTTGTTTTCAAAAGTTTTTATAATATTTTCCTTACATTTTTATGATTTTAGTTCCCAAGGAATTTCTATGAAAAAGCACTTTGTATAACCCTATAGAAAACGTTCGATCTCTGATTTCTATTTCATGAAAAGTCGAAGGTATATTAGATTAAATACGTTAGGCTTTATCAATGTTGAAATTAGACTCATAATTTCATATTTTCTTTGCAAATGTAAGGGAAAATAGCTAGCGTCGAAAACTGAAAGTCAGGTACAATTTGTTCAACGCATTAGAAGGGAGCGCCGGCCTCACAAAGTCATTTCCTTCAAAGAATATTGTAACCTAAAGAAAAAATTATACATTTCGCTGTGTCTAAGAAAACCTTTTTTTACAAAAGCTCTATAGTCCGTTCCACTATGAAACCGATAGATAAGCGTACAGAGTTCGGGATTAACACCCTTAAGATAAAGTAGTGGCGGTCCCTTCAGTCTGCCACCCATCACTTTCGCAGAAACATGTTCAGGATTGAATAAAGCTTTCGCCTTTGAAAAGTATACCTATTGAAGTAACGAACCATTGATCCGTTATTTGAATAGCTATGGACTCTTGTAAATCCAAAAAATATGCTCATATTTATTCAGGCATACTGCTTACAAAATCTTACGAAATAAGCTTTGGGTATAAAGGTAACCCGAGAGTCTATTTACAATATACATTTCCTGAAGAAGTTCAATTTCAATGCGCTTAATTCGGTGCTTAAAGTTCACGCTGTTGCCTCAGTGCGGGTGTAAATTTACATGAGACACTTTCATTAGAGTTGTAAGTCTCTGGTTTAATTTACCAGTTGGACGCTTCGATCGACCGTTTTCGCGTTCAAAAGTAAAAGCAGACATATTTCTTGACTGCGTTTATAATCCCCCGCCGGCAACACTAGTCCGCTAACGAAGTTAGTTCTAAGGTAAAGTTTTAATTGCTCTCTCGCAAATCTCAGTTTATCTTTTCGCGGTCTCTAGGAAACAGCTTTGTTGACTATAAATTCAATTTGAGCGAGGCGGAAAAGATTACCGCTTTATTTATGTGAGAGGGACAGGATTGAGGAAACAGACAATTCTTGAAATAGTTGAGTGCAGGTTAGTGTCGTGTGGCACGCTACTGTCTTATGTAAAGGAGCAACGAAAGAGGCAGTAGGCACCTAATTCGGTGAGTGGAAACTGTCACAAGTGCCTTACTTTCAATCTCATGAAACGCAGGATGGAAAATTTCGTTTAATAATTTAAGGCCACGACAGCCCTTAAACGTCGTCTGCCAGTTTTATCACCTGGGAGTCACGTAGGCGACCCGCGCGACCCCCGCCCTTACTTCAGCGCGGCTAATGAATTCTTACCTTGTTTACAATAAACCAAAAAGCTTTTATGAAGCTCATTCATTAAAGGAATCTGTGGATTATGCGTGAAGCCGCGCTAAGAACGTGACTTTTGAGATTTTCAACAAATTGATTCTGGTATGCTTCGATAAAACCTTACAAGCTAAGGGTTGAACAATTTTATGCGTGCTGTAACATTATACGAGTAGAGTGATGTTTACACGCTTTCTTAAGGCGCCGATAAATGGCTCGTAGTAAACGTATGCAAATTGATATTTAATGCCTTTACATTTTTCGTTTTTAACCAGCTTTTCATGTTCACGCTTTCATGCTTACAGGTCTTAAGTTTATGGAAAACTTTGCAATTATCCAACGTATCGCAATACAGTGCTATATCATGTTTAAGTTTACCTACTCCTTGTTTTATTTATAGAATCAATGTTAGTTTTTAAGACATAAACTATTTACGTCCACCTTAATTTATCCACTATCTTACTCTCTCTCACACACTCACACACAACACATCACATACACGACAACTTCAACTTCACACTCACACTTACAAATACACGCGCATTTTTAGTGCTACTTTTTTATTTTTTTATTTCATTAGTACCTTTTCTTGTTTAGTCTTTTCTTACAATAGTCCTACATGTCCTACGTTCTAAAATTGTCATAATCCCAATCTCGGTCAGGATTCCATAACAAAGGGTATCCCAGTTTGGAATCCTGACTCCCACAAACCTTTGTACCTCTAATATTTAAATTTAATTTTCTTCAAGTGGACACTACAAACTTCATCTCTGTTAGAAAGACCTAACCAGAGACCAGTCAATTGTGGAGTAGATCAAAAACGTTTTGTGGTGCATCATGACATAAAGTCCCCCTTACTATAATAAACGAATGACACGCATCAAAACAATAACAAGAAACATAATGCACATAACAAGCCAATGACCATCTCAACACAACAAAACAAACACAGAACTATCATACTCCGCAAAAAAGATTCATTGTTTTATTGTAACATATTTCATAATAAAATAAGATAAATTTATCCGGCGGAGGTACGGTATCGGGCCGGGTGGTCGCCGGGCGGTTGCCGGGTGGTTGCCGGAGGGCTACCGTCGGCCACTGTCAAGAGAGACCTTATCTAAACTCCCGCCGAGCAACAACGAGCCAAGAAAAGCTAGAGCGGGTATTATGACGTCAGTTTTTTTGGCAAGAAAAATATACAGAATCGCTCGATCTATTTAATATGAGTTTTTGATGCATGACTGTTTAGCATTCATCTATTTTTGATAACCGAAAACATGATGAAACATGACCCCCTCTCTAATATTTTAATTGAAACTAAAGTATTATGTGCCAACTTTCATATTTTTCGTTGAACCTTATATGAAAAATTCTGGTGTCCGTGTTTTCGTAATTCTTCTCAAGCGGCAGAACCGATTTTGATGTTTTTTTACACTTTATAGCACCTGAATGATTCTTAGCTATCGTTGGATCAGAAAATATTATTACCAGGACAAGGTATTTCAGTTCAGATAGTTAAAAAGTAAAATAGAAGGAACAAAGTTTCTTTCTCACTGGTTATTTTACATAGATTCTAAGAAAACAGAAGCCAAACTAAACTCTAAACAAATCTATCTTTAGATACTTGTCTTCTACACTCCTCCACCTTCTTAACATTTTACTAAGACAGGTTCTCAATATTAATGAATTGTACATGACTAGCTTATGCCTGCAGCTTCGACCACGTTGAGTTCGGTACTCGTCCTACTGGAACGTACGTTCAGTAGTTTTTGCGTTAAGGTGTAAGAAGCTGGCAGATTCGTCACAACGGTAATGTTTTCCCCATTGTTTGTTTTTTTATTTTAGAATATTCGTAAAAATGTCTATTTACATTAATCTAAATTTCGATATTTATTTATAGTATTTTATATATCCATGTACCTAATCTTAGTAATAATTAAAATTATTTTCAGATATACACCTACCACTGCTTGTCTCTGCATCACCCAAAGTTTGTCTGGTAGAAAATGCCTATGGCATTAAGTCCGCCTCTGTACTTTTGTGCTTGAAATGTTAATTATATAAATATCCATCCTCATAAATTTTCGAATTTATAATATAACTTGCGCGATGTAGGATTTAGATGTCATTGTATTTCGATGTTTAGTTCATCATCGGTGTCATAGATGGTGCTGCAGTACTTTTGTTTCTATGTTGCTGCAAAAAAATAAATATGTTAGGTTGGTACGTATACACAGCGTCAGTATGTGCTAACCCCTCCCTTCTGGAGACAAGGTTAGGAAGTAGATGATATCCAAATAAAGTCCGACTCTCCTCAAATCTGTTTCATAATCTGGATATTAAATTGTCCCGTAACATCCAAAAGCCCTCTGTTTTACACGAATAAATAAATTCGGAATACTTAAAATTGTGCCGTGCGTTCTACATTATTCATAGCTCCGGGATATTCTGCTGACTCCTCGAAACGGCTAAGTGAGAGCTTGCTGAATAAAATGTTAAGTACAATTAGCTGGTCAAGTATCCATACTAGTTTATACTGAGTGACTACTCAGTGGACTGAATGATTTCATTACTTTAGGTAAAATTGAGTCAGACAGTAAAATTATTAAGTTATCCAGTAGGTACCTATTTTGTTACATATTAAATTAGAAGCTGCGTATTTAACGTAAGTATTTTGGTTTGGCATTTTAAGCTCAATATTATTAGAGGTCACTCCTGGCTCTAAAGCGAATTCGATTTTTATATTTTATCTCGCTTTCATTTAGGATTTATAATAATATTTATGAAAGTATTAGCTAAAACATACATAACATCACGCCTTAGAATTCCCGAAGGGTTAGGCAGAGGTGTACCTAATAGCACACCCACATTTCGCCAGTTATGTTTAAGTCCCACGTAATAGAGGGCGAGCCTATTGCCATCTACCGGACACAAATTCAGACTCCGTGGCTGCTACTGAAAAATTCCTGATGGAAAAACCCAATAACACTTTGTCCGACCCGCGAATAGAACCCAGGACCTCATGCTCAGCAATCGCGCTTTGTGACCACTATACCAACGATTTTCTCGCTTTTTGCATTACTTTTAGCTAATACTAGGAAGTATTAGCTAAAAGTTTCATCAAAATAGATTTTATTTCGTTTAGCCCTGAGCAAAAATCAATTAAAAATAATTAGAAAATGATTTCTATGGAGAACGTAAGTTATTTTTAACCATAAACTTTTTTTAATATCTTAATTGCAATCTCGGTTTCCGACTCGCTTAAAATCGTCCTGCCGAGGTTTTTGCAAAGATCAAATTTAATTACCGTTTCACCTTCAACCAGCTTTTACTTCAATTTATCCACATCGAATGGAAAAAAGAGGTTTATTTCACTTCGTTTTAAACTTATTTTATTTTTGCTGTGATTGCTCGATTGTTTTTAAGTGCTTCATCTAACTGGAGTGCCTGTTTTCGTAGGAAAACGTTAACATTCACTGTTATAGGAACTAGTTATAAAATTATAAAACAATTTTAATTAAAAATAACATCGAAACATATTCAATTTAAACCATGAACTCAATTAATCAGAGATATTAATTGCATTGTTTTCGCAAATAAATCTCGCACACGGAACAGTTAATCTCAAAAAACTCATCGATTCTCCCAATAAAATAGTGATGGGACATGCGACCGCAACGCCTGACAGAGCCCACTTAATTTAGTGACAGTGCACGGTGTAAACACGGCCATACTATGTAATTTTGTTTTACTCTCGACCGCTGATAAATTGGGTGCGGAGGAAGCGCGGCCGCGGCGTACTGGCGACCAATATTTTTCATTACTATGCTAATTTCATTGTCCCAATAAACGCGACGCCCCCACTCACCCGCAAAGAGGTTAGCTGTTTCACGAGCGTTTTTACTGTGTCCACTGAAAAATTTGAATTCGCTTTCCAAAAGGTCGGGCTGGGTTAATTTGAAATGCAACTGGGCATTTTTAGTTTTTCGCCGCGCCGACGCCGCTTGCTTTTAAATGTTGGGCAATAAAATTGTGTATTAGTTAGTGCCTTTATTTAAGCTTTTCACGATTCGATAGTTTGAATAATAAAATTTTCAAATTATATTTTTGTTTGAAAGTTTTACACTCGTTGAGTTCTCGTTAGCATAGTTTTCACAGCAATCATTTAATTTAGTTCGCTTGTTAAATTTTACGAGTCAACGTGTTATTCAATGATACCAACGGATAACAAAGCTATTTGTAGGAACTTGAAATGCAAGTTACATTTAGAAATTCATGGAGCATGGTCGGACAATCAGTTTAAACGAGAGTCATAATACCAGTAGTGCGGTATTATCGCGCACACAATCGCTTGAAATGATTCAATAGATCAGTGTCGGAGGTGTGGAGTGGCGCATTCCGCAGTGGGGTCACGTAGTGCCCCGAGAGGTCTGGACCCCGAGGTATGCGCCCTGAAACACGTGTCATATTGCCCTCCTTGGACGACAATACTTAATTCAATAGCTATTGAAATTTTCCGACATAGCCGTTGTGTTGTCCCGGAATCTTATCAGCTTATTGGGGTATACCGGCCCTTTTACTTGTGTTGGAATAAAAATGTAAGTGGTCATATCGTACAAATTGCGAGACATTTTCTGGAAAAAAAATGTTATTTAGTGTATAGCGAAATAATAATGCGTTCAAATATTTAGACTATGATTATGCTATGTAAAACAGTTCACGTGATGAATAGTAATCCATACTTCTATAACTATAAAGGGTGTAAAAAGACCATTAACGAAGCCGAAAGGCACTTATTCTCCCCGTCATTTTTTGTTCGAGACCATACCGGATAACCTTCTAGTTACGGAGATATTGGGGGTTAAAGTTCCAACTTTTTCACAAGTTTATTTTAGATACATGTTTTTTAATGTAAGATTTTTACTTTAAACACCTCCACGACCCCCATACTATTCAATCCATCCATCAGCACAATGTTTTGTGTGCTTTTTTGCTTTTTTTTTTTTTTTTTTTTTTTTTAGTTCTACCGTAAACCGTGATTTTTAACCCAAAAAAAAGTAGTTTCCCATCAATAATTTTTGCGTAAAGTTACTTAGTCTGATGTACAGAATGCTTGGTTGACGGCTTCATGAAGGGTCCGTTTACACCCTGTATTAAATGTGAAAGTAACTCTGTTTGTTTGTTGCCTTTTCACGACTAAAAGGCTGATCGGATCGTAATGAAATATCGCAAGGAGATAGATTATAGCCTAGGGAAGGCCTTTTTTTATACACATCTAAAATTCCAAGCAAACGAAGTCGCGGGCAACAGCTAGTATTCGATAAGTTAACAAACCAAACTAAAAAAATCTAGGTTGTTAACCAGAAAAATCATTTCAAGTGGAAACATCTATTGAAACTAAACAATTCTACAAATGATGATGAGTATGAATTATAAAAAAAAAAACTATATAGCTCGCCTAAACGAGAATGAATAAGCAAAAGCCATAATAATCAACGCTACACTAAAATAAAACTAGTTCCGCTCCGCTTTTTATGGGAAAATATATTTTCAATTCAACAGTACAATTTTGTTTGGCAAAAAACAGTGGAGAAACATAGCTGAACGGTCGCTGGTGTATTTTGCAACCAACCGTTTTAATTTTTAGTGTTCACTTGAGTGTTTCTAATTCTCGTATATGTACTAAAAAGTGAATTATTTTTTTCGCTTCGTTTTTCTGTAGCTACAATCATTTTTGTTGTTGACAACGACTTTTGGTATGTTTTATTGAAAGTTAAATTGAATTCATGTTTATAAGTTGAAACACAGTTTTTATTCTAAAACGCTTTGCAGGCAGGTAAGCTTTACTCTGATAACATACATAACATCACGCCTGTAATCCCCGAAGGGTTAGGCAGAGGTGTACCTAATAGTACAACTATATTTCGCTAGTTATGTTTAAGTCCCATGTAATAGGGGGCGAGCCTATTGCCTCCAACCGAGCACAAATCCAGAATCCGTGGCTGCTACAATGAAATTCCTGATGAAAATACCCAATAACACTTTGCCCGACCCGGGAATCAAACCCAGGACCTCACTCTCAGCAGTCGCGCATGCGACCACTAGACCAACGAGGTAATTGAAGTAATCACAGTGTATTTGAAAAGAAAAACTGGATTCTTCCACCTTCAACAGAAGATATCTCGTAAAATCTCTGATCAGCAGTGATGTCATACTAGATTTACTGATGAGCCACACTTTTAACAGTTCTATTGTTTGACTTAAGATGGGCTTTTTGAGGTATGGGGTGACCCACCACTAACTCCGTGCCTAAAAACAAAGACTTGTGAAAAAGTTGGAACTTTCAATCAATCAATAATTTTATTGTCAGGCAACTGAGAGAGAGGCCCATAGATAAAAATACACAATATAATCTTATAAAATAATAAACTAATACATATAAAAAAACCTTATTTAACTGAAACTAGACACAAATCGTTGACGGCGTCGTGTTTTGCTGCGTTGTGTCGCGTAACCGTCCTGGAAATCGTTGATATACGATACCTTTTGGCCAAAAGTCTTCTTTCAAGAAGGTCTGCAGATGGTGAGTTGGAGCTCGAACCACGAACGACTTGAAGTTGATGTTGTGGCGCGATTCCAACCTTTCGACCCTAAGGAGTCCAGTTGGTCTTCACTCTCTAATACTCCACGACTGAACATTGACCACATATCTCCGTAACAAGAAGGTTCCCAGGTATGGTCTAGGACAAAACAATTATCACAATGACGGGGAGAACAAGAACCTTTCGGCTTCGTTAAAGGTATTTTCACTCCCATTATGTAGATCGATTGAATGTTTTCTCCGTGCCTCGGAAAGCACGTTAAGCCGTTGGTCCCGGGTGTTATTTGTAGATCTTTGGCAGTCGTTAGGTAATCAGTGGCCCAAAAAGTCTGACAACCAGTCTTACCAAGGGGTATCGTATTACCCAGTACTAACTGGGTTGTGGAGGTCAGATAGGCAGTCGCTCCATGTAAAATACTGGTGTTCAGCTGCATCCGGTTAGACTGGAAGCCGATCCCAATATAGTTGGGAAAAGGCTAGCTAGATGATGATGATATGTAGATTGATTGATTATGCTATGCAAAAAATCGCCACAATCACCTAATATATTGTATGCAGTACCTAACACATTGCACATGGGTAACTATTTGTAGCGTGGTCCAGTTATAAAATATTGGCTGTCAGCGGTGACGACCTGAGGCTGACGTGGTCGAATTTTATTTTACATTGTAGTCTGCTTTTTTCGCAGCTGTTTTTTTTTTTGTTAACCAGTGTTGTACAACTTTTTGTTGTTGTCCATAGCATCGTGGTTTTCAAGCTTATGTCTTTGCATTCGTTTTAGTTTCTTTAAAACTCGTGAGGAGTAACCCGCCTAATAAATAAATCTCTCCATTGATTTTAATATCAAATTTAACATACCGTTTTCACAACCGTTTTCAGTACATCATTCTAAATTCAAATTTGTCATCGGTTATTAAAAAAAAATCTACTGTTCCATACATTTTGACTGTCTAGGAAACAGCAGATTTTTTTTTTAATAACCGATGAAAAATTTTTATGTGGTCAGAATGATGTACTGAATAAGTGGTAACCGTTTTCGCGTCGGTGTTTTCGTGTCCCTTGTACCCTGTATTAATAACAAGTTTTATTTATTTTATTTTACTGTAATTTAAAAATAAATAGTTTTTACAATAAATTTAAACAAAACACAGTGGTAAGTGTGTCTGTTTTTTCATTGTTAATTCATCTCTGATTTTGATTTGTTCTCGTGGTCATAAGGTTTATGTCAGAACTTATCTCTTGTTTGTGTGAAAATTAAGGCCTCATTTAACATGACTGCACACATAATACTAATACACATTCTTTTAAGACAAATATAGTCTACTAACTTAACCCTCAGACGAAATACTAATTGTCTTGTAATTTCTTAATAATCTCGGTGATATGTGTTCAAATGTCGTATTCAACTTGCTATGTTTCATTCTGGGCATCTGAGTAATTGAACTAACAAGCTTTGACAACTAAAGTCTGCTATATTTACCAAAATTGATTGTTTTTTTTAATTTAGCACTTGAGTAAAGTGTATCATGGATTGTAATGGACTCTACTAGCAAAAATAATATATATTTTTTTTTGTGGCAATAGGCTCCCTCCTCCCATGGGATTTAAACATAACTAGCATAATATAAGTGAAATATTAGGTACACCTCTGCTTAACCCTTCGGAGATTACAGCCATGATGTTATGTCCAAAAGCCAATAACAAATTGAACCAAATACACAAACAAATTGCCGTTCTTCTTTTTGTTGTTCACCATTCTCAACTACTCGAATATTTACCAAAGTGCGGTCTCCGCGATGTTTTCGACCAACGTTTTAAACGGGTCATAGATTTAAATTTAAAAGTATAAATTTAAATTGTGTGCTCGTTGAAAAACGGATCCATTATACGCTGGAGTTGCGAACTAAGGACCGACGTGTTTTGGCCAATACACTGCATTATCTAGAGTGTAAAACTGGTAAAAGGACTTTTTGTGTTTGTGTAGAAAAATATTGTGTAGGAATTTAATTTTATTTGACAACGACATTTCATGAGAGATGGACATAGTATAAACGGCTGAAAGGGTTAGCCAAAGTATCTAGTATCATCACATATTCCACAACACACACCCACAACACAACCACAACCACTCCACAACTTCTGCAAGATTTTTTTTTTTTTGTTGTTGTTACTTCTTCTTATGTTTTTGTTATTCGTATTGTTTACCTTCTACAGTGCTTTTAATTTTGTAATGCATATTGTTTAACTTCTTCTCCCAAAAACCTACATCAGGCACCAGTCTCTCACAAAGGTTGAATACAGCTGAGACTTTTTTGTACATATTAACTTTAAGTCAGCTTTGTGAAGAGAGAATAAATGATAAATCATAATAATAATATTGTATATCTACCACTTTAAGTCCAGTGTTATTGGGTACAAACCCTGACTCCGGGTCAAGATTTGTGACTTTTTTTAAATCCCTGACGGTAAAATCTTTGATAGACCCTAGGATCTTATGCTCAGCAGTAGTCATCATCATGAGACTAAATTGCTCACAAGCTAGATTTTAGTAGTCGTAGTAATTATTATAAGGTTTCTCGTATTTTGGACTATTTTTATGCATTATAATATGTATTAGTTTATTTCATTTTACAGTATATATGCGTATTAGTATTTATTTATGTATATTAATTTATGATAACAAAATGATAATAATAATAATAACTTTATTTCACAAAAATACAGATTTAACATGTTTTATATAAACACAGTGTAAATGAGCTTTGGTAGTAACACAATGCAATATAAACTAAAACTGAAATCTGTACACAATATGGAAAACCCTGTCTCTCAAACTAGGAAACCTGTATCTTGAGAGACAGTGATTGAGCTTAAAAAGTGATGCTGTATTAGTATAATAGTAGACTGTGTCGATCTACCTGAGCGACTATGCATATAAAGCTAATTTAAATAATAGCAAATGTTTTATACGTGAAGTGTGTGACTGCTTGCGTGTGTGAGTGTGCGTGTGTGGGTGTGCGCGTGTGAGCGCGTGTGGGTGTGTTGTGTGTGATTTGGTATATGTAGGTACTTAGGAGACGTACTTAAGTAAGGATTCTGTTCGTAGGTAGTCCTGTTCCAGTAGCCATTCCGTTAATTTTGATTTTATTTCATATCTATTTAGATGGACAATGTTTAGATTTTTGTGAACTTGTTTGTATATATATGTACTTAATGTGTAGTATTGGTGTTTAGCAAAGGCGGTTTTGTGAGGGGTACTTAAGGGTAGTTTCTTCCTTTTTTTAGGGTCAGGTGGGGGAACGCTGGCGTGTTTTCTAACAGTAGACTGCAGTACAAAAAGTTGGCGCACTGAAAGTACTTTAGAATCAGCGTATAATTGCGTAGTGGGATAACGATAAGGTTTACGCGACATCACCTTCAGTACGGCTCTCTGCGCTCTTTCAATCCTCAGGAGACTGGTTTTAGTTGCACCACCCCATACTGTAATGCAATATCCAATGATGGATTGGCATAGTGCATAGTACACCATCTTCAAGGTATCAGGCGCAGCCGAGTCTCTAAGGGATTTGAAAATATGCAAAAGTCTCAAACATCTAGTGGTAGTGGCGTCGACCTGTTTGTCCCATCGTAAGCTTCCGTCTATTTGGACACCCAGATATTTCACACTATCAGTTCTTACAAGCGTCGGACATAAGCATTGTGAGAATTGTTTGGAGCAGGAGTGCGCTGTTAAGCAGAAGGTTTTGTCGGGTAAGTTGTTACGTCGGATAGCGAAAGGAATGTACAATGTTTTGTCGCAGTTTAGGGTAAGCAAGTTTAGGTTGAGCCATTTCATTATAGTTGACATCGCCGCTTCTGCGTAGCGCTTAACGCTATTCCAAGTTGGTCCGGAAACTATGACTGCGGTGTCGTCTGCATACGCAATGATCTTGGAGTTGGGGATAGTCATTCTGCACAACTCATTGACGTATGTCAGAAAGAGGGTGGGGCCTAAAATGCTTCCCTGTGGTACACCGTAAGTGGTCGATACTTCTTCACTTATATACTCTCCAATTTTTACTCTCTGGGTCCGGTTGTTTAGGTAGTCTTTGAAAATTTCGAGGGTATTTCCTCGTACCCCTAGGAGTTCCAATTTGGAGATAAGTTTGGGAACAGAGACTGTGTCAAATGCTTTAGAAAGGTCTAGGAAGATCCCTAGACTTTTGGTTCTACTGTCAAGATTCCTAGCAACCAATTGTGTCAGCTCAAGAACTGCATCTTCAGTAGAGATTCCTGTGCGAAAACCATACTGATTATCAGATATGAGCTGATGTTTGTTGAGGAATTTGTTTAAAGCGTTATTTAGGATCCTTTCCAATATCTTAGAGAGTGCTGATAGGACCGATATGAAATGGTATTTTTATTATTTATTTTTTAGTACTCTATCACTATGCTGTCCCAAAGGTTGACTGGTAGAGAATGCCTTGTGGCATTAAGTCCGCCTATGTATCACTCTTGTACATTAAGTTTAAATAAATAAATCAGCCTATAGCAGCCAACTGATGGACATAGGCCTCCTCAATCGCACGCCATTCAATTCGATTTACAGCAACTCTCATCCAGTTGCTTCCAGCAACCCTGCGAAGATCGTCACTCCACCGAGCCTAAGGGCGTTTCACCTTACGTTTGCCGATTCGCGGTCTCAACTCAAGAACACGTCTACCACAACGGTAATCGGTTCTACGGCTAATATAGCCGCAGCAGTAGTGCTTGCTATCAATAGACCAACGACGCATTTAGGTAAGCGATGGCCATCATCATCATCATCATCTCAGCCGAAAAGTCCACTGCTGGACATAGGCCTCCCCCAAGAAGGGGGGTTTTGCCATAATCGCCACGCTTGGCAGGCGGGTTGGCGATCGCAGTATGGTTGTTGTAGAATCAGAGAACGCTGCTGCCCATTCTCTGGTAATAATAACTGGTAATATTCTCTGGTAATAGCGATGGCCATAGCAGAAAAGAAATGTTTCCAATATAAACTTTGTAATGTGTTTTCTAACAAAAAAACTCGATTTTTACAGTTGCCCCATTTGGCATGCATTCTTTTGTTCTGGACCATACCGTAGGAACCTTCTAGTTACGGAGATATTCAAAGTTCCTACTTTTTCTCAACTTTACTATACAAGTTTTTAATTGTATTACTTTACTTTAAATACCTCCACGACCTCCGCACTATTTGACGCATCCACCAGCACAATATTTTAAGTGCGTTACATTAAATTATAGCGTAAACCGTGATTAAAATTTTAACCTTTTTTAACGAAAAAAAAGTAGTTTCCCAGCAATAATTTTTACGTAGAGTTACTTAGTTTGATGTACAGAATGCTTGGTTGACGGCTTCCTGAAGGGTCATTTTACTCCTTGGATACCTTTTCAGTTTTTTTTTTTTTTGAACGTTGCTTTGGTAAGAAACTGACTGATTTTTTCTCAAAACGCACTAATCATTCGAAAATCATGAGGCCGTCTTAAATAGGTATCAATTTCCATACATAAAACACACTATTACCACCTTTAACCAAACACGCGTTCACACGTTGATCAGACTTCAAATCCCCGCAAGTGTTTTCGTCTCAAACCAGAATATTAGAAAACTTTTTCGATCCCCTGAATAGTGCCTAGTACGTGAGACACAAATATTGCAGGGAAGCCACGGATAATCTGCTGGAAGCGAGCCAGTTCACAATATGTAAGCGTAGTTTTCAATAGAGCCGTTTAGATATCTACTGGTGGAACCCAGGCGACAATTAAGTGAGAACCCACGCTATGATTACCAGTATTATCGCGGTATCAGTAGTCGGGGAGCTCGGTGTGAATGGCAACATTGGTTATCTGATTGGGTGGTTATTGTTGTGAATTGTAAGTGAAAATTATTGAGGTTTTGTGTGGTTATGATGGGTTGACCACATAGTGTTTTTATTTATTGTAATCTGTATTAGTTTATCTGTGGCTTGTAAATGCTTAGCTGTAGGAATGTCTGTTGCTTTTTTTTTCGACGAAAAAGGAATAGTTTCATTCAACAACATATTTTTATGTGCTTTAAAAAATCTATTTACGTCTTTTAATCTACATTATTATGATAGGCTCACGTTCGACCAATAAACAGTATTAAAAAATAATACACTAGTTTAATTTCGGAAACAACAATGATAATATGATAACTATCCGGTTCACGATGCTAGCTCCGCGACAAAACCGGATAATTCGGTCCCCGTGACCCGGTTGCGCGTTTATTCATACCTCATTCATCGGATTGCCTTTATGACGGGAATTAGTTTCAGAATGTATGGCTTTGCATTATAACAAGGGCGGGTTTCGGTTGCAAATAGACTGGTTGAAACGTGCGCCTCTTTGTTTTAGTTGCAAATCGACCAGTTAAAACGTGCACCTCTTTGTGCGCCCGCTCGGGGCGATTCAATGACGTTACAAAGCTTGTGGTACATTTTCGGCGTGTTTGCGGAATTAATTATAATATTGGCTTATTAGGCTATTTTAGGCTCGTTTAGTTGGCGAGTGTGCCACTGATGTAGCACCGGAGGCATTGTATCGAACTATTGTTTCAAGAAACCACTATTTTGCCCGACCGTCACTTTTGTCCGCCCGTACTTAGAAATATACCTACAAATTATATGTTTAGGCTCGATCGATCAATCTTCAGAATAATTCAGTGTTAAGAATATACTAGCACCCGCTCCGGCTTCGCACGGGTGCAATTTAAATAATATACATAATACATATAAACCTTCCTTTTAAATCATTCTATCTATTGCTGAAAACTGTATTAAAATCCGCTGCGTAGTTTAAAAGATCTAAGCGTACAAATAGCGGGAGCGACTTTGTTTTATTCTATGTAAAGATTTGAACAGTGCAATAAAATTTTGTTTTTTTTTGGGTTCCGTACCAGACGGCAAAAACGGAACTCTTATAGGATCACTTTGTTGTCAGTCTGTCTGTCAGTCTGTCAAGATCCTTTTACTCAGGAACGCGTAGAGATATCAAGCTGAAATTAATATCAAATATGAGCCTGCTACTCCTTGGAGCAGTGAAAAATTAAACAATTGTAAGTCAACGTGATCAAAAGATATGAAAGTTTATGCCGCACATTCTGCGATTTCACAGGGGAATCAAAACCTATAGGGTACTTCCCGTTGACCTAGAATCATGAAATTTGGTAAGAAGCAATGTCTTACAGCACTATGTTAAGGAAAAAATTAATATGTTGCTAAAAATCGTAAATATGTAGTTTAATAACAAAATACCAACAAGTTTACACGGCACCCTCTCGGTGCGCGAGTCTAACTCGCACTTGGCCTTTTTATAATATCAGATACTGCACGGATTTTAGTAGGTAAGAAAGGGATGACCTATACCCAGCAGTGTGTGACTCCGAACTGTAATGATGATCTACAAATGATTTTTAGTAACGTCAGTATACTTGTTTATTTTTTTTTCCCAACTACGGCAAAGCAAAAAAAGCGTTCAGATTTTCTTACTTTTCTCTTTATTTTATAGATTTTACATAACATAACATCACGCTTTTAATTTTTATAATATAATAAAGGACAACCAATCAGACTCTGTGGCTGTTACTGACAAATTCCTGATGAACCCAATAACAATTTGCCCAACCCGGGAATCGAACCCAGGACTAGATCAACGAGGCAGTCAATAAATTAGACTATGTTATAGATTTTATTTGTTCCAAATACCTACTTAACAGTGACACATTAGCAAAACACATCACACCTCTAATTTACCCAACAATGACAACAATAAAGTGTGGCCACACAGCCCACTGAAGGAAATCATGTATCATTGACAAACACACAAGTTGCTGGGCACAGGGCAGGAAACCCGGGCAAAGTGTTCCATCACCCGGGTACCCGGGCAGAGGCCTTCCGCACCCGGATATGAACCCTGTATCGTCGCGACTGCCCTCGTCACTTTAACGATCTCCGCTCACTAAGGTTTTTACCTTATTGCTGGTCGATTTATGAAATGGTGTTAGCGTGGAAAGTGGTTGTCATTGTTTTTATCCAGTGTTTTAGCTGCGTGAAATTGCATAATTTTTTGAGACTTAAGGTTTTTATTTTTTTTGTTATTTTTTATTCTTCTTATAGGAGTGGTCAAGACAATTTGAGTTTGAGTCAATAATGTGAAGTTTCTAGATTGTCGTTATTGCACTATAAACTTTAAAAAAAGAGGGTTTAAACAATTTTGAACTAAGGAAACTTTTCCTAAGTTAGAAAAGAAAATAACATTTGGTTCTACCAAAAACAGCCCCCTTGAGTTACGGCGTAAGGTGAAGGCGCGGCGCAGGCGTGGAATTTATAAGGAAAAGAAAGAACGGCGTGAAGACAGGTCGCCTACGTACCTTTTGTATGAAAACGTTTTGAAGCGGTTTCATGCCTGCGCTAAGCTTGCGCCATGCCTTCACCTTACGCCGTTTCTGTATAAATCGCGTATAAGAAACCTTTCACAGGGCAATGATCGGTACGATAAATCATACTGCATTTGTTTTTTTAACCTATTAATAGAGAATATTGACTGCCTCGTTGGTCTAGTGGTCGCAATCCGCGATCGCTGAGCATGAGGTCCTGGTTTCGATTCCCGGGGCGGGAAAAGTGTTATTGGGTTTTTCCGTCTAGAATTTCTCAGTAACAGCCACCGAGTCCGGATTTATGCCCAGTTGATGGCAATAAGCTATTGCTATAAGCTATTTGGGACTTAAAAATAACTGGCGAAATGTGGGTGTACTATTAGGTAAACCTCTGCCTAACCCTTTGAGGATTACAGGCGTGATGTTACGATGTTAAGATTTTTGAGATATTGACATGTGATCCCAACTTTTTGCCGAAAATATCTAGCAGGACAGCACCGAGTGAACGGCCGCTGTTGCTTTGCTTGTTGTTCGTGAATACGGGGATGGGGGTTCTCAGTATTGGTCTACACTAAGTGCTGGATGTTTTTGCACTGGGAAATATAAATGCTTCTCTTGTGGATATAATCCTATTACAAACTAAAAGGTCGGAGTGTGTTGAGAATTCAGTTTTGATAGCGATATTTTTCCACAATATAATTTTTAGGGTGCACTGAAATAACTCACACGTGTCAATATAAATTGTTCGTGTAGCACACTCTAAGCATACAGCTCCACTTCAAACATTTAATAAAAAGTTGTGTAACACAGTTTTTAGAATTCCGTACCCGAAGGGTAACCAACGGGACGCTATAACTAAGCCTCCGCTGTCCGTCCGTCTGTCTGTCAGCAGGCTGTATCTCATGATCCGTAATAGGTAGATACTTGAAATTTTCACAGAATGTGTTTGTCTCTTGCCGCTATAACTGTAAAAATAAATTAAAAATTAAAGGGAGCCCCCTTTTTTCCCTACTACGATGGTACGGGACCCTACATTCGCGAGTCCGACTCGCACTTGGCCGGTTTTTTGTTTAATAACATGCCTAGTGAATCACTGTTGATATCGTCAAAAAATACTTACAACATGTTTTTAGTTTATCAATTTTCAAAGACTATGTGAAACTTTAAAAAGAGATCAATAAAACTCTCGTAAATCAGAAAAGGCCAAAAAAGTTAATACTTTAAAAACTCTTAAAGTTTTATTAAAACTATTAATAATAGATTGTTTGAAATTAAAACTTTGAATAGTTTGTTTAATAAGCAATTAATTAATTTTAAAATCATACTTTGTAATGTAATTTATTAAAGTTTCTGTCCAAGGTGTCAAAAAGATACCGCTTAGCGTTTAATAGAATTTAGAATAAAGCATTAAAACTATCTTTAGTTTGAATTATATTAGAGAGTGCAATAACTGCAAGGCTTATAACTTTATAAGATAACATAACACAAAACTCGTAGCTATTCTTTTGCGGGACAAAGGAATCTTAGCAAATGACAGAAATCTATTTGAATGACGTATCAGAAGCTAGCCCTCAAACTAACTAAAACAAGACATAAACATGAAAAAAACTACTTACAAAACCAATCACGTAGTGCTTACCGTCTAAATAATGTTGCCATCGACAACAAATGGAGTGGGCCGCGTATTTTTCAACGTCATCGTATTTATATACCTAGCTAAATCGGTCAGGGCATAATATCCGGTCGGATGCTCTGTCTTGAGCGATGAAGATGACCGTCCTCCGACCCCCTGCCTTGCCTCTGTCGTCTCCGTGCCGTCCACGGCCCGTCGTCACGTGCTTCTCTCGTATGTCTTGTCTCAGGATGTCTCAACCTTATTCTTCACACCTCCTTGCATCGTGATTAATGTTGAAAGCCATTTAACAGCACGTCAAGATGTTAAAATGAATCGTTCATGAGATTTCAAAAGGATTTTATGATTTATTGTTACTTTCTGGTTTAAATAGTTGGGATTTGGTTGGTTTCATTTCAGCCCGCGGGCTTTTGAAACGCTCTTGGCTGTTGCCAAGACTGGACAGAAATTCAGTCCTGTAATGCCCTGTTACTGACAACCTTTCCTCAGTACCTACATCATGTTCACAAATATAAATGTCTGAAAACTGAAATAAGATGTTTGTAACGCTGCACAGGTCTTGTAGGTGCATACACCTACCCATAACTTATGAAAGCAATTCTTGGAACGTTCAATTTCAAATATAGAACCGATCCTTAGAAATAGTTCTAAAAGGACATATCTTTCGAATTCAAATTTACAGAGATATTTAATATGAATATGGCGACAGGTATCCGGCACAGTAAAAGGAAAAAAATATTAAAATATTTCATTTTGTTTGTGAAGCGAGAAATTCATCTTAGAAAGTGTTTACCCCGACGTGAAATAAAACTGCGAGCATGTTCAAACGTGTTTACTCGACGTGACTCTGAATATGTCTCGACAAATATGTTTTTTCTGTCGGCAAATTCGAAAATCACCTACAAAAGAGTGTAAGGAAGGGGCGAGGACGTGTTGCCAGCGGCAAAAAAAAATTTGCCACTCGCGTATTATTCGCATTCTACGCCCGTACGTGTCTTGCTAAGCCGATTTTTATTACTTATCAAAGCAGATGCTTAGAAAAGTACAGATTAATGTATACAAAAGGCCGAAGCAATGACTGTCGGAATTCGCGATATTCTATACGTCTACTTATGTTACCGTCTTATGGGATGTCTGAGTGAGAACACGATTGCCATACGTTTCTTTTTTTCCGTTATTCAAAAGCCCTATTGATATCTTGAAATGAGAGATATTAGGTATGGAAAAGTGCTAATGATATATGTCTTGAAGCCAGGTAACATCAAAAGGATCATATTCATACACTACGCTTCTTTTGAATTCGGATATTTTTAGTAAATATATTATTTTTGAAAGAAGAAAGTTTAACGTGGTCCCTTTAACATTATATTTAAAATCGTTTAAAATCTGTAAATATGAAATAAATTACACTATTATTATTTCTATACACAAAGAGAATTTATGACTACCATGAAGGTTTCCAAACAGTCTGACCCAAACACTACATAATGGATAGTCGAAATTAACATTCTGAATATAAAACAATATCAATATTTTAACACTAGGTATATAAACACTTTCCAATCATAAATCGTAAATGCGGTCCACTAAAGAAAACAAAACAGCACTGATAGGAAAAATAAATTCACCAAGTACGTGGACCGCACCAGAGATGGAGACCGCTCATTGGCCAAATACCATTAGCATAGAAATGGGAAACATTGTTCATTGGCGATCGTTACCCTTACACAAATTAGTGAAGTGTATAACTAGAGGGCATGGCTATAGTAAGTACGTGTTATTAGTACTTGTTTCAATTAAAAAATAGATTGAAGTACAATGGTTAAGTTATTCTGTTAAATGATTTTTAGTTAGTAGCGTTCCGAATCATATAAAATCATGTTCCATGTTTCTTTGCATGTTTGTGTGTGTGTCTAAACCCAAGTAGGAGAAAGTAGGTTGGTCGCTCATCATCGTCTGCCTAGCATTTTGCCAACTATGTTGGAGTCGGCTTGCAGTCTTACTGGATGCAGATTAAGACCAGAATTTTACCATGGAACGACTGTCTATCTGACTTCCATGACCAAGTCTGTATTGGGTAATACGATGTCCCTTGATAAGGCTGGTTGGTAATTAAATATGTAGTTAAACATCTCCCACATTCATGTACATATTTCAGGCAAGCTTTAAATTATTAATAGATTATAATCTGAAGATCGGTAACAAGCGATTTGTTCATTATAAATAAATAAGCATTTTCATAGTTAAATCAAGTTTTCCGACGAAATCTTCAATTTCGATATTAGGAATAAACAATATTTCAAAATGTTTTCTATTTTCGGATCTATAACCGTATTAGGCACCATAATAAGTCTTCAATACTAGGTATTTTAACAATATAGATCGAAAATTCTAGAAAACGACTCGCTTATTCTACCATTCAATTAACTGAGTCTAGTAATTAGATTTTAGCTTGAAGCTTTCAACAAACTTGTTAATTTCTTCCATCTAGAAAATTGATTAATAATTTCTGTAGACGGAAAATAATATCATGGTTAGTTTAACGATTGGATTCTGGATAAAGTAATTTAGCGTTAGTATCAAAAGGAAAACAGGGGCAACTTTACACGCCTTTATCTCGTGAGGGTAAGCAGAAAGTACTGTCACCTGCTATAATTCTTATATACTCCTTGTGCTTCGTCTATGTTCATACGCCTGGTTATAAAGGCTGTAAATAGACCCTTAACGAAGCCTAAAGCCACTTGTTCTCCCCGTCTTTGCAATATTTTTTTTGTTCTAGACCATACCGGGAACCTTCTAGTTACGGAGATATTGGGGGCCAAAGTTCCAAATTTTTCACATTTTTTTTTTTTAAATTACTTTTTTTTAATGTAAGATTTTTACTTTAAACACCTCCACGACCCCCGTACTATTCAATTCATCCATCAGCACAATGCTTTGAGTGCGTTCCATCGAGTCCTACCGTAAAACGTGATTTTTCACCCCAAAAAGAAAGTCGTTTCCCAGCAATAATTTTTGCGTCAAGTTACTTCGTTTGATATGCTAAATGCTTGGTTGACGACTTCGTGAAGGGTCTGTTTACACCCTGTATAGGTCGCTCGATATGTATGTTTATATGTATTTTTAAGAAATATGAGACTTCTTCTTCTCGAATCGATGACTCAGATTTGTCCGACCAGTACATGGCACAGCGTGGACAACTCTGTCGTTTGCCTCATTCAAGTTTGTCACTCAATATGAGACTTGAAGAAGTAATTTAATCTTAAACAGTCCCCTGAAAAGATTGGTTCGTTGCCAACACTGATCATCAAAAAAACATAATAAATTCACAGGCATCCCAATCTTAGCTAATTGCCTAATTAACTACAAAATTCAATCAGCAAAAGAAACTGCTTCGACCCCCAATACATTTGATCGGCCCCAAAACTAAAACCATTCCATATTTCCAAAAACTCAGCGCTCCCAATCAGATCTACAAAATAATGTTAATTTCACACAGTAAAATGAAAATCCCAATCAGTTTACAAATAATAATTTTCACACAACAACAAACCTAACCTACTCTCCATATTAACAGGTTCCTTGTACAGTCACGGCCAGTGATATGTACACACTTGGCAAATTGTAATTAAAAGCGATTTTTTTGTGAAAAAACGATTGTTATTTGATGAGACCTGTTTCGTAATAGTAGGGTTCCAAAATCCAATATTCTTAATAACATCAAATTATCTATACTAATATTTTACAGAGGTAAAGTTAGTTTGGTTGTACGGGGTAATCTCGGGAACTACTGAGCCGATTCCGAAAATTCTTCCACTAATGGAAGCTGCATTATCCCCGAGTGTCATATGCTATATTTAAAATGTTCCCGTGGGATAATTTGCGACCAAAACGCAAGGGAAGCTGTAGACAAAAGCCAGTAATTGATACAGTAGAAGAAATTCACATATAAAATTAGCTCAGTGTATCATCATCAGCATTATATCAGCCAGGAATCACCAACTGTGAGTGTGTAATAATCTAATTATTAGAAAAAATATCAGCTGTCCCATACTAAATTTCAATACCTACTCGACCCAAATGTATGGGACAGCTGATATTTTTTTCGTATTTATGATATTGCTCCCATGGAGAAAGTTGTTCAGTTTGATGGTCTGCATCATCTCCTTTCATATGACTATACCCTTTCTGTAACACCCTGTATATACAACATTATTTTTAGTATATGCGAAACCTGAATATAATTTGTTCAGAATAAGTATGTGAATCACAAACAAACATTTTATATTTTGTCCCAAAAATATTTTAAAAGTTACAAGTTGGACACCGAGCGACATGAAGTACCTACTGCCAAATTATGTTTTTCAATGAGCTCAAGACGACGCTGGAGGCCCGCGCGCGGGCGCGTTGCGTGGTGACCACGCTTTTGTGCGGACAACCAGGTAACAGAATAAGCTTATAATTTTGTGATTTTTCAAGATACAGTTTTGAAATTTTGTACATAGATTCTTTACATAAAAATACTCGACACGTGTTTCAGGTTTCGCATATACTAAAACTAATGTTGTATAAATATAGGATAATCCTTCGGTGACATAAACATATTATTACTGCTAACTGTACATCAGGTAAATAATAAACCGTGGTCGAGTCGTACCGCGGTAACAGAAAAGGTGACCGCATCGGAAATCCGGACGTGTTACCGTGGGCCAGCTAACTAATTGGGAGGGGCGGGTCGGCTGTGAGAACACGGCAAATGAAGATTTATCATCTGACAAGTCCTTCGGCTCTGGACCACGATTATCTGTAAGGGATTTTTGACTGAGTCTCGTGGTTTGCATATTTAAGAGGTGATTTTTAGTTGATGTTCCATTGACGTACAGTTTAATAAATTATTCACTAGATACATATTAATACAGCCTCGTTGGTGTAGTGGTCGCAAGCATGACTGCTGACCATGAGGTCCTGGGTTTGATTCCCGGGTCGGGCATAGTGTTGTTGGATTTTTCCATCAGGTATTTCTCAGTAGCAGCCACGGAGTTTGGAATTGTGCCCGGTTGATGGCAATAGGCTCGCCCTCTATTACATGGACCTTAAAACATAACTGGCAAAATGTAGGAGTACTATTAGGTACACCTCTGTCTAACCCTTATCGGACTACAGGCGTGATATTTTGTTACGTTATATTAATACACTAGCTGTTTCCCTGCAGTGTTGAAATTATTATAAAAAAAAATTACTTTCCTATTTAAATCGGATTTTGTTAACAATTTCAAGGGCTATAATTCTTTTTCTAAAATAAAAGTAGCCTAAGTTACTCCTTATAACAGCTATCTGCCAGTAAAAGTCCCGTCAAAATCAGTTCAGCCGTTTCAGAGATTAGCCGGAACAAACAGACAGACAAACAAATAGCCATAAGTTAAAAATATTGTTTTTTGTGAAAAGTACCGTATAATACTTTCATAATCATTCAGCAAAAAGCTTTAAAAGTTCATTCTAAAAGGTATTATTATTGTTTTACATTTTAATCACGCCTTTCTCTCATAAGGGTAGGCAGTATAGTTACTGTCTCTCTCTGGTCGTTTAGAGTGTAAGGATCGTGGCAGGTGACTACAGAAGGTGTTCTGACTACAGAACGCCATCTGCCACGATCCTTACACTCTTTGTCCTTCGTCCACGTTCCGGCATTTGGAATTTAGATGCATTCAAGATATGAGAGAAGGGCATCCAGTTCAATTGTCATCTGCTGCCTGCCTTGTCCCAACTACGTTAGGGTCGGGTTGCAGTCTAACCAGATGCAGTATTTTACATGGTGTGACTGCCTATCTGACCTCCATAACCCACTTAGTACCCAGTAATACGACACCCCTTGGCTTACATAGGGGCAACCAGCTTGGCAACCAGTCTTAACTAGTTGTCAGACTTTCTAGTCACTGACTACCTGTAACGACTGTCAAAGATCTACAAATGACAGCCGGGACCAACGGCTTAACGTGCTTTCTGAGGAACGGAGGAAACCCGGATGTAATGGGTGGTCACGGACCAACCTAGACATGCGCGGCTTAACCTACAGATCGATCCGAGCGGCTGTTATTATTTTTAGCCATGAGCTCCTTGGCATTTCAATTCAATGAATCTAATCACTTTCGTGTTTTCAATATTTTAAGCCCAGCCGTTTATGTGCAGATTGTGAAGAGCAGGGGCAGCCGCGTGGTAACGACCTCGACTTTCAGGCTGTCGGTCGTGGGTTCGATCCTAGCCAGACGCATTAATTATTGTTCCTGTTACTGCGTTGGAAGGTCTAGGTGGACCGATGATCTGGTGAAGGTTGCGGGGATCCGCTGGATGCGAGTCGCACGGGACCGGTGGCTGAGCTCCTGATAAGCTGGTTATAATTATGGTATGCTATGGTTAAGATGCTGACTTAGGAGTGAAAGGTCATGAATTCAATCCCCACCTGTTGCTCTATGACGTGAACTTGCTTTCCTCTTAGATGAATTTAATTGTTAAGAACCGGGGCGGCAACCAAAACAGAACTGGCAAAACTATATGGGAGTACAATGGGTCCTCTCTCTAACCCTTCAGGGAATCAGGCCTGGGGACTTATCATGGCTGCTTTCAAATTTCAGAATTGCATTAAAATTCTTAAACTGGTCACAGATGAACTTAATATTATGAATTGTCACTTTGTGACGATTTTACAAATTGTAACGTAATTATATTATTATTATCTTATTATAAATCTGCTAAAGCGGCCATTTAAGGCCCCCTGATGTTATGAAATAGAAAAAAAGTTAAAAATAATTTAATTCTGATAAGAAATATACCATTTTATGGATACATTATATCCCATTTTTTTTTAAATAAAAGCGCGTTACGTTTTCTTTATTTCTCTTGCCGCCAAAATGTAAAAGTGTCATACTAAAAGGGTATCATGCAGCTCATACTTGTACCCCATAGTTTGGCCTATAACTTACGCAAGTTGACAAGCAACTAATATCCTCTACGTTTGTCTTTTAACCTATCAAGATGTAAACATACACAGGACACGCTTGCAAAACCCTCAACGGCACAAGCTCCCTCTTTTTACTTTTATGAGAGCAAAAATTTCAGTAGATACATACCTACTTTTTTATTCTTAGGAAAACCTTTTCCCTGTCAAACATAATTCTAATGTACTATTTATTTTTCTTTGTACCTATTGTCTTATTAAGGGCATTACATTGCTCGATGACCTTGATGATTTGATCCCTGTACTGGTTTTTGTGGACTTGCCCCGCACATTTCGCAAAATTTCGGTTTTTATTTATTATTTAAAATATTAAAAGAAATAACAGAAAAAAAAACAATACAGATTGTTAAGTATATTATTAGGTATTTGTTGTTACAAAATTCATGCTGATCTATTCAGCCGTTACAGAGATAATTTACAATTAAGGTTGAAAAAGAACCTATTTTCTACGATTAACCAAAAAAAATTGAGAAAGTTTATTAAAATTTTAAACAATACAATTTATTTATGATGAACTTAACTATAACATACTTTTTTTACACGGAAAACGCACAAAGGGATTCATCAACAAATTTCTTTGAACATACGCTGTTTTTGGGATTTGAGCCATGTAATGCCCTTAATGGTAAAATGGAAATAATCGCGCCTAGAGATATTTTATGTCGGATCCATTGAGTGTACCACCTTTGTAAAACGACTAAAAAGTCACGGTGTATACCGATAAGCATTCGACCACACTATTTATACACACTCAACATAAAATAGACATCGACCGTCGTCTTGTCTTCGTTTTTTTGCTCGTCTATCGTGAACGTCAAAGGTAATAAATCTTTTTCTTCTGCCTAAATAGAGCTATCCCGAACAAAGACTAAATCTAGCCCCTCACCAAAGTATGTAGCCACCTATCAAGATGTCCTTGCGCTAAATCTTCAATAGGATTCTCCTTTGTGTTTTGTGTCACTTTAATTTTATGCGAAATTACCTCAACTAAAGGATGAAGAATATATTTTACGAGAAGGGTTTTATGTTTTATTTTTTCATGTCTGTAAATTTACACATTTTCTTTATGGGTGTAAAGGTCGTGGAAGGGAAAAGGGCCAGTAGTGCGCCCGGAGGCGGTAGGGCTGCTACCCGCTCCTGTCGTGATCCGTCAACCCGTCACGATATTGCCGGCGGCAGTACGCGCACGTCCTGTTACATCACATACGAGAAAACAAACAAAATGGACGTAAAACAAACTATTATCTCATTATGATCGGGATTAAGAACCGTATTTATTATGGGCCCATTACATAGCACAATGCAGTTAATTATCGGGCCGAAAAACAGCAGACCGTAAACAGCAGGATGCAGTATAAATAGCAGCTGATTTCATAGCAATTAAAGTGAGGGATTATTAGTCGGCAGCCGATGATCGACGACCGGCGCTCGGCCGTCGGCCTCGGCTTCGGCCTCGCTGTGAATTAACTTAATCACTGTTTACGCCGCCCGGGGTATGTTGCCCACGAATTACAGAGCTCCATGCAAATGTTGTGAGAACACCTTGCTTGTTTATATTTTGGATGTGACATGAATTACCTGTGATCTGACAGGTTTGTAGTTTACAATGTTTTGTTGGGTTATTATCAAACTATTTACGAGTAATAATTACTTACGTATCTGAATTATATTCAAATGGAGGTGGCTACTAGTAGCTACGTGTTCTAGTAGCAAACATATTTTTTAGTATATCGATACTACAAAAAAGTTGCTGGTAATTAATTTCCATAAAAGCCATCTGATTGTTGTTGAGAAAAAAATAGGCTTTAATAAAATTGACACTCCTTTTCACAAGAGAACTCCAATAAGTACTTCAAAGGTCACAGCTACACTTGATTAATTAGAACAAGACTAATGAGACAAAATGTACTTAGGTAAGTAGATATTAATTACATTACCAACATACAGTACAAAAGCCTTAAAGCGGCAAACCGAAGAATGCATCAAACAAAAAAAAAAGTTTTCATGGAATCTAGATAGCGCAGATGATAGGTACTTGCACCTCGGCTGCCCGGCGAAAGAATAAAAGTACGCCGAGAGGTGAATGAAAAGAAAAAACTGCATTAAAACTTGGCTAGTGCAAGCTTGATAACTTCTGTAATAATTGACTTCATACGCATATAGTCTGCTCTGCATTAATCTGTAGTCATAGCATAATTTCAGTGCCCCAATCGATACTCAAACAAACACAATTTCAGACCCCTTGTACACCTACCGATTTTAATTACAGCTCTCACCTAATTTATTCGTGAAGTTGACTCGTTTTGAAGTCTTGTCACTACACCGTAAAGGTGGGTGCTTACTTAAAGTTCAATGTCACATATAATCCGAGTTCCAAGTTACAAGAAGTTTAAACTGAAGTATGTATCACTTGGGGTCGAAGAGGGTACGATTACTTGGAAAGAGAATTTTGTTTCACGCGTGGGCAACTCCTTTGATACTGTAACATAAAGGTAAGTGAAGGTGTGAACGATTAATGGCATCTAACCGAAGAATGTCAAGTGTCTCCTGAGAGAAACGTTCAGTAAGAAAATGACTGCGGAAGAGCATTTCACGCGCCACAAATTTCTCCGTGAAAACAATCGTAAAACGCTTTTATTACTCAAACATTCGCCATTGATTCACGGGGCAAAACAATAAAAATACTGACTCAATCAACCTACCGAATTTTACGAGGTAGGTGAGTGAATTTATTGTCAGAACGCCAATAATTTTTCATTTACACCTACATCTAAGAATGGAATTAGTCGGGCCTAACGTTTTATGAGCCCTTGTGTATATGGAAAGAAATAAGCGCCCGGACGGACGAAAGTAATTCATTTAGCTCAGTAATATTTTTTTAATTAGTTTCATTTTAATCAACGTAAGTGTTGGTGTTTATTCGGAGCAGGAATACACCGTTGTGGCCTCTCATCTATTTATATTGTGACCAAGCTATTAAACAGACACCTTTCGTCCATAATTACAGAAGTTGAAAAAAATAAAAGCAAAAAAAATATACCTGCATTGCAAACATTTGATTTATGGCAAAAAGTAAAAAGAAACATTGCTAGCGCAAACGGAAAAAGTCGTCGCAATGAAAAATAATGTCTTTATGACGGCGCTATTTGAATGTAAACTACGATATCATGCTACTTAAAAAGCTGCAATTTACAAGAAATATAATATAGTAAAACAAAAACGCGCTCGTGCGGCCGGAAAAGGTCATTTGCCATCATAGGGCGCCGGCGGCGTGCGGCGGCGAGCCGGCGACTGTCCCTAGCCTCTGTTGTTCATTTTTCTTCCCCTTTTTCCGGGGCCAAACGGTAAAGAGAAACTTAATTGGAGGCTTTCCCGCCGACTCTCAGGCTCAATGAAAAATTACGAGCTAAACGAGCACACGCTTGGGAATTTTTCGCTCATTCTCGTCGGCACACCAGCGGAAAGAAACGCGTCTTTACGCAAGCCTCTTAAACTTAGATAAATGTAAGCTGACGAACGTAATTTCAATGAAATATACTGCTCATTACAAGAATTAATTTAATTCCGCTCTTTTAGCGAATTGTCTGCCGGCGTCGCGGCTCGTATAGGTGTCTTTATGAGGCTCTTTACGTGCTTTTAGGTGCTTTGTTTTGCTTCTTTTTGCATTATTGTCTTTGTTTATATGAATTATCACTTAATGAAGTTAAATAAAACTGGTTTGATTTGACTGTTGGATTTTATAACATATATAACATATCTACCTTTCCTGCATGTTCTTTTGATCTCAATATCAGTAGCATAATTGTAGTAATTAACGATTCAGTATCCATTTTATCGACTGCTGCAGTCACAAAGGGAGATTAGCAATCGGGGAACATGCCCACAGACCTAAGCACACATGTAAGTTACAAAACACTCCTAATTGGTTAAGCAACCCGATGGCGGATTACGTTGGATGTTCATTATTGCGCTTTCGGGATTTCCCTTGGAGCAGCTGCATAATTCACGTTGCCACGATTTAGCTTAATGCATTAAATGCATATGCTGGAGCAGCTTTTATGTCTTGTATTTGGTATAAACGTGTGATTTCATAGATTTAGTGTTGCCGTTCCAGGTCTTATTTCTCCCGTAAGTTGCTGAGGTAAGCTGGGGTGCTTGAAACATTTATTAAGTATGTTCAGTTACTTGCAAAGGATGTTAATGGAGTTGGGAGTCAAGCTCGAATTTTTAAACTGCTTTACAACGATTTCAACCTTATGGCGCAAGTAGATATGTTACTGCTACCTACTTTTTTAATTTAGCCTATCAAATGACTAGAGTCTATAATTTACCAATTCTCGGAATGTAAAATTCTATAAATGACTGATTCTACAAATGACCGATTCTAAAATTGACTGATTCTACAATTAACTGATTCTACAAATGACTGATTGTAATATGTATTGTAAAAAATCAGTAATTTTTCAATTATAGACGCTGTAGTCATTTCGCGAATCAGTCATTCCTAGACTAAACCCACATTCCAGATAGATAATGAATAATCTGTTAGTTAACTTGGTTCTAAATAGTCCTTGAATAAGTGTATGATAAAAAATATTGTTCCGTCCCAAAGGTGAATGAAGACAGTCAGATACTTAAAAAAAAATATTGCTTTTCTTTTGTTCTGATAAATTTATTTTCATAAATAAAACAATAAACTATCTATCTGGAACTGGCCAGCTGTGTTTTCAGAATTTCATAATAAAATGTTTATTATGCAATAAAAAGACAGACAAAACAAAAATATTAAAATAAACTATTATCTCAGTATCAGTGAAATACTTTTTTTTTGTTTGTGTATTCATGTTTTAGCTTGACTGTTTTTTCTCCGACATATATGCAACCTGAGTTATGGAACGCAGGGTGGTGTTTCTTTTGCGTGGGGAAGTGGGAATGGGCTGGCCACGTAGCGCGAATACACCCGGAGAGCTGGGCAAAGATCGTCACTCACTGGACGCTCAACGGAGGCACTCGCCGTCGAGGTAATCTTGTTTGAGGGGCGAACATGGCCAGATATCGCAAAAGATAGAGAGGAATGAGAAAGGGGAGGCCTTTGCCCCGCAGTGGGACACATAACAAGCTATGAAAAAAAAAAATGCCAAGTTTAGTGAATTTATTGATTGAATGCAGATGTTTGTATTTGCTTAAGGTATTTCGGGTAGGTATGAATTCGTAAATCACACTAATGAATTTTAATGAAATATTTAATTTTATGAAACAAAACAATGACTTTACTAAAGGCTCATCTATCGAATTTGAAAAACTGTAAGCTTTCCTCTCGATGGCGGAACGTCCGCGTCGGCTGAATAGGAAAAATATCATCTCAGACTTTGAGGATTGTACAGTCGCCAGCGCATCAAGTTACCACAATCTGTCAAATTTTCTCATTTGATTTTGAACTTAACCTTCAAAATTTTATGTTTTAAAATCATTTGAAAAAATTTGAGTTTGTGGTAACTTGATGTGCTGGCGACTGTACCTACCTAAGGGTAAAATAAATAAAATAACTTGAAATGACTTTTCTTCCACAAATGTATATAAACATACTATAGACCGACCGCTTTAATGAGTCCTCCGCCTTGCTCCATCAAAGGCACATTAAGCGTCCACAAAGTCCTAACAATATCCCACAGGTTATTTGCTTTAAAATAACTATAATCCACGTAGCTATTACGATACTAATTGAACCAATACGTGATCAACCTTCAGACTATTCCATTTAAATTGATCCCTCCGCGAGGACTCATTAAAGCGGTCAGTCTATCCAATGATACTCTAACAAGTAATAAATCAGTTTAACAGATATGATGCATTATAGTCTGTAACAAAAATACAAGTCTGCATTTTCAGACAATGCAAAAAAAATATGGGTCACCGCCAAAATATAAACTTCCTTTCCAAATTCAACTGCACTCCAAACATTGTCCTAGCCAAGAGACTCCATTTTAAATTTAGACACGTAGATAGCAAAACTGTGAGGGTTTTATATCTGCGGTCAAGTTCCGGATGGGGCACGGATGACAAGCCTCAGACATTTTAATTAAAGGCCCCGGCGCTGGCTGGAATCTCGGTGAAAGAGATCGACTTGATTAAAGTAACGTTCGGTTCGATACTGGCCGAGATTATTAAAAATGTGGAATATGACATGCGTGAGTTTACCGTGTATTTGATGTTAGCATCCATTTCTCATGTCTGGCTTGTAGCGTTTGATGTTGAACGTTAAGTCAGTAAACAATACAGCTAATATTATGTCTGCAGGCAAAAATTACCAAGTCAGTACCAGCTGACTCCCCCGTTTAAACTACAGAAGGCCCTCTCGTTTTAACCTCTGGCATGTAAACTACCCTCTCCAAGACAGTTGTTTTTCCTATCCAATGATTTCCAGGGGTACAAATATATACTATCTATATACAACATTATTTTTAGTATATGCGAAACCTGAATATAGTTTGTTCAGAATAAGTAACTGAATCGATTCCAATAATTTTTAAACCATGTTATATTTTTTCCCAAAAATATTTAAAAAAGTTAAAAGTTGGATACCGAGCGACTTTGAGTACCTATCGCAATAATTTAGGTACCTACTGCCAAATTATTATTATCAATGAGCTCAAGATGAAGCTGAAGGCGCGCGCTGCGTGGTGACCGCGTTTTTGTGCGGACAACTAGGTAACAGAACAAGCTTATAACTTTGTGATTTTTCATGATACAGTTTTGAAATTTTGTACAAAGGTTCTTTACATAAAAGTACTAGACCCGTGTATCAGGTGTCGCATATACTAAAACTAATGTTGTATACTAATATTATAAAGCGGTATTTTTTTTTGTACAAAGGGGTAGGTAATCTTCGGAACTACTGATACGATTCCGAAAATTGTTTCAATAATGAGAAGCTTATTTATTCCTGTGCCAAAGGCATGTTTAAAAACGTTTACGTGGGATATATGTATGTATATTTACGGTCATAAGGCGAGCGAAGCCTTAGGCATAAGCTAGTACACAATACGCTGTCTTTTTAAAACTCGTAGAGCAAGAGCTGTCTATTATAGCGAAAAAGTGTTATAATCAGTGTTTAAAACCAGATACCAAATTCTGCAGTATGCTTACGCAGATTACGCGACCAGTCAGATGCGGTTGGAGGTCCGTCCGCCATTAAAGCCAGGCTTTGAGGGCGCACTGAGCGAAAATATGTGTTTTATATGTCTTTTACCTTGTTGACAAGCTGATTACAAAGTGATGTAATATGTATGGTAATGTAACTTAATTGCTGACTTAAATGGCGTTCAATTTACATAACATTTGGTTTTGATTTTGTTGTGAAAAGGTTAAACACTCACAATGCCCACGCAAGTTAAAGATAGAATTTTAATAAAAATGTACATTAAGTATTTTCCTCAAACAGCACATTTCAGGCTAAATATAAAATCTTTTTTACATTGTTACAAATTACTGTTTATACACGTTTGCTTACCTTTATAAAACGTGAACATTTTACCGTCGTTTGAACTCCAGCGTGGGATTAAAATAATATTCCAAAACAAAAGCAGATCGCAAAATCAAACAACTACACACTTAACAGAGTTTATTTCCTTATATTTTAACTGTTTCAATTTATATTATTTACAAATTATTTATCACAATTTCACAGTCAATACATACAAAGTTATTTACAACATTTTATTTTACAAACATATACAACTAGACGTACACTGCGGGACAAATTTAGGGTAACGATTTTAACAGTAGAAAAATAAATTAATAAAACCTTACAACACAGGTTTACAAAGTTAAATAAAAAGTAAGTAAATATCTACCCAAGCCTATTGTCAGGTTTATTTCTTTCTAATAGCAGCTTTTACGAGATCAACCGTTCCGACAAGCGATTAGTATTCCACAGGTCACACAGTCATCTTAGGCCAAGTCTTATCCAAGTCTGGTGTTAATGTCTGTGGGATTAAGCCATCGAGGCTAATGTTCTTCAGCAAAGTAATTCTAAACTCTTTAAAATTATTTACAGAATTTTTATTTTTCTTCTAATTTTATATAAGTATTTTTGACATGTAGTTGGGTTTAATGCAGAACAATGTAACGTTTTTTGGTGTCCCACTAAATGTATCCAGCAGTGTAAAGATAAAAAAATGGCAACGGTTTGTAGAAAGTCTATTCGCCGTTAAACTACTCGCCAAAAACATTTTGCCAAAAAATATTTTTAGTGTACGGTGAATGTTAAACCTTGATAAAAACGAAGTTGAATAAAACATTTATACAATAACGCTTAAGTGTGTTACAAATGGTTTATTTACTTTAAAAGGAAAACGAAAAGCCAACGAAATATGTTGAACATTATCCAAAACTTTAAGTTTTGAACAAAAACTTGCAGAATACATGTAACCTTGGTTCAAACAATGAACAAAATTTCAACAAACCGTTAGCTAGGACGAGACTCCACCACAAGCTAAGACATTTCTCATTTAGCTGTGTTCTGCTTAAGTTGCAAGCGCAATTTGTAAGCTGCAGGCAGTCGCAACAAACGAGCTGAAGAATCAGTCGCCTCTTGGAATACTAATCGGTAAATGCAGGAATTTGAACTTGACAACAGCATGTTGTAGTTCCTTAGGGCTTTTTTAGAACAGATAAAATCAATTTGATAAAGTCAGGGTAATTTATTATTAAACCAATTTATTACCAACTTAAATTGTCACTTTATTTTACAGCATTTTTGCAAAATGTATGAATCGTCACGGCGACGACACGAGGGTGATGCTTAACAATCAATTTTGCTGACGTTACATACGATATTGCCAACTTTCTCACTGGGTTCTATACAGGGTGGCGCCGACAATACGATAAAAGAAAATACTGGTAATACTATTTCATAGGAACATTTTTAAGCTATTAAAAGAAATCTAACATCGAAATAAAAAAATAAAAAAATCAAACAAACTAAATAGCATAAGACTGTTAAAGAAATGTAACACCATTTATTATTGTTGGTTTACTAACTTTAGGTATAATTTGCACTAATTCGCGTCTGAAAATAAAACTTAAGGAACGAATTTTGCAAAGGTTTTTGAACTAGCAAATTGGCAACATGTCTTTAGTGTTTATATCGATGTGGGAGTCGTTCATCTGTCGGTCCTATTAATCTACATTAAGTAGAAAATGCTGAAAATGAAAAAAAAAAATAATTTCCTGTGACTAAACTACTGGATATATTTTATTTAATTTTTGTGTGCAGACTGGGAACGTCATGATGTATACGCAGTTTAATTTATTGTCGTATTGTCGGTACCACCCTGTATAGGTTTTACACCATATTTGACATTGTTTTGTTGTTAACTTTTGGAGAATCTCGTCAAAAAAAGGATAGTCGTATTTACATAAACAATTTTTCTATACACAACCTATACACAACTCTCTGGTCCGGGTATTTCTTCTGCTATAAGATGTTCTCTCCTACTCAACGTCATATTACCTAGTGTGATAGGTGGCTTACTTAACACTGCCTTTGGTGGCGACAGTACCTGTGGGAAGAAAAAGTAGTTTGATTAAAATCTTCGAGATTGATGTGTATGTATGTGTGCGTGACTGCACGATTATGATGTTGTGTTGCTACAACAGTAATAAACTAGCATCCAAACGCAACGGCGGTTTCATTCGGAAGATAACAGATCACTGGCGACGAGTTACCCACGGTTATAAAAAAATAAGTTCGTGTAAAATGTTGAATATCATCGGAAATCTTTCAAGTTTCGATCACGACCGCGACGCCCAACACAGATCAAAAAAAGAACTCTGTCATTTGTCGATTCTTCCGTCGATAAAACCCGTTTTTACGGTGGCCATGCTACGCGTGCAAGAGTGGTATATATTTTAAGATCAGCTACTAAAGTACAGGGCAGACAAAGCTTTCCGTGAGTCTTAAAAAAATCAGCAGTTCATACAAGCTTTTGTATGACGCAGAACTTCTAACGAAAAAAATATTGCTGTACTGAGTTCATGGTTTACGCGTCAATGTATTATAAACTTACACTGTGGTTTTTGAATATAGTGGTATGCCCTTAACTATAATTGTCTCTGTCTTTCATCAGTGTGGCTGTCTCTTTCTAAAGGTGGAAATATCATATTAAAGTTCGATAGCTAATATGCTTTTATTCAACTAATTGTCAGCTATTACATGAACGACCTAAAATGCCGTGAGATAAAATGATTGTAATTTTTTAATGGACGATCTCATAAAATTGTATTATTAATTTACACCTAAAGCTTCAAAACGACTTCAGTTTTACCACAGTTCATGAGTAGACTTTAACAAAGTACCTGCTATAATTATATGCGGAGTGTCTAGTCTATGACATAATTAAACCTACCTTTTAATGAGTCGGATTTTTCACATCGAGTTAGCGCGCGCTTTTAATTTAATAACATGTCTAGGTGTACAAATACGCGGTATGTGGGTCAAGCTCTCACTGAATGGCTTAGTGTTTAGATATAAGGCGGTGTTCGTATTTTTAGCAGTTACAGCATTGGATTTTGCATAAGTTATACGATTCTTTAATTTTTCTAAAGATTAATTTTGTTTATAACCAATTACTGATGCTTTTAAAGGTTCTGTCAAACTGGTATCTATGTACAGTCACGAGCACTAATATGTATACACTTATCTCAGTTTAAAAGCAATTTTCGCGAGTAAGAACGATTGTAACTTGAAGATAGGATCTTTTTCATAAAAATATAAGTTCCAGAATACTATGTTCGTAACAACATGAAATTTTAATAAGAACATTAGGAGAAAAAACACTTTAAAGTTGATAAGTGTTTCCATATTGCTGGCTGGCTACGGAAATCGAACATTATATATTTCAGTACATTCTGACAGTGTCAGTTCCTACTGCTTGTTAAAAAGCTCTCGTTGTTTTTAAATAAAACAAGCTAGCAACACCTCCTTCAAAAAACTGTAAAACCACACTACTTAATACTCACGGGTCGCTGATCGTCGAGCGCTGCGCTGGCGCGCTCGCTCCCCCACTCCTCGCTCGGATGGAGAGCGCCATTTTTCGCGGCGGCCTCTGTAACGCACTTTGTGCTCGGCGGGGCCCCGTCTGTGTGCAAACCGTTAGATACTGCTTGATTATTTCTCTTAGAAACTGTTTGTGGTGGGTAAGAAAAGATGCCTGTGGTTACCGAGTTTTCTCAGAAAATAACTTTAGCCCTTTTGCAATACAAATCGCGTTAAACGTATTTAAAACATCGTTCTGTTTCTCAATCGTTTAAGAAAACAGACAGAATGCTGTTTATGTATGTATATAAGGTCTTCATACACGAAAAATTCAGAGAATCATCTAACGGCTATAACGAAGCCATTTCAAGAGACTTTTTTTTTCTGAGTATATTTTTTTATAAAAAATAAATAATTTAAAATTACTTGACCCACAAAATAAATACTGGCTCGTTATTTTTTAAAATGCATACGCTAGTTTACTACGTCGTATTTACCTACTGTCATTGTTAGAATTTGGGAGTAAAGGTTTTATGCAAAAAGTCTGAAAAAATTTTAGAATTGTAATAATTTCGTAAAAAAAAAACACTCAGAATTTTTTTTTCATTGCTATGGCGACTTCACTACTTATAGAAGTTACTCTTAAAATATTTCGTGTATGAAAAGATAGACCTTATATTTACCGCAAAACGCATTTGGTGATTTTCGTATAAGATATTCTTCGTCTTCTTCTTCTTAACGCGTCGATGGATTTTTTTTATTAAATAGCCATCGTGGTAAAAAAATATAGCCAATAGACATAAGTCGATTGCGCAGGGTGCGCTGGACGTATCACAAGGTAGTCGAAGGTAGGTCGTATAAGACAAAGACAGAAGATATAAGAAGTTCGAAGTAATGCAATAGATCAAAGCTAAAATAATAACAACCTTACATTTGGTGTTTTATGGACTAAAATAACTTCACGTCACGACTTTTTAAGATGAAGATTACAATAACAAAGAAAAGATTATCTACTCCGAAAACTTCAGGTGTAAAACCCGTTTTAATCTTCATAAAAATGTGTTTAAAACCATATTATAGCTTTAAAACGCGATATTAATTCCGAACTTTCCTCATAAATCTTCACTGTTCTATCAAAAAATTGATATCATTTTACGACGACGACGTGAAAAGTGTCTCGTTCAATGAAATTTTTAGCGCAATTTTTTAAACTTTCATGTCATAGGATTAACCTGAAATATTGTATATACCTACTAACTTTTACCATAAACTTGGACATAAGGCTTTGTTGTTTTGGTGATATGATTTAAAATAAATAGAAACTAGATAATTTATTTAGTAATTTTATTTAAAAACTTCCCACCATAAAGAAACCGCAGTCATTGAGACTTGAGAGACTATTACATATAAGGCAAGGCATGCCTTTTGCAACGTTATTTTTATTTCTTTGAGGATGTGGGTGCACCCCTATTAATTATCTAGGTGGGTAAAGGAGTTCCTTTTTCAAGTTAAATTACAATAAATATAGACTTGAATGAGGAAAGCTTGTTACTATATGTGAGATGTTGGAGTTTTAGTGCAAGTTGTGTGTTTCATTTATTTTTGGATTAAGAGTGACTTTTTGGTGTGTGTTTGAGCAACTGTTTATAGAATAGAATAATAATTTATTTGCTCACACACAAGGACATACACACTTCTTTACCTTAAAATTATTTCATGTTAACGTTTATTACAACGTACATAACATAATATCTTAAACTTAATTGTAAAACTCAATACTCCAAAATTGTAACAGTAACATCAGAAGCACTATGTAACCTTAACATCATTAAACTATAGGGGACCGGAGTGCTTCTCCTTAACACAGGTTTTCATAACCTAGCTAGGAGAGCAGTGCTCACCCACACGTTTGTAGATAGTACTTTTTTGTAAAACTGTATTTTTAACGTGTCTTGTTTTTGAGTTAATAAATAAATTTTATTATTTACTATTAGAATGTATTTATTTACAATAAGGTGGTTACAATAATATTAAAGAATCCTTGTACATTCTACCGTTTTGACATGCAAACATTGAAACAGTTCATCATCAAACATACAAACTTGACACACAACTAAAATGTATCAGTTAGAAAATCCGATACGGAGTAGTAACATTTATTAAATAAAACTTTAGTTACTTTCTTTTTGAACGTTCTTACTGATTCATCTTATATGGAATTATGAATATGGTTAAAAATTGCCGGTGCCAAACCAAAAACACTATAAAACTGGAACTGTAGCTGAACGGAACGTATGCGTCATCAGTGAAGATACACGATTACAAAATTACATTACACACACACAGATATAAACAGAACAACAGAAAAAGATTACGTTTGCAAAATTGTTTTTCAAAAGAATCACTAAATCCGTTTGACTATAATAATATAATAATAATAATTATATATACAACATTATTTTTAGTATATGAGAAACCAGAATATAGTTTGTTCTGAATAAGTAACTGAATCGATTCCAATAATTTTTAAACCATGTTATATTTTTTCCCAAATGTATTTAAAAAAGTTAAAAGTTGGACACCGAGTGACTTTGAGTACCTATCGCAATAATTTAGGTAGCTACTGCCAAATTATTATTATCAATGAGCTGAAGACGACGCTGGAGGCGCGCACTGCGTGGTGACTACGTTTTTGTGCGGACAACTAAGTAACAGAACAAGCTTATAACTTTGAGATTTTTCATGATAAAGTTTTGAAATTTTGTACATAGATTCTTTCCATAAAAATACTAGACACGTGTATCAGTTTTCGCATATACTAAAACTAATGTATATATTATAAAAAATGATTGGCACAAAGCAAGAGACAGAACGATGTTTTAGATGAATTAGCGCTAAACGTACTAAGTGATTTCTGGTTCAAGCGGGCCAAGCACTTGCTGAAAACCGACCACCAATCAGAAGATCTATTGACCTATTAAGACATTGTAACTCCACCAATAAAATTAGCCGGAGAGCAAGCAACACTTAGCATGAGAATAGTCGGACCACAACCGCAAATGACGATCGGACGGTCTCCAGTACCCTTGCAATCTTCACTGAGACCGTTTTATACTCCAGTTGTAACCGGAATCTCACTCAATAAAATCGCTTTGACGTATGTCGGTTGGGGATAAGTACCGATTGTACTTCAGTTACGGTTAGATGTGGACCTCGTAAGTGCATAGGAAATGATGTAGATAGAAAATATATTGGTTTTGTATTTAAAAATGTTACCACTGCAATAAATGTAGAATGATATAATTTTTATGTGAAACAATTTTATTACTTATGTTTTCTTGTCATCAAAAGCTTTTTATTATTTTGTTTTTTTTTTTTTTGTAAGTTTTTATTTTTTTTTCTAATTTCTTTGTTAACACCTAGTTTTATGTGGTTTCCTGTAATTGAAGGAACACACTTAAAAGAACCTTTGTATAACTGTGACCTATATTGTATCTGTGTATCTTTTGTGGGAGACCCAAATAAATAAATAAATATTAACTCCACTAGAAAAACATGATTTACACCCGGTTTTTGGAAAAACTAATTATCGACGCGTCAAAATTAAACAGATCATTAATTCAAACAATGTCAGCGTGCTTGACAATATAATGTTAGCTTGTTTTTGTTCCAGAAACCGGGGGTATTCCTCGAAGCGCAACCATTAGTTGCGCTCACAAATTCAAATTAAAAATATTATTTGTTTATTCCTCAAAGCGCAACCATGATTGAAAAAAAATAATGAATCGATCACACCCCTCTCTATTTTTCATCATGGTATTTTGAATTTGTGAGCGCAACTAATGGTTGCGCTTCGAGGAATAATTTAGTTGCCCTTAGTTGGTTGCGCTTAAAAATAGTTGCGCTTTGAGGAATACCCTAGAAACCGAGACATAAGCGAACATAAAAAAATCTAAACCACAATTATTACAATTTGTATGCGTTGAAAATCAAATCTACACAACGTAAATATTACATTTGAAAGACAATTTGAAAAAAGAACAATCCTATTCCAAAATCGTATTACGACAAAAACATTTTTCATTTTTAACAACCACTCCACGACCTTATTCCACAAAGCTAGATCTTTAGATGATTGATGGTGATTTCTTGACAATTTTTCATATAAGAATCAATGTAGATAGGAATCTAAAGAAGCTTACCTGGCGGTGGATTCAATATGTCGGGCTGCGCTTGCTTAGGCGGCTTTAGCGTGTACGCCACGACGTACTGGCCGTCGCCCGCGTTGAGCTGGAGTTCCGACGACTGCTGCTTTGTTGGCGGATTACTCCTGGTAAGTACAAGGTACGTAAATTGTAGATGGAGACTTAGAGGACGGAAGTAAGGACACAGGGAATTTGTACTTGGTTTGGCATTTAATTTTATTCAAAGGTGCCTTGAAGAGCACTTAACTAGTTAATGCCATGTGTTTTTCTTTTTCATTTAGTGGATAGGGCTACTAATAATGAGTCGGCAGCACGAGTCTGTTTACGTATGTCTTTGGGTTAAGATGATCGTTTATACCATACTCTAAATACCTATTATGTAGTCGTCGCTTATACACATAGGCCTCCAGTTTCTTGCAATAATTTATGAAAAATTTCCCAGAATAGTATTTCCCAGCCGTAACTATCATATTTAAAGGGCAACATGAACATACATCAGTACAGTCTTATCAGTAGATTATTTTCGAAGTTATTATTGGCCACCTATAACCATCACCATCACCACCATCCACTACCGCCACCACCATCACCATTGGTGGTTATTTCTTGTGATGTTTTGTTTTTATCAGTGCTTACTAACACAGTCGTAAGTTTCGCTAACAGTTTTTCGAGTCATGGATATTCGAATAAAGAGAAATTCTATTCTATAACTCACATTGTATGGTCCTAAAATCAAAAGGAACAAAATTTCTTTGTATCTTTCCGTATGCAATCGGTTATTCAGATACAAATGTTCATAATACACAAAAAGATCCTTCATAATAGTAACGTACCAATCTACTTACTGACCAACCGTAGACTGCACTCATACAATTTTAATGGTAATTGAAATCGATTCCCTTTGACTTAATCATGCCTCAAATGTTAAATTGAGCAAGTGACGTACCAGTGCATGTCAGTTAAGTGAATACGTACTTACTGAGAACGATTTTGATTAAGTTTCATTGATTTGTAAGCAGGTACTTCTATGTTATAAATTAATGAATTTTCATAGCGTTGGATGCTTATAGTACGTTCGTTTATTATCGATTCTAAATATTTTATCATGCAGACAGAAATGTCACTGACTGCGTAAGGTTGGTAAGTCCAGATCTAACAGGCCCTACTTCCTCTTCTTTTAAGTTTAAAAAGCCCGAATTTCAAGATAATTTTGAATTAAGAACTTTTGAGCTTGTAATTTTTACATGTTTTATTAAATACACCACTTTAGTCCACATAACACAGGTGACCGAGTGTACAAGGTTTATACTAGTAGTATTTTCACCACTATGTACAATATCTTGCGTCTAAGCCTGGTCTAGTTCACTATAATGGGTATACAAAGATCCTTATCCAAGCTGAAAGACACTTTGTTCTCCTCGTCATTGCAATCATTGTCACTTGAAGGGTATAGGCAAAGAACAGGGTATGTCTTATTGAATCCATTATGAGAAAAAAGCAAATTAAAGTGTAGAAGTTCCCAGTTCTTTTCGCTTTGGGCATAGGTTAAAACGTATTTTAGCGACATCTGTTGAGAATTTGTAAAAACTAGTGATTGGGAATGCAATTACCATAGATATAGATTGGTTACCAGTACTAAAAATTTTTTTTTCCTGTACCCTTCACTTGTCCTCCAATGGAGGTCAAAGTTACAACTTTTTCACAAGTTTAAAAAAATACCTATTTTTTAAATTATTAACTTTACTTGTTATACCTCTATGACCCGTGTACTATTCAATGCTTCCATCAGCACAATAATTTGAGTGCAGTGCATTGAGCCCTACCGTAAACCGTGATTTTTTTTTAACCCAAAAAAAGAAAGTCGTTTCCCTGCAATAATTTTTGCGTCGAGTTACTTAGTTTGGTGTACAGAATGCTTAACTGACGGCTTTGTGAAAGGTCCATTTACACCTTTTAAATAATACCAAAAAAAAACTGATAAATAACAGGAGGTAAAACATAAAAACGCCTGTAACAAGTACGACTACAATAGTTAGAGAGTTCAAGTTTCGTCAAGTCGCACTGACGACAGTGTTGCAGCTATGTGCGCGACTCGAAACGTGAGCAAACATCTGTGTTGACGTTATTCAGATTGCAAGTACATAGAACTTGCGACACAAGTTGGAAAGTTTAATGATGTGCCAAATCTGGAACTATGTATGTATGAGGTTTGGCGACGGGACTTTTGATATTTAATTTGAGAATACGACTTTTAAATCAAAAGTAACAGCCAGGGAGGAGCTCGTGGCTAAATTATAACAGCCACTCGGGTAAGTCTTAATCTGTTGCCTAGGTTGGCCCGGTGGATGAGTGACCACCCATTACATACCGAGTTTTCTACGTGCATCGGAAAACACGTTAATCCGTTGGTCCCAGCTATCATTTATAGATCTTTGACAGTCGTTACAGGTGGTCAGTGGCCCGAAAGTCTGACAACCAGTCGTACCAACGGGTCTCGTATTACCCAGTAATAACGGGTTGTGGAGGCAGTGGCTCCATGTAAAATACTGGCGTTCATCTGAATCCGGGTCGAATGGAAGCCGACCTCAACATAGTTGGGAAAAGGCTAGGCATATGATGATGAACAAAAGTCAAAGCAGTCATAGCAATTCATTACATTTCAATACAAGTGAAGATACAAGACAATAATTAAAGTATGGAATACTATTACATACTAGCGACCCGCCCTTGCTTCGCACAGCGCTACCTGTTGGGTCCAAAATTATATCTTATGTAGCCTATATTTTAAGTTAAGCATCTAGCAGTAGAGCGCTAAAAACTGCGTTCAAATTGATGCAGTAGTTTTTGCGTGATGCGCGTACAAACATACAGCTAGAAAGACAGACAGACAGACAAAAATTCAAAAAACTGTTGTTTTGGCTTCTGTTGCTCTAACAGGGAACCCCATATATTTTTTTTTCAATATCTTCAATGTACAGACATCGGCCTGTTACAATTTTATTACATGTATAGATTGTGTTTATGTTCAGCTTATAGGTAGGCAAATAAATGTTGGTATCAATTATAATAGTAGTCATATTTTTTGATAGCACTAAAATAATTGTATTGAATTACATAGTTTTAATCATTTAAGGCGCGAATTATACAGAAACGGCGTAAGGCGGCAGTTCGGCGCAGGCGCAGCTCAAGCGTGGGATTTATAAGGAAACGAAAGAGCGGAGTGCCTGCGCCGAGCCGCTTGAGTGTAATTCACGACACGTCACTTACGTACATTTTGTATGGAAACGTTTTGAAGCGGCATCATGCCTGCGCCGCGCCTTCACCTTACGCCGTTTCTGTGTAATTCGCGCCTAATGTAATTTAATTACGAAATAGGTAATTTAAGGTAAAAACCCCACCACATTTAAGATAAGTTACTTTTTCAGAGAACTTTCCGGTAGGTGAGCTAGCATTACAAATTAAAATTGTGGTGTAGAATTTCATGAACCAAGCCGTTAAACGTAAACGTAACATTACACGTTAAACATTAACGTAATCATTAAAATAAGAAGGGGAAGGGGTTCCAGTAAAGTAAATGGTATTGTGACATAGTAGGAATACTTTACTTTATTGCAAATGAACGTAATTCTGCTAAAAGTACAGATATAAGTCAAATTTTCTTCATTTTTCGAATTAATTGTAATGATTTTGCATACGTCTTGAATGTACAGTCACGAACACCAATATGTAAACACTTAACAACTTTTAAAAGTATTTTTCTCCTACTATTCTGATTAAAATGTCATGTTCTTACGAACATAGTATTCTGGAACTCATATTTTTATGAAAAAGATGCTATCTCCAAGTTACAATCGTTAGTTCTTGCGAAAATTGCGTTTAAATTTAGAAAAGTGTATACATATTTATGCTCGTGACTGCCACTATATTTAGATTTTTTATGGGACAAACCCGCCACATAATTCCCAAACCACTGCAACTCCTGAATCAACAGTGGCGACCACCAGAAAATCGCCGAGACAATGAAGCTATAAGTCCCAGAGAAACAATTTCACTGTCTTGGATCCCGTTACGAAATTAATCAGAAAAGAATAGCGGAGGAGTAGGAAAAACATAATTTTAACACTACATATACAACATGAGTTTTAGTATATGCGAAACCTGATACACGTGTCTGGTATTTTTATGTAAAGAATCTATGTACAAAATTTCAAAACTGTATCATGAAATATCACAAAGTTGTAAGCTTGTTCTGTTACCTAGTTGTCCCCACAAAAACGCGGTCACCACGCAGCGCGCGCCTCCTGCGTCGTCTTGAGCTCATTGATAATAATAATTTGGCAGTAGGTACCTAAATTATTGCGATAGGTACTCAAAGTCGCTCGGTATCCAACTTTTAATTTTTTTTTTATATTCTTTGGAAAAAATATAACATGGTTTAAAAATTATTGGAATCGATTCAGTTACTTATTCTGAACAAACTATATTCAGGTTTCGCATATACTAAAAATAATGTTGTAGAATGTTGGATTATCTTGACGTATTTAACTGAATAAATAAGAGATTGTGGGTTCTCTCTGTATGGCAGAATTAAATCAAAGTGTTCTTACCTCTTTCTTCGTAGGAAGAATCCGGTGAAAATGGCCGCACAACCGCAGATTATGACAGTGAAGATGATTGACCAGAAGGCAGCTTTGGAGACACCGGCCATCAGACTGCTGCCACCATCTAATAAGAAGATGTAAGGTTTACTATCTGCTTTAATTTGAACATTAACAAATAATATGTCTTTAAGTATGAAATTGCCGTTTTTTTCTTACATTTTGTTCTGTTTGTAACTTAGACGTAGAGTTATATCTTCTCCTAATTCCATGTTTATTGGAATAATTGTTAATTGACGTACCTTTTAGAGTCTAAAAACCGTACTAGTAGTTGCATGTTACCTCATAGGGTAGTGTGTCAAAACACCTGTTTCAATGTGCCGTCGGTTTCACTACTTCAAGTAGGTATATTTTTGTCATACACTGTGTTTTGAGAATGTAAGATACGCAGTGCAGCGCAGCTTTTTCCACTCTAACTATAGTTTGCAATTGCGTCATTATCGGTTGAGACGTTTCCAAGAAAAACAAAAAAATGTTAGTAAGGAAATATCACTTTTCACGAAATCGTCCATACAAATCGGCAATTTCATACTTTAACAACTAATATTAACTTGATTCTCAAACATTATCATCATTCCCCTGCCCTTATTCTAATGTATTTGGGGTCGGCGCAGCATGTCTTTTTCTTCCATACTTCTCTATTACTCGTCATCTCATCAGACACCTCCTTGCTAGCCCTATTATCCTACATTTGGTTCTTAAACATTTATAAAAAACAAGTAATGTTCAACGAATATAATGCCAGATTGTTTATTGATAAAAGTCAACTTTATCTGCGGTTGCTATAAACATAATATATCTAGAATCTGTATGAAACGCATGTGACTAAAAGAGTGATGGACATGAATGTTGATGGATGGAGAGGGAGAGGAAGGCCAAAGAAAAGATGGAAGGATTGTGTGAAGACTGATATGAAAGAAAAGGGCGTAGATGCCGTGGCGTCTGACAGGCGAGAATGGAAGAAGAAAACGTGTTGCGCCGACCCCAAATAGAATGGGACAAGGGCAGGAAGATGATGATCTTGCATCCGTAGGTAATATTAACAGAACACAATGCTTTAAGTGGTATATTATTTTTTATTATTATTATTGGTTAACAAAGCTACAACATAAGAGAGACTGGGCATAAAATGGGCGCTTTAGTAGAATCATAAGATAATAATATGAATCACGTTAAAATAAATCAAATAAATCACATTATAATAATCTAGATGCGCATCACGAAGGCTAGTTCGAGGTGGAACAGGAGAAGAGACCTGGAAGGATATGGGTAAGGCCTTTGCCCAGCAGTGAGACATACAAGGCTATTATAAAAAATCCCATTAGTCACATATGAACCAAAAAAATCTGAGTAACACAATATTGTGTTATGAAAATGTTAATGCAAAAAAAATATAATCAGATATCTTTTCTTTTTTAATTTCCATTTGAGAAAATATAAACACTGTCCTCACTAAAACGAAACACCCAATTTCGAAATTCATTATCTAAATATGCATTTAAATTCACCCCTTTGTTGTCCAAAGGATTTTTCACAAAGTGTGTTCTAAGCGACTGCATCATTAAGCTCATGTTACGTAAAAAATACATCCGCAGTGTTTTTCAGCAGAGCCTTATAATAATGAACCGTATTTAAAAGCACAGTCAGTGGTAAAAGTGCAGCTTCATGTGTCTTTTAAGTCTTTAATTGGAACGTACAAGAATTATATACAGAGGACAAATACAATACAAACGTACAACTCATATGGCTGCGTCCTAACCATAGCGATCGTCACGCTATCACATGGCAATCGCATTCATTTTGACCGGCGAACCCGAACGTGTGGATACGCTAACAGATGGATGGCGTTTTTTGGTTTTCCGAACGAAATCTGAGTGATATTATGAGTGTATTAGTCCAGGGTTCGTGTCCGCTTTAGTTAGGGCCCGGGGTATGGGATGCAGCAAATTTAAAGCGATTTCCTTGTGAAATACCGTCTTATACTTTGAGATAAGACTCATTCAGTAATAGTATGTCTTCGAAAATACTATGTTCGTGAACACGTTAATCAATACAGTTGGAGAAAATCGGTTTTGAATTTATTTAGCTAAGTTTACACATTTCATTGTTCGCGACTGTACACTATTCTACTTTTAGTACAATAGTATCAAAGCAGTTCTAAACTACATTTGAACTACATACATCAAATCCATATAAAAGTATCTTTGTGATATACCTACGACTGTTGAAGTATGGCAATTAATCATTTCTTTCGTTCATCATTTAGTCAGGTTTATTTTATTCTTGACTAATTTTGATAGATATGTTTACTTCACTTACCTAGATTACTTACTTAACGTTACTTACTCGAAATCTTAAATTGTTATAATTTTCACAAAATTATGAAAGATGTTATTTTGCCATCGACTTTAAAAATCCTGCCGTTTGACAATACATCCACGCAAACAATATTACTGGTTTTTAATTCGAAAGATCATCATCGAGATTTATTCAATTATTCAAATATTATTTTTTGAATTTTTGTACACGTGATAGACTCGCTACGCCTATTACATGGGCCTTAAACATAACTGGAAAATATGGGTGTTTTATTAGACACACACACTACACACACACACTACACACACTCACACACACACATACACACACACTACACACTTCTGGAAAAGCCTTCGTGGATTGACATGTAAGTAAAGAAATACAATTGGCTTTAGAATTTTCCAACGTTTCTAATTCCACGTTACATCACTATTGGTAAGCCATTACCGATAGTTCGATTATAAAATAATTGAGCGTATATACAGTGACATTAACAAAATATATATTCTAAGGTATATTATATATTTGAAAATTAACCACAACAGAACCCGTTACCTATTATTAGTACAGAATATTACGATATTGGATGTCAGACGGTGAATTAGCGTAATTACACTCTTCTTTCTCACTCTAACTACCTAGAATATAGTAGGTGTGAGGGAGACAGAATGTTTGTGTAACGCTGTTAAGCAGGTTCTAATTTACGCATAGCTATCTAGCAGATTGCTTGCTTATTGTCTTCCTATCAATGGCAAATTGCGCCGGCCGTATTAGGCCATGAAATTAGTTTGTTGGCCATCAAAAAGGGTTTGTGAGATATTTCCAATTAATTATCTCAAAGTGGAATGAGGTTATACGAGAACTTAGCGGTTTAAAATGTGATGTAGAGACAAAAATTTAAAATATTATGTTTTGATAGTTTGGTTATGTGGAGAGGATGAGGGTAAGGCTAACAAAATGTGTTTACTATAGACCGACCGCTTTAATGAGTCCTCCGCCTTGTCCCATCAAAGGCACATTAACCGTCCACAAAGTCCTAACAGTATCCCACAGGTTATTTGCTTTAAAATAACTATAATCCACGTAAGTATTACAATAATAATTGACCCAATACGTGACCAACCTTCACAATATTCCATTTAAATTAATACCTAAACGCTATTTAATTATGATTATCTGACTCCAACACTAATACTTTACAAAGAAACCAAATTAATGAACATTACACAAACATACATTTATAATACATGCATATTGATACGAAAAATACTAACTAAAAGTATACACTCAAACATCACCTTCACGAAAAGAAACAAAAAACACAAAATGAAATTGAGACGTGAACAAGACCTACTACAGCTATACCCACCACGCACAAACTACGGAAGAAAAAGTATCATGTATGAAGGATCCAAACTTTATAATAAATTACCGAAATACATCACAGAATCCAAGTCCATAACCACCTTTAAAAAACTACTCAAACAGCACATCATAAAAAATTCATATTCCCTACAATAATTTCAAGCCACATCTAGCTGGTGCTTATCATTGTTGAATGGAGACTTGTTTACCTTTGTGTCGATGTAATGAGCCCGTGTATCAAGCGAACATTGAGATATCTGTATAATATTTTTTCATCTACCCACAAAATATGTAATAATTGTACAAATGTCTAGTTTTTGTAAAAGTCTCAACAGTATTGACATAATATGTAATAGTTTTAATATTCTCATGTAAGTGAATTCTGTATTCTTATGAGAATAAAGTTATCTCAAACCTCACCTTCGCGAGGAATCATTCAAAGCGGTCGATCTATAGGCAGATGTGAGTGGAAACGTCGGGAGGGGACCCTTAGAAGGACATACACTGACATTATTGGTGAGGTTCTTCAAGAAAAGTCAGGTGCGTAGTACTCGCAATCGGCGTGCGTGTATGACCAGATGTATGAACGTGGACGAGGCAAAAGGAATATGTAAGGATCGTAGCAGGTGGCGCTCTGTGGTTTCTGCCTTCCCCCATGGAAAAAGGGCTTGAGTTTATGTATTTATATGTTACTGCTAAAAGCCCAAGTGCGGCTACATCTAGTTCTAGCCGGCTAAACCTAGGTGCGGCCGGTAACAGTTGTGTATCGCTAGGACACACCGACCAAATGGATTAGGTTTGATTATGACCAAACGCGCGCGAGCCGAGCGAGCTCAGCGAGCGGTGCCGCGGCGAGCGCTGCATCCAAATTGTTTGCATTTTTTAACCGAAGATGAGTAGGATACATCTAAGTTTAACCGACCGCACATAAGTTTAGCCGGCTATAACTAGGTGTTGCCGCACTTCGGCTATTAGCCGTAACATATATATCTTACAGTTTGTATAAACGACATCGCCCCTGGTTTTACATGTAGTGACTTGCTACTAGCACTTAGGAAAATAAACTGGTGCCCCAGTTTTTTATCTAACACTTAAAATTTTTAATCACGTTGTTGTGAAAAGACCACAGTACACAGACAGATACTGACAATCTGAATAGTACATATGTAATTCAATTTCAGGTATGATTCGATTAAAAACGTATCGTAACGCATGACTGAATCAAAAACTCGATTCTTCAAAATACTAGCGAACCGTTGCAACTCCTCCTTTTGTTAGGTACTGCATTTATATGGACATAAACAGACGCCTTTTTTCTAGAAGAACCTAAAGAGTGGCGTAACTGGCACTATTCTTACGTACCTACTCATCTTGCTTCATCCACGTTCTTACGTCTACATGCGACTGTTAATGTCATTTTCTGGCTTCAAGAAACGAACACAAGAACATCCCGCCTGTATACAGTGTGTATACAGTCATGAGCACCAATGTGTATACACTTTCCTAAATTTAAAAGCAATTTTCGCGAGAAATAACGATTGTAACTTGAAGATAGGATCTTGTTCATAAAAATGTGAGTTCCAGAATATTATGTTCGTAACAAAATGACATATTAGTCAGACCAGTAGGAGAAAAACACTATAGAAACTTGTTCAGTGTTTACATATTAGTGCTCGTGACTGCACACAAGGCAGACAGGACACAGACGCGCAAAGGATTACCACGTATTCAGTACATAATTCTGAACCCCCATATAAATTTTTCATCGGAAATTAAAAAAAAAACTTGTTTTCTACAAAACTGCTATACCTAAATGGTCAAAATGTATGTCTGTTTAGCCGTTTGTGCGTTAGTGTCCCTTTTACCTTGTATTTACCGAAGTACCCTTCGGTAAATATTAATAACAGGCAGAACTATACCTAAGTACATATTACTCATCATTTAGTCAGTTTTATTTAAGTCCCATAGAGTAGAAGGTGAGTCTATTGCCATCAACTGGACACAAATTCAGATTCTGGCTGTAATAACACACACACAGTACAGATAAACAAGACAAATCGAAAAAAAAGCATCAGCTATCAATTATCCACAAACCTGTTCTCCTTTCAGGGTCTTGATATGCGAGAGCATGCAGCATTATCCGATCCGAAGCTCCCTTATCATTCCTCGAATGCACCGTCAATCTTAGCGCGCTCCCACTCGTCCAAAGCACCCCGGCCGGTACCAGGAATATGGCCACGCCGTCTAGGATTGCAATATAATGGGGACGGTTAATTGTCTGGAAGATTGTAACTGCAGGTCTTGCTAGTTAAACTGGGTAAATGTTTGTGAATTGCTTTTGGATGGAATTGTGGTTAGTGGTTTTTGAGGTGGTATTGATGATTTGTGCTTAGTAAAATTTAGTATATTAAATGCTTCTCTGCTTAAGAGCGTTAACGTCTTTCGGCATTTTATACAAACTTTCAAGTGATTTTTTTTTAAATGACTGAACCAATCTTAATGAAACTTCGTAGGCATAAGCAGGATACATAAGTCCAAATGCTTAACAGAGAACATTTTCGAAAAATTGTGTTACAGCTAAATTAGACCGATTTTAGATTTTCCATAGAAACACATATTTCCAATTATCTTTTTTTTTTAAACATTTCGAAAAGTTCTCTGTCAAGTTTTTAAACTTATGTATCCAGCTTATGCGTACGAAGTTTCATTAAAATCAGTTCACATATAGGAAAAAATCACTTGAAAGTTTGTATGAAATGCCGTAAGACGTTAATGCTCTTAAAGACTTCTCTGTTTCCCGATCACTATAATCTAGATCTCTTCATAGTACGAGTGAATCGGTTTCTTCTAGGCAAGCGTGCTCCACCCTAGGCCGCGACATCGCTTCACATCAGGCGAGTTTCGGCTAAACGCAAGCCTATTTAGTATTAAAAATAAGTGTTTGCAGTATCTGGTCTGGTGTTTGTATAATCAATTTATAAAGTTTAAAAGTCCGCTAGCGTTTTAAAAAGTATTTTCTTATATTTTCTTGTTTATAAAACTACAGATTGTTTACATCAGACTTAAAACAAAGCAACTATAAAACTATTCACAAGAGTTCACAAGACTATTAGTAGGCAGAGAACAGCCCGAGTGAAAGATTATGGCTAGAAAGGGGTAATGGCGACCTGGATGCCTGAAATAAATAGTCACCGTCTGGGCCGACTCCAAATGCATTAGGAATAGGACGAAAGACAAAATAAAATAAATTAAACTGTTTATTTCATTCATATTATTTCAATAAAATCATTCATTTATATCGTTCATACATATTATTACGCTCGATCTTAATGTTACACGCTCATAAGACTTTGATAGTGGACCTGAGAGAGAACAGAAAACATTCTTATATGAGGGATGGAGATCCCTACACACGTAGGGAAATTCGCCATTTTAGAATGTTCTTAAACTTGAACTTTTTTTGGTAAATAAGACTTTTAAGATGTTTTTAATTTGTCGAGGTTTTTTGTTTTCAAATTTTTCGTCTATTTCTTTTGGCAATTTATTCAGAATGCTTATTATGATGGCACATTTAGCTAGCATAAAATAGACCATTTGTTTAAATTAAGAATAGAACGCTTACCAGTCTCATTAGCCGTAACGTTGAACCTTATCTTCCCACTTTCAGAGTCCAGAGCTTCTAACACCACCAACTGAGGCAGGCCTCCATCGTAGCCGGTGACGCAGCGCACCACCATGGGCTCTCCGAAGTCCTCTCGGCTTGCGTCTTCGATCCAGTTGGAACCGTTGCCTGAAGATACCGTACAGTTCCGTGGTGGTGATGGACGGGCTATGAAAATAGACAACGTGATGAGATGACGACGCACGTGTATGCCTGCACTTTGTTAAGTAAGAAATGAGTATCTGCTAGATGCAGGAGGAATAGATATAGAACGAGCAGTCCTAAACCTAAAGAATAATTATTGTACCATTTTTTTTTTTTTTTTTGCATTGGAAGTCATCAAATGACCCCGCGCGCTCTGGGCGTAGCGAAAGGGAGTGTCAGACTTGTACTGACTAAAACCCATCCATGTTCCTTCTTTGCCCTTTGTGTTCCAGGGCCGCGGTATCTCTTTCGAACAGTCCCGCAGCCCTGGCAGGCATTGGCCCATGCGTGGTAGCTGACATCTCTTTGAGGCGCGCGTGGATCACGAACGCGCCGTCGGCACGGCCTGTCATCATAAGACCGCCGGACGGCGAGCTAGCCCATAAATCGCCGTAATTATTGTACCCTGTGGTCTTGATCAGCTGTATGGTGAACAGAACCAAACATCTAGCATTTATGAATGAGGTGTTGCCAGATTTAACTTGGTAACTACGAACATTATTGTTCATTCCTGAGACAATTCTCTTTGGTAGTCCTAGACGTAAGGCTTAACGGACTTGTTTGACCAAAACTGAAAGAAAACGTTTTAGGAAGGCTTTAGCCTGAGTCTAATGAATTAAATAGTAAATACATCGTATCAAAAGATAGTTTCCACGCGCATTAGAATTACTTGCATAGCAAAGCCGCATTCAAGCAGTACAACTCCAACTCAAAATCAACATAGAAATGTTCGTTAATTGCCAAATATTAGCCATTCCAAGTCCCTCTACAAATCTATTAAAATGTTTTAAATATAACTCGTCCAACTTCGTCAATTGGGAACAGGGTCCAACTTCAAACTAGTTGGGATCTAAGCTAAAGATAATTTTGTCTCTAGACAAAAATAGTTCGGAAACTTGGCCCACGTTAGACGTCTCATTGACTATGTTTGACTTTCTTCTTTGAGAGCAAATTGAAATATTTGCTTGGGATGGTTCTTTATTAGTTCAGATCTAGAGTCTCGCATAATTTAGACATTAAAATGTTGAAGACTTCAGATGTATTCAAGGCATTGTTGACTATAACTAACAAGGGACGACTTAGTTCAAATATGCAATGCAATTTCGAAACTTAGTCGTGAGTCTACATAAACTGTAGACAGATGTTTATTATAAACGCGAAACTAACTTTTTCTCTTAAAAATAAAGATACTATCTCATATTTTTAAAAATTAAATAATTATCATTCATATCTCATGACTTTTCTACCCTAAGGGTCTGTCCTATACACACGGTCGCGATGGGTTGCGGCGCGACGTCACAAAATAAAACGGTGCGACGCCGCGTGTTCATGCTGAACAAGGTTCCATAGTAAAACCAAGGATTGGAACCGAAACCGTGTTCAGCATGCCCAAGACGAGACCCCTGACAATCGTATTCAGGGTTTTACACAGGGTGTTTTTGTAAACGAGGACAATACTTTAGGGGCGTCTAGTACTCATGAAAATAAGCAACTTTTACTATAGGATTGACCACGAAATCGTGAAAAAATGATCAGTTGCTCCACAAGCTATTGGTCGCGTAACTCGAAAAACTGTCATAGTTAGCCCCATAGTAAGAGTTGCTCATATTTATGAGTACTTCACTCCCTTAAAGTATTGCCCACGTTTAACCAAACAACCTGTATGCAGTTATTTCTTGATCCCTATAAATAATACTTTTATCCTTGTAATCGTATATGAAGGCAGTAGGCACTCACCAGCAGGAACGATTTGGAAGACACAGGGCTGCGCCTGTCTGCCCACAGTGTTGGTACCACGACAGGTTAGTGCACCGTAGTCGCGCTCACTCGCTGGGGTGTATCGAAGCTCGCTTATACTGCCGTTCACTGTACCTGGGTAACAAAATACAAGCAATGTACTCCATATAGGTATGTAACGATCGTAGCTGGTAGCATATTGTAATGTCTACCAGTGGCGAAGGTTCCATTCAACCCGATTCCTACCGGCTTCCCTTTGAAAAATGGCACAGTCAGTACTCAATAGCCAATAATATTCTATACAGTAAAGATATGTACTCCAGCTTACCTCTTACAAAAATTTACCCTTCGCTACTAATGTCTGCGTACCTTCATGGGAAAACGAAAAGAGTAAAGTAAAGTATCTGCATACTTTCCTACATTATTCACGCTGTTTTGGTACACCATCATTCAGGGCACAGAAATGTGATGCAATTTTTTTTCTTTAATTATTGGGGTAAATTAGTCAACAGTTTTTCAAAATAGTTAATAATCTATACTAATATTATAAAGCTGAAGAGTTTGTTTGTTTGGTTGAACGCGCTAATCTCAGGAACTACTGGTTCGATTCAAAAAAATCTTTTAGTGTTGGATAGCCTATTTATCGAGGAAGGTTATAGGCTATAACATTTCATGCGGACGAAAGTCGCGAAGGCAACAGCTAGTCAAAAATATAGTCAGTTAGGATCACATGTTGATGATTCGATGTTTTAAACACCTCATACAAAAAAACAAACAACAAAAAGAACATCGCCAAATTAGCAGTCCTGTAATTAGGTTCATTTACACGCAGTCGAGTGGTCCCACTGTCCCGAGCTACTCGAGTATTTGCAGCAAGTACTCGAGACAGTTCAATCGCACCTCATGTTCGCACCAGCGCCCTGAATATGTAACGAACCACGCTACGTAAATGGAATTTCTTTTAAAGACTATACGAATAATTTAAGTTCTGCTTTCTTGTCTTGTTTCTCTGTAAGATTTTTGAAGAGAAAAGATAATTTGAAATAAGATCGCTGGATTGGGAGATTATTTTGTTCAGGTTTTTTTAGGGTTCAAAACGGAACCCTTATAGGATCACTTTGTTTTCCGTCTGTCTGTCCGTCTTTCTCTCAGGAACGCGTGGAGATATTAAGCTAAAATAAATATCAAATACTCAAGTCTGCTACCCCTTAGAGCAGTGAGCACAGTAAGGAAAAACTGAAAACCTTAAATATGTAATCATTAGTGTTAATTTTTAAAACTTACAATATCGTAAATATGTAGTTGAATAACAAAATACCTACAAGTTTATACGGAACCCTCCCTCAGTGCGCGAGTCCAACTTGCACTTGGCCGGTTTTTTTTTTAAAACGAGTGATGCTGTACCTGTTTGGTCGGTGTAAGTCCATAGCTTCTTCTCTATACAAGAAAAGGCCAGAAGAAGCACCACAAAAAGTTGTGATTACTATATCAATTATACGAACCGTATCTAGCAGGTGACACATTGAAGCTCTCGCCGCTGTTGTTGAACTGCCAGAGGAACGTGACGTCAGCAGGGTCGGCGTGCACCGAGCAGCGCACGCGCAGCGCTTCGTCCAGCGCTGCGCCCACGACTTGAGGTGACGTCTCGCCACATACTGGGGCATCTGTATGGAGAAACACAGTTTCTATGTGAAACTCTGATGTTAAGCATATACTCGTATATACTGAAGCTCCGTACACTAGGCTAGTTCCAGATTAAATAATTGTTATAACTGACGTACAACTTACTATACCTACATGTTCTGTTTGAGAGGTTGTTTAGCACACTTATTAATATGTAGGATTTGTCAGGATTTATTCCGTTGGCTCGTACATCATGTGGGCAGAAGATGGGTTTCGTGCTATTAAAACAATAGGTGCGATACACCGTTTATAATAAACTAACAAATTACTTGACATTACAATTTAAAACAATAACACGGGCCACAATGAATCGGGTACAGTTCCAAAACGTCTCAACTCCGCTGCGATCAGACATTGACTGTCCTCCTCGCCTCGAGCTGTAACATCAGGGCTCTGTAGAAGCCACTCTGTGGTGTGGGTAGACTTGTAAGTAGGTCGCGTGACGTCACCACCAGAGCACTTGCGATTCATTTTATGTCCGTACTAATGACTGAATCCGACAAATATATAAAAATAACCTCTCAAAGAACTTAATCATGTTAATTGACACAACTGATGAGACTGGCGCTGAGAACGTTAGGCGGGGTTGGCACAGGCCACGAAGGAGATGGCGCGACGAACTGGACAGGTTCCATCAGGACTAGAAGGAAGACCAGAGAAGTTTGCAATCAATGGAAGGAGTGGAGGGACACCTTTTTCCAGGAGTGGGACAGAGCAGCATAGCAACAAAAGAAGTTCACACAAATTGGTAAAAAGGCAGACTTATAGCACGGTTCTACTGGCTGGCACTTCTCCGCCTCATTTATGCGCCAAGAGTACCATTCTCACTTAGATAATCGATATCCATAACGTAATAACAGGGCCTTCGACATCCACGTCTGAGCGAGTCAGCGATCCGGTAGACACAAAAGTTCTCATAACGAGAACAAAAAATGTCACCGACAAAATGTAGCCAAACATTTTTTATTTACTCTCGATGATAAAATTAGGTATCACATTTGTTAGTCTGGCCTGCGTCTTTGTGTAACAATATCTGCTGTTGTTAACAATATGAAACAAACATTCATTGTGTTCTCTCCTACTTATTCCGTTTTACATGTATTTAAAGATCGGAGTGGTGATAAACAGAACATCGGCCGATTACTCGCCAACAAAATATCGTCGACTGCAAAAGGCCTAGGCCGGACCTGATGGGTTTACTACAATTTGGAATCATTTGCATACTAGCCAAATACCCGGTACATCGTTAACTTCGCTACCCCACAACGGCCTCCTAAATAACAAGCATAAAATATCCATAAATTTAAAAACTCCAACGACCAGTTTTCCTGTCATAAAGCGATAAATATAAATCAAGTGAACAATTATTTCGGCAGTTACGAATTATTTCGTCTTCTCTCTCACATCGGCAATTAACACCCGTATTCCAGAAGCCGACTTAAGTCCATTTTTGAACTTAAGTCGTCATTTGTTGCCATGGCAACAGGTGAAGAACGCCCACCACGGCATCAGCAACACCCACTTCATAAGGTGAGGACAGACTAGCTAGACTTGCATTTGCAACAAGACATCGAGCCGCTTGACACTTTGTTAAAACTTGATTTTGCTAAGAAACGAGCGAACTTGTGTAACATTTCATCGATCAGATACACGAGCGCGGGCAAATCGTGCAACATGGAATGAGGTGTGTGGACTGAGGGGTCGTGCTGGTCGTTACTTCTCCTAATTCGCTCAGTTTTTTTTTTAATATAACTCGTCAATAATCAATAATCGTAATCCAACATATCAACGAAGAGTAAATGCCACACAGTAAGGACAGTCACTAAAGAACACCACCGGCTTATTCCTTTTGCTTAGTCCACGTTCATACGTCTGGTCATACTCACACGCAGGTCGCGAGCACAGCCACCTGACCTTTTTGAGGAACAATACCAATAAAGTTTGTCCTTCTAGGGTGTTCTCTTTCGGGTTTTGTTAGTCTCTCAACATGACCAAGCCAACATATTCTTTTAATTTTTTGTCTCCACATCTTCTTTTCAACCGCAACCTTGCAGTATTATATCATTCCTCAATTTATCAACCAATGTTACAATACGTGGACATGCGCATATGAGTACTCACCTTAATTTACCTCGAAAACATGCTGTCTATTTCAAACTCAAAATAAGTATGTTGCATGAAGGTTGTAAGCTGCTTTGTATGCTAAAAATGTTATATTAAAATACGTCACAATGCTAGAGATGTCATAAATTGATGTTCAACCGAATACTCTTGGCTGACATCATTTGTCAAAGAAAATAAAACGTTAAAACTGATTTGCGTAAAAATAAATATTTATTTTTTCGTGGTGCATTTTCAATAATTTCTTTTAAAAAAATGTCTTCAAGAATATACTTTTCGGATAGTGAAAAGTTGTGCGTACAGGAACTTGTCCGCAAGCACAAGCTACATCAAAATACGACTTTGTCGGGCAGCCCATCGGCGAAAAAATATGTTTGGGCTCGCCATATTTAACTCGCGCGTAAGTACCAAATAACATCGTGGCTGTTTTAATACCTGGTATATTTTTGAAGATCGTAAATGAACGGCAATGTTTTCTTTTTATAGAGAACGGAATCTCAGCTAAAAAGATGCTGGTCCAATATTAAGGCCAAGAAAAAAACCACCCTTAATCAAGAAAAAAAAGAAAGGTTGAGGACTGGGGGTGGCCCCTATCCTGGCCCCGCGTCCTCATGTGTCGAAGGAGTGGAAGATGCGCTGACGGCCTCCACCGATTTAGAATTGAGGTTCGCAATCGACTGTGACACTATGCCAAATGATACTCCTGCTGACGATACACCTATAGTCTAGTAGTTTTATTGATTCCATTATTTGTATTAACAAATATTAACATATTTACTTTCTTCTTTCAGTTCTGGAATTTCATCCGGTAGACGAGGTACCGGCACCGGCGGCTCAGGGGCCACCTGATAATAACCCGACTAACTTGGCAGCAGCAAACTCGCAGTTTTTTGGTAGGGTTGATCAAATGATTTTCAGTTGATCTCTACCCATTACAGTACATCATCATTTCAGCCGAAAGACGTCCACTGCTGGACATAGGCCTCCCACAAGTGTCGCCACATTGACCGGTCCCGTGCGACTCGCATCCAGCGGATCCCTGCAACCTTCACCAGGTCATCGGTCCACCTAGTGGAAGGCCTTCCAACGCAGCGTCTTCCGGTTCGCGGTCGCCACTCCAGAACAGTACATCAGAAAGTCAATGTATCTGTGTGTGGCTTAACAGTGGCACCAATACAGAATTTGAAATAACATCAATCTATTTGTATTCATTCGAAGCATTTATTTTTTTATATTCTCATTAGCGATTTTTGAAGGTGAAGGTGTGAAGTTAACAAATTAATACTTATTTTCTGAACTTGTTAAATTTTGTAGGGAAAGATGTTCGCGCCCAAGTTATAACAAAGGAGTTCGAAGTACGGGCGGAATATTTAAAGAGGAATGAAGAACGAGAGGAGGAGTTGCATCTGTTGAAAGCAAAAAAAATAAAGTGGAATGAGGAACGAGAGGAGCAGTTACATCTGCTGAAAATGGAGGAGCAGAAGTGGTTGGTGAAGGCAGCAGAAGAAGCCTACCAAAAGGCAAGGCTCGAACGTTTAAATGCCGCCCAGCTACTCCAATTCAGCGAGGTTACAAGGGAGGAGGCCGAAAAAAAATTTTTTATTATTATTAAACATTAAACAAGCCAACTGGTTTTTATTTTATTTATAAGTAGTATCACGTACAACAAGTAACAAAAAAATCTAAATTACACATTTATTAACATAGAAAAACATAGGAAATTTTTCATTTTCATTCACGTAGGGCTACGTAAGACTGGATCCAGTCTCTAGGTTAGTAAAACCCAACAACACTGCATGGCCTGGGAATCGAACCCATAACCTCACACCGTGCAGTTGAGCTTATGACTAGTGGACCAACGAGACAGCAAAAATATAAATATGAACATCACACAATTATAAACATACTAGCTGTTGCCCGCGACCTTCGTCCGCGATTATTATATTTAAAAACAAAAGCCCCGAAATGATTCATTAGGAATCTATTTATAGACATAATACTTTTACATAATATTTAATATCAATGTCACGTATCACGAGCCAACGCCAATATCGGGATTTCACATATATTTACAGACACGTCTACCTCAGAAATATTCTACCTACTTACTTACTAATAGGTAACTAAATACTCCCGCGCCCCGCACACCCTGCGCAACACTGCGCGCTATGCGCCCATTTACGTGAGTTTCGAAGCCCTATTTGACTCTGTTGGGGGATGATTTTGTAAAAACTGTGATACACATATCTCATAATTTTAATTGAAAAGTGTGTACACCATTTTCAATCAATCGACCTCGAGAAAAAAATCACAGAAAATACAACACCCTATTTCACCCTTTTACGGGTAGAATTTCAAAGAATACACTCTCCAAACTTCATGTCTCTAGGACCAATGGTTTGGGCTGTGCTTTGAAATATCAGTCAGTCAGGGCTTTGAATTTTATATGTGTAGATAGAAGATGAGAGCGACTTGGTGATATCGTAGGTTTAAACAAAACAACACGGGCATGGGTAAGCACGCTCATAAGCACCATTCGCACCAAATTAATCTCTGAGATTCAAAATGGTGTATTAGTTTTCCTCATGCTTAGAAATATAAAGTGCATTAAGCTTGTATTCATCTTTTATGTGTACGAGACTCCACATTACGACTATTTGTCAGACTTATTTACGCGATCTTGATTACTAATTCATACAATCCCACGATGATGAACATTCCCAAATACCTACCGATTTGAGAAAGAAACCGTAATACACCGCTTAATATATATTTACCACGGCTATTTGCAAGTGCTCGCAATAGTAATAATCATTGATTACTAATCCCGACTACATAATAGCTAACTTTAAAATTAAACGCGACGGAAAATAGTCATTATCAACAAGGGTCTCTGGCCGTCCACGGGCTGTAGGTCCAAATTTCCAGAACGAAAACGTTGGAACCAAAAACTATCCGTGTTTTATTTTACAGTATCTTCCCTATTTTATTTTATATCAGCGTACTAAGTCCCACTGCTGGGCAAAGGTTTCCCATGGCTTTCCAATTTTGTTAAACATTTGCTTTCTTCGATCAATCCGTTAAGATTGAGTCCCTATACACATTATTAATCGTTCGAACAATTTCTGCAGCGCTGGTACCACGGTGGAACTCGTATTCTTAAATAACGTGATTTTTTAAAGTTTTCCATAGTGTGAACAGAATGATTGTCAAAGAAAACCAAGGCGCCACGGCTAGGCAGATAAATAATAAGACCTGCTTGTACGGAACAGAATGTTCTGCTACAAAACAAAATGAAAGGCAATTTTAGTTGACATGAAAATACTAAGATGAATGGGGGACGTGTAGTGTAACGTGAATGATTAGAATAAAAATTTAATATAAAGAGGAAGACGTCTGAAAAGTTATGTGGTAAGACTGGTAAGTCTGTGGTTCTAGTGGTATGAGCACGTGATGCGGCTGAATGAGGAAAATGTCGTGAAGAAAGATTTGATTACGAATATTATAAGAGTAGGGGAAGACCAAAGAAACGATAGATGTACTCTGAAAAAGGAAGACATGCTGCGCCGAGCCTAAGTATATTGGGATATACGGCAGGAGTTCATGTTCATCATGTTACGGACCAAAATATCTAGAAATAAATGCAGCCTTAATTATACTGCCACGCTCAGTTCATTAGTGGTAGTGACAGGTATATTATTAGTATACGTGTGTCCAGCTCCGGGTTCTGGCGTCCGCATGTCTTCATTTACCATGATACAAATATTGTGGAGTATGGCACAGGCACTAATGATATTCAAGGTGTTTGGTATTTGTTTGCAATTTCCTACTGAGACATGCAAATCGCCTTTTCCAGACCCCATTGAATTGCTCAATTACGTTTTCTTGTTTTTATGTGAGCCCTATTGTATTGTAACTCAGCCGGAGTCTGTGGATTAAGCACAGGCGTGAACATATAGAGGTTTGGGCATAGCCGCTGTCCCCGATCAGTATGCCTGACATGTGGCCATCCTCAAACTGCAAACAACACCTGCTGTTACTAAAGATTCGAGAATCGTGGACTGAGCCAGGCCAACGGGCAACAATGTCATAAACTTCCATACGTGGTCCACAAACTATCTGCACATTTATGGAAAACCATCCTTTTCGGTTGCGAAAATCTTCGCCATTTGTGCGGTTCGGATTTTTTATTGGCACATGCGTGCAATCTATGCATCCTAGCACATCAGGGAAACCAGCTACGCGATAAAAATTGTTTTTCACCGCTGCCTGGTCATCGAGGGCAGGGAATTTTATAAATTGCCTCATTTTCCTTGCCAATATATTTGAAACATTTGCCACAATTTTTGATACTTGCGACTGACTTATTTTATGTAAATCACCGCAAACAATCTAAAATGAAAAGAAAAAAGTATATAGGAATGTATAATATTACAAAATAATAACAGAAACTGCAGCAGCAGATAAAGTAAAATAACTCTCGAAAAAAATAAAAAAAATAGGCATATACTGATCCTAGTAGTACGTTGTTCTAATTTAACTTACTTGAAAGTTTCCAGTAGCGTAAAATCTCAACGCTATAACTAGCTGAAAAGTTGATGGAATTGGTAGTCCACGATTAGAGCTACTGCTAGCACTTTCAAATACCAAGGGTAACAAAACATTTTGTACGGTTTCCTTCTGAAATCGAAATCGTCTATAGAACTGTTCATTGTTGTAATATTCTAACGGGTTATCGGCATCGCGTAAATATCGTCGCGATAAATAATTATATGCCGTATCGTATACATAATCGACATACTCCTCAAAATTCATCTTGCTTTGGCTACAACAAGAAAACAATTTTACACACGTCGATTCACTTGAATTTCAGTAGGTACATATGTCACCCACAACGTGGGTTTCACGGTTTTAATAATCTTCTGGCGCGGGGCAAAAATCGGTACTAACGCAGCCATCTCTTTCTTTTCTCAATATTTTTTACAAAACAATTAACAAAAGGTTTACCAACAGCGCCCCCCTGTCAGCTTCATTCGAGCGTCAAAAGATTCTTGTACTACTGTTCGTTGAATTTGACAGATGATTCCTTGAAAAGTGGGCGTTTATGTCAAATTATAAACAAACTGTAGCTGTCAATATGTCCAATGGGGTGGAAAGTAGGCGTGTCAAGTCCGACTTAAGTTCATTCCACGACTTAAACTACGGGTGTAAGTGTCGGCCAGTCGGGCTCGGAAGGAAGCTCCTCGATGCGCCAATATAGAATTGTGTCATAAATCATGCTGCGGACGTTGTTGTTGATTTACGTACGACCATGTATAATCAACATATACCCTCTAATTATAATGGGATTGTGTGTTTTCCCAGTACGATGGTTCCGTTTGCAAAGTTTTGAATTAATTACATTAGCCAAACCGCTACCAAATCCATACGCTGCTGCTCTTTACAAAATTTAATCTCAAAATGTAAAAATGATTTCACCTTCCGTTATTGAATACGAATACGGCGAAACCCTAAAACTCGGAATAACGTTTTTGTTATTTAAAATTTATTTAACTTTGGTAATTAGTAAAATTGATTTGAATTCCTCCACAAAACGAAATTTTATTAATCGTTCTCGTTGATTCGTGAAATAAGTCAAAATATCCATTAATTTTTCGGATCTGAAAGGAAATCAAATAAGTAGGTACTCAACCATTAAAAGTAATGAACAAAATTGTCCTTTTACTTTCGTAACTTGAATTCACCTTTTTATAGCAAAACGTAGGCCTGGTAGCGTTATTTCATTATTCAATAAATCGTTTCTGCGATTCGTTTCAAGAAAATAATTTCAACACATTCGAACACTGTATTACGTACTGTTGAAATAATGTATGCTCAGGATTTGAATAAAAATCCAAACGAAACAGAACTGCGAATTAAAGTGAAGCCGCGAAACAGCAGATTGAGGAGGTACGGTGAGAATCGTAGTAATATTAGACAATAATTTTGATGATTTACGGGCGGTGCCGCCTTCCCTCGTGCCAATTACTATGCGGCCGGTCGGCCACGGAAGGAAGTTGGTACGTCGATCCCGACCGCAATCATTTGAATACTATTCGCAGACACGTCGGTATTTATAGGCCAGTAATTCATACTGTGCTCGGTGACATTTTATGGGATGCCTGTGTGTCCGATGTATATTACAGGGGATTAGGGATATGCAAATGAACTGTCTAGTGTGTACCCGTTATAATTTGATGTCGCTACCTTCCCTCCGGTGGCGACTGTTTGTTGGGGGGTGAAATTAAAATGTAAATAGCATTAAACGTCTGACGAGAAAGAATGTTGCTTAGTAAGAGTAAAGCTCTTATAGCTAATTAAAAGTTAATGTTGTGTGCAAACAAACGGGAAAGAAATATAAAACATTAATTTAATTTTAACAACAAGTCAAAGCCTTCACTTCCGATGTGTTGTTAAAATGTATTAAAACCGGAAAAGTGCTCCAAAAGTTTGACATAAAAAGAAAATTAAGGGATGTTTCCTTATACCCTACTAGCTTAAAGGGGCGTATGCCCTCAGGCTTAACAAAAAGTACAAAGAGTGTCTGGGAGCGTAAATTCGTATTTGTCGGCCAAAGTCATGGCTCAAACGTAACAAAAAGAATATAAAGTTGAAGATTCTCGCTTGGTGGACTTCGCAATATTAACTGCAATTTCTCTTGTACCCAAATAAATTATTTTACAGAATAATAGCACTGAATATAATGAATGATAAGTTAAATCGTAAATGCTTTCATGCCCCCGACGACCTTGCGAAGGTTGTGAGAATCTGCTGGACGTGAAATGACAAAAGGTATCTGTTGTAGCTGTTTAGGGGACCATTATACTTATTGTGTTAGCCGTTTTACAGCTGGGAAGACGGTCTTCTTCTTCTTCCTTCTTATCGTGTCGATGTTCCTTCCATATTACACGGTTTGGGCCTAGTTTATTGCGGCAGAGGTACTATTCAGGTCGTCAAGAGTGCAGGTAAATGGACACCTGGGACACTCCAGCAGATGGGGCATAGTTCGATCCGGAGCGCCACACTCGCACTTGGTGTTGGAGGAACCAATAATACCCCATTTTGCCAGATTATGTTTGCAGCGGCCTACTTGGGTACGCAATCGATTCAGAGCTTCCCAAATAGGGAACTGTAGCTCACTGCCGGGAGCCAGGTGTTCTTGGGACTTTAAAAAGTCGTGAGGTGATGGGAAGATGATGTAACAAGCCAAAGTTCTAGCACAACATTAACCTTTTGACGATTCCTCCTTGACTACGTAAATCGTCTATAAAAGATACAGAAAAGACATTTGCTATTTACTACTAAAGTTATTTACTCACATTGGACTCTCAAAGTGACGACTTTACTAGAAGTCTCGCCCCTCGCATTAGCCGCCTTGCAGGAGTAGCTGCCAGCTTCTCTCCTCGTCACCTTCTGTAGCACGAGCGACCGAGTGCTCACGATGATGCCCGAAGTCATGTTCTGACTCACTGGCCTATCCTGCAGGGTAACCCACTTGTGTTATTCGAGATTATAGAAACAATTTCAATTTAGACTTAATTACTTTAATTTAGAGTTCTGTAGCTCCTCACGGGCATTCAATTGAAGAAAGTCATCATAATAAGAAATATTGTCCTTAAAGATGCATGGAGGAATATGTCATCAAAGATAGTCAAATATTTACGAGCACTCGCTTGTCAAAGATAACATTCATGTGTCAAAATAGAAAATGTTCGGAATCAAAATTTTTGTATGACTTTATTCTCTCTGTTCATAATTATTTTAAATCTCTTTTTATGACATTTTACTATCCTTGTGAGTTACTGTTTTGACGGGTTTTACCACACAATGATTACCTTACCATTAATTTAGCTTAGATTTGAACTTTAGATAATTATAACGACGTTAATTGAATATCTTGTAAACTTGTGAAATGGCAGATAATAAGAATTCTATGTCCCACGGAATAAAAAAACAACTTTAAAATATTGTGTGCTACATTTTTTAGGTGCAGTGAATAAAAGTTACGACTCTGCACAGTTGGAAGATGTTCCGCATTGCACCATTCAGATTTTCTTAATTTGGAGTTGTCTACCACTGATTTAGAACAAAAATGGCACTGTCATCTTTATACTGATGAAAATTAAAGCGTACCTGTTACCTATTAAGGTTCGGTTAAAGGAGTCTGCCCACTACATCGTACCATGCCATGACACGCGACGGTGTTGGTCAGTGACGGAACGGTCTAGTAGGAATAGTCTCATACTTTTCATTACAAGGAATATAGGGTTGTAACCGCTTATGATGACAGTTCTAAGCCCGTTATAAACGAGTATAGTACGCTGTTGATACATTAGTGGGCATAGTAGTCCGTGTCATGCTTTTTTCCGTAACTGATACGTTCATAGCGCGGTCATGGTATGGTACGGTGTAGTGGGCCGATTCCTAAAACCGTTACGGATTGTTTACGGGCCGGGTGCGGCAGTGACACATACTTCAGGATATTATCTTTCAGACTCCGGTGTACGGAGCTGCGTCTATTAATTGTCCAGACAGGTTTGACTGAACTTAAGTTACAACAAGTAACGGATAGAAAATACCATTAAAATTGCAAACTTGTGGTACCTAAATTCTGTTTATGAGCTTCGAATTTAACTACCACCAACAAGAGCCATAAACTGAGTAAACTAACGACATATTATTGCAAAACCTAATAGCTTAGCAATATTCTAGAAATAATTACACGATCCTTAGCCGTGTAGGTACTGTTTAAGTCTTTTTTACGTTTAAACTTTTATAAATTGCGCTGAATCAACTAAAATTGTAATTGAAAAACTAGATTTCGTAAACGTAGTGATAGAAATTATGTTAGCACTAACTTTTAGAAAAATTACAGAAAGACTTAAAAAAAATACGTTAGCCAGGCCTTGTTCAGCTGTGGGATAAATTTTTTTAGAGTTCTATTCCTACTCAGTAATACATTTGTCCCACATCTGCTAGAAGCTGTTCCCTTTCTTAATTTAAACGCTAAAACAATTTAGACCTGGATTTATCTATAACATACAACCAGTTGTAAGAATGTTACCACACCAATCGATCAATGTCAACCTATGTCGATCGATGGCATCGATCGATGATCGATCGATTGGTGTGGTAACACCCTAACAAAATCAGCTACTCCACACAGTGTCATGTTTGTATGAAACAGCATTTTTTTTTAAATAACCGACGGATAAAATCTATGCTCATGAATCGTGTGCCGAATACATGGTAACAGAATACACGACGATATCGCTTACACCCTGTATTATGCGATCGAAAAAGCACTCATTAATTATATTCTCCTCATTACTATCTCATTAACTTCAAGGCACTATTACAACAATGAATAACTTACGTTATGGAACCAGGAGATGCGATGCTCCCTCGGGTTGGCGCGCACATTGCACTCAAAGTACACGTCGTCGCCTTCCTTGATGTCGTGCGGGTTGAGCGTGCTGCCGAGCGTCAGTGACACTAGGGGACTGTCTGAATTCAACATTTATAATATTAGTTGACATATTACGTATGTTAGGGGATGTTTTGGGATTTATTTTAGATGGTGGTGATTGATTACTGGGTTTGAACTACCGTTTTGGTTGTAGTCGCTTGTAGCATAGCCTTATTCTTCGCTATTAACTGTCAAAAATTTTTATATACCTAGAAAAAGTTCATCCTCAGGCAAGGTTTCAGCTTACAGTGGGCAGCAGCTACGCAGTGGGACAGTTTGGCTACGCAATGCTACGGTATTGTTACGCAGTGTTCGGTGTTACTACGCAGTGTTCGGTGTTACTACGCAGTGTTACGGTGTTACTACGCAGTGTTCGGTGTTACTACGCAGTGTTACGGTGTTACTACGCAGTGTTCGGTGTTACTACGCAGTGTTACGGTGTTACTACGCAGTGTTCGGTGTTACTACGCAGTGTTACGGTGTTACTACGCAGTGTTCGGTGTTACTACGCAGTGTTCGGTGTTACTACGCAGTGTTCGGTGTTACTACGCAGTGTTCTGTGTTACTACGCAGTGTTCGGTGTTACTACGCAGTGTTCGGTGTTACTACGCAGTGTTCGGTGTTACTACGCAGTGTTCGGTGTTACTACGCAGTGTTCGGTGTTACTACGCAGTGTTCGGTGTTACTACGCAGTGTTCGGTGTTACTACGCAGTGTTCGGTGTTACTACGCAGTGTTCGGTGTTACTACGCAGTGTTACGGTGTTGCTACGGACTGCTACGGGTTTCCACTAGGATCGCGTTTATTTAACATTAAATACACTGTTGCTGATTATAAAAGAAACGAGTAAACGAGCTTTAAAGGTAAGTAAATATTAAACCGTATTTAAGTACCTACTAACATACTCATCATACATCGTACATGAGCGCAAAATTATACGACTTCGTTAGAATTATAGGAGAATCAAACAACTTTGTAAGAATTATAAGAGTTTTTCTGCAATGTTATCTAATAAAGCTACTTTCATATTTTTAACCAAATAAGCTTTAATTGCTCACTCTGCTCGGACAACATAATTCGAAATCCAAGCTAAGATATTCTCAATTAGCTATCATGCCAGTCTCTCCTATGGGATATTTATCACAATTTTATCAAAGAGAAGTTCTTGGAACTGTATTATTAAATTATCTTGAGACCGGGCCAAAGGATTATGAGAAATTGAATCAATATTGAACACAAGTAACTACTTTGTTATTAGGTACACGCTAAATACCTAAAGTTTGCTTTCAAACCTTGTTATAGTTGATGAAATTAAATTGTTCGTTGCGATACAATTTAATAAAGCGTTCAATGTTTATGGTTCACGACATATTTTAACTGTTACATGAATAGCGTGTTTATAATTATTACGCAAATATATGCCTAGCAGCTTACACATACGTAGTGCTAAACATGAGACCGACGCACTGACGAACGACGCACACAGTTTTTACGGCACGGTTGGCGCAGTGACTGAGCGATTGACTGCTGCGATGCGTGTCGCGGGTTCGATTCCCGCACGGAACAAATATTTGTATGGCCTACAGGTAGTTGTTCCTGGTCTGGGTGTTTGTGTATGTGAGTTTAAATGTTTGTAAATACACCCACGATACAGGAGAAATTCCTAGTGTGGGGCAACGTTTTAATAAAAAAAGGCAAAAAACACTTTATTCATTATACATTCTATTAGACTATACGATTGATTCACTATAGCACCGATAATATAATACTACACTATAGTCATCACCAGTCTAATTGTATTCCCCCAAAATCGGTTAAAAACGATTATTCCCCGTTTCAGAAATATTCGTCTTTCTTTGTAAACACAAACGCAATATGAGAATATGGAACTGTTACAACTATGGAAGATTACTGAAGCGCATACTTCTTCTGGCTTAACTGTCCATTTCAAAATATCTCAATGAACTTATGATCTAATGACTCATCGTCATCATCATCATTTCAGCCGCAAAACGTGCACTGCTGGACATAGGCCTCCCCCAAATGTAGCCACATTGACCGGTCCCATGCGACTCGCATCCAGCGGATTCCTGCAACCTTCACCAGGTCATCGGTCCACCTAGTGGGAGGCCTTCCAACGCAACGTATTCCGGTCGTCTTTCGATCTAATGACTATACTGTGAAGAAACATGTGAGGTTACTGGAAATGTAATACTTACATACAACATTGAGCTGCAGTTGGTCGTCAATAGACTTGGTGGGTAGGCTGGGGTTGGCTGCCACGCACTTGACCATTGCGCCGTTGTCTTCAGGACTTGGACTGAACACCAGTGTACTGATTGACCACGTCTCGTTAGAGTGGTCTGTCACCTATGAAAAGAAGATGTTTGTAATTTTGGAATTGAATGTTAAAATGAATACATTTTCTTTTAACGCATTCTTCATTCGATGTTTATCTGGAGAAATAATAATGAATTGCATTGCATTCTTCAAAGTCTAGCTTCTACTTTAATATTGCTAATTGTTGTATAATGGCACAATTACACTTGGTCGTTAGCCCGCATTCGGATGCTTGAAAGACTTTTATCTAATTCGGGCACCCGATGCATTTATTATACTACGAGTAGTTTTATTGAAACGAACGAATCATAAAACTGAACACAATTGCCCGAAGTCGGGCGTACTCGACCCCGTTCATTTACACTTGGTCGTTTGACCAAATTCCATTGGCAATCAGGTTTGGGCTACCGACCAAATGTAGTCGCGTCATTACAACAGTAAATTAATTATAATAAAATAGGCCTAAATAAAATAGGAAATAATATAGGAGATAAGTTTCTCCAGTCAACCCGTGATCATGGCGCTTGCAACAGCGCCGAAATATCGGAAGCTAAAAATAATGAACAATCACGGAAGATATCCCGTAAGTGACAGTATTAGTTTATAGGAAATAAGGTTTACTGACTTGATATTATTGTAATTATCAATGCAGAATATGCATTTTTATTATCTACATCATATTATAATTATGTAGGTAATATGCAATGTTAGTTGGCACATGTAACTAGTGAACACGTTATTCAACCGAAAATCGTTTTTCGATTTTGGTCATACTTCTTCATTTGCAATATTGCCCACGTGGCAATATGTACGCCGCGCTCTCGAATTAATCAAAAATATACCATACCATAATCTCGTTTAAATAAAGGAATCAATGCGGATATTATTAAACCCCGAACATACCGATACGAGACACGAGTGAAGCTGCAATTAACTCGAATATTGCACTTTAATGAAACTTTATTGGATTCTCATTCTTCGTCGACTATCTAAATAGCATTCCTGTTAATCAGACTTTGCATAAAACGTACACGATATTTCAGCTGAACTCAATTAAAAAATCACAAACGGACTATTCGGGACAGTTACATTTCTGTCAGCTATTGTATAAGCTGGAACGGTCGGTGCGCAATTAGTCGGACGCTAAATCAAAGTCCATCAATGACCGAATCCGAGTATAAAACGCGACAATCGATTTAAAAGCCACAGTGCGTGCTTAGCTTTAGAATGGAAGTTAATTGAGGGATTACCTGCCTCGCTCAGCTCAAATAAGACCACTGGACGTTGAACAAATTACAAGTAACTGTACATTTTGTGTGAAGCGAATTTTTGCCACATTTCATCATCATCATCATCATTCCAGCCGAAAGACGTCCACTGCTGGACATAGGCCTCCCCCAAGAAGGGGGGTTTTGCCATAATCGCCACGCTTGGCAGGCGGGTTGGCGATCGCAGTATGGTGTTATAAAACACAGAGAACGCTGCTGCCCATGCTCTGGTAAGTCCCTTAGTCGCCTCTTACGACACCCACGGGAAGATATGGGATGGTGCTATTCTTTACGTCCGGACACCATACGGAACATTGCCACATTTACCGCTAAAAGATTAACGTATTTAAAACTTTTTTGGAATAAAGAATGCGGTAAATGTAGGGCGCATATTATTGCTAGTTCTGTACGTTCTTTCATTTAAGGTAAACATGTTTTACAATTTAAAGACCCATTTTTGTTGACCTAGTTGTTACAAATGCTACTGCCAGCATGAGCTTTTGGGTTCAAATTCCAGGTAGGGCAGTGTCATTAGACATCAGAAAATTCCCAGTAGTCGCCCAGAGTCTGGATTTCTGTCCAGTTGAAGATAATAAGCTCGCCCCTGTTACATGGAACTTACAAAATATGAGTGTACCTCTGCATAAGGCGATTCTCCCACTGCACCGCGCTCCGTCGCGTAGCGCAGAAAATTCATTGTGTTTGCGCCGGCACGCATCGGAGTACAATGAATTTTCCGCGCTTCGCGACGGAGCGCGGTGCAGTGGGAGAATCGCCTTACCCTTTGGAATTACAGGCGTGGTATTAATATCATGATAAGAAGGTATATTCTTCACTATTTATACAAAACAAGAAAACATTTCTTACTTAAAAATAGACTTTCATGACCTTATTGTTTATCGATAATAGGAAAATGCTCCTTGAATCCAGTCAGTGCGCGGCATGACCGCGGCAGGTCTTTGAAAAGGGATCACGTACCGTCGCCGTCGGCTCGAGGACGCGTCTTCCGGACAAACGGATTGGCCAACTCAACTAGATACAAAGCCAGGCGTGTGAATAGAACCAAATTAATACAAAGTAGCCTTTGTTGGTTCTTGTATTGTAAATTGATCGCTATGGTTGTGGAATTATAGTATTTTTATTATCCTGAGCACGGCCAGCTTTAGGATGGGAATTGTAAGAAATCGGTCAAAAACCCAGCTTATGATCAACAGCACTAAGCGAGGTAGATCGACAGGAAATACATTATGTCGATGAGTTAGTATCTTAGTTAGTATCAGTTAGTATCTTTCGAAAACAGGCAAGAAAGAGAAATCGAACGCCGAGTCGAAAACGCTTGGAAAAAGCTACTGGTCCATGAAGACGCTAATGAAGGGTGATCTTCCGATCTCCCTGAAGCGCAAACTCATCGACATGTACATTCTGCCCATCCTAACCTACGGTCCTCAGATCTGGTCACTCACCGAGACTCAGAAGTTCCGCCTTGGAGTCTGCCAAAGGGCAATGGAACGCAGCATTCTGGGTGTCAAAAGACAAGACAGGGTTCGTAACACGCTGCGTTCCAAATCGGGCATAGTGGACGTTGGTAAGAAGGCTGCTGGGCTAATATGGGATTGGCGGTTCACGTCAGCCACATGTACGATGACCGCTGGGCAAAAGTCTCCACGCGATGGTTGCCGGAAGACGGACGGCGCCGCCGAGGCCGGCCCAGAAAGAGGTGGCGAGACGATCTGGACGCGTACCGCGTGGGTTGGTTCGAGGAGGCACGGAGAAAAGAGCACATGGGAAGAATTGGGGGAGGCCTTTGCCCAGCAGTGGGACAGCAGAGGCTACTAAAAAAAAAATTCGTTCTTTTGACGTCCGTCTGTATTGTTCCTCTAATCTGTTAATCTGTGCAACGGACTTTGATGCAGTTTTTATCACCGTTTACAGAAATACTATGTTATTTAATACTATTTGTCTATTGTTTATTACATTAGTATTCAAACTGCACATAAAACAAATCTCAACGTTTTGTCAAGTCATTAAAACCGGGCGAAGCAGGGGCACGTCTCTCGTCTTTGAGAAATAAATATGAAAAAGTGTTCATTCAGTAGCATGAAATATAAAAATATCTTTATGCCATTTGCTCCACTTGTTTTGTAAAGGCTTCCTAAGCCTCTGACTAGGGCAATCTGAGACTGACCAGTGACCTGACATTTAGCTAGATCTCAGAGCTATTTTAATCAGAGCGTTGACACTGCGCATATACCTACTCGGTTAGAAATAGTACCGGTAGTAACGATTCGCAAACAGTTTGTCTAACCGAGCCAAGCTGTTATTTATTATAATGGGCTCGTCGTTTGAAATAGCCATATTTCGGCAATAGTTTCAGACGCTAGAATTCATATTATAGGAGTTAGTAGTTTAGCCTCAGTTTAGTGTTTAGCATAATTTGAGCCCATTTAAATACTCTTCGACAGAACATACAATACACCATTATAAGCATATTTGGCTGATTATGTGTAGTGCTTCTATGGTTGACGTAGTGGAGAATGTTACCACCTCTGGGGGACAGTCATGCTCTTTGTGAGAGGAAGTAAGCTGTAACACACCATACGAGCTCAGTCTCAAAAAATCGAAGACATGTAACAGATTCGAAATGTTTTCCGTTTAGAGAGTAGTGGTAATGAAATAAATGACCAAAAGTAACGTTTCTGTCTGGGCTCAAATTCACGCCTACAACTCCTAAAAGGCCTTTGCACACCACGTATTTTTATGCGCTGACGACGCGTTGAACACTATCAGGACGCTCAGCAAACGCACGACTGTAGTCACGTTGTTACCTTTGCACACGATCCTTGCGTTTATATCGCTATAAACGCCCCAATACATCGCTACAAACGCGCGTTTGTACCGATGCATTGATACAAACGTGTAAGATCTGCTAAAACCTGTTGATAACGCGCAGAGGACGCGCTAATCAAAAACGCGCGTCGACAGCGCATAAAAAAAAATGTGGTGTGCAAAGGCCCTAAGTCAGGGCCGTTTTCACTTGGCCACTAACGCTGTATACCAAACCTATAATAAATTTTTGAAAATGAAGTTTATAAATAATAGGTATAATATGTTTGTAACTTACCATATTTCTATCGAAGCTTCTATTGTCCTTAAACCAGGTCATGTGAGCTGGAGGTCGGCTGCCTTCAGACACGCATCGAAGTGTCGCTGCGGCAGCTGAGAGCAGCTGTTGCGGTCGGTTCAGCAGCGACACCGATAGCGGAACCACTGTTGAAAGAAACAGGGTAAATAAAAATTAGGAGACGCAATTATATGCACTGTAAGGGCTCATTTACGGAGACGCGGTCCATCGCGCGGCTCAATGCGCGACTCGTCCCGCAATGAATTCAAACATATCGCGATGTATGAGAGCGTTTACGTAGAAGCGATGTTACGCGCGATTGTTTGAAATGAGTGTTACTTGCCGCAGATGACGGCGTTTATCGCAGCTAGCCAATTCCTTTAATACTTTGTCCGCAGAGAATCGTGTGAAACGTAGCGATACCCGCGACTCAGCACGCTGCGTCGCACGCGCCGCTGCACGCGACGCCTCTCCGCGCGAAACGCCACGGAGAAGCTATCGGTTTTGCGATACTATTTCAATCTGAGAATTGTTACGCAAAGCGGCAGACGACATAATTATCTGCCTACTTCGATAGGGATCTTAATTTAAAACTGTAACTCGAACCAATGAAAAGTCCCTTAAAAACATAATACTCTGTTTTTCGAGCAGTCTTGTAAAAATATACAAACATTCGCAGTCTCATTTTTGTTCTATACGTAATAAATTAAAGTAGTGATTTGCATTATTTAAAAAGGTTTCAGCCTTTTTGTTGTTTAAAAAGGTTTCAAGAATCATCTATTAAACACACCACATTATTAGTCCACGTATGTCTAGACCAAGACAAATTCATTTAAATTACAGCTTGGGGCAGAATAGATTAATAAAATATATTTTCAGCTCAATAAAACTCTAGTATATTTTGAAATAATTACTTTTTGGAGCGTGTAGGATTGAAAAAGGTTTTATATATTTTAACGTAAGGAAAGACTTTTATTAGGTCTCGCAAATATCAGTTTCGTATAAATATTATAATTTGGTTTTTAACTCAGTACAAAACTGAATACCCGAACTACAATTTAGAAATAACTCAGTCTGTTAGGTACCTACTGAATTGCATTTGACTAAAGATTTATAGCTGTTTAGAAAACGTTCTAAAGAAAGCCAACGATTGTGAACAATAGTAACTACTTATCTTATATTTCAATCTCCGTTCGACCACGTTCGTTTTCTTGTTCAGACTGAGCGGAAACTACAAGTCACTGATAGTTACATTAGCTTAGAAATAAACAATAGAAGCTATACCTAAAGAAGACGGCTTTTTTTTTAAATAAAAATTAAAAAAGACGACGGCTGACATCCTAATTAGGTAGCCACTTGTTTCATTTTGGGCAAGAGCGTTTGAATTAAACAACAATTCCGAATTGTACTGAAAACATCTACAATATCCAAAAGAGATTATACAGGGTGTAAGGGGCAGCCCTCCACAAACTGACAGGATGCATTCAGCTCCTTATTTTGAATCATATTCCACTGGAATTTTTCGCCGGAATTTTTCTTTTTCTAATTATTTTATTCAGTTATTATTCCTTTATTTCAATGTAAAATTACATTCCCTGTACGCAGCACTCCATTTATGTAAATAATACGGCTAAAATCAAAAATCCAATGGATGTAGAAATAATCTAACGAACGACGCGTGAAATCAGCTGTTCGCTTCCTGCCTATCTACAAAGCTCATCGAACTCGTCGTCGCGCTTGCCGTTTGCTACGTTTTGCCACGGTAACGATACATTGCGTATGAGGAAATAACACAAATCAAATTTATAATTATTGGATTCCCATAAGATTCCTGAAATAATTTCTTGTACCTGTCATCTTAGTACGACATATTGAATTCACCCCATCAGTTTGTGGAGGGCTGTCCCTTACACCCTGTATAGTTCTCAAAATTAAACATGAAGACAAATGTTAGACTTCTTTGTGAAGTTTACACCAAAAGGTATAAAGGTATAATAATAACAATATTATTACACAAAGGGAAATATGATTGACACACTAAAACCCACTCGAAATTACTCTTCTTAGAAATTACTCAGTCGCCTTTTGTAGCATTTTATGCGTGGGCACTGAGTAGACTAATTTAACCTTGAGAAAACTAAGAAATGTCAAATATTAAATGCCACTAAATTAGACAAATGTTGAAAGTATTTTAGTCTGACTACGATGTATGGTGGGATGAAAATAATATAAAGTTGAAAAATGATAGAGATGGAATTAAAACGTGGGAATATAAAGTGGCTATGGTCTAGTTTTTGTACTGGGTAAAGTTTTAACCAAACAATCTCAAGATATAATGATACAAAAGGCCTAAATTAACAAGTGAGTAGGTACCTAGAATTACAATTGAAGAACAATTTGCAGTCACTATTGTCTGTTATTCCTACACAAACCTAGTATTTGTGGACATCTTACCGCAAATTTTTGTGTACGGCCGGCCGACGGAATAAGTATCTACTCTACCCAGGCAGTTCACTTAGTTTGGCTGAGACATAATATCCCGGAAAACTGACTGTACCTCGCAACTGAACCATGGAGATGTTTAATTTGCCTTTAGAAGATCAATTAAATGTAAACATTGTTTTAAGCTTTCACGGTTTACAACTAAACTTATACTGTCACTTACGGGATTTATGTCAACCCGCGATCATGGCGCTAGCAACAGCATCGAAATATCGGGAGCTCGAAATAATGAACAATCACGGATGATATCCCGTAAGTGACAGTATAAGTTCATCAATTAAATGTAATTATTGAAATCTTACAGTTCAGCTCAAGCCTGACGACTTTCTCCTGTGATGGTACGAGGTTCGTATTTGAAGCTCTGCACTTGAATGTGGTGTTCAGGTCTTCTCGCTTCAAATGCTGCAACTCTAAGCGATTGACTATGACGTGGGTGTCCGTCTTGACACCTATGTACTGGGAGGCTGGTGTCCCGTCTATCCACCAGGACACTGTTGGTTCGGGACGACCTGGTAAACAAAATTTAAGCATTACTAATACAAATTAGAGAGCAGCGGTGGCCCAGTGGCGGCGGCAACACTTACGAGCAGTAAGTCGTGGGTTCGTACCCAGGCAGGCGCATTACTTTGTTTAATTTATATTAACACCACTGCTCTCAAAAACGGTGAAGGAAAACATCGTGAGGAAACCAGCATGTACTAGAACCAAAAACTCGAAGACATGTGACATCTACCAAGCCGCACTGGGCCCGCGTGGTGAATTATAGCCCATTTCCTCTCATAGAGAGGAGGCCTGCGTCCCAGTCCCGTCTCCGTAACTAAAAGGTTCCCCAAGTATGGTCTAGAACAAAAAAATGGTCGCAATGACGGGGAGAACAAGTGCCTTTCGGCTTCGTTAAGGGTCTATTTACACCCTTTATAAGAATACAAAGTTCACCCACAGAACAAATCTTAGGTCTACCGCTTAGCTGAGACGGTACCCGAGGGTGCACTACAGGTATTTTGACGGTTATGACAGCTCAGTCATAGGCCCGTTGACAACAGTCAAAACCTCTCCCGGACCGCGCACTTTCCTCAGGCATTGTCTGAGTTAAACGGTGGCCCTATAGTTATTCAGACCCCGTTTTAAAAACCCTTTCATCGGTAAATAAATTGTAGAAATATTTCTGACAAATTATTTTAGCGTTGGCGAGTCAGTTTTTTTATTTACATGACACGTGTGATGGAAACCATTTTAAATTGTATTGACAATCAAGTACATTTTGTGCGCGTGTTTTTTTCAAACAGGTGAACTAGAAATAATATGTTTTGAGGGGGCACAGGTAAAGTAAAAGCAAGCGTATAGTTTGAAGACTACAAAGCTCGATCTTGTCGGTACTGTTTCAAAGATATAGCACGGTTACTTGTTTCTACCATACAACAAAATCAATTTGGAATAGAAACCTACCAGATATGACTAAAGTTTCAAAGTATTATTAGCTTATCTTCCATAGGAAATCCTTCTAGTTGTTAAGTTAAAAAAAAACAATGAAAATTGTAAAGAGTGTACCTTCGTATGTTATGTATATGCGGTAAATACATAGATTCGCATGTATTTACATACATAACACCACGCCTGTAATCCCCGAAGGGTTGGGCAGAGGTTTACCTAATGGTACACCCCCATTTTTAAGTTACGTCTTTTTTTAAGTCCCATGTAATAGAGGGCGAGCCTATTTGGCAATACAACCCAACCAAGCACAAATCCAGACTCTGTGGCTGCTACAGAGAAATTCTTGATGGAAAAACCCAATAACAAATATTAAATATTACACGGCGCTTATTTACAGAACACGCATATAATTAAGACTTCACAACGAGTTCAAACAAAAGACCTTCGATGGTAAGAAAATAATTTAAAGCATTAAGCCAACACGTTACGAAATTGCCCATTTTTCAGTAACATAATTAAGTATGAGCATGATAACAGGTCAAAGCCTAAACTCCCCCTGTCCAGTCCGCTGCATCATCACAATTGGTGGGCGCACGGCTGAAGATAATCCGCTGCGAGCACTGGCTCGAAGCCAGGCGTCCATACTGCGGACTTTTCAATGAACCCATTCGAATGGAATATCTTTTCCAATGTTTCCATAAAAGAAATCAAGCAATAGAAAAAAATTGAGCTCCCCCACTGTTCAATATTTTTGCGACGCTTTAAGTTAAGCTGCGAACTGAATTAACTTGTTTTTTTGAACCGCGAGTTGAAATTGTGGAGTTGATTTATTTCAATTATTTCTGAGGAGGTGATTACATTTAGAAATGGACATACAAAAGTATCCATAACCATGTAGCTATTTACTACGTAGTCTTTAATTCTTACTTACGAGCCGCCCCGGCTTCGCACGGGTGCAATATACATATAAACCTTCCTCTTGAATCACTCTATGTATTAAAATAAACGCATCAATATCCATTGCGTAGTTTTAAAGATCAAAGTATACATAGGGACAGACAGACAGCGAGAAGCAACTTTGTTTTTTACTAAGTAGTGAAGTAAACAAAGATTGTCTAGGTTTGTAGAATTACAGCCAGACAACTTATAATGTCGTAAATAGCGCATGTACCTCAAATCAAGCTGATGGAGATTTTTCCAAACATTTTTTCCTGCATTAAGTCCCGTCGCATTTGAAAGAGTATTCAATGAAATATTCAAAAAGTGTTAAATCGATCGACTGTTAACAAATATATTTCAATATACGCGTATAGCGGTGAACCGAGCTTTGTAGATTGTCAATACGCGGTTTATAACACTGCTCACTTTTACGTATGAAATAGTTATAGTACATACTGTCAAAAAAGTTTTTTTTATGAAACATTCGATAACATCGAAGAATAATCGAGTTTCCGCAATGGTTTTGACAGGTACGAGCTGTCAAAACCATTTGGGAAACTCGATTGTAGACAATTACGAAGAATCGATAAAAACAAATTAATCTTTACATCTACTAATTCATACAGTAATGGTTACAATATTTATATTCAGCCAGATTTTGTATTAACTGGTAGCTGACAGTTATCTCAGCATCAACTTGCAAATATGAAAGCTATCTAAAAAATATAAGTCTACTTACCACCCCGAACTTCACAGACTAACACCAATGCTGCTCCTTCCTCCAAAGGTCCCACTACTCCTGACACATCCGCACCAGACTTGTCATACAGCAGCATTTGATGAGGAGGCACTACGACAAAAAGCCACACGAATATAACAAGATTCCACACAAATACCCCATCACACAATCTTCATCATAATATCAATATGGGAATGAAAACTGAGGGCGTCATCGTTCACGATATTACGCGAGCGCCAGATTTGATTATTATTTGACGCCATTAATGAACACCCTCCGTTCTCAATGGTAATTGGATATTTTATGATGTTATGAATATGCCTGATTATGTAAGTAAGAGACTTCTTTGTGTGAACAGTCCCTTTGCTAACAAAAGGCTCCTTGCAAATTACCTCTCGGCGCGGCAGACTAATGGATTTCAATGGAGTTGCATATATGCGATGTAGGCTTACTTTTAAATGCTTTGTTCTGCGCAAAAGAAATTTACTTCCCTCATCTCCTTTGCCTACGTCTTTCGTCGCCTTGAATAGGGTAATTTCTTTGAAAAGCTCAACGGTAGTTTGTTCGCCATTTTATAGGCCATGTTTATATTTTTATGCTCTTCGCCCGGTAATATTTCTTAAGAATACGGTTACACTGCCATTGAATAAGCCTATTAGAGTAACAGGAACAGCCGTAATAGTCGGAAAGCTTATTATATTAATAAAAGCCATAGTGAATACATTAATGTATTTTGGCATTTCATATGGTTCCCCCATATGAAATGCCAATAATTCACATCGATACGGATAGTGGAAGTGGTAAATAACGTTGTGAAAACACGGCACTGTTCAATATTAATTATAACAGTATTCACCAAAGAATGAATACAAAGTGCTCGTAACTCATTTTCATTTTATAATTTAGTGAACCATTTCCCTTCTAAGGTTTTAATAAGCAAATAAAGGGGATCAGTACGGCGGACTGATAACGTTCAGACAATTTGATCTATTCAAATCTAATTTCCTTTTAAATTTAACCTGTCTCCTGCAGATTTTATCTGTGTCATCGTCGGCGGGCATCGTTTTTATCGCGAGGCAGCTGAGCAACCTCGCCGATCCCGTCGACAGTTGATAATTAAAATGTCTGCGCGATGTCATCACTAGGCGACCGCGCGGCTCCCGCGATTCATCGTAATGACTAAATTGATTCCCAGCCGTCGCCTCATAAAATTCTCATTTTAAACTTTGTTAGAATTTTATTTTAACGAGATTGCGTCTCGCGTCACTTAACATGACTGCTCAGATCATAATAGCCTTTCATAAATTAAATGTTTTCTAAACAAATTCAACCTTAAAGCTTAAAATAATAGTGAAAACATCTAAAGGTTTACCTAGGATTTATAGCCGAAGGGCATCTATGGTTTTGAGTAAAATAAAGTAAAAAAAAACAAAAGACTGGTCTAGACTGATTTCATTTTGCTTTTCAAAACTTTTACCTGAAATTAGACAGTAAATTTGATCTAGTATTTTTCTTTGGCGCTAATTCTATTTACTTGGTTTCATTAAGTGATGTTTGCTTAACTTTGGTTCTTTTTATCTGCGCGTGTCTTAGATGTTATCAAGTAACTTACCTATTACTGTGAGTCTGATTTGGAAGTTTCTTGTTGGTGAGTTTTTGAAGTCTACCCTACATCTGTAGACGCCTTCGTCGTCTAGTTGTACGGAGCTTAGTGTGAGTGCCGCTGGTCGGGCGACTGTCGCGAAGTATGCTCGGGGACCGAACGCGCCCGGGTCTGACCATTGTAGCGCCTTGTTGAACGACCGGCCTCGGACGTCAAAACTGTAACAATAAACACAGTTAAAAAATCTCTTAAGTATGAATTAACACACGTAGCTATGTTCTTAGTTACTTTTCTACTAAAATTGTTTGATTCTTTATTAGAAAGAAGATGAGTCTGAATCATAAAATAATCCAATGATACCTATATGTAGAACTCACTAGAACTTCGCAAAAATTGTGATAGCTCGGCTAATATGCTTGATATAAATACACGGTGTAAAGGACAGCACTCCACAAACTGACAGGGTTCATTCAGCTCCTTATTTTGAATCATATTCCACCGGAATTTTTCTCGGGAAAATTTCCTTTTTTTTATATATTTCATCAGTTACTATTCCTTTATTTTAATGTTAAATTACATTCACTGTACGCAGCACTCCATACATGTAGATAATACGGCTAAAATCAAAAATCCAACAATGGATGTTGAAGTACTCTAACGAACGACGCGTGAAATCATCTGTTCACTTCCTGCCTAACAACAGAGTTCATCGAACTCGTCGTCGCGCTTGCCGTTTGCTACGTGCGTTTTGCCGCGGTAACGATACATTGAGTATGAGGAAATAAAACAAATTAAATTTATTGGTTTCCCATAACATTCCTCAAATAATTTCTTGTACCGGACATCTTAGC